>CM038672.1:278262738-280722328 GCA_021605145.1 Aegilops bicornis
TTATTTCTTACCATGGAAAAAAATTCGAGGCGAAACAATGAACTCATGTTTTCATTCAAATGAAAATATGATGTTAGTTCATGTAAATGTTTTCAAATAGCACACGGTTCACTCATGAAAGCCGTGTGCCTACTAAACCATGGCCGATGCCCCCCTACCGCGCGCGGATCTGAGTTGTGTGTTTTTATTGGCCAGAACCCAAACCCCATGGATCATACGTCTGCACCGTTGGATTCTCCTTGATCGAACGACAATCCTCATCCCTTTCGAGAGCACATGCGGTTCTGGTTGTGATTTTATTTATATCCACAAAATGCACGTTGAATTCAAAAAATGTCTTAAATATAGCAAACGATACCTGAAATGCGTTAGAAAATCAAACCCATGGTATAATGGTGATTGTGTACCGTGAAATTTTTTATGAGGCCAAACGATGAAGTCACCAGCCACTGGAGTTTGAATTGACACGTCTCCTTTTGGAAACCATGATCCTTCTTGTGAGATGCTCTGGTTTCCAAGAAGCGGTCTTCAAAACTTGTGCCAAACTTCACCAATTTTTTCCACAAGGTCATGAGAGCACGCCACGAGCACACGCCTATTTTGGTGATGTTTGGACTCCATCTGAATTTCCTGTAATTAAAGTACCAACTAGGCCTACGTCGGTGGCCGCACCTCGCGGCCGAAATGTTTGAAACTTCTCCGTGCTTCTCGGACAATTGATGAAAACTCGCAAAGCGACACACAAATTATTTGTACACCTTCTTTGCTAACTAACACCTAGATGTAGTTGTAGTACGGTTTTGATTATATATGCACTAAATACAAAAAATGACTTAAATATAGCAGATGAGACCTGTAACGGGCCAGAAAATCAAACCTAGGGTATATACGTGATTGTTTACCGTGAAAAAAAATTGGAGGCGGAACGATGTAGTCACCGACGATTGGAGTCTGAAGTGACGCGTCTCCTTTTGGAAACTATGATCCTTCTTGTGAGATGCTCCAATTTGGAAGGTGTGAGCATCAAAACTTGTGCCAAACTTTACCAAAAAATTTCCATGGGATCCTGAGAGCACGCCACGGTGACACATCGATTTTCGTTATTTTTGGACTCTATATGCATTTCATGTAATTAAAATAACAACAAGGCCTACGCCTCTGGCCGCACCCTGCGGCCGAACTGTTTGAATTTTTGTCCCGTTTCTCGGATAATGAATGAAAACTCACAAAGCGACACACAAATGATCTTGATAACACCCACGTGTAGTTGCAACGATAGCAAATGACTCAAATATAGCAAACGATACCTCAAATGCACCAGAAAATCGAACCATAGGGCACAGTGGTGATTTCTTACCGTGGAAATAATTTGGAGGCGAAACGATGAACTCATGTTTTCATTCAAACAAAAATATGCTATTAGTTCATGTATTTTTTTTGAAATAGCATGCGGTTCACTCACGAAACCCGTGTTCCTACCAAACCATGGACGATGCCCCCTCTGCCGCGCGCGCGATCTGAGTCGTGTGTTGTGATTGGCCAGAACCCGAACCCCACGGATCATATGTCTGATCGTTGGATGCTCCCAAATCGAACGACAATCCTCATCCCTTTCATCGGCACATACAGTTCCGGCTAGGATTTGATTTATATGCCAAAATGCACGGTAAATGCCAAAAAATGTCTTAAATATAGCACATGAGACCTGAAATGCGCCAGCAAATCAAACCTATGGTATAATGGTGATTGCTTACTGTGGCGAAAAATTAGAGGCGAAATGATGAACTCACGTCTTCATTTAAAAATTAGCACGTCTTCATTTCAAACGAAATTATGTTGTTTGTGCACACGAACGCTTAGAGGCAACCGTGTGCATAGGCCTTTCCGCATGGCGGGAGGGATATTTTTTCACCCTTTTCACCTAGGCCGCCACCACCCCCCCCCCTCCCCACCGCCTGCCCGCGTTTCACTCAATTAGTCCACCCAATCACCATCGCCAGCTCCCCCCTCCCACAGATCCACAACAGAACCCTCTCCGGCACCGGCGTGCTCAACCCGGCCATGTGCCCGCTCTTCGTGCTCAATCTCCATTGATCAAATTATTACGCGTGGCTCCTCACAGTGAAGTGGCAAAACCCTACGCCGGAGATGACAACTGAGTGTAGACGGCGTGTTCGGCATACCAAAGTCAGCCTCACCGTGTGCAGTCACTGTCATCATGGCTATAGAGCTACCCTGCTTACAACTAGCCGTGTTCTAGATAATCCCCGAGTGTTGCCACGAGTAATAATAAATATCGTACTCGAGTAATGGGTATATCGTTGCCTCACCTATGCAAGTGAATATTTATCATAACATAGTACCTCGTGCTGGATAGTCGTAATATTACAAGGTTCAAACTAATATTACAAATGCTAGGAGTAGTGCTGCACCTACGAAGAGGGAATTATTAGGAAGTTTACATAAGAACTTTCGTTCTTTAGGTGGATGCAGCATTATCGTACAAACTAAAATCCACCGCCCTAACAAGTCACTAATGGGCAAATAAACTTTTGAGTCTCTTGCGAATTAATGTTTCAAAAACAAATTTAGCTTCTACGGAGCCTTTGGCATTTAGGCTTAGACGCTTGTGGTGATCAACACGCTATTCATTGTTGCGCCAGAGACGCCAAACCTCATTACCTTGAGCACACTTGCCTCCAGAACAAAGAACCTGGCCAATTTCATCTCAGATGTGGTGCCTCGGTAGTCGATCAAATCAATTTCTGTAAGATGGATATGAAGGCATTCGATGAGATTATTATATTGCAGCACATTTTTCACTTTCGGGTCTTCTTTTATCTGCAAAAGAAGATAACATATTAGAGCAGCTGGCTATATAAGATTGTCATGTCATCAAGAGCTACCAATATCATTCGCTCATACGATAGGGTTGGCTCTAAGGCTACTTATAATTTTTCACTCTCTCTCTCTCTTTCTCTTAATTTCCTCTCATTTACTCATTTTACCTAGGAGCACGTGAAGAGGTTGGCCACAGTGTAAGCATTTGTTGCCAGTATAATAAGCCATAGGATAGGAGTCCTTGCATGCATGCCGCCGCGCAGTGGTGTAGTGTGTGGTTGTCGTAGTGTGTCTATTACCACGGAAGAAGTGTGCCCTCAATTTAGTAGCATGCGGGGTGCTACCACGAGTGGTTTCAACTTTGTTTATTTCATAGCGTGTCAGATGGGCCTCTAGTTTATTTATTTCATCCACTGCCACATGGGCCAGCATACCAATATAGAGAACACGAGCTGACAAGGCACCATGTAGACTGGTTGACCGGTCAACTAAACAATAACAGAGCTATACGATGACACAGTTACCGTATAATCCCTTGGTAAAGAGAGATCGAGTGAGAGGGGAGGCTCGTGAGAGATAGTAGAGAGAGAGAGAGAGAGAGACAGAAAGAGCTACTCCCTTCGTTTGATAATGTAGTGCCTATAATTTTTTGAAAAGTCAAACTTTTGAAACTTTGAGCAAGTTCATAAAGAAATTACTTATATCTACAGTACCAAAGATATATGATATGAACTAAGTACATATTGTGATGAATCTATTGATCATTCCAGATATAAATGTTTTTCTCCACATATACCTGATCAAACTTTTTTGAGGTTTGACTTTTCGAAACATCCATATGTTATGGACGTGAGAGAGTACCTAACTAGAGAGAGAGAGAGAGAGAGAGAGAGAGAGAGAGAGTGTAAAATAGAAAGAGTGAGTGTGCAAAAAGTGTGTGCGTGTGTGTGTGTGAAAGAGACATGGAAAAGACACAATAAAGTAGAGAAAAGGTGTGTGTCTTATGAAAACATATCACGCATGCATTTTCAAGAGCGGAAGCGAGGTGACGAGATAGTGTGTGCTTGTTTGCAACGGAGAGAGAAAGGCCCCTGCACGTAGCAAAGAGAGGTCTGGCAAACAAGGGAGAGAGGTCGAGAGAGACATATGGAGAAAATGCAGGCATGGGGAGGAGAGAGTGTGTGTTTCTAATAGAGAGATCCCCTGGAGATCGTGATGGGACTACATGGGTGGGAGATCGAGTGACAAGGTGTGTGCATGATGGAAGATACCCCGAGAGAGATAGTGATGCGGAGCATCCCTCCATCATCCCGATGGACACTACTACAACTCATCAAGCACCACGAGGAGGACCAATGACAAGAGCTCGCGCACGTGCCATCGAAACCGAGGTTAACTCTTTCCTCTTTGAGCTTCATTCGGATTCACATAAGAGTTGGATTCTACCTCAAATGGAAACCTTATGCATTCTTAGGTACCACGGAGAAGTCCATGAAGAATCTAGGAGGGAGACCCAAGTAAACATGGAGAAGGAGCAGGAAGAAGGACACGCGAAGCACGAAGAAACGAAGGTCCCGGACTACCCCGGGTGCCCGGCCACATGCAGCCCTGGGTGCCCGGCCACTGGCTGGGAGCCGCCCCTAGACACTCCGTGTACCCAGCCTGGAAGGCCCCGGGTGCCCGGCCCCTACCTTGGCGCTAGCCTTGGCCGCCCCGGGTGCCCGTCCCCCTGCCTGGGCGCTCCTCCGCCCAATCCGGGTGCCCGGGCCCTCAGCCCCAGCGTACCCGGCCCTCTACAACCGCCAAGGGCGCGGCCCCCTGGACGCCTCGGGTGCCCGGGCCTCACACCCCCGGGTGCCCGGCCCTCCGTCTCCCGGCGACCCCCGGGTGCCTGGACCCCTTGACCCCGGGTGCCCGGACCCTCCATCGTGGCTACGCGCATTTCGGGATAACTTACCCATGTACCCTTGTTTTACCCCCAATTCGTCCCTAGCCTATAAGTACTCCTCATCTAGCTCATTTTTAGGGTTAGCAAAGTATTTGATAGACATTAGAGAGCTTTTCTCCTTGTATCCCCTCTTCTTGGAGATCAAGACCCCTCTTTGGGAAGAATCCTTGTGGATTATCAAGGCCTCCTCTGGAGAAGATCAACATCAAGACCTCGTCTCCTTGGAGTGGGAAGAACTTTACCCTAGTGATATATATATTTCTCTGTTTTGGAATATTTAGAAAAATAGAAAAATAAGTGGCAGTCCGGGAAGGACACGAGGGTGGAGGGCGCGCCCTACCCCCTGGGCGCGCCCCCTACCTCGTGAGCACCTCGTGTGCCCTCCGGACTCTGTTTTCTTGCACGATACGTATTTTGGTCGGTAAAAATTCATTATATATTCTCCCGAAGGTTTTGACTCCCGTATCACGCAAATATCTCCTGTCCTTGTTTCGAGCTGTTTTTCTGACAGATCTAGATCATCATGACGTCCCCAAGTGCTTCCAAGGACAAGTTCTTCGAGAAGGTGATCAACCCTTACCTCGCGGAGGTGTTGCGACACCCTCAAACCATTGAGATGCGTGATGGGTTGCTGCACATCCGCGATGTTGAGGGACCAAAGGGAACCGGAAGCATGGAGGCGAGGATCGAAGCAATGGAGCAACAAGTTTTCAAGTGCCAGGGGATGGTGGAGCGTGGAATTAACGCTAGCCACAAGGTGCTCGCGGAGTTCACCAACAACTACGAGCCGGATGCCAAGAACACCGAGGAAGCCATCTTCAAGCTACATGAGAAGATCGAGCACCTCCAAGCCCAAATCTATGATCTGCAAAATCAAAACTGTGAGTATGAATATAGATTTAAGAGGATGAGTTTGGCTGCAGATCTGAGGATTTCGGAGACTCGATCATCCTTCTATGATGGTGAGCCTATGCCATGGAAGGTGGACGACAAGCCCGCATCATCAACAACACCTCCACTTCCTTCACCAGCAAAGGAGATATAATCACATGGGTATGGGCACTCCCCTTGGCAACCGCCAAGCTTGGGGGAGGTGCCCCGGTATCGTATCACCATCACAACTCCTATCTTTACTGTTTTTCTTAGTTCAGTCCTATTAGTAGTATCTTGATTTAGTAGAATAAAGTCATGGCATAATCTAGTTTTGAAGTTTGCTTTATGATCCCTCTATGTAATCGAGCCTGTGAGCTATATATATAATAAAGATTAGTGTTGAGTCAAGGGCTTGATTATTTTACCATGATCTTGGGTGAATAAAAGAAAAGAATAAAAAGAAACAAAGAGTTCATATTGATCTTATTGAAAGTAATGACTTCACATAGAAAGAGTATGATGATTAAAAGTTGTTGGAAGTTGGCAAATATAGCTTTGGTCATCGTTGCAATTAATAGGAAGTAATAAGGAGAGAGAGGTTTCACATATAGATATATTATCATTGACATCTTTTATGATTGGGAGCAATCATTAAAATATGACATGCTAAAGAGTTGATGTTGGACAAGGAAGACAACATAATGAGTTATGTTTTCTTGTATCCGAGATAAAGTATGTTGTCATGGATCCTCTAACATGTTGAGCTTGCCTTTCCCCTCATGCTAGCCAAATTCTCAGCACCAAGTAGAGATACTACTTGTGCTTCCAAATACCCTTAAACCAGTTTAGCCATGAGAGTCCACCATATCTACCTATGGATTGAGTAAGATCCTTCAAGTAAGTTGTCAACGGTGCAAGCAATAAAAATTGCTCTCTAAATATGCATGATTTATTAGTGCAGAGAAATAAGCTTTGTACGAACTTGTTGTGGAAGTAATAAAAGCGACGGACTGCATAATAAAGTTCCACATACAAGGGGCAATATAAAGTGACGTTCTTTTGCATTAAGATTTGTGCATCCAGCCATAAAAGCGCATGGCAACCTCTGCTTCCCTCTGCGAAGGGCCTATCTTTTACTATTATCCTCTACCTTATGCAAGAGTCACAGTGATCTTCACCTTTCCTTTTTCATTTTAACCTTTGGCAAGCCCAACATGTTGGAAAGAACATGATATATATATCTAATTGGATGTAGGGGAGCATGAATTGTTGACATTACCCTTGAGGTAAAAGGTTGTGGGGAAAAACTATAAGCCCCTATCTTTCTCTGTGTCCGATTAGAACTCCGTAACCACAAGTATTGCGTGAGTGCTAGCAATTATGAAGGACTAAGTGATAGTTGAGTATGTGGACTTGCTTTTAAGCTCTGACATAGACTCTTTCCGATGTTATGATAAATTGCAATTGCTTCAATGACTGAGGTTATACTTTGTTGGTGACCAATAAAGTTTTTGATTCATACTTTTGCATTGTGAAAAGATCATCACTTGAACATAAGTAATCATATGACAAATCTATATATGTTGTTGTTATGAGAATAATCATGATGCCTTCATGTTCGTATTTTATTTTTATCGACGCCTCTACCTCTAAACATCAGGACATATTTATTGTTATCGGCTTTTCGCTTGAGGACAAGCGAGGTCTAAGCTTGGGGGAGTTGATACGTCCATTTTGCATCATGGTTTTATATCGATATTTATCGCATTATGGGCTGATATTTCACGTTATGTCACAATACTTATGGCTATTCTCTCTTATTTTACAAGGTTTACATGAAGAGGGAGAATGCCGGCAGCTGGAGTTCAGAATTTGGAAGAGGAGCAAATATTGGAAACCTATTACATGCAACTCCAAAAGTCCTGAAACTCCACGGAATGTCTTAAAATAAATAAAGAAAAATCGTCACCAAAGATGAAGGCCAGGGGCCCACACCCTGCTCACGAGGTGGGGCGCCCCTCCCAGGCGCGCCCTCTACCTCGTGGGCCCCACGGTGGCTCTCCGATGCCCATCTTCTCCTATATGAAGTCTTCGATGAGAGAAAAATCAGAAGCAACCTTTGGGGACGAGACTCACGCCACGAGGCGGAACCAATCTAGGGCTCGGCGGAGCTGTTCGCCGGGGACACTTCCCTCCGGGGAGGGAAATCATCGTCATCATCATCATCACCAACGCTCCTCTCATCGGGAGAGGGCAATCTCCATCAACATCTTCACCAAAGCACCATCTCATCTCCAAACCCTAGTTCATCTCTTGTATCCAATTCTTGTCTCCAAGTCCGGGATTGGTGCTAGTAGGTTGCTAGTAGTGTTGATTACTCCTTGTAGTTGATGCTAGTTGGTTTACTTGGTGGAAGATCATATGTTCAGATCCTTTATGCATATTATTACCCCTCTGATTATGAACATGAATATGCTTTGTGAGTAGTTATGTTTGTTCACGAGGACACGGAGAAGTCTTGCTATTAGTAGTCATGTGAATTTGGTATTAGATTCGATATTTTGATGAGATGTATGTTGTCTATCCTCTAGTGGTGTTATGTGAACGTCGACTACATGACACTTCACCATTATTTGGGCCTAGAGGAAGGCATTGGGAAGTAATAAGTAGATGATGGGTTGCTAGAGTGTGAAGCTTAAACCCTAGAGTATGCGTTGCTTCCGTAAGGGCTGATTTGGATCCATATGTTTCATGCTATGGTTAGGTTTACCTTAATACTTTTGTTGTAGTTGCGGATGCTTGCAATAGAGGTTAATCATAAGTGGGATGTTTGTTCAAGTAAGAACAACACCCAAGCACCAGTCCACCCACAAATCAAATTATCAAAGTACCGAACGCGAATCATATGAACGTGATGAAAACTAGCTTGACGATAATCCCATGTGTCCTCGGGAGCGCTTTTCCTATTATAAGAGTTTGTCCAGTCTTGTCCTTTGCTACAAAAAGGATTGGGCCACCTTGCTGTACCGTGTTTACTTTTGTTACTTGTTGCTCGTTACAATTTACCTCATCACAAAACTATCTGTTACCATTTATTTCAGTACTTGCACAGAATACCTTGCTGAAAACCGCTTATCATTTCCTTCTGCTCCTCGTTGGGTTAGACACTCTTACTTATCGAAAGGACTACGATAGATCCCCTATACTTGTGGGTCATCAGGTACCACACCACCCATAACAAATTTGCATCTTATGCATGGATTGACTCACATTATGATTGCCTTGTTTCATCTTGTATTTCTATGTTATCCATGGTATATGAGCTTGTGCATTTTCTTAGCAAATTTGTTGTGATCTTTCTTGATTGCCTCTTCATACATTATGATCACATTGCCCACCATCAATTGCATGATAACATACACATATTGAGCATCAATTGCCATGTTCATGCTCTTGATATACCATCACACTATGTCATCATTTTGAACAATGGTAGAATTTTTAGCTTTGTGCACCTTGCCAATTACCGCAACTTTATGAGCGCAACAAATGCTTTTGCTCCCATGAATGCTTTGCATATCATTCTATATCATCTTGATAAGCTTCATGCGCTTTGTCACGAACATTCTTGCCGAACGGACTCATACTTACTTGATGGACACCTTATGTGCTCTAACCATTGTATTTCCAAGTGTACCTTGTGTTTGCTCATTTTGCATGTATACCATCCCGACGATATCTTGAAGCACTTGGCTTGCGCCATGACTTCCACTCCATCCATGTACAAGCACGTCCATGACTACCGTTTCCATGGTGATGAAGATCATGATCCACGGACGGATCTCTCCCAAGGGGGAGAGATGATGCGGAGCATCCCTCCATCATCCCCATGGACTCTACTACAACTCATCAAGCACCACGAGGAGGACCAATGACAAGAGCTCATACACGTGCCATCGAAACTGAGGTTAACTCTTTCCTCTTCAAGCTTCATTCGGATTCACATGAGAGTTGGATTCTACCTCAAATGGAAACCTTATGAATTCGTAGGTACCAAGGAGAAGTTCATGAAGAATCTAGGAGGGAGACCCAAGTACACATGGAGGAGGAGGAGGAAGGACACACGAAGCACGACGAAGTGGAGGTCCCGGACTACCCCGGGTGCCCGGTCACATGCAGCCTGGGGTGCCCGGCCGCCGGCTGGGAACTGCCCCTAGACACCCCGTGTGCCTGTCCTGGAAGGCCCCGGGTGCCTGGCCCCTGCCTGGGCGCTGGCCTTGGCCGCCCCGGGTGCCCGGCCCCCTGCCTGGGCGCTCCTCCACCAACCCCGGGTGCCCGGGCCCTCAGCCCCTGCGTACCCGGCCCTCTACAGCCACCAAGGGCGTGGCCCCCTGGACGCCTCGGGTGCCTGGGCCTCACACCCCCGGGTGCCCATCCCTCCGTCTCCCAGCGACCCTCGGGTGCCCGGACCCTCCACCGTGGCTATGTGCATTTTGGATAATTTACCCGTGTACCCTTGTTTTTCCCCAATTCGTCCCTAGCCTATAAGTACTCCTCATCTAGCTCGTTTTTAGGGTTAGCAAAGTATTTGATAAACATTAGAGAGCTTTGCTCCTTGTATCCCCTCCTCTTGGAGATCAAGACCCCTCTTTGGGAAGAATCCTTGTGGATTATCAAGGCCTCCTCTTGGAGAAGATCAACATCAAGACCTCATCTCCTTGGAGTGGGAAGAACTTTACCCTAGTGTTATTTTCCTTGAATTGTTCTTGTATGCTTGTGGATCTCATGTATGCTAATCTAGTGGATGTGTTATTTGGGTTTGTTTGAGTGGTTCTTCTGCTTGTGTTCTTGTCTGTTCATCACTCTTCCCCCCTCCAAGTGTGAAAAGATCCCACCTAGGGTTTCACCCTACAACAAATAGAGGTAGACGTAGGGATGGAAGGAGACAATACGTGTGTTCGTGATGGATAGTGAGAGATAGTCATACTTAGGGGGGAGTTCATGTGCCTATGATGGAGTGAAAGATTATGGTACTTAGGGGGGTGCATGTGATGCGGAGCATCCCTCACTCATCCCCATGGACGCACCTACATCTTCCTCAACACCACGTGGACCCATGACTCGAGCTTGAGCTAAAGCTATTGAAGATAAGGTGAACTCGCTCCTCTCCGAACTCCCTCTTCCTAATAATGAGACATGGCTACTACCTCATTCGGAAACTCTATGTGTAATCAGGTACTTGGGAACGAGCCAAGGAACAGCTACTTGCAAGAGCCAAGATGACGAGGACCCCAAGCGTGATGGAGAAGAAAAGCTGCTGAAGCTACAGGCGTCGGACGACCGACCAAGTCCGGACGTCCGACGACTCCCAGGCCACGGACGACCGACGCCCTCCGGACGTCCGGCAGCTGGGCACCCAAATGGAAATTCACGGAAGACCGAAGCCACCGGACGACCGGACGACCTGTACCAGAGCCGAATCTACGGACGTCCGATGATCCACGGACGTCCGGGCCTTCCCGAATCCCCGGACGACCGACGCACCTGAGTCCGAGCCGAGTCTACGGACGTCCGAGCCCTGCCAGACGTCCGGACCGTCACGAGCCTCCGGACGTCCGACGCCTTCCGAACGTCCGGCCCCTGAGTGATCGTGCCCGCGGGCTGGAGCCCTTGTACCCCTTCACTTCACCCCCATTTGCACTAAGACTATAAATAGACCTCCTCCTCCTCCTAGTTAGAGTTAGCAAAGGATTAGCTCATATTTGTGTGAGAGCTTTGCTCATCCACTTGGTTACCTTCTCCTCAGAGATCGCGCCTCCTCGGAGAAGATCCTTCCAAGAGGATTCAAGACCCCCTTCTAGGGTGGACCCCCATCAAGACCTCCTCACGGAGAAGAATGGCTACTCGTGTATCTTTCCTTTGTTGATTTTGAATCTTCTGCTACCTTATGTGTTCGGTGATCTAGCCCTTGTGTGATCGAGACTTGTCGGTTTAGTGTTTCTCTTGTGTGTTTTTCCTTGTGTTCTTCCGCTCGTTCGTCGTGTTCTCCCCATAGGATCCCCTCCAAACATGAAAGATCTCCGACTAGGGCTCCGCCCTACATCATCTTGGTATCATGAGCCACGTTGATCACGTTTTTGGAGCCCCTACCCTGTGTTTTCTAGCTTGATTTTGTTGTTTTTGTCCTAAATCCAAAAATTCCCCACCAAAAATAGCCCCAAATATTTTTTTTGTGATTTGTTGGTGAGTTGAGATTTTGTTGGATTTGGTCCATGGATTTGAGTTGCTACGTGTGGATCTAGATTTTCCCATCCTCCCCACCCTTTTCCATCCATCAATCCACTCAATTTTGACCTCACCATCTTCTTCCACCTCAAAATCTCCCCGGCCCAACCTGCGTTGACCCCGACCACCGGACGTCCGACCTTTCCGGACGACCGGAACCCCTGTCCTGATTCAAATTTACGGATGACCGGACCCTGCCGGACTTCCGACAGCCGGACGACCGGAAAAACCGGACATCCGTGAAACCCTGACGAAACTGAAATTGTTCAGTGCAGCCACCACCACCACCCCACCTTCCACCACATCATCCAAAACCCATACACACCACCATACTCCCCAATACATCCTATGACGATTTTGCCACATTTTGGTCCTTGAGATTTTGAGTTGTGGTTCCTGTGTCCTATTGTGTTTCGGCTATCTAGGTACGGTTCGACTTCATCATCACCTCGGCTCATCTTCGCAAGGGTCACATCATCGCCAAGGACGGTAACATCGTCGACATCTTTGTCATACCTTGCAATTGCATTGATACCCACATGGCCTTACTTTTGCGTAGCTTACCCATCGAGACTAGCCATTGAGTATTGCCGGCAATGTGACTTGTGCACATTAGTGATCATACTCCATAGCATACATACCATACCACCGTGGTGCATATCTTGGGATCCATTTGTGTGTCACAAAGTTGTCATAGCATACACAATTGCTATCTTGGTTCGTGAAGTTTTGCATGAGAAAAGAGCTCAAAAGTGAAAGAGCCACCCAAGCTTTTAAGCAAAGAGGAAAGATAAGTAAAGAGCTTATGAGCAAGAACCATAGCATCATATTACATTAAGATTGTCATATTGAATCATCTTGGATCATAGCACCGAAATACCATACATATAGCATACGTGGGATAGAGATAGTTGCATTTTTGCCTAGTAGGTTGTGCACAAGTTCCGTATCCACCTATTGTGCAATCGTGCTACCGTCTCTCTAGTATTGTGCAACAAGAGCATTTTCGTGGATTCCACATTTTAGCTCACTTTTGGTTTGCACAATCCCACTTATCTATTTGCCTGTGTGTTTCCGTGTACCATTATTTGCTTGGTCTACTTGTTGCATTTGCAAATTTGTGAACCTTTTCCAACATTATTGACGCTCACTTACAATTGCATCAAATTTTGTGCCACCATCCTCACCAAGCTCCACCATAAGCTATTATTTGTGTAGGTGTGAGAACCGACAAGGATTGGTACCAATTGTGCTATTTCATTGTCCGCATTTGAGTGATCTTGATTCATCATCAACATCAGTCAAAGGTACATTGGTATAAGTTCTTATCCTTCTACCACTCACATATTTTTGCTTGGAATGATGGATAGGCCAAGTACTTCTACAAACCCACTCTTCATCAAGCAAGACGACGACATGTCTTCATATGTCACCAAGAGCCACCTCTTTGGTGCACAACGAGCGTTGCACCAAGAGCAACAAGCAATGAGCGACCGCATCGACAACCTCGCCACCGACTTGCGACTCTCCGAGCAACGTACAAGAGACTACTTCGACAACAATTTCGACACTCATAAGCAAGAGAATGATGCAAGAATGGACGAGATCCGCGCCTTGATGAGGAACCGGCATCATTCCACTTCTTCATCCTCAAGACGGAGCCGCTCGAGTCGACATTCCGACGACACCTTCTATCACTCAAGTACACCGTCATCGAACACTCTTCGACGAGCCGCGCGTCAAGACCGTCATGCATCTCGCAACCCGCTACATGAGAAGCATTCACTAGAGCAAGTCAATGAGCAAGTCCCTCGTCCTCAATCAAACCAAGCCGCTTTTGCCCAAGCTCAAGAACGACAACGACTACGGCACCAAGAGGAAGAACGAGCGCGTCTACACCAAGAAGAACAAGACGCCGAGGCGCAACGTCTTCAACGACAACAACGTGAAGCGCAAGCTCTTGAGGCGCAATGTGCCCTTCAAGAATCAAGTCGAGCCATCGCCAACCGCAATCGTGAATGGCGAAATCAAGAGGAAGCCCTTGGAGAAGAAATCCAAGAGAGGAACTACCAACCCTATGTACAACGTCAAGTTCCTCAAGCTCCTCCACAAGCTCGTCAAGCTCCACCTCAACCTCAAGTTCAACAAGAGCAAGTTGATCATGGTCTTCCTCCACGCCAAGAGCTACATGAAGACGATTGCAATCCACGTCAAGGGCGTCATCATCACCATCGCCAACAACACAATGAAGAGGAACGCTATGGAAAGCTCAAATTCACCATGCCCAAGTTCAATGGAAGCAATGACCCCAAAGAGTACCTCTCATGGGCATCGAAGGTCGACAAAATCTTCCGTTTGCACAACTATGAGGAAGAGAAGAAGATCGCTATGGCATCACTTGAGTTCCAAGACTATGTGCTCATATGGTGGGAACAAATCCTTGAGAGGCGGCAAGCAAGAGGTGAACCTCCAATCACCACTTGGGCTCAAATGAAAGATGTCATGCGAGCACGTTTTGTGCCAACCTACTACAACCGCGACCTCTTCAAGAAACTCCAACTCCTCAACCAAGGAGCAAAGAGTGTTGAAGAATACTACAAGGAAATGGAGATAGCCATGATTCGAGCCAATGTGAAGGAAGATGATGAGCAAACTATGGCACGTTTCTTGAATGGACTCAATCATCCCATCAAGAAGATCGCCGACTTCCAACCATACTCCACCCTCATTGAGCTCGTGCATCAAGCTACAAAGGCGGAACGTCAAGTGCAAGATGACTTCAAGCACGCCAAGTACTGGCCCAAGACCTCTGACTTCTCCAACAACCAAGCTTCAACACCTCCTCCAACATCTACATCAACCAAACCTTCTACAAACAACGACGACAAGTCGAGTTACAAGAAAAATTCGACAAGTTCAAGTCGCCCTCCTCCTACTACAAGCAACTTCAAGCCGCGTGCTTCGTCATCTATTCCGGCCGATGAGACCATCAAGACAAGCTCCTTCAAGTGTTTCACTTGCGGCGGCCGAGGCCACAAGTCCTATGAATGCACCAACAAGCGCACCATGATCCTCAACGACGACGGCACCTATGACTCAATGAGTGATGAGGAGATGGAAGCTCTTGAGCAAGTGGCCATGCACCGACGAGTGAACGAAGATGAAGATGACCAAGTCTTTTGTGATGAGGATTCGAGCCCCGCTCTCGTTGTCTCCAAGGTCTTGACTCTTCAACATCAACAAGAAGACGACCAAAGATGCCACATCTTCCACACAAAGGGCGGCATCAATGGAAGGTCCGTCAAGGTCATCATCGATAGAGGTAGTTGTCACAACTTGGCAAGTGAAGAACTATGATCCAAGCTTCAATTGGTCAAGAGGAAGCACCCGAATCCCTACAAGGTTCAATGGCTAAGTGACTCCGACACTATACGAGTTGAACATACGGTCCAAGTCTCCTTCAAAATTGGTGCATATGAGGACACTTTGGAATGTGATGTGGTCCCAATGACGGTTTGCCACCTCCTTCTTGGTCGACCATGTCAATTCGACCGTGGTGTCTTCCACAGCAGGCGCACCAATCACTATAGCTTCAAGATGAAAGGGAAGGAATATGTGCTATGACCTATATCTCCTAGTCAAGTGATAGCCGACAAGTAAGCCACCCATCATAGAGACAAGAGTGAGAAAGTGATCGACCAAAAATGAGTGAGAGCCACAAGCCAAACTTGAGCGCCTCTTCGCCTAGAGAGAAAAACCTCATCCTATTTGCCACCAAAAGTGAGATGAGATAAGTGTATGAGAACCCATCTAGTGTGATGCACTTTGTCCTTGTGTGCAAGGATGGAGAGCCAACAACTAACACCTCTCATGAGCTACCTTTAGTGTTTAAATCTCTTTTGCAGGAATTCCAAGAGGTTTTCCCCGATGAGCTACCTCGGGTCTACCTCCTCTTCGAGGCATTGAGCATCGAATCGACCTCATCCCCGGAGCACCTCTCCCAAACAAAGCTCCATACCGAGTCAATCCCGAAGAAACCAAGGAGATTCAACGGCAAGTACAACAACTCATCGACAACGGTCATGTACGTGAAAGCCTAAGCCCGTGTGCCGTTCCCGTTATACTTGTGCCTAAACTCGATGGAAGTTTCCGCTTGTGTTCCGATTGTAGACCTATAAATGCTATTACCGTTCGCTATATCCCATTCCTCGCTTAGATGATATGCTTGATGAACTTAGTGGAGCCAACTTTTTCTCAAAAAATGATCTTAAAAGTGGCTATTATCAAATCCGCATACAAGAGGGTGATGAATGGAAAACTGCTTTCAAAACCAAAATTGGTTTATATGAGTGGTTAGTCATGCCTATGGGTTTATCGGAAGCTCCCGGTACTTTTGTGCGTCTCATGCATTATGTCCTTCGGCCTTATATTGGAGTCTTTGTTGTCGTTTACTTCGACGATATTCTTGTGTTTAGCAAAATCATGAAAGAGCATCTTGATCATGTTAGGACTGTTTTGCAAACCCTTCGAAAGGAAAGTCTTTATGCAAACATGAAAAAATGCACATTTGGTGTTGACAAAGTGGTTTTCTTGGGTTTTGTTGTATCCTCAAAGGGTGTCCATGTTGATGAATCTAAAATTGAAGCAACTAAAACTTGGCCCCAACCCACCAATTTGCAACAAGTGCGTAGCTTTCTTGGTCTTGCTGGTTTTTATCGTCGCTTTGTGAAAGATTTTAGCACAATTGCCGCTCCTTTGCATGCTTTGAGTAAGAAGAATACTCATTTTGTTTGGGGAACTTTGCAATCCACCGCTTTTGATGAGCTCAAGTCTTTGCTTACTCATGCTCCGATTCTTGCTTTGCCTAATTTTGACAAAACTTTTGAGGTTCATTGTGATGCAAGTGGTACCGGAATTGGCGGAGTTTTAATGCAAGAAAAACGAGCCATTGCATATTTTAGTGAAAAATTATCCGGTGCTCAACTTAACTATCCCATCTATGACAAAGAATTGTATGCTTTAGTGCGTGTGCTACATGTTTGGGAACATTACCTTAGACCGCATGAGTTTGTCATCCATACCGATCATGAAATGCTTAAGTACTTAAAAGGTCAAACTAAGTTGAACAAGCGTCATGCCAAATGGAGTGAATTTATTGAATCTTTTCCCTATATGATCAAGTACATTAAGGGTAAAGAAAATGTAGTTGCCGATGCCCTTTCACGCATATGCACGCTTGTCACTAAACTTGAGTTGAATGTTATTGGCTTTGAGCACATAAAAGAATTGTATGCTAACGACCCATCTTTTGCTATTCCTTATGCTAAGTGTTTGACGATACTTCTTGGGAACAATATTACATCAAGGATGGTTATCTTATGAGAGCTAACAAACTATGCATTCCCGAGTCTTCTCTTCGTTTGCTCCTTTTGCAAGAGGCTCATGGAGGCGGACTCATGGGACACTTTTGACGCGACAAGACATTCGCCACGCTCTCCAAGAACTACTTTTGGCCCAAGATGTTCCGTGACGTCTCACGCTTCACCAACCGATGCTCTACATGTCGCAAAGCTAAGTCTAAAGCTCAATCTCATGGTATTTACATGCCTCTTCCTATTCCTTATCAACCTTGGGAATACATTAGCATGGATTTTGTACTTGGTTTGCCTAGAACTCAAAATGGAAAGGATTCCGTGTTTGTTGTTGTGGATAAATTTTCTAAGATGGCACATTTCATTCCTTGCAACAAGATAGACGATGCTTCACACATTGCAAATCTCTTTTGTAGGGAAATCTTGCGACTCCATGGAGTACCAAAGACAATCGTCTCCGATCGTGACGTCAAGTTCGTGAGTTACTTTTGGAAGACCCTATGCGCCAAGCTCGGAATCAAGCTCTTGTTCTCATCCGCATACCATCCTCAAACCGCCGGCCAAACGGAGGTGACGAACCGCACACTATCCACTCTACTTTGTGTCTTGATCAAGAAGAACATCAAGGAGTGGGAAGCATTTCTACCCATCACCGAGTACGCCTACAACCATGCAAGACATTCGACTACCGGCAAGTCCCCCTTCGAGGTCGTCTACGGCTTCAACCCGTTGTCCCCATTGGACATTCTACCTCTTCCTCTACAAGAGCGCACCAACATGGATGCGAGTGCACGGGCAAGCTACATCAAGAAGATGCATGAAGATACAAGACAAACCATCGAGCGCCAAGTACAACGACTAGCGACCAAGCTCAACGTCAACAAGCAACCCATGGTCTTCAACATTGGTGATCTAGTGTGGCTACACCTTCGCAAGGACCGCTTCCCCAAAGAACGCAAGTCCAAGCTTCTTCCTCGAGCCGATGGACCTTTCAAGGTGCTAGCACGCTACAACGACAATGCCTACAAGATCGACCTACCTCGAGACAAGTACAATGTGAGTGACATCTTCAACGTCAAGGACCTCGCACCATACCATGGAGATGAAGCTTTTGATCCGAGGTCGCATCTCTCTCAAGGGGGGGGAGATGATGCGAAGCATCCCTCACTCATCCCCATGGACGCACCTACATCTTCCTCAACACCACGTGGACCCATGACTCAAGCTCGAGCTAAAGCTATTGAAGATAAGGTGAACTCGCTCCTCTCCGAACTCCCTCTTCCGAATCATGAGACATGGCTACTACCTCATTCGGAAACTCTATGTGTAATCAGGTACTTGGGAGCAGGCCAAGGAACAGCTACTTGCAAGAGCCAAGACGACGAGGACCCCAAGCGTGATGGAGAAGAAAATCTGCTTTGAAGCTACAGGCGTCGGACGACCGACCAAGTCCGGACGTCAAGCGACTCCTGTGCCACGGACGACCGACACCCTCCGGACGTCCGGCAGCTGGGCACCCGAATGGAAATTCACGGAAGACCGAAGCCACCGGACGACCGGACAACCCGACTAGAGCCGAATCTATGGACGTCCAACGATCCACGGACGTCCGGGCCTTCCCGAAGCCCCGGACGACCGGCCCTCTCCGGACGACCGATGCACCCGAGTCCGAGCCGAATCTACGGACGTCCGAGCCCTGCCGGACGTCCGGACCGTCATGAGCCTCCGGACGTCCGACGCCTTCCGGACGTCTGGCCCCTGAGTGATCGCGCCCGCGGGCTGGAGCCCTTGTACCCCTTCACTTCGCCCCCATTTGCACTAAGACTATAAATAGACCTCCTCCTCCTCCTAGTTAGGTTAGCAAAGGATTAGCTCATATTTGTGTGAGAGCTTTGCTCATCCACTTGGTTACCTTCTCCTCGGAGAAGATCCTTCCAAGAGGATTCAAGACCCCCTTCTAGGGTGGACCCCCATCAAGACCTCCTCACGGAGAAGAACGGCTACTCGTGTATCTTTCCTTTGTTGATTTTGAATCTTGTGCTACCTTATGTGTTCGGTGATCTAGCCCTTGTGTGATCGAGACTTGCCGGTTTAGTGTTTCTCTTGTGTGTTTTTCCTTGTGTTCTTCCGCTCATTCGTCGTGTTTTCCCCGTAGGACCCCTCCAAACGTGAAAGATCTCCAACTAGGGCTCCGCCCGACATCAGCGTGTCAGATAGAGAGAGAACATGGGGGGAGAGTGTTAGATGGGTCTATGTAGTGCGAGCGAGATATGTGTATGTGTGATCTAGGGAGATGTAAAGTTTGACAGAGATAGAGGAGCCCCGATATGGGTGAGTGGTGTGTGAGGGAGTTGAGAGAGAGAAAGAGATACTCCCTCCATTCGATAATGTAATGCATATAAATTCTAAAGTCAAACTTTGGAAACTTTGACCAAGTTTACAGAGAAAATTATTTATATCTACAATACCAAAGATACATCATATGAAACTACATCTTGTGACGAATCTAATGATATATGTTTGCCGTTCCAGATGTAAATGTTTTTCTCCACATACCTGGTAAAACTTTGTGAGGTTTGAATTTTCAAAAAATCTATATGCTATGGACAGAAGGGAGTACCTAAGTCGATAGAGATCAAGTGCGTGTGAAGGAGAAAGAGTGAGTGTGCAAAGAGAGAGAGAGAGAGAGAGAGAGAGAGAGAGAGAGTGTGTGTGTATGTGAAAGAGAAAGGGACAACAAACGTTAAAATAGAGAGAGAGAGTGGTAGTGTCTTATGCAAATATATCATGCATGCATCTTCAGATAGAAAGCGAGGTGAGGAGATACACGGAGATAGCTAGTGTGTGGTTGTTTGCAATGGAGAGAGACCCCCCTATAGCACCTGTCCAATAGAGGTCTCACCAACAAGCGATGGACATCGAGAGGGACGTATGGAGAAGATGGGCGCATGGGGAGGGAGATAGGGCGTGTTTGTGATAGAGAGACCCCCTCGAGATTGTGAGGGGACTATATGGGTGGGATATCGAGAGACGAGGTGTGTGTGCGATAGAAAGATGCCACGAGAGAAATTGAGGTAGACCAAGTGAGGGAATGTGATTCATGATAGTTTCCTATTTTTAGTTATCTATCCTACGTATATTGCTTAAGAACTGCTCCTTTTGTGAGCTGATGTATAACTTTCTATGGGGTTTCATTCGAGAAATCGAACCGGGGGATGCCTCCCTGTTCTTCTAAAAAATGGGTTAAGAGAGACGGTCGGGGTTCTTGAGGCACTGCGTGATGAAGCGCCTCGCCGGTACTCCAGGAGCTTTGGGCGAGAAGACTCCTATTTCACCTTGTCCAACACATTGGTGGTGTCATGGGGGTGGCAGTAGGCGACATACAGTCAACGGTGATGGTCTTGAAATTCGTCACCTGCACGTGGATTTACACGCACCATTTCTATTATCATAGATCAATCTACACACTAGTTCGAATTCTCATGAACACACTATATATGTTAACTACATCACACGCACTCGGTCACCAAATTAAATGAAATACCAAGAGGGGCGGAAGAAGATAATGAAGTGGTTGATATATATAGCTGATTGATCCAGCAAGATATAATGCAATCATCTCAATGCCCCTACAACTTACCTGTTGACGTCGATGAGCCGATCAACCGAGGTGAGCTAGCAACAAAAGAAAAGATTTCTGCAGCGGCGACGAGAGCATTCCGAGTGGATGGCCTCGACCCCGTGCTTGTGGAAGTTACGGTTGTAGCCGCACGCGGCGTGGAGGAGCGCCTCGGCAGTGTGCGGCCTCGACCTCGTACTTGTGGTAGCTGTGGTCGCAGCTACACGCGGCGTGGATTGTGGAGGAGTGTCATTTGGGGGCCAACACCATGAACTTGCGGCAGCTATAAACAACATACATATGGATGCCAAACGCCATGGTAGTGCACCACCTTGTCATCCTGTTGAGGAATAATAATATTATAGCAGTGGTGGAGGCTATAGGAATAGAGCAGATTGGTTGCTTAAAAGGAGGAACATCCCTATCTATTACTCTTCCATCTGTTTTCGGTGAGACGCAAGGGTGGTGATACGGACGAGGATAGTGGTGCGAAGGAGAAGCATGATGACATGGACACCTCGGATAACTGCGGAAACCCATCCAACCAACCTCTGCCTAGTGTTGCTCCTACAAATGACACCCATGCAAACATGGTCTCTCGTGGTGCTCCAGGAGGTAGTTCTATGGTTTTGGCAGTAACCTCGTTTAACTCCTCGCCGCAGACACCGAGGGGCATGGAGTTCGCTATGGAACTTCGAGCTAACTCTACATTACGTGGTTGTCTCGAAGTATCTCCACGGGTGCATCAGCAAGAGTCCACGTTGCCTACCACTCCATGGCCTCTGATTGCATCACGGTTGTTGTCGCCTGCATGGTCGGCTGCATCCCAGGCCGCTGCTCGCACGATAGTACAGTCCACCGACGGCCCGGTGGAGCAATCGCTCACGTCTCTGGAGCGGCTGCAGGCGGAGGCTCAGGTGGAGGCCACCCGTTCCTCGGCTCTGGAGAAGCCGGCCTTGGTTGTGCAGCCATGGGGTGCTGCATCGATGGCTCGTATGGTGGCGAACCGACACCTATCCCAAGAGGGGCCGGCTTCGGGGGTGCACCCACGTGCTACCGTATGGGTGGCTATCGACATGCCGGCCGCGCTGGCTGCTCACGAGCTAGGACCAGCTGGCCCGCCTTTGGATGTGTAGCCACGTGCCACTGCATCGTTGGCCTCGTCGTTCGAGCAAGCGGTAGACACTATCAGGGAGGACTCCACCATCATCCCCTCCTCCAGTAGTAGAGTCGGCGCCACGACCAACACTGGGGGTGACACCTACATGCCGAAGTTGTCGTCATACGGTTGCCGACGATGGTACTATGGACACAGATGAGGACTCCTTGGCCAAGGCTATGCGGTGCAAAGCAGCGCAGAACCTCAACAACCAAGATATTATGTCGCACTCAAATCCTTTCTAGCTTTTTCCTATGCAACCATCGTTTCTTAGTTGAATAATGTGGGTGTTAGTATAGGAAAGAATGAGAAGGATATTTCTATTTCGACTAACGCTTTGAAACATTTGGAATATGACCGACTAAAAGTTACTCCACATGTTTCTAGCAAGTCACGTGTTTCTAGCAAGTCTTATGCCTCCCATACTGATGAGGAGGAGCTGCATGCCACATCCAAATGGTCAGCTAATCTCTCATTTAGTAGGAGCGGTTTCAGACGTGGGCCTAGATGAACCCGGGCTTAGCTCATTGATTGAGCTTACAGCATCCGAACGTAAATCAAAGACTGCACGTTGGAAAAAAGATAGTAAGTCCCATAAGAGGGCAAAATATTCTAAATCTCCTATTATTTCCACATAAATCGAATGTTTCTTAATAACAGAGGTCTTCGTGACTTGGCTAAACATTTATTCATTGGGGAATGTAATAGGGAATAGAATTTAGATTTTTTTTGGCTATCTCTAAAACGGGGAGATGTGATTTTTTCAGTAAGCCTACTCAACCGTCTTTCTGGTAGTATAGACTTTACTTGGGTTTCACAACCGCCTAGAGGTCGTTCTGGGGGCATTGTACTTGGCGTAAATACAGGGACTATGGGTGTTTTGGCTAGTTCGGATGGTGAGTTTCACGTAAAACTCCATATCCGCAACAAGGTCGACAACTTCACATGGACTCTCTTCCTCGTGTATGGGGCAGCCCAGGATGAGTTCAAGGCCGACTTTCTCCGTGAATTGGTTAATCTGGCGAAAGATAATCCCTACCCCATTCTTATAGGTGGGGATTTCAATTTGCTTCAATTTCCAAATGACAAAAGTTGTGGTAGGTTTGATAATCATTGGCCTTTCCTTTTCAATGTTGTCATCGACAATCTAGATCTCCAAGAGGTTTCCATGACTGAAAGACAATTCACTTGGGCGAATAGTCTTCCGAAACCGACATTTGAGAAACTAGATCATGTTTTAATGGATATCGTCTGGGAATATAAATTTCCTATGGTGTTTGTCCATGCTCTACCTTGTATTGAGGCTATATCAGACCATGCACCCATTCTCCTAACTACTGGTTTTCCACGACCAGAACATAGACGAAAGTTCAAGTTCGACCTTGGGTGATTGCTTCGGCATGGCTTCCATGACATGGTCAAGGAGATGTGGGAGAAACCGGTGGCCGGGCATACCCTTATTCACAAATGGAATAACAAAATGCATGCATTACACAAATTCCTTGGTGGTTGGGCTAGGCATACAGTGGGTATCCTGGAAAAAAAGGAGAAGCTTCGTCTTTCTTCTATCACTGATGAATTAGAAGCTTTTGCAGAGGTTAGACCTCTATCTGAGGATGAAATCGATATCAAGAGTCATTAGAATATAAAGATAGCTAGCATGATGCGTGAAGAGGAACTCAAATGGTACCAACATTCTAACTCACAATTTATCATGGAAGGTGATTCGAATACTAGATATTTCCATGGAGTTGCCAATGGCAGACACCGAAAGAAAATTATTCATTCCCTACAACGGGATGAGGGCACAATTGAGGGGCATGAGCAACTTAAATCTTATATCAATAGTTATTATAAAAATATGTTTGGAGCCCCATAGGAAGGAAACTTCTCGATGGATGAGTCACGAACAGATAACATCTCCCCAGGTCTCTGATAAGGAAAATGGCCTTCTAACAGCCCCATACTCTGAGGAGGAAGTTAGAAAGGCGGTTTTCCTAATGGAGCACAACAAAGCCCCTGGTTCGGATGGTTTTCCCACTAAGTTCTATCAAAACTTCTAGGAAGTCATCAAAACGGATCTCCTACTTTTGTTTAGCGACATGCATGCTGCCCATCTAGAATTGTTTTTCTTAAACAGTTAAACTTCGACAAGATTATTTTATTACCTAACGTTAATGAAGCTGAAAGGATACAACAATATAGACCTATTGCCTCGCTTTAAAATATTCACAAAGGTTGTGACTATTATGCTAAATTCGGTTGCTCAACACGTGGTTCGTCCTTCACAGACTACTTTTATGCGGGATAGACACATCCTAGATGGAGTGTTTATCCTTCATGAAACAGTCCATGAATTACGTTAGAAAAAGTTAAATGGGGTGGTACTCAAAATAGACTTTGAAAAAGCTTATGACAAAGTCAAATGGCCATTTCTTCAACAGACTCTCAGAATGAAAGGATTTTTTACAGAGTGGCGCGCTATGACCCATAGCTTCGTTTTTGGAGGTAGTGTTGTCATTAAGGCCAATGGTGACGTTGAACACTATTTTTGACTGAGGAAGGGATTGCGACAAGGTGACTCATTATCGCACATGCTATTCAATATAGTGGCGGATATGCTAGCCGTCATGATTGGGCGTGCTAGGGTTGATGGCCAAATTGATGGGGTTGTAAATCATCTAGTTGATGGTGGTCTCTCTATAGTTCAATATATCGACGATAAAATTTCTTCATGGATCATGACCTCAAGAAAGCAAGAAATCTGAAATTAATCTATCAGCATTCAAGCAACTCTCAGGTCTTAAGATCAATTTTTATAAAAGTGAATTGTTTTGTTTCCGTGAGGCTCAAGACGAGGCCCACCTGTATGATGAACTGTTCGGATGCGGGTTGGGCCAGTTAGCGATCACATATTTGGGGATACCGATACATTATTGGAGACTCACAAATGCTGAATCGAAACACAAAGAGGAGAGACTGCAAAAAAGACTTAGCAGTTGGAAAGGTAAATTGTTGTCTCTAGGTGGAAGATTGGTCCTCCTAAATTCAGTACTAAGTAACATGGTACTATATATGATTTCCTTCTTCCAGTTGTTGAAAGGAGTTTTACATAAATTGGATTATTTTCGATCAAGATTCTTTTGGCAGGGAGATTGCAAGAGAAATAATCGATTGGCTAAATGGAGTGTGGTTTTCCCTCCCAAAGACCAAGGCGGGTTGGGCATTCATGACCTTTAGGTTAAGAATAGGGCACTCCTCGGCAAATGGTTGTTTAAATTACTAATGGAAGATGGTGTATGGCAAACCTCGTGAGGAGGAAATATGTGGGTTCCAAGGCGGTTGATGTAGGGCGGAACCCTACGTGGACGATCTTTCACGTTGGAGCGGATCCTACGGGGAGACACGAAGAACGAGCGGAAGAACACGAGGAAATCACGGGGAGGAACGAGGGAAAACACTCAACCAACAAGGAATCGGTCACACAAATGCTAGATTAAAGAACACAAAGAGAGATACATGATTCAAGGTCAACAAAGGACGATACAAACGGTAGCCGTTCTTCTCCGTGAGGAGGTCTTGATGGGGGCCACCCAAGAGGGGGTCTTGAATCCAAGGTGGATCTTCTCCGAAGAGGGGCCTCGGTCTCTCTCGTGGAGTAGATCCGGTATGGATGAGCGAAGCTCTATCTATGAGCTAAATCAACGCTAACCCTAACTAGGAGGAGGTGGAGGAGTATATATAGTCATGGGCATGAAGGGGTAAGTGGAGGATACATGGACTCGGTCCAATACACTTTGTCTTGTGCAGACAGGCGTCAGACGTCCGGAGGGTTCCGGCCGTCCGGAGGCTTCGGAAGGTCCGGACGTCCGGAGCTCTTCGGACATCCGTAGATTCGGCTCAGTGCGCTTGATCCGGACGTCCGGGAGGGCGGTCGTCCGGAGGCTCGCGAGGTCCCGGACGTTCGGAGTTCTTCGGATGTCTGCAGATTCGTTCGGTGGTCGCTGCACGGTCGTCCGGAGGGCCCGGTCGTCCGGAGCTCTGGAGTCTTCGGACGTCCGGTCCTGGTCGGACGTCCGCCGCTAAGCTTCGGGCAGCTTCTTCTCTTGGTCCGTGTACTTGGTGTCCTCGCCGTCTTGTCCATGGTCTTCCTCCTTGTTCCTGGTCATGCATAGCACATATATTTGAGGTAGTAACCATGTCTCACATGTGGGAAGTGAAGGTTCGGAGAGGAGCGAGTTCACCTTGTGTCCAATGGCGATTGTTCGAGGTCTCGTCATATGTCCACTTGGGGCTTGGAGAGTAGTGGGAGTGTACATGGGGATGAACGTGGGATGCTCCGCATCATCTCCCCCCCCCTTGGGAAAGATCCGACCTCGGATCGTGATCCTCATCACCATGGAAGCGGTTGTCGTGACGGACTTGTAGTTGGACGAAGTTGAAGACATGGAGCAATCCAAGTAGTCCAAGGTGTCGCCGGAGTGATAGACATGCAAAAGAGCAAACACAAGCAACACTCGAAAATACAATGGTTAACGCACACAAAGTGTCCATCATGTAAGAATGAGTCCGTCCAAAGGAATTGTTGATGACAAGGCATGAAATGCTTATCCAAATGATGTAAAATGACATGTAAAGCATTCATGAGAGAAAATTCATGCATTGGGACAACAAAGGTGTCGTGAATGTGATCAATGCAACCACGGTGCAAAATAATGTCATAGTGAGACGGTTTATCAATAGCATGAATATGGCAATGGATGCTCAATATGATTATGTTATCATGCAATTGATGGTAGGCAATATGATCATGATGTATGAATATGCCATCAAGAAAGATCACAACAAATTTGCTAAGAAAATGCACATGCTCATATATCATGGATGACATGGAAATAGATGCAACAAGACAAGCATAATGTGAGTCAATCCATGCATGGGGTGTAAACTTGTGGTGAGTATGATATGTCCATCGAACATGACATGTATGAGCACAATCAACAAATATGGAGGTGTTGGTGTACCCAAGCTCGATGTCGAGGTATGAGTGGAGTTCCGAAGATGCATCCAATAAGTGCGAGCGCTCCTCAATGTGAAGGTCCATGTAGCCAATCTCCAATGTCGCTCCTCCGTTCATGAGATGTATCATGTAGACAACAAGAAGGAAACAACAATGAAAGAGTGACCCATCCAATATGTGTATTTGAGGATGGCTCAAAGGGAAGGAGGTCACCTTTAGGAGGTTCTCAAGGATGATAGAGTTGTGCATCTTGTATGCCTTCACATAACCAAGTTGTCTCGTGATGTTACCGCCTTGTGAATCCTTCAAAATGAAAGAACATGACAAACACTCGGAAAAACAAATGAGGTTAGTGCAAATGCAAGACCTATCATTCGAGGGGAGATACCCAACAAGTGTTTTCATCATTCTTATCATAAGAAAGAACAAGGTGTGGTATTGTATGAAAGCATATGATGCAACTACAACCAAATACAATAGGCTTAAGTAAGCAAGCATGCATCCCAAGTAATATGTCCAAGGCTCCACGATCAATAAGCATAGTATGGTTGCACTCAATACAAGGTGATATGAGAGATGCAACTAATGGAGACAAGAGACAATGATCAAGACAAATCAAGTGAGAGGCATGAACATATATGTCATCAACCCAAGAAAGCGAGTAATGGAACATGGGTGATGCGACAAAGCAAGCAATCATAGAGATCAAGTCAAGCAAGATAGTAGTGCGAAGATGCAACGTACTAGAAGGAATCATGGCAAGCATGTCATGTGTGCAAATAGTGGGCATACAAGATGCACATGACATTTCACAAGCATAAAGGCAAGATATGAGCAAAATAGCATCAATAGCATGGGGCACATGATAAACATGGCAATAGCAACAAGGATCTCCACCAAGCATGCAAATACACATAGAAGTAGCATAATGGTGAATCATATGTAAGTGCAAGCAAGGGTCACAATTGCATGTCAAAGTTATGGAAAGAGGCATAGCATGCAAAGTGAACACGAGAAAATGGGCATAACGTAACAAGTGATAAATAGCCCATAGCCGTGTGAGAGACAAGTAAAAGAGATGCGTGTAGTCCTTGCGCAAAAGGAATGGTGGGGATGAAAGTCCACGGGATCCCAAGTCATCATTGCTCTCAAGAGCTCGTTTCGTCAACTCTTGGGATTGAGATGTTGACGAGTATATGTGCGTACCTACACAAAACAAAGACAAAGGAAAAATTGTGTGTGCGTGGTAGATGTACGCATCATCCATCATGATGCGCACGTGCTTGTGTTGGTTAGCACAAAATAGCCAATGCTCAAATAAATGAGATGCGTGATATAGAAATATGTCATCCATCATGATAGGTTTGTTGTTATGTATAGTATAATGGAGACTCAAATTGTGTAATGCATCATGAGCAATATATAGAGCATTGTTATTCATGGAATGCATATGGTGCAAGCAATCATGGAAATCATGCAAAATATGGGATGAATCAAAATCTCCGAATATGTATGAGGAAACTATGGGGGTCTCCTCATGAGCATGAGTAGCAACATCACATGGAGAATATTGGCAACATCCAAAACAATGCATATTTGGTGCAATGTGATCATGGCATAACATAGTAGATGAATTATAAATCATGTAAAGGAAGCATGGCAATATCATCACAAGAGAAACAAAAGCCAATGACCATCATCTCGTCATCTATGCCATAAGTGCAAATAGGGTTTATTTTAATGGGGCATGCATAGTTACTATGTTGAGATTGAAATGATGCAATATGGGAGATCTCACTCATAGCATATGACAAGTTCAAAGGATTATCAAACATAATGTGACCAATAGGATTTTCACAAGATATCCTATGGAGCATAGCATCACAACTAGGTAACTCAACATGCTCATCATCATATTCATCATAAATAGGTAAGTTTAGGCATGAAGAAGTCTCACTAGCATGAAGCATATGAATAGGTGGGTCAACATCATGGGAGCGATCAATGGTAAGAGAGTCCAGTGGGACAAGAGAAGCATCATCACCTATGTTACCTTTGGAGCGCCGCTCATGTGTTGTAGGTGAGGTGTTGAAGATCGTCTTGTTGTCATCTTCATCTTGATGGAACCATGTGGGGGGTGTATCATCGTCCACCATGGCCATCGTCGTCTCCAATGTAGGGATGGACTCGTCGAGGATAGGCATGTCGTCATGTAGGAGACCTAGCACCAAAGAAGAAAACACACTAGGAGTAGAGGTTAAGTCGTTAGAAATCATAGTGGCCTCATGTGCCGTGTCAACTACCTCACTCACTAAGTGTTGTGGCTCACTCACTCCCTCAAGGATGCTCTCACCGTATGGTGGGTGGAGTCACTCAAATGGCGCTCAACCTCACATAGGATGTGTGCCATGCTCTCATGTGTGGGGCTAGTGGTGGTCACACTCATTCTCTCATAGGAAATGCTCTCAATGTCACGTATGGTGGAGTCACTCATGTCACTCATGGGGTGGTGGCTCTCCTCACATGGTAATTGGGTCATCTCGACAGATGTGGGTGTCGGAGAGATGTAGGTGCAAATGTCTCCATGCGCTGGGTCGGCGTAGCTTGACTCGGAGTATGAGTCCAATGTGGGCGTCGTCTTCATGTTGCTGAAGAGGTTCGCGCTCGTCGCCGTGGTCGAAGGGGATGGCCCTTGTTCGACCGTCTTGTCACCGTCTTGGTGTTGGAGGCCCATATGATGTGGCACCTCATAGCTCGTCTCCATGACCGAAGGGAGTTTCCCATGCTCGGCCATCTTCCTTGAGGGCTTAGAAGATGGAAGTGTCGCCCTCACTTGTAGGTGGTCGCCTTGGACTTGATGAAGTCGATGTAGGCGTACACGTGGGAAGTAGGCGAAGATGCCGTACGTCCAAAGGCGAAGATGCCTTGAGAACACTTGGCGAAGATGCCGAAGTGGTTGATGTAGCCGTAGCACCGTCTTGGTGGTGCTCGTCTCGCGGTCTTCTGTTGTGCTTATGAAGCTTCGACTTGGCGTGAAGTAGGGCTTGTTGGGACTTGTGCATTTGCGCTTGTGGAGCATCTTCATGATGATGATGTCGTTGTAGATGTGGTTTGTCGTCGTCGTGCACATGATGCTTGGCTGTGACTTGCCCTTCATGACGATATTGATCACGAACGTGATGGTGGTCGCCATGTAGATGTGGACGAGGACGATTTGCACTTGCATCTTTTTCGCGCTCCGAAGACTTGTGGCTTGAATGTCGCCGCCTTGAAGATGACGATGGGGAAGACTTGATGAAGGCCCGAATCTCCTCCATCCTTGCATCTTGCTCCTCTTTATGTGCGGCAAGCTTCTTGTCGAAGTAGTCCCTTCTCCTTGCTTCGGAGTGACGAATGTCGATGGAGATGTTCTCGATCGCGCTCGCAATCTTGATTGTGTGCCTTGCACTTGTCGTTGTAGATCGAAGATAGACGCTTTGGTGATGTAGTTGTTCACGCGTCGTTGTTGTCGAGGACCGGAGATGAAATGCCTTGCCTATCCATCACAAGACTCGAGCAAATATGAGTGGGAGAAAGAGAAGAACTTATACCAATGTACCTTGACCGATGTTGACAATGAATCAAGTTCACTCAAATGCGGACAATGAAATAGCACTATTGGTACCAATCCTTGTCGGTTCTCACACCTACACAAGTAAAGCTTATGGAGGAGCTCGGTGAGGATAGTGGCACAAAAATTTAATGCAAAATGTTAGCAAGAGTCAATAATGTTGAAAGAGATTCACAAATTCGCAAGCGAAACAAATGGACCAATAGCAAAGAATGCACACGGAAACACACACACACGGATAGATAAATGGGGTCGTGCAACCAAGGAATGAGCACAAAATGTGGAATCCACGGAAACGCTTCGTGTTGCACAACTCAAGAGAGACGCTAGCACGATTGCTCAATAGGCGGATCGACACTTGTGCACAACCTATTTGATGCAAAATGGATAAACTTCTATCCCAAGTATGCTATGTATGTATGGTTCGGTGTTTCTCTCAAGATGATCCAAGATGATCGGATATGACAATCTTATATGCAATATGGTATGATGCTATGGCACTTGCTTACAAGCTTCTTTGCTCTCTTTCTTTTGCTTAAAAGCTTTATTTTTTTGTATGGCCAGTTTGCACAATGCACAAACCAAGATAGCAATTGTGTATATGCGGGAACAAACTTGAGACACAATGGATGATATGATACCAATATATGCACCACAATGATATGGTATATATGCTATGGGAAGTATGATCACTAATGTGCACAAGTAACGTTGCCGGCAATACTCAAATGGCTAGTCTCGATAGGCAAGTAACGCAAAAAGTAAGGCTAGGGGTTAACAATGCAATAGCAAGGGAATATACAATGGAGGGATACCACGATACCGAGATGATATGGAGGTTACCGTCTGGCGATGATGAGTAGCGGTGTTCTTGATGTAGATACCAAGATGATGGAGACTCGTCCCTAAGTAGCCGAAACACCTTAGGAAACGGAAAAACCGCGAACTCAAAATCTCAAACGTCAAATGTCAAAATGGTGGTAGCGGGAATGCGATGGTGGTTTGCACTTGGCAATGCAGAAGTGGAATGACGGGCTATACACGTGTCGGAGTTGAAGTTGCCGTCCCTAAGTAGCGAAACACCTTAGGAGACACAAGTCACAACTCGAAAAAGCTCAATCAACAATTGGGTTAAGTTGGGGGTGGTTGAAGTGTATGGTGGGCAAGGTTATGTGGAAGTGGTGGTGGTGGTTGATGAAGAAGCAATCGTCCCTAAGTAGCCAAACACCTTAGGAGACTCGAATCACTACTCAAGCAACCACTAATGCTATGGGGAAGAAAATTGGTTAGGTTGCGGAAGTCGGTGGTGGTTATGCGGAGGATGTGGCGGAAGCCCTAGGCAAAGATGCCAAAGTTCACAAACTTTGATGGAGTCAAATGATTTTGGTGGTATTTTTGTTGGAAGTGGGATGTCAAGAGCTTTTCAACGAGCTAAAGAACGTCAAAATCGGAGTTCGGATGAATTAGTTATGGACAAAACAAAAAATCAGCCGAAGTCTGAAACTACAGGTTACGGACGTCCGGAAAGGTCGGATGTCCGGGGCGTCGGACGTCCGGAAAGGTCGGAAATCCGTAAATTCGGTGCGGGTTAGGGGTTCCGGTCGTCCGGAAAAGGTCGGACGTCCGGCCGTTCCTGGGGCTCCGGACGTCCGTAAAAACGTCGGTCGTCCGGTGGGTCGGGGTCAACGCGAGATGCGAGTTTCGGGACGCGATTTTGGGCGGAATTGTGGGATTTTGGGGTCAAAATTCGCGGGATTTTGTGGATGGAAAGTGGAGAAACTTGGGGAAATGCTAGATCCACTCGAAACCAAGCAAATCCATGTATCAAAATCAACAAAACATCATCAAAACTAACAAATCACAAAAAAAATTGGGGCTATTTTTGGTGGGGATTTTCGGATTTAGGACGAAATCAACAAAATCAAGCTAGAAAACACGGGGTAGGGGCTCCAAAAACGTGATCAACCTTGCTCTGATCCAAGATGATGTAGGGCGGAACCCTACGTGGACGATCTTTCACGTTGGAGCGGATCCTACGGGGAGACACGAAGAACGAGCGGAAGAACACGAGGAAATCACGGGGAGGAACGAGGGAAAACACTCAACCAACAAGGAATCGGTCACACAAATGCTAGATTAAAGAACACAAAGAGAGATACATGATTCAAGGTCAACAAAGGACGATACAAACGGTAGCCGTTCTTCTCCGTGAGGAGGTCTTGATGGGGGCCACCCAAGAGGGGGTCTTGAATCCAAGGTGGATCTTCTCCAAAGAGGGGCCTCGGTCTCTCTCGTGGAGTAGATCCAGTATGGATGAGCGAAGCTCTATCTATGAGCTAAATCAACGCTAACCCTAACTAGGAGGAGGTGGAGGAGTATATATAGTCATGGGCCGCGAAGGGGTAAGTGGAGGATACATGGACTCGGTCCAATACCTTTGTCTTGTGACAGGCGTCGGACGTCCGGAGGGTTCCGGTCGTCCGGAGGCTCGGGAAGGTCCGGACGTCCGGAGCTCTTCGGACATCCGTAGATTCGGCTCGGGTGCGCTTCGGTCGGACGTCCGGAGGGGGCCGGTCGTCCGGAGGCTTGCGGGGTCCCGGACGTCCGGAGTTCTTCGGATGTCCGCAGATTCGTTCGGTGGTCGCTGCACGGTCGTCCGGAGGGGCCCGGTCGTCCGGAGCACAGGAGTCGTCAGACGTCCGGTCTGGTCGGACGTCCGGCCGTTCTTAAGGCTGACTTCTTCTCTTGGTCCGTGTACTTGGTGTCCTCGCCGTCTTGTCCATGGTCTTCCTCCTTGTTCCTGGTCATGCATAGCACATATATTTGAGGTAGTAACCATGTCTCACATGTGGGAAGTGAAGGTTCGGAGAGGAGCGAGTTCACCTTGTGTCCAATGGCGATTGTTCGAGGTCTCGTCATATGTCCACTTGGGGCTTGGAGAGTAGTGGGAGTGTACATGGGGATGAACGTGGGATGCTCCGCATCAGCGGTATCCCAAGTATATTAAAGGCTTGGGGATTCTCACTTTTGGGGTCTAATGGCTAAGAAGAAATATTCCTTCTCTTATGGATCCTTCTCGATTAAGGACTGCTCAAAAATTAGATTCTGGGAGGACAAGTGGCTAGAAAGTGCCACACTCCGAGAATAATATCCGGCTCTATACAACATTGTGCGTCACAAGGGTGATACTATCTCCACGTTAATGGAATCATTTCTGCCAAATGTGACGCTTGAAAGAGATGTATTGGACCCAGACTCCAATCGTGGTACAACCTACTCCAGCGGTTGTCCACAGTGCAATTGTCACATGGGTCTGATGTATTCCGATGGAACCTACATGGGAATGGACAATTCTCAATGGAGTCTATGTATAAAGCGTTAATCTAGTCTAATGTGCTAGTTGATAATAACAAGACGATCTGGAAGATGAAGATACCTCTTAAGAATAAAATCTTTGCATGGTATCTTCGTCGTGGAGTCATTCTTACTAAAGATAACCTTATTAAGAGGCATGGAAGTCCGCAATGTGTCTTTTGTCATCACGGTGAGACAATAAAACATTTATTCTTCCTATGCAAATTGGCTCGTTCTATATGGCCAGTCATCCAGATAGCTTTTGGCTTGTATCCTCCTTGTAGTATTGCTAATGTATTTGGCAACTGGTTACATGGGATAGATCACAGGTACTCTTCTTAGGGTGGGAGTGCTTGTCGTTATTTGGTCGCTTTGGCTATATAGAAATAATAAGGTTTTTAATGAAAAAAGTACTTCTCTGTTGCAGGTTATCTATAGATGTGTTGGGACTCTTCATTCATGGTCCTTTCTATAACGTGTGGAGAATCGGGACCTGTTTACGGAGGTGTGTATACGATTGGAGGATACGGTGAGGGATACTTTTACGCAACATAGGGGATTGGCCCACCTACGCTTTAGGAGTTATACGAAGTCTACATGTTTCTTTGTATTTTGCCTTTATTTTTTGTTTGTGCGAGAGGACTTTGTTTGGCTGTGTGCATCTTAGTTATGCAGAGGCCAGGTGTCATTCTTAAATCCTTTAAGTAATAAAGCACCCCTTTTCGAAAAATCTGTTTTCGGTGGAAGATGAAGACGAAGTAGATCGGTTGCCGGAAATAAGATAGCCACGTAATTAGTTGGTGGGCCGTGCAAGGAATCGAGGAAAGGATGCCCGGATGTTGGGGAAAGCCGGAGGAAGGGGAAGGGGAATAGAGGGCGACTCTTGGTTACAGAGGCGTCTTCGGTTTACATAGTCGAATCATATGATTTTTTTTGTAAAAAAATGTTGACGTGGTGAGCTGCATGATCAAAATAATTAAGAGTAACTGATGACGTGGCAAGGGTGCTGATATGGATAGGCTGTATGTCAAGAGAAATAGAATAGCGGGGATGAACTATTTAGGTATTATAGATACAACACCTACTTTTCACTTGTTCCCGTGAGTGGAGAGTCTAGAATGCATTGGGTATCCTACATCTCATTGATCAGGCTTTGGCCATTTATCTTTCAGGTTTTGTGGCGTCTGAAGAAATTCTAAGATGGCCAAAATAGAAGTATGCAGTTCTTGGGCAGCTCGGTTTGCAAGAATAAGAATCAGTTGTCGTCGGTGCATTGTATATATGGTGGGAAAGAATAGAAACAGAAAAGGAGTGAAAATCCTCTTCCACTCCCGAGCTCAAATGAGCTCGGGATGAACAGTAAAATCAAAAATGAAAACAAAGTCAAGAAATTCTGAAATTTGTTTGTGGGGATTTTTGACAAATGTTCTGTATGTTTGAAAATTTTCATCACGAAATGACATTCTTGGAAGTCATAGAAAAAACAAAATCAACACTACAAACTGTTTTCAAAAATAGCATTCTTGAAGCATCAATTTTTTTACTTTTTTTTTGCCACAACTCCATGGAAGTATTTTCATAATAAAATTTTGCAAGCACACATAAAACATTTGTCAAAGTTTGCCGAATAAAAAATCAGATTTTTTATTTTTTTCGATTTTACGGTTCATTGGAGAGCATTTGAGCTCGGGAACAGATACTCCACTTCCAGAAATGAGTGAACATTAGACCATCTATAAGCTCAGCTTTTTCTATACATGCAATAACGGCGAATCATGCCAGGAAAATACAGGAGGAACTAGAGGAGCTCGTGAGATGAACAAAAAACCCAGCCGGCACATATAAGATGAATACGGATGCAGCATACTTCGAGGACGGGCCTGGGGCGATTGCGGCGATCGCACGAGAACAAGCTGTGTCGGGTGTAGCTGAGAACTTGGTTTCGCTCACAAAAAAAAAGAAAAACTGAGAACTTAGTGCACACACATGATGCAGCCCCAGCGGAAGCCCTTGCGCGGTCTCGCTCTGGTTCACTAGCTGGGATTTTCTAGGGTTATTATGGAGTCGGACTGCCGGGAGATAATTGAAGCGTGCAAAGGTGAAACAGATATAAGAGCACCATACTCAGCGATCATAGCAGACTGATTTCAGCTTGCAGATGGCATGTCACCGATAAGCTTTAAACATTGCCGCAGGTAAGCAAATAATTTGGCACATAATTGTTTGTCTTGGGAGGATGAGCCGCAGCAGCGCAAGGTGTGCGCTCGCCACGCCAAATCATGCAGCTGCACAACTCAGAATTTAGGAACGTTGACTGGTCTTTTGTTTTTTCTGACCATCTCGTGTATAGAGTACAGTGGAGGGTAGCCACTCAAAAACACCACTCTTGCGTGCAGAATAAACCATAAGTTCAAATGTCAATTTCAACCAGCTAAACCGAACAACAAATCTCACAGCTATTTATCGAACAAAACAAAAACAGTTCGTCCACTACATTGAATGGGAGAGTTAGCGACAACTTCTCTATTTAATCAGACATGGTAAGCAGAAGAGATAAAAAAACGAGCAAGCTATCTTTAGCTAAGCCTGTGATTTGTCTATATATATCAATCCGAATTTGGTACATGTGAAACAAAAAATACAACAAACCCGCATAAAATTTCTCCCTTCAGCAGGATAAATTTCGCTTTAGTACAGATACCATCCTCCAAGTAGTAAAACGAAAGAGTTTTACCAATTGAAGATCATAAGGGGCATTACATCAAGGGGATCCCTCCACCAGCATATTCAACCTCCTGCCATTGAGAAAAATAATTCAATCAGTTCAAGCAACCTACATATGCAGATACACATTCACAAATCCATACAAACTACATTATTACAATATTGGAAATCAACATGTTATTGACTAGGCGTCGTGTTGCACCCAGAGGCAAAAAGGTATTAACAATTTGTGGGAATTGATTAAATTTAGCACAAGTTACAGCAGTAAACGCGAGATTTTTCAATACGCATTATGGGTTATAATAGAACCTCATTTCAGCTAATTAGTTGACATGTTGGGCCAACTACAATGCAGATATCATTATCCAGGTAATCCATAATTAAACCTCAGGGGGGACCACATTGCAGCATGGATTTTTACCATTGTTAAAAATGGCGCTCCTAGGCTCTAGGCATAGCAGAACACCTAGCTCACAATTGCGCTTAATGTGCGCACAATTGCGCTTAAGCGTGCGCTTTGGTCAGGAAAGTGCAAGGCGATGGCAAAATGCACAAATAACGTCTAGCACTTCTTCAACTTCGATTTTTATCATGTAAAACAGGAAATGATAAGAGCCATAGACTACTGCAGCCGGTCACAAGATGTTTTGATGCATTTGTGATTAATTTTGCTGGGCCAAAGGCAGTAGTAGTGTCTTATCTGGCACATGTAGTTTAAGAAAATGTTTATTCAACATAGTTATCAACAGAAGCGCAAAGATCTACCAGTGCCCAATAGCATGGTTTACTGGGAATGATCATTATTTCACAGATAAGAAAGTTCTGAAAGAAATCTTTAATGTTGTTTTGCAAGCATAAACGATTCAGGTAAGCTTGATGTCAATATATGGAGAAGGTCCAGGGTGGAGGAGGACGGATGCCATGGCAGCTAACACTGTTTTCGACCACAGGCAAGGAAGCAAACGTGTGGGCTGCTCAAAGCCACAGGAACAGACAGATTCCACCCATGGGTTGAACTTGAAACCATTCTCTACCCAAAAATTCTCAACACAACCCAACTCAATTCAGATTGTTTTTCAGTACACCATACCCAAAGCCAAACTGTTATCCTCTTCAACCAATTCCATACCACCAAAATCAACCCGACTGGAAAATCCAAACCATGTAATCCAGTTCAACCAGCCTCATTAGACCGCCTAATAATGTGGTGAACAGAATCTCACTGTTGTTTGACAAGGCATGTTCTACTGAGATTAGTTGAGATAGATGTTTTAACCCAGTTCACAAGCCCCATAGCTGTTAAGATATAGTCATCTTACCATCTATCCAAAAGACCGATCTGCGTATATACACAACACCCCTTCACATCTGGCGTGGATATGGAATGACCAACACCTCCCCTCACACCTGACTTGGGCAGAGATACAACAACCCCCTTTAAGTCTCAGTCCCCGCATTTCTCCCAATCATTTATCTCCACCCAAGTCAGGCGTGAGGGGAGGTGTTGATCATTCCATATCCACGTCAGATGTGAAGGTGAGGGGAGGTGTTGCTATTCTGTATCTCCTCTTCCTATCAGATCGGTCTTTTGGGATGGTTGGTTGATAGGAATATCTAACAATAGCAAGGGTGCAGTGCCCTGAATAGATAAACGACATTCCATCTGGCTATCATACATACATAACTGAGACCAATACAAGCTTACTATCAGCGAATAGTTTTAAAACACTAGTGAGCACCAGCCAGCCAATGAAAAAGTACTGCCTAATATGCATACTTAGTCACAAGTCAAAAACAATGAGAATATGGCACTGAGAGGCAACAAATAATTTCGGTGGTATTAGCAACATACCCGAGCAGGAGACAGTGAAGATACCCAGTCTGATGCATTTGTTGGAAGAAGACCCAATGTATTGAGCTGTAGAACAAAATAATCACATGTCTGAAGTGCTTACAGAAATATATGCAGATTCTGGCTTAACCTGTTATTTTACTAACCTTCCAAACACCCAAACCCATAGCGGCCAAGTTGAGAGCAGTGAAGAGCAACTTAGGTGCAAGTGTATCCACCCTTGGGTCCTTAAATGGTTCAAAAACTGCAAAGATACATAATTAAAAAAGAAAAGAAACAGCTCATTAACACAATCCTGAATCACATGGACAATGAGGTAATCATATTTTGGTACATGATGCCCAAAAGGCTCATTAGCACATCTCTGGAATATGGTAATAGACAATAGAAGCATATATTTCTTGTACCAAAGAGAATCAGACTGAGTGAGTCATGCAGTGTTACAAAACAAAAATTGTTCTTTCCACTTTTTTTGAGAAGTTCTTTCCACTTATTATATCAAGAGAAACCAGGATGGTTATCTAGTTTCAATGATAACTTAGAAATTTGCGTTCAATTTTACCATGGAGCAAACATATGCAAATAAATGATTTTGGTCAACACATAATGAAATGTATCCTCCCTGTCAAAAAATGTGTTTCAATATCAAATATTATCCAAACAGCTAAAGTTATCCACAGAAGAGAACGACTTGATGTATGAGCGACTGGTCCACAGTTACCAAGACCAATGTCAATGTATGGATCCACAATCAGGTTCATGCCAGATTCGATGCTGGGACAGCACCAGGTCTCTGATCCAGGTGGAGATGGATGAGAGGGCGCTTAAGATTAGCTGAACCGTTACATTTCACCATCACTAACTACCACCACATCTAGTCATTGGTGTTACTACTGTAAGCCAGAACTGCTCACACATCACTTGCAACAAGGCTAATACTATCTCTCCCTATCCCCTCTTCTTGTCCATATTGACCTGGATCGCTGACATGGTTCCATCCTGACGGCCAACCTAGACCGACCAACGAGTGACTCAGACCATCGTTGACAACATCAACCCCAATCCCGGTGTCTACGTGCATACATGTCTAGCCTATATGTTAATGCTTTACTGAGTTCATAGTAACATCAGTTACCACCCACTTTTACTACAGAAATCAACAGCATTGACAGTCGACTGTTGGAGTTAACTTGACTCAAGATGTGCATGCATGTGGGCATAGCACCCTGGACATTTAGCTTCCTTAGAGGTGTAACAGTAGCTCGTTGAGTAGATTAGTTGCTTGCTTGCAATGGCACAGTGTGCATCCATGAGTCTACTCAGACAACGCATGCACTTAGATGGAACATGCGGGAGTTCATGAAAGCAGTGAATCAAAGATGTTGTGTATGTCCTGTATATATCCATCCTTGTGACCAATTTGTTTAGAGGGAATAATAGCAAGAACAAGAAAAGGCTAAGTCGGCCAAAAGCATTATTGTTGTGTTTTAAGTGCTTTTCTTCCACAAGAGTAACATGTGTATGTTCTCTCCCAGAATAGGGTGTGTGATACTGGAAGGGTGCAAGATGATAGAGAATAGAGGTGTGAGAAGCAACTTCAACAAAGAGCAGCACACTATCTCTGCTATTCATGATCTATGCCCAGTGCGTTGTAATAACTAGAGGATACACCGCATGTTGCTGCAGGAGTTGGTTGATGAAAATTTGGGTTGATAACATGAGAACCAAAATTTAAAATACATATGACTTAAAATATTTGATTATGTATAGTTGTAACAATATTCATTGAATGTAAGTAGAATAACTGAATAGAAAACATTTTCCCGTGCATGGTTGAACGACGTGGTGGGTCTTTTCCCATGCATGATTGCATGTTGAGATGGGCCGTATCCCATTCATAATTGTATGGTGAGTTGGCATGCTTGCATGTTGAGATAAATAAGTTAGTGGAGATGACTCTCTTAGGTATATAGGTGTCAACGCATGTCAGGCCCTAGCTGAACCAGTCCACCATGACTCGGTCTTTCCCTGTACGCGCACATCGCGCACTACTCCCACTCATGCATGATCTGCACAACGGCTGTAACATGTACCTATATGAGTTGAGGAATACAAGCTCTAGCACTTGCGGTGCTCAATCTCTTTCTCTCACAAGTCTACATGGTATCAGATGCTTCGTCTCTCCTAAGCCTCTAACTCTTCCGCTGCCACGCTTTGCACCGGCGCCATGGCCGCACCACCACCACCCCCTCCTCCCCCAACTAGCCATGGTCCCTCAACTCCCCTCAAGGCCCCTGCTCCTAACCCCAACGCACTCCTCACCCCGTCTGCCATTACTAACGCCTCCCAGGACAGCGCCTTGCTGCTACGCACACCGAGCGGCCCTGCCTCGGCCGCAGCGGCCGCCCTCGCCTCGCCGCTCGCTGGGATCTTCATAAACCAGCATGTGCCTTTGGTTCTCACGCTGAACCCGCCCAACTACACGCGGCGTACTGGCTCCAAGACGACGCGCACGTCGTATCCTGGTTGTACAACCGGGTGAGCCAGGAGATCTTCGGCCTGGTCCATCAGCGCAACGCCACTGCCGCCACCATCTGGAGCTCCATCGCCACACTGTTCCTGGAGAATGCGGAGCACCAGGTCGTCTTCCTCGCCACCGACTTCCGCCGCATCGAGCAAGGGACGGGGTCGGTGATCTCCTACTTCGCCAGGCTGAAGGAGTGTGCCGATCGCCTCGCTGACTTGGGTGAGCATGTCACAGATCGCGATCAGGTGCTCAACATGTTTCGTGGGCTTGCTCCTCGTCTCCAGTATGCAATTCCCATCCTAACCATGCAGCGTCCGCTTCCCTCGTTCCTGGCCTGCCGTGCCTTCCTACTGCTTGAGGAAAGTCGTCAGTCTGCTCACTCGGACGGCTCCGCTGACACGGCGCTTCACGTCGCGCGCGCGCCCTCTGGCTACAACCCCGGCTCTGGCTCCGGCGGGGGCGGCGGCGGTGGAGGCAACCGCAACACCGGCGGCAACCGCCACAAGGGCAAGGGAAAGGCACCTGCCTACCGGACCGGCGGGAGTGGTGCTTCTTCGTCGACACCAGCACGCCTGCCCGCTGCGCCCAGTGGCACGCCGTGGACTGGCATGGTCAATGCATGGGCCATGCCCTGGCGCCCTCACGCCCCAGGCTCTGGCATCCTAGGCCCCCGCCCTGGTGCTCCGGCCCCATTCGCCGGCTCTGCATCCCACTACCCGGCCACGCCTCCTGCGGGCGCCCCCATGTACTACGGCGCTGCTGCGCCGCCCGTCTCCAACACTGGCGGGCCTGCCTGGGATCAGTCCGCCCTGATCCACGCGCTCAACGCGTTGTCCGGTCAGCCACAACAGCTCCCTCCTGCCGGCGCCGAGTGGTACCTCGACACGGGTGCTACATCGCACATGGCTTCGTCCTCAGGTATAATCGCCAACTCCCATCCCTCTTCTTCTCGTATTGTTGTTGGTGATGGATCGTCCTTGTCCGTCACGCACACCGGTTCCCATAGGCTTCCCACCACCACTGAACCCCTCTACCTCAACCATGTTCTTGTCTGTCCCGATCTCATCAAGAACCTCGTCTCTGTTAAAGCTCTAACCCGTGAAAATCCCATTAACGTAGAGTTTGATGACATCGGCTTTTATGTGAAGGAACGACACACAAGGAAGGAAATCCTCCGATGTAATGACGATGGTGACCTGTACCCCATCACTCCGCCCACCAAGCACCACAACTTCGTCGTCGCCGCCGTCGACCTCTGGCATCAACGCCTCGGCCATCCGGGGCGCGAGGCCCTGTCGACCACACTTCGCCATGCCGAGCCTACCGCTGTCACCAAGCCGTCCCACACCTGCCACGCTTGCCAATTAGGAAAACATTCTAGATTTCCATTTTTAGATTCCAATCATATTTCGTACTTTCCCTTTCAGCTTGTACATTGTGATATTTGGACTTCCCCTGTACCTAGCTTATCCGGTTGCAAGTTTTATTTAGTGGTGCTTGATGATTTTAGCCACTTCGTGTGGACGTTTCCCTTGCATGCAAAGTCTGACGCCCTCCCCACTCTGAAACGATTCAGTGCCTTCACTCAGCGTCAGTTCAATCTCCCCCTTCTCGCCATTCAAACTGATAATGGGCGTGAGTTTGACAACCATGCCTCACCGGCCTTTCTCTCTGATCTTGGCATTGTTCTGCACATGTCGTGTCCTTACACCTCGCCGCAGAACGGGCGCGCGGAACGAATTCTGCGCACGCTCAATGACACTGTTCGCTCTCTGCTAGTGCACGCTTCCATGCCAAACGCGTTCTGGGCTGAAGCCCTTGGCGCCGCGACGTTTCTGTTGAATCATCGTCCATGCAAACCCCGCAACAATCACACCCCGTTTTTCCTTCTTTATGGCATTCATCCAGACTATCCGGGGCTGCGCGTCTTCGGATGCCTATGTTACCCGAACACCACAGCCACTGCACCTCACAAACTCGCGCCGCGCTCGACGCCATGCGTGTTTCTTGGTTATTCCCAAGATCACAAGGGGTACCGGTGCTACAACCGCGCCACTGGCCGTGTTCTCATTTCGCGCCATGTCTTTTTCGACGAGCAACAGTTCCCTTACCATACACCCACACTAGTCGCTCCGTCTATCGACGACGACGAACATGTCCCCCGCCCATTCATCCTTCCATCCTCACCATCACCAGTCACCCCGGCTCCTCCTACGGCGGGGCCTTCCTCACCGCCACCATCTTCCTCACCGCCCGACGCATCGTCCCCGAGTACGCCACCGGCGCCCCCTTCTCCGCCCCCATGTACTGCACACCCTTCGCCACTTGTTCGTCCAGTCACACCCGCGCCGCTCGCGCCCACACACCGTATGGTCACGCGAGCCAAAGACGGCATTTTTCTCCCAAATCCCAAATATGCTCACATCGCCACACATCCATCCATGTCTCCTATTCCCAAAACCGTGCGCGTGGCTTTGCGCGATCCATCATGGCTAACAGCAATGCAGGAGGAGTACCAGGCGCTCATGGCGAACAGGACCTGGACACTCGTGCCGCGCCCTCCTGGCGCTAACATTGTCACCGGCAAGTGGGTGTTTCGGCACAAACTGAAAGCCGATGGCACTCTGGAGCGCTACAAGGCGCGCTGGGTTGTGCGCGGCTTTTCCCAGTGCCCCGGCGTCGACTTCGATGAAACGTTCAGCCCCGTCGTCAAGTCTGCCACCATTCGCGCCGTCCTCACCATTGTTGTTTCGCGCGAGTGGCCTGTGCACCAGATGGATGTCAACAATGCCTTTCTCCAAGGCCAGCTCATGGAGCGTGTCTACTGTCAGCAGCCGGCCGGCTTCGTCGACGACGCGCACCCCGACCACGTCTGCCTCCTCGACGTCCTTGTATGGGCTCAAGCAGGCCCCGCGCGCCTGGTTCGACCGCTTCACCAACTTCCTGCGCACCATCGGGTTTGCGGCGGCCCGGTCTAATCCGTCGTTGTTCATCTATCACCGCGATGGCGGCACGGCGTACCTGCTTCTCTACGTCAACGACATCGTCCTCAGCGCGTCCTCGAGCTCGCTCCTGCATAGTCTTCAGCAGCGCCTCTTCGCCGAGTTTTCCATGAAAGATCTCGGCCCGCTCCACTACTTCCTCGGGATCAACGTCACGCGTAGTGCCAGTGGCTTCTTCCTGCCCCAGAGCAAGTACGCGGAGGAGCTGCTTGATCGCGCCAACATGATTGGTTGCCGCCCAGCCTCGACACCTGTGGATACACGCTCCAAGCTCTTGAGCTCCGATGGCGCCCCCGTCGCCGATCCTTCTGAGTATCGGAGCATCGTCAGCGCACTGCAATACATGACTATGACTCGCCCCGACCTCACGTATGTTGTTCAGCAAGCGTGTCTACACATGCACGCTCCGCGCGATCAGCACCTCGCGTTGGTGAAGCGCATACTGCGGTACCCGCGCGGCACTACGGCTCATGGTCTCCATCTTCGCCGCTTCGCCCGGCTGGGTCTTCTCGCCTACTTCGATGCAGATAGGGCGGGCTGCCCGAACACGCGTCGGTCGACATCGGGCTACGTCGTCTTCCTTGGTGACGCACTCATCTCCTGGTCATCGAAGCGCCAGCCCACAGTGTCTCGGTCGGCCGAGGCCGAGTATCGCTATTTGTCCGCCAGCGTCGTCGCGGAATCTGCGGCTCGCTTGACTCCTTGGCGAGCTCCACGTCTTGCTACCCAAAGCGACTGTGGTCTACTGCGACAATATCTCGAGTGTGTACATGGCAGCTAACCCGGTGCACCATCGACGAACCAAGCACATAGAGCTCGACATCCACTTCGTTCGAGAGAAGGTGGCTCTCGGCGAGCTCCGTGTGCTTCACGTCCCCACATCGCAACAGTTTGCCGATGTCATGACGAAGGGCTTGCCTACTTCTGCGTTCAAGGAGTTCAGGTCCAGCTTATGCATCCGGCCGCCGGACGCTCCAGCTGCGGCGGGGTGTCAACGCATGTCAGGCCCTAGCAGATAGTCCACCATGACTCGGTCTTTCCACATGCAGCACATCGCGACTTTTCTCCCACTCGTGCACGATCTGCACAACGGCTGTAACATGTACCTATATGAGTTGAGGAATACAAGCTCTAGCACTTGCGGTGCTCAATCTCTTTCTCTCACAAGTCTACATATAGGATAGGATTCAAAATATAGAAATAAGAATTGCAACATAAGCTAAAATCTGTGGCATGAGGGATATAACTTATTAACCTAGCAAAATACCTATTCTTCTTTCATAATCCAAGCCTGCCTAAACTAAAATTTACTTGCACACAAAGAATATTTTCAGATGAGTAAACACCCAGTGATCAACCATTAGAAATTCTTTTGCTCAATCAGGCATCAGAATAAATGATCTTATATTAGTTTACACAGGAGTATATCAGAACATGAAAATCAAATATGTATCCAGCCAGAGCAGGTATAACTGTTCACTAATCACAAGCATTACCCTATAGCCTTCCTAACATTAACCTACACACCGATACTAAGGCAAAGAACATAAATCAGAAATGACTGAACAAAGGGTCTTAAAGTAGCAGAGTTAGCAATCTCTTCAACTGAACTAGCAACCCATACTAAAAATTCAGTTGACTCAAGACAGTACCTTTCCCGACAGATCGGAGTGCGTTGAACGGCTGCCAGAGAGCAGAGAAGACGATGCCAATGCTGAACAGGTGGACTGTGCTCCCGGCCATCCACATCATAAAACCCATCATCATCAGGTTCTTGAAGGGCGCCTGCGCCACCTCCCAGGCCTTCTGCTCAGAGCAATACCGCATAAACTTCAATTAAGACTGCCCAAAACCTAGAGATATCAAGCAAGTGAACTCGGGGGAATCAGCCCAGAAGGAAGCGCTGAGATCCGGTTCCTCCTCAATTGCTTCTATGCTAGACCTGAACAAGTTGGCCAATTCACACTGAATTGGTACAGTTCCAGGAGTATCTAATCCTTGGATCTATCTCGCTAGGAGACTACTACGACGAGCATCGGGGAATCGAGCGAACCTGCCCCTTCCAGGCGGCTTCGGTCTCCTTGCGCTGCCGCGCGCTGGCGGCGTCCTCCTGAGAGCCAAGAAAAACAGCACGTAAATTCTACGGTCCGAGCGAGCGAAGGAACAGTTCCAGAAAAGAGGGCAGGGGGGTGGGGCGGGGTACCGCTTCCGGGGCAGATCTGGTGAAGCCGGGAGGATCGGGGAAGGCAGGCGAGGATGAGGAGGAAGATGCGTCGTGGAGCTCCACTGCCCAGCGGCGGGCGAGGCCCTTGCCCTTCTCCATCGCCGGCGGCCGCGGCTACTGACGGATCAACCGGTTCTGGTTTGGTTTTGGAGCTTGGACTCTCGGCGTGGATGATGGGAGACGGCAGCCTCGACCTCCAACTTCAACAAACAGGAGTGGAGCGGTCAATGTTTGAGATAGCTCCTTCGTACAGTAGTGTATTCACGTATTGGTCCTGCATTTGACCAAAGATTTTGTTTGTTTGTTTCGGCCTTTGGGTCTCACTTGCAATTCGTACTCTCTCCGTTCCAGATTAGTTGTATTTCTTTTTTTTTAGTTAAACTTATTTAAATGTTATATCAAAACAATTAAAAAAGTAAAACTGAACTAACTACGCCTTCTCACAGCAATTTAGAGCAACGACCCAACCCGAAAACTTATATAAGGGGGGCCAATGAAAGACGTAAAATATCAAGGAAGGCGAGCACATAGATTTAGAGCATTTTAAGTAAATAATGTAGGGGTGCTTTTAGAAAAAGAAGAAAAACTGTAGGGGGGAGCCATTGTCCCGGCCTACCCGCCCTGGCTCCGTCCCTGATTTAGAGTCGTCGTCTGATAAAATTTACTGACGGTCCAGATCTGTGAGCATCCCTCCGATCATGGGCCGATAGGTATGGGCTAGGCCCAACTGCCTTGCTACTGCAAGAGCTACAACCCCGACGGCTACAAGTACCAGGACCGAGGCTTTGGGCGAGGTATCCAGTGGATCACGAACTTGGCAGCGGCAGCTCCCTGTTCTTCTTCTACCTCCATCCTCCTTCCTCTACATTCGTGTATCCATTCCTCTTGTAATCACTACTGAGACAAGAATCCATGCGTGAGTGCTATAGATCATGTGATAGATATATCCGGTACCTAACATCTGGTATACAGAGCCAAGCACCACCCTTCCCCCTCAAATTTCCCCCAATTTTTCTCCCAGTTCCTCCAATTCCATCGGTGACGACGCCATGCCTGCTGTCAAACCACCAAAGTGGGATGCCATGTATGCAAATGAGCAGCTGTTGTGGTATCTCAAGAGATTATGCGCTCAGGCGGAGGAGATGAGCTTAGTGTTGGGTGTTGCAAGCGTCAGTAACCCTCCCGTGGTTACCCCGTTTGTCGATCCGGCGGCCTCAACCACGACGCATGCCTTGTCGGCGCCTGTCCCCAATGTCCCTAGTGCTCGAGGTCATCCACGATGCACCTGGTGTGCATCGCAATGGTGCTCGTCACGTGTTCAGCGGAATTCTCGACCCCGGTCAACACCATCGATAGCGTCGACGAGATCCATGACACCGTCACCACCATCCACCTCGAGCCCGTGGTCGACCTGAACGACAAGGAGGTCGAGCAGCCATTCTCCGCGCCTACAATTGCACCGTCAATGACTTCTTCAGCCATGTCCTATGCACTGGCCTCAACGATGGCCATCGAGTGCCAGGAGGGCCTCGCTGCCGTCCATGATACATCCACTGAGAGCATCATTGTGGCATCCATGACATGTTCGATGAATTGCTCGAACCAAGTCCTCACCGCATTGTCGCTCACATCTCCAATCGCGACAGTGTCGCTGCTCCCAACAGTCACACTTGCACTCATCCCCGGCCCCGCTCACCCTGCTCCCAACGTTAATCGTGCCCTACGGGCGCCCCTGGCCATGAAGGACAAGGTTTTGAAAACCCCATCTCCTCGGATGCTCTCTGTTGTCAAGGCAATGCAGCCGTTCATGAATCATAACCTGGACGCCTTGCTGCCCCAGAGGCACGAGGGTTTGCTGCTATGTCCAATGTCGTGGCCATCACTTGGGAGAGATCTTGCAGATGGCAATGAGGTACGACTGATCCCTTGGCCTTCGTTTCCTGTGAAGAAGTTCATGGAGCATCCATTTCAGTTTGTCCAAGTGCTTGACATTGGTTTGACTAGTAGCACCTTTCTTATGGAATCATTTCATGTTGGAGATATTGTGGGCAATCACAGTGGATGTTGCATATGGATAATCTCTGTCGAGCTCTCGTAATATGGTCTTTGTAACAGGATAGTGTTGATTCCTGTCCAAGTAAGCATGCCAAGCTAGTTTCTTACAATAAATAGTGGCCTTCATAACTCGCTACAGGCACTCTTTATCTTGAAATACACCATTCTGGTCTTGCTCCTATGGTTGTACATCAGTTTCGAAGTGTGAAGAAACACAATGCTTGGTACATAGCGAGCAGTTTTGGTTTTCAGTTAAAACAGTGTGAGCCAGTGCTCTCCTATGATCTAGCTAACATCACTGAACAAGGGCAGCTCACCTTCTTGGTTCCCACTATGCCAAGCAATTGTTGTGAGGTGGGGTCAAAGAGAGTGAAATTCAACGCTTAATTTGTTTTCCCTCATTGCTCTAAACATTATCAATGGAAAGTTGCATGGCCACCCACTTGCAAGAAGAAAACATCTGCTAATAGGCCCTGTCTTATGCCATGGTGTAGGATCAAAAGTAGGTCTAGAGGGGGGTGATTAGACTACTTGACCAAATAAAAATCTAGCATTTTACCAATTTTAAGTCTTGGTAGATTTTAGCAACTTAGCACAAGTCAAGCAATCAACCTACACATGCAATTCTAAGAGTGTAGCAGCGAAAAGTAAAACATTGCATATGAAGGTAAAGGGAAGGGTTTGGAGAAGGCAAACGCAATGTAGACACGGAGATTTTTGGCGTGGTTCTGATAGGTGGTGCTATCGTACGTACATGTTGATGGAGACTTCAACCCACGAAGGGTAACGACTGCGCGAGTCCACGGAGGGCTCCACCCATGAAGGGTCCACGAAGAAGCAACCTTGTCTATCCCACCATGGCCATCACCCATGAAGGACTTGCCTCACTCGGGTAGATCTTCACGAAGTAGGCGATCTCCTTGCCCTTGCAAACTCCTTGGTTCAACTCCACAATCTTGTCGGAGGCTCCCAAGTGACACCTAACCAATCTAGGAGACACCACTCTCCAAAAGGTAATAGATGGTGTGTTGATGATGAACTCCTTGCTCTTGTGATTCAAATGATAGTCTCCCCAAGACTCAACTCTCTCACACAGATTTGGCTATGGTGGAAAGATGATTTGAGTGGAAAGCAACTTGGGGAAGGCTAGATATCAAGATTCTTGTGGTTGGATTGGTATGTCTTGGTCTCAGCACATGAGTAGGTCATTCTCTCTCAGAAAATGAATAGTGGAAGTGCAGGCACGTTCTGATGGCTCTCTCTTGAATAGAGAAGGGGGTGGAGGGGTATACATAGCCTCCACACAAAATCCAACCGTTACACACAATTGACCCAACTCGGTCAGACCGAATAGAAGAACTTGGTGAGACCGGTTCAGTTCAAAATGTGAACGTTAGGAATCTTGGTGGGACCGACATGATCAACTCGGTGGGACCGATGTGCTAGGGCTAGGGCAAAACCTCATCTCGGTGTGACCGATTGCATGAACTCGGTGAGACCGATTTCAGCAATGAATTATGATGAGGACATCAATACCATTGTTACACCCACAACCCCTACTACTACATATAATGGACCAATTACTAGAGCTCGCGCACGCCAATTAAATTATCAGGTACTTTCGTTTCTTGGTAATGATTCTAATGTTCATGAGAATATGATGCTGCCTAAATTGGATACATTTGTTTTGCTTACAAATGAAGGGCCTGGCATGGATAAGAGAGATGAACATTGGAGCAAGGACAAACATGGAGTTGATGGCATGCGCAAGGGGAACAAGAACAGAGTTACAAGTGATGATTTCAGGACTTTGAAGCCACCATAATGAGTGCATGAAGCCTTGGACGAAATATACAAGATGCCACTTCATAAACTTCGTCCAGAGGCTATTCTAGGTCTTGCGTCACCTTATTATTGGGCCAGCCCATTTAATTTCGAAATACATAAGTATAGGTTGTTTTTAGAGTCCGTATGTGTGGGGAAACAAGAGATAGGGTTGGTTTCGGACCCCTTCCCCAAGGGCCACGAAATTCCCCCCTCTTCCTCCATATATACAGCCCTTAGGGCAACGTTTAGACTTTGGGTTTTGTTTAGACTAAAAGTTCGCCATAGCTGCAACTTCGCGTACTTCGTTTGTGTTCAACGACCAGACAAAGGCGTCATAGAACCCCACCTTCATTAATAAAGTTTTCCTCTTTTATTCGCAATATCCAGATTGCAATCTCAGTTTCTTGCTTGTTCTTCGTTTGCTCGCAGGAAATAGACCCTCGTGGTGAGGTTGATCGTGTTCCGGCGTGGTCAATAACCCCTCGGAAGTTGGTTTAGCGAATGCTAAGGCGCGGCGTCTTCGCACGTTCGTAGTCGCATCGTCAAAGTCGACTCCCGCAGAAAACGATTGCTATCTCATCAAAACATCGGGACACCTTTGCCTCTATCAAGTGGTATCAGATTTCCAGGTTGCTCGGTGAGATTTTACAATTTTTCGTAGTTTAGATCGAGTCATTCTTCATACCTATAGTCCACGAAAAGCCAAAAAAATTAGGGTTAGTTCATCTTATCCGAACCAATCTAAGCCTTTGCATAATCTTTTCTGTATTTGCTTTGTTGAATTTTCGGTTGCATCGTCGTGTCAAGTTGCTGGTCCTAGCATCTAGTACTTTAGAGTTTCGAGTTCTGTTCACAAGTTGTCACGCCTCCGCCGCACCATCGTCACCACCGCTGCCATATACCACCTTTGTCATCACCGTTGCCATATACCACCATCATCATCACCGCTGCCATATACCACCATCATCATCACCGCTGCCATATACCACCATCGTCATCACCGCTGCCATATACCACCATCGTCATCGCTGCTACCATATACCACATATCCACCGCCATCACGCTAATCCGAGTCCACCTCCATCATAGATTTGCCACCAGTCCGTGTTCCATCGCCCTGCAAATAACCGCCACCAGTCCGAGTTTCCACCAGATTCATCTCCGCCACTAGTCCTAGTCCGAGTCCAGTAATTGTTGCTTTGTTCTCGATTTCCAGATCATGCGATACTCCGAGCCGTGACAGAGTAGGACTCCCAAACTTCCGAGCCATCCGCAGAAGAAAAATAGTTCCAGTTAAAAAAAAACTAAGTCTGGAAAATTCTGGCTAGGCAGTTTTTAGGCCATTTGTAGACTTTTTCAAAAAAAAATTGCGGAGCAAAAAAAAGAGGAAAAAAAGTGCAAAAAAAGTGAAAAAAAAAGAAAAAAAATCAGAGTGTGCTCCTCCCTTGTTTACGTGCAGCGCCGTGATTTTGTTAGTGATCTAGGCTCGCGTCTCTAGTACGGTCTAGCCTAGGACCAAAGACAAGATCTACCGTCGTTGAGCGTTTATTCAACTTTGCATCTACGAATTGATTATTCTTGACCCTTTTGCTACCATATTATAAGCCTTCCCAGCTCCACATACATCTACGTCGATGCGTTTGACTCTCCACAGTAATCGCTCTATCCAAGCTTTGAGAGTTTTGACTACAAGGGTTGCCGATCACCGCCTTCTTTGGGTAAGAACTGGTAAGAATTTGAGATTTGCTTGACGGATTTGTGACACCCACCACCACCTCTTGTTAGTAGTCCTAGAGGATCATATTCTTGTGTGTTTCTATTGTCGCTAACCATGCTAGGATCACAAGTCCATTTAGACCGACCGGGAGAACATGACGAATAAGGAGTTGCATGATAAATTTCAGCAAATGATGAGTGGACATGTGCAAGATGTGCTAAACAGATTCGAAGAGGCCATGGAGAAGATAGATGGCATGGAGAAGACGTTCGAAACAAAGCTCGATAACAAGTTTAATGAATTGCTTGCGCGTCTTCCACCACCACCACCAGCTGCACCTAACGCACCTCTACAACAACAACAACAACAACAACAACAACAACAACAACAACAACAACAACAACGACTACCTCCACGTCGCGAAACAGCCCTCCGTCGAGCGAGCCGTATCCCTCTTGCGCTTGGCCAAACTGTCGGTCTTTGCTTGTTGATATTTCCGTGGCTCCTGGCGATGCGGAGGAGGATGATTATGTGGGAGATTACGAGGATGAAGTTGATCAAAATCGAACTACGTGCAACCACCAACACCACAACCACCATGTCGTCCACATGCAAATAATGGCAATGTTAGGGCTCCCCCTCAGGTACGAGACCATGACCATCTCCCTAAACTGAAATTGAATATTCCACCATTTGAGGGTAGATGTTCCTGATATATATCTTACTTGGGAGTTAGAAACTGAACAACGATTTACATGTTTACAATATCCTGACGAGAGACGTGTTCCTGCCGCTGTTTGTGCTTTCACTAGCTTTGCATATGTTTGGTGGTCTGAACATTGTAGATTATTTCCTGTTCCCGCTACTTGGGCTGCTTTGAAAACTGCTATGCGTACTCGTTGGGTTCCACCATATTATCAACGTGAATTACTTCAAAAATTGCAGCGCTTAAGACAAGGAAAAAATTCTGTAGAAGAATATTACCAGGAATTATAAACTGGCTTGATTAGATGTGGTATTGTTGAGGAGAATGAAGCTATGCTTGCACATTTTATGGGTGGATTAAATAGAGAGATTCAGACCATTCTAGAGTATAAGGATTATAATAATATCACTCGTTTATTCCATCTTGCTTGTAAAGTTTGAACGTGAAGTCTTGAGGATTGACAGGCATTGGCGCGAACTAACTTTTCTGCAGATCGACCTTCATCATGGACACCACGTGCATCATCTACTTCCACTGCACCATCACCTCCTTCAGGTGCCACCTCCAACTGTTATACAAGAAAGCAGGCACAACCACCACTATCTGCCAAGAGCACACCTGTCGGGCTGCACAGAGCTCTTCTTCATCCATGGCGTCAACAGGGCACACAAGTGATATTATTTGTCGTCGTTGTAAGGGAAGAGGACATTTTGCGAGAGAATGTAAATCTCAGCGTGTGATGATTGCTACTGAGGATGGTGGGTATGAGTCCGCTAGTGACTATGATGAGGAGACTTTGGCTCTAATTTCACATGAAGAACACAGTGGAGATGATTCTGATCATGAGACGCAATACATGGCTGCTAAAGATGCTGACATGTATGAATGTTTAGTTGCTCAACGTGTTTTGAGTGTGCAGGTTACACAAGCTGAGCAAAATCAGAGGCATAATTTGTTCCATACAAAGGGAGTTGTGAAGGAACGTTCTATTCGTGTCATCATAGATGGAGGGAGCTGCAACAACTTGGCTAGCATGGAGATGGTGGAGAAGCTATCTCTCACCACAAGACCACATCCACATCCTTACTACATCCAATGGTTCAACAACAGTGGCAAGGTTAAGGTAACACGTACTGTTCGGGTGCATTTTAGTATCTCTACATATGTTGATTATGTTGACTGTGATGTGGTACCTATGCAAGCATGTTCCTTATTACTTGGTAGACCATGGCAATTTGATAAAAAATTTGTACACCATGGTAGAAACAATCAGTATACTCTTGTTCACAAGGATAAATATTACTTTGCTTCCTATGACTCCTGATTCCATTTTGAAAGATGATATTCATAGAGCTAATAAAGCAAAACAGGAGAAAAATAAGAGTGAAAATCAGATTGTGGCAAAAGAATTTGAGCAACAAATGAAGCCTAATAATAAACCATCTAGTGTTGCTACGAAATTAAATTGAAAAGTGCATGTTTACTTGCCACCAAATCTGATATTGATGAGCTAGTTTTTAGCAAATCAGTTTGCTATGCTTTTGTGTGCAAAGAGGCATTATTTTCATTCGAGGACGTGCCTTCCTCTTTGCCCCCTGTAGTCACTAACATTTTGCAGGAGTTCAGACGTCTTCCCACAAGACGTGCCACCTGGATTACCACCTATTCGAGGGATTGAGCATCAAATTGACTTAATTCCAGGTGCATCGCTACCCAACCGTGCACCATACCGTACCAATCAAGAGGAGACGAAGGAGATTATGCGTCAAGTACAGGAGCTGCTCGACAAAGGTTATATCGTGAATCTCTTAGTCCTTGTGTTGTTCCTATTATACTAGTGCCTAAAAAGGATGGTACGTCATGTATGTGTGTTGATTGTAGAGGCATTAATAATATTACTATTCGTTATCGTCATCCTATTCCTAGGCTAGATGATATGCTTGATGAATTGAGTGGCTCTACAATATTCTCCAAAGTTGATTTGCGTAGTGGATACCATCAAATTCGTATGAAATTGGGAGATGAATGGAAGCAGAATTTAAAACTAAGTTTGGTTTATATGAGTGGTTAGTCATGCCTTTTGGGTTAACTAATGCACCTAGTACTTTCATGAGACTAATGAACGAAGTTTTACGTGCTTTGATTGGACGATTTGTGGTAGTCTATTTTGATGATATACTGATTTATAGCAAATCTTTGGAAGAACATTTGGAACATTTACGTCTTGTTTTTCTTGCTTCACGTGATGCACGCTTGTTTGGTAACCTTGGGAAGTGCACCTTTTGCACCGACCAAGTATCTTTTCTTGGCTATGTTGTTACTCCACAGGGAATTGAAGTTGATAAAGCCAAGATGAAGCTATTGAGAGTTGGCCGCAGCCCAAAACGGTCACACAAGTGAGGAGTTTTCTTGGACTCGCTAGTTTCTATAGGCGTTTTGTGAGAGATTTTAGCACCATTGCTGCACCTCTCAATGAGCTTACAAAGAAGGATGTGCCTTTTGTTTGGGGTGCCGCACAGGAAGAAGCCTTCACGGTATTGAAAGATAAGTTGACACATGCTCCTTTACTCCAACTTCCTAATTTTAATAAGACTTTTGAGCTTGAATGTGATGCTAGTGGAATTGGATTAGGAGGTGTGTTATTACAAGATGGCAAACCTGTTGCATACTTTTCTGAAAAATTGAGTGGGCCTAGTCCGAACTATTCTACTTATGATAAAGAATTATATGCTCTTATTCGGACTTTAGAGACATGGCAACATTATTTATGGCCCAAAGAATTTGTTATACATTCTGATCATGAATCTTTGAAACATATTAAAAGTCAAGCTAAACTGAATCGTAGACATGCTAAATGGGTTGAATTCATTGAGACTTTTCCTTATGTCATTAAACACAAGAAGGGTAAAGAAAATGTTATTGCTGATGCTTTGTCTCGTCGCTATACTATGCTTTCACAAATTGACTTCAAAATATTTGGTTTGGAGACCATCAAAGATCAATATGTGCATGATGTTGATTTTAAAAATGTAATGTAGAATTGTAAAGAAGGACGAACATGGAACAAGTTCGTTATTAATGATGGCTTTGTGTTCCGTGCTAACAAGCTATGCATTCCTGCTAGCTCTGTTCGTCTTTTGTTGTTGCAGGAGGCGCATGGAGGAGGATTAATGGGACACTTTGGCATGAAGAAGACGGAGGACGTACTTGCTACACATTTCTTTTGGCCAAAGATGGGACGGGATGTTGAGCGTTTTGTTGCTCGCTGCACTACATGTCAAAAAGCTAAGTCACGACTCAATCCTCATGGTTAATATATGCCTTTGCCTGTACCTAGTGTTCCTTGGGAGGATATATCTATGGACTTTGTTTTAGGTTTGCCTCGAACAAAGAAGGGGAGGGACAACATATTTGTTGTCGTGGATAGATTCTCGAAAATGGCACGCTTTATACCATGTCATAAAAGCGATGATGCTGTTAATGTTGCTGATATGTTCTTTCGTGAAATTATTCGCTTGCATGTGTGCCAAATACTATTGTTTCAGATCGTGATACTAAATTTCTTAGCCACTTTTGGAGATGTTTATGGGCTAAGTTGGGGACTAAACTGCTTTCTACTACTACTTGTCACCCCCAAACTGATGGTAAACTGAAGTAGTCAATAGAACATTGTCTACTATGCTTAGGGCTGTTTTGAAGAATAATAAGTAAATGTGGGAAGAATGCTTGCCTCATATTGAATTTGCTTATAATCGTTCGTTGTATTCTACTACTAAGATGTGCCCTTTTGAAATTGTGTATGGTTTTCTACCTCGTGCACCCATTGATTTGTTGCCTCTTCCATCTTCGGAGAAGGTTAATTTTGATGCTAAACAACATGCTGAATTGATCTTAAAAATGCATGAGTTAACTAAGGACAACATTGAGCGTTGAATGCTAAATATAAACTTGTTGGAGCTAAGGGTAGAAAACATGTTGTCTTTGCACCTGGAGATCTTGTTTGGTTACATTTGCGTAAGGATAGGTTTCCTAATTTGCGCAAATCAAAGCTAATGCCACGTGCTGATGGTCTTTTTAAGGTGTTAGAGAAAATAAATGATAATGCATATAAACTTGAGCTGCCTGCAGATTTTGGGGTTAGTCCCACTGCTATCTCTTGAGCACTGCGTTGGATTTCCCCGAAGAGGAGAGGATGATGCAGCAAAGTAGCGTAAGTATTTCCCTCAGTTTTTGAGAACCAAGGTATCAATCCAGTAGGAGGCCACGCACAAGTCCCTCGTACCAAGCACAAAATGATAGCTCCTCGCAACCAACGCGATTAGGGGTTGTCAATCCCTTCACGCTCACTTACGAGAGTGAGATCTGATAGAGATGATAAATAATATTTTTGGTATTTTTTGTATAGAGATGCAAAGTGGAAAAGTAAAAGGCAAAGTAAAAACAAAGCAAGTATTAAAGTGATGGAGATTGATATGATGAGAATAGACCCGGGGGCCATAGGTTTCACACTAGTGGCTTCTCTAAAGAGGATAAGTATTCTATTGGGTGAACAAATTCTTGTTAAGCAATTGATGAAATTGAGCATAGTTATGAGTATATCTAGGTATGATCATGTATATAGGCATCACGTCCAAAACAAGTAGACCGAAACGATTCTACATCTACTACTATTACTCCACTCATCGACCGCTATCCAGCATGCATCTAGAGTACTAAGTTAAAAACAGAGTAACGCCTTAAGCAAGATGACATGATGTAGAGGGATAAATTCATGCAATATGATAAAAACCCTATCTTGTTATCCTCGATGGCAACAATACAATACGTGCCTTGCAACCCTTTACATCCTTTGGGTAAGGACACCGCAAGATTGAACCCAAAGCTAAGCACTTCTCCCATTGCAAGAACTACCAATCTAGTTAGCCAAACCAAACGGATAATTCGAAGAGACTTGCAAAGATAACCAATCATACATAAAAGAATTCAGAGAAAAATCAAATATTATTCATACATAATCTGGATCATAAACCCACAATTCATTGGTCTCAACAAACACACCGCAAAAAGAAGATTACATCGAATAGATCTCCACGAGAGAGGGGGAGAACATTGTATTGAGATCCAAAAAGAGAGAAGAAGCCATCTAGCTACTAGCTATGGACCCGAAGGTCTCAAGTAAACTACTCACACTTCATCGGATGGGCTATGGTGATGATGTAGAAGCCCTCCGTGGTGGATGCCCCTCCCATGAGCTCCTAACAGGCCCCAAGATGGGATCTCGTGGATCTGAGGAAGTTGCGGCGGTGGAATTAGGTTTTGGCTCTGTTACGATCGTTTGAGGTGCGTGAGGTATATATAGGAGGAAGGAGTACGTCATTGGAGCAACAGGGGCCCACGAGGCGGGGGCGCCCTAGGGGCGCCCCACCCTCGTGACCGCCTCTTTTGTTCCTTGGAGTAGGGTCCAAGTCTCACGGATCACGTTCGGTGAGAAGATCACGTTCGAAGGTTTCATTCGTTTGGACTCCATTTGATATTATGTTTCTTGAAACACGAAATAGGCAAAAAACAACAATTAAAATTTGGGCCTCCGGTTAATAGGTTAGTCCCAAAAATAATATAAAAGTGGAAAATAAAGCCCAATATAGTCCAAAACAGTAGATAAAGTAGCATGGAGCAATAAAAATTATAGATACGTTGGAGACGTATCGGGCATCCCAAGCTTAATTCCTGCTCGTCCTCGAGTAGGTAAATGATAAAAAGAGAATTTTTGATGCGGAGTGATACTTTGGCATAATTTCAATGTAAATCTTCTTAATTGTGGTATGAGTATTCAGATTCGAAAGGTTCAAGACAAAAGTTCATATTGACATAAAAATAATAATACTTCAAGCATACTAACTAAGCAATTATGTCTTCTCAAAATAACATGGCCAATGAAAGTTATCCCTACAAAATCATATAGTCTGGCTATGCTCCATCTTCCCCACACAAAGTATTTAAATCATGCACAACCCCGATGACAAGCCAAGCAATTGTTTCATACTTTAACATTTTCAAAACTTTTTCAATCTTCAGGCTATACATGAGCGTGAGCCATGGATGTAGCACTATATGTGGAATAGAATGGTGGTTGTGGAGAAGACAAAAAGGGAGAAGATAGTCTCACATCAACTAGGCGTATCAACGGGCTATGGAGATGCCCATCAATAGATATCAATGTGAGTGAGTAGGGATTGCCATGCAACGGATGCACTAGAGCTATTAGTATATGAAAGCTCAACAAAAGAAACTAAGTGGGTGTGCATCCAACTCGCTTGCTCACGAAGACCTGGGGCATTTGAGGAAGCCCATCATTGGAATATACAAGCCAAGTTCTATAATGAAAAATTCCCATTAGTATATGAAAGTGACAAAATGAGAGACTCTCTATCATGAAGATCATGGTGCTACTTTGAAGCACAGGTGTGGTAAAAGGATAGTAGCATTGTCCCTTCTCTCTTATTCTCTCTTTTTTTATTTGGGCCTTTTCTCTCTTTTTTATGGCCTCTTTTTTTCTTTTTTCTTTTTTTTCGTCCGAAGTCTCATCCCGACTTGTGGGGGAATCATAGTCTCCATCATCCTTTCCTCACTGGGACAATGCTCTAATGAATGATGATCATCACACTTTTATTTTTCTTACAACTCAACAATTACAACTCGATTCTTAGAACAAAGTATGACTCTATACCAATGCCTCCGGCGGTGTACCGGGATATGCAATGAAACAAGAGTGACATGTATGAAAGAATTATGAACGGTGGCTTTGCCACAAATACGATGTCAACTACATGATCATGCTAGCAATATGACAACAATGGAGTGTGTCATAATAAACGGAACGGCGGAAAGTTGCATGGCAATATATCTCGGAATGGCTATGGAAATGCCATGATAGGTAGGTATGGTGGCTGTTTTGAGGAAGGTTTTATGGTGGGAGTATGATACCGGCGAAAAGTGCACGGTATTAGAAAGGCTAGCAATGGTGGAAGGGTGAGAAAAGTGCGTATAATCCATGGACTCAACATTAGTCATAAAGAACTCATATACTTATTGCAAAAATCTAGAAGTTATCAAAGCAAGGTATTACGCGCATGCTCCTAGGGGGATAGATTGGTAGGAAAAGACCATCGCTCGTCCCCGACCGCCACTCATAAGGAAGACAATCAATAAATAAATCATGCTCCGAGTTCATCACATAACGGTTCACCATACGTGCATGCTACGGGAATCACAAACTTCAACACAAGTATTCTTTTGAATTCACAACTACTCAACTAGCATGACTTTAATATCACCATCTTCATATCTCAAAACAATTATCAAGCATCAAACTTTTCTTAGTATTCAACGCACTCAAAAGGAAGTTTCACATTTCTTGAATACCAAGTATATTAACATTAAGCAAATTACCATGCTATTAACGACTCTCAAAATAATCTAAGTGAAGCATGAGAGATCAATAGTTTCTTTAAAAAAATCCACCACCGCGCTCTAAAAGATCTAAGTGAAGCACTAGAGCAAAAATTATCACGCTCAAAAGATATAAGTGAAGCACTATGAGCAAAACTATCAAGCTCAAAAGATATAAGTGAAGCACATAGAGTATTCTATCAAATTCCAATTCATGTGTGGCTCTCTAAAAAGGTGTGTACAGCAAGGATGATTGTGGTAAACTAACAAGCAAAGGCATAAATAATACAAGACGCTCCAAGCAAAACACATATCATGTTGGTGAATAAAATATAGCTCCAAGTAAATTGCCGATGGAAGTAGAGCGAAAGAGGGATGCCTTCAGGGCATCCCCAAGCTTTGAATTTTGGTGTCCTTGGATTATCTTGGGGTGCCATGGGAATCCCCAAGCTTAGGCTCTTTCCACTCCTTGTTCCATAATCCATCAAAAGAATTTACCCAAAACTTGAAAACTTCACAACACAAAACTCAAAAAGAAATCTCGTGAGCTCCGTTAGAGAAAGAAAACAAAAGACTACTTTAAGGTACTGTAATGAACTCATTCTTTATTTATATTGTTGTTAAACCTACTGTATTCCAACTTCTCTATGGATTATAAACTATTTTACTAGCCATAGATTCATCAAAATAAGCAAACAACACATGAAAAAATAGAATCTGTTAAAAATAGAACAGTCTGTAGTAATCTATAACTAACCCAAACTTCTGGAAACCAAAAAATCTACCAAAATTAGACGATCTAGAAAATTTGTTTATTGATCAGCAGCAATTGGAATCAGTATTTTATCATGTTCTGGTGATTTTTAATAATTCGGGCACTGAGCGCAAAGTTTCTGGAAATTACAGCAAGATCAAATAACTATCATCCAAGAAGATCCAATAGGTCTAGCTTGGCACAAACACTAATTAAAACATAAAACCAGATCTAAACAGAGGCTAGATGGATTATTTATTCCTAAACAGAAGCAAAAACAAAAAAACTAAAAATAAAATTGGGTTGCCTCCCAACAAGCGCTATCGTTTAACGCCCCTAGCTAGGCATAAAAGCAAGGATAGATCTAGGTATTGCCATCTTTGGTAGGCAATCCATAAGTGGCTCTCATGATAGATTCAAATGGTAATTTTATTTTCTTTCTAGGTAAGTGCTCCATGCCCTTCTTTAAGGGAAATTGGAATCTAATATTCCCTTCCTTCATATCAATAATTGCACCAATCGTTCTAAGGAAAGGTCTACCAAGAATAATAGGACATGAAGGATTGCAATCTATATCAAGAACGATAAAATCTACGGGCACATAATTCCTATTTGCAACAATAAGAACATCATTAATTCTTCCCATAGGTTTTTTAATAGTGGAATCCGCAAGATGCAAGTTTAGAGAGCAATCATCAAAGTCACGGAAATCTAGCAAATCACGCAAAGTTTTGGGAATAGTGGAAACACTAGCACCCAGATCACACAAGGCATGAGACTCATAATTTTTAATTTTAATTTTAATAGTAGGTTCCCAGTCATCATAGAGCTTTCTAGGAATAGAGACTTTCAACTCAAGTTTTTCTTCATAAGATTGCATCAAGGCATCAACAATGTGTTCGGTAAAGGCCTTATTTTGACTATAAGCATGAGGAGAATTTAGCACGGATTGCAACAAGGAAATACAATCAATTAAAGAGCAATTTTCATAATTAAATTCCTTGATATCCAATATAGTGGGTTTAGCAACATCTAGGTTTTTATTTCTTTCAATCCTACATTTATCAATTTCATCGTCAAGATCTAAAAATTCCGAATTCTTAGAACGCCTTCTAGGTAAAGGAAGATCATATTCAGTTTCATCAAGATTCATATTGCAAAACAAAGATTTAATGGGGGACACATCAATAACTTTTAGATCTTCATCTTGATTTTCATAGGAATTAGAAGAACACGCTTCAATAAAGGCATCTTTGGAAGCACGCATCCTAGCGGTTCTTTCTTTGCACTCATCAATGCAAATTCTCATAGCTTTGAGAGGCTCATTGATATCATGCTTAGGAGGAATAAATCTAAGCTTTAAAGAATCAACCTCAAGAGAAATTCTATCAACGTTCATAGCCAAATCATCAACTTTAAGCAATTTCTCCTCAAGCAAAGCATTAAAATTCTTTTGTGAATTCATAAACTCTTTAACACTACTCTCAAATTCAGAGGGCATCTTATTAAAATTTTGTCACGCCCAATATGCGACCCTATCCAAAAGGAACTCGAAGGTCCCACCAAGGATAGACCCGCATATTGAAACGCTTTTGCAAGGTGGATATCATTACATCAACATTACATAATAGATGGGGATACATACATAAGGCATACAATGCCACACGAATACAACATCACATCATATACAAGATCAACATCCGACTACGGATGGAACATAAATAGAAGCTCAAACAACATCCACCCTGCTAGCCCAGGCTGCCGACCTGGAACCTATTCCCTGATCGAAGAAGAAGCAGAAGAAGAACTCCAAAGCAAGCAAACATCGCTCTCACGTCATGATCATCGCATAACCTGTACACCAAGAATCGGTGGTGTAGTAATCTGTGAGCCACGAGGACTCAGCAATCCCATTACCATGGGTATCAAGACTAGCAAAGCTTAATGGGAAAGGAAGGGGTAAGGTGGTGAGGTTGCAGCAGCGGCTAAGCATATATGGTGGCTAACATACGCAAATGAGAGCGAGAAGAGAAACAAAGGAACAATCGTCAACTAGTAATGATCAAGAAGTGATCCTGGACTCCTACTTGAGATAACCCAGAAACCGTGTTCTCCTCTCGATCAACCCCGAAAAGAGACACTCACGGTTACGCACACGGTTGGTGTATTTTAGAAGAGTTTGCTTCAAGTTTACTACAACCGGATATTAACAAATTCCCATCTGCCACATAACCGCGGGCATGGCTTTCGAAAGTTTATACCCTCCAGGGATGTCCCGACTTAGCCCATGATAAGCTCTCGCGATCAACGAAGGATATTCCTTCTCCCCGGGAAGACCCGATCAGTCTCGGAATCCCGGCTACAAGACATTTTGACAGCAATAAAACAAGACCAGCAAGACCTCCTGCGTCGACACCTCGATAGTAGTCACAGTATCTCTGCCTCGAGCCACGACCGGATGAGCGATCGACGCAAGAACCGACGATACCCCAAGTTTCCTAGGGCGGCACCGCAAGTGGCTCTGGTTTGGACCAACACTTAGACAAGCATTGGCCCGGGGGCTGAATAAAGATGACCCTTGGGTTAATTACTCCCAAGGGAAAGTAGGTGGTGGTGAGGCAAATGGTAAAACCAATGTTGGGCCTTGCTGGAGGAGTGTTATTCAAAGCGAACTATCAAGGGGTCCCATAAATCACCCGACCGCGTTAGGGACGCAAAATCCGGAACATAATACCGATATGACGGAAACTAGGGCGGCAAGAGTGGAACGAAACACCAGGCATAAGGCCGAGCCTTCCACCCTTTACCAAGTATATAGATGCATTAATAATATAAGAGATATTGTGATATCCCAACATAATCCTGTCCACCATAGAGCAATCTTCATCTTCACCTGCAACTAGCAACGCTATAAGAGGGGCTGAGCAAAGCGGTAACATAGCCAAGCAACGGTTTGCTGGGAAGGTGACAACGAGTTAGAGGTTCATAGCAATTTGAGAGGCTTGAGCAGCAAGTGATAGGTAGCGCAACATAGCGAAAGAACGAAGCAACTAGCATAGCAATGATAGTAATGAGATCCAAGGTGACGGTCATCTTGCCTGAAATCCCGCAAGTAAGAAGAACGAGTCCATGAAGAAGACGAACGGATGAAGCCGAACCAAGCGTAGACGAACGAATCCTCACGATCGCAACGAAACATGAACTAACAAGAAGAAGCACACAACATAGTAGACACACCACACATGAACAAGGCATGATGCACAAACAAGCATGATGCATGACAAGACTACATGAATCTACCCATGGCAAAAGATGATGCAACCAAGAGCAACACATCAAAGCAAGTATAAATGAGGCCGGGAACAACATAGAACAATTCCGGTAAGTCCTCATATGCATATTTCGAAATTGGTCCAGATCTGAATAAACCTTATGTTCAAGTTGTTAAACAGCAAGTTAAGATGCACCACGATGATCTACACGAAATTCTAGTCAAGTTACATATAAAGTTCATTTAATTCGGAGCTACTACGGCCTAGAAGATATGAGCAAAACAAGTTAAACATGGCATTGATGCAAAATGCATACAAACATCAAGCAAACACCTCAAAACAAGGATGCAACATGATAATATGAAACTACATGCAAAATCAAGCAAGTTTCATATAGAGAACACTCAAAACGGAGCAACGGTTCAACACATACACACAATACAAGTTATAGCAACAATCTGTCCAAGACAACAAGTAGGCATATTGCAAGCATCAAAGCACTATGCTACAGCATCTCAACGTAAGGACAAAAGGCATGGGCATGATGTAAAGGTAAAGCATGACAAAAGATGAACACTGAGCTATCTCCAGAAATCACTAGAACAAGCTCAAAATGACATGGCAAGATTGCAAATAATAACAGTTCAGACTTTGCAAAAATAACATCAGGTTGCAATGTTTAGAGCCATCAACCAAGATGTTACAGGAACTTATCATGGCAAACAAAGACATGGAATGAATCTACTAATTGCATAGAACAAATGTCCTTTACTGACCATGAGCCAAAAAGGATCACAAGATATGATGGCACCCATGCAAACATGGCAAGCTATATTACAGATTCATACATGGCAGGAACAATAATAAGTAGGCATGTTGGTGAGCTTGAACCACTCACCATAGAGCAATATATGGCATGTCAAGGCAACTCACAGTAAGAAGACATGTTTATGAAGCTAAGCATGGCAAGAGAAAGTTCATAGGGTGCATGGATAACTAGCAAAACTCATGGCAAAACTGAACTTAATGTTAACAGGCTGACAGCAACATTATATAGCAATTTGAGAGCAATATTACAGCAAGTTACAGCAAACTATAATTGCAACAAAGGGCATGGATGGATAGAGTAAGACATGTATAACAGAACATCCTTAGTGAATATCTCCAGATTATGCATAGAATGACTTGTAGAAGCAGGTTAATATAGCATCATGATATAGCAGATTCAGAGAAGCAAAACAGTAACAGCAAGTACCCTAATTAACAAGCTTGATGCACTCAGTACAAGACTCATAAGAATACATGGATAGCACCCCTGTGAAGATGGCATGGCATAGACCAGAACACATGTAGACATCAACCTCATAGGATGCACACATCAAATGCAACAAAAATGACAAATCATCAAGTTATAACAGTTTCAGCAGGTTAACATCATATAGCACCCTTGCAACGAAGATTAAGGCATCAAGATTACCTCAAATGAATATGATGCAATGGAATTAAATGATGTACTCATCGAGGCGAACAATTTGACATATTACACGCACAAAACGGAGCGGTATGCAGCAAGTTATGATGCGATGAAAATGGCATGATAATGTAAAATACTTCGGGACTTGGCAGAAAAATCAACCTCCGAAACTGGACGGGTCGAAGCGGGACGAGGAGATCCGGCGGAGGCGCGATGTTTGATCGGGACGGTGGATCTCATCCACCCGCCCAGATCCAGCGATTAGAGGCGGTGTCCGGGGTTCCCGGCGGGCGTGGGCGAGGCTTCGACGACGGCGGGGTGGCGCTAGGCTGCCGGATCCGCAACGCGGCCCGAATCTGCCGGAGACGAAGCCGGCGACGAGAGGAGGCGCGGGCGCGCGGATGGCGGAGGCGAAGGCCGGCGAGGTTTGGTGGCGAGGACGCCGGGCGTGAGCGTGGCAGCGGAGGAGGCGGCGGGGCCGAGGCACGGCGCTGGCCAGGAGGCGGCGGCCGGGGACCCGGCGGGTCGCGGCGGCGGGAGCCGGGCGAGGGCGGCGGGACGTGGAGCTCGGGTCACGGGGGGCTGGCTTATGTCGGGCGCGCGGGTGGCCGGGGTGGCCACGTGGCGAAGCGGGATTGGGCGCAGGGGCGGCGACGCTGAGGTGGCAGGCCGCGATTGGCCGGAGTGAGGTAGCCGGCGGACATGTCCGGCTCGGGCGGACGTGTCCGGCGGCGCGAGGATGAAAATGGCTAGGGTTGCACCGCGAATTTCGGAAGGGGAGGTGTTTATATAGGTAGAGGGAGCTAGGAGACTCCAAATGGAGCACGGTTTTTGCCCACACGATCGTCATCGAACGACCGAGAGCATGGAAGGGAGTTTGCTGGGTTTTGGGCCACTTTGAAAGGGGTGTTGGGCTGCAAAGAGAAGGGGCTTTTACGGTTACCGGTTAACCGTTGGAGTATCAAACGACCTCCAAATGGCACGAAACTTGACAGCGGTTCACGGTGCTATACCAAGGCCGCTTGGCAAACCTCGGTCCATTCCGAGACCGTTTAACACGCACACACGAAAAGAGGTAAAAGGGGGCGCCGGGAGACATAGGAGAGCCGAATTGCAAAACAGACAACGGGGAAAATGCTCGGATGCATGAAACGAACACGTATGCAAAATGAAATGCACATGATGACATGGAAAAATGCAACACGCAAGCAAATGACATGGCAAAGACGGCGAATAACTGAAGGACACCTGGCGCATCGAATCCGGGGCGTTATAAATTTCCATAAGAGTTGTTGTAGGAATTTCCATAATTATTAGAGGAATTACTAGGATAAGGCCTAGGATTAAAATTCCCTCTATACGCGTTGTTACCAAAATTATTCCTACCAAAAAAATTCTCATCCATAGTTTCATTATTATTCTCAATCAAAGTAGATAAAGGCATGTCATTAGGATCAAGAAACACTCTTAGTAGCAAATAATTTCATAAGTTCATCCATCTTTCCACTCAAAACATTAATTTCTTCTATCGCATGCACTTTTTATTAGTAGATCTTTCAAGATGCCATTGAGAATAATTAACCATAATATTATCTAGAAGTTTAGTAGCATCTCCTAGAGTGATTTCCATAAAAGTGCCTCCTTCGGCCGAATCTAAAAGATTTCTAGAAGCAAAATTCAATCCGGCATAAAAGTTTTGTATAATCATCCACAAGTTCAAACCATGTGTAGGACAATTACGTATCATTAATTTCATTCTCTCCCAAGCTTGTGCAACATGTTCATGATCAAGTTGCTTAAAATTCATAATATCGTTCCTAAGAGGGATGATCTTAGCGGGAGGAAAATACTTAGAGATAAAAGCATCTTTGCACTTGTTCCAAGAATCAATACTATTTTTAGGCAGAGATGAAAAGCACGCTTTAGCACGATCTCTAAGAGAAAAAGGAAATAGCTTCAATTTAACGACATCATTATCGACATCTTTTTTCTTTTGCATATCACATAAATCAACGAAGCTATTCAGATGAGTAGCGGCATCTTCACTAGGAAGGCCGGCGAATTGATCTTTCTTAACAAGATTCAACAAAGCAGTATTGATTTCACAAGATTCAAGATTGGCAAGAGGAGCAATCAGTGCTAAGGAAATCATTATTATTGGTATTGGTGAAGTCACACAATTTGGTAGTATCTTGAGCCATCGCGACAAACAAGCAATCCAACACACGAGCAAACAAAAGGACGAGGAAAAGGCAAACGGGAAAGAGAGGAGGAGATTGGGAAAGAGAGGGCGAGTAAAACGGCAAGATGAAGGGGGGGGGGGAGAGGAAAACGAGAGGCAAATGGAAAATAATGTAATGGATTGTGATGGGTACTTGGTATGTCTTGACTGCTCTTGCGTGAGCCGTCCCCGGCAACAGCGCCAGAAATTCTTCTTGCTACCTCTTGAGCACTGCGTTGGATTTCCCCCGAAGAGGAGAGGATGATGCAGCAAAGTAGCGTAAGTTTTTCCCTCAGTTTTTGAGAACCAAGGTATCAATCTAGTAGGAGGCCACGCACAAGTCCCTCGTACCTGCACAAAACGATAGCTCCTCGCAACCAACGCGATTAGGGGTTGTCAATCCCTTCACGCTCACTTACGAGAGTGAGATCTGATAGAGATGATAAATAATATTTTTGGTATTTTTGGTATAGAGATGCAAAGTGAAAAAGTAAAGGTAAAGTAAAAACAAAGCAAGTATTAAAGTGATGGAGATTGATATGATGAGAATAGACCCGGGGGCCATAGGTTTCACTAGTGGCTTCTCTCAAAAGCATAAGTATTCTACGGTGGGTGAACAAATTACTGTTGAGCAATTGACAGAATTGTAACATCCCAAATTTCCAAATTGGAATGTTATAGATAGAGCATCATTGCATATCATATTTTTTTCATTGCATTTTTCTTGATCCTAGAAATTCTACACAACTCAAGGACCCACGGAGAGAGTAGGGGATTTTCGTTATTTTCATATTTGAGTTTTCTCAAATTTTGAAAATAGGATCATTTGATTTTAATTATTTTATCTTCGATTATTTCTACTATCAAAATATGCGAGAGGGAATAAAATTACTTTCCCAAAATAAAGAAATCTTGTGGGGAAAAGTGCACAAACCTCTACAGAGTGTATAAATTAATCATGGTTAGCCATGTCCCCGGTTATGGACAATCTTGAGTATCTAGTACTTGGAAATCATGTGAATCTCATCATGTTACTTCTAATTAATATTGTTCGGTTTGTTAATGAGTACTTTTAATTGGGATTGAGAATGTCAACCATTCTCAATGTTTAACAACCACCATGATAGTTAAATAAATTTATTCCTTTGCAGTAGGGAAAAATTGGCTTTATGCAAAAACTGTAACCATAGAGCTTTCCACCAGCCATATATGCATGTAGTATAGGATTATCATTCCATTATTCTCTATGTGTTACATTGCCAGCATATTCCATGTGCTGACACGTTTTAGGGCTGCAACGTTTCATGTTGCAGACTTTTCAAACGACGAGTAAGGTGCTTATGTCGTGGTTCTATACTCGATGATGCCGTTGGAGTTGATGGACTCGCTTTTCTTCCAAGCCTTCATTTGTTACCGTATTAGATGGCCTTAAGCCATATTTATTTTATTAAGTTCTCTCTTGAGACATTCGATTGTAATAAGTGTGTGATTGCTACTCTGTTATAAATCCTCCGAGTAATGTGTGGTGTCAGCATTACTGATCCAGGGATGACACTGAGCACAGAGATTAGACTGTTTGAGGTCTGGTCGCTACAAAGATGGTATTAGAGCACACGCTGACTGTAGGAGACGACCATTAAGCTAAAACCTTAGATCACTACTCTCTCTTCTCATTTCTAACTCCTCATCTTTTCTACTCTTTTAGGATGACGGAAGCGAGGATCAAGTTTACTCAGCCGGATGAGGATACACCCTTTGGACGACACCTGAAGGAAGTCACTAAGTACCTAAACATTGGATTACCAAGCTTCACCGGGACCTACAATTCCACTTTACCCGAAGAGGAGCGCTGTAAGATTCAAGCTCAAGTTCCCGGAAGGACGTTTGCACCAATCACGGAGCCCATAGAGTGTGTTTTCAATGCACCAACCTGGAGTTTGGGAAAGAGTATGGCGGCCCACATAACCATGGGACGCATTGGAGAAGTTTACAAAGAAGACCTCAAGGATACTATCTACCAGATTTGCGGCGCCGAGATGAACAATGGGAGATAGTTGGCACTAAGAAGGATCGATCCATTGCAGCTTTCATCCAGGAGTTAAACCAGCACATTCGACGCCAGAAAACCCGGATGTGCGTAGACATGATGGAGTTGAAGACAGCAAAAGCCAAGATAATCGAACTAGAAGGAGACCTGAAGGCCACTCGCAAGGACGACACGGAGGCGAGTGTAGCTCTAGTGGGACAAAACGACGATCTTAAAGAGAAGATTGAAGAACTCATGGGAAATTCAGCACCGGAGGAGAAGATGAAGATTGCACTGTCAGAGAACTACATCATCATCGATTTACACCGATTCCGATGCTAGTGATGATGATTTGGAAGATGAAGGCTGGACCCGGATATCATGGAGTCTTCATCGGAGCAGTTTTCTAGTTGACCACCATAACAGTAGTAGATTTCCCCCATTTTATATTAGTTTTAGTTTCAGCACTTTGTAACGATAGATAGACCGTTGTATGCCCTTGTTTGAATTGATTGGAGTGATATTGTGTGATTTGTCTCAGGTGCATGTGGGTAGTGTTTCTCTCTAGACCTCATTCTATTCTTAACTCTTACCTTTTCTTAAAACCCTCAGATGCCTCCGAGACGCGACCCCGGATTTGTTTTTCCGCCAGAGATCACTCAGTTGATTCAGCAGCAGAATGCCTTGATTCAAACATTAGTACAGAACCAAGGCAACAACAACAACAACAACCCACCGCCACCACCACATGTTGACCATTTGACCCGTTTCTTAAGGCTGAATCCGCCGGTGTTTTCCAGTAGCACCGAGCCGATTGTTGCGTATGATTGGCTCAAGTAAGATAGGGAGGAGTTGACCACCGCTGGATGTCTGAGATGGAGAAAGGGTGAAATTTGCCGCACATCAGCTCGAAGGACCCGTAGCGACATGGTGGGAGAATTTTACAACCACTTACCATGAGACACCATCACATGGGATCGGTTGACAAGCTTGCAGTCTTGCCCATGTTTCAACAGGAGCCATGGCCATGAAGAAGCGTGAGTTTCGCAACTTACGCCAAGGAGGACCAGACGGTTAGCGATATGTAGATGATTTGATAAGCTAGCACGTTATGCCCCGGATAGCGTTATTACGGATGCAGCTAAGCAGGAGAAGTTTCTAGAAGGACTGAATGATGAGCTGAGCATGCAGTTGATGGTAGCCACTTTCAATAACTACCAGGAGTTGGTAGACCGTGCTCTCATGATTGAAGGGAAGCAGCAGCAGATTGACTATCGCAAGAGGAAGTATGGACAGGGGAAGAATAACTCTGGAGCTCAGCAGAAACTTCGATTTACCCCAAAGACAGGGGGACAATTTCAGCATACCCATGGAGGAGGTAGCTCGCACAACCATAATGGCACCAAGAATGGGAACGGGAATGGAGGAAGCAATGGACAAAACCGCACCAACCCGTCAACACCATCCAAGGTAGACCTGAGCCACATCACTTGCTTTAAGTGCTGCAAGACTGGGCATTATGCAAATGATTGTCCAGAAGGCCAGAATGGAAATGGCAATGGAAGCTCAGGAAAGAAGCCGAACCCTTTCAACAAAGGACAAGTGAACCACGTTACCGTGGAGGAGGTTGAAACTCAGCCAGATGCAGTAATAGGTAAGTTTTTGGTTAAGTCATTTACTGCAGTTGTTCTTTTTGATACTGGTGCATCGCATTCATACATATCAAGGGGATTTGTGGATAAGTTTAGCCTACCTACTAGAACTCTTAAGACACCCATGCTAGTAAGCTCACCGGGAGCAGAGTATACGGCTAGTCAAGGATGTTTTCAAGTGCCATTAAGTATAGGGAGGCATGTTTTCCCAACGGATTTAATTATATTGGAATCCTGTGGTTTGGATGTAATGCAGGTATGGATTGGTTGTCGATGTATGGAGGAAACATCGATTGCGCCAAGAAGTCGATTTTGCTTACCACCCGAAGGAAGGAGAATCAAGTATGTATCACGGCATGAGCCGAGGAGAGCACATGTAAATTCCTTATCGAGTTGTGCAGGAAGAAGTACGATGGTAAGGGATTACTCGGACGTGTTTAGGAAGAGTTGCTGTGCATGCCACGGATAGAGACATTGAGTTTCGATTGAACTCTTGCCGAGCCTTTGGGCGATATCTAAGAGACCATATAGGATGCCAGCCCAAGATTTGGAGGAAATTAAGAAGCAGATTAAGGAGTTCTTGGATAAAGGTTTTATTCGCCCAAGTTCTTCGCCTTGGGGATCACCGATTACTTCTAGTGGAGAAGAAGGATGGATCATTAAGAATGGTTGTTGATTATCGCGATTGAATGAAGTGACCATCAAGAACAAGTACCCGTTGCCGATGATCAATGACTTGTTTGACCAGTTGCAAGGAGCTAAGGTGTTTTCAAAGATCGATTTGCGATCGTGGTACCATCGATTGAAGATTCGAGAGCGTGATATACCTAAGACGGCTTTTACCACTGTGTATGGCTGTATGAGTACACCGTTATGTCATTTGGTCCGACTAACGACTTTTGCCTATTTTATGAACATGATGAACAAAGTGTTTATGGAGTTGTTGGATAAGTTCGTCGTGGTGTTCATTGATGATATTTTGGTTTACTCGAAGAATGAAGAGGAACACAAGGAGCATTTGCGTTTGGTACTCGAAAAGCTCAGAGAACACCAGTTGTATGCCAAGTTCAGCAAGTGTGAGTTTTGGTTGAAGGAAGTTGGATTTCTTGGACATGTTATATCCGGAGAAGGTATAGCAGTAGACCCCACTAAAGTTGTCCTTTGTAACAAACTGGGAAGTGCCAACAACAGTTGGAGAGATCCGAGTTTCCTTGGACTAGCGAGGATACTACGGAGATTTATTGAGAATTTCTCAAGGATTGCGAAGCCTATGATGTAATTATTGAAGAAGGAGACCAAGTTTATTTGGACTAAGGAGTGTGAAGCTAGTTTCCAAGAGTTGAAGAAAGCGTTTGGTTACCTCACCGGTGTTAATCCTGCCAGATCGGACCAAGGATTATGAGGTGTATTATGACGCTTCACGCCGAGGACTTGGAGCGATGCTTATGCAGGAGGGAAGAGTTGTTTCGTATGCTTCACGACAGCTTAAGCCTCATGAGCTAAACTATGCTACGCATGATTTGGAGTTAACAGCCGTAGTGCATGCGTTGAAGACTTGGAGACACTTCCTCATTGGAAATCATTGTGAGGTGTATATGGATCACAAGAGTTTGAAGTACATCTTCACGCAGAAGGAGCTAAATCTCAGGCAGAGGAGATGGTTGGAGCTCATTAAGGACTATGATATGAGATTACATTATCACCCCGGAAAGGCTAACGTTGCAGCAGACGCGTTGAGCCGTAAGAGTCACGTCAACACACTAATGACGGAGAAATACCAAAGGAATTAGCCGAGGATCTTGAGAGCTATGTTTGGAAATAGTTCCGAGAGGCTATGTAGCAGCATTGGAGATTCAGTCAACTTTGATGGACAAGATCAGGGAAGCTCAGAAGACTGACAAAGAGATTGCCTCCATAAAGGAGAAAATGAGCGAAGGAAAGGCTAAGGGATTTCGTGAGGATGAGCATGATACCCTATGGTTTGAAGACCGTGTTTATGTGCCCAATGACCCGGAGATCAGGAAGTTGATTCTACAAGAGGCACATGATTCACCATATTTGATTCACCCAGGAAATACCAAGATGTATTTGGATTTGAAGAATACTTTCTGGTGGACTGGAATGAAGAAGGATATTGTAGAGTACGTAGCAGTTTGTGATGTATGTCAAGGGTGAAGGCAGAACATCGAAGCGGCCGAGATTGTTATAGCCATTGCCTATACCCGAATGGAAGTGGGATAAACTAGGTATGGATTTCATCACGAGATTGCCCAGGACTCGTTCGGGCTATGACTCGATTTGGGTTGTAGTCGATCGTTTGTGAAGGTAGCTCACTTCATTCGATAAAGACTACCTACAAAGGCCAAATTGGCTAAGATATACATGACGAGGATTGTATGTTTGCATGGAGTTCCGAGGAGTATCATATCGAATAGAGGAACCCAATTCACCTCAAAGTTCGAAGCAGCCAGACGAGACTTTAGGAACCAGGCTGGAGTTTAGCACAACTTTTCATCCACAGACAGATGGACAAACCGAGAGAGTCAACCAGATTTTGGAGGATATGCTTAGAGCTTGTGCTTTGGATTATGGATCAAGTTGGGATGACAATTTGCCATATGCGGAGTTTTCTTATAACAACTGTTACCAAACGATGCGAAGATGGCCCCTTCGAAGCCTTATGTACGGAAGGAGGTGCAGGACCCCGTTGTTGTGGGATGAAGTTGGAGACCGCCAGTTGTTTGGACCGGATTTGATTAAGGAGTCTGAACGGAAAGTAAAGTTGATTCGTGATAGGCTCAAGGTAGCCCAGTCAAGACAGAAGAGCTATGCGGATTCAAAACGCAAGGAGACATAATACGAAGTCGCAGACAAAGTTTATCTTCGAGTATCGCCGCTTCGAGGAGTTAAGCCTTTTGGAGTTAAGGGAAAGTTAGCACCCCGATTTGTAGGACCTTATCGAGTTTTGGAACGTATGGGAGAAGTTGCCTACAAGTTGGAATTACCCGAAGGATTGTCAGGAGTCCATGACGTGTTCCACGTTTCTCAGTTGAAGAAGTGTCACGCAGACATGGCCGATATACCACTGAGAGATACCGTGCCACTAGAAGCGATTCAACTGAATGATGATTTGACCTACGAGGAGAAACCAGTTAAGATTCTCGAGTTTGCCAGCCGAGTCACTCACAACAAGGTCATTAAGTTTTGCAAGGTTAAGTGGAGCCACCACACAGAGGATGAAGCCACCTGGGAGCGAGAGGAAGATTTTCCTAAGGACCACCCTCACCTATTTTCTAGCCAACCCGAATCTCGAGGGCGAGATTCATCTTAAGGGGGTAGGTTTGTAACATCCCAAATTTCCAATTTGGAATGTTATACATAGAGCATCATTGCATATCATATTTTTTCATTGCATTTTTCTCGATCCCAGAAATTCTACACAACTCAAGGACCCACGGAGAGAGTTGGGGATTTTCGTTATTTTCATATTTGAGTTTTCTCAAATTCTGAAAATAGGATCATTTGATTTTAATTATTTTATCTTCGATTATTTCTACTATCAAAATATGAGAGAGGGAATAAAATGACTTTCCCAAAATAGAGAAATAATGAAGATTTAATAAAAAAATCAAATAAGATTTTATTTTGGAATTTTTCGCCTTTTTATTTGAATTTAGGAAAAATGCGCGTTTTTCAAAATTGCATTTAGGCCCCAAATAAATGTTCATTAAATCCGGCTTGATTTTAGAAGCCGGGGAAAATTTATTTCGGGAATTTTGGACTCCGTTTAGTATTTCTTTTTATTTTTTTCTGCGCGTAATTATTTAAAAAAAACGCTCACCGACTTTGGGTCGTGCCCGAGCGGGACTCCGCTCGGGGGGCGCCTTTAAATAGCGCCGGTGCCCCCAAATTCACCCGAGCCGCCCGCCCGCCGCCACCGCCGGCCCACCTGTGGGAAACCCTAACCCTAACTCCTAGCTACCGCCGCCACGGCCGAGTCCGCCGTGACCCACCGCCCGAGGTTCGCCGCCGCCTCATTTTTCGAACCGTTTTTTTTTAAAAAAACCGAGCGGTTTTTCTTCGGTTTTATTTCGGTTTTTTTTTTGTTTTTTTATTTTCGTCTTTTTATTAGTTTCGGTTTAGGTTAAATAGCGAACGTTCGTTCGTTAGTTCGTTTAAACGAACACGTTCGTCAGATTAGTTTAGTTAACAAACGCCCATTCGTTAACCCGTTCGTCGTTTTTTTTTCTCGGATTTAATCCGCGATTTTTCTGATCGCGATTCCAGATCCGATTTTCGTTTTAGTATAACTTTTCGCTCATTTATCTAATCAAAGGCGATTCAAGCGTTACCGGAGTTTAAATCTCGAAACCCTATTTCCAATTAATCTACTTAAACAAGTTTTTGCTTCTGTAAAATTTAACTTAGATCCAGATTAGTAAAACGAAGCTGTTTTCTTCCGCCGTTTGACTTTCGTTGCTTCGTTTGATTTGATTCTTTTTGCAAACCGGAGTTCTTAAAATTTGGACTATCTGGTTAGATCTATTTGAGTTTTACCTGTGCATTAGATGAGTACTTATTGTATGCTTGTTTGTTTGTCCGTGATAGAATACCGTAGTGCGCCATTTGTTACTTCGAGTCTCTAGGTTTCGCGGATCATCAGCAAGGCAAGTAACACTTTGATCATACCTCTTCTCATACCCAGTTTTTATGCATTAGATCTATCCTCAAACATTGCATGATTAGGATTTAATTAAATTGTGGGATGGGAAGTACTTGAGGTAGTACCTATTACCTGTTTTATTATAAACCTTTGGGAGTTACTTCTACGTTTGCTTATTATGCCATGCTATGCTAGTAGACGTGGATTGGGTGAGTGAATCCATGACAGATGTGAGATTGTATTTAATGGTTTATTTAAGGTGGCAACTTAAACACACATTTGGTGGATTGAGGCACCTGGTTTCTATCAGGACTTGCATGTATTTCTTCGTACCGCCACCCAGGCTCAAAGGGATCATGAGATTATTCAAACTAGAAACTTCCGTGTGCAGCCACAAGCCATTATGGGCTCTGGCATAGTTGATTAAGTTGTGCGAACTCTTACGGGTAGACTAGCTGATGTAGGGGAAAGTAGGTGTACCGGTCTACCCACAAGTAAGGTGCTAGTGCTTCTGAAAGACTATGTCTCGGTCATCCTTTCTCAAACACCATGTAGAAAAGAGAAATCGAACGGAGGCGATCGAGTCTTGTGGGGAAAAGTGCGCAAACCTCTGCAGAGTGTATAAACTAATCATAGCCGTGTCCCCGGTTATGGACAATCTTGAGTATCTAGTACTTGGAAATCATGTGAATCTCATCATGTTACTTCTAATTAATATTGTTGGGTTTGTTAATGAGTACTTTTAATTGGGATTGAGAATCTTCAACCATTCTCAATGTTTAACAACCACCATGATAGTTAAATAAATTTATTCCTTTGCGGTAGGGAAAAATTGGCTTTATGCAAAAGCTGTAACCATAGAGCTTTCCACCAGCCATATATGCATGTAGTATAGGATTATCATTCCATTATTCTCTATGTGTTACATTGCGGCATATTCCATGTCTTTGACCGTTTTTGGCTGCAACGTTTCATGTTGCAGACTTTTAGGATGACGAGTAAGGTGCTTAAGTCGTGGTTCTATACTCGATGATGCCGTTGGAGTTGATGGACTCGCTTTTCTTCCAAGCCTTCCATTGTTATCGTATTAGATGGCCTTAAGCCATATTTATTTTATTAAGTTCTCTCTTGGGACATTCGATTGTAATAAGTGTGTGATTGCTACTCTGTTATAAATCCTCCGAGTAATGTGTGGTGTCGACATCGATCCGAGGATGACAACGAGCACAGAGATCGGTATTTGAGGTCCAGTCGCTACAAAGATGGTATCGAGCACACACCGTAGAGACACGACCATTAAGCTAAAACCCTAGATCACTACTCTCTCTTCTCATTTCTAACTCCTCATCTTTTCTACTCTTTTAGGATGATGAGCGAGGATCAAGTTCACTCAATGGGATGAGGATACACCCTTTGGACGACACACGAAGGAAGTCACTAAGTACCTAAACATTGGATTACCAAGCTTCACGGGACCTACAATTCCACTTTACCCGAAGAGGAGCGCCAGAAGATTCAAGCTCAAGTTCCCAGAAGGACGTTTGCGCCAATCACGGAGCCCATAGAGTGTGTTTTCAATGCACCAACCTGGAGTTTGGGAAAGAGTATGGCAGCCCACATAACCATGGGACGCATTGGAGAAGTTTACAAAGAAGACCTCAAGGATACTATCTACCAGATTTGCGGGCGCCGAGATGAACAATGGGAGATAGTTGGCACTAAGAAGGATCGATCCATTGCAGCTTTCATCCAGGAGTTAAACCACACATTCGACGCCAGGAAAACCAGGATGTCTTGTGAGACATGATGGAGTTGAAGACGGCAAAAGCCAAGATTATCGAACTAGAAGGAGAGGCGAAGGCCACTCGCAAGGACTACATGGAGGAGATTGTAGCTCTAGTGGGACAAAGCGGCGATCTTAAAGAGAAGATTGAAGAACTCATGGGAAATTCAGCACCGGAGGAGAAGATGAAGATTGCACTGTCCAGAGAACTACATCATCATCGCATTTACACCGATTCTCGATCCTAGTGATGATGATTTTGAAGATGAAGCTGGACCAGATATCATGGAGTCTTCATCGGAGCAGTTTTCTAGTTGACCACCATAACGATAGTAGATTTCCCCCATTTTATATTAGTTTTAGTTTCAGCACTTTGTAACGATAGATAGACCGTTGTATGCCCTTGTTTGAATTGATTGGAGTGATATCGTGTGATTTGTCTCAGGTGCATGTGGGTAGTGTTTCTCTCTAGACCTCATTCTATTCTTAACTCTTACCTTTTCTTAAAACCCTCAGATGCCTCCGAGACACGACCCTGGATTTGTTTTTCTGCCAGAGATCACTTAGTTGATTCAGCAGCAGAATGCCTTGATTCAAACATTGGTACAGAACCAAGGCAACAACAACAACAACAACCCACCGCCACCACCACATGTTGACCATTTGACCCGTTTCTTCAGGCTGAATCCACCGGTGTTTTCCAGTAGCACCGAGCCGATTGTTGCAGATGACTGGCTCCGTAAGATAGGGAGGGAGTTGACCACCGCTTTGGATGTACAGATGGAGAAAGGGTGAAATTTGCCGCACATCGGCTCGAAGGACCCGTAGCAAAGATGGTGGGAGAATTTTACAGCCCACTTACCACAGTAGACACTTTGTCACATGGGATCGGTTTGACAAGATTTCCATCGCCCATGTTTCAAAGAGGAGCCATGGCCATGAAGAAGCGTGAGTTTGCAACTTACGCCAAGGAGGACTGAGACGCCACAAGATGTAGATGATTTGATAAGCTAGCACGTTATGCCCAGATGATGTTGCTTACCACCCGAAGGAAGGAGAATCAAGTATGTATCACGGCATGAGCCGAGGAGAGCACATGTAAATTCCTTATCGAGTTGTGCGGGAAGAAGTACCGCAGGTAAGGGATTACTTGACGTGTTTCCGGAAGAGTTGCCGAGCATGCCACCGGATAGAGACATCGAGTTACGATTGAACTACTCGCTGTGCACTAGGCCGATATCTAAGAGACCATATAGGATGCCGGCCCAAGATTTGGAGGAAATTAAGAAGCAGATTAAGGAGTTCTTGGATAAAGGTTTTATTCGCCAAAGTTCTTCGCCTTGGGGATCACCAGTACTTCTAGTGGAGAAGAAAGATGGATCATTAAGAATGGTTGTTGATTATCGCGGATTGAATGAAGTGACCATCAAGAACAAGTACCCGTTGCCGATGATCAATGACTTGTTTGACCAGTTGCAAGGAGCTAAGGTGTATTCAAAGATCGATTTGCGATCAGGGTACCATCAGTTGAAGATTCGAGAGCAGGATATACCTAAGACGGCTTTATCACCAGGTACGGGCTGTATGAGTACACCGTTATGTCATTTGGTCTGACTAACGCACCTGCCTATTTTATGAACATGATGAACAAAGTGTTTATGGAGTTTTTGGATAAGTTCGTCGTGGTGTTCATTGATGATATTTTGGTTTACTCGAAGAATGAAGAGGAACATAAGGAGCATTTGCGTTTGGTACTTAAAAGCTCGAGAGAACACCAGTTGTATGCCAAGTTCAGCAAGTGTGAGTTTTGGTTGAAGGAAGTTGGATTTCTTGGACATGTTATATCCGAAGAAGGTATAGCAGTAGACCCCACTAAAGTTGTCACTGTAACAAACTGGGAAGCGCCAACAACAGTTGGAGAAATTCGGAGTTTCCTTGGACTAGTAGGATACTACCGGAGATTTATTGAGAATTTCTCAAGGATTGCGAAGCCTATGATAGAATTATTGAAGAAGGAGACCAAGTTTATTTGGACTAAGGAGTGTGAAGCTAGTTTCCAAGAGTTGAAGAAACGTTTGGTTAGCTCACCAGTGTTAATCCTGCCAGATCAGACCAAGGATTATGAGGTGTATTGCGACGCTTCACGTCAAGGACTTGGAGCAGTGCTTATGCAGGAGGGAAGAGTTGTTTCGTATGCTTCACAACAGCTTAAGCCTCATGAGCTAAACTATGCTACACATGATTTGGAGTTAGCAGCCGTAGTGCATGCGTTGAAGACTTGGAGACACTTCCTCATTGGAAATCATTGTGAGGTGTATACGGATCACAAGAGTTTGAAGTACATCTTCACGCAGTATGAGCTAAATCTCGAGGCGAGAGGAGATGGTTGGAGCTCATTAAGGACTATGATATGAGATTACATTATCACCGGAAGGCTAACGTTGTAGCAGACGCGTTGAGCCGTAAGAGTCACGTCAACACACTAATGACGGGAGAAATACCAAAGGAATTAGCCGAGGATCTTCGAGAGCTATGTTTGGAAATAGTTACGAGAGGCTATGTAGCAGCATTGGAGATTCAGTCAACTTTGATGGACAAGATCAGGGAAGCTCAGAAGACTGACAAAGAGATTGCCTCCATAAAGGAGAAAATGAGCGAAGGAAAGGCTAAGGGATTTCGTGAGGATGAGCACGATACCCTATGGTTTGAAGACCGTGTTTATGTGCCCAATGACCCGGAGATCAGGAAGTTGATTCTACAAGAGGCACATGATTCACCATATTCGATTCACCCAGGAAATACCAAGATGTATTTGGATATAAAGAATACTTTCTGGTGGACTGGAATGAAGAAGGATATTGCAGAGTACGTAGCAGTTTGTGATGTATGTCAAAGGGTGAAGGCAGAACATCAGAAGCCAGCAGGATTGTTACAGCCATTGCCTATACCCGAATGGAAGTGGGATAAACTAGGTATGGATTTCATCACAGGATTACCCAGGACTCGTTCAGGCTATGACTCGATTTGGGTTGTAGTCGATCGTTTGACGACGGTAGCTCACTTCATTCCAGTAAAGACTACCTACAGCAGTGCCAAATTGGCTAAGATATACATGACGAGGACTGTATGTTTGCATGGATTCCGAGGAGTATCGTATCAGATAGAGGAACCCAATTCACCTCAAAGTTCTGGAAGCAGTTGCACGAGACTTTAGGAACCAGGCTGGAGTTTAGCACAGGTTTTCATCCATAGACAGATGGACAAACCGAGAGAGTCAACCAGATTTTGGAGGATATGCTTAGAGCTTGTGCTTTGGATTATGGATCAAGTTGGGATGACAATTTGCCATATGCGGAGTTTTCTTATAACAACAGTTACCAAAACCGATCGAAGATGGCCCATTTGAAGCCTTATGCGGAAGGAGGTGCAGGACCCGTTGTTGTGGGATGAAGTTGGAGACCGCCATTGTTTGGACGGATTTGATTAAGGAGTGCGAACGGAAAGTAAAGTTGATTCGCGATAGGCTCAAGGTAGCCAGTCAAGACAGAAGAGCTATGCGGATTCAAAACGCAAGGAGACAGAATACGAAGTCGGAGATGAGTTTATCTTGATATCGCCGCCGAGGAGTTAAGCGTTTTGGAGTTAAGGGAAAGTTAGCACCCCGATTTGTAGGACCTTATCGAGTTTTGGAACGTATGGGAGAAGTTGCCTACAAGTTGGAATTACCCGAAGGATTGTCAGGAGTCCATGACGTGTTCCATGTTTCTAAGTTGAAGAAGTGTCACGCAGAGATGGCCGATATACCACTGAGAGATACCGTGCCACTAGAATCGATTCAGCTGAATGATAATTTGACCGTGCCACTAGAAACCGGTTAAGATTCTCGAGTTTGCCAGCCGAGTCACTCGCAGCAAGGTCATTAAGTTTTGCAAGGTTCAGTGGAGCCACCACACAGAGGATGAAGCCACCTGGGAGCGAGAGGACGATTTGCTTAAGGACCACCCTCACCTATTTTCTAGCCAACCCGAATATCGAGGACGGGATTCATCTTAAGGGGGTAGGTTTGTAACATCCCAAATTTCCAATTTGGAATGTTATACATAGAGCATCATTGCATATCATATTTTTTTCATTGCATTTTTCTCGATCCTAGAAATTCTACACAACTCAAGGACCCACGGAGAGAGTTGGGGATTTTCGTTATTTTCATATTTGAGTTTTCTCAAATTTTGAAAATAGGATCATTTGATTTTAATTATTTTATCTTGGATTATTTCTACTATCAAAATATCAGAGAGGGAATAAAATGATTTTCCCAAAATAAAGAAATAATGAAGATTTAATAAAAAAATCAAATAAGATATTATTTTGGAATTTTTCGCCTTTTTATTTGAATTTAGGAAAATGCGCGTTTTTCAAAATTGCATTTAGGCCCCAAATAAATGTTCATTAAATCCGGCTTGATTTTCGAAGCCGAGGAAAATTTATTTCGGGAATTTTGGAGTATGTTTAGTATTTCTTGTTATTTTTTTCTGCGCGTAATTATTGAAAAAAAACGCGCACTGACTTTGGGCCGTGCCCGAGCGGGCCTCCGCTCGGGGGCGCCTTTAAATAGCGCCTTGGCGCTAACCCACCCGAGCCGCCTTGAAGACACCAAGCTGCCGCCGCTTGGCCGCCCGCTGGCCGCCGCCTCGCCGCCGCCTCGTTTTTCCGCGCCGGTTTTTTTATAAAAACCAAGCGGTTTTTCTTCGGTTTTTTTCGTTTTTTTATTTTCGTCTTTTTTATTAGTTTCGGTTTTTTTGGGTTTAGGTTAAATAGCGAACGTTCGTTCGTTAGTTCGTTTAAACGAACGCGTTCGTCAGATTAGTTTAGTTAACGAACGTCCGTTCGTTAACCCGTTCGTCGTTTTTCTTTTTCTCGGATTTAATCCGCGATTTTTCTGATCGCGATTCGAGATCCGATTTTCGTTTTAGTATAACTTTTAGCTCGTTTATCAGGATCAGGCGATTCAAGAGCCTAGAGTTTAAATCTCGAAACCCTCTTTCCGAATAATCTACTTAAACAAGTTTTTGCTTCTGTAAAATTTGACTTAGATCCAGATTAGTAAAACGAAGCTGTTTTCTTCCGCCGTTTGACTTTTGTTGCTTCGTTTGATTTGATTCTTTTTGCAAACCGGAGTTCTTAAGCTGGACTATTTGGTTAGATCTATTTGAGTTTTACCTGTGCATTAGATGAGTACTTATTGTATGCTTGTTTGTTTGTCTGTGATAGAATACCCGGAGTGCGCTACTGTTACTTGAGTCTCTAGGTTTCATGGATCATCGCCAAAGGCAAGTAACACTTTGATCATACCTCTTCTCATACCCAGTTTTTATGCATTAGATCTATCCTCAAACATTGCATGATTAGGATCTAATTAAATTGTGGGATGGGAAGTAGTTGAGGTAGTACCTATTACCTGTTTTATTATAAACCTTTGGGAGTTCTTTCTACGTTTGCTTATTATGCCATGCTATGCTAGTAGACGTGGATTGGGTGAGTGAATCCATGACAGATGTGAGATTGTATTTAATGGTTTATTTAAGGTTGCAACTTAAACATACATCTGGGTGGATTGAGGCACTGGTTTCTATCGAGACTTGCTGTATTTCTTGGACCGCCACCTGTGCTCAAAGGGATCATGAGATTATTCAAACTAGAAACTTCCGTGTGCAGCCACAAGCCATTATGGGCTCTGGCATAGTTGATTAAGTTGTGCGAACTCTTACGGGTAGACTAGCTGATGTAGGGAAAGTAGGTGTACGGTCTACCCACAAGTAAGGTGCTAGTGTACGAAAGACTATGTCTCGGTCATCCGTTTCTCAAACACCATGTAGTGCGAGAAATCAAACGGAGACGATCGAGTCTTGTGGGGAAAAGTGCGCAAACCTCTGCAGAGTGTATAAACTAATCATGGTTAGCCGTGTCCCCGGTTATGGACAATCTTGAGTATCTAGTACTTGGAAATCATGTGAATCTCATCATGTTACTTCTAATTAATATTGTTGGGTTTGTTAATGAGTACTCTTAATTGGGATTGAGAATGCTGTCAACCATTCTCAATGTTTAACAACCACCATGATAGTTAAATAAATTTATTCCTTTGCAGTAGGGAAAAATTGGCTTTATGCAAAAACTGAAACCATAGAGCTTTCCACCAGCCATATATGCATGTAGTATAGGATTATCATTCCATTATTCTCTATGTGTTACATTGCCAGCATATTCCATGTGCTGACCCGTTTTCTGGCTGCAACGTTTCATGTTGCAGACTTTTCAGATGACGAGTAAGGTGCTTAAGTCGTGGTTCTATACTCAGTGATGCCGTTGGAGTTGATGGACTCGCTCTTCTTCCAAGCCTTTCGCTGTTATCGTATTAGATGGCCTTAAGCCATATTTATTTTTATTAAGTTCTCTCTTGAGACATTCGATTGTAATAAGTGTGTGATTGCTACTCTGTTATAAATCCTCCGAGTAATGTGTGGTGTCAGCATTAATAATCTAGGGATGACACTGAGCACAGAGATCAGATTGTTTGAGGTCTGGTCGCTACAAGAATTGAGCATAGTTATGAGTATATCTAGGTATGATCATGTATATAGGCATCACGTCCAAAACAAGTAGACCGAAATGATTCTACATCTACTACTATTACTCCACTCATCGAACGCTATCCAGCATGCATCTAGAGTATTAAGTTAAAAACAGAGTAACGCCTTAAGCAAGATGACATGATGTAGAGGGATAAATTCATGCAATATGATAAAAACCCCATCTTGTTATCCTCTATGGCAACAATACAATACGTGCCTTGCAACCCTTTACATCCTTTGGGTAAGGACACCGCAAGATTGAACCCAAAGCTAAGCACTTCTCCCATTGCAAGAACTACCAATCTAGTTGGCCAAACCAAGCGGATAATTCGAAGAGACTTGCAAAGATAACCAATCATACATAAAAGAATTCAGAGAAGAATCAAATATTATTCATAGATAATCTGGATCATAAACCCACAATTCATCGGTCTCAACAAACACACCATAAAAAGAAGATTACATCGAATAGATCTCCACGAGAGAGGGGAGAACATTGTATTGAGATCCAAAAAGAGAGAAGAAGCCATCTAGCGACTAGCTGTGGACCCGAAGGTCTGAAATAAATTACTCACACTTCATCGGAGGGGCTATGGTGATGATGTAGAAGCCCTCCGTGGTGGATGCCCCGTCCGGCGGACCTCTGGAACAGGCCCCAAGATGGGATCTCGTGGATACATGAAGTTGCGGCGGTGGAATTAGGTTTTTGGCTCTTGTTACGATCGTTTGAAGTGCGTGAGGTATATATAGGAAGAAGGAGTACGTCGGTGGAGCAACAGGGGGCCCACGAGGCAGGGGGGCGCGCCCTAGGGGGGGGGGGCGCCCCCCACCCACGTGACCACCTCTTATGTTCCTTGGAGTAGGGTCCAAGTCTCCTGGATCCCGTTCGGTGAGAAAATCACGTTCCCGAAGGTTTCATTCCGTTTGGACTCCGTTTGATATTCTGCTTTCTTGAAACCTTTGAAATAGGCAAAAACAGCAATTACGAAATTTGGGCCTCCGGTTAATAGGTTAGTCCCAAAAATAATATAAAAGTGGAAAATAAAGCCCAATATAGTCCAAAACAGTAGATAAAGTAGCATGGAGCAATCAAAAATTATAGATACGTTGGAGACGTATCACCCACTTTTAACATTGCAGATTTGAAGCCTTATTTGGGAGAGGAAGATGAGCTTCCGTCGAGGACGACTTCATTTCAAGAAGGGGAGGATGATGAGTACATCAATACCATTGTTACACCCACAACCCCTTCTAGTACATATACTGGACCAATTACTAGAGCTCGCGCATGCCAATTAAATTATCAGGTACTTTTGTTTCTTGGTAATGATTCTAATGTTCATGAGAATATGATGCTGCCTAAATTGGATACATTTATTTTTCTTACAAATGAAGGGTCTGGCATGGATAAGAGGGATGAACATTGGAGCAAGAACAAGCATGGAGTTGATGGCATGCGCAAGGGGAACAAGAACGGAGTTACAAGTGATGATTTCAGGACTTTGAAGCCACCATAATGAGTGCATGAAGCCTTGGACAAAATATACAAGATGCCACTTCATAAACTTCGTCCAGAGGCTATTCTAGGTGTTGCGTCACCTTATTATTGGGCCAGGCCCATGTAATTTCGAAATACATAAGTATAGGCTGTTTTTAGAGTCCGTATGTGTGGGGAAACAAGAGATAGGGTTGGTTTCGGACCCCTTCCCCGAGGGCCACAAAATTCCCCCCTCTTCCTCCATATATACAACCCTTAGGGCGCCGTTTAGACTTTGGGTTTTTTTAGACTAAAAGTTCGCCATAGCTGCAACTTCGCGTACTTCATTTGTGTTCAACGACCAGACAAAGGCGTCACAGAACCCCACCTTCATTAATAAAGCTTTCCTCTTTTATTTGCAATATCCAGATTGCAATCTCAGTTTCTTGCTTGTTCTTCGTTTGCTCACAGGAAATAGACCCTCGTGGTCAGGTTGATCGTGCTCCGGCGTGGTCAATAACCCCTCGAAAGTTGGTTTAGCGATTGCTAAGGCGCGACGTCTTCGCACGTTCGTAGTCGCATCGTCAAAGTCGACTCCTACAGAAAACGATTGCTATCTCATCGAAACATCGGGACACCTTTGCCTCTATCAAGTTAACAGAGAATTGGTAGGCAAACTCGGTGGGACCGATCGCTCATTTCGGTAAGACCGAAATGTTGTGAAGGGAAACAAAGAGTTTGCATTGCAAACTCGGTGGGGTAGATCGCTCATTTCGGTAAGACTGAAACGTTACGAAGGGAAACAGAGAGTTTGCAATGCCATCTCGGTGAGACCTAGATCCATATCGGTGAGACCGAATTGTCTAGGGTTTCTGGCAGTGGCTATGTCAAAAGAACTCGGTGGCTCCGGATAGATCGAATCGGTAGGGCCAAGTTTGACTTTGGGTTTTGGACATATTTGGAAATGAGAAAGTGGCTGAGGGTTAGGGAGCAATTTCACTAAGCATTTTGAGCAAGTAGACCATTAAGCAACACCTCATCCCCTTTTAATAGTATTGGCTTTCCTATGGACTCAATGTGATCTTGGATCACTAAAATGAAAATGAAGAGTCTTGAGCTTTTGCCAATCTTTGTCCTTAGCATTTTGAGGGGTCCACATCTCTAGTTCATGCCATGCCAATCATTGAACTTTCTGAAATATTTAACTTGAATGTATATTAGTTCAATGAGCTATATGTTGTTATGAATTATCAAAGCCACCCGGGGATTAGTTGCACTTTCAATCTCCACCTTTTTGGTAATTGGTGACAACATATAGATCAAAGCTTCGACAAATGATAATATGAATGAAATACATCGTCGCTTTGAGAAGTATGTGATAAGCAAGATCTCCCCCTAAATTTGTGCATTATTTTAAATTTCTTTTGGATACAAATGCACAATCGATTAGGATCATGAGTCACTCTTCCATGTCACATACATCTTGGTGGAGCGCTCAAAATGATAAGATATAAAGAACATGTACTCATCACCAAGGGAAACATGATTGATCATACACAAGTTTCAAGATATCATCATTCAAGCACACATTAAAGCATAATATAATCAAACACATGATCATAAAAGTATCTCACGAGCAAGCACAAAATAGTAGCATAGTGGTCAAATGAGCAAACGGTCAAAGTAGCAAGAGAGGCAACAAAAGGCAAAACACACACACACACACACTCTCTCTCTCTCTCTCTCAGCCTAATGATCTATACACTTGCTCCCCCTTTGGCAGCAAGTTACCAAAAAGCTCGAAAATGCATAGTGCTATGCGGCACTCTAGGCACAATCTTCGGTGTGCGTAGATGGCGTGGAGAGACAGCATCTGCAAACGCTTCTGAAGATGTCTGAGGAGCTGGAGGAGTTGCAACTAGAGGAACAACAGTGGTAGTTGCTGCAGGTGCTGAAGTAGTAGCTCTGGAGTCTCTAGCAACTGGCACTGCTGAAGACCTTTATGCCCTTGGCACACCTGAAAAGTGCTGGTGGTAGGTCTGTCATTCCTGTCTTCAATCTCTTCCTGGAGTTTCTCAATAGTGGACTGAATCTCGGTGACCTTCACATCTAGATCATGAAGTTTAGTCTCAAAGATCCTGTCAAGACTCTCCTGATTTTGAGTTAGGGTGGCTAGTCCTTTCTCTATTCTCACGGTTGCCTCAAGCAGATAACTGAGTTGATCTTGCTTGGTCTTGAGATTGACAACTAAAGCATCTGGTACACTAGCTGCCCTTGCTGCTTTTGCAGCCTTTGCTCTCTCTCTCTCTCTCTCTCTCTCTCTCTCTCTCTCTCTCTCTCTTCTCCTGGGCTTCTACTGAAGTAGGATGTGATGCATCCATGACAACCTCGTTGTCCTCAAATTCTAGCCTCAGGGGAAGGTGATCTTTGTCAAGAAGATATGTCCATGTTCCCATCTTGGAATTGATCAATACTTGAATGTGAGGGTCATATCCACATGATCTCTTCTGATCAGCTATTGTCCTCTTCACGGTTTCAACTATTAAGCTCATCACGTTGAACTTTTGTGGCACATCAAACATACGAAGCAAGTTGATTGAGTGACCACGGATCATTCTATGATCTCCTGACTTGGGCAACAGAGTGTGCCTCAATATAGTGTTCATCGTGGTTAGACCTGACAACAGATAATAGATGGATCCAAACTTGTGAGTTTCCAATGCAGCATCAGGAATTGGCTTATACATGTGAGCCATGGAGTTGTGATCCTTTCTGGGCTTGGCATACACATCTATGTCATTTTCATCTTCCTTGTGGGCATTGATCAACTTGGCCCATTCAACAATTGAAGATTGATACCTTGTTCCTTCTGTCATCCAAACAATCTTGCCATCTGGATAGAAATGAGCAGCTGAATAGAATTGCATAATCATTTCATCATTCCATTTTGTCAACTTTTGACCAACAAAAGTGTCAACACCGTTCATTCTGAAACTTTCATGTACTCCTGGGAAGTAATCCTCATTGTCATCAATGTACTTCTAGTCAACCCATTTCATGTCACAGACAATAGGTTTCTTGTCCAACAAGACCGCCTCATAGAAATCTTGCTCTTCTTTGATGTGAAAGCGATAATCAACAACAGTTCTTCTCCTTGTGGCATATGGATCAGTCTGTCTCCACAATCTGAGACCTGCATCCTTCCTTTCCTTCATGTTCCCAGCAACAGGTTGATCATCATTATGATCATGTATCTTGGACTTCAATTTTCTGAGCACTTGCTGCTCCTCATCCTCTTGAGCTTCTGGCACTGGGGCCTTGTTCTTCTCAGCAGCAGGGATGTTTCTGGTGGATCTCTTGGGTGCAGTAGACTTGGAGGCATGTGAGGGAGTCCTGGATTAGGGGGTCCTCAGCTGGCCGGTCTATTCTATGCGGGCCGGACTGATGGGCCATGAAGATAATAGCAGAAGACAATCCCCCGTGTCCGGGTAGGACTCCTGTATGCGTGGACTACAAGTTTGGTGTCCAGATGTACTATTCCTTCCTCTGCAAACCGACTCTGTATAACCCTAGATCCCTCTGATGTGTATATAAACCGGAGGGTTTAGTCCGTAGAGGCTATCAGAATTCTCATAGGCTAGACAGCTAGGGTTTAGCCATTACGATCTCGAGGTAGATCAACTCTTATAACCCCTATACTCATTGTCGTGTAATTAACACGTCAGATGTCCTTAGTGTCAGGACTTAGTCGCGAGGCCAACGCATCTATGTGGTAGCTTGAGAGGGGTTGAGCGGAATTGAAAGACACAACATAAGACATGGATTTAGACAGCTTCGGGCCCCGGGAAATATCATCCGGTAAAACCCTACATGTTGTTTGAGGCTAGATCTCATTATCATCACGAGGGAGTCGCCGTAAACCGGCTCTCCTCTAGTTGTGTCTAGCCCTAGAGATTGTTTCTTCTTGCTTGTAGCTTGTCCCTCTTTGGGGAGCCCCGCCTCCTTATATATGTTGAAGGGGCGGGTTACATGTGGAGTCCTATTAGGATTAGGACTAGTCTATCTCTAATACAAACCAGATACAAGTCAAAGTCTTAACTCCTTGTAAGACAAATATTCCTTATGCCTTTCCTCTTAAATCGGCCCACCATAGTATGAACTGCCTTCATGAACCGCCTAGTTGGGCCACCAGTCTTGTCGCTCCTCGCACCCGCCGCCGGATTACCAATGAGTCGTGAACCGCCGAGTCTCAGCGGGGTCTCAAATAAACCGCCAAGTCCGGCCGGGTTAACTTTCGGCCGGTTTACACCGCGGGGTATATCCCCGACATTAGCCCCCAAGTTTAGCTTGGATTTATCCATGGTAAACTTATGCCGCAAAATAAACTCGAACAAATTTGGCGGTGTTGTGCTCCGGGTTAAGGATTCTTGTAGACCGGCACCGATCGTCCTTAAGTCCTTTGTCATTTCCTCCTTCTAGAAAATCCGGGTCAATAACCAGCTTCATACTCAAATTGCTGATGTTGGCTTCTTATAGAAAAATATTGTGAAGAATAATCCACTTGAGTCGGCTTCCAAAGCGCCGGTTTAAGAAATATTGGTCTTGAAATACTCATCTGATATTCAACCGGTTTGAAGATGAGAACTTGCCGGTTTTATCATTGCCAAAGAGTGTCGGGTTATAAAAACTTGATAATTTCGAGTCATGATTGTTGCGAACACGGTTCATGATTGTTGCCAACGCCGGTCATGATTTTTAATGACGTCGGGTTGCAGCCATTGTGGTCATAATGATTGGTGACGCCGGATCGACCTAGTTTGCTCAATCGTAAAATTTGACAATATTTCTTCGATAATAATATAATACACCTAGCCCCAGTCTTTGAGCGAGAACAAAGTGGTGGCTTAAGACTTTGCTTCAATATAAATACTGCCACTTAAGAAGAAATCCATGTTGTTCATCCCAGTCACTTAGTAAAAACTGAATATTCCATATTATGTAGCCCCCAAGTGTCGGGTTGTCATGCTTGCAACAACCTGGGACTTGTAATTGTCTTATACTCATAAAAACTTCAACCAGTGTAGCCCCCAAGGGCCGGGTCATTATGCAATAATGAGCAGGGACTTTGTAGGTATAATCATGTAGATTTGAGCAATGATGTGTAGCCCCCAAGGGCCAGCTCAGTAAGATAATATTGAGCTGGGACTTGATATATACTTCAATGAAAATAACATCATATGATGTAACCCCCATCATGGGACTTGAATCCACGTCCATAAGGTTAAGAGCCTTGTGCTCTACCAATTGAGCGATGGACCCTTCAATATAATGCATAAAAGCTTTGTACCTTGAATTGTTGATGGAGCAATTGGTAGCCCCCAAGGGCCGACTCATTATAATGTGATGAGTCGGGTCTTCAATAATATGAGCAAAACATTACTTTGCATTCGCCCCCACGTGTCATGGTGCATGCTTGCAGCGACATGAGACTTGCACATTTGATGTAATCTCAATTTAAATAATGTAGCCCCCAAGTGCCGGGTCGTAAGCCTGCAGCGACTCGGGACTATTCCTTCAATTGTAGAATAAATCATATCTATTAATAATATGATAACCATTGCACTAAAAGCGACTTTGAAAACCTCAATTATAATATTGGTTATTGATAACCATAATAAAAATCCAGCCGTGTTGGCTATTAAAGATAACATAATCTGGTATGAAAAACCTTATTCATTCAATACCATAATGAAAATTCAGCCAAGTTTGGCTATTTGAATAATATAACCCAATGATTTATAAGCGCATGATTCCAATGACGCAATCCAAATAGGTACTGGCGACTTATAGTCCAAAGCCGTGCCGGGTTAACAAACACCGGATAATTTCTCATCATATCTTGGCGACTTATCATCTTAAAGCCAGGCCGGTTTAATAAACACGGATAATTTATCATCATGCTTTATTCAACCTGTCTACGCATACAACAAGTTTAAAGTGTCTGGCGGTTTATCACGGACGGGTCATAATGCCCAACATATAACCCGAGTTTATAACCAAGGCTGCACTTAAGAATAATCAATGAAATATATCATACCGTGACATTGAATCACATCATTGGTTTACCAACTTTTTGTAGTAAGGGTGATAACCCCAATCTTGAGTAATGATAACTCCTTTCATCTTGTGTCGGTTTATGATAAAACCGCATCGGGTTGTGATAAACACCGGTTTAACCATATATAATCTTGGCGACTCGTAGTCAAACCAGACCAGCGGATAGTCTCCGGATTATGATTTGATCATGTCTTGACAATTTGTAATTGAAAGTCAAGCCGGGTTAATGAACACCGGTTTACTCCATAATAAGATGGCAACATAAAATCAAACCGGGCATATAGTCTCCGGATTAGGATTTGACCGTGTTCCGCCAATTTATAATTGACAGTTTGAAACGGATTAACAATGTCGGTTTAAAACGCAACAAAATCAAATAACAGATATGAAAAATATGAAAGCAAAGGCAATGATAAGACCGTTTGCAAAAAGAGGCTTTCTTGAGCCGATCGGATGGTGTTACCATGGTCGGACACGACCAAGCTCCCAATAAGGTGTAGCTATGGTTCAAGTCAGCCAGTCCCCAACTGAAACCGTGGCATTATGCCGATCAAGTGGCGTGTCAACTGTTCGGGTTCGACCAAGCCCCATAGTGACTCTATGGCCTTAGGCCGATCAAGAGGCGTGACTGGTTCAGACTTGACTATGTCCCCAAGTGATCTGGTGGCTTTCGCCTATCAAAAGGTGTTGCATTGGTTCGGACACGACCAAGCCCCCAAGTGATGTTGTGGCACTAGACCGATCAAGAGGCGTGGCTATGGTTCGGATACGACCAAGCCCCCAAGTGACCAATAATATGATAAGCTAATAAGGCATGATACCCATGTTTGGACCGCGCACCATGGCAGCAAGTCCTCTTTGGCACCCTTTAACTTTTTGCAAGAGATAAATCCTTCTTGAACCGGGATTTTGAACCGGATATTGAGAGCTTCAAAGCTTTGTGGGAGACATCTTTCCCTTGAACTGGATTGTAAACCGGAATCTTCTTTTTCAAATGGAAATTTTACGATGGCCTTTCAACTCGAACTTGCGAGAAGTTAATTCCTTTTGAACCGGACATTTTAAACCGGATTTGAGCGCTTGAGAGCTTTGTGGGAGAATATATTTCCTTAAACCGGATTTTAAACCGAATCCTTTACGATGATCCGAACTTCTTCATTGAGCCGAGATTTTGTAACTGCATTATACTTACTAAGCCGGAAATTTTCGACGGCCTTCAAATATGATAGCCTCCGGGACCGGGTTATCTTTCCCTCCTTCGTCATGGGGTTCTTAAATTTGCTGAAACTGGCAAGATTTGCTTAGTCATGTCATCGTAGCCCCCGAGTCTCAAGGTGACTCGAGGAGTTGGCTTTAAACTCTCCATATTTGACCGTGATATAAACCGGCATAACTTGTATATCATTGGTGTTGATAACATGATGTGAATCCACAGAAGGTTGTGATGACTACGGCGGGTTATAAATGATCCCGTATGAGCCGTGGTCAAGAATTTCGCCAATGGTTCCTTCCAACTAGCGATTTGAAGTTAACCAAGCTGTAGTGGCGCCGACTTGTGCGCCGCTTCATTGAGCCATCCAAAGGTAGATGGCGGTTGATAGTATATGATAATTTGCCTCCATTTTGAAAGAAAACCGGGCTACCCAAGCCGTGACTTGCTCATTCAGACAGTGCGGCCTGGTATGTTGATGTAGACCAGGCCGCACTAAATGGACCGGTAGAGACGTCCACGATATTAGAGGTGGCTTGACAGATGAACCGCCACGGTGTTGTAAACCGTTCGGACGGGCGAAGTCAAACGCAGTACGGTCCCGACAAGCTGATATAAACCGGGCCGTAAGGGCGACGTCTTGCACGCGTCGATTCACCGTGTAATGTGACACGGACGAACACCGGGCAAGACGTTGCGGTAGCGTGCTTGCACCCATGGTATAAACCTCGTTTATAATGAATTATTGCCCTGCATACAATATTGAAGACCAAGGCAAAGATAAACTGCTCTTTGACAAAAATAATATGCACTAATAAAATATATTTTAGATGGATATCACCTGATGTGTTAGGCCAGAAATTATCCGCCATGGAATGGATGATCATTAGGTGAAGTTGAAGTTGAAATCGCTCACGGGTGAACCGGCCGCGGCATGGTAAACCGGTGCGGACGGGTGAGTCGGCCGCGACGTTTGTAAGCCGGCGCGGACAGCGAGTGGGCCACGACGTTGTAAGTTGGCACGGACACGTGAACCGGCCGCGAGGGCAGACGGGCGAGTCGTCTGGCGTTGTAAGGCGGTGCGGACGGGCGAGTCGGTCGCGGCGTTTTGTAAGCCGGCTGGCACATTGATGTAGACCGGACCACAGGCGACGGCTGTATATAACAACACTATAGTGCAGAGTGGTTGTTTTCAAAAAATTAATAAGTACTGAAAAAGGAAACTGGATGGATATCACACGATGATCACGGACGGTAGATGATCTGTGTGCCACCGTTTGTCAGATGTCCATTGGACAGATGATCCATATATAGACTGTGGTAGCACTTTTCACGTGAGATGCCTTAAAAAATCAATGGTTGTTGGGGGTGTCGCTAGTGGATGTCCCATGCGTGGCTGTTTATTACATCTCTCTCTTATCCTATTTCTTCTCAATGATGGACAAGGTGTAACAACACCGGTGTGAGGCCGCGAGTTGTAACTCTTGTGGCGGACAGGCGACTTGGCGATGGTTGTGGGCGACCCGCTGCGTTGGCAGAGTGACGGGGCACCAGCCTGGCAAAGTAGTCTGCAGCGGACTCTTCCCTTGAAGCCTTCACGTGGACTCTTCCCCTCGGGCTTTCGTAACTATACGCGATTTGTCTTGATGGATCTCCACATGAGCATGTGTCGCTGCGTGCCTGGCGGCTGGCCATCCTCCGCAGCGTAACCTCCCCGCCACGTGTCCTGTCTTTGTTCAGCTTGGACGAACGAGCGGAGAGCTTTCAAGCCTTGATTCACGTGTGCGTCTTGGCGCTGGCTATCTGACTGTCACGTGTGCGGCGTGAGTCGTCCTCCACCGACAACTTTTGGTGGTATTACCACTAGCAATTGATGCGTTGTATTCTTTGTCTTCCATCGAGTAGTTTTCATTATTCCTAGGGACTCGTGACATGCAATGATGCTTGTTTCTTTATTTCTTTGCCCTCTCGTCTAAAAAAGTAATAGCGGTAACAATTTGGTGGATTTGACATGCGCCGCTAGCTTTGAATTTGCTGCCATGATTTATCCTTGGGAGTAAATTGCAATGGGTCAGCAACTTGATGCAACGTCTTGATTTAACACCACAAAGGAAAGTAGATTTCTGAATTGGGTTTGGATACGGACGTGAGCCATCAAAACCTGTCGGTCTCGGCGACTCGTATCGATTGATTTCGGGTCGTAGGCATCTTCGGAAATTGTACATCTGCCTCTTCCTTTCTTGAACGTTTCCTTGTCTTTTTCATACTGAGCGTTTTTTCCGGGCTGCCGACTTTGCTTTTGGTAATCTCATCGTCCTCCAACTCGACGGATCTGGAAACATAACCACAACTCGGCCGATTGCCATGAACAACTGCAGAGAAAATTTCCGGTCTGTCTTGGTGCAACCTTCAACTGATGGTGCAACCTTCGACTGCGACTCTTTTCTCAGACTTGGCGGGTTACCACAGCGCGTCTGAACACGCAACCCTAACCCTAAATTTCGCAGATCATAAACTGAACCAATGAAAATAAAGCTGATGTGGATCTTTCAAACCAGGTGCTTCTCCATCCGGAAAATTACGAGCTTCTTGATGCCTGTGAAAAAAATTCCTCCAAGAACTCATCACCACCGTACGCAGGCCCCACGGTGGGCGCCAACTGTCGTGGAATTAACACGTCAGATGTCCTTAGTGTCAGGACTTAGTCGCGAGGCCAACGCATCTATGTGGTAGCTTGAGAGGGGTTGAGCGGAATTGAAATACACAACACAAGACAGTGATTTAGACAGCTTCGGGCCCCGGGAAATATCATCCGGTAAAACCCTACATGCTGTTTGAGGCTAGATCTCATTATCATCACGAGGGAGTCGCCGTAAACCGGCTCTCCTCTAGTTGTGTCTAGCCCTAGAGATTGTTTCTTCTTGCTTCTGTCCCTCTTTGGGGGAGCCCTGCCCCTCCTTATATATGTTGAAGGGGCGGGTTACATGTGGAGTCCTATTAGGATTAGGACTAGTCTATCTCTAATACAAACCGGATACAAGTCAAAGTCTTAACTCCTTGTAAGACAAATATTCCTTATGCCTTTCCTCTTAAATCGGCCCACCATAGTATGAACTGCCTTCATGAACCGCCTGTTGGGCCACTGTGTCTTGTCGCCTCGCACTACCGCCGGATTACCAATGAGTCGTGAACCGCCGAGTCTCAGCAGGGTCTCAAATAAACCGCCAAGTCCGGCCGGGTTAACTTCCGGCCGGTTTACGCCGCGGGGTATATCCCCGACACTCATCGAATATAATCAAGCAGGAAGTAGGGTTTTACCTCCCTTAAGAGGGCCCGAACCTGGGTAAACATGTGTCCCCTTTGTCCCCTGTTACCATTGATCCTCATACGCACAGTTCGAGACCCCCTACCCGAGATCTGCCGGTTTTGACACCGACATTGGTGCTTTCATTGAGAGTTCCACTGTGTTGTCGATAGAGGGATCGATGGCTCACCTTGTCATCAACAATGATATCACTTCTGGAAGGAGCCTAACTTTAGGACAGATCCTCTAGATCGGCGGTTTCACCATGGGCGCCCGCACAGCCATCAAGTTGATGGCGCCCCCCGCGATCGCTAAGCATCACCTCCGCATCGGCCTTGAACACTTCGAAAAGATGGATCTTGCAGACATCTCGTCCTTAAACAAGCTGTTAGATCGCATCGCCGCCCTAGGATTTTCAACAGATTATGATCAGATCGGGCTTAAACCCGACTAGAGGGAAATCAACTCCCCGTCGATCACTCACCTGGTGGCGGTCGTTGAGGAATGAGACAAGAACACTTCTTCCCCTAAGTTGAAAACCAGCTATGTTCGGATCTCCGAACACCTGGAACCGGACACTCCTCCTTCGGAGGAGACCCCACGTCCCCCCAACTCAGGGTCAGACTTAGGGTCCGGGGAACATTTGGATCTTCCCGGACCCGAACCGATGACCTCGGAGATTTTACAAACTCCGAGCACAATCTTGGGCAGGGATTTAAGTTTTAACCCACCCGCCCACCACAATCAATACTCTCCAAGCAATTCAGGCCCTCCTGACATATACGACCTAATGTATGTACGACAGCAACCTCAGGAAACGGTCCACCACTTTTGGGCCAGGTTTCTACTTGTCAAAAACAAGATCAAAGATTGCTGCGATGACGACGCGGTCTCAATTTTTCATCAGAATTACACTGATGAGGGAATTTCGAATGCCCTTGACCGCCATCGCATATAAAATTTCACGGAACTATCGCACATAGTACGGAAGTACTGCTCGATGGAAAGTAAATGGAAGGCCCAAAAAACCCAATTGGAACCTACTACCTTTAAGCAGAACACTGCCCGGGCAAAATGGGTGTACCCTTACGAGGCATCCGATGATAAGTCCGCCGGCGAGAAAAATAAACCCTTTACAGGACATAGGTCCGTTCTTGATGAACTCCTCGACAAGCCATGTCAGATACATGCCACGCTGAGCACCGAACCAACTCATAGCCTTTGAGCATGTTGGGTACTCCGGCAGGTGGCTAAAAGCGGCGAGGCTATCCACACCATTGCTACTCCGGAGAAATATTCTCCGGAGAACAACAACGTTAACGTCTTCACAGTCTTTGAGACCTTCTCCTCAAATAACCGGCGTATAAGGACACTCCGCAACCTTGCCGAAATTAACCAAGCAACCACAATGAGCCCATGGAACGACGTGGCAATAACTTTCACTGCTGACGACGAACCAAGGGCCCGATCAGTCCGAGCACCTGCCGCCTTGGTCTTAAACCCAATTGTGGACGACTTTCGACTTACCAAAGTGCTCATGGATGGCGGTAGTGGACTTAACCTCATATACGAGGACACGCTCGACAAAATGCATATTGACAGAGCACGCATTGAGCAAAGCAGTACCACCTTTCGAGGCATCATCCCCAGCCGAGAAGCACGATGTTCGGGAAAAATCAAACTTGATGTAGTATTCGACATGCTTGAGAATTACAGGTTCGAAGAGTTGCTTTTCCACGTGGCTCCCTTCAATAGCGGATATCACGCCCTTTTAGGGCGGGACGCTTTCTCACGCTTCCAAACCATACCCCATTACGGGTAGATGAAGCTTAAAATGCCGGGGCCCAATGGAGTAATCACGATCACAAGTGATCCGGATATGGCACTCCGCGCCAAAAACAAAACCGCATCCCTCGCCCTTGAGGCACTATCCGAAGCCCTTGCGGCCGAAGAATTAACCACCCTGTGATGCACGGCGGACAAAGACGATGTGATCCTCGATAAGAGGGCCAAATCTACCTCTTCCAAACCAGCAGATGAAATAGTCAAATTTCAAGTGCACCCGACGGATCCTACCAAAACAGCGTCCACCGAAGCACAGCTGGATCCGGCAGTTGATGCCGCCTTGCGAGCATTTTTACGCGAAAATTGGGATATTTTTGCCTGGCACCCTTCGGACATGCCCGAGATCCCACATAGACTGGCCGAACACAACCTTAACATACTTAAGGGGTTCAAACTAGTCAAACAAACACTACGGTGATTTTTCGAACCCAAACGACAAGCTATGGGGGAGGAGCTGGCCAAACTACTCGAAGACAGGTTCATCAGAGAAATCAAACACCCAGATTGGCTGGCCAACTTGGTCATGGTGTCAAAGTCATACTACTTACCACCAACGTCTAATTTTGATTCGGCGGTATTGTGGGATGAAGCGGCCCGGACCAACCTTACATGTCGATGCACATGAGACCAGTTCCACCAACATACATGTAACTAGTTTTGCATAAAGGTGGTTGGCGGGTGTCTGTTTCTCCTACTTTAGTTGAATCGAATTTGACTACGGTCGGTCCTTGAAGAAGGTTAAAACAACCAACTTGATGAAACACTGTTGTGGTTTTTGCGTAGGTAAGAACGGTTCTTGCTAGAAGCCCATAGTAGCCATGTAAAACTTGCAACAACAAAGTAGAGGACATCTAACTTGTTTTTGCAGGGCATGTTGTGGTGTGATATGGTCAAGATATGATGTGATATATGTTGATGTATGAGATGATCGTGTTTTGTAATATCGACAACCGGCAGGAGCCTTAGGGTTGTCTCTTTATTTTATGAAGTGCAAGCGCCATGTAATTGCTTTACTTTATCACTATGCGTTAGCGATAGTTGTAGAAGCAATAGTTGGTGTGACGACCTCGACGCAACGACGCTACGATGGAGATCAAGGTGTCAAGCTGGTGACGATGGAGATCATGATGATGCTTTGGTGATGGAGATCAAAAGCGCAAGATGATGACGGCCATATCATGTCACATATTTTGATTGCGTGTGATGTTTATCCTTTATGCATCTTATTTTGCTTAGAACGGCGGTAGCATTATAAGATGATCCCTTCACTAAATTTCAAGATAAAAGTGTTCTCCCTGGGTATGCACTGTTGCCAAAGTTCGTCGTTTCGAAGCACCATGTGATGATCGGGTGTGATAGACTCTACGTTCACATACAACGGGTGTAAGACAGTTTTGCACATGCAGAATACTTGGGTTAAACTTGACGAGCCTAGCATGTACAGACATGGTCTCGGAACACTAGAGACCGGAAGGTCGAACGTGAATCATATAGTAGATATGATCAACATAGTGATGTTCACCATTGATGATTACCCCATCTCACGTGATGATCGGACATGGGTTAGTTGATTTGGATCACATATCACTTAGATAACTTGAGGGATATTTATTTAAGTGGGAGTTCATTAGTAATTTTATTAATTGAACTTAGTTTTATAGTTTTGCATGTCTATGGTGTAGATCAATGGCCAGAGCTACCGTTCCCCTCAATTTTAATGTGTTCCTAGAGAAAGCTAAGTTGAAAGATGATGGTAGCAACTACTGTTGGAAATATGCCCTAGAGGTAATAATAAATTAGTTATTATCATATTTCCCTGGTCATGATAATCGTTTGTTATCCATGCTAGAATTGTATTGATCGGAAACTCAGATACATGTGTGGATACATAGACAACAATGTGTCCCTAGTGAGCCTCTACTAGACTAGCTCGTTGATCAAAGATGGCTATGGTTTCCTAGCCATATACATGAGTTGTCATTTGATAATGGGGTCACATCATTAGGAGAATGATGTGATGGACAAGACCCAAACTATAAATGTAGCATATGATCATGTCAAGTTTATTGCTATCGTTTTCTGCATGTCAAGTATATGTTCCTATAACCATGAGATCATGCAACTCACTGACACCAGAGGAGTACCTTGTGTGTACCAAACATCGCAATGTAACTGGGTGACTATAAAGGTGCTCTACAGGTATCTCCGAGGGTGTCTGTTGAGTTGGCACGGGTCAAGATTGGGATTTGTCACTCCGTATGACGGAGAGGTATCTCAGGGCCCACTCGGTAATACAACATCATAGTAAGCTTGCAATCAATGTGACTAATGGGTTAGCCATGGGATCTTGTATTACGAAACGAGTAAAGAGACTTGCCGGTAACGAGATTGAACTAGGTATGGGGATACCGACGATCGAATCTCGGGCAAGTAACATACCGATAGACAAAGGGAACTGCATACGGGATTAGCTGAATCCTTGACATCGAGGTTCGACCGATAAGATCTTCGTAGAATATGTAGGAACAAATATGGGCATCCAGGTCCCGCTATTGGTTATTGACCATAGAGGTGTCTCGGTCATGTCTGCATAGTTCTCAAACCCGCAGGGTCTACTAACGTTTGGTGACGATATAAGTATAGTTGAGTCATTATGGTGGTTCCTGAAGGTTGTTCGGAGTCCCGGATTTGATCCCAAACGTGACTAGGAACTCCGGAATGGTCTGGAGGTGTATTGGACGAAGGGTATTGGAGTCTGCAATTGTTCCGGGGGTACCAGGTGATGACCAACATGACCGAAAGGGGTTTCGGGGGGCCCGGGCAAGTGTTGGAGGGTCTCATGGGCCAAGGGGAGGGGGCAAACCAGCCCACTAAGATGTTGTGCGCCCCCTCACCCCATCCCACATTGCGAGAGGAGGTGGGGGTGCCCCCTAGGGTTCCCACCCCTTTGGCTTGGGGGCCAAGTCTCCTAAGGGGGAAAACCCATCTAGGGTTTCCCTCTTGTGGCCGTCGGCCCTGGATGGGACCCCCTAGGGGTGCCCCTCTCCTCCTTCCCCCTATATATACAGATGTAGAGAGAGGGCAGCCACACCCTCGTACTCCATGGCGCTGCCCCTCCTCTCTCTCGTAGTCTTCTTCCTCTCTGTAGCGCTTAGCGAAGCTCTGCCGAGATTCCGTCACCACCGCCGCCACCATGCCGTCATGCTGCCGGAGGACTCGAGCTACTCCTTCACCATAGCTCGCTGGATCGAGTAGGTGAAGGCGTCATCAGGCTGTACGTGTGTTGAATGCGGAGGTGTCGTCCGTTCGGCACTTGGATAGGGAGTTCGCGGGACGGATCGTGATTGGATCGCGAAGACGTTCGCGGGACGGATCATGATTGGATCGCGAAGACGTTCATGGGACGGATCGTGATTGGGTCGCAAAGACGTTCGACTACATCGACCACATTTCTTAACGCTTGCGCTTAGCGATCTACAAGGTTATGTAGATCCAATCTCTCCTCTCGTAGATAGTCATCTCCTAGATTGGAAATTGATGAGCGTAGGAATTTTTTTGTTTCAATGTTCCTCAACAGTGGCATCATGAGCTAGGTCTATGCATAGATGACATCACGAGTAGAACACAAAGGAGTTTGTGGGCATTGATATTCAGATTGCTTCCTTCCTTGGTCTTCTCTTGATTCGGTGGTATTGTGGGATGAAGCGACCCGGACCAACCTTACATGTCCACGTACATGAGACTGGTTCCATCGACAGACATGTGACTTTGTTGCATAAAGATGGCTGGCGGGTGTCTGTCTCTCCCACCTTAGTTGAATCGGATTCGACAAAGGCGGTCCTTGTAGAAGGTTAAATAGAACCTTGCATATCACCGTTGTGGCTTTGCATAGGTAAGAATTGTTCTTACTAGATACCCATAGCAGCCACGTAAAACATGCAACAACAAAGTAGAGGACGTCTATGTGGCGACCGGTTTTTCGGTTAATAAATTCCAGAAAATGGCCGTCATGCTCACCAGCCCCAGGATTACTGTTAGCTGATGAGGCGTCAACTTGGTACAGAAAAACCAAGCAAAAATACAGGATATGTACTACAAGACCATTCTGGCCTACGAGTACAACAAATGGTTTCTAGTGGTGGATGGCGGAAGCGGTTTGTGGATCATCAGTGTCTATGGGACTCCATTTCCCACAGGAACAACTGACCAGGTTAACTCCTATCTTCGCGAGGCTGCTATCACTATTGTGCAGGTTCCGGGGTTGTCGTCATGACGCTCCTCTCCAAGCAAGAAATCTGGCCAAGACAATAGCCAGGGACAAGCCAATGAGTACTTTGAATGTACTCGCAAACATTAGGAACACGGGTATAATATAAATGATGATCATGCCCGGAAATATTCTATGATCACACTGTCAGTCTTAAAATAAAATCTCTGATGCATGCAAACAGGTTATTTATATATAACAAGAATATGATTGACAGAGTAGGAAATAAAATGCACCCTTCGGATGTCTGAAGCGACGTCTCGAAATGATGGTAAATAACAAGCATGCCTCAGTCAGGCGTCTGAGCGACGCCACATAAAGGGCTTATAAGGGAAATAAATAACGAGTAATGCCACAGTCGGGCGTCTGAGCGACACCACATAAAGGGCTTATGAGGGAAATAAATAACGAGTAATGCCACAGTCGGGCGTCTGAGCGACACCACATAAAGGACTTATAAGGGAAATAGATAACAAGTAATGCCACAGTCGGGCGTCTGAGCGACACCACATAAAGGGCTTATAATGGAGATAAATGACAAGTAATGCCACAGTCGGGCGTCTGAGCGACACCACATAAAGGGCTTATAATGGAGATAAATGACAAGTAATGCCACAGTCGGGCGTCTGAGCGACACCACATAAAGGGCTTATAAGGGAAATAAATAACGAGTAATGCCACAGTCGGGCGTCTGAGCGACACCACATAAAGGGCTTATAAGGGAAATAGATAACAAGTAATGCCACAGTCGGGCGTCTGAGCGACACCACATAAATGGCTTATAATGCAATTTCATTCATAGTGAACACCCAGGAGGTAGAACCGTCCCAGGGATACTCAATAAATCAAGTAACGGCAATGGTTAGTCCATGATAAAAATAATCATAATCATCATAATCAACACAATTCACAAATCATGATCCACGTTCTGGTTTAGCAGTTTCTCCTCAAGACCGACACTAAGACCGACACTTGACCGACCTGCATCGTAGTCCTAACCATGGACACGGCTATTCGAATAGGTTTAATATCTCTGCAGAGGGTGTACTCTTTACCCACGAGTAACGGATTTCATTAGTCCATCGGGACTAATTCCGTCTACGGCCTTTTTGTTGAAAACACACCTAACTTGCACACACCAGCTTAACTCACCGGTGTCTGGAATCACCCACGACACCTGTCAAGCAAAACTCTAAGTGGGGAGGCTACAACCTCGACGTAGCATGGGATCACAAAATTTATACTGCGCGCAAACTAGGGGAGCTACCCTTCGGCTACAACCGAAACACCCATGCCCTCGGGTGGGATGGCATGCCTACCGGATGCCTCGGTATCTTCCATCATGGACTCTCTCATGACGGTGTGTGCTAGGAAAGGGGTTGACAACTTACTGAACCGTACCCTACTTGTTGTAGAGACAAGTGGTAGTACGAAACAAGTATGGGGGTTACTGGAACAAGACTCGATCTATGGTCGACTTAGGAGGTTTAAGCATTCTCTGCACGATTAGCATAACAAAAATATTTCAACCAACAAAGTCACCACTCACTATACCTTACCATGCCATACCGGCCATAACCGTCCCAACGGAGACCGGCGACAAGCTCACGCCTACCAAAGGCAGAGAGGCCTTCCCGGATTCCTTTTCGGTATGCATGTAAGGCACATGAAGATGATTACCATCACAAGTATAATCATTTCCAACAGCAAGGAGAATCACAAATAGGAATTCATGCAAATGATCATATCACATGAAATAACAAGTATCCCGAAATGAGGTGGTGTTATAAGCGTGTCAACGAACACACCAAAAATATTATGCCGGGTTCAGAATGCTTGCCTTCAAGGTGTGGAAAGTCAGTGTGCATTCCAATACTTTGAAAGTTTGCTCCTCTCTCTTCAAAATCCTATTTGAAAATATTTTTGAATCAACACACATTTCCAAAACAGCACAAAAAAGTAGTCTGTAAAATTTTCAAATAAATCTTAAAGTAAACTAGACAGAATTTGAGAGATGTAGGAAAAAGAATCAATTCATTTGGAGTTATATTTAAAAAGTTATAGCCGGTCAAAGTTTAGTAAATATTCTGGTTTTTAAAATAAAACAGAAAAAGAAAAACGCCCGAATTGAACACGTAGAACACGTACTTCGGAAATACACTTTCACTTAACCACGTGGACATGAGCGGGGTCACTGACAGTGGGTCCAAGGGCCCACTGGTCAGGTTTGACCGGTCCATATCTCCCTCCTCTTTCTCTGCCCGAACGGCGGTGAGGCAACGGCGATCAACGCCGGCGAACGGCGGCTCCCCGCGGGCGCCAGAGGGTCGGGATGGATCCGAAAGACCGGGGCGGTCCTCCCGGTGGTCGTTGGGTCGACGGTGGTGGAAAGAGTTGTCGGCGGTGAGCTTCGCGGCGGAGGAGGTTTCGGGAGCAAAGTGGTTTTGGGGCGGCGGTGGTCCCCGACCAAAATTGAGCAGGGGGACTGGTTCATGGGAGGGAAAGGAGCTTCTGGTGGAGAGAATGGAGAATGGGAGGCACTGGTTGCGCTGAACGGAGCCGGGAGGCGGCGGTGGCCGAACTGGGCGTAGTCGGGGAAGACGGCTTCCCCCCGATGATTGCGGGTTGTGGGGGTGCCAAGGGTGGCTCGAGGTCGCCTGTCTTTCGGATGGGTTCGGGGCCTCTGTTATAAGCCTTGACGAGGTCGGTTCCATGGGCGGTGGATGAGGATGCCGTGAACCGCCTCTCTGTAGTTTGCAGGTCGACATGGAGGCGACGAGAGCTAGCCGACGAGCGAGGGGATAAGCTTGCGCGGCACCCAGGGGCAGGTGGCGAGGCGGGGTGGCTCGGGCGGCGCCGACCGGCAGAGAGCCATCGCGACGCCAACAGCAAGCCGCCAAGAGCGCTCGACGACGGTTGTAGTGTGCCAGGCGGTCGGGGTGGCGTGGCGGTGCAAGGGGTACATGGCGTGCTAGCTGCTGGCAGCCAAGGGCTGAAAGCAGGTCTTGAGGCGAGGCAGCGGCTCGGGCGAGCGCGTGCAAACGACGCTTGCGCTCAAGGCGCAGAGCACGCCCGGGACGTGTTCGATGAAATGCCAGGGTAGCCTAGCATGCTTGAGCGGGGCTGGCAAGTAACAGGGCTAGTTTAGGGTTGGCAAGGGGATCAAGGGACATGGTGGATAGGCCAGGGGCTCAAGTTCACAACACAAACTTATAATCATGCCAAATCTGTTCATGCTCACAGGGTGTTTGACAAAATGCCAGAGGCGTCTAGGCAGGTCTTGGAGTGGTCAAAAACTCCAGATGGTGGTCTCATTAGGTGAATAAAAGGGTGGTGAGGTTAGGTGGCCAAATGAGTAAACTAGTTAGTGCAAGTTTTGCAAAAACTCAAATCTGGACAGGAGACAAAAGGCATCACTTCTTGAACCAAAAATGATCCAATGGGTGCATGCTCCTGGACTTAGGGGTTTAGTAGGGTGGTCTACAAGAAGGGGAAAGAATCAAGGGCTAAAGAGCAAGCAATAATATGGATGCTGTACAAACCATCATGTTGGACCAGAATGAAGATGAGGTAGATTCACTCAAAATTTTCAAATAACAACACTAGGTTTTTGCATAAAGTTAAATCATAGGCTTCTACTAACATCCCATAATTTTGGTGGAGGCTAGAAAGAAGTATATAAATAGGTTGTAGTGCAAAATTGCCCACTGGACCAGAGAAGAAAATTGGGTGTAGAACTCAAAATATCTAGGGAATGAAATATCTTTTTGCATAACAGTGGTTTGGTGACATCATAGGACATCTCCAAATTTTGGTGGAATTTTTGAAAGAAATTATAAAAGGGTTGTAGTTCAAAAAGGACCATAAAACCATGGGAAACCATTTTTCAAGAAAATTAAAGATCATGGAGATTATTATATAATTAATTCCTCTGATGAAAAGAAAGGATTTTTCTTGAGAGGATAAACAAGTCCAATAACATATGTGAAAAGTTTTTACTAGGGGGTGAAAACTCCACAACTTAGGGAAAAGAGAGGCTCTGAAATCAAGATTAAATCCAGAAAAATAAAAATTTAATTTCCTGGCAAAATTTTAATTAAATAAACAAGGTTAAGAATTTTGGGGTGTTACAGTCTAAATTGTTTTTGTAGTGTATGTTGTGAGATATGGCCAAAGACATGATGAAATATATTTGATGTATGAGATGATCGTGTCTGTAATAGTTTATACCGACTTGCATGTCGATGCATGCGGCAACCGGCAGGAGCCATAGTGTTGTCTTTAATTACTGTATAACTTGCATGTGCAATCATTAGCGCTGTGTAATGCTTCACTTTATCGCTAAGCGGTAGCATTAGTAGTAGAAGCATGGTTGGCGTGACAACCCCGATGGTGACACGATGATGGAGATCATGGTGTCATGTCGGTGACGATGGAGATCATGTCGGTGCTTTGGAGATGGAGATCAAAAGCACGAGTTGATGGCCATATCATGTCACTTATTATTTGCATGTGATGTTAATCCTTTTATGCATCTTATTTTGCTTAGGACGATGGTAGCATTATAAGGTGATCCCTCACTAAAATTTCAAGATAAAATTGTGTTCTCCCCAAGTGTGCACCGTTGTGAAAGTTCGTCGTTTTCGAAGCACCACGTGATGATCAGGTGTGATAGATTCTACGTTCACATACAATGGGTGCAAGCCAGTTTTGCACATGCGGAACACTTGGGTTAAACTTGATGAGCCTAGCATGTACAAACATGGCCTCAGAACACAAGAGACCGAAAGGTCGAACATGAGTCATATAGTAGATATGATCAACATGGAGATGTTCACCATTGAAACCACCTCATCTCACGTGATGATCAGACGTGGGTTGGTGATTTGGATAAAAAAACACTTGGATGACCGGAGGGATGTCAATTTGAGTGGGAGTTCTTAAGTAATATGATTAATTGAACTCGTTTATCATGAACATAATCTAAATTGTCTTTGCAAATTATGTTCAATAGCTCGTGCTATAGCTCCCTGTTTTAATACGTTCCTAGAGAAAGACTAAGTTGAAAGATATTGTAAGCAATTATGCGGACTAGGTCCATAGTCTGAGGATTGTCCTCACTGCTACACAAAAGGCTTATGTCCTTGATGCACCGCTCGATGTACCAACCCCTCTAGCATCGTCTATGGATGTTGTGAACATCTGGCAGACACGTTCTGATGACTACTTGATAGTTTAGTGCGCCATGCTTTATAGCTTAGAATCGGGCTCCAGAGGCGTTTTTAACGCCATGGAACATATGAGATTTTCCAAGAGCTGAAATTGGTATTTTAGGCTCATGCCCGTGTTGAGAGGTAGGAGACCTCTGACAAGTTCTTTTCCTACAAGATGGAGGAGAATAGCTCAGCCAGTGAGCATGTGCTCGAAATGTCTGAGTGCTACGATCACTTGGATCAAGTGGGAGTTGATCTTCCAGATAAGATAGTGATTGACAGAGTTCTCCAGTCACTGTCACCAAGCTACTAGAGCTTCGTGATGAAGTGCTTAAGACCGCGAAGGTAGAAATCAAGAAGGAGCATCAAGTATTAATGATTAACAAGACCACTGGTTTCAAGAAGGGTAAGGGCAAGAAGGGAAACTTCATGAATAGAAAGCCAGTTGCCACTCCAGTGAAGAAGCCCAAGGTTGAACCCAAACCCGAGACTAAGTGCTTCCATTGTAAGGGGAACGACCACTGGTAGCGAAAGTGCCCCAAATACTTGGTAGATAAGAAGGCTGGCAACTTCAACAAAAGTATATTTGATATACATGTTATTAATGTTACCTTACTAGTACTCCTAGTAGCACCTGGGTATTAGATACCGGTTCAGTTGCTAATATTGGTAACTCTAAACAAAAGCTACAGAATAAACGGAGACTAGCTAAGGGCGAGGTGACGATGTGTGTTGTAAGTGTTTCCAAGGTTGATGTGATCACCATCGCACACTCCCTCTACCTTCGGGATTAGTGTTAAACCTAGACAAATGTTATTTGGTGTCTGCATTGAGCATGAATATGATGATATCGTGTTTATTGCAATGCGGTTATTCATTTAAGTCAGAGCTATTTAAATGTATAATACCTTCTATGGTCATGCACCCAATGTGAATGGTTTATTGAATCTCGATTGTAGTGATACACATGTTCATAATATTGATGCCAAAAGATGCGAAGTTAATAATGATAGTACGACATACTTGTGGCATTGCTGCTTAAGTCATATTGGTGTAAAGCGCATGAAGAAACTCCATGCTGATGGACTTTTGGAGTCACTTGATTTTGAATCACTTGATTTTGAATCACTTGACACATGTGAACCATGCCTTCTGGGCTAGATGACTAAAACCCCGTTTTCCGGCACAATTGAACGGGCAACTAACTTGTTGGAAATCATACATACTGATGTGTGCGGTCTAATGAGTGTTGACGCGCGCGGTGGATATCATTATTTCCTCACCTTCACCGATGATTTGAGTAGATATGGGTATATTTACTTAATAAAGCATAAGTCTGAAATGTTTGAAAAGTTCAAGCAATTTCTATGCTAATGATGATGATCATGAAGCTTTGGATCAAGTTACTACCGAGCCTCGTAGGTCAACAAGGACTCGTACCGGCCCTGAGTGGTAGGGCAATCCTGTCTTGGAGGTCATGTTGTTAGACAACAGTGAACCTACGAACTATGAAGAAGCGATGGTCGGCCCGGATTCCCACAAATGGTAGGAGCCATGAAAACCGAGATAGGATCCATGTATGAGAACAAAGTATAGACTTTGGTGGACTTGCCCGTTGATCAGCAAGCCATTGAGAATAAATGGATCTTTGAGAAGAAGACAGACGCTGATGGTAATGTCACCATTTATAGAGATCGACTTGTCGCAAAGGGTTTCCAACAAGTTCAAGGAGTTGACTATGATGAGACTTTCTCACTCGTGGCGATGCTAAAGTATGTTCAGATTATGTTAGCAGTTGCTGCATTTTCAGATTACGAAGTCTGGCAGATGGATGTCAAAACAAAGTTTCCTTGACGGTTTCCGTGAGGTAAGGTTGTATTTGATGCAACCATAAGGTTTTGTCGATCCTAAGGATGCTAAAACGTATGCAAGCTCCAGCGATCCTTCTATGGACTGGAGCAAGCATCTCGGAGTTGGAATATACGCTTTGATGTGGTGATCAAAGCATTTGGGCTTATAAAGACTTACGGTGAAGCAAGTATTTACAAGAAAGTGAGTGCGAGCACTACACCATTTCTGATAAGTATATGTGGATGACATATTGTTTATCGGAAATGGTGTAGAATTTCCGGGAAGCATAAAGGGTTGTTTGAAGGCAGTTTTTCAAAGGAAGACTTGGGTAAAGCTGCTTACATATTGGGCAACAAGATCTATAGAGATAGATCAAGACGCCTGATGAGACTTTCACAAAGCACATACCTTGACATGATTTTGAAGGAGTTCAAAATGGATCAGTCAAAGAAGGAGTTCTTGCCTGAGTTGTAAGGTGTGAAGTTGATTAAGACTCAAAGCTCGACCTTGGCAGAAGAAAGAGAAAGGACGAAGATCGTCCCCTATGCCTTAGCCATAGGCTCTATGCCATATGCCATGTTGTGTACTGATACATCTTCAACGTATCTATAATTTTTTATTGTTCCATGCTGTTTATTTATCAATCTGGGATGTTTTATAATCATTTTATAGTCATTTTATATCATTTTTTGGTACTAACCTATTGACATAGTGCCAAGTGTCAGTTGCTGTTTTTCCATGTTTTTTACATCGCAGGAAATCAATATTAAATGGAGTCCAAATGCCACAAAACTCCATGATGATCTTTTATGGGCCAGAAGGAAGGCAATGGGCCCTGGTTGCACCTGGGGGGTGCCCCGAGGGGGGCACAACCCACCAGGGCGCGCCAAGGGGCCCATGCGCGCCTTGGTGGGTTGTGCCCACACGGGTGCCCCCGGACCGCCTCTTTGCTCTATAAATACCCCAAAAATCATATAACCCTAGAAGCTTTGACGAAATATTCATCCAGCCACCGCGAAGTCCATACGACCAGATTCAATCTAGACACCATCACGGAGGGGTTCACCACTTTCATTGGTGCCTCTCTGATGATGCGCGAGTAGTTGTTTGTAGACCTTCGGGTCCATAGTTAGTAGCTAGATGGCTTTCTCTCTCTCGCTGAATTCTCAGTACAATGGTCTCTTGGAGATCCATATGATGTAACTTTTTTTGCGGTGTGTTTGTTGGGGTCTAATGAACTTTGAGTTTATGATCAGTTATATCTTTTTATATCCATGAAATTTATTTGAGTTTCTTTGATCTTTTATATGCATGATCTCTTATAGCCTCGTATTTCTTCTCCGATATTTGGGTTTTGTTTGGCCAACTTTATCTATTTATCTTGCAATGGGAAGAGGTGCCCGGTAGTGGGTTCGATCTTACGGTGCTTGATCCCAGTGACAGAAAGGGAACCGACACGTATGTATCGTTGCTACTAAGGATAAAAAGATGAGATCTATATCTACCGCCATATAGATAAACGGATCTTGTCTACATCATGTCATCGTTCTTATTGCATTACTCCGTTTTTCCATGAACTTAATACACTAGATGCATGCTGGATAACAGTCGGTGTGTGGAGTAATAGTAGTAGATGCAGGCAGGAGTCGGTCTACTAATCTTGGACGTGATGCCTATGTAATGATCATTGCCTGGATATCGTCATAATTATTTAAAGTTCTATAAATTGCCCAATTGTAATTTGTTTACCCACCGTTTGCTATCTTTCTCGAGAGAAGCCACTAGTGAAACCTATGGCCCCCGGGTCTTCCTTCTCATATATTTGCTTTGCGATCTATTTTGTTTGCTCTTTTTATTCAGATCTATTAAACCAAAAATACAAAACTACTTTGCTACACTTTATTTTATTTGTGATCTATTATTTCAATCTATTACAACTTTCTCCCGTCAACACGCAATTTCTGGTGCCGTACCCCGAAAGGGATTGACAACCCCTTTAACACGTGGGGTTGCAAGGTGTTGTTATTTGTGCGCAGGGGCTGTTTACGTTGTGTTGCTTGGTTCTCCTACTAGTTCGATAACCTTGGTTTCATTTCGGGGGGAAATACCTACCGCCGCTATGCTGCATCATCCCTTCCTCTTTGGGGAAATACCGACGTAGCTTCAAGCGACATCATGTACCGCACCTAATGTGTGCCCTGCCACGTGTATGGCAAGGGGGTACAAGAGTAATCCAGAAGTGGATCGCTAGACAACGTCAAAATTATCCTACGAAGAATAAGGAAATGTTTCTCGGTTATAGAGGTGATAAAGAGTTCGACGTAAAGGGTTACGTCGATGCAAGCTTTAACACTAATCCGGATGACTCTGAGTAGAGTTTCTCGGTTATGGAAGTGATAAAGAGTTTGGCGTAAAGGGTTATGTCGATGCAAGCTTTAACACCAATCCAGATGACTTTGAGTAGCAAACCGGATACGTATAGTGGAGCAGCCGTTTGGAATTGCTCCAAGTGGAGCATGGTAGCAACATCTACAGTATGAGATAAAATTTGCGAAGTACACGCGGATCTGAATGTTGCAGACCCGTTGACTAAAACCTCTCTCACAAGCAAAACATGATCAAACCCCAGAACTAATTGGGTGTTAATCACATGGTGATGTGAATATTATTGACTCAAGTGCAAGTGGGAGACTGTTGGAAATATGCCCTAGAGGCAATAATAAATTAGTTATTATCATATTTCCCTGTTCATAATCGTTTATTATCCATGCTAGAATTGTATTGATAGGTGAAAGTGCAACTATCCCTGGGTGGTTTTGGTAATTCCTAACAACATATTGCTCATTGAGCTAATGCTATTTCAAGATAAATATTTCATGAAAGCTCAATGATTGGCATGGCATGGATTAGAAAGTGGACCCCTCAAAATGCTAAGGACAAAAGATTGGCTCAAGCTCAAAGCACAAGACTCTACATTTTCATTTTAGTGATCCAAGATCACATTGAGTCCATAGGAAAAGCCAATACTATCAAAAGGGGTGAGGTGTTGCTTAATGAGTTTCTTGCTCAAAGTGCTTAGTGATATGCTCCAAAAACCCTCAACTACTTTCTCACATCCACATATGTCCCAAACCAAAAGTCAAAGTCGGCCCCACCGAAACTGTCTATCCAGCGCCACCGAGTTCTATTGACATAGCCACTGCCAGAAACCCTAGTCTTCTCGGTCTCACCGATAGGGATCTCGGTCTCACCGAGATGGGATTGTAATCTCTTTGTTTCCCTTCGTAACGTTTTAGTCAAACTGAGATGAGCGATCGGTCCCACCGAAATTGCAATGCAAACTCTCTGTTTCCCTTTCGTAACGTTTCGGTCTAACCGAGATGAGCGAATCGGTCCCACCGAGTTTGCCTGACCAACTCTCTGTTTGTCTATTACCAAAATCGGTCTCACCGAGTTTGTGTAATCGGTCTCACTGAGATTATGTTATGCCCTAACCCTAACGAGGTCTCACTGAGTTGACGTGTCGGTCCCACTGAAAACCCTAACGGTCACATTATGAACTAAATTGGTCTGACCGAGTTATTTGATTCGGTCCCACCGAGTTTGGTGATTTGTGTGTAACGGTTAGATTTTGTGTGGAGGCTATATATACCCCTCCACCCACTCTTCATTCGTGGAGAGAGCCATCAGAACATGCCTACACTTCCAACATACATTTTCTGAGAGAGAGCCACTACACTTGTGTTGAGGTCAATATATTCCATTCCAACCACATAAATCTTGATCTCTAGCCTTCCCCAAGTTGCTTTCCACTCAAATCATCTTTCCACCAAATCCAATCCTATGAGAGAGAGTTGAGTGTTGGGGAGACTATCATTTGAAGCACAAGAGCAAGGAGTTCATCATCAACACACCATTTGTTACTTCTTGGAGAGTGGTGTCTCCTAGATTCGCTAGGTTTCACTTGTGAGCCTCCGTCAAGATTGTGGAGTTGAACCAAGGAGTTTGTAAGGGCAAGGAGATCGCCTACATCGTGAAGATCTACCCGAGTGAGGCAAGTGCTTCGTGGGCGACGGCCATGGTGGGATAGACAAGGTTGCTTCTTCGTGGACCCTTCGTGGGTGGAGCCCTCCGTGGACTCGCGCAACCATTACCCTTCGTGGGTTGAAGTCTCCATCAACGTGGATGTACGATAGCACCACCTATCGGAACCACGGATTAAAAATCTCCGTGTCAACATTGCGTTTGCTCCTCAGTCTCCTCCCTTTACCTTCATATGCAATTGTTTTACTTCCCGCAGCTACACTCTTAGAATTGCATGTGTAGGTTGATTGCTTGACTTGTGCTAAGTTGTTAAAATCTGCCAAGAACTAAAATTGGGAAAAGTCTAGATTTTTAATTGGTCAAGTAATCTAATCACCCCCCTCTAGACATACTTTCGATCCTACAAGTGGTATCAGAGCTTTGGTCTCCATTTGCTTTGATTTCCATAGCTCTTGGTGGTCATAGCCTTGGTTTCACAACCTAGGAGAGTATGGCGTCTAGCGAGGGAAATTACCACCGTAGAGGTCCTTTGATGGTACAAATTTTGCTAGTTGGAAGCATAAGATGAAAATGCATATTCTTGGACATAACCCGGCCGTTTGGGCTATAGTGTGTATTGGCTTGCAAGATGAATTCTTTGATGGGAGAGAACCAAACCGTGAAGCTACGGCGGAGGAGTTGAAGATGTTGCAATACAATGCTCAATCTTGTGATATTCTCTTCAACGGATTGTGCCCCGAAGAATTCAACAAAATCAGCTGTCTTGAGAATGCAAAGGAAATTTGGGATACTTTGGTTGATATGCACGAAGATACCGACTCCGTCAAGGAATCCAAATTGGATGTGCTTCAAAGTCAACTTGACAAGTTCAAAATGAAGGATGGTGAAGGCGTCGCTGAAATGTACTCTAGGCTTGCTCTCATCACAAATGAGATTTCCGGCTTAGGAAGTGAAGAGATGACCGACAGATTCATCATCAAGAAGATCCTAAGAGCCTTGGATGGAAAATATGATACCGTGTGCACGTTCATCCAAATGATGCCCAATTACAAAGATCTCAAGCCAACGGAAGTCATTGGAAGAATTATTGCTCATGAGACGTCACTCAAGGATAAGGAAGAGCTCCATAACAAGTCAAGCGGTGCTTACAAAGCCTCATGTGAAGCTCCCACATCATCAAGTGAGAAACAAACCTTCAATGAAGAATTGAGCCTAATGGTGAAGAACTTCAACAAGTTCTACAAAAGTAGAAGCAAGGAAAGAAGTTCTTAGTCAAGGTCCTACAATGACAAAAGATCTTCTAGTCGTGAGCGTAATTGCTACAATTGTGGAAGACCGGACACTATTCCAATGAGTGTACGACTCCCTACAAAAGAAGAGAAGATTCTCCCGAAAGAAGGAGTAGAAGAGAAGAATCACCATCAAGAGAAAGAAGGAGTAGTGATGATCGTTATGAACGAAGACCCTCTCGGAGAAGCAAGGATTCGGAAAGGAAGGACAAGTCATCAAGGAGCTACACAAAAAGAAGACATCAAGCTCATGTTGGTGAATGGGTATCTGGCTCCGACTCCGACAATCACTCGGAAAGAAGTTATCACTCCGACTCCGAATATACTCAAGATGAAGGTGTTGCCGGACTAGCACTTCTGACAACCAACTCCTGCGACATATTTGAATCACCAAATGAAGGAAGTGGGAGATGCTTCACGGCTAAAGGTCCAAAGGTAACACACCCCGAGTATGTTGATTTCAATAGTGATGAAGATGATTTGCTAGGAGATGATGACTTACTTGTTGACAACTCTAGTTATGAAAACTATGATGAATGTGCTATTAATCATGCTAATCAAGATAAAACGAATGGTGATGATAAGAAGAAGATTGAGCGTCTAACTAAAGAACTAAACACTCTTAAGTTAGCTCATGAAACTACCTTGGAAGATCATCGAGAACTTTTAAAGACTCATGAGAAGCTACGCTTTGAAAAGCTCAACCTTGAGCAAGAGCATGAGTTTTTAAAGGCGATCAATGATGATCTTCGCAAGAAAAGTTCTTCTTACATTGCCAAGCGTTTACTCTTGTCTACTTACATGCCACAAGTTAAATCTAACAACAAAAACAAGAAAGATTCTTCATCTAGTAGTAACAACAATCATGCTAAATCCAATGATGTTGCTTCTAGTAGTTCTCTTGATTCCACTAACGATTCTCTTAGCCAAGTTACACTTGAGCAAGAAAATAGCTTATTGAAGGGAATTATAGAGAAAGGTGTTTACAAGAGCCTTGCCGGAAGTAAGCAATTTGAGGAAATTATGCCAAGCAAGGAAGACACCGGAAGAATCAAGGTGTTGGTTTTGAACGAAAGTTCAATGCCAATGGAGTTGAGTGGGAAGAAGATCAATACCCCAAGACGAAGTTTGTTCCTCAACAAGAGAAGTATGATCCTACTTCTTTCAAAGGAACACAAGCTCAAGATGATCTTCCGCCACAAGACCACAAGCAAAAAGGCAAGGCCAAGGTTCAAGAGGAAATTGATGCATTTGAAGAAGCACCTAAGGCCTTAGTCAAGTGGGTTCCCAAAACTACATCAAGTTCTACTTCATCAAGTACGACTACATGATGTAGGGCGAAACCCTAGGTTGACGATCTTTCACGCTTGGAGAGAATCCCTACGAGGAACACGAAGAACGGGCGGAAGAACACGAGGGAAAACACGGGGAGAACGAGAGAGAGATCACTCAACCGACAAGAAAACGATCACACAAGTGCTAGATTATCAAACACATAGAGTGGCACAAGATTCAAGGACAACAAAGGGTAGGATACAAGGGTAGCCGTTCTTCTCCGCGAGGAGGTCTTGATGGGGTCCACCCTAGGAGGGGTCTTGAATCCGCTTGGGGGATCTTCTCCGTAGAGGTCCTGATCTCGAAGGAGAAGTAGCCAAGTGGATGAGCAAAGGCTCCCACACCGAAATATGAGCAAATCCCAAGCTAACCCTAGAAAGGATGAGGGAAGGTCTATTTATAGTCTAGGACCTCCAAGGGGTAAGTTAGGGCGAAAAGAGTACATGGGCCTCGGACCGAAACTCAGACGCAGTGAGCGGTAGTACTGGTTGCTTCATGGCGGTAGTCCGCTTTCGGGTAGTACCGCTTGGTGGGCGGTAGTACCGCTCTGACGCCGTTCGATTCCTGGAGTGTGTCGGGTTTTGAGGAAGTAGGCCGGATGGAGAGCGGTAGTACCGCTTGGCCCGGCTCAGCGGTAGTACCGCTTGGCTTGAGCGGTAGTACCGCTCGCTGGGCGGTAGTACCGCTTGGCTTGAGCGGTAGTACCGCTCCCTCTGGACTCTGCAACTCCTCCTCTTGTTCTTGGTGTCCATCTTGGGCTGCAGCTTCTCCTAGGTTGGTTCCTTGGTACCTAAGCATGCACAACATTCCAGATTGAGGTAGTAGCCATGTCTCGAGAGGGTCATATGATATTTCACTAAGGAGAGAAGTCACCTCGGTCTCGAGAGCTCGAGCTCGTGCTCTAGTCATGGGTCCTCTTGGCTCTTGATGAGGCGGTTGTGGATGCATGGGGATGATCGTGGGATGCTCGCATCATCTCCCCCTTGGGAGAGATCCGACCTCGGATCAAAAGCTTCATCTCCATGGAAAGGTGCGAGGTCCTTGACGTTGAAGATGTCGCTCACGTTGTACTTGTCGCGAGGTATGTCGATCTTGTAAGCGTTGTCGTTGTAGCGTGCTAGTACCTTGAAAGGTCCATCGGCTCGAGGGAGAAGTTTGGACTTGCGTTCTTTGGGGAAACGGTCCTTGCGAAGGTGTAGCCATACTAGATCACCAATGTTTGAAGGCGATGGGTTGCTTGTTGGCGTTGAGCTTGTTTGCTTGGCGTTGTACTTGGCGCTCGATGGTGTGCCTTGTATCTTCGTGCATCTTCTTGATGTAGCTTGCTCGTTCACTTGCATCCATGTTGGTGCGCTCTTGGAGAGGAAGTGGTAGAATGTCCAATGGGGACAACGGGTTGAAACCGTAGAGCGACCTCGAAGGGGGACTTGCCGGTAGTTGAATGTCTTGCACGATTGTAGGCGCATTCGGCGATGGGTAGACATGCTTCCCACTCCTTGATGTTCTTCTTGATCAAGACACGAAGTAGAGTGGATAGTGTGCGGTTCGTCACCTCCGTTTGGCCGTCGGTTTGAGGATGGTATGCCGAGGAGAACAAGAGCTTGATTCGAGCTTGGCACATAGGGTCTTCCAAAAGTAACTCAAGAACTTGACGTCACGATCGGAGACGATTGTCTTTGGTACGCCATGGAGTCGCAAGATTTCCCTACAAAAGAGATTTGCAACATGTGAAGCATCGTCTATCTTGTTGCAAGGAATGAAATGTGCCATTTTAGAAAATCTATCCACAACAACAAAGACGGAATCCTTGCCATTTTGAGTCCTAGGCAAACCAAGTACAAAATCCATACTAATGTCTTCCCATGGTTGATATGGGATAGGAAGAGGCATGTAAAGACCATGAGATTGAGCTTTAGACTTAGCTTTGCGACATGTGTAGCATCGGTTGGTGAAGCGTGAGGCGTCATGGAACATCTTGGGCCAAAAGTAGTTGTTGGAGAGTGCGGCGAATGTCTTGTCGCGTCCAAAGTGTCCCATGAGGCCGCCTCCATGAGCCTCTTGCAAAAGGAGCAAACGAAGAGAAGACTCGGAATGCAAAGTTTGTTAGCTCTCATAAGGTAACCATCCTTGATGTAATATTGTTCCCAAGATGTATGCGTCAAACACTTAGCATAAGGAGAAGCAAAAGATGGATCATGCTCATACAAGTCTTTTATATGCTCAAAACCAATAACATTCAACTCAAGTTGAGTGACAAGCATGTTTATGCGTGAAAGCGCGTCGGCAACTACATTTTCTTTACCCTTAATGTACTTGATCACATAAGGAAAAGATTCAATGAATTCACTCCATTTGGCATGACGCTTGTTCAATTTAGTTTGACCTTTGAGGTACTTAAGCGTTTCATGATCGGTATGGATGACAAACTCATGCGGTCTAAGGTAATGTTCCCAAACATGTAGCACACGCACTAAAGCATACAATTCTTTGTCATAGATGGGATAATTAAGTTGAGCTACGGAGAGTTTTTCACTAAAATAGGCAATGGCTCGTTTTTCTTGCATTAAAACTCCGCCAATTCCGGTACCACTTGCATCACAATGAACCTCAAAAGTTTTGTCAAAATTGGGCAAAGCAAGAATCGGAGCATGAGTAAGCAAAGACTTGAGCTCATCAAAAGCGGTTGATTGCAAAGTTCCCCAAACAAAGGGAGTATTCTTCTTGCTCAAAGCATGCAAAGGAGCGGCAATTGTGCTAAAATCCTTCACAAAGCGACGATAGAAACCCGCTGAGACCAAGAAAACTTCGCACTTGTTGCAAATTGGTTGGTTGGGGCCAAGTTTTAATTGCTTCAATTTTAGTTTCATCAACATGAACACCTTTTGAAGAGACAACAAATCCCAAGAAAACCACTTTGTCAACGCCTAAAAGTGCATTTTTCAAGTTTGCATAAAGGCTTTCCTTGCGAAGAGTTTGCAACACAGATTTAACATGGTTAATATGCTCTTTCATGGTTTTGCTAAACACAAGAATATCATCAAAGTAAACCACAACAAAGACTCCAATATAAGGACGAAGCACATGATGCATAAGACGCACAAAAGTACCGGAGCTTCCGAAAGACCCATAGGCATCACTAACCACTCATATAAACCAAATTTGGTTTTGAAAGCAGTTTTCCATTCATCACCCTCTTGTATGCGTATTTGATAATAGCCACTTTTAAGATCAATTTTTGAGAAAAAGTTGGCTCCACTAAGTTCATCAAGCATGTCATCTAAGCGAGGAATGGGATGCCTATATCGAACGGTAATAGCATTGATAGGTCTACAATCGAACACAAGCGGAAACTTCCATCTGTCTTAGGCACAAGAATAACCGGAACGGCACAAGGGCTTAAGCTTTCACGCATACATGACCGTTGTCGATGAGTTGTTGTACTTGCCGTTGAATCTCCTTGGTTTCTTCCGGATTGACTCGGTATGGAGCTTTGTTTGGTAGCGGCGCTCCGGGGATGAGGTCGATTCGATGCTCAATGCCTCGAAGAGGAGGTAGACCCGTAGGTAGCTCATCGGGGAAAATATCTTGAGATTCCTGCAAAAGAGATTGAAACACCAAAGGTAGCTCGTGAATTGTGTTAGTTTTTGGTTCTCCATCCTTGCACACAAGGACAAAGTGCATCACACTCGATGGGTGCTCACACACTTCTCTCATCTCACTTTTGGTGGCAAATAGAATGAGGTTTTTCTCTCTAGGCGAAGAGTCTCTCAAATTTGGCTTGTGGCTCTCACTCACTTTTGGGTGGATCACTTTCTCACTCTTTTCTCTATGATGTGTGGCTTGCTTGTCGGCTAACACTTGACTAGGAGACATAGGTCGTAGCACATACTCCTTCCCTTTCATCTTGAAGCTATAGTGATTGGTTCGCCCATTGTGGATGACACCACGGTCGAATTGCCATGGTCGACCAAGAAGGAGGTGGCAAGCGGTCATTGGGACCACATCACACTCCAAAGTGTCTTCATAAGCACCAATTTTGAAGGAGACTTGGACCGTATGCTCGACTCAGTATAGTCTTGGAGTCACTTAGCCATTGAACCTTGTAGGGGTGTGGGTGCTTCCTCTTGACCAATTGTAGCTTGGAGCATAGTTCTTCACTTGCCAAGTTGTGGCAACTACCTCCATCGATGATGACCTTGATGGACCGTCCATTGATGCGGCTTTTGTGTGGAAGATGTGGCATCGTTGGTCTTCTTCTTGTTGATGTTGAAGAGTCAAGATCTTGGAGACAACGAGTGCTTGTCTAGAATCCTCATCACAAAAGACTTGATCATCTTCATCTTCATTCACTTGCCGGTGCATGGCCACTTGCTCAAGGGCTTCCATTTCCTCTTCACTCATAGAGTCATATGTGCCATCGTCGTTGAGGATCATGGTTCGCTTGTTGGTGCATTCAGATGACTTGTGGCCTCGGCCGCCGCAAGTGAAACACTTGAAGGAGCTTGTCTTGATGGTCTCATCGGTCGGAGTAGAGGATGAAGCACGCGGCTTGAGGTTGCTTGTAGTAGGAGGAGGACGACTTGAACTTGTCGATGTCTTCTTGTAACTTGACTTGTCGTCGTTTCTTGAAGGAAGCTTCGTTGGTGTAGATGTTGGAGGAGTCGTTGAAGCTTGGTTGTTGGAGAAGCCGTAGGTCTTGGATGAGTACTTGGCGTACTTTAAGTCATCTTGTACTTGGCGTTCCGCCTTTGTAGCTTGATGTACGAGCTCAATGAGGGATGAGTATGGTTGGAAGTCGGCGATCTTCTTGATGGGATGATTAAGTCCGTTCAAGAAACGTGCCATAGTTTGCTCATCATCTTCCTTGACATTGGCTCGAATCATGGATATCTCCATCTCCTTATAGTATTCTTCAACACTCTTTGTTCGTTGCTTGAGTAGTTGGAGTTTCTTGAAGAGGTCGCGGTTGTAGTAGGTTGGCACAAAACGTGCTCGCATGACATCCTTCATTTGAGCCCAAGTGGTGATTGGAGGTTCACCTCTTGCTTGTCGTCGCTCAGTGATTTGTTCCCACCATATGAGCACATAATCTTGGAACTCAAGGGATGCCATAGCGATTTTCTTCGCTTCATCGTAGTTGTGCAAACGGAAGATTTTGTCAACCTTCAATGCCCATGAGAGGTAGTCTTCGGGTCATTGCTTCCATTGAACTTGGGCATGGTGAATTTTAGCTTGTCAGAAGCGTTGCTCTTCATTGTGTTGTTGGCGATGTTGATGATGACGTCCTTGAATAGGAATGTAATCGTCTTCATTTTGCTCTAGTAGCGTAGGAAGACCATTATCAACTTGCTCTTGTTGAACTTGATGTTGAGGTGGAGCTTGACGAGCTTGTGGAGGAGCTTGAGGAACTTGACGTTGTACATGAGGTTGGTAGTTCCTCTCTTGGATTTCTTCTCGAAGGGCTTCCTCTTGATTGCGCCGTTCGCGATTGCGGTTGGCGAAGGCTCTACTTGATTCTTGAAGGGCACGTTGCGCCTCAAGAGCTTGCGCTTCACGTTGTTGTTGTTGGAGACGTTGAGCCTTGGCGTCTTGTTCGCCTCTTGGTGACGACGTGCTCTTTCTTCCTCTTGTTGGCGACGAAGACGTTGTCGTTCTTGGGCTTGAGCAAAAGCCTCTTGGTTTGATTGAGGACGAGGAACTTGATCATCAACTTGCTCTTGTGAATGCTTGTCATGTAGCGGGTTGTGAGATGCATGACGGTCTTGGCGCGCGGCTCGTCGAAGAGTGTTTGATGACGGTGTACTTGAGTCGTAGAAGGTGTCGTCGGAATGTCGACTCGAGCGGCTCCGTCTTGATGATGAAGAAGTGGAGTGATGCCGTGTTCTCATCAACGCCGGATCTCTTCCATTCTTGCATCATTCTCAACCTTGTGAGCCTCGAATTTGTTGTCGAAGTAATCTCTTGTACGTTGCTCGGAGAGTCGCAAGTCGGTGGCGAGGTTGTCGATGCGGTCGCTCATTGCTTGTTGTTCTTGGTGCAACGCTTGTGCACCAAAGAGGTGGCTCTTGGTGACGTATGAGGACATGTCGTCGTCTTGCTCGATGAAGAGTGGGTTGGTAGAAGAACTTGGCCTATCCATCATTCCAAACAAGATGTGAGTGGTAGAACGGAAAAGAACTTATACCAATGTACCTTTGACCGATGTTGAAAATGAATCAAGTTCACTCAAATGCGGACAATGAAATAGCACTCTTGGTACCGATTCTTGTCGGTTCTCACACCTACACAAATAAAAGCTTATGGTGGAGCTCGGTTAGGATGGTGGCACAAAATTTGATGCAATTGTAAGTGAGACTCAATAAAGTTGAAAAAGATTCGCAAATTCGCAAATGTAACAAGTAGACCAAGCAATTAGTGGTACACGGAAACACACACGCAAATAGATAAGTGGGATTGTGCAAACCAAAAGTGAGCCAAAATGTGGAAACCACGAGAATGCTCTTGTTGCACAATACTAGAGAGACGCTAGCACGATTGCACAATAGGCGGATACGCCGAACTTGTGCACAACCTATTAGGCAAAAATGCAACGATCTCTATCCCAAGTATGCTATATGTATGATATTTCGGTGCTATGATCCAAGATGATCGGATATGACAATCTTAATGTTGTATGATGCTATGGTTCTTGCTTATAAGCTCATTGCTTATCTTTCCTCTTTGCTTAAAAGCTTGGATGGCTCTTTCACTTTTGAGCTCTTTTCTTATGCAAACTTCACGAACCAAGATAGCAATTGTGTATGCTATGACAACATTGTGACACACAAGTTGATCTCAAGATATGCACCACTATGGTATGCTATGTATGCTATGGAGTATGATCACTAAGGTGCACAAGTCACGTTGCGGCAATACTCGATGGCTAGTCTCGATGGGTAAGCAACGCAAAAGTAAGGCTATGTGGTTATCAATGCAATTGCGAGAGATGACAAGGATGTCGTCGAGGTTACCGTCCTTGACGATGATGAGTCCTTGGCGAAGATGAGCGGTGGTGATGTTGACGTCGAACCGCACCTATATAGCGAAACACAATAGCACACGTGAAACACAACTCAAATTCTCAAAGACCAAAAGCGAAAATGTGGTAGCGGAAAGTGGAGGTGGTATAGCGGATGATGTGGTTTAAGCCCTAGGCAAAGATGCCGATGTTCGGAAAATTTGATGGTGTCAAAAGGTGGTGAAACCAAGGTGAGGACTTGCACGCCGATAGCTTCAAACGAGCCAAAGAACACTCAAATCGGAGTTCGGAGTGAAAAGTTATGATGAAAATGGTGAAAGTCGGAAGGCTGAATCGGCCCGGCGGTAGTACGGCTGGGAGGGCGGTAGTACCGCTAAGGCGGTGGTACCGCTTGGAACGGGCGGTAGTACCGCTCGTGTCGGGATTTTTCGACTATTTAGGCTGAACGGGGCTGGCGGTAGTGCCGTACTCAGCGGTAGTACCGCTTAGAGGGCGGTAGTACCGCTCTAAGCGGTAGTACCGCTGAGGGCTGTAGTACCGCTCGTGTCGGGATTTCCTGAATGTTCGAGCAGTTCTGCGCGATTTTGGGGCGGAAATGGGTGATTTCGGGGTCAAAATTCGATGGATTTTGTGGATGGAAAGAGGTGAAACTTGGGGAGATGCTAGATCGACTCGAAACCAAGCAAATCCACGGATCAAAATCAACAAAATTTCATCACACTAACAAATCACAAAAAAATTTGGGGCTATTTTGTGGGGAATTTTCGAATTAGGACAAAAACAACAAAATCAAGCTAGAAAAAGAGGGTAGGGACTCCAATAACGTGATCAACGTGGCTCATGATACCAAGATGATGTAGGGCGAAACCCTAGGTTGACGATCTTTCACGCTTGGAGAGAATCCCTCACGAGGAACACGAAGAGCAGGCGGAAGAACACGAGGGAAAACACGGGAGAACGAGAGAGATCACTCAACCGACAAGAAAACGATCACACAAGTGCTAGATTATCAAACACATAGAGTGGCACAAGATTCAAGGACAACAAAGGGTAGGATACAAGGGTAGCCGTTCTTCTCCATGAGGAGGTCTTGATGGGGTCCACCCTAGGAGGGGTCTTGAATCCGCTTGGGGGATCTTCTCCAGAGAGGTCCTGATCTCGAAGGAGAAGTAGCCAAGTGGATGAGCAAAGGCTCCCACACCGAAATATGAGCAAATCCAAAGCTAACCCTAGAAAGGATGAGGGGAAGGTCTATTTATAGTCTAGGACCTCCAAGGGGTAAGTTGGGGGCGAAAAGAGTACATGGGCCTCGGCCCGAAACTCTGCACGCAGGCAGGGCGGTAGTACCGTTGCTTCATGGCGGTAGTACCGCTTTCAGTAGTACCGCTTGGTGGGCGGTAGTACCGCCTCGACGCCTGCTCGATTCTCGGAGTGTGTCGGGTTTTGAGGAAGTAGGCTGGATGGAGAGCGGTAGTACCGCTTGGTCGGCTCAATGGTAGTACTGCTTGGCTTGAGCGGTTAGTCACTGGGCGGTAGTACTGCTTGGCTTGAGCGGTAGTACCGCTCCCTCCGGACTCTGCAACTCCTCCTCTTGTTCTTGGTGTCCATCTTGGGCTGCAGCCTTCTCCTAGGTTGGTTCCTTGGTACCTAAGCATGCACAACATTCCAGATTGAGGTAGTAGCCATGTCTCGAGAGGGTCATATGATATTTCACTAAGGAGAGAAGTCACCTCGGTCTCGAGAGCTCGAGCTCGTGCTCTAGTCATGGGTCCTCTTGGGTCTTGATGAGACGGTTGTGGATGCATGGGGATGATCGTGGGATGCTCCGCATCACTACAACTCCAAGGATTCCCATCAAGATGGTGTGGATCCCGAAGAAGAAGAACTAGAGAGTTCTTGAGGGTGATTCCGCCAACATACTTCACTCATCATTTTGGCAATGACAAGTGCAAACAACTTCCACATCTTGCACTAGTCCAAGGAGTCACAAACCCTCTTGTTGGTAAGACAAGGGACAAGGTAACCTAATGCTTTCATGGACAACATCTTGTGTATACATCACTCTATGTCTATGGATATCCTTGCTTGTTCCTTGTGGGACTAACCCGTGTAGGTATGGAAAGTGCAACTCATTCCAATGGATCGCTCCGAATGATCTACATCAACTTTAAGCATCCACATCTTCTACACCTACATGAAGTCATCATCGACAAAACCCAAGGTTAGTTCATCCCTCTTAGGGGGGCTATCACATCCAGGGGGAGATTTAATCTACAATTGAGCTAAAGCAACTCTAATGGTGTGAGCACAACAATGCTTTATGTAAAAGTGGTAACCCCACTTGTGCTTAAACGATGAGTATGACCTATGATCAAATGTTCTCATTTGACTCCTAAGTCAATATACTCATATATAGATGACCTAGTCATCGCCAATTGCTTGATAGATGCTAGAGTGTTTGTGCATGCTTTGTCACATATTTCATTTGCCATTTTAATTGTGTGAGCATGTTGGATGCATATTTTACTCATTCAAGGACATCCATTTGTTGCTTTGATTGTTTTCCTTTTTCTCTTTTGCCAAATGGATGGACAAGAATGCCTAAGAACTCCGTCTAGCTATCTATGATTTTCTCGTCTCAAACTCTATTCATGCTACATCACAAAGTTTGATCAAGTCAGATTCGAACCACTCTGTGTGAGGAGCACTCGGAGTCCCCGATTCGTCATAGACTTAAACTTCCAAAACCTCTTTGTGCATTTCGGTCTGACCGATTCATCCTTTTCGGTCCTACCGAGATCACTAAGTTGATCTAGGTTTTCAATCTCGGTGCAACCGATTAGAACCTTTCGGTCACACCGAGTTGCAGTAACTGCCTACAGATTTGCATCTCGGTGCCACCGAGCTGTTCCACTCGGTCACACCGACAGGGTTAGGTTATATATACCGACGGGTCAAAATTTGGAAATTTTTCCGAAACCCTTCACCCGCGCGTAACCTGCTCTGCCTCTTCGGGTCTCTGGATCGTCTTCTCGCCGCCAGCGACCTCCCGCCGTTGGTCTCCGCCGCCGTCAACGGCAATCTGCTCCGCCGTGGCCACCGTGGCGAACACTCGCGCTCTAGGGTAAGTGTTCGACCCCTTGTGTTGTCTTTTTCACTCTGATTCCTAGCACAAGGACAATGCCATGTTTCTTGCCACGATTGAGATTGATCCTTCCAGCAAAAACTTCCTTAGGTCTAGATTGATTCGAAAATTTTAGGGTTAGCTCTCCGCAGAACTCATCTCGGACCGACCGAACTGTAGAAATCGGTCTCACCGATTCGGCCTTGGCCATTGCACATGCGCTTTTCGGTCTGACCGAAACGTGCAAATCGGTGTGACCGAGTTCAGGATTCTGTGAAACCCTAGCAATCTCGGTGCCACCGAACAGTGACTCGGCCCTACCGAGTTCACTAGTTTAGGTTCCAAGTGTTGCTTCAGTATCACCGAGTTTGTCAATTTGGTAGCTCCGAGATCACTTCTGTAGAGAACTAGAACTAAGCTTTTTGACTCAATTTTTTTGCAAAACCTCTGTACTTTGTGATGCTCATCTACTCCACCTCATCTACAACCTATTCACAGGGTCTGCTGTCAGTGAGCTTGAAGAGATGTCTGATCAAAGTGATAGTCAGAACAAGTCTGAAGAGTAGGTTCAGTTGAGCGAGGGCACTAGTCCCTTAGGGAGCTATGATGAGGGCAGCAGGAGCAAACCTAGTAACTTGCCCAAGGCAGCTACTAGGACAAGGAAGAAGAAAACCTCAGATTCTGAAGATGAAGATTATGTGGCTGTTGAGGATGAGGCCACTTCAAGAAAGAAGGTGCTGAAGAAGGAATATAGCACTGCTGCTACAACAAAGCCTGGAATGAAAACAAAGGCTCCAGCAAGAAGAGTTCCAATGTTAAAAGCCAGAGCCTCTACTGCTAAAGCTTCCAAGCCAAAGAAAGTTGCCACAGGTGAAACTATGAAGTTCACCATTGAATCAGAAGATGGTGAAGCAGTAGGTGATGGTAAGAAGAAGAAGAGGGCAAGAACCACTACTGCCAGAGTTCTTGGCAAGCCCTCAATGAAGAGAGACTCTGAAAGAGAAGAGGAAGAACAAGAGGATGCTGCACCAGCACCCAAAGCTCAGAAGCTCATGGGAGATGCAATCAGATCAAGGGCTGCTCCATCTAAGCCCAAAGCTGCTCCCAAGGCTGCTGCTCCAGCTCAGAAGCCTAAACCCAAGAGGAACACCAGCAGTATTCCTGCTGAGGAGAAGAACAAAGCCCCAGTGCCTGAAGCTGCTGAAGAAGAAGATGATGATTCACTTGTTTTGAGAAAGCTGAAGCCCAAGATCCCTGACCACAATGATGCACATCCTGTTGCAGAGAACATGAAAATCAGGAAGGATTCAGGACTGATATTATGGAGACAGTCTGATCCATATGCTGTCAGGAGGAGAGCTGTTGTTGACTACATGTTTCACACTAAGGAACAACAAGATTTCTATGAGACAATTTTGCTTGACAAGAAGCCCATAGTGTGTGACATGAGATGGGTTGACTGAGAGTACATCAAGAAGAATGAAGATCACTATCCAGGTGTATATGATAGCTTCAAGGCATGTGGAGTTGATACATTTGTTGCCCAGAAGCTCACCAAGTGGAATGATGAGCTGATCATGCAGTTTTACTCCACTGCCCACTTCTACCCAGATGGGAAGATCATTTGGACGTCTGAAGGTACAAGGTACCAATCTTCTATTGAAGAAATGGGCTCAGTTGATCAATGCCCGAGAAGAAAGTGAGGATGACTTTGATGTTTATGCTGAAAAGAAGAAAGACCATAACACGATGGCCAACATGTACAGAGAGATCCCAGATGATGCTTTGGAGAATCATAAGTTTGGATCTGTCCACTTCTTGTTGTCTGGTCTGCCTACCATCAATTGGATCCTAAGGCACACATTGCTCCCAAGTCAGGTGATCACAAGATGATAAGAGGACATGCTATCAACTTGCTACATTTGTTTGATGTGCCTCAAAAGTTCAAAGTCATGAGTCTGGTTGTGGAGACAATCAAAAGGACAACAGCTGATCAGAAGAGAAGTTGTGGTATGCCCCACAAATTCAGGAGATCATCAACTCCAAGATGGGCACATGCAAATATCTATTAGATAAGGAGCACCTGCCCATCTGCCTTGAATTTTAAGACAACACTGTTGTCATGAATGAAAATGAACCATCATCAGCTCAGGCACATGAGAAGAGAGAGCAGGCAAGGGCAGAGAAAGATACAAAGATGCCAACTGTTGAAGAGGCATCTCAAGTGTTCTTGAAATCCAAACAAGATCAACTTGGATATCTGATCAAATCCACTTTGAGGATTGAGAAGGGCTTGGCCACCCTGACTCAAAACCCGGAAAGTTTGGAGAGGATCATTGAGCAGAAATTCTATGATCTGGATGTCAAGGTAACTGAGATCCAAACTGCAGTTGAGCAGCTACAGGAGGAAGTAGAGGAGAAGAAGGCAAGTCTACTACAAATGCTTTTGCTAGAGTGCCCAGGGGACAGAGATCTGCTATAGTGCCAGTCACAGATACTCGAGCTACAACATCAGCTCCAGCAGCTACAGCTCCAGTGCCACCTCCAGCAGCCACTCCACCAGCTCCAGCTACATCAACAGAAGCTTTCGTCCTTGGAGTCATCTCTACACCACCTACCGAAGATCAAGCCTGAGAGTCGTTTAGCACTATGCATTTTTGAACTTTTTGGTAACTTGTTGCCAAAGGGGGAGAAAAATGTATAGATCATAGGCTTCGAGAGAGAGTGTTGCTTTTTTTCTCTCTCTTGCTATTTTGGTTGAAACTTTTTATTGTGTGCTTGTGTGAGATACTTTATGTGCTTGTGAGATACCTGTTTGATCATGTGTTTGATCATATGCTACCCTTAATGCTTGTTGGATGATATTATCTCTTATATTCTTATATGATCATTCACTTGCTTGGTGATGAGTGCATGCTTTTAACTTCTATCATTTTGAGCGCTCCACCAAGATGTATGTGGCACGAAAGAGTAACCCATGATCCTAATCGATTGTGCATTTGCATTCAAAAGCAAATTTTAAATAATGCACAAATTTAGGGGGAGCTCTTTCTTATCACATACTTCTCAAAGCGACGATGTTTTTCAATCTTACTATCATTTGTCGAAGCTTTGATCTATATGTTGTCATCAATTACCAAAAAGGGAGATCGAAAGTGCAACTATCCTCGGGTGGTTTTGGTAATTCCTAACAACATATAGCTCATTGAGCTAATGCTATTTCAAGATAAATATTTCAGGAAAGCTCAATGATTGGCATGGCATGGATTAGAAAGTGGACCCCTCAAAATGCTAAGGACAAAATATTGGCTCAAGCTCAAAGCACAAGACTCTACATTTTCATTTTAGTGATCCAAGATCACATTGAGTCCATAGGAAAAGCCAATACTATCAAGAGGGGGTGAGGTGTTGCTTAATGAGTTTCTTGCTCAAAGTGCTTAGTGATATGCTCCAAAAACCCTCAACTACTTCCTCACATCCACATATGTCCCAAACTAAAATTCAAACTCGGCCCCACCGAAACTGTCTATCCGGCGCCACCGAGTTTTATTGACATAGCCACTGCCAGAAACCCTAGTCTTTTCGGTCTCACCGATAGGGATCTCGGTCTCACCGAGATGGGATTGTAATCTCTCTGTTTCCCTTCTTAACATTTCGGTCAAACCGAGATGAGCGATTGGTCCCACCGAGATTGCAATGCAGACTCTCTGTTTCCCTTTCGTAACGTTTCGATCTAACCGAGATGAGCGAATCGGTCCCACCGAGTTTGCCTGACCAACTCTCTGTTGGTCCATTACCAAACTCGGTCTCACCGAGTTTGTGTAATCGGTCTCACCGAGATTACGTTATGCCCTAACCCTAACGAAATCGGTCTCACCGAGTTGACGTGTCGGTCCCACCGAAAACCCTAACGGTCACATTATGAACTAAATCGGTCTGACCGAGTTCTCTGATTCGGTCCCACCGAGTTTGGTGATTTGTGTGTAACGGTTAGATTTTGTGTGGAGGCTATATATACCCCTCCACCCACTCTTCATTCATGGAGAGAGCCATCGAAACATGCCTACACTTGCAACATACATTTTCTGAGAGAGAACCACCTACACTTGTGTTGAGGTCAAGATATTCCATTCCAACCACATAAATCTTGATCTCTAGCCTTCCCCAAGTTGCTTTCCACTCAAATCATCTTTCCACCAAATCCAATCCTATGAGAGAGAGTTGAGTGTTGGGGAGACTATCATTTGAAGCACAAGAGCAAGGAGTTCATCATCAACACACCATTTGTTACTTCTTGGAGAGTGGTGTCTCCTAGATTGGCTAGGTGTCACCTGGGAGCCTCCGTCAAGATTGTGGAGTTGAACCAAGGAGTTTGTAAGGGCAAGGAGATCGCTACTTCGTGAAGATCTACCCGAGTGAGGCAAGTGCTTCGTGGGCGACGGCCATGGTGGGATAGACAAGGTTGCTTCTTCGTGGACCCTTCATGGGTGGAGCCCTCCATGGACTCGCGCAACCGTTACCCTTCGTGGGTTGAAGTCTCCATCAACGTGGATGTACGATAGCACCACCTATCGGAACCACGGATTAAAAATCTCCGTGTCAACATTGCGTTTGCTCCCTCAATCTCCTCCCTTTACCTTCATATGCAATTGTTTTACTTTCCGCTGCTACACTCTTATAATTGCATGTGTAGGTGATTGCTTGACTTGTGCTAAGTTGCTAAAATCTGCCAAGAACTAAAATTGGGAAAAGGCTAGATTTTTAATTGGTCAAGTAGTCTAATCACCCCCTCTAGACATACTTACGATCCTACAATAGGAAACTCAGATACATGTGTGGATACATAGACAACAACGTGTCCCTAGTGAGCCTCTACCAGACTAGCTCGTTGGTCAAAGATGGCTATGGTTGCCTAGCCATAGGCTGAGTTGTCAATTGATAATGGGGTCGCATCATTAGGAGAACGATGTGATGGACAAGACCCAAACTATAAACGTAGCATATGATCGTGTCAAGTTTATTGCTACCGTTTTCTGCATGTCAAGTATTTGTTCCTATGACCATGAGATCATGCAACTCAGTGACACCGGAGGTGTACCTTGTGTGTACCAAACATCGCAACATAACTGGGTGACTATAAAGGTGCACTACAGGTATCTCCGAGGGTGTCTGTTGAGTTGACATGGATCAAGACTGGGATTTGTCACTCCGTATGATGGAGACGTATCTCAGGGCCCACTCGGTAATATATCATAGTAAGCTTGCAAGCAATGTGACTAATGGGTTAGCCACGAGATGTTGTATTACAGAACGAGTAAAGATACTTGCCGGTAATGAGATTGAACTAGGTATGGGGATACCGATGATCGAATCTCGGGCAAGTAACATACCGATAGACAAAGGGAACTGCATACGGGATTAGTTGAATCCTTGACATCGAGGTTCGACCGATAAGATCTTCATAGAATATGTAGGAACCAATATGGGCATCCAGGTCCCGCTATTGGTTATTGACCATAGAGGTGTCTCGGTCATGTCTGCATAGTTCTCGAACCCGCAGGGTCTACACACTTAACGTTTGGTGATGATATAATTATAGTTGAGTCATTATGGTGGTTCCCGAAGCTTGTCCCGAGTCCTGGATGAGACCCCGAACATGACGAGGAACTCCAGAATGGTCCGGAGGTGAAGATTTATATATTGGACGAAGGGTATTGGAGTCCGGAATTGTTTCGGGGGTACCGGGTGATGACGAGCATGACCGAAAGGGGTTTCGGGGGGCCCGACAAGTGTTGGGGGGCCTCATGGGCCAAGAGGAGGGGGCAAACCAGCCCACTAAGGTGTTGTGCGCCCCCCTCACCCCATCCCACGTTGCCAGAGGAGGTGGGGGGGTGCTCCCCTAGGGTCCCACCCCTTTGGCTTGGGGGCCAAGTCTCCTAAGGGGGGAAACCCGTCTCGGGTTTCCCTCTTGTGGCTGCCGGCCCTAAATGGGATCCCCTAGGGGCGCCCCCTCTCCCCCTCCCCCTATATATAGATAGGTAGAGAGAGGGCAGCCGCACCCTCATACGTCACGGCGCTGCCCCTCCTCTCTCTCGTAGTCTTCTTCCTCTCCATAGCGCTTGGCGATGCTCTGCTGAGATTCCGCCACCACCGCTACCACCACGCCGTCGTGTTGCTGGAGGACTCGAGCTACTACTTCACCATCGCTCGCTGGATCGAGGAGGTGAAGGCGTCATCAAGCCGTACGTGTGTTGAACGCGGAAGTGCTGTCCGTTCGGCACTTGGATCGGGAGTTCGCGGGACGAATCATGGTTGGATCACGAAGACGTTCGACTACATCAACCGCGTTTCTTAATGCTTCCGCTTAGCGATCTACAAGGGTATGTAGATCCAATCTCTCCTCTCGTAGATGGTCATCTCCTAGATTGGATCTTGGTGAGCGTAGGAAATTTTTTGTTTCCCATGCAACGTTCCTCAACAACTACACAAATTGGGTTCGTAACTTGAGGATTATCCTCATTGCGACACATAAGAATTATGTCCTTGATGCACTGCTAGGTGAGAGGCTTGCTGCAGGAGCTGAAGCTAATTATATGAACATCTGGCAAGCTTGATCTGATGACTACTCGATAGTTCAGTGTGCCATGCTTTACAGCTTAGAACCGGGACTTCAAAGACGTTTTGAACGTCATGGAGCATATGAGATGTTCCAGGAGTTGAAGTTAATATTTCAAGCAAATGCCTGGGTTGAGAGATATGAAGTCTCCAACAAGTTCTATAGCTGCAAGATGGAGGAGAATAGTTCTGTCAGTGAACACATACTCAAAATGTCTTGGTATCATAACCACTTGACTCAACTGGGAGTTGAACTTCCGGTTGATAGTGTTATCGACAGAGTTCTTCAATCACTGCCACCGAGCTACAAGGGCTTCGTGATGAACTATAATATGCAAGGGATGAATAAAATGATTCCTAAGCTCTTCGCAGCGCTTAAGGCCGCACAGGTAGAAATCAAGAAGGAGCATCAAGTGTTGATGGTTAACAAGACCACTAGTTTCAAGAAAAAGGGCAAGGGAAAGAAAGGAAACTTCAAGAAGAATGGCAAGCAAGTTGCCACTCCCGGGAAGAAGCCCAAAGATGGACTCAAGCCTAAAACTGAGTGCTTCTATTGCAAAGGGACTAGTAACTGGAAGCGGAACTGCCCCAAATACTTGGCGGATAAGAAGGATGGCAAAGTGAATAAAGGTATATTTGATATACATGTTATTGATGTGAACCTTACTAATGCTCATAGCAGCACCTGGGTATTTGATACTGGTTCGATTGCTCATATTTGTAAATAGAAACAGGAGCTGCGGAATAAACGAAGATTGACTAGTGACGAGGTGACGATGCGCGTCAGAAATGGTTCCAAGGTTGATGTGATCGCCGTCGGCACGCTACCTCTACATCTACCATCGGGATTAGTTTTAGACCTGAATAATTGTTATTTGGTGCCCGCGTTGAGCATGAACATTATATCTCGATCTTGTTTATTGCGAGACGGTTATGCATTTAAGTCAGAGAATAATGGTTGTTCTATTTATATGAACAATATCTTTTATGGTCATGCACCCTTTAAGAGTGGTCTATTCTTGTTGAATCTTGATTGTAGTGATACACGTATTCATAATATTGATGCCAAAAGATGAAAAGTTGATAATGATAGTGCAACATATTTGTGGCATTGCCGTTTAGGTCATATTGGTGTAAATCGCATGAAGAAACTCCATGCAGATGGACTTTTGGAATCACTTTATTATGAATCATTTGATACTTGTGAACCATGCCTCATGGGCAAGATGACTAAAACTCCATTCTCCGGAACAATGGAGCAAGCTAATGACTTATTGGAAATAATACATACTGATGTATGCAGTCTGATGAGTATTGAAGCACGCGGCGGGTATCGTTATTTTCTGACCTTCACAGATGATTTGAGTAGGTATGGGTATATCTACTTGATGAAACAAAAGTTTAAAACATTTTAAAAGTTCAAAGAATTTCAGAGTGAAGTTGAGAATCATCGTAACAAGAAAATAAAGTTTCTATGATCTGATCGCGGAGGCAAATATTTGAGTTACGAGTTTGGCCTTCATTTAAAACAATGTGGAATTGTTTCACAACTCACACCACCTGGAACACCACAACGTAATGGTGTGTCCGAACGTCGCAATCGTACTTTAAGTGCGATCTATGATATCTCTTACCGATTTACCACTATCATTTTGGGGTTATGCATTAGAGACAGCCGCATTCACGTTAAATAGGGCACCATCTAAATCCATTGAGATGACACTGTATGAACTGTGGTTTGGCAAGAAACCTAAGCTGTCGTTTCTTAAAGTTTGGGGTTGCGACACTTATGTCAAAAGGCTTCGGCCTGATAAGCTCGAACCCAAATTGGAGAAGTGCGTCTTCATAGGATACCCTGAGGAAACAGTTGGGTACACCTTCTACCACAGATCCGAAGGCAAGATCTTTGTTGCGAAGAATGGAACCTTTCAAGAGAAGGAGTTTCTCTCGAAAGAAGTGAGTGGGAGGAAAGTAGAACTTGATGAGGTAATTGTACCTTCTCTTGAATTGGAAAGTAGCTCATCACAGAAAACCGTTCCTGTGATGCCTACACCAACTAGAGAGGAAGCTAATGATGATGATCATGAAACTTCAGATCAAGTTACTACTGAACCTCATAGGTCAACCAGAGCACGATCCGCACCAGAGTGGTACAGTAATCCTCTTCTGGAAGTCATGTTACTAGACCAAGGCGAACTACAAACTATCAAGAAGCTACGATGAGCCCAAATTCCGATAAATGACTTGAGGCCATGAAATCTGAGATTCCATGTATGAGAACAAAGTGTGGACTTTGGTGGACTTGCCCAATGATCGGCAAGCCATTGAGAATAAATGGATCTTCAAGAAGAAGACAGACGCTAACGGTAATGTCATCATCTACAAAGCTCAACTTGTCGCGAAAGGTTTTCGACAAGTTCAAGGGGTTGCCTACGATGAGACCTTCTCACCCGTAGAGATGCTTAAGTTAGTCCGAATCATGTAGCAATTGCCGCATTTTATAATTATGAAATCTGGCAAATGGACGTCAAAACTGCATTCCTAAATGGATTTCTTAAAGAAGAGTTGTATATGATGCAACCAAAAGGTTTTGTCGATCCTAAAGGTGCTAACAAAGTGTGCAAGCTCCAACGATCCATCTATGGACTGGTGCAAGCATCTCGGAGTTGGAATATACGCTTTGATGAGGTGATCAAAGCATATGGTTTTATACGGACTTACGGTGAAGCCTGTATTTACAATAAAGTGAGTGGCAACTCTGTAGCATTTCTGATATTATATGTGGATGGCATATTGTTGATCAGAAATGATATATAATTTCTGGATAGCATAAAAGGATACTTGAATAAGAATTTTTCAATGAAAGACCTCGGTGAAGCTGCTTATATATTGGTCATCAAGATCTATAGGGATAGATCGAGACGCTTAATAGGACTTTCACAAAGCACATACCTTGATAAAATTTTGAAGAAGTTCAAAATGGATCAATCAAAGAAAGGGTTCTTGCCTGTGTTACAAGGTGTGAAGTTGAGTCAGACTCAAAGCCCGACCACTTCAGAAGATAGAGAGAAAATGAAAATCATTCCCTATGCCTCAGCCATAGGGTCTACCATGTATGCTATACTATGTACCATATCTGATGTGTGCCTTGCCATAAGTTTGGCAGGGAGGTACCAAAGTAATCCAGGAGTGGATCACTGAACAGCGGTCAAGAACATCTTGAAGTACCTGAAAAGGACCAAGGATATGTTTCTCGTTTATGGAGGTGACGAAGAGCTCGTCGTAAATGGTTACGTCAATGCTAGCTTCGATACTGATCCGGATGACTCTAAGTCGCAAACCGTATGCGTATTTATATTGAATGGTGGAGCTATCAGTTGGTGCAGTTCCAAGTAGAGCGTTGTGGCGGGATCTATGTGTGAAGCAGAGTACATAGTTGCTTTGGGAGCAGCGCATGAAGGAGTCTAGATGAAGGAGTTCATATCTGATCCAGGTGTAATATCTAGTGCACCGGGTCCAATGAAAATCCTTTGTGACAACATTGGAGCAATTGCCTTGGCGAAGGAATCCAGGTTTCACAAGAGAACCAAACACATCAAGAGACATTTCAACTCCATTCATGAAAAGGTGAAGGATGGAGACATAGAAATTTGCAAAGTACATACGGATCTGAATGTGGCAGATCCGTTGACTAGCCTCTTCCACGAGCAAAACATGATCAGCACCAAGACTCCATGGGTGTTCGATTCATCACAATGTAATCTAGATTATTGACTCTAGTGCATGTGGGAGGCTGGAAGAAATATGCCCTAGAGGCAATAATAAAGTTGTTATTTTATATTTCCTTATTCATGATAAAGGTTTATTATTCATGCTAGAATTGTATTGATCCGATACTTAAATACATGTGTGAATACATAAACAAATACCATGTCCCTAGTGAGCCTCTACTAGACTAGCTCATTAATCAAAGAAGGTTAAGGTTTCCTAACCATAGACATGTGTTGTCATTTGATAACGGGATCACATCATTAGGAGAATGATGTGATGGACAAGACCCATCCGTTAGCTTAGCATATTGATCGTTCAGTTTATTGCTATTGCTTTCTTCATGTCAAATATATATTCCTTCGACTATGAGATTATGCAACTCCTGGATACCGGAGGAATACCTTGTGTGCTATCAAACATCACAACGTAACTAGGTGATCATAAAGATGCTCTACAGGTATCTCCGAAGGTGTTTCTTGAGTTGGCATAGATCGAGATTAGGATTCACTACTGCAGGATGCTGCTAACGCGACACTACAATTAGAGACCCTTTCACGAAACTGTGTGCGATGCATTAATCACAAACGGGGATGTAAAAAAACGTCAAAAAAGGTGCAAAACGTTTGCGATGGAGGATGCATCAAACACGGTTCAGATTTTTAGTTGCGTGTGCGATGCAGGGCACTACAGTTAACCTGCTCGAACTGTTTGCGATGAGGCAGAACAACAGAAACGGGCAGCCATATCAATGTGTGTGCGATATACGACATACAGTTCGCTCCGATGAACCGTTTGCTATTATGTAGTGCAACATAAACGGTTAGCCAGATCAAGGTGTGTGTGATATAGGGCATACGGTTCACTCGGACGAACTATTTTCGATTGTCGAACGCAACAGAAAGGTTCAACTTAACAAGATGTGTGTGATACGTGGCAAACAGCCGACTCGGATGAACTGTTTGTGATGAGAATTTACAACACGCATAATTAATCTGATTAGTTAGGTATGCGATTACGTGTGTACAAAAAACTTTGAAAAATGCATAATAGTTGCTTGCGGTGGCTAGGAGTATCGCACACGATGCGTCTGTGAGTACTCATGTGCGATGATTAGTAAGTTATACATGCATTTCCTTATGTTAACACTTGTGTGATAAATAACACATGGCACTGGATACGGTATTCGGGTTGTGTGTGTACTCCACATAGTCTTCCCGCGCTCCACATGGTGAATTGCAAAATCCACGCCTATTCCCTCCCCGATTTCCCGCCACCAGCTAACGGCTTCCTGCATATAACCCAGGCGGCAACACACCGCCACGACACTCTGCGAAGATCTAGTCCTCACCCATCTACCATTAGTTATTCCAAGCATGACAGGCAACGGCCAAAGCTTCAACGTCGACGCCTAGCTGTGTTACATCTGCGGCGAGGAGAACGAGTCGGAGCAGGTCGGGGAGCAAGAGCTTCATTGGTCGGTGCAGGCGCCATGGCCCATCGGCAGCGATATCGGCGTCACAGTCCTTGGTAGCACAATCGACATATTGTAGAGGAGGTGTGATGAGCAGTTTGCCATCCATCGTGCAAAAGATCCAGAGCTGCTCGGCGGCATGATCGATGACCAACCCGAAGAACCACCGTCACCAGTGCTCATCGAGAGCCTGATGCCCCGCAAGGAATGGGCAGAGGACCTCTGTGATTCAGTCAATACAAAGGCAGCCTGCGGCTTCATCATTGCCCGCGGCGGCCGTGTCAACCTCGATCCCGATGATGTGGTGGCCAGACTCGAGGGCATCCTTGGTGGAGTTGACATCCCCGATGAAGTAGAACATCGCCAACGTGATATCCTCAGGATGCAGGTGATCGACAGAATTTGCTACCAGGCCAGAGACATGGAAATGGAGCGGTTCCCTGGAGTTGTCATGCGCGCAATTGCACACTATCAAGCTCTTCTGGAAGAGGCCCAGCAGCCCCAAGAGCCTCCCAGCGCTAGTAGCTCCGTAGGCGGAGGCGGGTCGGGACACTCGGAGCGAACTGCCGCAAGGGTGCTATGCTGATCATGGAGTCCGAGAAGACCATCGTCGGAAGGCCGCCAGCTTAGCCTTTTAGCTTATATTTTATTATAATTGTATGCATATGTAGGTCGTGAGTGTTCTAGGCCTTGCCGCATTTGGCATTTTAAATTATCATGAATATGTAAGACAATTATTAAGAATTATTAACCGTTGCCATTGTAACTTTGCCTCAACGGCAAGCAGAGCGCCAAGGGATGACAGAGCAGAGCGCGCCACGGCTGCCTCAATGGCGAGCAACCACGTGGTAAACCTTCTGCCATCGATAAATTTTGACCTTGTTTCTCGTCACATTGTTGATTGCAAAGCAATAAGTAATTGCAAATCTGTTCACACCTATCAAACTAATATGTGTTCACACTTAGCACCGGGCTATAAAAACTACCCACTCAAAAATTACTTCACAGTTCCTCTCCTCATCACCCACAAAACTGATTTTTTCTATCAAGTCGTTCCGCCATGACCGGTAGGAGGAGTTTAGGGTGGACATATAACCAGGTAGCAAAGACCAAGGCCGCGGAAGCACTAGAGAGGTTCCGCCGCGAAGCCGCAGCCGCATCAGAGATGTCCCGGCATGCCGCGGAGCCCTCGAACGAGCTCTCACGGGCACGCGAGGGCTCTCACAAGCGCATTCACGGCATCGGCCATCGCGACGAGCCGGCGTTCCTGAAGTCCTTCACCGGCGGCGACATTCATTCTCGGCGTCGCCAAGACGCATAGTCAGAGCTGGTCGACGGCTTGATGAAGCTGCTCAAGATCAGCGATGCCTCGGTTGACAAGGCGACCGGCCTCGTCGAGCAACTCATGGGTGACAATGCGAAGCTCCTCAAGTTGGTCGCCGAGAGGGAGGAGGAGGCCGCCGGCTGGAAGATGCTGCATGAGCAGAGCAGTGCCTCGGAGATGACATTGAAAGCGGTCGTAGAGGAACTGATGGGTGGCTTGAGGAAGCTCCGGATCGAGCGCGAGCAGGAGGTGGAGGAATACGTGGCTGCTTTCAAGCAAAGTCGTGAGGAATTGAAGAAGGAGCTGGAGGATTTCGCTGCCCGGCGATCCATTGACGAGTAGAGACAGTAGCGACCCAGATCATTGTCTGCAATTTCCTTCTTCTATTGCCCCCGTGTCTTCCGGGCTTTGCCGCATGTGGCATTTTAAATTATCCAGAATATGTATGACAATTATCATCTGCGCCATTGTAAATTTGTCGTCGTATTATCCGTTGCCATTTTATTTGTGGTCGTATTATCCATTGCCCTATGTGGCAATTTAAATTAGGGAGGAATACGAGTTGAAAACACGAACAAAGCAAATGCTGCCATGGGATCACAAGCAAACACCCTCCGTCCAGGTGCTTTAATTAACCCATTAATGGAGAAGTTGCGAGAGAGGCGGGCGGCGGCTGGTGCATGGAGGTCAAAGAGCTCGCTTCCTGGTGAGCATGGGCGGCCTTGCTGCTCGCACATGTCCCGTCGAGCCTGCGAGGTGGACAGGATGCACGTGTCTCGTCGAGCCTGCGCGGCGGACTGCTCGCACGCGTCCTGTCGAGCCTGCACGGCGGACTTCTCGTGCTCGTCCTGTCTAATTAAACAGCTGCACGCACGCCACCGAGTATGGTCAAATTTTGACATGGTAAATATAATACAACCGTTTGTGATAATAATGTGTCAGCTTTTTGTTTCAAAAAGGACTTAGTTGGCTACTAATGTGTGCGCCTCTTCTCAAACTGGACGATTTTTTTACCACGGCATATATGTGCCATGTCATGAAACCATGCCAAGTTTCATGTCTTTTGGGTGACTGTTTGATTTACTGGGATTTAAAAACCAAGATTCTCATTGTTTCAGGACGATGACAAGTTTGTAATTCATTCTCATTCCTTAAACGAGACCTAAACATGCACCCAATGACACATGTACGATTTCCCACCCATTTTGCTTCACCGGAGCATATGGTTGTAGTTCAAATTTGAATTATGGACTACATTAAATGCATAGAAAACTTAGTAATTAGTAATATATATACAATGGCCAAACGAACCCTGAACAGTTTCAAATTTCAGCCAGACACTCCTGTTATTCTATGTTGCCTGTAGAAAATAAAGTTCAAGGTGAGAAGAGGCATCGATTGTCGTTTCGCCCACAAGAGGGGCATGTTTCCCTACTGGAACCACGTGGGTTGCGATAGGCTCCGGTTTGTAAAAGGCTTGTAATATAGCTTCGCCCAAATTGGACAATTATATGAACCATGTAGTGACACCATGCCAAGTTTCATGATTTCCTGGTGAGTTTTGGATTTAAAGACATTTAAAAACCAAGATTCGCAATGTTTGTGGCCAAGCCAGGACGGTGAGACGGTTGAATTCGTTCCCATTTGTTCCATGGGACCTAAACATGCACCCCAAGGAAACATGTACGTTTTTTCTAGCCATTTTGGTGCACTGGAGCATGTATTTGTAGTTCGGATTTGAATGATGGACATTAAATGCCTAGAAAACTCATTAATGAATAAAAAAGGTCAAACACACCCTGAATAATTTCAAAGTTCAGCGTGAATTTCCAGTTCTTCCGTGTCACGTGTAGAAGAAAATACGAGGCTAGAAGAGGGAGTGATTATCGTTTGGCCCACAAGGGGACACGTTTCCCTATCGAAACCACGAGGGTTCTTGCGACAGGCTCCGGTTTGTAAGAGGTTTGTAATAAAGCTTGGCCCAAATTGGCAATGTTTTTACCACGACATATATGTGCCATGACGTGACACCATGCCACCTTTGATGATTTCTGGTGAGTTTAGGATTTATGGGGACTTAAAAACCGAGATTCGAAATGTTTGAGGACAAGCCAGGACACCAGTATGGTTGTAATTCGTTCCCATTCCCGGCATGAGACCTAAACATGCACCCAAGGACACATGTATAAATTTTCTAGCCATTTTGGTAAACTAGAGCATGTATTTGTAGTTCAGATTTGAATTATGGACATTAAATGCCTAGGAAACTCAATTAGTGTATAAAAAGGCCAAACGAACCCTGAATAAGTTTAAATTTCAGCATGGATATCCTGTTATTCCATGTTGCCCGTGGAAGAAAATAAAAGGCGAAAAGAGGCAGTGATTACGTTTCGCCCACAAGGGGAACACGTTTCCCTTTCAGAACCACGAGGCTTCTTTGAGAGAAGCTCCAGTTTTTGTAAGAGGTTTGTAATAACGCTTGGCCCAAATTGGAAAATGTATTTACCACAACATATATGTGCCATGACGTGACACCATGCCACCTTTGATGACTTTCTTGTGAGTTTGGGATTTATGGGGACTTAAAAACCGAGTTTCGAAATGTTTGAGGACGAGCCATGACACCGGTACGGTTGTAATTCGTTCCCATTCCTGGCATGGGACCTAAACATGCACCCAAGGACACATGTATAATTTTTCTAGCCATTTTGGTGAACTGGAGCATGTATTTGTAGTTCAGATTTGAATTATGGACAATAAATGCCTAGGAACTCAATTAGTGTATAAAAAGGCCAAACGAACCCTGAATAAGTTTAAACTTCAGCACGGATATCCTGTCGTTCCATGTTGCCCGTAGAAGAAAATACAAGGCGAAAAGAGGCATTGATTATGTTTCGCCCACAAGGGGGACACGTTTCCCTATCGGAACCACGAGGCTTCTTTGAGAGAAGCTCCGATTTGTAAGAGGCTTGTAATAAAACTTGCACCACAATGGACGAAAAAAATTCCTCGACATATAAGTGCAATGTCGTGACACCATGGAATAGCACACAGTTCACTCACGAAAGACAATATTAAATGAAAACTTCGTGGAAACCATATTTTAAAGTTTCATAAAAATCTGAAAAAAATATGGGATGTTAAGAAGGTGATGTTTTATTGCGACAAAAAATTTCAAGTTGAAAAACTATACGAGATGTGAGCTAAGAAAAAGACAAATTCCGCCCTGAATAGTGACATTACTATTCGACACTATTCAACACTGATTTTGTCTTTTTCATAGCTCACATCTCGTAATGTGTTTCAACTTGAAAATTTGTGTGGCAATAAAACATCATCCTCTTAACATCCTGCATTTTTTGATTTTTTTAAACTTCAAAACATCTTTTTCTCATGGTTTTCACCGGTTTGCACCGAATGTTGGTTTCCGTATGATATCCCCCCGCTGCGCGCGCGATCTGGGTCGTGAGTTTTGACTGGCCAGAACCCAAACCCCACGGATTATACGTGTGCACCGTTGGATGCTCCCAGATCGAACGACAACCCTGAGCCCTTTCGACAGCACATGCAGTACATGGGTAAGAACTATGCACATGCGTCGTGTAGCTCGCGCTTCCTTCTCTACTAGGTTTTCATTCAGAATAGGCTACTGTTTCTCGCCACTCCTCTCATCGATTTCCCGCCTCTTCTCCCAGATATGCATGATGTAGATGTTTGTTTAATTCTTATAGTTCATCTCATCCAAAATCAATTAGTTTATAAAAAACTATTTTAAGATTCATGGAATTGTGCATTGTAAAGGTAAAAACAAAAAGTGACAATTCATTTAGAAAAAAAGGTTTGGGCAATTAAGATATGGAAGATTCTAGAGAACAAAGGAGAAGTGCTTGTGTTTTGAGGTTTGTGCATTTTGCTTAAGTTCAACTGACGGTGTCCTGGACGAGGGGGTACTCACCACGTCGTCTCCCGATCAGTTGGATTGGGCCGAGGACCCCCATGGCTGTTTACTCATGGGCCAGTTCAGACAGCCCATGCCGCATACAAGGAGGATTCCACTAGACTTGGCGCCCAAGACAAGGACTCCTCTAAACCCTAGGCCTACGGTGCATATATAAACCGCGACCAGGCTAGTCAATAGACAATCTCATATTCATTACTACAATCTCGTGGTAGATACGTGTACTCTGTACTACACCCATATGAAAACAATCAAAAGCAGCATGTAGGGTATTATCTCATCAAGAGAGCCCGAAGCTAGGTAAAACCCAGTGTCCATGTTAGCATCACTCCAAGACGCCTAGCTCAGGACCCCTACTACGAGATACGCCGGATATTGAACCAACATGGGTGCTTTCATTGAGAGCCTGCTGGGCGTTTGCCGCAGTTCGATGGCTTACTCATCTACATCGGTTCTGACCTCATTGATCGAGATTGAAAGAAATTTCGGCTGCAACATGAACCAGGTGATATTCTTCTGATTAGATCGTTCCGCAATGAATAATTTATTTTGAACCCTGCTGCTAGTTTGCACTAATCCTTCGCAGATCAAAAAGTGGCCGCATCCATGAGTGGCGTACGCCATCGTTCCCTGATGACCCAGTCATGGGCGTGTGGTTTACCACGTGGTAGTGGCCGATTGGCCGAGAAGCATGTACAAGAGCACCAGCCGAATACTAGTACAACTGGTGGTCAGATCCGAGATGATCCGCCCCCACCTTTTTCCTTCACCGGCCGAATACTAGTACAACTGGTGCGATAGTTCGGTGAAGTCCCAGGCCAATTCTCTTGGCCGATGCCCTACTACTAGCACTATCACTGTAAAAGAGATTTTACTCCACATGGAGCATCAGGGAAGTTAATCAATTTGTTAATTGGTATTATTAGTCTAAGTGCAGCACAATCTCCGAGGCTTAATCATTGAATAGTACATCTTGTTCACGTGAAGGCCCAATCTAACACTACTTCATTTTGGCTCTTCCTCATCAATTGATGTTGCAATCTCCTCGCTGAGGTCTATCTGGCTTAATTAATTCGGTGGCCGTACAAGAGCAGTCGACTCTCCATCGATCTCCAACTACTAGATGATGCCTAAACGCAAGCTCTTCGGTTAACCGCAACCACGTGGGATAATCCCAGGTTTTATTTTTCCTAACTATTCGGTTAGCTCGCAAAATTATTGCACACAGAATATTTTCTGTTGTTTTGCAATGCATTATTTTTGCAGGGGTATTTCTCGACACCGGTGTACGACGTCGGTCTAGCCGGCGTCTCGCCGTCACTGAGGTTGGCCGACCTGTGTCGACATCGTCGCGCCACAACGCCGTCATACCATCGAGCTAGCCTCAACGCTCAGGCCATATTTACCAAACTTTTTTTCGCACAAATTAATTATGCACCTTTTTTCATTATTATTATTTCTTGGTTGGACTACGTTGTGCGTGCAGGCAATCTATTTAGGTTGGGCCGCGCCAACACCTCGGCAAGCCGATGTCGTCGTCCCGCCTGGGTCGACCAAGTCATTGCGTCGCGTCAACACGTGTCCCTGTGTCCACTTTTCCGCATTGCCGCTCCGCCAGGCTGACCTTGTCGCCCAGGCCATATATATTCAATTTTTTACTTCACTTATGTCAATTAAGTAGAAGATTTTTTATTTTTGGACTACATTATTTTACATGTGTAGGTAGTCGACTTCGACTGCGTCACACGGTCACTTCGGCAAGCCGACGTCATCGTCCCAATCGCCATAAATTGGCTCGCGTGATCATCTTGTTGGTCGAATTGCCATACCGACATGTTCGGTTGCCTCGGGGACTTCGGCATCGTTGAGAGTGCTTTCATCAAGATCGAAAGTGTTCTAAGACACGGTCCATATTTCTCTTATTACTCACTTTGCATAAATTATAAATTATGCAACTAATTTTTTTAATTTATTATTATTATATTATCTCTGGCTTGCACTATTTTCCGTGCACAGATAAATGATCCGGGTCCGGCAGTGCTGTCACCTCGGCGTACTGATGTACCACGTCACCTCAGCTGGACTGGGGCTTCATCATCACTTTATTAACCCACGCCGGGGACTTTGGCATCATACTGCCGGCCTTCTCCGTCGCCTCGGTCGGACTGGGGGTTCCACCTCGCCACATCAACCGTGCTATGTCGCCACTTCGTCAAGCCGAGCTCTTTTCTCGGACACTTCAGAACCGTCTTGGGGGCTGGGACCTCGGCCAGGCCGAGGACTATGTCTTCGTCCCGCCATAAGTCCAGACCTCATCATCAACACCGAGCACGCTAACCAGCTAAGCCGCTTTCATGCTCAAATTTGTTTTAATGAAAATTCTGTTCGGTTCGACCAAGCATTATACTTTTTTGGCAAAAAGTTGTTTGTGAAAAAATTCCTTGTCAAAACATTGTTTGTGACACACAAATTCAAATACCCCGTTTACTTGGGGGCTTCCTTTATGAAGCCTTTCCTCTTGCATATGATTATACTTGTATGGCTTCGTTCCTTGTTCGTGTATTACGCTACAATATGCACCATATTGACTTAAGTGTTCCGCAAGCTGGGTTGTCTTGCTCCTGTGTTTACCCCTACGTTCCCGATTGTTCGGCTAGGGAGTAAAGGGAGCACCTCTGCGATTGTCACGATCGGGTCATCCGAGCTCGGACCTCGACTGGTGAAGCCGAAAGCTAAGCGCTCTTATTGTTTTCAATCATGGTCGCACACAACGGAACTCATGAGTACAAAAAATCTATTGCACAAGTCTCATAGTGACAATGAGCAACCAAGAAAGGTATCGGTGGAGGTACTATTTTCTTGAAGATGCTTCTTACACTTCGTCGATAATATAGCATAAGTTCCTCGAGCGCCGCTTTTGTCTGTTACAGCCTTATGGCCTGATTGCCTGGTTATCGAAAACACCGTTGATATTCTCGACAGGCGGAGTACATAACACTTTTCGGTCCTTGACCGAAGAGGGAGAAGCCGACGGTCAGTTAAGACGTATTTAAAGTTCGGGTGAACACATATATGATATAAGTACTTCGGTACATACAATCATTATACATAAAATTCTTCTACCCAAGTCACTTGGGGATCTTAAATTTACATGAGCCATTTTATAATCAGTGTTTTCTTCTTAGTCGTTGCAAAGTCTTTTTCTATCACTCCTTGTTTCGACGCGAGTGTGTGGTCAATAGCTGAAGAGCCTAATTTCTCTCTCAAAGCTGCTAGAGTTTAGTTTGCTAAACTGGCCTAATGAGAAGTACTCCGCCTTCAAGATAGAAGGTTCAAGCCGTAGGCTGACCCGCTTGAAGTCTTGAGATAGGATGTGTCATGTTAATGCACGACATAAGCACTTTTTTTTCTAAGACCAATTTTCGGATTGGCACTGAACACTTGATCTTGTTCGGATGTCAAGTTTTTACTGACGTTTTTTGGTTTTCCAAGCTTACGAAACTTTTAAACTATTTGTGTGTTTCCAGCATAAGTCTCGCAGTGCAACACCGGACACCTTTAGATATTGGGCAAAAACACTCTCGGATATTGCTATATATGCATTGGTTTCGAATTGTGTCTTCGGTCAATAGTTGGGTTGCCCGGCTCCTGTGCTTGCCTCCTACGTTCCACTTTGTTCGGCTAGGTGTGCAAAGGAGAACCATCGCGATTGTGCCTCCAGCTCGCATGGTTAAGCACCTCAGTGGAGAAAGCGAAAACTGACTGTCACAATAAGCGTAAACTGGTCAGCGATCCGATGACTGTGTTAAATGACGGGCCGTTCATAACATTGGCCGAGGTGTTTACGGCTTGACCTCGACTGTCGCCGAACACTAACCGGGGGCTAGTAACTGGCCTCCCAACTTTAAGCTCCTATGACTAAGTGAAAGTTATAAAGTCCGCATATCTGATTGCCGCATTTCCGCTAACACAACCGCCTTCGGGCACCGAGACGTCGGCTTAGGGTTATTTTGTTATTGCGGAAACACTCTGCGTAGCATCTACAAGGGGGTGGACGCCGACGATGGGCCACTTTGCACTGATAAACGGTCGCAACGGAGTCAAAATAAACATATCATCGGCGTTTGTATTTAATATACGAGGGCTGTCTTCTGTAATTATCGTTATAAAGCCATAAATATGCATCAATTTGACTTAAGAGTTTGGCCAAGCTGGGTTGCCTGGCTCCTGTGCTTACCCCTATGTTCCCGATTGTTCGGCTAGGCAGTAAAGGGAGCACCTCTGTGATTGTTACTATTGGGTCATCCGAGTTAGTACCTCAGACTGGGTGAAGCCGAAAGCTAGCAATCTTAAAGGATCACATTGGTCGGCAACAATGGAAGTGAAAATTTTGGTTCATTAACACCATAGAGTTCGGGAACTTTCCCCGAACTAAATCCTCAATATTTTCCTCTCCCATTGATCGGAGGTGAGGTTTCATGATCATGATCAGCATGACAACCCAAAGAAAGGAACCGATAGCGGGACTATTTTCCTTGGAAGATGTTTCTTACATTAAAAAGTAATATAACATATCTCTCTGTGTACTTTGTTTATAAAACCGTATGGCCGGATTGCCTTGTTTATCATAAATCTTTTGCCCTTATAACGGCTTTATAAAGTAGGAAAACACTCCTCGGCTACTGGCTGAAGAGGTTGAAGCCGATGGTCGGTCAACAAAGTTTTGTACAATGCGGATCCGAGCATTAATGATGTAAAGTACTTGGATACATAGAATCATTACACATAATTTGTGATTTTACTATGGACATCGATCCTTAATTCGGCCTCCCATGCCTGCATTAAGGCTCGGGGGCTACTGGGCTTCGGGCTTATCATTTACTAGTATTAAAGGGGCACATTGATCCCCTGATCCGGTGTTGCCACCCGACCAGTGTCTCGGGGGCTACTGTATTGATAATCCAATGCAGGAAATTTAAGTGCAATATAGTTTCCGAGGAGATTATGATCCTCAGGTTGGTCGGCTGCACCCAGCCTGAGTCTCAAGGGCTGTTCACACCGCTTTTTGTGTCCCGAAGTATTCTACCGAGCTAGGAGTTGATCCTTAGGCTGATTTTGCAAATCAACCTGAGTCTCGGGGGCTACTGGAATCAACGGTCTTATGTCATCCTTCAGGTGCATCTCAGGTTTTTAGACGGACACACACCTTGAGGCTACTGGCTATATATCTCGTCAGTAAATAGATTGCATCAATCGGAAATAAAATCTGCAAACAATCAGCCCATGACCGAGGTGCTGAACCACCTCGAAAGCATTTCGGGATATAGCTCGGATGCAAGTGGCTGGCTCCATAGAGGGCATTTCCGGCATTAAGCTCGGCTAAACTCCTTCAACTTTTTTGAACCAAGGTGATCTATGACACCTCGGATATAGTCCGACGTTGGAGCTCGGATACAGTCCGGCGTTGGAGCTTGGACATAGTCTGACGTTGGAGCTCGGATGCATTCCGGTGTTGGAGCTCGGATACATTCCGGCGTTGGAGATCGGAAGCTGTCCGGCGTTGGTGCTCGGCTGCAAAACATACCTCGAATATAGTCCGGCATTGGAGCTCGGACGCAAGAGGACACCGCCGCACGGGAAACACTTCAAACGCGAGGCGTGGCATAAAAATAACAAGGCATTGATAAAGGCGAAGACTTAAAGGGCTCCTCGGATACTCGACGTGTAAACTCTTCGGAGTCACCTCGGCGATCCTCAATATCGAAGATGAGAAGATTTGTTGAACCAATTTTCAAGACCGACGACCGAAGATGAAGAACAGTTCAAAAGAATCAAGGAGCGTCCCCAACTTGAAGACCGGTTCAGGGGGCTACTGACGTTGTCCTAGACGAGGGGGTACTCACCACGTCGTCTCCCGATCAGTTGGATTGGGCCGAGGACCCCCATGGCCGTTTACTCATGGGCCAGTTCGGACAGCCCATGTCGCATACAAGGAGGATTCCACAAGACTTGGCGCCCAAGACAAGGACTCCTTTAAACCCTAGGCCTACGGTGCATATATAAATCGCGGCCAGGCTAGTCAATAGACAATCTCATATTCATTACTACAATCTCGTGGTAGATACATGTACTCTGTACTACACCCATCTGAAAACAATCAAAAGCAACATGTAGGGTATTATCTCATCAAGAGAGCCTGAAGCTGGGTAAAACCCCGTGTCCATGTTACCATCACTCCAAGACACCTAGCTCAGGACCCCTACTACGAGATACGCCGGATATTGAATCGACATCAACCATGGAGTCCTCTAGATTGTACATGTGGCATAATCTGGTGGAATGTAGATGATATCCACCGGCCAGTAGTGCTCGGATTTGCCATCTCTGTACCGTCGGATTGGCTTCATCCAACGAGCAACTTTCAAAGTTATTCGCACACTATATAGGTGTATAGATGTATATATATAGATGATCCCATGCTAGACAAAATAAAGTTTGAGCGCATGCGTGGGACGACCCCCCCCCCCCCCCCCCGCCGCCTCGAAGTTGGGAAACTGACATCATAGGTATTGAACCAGGCTTGGAGTCGGGTACGGTGTTTGGTTTGTAATGTAGTTGGCGTGGCCCATTGAAGTTGTGCATTTGGGATTTAAACACATCATACACCATCGTACACATACATATTTTCGGGCTGCATGCAGTGTATACGGGTTCTTCTGATCGACCACGTCTCCCTTGTGCGTTTTTTGTGATGACACAGATATTTGTGGGCTCCCCGAGTGTATATATACCAACCCTTTGACCGATATGAGGGGTATGTGTTGGCCATGAATGGATTCCTCCTAGTTCGTGTTAGGGCCGGTCACCGTCAAATGTCGGTCAACCAAAGCTCGAGCTGATGCGTTGTCAGGATTCCCTCCCAGATGCTCAGATTGCTGGGTTCGACCTACATCAAACCCTACGTACGTATCTCGTCCTTAACTACCTTGCCTTCATGGTTGTTGTCTGTATTGAGAGGTAGGCACCACATCTAAATTGTACATTATTCTATATTGAAAACACACATCACGCCTTCCCAACGTACATCATTTTGGGCTGCATGCAAGAGGTGCTGGTTTTGTGGTCCCTCTCGTGTGATTTTTATGATGGTTCAATCTATTGGCCCAAGCGGTTTATGGACAACAACAACTGTCATTTGACCAAACGAAAGATTCATTGGTCTGTCTTATGGTAGGTCATGGCGACATGCATGTATGACCAAAGTATCGATCATTACGTGCATCCGCCTACCGACACAAAGTGGGAGGTGGTGGGCCAAGCATCCTAGCTAGGTACGACATTATGTCATTATATATATCCTAGCTAGGTGGTTGTTAGGGTGCTTTCAGGTTTTGCAGGCAGGTGCCACCAAAGTTATGCATTGTGTATTTAAAGTTTTAAACATCCCCAATAGTCGTACATATATTTGGCCACTTCCAGGTGGTTCTTGACTTCTGGCCCCTCTCATCGATCTTCAACGACGCGCCCAATCGTAATCGTGGGCCCGTGGGGTCAAAGTTGTGCATTGGAATTTTGAACATCACATGCCACCCTTTTCACTCATATATATTTGGGCCACATGCTGGTGTGGCTGTCTTTTGACCCTCTCTAACGTTATTTTTTGCTGCAAAGACTCTGATGACCCTCAACAGACACGGGGTATAATATCTTAACCGTGTGTGATACAAGTGCGATGTGAATCACCACGACCGCGCAAGTGCGAGCAAATTAAGGTGGAGGTACTGGCTCAACCTTGTGCAATGCAAGTCTTGAAATCACTGCAATCGGCATAGCGCGAGCAAAGGGTGGAGAATCTTGGCTCAACCGTGCGTGATGCAAGTGCGCTGAAATCACCACGGCTAGCATAAGCGCGAGCAAATTAAGGTGGAGGTACTGGCTCAACCGCAGCGATGCAAAGTGCTTGAAATCACCACGACCGCGCAAGCGCGAGCAAATTAAGGTGGAGGTACTGGCTCAACCGTGTGTGATGCAAGTGCGCTAAAATCACCACGACCGCACAAGCGCGAGCAAAGGGTGGAGGTACTGGCTCAACCGTGTGCGATGCAAGTGCGCTGAAATCACCACGACCGTGCAAGCGCGAGCAAAGGGTGGAGGTAATGGCTTAACCGTATGCGATGCAAGTGCGCTGTAAAACCACCACCTGTGCAAGCTAAAGGCGGGTAAGTTTATTTGGAAATGTGGACGAACCGTGTGCGATAGACCAGCTAGCTAGAAATATAAAAAACAAACTACCCGCCTTGACCGTTGCAAAAAGAGGATCCGCGCCACTTTTCCTTATTATCATACACGCATATTGTTATTGGACCGTGCGCGATCTTGGGCACTCCCACCCCGCATCAATTCCTTTACCCAAATTTTAGTAGCCGCCGTACTTCAACCGTCGCCCACACTCCTCCAGCACCGACCTTATAGTAAAATTACAGTAGCCGAGGCATTTGAACCGTCGCCCACCCTCGTCCACCACCATCTCCACCCATCATTACTAAAATTTTCAGTAGCCGCGGCGTATGCTCAAACACCAACCCCCCTCCATAGTCCCCCACCCACCCCTCCCCCCTCGAACCCTAGCTCGCAGCCGCCGCCGGCGCCGCCGCCAACCCTGCCGGTCTGCCCCTTCCTCCTAGCTTAGATAATAAAGTTCAGGTTACCCAGCGATTCCCACACCGTCACCCCGCTCCCCTGAGTTTTTAGATGAGGCATGCGGTGTCCCTCGCCGCCAGATCCACATCCCCTACTCCAGAATGTCGCAGCCTAAGCTCGAGCACGTATCCCGGGGAGCCCACTGAGCGTTCGGCCAAGAAGAGGTTTATTATGGCCTCTCCGACGAACGCTGGCGAGGTGGCCGCTGTTCGCCCCGACCTTTCGATCCCGGAGCAACACGTCACCGTGAAAGCCGGCGAAGAAGTTGACTACGTTGCCATGCCGAAGGCTTCATGTCAGCGGGCTAGCAGATTACTGTATCTTGGGAAATGATGTAGAATTTCTGGGAAGCATAAAGGGTTGTTTGAAGGCAGTTTCAAAGGAAGACCCGAGTAAAGCTGCTTACATATTGGGCAACAAGATCTATAGAGATAGATCAAGATGCCTGATAAGACTTTCACAAAGCACATACCTTGACATGATTTTGAAGGAGTTCAAAATGGATCAGTCAAAGAAGGAGTTCTTGCCTGAGTTGTAAGGTGTGAAGTTGAGTAAGACTCAAAGCTCGACAATGGCAGAAGAAAGAGAAAGAACGAAGAGAACGAAGGTCGTCCCCTATGCCTTAGCCATAGGCTCTATACCATATGCCATGTTGTGTACTGATACGTCTCCAACGTATCTATGATTTTTGATTTTTCCATGCTGTTTATTAATCAATCTTGGATGTTTTATAATCATTTTATATCATTTTTTGGTACTAACCTATTGACATAGTGCCAAGTGCCAGTTGTTGTTTTTTCCATGTTTTTTACATCGCAGGAAATCAATATCAACGGAGTCCAAATGCCACGAAACTCCATGATGATTTTTATGGGCCAGAAGGAAGGCAATGGGCCCTGGTTGCACCTGGGGGGTGCCCCGAGGGGGCACAACCCACCAGGGCGCGCCAGGGGGCCCATGCGCTCCCCAGTGTGTTGTGCCCACCTCGGGTGCCCCTCGGACCGCCTCTTTTCTCTATAAATACCCCAAAAATCCTATAACCCTAGAAGCGTCGACGAAATATTCATCCAGCCGCCGCAGAGTCCAGAACCACCAGATCCAATCTAGACACCATCGCGGAGGGGTTCGCCACTTCCATTGGTGCCTCTCCGATGATGCGTGAGTAGTTTTTGTAGACCTTCGAGTCCATAGTTAGTAGCTAGATGGCTTTCTCCCTCTCGCTGAATTCTCAATAGAATGGTCTCTTGGAGATCCATATGATGTAACTCTTTTTGTGGTGTGTTTGTTGGGATCTGATGAACTTTGAGTTTATGATCAGTTATATCTTTTTATATCCATGAAAGTTATTTGAGTTTCTTTGATCTCTTATATGCATGATCTCTTATAGCCTCGTATTTCTTCTCCGATATTTGGGTTTTGTTTGGCTAACTTGATCTATTTATCTTGCAATGGGAAGAGATGCCCGGTAGCACTACAAAAAAAATACACTTCCGTGATGATACGTGTTTGTCACAGTAGGTCACGTTTTCTGTCATGCATGTACATCCATGACAAATTTATGACAGAATGAAGATAGTCATACCTGTGCTGTCGTAGAAGTGTTCGATGACATTACCAAAATTATCATCACGGAAGTGTCCACTTCCATGACGATAAATCGCGCATCATAGAAGTGCTTTCGTCAAGGGTGACCGACACGTGGCATCCACCATAACGGGACGCCGTTAAGCTATCGGGTCCTGTTTTGGATCCGATAACCCGCTAACAGCCACGACCAATGCCGATTTTCCACGTGTAAAATTCTCATTGGCCGACGGAACCACGCGTCAGCTCCGCGTTGGCACAGGTGTCACTCATCCAACGGTCGAGATGGGCCTATGATATGTTGACACGTGGACGGGCCCAAAAGTGGCCCATAAAGTTTAAATGGACCGGCCCAACTAAAGGCCCACAAGTTTTAGCAGACCATAATGGGCCGGCCCAGCTAATGGCCCACAAGATTTTGCAGACCATAATGGGCCGGCCCAGCTAAAGGCCCAAGATTTAGCAGACCGCAATGGTCCAGCCTAGCTAAAGGCCCACAAGATTCTGCAGACCATAATGAGCCGGCCCAGCTAAAGGCCCAACATTCTCAGTTAAGGCCCGTACGGCTAGTGTCAAATCGGCCCGTCAACGGCCTGTCCTAAACTTTTCATCATCGCGGCCCATGGTCACTTCTGGCCCGTTAACAGTCCGCTAAGTATATGGGCCGAATTACGGCCCGGTGTATTTCTGGCGTGTTAAAGGTCTTGCTTCATTTGGGCCCATTTATAGACCATTGAAACTTTCGGCCCATAAACGACCGTGCAGGATTTGGGTCATATTCGGCCATATTTGACATTCGGCCTGTTAGAGGCCCACTATAGATTTGGGCCACTTTCGGCTTGTTGTGATTTTCGGCCTGTTAACGTCGGACGAAAGCCATGTGCCATATGTGGCCCAACGTCACATCGAGCCCAATAACGGCCCATATAAAAATGGCGATAATCTAGCCCGACCGAACTTCCGGCCTGTTAAAGGCTCGTGTATTAGGTCGACGCATTTACGGCCCGTCCGAATTTCGACCTGTGAAAGATCTGCATCATAAATGGGCCCAATCTCACTTTCGGTCTTTTAAAGGCCCATGTTTTTATGGGCTCGAGATATTTACACCTGTAAAGGCCTATTGTTACTGAGGGCCCAAATTATGTTTAGGCCTGTTAAAGGCCCACTACGGTACAGGCCTACCAGAAAAATATGAAATCTTATGCTGATTTAGGCCCAGATATTGTTAGTGGGCTACATGCAAATTTCGGCCCATAATCGTTTTTAGCCCAATTGGAATGGGCCCGATGAATGTTGGCATGTTGAGCTCCTACGAAGCTTTCGGCCGAATACATTACTAAGATAAACCTACACTATACAAAAATAGCATCGTAGTTATTGCAGCCTTTGGCAGCATCATAAATGTTGTATCAGAACAAAATAAATTCCAACCATACAACAAAAGGCCTGTTGGCATAAAGTTTACAGTCCTTGCAGATAAAAGCACCATCAGATGTATAGAAGCACATATCATTTGGCCTCAGTGCTAATGTTTTAGGCTGTAGAATCTAATGGAGTAGCACGATCTTCACCTTTTTTCCGCCATTGCTCTTGAACAACGAAGCGAATGTCTGATAGTCTGGTTTCAAAACCATTCATATCTTGACGACATTTGTCAACCACTATTCTTGTTTCCAAAACGACGTCCATTAGGGATTGGACTTGTGTCTGGAGCACAGATATATCACTTTGTCTGGCAGGAAGATTTTGTTCAGTAGGCGATTTGGACAAGGTTACCTTGACAACCAACCCAGAATTACGCAGGAAGGTGCTTTTTGCACTGTTAGTGGAGAGATACTGACGCACTGCAGCAAGAGGTGACATTGTGCCTATGGTAGCCTCATCACCTTCAGGTGGTTGTGGGTGTTCAATCATTTGTTCCATAGCTTCCTGAAAGTAGGTTACACGTTTATACATAACTTATTGTGGTGAACTGCTGTAATACATTAGCATGTATTGTAGTGCCAACTACATAGTAAAATCACTTTCGGAACATATGTCTGTAGCATGCCTACTGTATTGTCTATTTCCTCACATTCGTTGACATCTAAGGATAAAGAGACATGGTTTAAAGTAGGATGAACATAGTATGGCATCATTCATACCATGGGCAAACAGATATAAAACAAACAGGCTATTTTATCATTGTGTGCGCACGTGAACATAACAACTAGAATACAGATCAAGACCAAAATAATATCCTTCATATCTTTTAAACCATGTAAGGTGAAATGATACGTTAAGACAACTGTGTATAAAGTAAACAGAGTAACTGACATTGGCTGCAAATCAAGTAGTTAAATGAACACATCACAGTACCAACCAGTTCAAAGGTAGGAGGAGTAAGGACTTACAACAGTGGCTTGAACTGGTGTGCTCATGCCCTTCATCTTGCTGGTGTGGCAATCATTGAAGATTTGCACTGCATTCGGTTCAGGTTCTTTTTGGTCCGCACATGCTTTCCTCTGTATTTGGAACAAGCCAATATAGATACGATAATATGGCATAGAAAAAAGAAGGAAGTAGCAGCTATTTACAGGAGCCTCACAGTGTGCAATATAGCTACGAGATCCTGTTGTCTGTTGGAATTTCACTTTAGAACGGTTGGTCTTGTTCTTCAAACAGTTAGCCTAGAAGAAGATACACTTGTAAGGCACATACATAAATACAAGTTCAATATGTGGTCCGATCAAATACATATAGCCTACGATACTTTGGATCAGACCGGTGTTTAACGAGGGCTTTCCAAAGTATTCATCTCGTAATATATTCCAATCGGAGATGTTTGGGCGATCTCATTGTTAACCTTGCCTTCAAAGTGAGATTTTCTAAGGTGGTACCGACACTGTCGCAGAGCAGACTGAAAAACATGAGTGCATGCTTGTTTAGTTGCATCATCTTTCGGATCCAACTTGAACCTCATCTGTTGAAAAAAGAATGTGAGTCTTATTAGGAGGAAGCTAGAAAGTATGGGAGAGAGCAAGACAATATTACTAATTGCGATGAATAACATTACTTACGGATAAATGGTCAAGGAAGGTGTTAAACTGGGTATTGTCTTTCTCATTCTGCATCTTTGGATCCACGTTGGGAGGATACGTGCATGACACCTAACGGCTGCCTCTGATACTAACTTGGCTGACTCTGTAGCATCACGTGGCCTTTTTAAACCTGCCTCAAAATGGATCTCCATTCTTCCTCCTTTAGATTTTGTTAATCTGTCAAGCATTATCCCTGATGTCTGTTTCCTCTTGCGTCATGGTGCTAGTTCAACAACGAATATGGAAAGTGTTAGTGTACATCAAACTGTGAGAGTACATATAAAGGAGCATGCAACTGCAACTTGACTCGATCAGGTACCGTCTTGGTGTTGATGCTCATGAGGTTCATCTGATCTTGCCAAGTCCTGTTGTGTTCGCAGTGCTTCGGAAGTAGTGTTAGGTGTGAAGGCAGCTTGGGAACTGGCCAGTTCCGGAGAAAACGAACGAGTAACTCGTTGAGATGCTGGTACAATTGAAGCGGATGTTGCAGCTGGTGGAGCAGGTGATACTGTGTTTGTAGATTTAGCCGGTAGACTTGGAACTTCTACTGCACTATAAGTACCAGCATAATCTGGACGGTAGATCCTTTTCTGTTTCACCCGACGAGTAACACCACTCCCTACTATATTATTTTCCTTGCTCTTTTTGACTTTGCCATGTCAAGCCGTACCCACAACACAAAAGAATAAAATCACTCTTCAGAACTCATTGATGCATGATACAGACAAGCAATACTTTGATGTAAGACAACCGTATGAGGATGGAATATGTAAGAAAAACATGACGACATGACATATTCACAGCTACAATGTGTAAACTAAGCAAAAGGATTTTCAAGAAAATAGAAGTAATGCAAGCTAGACACCATATGAAAGATGCAACCAATATTACTCTGCCAAGTTAAAAGTGTCTTGTCATAAGTGGCAATTCGAAAAATTAGAAGCAGTACAACATAGAAATCAATGCAAGATGCAACCACTATCAAACTGCCATGTTAAAAGTGTCCAATCATGAGTGACTGATGCGGGATACACAACAGCAAAGATTTTGATGTAAGAACATGGTATGATAGATAGATGCGATGTATTCTAGACACGTAACGCCATGTCATATGCACATGTATAACGTATGAACTCAAAGTGGTGCAACTTAATCAAAATAGAAGAAATACAGGCTAGACAACATATGCAACATGAAACCAATTATCACACTGTGAACTTAGCGCAAGCACCTGCGATGGTGGAGTACGGGAGATGAACTCATCATGTAGACTTGGGACTTCAACTTCATTAGCAGTAGTAGTGGAAAATCTAGAGAGTCTCTGTTTGCGTCGGTGCGGAGGACCACCAACATCCCCTAACTTACTCTTTTCCTTCCTATTTTCTGATATTGCCTTATGAAGTCAAAACCACAAGAATATGAATAAAATTAGCTCTGCATAACTGGTTGATGCATGATACAGACGAACACTACTTTGACGTAAGGCAAGCGCATGATAGGAGGATGGAATATATACAAAAAAGGCAGCGTTTCATATTCACACATACGATAGGATGATGGAATATGTATGAAAAAATAGTAAGCGGAAGGCATTTCAACAAAATTAGAAGAAATGAAAGCTAGGCACCATATGAACATGCAACCAATATCACTCTATCAGGTAAAAAGTGTCTCGTCGTAAGTGCCATTTCAAGAAATTAGAAGCATACAAGCTAGAAGAAAATGCAAGATGCAACCTACATCACAGTCCCAAGTTAAATGTGTCTTATGGGTAAGTGATCGTTGCAGGTATAAGTTGTAAGCTACGCAGATGCAATTGAACATAATCAGAAGCAATACAAACTAGACATCATACGGAAAACGCAACCACATATAACAGTTCCAAGTTAGAGCAAGCACCTGTGATGGTGGAGTAGGGGAGATGTGCTCATCATGTACACGTATGTTCTAGAAACAGGAACACATGTCATATTCACAGGCATTATGTGTAAAGTAAGCAGATGCAATTCAACAAAGTTAGAAGCAATACAAGCTAGACATCATACGCAACATGCAACCACATATAATAGTGCCAAGTTAGAGCAAGCACCTGTGATGGTGGATTAGGGGAGATCTGCTCATCATGTACATGTATGTTCTAGAAACAGGAACACGTGTCATATTCACAGGCATTATGTGTAAAGTAAACAGATGCAATTCAACAAAGTTAGAAGCAATACAAGCTAGACATCATACGCAACATGCAACCACATATAATAGTGCCAAGTTAGAGCAAGCACTGTGATGGTGGAGTAGGGGAGATGTGCTCATCATCTACATGCTACATTGACTGTCTAGCCTTGTGTTGTCTTGCGAATCTTGTTGGGAGGATGGCGGAGTAGAATCTGTAGAGAACCTCCGTTTCAGTTGCTCGGAAGGACCACCATCATCCAATGCCTTGCCAATTTCCTTTAGGTTTATTGATTTTGCATTGTGAGGTCAAACCGACAAGAAAAAGGGATATAATTCGCTCTTCAGAACTCATTCATGCATGATACTGACGAACACTACTCTGATGAAAGGCAAAGTCATCATACGAGGATGGAATATGTACGAAAAAATGGACGGCTTGACATATTCACACCTATGATGTGGTAACTAAGGTAAGGCACTTCAACAAATTAGAAGCACCGCAAACTAGACACCATATGAAAGGTGCAATCAATATCACTCTGCTAAGTTAAAACTGTCTCGCCATAGGTGGCGTTCATCAAACTAGAAGCAATACATGCTAGAAATCATATTTAAGACGCAAACCAATATCACACTGCTAACTTAAAGGTGTTCCATCATAAGTGACTGATGCAGGATACATAAGAAGAGTAGTTTCATGTAAGAACATGTTGTGATAGACAGATATAGTATGTACCAAAGATAGGAAAGCGTGTCATATTCACACGTATCATGTGTAAGCTAAGCAGCTGTAGTTTACACTAATTAGGAGCAATACAAGCTAGACACCATATGCAACATGCAACCAGATATCACACTGCCAAGTTAGAGCAAGCACCTTGGATGGTGGAGTAGGGAGCGGAGACTTGGACCTTGTAATGCACTATCAAGCACAAGGAGAATCGCACAGATGCTCGCTTACGTTCCTCGCAGAGGACCACCGTCATCGCCTTTCCTTACTTTTTTCCTTCCTCTTTCTTGATTTTGCCTTGTCAAGTCAAACCCACAAGAAAAAGGAATAAAATTTGCTCTTCGTAACTCATTGATGCATGATACCGATTTAACACTACTTTCATGTAAGGCAGCCGCATGATAGGATGATGGAATATGTATGAAAAATGTGACGGCGTGGCGTATTGACATGTATGATGTATAAAGTGTAAACTAAGCACAAGGTGCTTGAACTTGTCGAGAATCAATGCAAGCTAGAAACCATATGAAAGATGAAACCAATATCACTCTGCCAAATTAAAAGGGTGCCCTAACAAATGTATTTGACCAAATTAGAAGCAATACATGGCAACAGGCTAGAAATAATATGCAATATGCAACGAATAAAGGTGACTCATCGTAAGAGCATCTCCACTCGTTGGCGCTCCCAGGAGGTCCTTTTTTCGCGGCTTGGGGTCGCGCCGGCGGAATTTTAGGCTTCAGGAGGCAAATTTTCCCAGCCGTCGCCCCACCCAAGACGCATTCCGAGGACGCTTGGCGGCATCCCGCAAGTCGACACCGTCTCCAGCACCATCGAGGACGCCCTCCACCGTCCGCCACGCACCACCAGCCCTCCGTCCTCGTGCCCTCCGTCCAGCTCCCTCCTCCACGCGAGCCAGCTCCGCCACGGCCATGCGTGCTCTACGCTCCATGCCAGCCATGCATGCTCCGCTCCAACCGCATGCGAGCGCGAAATTGAGCTCCGCGCCGGGCCATGCGTGCTCTCTCTGGTCGCGCGAGCGTGAGCTCTGCGCCGGGCATGCAAAGCGCCGACCTTGTTGCGGCCAGCTTCGGCCTTGACGGAGACGTCGTCCGCAACCCGGAGTAGAGCAGCTCCCAGGCAGACGGGCGCGGCCGAGCTCCGCCACGCACAGGCGGGCGCGTGCGAGCTCCGCCCCTGCCACGCGCGGCGAGTGCAAGCTCTGGCCACGGCTCCTCCCCGTGCAGCTCGGCGTGCAGAGGAGGCTGGTCCCGAGGCGGCATGCGCCGGAGGCGAAGAGGGAGAGCGAGGCGACGAGCAGCGTGCCGAGGAGGACGAGCCCGACGGGCACCATCCAGAGATGCTCCCGCGCCGGGTGGAACGCCACCGCCCACCACACCAGCACGCCGGCGCCCGCCAGCCCCACCACCGCCACGCACGCCGCCACGTCGCAGCACGCCCATGATCTGGCCCACTCGGCCTCCGCCCCCGTCGACTGTCGCCCTCCTGGTCCTCGGCCCGCCGTCTCCATGGCCTCTGCCCCTGCCAATGCGCGGCTAGCTGAGAGGAGAAAGAAGGGGGTGGGCAGAAGGAAAAAGGAAAGAGAGGAGAGAGGAGGAGAGGAGAGAGAGAGGGGGTGGGTGGCTGGCGTGGGGGAAAGAGATTGGTTAAGCAAAAGCGCCGGTGCTCCCAGACGCCCCCAATAGCCTGGGTGTGGGCTGCGCTCGCCGGCGGTGTTTTTCGTCAAATCTGGCGAAAAGTGAGGTCCTGGGGGGCCGAGTGGGGCGTTTTTTACCCACCGGCGCCTAAAAAGTGGCCTCGGGGCATCCTGGGGGCGCTAGTGGAGATGCTCTAAGTGATTGATGCAGGATACAGAAGAGAGGTAGTTTCATGTAAGAACAAGGTTAACACATAGATGTAGTGTGTACCAAAATAGGAAGGCATGTCATATTCACAGGTATAATGTGTAAACTAAGCAGATGCAATTTACCCTAATTAGAAGCATTACAAGCTAGACACCGTATGGAACATGCAACCACATATCACACTGCGAAGTTAGAGCAAGTACCTGTGATGGTGGTGTGGGGGAATTGCGGTCATCAACTAGAGATCTACGTTGACTATCTTCATTTAGCCTTGCTGTTTCTTGAGAATCATGTGGGGAGGATGACACTGCACTCTTTAAACGAGTATGGCGTCTCACAAGAACTCCACCTCGGGTGACTGTCTCATCATAAGTGATTGACGAGGGATACAAAAGAGTATTAGTTTGATGTACGAACATGGTTAATAGACATATGTAGTATGTATCAAAAACAGGAAGGCATGTCATTATCAAAGGTATAATGTGTAAACTAAGCAGATGCAATTTAACCAAATTGGAAGCAATACAAGCTAGACACTATATGCAACATGCAACCACATTTGACAGCACGAAGTTAAAGCAAGCACCTGGGATGGTTGTGTGTGGCAATTGAGATCATCAACCGTAGAGCTACGTTGCCATCGTCTCCAATCACGACATCGCATCCTTTAGAGCGCTGAAACACTTAGTGCTTATCTTCGAATTACACTAGAGCGACTTCTGTCTTTTCTTTTCAGCATTCATCAACACTGCGTCCGAGTCTGAAATACCCATGCATAAAAAACAATAGTGTGAGTATGGGTGAAGTGTGTGCACAATTAGTACAGTGTAAAGGTAGCAGATAGCAGGTCGGTGAGAAGTAAATGATGAGAGACATATGATAGCTCTACAACATGCATGGCACACTAAATTAGTACAGGATTCTATGAAAATAACATTTGACTGAAAACAAATAGGCCAGTCCATTTTTTCTGCATCGTCCGATGTACAAAGAACAGGCACATCGCCTTCATCTACCTCCAGCCAGTCAGTGTTGACGATCTTCCTCGAAACGGCAGCGACCACCGGACCAGTCCCCTGCCTGCGCCCTTCCCTCGATCTCACCGCACCACCATGCTTGGCACCGCCCTCCGGCCATCCATTCAAGCCCCGCCGACCTCCAGATCGGTCGCAAGCAGCTCCTGCGCCCCACACCCCTATGATAGACACCGATGCGCCGCTTCCCGTAACAAAGTGACTAGGTGCTCCAGCTACTAAGCCGGTGCTGCTTCTTTTAATTGCAGTTCGACCGACCACGAATTGAAATCCAGGCGGGCTACTGACCTCTAGCAAAGGTGAAATAGTAAAGGGAGGAAACCTTGTGCATTTAGTATCACGAAGAAGATGCAGTAAGAAGCACTCAACTAGTTTCTTTCGTGGGATGAATACGGTGTGAGCAGAGACGTAAGGTTTGCACAAATAAGGGAAGAGGAGTACCTCTTTACCGGCAAAGGCTGTGTGTCCTCCTTCTGTTTTTCCAACAATCTTCTTGTGGTTCGCTGGAAATGAGAAGTTGTGGAGGATAATGCAGCCTTGGACGAACCCATGGCCAAGTTGTTGAGTGTGGTGCGGTGGCCATCTGTCGGCGGCGGGGAAGCAGATCAGAGGCAGCAAACAACGGCATAGAGGGAACAGCTCTGGTGCGGTGGACGGTTGCGACAGTGGAGCGGCAATAGTGAGGCGCAGGACGGCGTGGTCGGAGTGGTTCTGGTACGGCGCACGTCGGCGTCGGCGTCATGGAGGCAGCTCTACCTCGGCTTCAGCTGCAAGTCCTTGAGGGCGTTGCGGTTGCAGTTGCATTGGACGACGACGTCGGGGTACCGGCTCCGGCATGATGGAGGAGGGCGGCGGTGGATTGGGCGCTATGGGGTGGAGGACGGAGGGGGCTGGGGTTTCATGGGTTGGTGGAGAGGGCGTGTTGGCGCCCACGGAGTCTGACTGGGGAAACGGAGGGAGGCGGGGACGGAAGGGGGACCAATGTTTCGGTTTGGGACGCACTTGTTTGAAATTTGGGGAAAGTTACAAACTTTGCTCCCATCTAAAATTTCGGACATATTGCGGGTTGGGGGTAGGACAGTAATCTGAGGTGTCCCAAATGTGGGCGGGATAGATTTTGGCCGAGCGCATGGGTGTTTAGGTGCCCACGGCATATGAATGCTTCTCGGAGGCAGTTGAGACAGGCGTCTTGGTGAAGTTACAAAACCTACCCCGGTTTAGACCTTTGGACATCGAGCCGATAGGCTACACGGGCTAGAGTCAGGACAGTAATTTCCTATCACCAAACATTAGTCTCGCGCGGTTTCGGGTGACCAGAGGCCTATTTGGCGCTTCGTTGAATATTTGGGAGCAGAAGCATTAACGTTTTCGGTTCTCTTGAATTGAACATTCAAGATTTGTCAAACTTCACAAATCTTTACTCTTGAAAATCCTAAAGCTACGATTATTTTGGAATGGAGGTGGTACATTTGAATATACATTGTAAATGAGTATATATTAAAAAATATGCAACTTACCTCAGTTCATGCATGGTTCCAGATATAATCTCCTTGGTTGCAAAAAAAAGTTAGACATCCGTATGAATATATATAGCATGTTCAAGCGCACAACAATGATTGATGCCCCCCTTTACATCTGATTTACAAATGCCATTTATCTCGGCTTCAAATAGATGAATGCACTTCCTATGAATTGGAATCTTCGAAACCCCCTTTATGTTGAATTCGACATGTATTCTATTTCGTAGCTAGCAATTTGGAATGTATCCATGCAAGTGACAAATGTATAAAGTGCTTCACACTAACAACAGGGAGTGCACTAATTAATGTTTATATATGAATTGCAAAAGCATCCATTGCCTGTATTTCAAACCGCTCTCACTCTATGGATCGATAATATGAAATAAACACATGCACATGCTAGAATTCAATAGAGTATGGGTGTCTAATAGACTGATTTTCGTCCATACGCAATTTGCAAAATTCATGATCTCATCCAAAAATAATAATGCCATTTATATTTTAATTTAATGCATAGAACCGCCTTTTACAGGTAGATGCACTATGCCTCGGCCCGTTCTCACAAACGCGCTATATATCTCTCTATCTACCGCATAAGTGCACACACTTTATATGCATCGACATTTCTCTTTCACACATGCTCACAATCTCTTTCGGGGTGTCGGGGAGTCTCACGCACATGCTCTCTCTGTATCTCTCTCTCTCTCTCTCTCTCTCTCTCTCTCTCTCTCTCTTTCTGACTACTACTTACCACTCTTTCCACTAATCTCAGTTGGAAAACACTATTTCTCTCACATGCATATATACACACGCACGGTCTCTACTAGCCCTCTGTACGCACATATATGTGCCTATGTGTCTCCATGACGACATTATCTTTAGGCCTCTCGCACACATTGCCCCCTGCATACACACCTCTCTCTTAGTAGTTGGCAGATATGATTCCATCATATCATTCGGTAGGATATCCCTGACTGTTAGGCTGGATGGTAATACGAGGCAAAGTTTTACCCTAGTTCGGACCCTTGCAGTTGAGGAAAAAGCCTACTCCTGGTACTGTATATTAGTGTACAAAGTACACGTGAATACCATGCATTGTGCGTGTGTGTATACTATCGAAGAACTAGCCCCCAAGCTTCTATAACATACTGGGGGCCTAGGGTTACAAATCATATATAGTCGGCTTATCACCAGTGGGGATAGAGTCCTCCGTGACTCTGGTAGCTAGCTTCGTGTTGTACGCCGAGTCCTCCACATGGGTCGTCATATAACACGTCTCGATCCAACCTATGTGGCGCAGGATGGAACCGACCCATGAGTCCTCATGTTGACCCACCAGAACTAGAAATGACGTGCCCACCACACCACACACGCAATCGGCCACTAAGAAAATAAGCATATACGATAGTACAATGTTATACATGAAAGTTAATTGCATGGTGCATCCAAAATATTTATTCTGCTTTGTGAATGTTTATATATTCTCCTAAATATTAGTCACGGGAAAGAGAAACGAAGGACGTATCTCTCCTTGTCTCCACCGGACATCCCCTCTTTCTACACCACTTTCACGTACGCACACAAACTATCTCTCGGCCCTCTAAAAGTATGCATGCCCATGACACATTCACGCATGATGGTCACTGTATTTAAAGCTAAAGCACTATACGGTCACTAGAGTTTAGAATATGCTCATTACGGTCACCGTATACATTCTCATGGTGATCATACGGTATCTAGCTCACGATACGTCTCCGTATTTTCCTGATGACACTGACAGACTTTACATTTGATGCGTGCTCCATATTTTGTTGACGACACTTACGGTCATTGTATTTGAAGCGAAAGCACGATATGGTCACTGGACTTCGGAATAAGCTCATCACGATCACCACATACATTTTGTCGTGCTAACCAACATGTGGTTGGATGGTTAGGAGGACAGTGGTTTCTCGAGCCCACCAGGGTTAAAGTCCTAGTGCTCGCATTTATCTTGGGTTAATTTCAGTATTTTCCGGCGATGTGCGTTTAGTGGGAGGAGACGTTCCACTCGACTACGAGGCACCTATGGTGACTTCATAAAATCTCAAGATCATATGCTGGCCCACTCTTTCGAAGGTGCTCATAGAGGTAGGGTCTGCGTGTGTGCGCTTATACTTGTGAGTGCTTGCGTGTATATATGAGCCCTTGCATCTGTACCGTGTTAAAAAAAATACATGTCATGATCATACGGTCACTGGCTCACCCGTACAGCTCCGTATTTTGTTGATGAGACAATCAATTGACCAGTCAAATGTTCCACGTGGCGCAACTAGTGTTGCACCATCGGGGCGCGTAACCTTGTGGCCCACCTGTCAGCCCGTATATGAAAGAAAAAAATGGTAGTTTGAGTCTGTACTGTGTTAATAAAATACATAGTACATTTCAGAGTGATCATACAGTCACTGGCTCACCATACAACATCGTATTTGTTGATGACACAATCAATTGACTAGTCAAACGGTCCACATTCAGCAGTGCACATTACCATAGGGCCCACCCGTCAGCGCGTATATGAAGGACAAAAATGGTAATAAATTAGTGGTCGGTGGGTACTCGAAGTCGTGAGACCTCTGGTTGGCAGTCGCCGGGGGTGCGGGGGGTGGGCGCGTTGATTGGGCGATGGGGTGGGGATCACCGGATAAAAAGCTCGGCGCGGGGGGGCCTAGAGGGATGGCCGGTGCGGCAGCGGACCGGCGGTGAGGTGTGGTTTCGGGGCGGGCAGGGCGGCGTGGCGTCACGGGGTGACGTGGCAGCGTGGGCCGGCCGCGGGCGGTGGGGGCCGGCGGTTCGGCCGGTTGTGGCTGGCGGCTCAGGGGGGTGGAGTTGATGATAAACTGCAGGCCCTTGATTTCGTATCCAACTACTGGAAAATCTAATGACCAGAGATGAAAAAGTCAGTCGACTGATGTGTAGCCTCACCCCGCATGTACACATGCACGCACGCAAGACACGCACGCATGTAGGCATGCAACACTGACACGTACGCATAATGAACACACGCACGCATGCACGCGTGCAACACTGACGCATACACATGCACTAATGAACACACGCACGTACGCACACATGCATGCAACACTGAAACGTACCCTTGCATGCACGCAACACTCGCACGCCTGCATGCACACAACACACGACGCAAGACACACGCTCAACCTATACGTGCATGCACCGTTTGTTAAGGACATGGATTGTTACGGGTATTAATCAATCTTATCTGTGATAAGCAGAACATTGATGTTTGTAGCGGTCTTTATGAATCACAACATATCAAACGAGCTATCAACATAGTAGGCTTATCTACATGAAAAGGATGACATCACACTCAATAAACAATCATTGGGTTATGAAATGCCCGCTTCTGACCGCCCTGGCCCACCAAAGGTTCCTCTGCTGTGCGCTGCCTGCGTTGGGTCATTTACATGTAGGCCATGTACTCAAAGATCCCACACGTTAGTGGAAGAACGGCGCGCTGTCCTGCGTCAGAGTCGAGGGCGCCACTCGCCGCACGCCCGGCTGAACACGCCTCCTTGCCGCATTCAGACGCCTCCATGAAACCCGCCCGTGTGGAAGCCGAGAAACCCACTCTGGACACACGTCCGTTCATGACCGAGCCGGCATTAAACGCAACGCCGGCCGAGCTCCTTGCGTCCACCGTCTATTTAACCTCCTATTTAAACGAGGCCAAACGCCAGCCAAGAATCGCACACCTCCGCCGCTCCCCTATCTCCTCCTTCACCATTTTGTCCACTCTTACAATGGCTTACGGAGAGTAGTTATTCCGCATCCAAGCCGGCCGGGTGGCCCGCCGAGCCCGCCGGATATGAGCTATGCAGCTTGCTGATCCACCTCCCTCCCCTCGCCCGACGGAGCCAGCTGCCGCCCCAAGCCGGCGCACGGTTCAGCAACTCGCTGCTCCAGGCCGGCTCGACGAGGAGCGGCGCACGGGCGTCGTTGCTGCCGTCCATGCCGCCGCCTCATACTGCGTCTCCCATTTTTGTGGCCGAGACTCCCATGCCGGTGGCCGCGCCATGCAGGCAGCGACAGAAGCCGGGTGCGCAGAGAGCGACGAGTCGGTGGCCAGCGCCTCCGCGTCCGCCGCCATCATCAAGGAGAAGTAGAACACGGGAGGCCGCCGCCGCTTGGGTCCCATGAAGGCCACCACGGAGGCGACGCCAGCGAACACAGCAGGTGTCTTGCCGGATCCTTTTGTTTCGAGGACCTTCGTCGACCCCGCATATACCTTCGGGGCTCCCGGTAGTCCGGTGATCGTGCTGCCGGACATGAGGAACACATATCGATCGGCGGGCGACCATTTAGGCCAGGTATTATATACCTGTGTTGTCTAGAACTAGCACCGCGTAGTTCATTTGAATGTAATGAAATCCGTTTTGTTTGTATGAAAATCTGGTATCTTATATGATTTCCATCGTTGTTTATATGAAATATCGCCGTGTTTGCGTGAATTTCGTCCGGTTGGTTGAGTTGCTGTCATAATGTGTGCGGCTACAGTTGGATGGCGTAATTTGCGGGTCGCCGGTTGGTCTGCGGGCGACTCAGGCGGCATGGTGGGACAAAAAGAACACAGCTCGTGCGAGCTCGTCTCCAACATGCGCGCTGGAGGATGCATGAGCACCCGAGCCATTCCTTGTTCATCTGTCGCGAAGGCACCGGTGGACAAAAGGGTCGCCAATATTTTGGCTACCCCGGGCAAGATCCAAACAGCCCCTCCCAACAGATTCAAATCCTTCGTTCGCCGTGGAATTTTGCCATGTGTTGTTTTCATGGACTAGCAAGATGCCCGTGCATTGCACGGAACATCAAGATGCATTCTTTTACAAAACACCTGTTGTGATTGACCCATGCAGGAGTAATCCCATTTTGTAAAAACTAATGATTTTTGTATCGGATAAATGGTATCTCGAGAATTTTATCGGACTCCATTTTTGTATACAAGGCCACAAACCCATATTACAGGTACCAAGGCAAAAATTAATGTTTTCTAACTCAATGTTGCAAGCCACCTTGTTTCCTTGTTTGCCGTGTAAATTAATGTGTATTCTTCTCTTTCATGCACATCAAGCCAATGCTCACACTCCCGCATGCATGCAAGGGATAATTAATGTCCTCCTTTGCTAATAGTACTATGAGGAAAACACCATTAATATTTCATCGATTAGTGTTAGTGGCCTTGTATATCTGCAAATTGTAATTTTGATAGTGGCCTTGTATATAAAAATGGAGGGAGAAAGATGAGAGATAAGGTGAGGAGGAGTGGGGCGTGGTGGTCGGACTGGGCGGAGGCATGGGGATGGACGGCACATTATGTCTAGGTTTGTATCTCTATAGTCCCTCTCACACACACCCACGTAGGTGGGGGACGTGCACGAAGAGAAGAGGTGCACGCACGTTGCGCGTACTCCCATCTCTTCCCAACCACACCCGCGCGGGTACACGGTGGAGCTCATTTCTTTACGAAAAGGCAGCCCACGTGGTAATTTGACCGTGTATTGGTTGTCCACTTGGTGGAGGGAGGATCGTCTACCATGGGTGAACAAACAAATTGCGACTTGACGCGTTATGTTAAAAAAGAGGCGAACCATGTGGGGCCTACCTTAGAGGCAAGGCTCTATACACTGGAGTACTTTTGATGTGTCCCGTCAACTCGCAGAACAAGGAGAAACTTGCTTAGTACACCGTCTCCCCCGCCCACGGGCGCGGTGGCTCATAGGATGAGGTGAAGCTTGCTTACTAGTAGTAGTACTGTACGCCTTACGCCCGCTCCCTCACCCACGCGCGCGGTGGCTCGCAGGACGAGGAGAAAATTTTACTACTCCCTTTGTTTACTCCTCGTCCATACTACCTTGGTTAGAGAGATTATAATATTGTTTGGAATATATATGTCCTTTAGTACTCCCTCCATTTACTTATACAAGGCCACTATAAAAAAATACATTTTGCATCTATACAAGGCCACAAATAGTAATCGAGACAAAAGTTACTACTCCCTCCTTTCTAGTTTATGGCTCAATTTCAAAATCTCTCCAACCAAGGTAGACGGTGAGTGGTCGAATTAATTTCGTACTCCTAGTTTGCACAAGTAATTAGTACGCTCGTTTTGTCAAGAAGTTATGTTTACCGAGGCATTAATTAGAATGAATGCATGAATGACCACTAAATTTCCATGAACTTCTACATGCATTGGTGAGTTTACTCTTGACACTGCTTGCATCGGGTGATCTAACGCACCTCGGAATCCAACATGTGATGGTACTACTACTACTAGTAGAATTGAGACTTATAAAACGGAAAAACGAATGTTTTTCAGATGAGCCCTATAAACCCTAGTGGGTGCATACTCCGTAATATCATATTTTCCCAAAACTAAGTCTCTCAACCTTTATTTGCTCGTTTCCCTTCCTGCCTCCTTGCCTCGAACAGACTATGCCAAACTCCCCTGCCTGCCACGCGGGAAAAGACCCACCCTCGCCTTTTTTAGTCTGGGTTTGTATCGATGGATCGCGCGAAGCAGCAAAAACCCAAGCCGTGTCTTGTACTCCTCCGTCGACACTCGCTTTCAGGAATTCTGTACTTCCTGTCGCCGACATGTGGGACATATAGCAACCGGTTCGACGTGTCAAGCACCAAATAACAGTGCAGAACAACAGGGGGACGCACTTTTGATCGTATCTCCCCAGTAGTAGTAGTAATGAGCAATGAGACGTCAAATCACAATGCCGCACCTTCCTAGATGGACGAAGCAACCATTATTTCACACTTCGGTTCGCGATCACCTCAAACCACGTAGTATTGCTTCTGCCTCAAGAGGGACACACGCATCGCCTTGGTACATCATGACACGTGGGACCACATGACAGGCCATGCTCCCCCGCCGATCGCTCGGTAAAATCACCTCATTTTTACTACTATACTTCCTCGGTATCGGTTTACATGGCATGCACGTCATTCTAGGTTGAGAATTTAACTGGATATATATGTGATGAACATTATATGTTTAGAAACTACATCCTCTTAATAATCCAATGATATACTTTTTGTGACATAGTAACTCAGATTTAGTTAGTCAAATGGATGACCTAGAACTACGTGCACGCCCTATAAACCGAGACGTCTAAAAAATGAGACGGAGAGGGTAGTTCAGTACGTATCTTTTTAGATCAATATAGTCGGGATTCACCAAGGAGCAAAACCAAGTGGTAGGCTGCACCTGTCGTGTTGGCGTAGCGACTCAAGCAGGGTCAGTCCGCACACGAAATGGCGACACACTTAACATGACCCCTTTGGCCGACATGTGGCTCATCCACCATCTTGTTCCACGTGCGATGCACCAAATTACAGTTCGGAGCAGCGGTTGGAATTGGAGGCACCCCGGTCGTAGCGCCGTAGTAGTAGAAAATGAGCGATGAGGGGTCAAATCACAAAGCCCCACCTTTCCCACATTAACCTAGATGGACGAAGCAACCATCATTTCACTCTAGGGCGCAAGAGCATAAAAAAAAGAGAAAACCAATGATGCATGCGGCAGCTACCTAGGGCACCCTAGGGTAGGGGTCTCCACTACAGATCATTTTTTTTGAAAGCGCCTCCACTACAAATCGGCTTCTCCCTCGTCCTCTTGAAGAAAACCGATGATGCGTGCGGCGGTAGGGTTTGTAGGAGTACTACTAGGGCGTGCGGGGCCACATCATAGTAAACGGGAGAGGGATTGAGTTCGAGTCGACACCTTAAATATGTGTGGGCCGCTTGGTTTTAGGGGAACGAGGCAGCATTTTGGGTTCGGGGACCAGTGGAGATATAGTACGTACAAAAAATTGTGGACGTAGGTTCAGCGAAAGGCAATGATGCATGGGCCCTGCATTTTGATATACCCGGGGCCGCGTGAAATTTGCTACTCTACTCAAAACTAGTATGTTACACATGCATTGAACGCATGAGATTTCGAAACCAAATTATGAATAAATACACACTATAGCATGTAAAGCTTTGAATCATATATGCATGATGTAGATGTTTGTTTAGTTCCTATAGTTCATCTCATTCAAAATCAATTAGTTTTATAAAAATGTTAAGATTCATGGGGTTGTGCATTGTAAAGCATAAAGTAGAAAACAAATAATGGCAATTCATTTAGAAAAAAATTAATTACGATACGGAAGATTCTAGAACAAAGGAGAAGTGCTTGTGTTTTGAGGTTTGTGCATTATGCTTAAGTTCAACCATGGAGTCTTCTAAATTGTACACGTGGCAGATCTGGTGGAATGTTGATGATATCCAACGACCAAAGAGTGCTCGGATTTGCCATCTAAGACTTTGTCAGATTAGCTTCATCCAGCGACCATCTTTCAAGTTATTCGCACACGATATAGTTCTTGTGCCATAGTTGCATGTCTTGGAATAAATCTACTAGTGGGTTGTACTAGCTATTTAGGAATAGAAGATCTATACGTGGAAGTTGTAGGGAAAGAGATGACATGGAGTATCTCAATTCCTATGAGTAGGGATTGGAAAAGAGATGTCATTTGGTTGACATAATAGGAACTTTTCTATTGAATCTGGAGATGACATGTATCTCAATTCCTATGAGGAGGTATTAGAAAAGATATGTAATTTGGTTCATATCATAGGAACTTTTCTATTGAAAATACGCCAATGTTTATGTTCCTTTGAAATTAGGGAGTATAGGAATCCATTCATATGAACCAAGTGGCTCTAAAGCTATAGAAATGATATCATGTTTATTTCCTTTGAAATGTGGTGTATATGAATCTATTCCTCTGAACCAATTGGCTCTAAAGGAAAAAATCATATAAAAATCATATCATATAGAGTTCCTATGATATTCCTCCACACCAAAGGATGGTTGAAATTGCTTCAGGTGATACGATGGTCTTTCTTTGTAGACTCCTCCCCCATCTTTATAGTTACCTCTCGAAGATGAATGAAATGATATATACAGGGTATTCTACATGTGCAATTTGGTACACAAAAACTCGGTAAAAGTTTGCGAGGTTTGAATTTTCAATAAAGCTATATGCACAGCATTTTGGAATGGAGGGAGCATACAGTAGTTGCTTACACTCACGTGGAAGATTTGTGTGTAGGAGGAGTGGCTGTTCTGTTAAACGACATGGCAAAACTGACATTGTCGGATGCCGATCTAACGGTTCTTACGGTGTTCGTCAGGAAAAGGCTTGTGGCGAACGTTTGTCGGATAATGATTAACGGACACATGCATTGCATTGATTCGTGCCCCCTCTCTCTCACACACACGCACCCTCCCGAGTCCTCTCGCACCCACCGTCTATTTGCGGTAGACGCCACACACATATGTGCTCTTCACACCCTACCCTCGTAACTTCTAAAAAACAAAAGACGTCGCACACATTTTATTTTAGCTCACACGTCACACACTTATACAATTACTCTTGTGACGAACGTTCTTTGGGCATAGTATATTGTACTCTCACGAAAGCGGTACACGCACACACTAGTTTTCTCACACCCACTCGTGGGTACACGTAGGAGCGCATTTTTTTGAAGCTGATACAACAAAGTCACTCCACTATATATAAAAGGAGGAGCCTTAGCGCTTGCTTTACTAGGGTTCCTCCCGTTCACTCTCTCATGCTCTCCAGATCTAAGCAAGACATAGGTGGCCACACTCTCTCTCAGCTCACGGCTGGTCACAAATCCGGCCGGACAACCTCGACCAGGCGGGGTGTAGGTGCATCGTTCACGCTGTCATTGGCGGCGAGGAGGAGACCAACGGCTGCCAGCTGCGTCGATCGGGCGGCCGTGCCGTTCTCTCCGAGAGAGCGCCGGCTACGGAGGGCCTCTGACCCCATCTTCCTCCCTGCGGTATTGTAGCCGAGATGCGGCCTCCCGACGCCGTCTTTGCCACATGCCTACGACCCTCAGGTATATATTCCTTCGAAACCTGCCTTGCTCTACTGCCCCAACTCCCCACTTGGCTTCGTGTGGATCTTTTTCTACTTCCATCCGCTGTTCCAAAGCCACCTAGACTTTTACTATTATTAGAGGTAAAGCTAGTTCATACAGTCGACTCTAAGAGTTGGTTCAAATAGGGAAGAAAGTGGGAAAGCTGTAGCATGAATCTAGGACTTGGTTCTAAGAGGAAACGGGGGAAAATAGTAGATACTGGCTACCCAACCGGTCTCTTGGTTGAAAAGACGAAGAAAGCATGGTGGATGGCGAAGGGTGGGGGGAGTGGACCTATCTCTTGGTTGAAAAAGGAAAGAAAGTGACGGATGTTGGGGGACAACGCAAATGAGAATGAGCAGGTCTAGATTTCCTGTGCTCACATAGGAAAATGTCGCCGAGGAGATAAAAAATTGGACAAATGCAGACATGCTACCTGAGTGTTTGCCGCTCTCGGCAACCACATCTGCCTCACCACTTTATGCCTCTGCTGTCCCTATGCCCATATCGCTATCATTAATGTAAAATCACATGAAGCATTAAGCAATGCCACCTAATGTCACTATAAGTAATGGTCTAGTGCTGTCGATGAATTGAAGCAATGCCACCACCTTTATATGAAGTGCTTCCGTCTTGCTTTATTTCCCATGAATTGTGTTTTTGCAGTTACACTTAAATCTCACACCGCTAACATTGCTTCATCCCAGTGGAACTACACAAATTTGATTGCACATTTACTGACCATGTGCTACTCGATGACAAAGAACACTAATGCTATTGTTACGCATGTTAATCTAGTGGCAGTGTTGATGTGATGTGATGCTACTTACTTAAGGACACTTTCATACTGTCAATCTAGTGCCAATTATAACACAATAGATGTCGCTGTTAATCATACGCCACTGCAAATATCTATCACTATTTAAATAACCATATTTCGTATTTGCGCAAACATGGATGTATGTCTCCATATCGTTTCGGGATGTCTGTCTCTGTATCGTTTCTATCCGCGCAATCAAAAGCACACACCTCAGTTTTAGTAGAACTGCGCAAAATGTGATGGCTATCCCTTGTTGCCGTCGTCTAACCACCCGTCTTCCAGGTATTCCTACATTGGTAGTTAGTAGGTAGAATGACCAACGCAATATAAAAGAAGTTGATTCAAATGTTTTACTTCCTGATTGCAGTGTAGGGACGAGCGAAAACAGCTGCATCCTAGTCCGGAATGCACTTTCTACCAGTTCATCCATGGACCGAGGACTAGCTGGCACGGCTGCATGGCGGTTTTGTGGTCTGCTTATTTCTGCAAATAGCGGTGCTTAAATTTAGTGGAATGCACAAGAATTTCACCTGGTCAGTACACTGCATGGTTCAGTTCAGCATTCGATTGAGAACACAATTATAATAGGTTATTCTGGAATGAGAGAACCTAACCCTGGATGGTGGCAACAAGAAAAACCAGAGTGAACTCCAGGAAATTTAAGCCTGCCGGGAGGCCCTTTGCTCAGAGAAGCCTTGCTTGTTTTTTCCTGATTCTTAAACCTTCTCACAACTTTGTCTTTTGCTGTGAACTAGTATATGTTTGTTATGTTCTATGAATCATTGAGATGTATAAAATTGCTTAACTTATGCTTTTCAAGTTTTTTATGAAGCCGAGTTTAATGTGAGTGTTCCACATGAACGCTGGACTAGCGATGTGAACGTTTGGAATTTACATTGTGGCCTCGATTAACTGCATGAACCAATCGTAAAAGATACATAGTTGCTTATATGTTAGACAGGAGATTGTTGATTGTTAGCTGGTCGATAGCACAGTGTTGAAGCGAGCTGAGCCAATGTGCCGTGTTTTGCACAACTTCTTACAAGTGGGGTAGCACCAACAGTGCTTACAAGTACTTATCTATACATCGGCGCACAGTTCTCAAACGAGTACTCTATTTCATCAAAACACACACTACTCGTATGATAAAACTAGTGAGGACGCATCTGTTTCGGCAACAATTACGATGATTCACAGGCACACAAAAGTAGCAGCAGTTCCCATAGACGGATTCAAACAGAGTACTAGCCCCATAGGGCTCGATAACAGGCAAGGTTCTGATAATTAGACAGAATCCAAACTACTATTAAACACTAGCTGGGGCAAGTATTTCATGCCTCGATCTAATTTGGGCTGGACACAAGACGGACCTTGCCATGAACATCATCGAGGACGTCCGGCAGCAGCTCAATCCTGTGAACCTTCATGAAGACAACCTTGTGGCCTTGCCACTCAAAAACTTGTTTGTGGAGGCATGCCACGTCATCTTCCTGCGTTAGCCTGACAAGAACAGTATGCCTCACAAACGAAGGAGTAGTTTGAACTTCTTGTGCTTCAGTACACCCTGGACAACACGCCTGACAATAGTGAGGCTGGCATACAACTTTTCCTTGGTATAAGCGCAAATGTCTTCCAGGATCCAACAGCCTAAAAACTCTATTTTCATAGTGCGTATAGTCAGGTCATCCGCCTCATAGCGAGTGACATGTACAACCACACAATCCGTGGTTCGCATCGTGGCTCTAATTGAAGCGAAACAAATTCTGAATTACTTTCCAAAGATAAGAAACACAAGTTATTTAAACCACTATGTATAGCATGGCATCAAAGCTAATAAAATTTTGCATTATTCATCACCACATACTTAGATGAAAAACCACAATCGAGATCGGCAAAGAAGAAAATCACCTTGGGTAGCTCAGGGGGGGCACATCCTCGAAGGGGGAAAAATGCTCCTGTAGTGCCACGGGGGCTGTAACCTCAAACGGGGTGTTGACCATCTCACTAGTGGCCATGAGCGTATCTGGGGTCGGCTCGGTGGCTGCCTCCATCTTCTTGGAGCTCTCTGCTTCGTGGGGATCAGCCTCCCGCACCTGCTCCAATATTGACAGATCTTTGCATGGTTCTCCTTGGTCCATCATGAAACTGACGAATACTAGGAGACCACTGAAAGGAAAACACAATCGCAATGACAATGAAACAGAAAAGAGAGTGAGGATCGGTTACTGCTTTGCAAAAGTTCTTTTTTTTTCGCTGAACGAAAACAACATCATGGATCCGCTTACCTTCCCTTCGTTGGGAGAGAAGAATAATGGCAGGTGCGAGTGTTGCCTTTCTTGAAGACGGCGAGGGAGAAGGGGATTCAGCGAAGAGTGAAATGATGGTTGCTTCGTCCGTCAAACTTAGACTGCAGGGAGGTGGGGTTTTTTGATACCACGGCTCGTTATTGCTGCGCTACGACCGGGGTGACTCTCCGCCTGCATACTGCCATCTAATTTGGTGGATGGCATTTGGGCGCACGTGCTGTATGGCCCGCATGTCGGTGAACAAAAGTATAACGGCATTCAGTAGAGGGAGACATTTCGATGACCTAGGGTGAGCCGGAAGCGGTATTGTATCCACTGTACTAGTAGTAATTGTTTTTCTGGGTAGCTGTGGAGTGTCTCCACTCTACTAGTAGTAATTGTTTCTCTGGGCCCAAGAGAAACAGCCCATCCACCCTAGTAAATAGTAAAATCAATTCAAAAGTCCATATATTTCTTGAATGAGAGGCGCTACCCACACCCAAAGACACCGCCCCCAAAAAACTTGGGTGTTTGTCTTCCTCCTCACTCCCACCCACCTCACGCCACCGCTCCACTGCACTCCCCCAAATTCCTCACCTCACTCCTACAGAAAACCCCAGCTCCCGTTCTTCCTCACTACTACAGAAAAACCCCAGCTCCCCTTCTTCTTCACTCGCACTACAACTAGGCTCGTCATTCGTTACTCTGCTCAAATCTGTGAGCGCGACGGGGCGCCCTCGAGGAAAATGGAGTCGGCTGACCCCAGTGCCAAGAAGATGAGGCTCCTGCCAGCGGCGACGCCTCATTATAGATCCCAAGACCCGGCAGCTGGGAGAAGCGGGCGACCCCACCCCACCGGATCCCAGGGAACTCAGAGAATCTCGGGTGGACCGTGATCAGCGATCTCCCGAACGCCGTCCTGGGGAGATCATCTTGCTTCTCCCCACCAAGGATTGTCCGCACTTTTAAGTCCTCTCAATTCGGTGGCACCCTCTATGGCGCGCGTGCCCCTTAATCTCGACTATCGTCGGCTATCTCTCTTTAATGATTTTGAAATCCCAGAGCCATCATCTCGTCCCACCAGGTCTGCTCAAAGCCTCTGCATCCCGTCATGCTACCTGAGCAAGCATACCATGCCCTGCACGATGGACGCCTGGCTGAAATCCCCTGAATTCACAGAACTACAACTACTTGAGTTCTACTATTCCCCTGGAAATCACCTACCAGATACCGAATGCCATCTACCTATGCCCTCTGCACCGATGTCCATCTCGCGGTTTTTCTCCTCTCTCCACACTGCCACCTTTGATACAGGCGACCTACTGCATAACTGGTACTAAACCTTTGACTCCCATTTCTCAAGAAACTTTCACTTGTGCGGGTTCGTATATCGGAGGCCTCATTGCACAACATCATCCACTCCAGTTGCCCTGCCCTAGAGTGCTTGGTGCTTGTTTTCAAAGTTAGAATCAGTTGTCTCCATGCAATAGCCACCAATCTGGCGAGGCGGTTTCGCCGCACCGAGCTGTGTAAGAATTGGAATTTGTTTTGACAGAAGGCAGCTCATCATCCTAGATGCCCCTTCACTTCAGAGGTTGATCCTTGATTCTAGTTATTCACCGTTGCAAATAACCGTCCTCTCTGCGCCTAAACTGGAGACCTTGGGTGTAATACATGATCTCTGTGCTCATTTCAATATGGTGTTTGGCTCCACAGTTCTTCGGGTACTTTACATTATCATCTACACTTGTAACCATAAGCTGCATTTTAAATTTCTACGCATAAGTTATATGTCATCTTGGAGTACACATTTTGTACTAATATTATGTTCTATGCTCAATGAAGAGTTTCTCCATGGATGGCCTATCAATGGTGCTGGATTCTCATCAAGATCTTATATATCCAAATGAATAGTTTTGATCTGAACAAGATTATTGGCTTGCTGTAATGCTTTCCATGTCTGGAGAAGTTGTATATAAAGGTGATAATTTCATGCACATTGGAAGCCCGCATATAGTGTACTAGAATTAACCATTCAGCTATTACTCTTTCGACACTCTTTTTTTAGACCTTAACAGTTTTCAATCTTCATGTCTATTTAGGCAACAGGACGGGGTAAGAAAGTTATAACCAATCAATGGATTCGTAAGCATCGGGATTTTCTCACTTCTCATGAGATTCGATTGAAGACAATAACGCTAGAACGATATGTAGCCAACTGTGCAAACACTTGATTTGTCACATTCTTCCTTCTGAATGCGAGGTTACTATTGTCCATCAGGCTTAAGTTTATCAACAGCATGGTTTTGACGGATGGGTATGTTGAAGAGCAAAAAAAGGAGTTTCAGGTGGGAAAAGAGCTTACGAACGTCTTTGGGCTTCTATTTACAACATATTGTGGTCATAATCCAAAGAAATTTTACGACCCAGGATGTTCATTCTATGGACCTGACCGATCCATTTGACTGTGACTGCTAAAAATAGTGCTGGAGTTAGATGTTGTTGCCCTTTTCAACTTGGTTTTTTTTGTGAACCTGATGAACAATTAACCCTCGTGCTTTTGTACAGTTTGTAAGCTAGAGTTAGATGTTCTTGCCCTTTTCAACTCGGCTGTGACTGTCATATTTTCTTTGAAGCAAGGAAAATGGCTTGCCAGTCATTTAATTTAGAGTGAAATATTGTAACAACTAACAAATCCCAACCAAGGGAAATAACATCACTCTCGCCGGCTGCTTGAGCTCATTGTGCATTTCAGAAGCCAAGTGATTAGCCCCCACCAGCACGCACAAACTTATTTCCAACTAGCACATCAAATGGGCTTTAAATTTTCATAGGAAGGGCTGCAAGACCGTGACATATTTGGATTCTGACATTTGGGACCCGTGAGGAAATAGCCTATCCAAGGTGGTGTCGGCTTACTCGCCAGTCAACATACGATTCTGCCTACCAGCCATTGGATTTACATCCAACATCTGTCGTGTATCTTCTATCTCTTGTCTTCTTCTTCCTCCAGCTACCCAAACCAAACCACCCCGTCGGCTCCGCCTGCTCCAGCCTCCCATGGCTGGCTGCACCTCTGCCGCCCTACCGTACGTACCCTCCAACGTTGGCCAGTCCCTCCCTCTATTCCCCCACACGTCTTGTTATTCTCCGACGACTTCAGCCCCAACATGCACCCGCACCCGAACCAGTCAACCCTCGTACTCCCCTCCGCCTGCGACTGGACCGACGCATCTTCCACGGCTCCTGTTTGTTCCGTACGAGGGCTCGTCGTCGTCCTTCGCCTTGAGGCCTTGGTTCGCTCGCCGTGTGCGGTGCGCCGCCCTCTTGTGTTGTCAACGTCGTCAACAACCGAGAGGAACAAGGAGATGACTGTACATGGAGAGGATGACAGTAGGGACCCACCAGCATCATGGCAGTACGCAAGCAAGTGCCTCTATATTACAAGCCCAAAAATATGGTTCCTCCTAATGGTTGGACATCTGGGGCTCAAGCCATTGTCAACATAGTCAATAAACGAGAGAATTACACTACGAGCGGCTGACACCAGGGACCCAGCAGGTCGTGCAGTTTTTTTTAGGAACAAGCAGTTGTTATTTATACTAGTTTTAGTGACGGATCAGGATAACAACGGGGTTGTGCGGGGGCTGTGGCCCGTCTAGCCAGGGTTTTATTTATGTTTACCACATCATGAGCCCAGTTGTGTTTTTTTCTTGCTGAAAAATGGCTAGCCCAGTTCTATTTTTTTAAAGAAATACCCAAACGAGGCCTACTTGCTTTATCAGCTCGCCGGGCTGCAAATCATTCAAGACGAGGAGAGTTTCATTCGGTTTGCCCAGAAATGGGCTGTACATTTTTAAAATACATCAAACCGGGAATTAGTTTCAATTTTTTTCATTACAAGATTTTAAATTCCATTGATTTTTATGCGTGGACAATTATTTGGATTTTATGTTTATATAAATTATTTTTCAAAATAGTTTGAATGTGAATCGATATTTCAGGATTAAAAATAGTTGACCGCACCGAAATATGCAAAAAATCCGTATACTTTTTAACCGTGGCCACAATATGGGGTGTAATGCTAACAAAAAGAAGATGGGCTCCAAAAAAATTCTTAAGAATTAGCAAATGGGCTGTACATTATTAGAAATAATGCACACGAGAGCGGATCGTTGGATGTCCATCCAACGGCTGTCGTGCTTCTTCAATCTCTGCTTTTCTGCTCCGGCCGCTCAAACATGCGCTGTGGACTGCTGCTCCCTCCTCCATGCCAGCTATCTTGCCGCCAAGCAGCCACACCGCCCCACCGTACTCCCATCGCTGGCCAAGCCATCCCTCTACTCACCCACACCTTCCGTTATTCTCCGGGGACGGCAGACGAACCAGTAAACCCTCGTACTCTTCCGCGTGGGAAACAACTACCGAGTCTTCCCTGTCTTCGTGTCGTTCCATTCCTAGGCCTCGCCGTCGTGCACCGCCCTGGTGCTCTCGGCGCGGCCTGGTCAACGTGGTCAATGAACGACATCCGTCGGAAGTGGACTGTATGTGGAGAGGCTGACAGCTGGGTCCACGGCCGCACGCAAGGAAATGCCTCCTTATTACGCGCAAAATAATGATTCCTCCACCTGATAGCTAGGACTCACGGGAAGGGCTTCTGTATTTCACGAAAAAATGTTCCCCCCGCTGACAGGTCGGACCCACCAGCTATATCTTCGCACACAAGGAAGTGCCTCCTTATGATGCACAAAAAATGAATACCCCCAGCTAGCTGGGACCCACCATAGTGGGAGGCTGACTTGTGGGCCTACTAAGTTGACGGGGACAGAGGGCTTTGTCAAGTTAGTCAATATGACCGTACGATGTCCATCCAACGGCCATAGTGCTTCTTCGACCTCTGGTCTTCTTGCTCCAGCCGCCCAAAGCAGCGCCGGTCGTGCCGCCTGCTCCTGCCTCCTGTGGCCGGTTGTGCTGCCGCGGAGGCCTCACCGCCCCCATACTACTCCCATCGCTGGCCAGACCATCCCTCCACTCAGCCACACCCCATGTTATTCTGCGGTGACGGCAGCCTCACACCGCAGCCGAACGATGAACCTCAGATTCTCTCCGCGTGGGCACCCACTGCCGCGTCTTCGCCGGCTCCATGTCGTCCCCTTCCTAGGCCTCGCCGTTGTCCACCGCCTTGGTGCTCTCGGCACGGCGTGGTCAATGTGGTCAACGACCGACTTCCATCAGAAGAGTATCAGACGTGGAGAGGTCGACACCGGGTCCACGACCATAGCCCAGCTTTTTTGTGATTTGCCAAGTAAGTCGCTTTGTCGGGCTGTTGGGCTGCAAATCTTTCAAGACGAGGAGAGCTTCATTAATTTGGCGAGAAAATGGCCTATCAGTAATGAGAAATGGGCTTACATTTTTAAAACACATCAAACCGGCAAATAGTTTCAAATTTATTTTTTCATTTTGAGATTTTTAAATTGCATTGATTTTTATGCGTGGACAATTTGTTGGATTTTATATTGATATACATTTATTTTTAGAACCAGTTTGAATGTGACTCGAAATTTCGGGATTAAAAACAGTTCGGACCGCGCCGAAATATGCAAAATTTCGTATAATTTTTTAACCGTGGCCACAATATCGGCTGTAATGCTAACAAAAAGAATATGGGCTCCAAAAAAAACCTTAAGGATTAGCAAATGGGCTGTAAATTATTAGAAATAATGGCATATGGGATGTATGATGTTTTCCACAGATTTGAGGCTTCCTAAAAAAAGGTTGACGCACAAGCAATGACTATTGGATGTCCATCCAACGGCCGTCGTGCTTCTTCAATCTCTGCTCTTCCTGCTCCAGCCGCTCCAACAAGCGCCAAGGATTACCGCTCTCTCCTCGGCCGGCTGTCAGCCTTGTAGCCCTCACCGCCCCATCGTACTCTCGTCACTGGCCTAGCCATCCCTCTACTCACTCACACCTGCTGTTATTCTCCGGTGACGGCAGACGAACCAGTAAACCCTCGTACAGTCTTACTCCCCTCCACGTGGGAAACAACTACCGAGTCTTCCTTGCCTCCGTGTCGTTCCCTTCCCAAGCCTCACCGTCGTCCACCGCCCTGGTGCTCTCGGCGCGGCCTGGTCAACGTGGTCAACGACCGACATGCATCTGAAGTCGATCAGACGTGGAGAGAGGCGACTGGGTCCACGGCCGCACGCAAGGAAATGCCTCCATATTACGTGCAAAATAATGATTCCTCCACCTGACATCTCGGACCCACCGAAAGGGCCTCTGTATTCCGCGGAAAAAACGTAACCACTGATGACAGCTCGGACCCACCAGCTATATCTTCGCACGCAAGGAAGTGCCTCCTTATGACGCACAAAAAAAAGGAATACTCTCCCTGTTAGCTGGGACCCAGTATAGTGGCGGCTGACTTGTGGGCTTACTAAGTTGACGGGGAAGAAGGGCTTTGTCAACTTAGTCAATATGCACGAATCTAGCTCCAGTGACCGTACGATGTCCATCCAACGGCCATAGTGCTTCTTCAACCTCTGGTCTTCTTGCTCCAGCCGCCCAAACTAGCGCCGGTCGTGCCTCGTGCTCCTGCCTCCCGTGGCCGGCTGTGCGCCTGTAAGCCTCACCACCCCTACTATCGCCATCGCTGGCTGGCAGGCCATCCCTCCACTCACCCACACCCCCTGTTATTCTGCGGCGACGGCAGCCTCACACCGCAGGCGAACCAGTGAACCCTCGTACTCCTCTCCGCGCGGGCTTCCACTACCGCATCTTCCCCGGCTGCGTGTCGTCCCCATCCTAGGCCTCACCATCGTCCACCGCCCTGGTGCTCTCGACGCGGCGTGGTCAACGTGGTCAAGGAATGGCTTGCATCGGACGTGGACTATACGTGGAGAGGCTGACAGCTGGGTCCACGACCGCAGCAAGGAAGTGCCTCCTTATTACGCACAAAATAATTATTCCTCCACCTGACAGCAGGGACCCACCGGATGGGCCACCGTATTTAGTGAAAAAACATTTCCCCTTGACTGTTGGGACCCACCAGCTACATCTTCGCACGCAAGGAAGTGCGTCCGGGCAAAAAAAACCGACTCGCCCCCCTGACTGCTGGGACCCACCAGCTACATCTTCGCAGGCAAGGAAGTGCCTGATAGTCGAGACCCACCTGGTCGAAGCATACGTAGCATTGTCATTCTGGTCGCGAACGTGTACGTACATACTGGTCGATGTAGATGCGCGCACGTGTCGTAGTAGAGGCGCGCACGTAGCATGTACACGTACGTACAACGGATAGTTTGCAAGAAAGAAAATATGGCCACGTACGTACATACGGGCAGGGTCTGGAACGCCTACTCGCGCATATGTATGGCCAGGGCTCGTGTACATGGCTGGGTCGGAACGGAGAAACTGCGTCGTCGTTGTGTTCATGGGGAAGCAACGGAATGCGTCGTGTTCATCGGAAGGCAACATAACGCGTGGGAGCCAACCGGCTTGGACGAATAGCCTATGGAAACGAGGCCTGGCGGCAGAATGGAGGAAACGGCCTTGTGTTCGACCGGCCACGGTCGAAACGAGATCCTGTTCATCGGGAGGGGTCTGGCGTACCGCAAAACGGAGGAAATTGACCTCCTACGGTCGAAACGTGGGTCCTGTTGATCGCGAGGGGTGTGGCGTACCGCAAAATGGAGGAAACAGACTTGTGTTGGAGCGCTACGGTCGAAACGGGGGTCCTGTTCATCGGGAGGGGTGTGGCGTACAACAAAACGGGACTCCACGGGATACTGTTCATCTCCACCGTCGACCCTCTCCAGCCTCCACGGGCTACTGTTCATCCACCGTCGACCTCATCCAGCCTCCACCGTGCGCTACTCCACCGGCTACTGTTCAACCAGCCCTCTCCACGGGCTCCTGTTCAACCACGCCTCCATGGGCTACTGTTCATCCAGCCCTCCACCGTCTACTGTTCATCCTGCCCTCCACGGGGTGGTCCTGTTCATCCAGCCCTCCACGGGTTCCTGTTCATCCAGCCCTCCACGGGTTCCTGTTCATCCAGCCTCAACCGGCTCGATCGATCGCGGTCCTGTTCATCCAGAGGCAACACCACGGGGTCCTGTTCATCCACCCCCACCGGGAACTGTTCATCCAAACCCCCCAGCAACGCTCACTGTTCATCCAGAGGCAACACCATGGAGTCTTGTTTATCCACCCCCACCGGGAACTGTTCATCCCAACCCCCCAGCAACGCTCACTGTTCATCCAGAGGCAGCATCGATCGGCTTCAGTTAGTAGCAGTAGCGAAGGAATCGCTCGATCGGGTTCAGTTAACAGCTATCGATCGATCGCTCGGGTTCAGTAACGCGTAGCCTACAGTGTAATCGCTCGGGTTCAGTTAGAGCCAAACACCTCACTCGGGTTCAGTTAGAGCCCAACGCCTCGCACCCACGCGCGTGCGTGTATGAGAGAAACGCGCATCGCTCGGCCTTGACCACCCCGTAACCGGGAAAACCCCGATATTTTCCTCGCCCTCGCTTCTACAACGGTTTTTTCCGTCATGGACGGCCCAAAGAATGTCATGCAGCTGCGTCTCCGGCCTGCCCAGGACGAAAAGCCCATTTTCTGTCATGATTTTTTGTCATAGAAGTAGGACCCCACCACATCGATGATGATACCAGGTTTTTTCACAATTATCGTCATAGAAGTGTCATAAGTATGACAGAAAAAAATTTCGTTCGGCCCAAAATGTCACGGATGTGTCTTTTTTTGTAGTGCTTGAGGTGAATACATTGGGAGGCAAAATTATAAGCCGCTATCTTTCTATGTGTCCGGTTGAAACGTTTTGCTCATGTGTATGCGGTGAGTGTTAGCAATCATAGAATACTATATGATGGTTGAGTATGTGGAGCTCTTACTTAAACTCTGTTGAATAAGTTGAATTACAATTGCTTGGTGACTGAGAACATAGGTTGTTGAGTTTCAAGAGAATTCATTGTTTGGACCTTAACACGTGAATTGGTTGCTGCTATAACATGAGAGGTTTTATAAAAAAAAAGAATTGCTGTTATGATGCTAGGAAAAGTGATTGAAATTATCATTGATCAATATTATGCACTTTGCTAGCATTCACACTACATAAATTATTTCTTTTATCATTTACATACTCGAGGACAAGTAGGAATTAAGCTTGGGGATGTTGATACGTCTCCAACGTATCTATAATTTATGAAGTATTCATGCTGTTATTTAATCATTCTTGGATGTTTTACAATCATTTTATAGCAACTTTATATCATTTTTTTGACAAACTATTGACCCAGTGCCCAGTGCCAGTTGCTGCTTTTTGCTTGTTTTTTACATCGCAGGAAATCAATATCAAACAGAGTCCAAACACCATGAAACTTTTTGTCGATTTTTTATGGACCAGAAGACCACCAATGGGCCAGAGCAACACCTAGGGGGTGCCCCGAGGGGGGCACAACCCACCTGGGCGCGCCTGGCCCCAGGTGCGCCCAGGTGGGCTATGCCCACCTCGGTGGCCTCCTGCACCCCCTCTTTACCCTATAAATTCACAAATATTCCGAAAACCCTCGGGGTTAACCTAGATCAGAAGTTCTGCCGTCGCAAGGCTCTGTAGCCACCAAAAATCAATCTAGATCCCGTTCCGGCACCCTGCCGGAGGGGGGAATCATCTCCAGTAGCCATCTTCATCATCCCGGCGGCCACCATGATGAGGAGGGAGTAGTCCACCCTCGGGGCTGTGTGTTTTTACTTGTTGCTATGTGTTGTCTCTCTCTCTATCTCTCTCTCTCTCTCTCTCTCGTGTTCTTGAGATGTCACGATCTTGATGTGTCGCGGGCTTTGTTAATATAGTTGGATCATATGGTGTTTTCCCCTCTCTATCTTGTGATGAATTGAGTTTTTCCCTTTGAGATTTCGTCGTTATCGTGTTGAATACTTTTATGGATTTGAGAAAACTTGATATATGTCTTGCAATTTAATACCCGTGGTGACAATGGGTGAGGGAGTCCTGGATTAGGGGGTGTCCGGATGGCCGGACTATGACCTTTGGCCGGACTCCTGGACTATGAAGATACAAGATTGAAGACTTCGTCCCGTGTCCGGATGGGACTTTCCTTGGCGTGGAAGGCAAGCTTGGCGATACGGATATGTAGATCTCCTTCCATTGTAACGGACTCTGTGTAACCCTAACCCTCTCCGATGAATATACAAACTGGAGGGTTTTAGTCCGTAGGACGAACAACAATCATACCATAGGCTAGCTTCTAGGGTTTAGCCTCTCTGATCTCGTGGTAGATCTACTCTTGTACTACCCATATCATCAATATTAATCAAGAAGGAGTAGGGTTTACCTCCATCGAGAGGGCCCAACACAGGTAAAAACATCGTGTCCCTTGTCTCCTGTTACCATCCGCCTAGACGCACAGTTCGGGACCCCCTAACCGAGATCCGCCGGTTTTGACACCGACATTGGTGCCTTCATTGAGAGTTCCTCTGTGTCGTCACCTTTAGGCCCGATGTCTCCTCCGATCATCAACAACGATGCGGTCCAGGGTGAGACTTTTCTCCCCGGACAAATCTTCGTATTCGGCGGCTTTGCACTTCGGGCCAATTTACTTGGCCAGCTGGAGCAGATCGAAAGCTACGCCCCTGGCCATCAGGTCAGATTTGGAAGTTTGAACTACACAGCCGACGTCCGCGGAGACTTGATCTTCGATGGGTTCGAGCCACAGCCAAGCGCGCCAAGACCGTCACGATGTGCATGATCTAGCTCTGCTGCGAGCGGTGTCACGGAGGCCGCACCGATGTGCGCTCGACCCTTAGCTCGAGCCGATCATGTCGAGGACGGGTGGCTGGACACCGCCTCGGGGGCTGCAATCTCTACAACGATCGAGCCAAACACCATACCTGTACTTTGCGAAGCTCGCGACTCCAAGGTGCCGGACTCCTCTCCGGACTCCGAACCTTCCGCGCCCCTGCCAATCGAATCCAATTGGCCGCCGATCATGGAGTTCACCTTCGCGGACATCTTTCAGCACTCGCCCTTTGGCGACATTCTGAATTCACTAAAGTCTCTCTCTTTATCAGGAGAGCCCTGGCCGGACTATGGTCAGCAAGGTTGGGATGCGGACAACGAAGAAATTCAAAGCCCACCCACCACCCACTTTGTAGCCACTGTCGATGATTTAACCGACATGCTTAACTTCGACTCCGAAGACATCGACAGTATGGACGACGATGTAGGAGACGAACAGGAACCAGCGCCTATAGGCCACTGGACAACCACCCCATCTCACGACGTATACATGGTAGATACACCTAAAGGAAATGACGACGAGGAACAAAGGGACACAACAAGGGATCGTTCCCTCAAAAAGCAATCAAAGTGGCGGCGTAAGCGCCGCCCCAAACCCCACCTCGACAGAGAAAGCAGCCATACAGACCCAGCCATAGAGCAGGGCGAACCAGCGGATTTATTTAACATGCCATCGAACAACCGTCCGAGCAGGGCAACTTTGATAAACAACCCGTCCCCGGCGAAGACAACAGTCCGTACGACCTCACGCCGGACAAGTTGCTGGAGCAGAAGAACCTTCAAAAAGGCTCGTCGCCACTGCGCGTAGCCTGAAAAAGCAGAAGCGGAAGCTCAAAACAGCGGAAGATGCACTCAGAATTAGATGGAGCAAAGTACTCAACACCGCAGACAAATACGGCGATAATCGCCACACAAAGAGCTATTCGAAGCGAAAATTACTGCCGGAATTTGATGATGAGGCCTTAGAGCCTCCGCAATCAAAAAATAAGGAAGCCACCCGACCGGACAAACGACCCCATGGCCAACACAGTGCGGCAAAGGACGCCGCACACAAGCCGACACGCGATCCGCACAAGGATTCGCATAAAAAAGATGGCCCAGCCAGATCTATCTATGGGCCAAGAAAGCAAGCTCTAGTAAGCAATGCAACACATCAAAAATCCGAACATCACGGTACGCCCAGATATAGGGGCGCCACACACCCCTTATGTTTCACCGATGAGGTGCTGGATCATGAATTTCCAGCAGGATTCAAGCCCGTAAACATAGAGGCATACAACGGAACAACAGACCACGAGATGCGGATTGAGGATTACATCCTCCACATACACATGGCTAGAGGAGATGATCTCCACGCCATAAAATACTTACCCCTCAAACTCAAAGGGCCAGCCCGGCATTGGCTTAAAAGCCTCCCCGAAAACACCATTGGAAGTTGGGAAGAGCTCGAGGATGCCTTTCGGGCAAATTTTCAAGGGACCTATGTCCGACCTCCAGATGCGGATGATTTAAGTCATATAACTCAACAACCCGGAGAGTCAGCCCGGAAACTCTGGAACAGATTTCTTACTAAAAAGAACCAGATAGTCATTTGTCAGGACGCTTGAAGCCTTAGCAGCTTTAAAACACAGCGTTCGAGACGAATGGCTTGCCGTGACACCTCGGCCAAGAAAAGCCAAGAACAATGGCCGCATTAACAAGCCTCATGACCCACTTTTGCGCAGGAGAGGATAGCTGGTTGGCAAGATGCAGTACCAGTGACCCAAGTACATCCGAAGTTAGGGATGGAAACGGGAAACCGCGACGCAGCAAGGACCAGCGCTGGACCAAGGGAAACAGCCCGAAGAACACGACAGTCAACGCCGGATTCAAAAGCTCTCGGCAGAATCAGAAAAAGCTGCCCCCAAGGATAACAGGGACGAGCTAGCTAACTTAAACAAAATCATGGACAAGATATGTCAAATCCACAAGATACTCGGGAGGCCTGCAAACCATACCCACAGATTGTTGGGTCTTCAAGCAATCCGCAAACTTAACGCCGAACACAAGGGGCTCGACACACCAAGCGAGGACGATGACGAACCCCACAAGCGAGCATCGGAAAACAAAAGAATTTCCCACAAGAAGTCAAAACAGTAAATTCACTTCACGTGACAAAAGGGAGAACATAGTGGCGCCCATCGAGATATACGCCATACGGCCTATCCTGAGGAGTCCCGCCACTGGTTGTTAAAACCAATCACCTTCGACCATCAGGATTACTCTAGAAGTATCCGGAACGCAGGCTGGACTACCTTGGTATTAGATCCGATAATTCACGGACTCCACTTTACACAAGTCCTAATGGACGGCGGCAGTGATTTAAACCTGATATATCAGGACACAATCCATAAGCGGGGATAGACCCAACAACAATTCGCCAAAGCAACACTTCCTTTCAAGGGGTAACGCCAGGCCCAGATGCCCATTGTACGAGCTCTCTCCTGTTAGAAGTTATGTTCGGCTCACCCGAAAACTTCCGTCGTGAAAAGCTAACCTTCCACATCGCCCCATTTACAAGCAGCTATCAAGCACTACTGGGACGCGAAGCTTTCGCCCGCTTTAACGCAATACCGCATTATGCATCCCTTATACTTAAAATGCCTGGTCCACGAGGCATCATCTCATTAAAGGGAAATATCGAGTGTTCCTCGAGCACGGAAGATTGTGCGGCTGCATTAACAGCCACACACTAAACCAGCTTCACTAAGCAAAGCACCTAAACAGGTCGTTCAGACCCCGGACATGGCTAGACGAGTCCGGCGTAAGGGCTTACTAGCCGCATACCCCCGTTCAAGGGGCTCCGCGCATGTACAACAAGAAACAATAAGGCTCAATTTTATTATTTTTTTAAAACCGTACTTTGTTTATTTAATGTAACGTACATTTTCGCACGATCTTTTTCAACTAAGTTCCTCTCTTTTATAGATGAACACCATGCTACACCCGTCCAGGATACGGCACAACGGAGACACAGGCGCAGCCGTGCAGTAGGGACCCGTTGCAAGGATTCTTTTCAGACTAAGACCATGCGTAAAACTTTTTTACTGTCTCTTGTTGATACACATTCCCCGGTTTCTTGCTATAACCGAGGTGGAGGATGGTGTCTTGGCATTGGCCACGTCAGAACTTTGCGCGTACCTGGACACCAGGGGCTTATTACTAAGGGCGTTGTTCAGCCCGTTTTCATAAAGATCGAATACCTTAGGGAGTGTTCGGCGTCGCGAGTTTGGCCTTATATGCATCAACTCCGAATCATGTCTTTGGTCAAATGTTGGGTTTGCCCGGCTCCTGTGTTTTGCTGCCTTACGTTCCGCTCTATCGGCTAAGGCGGCACCAGGAGAACTACTGCGATTGTGCCCCGGTTCGGCCGGGCGAGCACCTCAGTAGAGAAAGCCGAAAACTGACTGTCATGATGTAGCGTGAGATTGGTCAACCACTCGATGACCCACCGGAATCTTTAGGATTCCTCTGCATTAACGAAGGGCCGTTTCCCGGTAAGGCACACACGCGCCCCGAATTCGGGCGAGCGCGGTGCCCCTATGTAACGCCCCGGATCCGATGCACCAGGTGTCTGCCAGTTATTCGCCGTCGTTGCCTTGTCATGTGTTTGCGTGTTGCACTTTGCCATGTCATCATCTGCATTTTTATCATGTCATCATGTGCATCTCATTGTGCATACGTGTTCTTCTCATGAATCCGAGCATTTTCCCCGTTGTCCGTTTTGCAATCCGGCACTCCTATGTCTCCCGGCGCCCCCTTTTGCCTCTTTTCGTGTGCGGGTGTTAAACGGTCTCGGAATGGACCGAGGTTTGTCAAGCGGCCTTGATATAGCACCGGTAGACCGCCTGTCAAGTTTCGTGCCATTTGGAGGTCGTTTGATACCCCATCGGTTAACCGGGTAACATAAAGCCTCTTTTGTTTGCAGCCCAACACCCCTTCCAAAGTGGCCCAAAACCCAGCAAACTCCCCTCCATGCTCTCGGTCGTTCGATCACGATCGCGTGGCCGAAAACCGCACTCCTAGCTCCCTCTACCTATAAATATGTGCACCCCTTCGAAATTTCGGGTCCAAAACCCTAGCTCCTTCCTCCTCCCGCCGACGGACACGTCCACCCGCCGGACGTGTCCCCGTCGGCGCCGCCTTCCCCTACCAGAGCTGCCACGTGGCCCGGCGCCAGCGCCGCCCGGCCCGCCGAGCCGCATCGGCCCCAGCAATCCATCCGCCGCCGCCCGGCTCCAGCGCCGATCTGCATGCGCCGCCTCCCGCCGCCTCGCTGGCTGAACCTCGCGCCCGCGCCCGCCTCGCTCCCGGCGCCTCGTCGCCGCTTCGCCGCCTCCGCGCCCGCCTCCGCCCGGCCCTCGCCCGTCGCCGCCCCTCGCCCGGCCCGACCTCCGCCGCCTCGCCTTGGACCCGCTTGGCTGCCTCGCCGCCTTGCCGCCATGGGCGCCTGAGCCCGAAGCTTCGAGCTTCGCCGTGGCCTTACGCCGCCGTCCGGTCCCGCTCCGGCCGGATCCGGTGCCAGCGGCGGATCCGCCTCGGCCCTCTCCCGTCCTCCTCGGCCTCATCTCGCCTCCGCGAAGTTCCTCCGGGGAGATCCGCCCTGCATCGATTTCCGTGCACGAAGGTTGACCCGTTTCCCACTAAGTCCCCAGTTTTTGTAATTATCCTGCCATATTCATCATGCCATAACTCTGCATCCGTAGGTCCGTTTTGTGCGTATTATATGTTAAAATGTTCGACTCGACGGGTACATCATTTTATTCCATTGCATCATTTACATTGGAGCTCATCTTGATGCCCGAAATGCTGTTATAAGAGTGCTATGTGATGTTAGTTTCAGATTCTTATCAGAACATGCACTTTTGTCATTTTTGCCATGATTGATGTGTGCATCCTATGAACTTGAGTCCTACATGTGTTTTGTAATATGCCATGCCATCTTTCCAGGGGTGCTTGCCATGTATTTTTGTGAGTTGTGTAGTGAGTGCATCAAGCTTGTTAAGTAGGGTACTTGCTGTTGCTGTTTTCCTGACAGATTCTGTTATATTTTGTTGCTATGTAAACTTGAAGCTACCGAGAGATCCATGCATATTTTGAGATACTTCAGTAAGGATGTTTTGTTATACATGTCTTGCTCTATCCATCCATTCCCTTGTTTGCAATTATGGAGTGCGATAGCTTGAGTCAATTGAGCTCTACTTTTGCTATAAAATGTTTCCTGGCAGATTGTTTACACGTTATTCAATTTTGCCAAGGTTGTTGTAGTTGATCCGTGCATGCTATGATGTTGTTCTTGCCATGTATAGCTTCTATGCCATGTCTTCTTGCTTTTGTTTACCTTGCCATGCAATGTATTGCTCTGTGGTGAGTGGTTCAAGCTCACCAACATGCCTACTTATTGTTGTTCCTGCCATGTATAAATCTGTAATATAACTTGCCATGTTTACATGGGTGCCATCATATCTTCTGATCGTTTTTGGCTCATGGTCACTAACGGACTTTTGTTCTATGCATTTAGTAGATTCATGCCATGCTCTAGTTTGACTTGATAGCTTGCTGTAACATGTTGTTTGATAGCTCTAAACATTGCAACCTGATGTTATTTCTGCTAAAGTCTGAAACTGTTATTATTTGCAATCTTGCCAAATCATTTTGAGCATGTTCTAGTGAGTTCTGGAGATAGCTCAGTGTTTACGTTTTGTCATGATTTACCTGTACATCATGCCCATGCCTTTTGTTATTACGTTGAGATGCTGTAGCATGTTGTTTTGATGCTTGCAATATGCCTAGTTGCTGTTTTGGACAGATTGTTGCTATAACTTGTATTGTGTGTATGTGTTGAACCGTTGCTCTGCTTTTGAGTGTGCTCTATATGAAACTTGCTTAGAATTGCATGTAGTTTCATATTATCATGTTGCATTCTTGTTTTGATGTGTTTTCTTGATGTTTGGGTGCATTTTGCATCAATGTCATGCTTAACTTGTTTTGCTCATATCTTCTAGACCGTAGCTCCGAATCTAATGAACTTTATATGCAACTTGACTAGAATTTCGTGTAGATTATCGTCGTGCATCTTAACTTGCTGTTTAACAACTTGAACATAAGGTTTATTCAGATCTGGACCAATTTCGAAATTTGCATATGAGGACTTACCGGAATTGTTATATGTTGTTTCCGACCTCATTTGAACTTGCCTTGATGTGTTGTTCTTGTTTGCATCATCTCTTGCCATGAGTAGCTTCATGTAGTCTTGTCATGCATCATGCTTGGTTGTGCATCATGTCTTGACTATGTGTGGTGTGTTTACTATGTTGTGTGCTTCTTCTTGTTAGTTCTGTTTCGTTGCGATGATCGTGAGGATTCGTTCGTCACGCTTGGTTCGGCTTCATCCGTTCGTCTTCTTCATGGACTCGTTCTTCTTCCTTGCGGGATTTCAGGCAAGATGACCGCTACCCTGGATCTCACTACTATCATTGCCATGCTAGCTGCTTCGTTCTATCGCTATGCTGCGCTACCTATCACCTGTTTATCAAGCCTCCCAAATTGCCATGTCAGCCTCTAACCTTTTGCACCCTTCCTAGCAAACCGTTGTTTGGCTATGTTACCGCTTTGCTCAGCCCCTCATATAGCGTTGTTAGTTGCAGGTGAAGATGAAGTTTGTTCCTTGTTGGAACATGGAGATGTTGTTCCTTGTTGGAACATGGAGATGTTGTTCCTTGTTGGAACATGTTTACTTGTTGGGATATCACAATATATCTTATTTAATTAATGCATCTATATACTTGGTAAAGGGTGGAAGGCTCGGTCTTATGCACGGTGTTTTGTTCCACTCTTGCCGTCCTAGCTTCCGTCATATCGGTATTATGTTCCCGGATTTTGCGTCCCTAACGCGGTTGGGTGATTTATGGGACCCCTTGACAGTTCGCTTTGAATAAGACTCCTCCAAAGCAAGGCCCAACATTGGTTTTACCATTTGCCTCACCTATGCCCTTTTTCCCTTGGGTTTCGGAGCCCAAGGGTCATCTTTATTTAGCCCCGGCCGGTGCTCCTTCGAGTGTTGGTCCCAACCGAGCGGCCTGGGGCCACCACGGGCAACTCGAGGGTTGGTTTTACTCGTAGCTTGACTTATCCGGTGTGCCCCGAGAACGAGGTGCGGCGACTCCTCTATCGGGATTTGTCGGCACATCGGGCGGCTTTGCTGGTCTTGTTTTATTCTTGTCGAAATGTCTTGTAGCCGGGATTCGAGACTGATCGGGTCTTCCGGGAGAAGGAATATCCTTCGTTGATCGCAAGAGCTTAGCATGGGCTATGTTGGGAAACCTCTGCAGGGTATAAACTTTCGAAAGCCGTGCCCGCGGTTATGTGGCAGATGGGAATTTGTTAATATCCGGTTGTAGTAAACTTGAAGTATACTCTTCTAAAATACACCAACCGTAGCGTAACCGTGAGTGTCTCTTTTCGGGGTTGATCGAGAGGAGAACACGGTTTCTGGGTTATGTCTGACGTAAGTAGGAGTTCAGGATCACTTCTTGATCATTACTAGTTGACGACCGTTCCTTTGTTCCTCTTCTCGCTCTCATTTGCGTATGTTAGCCACCATATCATGCTTAGCCGCTGCTGCAACCTCACCACTTTATCCCTTCCTTTCCCATTAAGCTTTGCTAGTCTTGAGACCCATGGTAATGGGATTCTTTGAGTCCTCGTGGCTCACAGATTTCTACACCACCGATTGCCAGGTACAGGTTTGCGATGATCTTGACGCGAGAGTGATGTTTGCTTGTGTTGGAGTTCTTCTTCCGCTTCTTCTTCGATCGGGGATAGGTTCCAGGTCGGCAGCTGGGCTAGCAGGTGGTGGATGTCGTTTGAGTTTGTTTATGTTTCATCCGTAGTCGGATGTTGACCTTGTATATGATGTTGATGTATTCTTGTGGCATTTGTGCCTTATGTATGTATCCCCATCTATTATGTAATGTTGATGTAATGATATCCACCTTGCAAAAGCGTTTCAATATGCGGGTCTATCCTTGGTGGGACCGTCGAGTTCCTTTTGGATAGGGTCGCATATTGGGCGTGACACCCTAGGGGCTATATAGTAGCCCCACTGTCAAACTCCTATGGCTAAGTGAAAGTGATAAAACATTATAGTCCGGTTGCCTAGTTCGTTACGCTATCACCTCCTTTATAGGACCAAGACGTTGGATCAAGTGTGAAAATGCGCCATGCGAACACCCCGCATTATATGCGTGGGGCTGAATGTCAAGATCGCCATCTTCGTGGTATATACACATATACATTAAACGGCCGCACAGGAGGTATTTTAATTCTTGAAGGCACAAGTATAAAAAGCTTTTATATTCCATCGAAACATTGTTTTACAATTATACATGTTATTCGAACATGATATCCTTCGAGCACTGCGTCTCTATTAAACGAGCGCCCTGCAGAACTTCCTGAAAATAGTGCTAGGCATGTACTCGGCTCCCGTCCAAATCTTGGGATGCAACGTCGGTGGCCTTCATCTCCGCCAAAGATGTAATCGACACGGCAAGAGCCATCCGCGCACCCTCTATGCATCTTGACCTCTTCATCGCATTGATATGCGGCACCGCACCAAGGAACTGCTGCACCAAACCAAAATAACTCTTCGGCTCGGGCCTTTCCGGCCACAGATGACTCACGACATCCTTCATGGCGAGTCCGGATAACCTATTCAGCTCCGCCCATTCGGCCAAACACTCGGATAGTGGAAGAGGGCGCTCTGGATCATGGAACTGCGACCAAAAAAGCTTTTCCACTTCATGATCCTGCTGATCTCGGAAGTGTTCAGCCGCGTCCGCGACACTTGCCGTCAAGTCCAGATACGTATCCTCCGCACTCCACAGCCGGTCCAACTGAGCGTACTTAGGATCCCCAAACTTCATCCGCAGCATAAAGGGCTTTCCAGCCGCGATATCTCCGGCCTGACGTAGCTCCTGCTTCATGGCTCTCATCGCAGAGCGAGCATCCTTGGCCTCGGTAGTGGCCTTTTCCAGGTCCTTTTGTTCCGCCCGATCTTCTTTTTTCAAGAAGCTTGCAGCGGTCGGCAGCATCCTTCAATTTCACAGCCATCTCGGCCATTTCCTTCCTGCTTCGGCAAAGGAGCAGCCTGTTCGCCTTGACTCTTCGCCGCCTTTAAGGCAGCCGCATCACTTTTTCTCGCCTGCTCCTTGGCTCAGCGAGTTCCGCGAAGGTACTCCATGGCAGCGGCACCATCTGCATCAAGCATACATGTTGTAAGGCACGGGCATCAAGCCCCTTACCAGGTGTCCGCGGAGAAATTGCATACCTTGTGACTCGTCAAGACGCTTGTTGACAAGCGCGATGTCGGCATCCGCCACGTCCAATTGCCGCTTTAGCTCGGCAAATTCATCAGTCCGGCTAGCCACCAGACACTTCGCCACCTACATAGGAAGAGCGACATGTTATACCTGGGATTATGATCCTCGGCGCGCTGTCATTTTTAACAACGCATCTTCAGGGGCTACTATCTATACAGGGCGCATCTTTTATATGTGGAACTGTCAAAAGGTACATCATTTCGCGTACCTCAAAACCTGTCAGTAAACTCTTGACGGCCTCGTGCAACCCGCTTTCCACGGATGAAATCCTTTCAATCACCGTGCCCATCAATGCACGATGTTCTTCTGAGATAGACGCTCGCCCGAGCAGACCCTTCAGCTCCTCCGATCATGCACCGGACGGTGCCGGGCTCGTCTGATGGCCTTTTTCGAAGGCCGGACACGGAGGGCTTTGGGGAGCCATACGGCTGCTTTCCGGCCCTGTCGGATTCGGAGAAACCCTCCGCGACGACACCTCAGGGTCGCCCGCCTTGCAAGGAGGTTCGGCGGGAGGAGGCGTTCCGCTCTCCATCATCTCCGGACGAAGATCCCCTGAAGATGAGCTCTGCTGCGAAGGGCTGAGATCCGAACTACAAGGTAAAAAATCAGTTGTCTTTCTCAGGAATAAAATAGGGATATCTCTTATTTTAAAATAAAAACTCCCCTATCTACTTACGGCTCACTGGAGGGCTGACCCCTTGAGGGCACAGGCGGCGGGGCACTTCCTGCCAGGACCCTCTGACGAAGATCTCTTCCCCCGCTTTGAGACCATGGTCTCCGGGTCTTCAGAGGCGGCCCTCTTCTTTCCCTGGATGGAGGTATTTTCGATCTCTCCTTTCCGGATAGCCTCCTTCGAGGAGACGGTAGCTTCCTTGTTCCCCCCTTCGCCTTCTTCCAAAGGCGCGACCTCCAGCATCCTGGTTAACACGGGATCCGGTGTGGTCTCGGGAGGGGGCGGACACTGATCAGCTTTGCTTTCGCTTATCCACTCCTGTTTAAAGGGACAACTCCCTTAAGGGCAATTTTATGACGAATATACGGATAGCATGTCGGGTACAGTGGCTACTTACTTGAGTATCCGGCGACATAGCTTAGACCAAGGCCCTCGGTCAAGTCCAGACACATTGCTTGTGATCCAAAGAACAATTTATACATCTCCATGGGCGTCACGCCCGTAAAGTGTTGGAGAGCTCGTGGTCCCTCCGGATTAAACGCCCACAGGCGGAGGGGGGGGGGGGTTTGTAGGGCAAAGTGCGGCGAATCAACATGACCTGCGCTACTACGACCAGGTTGATGTCTCTTTCCAGGAGATCTTGAATGCGGCCCTGCAACAAGGGCACGTCCTTGGACAGCCCCCAGCCAAGCCCTTTATTGACCCATGACGCCAGCCGTGGGGGAGGACCTGAGCGGAACGCAGGAGGTGCCACCCACTTGGTGCCCCTGGGAGCTGTGATATAAAACCACTCTCGTTGCCATAAGCTGAACTCCTCTTGAAAAGAGCCCTCGGGCCATGGAGCCGCCAAGATTCTTGCTTATAACAGCCCCTCCGCACTCAGCTTGCTGCCCCTTGATCAACTACGGCTCTACTTTGAAGGTCTTAAGCCACAATCCGAAGTGAGGGGTAATGCGGAGGAAGGCTTCGCACACGACAATGAACGATGGGATGTGGAGGATGGACTCCGGATCCAAGTCGTGAAATTCTTACCCATAATAAAACATGAGCTCCCTCACGAAGGGGTCCGTCGGGAAGCCTAACCCCCGAAGGAAGTGAGACACGAACACCACACTCTCACCAGGCTTGGGAGTGGGAATAACCTGCCCTTGAGCGGGCAGCCTATGCGAAATTTCGCCGGTTAAATACCTGGCATCTCTCAGCTTTAGCACGTCTTCTTCCGTAACGGAGGAAGGCATCCACCGGCCTTGAAGGTCGGAGCGGACATCATTGAAGGTCCGGCGCTGAATCTGGAGCTTTGGGTGTTGGAACTCGAGGCGAGGGGCGGATTCGATTGAGATTGAAAGAAAGGAGTAGAGCCTTGGTCTCTTTATAAAGAGGTTGAATACCAAGAGCCCTCCCCGTGACCGCTTGGGGACTCGCCCGATAGAGGAGACGTGCCAACGGGCACGATTGGGTTACTCACGCCCGTATTGATGAGAATCCTGAATAAGGGGACACGATCTCTGCTTTGACAAGACGCGTGCCAAGGAAACTGCCTCGCTAAACGCTACCGAGGTGGGGCAGTAAAACGATTCGAATAAAGGCTTGGCCGTGGCGTGATGTCATGTTGCAGAATACGTCAGCAGATTGGATTTGTGCAAATGTTATTCTCTCTACGGTGGTATGTGGAAATTATTTTGCAGAGTCGGACACTATCCTTGTGTTCAAAATCTTCTATGAAGTATTCAAGGAGGAACCCGCCTTTGCAATGCCGAAGACAAACTGCGGCCGGACTTCGTCGTCATTGATGCCTGGTTCAGGGGCCACCGAGGGAGTCTGGATTAGGGGTGTCCGGATGGCCGAACTATGACCTTTGGCCGGACTCCTGGACTATGAAGATACAAGATTGAAGACTTCGTCCCATTTTCGGATGGGACTTTCCTTGGCGTGGAAGGCAAGCTTGGCGATACGGATATGTAGATCTCCTTCCATTGTAACAGACTCTTTGTAACCCTAACCCTCTCTGGTGTCTATGTAAACCGGAGGGTTTTAGTCCGTAGGACGAACAACAATCATACCTTAGGCTAGCTTCTAGAGTTTAGCCTCTCTGATCTCGTGGTAGATCTACTCTTGTACTACCCATATCATCAATATTAATCAAGCAGGAGTAGGGTTTTACCTCCATCGAGAGGGCCCGAACCTGGGTAAAAACATCGTGTCCCTTGTCTCCTGCTACCATCCGCCTAGACGCACAGTTCGGGACCCCCTACCCGAGATCCGCCGGTTTTGACACCGATAATGGGGTATGGTATTGATTCACTTGATATATGTTTTGGCACTCAACTCACGGATTCCCGAGGTGACATTGGGGTAATCTATGCATAGGGGTTGATGCACGTTCTTGTCTTTGTTTCTCTAGTAGAAATCTTGGGGCACTCTTTGAAGTTCTTTGTGTTGGATAGAGTATTATGAATATGAATTTTCTTTGGTGTTATTTTAGTATGGAATTTAGGATAGATCGAATGGAAATAATAGCTTTGTGCTATTTTAGTACGAACTCTTGAATAGATCGAATGGAAAGAATAGCTTTGAGGTGGTTTCGTACCCTACAAACAATTTATTCTTATGTTCTCCACTAGATAGGAACTTTGGAGTGATTCTTCATCGCACTTTGAGGGATGGTTATATGATCCAGATATATTAGCATTGTTGAGAGGTTGCACTAGTGAAATTACGGACCCTAGGCCTCATTTTAAAGCATTGCAATACCGTTTTTGTGCCCATTTACTATTTGCTACCTTGATATTTTTATTTATTCAGATTATAAAAATACATTTCTACCATCCATATTACGCTTTTATCACCATCTCTTCGCTGAACTAGTGCACCTATACAATTTTCCCTTGTATTGGGTTTGTTGGGGACATAAGAGATTTCTTGTATTTGGTTGCAGGGTCGTTCGAGAGAGACTATCTTCATCCTACGCCTCCCACGGATTGATAAACTTTAGGTGAAAGTGCGTTATATCGACTAGAGGGGGGGCGTGAATAGGCAATTTTTATGAATTCTTCACTGAGGAATTTGCGGGTGAGGAAATTCCTTAGCGAAGAACTACTTGCAATGAATAAGTACTCAAAAGTAAACATAACAGAACACAAGCATGGTCATCATGATGAAATGAAGACGAGCACAAAGTACAGAAAGCGTAAACACAGGATAACACAGGATGAAGACAAACAGATTGAAGAAATTGAATTGAGGAAATTGAGAAAGTCTTCAGTCAATGTCTTCAAACACAGATATGAATAAGTGCACAACACAGTTATGAGGAAATGAAAGAGTTGAGGAAATAGAACCAGTAAGCTTGGTGAAGACAATGATTTGGTAGACCAGTTCCAACTGCTGTCTTAGTTGTACATCTGGTTGGAGCGGCTAGGTATTTAAACCTGAGGACACACAGTCCTCACCGTATTCTCCTTGAACTAAAGTCACACAGACCTCGCCCAATCACTCGTGGTAAGTCTTCAGGTGACTTCCAAACCTTCACAGACTCGGTCACTTGGCGATCCACGGTTCCTCTTGGATGCTCTAGACCATGACGCCTAACCGTCTGGAAGAAGCATAGTCTTCAAAGGTAAGAAGCATCGGATCCACGCAGGATCAATCTCTTCAGTGATGATCAATCACTTTGGGTTTGTAGATGTTTGGGTTTGGGTTTTCCTCACTTGATGATTTTTGCTCAAAGTCCTCAGAGGATGGGATGCTCTCAAATGAAAAGTGCCAGTTTCTCTCGGAGTAGCCAACCAGCTAGTGGTTGTAGGGGGCGGCTATTTATAGCCTAGGGAGCAGCCTGACATGATAAGACATAAATGTCCTTCAATGATATGACCGTTAGGTGGGTAGATATTTTGGGACAGCTGGCACAAGGCACAGCAACGGTCGGAAATTTGAGTATCAAATTCCTCAGGGCTATCATGTTCCTCACAGTGTAGGCCATCCGCACTGGCGAATTCCTAAATCCTCAGTCAGAACAAATTCCTCAGAGACCAGAAGAACTTCATCTCTGTCACTGAAGAACATGACTGAACTGAAAGAGATTTCCAATGGCTTCACTCGAAGGGATTGGTAGGTGTAGGATTTTGAGTTGAGCATCACTTGGAAATTTTTCCTTAGTATTTCCTCGACCCCTTTAACAAAGACGGTGTTTCCTATGACTCAAGAAAGAGAAAATGAAACTACGAGAACAAAAGTCTTCGCACGATGTTCCTCGAATGAATGCCAAGTCTTCAAGGTCACACCAATTTCTTCACTTTCAAAGTCTTGAGAAAGTCTTGAAATCCAAAGTCTTCACCAAAGAACTTCATTTTTAGGGTCGGCTTTGTGCAGAAATATCAAACTCCTCATAGACTTATAGACCTGTGTACACTCATAAACACATTAGTCCTTAACCTATAAGTCTTCAATACACCAAAATCACTAAGGGGCACTAGATGCACTTACAAGCTCCCCCTTTTTGATGATTGATGACAATATAGGTTAAGTTTTCAATGGGGATAATCATATGAAGTGTAAATACTGATATTGAGGAATTTGATTGCAAGATACAGAAAAATTCCCCCTGAAGTACTGCATAGTGAGGATTTTGCTTTTGAAGCAATGCACACTTGAAGAGTAGAATCATGGAGGTCTCCCCCTATATATTGTAATTCATACACACATTTGACATATAATATGAAGAATTTGAAATGCATGATGAAATATGGTGACTGATGTAATTCAACATGCGTGCATTAATGTTAATGAGGAATAAGCATGCAGAAAATCTCAGCAAAAGTATCAGGCCACCATAGAGTTTAAGTTTACAACTCGATCCAACAAAGACATCAGAAGAACGAGAGTTGTAACTTAGCAAAAAACGCCCATATAAGATAGACCCGCTTGAAGACTAACTTAAATTTCACCCCCTTTGTCATCGAATGACTAGAAGGATAAAAAATGAGGACTAACGCCCCTGAAGAATATCATGTTGATGGAGGAGCGCCATCGTTGTTGGGGTCGTTTGACGTAGTAGGGCCTGCTGCAGTGTCGTCCAAGTCCTCATGCTCGTCGGTTGCGCGCGATGAAGAATATGAGCTGGCCACCAATGAAGGAACCTTGTCCTTCTTGTATTTCTTCGGTGGAGGTGCAGACCAGTCAAAATCCTCCTTGAGACCATTTGCTTCAGATCTTCTTCACCATATACATGTGACAGAATAGCCCAGTGCATCAAGACTTCATGGAGGTAGTAATGGTTTTTCTTCACTGCATTATGTGTAGCAGTCATGTTGTGAAGAATAGAACCAAACTGATGCTTGACCCCATTATTGGTTTCGATCCACCTTCTGACTAAGAAGCAGCTCATGGTCAGTCATAACCCTGGGAGCTGTGACTTGAGGATTTGGCTTGGATGCATTAGCAGCAGAATCATGAGTGCCAGAGTCATCATTGGTGGAATAAGATGCAACTTTGTGAAACTGACCATCCAATGGACGAATGCCTTCATCAATGACAGCTGGTGCCTTGCCCTTTTCATCAGCTGAGGAATATGTCCGCTTGAGGACTTCAATTGGGGGCAAGTAGCTGAGGTGATTCTGAAAATCAGCATTGTAGTTGAGTGAAGACCTTGTTCTGAGGAATCTCATAATCCAAGGAGCATAAGGCTTCAACTCAAACCGAGAGAGCGCAACATTTGCCAGAGTCCTCATGAAGAAATCATGATAGTTGACAAGAATGCCATGTATGACGTTGAATAGCAGATTCTTCATGATGCCAACAATTTCCTCATCAGACGAGTCGTGGCCTTTGATCAGACTCATTGTCTTCGTCAGAATGCGATAGACAGTTCTTGGCACATAGAGCAATTCCCTCACGAGGAATTTGGTCCTTGGGGCTTGACCAGGCTTCAGAGGATTCATAAGCACTTGCATATATTGAGCAGTGAGCTCAGGTTCTTGGTACAAGCAACGAGCTCCTTCAAGGGGAGGACTGATTGGCAGTGCATGAAGTAATGCAGAGGTCGGTGCTTTGTAATGAGTGTTATCGGTCATCCAGTCCAGAACCGAGGTGTTGATGTCACTAGCGTCGCCTATGATGTGCAGGGTTGCATAGAACTGAAGAATAAGTTCTTCATTCCAATCAACAATGTTTGTGCAAAAGTTGAGGAGGCCTGCGTCATGAAGCACACTGAGGACAGGGGTGAAGCAAGGTAGTGATTCCATGTCCACGTGAGGAATATGCTCGGGGTCGAAGACTTTATCCTTGTTGAAGATTAGTGAAGAATAGAAATTGGCCTGGCAGGCAGTCCAGAAGCGGTTCCTTCTAAGATGAGCAGAGTCATAGGGGTTATAGTCAGTGAAGAACACGTGCTCGCCGAAGAAGTCATCAGCCTTGAATTTCTGCTTCTTCGATAATGGATCCTTTGGCTTGGGCTGAGGAGTGTCAGTCAATTGTATAACCACCTCAGGAATCGCAATCTCAGGTTCCACTGGCTGAGGAATTTTAGCTTCTTCTTCAGTGGTAGCCTGGGTCTTCAATTCTTCATTTACATTTTCTTCAGCACTAGTGGCTGGAATCTCTTCATGGACAGACGGTGTGGCATGTGGTTCATCAGATCCCATTTGAACTGTAGTTACTAGGGACTGAGGAACATGTTGCAACGGAGTGAACAGTGGAGAGTTGGGGTGCCGACTTTCCCAAAAGTCATCATTCAGCACGGGTGTGGTACAACCAATGTCCACATCTTCTTCTTCCATTTCTTCAACGCCGGCCTCTTCAGCAGTGAACTGAGGCATAGGCGAGGAGACAATTGGTGTTGAAGGGATTGCATCCGCTTCAATTTCTTCATCCAACTGCTCTGACGAAGCAGCAGAAGGAATCTCTTCATCTGATTCACTTGGAATCACATATTCATCATCAAAAGGAACAAGGTCCTTCGATGGCATGGTTGAGATAGGAACAACATCAATTGGATTTGCAAAAAGAGCTGGTCAACAGCTTCATCTTCTTCTGAGCTAAAGAATTTGATGAGGTTGATGCTTTCCTTTTTTTCACAGCAACTCGCTCTGCCGCCTTGGACTTCTTCACATCTGATGCAGATGGAAGGATCGGAGTTGGGGTAGGTGCAGGAGGAGCAGAGGAATTTGGTTGAATTTCTTGAGGCACAACTGATGCAGTTGCCCTAACTTCTTCATTTTCTTCAGGCGCAACACTAGTGGATGCCCTGGCAATTTCTTCAGCGGCTGGAATGCAGTCATTAGCCCTGGTACTTTGAGTTTCTTCAGCAGCCTGAATGTCATCAGCGGTGCTGGCATTTTCTTCAGTCGGCTGAGCAGATGCTTCAGCCTGAGGATTTTCGTGTTGCGTTAGAGCTACAACTTTAGATGTGAACTTCTCATTCAAGTTCACAAACCTGACTTTGTCTCCAAGCCAGTCAGCGTAGTAATCATCAAATTCATCACTTAATTGCTTGATCTCAGCTTGCAAGGCAACTAGTTCTTCAGGGGCAAGTTTCAGAACATTTTGCTTTAGAAAGCGTTGTTTCTTGTACTGCGCTTTCTTCACTTTTATTCCTTGTTCAAATTTCCATTTCTCTTCTTCAATGAAGGCAGTCAAAACATGACTTTGACCAGGAGTGAGGTTCATCTCCGGCAAAGGTGTGTTGGGATCCTTGTGCCATAGGTCGATGAAGTCTAGGATCAGCTTCGGATCCAGAAGCAATGGCACATTGCTGCCTTTGGCTCTAGCGGCCTTGACCTGCCTATCTCTGATGATTTCAGCAAGTTCTTCATCATCAGCTTCGTCTTCATCAGACGACACTTGGAAGGCGACCTGCTTCCTGTGAGGACTTGGTCGAGTGCCTCATCCAGCAGTGGCCTTTGTCTTCATCAGAGAGGGGCCAGTTGAGGAATTTGGTGCGGCTGAGGAACTAGCAGAAGCTCCTGAGACAATAGAGATGCCCGTTGTCCTTTGGAACGTGGCAAAGTGCATAGGTGCAGAGGATTTGGTCGGAGCAGCTAAGGACTTTGGCGGAGGAGCTGAGGACTTTGGAGGAGCAGGAGCAGTTTGAGGAGTTGGCCGTGAGGTCTTTGAGGAATCTGGCCGTGAGGGCATTGCTGAGAAAATGGGCCGTGAGGGCATGGAGGGTGAAGCACTTGGCTTATGAGCAGGCTTCTTTGCCATGGCCTTCTTCGGCTTGCTTGCAGAGGCCCCAGCAGTGGCAGCTGCACCAGAGTCTTCATTCAATTTCCTCACTGCTTCTCTGGCTTGTCTGGCCAATTTGGCCTGGCACTTGGCCCATTCACCAGGATAATCCTCACCACGCTTGAGGCTGGTGGGATCTGCTTCTTGGCCAGGTTCCAATGGAGGTCTTGGGCATGGAGGATTGAGAGCGAATTTCTTCATGTACTTGGGAGTAACATACCTATACTCCCTCCACTCTCTTGCCCATGTCCTCTCTATTCTTTGAATGCGCACCTTGCGCTGATTTTTGTCCTCTTTGCCAAACTTGGCCTCATCAGGAGTGCAGTAATCCTTGTATATGTCATCAGGGATTTCAAAAGCAGTGTTGACCTCAGGCCTCTTTCCTCTCTTCTGTGGCTTCTTTCCATCAGCCATTTTCTTCAGCTGAGAAATTTGGACAATCGAATACTCTGAAGATGTATGCAACTTTTCTTCGAGGAACGCTCCAAATGAGTTAAGTTGATGAGAACCTAGTGATTCAGCAGGTAACATGAGTACCTGTGAACAGAGTAGAGTTGCGAGGAATTTGGAGAGGTCATATGCGTTCTGAGAAGGTTTTGTAAAATGAACAAGTTTGAGGAATTTGACCAGATGAGTCTTGAAGAATTTCACTAAGCGTTCTTTGTCTTAGGTTCCAGAGTTGTATAGATTGAGAATCCACACAATTGAGGAATCTTGAAGAAAAGTGTAGCTTAGAGAAATGAATCAAGAACAGATGACATGTGAGGTGTTTAGTGTGTGAAGATTTGAAGAAAAACACCTTTGAAGATTTTGTAGTAATCATTTGAATCAAAGAGGGCAGTAAAAGTAACTTTTAATTACCCTGGACGAAGAACACGACGAACTGGGAAGTGTAGATGTGAAGTTCGTCAGTTCAGATCTTCCACGCCCTAACTTGGCTGAGGAAGACAGCTACGGCGGCGGCGGAGTGAAGAAATCCGCGGCCTTATGACAAATGACGCAGGTCGAGGCAGTGAAGCTCTTCCTCACCGGTGACGATGAAGTAGCGGCGGCGCTAGGGTTTGAGAAGCTGGAGCTGGAGTGAGGTCGAGCGGAGTAGAAGATAAGTGAGGAAGGGGAGGGGTATTTATGCCATGGTGAAAAACTGTTCGCCCGAAGAAATTGGACGAACGTGCCCCTGACCCTTCTCATTCGCTTGACATGTGTCACCCACGTACTGAGAAGTGGAGATCGTGTGAGATGATGGGTGAATAGATAAGTATTATCGTGGGATGTGGAACGGTTTGAACGGCAAAACCGAAAAATTTGGATAAGATAAGTTTTAACGTTGTGTTCGCAAATTCTTTAGCTGACAAGGACATAGTGAAGATATTGAACGAGTTTCAAATAGAACGCACATGAAGAATTTGTGAATAGAATGGGTTGAGTTTAGCATAGAGGGGGAAGAGTCCGATCACATTCACTTAGCAGAAAAAGCACCTTGAAGAATTAGCAATAAGTGAATGTTGTAGAGGACATAGACTCATATATATATATATATATATATATATATATATATATATATATATATATATATAGCCAATGAAGAAAAACGACGGAAATGGTGAAGACAATGCAAAGTTGAAGAATATGAACAACTGAGGAATTTCAAAACTGAGGAAAAAACTCAAATTGAAGATTTTCAACTTTTGGTGGCGCCATGACCCACCGTATAAGAATGATGATTTCAGACCCCGCGTACAATTATCGTAGGGCTCTGAGAATCAAATTCTTCGTTAATTTCTTCACACTTAGAGTGTTAGTCTCCATTTATTGAAGAAAAACCTTTCTTCATGTGTTGCACATCTAAGTCATCAATTTTGCATAAGTGCTAGGATGAGTGTCCTTCTCAAAACATTCGAAGATTCTAAGATATTTAGCTCACACCGCAACTTGCTAAATCTCTTCTCATCCAAGGGCTTTGTGAAGATATCGGCTAGCTATTCTTCAGTCTTCACACACTCAATAGAAATGTCGCCCTTCAACACATGATCACGAAGAAAATGATGACGAATCTAAATGTTCTTTGTCTTCGAGTGCTGAACTGGGTTGTGAGAAATCTTGATTGGACTCTCATTTTCACATTAGAGAGGAACATTCTTCATGTTGATGCCGAAGTCCTTGAGAGTTTGCTTCATCCACAACAATTGAGCACATCAAGAACCAGCAGCAATGTACTCAGCTTCAGCATTAGACAGTGACACGGAGTTCTGTTTCTTCGAGGACCAACAGACCAAAGATCATCCGAGGAAATGGCATGTGCCTGATGTTGACTTGCGGTCCACACGATCACCAGCATAGTCAGAGTCTGAATATCCAATGAGATCAAAAGCCGAGCCCTTGGGGTACCATAATCCAAGTGTTGGTGTGTGAGCTAGATATCGAAGAATATGCTTCACAGCCTTATGGTGTGATTCCTTCAGTGTAGCTTGAAAGTGGGCACACATGCAAACACTAAGCATAATATCCGGCCTAGATGCACATAAATACAATAAAGAACCAATCATGGAGCGGTATACCTTTTGATCGAAGTCAATACCATTTTCATCAGTGCATAGATGGCCATTTGTGGGCATTGGAATTTTGACCCCTTTGCAATCTTGCATGCCGAATTTCCTCAGTACATCCTTGAGGTACTTCTCCTGAGATATGTATATGCCATTGCGTTGTTGACGAATTTGAAGACCTAAGAAGAATTTCAATTCTCCCATCGTAGACATTTGATATTCTTCACTCGTCATATAGGCAAATTCATCACTATAACGTTGGTCAATACAGCCAAAGATAATATCATCAACATAAATTTGGCACACAAACAATTCACCATCATAAGATTTAGTGAAAATATTAGGGTCAAGTGAATCGGCTTTGAAGCCTTTCTTCATTAGAAATTCCTTCAAAGTATCATACCACGCCCGAGGGGCCTGCTTGAGGCCATAGAGGGCCTTATTGAGTCTGAAGACTTTGTTAGGATGCTTTGGTTCTTCAAAACCTGGGGGTTGAGCAACATATACTTCTTCCTCAAGCTTACCATTAAGGAATGCACTTTTCACATCCATTTGATATAAAGTGATATCATGATGGTTAGCATAAGCAAGTAATGTGCGAATAGCCTCAATGAGGGAGTCCTAGATTAGGGGGTATCCGGACAGCCGGACTATATCCTTTGGCCGGAGTGTTGGACTATGAAGATACAAGATTGAAGACTTCGTCCCGTGTCCAGATGGGACTCTCCTTGGCGTGGAAGGCAAGCTTGGCAATACGGATATGTAGATCACCTCCCTTGTAACCGACTCTGGGTAACCCTAGCCCCCTCCGGTGTCTATATAAACTGGAGGGTTTAGTCCGTAGGACAAGAACGATCATACCATAGGCTAGCTTCTAGGGTTTAGCCTCTACGATCTCGTGGTAGATCAACTCTTGTAATACTCATATCATCAAGATCAATCAAGCAGGAAGTAGGGTATTACCTCCATCGAGAGGGCCCGAACCTGGGTAAACATCGTGTCCTCCGCCTCCTGTTACCATCCGCCTTAGACGCACAGTTCGGGACCCCCTACCCGAGATCCGCCGGTTTTGACACTGACATTGGTGCTTTCATTGTGAGTTCCACTGTGCCGTCACCGTAAGGAAGGATGCCTTGCCTCGGTTTCAAGGACAACGTCACCTCTGGGGGAGCCCTGGCTGTCGGCCAAACTCTCCGGCTAGGCGGCTTCGTCATGACCGCCCGTTCGGCTGCTGCACCGATGATGACTTCTCTGGTCATCGAAAATGGCCTCCACGTCGGCTTGGTACTTGCCGAGCAGATGAATCCAATGGAGATCTCTTCCCTAAACGAGATCTTGGATCGCATCGCCGCTTTGGGAATCGCTACGAACTATGATCGGATTGGGCTTAAACCCGACCAAAGGGAGATTAACTCTTCGCCGGTCACCCATCAGATAGCGGTGGTGGAGGGACAATGCGGCGATTCTTCCTCTGTCTTGAGGACAAACTATGTCCGGATTCCCGAGCTCTCCGAGCCGGATACCCGTTTACGGAAGGACATCACCCTAGCCCTGAACCTAGAATCAGGTAGCGGGCCAGACCTATTGGGCAACATCCCGGAGCCTGAACTTCCAAGAATCGGAAACTCCTCTGACCCTGGGTCTCAGATCGGGTCAGGGTTTGGACTCAAATCCACCCACCCACCCAGATATAAATGATATTTCCCACATTAGGCAAGAGCCCCAGGAAACAGTGCATCACTACTAGGCCAGATTCCTCCTTGTAATGAACAAGGTCAAGGACTGTCGCGAGGAAGACACAATCTCATTTTTCTGCAATAATTGCACGGACAAGGGAATCCTTAACGCCATAAGTCGCCATGACATAGCACGCTTCGCTGACTTGGCGGCCATAGTACGGAAGTACTGTGCGATGGAAAGTGCCTGGAAAACCGAAACAAAATTCTGGGATAATCTGGCTCTGACTAAACACCCAGTCCGAATTAAAAGGGTGCACTCTCATAAGATGCCCGACTCAATTACAAAGAAGCAAAAGCCCACTACAGGGCGTGGAACCGTATTGGGGGGATGGCTTAACGGGCCCTGCAAAATTCATAGTACAGCGGATACCATACCAACACATAGCCTTAGAGCATGTTGGGTACTCCGACAGGTGGCCAAGAGCGGTGAGGATCTCCTCATAACAAACACCGCAGAGCACCATCCCGGGGATAACAATACAATATTGACAGTCTTCGAGACCTTCGCCTCAAATAATAGGCACAAGCGAGCACTCCGTAGCCTTGCCGAAGTCTGCCACGTGGCAGTAATAAATCCATGGAGCGATGCGGCTATCACCTTCAATGTCAGTGACGAACCTAAATTCTGAACAGCCCGAGCACCAACCACATTGGTCCTTAGCCCAATTGTGGACGGCTTTCGGCTCACTAAAGTGCTCATGGACGGCGGCAGCGGATTAAACCTCATTTATGAGGAGACTCTTCAAAAAATGGAAATAGACAGGAACCGCATTGAGCAAAGCAGCACGACCTTCAAAGGAATCATCCGTAGTCGGGAGGCACGCTGCGCTGGGAAAATCACACTAGATGTGGTATTCGGCACTCGGGAGAATTATAGGTCCGAAGAAATTACATTCCAAGTGGCCCCATTCAGTAGCGGATACCACACCATTTTTGGGCGGGAGGCATTCACGATCTTTCAAGCCATACCCCATTACGGGTACATGAAGCTCAAAATGCCCAGGCCCAATGGAATCGTCACTCTAGCTAGTGATCCGGACATAGCGCTCCGCGCAGAAAACAAAACAGCCGCACTGGCCCTCAAGGCATTATCCGAAGCCCTTGCGGCCGAGGAATTAACTGTGCTGCACTCCACAGTGGACAGGGACGACGTGATACTCGACAAGAGATCCAAGTCCACCTATTTTAAACCAGCGGATGAAATAGTCTAATTCCAAGTCCACCCAACGGACCCTACAAAAACAGCCTCCATCGGGGTACAGTTAAACCTCAACAGACACCGTGACCACGGAGTTCCTGCACGAGAATTGGGACATATTTGCCTGGCATCCCTCAGACATGCCAGGAATCCCACGTAGGCTGGCCGAGCATAGCCTTAACATTCTAAAGGGATTCAAGCCGGTCAAGCAGACTCTTCGGCGTTTCTCGGAACCTAAGAGACAAGCCATGGGAGAGGAACTAGCCAAGATATTGGAGGCCGGATTCATTAGAGAAATAAAACATCCGGACTGGCTAGCAAACTTGGTGATGGTACCAAAGAAGGACAAATCCTGGCGCCTATGTGTCCATTTCAAGGACCTCAACAAGGCTTGTCCCAAGGATCCCTTACCCCTCCCCCGCATCGATCAAATTATCAACGCTACTGCAGGACACGACTCATTGTGTTTCCTCGACGCATACTCCGGATACCATCAGATTAAGATGGCAGAGTCCGACCAAGCCGCAACGGCATTTATCACCCCATACGGTCCCTTCTGTTTTAACACTATGCCTTTTGGGCTCAAGAACGCCGGTGCAACATATCAATGCATGATTCAGGCATGCCTGGAAAAACAGATCGGCAAAACAGTGGAGGTATACGTAGACGATGTGGTCGTTAAAACCAGACATGTCGACTCTTTAATAGACGACTTGAGGCTCACGTTCGACAATCTCCGAACATATGACATCAAGCTCAATCCGGAAAAATGCGTTTTCAGCGTGCCCGCCGAAAAGCTGCTTGGCTTCATCGTCTCCAGTAGAGGAATTGAAGCAAATCTGGCTAAAATCCGAGCCCTGTCACAGTTGGCCATCCCAACTGACCTCAAGCAAATCCAGAAACTAACTGGATGCGTGGCGGCCTTAAGCCGATTTATCTCCCGATTAGGAGAAAATGCATTACCCCTTTATCGCCTTCTTCGGCGCACAGAACACTTCGAGTGGACGGACGCGACCACGGCCGGACTGGAAGACATAAAGGCCATCCTCGCCACCAACCCAATCCTGGCCGCGCCAAACATCGGCGAACCAATGCAGCTATATATAGCGGCAACCCATCAAGTTGTAAGCGCAGTGCTCGTCGTCGAACGAGAAACGAACGGACATAAATTCCCGCTTCAAAAGCTGGTATATTACGTATCCACTGTCCTCACTCCATGCAAATCACGGTACCCGCATTATCAAAAGATAGCATATGCGGTATTCATGGCATCCCGAAACTAAGACACTACTTTCAAGAGTGTTCAATCACAGTGGCCTCGGAAGTACCACTCAACGACATAATAAACAACCGCGACGCCACGGGCCCGATTGCCAAATGGGCCATTGAGCTCCTCCCATTCGACATAACATATAAACCCTGACGAGCCATTAAGTCGCAAGTATTGGCCAATTTTGTCGCTGAATGGACAGAAGCCAAACTCCCTAAAGAGTACGGCGCATACTCCAACTTGATCATGCACTTTGACAGCTCTAAAATGCTGGCTGGTCTGGGGGCTGGCGTCGTCCTCATGTCCCCCACCGGAGACACAGTCCAATACGTACTCCAAATACTGTACACAGACTCCAACAATGCAGCCGAATACGAGGCCCTGTTGCATGGTCTTTGGATGGCAGTTTCCATGGGCATTCGACGCCTGGAGGTGCGTGGGGACTCGAACCTCGCAATATCCCAAATAAATGGAGACTTTGATGCCAAGGATCCGAAAATGGCAGATTATCGCAATGCCATCCTCAAGATGTCAGCTCGGTTCGAGGGGCTCGAATTCCACCATGTGGCCCGGGAAAACAATCCGGCGGCGGATATCCTCGCCCGTATTGGCGCTAAGCGCGACCCCGTCCCACCTATCATCTTCCTGGAAAGGCTGTTTAAGCCATCCGTGGTATGGGAAGGGGACACCGTCAACAATAGCCAGGACCCGGCCACAATGCCAGATACCGAACACTCTGACATAATCGGAGGCTCTGCCACCGAAATAAGACCTTCAACCCACGTAATAATGGTCGTCATCGCCCCGTGGACAGAACCATTCCTGGCCTACCTAACCAGGCAGGAACTTCCCGAGGACCAAAATGAGGCACGCTGCATAGTGCGGCGATCTAAAGCCTACAAGGTCCACGAGGGAGAGCTTTATAAGAAAAGCACTACCGGAGTCCTTCAAAGGTGCATCTCCGAAGAGGAAGGGCGGAAGCTTTTGGCAGAAATCCATGCTGGACTCGGCGGCCACCACACCGCAGTCCGGGCCCTTGTAAGCAAGGCCTTCCGTACAGATTTCTATTGGCCGACGGCCCGGGCAGATGCACAGGACTTGGTCCAACGCTGCGTCGGTTGCCAGCTTTTTGCAAACCAAAGCCATATGCTGCCCACCGCTCTCCAAACAATCCCCATTACCTGGCCCTTTGCGGTCTGGGGGCTTGATATGGTCGGACCCCTTAAAGGGGGAACCCATAAGAAAAAATACTTACTGGTCATGGTGGATAAATTCACCAAATGGATAGAAGCCAAACCCGTTAAACGGCCGAATCCAGACCGGTGATAGACTTCATATCTGGGGTTGTACACCGTTATGGCATCCCCCACAGCAACATTACCGGCAACGACACGAACTTTACAGCCGACGAGGTAAAACTTTGGTGCAGCAACATGGGCATCAAGCTCGATTACACTTCTGTCTATCACCCTCAAACTAACGATCAAGGTGAGCGAGCAAATGGTCTTATCATGAGCGGCATCAAATCTAGATTAGTGCGGTCCTTAAAGGAGTCTAACACGCACTGGGTAGAGGAGCTCGACCGTCTTATGGGGGCTGCGGACCACGCCGAATCACACTACCGGATACACACCGTTCTTTATGGTGTACGGCGCATAGGCGGTTCTGCCCTGTGACATAATTCATAACTCACCTCAAGTGCGCATGTATGAAGAAAAAGAGGTCGAGCTTGATCGGCAGGACAATTTGGATGCCCTGGAGGAGGAGCGCGACGTGGCAAAAGCCCGTTCCGCATTCTATCGCAATGTGCTCAAGATACCAAAGCAGAAGTACGGGCCAAAACTTATAACGTTGGCGAACTAGTTCTACGCTGCCGGAGAAGAAAAGAACAAGCTTAAGCACAAATGGGAAGGTCCTTCATTATTGACCAAGTTCTAACCGGAAGCGAGCTGCATTCTGCGGGATGCATCGGATAACCGACTTGAGCCAAACCCATGGAACGCAGCGAGACTCCGAAGATTCTACGCCTAGTGCCGGACTCTATGTTCGTCTCCTTACCCCTGTCCATTTTTCGCATATACATTATATGTCTTTTCTCTCTTTATTTCTTCTTTTTCCTTCTCCTCAACTTGTGTTTTGACTACACAATATTAACGCGCTAGCCGCGCTAATTATACCTGGGGGCTTCTTATACAGAAGCTTAATATAACTATTTTTCCGGGCTTCATGCCCCGCACATGTGTTATTCTTCCGCATGTACCTTTTTTCGCCATTATATGCATCGATATGACTTAAGTTTTGGCCAAGCTGGGTTGCCTGGCTCTTGTATTTATGCCCTATGTTCCCGTTAATTTGGCTAGGGCATAAGGGGAGCACCTCTGCGATTGTTACTGCCGGGTCAGCCAGATGTGTACCTCAGACTGGGTGAAGCCGAAAGCTAGCGTTCTTAAGGGAATATTCGGTCGGTGAACCAAAGATGAATTTTATTTAATTTGATACATGCCCCCAGATGTTTTTTGGCTGCGTCTCTTCTCGCAGTCCGGACATGCACATTAGGGCATGCGTACCCAGGGAAAGGAACCCTTAAGGAACTATTCTCCGTGGAAGATGTTTCTTACTATCCATGTAATATAACATAACTAGTTGGGTACTTGTCTGTTCAAGCACTTATGACCCCTACGCCTGGTTTCCATGCATACCCCGGTTTTTACATAACTGAGTGGGTATTAGGATACACTCCGGTCTATTGGGTCCCAAGGTCGAAGCGAAAAGGTCCGCCATGACAAATGATTTACAATCCGGCTAGAGACATTATACATGTCATTTCAATTACACAGTCACTTAGACTGACTAAATTCTTCTTCTATCCCATCCAACAGGCTGTCTAGCCTACAATCCTGTTGGGAATACTTTATGCTAATTCTACTTGGTCATACACCAAACTGACGGGGATCTCTTTCCCATAGGGCCCCACAGGTCCGACCTCGGCCATGTGGTTTGGGTCAGCCTTGGTATATCGCGTCCTCACCATGGCCCAGGCCTCCCTGGCACCTTGACGGCAGGCCGACATCTTCCATAATCGGAAGCGCCGCCGCGCTCCCTTGAGCTTCTCTACAAGCTCTCCAATGCCTCCTGACAGGGAGACGGATGGGCACAAGGCCTGGGCAATACCCTGCATCACCTGCCGAACTTGTTCGTGCAGTTGTGAGAGCTCTGGTAGAAGATCACTCGCAGATCCGGCATCTCCTCTACGGGACGACCCATCAGCATACCTGCAGACATAACTCTGTCAGCCGGCTTCTTCGCCGAACTCATTCAAAAGTTCGTTCAAGCACTTACTGAAAATGTCGCGTCGAAGCCGCTTATTCTCCTTCACGGAGTTCGCAAGCTGGGCTCGAACATCCTTCAGTTCCATGCTCAGCTGGGTATTGGCGTCTTGGAGATCGTTTTTCTCCCGCCTAACTTTCGTAAGTACGCGCTCGCCAGCCTTTAGCCGTCGTATGGCATGTTGCTCATCCGGATACACTCCGGAGTCATCTGCAATATCTATTGTTAGATTTGCATGCATGCCGCATACTATATGGTACCTATCATTCTTTGAAACAAGTATTACTAGAGGGGGCCTTCTCGGACTCCTTCAATGCGGCTCATGACCCGTAGCTGGGCCTTGCACTCTTCCGACTCTTGAGACAATTGGGTATTCTTCTCTTGAAGAACCTGCACAAATAATGATCCTTAAATCAGTTGTGCCAACTGTTTCAAGTCTCAGGGGCTACTGATATATATAATCATCAATTTTTCTTACCCGTATATCCTTTACATACTGGTCCGTGGCTCTGGCAAGACAATTTTGAGCAGCACGGATGTATGCTTCTCCTGAGTTGAAGGCATCAAACGCCTCTTGGGGGAAACAAGCGTCACGGAGTAATGACGGCGGCCTTTGTGATTCATGGCGCTCTCCACTTCGGAATTTGTAGCAGATATTTTATCCGCATCCTCTGTAGGAGGAGCATCCGGCGCGTGCCCCGTGTTAGCTTTCGCCTCTGTGTCCGGCTCTGGAGCCCGACTGGTAGAGGCGTAATCAGCAACTTCTCCGGATATAGTCCGACGAGCATTTTTCCTTCTAGGAAACATGGGTGTTATTGTGTTTTAAAAGACGATAACCACGGAGCAAGGTTTGGTACCATACCTCTGTGCCGGCGTCTCCATCCGGACCGCCTTCCTTTTTAGCCTGCCCGGCTTCGGCGCCCCTTGTTGGCGAGTCACCGCGGGTTCGGCATGGCGTCCCGAGGACCTTCCTTGTAAAACACCATACATGTACGGTAGGTGAAGAGCATAAAAGGGGATCCTTCTTGGAAGACGGGACTCCGGTTTTACTTACATGCGAGGCGGGGAGTAGCCCAGGATAGTCAGCTATAATGGCCACCATGGCATCATCACAGCTCAATTGATAGAATATCCTGTTGATCAGCTCCACAAATATGTCCGGATCCTCTTCGAGGCCAGGGTCGAGGGCCCGGCCAGGATCCTCCGGTTGTGGAGGTGGGCTGTTAACCTCCCTTACAGCTTTTCGCAGTTCCTGCCATGAAATGGCAAGGTAAAAACGTATGACGATGAATGCGGGAAGGATGGGAGTAAAGAATGACAACTCACCCAACTTCGAGGGTTGTACATGGAGAGTCTATCCCGTGGCTTAACGCGGAGGAACTCCTCTTCCTCTCCCTTATACAAATCGGACAGAATTTTTGCTAGAGCAGCAACTGAGTCCGGTCCCTTACAACCGCAGCGAGTGGCATCATCTTCCCCGTTGAAGTGCCACATGGGGTGGCCTTGATATTGAAGTGATTGCACCCCCCGCATAATGCATATTGACATAACCTCTGTTATTGTCAGTCCTGATTGAGCCAGCACCTTTATCCGGCCCATCAGGTAAAGGATGTCTCTGTTATCTTCCTCCTGAGGGCTCCGAGGGTGCCAGCTTCGGCGTTTCTTCAAATGGGCATTGTCGAACTCGGGAAGACCAATCCGAATAGGATCCGGAAGGGGGACGTCCTCCATATAGAACCACTCCGAAGGCCAGTCTTCGGACGTCTTCTTCGGGGTACCGGATAGGTATTCGGTCCCGGCGATGCGCCATATTTTGGCTCTGCCCACTTGATAAATTGACCCCCTTTGTGTACGGGCCACAAGGCAGAATAGCTTCTTCCACAGCGCGAAATGAGCTTCGCAGCCCAGAAACAGCTCACAAAGGGCTACATAACCAGCGATGTGTAATATGGAAGCAGGGGTGAAGTTATGCAACTGGAGTCTGTAAAACTCCAGGAGCCCTCGGAGGAACAGATGGATTGGAAATCCAAGTCCCCTCAATAAATAAGGGACGAGGCATACCCGCTCCCCCTTGGAGAGGTTGGGAAAGCTCTCCGCTTGCTCCCCGCCATTATAAGTGGCGAGCCCGGCTCGAACGGGGACCATATATGCTAGAGGGAGAAATCCCTGGGTCTGTAACTCCACTTGTTGATTGTGCGGGATGGAACACTTCTTCCAATCTCCGGGCTTAGGGCTACGGGAGCGAGAGAAGGAGCTGCGATGGCCGGCCATGCTGGAAGGAATTTTTCCAAGCACGCGCCGATGGATACTCGTCGTGGGAGGATGGTGTGATTTGGATCTAAGAATCCCCATCTCTTTAATAGACAGTTTACTCACATAGCTAGGGTGGCAAATGTAAAAATGCCCCGGCTTCTCGCATTCGCTCGACACGTGGAAGATAGCCAATATTGGACGTGGAAGCCAAGATGTCAACATTTATGGGAAGCCGGACACTATTCAACAGGTATTCAGGATTTGGAGAAGAACCCGCCTTGCAATGCCGAAAATAATCTGCACGCCGGACTCATCGTCATTGAAGCCTGGTTCGGGGCTCTTGAGGAGTCCTGGATTAGGGGGTATCCGGACAGCCGGACTATATCCTTTGGCCGGACTGTTGGACTATGAAGATACAAGATTGAAGACTTCGTCCCGTGTCCGGATGGGACTCTCCTTGGCGTGGAAGGAAATCTTGGGAATATGGATATGTAGATCTCCTCCCTTGTAACCGACTCTGGGTAACCCTAGCCCCCTCCGGTTTCTATATAAACCGGAGGGTTTAGTCCGTAGGACAAGAACAATCATACCATAGGCTAGCTTCTAGGGTTTAGCCTCTACGATCTCGTGGTAGATCAACTCTTGTAATACTCATATCATCAAGATCAATCAAGCAGGAAGTAGGGTATTACCTCCATCGAGAGAGCCCGAACCTGGGTAAACATCGTGTCCCCCGCCTCCTGTTACCATCCGCCTTAGACGCACAGTTCGGGACCCCCTACCTGAGATCCCCGGTTTTTACACCGACACTCAAGTCTAACAACAGGTGCAAAAGTTTCATCGAAATCAATTCCTTCAACCTGTGTGTAGCCTTGAGCTACAAGCCGTGCCTTATTCCTCAACACAAGGCCATTTTCATCTTGCTTGTTGTGGTAGATCCACTTTGTGCCAATGATATTGTGCTTGCGAGGATCTGGACGTTTGACCAGTTCCCAGACGCTGTTGAGCTCGAACTGATGTAATTCTTCTTGCATAGCTTGAATTCACTCAGGCTCCAGAAATGCTTCATCTACCTTAGTGGGCTCTGTGATAGAGACAAAAGCAAAGTGCCCACAAAAGTTAGATAAATGTGAAGCTCTTGAGCGTGTGAGAGGATCTGGTGCTTCAATGTCATCGATGATCTTCTCACTTTGCACTTCGTTTGCAAGGCGAGGATGAGCTGGTTGTCGTCGAGAAATTTGATCAGCATTTTCTTCAGCACCATTTTCTTCAGGTGCCTCAGCTCGACGTTCTTCACGTTCTGGAATGAATTCTTCAGCAGATTCTTTGGTAGGGATGACATCCTCAGTAGCCTTGAACTTGATAGTTTCCTAAGGTGCTAGTTCATCTATCACATAAGGTAGGTGCTCTCTTTGCGAGCCATTAGTTTCATCGAACGACACATCTACAGTTTCAACAACCTTGTGAAGAACGTTGTTGAAGACTCTGTAGGTGTGTGAGTCCTTTCCGTAACCAAGCATGAAATCGTCATGTGCTTTCGATGCAAATTTAGAATTGTGATGAGGATCTCTAATCTAACATTAGCACCGAATACTTTGAAATAACTCACATTGGGTTACTTCTCAGTGAGGAGTTCATATGCAGTCTTCTTGAAGAATTTGTGAAGATATACTCTGTTGATGATGTGGCACGCAGTATCAATTGCCTCAATCCAGAAACAACGAGGCGTCTTGTATTCATCAAGCATAGTGCAAGCCATCTCAGCAAGAGTCCTGTTCTTGCGCTCCACGACGCCATTCTATTGAGGAGTATAAGGAGCAGATAACTCATGAGTAATACCGAGTTCATCAAGATAGTCATCAAGACCAGAGTTCTTGAACTCAGTTCCATTGTCACTTCTAATGTGCTTGATCTTCACACCCACGTTGGTTGAAGCCCTCGAAGAAAATCGTTTGAAGACTTCCTGCACTTCATGTTTGTAAGTAACAATGTGTACCCATGTGTAACGAGAGTAATCATCAACAATAACAAAGCCATATTGAGATGCATCATTTGAAACTGCAGAATAATGATTAGGACCAAAGAGATCCATGTGAAGCAATTCAAATGGTTGAGTAGTAGTTATGATAGTCTTTGCTAGATGTTTGGCCTTGGTCATCTTTCCAGCTTCACAGGCTCCGCATAAGTGATCCTTGAGGAATTTGACATTCTCAATGCCAATGACATGCTTATTCTTCACAAGCGTGTGCAAATTCCTCATGCCTGCATGACCAAGTCGTCGATGCCATAGCCAGCCTTCTGAAGCTTTTGCAAGTAGGCATACGGCTGGTTGTGGTCCTGTAGAGAAATCAACAATATACAAGTCTCCTCTCCTAAAGCCTTCGAAGACTTTGGAATTGTCAGCTTCCATGATCACAACACAACGATACTTGCCAAAGACAACAACCATATCAAGATCACAAAGCATTGAGACAGACATGAGGTTGTATCCTAATAACTCGACAAGCATCACTTTGTCCATGTGTCGATCCTTTGAGATCGCAACCTTACCTAGGCCCAATACCTTGCTTTTTGCCTTTGTCAGTGAAGATGATATGCTTCAGATGCGATGGAGATAAGGGAGCATCCATCAATAGATTCTTGTCACTGGTCATGTGATTTGTACATCCACTATCGAGGACGCACTCAGTGGCTTTGGGTTGATCGTCCTGCAGATGAATTAGTGCAGCTTACGAACTCATATACTTCATCAGTGAAGAATATGACATCACAATTCATCAGATCAATTTCATCAAGCAATAGAGCAGATAAAGTAGTATGAGGACGTGAAAAATGAAAGTTCATTTCTTCATGATTAGCACTGCATCCTTTCAGTGCACTCTCAGTCTCCAAAGAAATTCTTTAGACGCGTTTACGCCCGAGACCTGACCTCGCATAAGAGATTAGTTATTTTCTTCACCACCCACATCTGAATGGGTGGCAAAGAGTTCATCACTCTGCGAGCTCCATGTGAGAAAGGTGGCATAGAAGCCAAACCAATTCGTTTCGCATAAGAGGAGTTAGGGTAAGTATATGAATAAGCAGAGAAATTCTTAGGGGACTTATGAACATAATGGTTAGAAGATTAATGCTCATATTCATAGCCCTGAGCTCTTCCCTGTGAAATAGAGGTGTTAGTACGATGATAATCATATGAGGACTTTGATCCTTTTGAGGAATTTGATCCACGTGAGGAATTTGGTCTGTATGATGACTTGGATCCATATGAAGAATTTGGTCCATATGAAGAATTTGATCTGGGGTTCCTATTCCTCACAGGTGGTGTCATGAGGACATTCACCTGAAGACTTTCAAGGCACCTTTTGGGAACCCAGATTTTCTTCATAGGGGAACCGTTCCTGCAGTTAGTGCCAACAGATCTAGCAAATACTTCACCATTCTGATTTTTGAACAGTTTATAGTTGGAGTCCAATGACTCATCAGAAGAATGAGGAGATTTCACATGTAAAGCCAGATAAAGTACATGGATCTACTGGAGGTCCCTTCGCAGCAACCCATGAGGTTTTGTGGTACTTCTCAGGCTTCCAATATGTACCATCAGCATTGAGTTTCCTCTCAAAGGCAATACCCTCTTTCCTAGGGTTCCTGTTGAGGATCTGCTTTTTAAGCATATCACAAAGAGTCTGATGCCCTTTGAGACTTTTGTACATGCCTGTCATGTACAATTCCTTCATCCCTGCATCATCAGTGATACTAGCAATGTCCTCAGCTGAGGAATTAGTGATAGCAGAGACAGTTGAAGAATTTGTAGCATTAGAAGCATTTGAACATTCAGGTGAAGAATTAGTAGATTCACGTTCAATGCACTTCAAACATGGAGGAACAAATTCTTCCTGAGCAGCGCTGATTTGTTGAGCAAGTAATGAATCACGCTCCTTCCGAAGATCTTCATAACTCACTCTTAGCTTCTCAAGATATTGCTTTCTTTGAAGAAATTCATAAAAAAGCTTCTCATGACCTTGAAGGTTGTCAAACCTAGACTGAAGTCTCTGAAGATTTTCAGTCAAGGTTTTAGTGCGATCCATTTCTTCACCCAACATATCATCACTTTTGTCTATCATGTTTTGAACCTTTTCAAAAGCCTATTGTTGTTTCACAGCAATCTTAGCATGTTTAGAGTAGCTGGGCTTGATGTTTTCATCAGATTCATTCTCAGTTGATTCCGAGGAGTTATATTTGAGTACCTTGGCACCCTTTGCCATGAAGCAATAGGTGGGAGCGTAGTCATCATTGCCTTCATCAGCCTTGTTGGTGGAGCCATTTTCTTCAGAGTTGAAGATAGACTTGCTGACGAACGCAGTAGCGAGAGCTAGACTCGCCACACCAGACTCGGACTCCTCAGATGCCGCCTATTCCTCATGTTCCTTAGATTCAGCCTCAGAGTCCATTTCCTTGAGGAATCATCACCAAGGCTACGTAGTCACTGGATGAGGAATCATTGCTCCTTGAGGATTTTCCAAAGCGACCACGTCTTGAGAACCTTTGGAATTTCTTCACGAGCAGTGCTAGCTCCTGGCCCAGTTCTTCAGGATCACCAAGGCTACTACCAGAATCATCACCTTCAGATTTGAAAGTACGTTATGTCAACTAGAGGAGGGGGGTGAATAGGCGATTTTTATGAATTCGTCACTCAGGAATTTGCGGGTGAGGAAATTCCTTAGCGAAGAACTACTTCCAGCAGAATAAGTACTCAAAAGTAAACATAACAGAACACAAGCATGGTCATCATGATGAAATGAAGACAAGCACAGAGTACAAAAAAGCGTAAGCACAGGATAACACATGATGAAGACAAACAGACTGAAGAAATTGAACTGAGGAAATTAAGAAAGTCTTCAATCAAAGTCTTCAAACACAGATATGAACAAGTGCACAACACGGTTATGAGGAAATGAAAGAGTTGAGGAAATAGAACCGATAAGCTTGGTGAAGACAATGATTTGGTAGACCAGTTCCAATTGCTGTCTCAGTTGTACGTCTGGTTGGAGCGGCTAGGTATTTAAACCTGAGGACACAAAGTCCCGGACACACAGTCCTCACTGTATTCTCCTTGAGCTAAGGTCACACAGAGCTCGCCCAATCACTCGTGGTAAGTCTTCAGGTGACTTCCAAACCTTCACAGACTCGGTCACTTGGCGATCCACAATTCCTCTTGGATGCCCTAGACCATGACGCCTAACCGTCTCGAAGAAGCACAGTCTTCAAAGGTAACAAGCGTCGGATCCACGCAGGATCAATCTCTTCAGTGATGCTCAATCACTTTGGGTTTGTAGGTGTTTGGGTTTGGGTTTTCCTCACTTGATGATTTTCGCTCAAAGTCCTCGGAGGATGGGAAGCTCTCAAATGACAAGTGTCAGTTTCTCTCGGAGCAGCCAACCAGCTAGTGGTTGTAGGGGGCGGCTATTTATAGCCTAGGGAGCAGCCCGACATGATAAGACATAAATACCCTTCAATGATATGACCATTAGGTGGGTAGATATTTTGGGACAGCTGGCGCGTAGCACAACAACGGTCGGATATTTGAGGCTCAAATTCCTCGGGGCTATCATGTACCTCACTGTGTAGGCAATCCGCACTGGTGAATTCCTAACTCCTCAGTCAGAACAAATTCTTCAGAGACCAGAAGAACTTCATCTACATCAAGAATATGACTGAATCTGTATGAGATTTCCAGTGGCTTCACTCGAAGGGATTGGTAGGTGTAGGATTTTGAGTTGAGCATCACATGGAAATTTTTCCTTAGTATTTCCTCGACCCCCTTTAACAGTACAGTGTTTCCTATGACTCAAGAAAGAGAAAATGAAACTACGAAAAAAGTCTTCACGCTTCATGTTCCTCGTATGAATACAAAGTCTTTAGGGTTACACCAATTTCTTCACTTTCAAAGTCTTCAGAAAGTCTTCAGAAATCCAAAGTCTTTAGACGAAGAACTTCATTTTTAGGGGTCGACTTTCTCTGTAAATATCAAACTCCTCATAGACTTATAGACCTGTGTACACTCATAAACACATTACACCTATAAGTCTTCAATACACCAAAATCACTAAGGGGCACTAGATGCACTTACAATCTCCCCCTTTTTGGTGATTGATGACAATATAGGTTAAGTTTTCAACGGGGATAAACATATGAAGTGTAAATACTGATATTGAGGAATTTGATTGCAAGATATAGAAGAACTCCCCCTGAAGATGTGCATAGTGAGGAATTTGCTTTTGAGGTAATGCACACTTGAAGAATAGAATCATGGAGATCTCCCCTTATATCTTTTAATTCATACACGCATTTAACATATAATACGAAGAATTTGAAGTGCATGATGAAATATGGTGACTGAAGTAATTTAGCATGCGTGCATTAACATTAGTGAGGAATAAGCATGCGGAAAATCATAGCAAAAGTATCAGGCCACCATAGAGTTTAAGTTTACAACTCGATCTAGCAAAGTCATCAGAAGAACGAGAGTTGTAACTTAGCAAAAAAACGCCCATGTAAGATAGACCTATTTGAAGACTAACTCAAATTTCTCCCCTTTGTCATCGAATGACCAAAAGGATTGAAAAATGAGGACTAACGCCCCTGAAGAATATCATGTTGATGAAGGAGCGCCAACATTGTTGGGGTCATTTGTCGTAGTAGGGCTTGCTGCAGTGTCGTCCAAGTCTTCATGCTCGTCGGTGTCGCGCGATGAAGAATATGAGCTGGCCACCAAGGAAGGAACCTTGACCTTCTTGTATTTCTTCGGTGGAGGTGCAGACCAGTCAAAGTCCTCCTTGAGACCCATTTGCTTCAGATCTTCTTCATCATACAGATTGGACAGAATAGCCCAGGTGCGACCGAAGACTTCATGTAGGTAGTAATGGTTTTTCTTCACTGCATTATGTGTAGCAGTCATGTTGTGAAGAATAGAACCAAACTGACGTTTAACCCATTTATGGTTTCGATCCACCTTCTGGTGAAGACTAAGAAGCAGCTCACGGCCAGTCATCACACGTGGTGTTGTGGCTTGAGGAGTAGACTTGGGTGCATTGGCAGCAGAATCATGAGTGGCAGAGTCATCATTGGTGGAATAAGATGCAGCTTTGCGAAACTGACCATCCAATGGACAAATGCCTTCATCAATAACAACAGGTGACTTGCCTTTTTCATCAGCTAAGGAATAGGTCCGCTTGAGGACTTCGATTGGGGGGGGGGGGCAAGTAGCTGAGGTGATTCTGAAAATCACCTTGTAGTTGAGTGAAGACCTTGTTCTGAGGAATCTCATAATCCAAGGAGCATAAGGCTTCAGCTCAAACGGAGAGAGAGCGACATTGTCCAGAGTCCTCATGGAGAAATCATGATAGTTGACAGGGATGCCATGCATGATGTTGAATAGCAGATTCCTCATGATGCCAATGACTTCTACGTCATTCGAGTCGTGGCCTTTGATTGGACTCATAGTCTTCGTCAAGATGCGATAGACTGTTCTGGGCACATAGAGCAATTCCCTCACGAGGAATTTGGTCCTTGGGGCTTGACCGGGTTTCAGAGGCTTCATAAGTACTTGCATATAATGGGCAGTCAGTTTAGGCTCTTGGTACAGGCAACGAGCTCCTTCAGGTGGAGGACTGATGGGCAGGGCGTGAAGTAATTCAGAGGCATGTGCCTTATAGTGAGTGGTTTCGGTCATCCAGTCCAAAACCTAGGAGTTCACATCGTCAGCATCTCCTGTGATGTGCATTGTTGCGTAGAATTGAAGAATGAGCTCTTCATTCCAATCAACTATGTCTGTGCAAAAGTTGAGGAGGCATGCGTCATGAAGCACACTGAGGACATGTGAGAAGCATGGCAATGATTCCATGTCCACATGAGGAATATGCTCATGTTCGAAGACTTTGTCCTTATTGAAGAGCAGTGAGGAATAAAAATCGGCCTGGCTGGCAGTCCAAAAACGCTTCCTTCTAAGACGAGCAGAGTCATAGGGGTTATAGTCAGTGAAGAACACGTGCTCGCCGAAGAAGTCATCAGCCTTGAATTTTTGTTTCTTCGAGAATGGATCCTTTGGCTTGGGCTGAGGAGTGTCAGTCAATTGCATAACCACCTCAGGAATCGCAATCTCAGGTTCCACAGGCTGAGGAATTTCAGCTTCTTCTTCAGTGGTAGCCTGGGTTGTCAATTCTTCATTCACAATTTCTTCAACACTAGTGGCTGGAATCTCTTCATGGACAGACGGTGTGGCATGTGGTTCATCAGATCCCATTTGTACTTCAGTAGCAACAGGGGACTGAGGAATTTGTTGGAGTGGTGTGAACAGAGGAGAGTTGGGGTGCTGACTCTCCCAAAAGTCATCATTCATCACTGGAGTAGTGCTTCCAATGTCCACATCTTCTTCTTATTCTAATTCTTCAACGCCGGCCTCTTCAGCAGTGAACTGAGGCATGTGCGAGGAGATGATTGGAGTTGAAGGGATTGCATCCGCTTCAGTTTCTTCATCCAACTGCTCTGACGAAGCAGCAGAAGGATTCTCTTCATGGGATTCACTTGGAATCACATAATCTTCATCAAAAGGAACAAGGTCCTTTGATGGCATGGTTGAGATAGGAACAACATCAATTGGGTTGTCAAATGAGCTAGTCAATGGCTTCATCTTCTTCGGGGCTGAAGAATCTGATGAAGTTGATGCCTTCCTTTTCTTCACTTCTGCATGCTCTGCAGCCTTGGTCTTCTTCACATCTGATGCAGATGGAAGGATCGGAGTTGGGGTAGGCGCAGGAGGAGCAGAGGAATTTGGTTGAATTTCTTCAGCTGGCAACCGATGCAGTTGCCTCGACTTCTTCATTTTCTTCAGGTGCACCACTAGTGGATGCCACGCAATTTCTTCAATGGCTGGAATGCGGTCATCAGCCACAGGTGCTTTGAGTTTCTTCAAGACTGATTGTCATCGGCCAGTCTTTGGCATTTTCTTCAGTCGGCTGAGCAGATGCTTCAGCCTGAGGATTTTCTGGTTGCGTTGTAGTTGCAATATTGGATGTGAACTTCTCAGTTAAGTTCACAAACCTGACTTTGGCTCCAAGCCAGTCAGCGTAGTAACAATCAAATTCATCACTCAGTTGCTTGATCTCAGCCTGCAAGGCAACGAGTTCTTTGGGGGAAAGCTTCAGAACATTTTGCTTCAGAAAACACTGTTTCTTGTATTGTGCTTTCTTCATTCTTCTTCCTTGTTCAAATTTCCATTTCTCTTCTTCAATGAAGGCAGTCAAAACATGACTTTGACCAGGAGTGAGGTTCATCTCCAGCAAAGGCGTGTTGGGATCCTTGTGCCATAGATCAATGAAGTCTAGGATCAGCTTCGGATCCAGAAGAAGAGGCACATTGCTGCCTTTGGCTCTAGCGGCCTTGACCTGCCTATCTCTAATGATTTCCGCAAGTTCTTCATCATCAGCTTCGTCTTCATCAGACGGCACTTGGAAGGCGACCTGCTTCTTGTGAGGACTTGGTCGAGTGCCTCGTCCAACAGTGGCCTTTGTCTTCAGTAGAGAGGGACCAGATGAGGAAATTGGTGCAGTTGAGGAACTAGCGGAAGCTCCTGAGGCAATAGAGATGCCTATTGTCCTTTGGCACGTGGCAAGGTGCACAGGTGCAGAGGATTTTGTCAGAGCAGCCGAGGACTTTGGCGGAGGAGCTGAGGACTTTGGAGCGGGAGCAGCATGAGGAGTTGGTCGTGAGGGCTTTGAAGATTCTGGCCGTGAGGGCATTGCTGAGGAACTGGGCCGTGAGGGCATTGAGGGTGAAGCACTTGGCTTATGAGCAGGCTTCTTTGCCATGGCCTTCTTCTGTTTGCTAGCAGAGGGCTCAGCAGTGGCAACAGCAGCAGCATAGTCTTCGTTGAATTTCCTCACTGCTTCTCTTGCTTGTCTGGCCAATTTGGCCTGGCGTTTGGTCCATTCATCAGGATAATCCTCACTACGCTTGAGGCTGGTGGGATCTGCTTCTTGTCCAGGTGCCAATGGAGGTCTTGGGCAAGGAGGATTTAGAGCGAATTTCTTCATATACTTGGGAGCAACATACCTGTACTCCCTCCACTCTCTTGCCCATCGCCTCTCTATCCATTGTATGTGCACCTTGCGCTGATTTTTGTCCTCCTTGCCAAACTTGGCCTCATCAGGAGTGCAGTAATCCTTGTATATGTCATCAGGGATTTCAAAGGCTGTGTTGACCTCAGGCCTCTTTCCTCCCTTCCGTGGCTTCTTTCCATTAGCCATTTTCTTCAACTAAGGAATTTGGACAATCGAATTCTCTGAAGATGTATGCAACTTTTCTTCGAGCAACGCTGCAAATGATTTAAGTTGATGAGAACCTAGAGATTCAGCAGCTGACATGAGTACCTGTGAACAGAGTATAGTTGCGAGGAATTTGGAGAGGTCATATGCGTTCTCAGAAGGTTTTCTAAAATGAACAAGTTTGAGGAATTTGACCAGATGAGTCTTGAAGAATTTCGCTAAGCGTTCTTTGTCTTAGGTTCCAGAGTTGTATAGATTGAAAATCCACACAATTGAGGAATCTTTGAAGAAAAACGTAGCTTAGAGAAATGAATCAAGAACAGATGACATGTGAGGTGTTTAGTGTGTGAAGATTTGAAGAAAAACACCTTTGAAGATTTTGTAGTAATCATTTGAATCAAAGAGGGCAGTAAAAGTAACTTTTAATTACCCTGGACGAAGAACACGACGAACTGGGAAGTGTAGATGTGAAGTTCGTGAGTTTAGATCTTCCACGCCCTAACTTGGCCGAGGAAGATAGCTACGACAGCGGCGGAGTGAAGAAATCCTCGGCCGGCGCGAGTATGACGGCGACGAGGTCGAGGCAGTGAAGCTCTTCCTCACCGGCGACGATGAAGTAGCGGTGGCGCTAGGGTTTGAGAAGCTCAAGATGGCGTGAGTTCGAGCAGAGTAAAAGAGAAGTGAGGAAGGGGAGGGGTATATATAGCCATGGTGAAAAACTGTTCGCCTGAAGAAATTGCACGAACGTGCCCCTGACCCTTCTCGTTCGCTTGAAATGTGTCACCCACGTACTGAGAAGTGGAGATCGTGTGAGATCGTGGGTGAATAGATAAGTGTTTTTGTGGGATGTGGAATGGTTTGAGCGGCAAAGCCGAAAATTTAGATAAGATAGGTTAAAAGTTCCGTTCGCAAATTCTTCAGCTGACAAGGACACAGTGAAGATTTTGAACGAGTTTCAAATAGAACGCACATGAAGAATTTGTCAATAGATTGGGTGAGTTTAGCATAGAGGGGGAAGGGTCCGATCACATTCACTTAGCAGAAAAAACAACTTGAAGAAATAACTATAAGTGAATGTTGTAGAGGACATAAACTCATATATATATAGCCAATAAAGAAAAACGACGGAAATGGTGAAGATAATGCAAAGTTGAAGAACATGAACAACTGAGGAATTTCAAAAAACTGAGGAAAAATTCAAATTGAAGATTTTTCAACTTTTGGTGGTGGCGTGACCCACCGTATAAGAATGATGATTTCAGACACATCGTACAATTGTCGTAGGGCTATGAGAATCAAATTCTTCGTTAATTTCTTCACACTTAGATTGTTAGTCTTCATTGATTGAAGAAAAACTTTTCTTCATGTGTTGCACATCTAAGTCATCAATTTTGTATAAGTGTTAGGATGAGTGTCCTCTTCAAAGAACATTCGAAGATTCTAGGATATTTAGCTCACACCGCAACTTGCTAAATCTCTTCTCATCCAAGGGCTTTGTGAAGATATCGGCTAGCTGTTCTTCAGTCTTCACATGCTCAATAGAAATGTCACCCTTCAACACATGATCACGAAGAAAATGATGATGAATCTGAATGTGCTTGGTCTTCGAGTGCTGAACTGGGTTATGAGCAATCTTGATGGCACTCTCATTGTCAGAGTAGAGAGGCACATTCTTCACATTGACGCTGTAGTCCGTGAGTGTTTGTGAGGGAGTCCCAGATTAGGGGGTGTCCGGATAGCCGAACTATCACCGTTGGCCGGACTCCTTGACTATGAAGATACAAGATTGAAGACTTCGTCCCGTGTCCGGATGGGACTTTCCTTGGCGTGGAAGGCAAGCTTGGCGTCTGGATATGTAGATCTCCTACCATTGTAACCGACTACGTGTAACCCTGACCTATCCGGTGTCTATATAAACCGGAGGGTTTTAGTCCGTGGGACGAACAACAATCATACCATAGGCTAGCTTCTAGGGTTTAGCCTCCTTGATCTCGTGGTAGATCTACTCTTGTACTACCCATATCATCAATATTAATCAAGCAGAGTAGGGTATTACCTCCATCGAGAGGCCCGAACACAGGTAAAAACATCGTGTCCCTTGTCTCTGTTACCATCCGCCTAGACGCAGTTCGGGACCCCCTACCCGAGATCCGCCGGTTTGACACCGACATTGGTGCTTTCATTGAGAGTTCCTCCGTAGCCGTCGCCGTCGGGTAGGATGCCTCATCCCGTCTTTAAAGGCGATACTATCGCCAAAGGAGCCTTGGCCGCTGGTCGAGACTCTTGACTAGGTGGTTTTCTTATGACCGCCGGTCGCCATCAGCAAGACGATGACCTCTCGAGTCATCGAAACCAATCTCCATGTTAATTCGAACTTGCCGAGCAGTTAGATCCGATCGAGCTCTCCTCCGTAAGCGAGCTCTTGGATCGCATCGCCCCCAGGAGTCGCCATACGGACTTCTGACCGGATCGGGCCTAAAACCGATCGAGAGAGATCAACTCTCCCGGACTACCCATCATGTTGCTGTGATAGAGGAGCAATGCAGCGATTCTTCTTCTATCTTAAGGACTAGCTACGTCCGGATTCCCGATCCTCCATGCGGTTTCCGCAAAGGATGGATGTCGATCAAGCCACGAACTTAAAGTCAGCGGGTTGGACTCATTGGATAACATTCAAAAATCCAAACTTCCGAGTTCGGAAACTTCTCGGCCCCTGAGTCCTAAATTGGACGGGGTTCCGGATCTAGTTTCACCCGCCCACCCGAACATTAGCGATCTCTCTCGAATTCGGCACGAGCCCACTGAAACAGTACATCATTACTGGGCCAGATTCCTCCTGGTTATGAACAGGATAAAGGACTGCCGAGAGGAGGATGCAATCCAAATTTTCTGCAATAATTGCACGGACAAGGGAATCCTAAACGCCATAAGTCGTCGCGAAATTACACGCTTTGCTGACTTGGTGACCATAGTACGAAAGTACTGTGCGATGGAGAGCGCCTGGAAAACCGAAAGTAAATTTTGGGATAATCCGCCCGAATACATCCCTAGTCCGAAATAAAAGGGTGCATTATTATCAAGCACCGGTTAAATACCAAAAACCAAAACCCCTAAAGGGTACGGAACCATCTTTGGAGGGTTGGCTAAACGGACCTGCAAAATTCATATACGAGGGTGCCACTCCAACTCATTGCCTTCGAGCATGTTGGATACTACGGCAGGTGGCCAAAAGTGGCGAAGAGCTTCTAGCTTCAGAATCCCAGCCCAGCAACACCAGTACGGTGTTAACAGTCTTCGAGACTTTCGCATCAAATAACATGCGAAAACGAACACTCTGCAACCTTGCCGAAGTCTACCAAGTAGCAACAATAAATCCATGGAGTGACACGGCTATTACCTTTAATGCCAGTGACGAACCTAAATTCCGAACAGCCCGAGCACCAGCCGCATTGGTCCTCAGTCCGATAGTGGACGGCTTTCGCCTTACTAAGGTACTCATGGATGGCGGCAGCGGACTAAACCTCATCTATGAGGAAACTCTCCGAAAAATGGAAATAGACTGGAACCGCATTAAGCGAAGCAGCACAACCTTCAGAGGAATAATCCCTAGCCAGGAAGCATGCTGCACAGGAAAAATCACACTGGACGTAGTGTTCGGCTCGCAGGACAATTACAGGTCCGAGGAGGTCACATTTCAAGTGGCCCCGTTCAACAGCAGATATCATGCTTTGTTAGGACGAGAGGCATTCACAATTTTTCAAGCTATACCCCATTATGGGTACATGAAGCTTAAAATGCCCGGACCTAACGGAATCATCACTCTCGATAGTGATCCGAACATAGCACTCCGCGCCAAAAACAAGACAGCCGCACTAGCCCTGGAGGCACTATCCGAAGCCCTAGCGGCCGAGGAACTCACCGCGATGCACTCCACGGTGAACAGGGACGATGTGATACTTGATAAAAGATCCAAGTCCACCTCTTTTAAACCAGCGGATGAAATAGTCAAATTCAAGTCCACCCAACGGACCACGCAAAGACGGCCTCCATTGGGGTACAATTAAATCCTGATGTAGACACCTTTTCACGAGAATTTCTACGAGAAAAGCTGGGACATCTTTTCCTGGCACCCTTCGGACATGCCAGAATCCCACATCGGTGGCCGAGCACAGCCTAAATATCCTAAAAGGATTCAAGCCGGTCAAACAGGCTCTTGGCGCTTTTCCAGAACCCAAGAGGCAGGCCATGGGAGAGGAGCTAGCCAAACTTTTGGAAGCCGGATTCATCGAGGAGATATAAAACATCCGGACTGGCTAGCAAACCTGGTGATGGTACCAAAGAAGGATAAATCCTGGCGCCTATGTGTTGATTTTAAAGACCTTAATAAGGCTTGCCCAAAGGATCCCTTCCCCCTCCCTCGAATTGATCAAATTATTGACGCTACAGCAGGACACGACTCATTGTGCTTCCTCGACGCGTACTCCGGCTACCACCAAACGCGTACTCCGGCTACCACCAAATCAAGATGGCGGAGCCAGACCAAGCTGCAACAGCATTCATCACTCCATACGGCCCATTCTGCTTCAACACAATGTCCTTTGGGCTCAAAAACGCCGGCGCAACATATCAGCGCATGATTCAGACATGTCTGGCAAACCAGATCGGCAAAACAGTGGAAGCATATGTAGATGACGTGGCCATCAAAACCAAGCACGTCGAAACTGTAGTAGACGACTTGAGGCTCACGTTCGACAATCTTCGAAAATATGACATCAAGCTCAATCCGAAAAAATGCGTCTTCGGCGTTCGGTAGGAAAGCTCCTGGGCTTCATTGTGTCCGGTAGAGGAATTGAAGCAAACCCAGCCAAGATCCGAGCTCTGTCACAATTGGATATTCAAAAAGACCTCAAACAAATACAAAAATTGACGGGATGCGTAGCGGCTCTAAGCCGCTTTATTTCCCATTTGGGAGAAAAGGAGTTACCCCTTTACCGCCTCCTCCGCCGCACCGAACACTTCGAGTGGACGGATGCCGCCACGGTCGGACTCGAAGAAATAAAGGAAATTTTGGCAACAAATCCGGTCGTGGCCGCGCCCAACGTGGGCGAACCAATGCTATTATATATCGCCGCAACACATCAAGTTGTCAGCGTTGTGCTCGTTGTCAAACGGGAAACGGACGGACACCGGTTCCCTCTTCAAAAACCGGTTTACTATGTGTCCACTGTCCTAACTCCATGCAAGTCCCGGTACCCACACTATCAAAAGATAGCATACGCGGTGTTCATGGCATCCCGGAAGCTACGACACTACTTTCAAGAGTGTTCGATAACGGTAGCCTCCGAAGTACCCCTTAACGACATTATAAACAATCATGACGCGACGAAATGGATTGCTAAATGGGCCATAGAGCTCCTTCCATTCGACATAACTTATAAGCCACGACGAGCTATTAAGTCGCAGGGTTTTGGCCGACTTCATGGCGAAAGGACTGAAGCCGAACTCCCTAAAGAGTACGCAAGATACTCCAATTGGATCATGCACTTTGACGGCTCCAAAATGTTGGCGGCCTGGGGCTGGCGTCGTTCCGACGTCCCCAACCGGGGACACAGTCCAATACGCCCTTCAGATAATGTATACGGACTCCAACAACGCGGCCGAATCTGAGGCCCTTACGCACGGCCTCCGGATGGCAGTCTCTATGGGCATTCAACGCCTAGAGGTGCGCGATTCGAACCTCGCAATATCTCAAATAAACGGGACTTTGATGCCAAAGATCCGAAAATGGCAGCATACCGCAATGCGGTCCTAAAATGTCGACCGCAGTTCAAGGGCTCGAATTTCATCATATTGCGGGATAACAACCAGGCGGCGGATATATTGGCACACATCGGTGCAAAACGCGATGCCGTCCCACCCAATATCTTTACGGAACGATTGTTCAAGCCATCCCATTACTATGGGAAGGGAGTCCGCAATAACAATCCGGACCCAACCGCACTGCCTGACGCCGAACACTCTGACACAACCGGAGGCTCTGCCCCTGAGATAACAACCTCCTCTCATGAAATAATGGCGGTTGTCGCCCCGTGGACGGAACCATTCCTAGCCTACCTAACTAGGCAGGAACTCCCGGAAGACCAAAATGAGGCTCGCTGCATAGTACGGCGATCTAAAGCCTATAAAGTCCATGAGGGAGAGCTTTATAAGAAAAGCACTACCGGAGTCCTTCAAAGGTGTATCTCCGAAGAGGAAGGGCGAAACCTCCTGACTGAAATTCATGCCGGACTGGGTGGGCACCACGCCGCAGCCCGGGCCCTTGTAGGCAAGGCCTTCCGTAGAGGATTTTATTGGCCGACGGCCCGGGCAGATGGGCAGGACTTAGTCCAACGATGCGTCGGTTGCCAGCTTTTTGCTAACCAAAGCCACATGCCACCCACCGCCCTTAAAACTATACCCATCACCTGGCCGTTCGTGGTCTGGGGGCTTGACATGGTTGGACCCCTTAAGGGAGGAACCCACAAGCAAAAATACCTATTGGTCATGGTGTATAAATTCACCAAATGGATAGAGGCCAAGCCTGTTAAAACGACCGAATCCGGACCAGTGATAGACTTCATATCAGGGGTAGTGCACCGTTACGGTGTCCCCCACAGTATCATCACTGATAACGGCACCAACTTCACGGCCGATGAGGTCAAATTATGGTGCAAAAACATGGGCATCAAGCTCGATTACGCCTAGTCTATCACCCTCAAACCAACGGCCAAGTCGATTGAGCAAATGGTCTAATCATGAGCGGCATTAAACCCAGACTAGTGCGGTCCCTCAAGGAATCTAACACGACCGGGTTGAGGAGCTCGATCACAGACTCGAGGGCTGCGGACCACGCCGAATCATACTACCGGGTTCACACCATTCTTCATGGTGTACGGCGCAGAGGCAGTCTTGCCCTGCGACATAATACATGACTCACCTCGCGTGCGCATGTATGAAGAAAGGGAAGCCGAGCTCGATAGGTAGGACAGTTTGGACGCATTGGAGGAGGAGCTGACGTGGCAAAAGCTCGTTCCGCATTCTATCAACAAAGAGGCTCGAAAATATCAAAGCAGGGAAGTACGGGCCAAAGCTTATAACGTTGGCGAACTAGTTCTACGCTCACGGACAAGAAAAAGGACAAACTCAAGCCCAAATGGGAAGGTCCCTTCATCATCGACCAGGTCTGACCGGTGGAGCATACCGTCTGCAAACGCATCGGATAACCGACTCGAGCCGAACCCATGGAACGCAGCCCGTCTCACGAAGATTCTACGCCTAAGCGTCGGACTCCAAGTTCGTCTCCTTCCTCCGTCCACTTTTTCTATTTTTGCTGTCTTTTATTTCTCTCCTTCCTCCTCCTTCTTCTTGAAGCCTCTAGAGGCTCATTTGCGCTTTTTTCGCACATACTTGACGCGCTGTCCGCGCTCATTATACCTGGGGGCTTCATTAAAAGAAGCTTATTTATACGGGCTTCATGCCCAACACATGCGTTAAACTTCCGCATGTACCTTTTATTCACCATTATATGCATCGATATGACTTATGTTTTGGCCAAGCTGGGTTGCCTGGCTCCTGTGCTTACCCCTCGTTCCCGATTGTTCGGCTAGGTGGTAAAGGAGCACCTCTGCGATTATTCTTGCCGGTCACCGGATGTGTACCTCAGACCGGGTGAAGCCGAAAGCTAGCGTTCTTAAGGGAATATTCGGTCGGTGAACTGAAAGATGATTTTTAACTATTTACCCATCTGCCCCGGATGATTTTCTCGCTTTCATAGCAGCTTTGACATGCACTTTAGGGCATGCACCCCAAATAAAGGAACCCTTAACGGAACTATTCTCCTGGAAGATGTTTCTTACTACCCATGTAATATAACATAACTAGTTGGGCACTTGTGCGATACAGCAATAATGACCCCTACGCCTTTGTCTCCATGCATACCCGGTTCTTATATAACCACGAAGGTATTCGGACACACTCGGACTATTGGGTCCCGAGGTCGGCGAAAAGGTCCGCTATGACAAACGATCTACAATCCGGCTAGAAGACATTTTTTCATGTCATATTTTTACATAGTCAACTCGACTCATTGTATTCCTCCTCAATGTCATCTAATAGGCTATCTAATTTACAATCTTGCTGGGAATACTTGGCGGCCAATTCTACTTGGCCGTACACTAAGCTTACAGGGATCTCCATCCCATCGGGCCCCACAGGTCCGACCTCGGCCATGTGGTTTGGGTCAGCCTTCGTGTACCGCGTCTTTACCATAGCCCAGGCCTCCCTGGCGCCTTGATGGCATGCCGATATCTTCCATAGTCGGAAGCTCCGCCATGCTCCTTGAAGCCGCTCTGCCACCTCCCCAATGCCATCGGGCAGGGAGATAGATGGCCACAAGGCCTGGCCGATGCCTTTCATCACCTGCCGGACTCGTTCGTGCGGTACCGACGAATTCGGGAAGAAGATCACCCGAAGAACTGGGCATCTCCTCCTCGGGACGACCTGTGAGAAAACCTACATACGTATTTACGTTAGTCGCCTTCCTCGCCGAACTCTTTCAAAGTTCGCTAAAGCACTGAAAATGCCGCGACGAAGCCGCCGATTCTCCTTCTGGTCGGACAAGCTGGCACGAACATCCTTTAGTTCCTCACCCAGCTTGGTGTTGGCATCTTGGAGGTTATTTTTCTCCTGCCGCACCCTCGTAAGCACGCTCTCGCCGCCTTTAGCTGGCGCAAAGAGCTGTCGCTTGTCGAGATCTATTCGGCGCCATCTGCAATGTTTTTGTCGATTACACACCGCCGCACTTCATAAACTATTTATCTTTGAAGCGTATATTACGAGAGGGGTCTCTGTGGATCCCCTCATGGCGGCTAATCTTGACCTCAAGTTGGTCCTTGCACTCTTCAAGCTCCTGGGACAGTCGGGTACTCTTTTTTCTAAGATCCTGCATAACAAATGATCCTTAAATCAGTTATTCTAACTATTTTAAGTCTTGGGGGCTACTGGCATATATGACTGTCAAATTTCCTTACCCGTATGTCCTTTACATACTACTCCGTGGCTCTGGCTAGACCATCTTAAGCGGCACGGAGGTATGCATCTCCCGAATTGAAGGCATTCAAGGCCTCTTGGGAGAAACATGCGTCACGAAGAACTGTCCGGCGGCGCCTGTGATTCAAGGCGCTCTCCACCTCGGAGTTGGTGGCGGACAATCTGTCGGCATCCTCTGTCGGAGGAGCATCCGACGACGCCTCGTGTTCGCCTCCGCTCGGACTGGCTTTGGAGCTTGGCGGCGGAGGTTCGATTGGCAACCTCTCCGGACTCGATCCGGCGCTCTTTTTTCTGAAAAGAGCGTCGGCGTCAGACGCCTTCCAGGAATCAATCCTAGGAACATGGTGACACGCTATACCGTTGCGGCGGAGTTTCGATCCGGACCGCACTCCTTTTTAGCCTGCGGGGCCGTACTGCCCCTTGTTGGCCAGCCGCTGCGGGCTCGGCTTCCTGCCTCGAAGGTACCCCCTGCGAAATGCCATTGGTATACGGTGATCGGGAAATAAGCACGGATGGGTCATTATCAGAATATTGGGACCTTGGTCTCAGTTACCTGCGAGGCTGGAAGTATTCTGGGGTAATTGGCCGTAATGGCAACCAAAGCATTATCGATGCTAAGTTGATGGAATACCCCGTCGATCAACTCCACCTTTATATCCGGATCCTCTTCGGAGGTCGTATCGAGGGACCGTTCCGGATCCTCGGGTTGTGGGGGCGGGCTGTGTATCTTCTCCACAGTCCGGCGCAATTCCTGCGCAGAAATCATGAAATGAGATATTTAACCACGGGAACATGGATCGGACAGGTCACAAAGATGTTTGCTTACCCAGCTTCGAGGATTATTCGAAGAAAACTCCTTCAGTGGATTGACGCGGAGGAAATCATACTCCTCCCCTTTATACATGGCGCATAAGATCTTCACCGGTTCGGTGACCGATCTCGCCCTTCTTGACCATGGCGGGTGGCATCGTCCTCCCCGTTGAAGTCCCACATGGGGTGGCCCCTATATTGGAGCTGCACTCCTCATAATGCAGATTGCCATGACTCCAATCATGGTCAATCCGGCATGAGCCGATAACCTTATTCGGCTCATCAAATAGAGGACATCGGTCATTTTCCTCCGGGAGCTCCGAGGCGCCCGGCTTAAGGCGCTTCTTCAGAGGAGCATTGCTAAACTCCGGAAGGCTGATCCGAACAGGATCCGGCAGCGGGACACTCTCCGCTTGCTTTCCGCCCTTGTAGGTGGCAAGTCCGGCTCGAACCGGAACCATGAAGGCCGGGGAAGAAATCCCTTGGCTTGGAGTATAACTAGCTCGCTATGCGGGACTGAGCATCTCTCCCAATTTCGAAATTTGAGGGCTGGGAGCGCGAGAGGAGGAGCCACGTCATTGTCCATGATGGAATGGGCTTTGGTCGAGGCGCTCCGATGGAAGCTTCATGAAGGGGATGGTGTGACTCAGATCTAGAACCTCGCCCCTTTTATAGGCAGCTCGTTCACAAGCAGCTAGGGGGTAAGTGTAAAATACCACGGCTTTCGCATTCATTCAAACGTGGAAGATGGCCATTATTGGGCGTAGAAGCCAAGGAGCGCAGCATTTATCGAAGCGGACACTATTCAACAAGTATATGGAATTTGGAGAAGAACCCGCCTCGCAATGCGAAGACAATCAACGCTAGCGGACTCATCATCATTGAAACCTAGTTCGGGGCTCTTGAGGAGTCCCGGATTAGGGGGTGTCCGGATAGCCGAACTATCACCGTTGGTCGGACTCCTGGACTATGAAGATACAAGATTGAAGACTTCGTCCCGTGTCCGAATGGGACTTTCCTTGGCGTGGAAGGCAAGCTTGGGGATACGGATATGTAGTAACCGACTCTGTGTAACCCTAACCTATCCGGTGTCTATATAAACCGGAGGGTTTTAGTCCGTAGGATGAACAACAATCATACCATAGGCTAGCTTCTAGGGTTTAGCCTCCTCGATCTCGTGGTAGATCTACTCTTGTACTACCCATATCATCAATATTAATCAAGCAGGAGTAGGGTATTACCTCCATCGAGAGGCCCCGAACCTGGGTAAAAACATCGTGTCCCTTGTCTCCTGTTACCATCCGCCTAGACGCACAGTTCGGGACCCCCTACCCGAGATCCGCCGGTTTTGACACCGATAGTTTGCTTCATCCACAGCAATTGAGCACAACAAGAACCAGCAGCAATGTACTCAACTTCAGCAGTAGACAGTGATACACAGTTCTGTTTCTTCGAGGACCAATAGACTAAAGATCGTCCGAGGAAATGGCATGTGCACGATGTTGACTTGCGGTCCACACGATCACCAGCATAGTTAGAGTCTGAATATCCAATGAGATCAAAAGCCGAGCCCTTGGGGTACCATAATCCAAGTGTTGGTGTGTGAGCTAGATATCGAAGAATGTGTTTCACAGCCTTATGGTGTGATTCCTTCGGTGTAGCTTGAAATCGGGCACACATGCAAACACTAAGCATAATATCTAGCCTAGATGCACATAGATACAATAGAGAACCAATCATGGAGCGGTATACCTTTTGATCAAAGTCAATACCATTTTCATCAGTGCATAGATGGCCATTTGTGGGCATTGGAATTTTGACCCCTTTGCAATCTTGCATGCCGAATTTCCTTAGTACATCCTTGAGGTACTTCTCCTAAGATATGAATATGCCATTGCGCTGTTGACGAATTTGAAGACCTAAGAAGAATTTCAATTCTCCCATCATAGACATTTCATATTCCTCTCTCATCATATAACCAAATTAAATCGGTGTAACGTTGGTCGATCTGACCAAAGATAATATCATCAACATATATTTGGCACACGAACAGTTCACCATCATAAGATTTAGTGAAAAGAGTAGGGTCAAGTGAACCTAGTTTGAAGCCTTTCTTCATGAGGAATTCCTTCAAAGTATCATACCACGCCCGAGGGCCCTGCTTGAGGCCATAGAGGGCCTTATTGAGTCTGAAGACTTTATCAGCATGCTTCAGATCTTCAAAACCTGGGGGTTGAGCAACATATACTTCTTCTTCAAGCTTACCATTGAGGAATGCACTTTTCACATCCATTTGATATAAGGTGATATCATGATGGTTAGCATAAGCAAGTAATATGCGAATATCCTCAAGTCTGGCAACAGGTGCAAAAGTTTCATTGAAATCAATTCCTTCAACCTGTGTGTAGCCTTGAGCTACAAGCCGTGCCTTATTCCTCACAACAAGGCCATTTTCATCTTGCTTGTTGCGGTAGATCCACTTTGTGCCAATGATATTGTGCTTGCGAGGATCTGGACGTTTGACCAGTTCCCAGACGTTGTTGAGCTCGAACTGATGTAGTTCTTCTTGCATAGCTTGAATCCACTCAGGCTCCAAAAATGCTTCATCTACCTTAGTGGGCTCTGTGATAGAGACAAAAGCAAAGTGCCCACAAAAGTTAGATAAATGTGAAGCTCTTGAGCATGTGAGAGGATCTGGTGCTTCAATGTCATCGATGATCTTCTCAATTTGCACTTCGTTTGCAATGCGAGGATGAGCTGGTTGTCGTCGAGGAATTTGATCAGCATTTCTTCAGCACCATTTTCTTCAGGTGCCTCAGCTCGACGTTCTTCACGTTCTGGAATGAATTCTTCAGCAGATTCTTCGGTAGGGATGACATCCTCAGAAGCCTTGAACTTGATAGTTTCCTCAGGTGCTGGTTCATCTATCACAGAAGGTAGGTGCTCTCTTTGCGAGCCGTTAGTTTCATCGAAACACACATCTACAGTTTCAACAACCTTGTGAAGAACGTTGTTGAAGACTCTGTAGGTGTGCGAGTCCTTTCCGTAACCAAGCATGAAACCTTCATGTGCTTTTGGTGCAAATTTACAGTTGTGATGAGGATCTCTAATCCAACATTTAGCACCGAAGACTTTGAAATAACTCACATTGGTTTTCTTGTCAGTGAGGAGTTCATATGTAGTCTTCTTGAAGAATTTGTGAAGATATACTCTGTTGATGATGTGGCACGCAGTATCAATTGCCTCAATCCAGAAACAACGAGGCGTCTTGTATTCATCAAGCATAGTGCAAGCCATCTCAGCAAGAGTCGTGTTCTTGCGCTCCACGACGCCATTCTGCTGAGGAGTATAAGGAGCAGATAACTCATGAGTAATACCGAGTTCATCAAGATAGTCATCAAGACCAGCGTTCTTGAACTCAGTTCCATTGTCACTTCTGATGTGCTTGATCTTCACACCAAAGTTGGTTGAAGCCCTCGAATAAAATAGTTTGAAGACTTCCTGCACTTCATGTTTGTAAGTAACAATGTGTACCCATGTGTAACGAGAGTAATCATCAACAATAACAAAGCCATATTGAGATGCATCATTTGAAACTGCAGAATAATGATTAGGACCAAAGAGATCCATGTGAAGCAATTCAAATGGTCGAGTGGTGGTCATGATAGTCTTTGCTGGATGCTTGTCCTTGGTCATCTTTCCAGCTTCACAGGCTCCACATAAGTGATCCTTGAGGAATTTGACATTCTCAATGCCAATGACATGCTTATTCTTCTGGCGTGTGCAAATTCCTCATGCCTGCATGACCAAGTCGTCGATGCCATAGCCAGCCTTTACAAGCTTTTGCAAGTAGGCATACGGCTGGTTGTGGTCCCAGAGAAATCAACAATATACAAGTCTCCTCTCCTAAAGCCTTCAAGACTTTGGAATTGTCGACTTCCATGATCACAACACAACGATACTTGCCAAAGACAACAACCATATCAAGATCACAAAGCATTGAGATGCACATGAGGTTGTATCCTAAGGACTCGACAAGCATCACTTTGTCCATGTGTCGATCCTTTGAGATCGCAACCTTACCTAGGCCCAATACGACTTTTGCCTTTGTCGGTGAAGATGATATGCTTGAGATCACGATGGAGATAAGGGAGCATCCATCAATAGATTCTTGTCACCAGTCATGTGATTTGTACATCCACTATCGAGGGCCTTTTCGGTGGCTTTGGGTTGATCATCCTGCAGATGAATTAATGCAGCTTACGAACTCATATACTTCATCAGTGAAGAATATGACATCACAATTCATCAGATCAATTTCATCAAGCAATAGAGCAGATAAAGCAGTATGAGGACGTGAAAAATGAAAGTTCATTTCTTCATGATTAGCCTGCATCCTTTCAGGCACTCTCAGGTCTCCAGCAAATTCTTTAGACGTTTACGCACGTCTGGAGACCTGACCCTGCATAAGAGATTAGTTATTTTTCTTCACCACCCACATCTGAATGGGTGGCAAAGAGTTCATCACTCTGCGAGCTCCATGTGAGAAAGGTGGCATAGAAGCCAAACCAATTCGTTTCGCATAAGAGGAGTTAGGGTAAGTATATGAATAAGCAGAGAAATTCTTAGGGGACTTATGAACATAATGGTTAGAAGATTAATGCTCATATTCATAGCCCTGAGCTCTTCCCTGTGAAATAGAGGTGTTAGCACGATGATAATCATATGAGGACTTTGATCCTTTTGAGGAATTTGATCCACGTGAGGAATTTGGTCTGTATGATGACTTGGATCCATATGAAGAATTTGGTCCATATGAAGAATTTGATCTGGGGTTCCTATTCCTCACAGGTGGTGTCATGAGGACATTCACACAAGACTTTCAAGGCACCTTTTGGGAACCCAGATTTTCTTCATAGGGGAACCGTTCCTGCAGTTAGTGCCAACAGATCTAGCAAATACTTCACCATTCTGATTTTTGAACAGTTTATAGTTGGAGTCCAATGACTCATCAGAAGAATGAGGAGATTTCACATGTAAAGCCAGATAAAGTACATGGATCTACTGGAGGTCCCTTCGCAGCAACCCATGAGGTTTTGTGGTACTTCTCAAAGCTTCCAATATGTACCATCGGCATTGAGTTTCCTCTCAAAGGCAATACCCTCTTTCCTAGGGTTCTGTTGAGGATCTGCTTTTAAGCATATCACAAAGAGTCCGATGCCCTTTGAGACTTTTGTACATGCTGTCATGTACAATTCCTTCATCCTCGCATCATCGGTGATACTAGCAATGTCCTCAAATTGAGGAATTAGTGATAGCGAGACAGTTGAAGAATTTGTAGCATTAGAAGCATTTGAACATTCAGGTGAAGAATTAGTAGATTCACGCTCAATGCACTTCAAACATGGAGGAACAAATTCTTCTGAAAGCGGCATGATTTGTTGAGCAAGTAATGAATCACGCTCCTTCTAAAGATCTTCATAACTCACTATTAGCTTTTCAAGATCTTGCTTTCTTTGAAGAAATTCATAAGAAAGCTTCTCATGATCAGATAAGAGAGTGTTATGATGACTTTGAAGGGTGTCAAACCTAGTCTGAAGTCTCTCAGCCAAAGCTTTCGACTGATCCATTTCTTCACCCAACATATCATCGCTCTTATTTAGCATGTATTGAACTTTTTCCAAAGCTCTTTGTTGTTTAGTGGCAAGGGAAGCAAGTTTGACATAGCTGGGTCCAAATTCATCACTAGATTCATCATCACTTGATTCAGATAGATAGCATTCAGTTACCTTTGCATCTTTTGCCATATGGCATGGTGTAGAAGATGATGTTTCTGGTTTGAATGTCATTGCTTTGAGAGATTCCTTGAAGTCCTCGAACCAAGGATCATGACGGGTTCGATGACCTTCATAGACGTGAGAGAGACGGTCCCATATAAGCTTCGCATGATCGAGATGCATGATGTTCCTGAACTAATTTTGAGACAGACAGGAGCAGATGACGCCCTTTGCCGTGAGGTTGAGAAGGGTGAACTTGCTAATGTCATCAACTTCTGCCATCTTGCACAGATCGGTAAGACCAATCTCGGTGACGGTCCACAGCTCACTGTTCATCGCCATGCAACGCTTCTTCATCATGGCCTTCAACTTGGGATACTCGTGACCGTCAAAGATGGGGCATGACACGGTCTTCATTCCTGTAGTCGACATAACTAAAACTCCAAGCGGTTAAACCAAAATCACACAGAACAAGGGAGTACCTTGCTCTGATACCAACTGAGAGTGTGTTATATCGACTAGAGGGGGGTGAATAGGCAATTTTTATGAATTCTTCACTGAGGAATTTGTGGGTGAGGAAATTCCTTAGTGAAGAACTACTTGCAGCAGAATAAGTACTCAAAAGTAAACATAACAAAACACAAGCATGGTCATCATGATGAAATAAAGACAAGCACAGAGTACAGAAAGTGTAAGCACAAGATAACACAGGATGAAGACAAACATACTGAAGAAATTGAACTGAGGAAATTGAGAAAGTCTTCAGTCAAAGTCTTCAAACACAGATATGAACAAGTGCACAACACAGTTACGAGGAAATGAAAGAGTTGAGGAAATAGAACTGGTAAGCTTGGTGAAGACAATGATTTGGTAGACCAGTTCCTAGTGATGTCTCAGTTGTACGTCTGGTTGGAGCGGCTAGGTACTTAAACCTGAGGACACATAGTCCCGGACACACAGTCCTCACCGTATACTCCTTGAGCTAAGGTCACACAGACCTCGCCCAATCACTCGTGGTAAGTCTTCAGGTGACTTCCAAACCTTCACAGACTCGGTCACTCGGCGATCCACAATTCCTCTTGGATGCTCTAGACCATGACGCCTAACCGTCTGGAAGAAGCACAGTCTTCAAAGGTAACAAGCGTCGGATCCACGCAGGATCAATCTCTTTAGTGATGCTCAATCACTTTGGGTTTGTAGGTGTTTTGGTTTGGGTTTTCCTCACTCAATGATTTTCAATCAAAGTCCTCGGGGGATGGGATGCTCTCAAATGACAAGTGTCAGTTTCTTTCAGAGCAGCCAACCAGCTAGTGGTTATAGGGGGCGGCTATTTATAGCCTAGGGAGCAGCCCAACATGATAAGACATAGATGCCCTTCAATGATATGACCGTTAGGTGGGTACATATTTTGGGACAGATGGCGCGTAGCACAACAACGGTTGGATATTTGAGGCTCAAATTCCTCAGGGCTATCATGTACCTCACTGTGTAGGCAATTCGAACTGGCGAATTCCTAACTCCTCAGTCATAACAAATTCCTCAGAGACCAGAAGAACTTCGTCTCACATTTGAAGAATATGGTGAAGCTGTATGAGATTTCCAATGGCTTCACTTGAATGGATTGGTAGGTGTAGGATTTTGAGTTGAGCATCACATGGAAATTTTTCCTTAGTATTTCCTCGACCCCCTTTAACGATGCGGTGTTTCCTATGACTCAGAAAGAGAAAATGAAACAACGAAAACAAAAGTCTTCACGCTTCATGTTCCTCGTATGAATACCAAGTCTTCAGGGTTACACCAATTTCTTCACTTTCAAAGTCTTCAGAAATCCAAAGTCTTCACACAAAGAACTTCATTTTTAGGGGTCGACTTTCTCTGTAAATATCAAACTTATTGACCTGTGTACACACATAAACACATTAGTCCCTTAAACTATAAGTCTTCAATACACCAAAATCACTAAGGGACACTAGATGCACTTACAAGATTCAGAGACGACCTTGGCCTTCAGGGCACGTGGTCTGCCATAGGTCGAACCGTAGAGATCTCTCAGCAAGCTGGAACTCATGAGTATTTAGCCTCTTGAGGATATCAGTGGGATCAAGTGACTTTTAATCAGCATGTTCTTGTATCATCAATGCTAGAGTATTAAATGAGGAATCAAGCGATCTCAGCAATTTCTTCACCACCTCATGGTCGGTGATGTCAGTGGCACCAAGTGCTTGAAGCTCATTTGAGATGTCAGTGATGCGATCGAAGGTTTGTTGAACATTTTCATTGTCGAGTCTTTTGAAGCGGTAAGCTTGGTGAAGACAATGATTTGGTAGACCAGTTCCAACTGTTGTCTCAGTTGTACTTCTGGTTGGAGCGGCTAGGTATTTAAACCTGAGGACACACAGTCCCGGACACACCGTCCTCACCGTATTCCCCTTGAGCTAAGATCACACAGACCTCGCCCAATCACTCGTGGTAAGTCTTCAGGTGACTTCCAAACCTTCACAGACTCGGTCACTTGCGATCCACAATTCCTCTTGGATGCTCTAGACCATGACGCCTAACCGTCTGGAAGAAGCACAGTCTTCAAAGGTAACAAGCGTCGGATCCACACAGGATCAATCTCTTCAATGATGCTCAATCACTTTGGGTTTGTAGGTGTTTGGGTTTGGGTTTTCCTCACTTGATGATTTTCGCTCAAAGTCCTCAGCGGATGGGATGCTCTCAAATAAAAAGTGTCAGTTTCCCTCGGAGCAGCCAACCAGCTAGTGGTTGTTGGGGGCGACTATTTATAGCCTAGGGAGCAGCCCGACATGATAAGACATAAATGCCCTTCAATGATATGACCGTTAGGTGGGTAGATATTTTGGGACAGTTGGCACAAGGCACAGCAACGGTCGGAAATTTGTGTATCAAATTCCTCAGGGCTATCATGTTCCTCACAGTGTAGGCAATCCACACTGGCAAATTCCTAACTCCTCTGTCAGAACAAATTCCTCAGAGACCAAAAGAACTTCGTCTCTGTCACTGAAGAATATGACTGAACTGAAAGTGATTTCCAATGGCTTCACTCGAAGGGATTGGTAGGTGTAGGATTTTGAGTTGAGCATCACTTGAAATTTTTTCCTTAGTATTTCCTCGACCCCCTTTAACTGTACGGTGTTTCCTATGACTCAAGAAAGAGAAAATGAAAATACGAGAACAAAAGTCTTCACGCTCCATGTTCCTCGAATGAATGTCAAGTCTTCAAGGTCACACCAATTTCTTCACTTTCAAAGTCTTCAGAAATCCAAAGTCTTCAGTCGAAGAACTTCATTTTTAGGGGTCGACTTTCTTTGTAAATATCAAACTCCTCATAGACTTATAGACATGTGTACACTCATAAACACATTAGTCCCTTAACCTATAAGTCTTCAATACACCAAAATCACTAAGGGGCACTAGATGCACTTACATTAGGTCATCCACTTGAGGGAAAATTGCTACTGTCCTACAAAACTCTGCGCTTGGAGGCCCAACACGTGTATATAAGAATAAAGTTGCACAGTAGACATCACCAATCCAAAATTTTCGGCTTCCGCAGAAATATCTACCTCCCCGCCCCCTCCCCCTTACCAAAGCCACATTTCCCCTGTTTCCGCCTTCCTTTCCAAGTTGAAACCTTCACTCCTTGCTTGCAGTGCCGCCTCCTCGCCGGCGACCCTCTTTCACGCTGCTCGGCCTTGTCGATCCAAACAGGTAATCCACACCCGACCCCCATCGTCATCCTCCTTCCACATCCCACATGCCCTGACCGCCGCGCGACACCTTCCACCCAAATCACCAAGCCCTCCCCCAAATAAGCGCCGCCCTAAGCCATGGTGCATGCAGTATAGCCAGGAGCTCAAGGAGCATTTGGCAGCGGAGAAGCAAATCGTGGCCGCGCGTGTGGATGAGGTCGAGATGGCTGCCATTCGTGCCGACCCCCGGATATTGGAGCAGCATCTCGCCGTTGAGTCCACCATTGATGCCTTGCAGGCCAACGCCACCACATGGTTGGCTGCTTTAAACAACAGTTCGTGGCATTTCATCGAGGCCACCATCGATGCCTTCAACAAAGACTACAAGGTGTTTTCTCAGTGTGCCCGTGCTTACCTCAACTCGAGAGGCAGCAGGTTGGTGCCCGGAGCGGCTCAGGCAACTCACCGTACGACGAGGGCACCCATGATGTGGAGGCCTCACCCTTTTTCCATGTCCAAGGAGCCAATCATCATTGATATCTCCAACGATGAGGAGTAGCTTGTCTAATTAGCTCACTATAAGGACCTATGTTCAGTTTGCTAGCTACGCCGGTTAAGTATGCTCCGTTTACCCGTTGCATGTGCTGCTCCTGCCTTTCCTTAACAAATTCTAGTGAATTGTCCTATCTACTTTTACCATGCAATCTGTTGCTCTAGTTTATATGTTCTATATGTCGTGCAATGTGGTGCTCACTTATTAACTGTTTGGTTACTTAGTTGTCATCTTCAGTTAACTATTTGGTTCAATTATGCAAATGTGATGTTCAATTCTTCAGGGTGCAATTTTGTATTGTCTTCCACGTGAGAAATAAATCAAATTTATCTTTACAAAATACATGAGAAACAAATACAATTGCTATATTTCCAAGTTGTCAAGCATGCTTAGTTTGCTTAACTATCTGATCTTCTAGTATGTTATACATTCTGCAATGCGGTGCTCAGTTAACGTTTGGTTCATTTGTTGTGATGTTTAGCTAACTGTTTGGTTCAATTCTGCAATGCGATGTTCAATTGTTGTGGGTGCGTTCTATTATTGTATACCATGTGAGAAATAAATCGAATTTGGTTGTACTAAATACATGTGAAACAAATACAATTGCTATATTTCCAAGTTGTTAAGCATGCTTGGTTTGGTTACCTATCTGATCTTCTATTAGGAGTATGTTATATTGTGCAATGTGGTGCTCAGTTAATGTTTGGTTCATTTGTTGTGGTGTTTAGTTAACTGCTTGGTTCAATTCTTCAATGCGATATCCAATTATCGTGGGTAGAATTTTGTATTGTTGTGCATGTGAGGAATAAATTGAATTTGGCTGCACTTAATACATGAGATACATATACAATTGCTATATTTCCTAGTTCTTAATCATGATTGGTTTGAATAAATGGGTTTTCCATGTGGCTCGAATTAATCTGATGAATCTGGAATGTTCTTATTTTTCATCAGCATATTTTACTGATAGCTTGCGAACCCTCACTTAACCTGATCATTAACTACCTTATATGTGTTGCAGGGAAACAATGGGAGACACTGAGGTTTACAATCGAGATATGCACATGCATGGTCCTTTGTCTAATAGCACATTATTGTGCAATTGTAGGAACCACTCTAATATTTAGGTTTTTAACAATTTGGTCTTGCACATGTAGGTCCTACTGTCAGAGGTTTTGACCCACTGTTCGACCCTTTTTGCATATGGGGAAATGAGTTGTCCATGAATATCAGTCAAGTCAAGAAACTCAGAAAGATTGTTAGGATAAAGAAATTAGCAAGAAAAAACAACAAGATCTTTGTCTGCAGAATGAAGAAGACATCAATTCGCCATAGGATGGTACTAACTATTACCTTGCCTTTCTTTATTCCTTTGCCCCATTTCCAATTTAGAGAAGATATTTAAGCACATCCTTGTTTTCAGGCCTTTCCAAAGAAGTTCACTGATGATTACCTCTCAAACCACCTGTATGGTCAGGAGGCGAGGAAGATATGCATACAACACCCACGTTTCAATATTGAAGTGTTCCTCAAGAGGACGAAGGATGGACGGTCAATCATCCATAGACATTTCCCTAAAGTTCCAAAGACCTTCAACATTAATGAAGGCTCAATATTCGCCTTCCGCTTCAGTAGTTTTCAAGATGAGATTCATCTGTCTATGTATCGTCTAAAATGCTAATTTTGAAAGGTTATAGATGTTGCATGTCAAACTTGGTGCTGGTGGAGTTGTGTAATGGGGTAGCTAAGTGTAGAAGCTATATGATGTTGTACTTTGAGGTATTTCAATTATGAAATTATGCTTCCTTAATATGGAAATGAAATATATTTTGTGCTTAATATGAAATTCAATTAGATTAATAAATGGACTATTAATAATAGGACAATTAGCCTGCTAATGGCCAATTAGCCTGCTAATTGGGGCTTTCTATTGCAAACGGTATTGAGAAAACACTATGGGCGATGACCTTAGGAAACACACACAGTTTCTAGGAATAAATCGTGTTGGATCAATGAACAATCACACATGACATCCTCTTGGAAACTGTTTGCGTTAGGCCACCTTGTGCAAACGTTTACCACATGAAAAGTGTGTGTGATGGACAACCTTTGCCACACAGTTTCTTCTATGCACCGTGTGTGATGCATTCAATAACACAAACGATAAAATTGTTAATATCGTGTGCAATGGCAACGCTATCACAAACGATTTAATGGGGAAAATTGTGTGTGATGTACCCGCGAATGGAAATGTTTTCCTTGGGTATTTGTGTGGGATGTATATCTGACGTAAACGTACTTCTTGGATTAACTTTGTGGGATGTACATACTAACGGAAACGTATTCCTTGGATTGACTGTGTGGAATGTACATACGAACGGAAAAGTTTAGCCGGGACTGACTGTGTGGGATGTACTTACAACCGTAAATGATTTGGCCAGTATAATTGTATTTTTTTAGCACAACTGTATGTATAACCGTATTTGATCGCTCGCCCATGGCACATGACCTCATTTTGTCGAGCGTGTGTACCAGGCAGGCCTATCCCCGACGGTTTCTGGATCGTGTGGGAAGGGCCCCCCTATCGCAGTCACTCACTTGGCAACGGTCTGAACACCATCGCGGAAAGGAGTTAAAAACCGTTTGTATAGCACCTCGCTGTACAAGTGAGATCTTCATCATCAAGCCAAAATCGAGCAACTCCGAACTCACAAAATGTGGGGGCACGATTATTAGCAAGAACCAGAAGGTGGGCTAAGGCACCGTTATAGATACCATCAAGGAGTGGAAGTCCAAGTGGTTTAATATCACCAAGACACTCTCTACTGGCCATGCCGAGGTTCCGGCGTTCTCGGCTGGACCTCCGGATCCTGGAGGAGGAAGGGCATGGACTGGGGGAACCCCGAAGAGGTGACGGCGCTGTTCCAGAAGATCTAGTTCTGGACAAACAAGAAGGACCTCAAGCTGGCGTACGTGGTGAACGTCATGCTCCACCTCCATGTCTTGTCGCTCCAATCTCGAGCCACCCAGATGTGGGCATATAAACCCGAGGATGCGGTGCCCATCGACCACTTCTTCCGCTCCTCACTAGTCGGGATGTGGACGCTGTTATTCAAGCCGTCCCAAAACAAGTTTCCTCCGGAAGGGAGAGACCTCGGCTTCGAAGCCGCCCACGATGCCCCCGAGGTAATTTTCAATACACAACTCTACACTCTGTGTTTCTTTGAACCTCATAGACTTTGGCTGACCAGTTGATTTTATATTTGCGGAAGTGGATCTCCAAGGTGCAAGGGATGTTGTGCCCGGTGTCACTGCATGAGGGGGAGAGGACTCCCCAACGCAAGACCCTCTTAACCGAGGAGCCGCATGTTGTGACCCCCAAGGAGTCAAAACCTTTGAGGGACAGGGCGGGCCTCTGAGCACGAGACACCTCGGTCACCCGATTCGAGAAGACCCGCACCTCTTCCACCCACGAGGATGACACCGAGGAGGACACGGGGGAAGGAAACCCTTCCCTCAAGGGGAAGAGGGCAGTGTCTGAGGCCGACGAGGAGGAAGTGCGGTCGAAAGGCCTGAAGAGGTCGCACAAAGCCTCCACCAATCCTGCCGACAAGCGTGCCCTGTCGGAGAAGGCTAACTTCTTTGACAAGTCGGGCGAGGACTTCCTTGAGCTGGGGAGGGGGAAGCCGGTGATACATCTCCAGCGTATCTATAAATTTTCTATTGGTCCATGCTATTATATTATCCATCTTGGATATTTTATATGCATTATTATGCTATTTTATATCATTTTCTGGGACTAACCTAGTAACCTAGTGCCAAGTGCCAGTTGCTCTTTTTCCTTGTTTTTGTCTTTTACAAAAAATCAATACCAAACAAAGTCCAACCGGAACGAAACTTTTTGACGATTTTTCTTGGACAAGAAGACACCTAGGAAGCTTCGGGAGGAGCCTAGAAGGACCACGGGTGAGCCAAAAGATCACTAGGCACGCCCTAGGGGGGCGCCCCTATGAACTTGTGGGCCCTCCGTGGCTCCTCTAACCCTAATCTCAGCTCCAATGTCAGGGGGATGAACCCCGGGCAGGCAACGGAACCTGGATCCTTTTCAAAAACATCAGGGCCAGCATCGCCCCTCAATCCGGCTTGTCCGTGGCTGGGTTCCTCAACCCGGCCAAGTTCCGCAATCCGGTCAAGGCCGCAACATGGCCGGGCCCATTGGCGCATGCCGACGGACCCTGCCAGGTCAAGACTTCTACAACAAGCAAGCACCAGCATGGCACGCTCCTCAACCGACCACACATTAGCTCATGTCCCGTCCAAGGCGTACGACGGTTCCCGTCAAGAGATGAGCAAGGCAATACTGCCCCACCAACCCCGCTGACCAAGGCCAGCATGGCTACAGTGCGACCCTCATCCTGCTGACGCAAGCCGATGGCGACCAGTGACGCGCCACTATAGCCGAGCTAGCTTAACCACTCCATGACGCATGACAAGATGGGGAACAGTGCCCCCTGGCACATGGGGCCCGCGCCTGGAGAACCCGGCGTACCCTGGTACCCGGCGGGTCCCAGCGCCGGCTTCTCAGACGCTGACATCCCGGCTCCATGGCCATGTAACTTTACCATTGTAGCCCTGGGGGGTTGACCTATAAAACCCCCAGGAGGCGTCCATTTACAAAGAGAGATCATCAGTAGAATACACACACAAGGAGAAGGAGCATCCTATGCTTTGGCATGTCTTCCTTCCTCCCCAAAACAGCTCTAGGAGCAAGCTTGTAACATCCACATATAAACCACACTTTGCAGGACTAGGGGTGTTATCTCTCCGGAGAGCCCCGAACCGGGGTATGTCTTGTGTCCCTCGGTCGCTCATGCCGACCTCGCCTATGGAGCCCACCGGTGCCCTTGAGCCTATCCCTCTCTTTAGCCATCCTTTGGCATCTGCCGCACACCCACCATCACTGTTGGCGCCCACCATGGGGCAGCTCGAGGTCCCGGCCGGAGACACATTCCAGATGGGGCCATTCATCGACTTTGGTGAGCACATCACGCACTGTGCGTCCCCCGCTCCCGGCCCATTGATGGCAGACCTCATCGACTCGCTCATCGCCTCCTTCGGCGTGCTGCGCATCTCCAACGCGCTCGCGGCCGATGAGTACCCTAGCGGGGTGCTCGACGTCTCCGACTCACATGTCCCCGTCGGCGATGCCATCTCCGCCGGGGTGGCAGATCTCTGCGTCCGGGTGGAGGTGCTCGCCACCGACTCCAGCTCCACTTCATCTAGCGCCACGAAGAAGGCCGCCACTGCCAGGGCCGCAGCAGAGCATGCCAGCGTGCCTGACCCGCTGCGCGCCGTGCTGCAGAACCTCAACATCCCCATCACCATCGACGTCAATGCCGTCGAGGCCCTGGCTCAGCTCGAGGAGGGCCACATGCACATGTTAGACGAGGCCGCGATGCTCGCTGCTATGGACCGCCGGTTGGAGTCCGTCCAGCGGGAGCGCGACGCCGCGTAGGGCTTCACGTCGGCCGCCGCTGAGCCCAGCCGGATTGCCGAGGTGCGGGACCGTGGCGGCGCCATCGGTTGCATGCTGGGTGCGATCCCGCCCGTCTACGAACCCGCCGTCAAGAATATGCGCGCCGTGCAGGAGGCCGCCATCGTCATGGAGCAGCTGCAGAGTGAGGAGCTGCAGGAGCGCCTGCGGCGCATGAACGAGCTCTTCGGTGTTGTGAACATGCAGCAGGGCTGTCTTGACCATCCCGCGGGATACGTCTCGCGCCACACCAAAGACCCAGAGCAGCTGAACACGGCGTCTTCCTCACCCCCCAACGAAGCAAATTCTGGCCAAACCCGAAGCAGGTGCAACCACGCCCCGACAACCGGCGACGGCTTGGGCAACGAGTCGGCTCTGGAAGACTGGCGCCGGCAAGATCTCCCCTCGCAATTCGGCCGCCGCGCCCGTCCGCCTTCGGTCGACCCGGCTCCTCGCGAGCCGGCTAGGCCCACGTGCCATCGACGACATCGACGCTCGCCATGGCCTCGATTAGCTTGCCCTCTCCTTTGAGCTAGAGGAAGACAACATTGTCGGGCCGGCTTGCTTCGGCCCACGCATCTGGGAGCCCTTCCACAAAGGGTTCATGCTGCCCCGTGACGCCCCAAGTACAACGGCACTGTCAAGCCGGAGGACTAGCTCGTCGACTACACCACCGCCATCAACATCGCAGGCGGCAACAACCGCCTTGCCGTGCGCTATGCCCCACTCATGCTCCTAGGTTTGGGCCGGTCATGGCTCAACGGTCTGCCAGCTGGTAGCATCAAAGCGTGGGTTGACCTCGAGTAGGCCTTCGTTCGCAACTTCACCGGCACCTACAAGCGTCCCGGCCGTCCTAGCGAGGTCGCCATGTGCGTGCAGGGGCCGGCTGAAACCGGCCGCGAGTACCATGCACGCTGGACCGAGCTCCGGAACAGCTGAGAGGGCGTCCATGAGGTCCAAGCCATTCAGTACTTTGTGAGCGGTTGCCGGGATGGCACCCTCCTCAAGCACAAGCTCTTGTGCTCCGAGCCGACCACCATGGCCGCACTCATGATCACGGCGGACAAGTACGCCAATGCCGACTCCGCCATGAAGATCCAAGTGGTGTTGGACGAAGCCGGCAAGGCATTGCTGGCTCCACCCACCAAGCCGCCTGGCGAGAGCAACCGCCAGCAGAAGAACCAGCAGAACAACAAGCTCAAGGTCGATCAGCAGGCCCCACGCTACAACAACTGCCTCGTCGCGACCGCCGAGCAGGCGCCCACGGCCGAGCCGGACGGCAAGACGGGTGGCAACCCTCCATGAGCTTCGAAGAGATGTTCGACGCTCCCTGCAAGCACCACAACGGCATGAGGCCTCCAACGCACATGCTCCGGCAGTGCACCATCACTAAGCGCATCATGCGGGGCGACATCCCTCCACCTCCCACTCCGGCTCCGGGTGCGGGGCAGCCACCGCCGCCGCCTCCTTCCCCTCCCCCGACTAACGGCACATTGCGTGATGAAGTCTACCCCAACTAGAATGTGAGCTACGTCATCTTCACAATCCTTGGCGACGACAAGCATAGCGAGCGCCTACTCCGGTAGGAGGTGAACACCATCATCCCGGCCGTGCCAGAATATATGCACTGGTCGGAGCGTCCGATCAGCTGGACCCGGGATGACCACCCGGCCGTCATGCCGAACCCGGTTGGCTACACCCTCGTCCTCGACCCCACCATCGTCGCTGCCAAGTGCACTTGCAACTTCTCGCGGGTCCTCATCGACGGTGGCAGCAACATCAACATCCTCTACCGCGACACCATGACCAAGCTCGGCCTCGAGGCCAAGGACCTGGAGCCATCACAGACGGTGTTCCACGGCATCGTGCCGGGCCTCTCCTGCTCCCCCATCGGACGGATCTGGCTTGACGTCCTATTCGGCACGAGCGATCATTTTGGCGGAGCCTATCTAATTCGAGGTGGTGGACCTGTCCACCATGTAACACGCGCTGCTGGGCCGGCCTGCACTCGCCAAGTTCATGGCGGTTCCCCACTACGCCTACCTGAAGTTGTAGCTGCCGGGTCCCAAGCGCCTCATCACCGTCGTCGGCGACTACAGAAAGTCATTGGAGTGTGCTCAAGCCAGCGTCAGGTTGGCTGAGTCGCTGATCACAGCCGAGGAGCGGCGCCAGCTCGACCGGATCGCGCTGGCCAATGAGACACCGGACGTGCTGGCTTCGGCCAAGGAGCAGGCTGGCGAGGCCTCGTTCCAACCGTCCAAAGAAACCAAGAAGGTCTAGCTGAACCCGAAACACCCCAGCAGTAGCAAGTATGTCATTGTGGCACCTGCCTCGACAGCAAATAGGAAGGCGAGCTTGTCGACTTCCTCCGTGAGAATCGCGATATCTTTGCATGGTCCCCAAAGGACATGCCGGGAATTTCGAGGGAGTACGCCAAGCACAAACTACACGCCCGCAAGGACGCCAAGCCTGTCTGTCAACCCTTATGTCGTTTTTTTTGAAGAGAAGAGAAGAACCATCGGTGAAGAGGTCGCCAAGCTACTCACGGCCGGCTTCATCATGGAAGTATTTCGCCCCGAGTGGCAGGCCAACCCGGTCCTCGTCCTGAAGAAGAACAACACCTAGCGCATGTGCATAGACTACACCAGCCTGAACAAGGCCTACCCCAAGGATCATTTCGCTCTCCCGCGGATAGATCAAGTCATCGACTTCACCGCCGGCTGTGAGCTCTTGTCCTTCCTGGATGCTTACCCCGGCTATCATCAGATCAAGCTAGACCCGTCCGACACCCTTCGGGGTGTACTGCTTCATCAAATCAAGCTATCACGCCCTTCGAGGTGTACTGCTACATCACCATGTCGTTCGGCTTGAAGAATGTTGGCGCCACCTTCCAACGTTGCATGCAGAAATGCCTGCTGAAGTAACTCGGCCGCAAGATTCACGTCTACGTCGATGACATCATGGTTAAGACCAATCAGCACCTCACGCTGCTTGACCTGAAGGAGACCTTTGCCAATCTGCGCGAGTAACAGATCAAGCTCAACCCGGAGAAGTGCATCTTCAGCGTACCGGCCGGGAAGCTACTTGGCTTCCTCTTCTCGGAGCGCGGCATTGAGATGAACCCAAAAAAGATCAAGGCCATCGAGCGCATGCACAATCCAACCCGGCTGCACGATGTCCAGAAGTTCACCGGCTGCTTGGCCTTGGTCAGCCGGTTCCTCAGCCGGATGGGTGAGAGGACCTTGCCCCTATATCAGCTGATGAAGAAGACTTCGTCGTTTGAATGGAATGACCAGGCGGACGAAGCGTTCCGGGATCTCAAGCGCATGCTCTCCACCACACCCGTCCTGGTCGCGCCGGCTGACAAGGAGCCGTTGTAGCAATACATTGCCGCCACCTCACAGTCGATCAGCACGGTGTTGGTGGTCGAGCAACTTGAGAAGGGCAAGATCCAGTATATCCAGTGCCCGGTCTACTACTAGAGTGAGGTGCTTTCCGCCTCCAAGAAAAACTACCCGCACTACCAGAAGATGTGTTACGGCGTGTATTTTACCGCCAAGAAGCTGAAGCAGTACTTTCAACAGCATGTCATCACCGTGGTCAACACGGCCCCCTTAGGCGATATCATAGGCTGCCGGGATGCCTCTGGCCGGGTTGCCAAGTGGGCCATCGAGCTGGCCGGCCACACCATCCTCTACGAGCCCCGCACTACGATCAAGTCCCAGGCCTTGGCCGACTTCCTCGTCGACTGGACAGAGACCCAGTACCTATCGACGCCGCCGGATTAAACGCATTGGAGCATGCACTTTGACGGCTCCAAGTGCGCTCGGGCTTGGGAGCTAGCATCGTGCTGTCTTCCCCGAAATGAGACTGATGTCTACTACGCAACCTTCTCCTTGTAGACGTTGTTGGGCCTCCAAGTGCAGAGGTTTGTAGGACAGTAGCAAATTTCCCTCAAGTGTATGACCTAAGGTTTATCAATACGTGGGAGGTGTAGGATGAAGATGGACTCTCTCAAACAACCCTGCAACCAAATAACAAAGAGTCTCTTGTGTCCCCAACACACCCAATACAATGGTAAATTGTATAGGTGCACTAGTTCGGCGAAGAGATGGTGATACAAGTGCAATATAGATAGTAGATATAGGTTTTTGTAATCTGAAAATATAAAAACAGCAAGGTAACTAATGATAAAAGTGAGCGTAAACGGTATTGCAATGCTAGGAAACAAGGCCTAGGGTTCATACTTTCACTAGTGCAAGTTCTCTCAACAATAATAACATAATTGGATCATATAACTATCCCTCAATATGCAACAAAGAGTCACTCCAAAGTCACTAATAGCGAAGAACAAACGAAGAGATTATGGTAGGGTACGAAACCACTTCAAAGTTATCCTTTCTGATCGATCTATTCAAGAGTCCGTAGTAAAATAACACAAAGCTATTCTTTCCGTTCAATCTATCATAGAGTTCGTACTAGAATAACACCTTAAGACGGAAATCAACCCAAACCCTAATGTCACCTAGATACTCCAATGTCACCACAAGTATTGTGGGTATGATTATACGATATGCATCACACAATCTCATATTCATCTATTCAACCAACACAAAGAACTTCAAAGATTTCCCCAAAGTTTCTACCGGAGAGTCAAGACGGAAACGTGTGCCAAACCCTATGCATAAGTTGACGAGGTCACGGAACTCGCAAGTCGATCACCAAAACATACATCAAGTGGATCACGTGATATCCCATTGTCAACACAGATAAGCACATGAGAGACATACATCAAGTGTTCTCAAATCCTTAAAGACTCAATTCGATAAGATAACTTCAAAGGGAAAACTCAATCCACTACAAGAGAGTAGAGGGGGAGAAACATCATAAGATCCAACTATAATAGCAAAGCTCGCGATACAACAAGATCGTGCCAAATCAAGAACACGAGAGAGAGAGACAGATCAAACACATAGCTACTGGTACATACCCTCAGCCCCGATGGTGAACTACTCCCTCCTCGTCATGGAGAGCGCCAGGATGATGAAGATGGCCACCGGTGAGGGATCCCCCTCCGGCGGGATCTTGAACAGGGTCCCGATTGGTTTTGGTGGCTACAGAGGCTTGCGGCGGCGGAACTCCCGATCTATTGTGCTCCCCGATGTTTTTAGGGTATATGGATATATATAGGCGAAAGAAGTCGGTAAGGGGAGCCACGAGGGGCCCACAAGGGTGGGGGCGCGCCCAGGGGGGCAGGCGCGCCTCCCTTCCTCGTGGCCACCTTGAAGCTTCCCTGAATTCAACTCCAAGTCTCCTGGATCACGTTTGTTCCAAAAATCACGCTCTCGAAGGTTTCATTCTGTTTGGACTATGTTTGATATTCCTTTTCTGCGAAACACTTAAACAAGGGAAAAAACAGAAACTGACATTGGGCTCTGGGTTAATAGGTTAGTCCCAAAAATAATATAAAAGTGCATAGTAAAGCCCATTAAACATCCAAGATGGATAATATAATATCATGAATACTTCATAAATTATAGATACATTGGAGACGTATCAGCATCCCCAAGCTTAATTCCTGCTCGTCCTCGAGTAGGTAAATGATAAAAGAAATAATTTATGTAGTGTGAATGCTAGCAGGTGCATAAGTTTGATCAATGATAATTTCAATCACCTTTTCTAGCATCATTATATGTCATAACAGTAGCTCAATTCATAGAACTTTTCATGATCAAGTAACAAGCTATTCACATGTTAAAGTATAGATCATAAACTTTCTTGAAAACTAACAAACCGTGTTATTAGTCATCAAACAATTACAATTCATATTATTTTCAGGAAGAGTCTATGGCAGAGCTTTGATTTAGCAAATCCCACATACTCAACTATCATAAAGTCTTCCATGATTGCTACCACTCAAAGCATATTTTTAGAACAAATAGCATCCATCGATCACAGAGAAAGATAGGGGCTTAATGTTTCGCCTCCCAACTTATTTATCATATAGGTAATTGTCAACCACATGATCAAATATATTTGAATGGCCATATATGCTTAGATCTTTCTCCACCACATGATGCTTGCCAACTGAAAAGTAGGTTGGAATGAGGAGGAATACTACTGACTCTTGCATAAAAGAAAAAAAAGATAGGCCCTTCGCAGAGGGAAGCAGGGATTTGCAGAGGTGCCAGAGCTCGAAGCTAAAACAGAGATGAAAATAATTTTGAGAGGTATGCTTTCATTGTCAACATAACGACCAAGAGTTCCTAATATCTTCCATACTAGATACCTTATAGGCAGTTCCCAAACAGAAAGGTAAAGATTTTACTCCCCCTCCACCAACAATCACACTCCACGGCTTGTCCGAAACAACGGGTGCCGTCCAACTTTCAACAATCCTGGGGGAGTTTGTTTAAATTATTTGCGAATTTGTTTTTGATCTTTTGATCATAGGACTGGGCATCCCAGTTACCAGCCATTTTCTCGTGAATGATGAGCGGAGTCCACTCATCGTGAGAATAACCCACCTAGCATGGAAGATACTTACAGCCCCTAATCGCTACATGAGTGATTCGGGCATACAAAATAGATTATTATTTGAAGGTTTACAGTTTGGCACATGCAAATTTACTTGGAACGGTAGGTAAATACCGCATATAGGTAGATACGATGGACACTCATGGAAGAAACTTGGTTCATGAATTTGGATGCACAAGCAGTATTCCCCTTAGTACAGATATTTTGTCTAGAAAAGGATTCTAAAAAGCAAGCACCACATGTTAGAGCATCCATAACAATATAACTTCCATACAAATATACCCAAGCATAACTCATTATGTTGTCTTCCTTGTCCAACTTCAACTAATTTGCTCAGGTTTGAAAATAATTAATGGGGCTCACAATCATAGAAGATGTCCAAGATAGTATATTTATATGTGAAGTCTCTCTTCCTTCAATATTCTTTCATGAATTGTTCAAGTGACCAATACAATGTTTGCTAACCTTCAAAAAATTTACCACCTCCACTTCTTATATGTGAAGGCATTACTCCCCATGGGAAAGGCATATGAAACATATATAATTTCGGATTTATGACATTCAAATCCTTCAACCATTTACTCATAGGATATAAGTGAAGCACATGAGTAAATGACAAACTACTCCAAAAAGATATAAGTGAAGATCAATGAATAGTTAAATAATTATATAGCTTTGTGAAGACTCTCCATTTAAGAATTTCAGATCTTGGGATATTATTCAAACAGAAAGCAAAACAAAAGAAAATAAAATGACGCTCCAAGCAAAACACTTATCATGTGGTGAATAAAAATATAGCTCCAAGTAAAGTTACCGATGAACGAAGACGAAAGAGGGGATGCCTTCCATAGCATCCCCAAGCTTAGGCTCTTGTTGTCCTTGAATATTACCTTGGGGTGCCTTGGGCATCTCCAAGCTTAGGCTCTTTCCACTCCTTATTCCATAGTCCATCGAATCTTTACCCAAAACTTGAAAACTTCACAACACAAAACTCAACAAAAAACTCGTAAGCTCCATTAGTAGAAGGAAATAAATCACCACTTAGGTACTGTTGTGAACTCATTATGAATTCATATTGGTGTAATACCTACTGTATTCCAACTTCTCTATGGTTCATACCCTCCAATACTACTCATAGATTCATCAAAATAAGCAAACAACACATAGAAAACAGAATCTGTCAAAAACAGAACAGTCTGTAGTAATCTGTATAATTAGAATACTTATGTAACTCCAAAATTCTGCCAAAATAGGAAGACCTAAAATATTTGTTTATTGATCTACTGCAATTGGAATCAGTATTTTATCACTTTCTGGTGATTTTTAATAATTGTTTTCGTGAGCATAAAGTTTCTGACTTTTTCAGCAAGATCAAATAATTACTATCCAAGAAGATCCTATAGGTTTTACTTGGCACAAACACTAATTAAAACGTAAAACCACATCTAACCAGAGGCTAAATGAATTATTTATTACTAAACAGGAGCAGAAGTAAAGAACAAAATTAAAATTGGGTTGCCTCCCAACAAGCGCTAACGTTTAACGCCCCTAGCTAGGCATGATGATTTCAATGATGCTCACATAAAAGGTAAGAATTGAAACATAACAGGAGCATCATGAAGAATATGACTAGCACATTTAAGACTAAGCACTTCCTATGCATAGGGATTTTGTTAGCAAACAACTTATGGGAACATGAAACAACTAGCATAGGAAGGTAAACCAAGCAAATCTTCAAGATTTTCAACACATAAAGAGGAAACTTGATATTATAGCAATATGTAGAAGCATATGATCCTCTCTCATAATAATTTTCAGTAGCATCATGAATGAATTCAACCATATAACCAGCACATAAAGCATTCTTTTCATGATCTACTTCCATATAAATTTTACTACTCTCGACATAAGCAAATCTATTCTCATCAATAGTAGTGGGAGCAAACTCAACAAAATAACTATCATGTGAAGCATAATCCAATTGAAAATTAAAATCATGATGACAAGTTTCATGGTTATCTTTATTCTTTAGAGCATACGTGTCATCACAATAATCATCATAAATAGGAGGCATGCTTTCATCAAAATAAATTTTCTCATCAAAACTTGGGGGACTAAACATATCATCTTCATCAAACATAGCATCCCCAAGCTTGTGGCTTTGCATATCATTAGCATCATGGGTATTCAAAGAATTCATACTAACATCATTGCAATCATGCTCATCATTCACATATTTTATGCCAAGCATTCTATGTAATTCTTCTTCTAGTACTTGAGCACAATTTTCCTTCCATCATTTTCACGAAAGACATTAAAAAGATGAAGCATATGAGGCACCCTTAATTCTATTTTTTTGTAGTTTTCTTTTATAGACTAAACTAGTGATAAAACAAGAAACTAAAAGATTCAATTGCAAGATCTAAAGATATACCTTCAAGCACTCACCTCCCGCAACGGGCGCCAGAAAAGAGCTTGATGTCTCATCGCAACCTTCTCCTTGTAGACGTTGTTGGGCCTCCAAGTGCAGAGGTTTGTAGGATAGTAGCAAATTTCCCTCAATTGGATGACCTAAGGTTTATCAATCCGTGGGAGGTGTAGGATGAAGATGGTCTCTCTCAAACAACCCTGCAACCAAATAACAAACAGTCTCTTGTGTCCCCAACACACCCAATACGACGGTAAATTGTATAGGTGCACTAGTTCGGCGAAGAGATGGTGATACAAGTGCAATATAGATAGTAGATATAGGTTTTTGTAATCTGAAAATATAAAAACAGCAAGGTAACTAATGATAAAAGTGAGCGTAAACGGTATTGCAATGCTAGGAAACAAGGTCTAGGGTTCATACTTTCACTAGTGTAAGTTCTCTCAACAATAATAACATAATTGGATCATATAACTATCCCTCAATATGCAACAAAGAGTCACTCCAAAGTCACTAATAGCGGAGAACAAACGAGGAGATTATGGCAGGGTACGAAACCACCTCAAAGTTATCCTTTCTGATCGATCTATTCAAGAGTCCATAGTAAAATAACACAAAGCTATTCTTTCCGTTCGATCTATCATAGAGTTCGTACTAGAATAACATCTTAAGACGCAAATCAACCCAAACCTAAAGTCACCTAGATACTCCAAAGTCACCACAAATATCCGTGGGTATGATTATACGATATGCATCACACAACCTCAGATTCATCTATTCAACCAACACAAAGAACTTCAAAGAGTGCCCCAAAGTTTCTACCGGAGAGTCAAGACAGAAATGTGTGCCAACCCCTATGCATAAGTTCATGAGGTCACGGAACTCGCAAGTTGATCTCCAAAACATACATCAAGTGGATCACCTGATATCCCATTGTCACCATAGATAAGCACATGCAAGACATACGTCAAGTGTTCTCAAATCCTTAAAGACTCAATCCGATAAGATAACTTCAAAGGGCAAACTCAATCCATTACAAGAGAGTAGAGGGGGAGAAACATCATAAGATCCAACTATAATAGCAAAGCTCGCGATACATCAAGATCGTGCCAAATCAAGAACACAAGAGAGAGAGAGAGAGAGAGAGAGAGAGAGATCAAACACATAGCTACTGGTACATACCCTCAGCCCCGAGGGTGAACTACTCCCTCCTCGTCATGGAGAGCGCCAGGATGATGAAGATGGCCACCGGTGAGGGATACCTCCTCCGGCAGGATGCCGGAACAGGGTCCCGATTGGTTTTTGGTGGCTACAGAGGCTTGCGGCGGCAGAACTCCCGATCTATTATGCTCCGCGATGTTTTTAGGGTATATGGATATATATATATAGGCGAAAGAAGTCGGTAAGGGGAGCCACGAGGGGCCCACGAGGGTGGGGCGCGCCAGGCGGGCGCGCCTCCTGCCTCGTGGCCACCTCAAGCTTCCTGACTTCAACTCCAAGTCTCTGGATCACATTCGTCCAAAAATCACGCTCCAGAAGGTTTCATTCCGTTTGGACTCCGTTTGATATTCCTTTTTCTGCGAAACATCAAACAAGGGAAAAATGTAAAGCGCACTGGGCTCTGGGTTAATAGGTTAGTCCCAAAAATAATATAAAAGTGCATAGTAAAGCTCATTAAACATCCAAGATGGATAATATAATAGCATGAATACTTCATAAATTATAGATACGTTGGAGACGTATCAGAGACCGGCTATAGTATGCGCTCCAGATCCTCTTCGCCGCCTCCAACAACGTCGCCGACTACGAAGCCTTTGTGCACGGCCTCCGGCTTGCCAAGGAACTCGGCGTCCGGCGCATCTTGTGTTATGGTGACTCGGACCTGGTGGTACAGTAGTGTTCCGGTGAGTGGGACGCCCGGGACGCCAACATGGCGTTCTACCGCTTCCTGTTCCAGTAGCTCTCCGGCACCTTCGACGGTTGCGAGTTCTTTCACGTCCCGCGTGCGGAAAACGAAGTCGCCGACACGCTAGCCAAGATTGGCTCATCTCGGCAGGCCATACCGTCCGGCGTCTCCCTTGAGCACTTACACAAGCCGTCTCTGGATTCCGGGTCCATCTTCATCCCGGACGACCCTGCAATGACCCTCCCCAACCCGGACTCGGGGGATGCCGGTCCAAGCTCGGGGGTTGTCGTCCCCAACCCAGTCCCGGGGACTGCGGAACTCGGCCCGAGGACTGCTGATCCCAGCCCGGGGACTACTGATTACGGCCCGAGGGCTGCTGAACTCGGCCCAGGGGCTGCCGTGCTAAACCCGGCGCCGTTGTCCTGAACCCGGGGGCTGCTGCCCCGGAACCAGGCCTGGTGACCGTCTTCACCGTGGTGACAACTCTGTCATGGGCCTAGCCAATCTTAGCGTTCCTGGAGAGCGGAGTACTTCCCATGGACGAGACCGAGGCCCGGCAAGTGCAACGCCGGACGTCTGCCTACAACATCATCAACAACGAGCTCGTCAAGTGCAGCGCAACGGGCGTGTTCCAGCGCTGCATCGAGCAGGACAAGGGCATAGAGATCCTCCTTGACATACATCAGGGCAAGTGCGGGCACCACGCCACCTCCAGGTCTATGGTGGCCAAGGCTTTCCGCCATGGTTTATACTAGCCCACAACCCTCAAAGCGCCAAGTCGCTCATCCTCAAGGGCGAGGGTTGACAGCGCTTCAGCAAGCGCAGTCACCAGCCGGCTTCAGCCCTGCGAACCATCCCGATCACCTGGCCCTTTGCATTCTGGGGGCTCGACATGGTGGGACCCTTCAAGACCGCCCGGGGCGGCTTGACGCACTTGCTGGTGGCGGTCGACAAGTTCACCAAGTGGTTCGAAGCGCGGCCGACAAGAAGTTGGACGGGCCAACGACCATCCAGTTCATCAAAGACATCGCAGTGCACTACGGCGTCCCGCACAACATCATCACAGACAATGACACAAACTTCGCCAAAGGCGCTCTGGCGCAATATTGCTCAGTCTCCGGCATCCCTCTTCACCTGGCTTCTGTCGTTCATCCTCAATCCAACGGCCAGGTCGAGCGGGCCAATGGCCTCATCCTATACGGCATCATGCCACGGCTTGTCGAGCCCCTCATCCGTTCACCTAGTAGTTGGCTTGACAAGCTGCCGGCTGTCCTCTGGAGTCTCCGAGCAACGCCAAACCTGTCGACCGAGTTCACCCCCTTCTTCCTCGTCTACGTAGTAGAAGCCGTCATCCCAACCGACATCGAGTTTGACTCACCATGAGTCATAATGTACACGGAAGCCCAAGCCAAAGAAGCACCCGAAGACGGCGTCGGCCTACTCAAATAAGCACGCCTCTTGGCCCTTAGTTGGTCTGCCATCTATCAGCAAGGCCTGAGGCACTACCACAACAATAAGATCAAGCCCCTCGCGTTCCGCGAGGGAGACCTCGTCCTCCGGCTTGTACAATAGCAAGCTGGCCAGCACAAGTTGGCCTCCCCATGGGAGGGCCCTTTCATCGTCAGCAAAGCTTTGTGTGACTACAATGCCCATTACCTCATCGACGCCCGTAAGCCGAACAAGCACAAGAGAGATACCGCTAGTGAAGAAACAAGCCAGCCCTGGAACGCAGAGCTCCTCCGCCTGTTTTACAGTGAGGTGTACGCACATATATATCATTGTCTTTTGTAATTCTATGAAAGACTATGGGACCCCCGAACGACACTTGGGGGCTACCTTTTCCTATCAAGCTATTGTGTTTGGCACATCCTTGTGAATTTTCTTAAACCTCCACTGCCGGGTTGGTATGACCAACCTGGGGGCTCGGGGGCTGGCCAGCTTGGCCGCAACCCACCGTCCTCCTTAGCACATCCCGAAGTGTTGGGGTTGCCAAGGCCCTCCACTTTGCCCAACGCCACAGTCCGGCTTCGGCTGTTGGCCGACAAGAACTACGGGCCAAACCACCTACACACCGTGAAACACTAAGTTGAGTTTGCTGGATCAGCCAACCCGGTCTCACCGCACTAAGTTGTCGCACGACCGGCTGCTTGCCAGCTGGCCCAGTGGGTGTTTCGCTCGCGCTCAATGTTTGAAAGGCCTAAGAACCGCACGCTCTTCCGAGGACCGAACTCCTTGCCATAGAACGGAATCCGGCTATTCGACTCGTGGGGGGGGGGGAGGGGCCCAAAGGAGTAGCAAGCAAGGAAAAAAGGTTTAGAGAACAAAGAACAAAGGCATGAACACTCAAGAAAATATTTACATTCTAGAAATAAGGGCCCAAGGCCAGAGTTCATTAAATTCATGAATACACCCCAGTGTGCAGGTAGAACTGCCACTTAACAAAAGTGCGAAAAAATAAAATAGGGCGGCTTCAGGCGGTTCCTACACCGGGTTGCGCAGCTTTCGGCTCCTCCGCGGTGGCCTCCGGGTCCACCGAGGCACCAGTATCATCCAACCCAGCCCCGTCGTCCGCATAGGCGTCCGTCTCCTTGGAAATACCCTACGGGTCATCGAGCAACAGGCCGAAGGTATCAGGTGGCACCACCCTACCGTCTTCAGTCCGCTCTACCCGAAACTCATCATGCAGTGCAAACGAGGCCAGGTAGCTGGCTCGCGTGGCGATCCGGCCCACCTCTACCTGTAGCTAGGGCTCCGCGCCGGCTCGCTAGGCCGCCAGCTGGTCCAGGGCCAGGCCCAGATACCAAGACATGATGAACCTCAGTGCCAGGTCGGCACCGACACGAGCGGCAGAGACACGCCACGCGTGAAGCCGTGCCGGCCCGGCTTCCAGCCACTGCGCCAGCCGCGTGAACCTATCGGGCGCAACGGCACCGGGCCAGAGGGCCGCCTCATCCGCACTCCGCCTTCAGACACCAGCGCCATCTGCATACCCAGGACCTGCAGGCGGGCCTCGGCAGCATGCATAATCTCCAGGAAATTCCAGGTGACGTTTGGGTCAAGCCCGGCGCCCGCGTCCTGATAACCCACAAGTATAGGGGATCGCAACAGTTTTCGAGGGTAGAGTATTCAACCCAAATTTATTGATTCGACACAAGGGGAGGCAAAGAATATTCTCAAGTATTAGCAGTTGAGTTGTCAATTCAACCACACTGGAGAACTTAGTATCTGCAGCATAGTATTTAGTAGCAAATTAGTATGGAAGTAGCGGTAACGGTAGCAAAAAGTAATATTTTTGGGGTTTTGTAGTAATTGTAACAGTAGCAACGGAAAGGTAAATAATCGAAGAACAATATGTGAAAAGCTCGTAGGCATTGGATCGGTGATGGAGAATTATGCCGGATACGATTATTCATGCAACAGTTATAACATAGGGTGACACGGAAGTAGCTCCAATTCATCAATGTAATGTAGGCATGTATTCCGAATATAGTCATACATGCTTATGGAAAAGAACTTGCATGAAATCTTTTGTCCTACCCTCCCGTGGCAGCGGGGTCCTAATTGAAACTAAGGGATATTAAGGTCTCCTTTTAATAGAGTACCGGACCAAAGCATTAACACATAGTGAATACATGAACTCCTCAAACTACGGTCACCACCGGGAGTGGTCCCGATTATTGTCACTTCGGGGTTGCCGGATCATAACACATAGTAGGTGACTATAGACTTGCAAGATAGGATCAAGAACTCACACATATTCAAGAAAACATAATAGGTTCAGATCTGAAATCATGGCACTCGGGCCCTAGTGACAAGCATTAAGCATAGCAAAGTCATAGCAACATCAATCTCGGAACATAGTGGATACTAGGGATCAAACCCTAACAAAACTAACTCGATTACATGATAAATCTCATCCAACCCATCACCGTCCAGCAAGCCTATGATGGAATTACTCACGCACGGCGGTGAGCATCATGAAATTGGTGATGGAGGATGGTTGATGATGACGATGGCGACGTATTCCCCTCTCTGGAGGCCCGAACGGATCCAGATCAGCCCTCCCGAGAGAGTTTAGGGCTTGGCGGCGGCTCCGTATCGTAAAACGCAATGAATCCTTTTCTCTGATTTTTTTCTCCCCAAACGTGAATATATAGAGTTGGAGTTGAGGTCGGTGGAGCTCCAGGGGGCCCACGAGGCAGGGGGCGCGCCCAGGGGGGCATGCGCACCTCCCACCCTCATGGACAAGGTGTGGGCCCCCTGGCCTTGATTCTTTCACCAGTATTTTTTATTATTTCCAAAAATAATCTCCGTTGATTTTCAGGTCATACCGTGAACTTTTATTTCTGCACAAAAATAACACCATGGCAATTCTGCTGAAAACATCATCAGTCTGGGTTAGTTCCATTCAAATCATGCAAGTTAGAGTCCAAAACAAGAAATGTTTGGAAAAGCAGATACGAAGGAGACGTATCAACTCCCCCAAGCTTAAACCTTTGCTTGTCCTCAAGCAATTCAGTTGATAAACTGAAAGTGATAAGGAAAAACTTTTACAAACTCTGTTTGCTCTTGTTGTTGTAAATATGTAAAGCCATCATTCAAGTTTTCAGCAAAAAATTATGGACTAACCATATTCACAATAACACTTATGTCTCATGTTTACTCATGTCAATGGCATAATCAACTAGCGAGCAATAATAATAAATCTCGGATGACAACACTTTCTGAAAACAATCATGATATGATATAATAGGACGGTGTCTCGCTAGCCCTTTCTGAGACCGCAAAACATAAATGCAGAGAACCTTTAAAGATCAAGGACTGACTAAACATTGTAATTCATGGTAAAAGAGATCCAGTCATACCCAATATAAACTAATAGTAATGGATGCAAATGACAGCGGTGCTCTCCAGTCGGGTCTTTTAATAAGAAGGTGATGACTCAACATAAAAGTAAATAGATAGGCCCTTCGCAGAGGGAAGCAGGGATTTGTAGAGGTGCCAGGGCTCGATTTTAAAGTAGAGATAAATACTATTTTGAGTGGCATAATTTCATTGTCAACATAACAACCAAGAGGTGGTGATATCTTCCATGCTACACACATTATAGGCGGTTCCCAAACAGAATGGTAAAATTTATACTCCCCCTCCACCAACAAGCATCAATCCATGGCTTGCTCGAAACAACGAGTGCCTCCAACTAACAAGAGTCCCCGGGGGAGTTTTGTTTGCAATTATTTTGATCTGGTTTGCATAAAGCATGGGACTGGGCATCCCGGTGACCAGCCATTTTCTCGTGAGTGAGGAGCGGAGTCCACTCCTCTTGAGAATAACCCGCCTAGCATGGAAGATACAGACAGCCCTAGTTGATTCATGAGCTATTCGAGCATGCAAAACAGAATTTCATTTGAAGGTTTAGAGTTTGGCACATACAAATTTACTTGGAACGGCAGGTAGATACCGCAAATAGGAAGGTATAGTGGACTCATATGGAATAACTTTGGGGTTTAAGGGATTGGATGCACAAGCAGTATTCTGCTTAGTACAAGTGAAGGCTAGCAAAAGACTAGGAATCGACCAAATAGAGAGCAACAAAAGTCAAGAACATGCATTAAAATTAATAAACCTTGGGTGCAAGCATGAGTAGGATAGAATCCACCATGAACATAAATATCGTGGAGGCTATGTTGATTTTGTTTCAACTACATGCGTGAACATGTGCCAAGTCTAGTCACTTGAATCATTCAAAGGAGGATACCACCCTATCATACCACATCACAACCATTTTAATAGCATGTTGGCACGCAAGGTAAACCATTATAAACTCCTAGCTAATTAAGCATGGCATAAGCAACTATAATCTCTAATTGTCATTGCAAACATGTTTATTCATAATAGGTTGAATCAGGAATGATGAACTAATCATATTTACAAAAACAAGATAGGTTAGTTCATACCAGCTTCTTCTCTCATCTCAATCAGTCCATCATATATCGTCATAATTGCCTTTCACTTGCACGAGCGTAACGATGTGAATAATAATAATAGTGCACGTGCATTGGACTAAGTTTGGAACTGCGAGCATTCAATAAACAGGAGAAGACAAGGCAATATGGGCTCTTGGTTAAATCAACAATAATGCATATAAGAGCCACTTCAACATTTTCATTATGGTCTTCTCCTATCGACCCCCAAAGAAAAGAAAAGAAATAAAACTATTTACATGGGAAAGCTCCCAACAAGCAAAAGAAGAAAGATAAATCTTTTTGGGTTTTCTTTTAATTATTACTACTTCGGCAAGAAAGTAAACTAGCTAAAAGCTACAACTAATTTTTTTTGTTTTTCTTAAGGTTTATCAAACACACAAGAAGAAAGCACAAAAAGGAAAATAAACTAGCATGGATAGTACAATGAAAGAGTATGAGCACCAACAACTAGCAATGAGTGTGTGAACATAAATGTAATGTCGGTGAGAGATACGTACTCGCCCAAGCTTAGGCTTTTGGCCTAAGTTGGTCTATGGCCATGGCTGGCCTGGCGGATACCCAAAGTTATAGTTGCGGCCGTACTGAGATGCAGCGGCTATTGCATCGTGGGCTGCAGCTTGGAGGCGAGCTGCCCTCATCCTCCTCTCGTACTCATTTGCCTCCTCCCTGGTTATGACATATCTCCCCTTTGCCTAAAAGTCAAAGAAAGTAGGAGCAGGGAGAGCGACGTGATAGGTGCGTCGTCTGTCAAAGATTAGTCAATACTGGAGGAACTGATCGTTCCTCTAAACAAACTGATGACGAACCATAGCCTCATAATCTAAATAAACAGGAGGCAACTCAATATCATACTCACGTATGGGTATATCAAGAAAATTAGCTAGACGGGTTGCATAAATTCCACCAAAGAAATCTCCATTAATTCTATTATTATGCAACCTACGTGCAACAATGGCTCCCAAATTATAATGTTTATCTCCTAATACAGCACTCCTGAGAACACTGAGATCAGGGACACACATGTGACATGCTTCATCCTTACCATTCATGCAACTACCTATGAAGAGAGAAAAGTAATGTATAGCAGGAAAATGAATGCTACCTATGGTAGCTTGTGTTATATCTCTAGACTCCCCCACAGTTATACTAGCAAGAAAATCTCTAAATTCAGATTTGTGAGGTTCACTAGGACTACCCCATTGCGGGAGTTTACAAGCAATGCTAAAATCCTCTAAGTCCATAGTATAAGAATTTTCATAAAGATCAAACATGACAGTTTGAGAATTGCGTGATGATGAAAATTCAAACCTTCTCACAAAGGAATCAGTGAGATAGTGGTACTGATGGCACTTATCTACCTCGAAGCTCACAAGATCAGCATTACGCACATATGCGTTAAATTCTTCCTTGATTCCTGCTTGATCCATAAAGCCCTCTGAAGGCCATTCACAAGCCCGCACTTGAGCTTCCCTCAGTGGTTCATCATCCGCATCGTGTATTGCGAGCTTGGGTCCTTGCTTCCTTGAAGGACCACCTTGGTACATTTTCCTAAACATATTTCTTCCTCTGAAAAATTTCTGAAAATTTTAGTAACTCAAAGTAAAAGTGAACCCAACTCAACAAAATTGATAGCAACTACTCCTACAAGTGCCTAGAGACTATATCATGCATTAGAACTACTTGGGACCATATAAATTTGACATGCAAGCTCAAGAACAGGGTCACCTAGGCAGCAAAAAATTGCAATGAATAAAGCACTAGAACAAAAACTAATTGGACCATTGGAGGAGTCACATGCCGAAGAACAATTCCCCAAAGCAGTTTTGTGAGAGGTGCTTTGAGCAAGGCGATCGAAAATCGTAGCAAAATGAGCTAGAACTCGTGCTTGAGATGGTTGGTGATTTTTTGGGAGGAAGGAGTGTGTGGGTGCAGGAATAAGTGGAGGGGGGCCACCATGGGCCCACGAGGTAGGGGCGCACCCTGGACCCTCATGGCCAGGTGCTTGCTCCCCCTGCTATGTTCTCAGTGCCAGATATTCTCAAATATTTCCAGAAAAAAATCATATTTCAATTTCGGGGCATTTGGAGAACTTTTATTTTCAGGGTATTTTTTTGTTGCACGGATAATTCAGAAAACTGATAGAAAATACTATTTTTACTTTAGTCAATCTAAATAACAGAAAGTAAAAGGAGGGCATGAAGGTTGTGCTTTCTAACTTCATCCATCTCATGCTCATCAAAAGGAATCCACTAACAAGGTTGATCAAATCTTGTTAACAAACTCATTCCGAATCACATGAAACCGGAGAAATTTTGAATAACACTATGTTACCTCAACGGGGATATGCACATCCCCAATAATAAGAATGTCATATTTCTTCTTGACAGTAGGTAGAGGAAATTCAAAACCTCCAAAAATAATCGATGGATTTTTTCCAATAGAGTTGATACTATGAACTTGAGGTTGTCTCCTCGGAAAGTGTATCGTATGCTCATTACCATTAACATGAAAAGTGGCATTGCCTTTGTTGCAATCAATAACAACCCCTGCAGTATTCAAAAAAGGTCTTCCAAGAATAATAGTTATACTATCGTCCTCGGGAATATCAAGAATAACAAAGTCCGTTAAAATAGTAACATTTGCAACCACAATAGGCACATCCTCACAAATACCGACAGGTATAGCAATTGATTTATCAGCCACTTGCAAAGATATTTCAGTAGGTGTCAACTTATTCAAATCGAGTCTACAATATAAAGAGAGAGGCATAACACTAACACCGGCTCCAAGATCACATACAGCGGTTCTAACATAATTTGTTTTAATGGAGCATGGTATAGTGGGTACTCCTCCATCTCCTAACTCCTTTGGTATTCCACCCTTAAAAGTATAATTAACAAGCATGGTGGAAATTTCGGCTTCCGGTATCTTTCTTTTATTTGTAACAATATCCTTCATATACTTGGCATAAGGATTCATTTTGAGCATATCAGTGAAACGCATATGCAAAAAGATAGGTCTAATCATTTCAGCAAAACGCTCAAAATCCTCATCATCCTTTTTCTTGGATGGTTTGGGAGGAAAAGGCATGGGTTTCTGAACCCATGGTTCTCTTTCTTTACCGTGCTTCCTAGCAACAAAGTCTCTCTTATCATAATGTTGATTCTTTGATTGTGGGTTATCAAGATCAACAGCAGGTTCAATTTCTACATCATTGTCATTGCTAGGTTGAACATCAACATGAACATCATCATTAACATTATCACTAGGTTCATGTTCATTACCAAATTGGGTTTCAGCATCAGAAATAGAAATATCATTGGGATTCTCAGGTGTGTCTACAACAGGTTCACTAGAAGCAAGCAAAGTCCTATCATTTTTCTTTTTCTTCTTTTTAGAAGGACTAGGTGCATCTACATTAGTTCTCTGAGAATCGTGCTCAATTCTCTTAGGGTGGCCCTCAGGATACAAAGGTTCGTGAGTCACTTTACCCCCTCTAGCTGCAACTCTAACAGCAAAGTCATTATTCTTACTATTCAATTCATTGAGCAAATCATTATGAGCTTTAAGTACTTGTTCTACTGGAGTGGTAACCATAGAAGCATGTTTACTAATGAGTTTAAGTTCACCTTTAACTCTAGACATATAATCACTCAAGTGTTCAATCATATAAGCATTGCGTTTTAATTCTCTCCCAAAATAAGCATTAAAATCTTGTTGCTTAACCATAAAGTTATCAAACTCATCCGAACATTGGCTAGTAGGAGGGATTTCAGCTTTATCATGTCTATAGAGAGAATTTACCTTTACTAGCTGTGTCGGGTTATCAAGACCATGTGTTTCAATAGGTGATGAATTAAGACCATGTATTTCTTCAACAGGAGGTAAATTCTTAACATCTTCAGCTTTAATACCTGTTTGCTTCATAGATTTCTTTGCCTCTTGCATATCTTCAGGACTGAGAAATAGAATACCCCTTTTATTCGGAGTTGGCTCAGGAAGTGTCCAATTATTTTCATTGGTCAACATATTATTCAATAGAATTTCAGCTTGATCAATTGTTCTTTCCCTGAAAATACAACCAGCACAACTACCAGGTGGTCTCTGGAAGCATCGGTTAGTCCATTGTAAAAGATATCAAGTATTTCATTTTTCTTGAGAGGATGATCAGGCAAAGCATTAAGTAACTGGAGAAGCCTCCCCCAAGCTTGTGGGAGACTCTCTTCTTCAGTTTGCGCAAAATTATATATATCCCTTAAAGCAGCTTGTTTCTTATGAGCAGGGAAATATTTAGCAGAGAAGTAATGAATCATATCCTGGGGACTACGCACACAACCATGATCAAGAGAATTAAACCATATCTTAGAATCACCCTTTAATGAGAATGGAAATATTTTAATGATATAATAGTAGTGAGTTTTCTCATCATCAGTGAACAGGGTGGCTATATCATTTAATTTAGTAAGATGTGGCACAACAGTTTCAGATTCATAGCCATAAAAAGGATCAGATTCAACCAAAGTAATTATATCAGGGTCGACAGAGAATTCATAATCCTTATCAGTAACAAAGATAGGTGAAGTAGCATAAGCAGGATCGTATTTCATTCTAGCATTCATGGATTTTTGTTTCAGCTTAGCTAATAATTTCTTAAGATCACTTATATCATTGCAAGCAAGAAAGTCTCTAGCCATTTCTTCATCCATAACATAACCCTCAGGCACAATAGGCAATTCATATTTAGGGGGAGAATCTTCATCATCGCTTTCATCAATATTATCAGTTTCAATAATTTCATTCTCTCTAGCACTAGCAAGTTGTTCATCAAGAAATTCACCAAGTGGCATGGTAGTATCAAGCATAGAAGTCATTTCATCTTAAGTATCATGCATAGCAGAAGTGGCATCAGCAATAACATGCGACATATCAGAATTAATAGCAGAAGCAGGTTTAGGTGTCGCAAGCTTACTCAAAACAGAAGGTGAATCAAGTGCAGAGCTAGATGGCAGTTCCTTACCTCCCCTCGTAGTTGAGGGATAAATTTTTGTTTTCTCGTCTTTCAAGTCCCTCATAGTGACCAGTAGATATAAATCCCAAGTGACTCAAAGAATAGAGCTATGCTCCCCGGCAACGGTGCTAGAAAATAGTCTTCATAACCCACAAATATAGGGGATCGCAGCAGTTTTCGAGGGTAGAGTATTCAACCCAAATTTATTGATTCGACACAAGGGGATCCAAAGAATATTCTCAAGTATTAGCAGTTGAGTTGTCAATTCAACCACACCTGGATAACTTAGTATCTGCAGCAAAGTATTTAGTAGCAAAGTAGTATGGAAGTAACGGTAACGGTAGCAAAAGTAATATTTTTGGGGTTTTGTAGTGATTGTAACAGTAGCAACGGAAAGGTAAATAAGCGAAGAACAATATGTGAAAAGCTCGTAGGCATTGGATCGGTGATGGAGAATTATGCCGAATGCGATTATTCATGCAACAGTGATAACATAGGGTGTCGGGGAGGCTGATCGTACCCACGGACACCTATGGGGCCGGCGGAGCAGGCCCCTTGTGGTTCGGAGGGGGGCGGAGGTCGCACGAAGAGCGGATCGAGGCGATGCACACGGGCGGTTTACCCAGCTTCGGAGCTCTCCGGAGAGATAAAACTCCTACTGCTGCTTGTTTGATCTATTGTGTTCTTGCTAGGGAGCAATGCGGGCTACAAAACCTAGCGTGAGTCTATCTGGTCTCGAGTGGGTCGAATGAACCCAACGAGACGAAACTGGCCAAACGAACCGAACGGAACCTTGCGAAAGACGCGAACCGAACCTCTTCTACGTTGCACTCGGGCCTCCTTTTATATGCTCAAGGGGTCTCCGACAGGTGGCAACATAGGCGGGGGTAAAAATGTAAAAACAGGGGTTGGTACACCTACTTGAACAGTGTACAGTGCAAAATACCTAACTCTGACGGCAAGGGACAAAAGCAATAAATGCCCGTCGTTGTCGCCCAAACAGTGTAACAGAGACCGTCAGCACGCCCGCCGCCATGATGGCGAGCCTGTCGCTGCCGCTTATCGCTGCTCTTCGCTGGCTGCACAGCCCGCCGACACGCGCCCATGGAACGGTCCCGTGGCGACACGTCGCTGGGTGAGCTGGAGCGGAGACGGAGAGAAGTTGCATGCCGCGGCAAGCGCCTTGCCGCGGCCGAATCCTTGTCGCGCCCCGAGCCTTCCCGGCAAGCTCCTCTTGCCGGGGCCTTGTCTTCTGTGAGCCTGGAGTGGCCTTCCCGACAAGCTCCTCTTGTCGGGACCTTGTCTTTTCAATCTAATACTTTGTTCTTGAATGGCTCCAAGGGAGCCACGGAGGAGATTGGCGGTGACGAGGCATACCTTGCCGCTGGTGCTTTGCAATCGTCTGCTGCAAGTGCAGGATACTAGGGTACCCCTACTCTAGTACACCGGCAGAGCCCCGGCCTAGGCCGCACACGGTGCCGAAGCGCTTGTCGGGCCAGGCCCGTAACTGTGCACGGACACGCTGCTGGCCTCGACCGCCGCAACTTCGCCGGACCCACCACGATCCCCACTAACGGCACGCACCGGACGTGGCGTCGTGCGAGAGATCGTGGGCGCGGTCGTGGGGGGGTTCTTTATTAATATAAGCGGAACGTCCGCCCCCCTCCTCCCCTTTATAAGCGGAGGAAACAGAGGCAGGCCGACCGCCCCTGCCATTGCTGTCTTGTCAAGAAACCACCGCCGCTCCCCTCGTCTTCTCCGGTGCGAAGAGAGCAACGCCCCGCCACCTTTCGCCGCAAGCACACTCACCGCCGTCAACCTCCGCGCCCCCCCGCCGCCATGGCTCCAAAGCCCGATAAGGAGAGGGGCGTCGTCGGTAGGCACGCGGCGGCTCATGGCGGCCGCGCAAGGAGCGAGCCGTCTTCCCCGCAGCTCGGCGCGCAGGGAGCTGCGGACGTCTTCTACCTTTTTCTCGTCGATGGAGACTCGTGCGCATCCGGCAAGACGAGGGTGCTCCCGCCTCCGCCGCTGATCTGGCCCCAACAGGTACCCTTTCTTCGCCTGTTTCTTCTATTGCGGTCTTTGCCCGCCGTTTTCCGAGTTCTTTTGCGACATAGTGAACACCTTCGGCCTCCACCTCCTTGATTTCACCCCCAACGCCATCTTAAACATGGCCGTTTTCGCACATTTGTGCAAAAACTGTGTCGGGGTCCACCCGAACGTGGCACTCTTCCGCCATTTCTTTGTTCCCCGCGTCGAGAGAGGAGAGCCACTTGCCGGAGGAATAGCCTGGGTCTCTAGGATCGGCAAGAAGGAGGCCTACCTAGAGGGGGAATTCCGGAACAAGTGGGAGGAGTGGAGAGCCAACTGGTGTTGGGTCGTGGAGGAGAACCCACAGCCTTTCACCGCCGTGCGCCAAACCCCAATTGCGCGCGGCAAGGATTGGAGTAACTTGGCGCCGGAGGATGCGAAGCTGAAGATAGCTGTGACCCGAATTCTGCGCCTCCCGGGCTTGCCGGGCTGTGATGGGAAGCGATTAAGGCGCAGACTTCATTCGCCGCGCATCGCTCCTTGCGAGGAAAGGAGGAGGCCTGCTTGGGAGTTCGAACGCGCGGACATCATGAGGCTGCGCCCGGCCTGAATTGGAACTTCACCGTCATGGAGCTGGATTCAGTGCTGCTCGAGCTGTTCAAGAACGACCCGAACATCCCGAGTGGTTCAGGTTGCCGCGAAGTCGCCGTGCCAGTAACAACTCGGCGCCGACCGCATCCGTGCCATGATGCCATTGTGCGACTCCCACGGATCGTCCCGACTGGCAGGAGCCCCCGACGAGGTCGTGCAGCAATTCTTCGACGACTTGCAAGAGGTGCCGATCCGTCCCGACGAAAGCGTAAGAGGCTCACCCGGGACACCACCGACCAGGAGGTGGCGGGGATTGCCACGAGGGTGGAGGAGGGGGCAGCAGCCGCTGCCACTGGAGCCGCCGGGTTCACCGTGGAGGAGGCGGAGGCGGCGGCGGCAAGCCTTGCGGCGAGGGAGGTCGCGGCGAGGACGAGCTTGTCGGGACCGAGGCCGGGTCGAGTGGACCCACCGAGGGCGCTTCTTCTCCTCCGCCAAGCGACTTGCCGCCCGGTGAGCCCCTGGCTCGCCGAGGAGGCGTCTCCAGGAGGTTGGAGACGAGTCGGGCGGCAGACCAGCCCACAAAGCAGCGCCGCTCGACGCGCTCCACCGCGGCAAGCGAGGTTGCCGCGGGAGCGCCCCAAACTGCAGCGACAACTGGGGCGGAATCTTCTCGGGCCGCCGCCGACGCCTCCGCCAAGCGGCCAAGAGAGCCCACTCCCCCGCCTCATCGCGCCGGAGGCGGGCCGGAGTTTGACTTCTCCAAGGCCAGCTCCGAGGAGGAAGGCGAAGAGTAAGCTTCTCGCGATTGTGCTTGTATTTCTTCAATTTTTATTGCTTCATCTTGAATCTGATTTGCTTTGTTCTGAACTCTTTCCTTTTCAGGACGCTGGCCCAGAGAGTGGCGAAGAGGGCCAAGATCCCGACGGTCGTCCTCGAGGATGATTCTCCCGTGGCGACGGGGGACGCGTCCGAGACTGCCTTGCTGCATTCGGCAACCCTTCCTCAGAGCAGCCCCCAAAGACAGCCCCCTGCAGTAAGTGTGCAGTTTTTCTCCTTACTACTAGGTGTGCAGGGGTGCCCTTTCTTCGTTGATTTCTGACTCTTTGTTTGTGTAGGAGCGGAGCAGCCTCATCGGGAGGGCTCGGAAGCCGCCTCCGAGATCCTGCCCGCTGTCATTACGCCGCCAAGGGAGAACTCCCCGGCAAGGGAGCTCCCTCCGACAAGGGAGGCCACCCCGACAAGGGAGGCCACTCCGGCAAGGGAGGCCACTCCGGCAAGGGAGGCCACTCCGGCAAGGGAGGCTACCCCGGCAAGGGACGGCGCCAGTGACCCTCCAGCGGTCGAGGTCATAGCCGCGGATCCCGTTGCAGGTAACTACTTTACACGAAATTTTCCCTTGGGCTCGCTTTCTTTTGTTTCTCTTTTTGAACATCTGCTTGACTGCCCCTTCTTCGTCCGACGCAGACCCGATGGAGGTCGAGGCCACCGGCGAGGAGGAAACACGCGGCAACACCGACGGGGCCGCCGTCGAGGAAGAAGAGGTCATCGTCGTGGAGGAAGAGGCCGTCGCCGACGAGCCTGTTGGCGAGGAGGCCACCGAGGCTGCCGGCGCAGAGGCCGGCGAGGGGTCGGACGGTCGTACTGACGGCCCTGAGGCCGCAGGAGCGGCAAGCGCTACACACCGACAGCCGATTCCCCGCCGCTGCCAGCGGCGCGGCCAGCTCCGAGGAGCCCCAGCCCGGCGCCAACCTGAAGGCCGGCGAAGGTGTCTTCATCAAGCTCCCCTGGGAACCGAGTTCCAGGGCGCCGGTCGAGGGCGAGACCTTCGACGGCGAGCTACTCGCGTCCGCTGGGCTGACGCTGGTGGATGCGCCAAGCAGCAGCAGCGGCGAGTCCGAGGAGCAGCTGCTGAAGAAGCTGTTGTCTCTCTACCGCACCCGTCAGGCCAAGTTGGAGACCCGGGAAGCCCTTGTCGCGAGGGCCGGAGCGGACATGGAGAAGCGCGCCGAGGAGCTCCGGAGCGCCAACAAAGAAGCCCTCCGCGACGTGGCGGAAGCGCGGGGGCAACTCGCAGAAGAGCGCACGGCCTTCATCCTTGAGAAGGCCGCACCGATGAGGAGCAGCGGCTGGCTGCCGAGAAGCTCGCCGCGCAGAAAGCGAGTTGGCGCAGCGGAAGGTCAACTGGACAGCCACGAGGAGGACCTTGGCGCTGCGTGAGGAGTCGCTGGCGGGCGCTTCAGAAGCGGGCGACTGCCGCAGCCGCCGAGGCCGCCAAGGAAGAGTCAAGGCGAAGGTGGCGCAAATGGAGGCCACCCTCAAGAAGAGCGGCGAAGAGCTTGCCGTGCTCAAGCGTGAGCTGTGAAGGACGCCCACACGCTGGGCGAAGCTGCAGGTCTGTCTCGCTGACAGGGCCAAGGAGCTCGACGCCGCCAAGGACTCCAAGGCGGATCTGGAGCTGAAACTGACCACTCTGACGCAGACGTTGGATGGTGCCAGAGAGCGGGAGGTGGGCTTGTTGGAGGTGATCAAGGACAAGGAGGAGCTGCTGGCGAATGCTGCCTCCGCCCGTAACACCTTGAGGGAGAGCGTGGAGCACTGGACCGAAGGTCTTGTGGACACCGCTGCCGACATCCACAACGAGCCGATGGAGCTGGGGATGGCGGACCTCGCGTCCTCCGACGAGCATCTCCAACCCAGCGTCAAGCTTAGCCTATTCTTCAAAGGCGTGGTGGACGGGCCTCCGGCGACTCCGGAGGAGGTCCCAAGCAGCTTGCCGAGGAATCTCGCCAGGTTTGTGCAGGGGCCCTCGAGAAGGTGTTGATGAAGGTGGCCTTCCGCAACCCGGGCCTCAACCTTAACGGCATCCTCAGATCTTTGCCGGCCGAAGCCAACGTGGAGGAGCTCAAAGCCCTTGTCGCACCCATTGTGGACAAGGTGAACAAGATCAAGCGGATTGAGGGCGACCGCGTGGACTAGGCTGCCAGCCTTATCTTTCCCTTGTCATTGCCGATCATGTTTAGAAAACTTTGTTAGATCAGCGACAAGTTATTCTCAGTAATATACTCTATCTTAGGTGAATCGATCAATGCAACGTTATTTCCTCTACTTGATTTCTTCCTTTGTATGCGTTATTGCCCTCACGCCAGTGGAAACTTGCGGTGCAGGCACCCTTGTCATGAGCGCCGAAAAGCGGAACTTCAGCAGCCTGCTGGCGGGGTCGCTACCGACAAGCAACCTTGTCGCGGACTAGCCGCAGCTCACTTAAGTTGTTGAGCAGACTCGAAACAAAGTAAGGGCGCGACCAGTCACGATTTGGTTCCTCTGCGCACAGGTTTTCCATACAAAGTACTATCATTCGTGGAAGATAACGAAAATTTAAAAATTGATTGCTCAAACTTTGGCAACTTAGCTTTTCTGTTTCTTGCTTCCCGATGAGGCGAATCTTCCTCGAGCGGTGTCTGGTCCATAGTATTATCTCCTCCTTCCCCCCTGGTTAACTTGTGTGCAAGGGAGCTCTCCTTTTCTTTGAGAAAAGAAAAAGAAGAGGAAATAACATTATGGAGCCTAGCGGCTCGATTCTGCTTACCGGGTATGGTTGCTTTACGCAGTGTTAGCCAAAACATGCAATAAAATGATGAAAGCATGAACTTGACAAGTATGCGCAACACATGAGCTTTTATCGATGCACGGGGTCTGCGCCCGGCTTTGTATGAAGGATTACATGCAACAGCGGCAAGACTTGTACAAAAGGTGGTTGCCGGAACGGATTCCGACAACCGCGCCTTATGGGTAAAACTTACGAAGATGCTCAATGTTCGGTCTCAAGGCGGACAACGCCAGGCCTAGTGACTCGTTTCACCCGATAAGGGCCTTCCCACTTCAGTGTCAACTTGTTTGAATTCTTGGCGGACTGAACGCGCCGAAGAACAAGGTCGCCTTCCTCGAGACTTCGGCACTAACCCTGCGGCTATGGTAGCGACGCAGGGCTTCTTGGTAGCGGCGGCTCGCGACAATGACTCAAGAAGATCCTCCTAGAGGAGCAGCGCGTCAAATAGTCGCAGCTGCTCTTGCTCAAGCACATCAAAATCGAGTACTCGATGCGATCCTTATACGAGTTACGAGGGGAGAACTGCCTCTGCTCAATAGACTAGAGCAAAGGGTGCCCGGCCGATGGCTCGATTTGGCGTCGCCCCGATCGACCAAAGAACCACCGCAGCTCCTCGATCCAGCTTTCTTCCGCCCTTGTGCAGCCTCGTCGAAAGTTCTGGTCTTGAGCTCGCGCAGCACTTCAGCATTTGCCCTCTCGCTTGACCGCTGCTTCTCGGGTGAGCAACGGAAGCAAGCAGACCTTGGCGCCAAGGTCTTGGACGATCGCATGAAGGTGCGACTCGTAAATTGTGTGCCGTTGTCGGTGATGATCTGTTAGGGATTACAAACGGCAAACAATCGACCAAGAACTTGACTGCCGACTGTGGCTTTGTCACCTTCCTCATCGCTTCCACTTCCGCCACTTTGTGAACTTGTCGATGGCGACGCATAAGTACTCAAAGCCCCGACAGCTCGGGAAGGGGCCGAGGATGTCAAGCCCCTGCATCAAAATGGCCAGGGATAAAGGGATCGTCTGGAGAGCTTAAGCCGGTGTATCTGCTTGGAATGGAACCGCACGCTTCACACTTGGTTACTTGTGCAGTTGCATCCCGGAGGGCTGTCGGCGGAAGAAACCTTTGCCGGAAAGCTTTGCTTGAAGTGCTCTTCTTGCGCCAATGTGGTGACCACATATGCCTCCATGTATCTCTCGCCAACAGCTTACGTCCATCTTCCACAGGAATACACTTCAATTTCACACCGTTGAGTCTTCTTACATGCAGTATCTTGTCGACAAACTGGTACATACTTGACCGCCGGGCTACTCTTTCCGCTTCTTCCGCTCTTCGGGAAGTTCTCCTGTCTGAAGGAAATGGACAATCTGTTGCGCCCATGCTGGAGCTTGTGGCTCGACAACAAGGACTAAAGGCACATCTTCTGCTGCGGTACCATCAGCTTCCAATGCAAGGACCTGAGTTACTGCCGGAGCTTGATGCTCCCCGACAAGCTTGCCGGAGCAAGACTTGTCGGGAACGTCTGCTTCAACGAAACAAACCCTGGGGTCTATCGGAGCAGACTGCTCCTCAGCACTGTTGGTGTTGATCTTGGGGACCTTTGCAACGACGGCTTCGGGAGCTACGTGAGAAAAGTAGTCACCAGAGGCCAACTTCCTCTTCTTGCTCTGTCCAATCGACGGTGTTACGGTTGGCTGAGTCGGCTTGAGCACGAAAATCCCTGGTTCCATTGTGTAACTTAAGCGCAGCAGACTTTGACAGCCGTTAGCAATATCATTACGAGCTCTTGGAACATGTTCCATTTGCAGGCCGTCAAAGTGCTCTTCTAGCTTCCTCACTTCATCAACGTAGGCTTCCATCAAGCGACTCTGGTAATCTTTGTTGACTTGGCGGACTGACGAGTTGCGAGTCACCCCCGACAATAAGCTTCTTGATCCCAAGGTCCATCTGCGATCCACGAGACCGGCAAGCAAACCTTCATACTCTGCAGTATTGTTTGTCGCTTGCTCCTTGGGAAAGTGCATCCGGACGACGATTTGAGGTGCTCTCCGGTGGGTGCGATAAGCAGCACGCCGGCACCGGCGCCTTGCAGCGAGAAGGCACCATCAAAGTACATCAGCCACTCTTTGCTTGCTTCTTTGACAGGAATGCTCGTCTCCGGGATCTCTTCATCTGGCGTTGGCGTCCATTCTGCTATGAATTCTGCCAATGCTCTGCTCTGGATAGTTGATGTGCTTTCAAACTTGAGACCAAAGCTTGACAGCTCCAGTGCCCACTCGACAATCCTGCTGCCGCACGGATTCTGCAGTATCCTCTTCAGTGGAAAGCGAGTGACAACTGTGATCTCATGTGCTTGGAAGTAATCTCGCGGCATTCTCGACGCCATCAGGAGGACGAAAAGCAATTTTTGCACACCAGAGTACCTTTGACCTAGCCCCTGCAGAAGGGAACCGACAAAGTAGACTGGGCGCTGCACCATCCTTTTACGCATCTGTTAACGTGTCTGCGCGGACTCGTCCTTGTCGGGACCAGAGCTTGTCGGCGAAGCCCCCTGCTTGTCGCTGGATGTGTTTGCCGTGGTTGCTGGCTCATCATCCGCCTCCCTCTCGGCCACTAACGCAGCACTAACCACTTGATTGGTTGCCGCTATATATAGTAGCAATTTCTCTTGTGGCCTAGGTGCGACAAGTGTTGGAGTGGAGGACAGGTACCTCTTCAAGTCCTGCAGCGCAGCCTCCGCTTCGGGAGTCCAATTTACTGGACCTGCCTTTTTCAAAATCTTGAAAAATGGCAGGGCGCGCTCAGCAGACCTAGAAATAAACCTGCTGAGAGCAGCCACGCAACCGGCAAGTCTTCGTACATCCTTGACGCGCTTTGGTGCTTCAATCTGCTCAATGGCCTTGATCTTGTCGGGATTTGCCTCAATCCTCGCTGAGACCACGAAGAACCGAGAAGCTTGCGGAAGGGACTCAGACACACACTTCTCAGGGTTGAGCTTGAGGTTGATCTTGCGCAGATTTGCAAAGGTCTCGTCCAAATCTTGAACCAGAGTTGCTTTGTCCTTGCTCTTGACCACTATGTCATCCATGTAGGCTTCTACATTTCTGTGCATTTGCGGCTGAAAAGCGTCATGGACTACCCGTGCAAATGTTGAACCAGCATTCTTCAAACCGAAAGGCATCCGTACGAAACAGTATGTGCCACATGGTGTGATGAATGCGGTCTTCTCTTCATCTTCTTCAGCCATGAAGATCCGATGGTATCTCGAGTAGGCATCAAGAAACGAAAGCAAATCACATCCGCCGTGGAGTCAACAATCTGGTCAATGCGCGGCAAGGGAAATGGATCTTTGGGACAAGCTTTATTAACATCCGTGAAGTCAATACAAAGTCTCCATTTCCCATTTGCCTTCTTGCGCACGACTACGGTGATTGGCCAACCACGAGGGATGGAGCACTCCTCGACAAGGCCTTTGCTTCCAGTTTCTTGATCTCTTGGCTATGAATTCTTGGCACTCCAACGCTTGCTTCCCGACTTTTTGCTTGACGGGTCGCGCATGAGGACAAACGGCCAGGCGGTGCTCAATCACTTTCACAGGAACACGGGGATATCAGACGGTTGCCATGCAAACACGTCGACATTCGCCCGCAGGAAAGCAACGAGCGCGCCTTCTTATTTGGGGTCGAGAGAGGCACTGATGGTGAAGGTACTACCAGCACCGTCCTCCTTGGCGGGCACCTTCTTGGTCTTTGGCGGAGCCACCATCTTCTTGCACTTGCCGGTGGAGCTCGATGGTGCGTCCTCGACGGTAGCGCAGCACCAAGAGGTGCGCTTGCGGAGTGAGCATCGAGCCCTTGCCGGACTTGGACTTGGTCTTCTTCCCCCGGGAGCTTCAAATGCAAGTGTCCGGCAACTGTCGCGGCTGCTGCATCCGGAAGATCTTGTCGGCACGTATAAGGGCATCCTTCTTGTCGCCATGGACGGAGATGACGCTTATCGGGCCCGGCATCTTGAGTAGGTTGTAGGCGTAGTGAGAGGCTGCCATGAACTTGGCGAAGTCTTTGGACGGCCAATTATCCCATTGTAAGGCAATGGGAAATCGGCAACGCCAAATGTAACCCTCTGATCCTGAAGTTCAGCTCACGCCAAATGTGACCGGCAACGTAATCTTCCCCTTCGCTTGCTCCTTCCCGGATTGATTCCTTGGAAGGTTCCGGTCTCTTCGAGCTCGCTGTCGTGGATTTGAAGCTTCCGGAGCACCGCGGAGGAGATCAGATTCAAGCCGGCCCGCCGTCAACTAACATTTTGTGACCTTGAGGTTGCGGATGGTTGGAGAGACCAACATCGGCAAGCACCGACCGCGATTATGCGATCAGGGTGGTCCTCAATATCAAAAATGATAGGCGTGCTGGACCACTTCGGAGGCTTGCGTGACTCTACGGATGGTTCCGCTGCATTGACCTCCGCATCCATTGCTTGAGTTGGCGGTGGGAGGTATACAGAAGCACCTCCGTCAACGCAAGAACCTCCGTGGCTTTCAAACTCCTGCTCATCGGCGCCGTCGTCCTCCATATCTTCGTCGTCATCATCATCTTCATCCTTGTCGCGCCGCGGGAGGTCGATCTCCTTGTCGCTGCTTGACTTTGCCGCGCGTCCTCCCCGCCGGGCGTTTCTTGCTTGCTCCCCAAAGCACCTTCCTGGGCCTTCTCCTTGTCTCGCCGCTCGTACTCAGCTCTCTGCTGTTCGATGAGCTGCTCGACCTTCTTGTAGCTCTGGAGATTGTGGCCCTTGGTGCGGTGGATCTTGCAGTACTGCTTGTCGGCGGCCGCCACCGACTGGTGGTTGGCGTCAGCGGCAACCTCCTTGCCGGAGCCACCAGCCTTGGCGTTCTTGTCGCCGCTTCCGTTGCCGGACTGCTCGACAGCTAGCACTTCTCTGCTTTTCTTCTTCCTGTTGCCTCGCCGCCGGCCCTTCTTTATTGGGCGGTGTCATCCTTGTCGAGATCCTGCTTACGCATTATCTCACGGAGTCTCCTCCCTTCCTCGGGCCACAAGACACTTGTCGGCCAAGGCGTACAGCTCGGCCGTCGTCCTTGACTTTGCACATATCGCCATCTCCTCCCTCATCCTGCGGTTCCGCACATTACGATGAAATGCGCCGATTACGCGGCAGGGGTGGACGTCACAGGATGTTGTAGTGCACACGGCTGAATCTCTGAATGAACTTGCGCAGGGACTCTCCTTCCTTCCGGCGAGCAAGTGAAGGTCGCTCTCTTGGCCATGAGGTTTGTGGCCTCCTATGAAGGCGCCAACAAACCGATGGCACAGATCTGCCCAAGAGGATATGGAGCTGTCCGGCAAGTGCATGAGCCAAGATCTCGACGTTGGGCTTGAGCACGGCGGGAAGTAGTTGGCGAGGATCTTGTCGTCCCGTCCCCGCAGCCTGCACCGCGATGGTGTAGATGCTGAGGAACTCCGACGGGTGCGTCCTGCCATCATACTTCTCCGCACACGTCGGCTTGAAGTTTTTCGCTGGGCCTTTGGACTTGCCGCAGCTCACGAGTGAACGCAGGGCAACCTACCGCTGCACGGCAAGTCGCTGACCCCTCCGGCGTGCATGTCAACAGAAGGCCCAACGCGCTTGTCGGATCGACGTCGCGCTTCTCTTCGGGCGCCGATGCGAAGTTCGAAGCGCCCTCTTGTTGTCGCTCATGAAGAACTTGGCGCTGATCGCGGCGAAGCTCGTGGATCCGGCGACGCAGATGGAGTCGCTGTCGAGGTGGGATCCGGCGAGTCGGCGATCTTGGCCTTCTTGGCGGAGAGTGCACGGTGGTTGCACCTCCGACAATCTCACCACCGGCTTGTGCCTTGTCGTCCCACCGCGGCAACGATGGCGTTGGTTGTCAGCGGGCGTCGCCGCTGGCAAAGCCGATGAGGCTCGATAGTGGCCCTCCACTCGTCGACCTTGTCGGCCGTTGGAGGGTAGTCAAGAGCGATTGAGCTCGCCAGAGCTTCGCTGGAGTATTGGCGGCATTGGAGAACGGTGCGAGGCGGGACACGCCGGACTTCTAACTACGTTAGAAGGAGCAGCGCCCGTCCGGCGACCATATCTCACTAGTGCCAGCATGTTGGCGCGCATGCTGGTCTTGAGGGTCTCGATCCAACGAACGTATGGCGTTGTGAACGCCATGACGTTGTTGGTCTCGTGCCTCCTGAGATGGACGCGGGGGATGCGCGGACGCCGAGGTCTGCGGTGCCTTGTCCTTGGACTTGGCAACGTCGCGAGCACCTTCGTCGGCGCCCGTTCCTCCGCCAGCGTCTGCTCCACCACACGTTTGCTGCGGTGAGGGTGGGTACGACGCGGACGGCTCTGCTACCGCCGAAGCCTTCTTCTTCGGTGGCATGTTGAGAAAGATGGTGATGACGCTGCTCGTGTGAACGTCGGATCGGATTCACACGGCCTCGACGCCCCCTACCTGGCGCGCCAAAGATGTCGGGGAGGCTGATCGTACCCACGGACACCTATGGGGCCGGCGGAGCAAGCCCCTTGTGGTTCGGAGGGGGGCCGAGGTCGCACGAAGAGCGGATCGAGGCGATGCACACGGGCGGTTTACCCAGCTTCGGAGCTCTCCGGAGAGATAAAACTCCTACTGCTGCTTGTTTGATCTATTGTGTTCTTGCTAGGGAGCAATGCGGGTTACAAAACCTAGCGTGAGTCTATCTGGTCTCGAGTGGGTCGAATGAACCCAACGAGACGAAACTGGCCAAACGAACCGAACGGAACCTTGCAAAAGACGCGAACCGAACCTCTTCTACGTTGCACTCGGGCCTCCTTTTATATGCTCAAGGGGTCTCCGACAGGTGGCAACATAGGCGGGGTAAAATGTAAAACAGGGGTTGGTACACCTACTTGAACAGGTATGCAGTGCAAAATACCTAACTCGACGGCAAGGGACAAAAGCAATAAATGCCCGTCGTTGTCGCCCAAACAAGGTAATGAGACCGTCAGCGCCTCCGCTTCGCCACGATGGCGAGCCTGTCGGCCGCCGCTTATCGCTGCTCTCTGCTGGCTGCGGCCCGCCGACACGCCGCCCATGGAGCGGTCCCATGACGACATCGTCGCTGGGTGAGCTGGAGCGGAGACGGAGAGAAGTTGCATGCCGCGGCAAGCGCCTTGTCAGCGGCGAATCCTGTCGCGCCCGGAGACTTGTCGCGCCCGAGCCTTCCGGCAAGCTCCTCTTGCCGGGCCTTGTCTTCTGCGTGCACGAGTGGCCTTCCCGACAAGCTCCTCTTGTCGGGACCTTGTCTTTCAATCTAATACTTTGTTCTTGAATGGCTCCAAAGGAGCCACGGAGGAGATTGGCGGTGTGAGGCAAACCTTGCCGCTGAGGTGTCAAGAACTGTCTGCGTGCACTGAGGATACTAGGGTACCCCTACTCTAGTACACCGACATAGGGTGACACAGAACTAGCTCCAATTCATCAATGTAATGTAGGCATGTATTCCGAATATAGTCATACATGCTTATGGAAAAGAAAACTTGCATGACATCTTTTGTCCTACCCTCCCGTGGCAGCGGGGTCCTAATGGAAACTAAGGGATATTAAGGTCTCCTTTTAATAGAGTACCGGACCAAAGCATTAACACATAGTGAATACATGAACTCCTCAAACTACGGTCATCACCGAGAGTGGTCCCGATTATTGTGACTTCGGGGTTGCCGCATCATAACACATAGTAGGTGACTATAGACTTGCAAGATAGGATCAAGAACTCACATATATTCATGAAAACATAATAGGTTCAGATCTGAAATCATGGCACCTGGACCCTAGTGACAAGCATTAAGCGTAGCAAAGTCATAGCAACATCAATCTCAGAACATAGTGGATACTAGGGATCAAACCCTAAAAAAACTAACTTGATTACATGATAAATCTCATCCAACCCATCACCGTCCAGCAAGCCTACAATGGAATTACTCACACACGGCGGTAAGCATCATGAAATTGGTGATTGAGGATGGTTGATGATGACGATGGCGACGGATTCCCCTCTCCGGAGGCCCGAACGGACTCTAGATCAGCCCTCCCGAGAGAGTTTAGGGCTTGGCGGCGGCTCCGTATCGTAAAACGCGATGAATCCTTTTATTTGATTTTTTTCTCCACGAACGTGAATATATAGAGTTGGAGTTGAGGTCGGTGGAGCTACAGGGGGCCCACGAGGTAGGGGGGCGCGCCCAGGGGGGCAGGCGCGCCTCCCACCCTCGTGGACAGGTTGTGGGCCCCTGGCCTTGATTCTTTCACTAGTATTTTTTATTATTTCCAAAAATAATCTCCGTTCATTTTCAGGTCATTCCGAGAACTTTTATTTCTGCACAAAAATAACACCATGTCAATTCTGCTGAAAACAACGTCAGTCCAGGTTAGTTCCATTCAAATCATGCAAGTTAGAGTCCGAAAGAAGGGCAAAAGTGTTTGGAAAAGTAGATACGACGAAGACGTATCACGTCCACCTGGGTCGACCGGTGAGCAAGCACGGCCGCGTCCGCCATCTCCTGTGTGTCCGGGAAGTGCCCTTCCAAGAAAAGAAGCAAGACAGTTAGCAAAAAAAATAAACCAGCCGACTTCCAACCCGGCGAAACCAACAAAGAAACACTTACTGGCGAAGGCCTCATCCAGGTGCTGCGCTTCGAGCAACGTATCATGTTGCTCCAAGTCCTCGGCACGGTCGCACGCTTCGAGTGCCTTCTCCGGCTCAGAACGCTTGTTGACGGCCGCCTTCAGCTCATTGTCCTTAGCGGCGGCCGCCTCGTCATGCTCCCCTTGAGGCAGAGGAGCTCCGCCTTGACGACCTCCGCCTTCAGGCGCTCCACCTCGGCCTGGAGCTGGCTCTTGTCGCTAGCCAGCCAGTCACGTTGCTGGCCGGCTTCGGCGAGCGCCTGCTGGGCCTCCGCCGCCTTGGCCGCCTCCGCCTTTAGGCGCTCCACTTCTGCCTGAAGCTGGTTCTTGTCACCAGCCAGCTGTTCGCGCTCCTGGCCGGCTTCGGCAAGCGCCCGTTGGGCCTCTGCCACCTTGGCTGCCTCCGCCTTCATCTCCCCCACTTCGACCTGATGCTGGAAGGCGTCGGCAAATGCTAGATCGCGCTGCTGGCCGGCTATGGCCAGCCGGGTTCGCAAGATCGGCACCTCGGCTGCATGGTGAAGATTCAAAGTCAAGAGAACAAAAGAAATGACAAGAACACTTTGAGATTCGACCCAACTACTACGTAGTTGGCTCGAATCTCGGGAGCTACACCAAGTGGGTGTGCTAGCGCACCCCCACTAAGAGCACGCGGGACATACTGTCGGTGTCCTGGGAACGGGGGTCCCAGACTTGCCTGCCTGCGGCCCACGGCGTGGCTCCGCCAGCGGCCCTGTACGGCCCATCTTCACCAACAAACACTCAAGACCCTCACGAGGGGCCGAGCCTCGCGAGGCGGACGACACAAGACCTCCTTGGGAGCGGCCTCACCAGGCTGGCTCACGAGGGGCGGAGAGATCAAGGCAAGGGACACCTCGCGAGGTTCCTATGACGCAAGCCATGACGACTGGAGCCAGGCGGGCGCCAGCGCGCGCAGTGTCCTCGTTTCCTCTTTGGTGCTAAAGGGGCATGCGCAGGCGAGGAGTCCTGAGGCATCAGGCAAAGGTTTCTATATCGGTGCAACGAGACCAATACCAAAAGGACGGCAGGGCGAAGGTCACCGTGGAGCCCAAGACGGTGTCACCACCAGAGCCTTTGGCAGGCGAAGACCAGCTTTAGTCAGGATAACTTGTACTAGTTGTCTCCCTTCCCGCTCAATATTTGGGGAGAGGACCAGGGCCTCTATTAATAGGACTAGCCACCACAGTTGTAGGCAACTCAGCCTGAACTGATTCACATCATCCTCACACTCACCAAGCACAAGAACACCTCTCCTCAGGAGGCTGTTCTTCCCTTGTACTGTTCATCATCAACCCAAGAGGCAACCCACCACACCACACTGGAGTAGGGTATTACACCACAACGGTGGCCCGAACCAGTATAAATCTCGTGTCTCTTGTGTTGCGGATTCGTTGAGCTAGGCCTTGAGATCGCGGTGAGGCTGAGGGCGTGATTAGGTATGGGGAGATCTTCGTGCGCACTCCAGTGTTCGAACCTCGAGGGTTTTGCCAGAACCCAAATCCGACATTTGACGCGCCAGGTAGGGGTGCGTCGAAGCTTTCCTTTTATCAATATGCATCCCATCGCATCGTCGCATCCATGGCGGACGCTCGTCGAGCCCGCGCTGAGCGTCAGGCCGCCCTCGCCGCCCGCGTCGCTCAGACCGCTCCTGTCGGCGGGCCTCCCCGTCGTTCCCCGTCGCCTGCCACCAACACCGCCACCGGCCCGACGGGAAACGAGCAGCAAGCATCCTTGTTGCACCCCTCGATGCAGCGGGACGGCCGCACCGAACCTCAATCGTTGACCTCGGCCGGCTCGTCGTCTCACGTTCGTCGTGCTCCCACGGACGCGCAGGCCGTGCTGCTCATGGCATGCGAGCTCCTGCACTACCGCCCCGTCGATGACCTCTACGAGGATTGGTTGGACCGCATCGCCAAGCTCGTCAGCACCGTAGGGGGCGCCCCTGCGCCATCCCTCTTGCTGCCTCGCCCTCCGCCAGCTGCGGGCGACGTGGCTCATGGGGCGCCTCCACCACCTCTGCACCAAGACGGCGTCCTGGCGCCGAGACGTGCGCCCCCCCGGCGTGACTCACTGCGTGGGGCGCCTGCGCGAGAAGAAGGAAGCTGCCAAGAAGTTCCCCAGCCGCAAGAGAACATTCCCGCACTCCCAGCACCACTGCGACAAGACCATGCGCCGCCTGCAGCGGCGGTGCGCGGGCATCAAGGGCAGGTTCCGCATCAACAAAGGGTCCCGGTGGCCACCGCGGGCTGCTGCGCCTTCACTCCTGAGCTACGTAGCGTCACATGGCCGGGAAGTTCAAGCTAGACCTGCCTCCTCGCTACGACGGCACCCCGACCCCGTGGAGTTCCTGCAGCTCTACGAGCTAAGCATCGAGGCAGCCAACGGCGATGAAAAAGTCATGGCGAACTGGTTCCCCATGGCTCTCAAGGATGGCGCTCGCTCGTGGCTCCATCTCCTCCTGGAACGAGATGCGCGACCGCTTCGTCGCCAACTTCCAGGGCACTCGCGACCGCCCTCCGGCCGCGGGTGACCTGCGCCGCATCAAGCAGCAGCCAGGAGAGACCCTGCAGAAGTACATCCAGCGCTTCAACAACGTTCGCCTCAAGATCCCCAAGGTTACAGATGAGGCCATCATCTCCGCGTTTTCTGATGGCGTCCGCGATGTCAAGATGAAGGAGGAGCTCGCCATCCACGAGGAGCTGTGCACGACCTTGGAGCTATTCAACCTGGCGACCAAGTGCGCAAGGGCTGAGGAAGGGCGCCTTTCCCTCCTCGAGCTCCCAGCTGCTGACCCCGAGGAGAAGAAGGCCAAGGCCAAGGACGTGAAGCGCAACGGGGTGGCCGTGCTTGCAGCGGAGCCGAAGACGAAGCACGGCCGGGACATTCCCGAGTCGTCCAAGAGCAGCCACCCGTTCTGCGCCTTCCACAACGTCCACAGACACAACACTAACGACTGCCAAGAGCTCAGGGCCATTCGAGACGGACGCCTCGCGATGCCCCGAGCGCAACAACCGGGGCTACGGCAGAGGAGGAGGACGTGGCGGAGGACGCTGGGACGACCGCGGCCCCCGCCAGGAGTGGCGCGATCGACCTCGTGAGGACCGCTGGTGGGACCAACCTCGTGAGGGTGCCTGGAGGGATCAGCCTCGCGAGGACCGTCCCCAGGGCAACGCTGGCCTTCCTCCGCTGCCGCCACCGCCAAGAAGGAACGACGACCACCATTAGGACGAGGGGGTGGGGGCTTCCAAGAGCCGCGCGCTATCGCCTGCATCTGGGCGGAGCTCAGGCCCCAGCCTCTCAGTGCATCTTCAAGCAGTTTGCTCGCGAGGTGAACGCAGTCCTCCCCAGGCTTGAGGCCATGCGCCCGCTTCGGTGGTCCTAGTGCGCAATCACTTTCAGCTCAGCAGACCAACTCAAGTGCGCAGCCACCGCTGGTGCCCTCCCGATGCTTTGCTCACCCGTCATCAGCAACGTGCAAGTCACCAAGACCCTCATCGACGGCGGCGCAGGGCTTAACGTCTTGTCCGTCGAGATGTTCGACATCCTTCAAGTGCCATACGATCAGCTTCAGCCTACCAAGCCTTTCTCAGGAGTAACCGACGGCTCCACCACCCCGATAGGGCAGGTCCGCCTCCCTGTCACCTTCGGACAGCACGACAACTACCACACCGAGCTCATCGACTTTGACGTCGCCCACATCCGTCTGCCGTACAACGCCATCCTCGGGTATCCGGCCCTGGCCAAGTTCATGGCAGTGACACACCACGGCTACAACGTCCTCAAGATGCCAGGGAGCGGCGGGATCATCACAGTCCCCTGCGAAGAAAGAGATGTGGTGTGCTCCCTGGAGCGCGCCTTCCAAGCAGCATCAATCGAAGACCCCGACAGCAATGCAGCGCAGTACCCTCCTGAGGTCGTCCCCAAGAAGAAGAAGCAACTACTCCTCACAGGGCCTCAGACCTTGCCAACATCACGAGGGAGGGGAGCGGCGCCTCAAGTGGAGCCACGTTAGGATAGGTGTCCGCGCCTGGGGCGCCCCCTCCCTCGCATAGGAAGGCGCGCCCGGCGCCCTCCTCGGGCAGGGATCGGGGGCTCTCTTCTGGAGGGCCACAGACCTTGCCAACATCACGAGGGAGGCGCTCGGGCACCACGTGGAGGCATGCTTCGCAGCATGTTTCCCTCAGGAGGACACCAGGCAAGGAGCACCCAGCGCTCAGGAGTTCATTGCCAAGACCACTCAGGAACTGCAGGATGCAAGAGCCATGCGCGGCGACCGCCGCTCACCTGGCGCGGCACCCCATCCAGGCGACGATGGTTGGCTGCGCGTCTGTGTCGACATCCCAGGGCCGCCTCTCAGGAACTCTTCTGGCCTTCGCGCATGGGATGCTGCGAGGGCCCACCTCACAACTACGTTCGCATGCCATTTGGCCTGCCGAGCGTGGCATCCACCTTCCAGCGCAACCTGCAGAGCATCCTGGCCACTCAGGAGGCCAGGCATCATGCAGTCCTGACGGAGATGGAGACAGTCCTCAAGGTACCGCCTGGACTCGCAGACCCTCCTGGGGCTCAGGGTCTCGGTGGCTCGTGAGGAGCAACCCCTTCACCACGCATCTTCAGCTACCCCATCGATGGCTGTTAACTGAACCCGATCGAGCGATTCCTTTGCTACTCCTGCTAACTGAAGCCGATCGATGCTGCCTCTGGATGAACAGTGAGCGTTGCGGGGGGGGGGGGATTGCATGAACAGTGAGCGGTGGCGTTGCCTCTGGATGAACAGGACCCCGTGGTGTGGTGGAGGGCTGGATGAACAGTAGACGGTGGAGGGGTGGTTGAACAGGACCCCGTGGTGTGGAGGGCTGGATGAAGAATAGACGGTGGAGGGGTGGTTGAACAGTAATCAGTGGAGTAGCGCGCGCTGGAGGCTGGATGAACAGGAGCCCGTGGAGATTGGAGGAGGTCGACGGTGGAGATGAACAATATCCCGTGGAGTCCCGTTTTGCAGTACGCCACACCCCTCCCGATGAACAGGACCCCCGTTTCGACCGTAGCGCTCCAACACAAGTCCGTTTCGTCCGTTTTGTGATACGCCAGACCCCTCCCGATCAACGGGACCCCCGTTTCGGCCGTATGAGGTCCGTTTACGTCCATTTTGTGATACGCCACACCTCCCGATCAACAGGACCCCGTTTTGACCGTAGGGAAGTCCGTTTCCTCCGCTTTTGCGATGCGCCACACCCTCCCGATCAACAGGACCCGTTTGAATGTAGGAGGTTCGTTTCCTTTATTCTTGTGATGCGCTTGAGCCTCGTTTCCATCGCTGTTACGTCCAATCCCTCCCGATGAATCTGACGACGCATTTCGTTCGACCCAGCGGTTGGCTCCCACGCGTGCCGTTGCCTCCCGATGAACACGACGCATTCCGTTGCCTCCCCATGAACACGACGCATTTCGTTGCCTCCCCATGAACACGACGATGACGCTGTTTCTCCGTGCCGACCCAGCCATGTACACGAGCCCTCGCCGTACGTATGCGCGAGTAGGCGTTCGAGACCCCGTCCGTATGTACACATACGTGGCCGTATTTTCTTTCTTGCACCCTGGCCGCTGTACGTGCGCGCCTCTACTACGACACGTGCGCGCCTCTACATCCACCAAAGATATATGTATGCATTACCGCTCACGACCAGAATGACAACGCCACGTGACGCTTCGACCAGGTGGGTCTGACCGTTAGGCACTTCCTTACTGCGAAGATGTAGCTGGTGGGTCCCAGCAGTCAGGGGGGCGAATCGTTTTGTTTTTTTGCCCGGACGCACTTCCTTGCATGCGAAGATGTAGCTGGTGGGTCCCAGCAGTCAGGGGGGCGAATCATTTTTTTTGCCCGGACGCACTTCCTTGCGTGCGAAGATGTAGCTAGTGGGTCCCAGCAGTTAGGGGGGCGAATCATTTTTTTGCCCGGACGCACTTCCTTGCATGCGAAGATGTAGCTGGTGGGTCCCAACAGTCAGGTGGGGCGAATCTTTTTTTTTGCCCGGACGCACTTCCTTGCGTGCGAAGATGTAGCTGGTGGGTCCCAACAGTCGAGAAGCGTTTTCGCGAAATCTGATGGCCCGTCCGATGGGTCCCAGCTGTTAGGTGGAGGAATCATTATTTTCCGCGTAATAAGGAGGCACTTCCTTGCTGCGGCCGTGGACCCAGCTGTTAGCCTCTCCACGTATAGTCCACGTCCGATGGAAGTTGTTCCTTGACGACGTTGACCACGCCGCGCCGAGAGCACCAGGGCGGTGGACGACGGTGAGGCCTAGGAAGGGGACGGGAGCCGGGGAAGACACGGACAGTGGAAGCCCAGCGGAGAGAATCTGAGGTTCACTTGTTCGGCTGCGGTGTGAGGCTCGCTGCCGCCATGTGGCCCGGCCAGCGGTGGGAATAGTAGGGGCGGTGAGGTCTTGGCTGACAGCCGGCCACGGGAGGCAGGAGCATGCGGCACGACCGGCGCTGCTTTGGGCGGCTGGAGCAAGAAGACCAAAGGTTGAAGAAGCACTATGGCCGTTCGATGGACATCGTACGGTCACTGGAGCTAGAATCGTTCATATTGACTTGAGTTGACAAAGGCCCCCGTCCCAGTCAACTTAGTAGGCCCACAAGTCAGCCTCCCACCATGGTGGGTCCCAGCTAGCAGGCGGAGTATTCATTTTTTTGTGCGTAATAAGGAGGCACATCCGGTGGGTCCGAGCTGACAGCGGGGGAGGTTTTTAATACGCTGGCCCGTCCGGTGGGTCCTGCAATTGGGAAGCGTTTTTTCGCAAAATAAGGTGGCCCGTCCGGTGGGTCCGTCTTTGTCGGTGGAGGAATAATTATTTTGCGCGTAATAAGGAGGCACTTCCTTGCGGCCGCCTGGACCCAACTGTCAGCCTCTCCACGTACAGTACTCTTCCGATGGAAGTCGGTCATTGACCATGTTGACCACGCCGCGCCGAGAGCACCAGGGCGGTGGTCTAGACAATGGCGAGGCCTAGGAAGGGGACGACGCGAAGCCGGGGAAGACGCAGCAGTGGAAGCCCACACGGAGAGGAGTACGATGGTTCACTGGTTCGGCTGCGGTGTGAGGCTGCCGTCGCCGCAGAATAACAGGGGGTGTGGGTGAGTAGAGGGATGGCACGGCGGCGGTGGGAGTAATGCAGGCGGTGAGGCCTCCGCGGCATCACAGCCGCATGAGAGGCGAGGAGCAGCGACCACGACCTGCTTGCTTTGCGGCTGGAGCAAGAAGACCAGAGGTTGAAGAAGCACTACGGCCGTTGGATGGACATCGTCTGATCAATGCATCTAGAATCGTTTATATTGACTAAATTGACAAAGCCCTTGGTGCAGCGTCAACTTAGTAGGCCCACAACTTCGGATTTGGCGAGAGAACATATAGCCCATTTGCGATTTGTAAGAATGTACAACCCATGTTTTAATTCTAATGGAATTTACTACAGCCCATTTACAGTTTGTTAAAAGTACAGCCCAACTTCTAGCTAGGACAACGATTAATAATTTCAAACAACCGCTCAAAACAGAATTCAAAAAAAATTCCCACATTTTGATGGGATCCGAAATATTTTTATCTGATATTTCTAGTCAGGTTAAATATAATTTCAAAATAAAGTTGTATTACATTAAAATCCAACGAAATATTGCGCGCGCAACAAGTAATGAAATTAAAATTTTCAAATTCCAAAAATAATATATTTTTCAAACTAATTACGTGTTTGGTGCATAGTAACTGCACAGTTATTATAATTACATCCCATTTATTATTTCTTAAAGTCCATTTTCTTGTTAAGCCTAATGCATACCTCCTAGGAAAGTTTGCAGCCTAGCGGGGCGGAGAATAACAAGTTGACCCGGATATTGTGTACAACTGTCGGCCCAGTTGCATTGCTGATGTTAAAAAAGGCCTGTGTAGTACAGTACAACCTAACATGGTTACTCAGCCCACATTCAGCGACGCCGGAAAGGCCCAAACAAGGCTTCTGTACAACTTTTTGAAGTCACTGAGCTCAATTAATAACTTAAGAAAAAAGTTAGATTATAGTGGAACCTAATTAAAAGCTGTCACGAGCAAATAAATAATTCAACGGGTCCCACTTGTGCGTGTGTGCGTGTGTGTGTGTGTGTGTGAGAGAGAGAGATAGAGAGAGACCCATTAGTCGATGCTCGTAAATACATCTTTCAGCCATATGCATTGCTGATGCTCAGTAAAAACTTATATAGTTGACTAGGGATGGCAATGGGGACAATCCCCTATGGGGATACCTACAACATCCCCATTCCCATCGATTCCCTATCATCCCATCCCCATCCCCGTTTACATGACTGGGGATGAAATTTCCCCATACCCATGCCCCACTGGGCAATGGGGCCCCATTAGGGTCCCCATCCACATAAACAAATACTCATATACATAAAATGACACCCTATAATCAACAGACATAAATGGTATTGTCCTTGTCCTGCTAATGCATATCTAGTTCGTACTGACTTCTTGGTCATGGTGGCAGCTAAGATGAGGACGTGAGATAGGTTTAAGGTTTTTTCCAGAGCTTTCTTTGTTTTCGCAAGTTTTTTTGTGAATATTTTAAGGTTGACCGCAGTGTCGTAGTTACTAACCAGGTCCCCGATGGGTATTGGGTCTGGGCAATAGGATATCGTCCCCATCCCAGTTGTACCCTACGGGGAATAAATTAGTTTGGTAAATATCCCCGATGGGGATGTTTTTCACCCATCCCCACCCCCTAATAGATGAAATCCCCATGGGTTTGGCGGGTATGGGGCCCCATTGCCATCCCTATAGTTGACACAACCATATAGAACATCATAGCACACTGAACTTGCATACAAAAATTTCACGCAGGCGGCACAATCAGGATGGAAGTAGTGGATCGCTACGGGAAGGGCTATGTTGAAACCAACGAAGTCGTACATAACGGTTCATAGTCTTTATAAATGACGGGGAAATATCTTGAATGTTGTGCAAAGAAAAGCATAGCTAGCACATTAAGTTGACGTACAACCCTTTCTAAAAAAGTTCGGTACAAAATTAGAACAGGTCACAATCAAATGTCTTGGCATATCGCTGCTTCGGACCCATAACTCGGATTTAACTAGTATCGACAAGATTGATTGTTACCTCAAATTAGAGCACATCCAGGCAGCCAGCCCTGCCTCTTCTCCCAAAGAAGCAGTGGCCTCCACCGCGCGATGGAGTAGGCCCTGTGCCATCCATCGTTCCGAGCAACACGGGGAAAGTCTGACGTTGACTTCTATAATGGACGTCGTCGATGGACCCTGGCACCAGCGGCGGTGGCAGGACTTCGATTGATGGATTGACCACTTCTTCGACATGCACGAACACTCGGTACAGGTACATCCCTAACGTGGTCCGCGGCGGCCTTGGTGGCGACAAATAGTACAACCCCGGTTCCTGCACCGGTATCTCAACACCAATACCTTCGGTATGGTGGACGGCTTCTTCATCCATGCCATAACCGTCAAATCCCAGCTGTCTAGAGGAGCAAACATACTTACGAGCTCACCTCCAAGGTCGTTGATAAGCTCTTTCATGGACTCGCTGTTCCAAGCATGTCGAGGCATGCCGTGGAAGGTAAGCTTTGTTAAAAACTCAAGCTCAGAGGGCACCGAGCCCCACCCTAGGTGCCACCAATCAAAGCTCACCAGCGCGCCATCGCAGAACAAACGCTGGCAAGATTCAAACACACGACTGTAGTCGAAAGTTGTCCGGAACCTGACGAAGAAATCAGCCGGTGGCGGACATACTTTGACGAGCAAGTCACTTATTTGGATGCCGTGCGCAATGCCAAGAGCTTTGACAAGGTCGTCCGGCGAGACGGGAGGCCGGTCGCCGTTGATGGTTACCATCAGCACTTTGCTTAAACAAACTGGTCGTCAAGCGCCGCCATGCCACTGTTGGACGACAACATAGCGACCAAAAGGCGGGGCGGACCTCGGGATCTCCGGCTCGGAGATCCGCGTTGACCGGCGACATGATAGTGCGCTTTGAGTACAGGGAGTACATGAGGGGATTTGGGGAACTGGAGTAGGAATCGATATTCGGAGGTGGGGGAGGGGCGGAGACTGGGGATGAAAAGGTAGCATGAATTTCGAGCACGCCGCTAATATGCTCTCGGCGCATAAGCAAGACGAAAAACACCGGTGGCACCCACATGTCGGCCTAAGAGTCCTTATTCTTTTTTTGGAGAGCCTTTCCTTTTTTTCAGGATCTTTTGAGAGCCCGGCCTGAGAGTCATAATTGACCTGTTTGGCATTGCGTTACTACTCGGCCCATATTCAATGACACCTCACTGGCCCAAACAAGTGTACATCATCGAAAAGACACTGAGCTCAAATTATATAACTTGAAAAAAAGGAGATATACTCTAAACACTTGAGAATGGTGATGCCCTCATTTAGCCCACCAGTAGTTCAAGACAATAAACAGTTCGAAACAACGATATATACAACATTCAAACACTGACTAGTGACTACTACTGACATAAACAGCAAGACATGATAGTTCATAAGAAGTCTTGCTACACCACCAAAACGCACCCATCTGCAGCGCTCAGACTCTCGTGATCCAGACGAGAATGACATTCTAAACAGAAGCAACTGTTACATAGTAAGAGTAGCATAGACAAGGATGACCAAATGACAAGGAATATGCATAACAAAAGAAAGAACTACCCATCCAGAACCAGCAGCAAAGACAACAAAGTCATTCGAAGAGATGATCCAACACCATCATAATTTGTAGCCCCGCTTCAGCGACCAGTGATCCGGAGACACCAGTACTCCACCCTTTCGATGCAACAGCCCAGTTACCTATCAACCTGAAGGCTTGAACCACATCACTACCAGTCGTAATTGAGACATCCAAGGATCAAAGTTAATCCGGATGCCTTTGTCATTCTCACCTTCTTTTGGCTGCAGGCTGTATCGTTGACACTCAGGGGAGTTTGCTCCCGAACTCCTAGGGCTCGCCGTGTAGACACAATTTTCCATAGCAAACAGAGCCTCTCTACCATCAAGGTTCATGCCAATGGTGATCTCCTGGTTAATCGGATAATTGAGTCCGAGAAATAGAGAGTGTGAACCAAGGCTGCTTACCCGCCTCCAACTAAAAAATCCTAAAGGCCCCAACAAGCTGGTATCCTGCTCATAGACGTAACAACCACTGTCCGGATACTCACATATTACATGATGCTTGTATACAGTGGGGTTTTTGCAATATAACTTTTCCGGCTCATGTGTCCGAATGATCATCAGTATTTTGTCGTCGTCTGATCGAGCGAGGAACCAGTTGTGCTTCCCTATTTTTGGCAAAGGTGGTGTGATTACAAAGGGCAGTTGTCGGTGTCAAAACCGGCGGATCTCGGGTAGGGGGTCCCGAACTGTGCGTCTAGGCGGATGGTAACTGGAGACAAGAGACACGATGTTTTTACCCAGGTTCGGGCCCTCTCGATGGAGGTAATACCCTACTCCTGCTTGATTAATATTGATGATATGGGTAGTAAAAGAGTAGATCTACCACGAGATCAAGGAGGCTAAACCCTAGAAGCTAACATATTGTAAGATATTTGTTTGTCCTACGTACTAAAACCCTCCGGTTTATATAGACACCGGATAGGTTAGGGTTACACAGTCGGTTACAATGGTAGGAGATCTACATATCCGTATCGCCAACCTTGCCTTCCACGCCAAGGAAAGTCCCATCCGGACACGTGATGAAGTCTTCAATCTTGTATCTTCATAGTCTTGGAGTCCGCCGTGATGATAGTTCGCTATCTGGACACCCCTAGTCCAGGACTCCCTCGGTAGCCCCTGAACCAGGCTTCAATGACGACGAGTCCGCGCGCATATTGTCTTGACATTGCAAGGCGGGTTCCTCCTCGAATACTTCATAGAAGGTTTTGAACACCAGGATAGTGTCGGCTCGCAAAACAAGTTCCACATAACCCGTAGAGAATAATTTTTGCACAGATCTGCTGACGTATTCCGCGGCGTGACATCACACCCCGGCCAGGCCTTTATATGAATCGTTTTTTACCGTTCCACCTTAGCGCGTTTAGCGAGGCGGTTTCCTTGGCACGTCTTATCAAAGCATAGATCGTGCCCCCTTATTCCGGGATTCTCATCAATACGGACGTGGGTAACCCATCCGCGCCATTGATTACGGCGCTTGGGAGATAAGCGAGTTTTACCAGGCTGGCGGGGGACGCATAGCTTCGTCCGTCCTTATAAGGGGATAAGGATCCACCTTTTCACCTACGCCTTCTTCCTCCTTTGCTCATCCATTTCCGTGCACTTCAAGCTCCAGCACCCAAGTCCGCACATCCCACCTCAACCTTGTCCAACCATGTCAGGAGCGGGAGGCAGGTGGATGGCCTCCTCCGTCACGGAGGGGCGCATCACAAGACTGCGGGAGGCTGGATATTTGTCCGGCGACATCGCACACAGGCTGCCCGACGCGGGGAAGCTCATTCCAACCCCCAGGCCCCATGAGAGGGTGGTATTTCTCCCCCACTTCCTCCGCGGACTAGGTTTTCCACTTCACCCCTTTGTCCGGGGGCTCATGTTCTACTACGGCCTGGACTTCCACGACTGGCCCGAATTTTATCCTCAACATCTCGGCGTTTATCGTCGTAATGCGAAGTCCTTCCTCTGCATCCAGCCCCACTTTGGCCTATGGCTGAAGATCTTCAATGTCAGGCCGAAGGTAGTGGGCGGCCGTCAAGCGGAGTGCGGAGGCGCCATGGTCGGCAAGATGGCCAAGGTCCAATGGCTCGAGGGCGCCTTTGTGGAGACAATAAAGGGCTGGCAATCGGGGTGGTTCTACATCACCGAGCCACGCGACCCTGAATGGGTGGCGGCCCCCGAATTCAGATCTGGCTTCCCCACATGGCTCTCTTCATGGAAAGAGACGGGCACGGCGTGGGGAATTGGACGAGCTCTCCGGACTCCAAACATGCGTCCGAAACCTGGTGGACAAGAATCTCGGGCTTGTCGGCGTAATCCAGTGATGCTTATCCGCCGGATTCTCCCATGCCAACAACGGGCCTTTAATTTATGGGAGTTCGATCCGGCACAACATCAATTTGAGCCGGCTCTTCGACACTACGTCACGAAGATGCACGGAAGGTGCTGTTCAAGGGCGCTGAAGCCCCAAAGCATCCGCTAACAAAGATCGCGGATACAGCTTGCATGGCGTCAAGCCGGCGAGGTAAGTTATTTTACCCTTTACGGGACTCTTTTTCATAGATTGACTCTATGTGGGATCTAAAACTCCCTAATCTTTGGCAGATGGCTGAAGACGTCCAGACAGATTAACTGTCCGGCTCCTTTGCCGGAAGACCCAGCCGGACGCTGATTTGCGGGGCTGATGGCTCCGGTACCCCATGTGGTGCGGAGAAGAAGGCCAAGAAAGGAGGCCACGGGAACTCGAAGGAGCTCCGGCGCTTGGTATTAGATTCGAAGGCGTAATCTTCTCACGAGGACGAGGAGGAGGAAAGAAGCTTCTCCCCGGTGAAGAGGAGAGGAAAAAGGAAGGCCGCCCCAACTGGGGAGGCGGAGAATCCAAGAAGGGAAGAACCCTTCCCCCGGACTTCTCCACCAACGTCGACGACGATGAGGAGGATTGGCCAACAAGGGCCAAGCCCCTGGCGAGATCGTAAGTGTTCGGATACCCATGGCTTTTTTTATCATTTCATAGTGTTCTCTAATGCCGAACAATCATGCATCCCGCCCAAGGGCGAGTTCGCCACTTCGTCGAGCGGGTCCCTGAGTTCGTCGAAAATGGAGAGTACTTTACTTCCGACCGCCTCCGCACCTCACGCTGCGGACGACGCTGCGGTGGGGCCCCAAGGGGGGCTTGGTCAAGAGGAGGTGGCGCAGGAGGCGCCACAAGGCAACCTCCCGGACTCCAGGCGCGTGGGGGGCAAGACCCCAGGGCTCTAAGCCCGACCCTTGTCGGGACTCGATGCCGGAACCTTCAGCGGTTCCGAGTCCGCAAGCGGTCCCTTCGTAGAAGGGTAAGACGCCGGTGTCCTCCGTCCCAACCGAGCCACGGATAGCTTCGAGGCGCTTGACAGCGCCTCCATCGAGGAGGAGCACCGCACTGTTATGACTGCAGTGATCCGGATAGTTTAGTCTGCCAAGAGCGGGCTGACCGAAGCCTGTACCAGCCTTCTGACAGGCTTTGAGGTAAGTTTAGAATATGTAAAAATATTACCGCATAGACAGTAGCCCCTGATGCTTAGTTCGGTGTTCGGAAAGAAAAGCCGGACTAAGGATCTAAAAAGATATACGCAGGAGTCTAACATAAGTATGTCAATATGGGAATGCAGGCTCTTGACCTCGACGACCTTGACTGCGGAGGTCAATGCATTGAAGCGAGCCTCGGCGGTCCGAGAGAACGAGCTCGGCCAAGCCAAGAAGCAGCTCGAGGACAAGGAAGGTAAGTAGTACCTTATTAAAGAAATACCTTATAGAAAGGTTTGGTTGCAAAAATAACAGGAATAACATGGAGTGCTACGGGGCCACGAACGAGGTGGCGACCACAGAAGGAAGCGGTGTCCGTGTGGCTCAAAACAAAGCGGCTGGAACGCACTGTGAGAGAAGGGGAGGCGCAGCTGGCCAAGATACGGCAAGAGCTCCAAGCTCTCGTGGAAAAACACGAGTTTGGAGCATGACTTCAGACTCGAGAGTCCGAGCTCGCCTCGGCTCTTGAGAGTGCCAAAGCTGCTAAGGCCGAGGCCCAAAAAGCCCTCCAAGAAATTGAATCATTAAAGAAGATAGCGGCGGGTAAGGCATTCTTTATGCAAAGCAAGCATGTGAAAGTGAATTACCTATTACTTACCCGGATTCGGAGTTCTCCAGGAGCATTCGCAGATTTGCCCGTAGGTGTGTCCGATCTTGCCGCATTCTACCACGCCAAGTAGGGGAGCTCAACGGAAAAGGTGTTCGGTCTCAAGATGCCGAGGCGGACATCCGGTGCCCTGAGCGACCAGCTGAAGCAGCTGGTCGAGCTCCACAAGGTCGCCGAACAGGCCATGAAGGGCCTGATAGCGCGGCTGTGGCCATTGGAAGCCATGCCTGAGAGCTACTTCGGCTTAGTGCAGCGGCTGGTGGACGCTTGTCCACGGATTGTAGTCATCAAGCGCTCCGTCTGCATTGAAGGTGTCCGTCGGGCCCTTGCCCGTGCTAAAGTGCACTGGGGCAAGCTGGATGCGGAGAAGCTTGTGACGGACGGGCCACCGAAGGGCAAGGAGCATCGCACGCCCGAAATGTACTATGAGGGCCTCTTGAAGGGTGCCCGCAGTATAGCGGATGAATGCTCCAAAGATGTAATTTTTGATTAGGCTCTCATTTGTTATCCTGTATGCTGAAAACTTGTTCATATGCGCTAAGAAACTCTTGTTTATTTAAAATATTACCTTCAGGCGGCCGTTTATCAAATTTGAGAGATGGCAAGTCGTTGGCTTCAGCCCCATGCCACGAAGTCTTTGGGGTGTTCGGGATAAACTTGAGCACTCTTGTTCCCATTCTTGGGTCCATCTAGGGAGGCGCTCAACACAAACAAGGCAACCGGACTTATAATGCTTGAACACTCTCACTTAGCCATAGAATTCTATAATTTTAAATTCGTGAAGCCCTAGTATTCGGAAGACCGAGTTCGGGGCGCTATCCACGCCTTGGCCGGACAACTCCGGTTCCTCGCTCTAAGTGGCATAAGTCTTTAGGGACCCGAAAAAACCTCTCAAACAGCGACCGGCTCTCGCCCTATCATGACGGTCAGTTTTAGCTTTCTCCACTGAGGTGCTCGACCTAGCTCAACTGGGGCACAATCGCAGTGGTTCTCCCGGTGCTACCTTAGCCGATATAATGGAACATAAGGTACCAAAACACGGGAGCCGGGCAAACCCAACTATTGACCCAAGACATGATTCGGAGCCGATTCATATAATGCTATAAGTTCGGGGTGCCGCACTTGTGTAAGTGTTCGGACTTATCACACCATAATTTTGGGATACTTAAGCCACTGGTGTATTGGCCGTACCAAAGTGTACGGTTGCAACATGTCATGAAATGAACATATGTATAGATAAAGGAAGTAGTGCAATAATAAGCAAAAGCTATGTATTGTTTATTCAAAAAGGTACTGCGATGAAAGCAGAACAATACAAATAGTGCGATAAGCAAGGGATGGGACTATCTAACATGTCCCCCTCCAGGGGTAAGCTGCGGGATGGTATGTAAAACATGTATAATGCTCGTAATTGAGACCACTTGAACACTTGGCGTGGCTTTCTGCTTCCCTGGCTGTTGCATCGTGAGTTCGGCGATTCTAGTGCCGGACAGGACTTCTGAAAGACGGAGTCTTGAAAGTAAGAAAAAGGAAGAAAAAGTAAAAAAGAAAAGGAATGACACAATCGGGAGCCCCTGGTGCGGTCGAACCGCATTCTTGGCGTGCCGTGGTCTTGCCCCTCCCCATATGCCCATGGTATCTCAGAGCGTAATTATGTACAGCGTAATACTAGCTTCGCAATTTCGCGAGGGCTGGGGTTGGGGCGGATTACTACTGGCGATGCTTGAATCGTGCGAGGCGGTCTTGTTGTAGGTTACTCGGGCGCTTGGCGGTGTCCGGACGCTTAGTGGCCGGACTCGAGAATTCCTGTGAGAGGCTGCTTTGTACCTCCGCCACGAGGGCCGCCGTGTGCTCCTCCGTTCGGAGAGAGTGTTCGGTGTTTCCATTGACCGTGATTACTACTCGAGGGCCTGGCATCTTGAGCTTGAGGTATGCGTAGTGCGACACCGCATTGAACTTTGCAAATGCGGTTCGTCCGAGCAGTGCATGATAGCTTATTGTGGAATGGGGCGATGTCGAAGATTAACTCTTCGCGGAAGTTATCCGGGATCGAAGACCACTTCGAGTGTAATCGAGCCCGCATAACTGGCCTCTACACCCTGTATGACGCCTTTAAAGGTCGTCTTTGTGGGCTTAATCCTTGAGGGGTCTATGCCGATTTTGCACTGCTGTATCCTCGATAAAGCGAGTTCGGCTGCCGCCGTCCATCGGGACTCTGGTTAGGTGAAATCCGTCAATAATTGGGTCAAGAACCAATGCGCGAAACCGCCGTGTGAATGCTAGTGGGGTGGTCCTTCGATCGAAGGTGATCGGGCAGGAAGACCATGGGTTGAACTTTGGGCGGCTGGCTCCATCGCATATCGTCCCTTAGTGCACGCTTCCGCTCCCTCTTGGGTATGTGGGTTGCGTATATCATGTTCACCGTCCGCACTTGTGTAGGAAAACCCTTCGCCCTCTATTGTTCGGGCGGCGGGGCTCTTCCTCGTCATCGCTATGCAGCCCTTGTCATTGAGTTCGGCACTTAACTTGCTCGCTTGCTTGAACACCCAACAATCCTGTTGGTGTGATTGGCTGATTTCGGGGTGCCATGTATCCGCACAAGCGATCGAGTATTCGGTCCAAGTTGGACGGGCCACAGGTATTTCTTTTGAATGGCTTCTTCCACGACCGGGTTTAGAGCCTCTAAATCCGGCATTAACGGCTTGTATCTTGATATTATCGCCGTTAATCTGGCGCTTTGTTCTTATTGACGGCGACACCGCCATTGCTGTCCTTGGTATCTGAACTATCGGGATGTTTGGCCAAGTTGTTGCTTTGAGCTAGCCGGCTGTCCTCTCCCGCACAAAAGCGGGTCATGAGTGTTGTGAGGGCTGCCATGGATTTTGGCTTTTCCTGTCCTAGGTGCCGGGCAAGCCACTCGTCGCGGATGTTATGTTTGAAGGTTGCAAGGGCCTCTGCATCCGGACGGTCAATGATTTGATTTTTCTTTGTTAGGAACCGAGGCCAGAATTGTCTGGCCGATTCTTCTGGCTGCTGAATTATGTGGCTAAGGTCATCGGCGTCTGGTGGTCGAACATAAGTGCCCTGGAAGTTATCAAGGAATGCGGCTTCCAGGTCCTCCCAACAACCAATTGATTCTGCTGGCAAGCTGTTGAGCCAATGCCGAGCTGGTCCTTTAAGCTTGAGTGGGAGGTATTTGATGGCATGTAGATCATCACCGCGTGCCATGTGGATATGGAGGAGATAGTCCTCGATCCAGACCGCAGGATCTGTGGTACCATCGTATGATTCGATGTTTACGGGTTTGAAACCCTCAGGGATTTGATGATCCATTACTTCATCTGTGAAGCATAATGGGTGTGCGGCGCCTCTGTATTGGGCTATATCACGACGTAGCTCATATGAGCTTTGTCTACTGTGTTCGGCCCGGCCGGGTTTGTTGTATCCGGCGTGACGGTAATCATCCCGTGTCGTTGGGCGCCCACGCGATCCGTAGATCGATCTTGTATATTTTGCCTTGTCCTCCAATATATCTCGCAAGTCCGGCGCGTTTTCCCGTGCCTTGGTACTTTTTGAGTGGCGTCGGGGTGTGGCTTGAGCGGAGGGCCGAGAGGCTTCTCTGTCGCGGCCACGGGGTGGCCGGTCTGCCATGTCGTGCGCTGGTGACTTGGGTGCTTCCTCCTTTGATCGAGGCAACGGCCTGCGTTTGGGGTAGCTTTTGGAGGGGCGTTCGAGTTCATACTCTTCGGCTGCAAGGACTTCAGTCCATCTGTCAGCTAGCAGGTCTTGGTCAGCTCTAAGCTGTTGCTGCTTTTCTTGAGGCTGCTTGCCGTGGCTATAAGCCTGCGTTTGAAACGCTCTTGTTCGGCGGGATCCTCAGGCACGATAAATTCGTCGTCGTCGAGGCTTGCCTCATCTTCGGAGGGAGGCGCATAATTATCGTTCTCGACCTCTCTTTCTGCCGCACTGTCGTGCGGACTTGCTTCTCCCTCCTCCTGCGCTGAGTCCTGCTGGAGGGGGTTGTCTTCGGTACTATTCGGGGTGTTATTATCTCCCGTGCCGGAATCACCGTTTTTGCTGTGGCGGGATTTAGAGCGGCGCCGCTGACGTCGGCGCTTCGGTTGCTTTTTGGAGGTGTCATCCTCCGTTGTTCCATCGCCATTCCCATCTTTTGGGATATCCACCATGTATATGTCGTATGACGAGGTGGCCTTCCAGTGCCCTGTAGGTGCTGGGTCTTGGTAAATCTCCGGCATCGTCGTCCATACCGTCGATGTCTTCGGAGTCGAAGTCGAGCATGTGGTTAAATCATCGACAGTGGCTACAAAGTGGGTGGTGGGTGGGCGTTGAATTTCTTCGTCGTCCATATCCCAACCTTCATGTCCGTAGTCCGAGCAGGGCTCTCCGGATAAAGAGAGAGACTTTAGTGAATTCAGGATGTCGCCAAAGGGCGAGTCTTTGAAAAGATGTCATGGCGATGAACTCCATGACCGGCGCCCAATCGGATTCGATTGGCGAGGGGCACGGAGGTTCGGAGTCCGGAGAGGAGTCCGGCACCTGGAGTCGAGAGGTCTTCGCATAAGGACGTGGATGGAGTTCAGCTCAATCGCCGTAGATATTGTAGCCCCGAGGCGGTGTCCAACCACTCGTACTTTCGATCGGGAATTCGGCTCGGATTAAGGGTCGGAGCGGATCTTTGGCGTGACCTCCGAGCCTTTGTTCGCAGAGCTAGATCATGCCCATCGAGGCAGTGACGCTTGCAGCAGCGCGGCTCTAATCCGTCGAAGATCAAGTCTCCGCGGATATCGGCCGTATAGTTCAAACTTCCAAATCTGACACGATAGCTGAGCGTAGCTTTCAATCTGCTGCAGATGGCCAAGCGAATTGGCCCGCGATGCAAAGCCGCCGAATCTGAAGATCTGTCCGGGGAGAAAAGTCTCACCCTGGACCGCGTCGTTGTTGATGATCGAAGGAGCCATCGAGCCTATCGGTGACAACATAGAGGAACTCTTAATGAAAGCACCAATGTCGGTGTCAAAACCGGCGGATCTCGGGTAGGGGTCCCGAACTGCGTCTAGGCGGAAGGTAACAGGAGACAAGGGACACGATGTTTTTACCTGAGTTCGGGCCCTCTCGATGGAGGTAATACCCTACTCTGCTTGATTAATATTGATGATATGGGTAGTACAAGAGTAGATCTACCACGAGATCAAGGAGGCTAAACCCTAGAAGCTAGCCTATGGTATGATTGTTGTTCGATCCCACGGACTAAAACCCTCCGGTTTATATAGACACCAGATAGGTTAGGGTTACACAGAGTCGGTTACAATGGTAGGAGATCTACATATCCGTATCGCCAACCTTGCCTTCCACGCCAAGGAAAGTCCCATCCGGACACGGGACGAAGTCTTCAATCTTGTATCTTCATAGTCTTGGAGTCCGGCCGTGATGATAGTTCGGCTATCCGGACACCCCCTAGTCCAGGACTCCCTCAGCAGTAACTGTAGGGACACTGCATCATATCAAAAAGGACAGGCATTGTTAATGTAAGATCAGCATTGTTTAGAGTATGAGTAGGATAATGCAAGAAACAGCATTGACATTTCCCTGTTGGAACTCGGAGGAAAATACAGGGGAATGTATACTGGGTTCGAATATATAGAAGTGCCATGCATGGTTATACTCATGTTATCTCGCAATCGATTCTTCACAGGAAACTACCATGTCATGCATGTTATGTAATCATGTTCTGTCCACACAAACAAATTCTTCAAGGCAACTAACATACCATGCATTGTTATATACTCGTGTTCTGTGGGCAAAATTTTTGTGAGGATATTATTCTAGCCATTGATTCTTTGAAGGGCGAATATAGGTATGTACACATGGTAAGCATTGCAGGATTTCACTATCCAAATATAGAGTTCTCCATATGCACATTTACTTCCCTAATGTATGGTTAGATGAAACCAACAGTGTGGTGCATGTTTCTACATCATGAAAATGAGGAAACTAACAATGCCATTGATACACACTCTATTTAGTTGTAGTATATAGATTACTGTAAAATAAGGATAATATCCATATATTCCTAACCGTTTGATAATTCAGGGTACAAATTGGTTGTAATGACATGGTCACAATCGCATGAATTAACTCATTCCAAATATAGCTGATTTACGGCCTCTCTAATACATTGCCATAGTTCTACTCAAATTCTGCTCAAACGGGGATATGCCAATCATCACAAAAAGTTCAAACAGTGTCATGGCGTCATCATTAACATGAGACGGAAACAACTTACACGCACCGTCCCAGCAATACGTGGTGCCATCTGCTTTGTCGATCGCGTAGATGATGCCATTGTGTTCAATAGAATCATAGAAGTGTGTATCAGCTTTGACGATGATCCAGTGCGAGCTGAGTAGTCTCCAGCTAAAGAAGGCACCGGCGTAAAGATATGCGAGTCCACGGTCGAACAAGGCAATTAGCTTGAAGTTTGGGTAATTTGCATGTCGTGTGGGCACTTGGCAGATTACAATCTTCTGCAAAACAAGGTCCGTCCAACTGACGTAGTAATCTAGATGACTTGGACCGTGATGGTAATACTCTATATAATCCAACGGAGGAAGGATAATCTCATGGGAGGTCTGGAAGTTCACGAGCACCAACTTTTTACCGTGTTCTCTGAAGGCATCCATCCAGTGGGAGTTCATGCCGACCCAGTACATACCTACCAAGAAGTTTCGGGCGATGGTGATCGGATCGATGTCGAGGGAAATGATGTATGCCGACCCACTACATACCTGCAAAGAAGTTTCGGCTAATGGAGATCGGATTGAAGTCGAGGGGCATCATGCATGCCTCTGTATCATGGTGAGCCAATCTCGCAAGACCAGATAGCAGCAAGCAGGGTGTCTTGAAAAGCTTAGGCCTCGCTTCGACGATGGCCGTGTGCATGTCCCTCAAGCATGAAGCCAGCCGCAGGGTGCTCAACATATCCATACACGAACAACAGAGGTCGAGGATGTCACCGGGGAGATTGCTCGAATCGCGGATCATATGGATGCTGCGCGGTTCGCGTTCGGCCATGGTGGAGTTTGGAAGGGGGCCTGATTTACGGGGGAGAAGGATGTCGGTGCTGGAGCGGCTAGCGAGGGAATAGTGGTACTGGGGGAGGCGAGTGAGGCGATGGTACATGGGGGCACAGTGAGATTTAGACGGAGACAGAGACGGAGAAGGAGATGGAGATGGGGTGGTGCTATGGGAGCGGAGAGGGAGACGAGGCGAGGCGCCAATGTGCTGTACAGCGGCGGTGGCAGACTGCACAGTGCACAGGGTGAGGCTGACGTTGGTAACCCGAACACGCCGCCTCGCCTGGACTAGTGTCAGGCGTAGGGTGTTGTCACTTCACTGTGAGGACCGAATGAATTGTATTTTGACCATCAAGTGTACCACAGTTGTACTAGTACTACTAGTAGGAGCATGAGTACTCCAGTATTGTATAGCGGAAACAGGTCTCTCGTGCTAGCATGCCTGTTCACTTCATCGTTCAGGTATCATCCATATTGTGAGCAGAACCAAATTCTCGTGCTTGCCCAATCAACGCCCTGCCGTGATGCATGCAGTGGTCATTCTGGTGCATCAAGGATGGCATGCAGATCGTTCCACACTTGAGAAGAGGAAAAATGGAAAGGTAGAACGCGGCAGCAGAGGAAGAGAACGCTGGCTAATGAGGTTGGGAGGGGATCGAGCAGGAAGTTAATGCTCCACGCCTAAAGGTTTTCGGAAAACTTGATTTTCATAAGATGACTTATACTCACCTAAACGGAGGGAGTATTCCTTAACCAGAGAATGTTGTGTCTGCCACTCACGCGCTCAAAAAAAAGCTACGACACATTTTTTATCTGTTTGCATAGGTCCCACCTATCAGGAAGGATGGGCACGTACACGAACAGGTACGACTCATCAGTCTACCCGCATAGCCTTTTCGTTTAGTCTACCTTGCCGTCTAATCAACTGCATGCACACCACTTCTCCCATTTACTTCTCCATCGGGAACCGATTCTCCTCGGCTTCTTCACCTCCCCTTCGTCTACATTTGCATCCAAACCCCACTGCGTTCACATTGTTTTAACCTCTTTAAATAATCATCTACTACTTCAGTTAGACTAGCCATCTAATCCTAATTCTCCAAACCATAGCCCTCTGTTCCAGCGGTTCCAAATGGCGAAACAGATCGAGATGCAGGTTTTTAGCGTCCAACATGTCCTCGTCGAAGGGTCTATGCGCATAGTTTCCACCGTCACCGTCCACCCAAGGGTTGTTCGGCAGTGGATAAACAATGTATCCAACTCCCTCGAAAAGGTTGAGACGAGGGTCATCGGTCTCGACGCAGAGTACACGGAGCGTGCCCCTGGGAAGATCCAGCGCGCCGTCGTCCTTCACCGTGCCTCGAAGATGATGTTTTGGTGTACCACATCATACACTCGCCCTCCATACCAGGTGAGCTTCACGTTTTCTTGCCTCGGGAGGACGTATATACGTGGGGCAGCCATCGAAGGGGACAAGCAGAAGCTGGAGCCATTACAACCTTGATTTGAAAAGCATCGCTGACCTACAAACTAGAATCAAAATTCCTGTAGAAGATTGTGATAAACGGACACCATCCCTATTCGATGTAGCAAATTTTGTGCTCGGTACAAATCTTCAGAAGGGTGACGAGACGGTGGCATTAAGGTCGTCTGGATGGGAGAATTATCCCTTGACGTATGAGCGGATAAAATATGCTGCCCTCGATGCTTGTATGAGTTTTGAGATAGCTGAAGAAGAAGAAGAAGAAGAAGAAGAAGAAGAAGAAGAAGAAGAAGAAGAAGAAGAAGAAGAAGAAGAAGAAGAAGAAGAAGAAGAAGAAGAAGAAGAAGAAGAAGAAGAAGAAGAAGAAGAAGAAGAAGAAGAAGAAGAAGAAGAAGAAGAAGAAGAAGAAGAAGAAGAAGAAGAAGAAGAAGAAGAAGAAGAAGAAGAAGAAGAAGAAGAAGAAGAAGAAGAAGAAGAAGAAGAAGAAGAAGAAGAAGAAGAAGAAGAAGAAGAAGAAGAAGAAGAAGAAGAAGAAGAAGAAGAAGAAGAAGAAGAAGAAGAAGAAGAAGAAGAAGAAGAAGAAGAAGAAGAAGAAGAAGAAGAAGAAGAAGAAGAAGAAGAAGAAGAAGAAGAAGAAGAAGAAGAAGAAGAAGAAGAAGAAGAAGAAGAAGAAGAAGAAGAAGAAGAAGAAGAAGAAGAAGAAGAAGAAGAAGAAGAAGAAGAAGAAGAAGAAGAAGAAGAAGAAGAAGAAGAAGAAGAAGAAGAAGAAGAAGAAGAAGAAGAAGAAGAAGAAGAAGAAGAAGAAGAAGAAGAAGACGAAGAAGAAGAAGAAGAAGAAGAAGAAGAAGAAGAAGAAGAAGAAGAAGAAGAAGAAGAAAAGGTTGCACCAGTAGGAGGGCATTATGGATGGATGAACTATTTCCTCTCTTGTAAAAAAAATTATTCCCTCTCGGTGTATATTGATATAGATTGAATATTTCGATGGTGTGCATGTCTTTGGAACAGAGTAGTAGCGTGGGTCCGCTTGACTATAAGGAACTATTTATCCGCATATATAGCTTTCTCTGCTACTCCTTCCAGTGATCGGTATGCAGTGCATGTGTCCGTAGACATGACCGCTTGTCCATGGAAGTTCAACTACAGCGACCATCACGTTTGATCTCGCGATTCCCACGGCGCCTCTCCAACCCACGGCACCACGCCCCCCGACGTGCGCCTCACCCCTCTCGGCTGCACCGCCCCTCTGCCATTGTGTGCATGACATGTGGGCCACCTAAAATGCGGCGAGCATCAAGTTTCTACCATAGCCACCCGCGATTCCCACGATGCCGCTCGAACCCATGAAACCACACGTCCCCCGACCTGCGGCTCACCCCTCTTGGCCCCACTGCCCATCTTCCTTCGGGAGCATTACATGTGGACCAGTCACTTATCGGGTCCACATGTTATTTACTCAAAGGTAGGTGTAGTAAGGCGCTGAAGCTCAGTCCTGACGGCCCTGAGAGGGAAATATAACTCTGCACGGGGCTTGTGGTGCTCCGTATACGAACTCGTGCCAAACTCGAGATTTGTTTCTTTACTATACATGCATAGCGATTTAATGGACATTGTAATCTCAACATGTGATGGGGAGCTCTAAATTTGAATTTGAAACTTATAAAATGAAAAGATTCAAAGCAAATAAACTGGGAGAGAGGGAGTATATCGTAGGATGTGTCCCATACAAAATAAGTCCCCTGTTTGTCACCGCGAAGATGCGGTTAGAAAGGAGCACATCGTCTTCCTACTCGTACGGCAACAAATTGGCCACAGACAGCATGGTCCGCCTTTGACCACCATGTGCAAGGTTCGTGCTATCTTATTCAATCTCATTGTGGTTCCATTGGACCAACTTATGCGGTGGCCCGTTGCATGGCTGATCCCAATGTTGGACAATGGTTCTACGGGAGCGGTGTCACCGTTGTAAATCTTGTGCAAATTGATGTTGGTACCCTCCCGTACATATGCAAGCCAATCTCCACTCGCACCGAGCCTAACCTGTGAAACAGTGGGCAGGGGGAGAATTAGGAAATGGACATGGAAGTAGTCTTTAGAATGCAGTTACTACGTGATCAAACTCATCTTACCTGCTCTCGGAGGAAATCTGAGTGCCCCTCAACGTTGGCATCTCAAGGGGCGTCAACTTGCAACTACGGCCACGCCGCGCTGGAGAGACCCCCAAGGAAACAAACTCGTGCGTTCCACGGAACATCAAGATGCATTTGTATGAGTAGTTTATCTTGTGAGAGAAAAGGATGAACGAGGGAAGGCCTCTAGAGATAGAGATGGACACTACTACTACCAATGTCTTTGGCCGTGCGGTGCAATGGATCCAAACTAGTAGAATAATACTTGTTCACGTGCTTGAAATATAAACACTCTAGTTTTGATATACATGTGTCAGCAGACATGACAGCTTGTCCATGGAAGTTGAACCACGGCGACCATCACGTTTCTTGTTTCTACCACTGCCACACCCACACGCGATTCCCATGACGCCGATCCAACCCACGGCACAATGTCCCCCGAGGTGGACATGGATCCTCTGACGTGGCTATCACTGCCTTGCCCTGCCTTTCCTTCACTGACAGGTGGGACCCACGCTTATGGGTCCCACATGTCAGTGACAGAATGGTAGGATTGTTCGCGTCAGGGGATCCTCATCCCCCCGACGTGCCCCTCATCCCTCTCGGCCCCACCGCTCCTCTGCCTTTGTGTGCATGACATGCGGGCCAGCTGAACTGCGGCGACCATCAACTTTCTACCACAGACACACCCGATTGGACGCGGTTTGCCTGATCCGCTGCTGTGCTCCGATCCGTACTCCCGCACCATAGAATTTTCATCCGGTAATTTGTGACACATTTCGTCCGGGCATCAATCCTCACCGGAGTACTTATGTACTACTGGTAGTACACGGTGTGGCCATCTACGCCTCATGAACGCCCGACGCCCGGTGTGGTACCCTCGCCACGGCCACGCCACCACCGGCCGGTTCATCTCGAACGAGTGAGTCGCGAACCACGCCACCACCATGAGAATGACATGTGGGCCAGCCGCATTTAAGGTCCGTATGTCATTGACTCATAGGCCGGACACTAAGCCACTGAAGTTCGGTCCCATGGGCCCCGAGAGGGAAATGTAACTCCTGCGGTAGGCCTTGTGGTGCTCCCGCAGTACGAGCTCGTGCCAAAACTGGAATTTGTTTTTACTACTACCAACTAGTACTAGTAAGGTACACGTGCATTGCACGCATGAGATTCTGGTGGTTTGTGCATTATGCTTCTACATGTGGAGTTTTCTGTATTCTAACATGTGGCAAAATCTGGTGGAATGTAAGGTTAGGCAAGTTTGATTAACTTAGGTGAGTGTTTGGTTCAAGCCACACCATAGGCAAGCCACACTAAGGCCCCACAGACATACACACAAAAAATGTGGCAATATTCCCTTAGGCTTGCCAACTTGTGGCTCTCATTTTGAAGAACTGATAACTTTGCCTAAGCTTAGTTGTGGCAAAGTTAGTCATGAATTAAGTTCAACCATGGAGTCTTCTAGATTATACATGTGGTAGAATCTGGTGGATGATATCCAACGGCCAGTAGTGCTCGGATTTGCCATCTTTGTACCGTCAGATTGGCTTCATCCAACGACCAACTTTCAAAGTTTTTCACACACTATATAGGGGGTATCTATACCACTATATAGTGTACGAATAACTTTGAATATTGGCTGTTGGATGAAACTGGTCCAATGGTTGAGAGGTGGCAAATCAGAGTGCTCTTGGCCATTGGATATTCTCTCCACCACATTGGATTCTGCCACGTGTACTAATCTAGAATATTCCACACTTTTGCTTATGCACGAACCTGAAAACAAAGACAATTCTTCTTTGTTCTAGACTCTTCCATACTTCAATTCTTTATGTTTTTCTATGTTAAAAGAATCACCATTCATGTTTATTCTATCATTTACGTTGTACAATATGCACATAACTCATACACTTCTCATTTGTTCTAGACTCCTCTACACTTTAGTTCTAACAAGTTTGGTCTTCCAAGAGAATTGACATTTATTTTTACTTGAGTTTGTTTTGTTTTGGTTCAAAGCCAATGCGGCATCTTTCCCAAATTAAAATTTATTTGCAAATGGATTAATCAATTATTCTTATATATTTCATACGAGTTTTGTGTAGTATATACCACACAGTCATCAAATATTATGTAGTTATAATTTGATTTTGAATGGGATGGTATTTAGATTTAAACCTACATATTAAATTCATTTGCATGTATGACTCGAAATGTATATGTTTGTCTGTTATAATGTGGTACATTTATGTTGATGTCTGGTCGCACTTCACTCTCGCGTGCAAGGCACATATAACTTACTAGTAGATATAGATGTGCCGGTCCGTTGCAATGGATCCAAAGCATATCTATTTAGTGGAGTGCACTCTAAACACATTATCTATTTATTTTTCTCTAACCTTCCGTAGCCATGCAACCAAGCCACATAAGCTTAATGGGTGCCCCCCACATCATATTATTCATATTACATTGATTAAAAAAAGATAAATCACCCAAAACAAGATCTTCCCATTTTTTGTTCCTACGATGTTGTGCCGTGCACGTACCTACTAGTTGTATAGTGATAGTACTAGTAATATAGTATTAGGAATACAAACTTGGTAACTAGTAGGAGTAGTACTAGTACGGAATGATCCTACTCTATCAACGAGCCCCGTCTGACACGAAATTTCTTGGCTTCCGTGCTACAGCTAGATCTTCCCCTCGTTTCTGTTTTCCAACCCGGCGGCGGGCGGGGTGTCGGTTTGCTCAACGGCGGTCCCACATGAAAGTGAAAATGCTAGGTAACCCGCCTTCCCTAAGCTATGTGTCATGCCGGACGGGCCATGTTGTACTCCCGATTCCTGGGCGTGTGGGGGTGCGACGTGAACGCGGCAGGCCTTTCACTTTTACTAGCTATGTGCCCGTGCGTTGTGACGGATCCAAAGTAGTAGAATAGTAGTATTTGTTCACAAACTTGAAATAAATCACTATTGTTTTGATGTACTCCTAATATATTACTCCCTCCGTACCTAAATATTTGTCTTTTTTGAGATTTCAAATGGACTATCACATACGGATTATATAGAAATATTCAAGTGTTTCTAGCAAGATGCCCGCGCATTGCATGAAGTTGATGGAAAAGGTAAGCACAACTTATAAATTGACGGATGGAGTACTAGTTACAGTGATGCATATAATTAAGCAAAGGGATTGCACATGTCGGTATTGACTGGAACGAGAATTCAACAGCACAATAAGAATTAAGGCCACGATGATGCGATCGCGATGGTGGTTCTGAAGGCAAGAAGAAAGATGGATCCATGAGCGTCGACATCCTCCTCCTCAACTTAGTGCGTCGGTCACCGACCGGCCAAGGAAGCGGCGGCTTTTGTGGCAAGGTCGAGGTGCTTCTCAGCAAAGGCATCCAAGGCTTCCAGCCGGTTGAGGAAGGCCAACGTCGTAGCGTCCTCACTGGCCTTGTGGATACCTAAGTACACGATTTGCTCGTACAAGTGGATGTGTAGGTCGACGAATTCTTGCAGGGCGAGGCGCCTCGCGGCGAGCGCGACCTCCAGGTGGACATTCTTCGTGGCGTCGGTGGGCAGTCGCAGGGCCACCAGTGCTTGAAAGAGGTTCCGGCCATGGAGGCCGATTAGGGTGGCAGACAATGAGGAGCCCGAGCGCGTGGGCTGGAGGAGTACGGCGATGTCGTCCGCGAGCTTCTTGAGGACGATGAACTTGTTGCTGGTGGCAACGATCATCTGGTCCAACTGAGAGTCGTAGTTGGCGTCGACGGCGGCCATCCACCAGCCGGTCTCCAACACCGTCTGGAGACGATCCTCGGCGCCATGCCGCACGCCGGCGTCGTGGACCATCTGGCGCAGCCGCTGGCTACTCACGCGCATCGCCGCCATGGGTCTGGTGTGAGCTCTTTTGCGCTTAGTGTAGGTGCTTAGGCAAATGCTTAGGTGCGTACAATGTGGTAGATGCATTGGAATGGAGGGGCGCCTTTATATGAGGGCAATGAGGGCAAACTGCGTTGCATTCACATCATGCAGCCTCTTTTCCCGGACCTCCTCCCGTTACTTCCCTCATGCATTAATTGAAGGAGGATGCATTGGTCGTTCAACATATCGGGAACCGCTACTCCGTCCCTCGTCTGCATTAAAGCCGTATCGAGAACTGCGCCGCCCGCTGTCAACTCGAATACTCCCTCCATCTAGGTGAGTATTAAGTCATCTTACGAAAACCAAATAGTAAACACATAGGCATGGTGCATTAACTCTCACGTTGTTTCTTATTTTTTTGACATAAATAGAGGAACCAACCAAGAAGAGATGTGGGACTTGTAAGCTTTTAATGACTTGAGACTATCAAACATGACATGCAGTGGGTTAGATTGCACAAGAACAAATACAACCCACGTCAGCACACACGCATCTTATAGCATCACATACAATGGCTATAAAAGATGAATGAGACCAAATTATATCTCATGTAGATGAGTTCTAGCAAAACTGTATTAATAATACTTAGTACTCCTGCGCCATGTATCATATATTAGTATCATGTAGTACTTTATTTATTGCCATGTATGACACATAGTAGTCAACTCTCTCTCTTTCTTCATTTAATTCTATGACACCTCATCAAAATTGCTAAGGCTAGTACCATTACAACCAGCCTTAGCAAATACTAAACATTAAGTTCTCTCATTTTCCACCTTGGTCACCTAGACGGAGGGAGTATACTGCGCGGGCTTTTCCTGCGTGGTAGGCGGGGCAGTTCCGCCTAGTTGGTTCGACAGAGACGCGAGAAGACGAGGGAGTAGGCTGCTGCAATCGTAGGGTTGTGTGATTTGACAGCGAGTTACTGCTGGACAGGTGGGGCCCCGTGATTTGACTTTCCATTATCATTTTAACTGCGGCGCTACGACCGGCGTGAGTCTCCCGATTCCTGACCACCTCCATACAGGTGCCTCTCCCAATGCTCCACCATGTAGTAAAGGCTGGCTCTTGCATGAGAGCCCACTTCTCCACTTTTTCCTTGCCTCTCTTTCCTCCACATATGCAAAAATGCCATGTAAAGCGCACTATTGTACTTACTTGCTCCTACAGGTGCTTAAGCTTGCCACATAGGCATAAAGTCCGATGTGGCAAGTTAATCAAGAAGAGAGAGACTAGTTTGGTGACCCAAGGAAGAAAGCGGTGCTAAGCGCGTGTACCTAGGTGAAAAGACAATTTTGAGTCTATAGCTAATTAAATGAAGCAAACTTAGCAACACCATTTCATTGGAAGAGGTCACTCCTTGGCAAATGCAATAAATACTAGTACTTTCATGTCCCATAATATAAGAACGTTTTTGGCACTACACTAGTGTCAAAAACGTTCTTATATTATGGGACAGAGGGAGTATGAAGAAAGAGATAGAGAGAAGTAAAAAAATAAATACACTTATAGCCAACCTTGTTGTAGTATGAGTGACAAAGTGATGACTATGTATGACATGCCAACATCAGATAGCCTAACGCACCGTGTTAAATCTCCAAGGGCGCGATGCTGAAAGCGACGCTGACAGTCGTGGTAGGCGCGACCATGATACAGACTCTTGGCAGCCCTTTGATCTGAGATCAAGCGGTCGCATGCTAAGTTGCTGAAAATTTGCGAATAACCCTCCAGGATAGGATATTCACCCATAGGTCTAGAATCACGCCATGCAACCGTTCGATCTCAGATCCAAGGGCTTTCGGAAGCCCGTATCATGGGAGAATGGAAAGCCACTACCCTGCCGCTCCCACGCTGGCAGTTCGCTCCTACTCGTCCCCGCACGTCCTTCAATACTACGACGGTTCGCTCCTAGTCGTCCCGTCCATTCACATTACGGCAGTTCCACTAATCGTAACCCTCCTCCCAAATCCATGGCGTCCCAAATCTCCACGGTCGACGGTGAGTACAAGGTTAGAACCATCACCGGCGATGAGTTCGACGTCATCTACACCCGTACTTCCACGACGGTGAAAGGATGCCTTTCTCGCTTCAGACGCATGTTCGAAAACTCAGATGATGAGTGGGTCATTTGGGCTAGATGTTGAATACACCACAGTCTGGACGAGAGAAGGATCTAAAGGACGAAGAGAGGAAGAAGCCCGCCATGATCTAGGTTTGCGTACATAACGTTTGCTTGGTCTACCGCATATGCCATGCCGACGTTGAGTGCCAGGATTTTAAGAACTTCCTCAAGGACAAAACAGTGAAATTCGTTACTGTAGACTTTAAGAACGACAAAGAAGTCTTGGGTCGGATAGGCCTCGTTCTAGGCAACCCCTTCGACCTCCAGAAGAATCGGCTGGTGCCCTCTCGTCAGCCTTCAATGCTGACCCTGGAAGGAGCCATGGTTCATCCTTCATACTGTAAACTGGAGAAACCTCATTACACGTTTTATCGTCATGCATGGCAGCGGAATGTACTAGATATAGACCACATCCACTAGGCTGCAATGGATGGCTACCTTTGCTTCAATATCTACAAGGGTTGGATGAAGAGCAACAGCCAAGTGTGCGGTTCAAGCAAAGAAGTGTCGGCCAAGAGGAAGAGGGACAAGGAGGAAGTCGAGGACGTGGACGAGGACTCCGAGTAAGGTGGTAGTGTCGTTGCTCATGGTGGTTCTAAACTTCTAATGCAGTGTCTACCAAATTAGTTGCATAGTTTAATTTCAGGTGTGCTTAATTTAATTTGAGGGGTGTGTTGTGTTGAGCCCCCAACAGAACTATGTTATGTTTCTTCTCGTTACTTTAACTCTTTAGTACGTACATACTAGTATTTCTTACATTTCATCTTTTAGTTGGTATAGTACTACCACTCGTTTCTTCAAATTATATACGTACAATATATATGGCCAACATCATATAGCTAGCAGTTTAGTTGTCGAAGAATTTCAGGGTGCTTAGTTTTGTCAAAGAATTCGAGGGTGGTTAGTTTTATTTGAGGGGTGGGTTGTGCACTTGTGCTGGACACCATTATTGTGACAAGCCTTTTTAATAGTACTATATGCATAATTTGGCGACGAGCGCTCTCTATATGTACCACCTTTTTTTAATTTCAAGTTTTGCTCCATGGCGCAATCCATCGATACTACTACTGTACAAAAGTGGAGTATATACATTTTTAAAAGGCTAGAGGGCGGGCAGTCTAGCTCGGTCGGTTTCTCGAGGCGAGGGCCTTTGTGATTTGACGGCTCATTACTGCTGTCAAATCGAATAGTACTGCGCCGCCCGCTGCACGCCCGGCGCCTCCATTAAACCCCTCCGTTAAACCCGCATGCAAACCGAGAATCCTACTCCGGGCACACGTCCGTTCATGAGCGGGCCGGAATTAAACACAACACCAGCCGAGCTCCTCCCGTCCGCCCTCAGTTTAAACGAGGCCAGACGCCGGCCAAGCTCCTACCGTCCGCCCTCTATTTACACGAGGCCAGACAGACAGCGGTCAAGAATCGCACTCCTCTGCCGCTCTCCCATCTCCTCCTTCACCATTTTCTCCACTCTTCTAATGGCTTCCGATGAGCCGTTCTCTGGCATATTACCCGGCTGGGTGACCCGCCGAGCCCTCCGGATACGGACGAGGCCGCTCGGTGCTTCACCAACCTTGCTTGGCCCGACGTAGCCAGTTGCCGCCCCGAGCAGGCGTGTGGTTCAGCAACTCGCCGCTCCAGTTCAGCTCGATGAGGAGTGGCGAGTTGCTCCACGCCGGCACGGCGGTGAGCACGCCTGTACGGGCGCCGTCGCTGTCGTGTCGTACCGCGCCACCAGTGTCTGCGGTGGCCGCACCTCCCGTGTCTGTGGGCACACCTTCCGTGCCTGCGGCAACGCCATACAGGCAGAGACAGAAGCCGGGTCTATGGAGAGCGACGAGTCAGTGGCCAGCTTCTCCGTGTCCGCCGCCATCATCGAGGAGAAGTAGAACACGGGAGGCGCCGCCACTTGGGACCCATGAAGTCCACCGCCGAGATGACGACCGCGGATTCAGGTGGTTTCTTTGCTGCTTCTTCTCTTCCGAGGACCTTCTCGACCCCCTCAAGTGTCTGACGGACATGAGGAAGACAAAGGGATCCGCGTGCGGCCATTTAGAACTAAAATATGTCTAGATACATCCATTTCTAGGACAAGTATTTCCGGACGGAGGGAGTATTAATTATACAAGAGAGCCGGATTGGCACCTCTTAGTTCATGTAAATGTAATGAAATCCATCATGTTTATATGAAGATCCGGCTTTTTATACGAAATCCTTCATGCTTATAAGAAATCAGTCCGTGTTTGCATGAATTTCATCAGTGGGTTAGAGTTGTAAAAATGTATGCATTTGGCATTTGATGTCGCCCTCCGGAAGGAAGCGGGAGGAAATTTGCCGGCCGTTGGAGATGCTCTTTATCTTTGGAAATAATAGAGTGACATCCAATCCATTTGAGTTAATTATGCGTATGATTGAACCTCTATAAAAGTTAATTGCATATACGGTGTACACGTGTCTTGCAGGTGGCTACAACCGCATGAGAAAGTTAAAAAGAAATAAGTCCATAATCTTGTATTCTAAGTACTCTGTGGGTTCCACTATCAGTACAGTAGCGAAAGAAGTATATATTAAATAAGTAGAGTAATACATAATATAAAAATCTAAAGTTAAAAGACAGAATTCGAACTCATGTCATCGCGTTGCGAGCATCCGGCGCTAAACAACCCAGCACATTTTTGTTGTAGACCATGCTGGAGATATATCTCCATGTCTACTCTTATATATACTCCATTTGTTCCTAAATATTTGTCTTTTTCAGATTTCAAATGGACTACCACATACGGATGTGTATGTAGACATATTTTAGAGTGTAGATTCACTCATTTTGCTCTGTATGTCTTTTCAGGAAGGGGTCAGATTTGTCCTTGATTTATTTATGAGGTATCCAGATGGCACTGGACCGCCAAGAAAAGAGGGTAACATCAAAATTATGGACTACTTTTGAGTATGTTGGTAAGGTCGGTCATAGTCACTTGTTGAAATCTCTATAAAGACAAATACTCCCTCCATCCGGAAATACTTGTCATCAAAATGGATAAAAGGAAATGTATCTAGACGTATTTTAGTTTTAGATACATCTCTCTTTATCCATTTTGATGACAAGTATTTTCGGACGTAGGGAGTAGAAAACAGAGTTGGTGATGATAGTGTGTGTAACATCCTGCAATATAGGCCTTCGGATTTATATCTAACAGATAGGAAAGAAACTATGGCAATTTTGCAAAAATATACCCACACGTCTCTCCATGTTCGCAAATAAGGCCTTCCTTCATTCAGCCTTTTCTCTCACAAGATAAACTACTCATACAAATGCATCTTGATGTTCCGTACAGCATGCGAGCATCTAGCTAATTTCTTTAAAAATAGTTGCTACGATAATTGGGTTGAAGTGATATATTTTATGTCTGCTCCGAATGATTTCAGATTCACTAGTAGTAAGAAAGAAAAGGTTGCCTTGTTAACTAACAGAAAACAGGGTGAAAACTATCACATGAGGCTGATAAAAACAAGGCACACTGGGTTCAGCGTCATCGTCACTACAGCTGTGTGCGTGCGAGAAGTCTACATATCGAGGGGGCTACCGAGAACACCGAGACACAATGTTTGAGAGAGAAACTGATGAGGACATCAATACCATTGTTACACCCACAGCCCCTGCGGCTATACATACTGGACCAATTACTAGAGCTCGCGCACGCCAATTGAATTATCAGGTACTTTCGTTTCTTAGTAACGATTCCAATGTTCATGAGAATATGATGCTGCCTAAATTGGATACATTTGTTTTGCTTACAAATGAAGGGCCTACCATGGACAAGAAAGATGAACCTTGGAGCAAGTTCAAGCATGGAGATGTTGGCATGCGCAAGGAGAACAAGAACGGAGTTACAAGTGATGATTCCAGATTTTGAAGCCACCCTAATGAGTGCATGAGGCCTTGGACGAAATATACAAGATGCCACTTCATAATATGCGTCCATAGGCTATTCTAGGTGCTGCGTCACCTTATTATTGGGCCAGGCCCATGTAATTTCGAAATACTTAAGTATAGGCTGTTTTTAGAGTCCGTATGTGTGGGGAAACAAGAGTTAGGGTTGATTTGGACCCCTCCACCAAGGGCCACGAAATTCCCCCTCTTCCTCCATATATACAGCCCTTAGGGCACCGTTTAGACCTTGGGTTTTGTTTAGATTAAAGTTCGCCATAGCTGCAACTTCGCGTACTTCGTTTGTGTTCAACGACCAGACAAAGGCGTCACAGAACCCCACCTTGATCAATAAAGCTTTCATCTTATATTCGCAATATTCAGATTGCAATCTCAGTTTCTTGCTTGTTCTTCGTTTGCTCGCAGGAAACAGGCCCTTGTGGTCAGGTTGATCGTGCTCGGCATGGTCAATAACCCTCGGAAGTTGGTTTAGCGATTGCTAAAGTATGACGTCTCGCACGTTCGTAGTCGGATCGTCAAGGTCGACTCCCACAGAAACGATAGCCACCATCTCATCGAAACATCGGGACACCTTAGCCTCTATCAGAAACCAATTGACAGATTATGATCAGATCGAGTTGTCACCCTTCTGCTGTCATTTGGGGGGGGGGAGGGAGAGAAAGATGTATCGAGAGTGTGCGCGGTAGGCACAGAGGCACAACTAGCGAGTGTGTGTGTGTGTGTGTGTTTGAAAGAGGAGTAGATAGATTATTATCAAGATCGATTTGCCACCCTACTCCTTCGGTGCCGGGTTGTGTGTGTGTGTGTGTGTGTGTGTGTGTGTGTGTGTGTTTGAGAGAGAAGCCAGACGATAGATTAGTATCAAGATCGAGGTGTCACCCTACTCCTTCGGTGTTGGGAAGTGTGGGTGTGTGGGGGGCAGTGACACTCACATATCTCTACTCTTATAAAAAAACAGAGTTGGTGATGATGGTGTTCCTACCATCCTGCAATATAGGCCATCCGATTTACATCCGACGGACATGAAGGAAACTATGGCAATTTTTCAAAAAGATACCCACACCCCTCTCCACATTTGCAAATAAGGCATTCCCTCGCTCATCCTTTTCTCCCACAAGATAAACTTCTCATACAAATGCATCTTGATGTTCCGTGCAATGCATGGGCATCTTGCTAGTAGGGAGAAGGAGTTTGTGTGACACATATCTAGCTATATTAAGGGATAGGTAGATAGCATATGTGTGAGAGACATTATTATACTTTGAGACATTAGTGGCTGTGGGTGGGCAGAATTAAAGGGGTGGGCGTGTTAGACATAGAGAGCGTGTGTGTTTTTGTGTGAGAGACTTGTAGGACGGGGTTGAAAGACGAATTTAACCCTGACGGAGGGAGATAAATACACGAAGTGCGCGTGTGTGATTCCGATGCCCACAGGGAAATGAGATATGTATGCGTGTGAGAGAGATTGCACAATTCATTCACGTATCACTATCTAGCGATCGTGGACGTGCATCGCTTGAACATAAGTCAATATCTACTTCGTATCGTGACCAAAGGTACAATATCGATTCAACGCTATAAATATTGGACACTTACATATCACATTTTTTCTATTTAAATAAACCTTTTTAGTTGTGCATGCCAAAGTTACAGTGATGTTTCTTCAAACAACCAATGTAGCTATCATGTACATGCACCATTGTTACTCTTGCATTCAAATTCATTAGTATTGGGTGATTTAAGTTTCTAATTTGAAGTAATATATGTAATATTCATATATGAATTCGATGGGTACGCAATTTATGAAATGGAGGCTATGTAATCATATGAGGTAACACTCTTAAGTAGCTGATTACAATATCCATTTCTTTTTGTGCGCCTCTACACTAACACATCAATGCATTATGTTTAAAGTAAATAACCAATGGCACTAAATTATGTATTTACACGAGAAATACATAGGCTGGGCGTTTGATCCCTTTTTTTGTGAACGCGCCAATACATTATGTTTAATTATGTATGTACGATTGGCTGTGCCCGTGTGAACGTCCAAGTTATCGGCGCATCATCCCGAGTTATTGTCTTTTTTCTGGGGTGGACTTCACACCAGTTATTAACTGCTGACGTGTGCCGCGTGTACACAGTCTAGCATGACCTTCCCGCTAGCACGGTCCAAAATTAGTTGAAACTGGATACGAACGATCCCTCGGGCGACAAAATCTCCCGCCTCCTTCTAAAATTTCCGCCACCTTAGTCTTTAGCATGCGAAATCCCCCTTTTGTCCTTGGTGCACGGAGACCAATAGTTACAATACCGCCCTCATCTACATGATAGGTCGGGGCTGCTTTGGTAACTTCCGGTTCCCCCCACTACACGGCACCCCCATTTCCTCTCCCCTCCCGCAAAACAATGAACTCCACAGTACCAGAGCATCTTACATCACGCCGTCCGTACTTCATCGCCCTTTCTCCCCTCCCCTCTCGAAATCCTAGACTGCTCATCCACCGGCGACCATAGCCCATTCACTGCCAGCAGCGTCCACCTCGCTGGATCTGCTTCTGCGGCCGCATCTAGCCCTCCCACCTACCCTAGAAACAAGTAGACTGCTCATCCACCACTGTACCACAGCCCATTCAGTGCCGGCCTTGTCCACGGCGCCGGATCTGCTTCGCCGGTACTCTCGTCAACCGCCGCGCATCTGCAGCGGCTCATTCGTACTCCCCACCGGAGACGCTTCGTCCACACCCCCCGGAGCCGCCCCACCGACGCCCCCGTCGACGGCCTCTGATCCTCTTCGCCGACACCTTCCTCAACCCTACCGGAGCCGCTTCGCCAACACCTTCCTCAACCCTACCGGAGCCTCTTCGCCGACACCATCGTTAACCCTCTTTGGAGTAGCCGCTGTACCATTCTCAACCCTACCGGGGCCGCTTTGCCCAGCGCACAAGTCCACGGCCTCGAGATCCGCTTCCTCGCACCCTCATCCAACCCTCTGGGCAACCCGGCGCCCGTCCACGGCCGCAGATCTGCATCGTCGACACCACCCTTAACCCAACCACCGGAGCAACCGGCGCCCGTCCACGGCCGCAGATCCGCATCATCGACACCATCCTTAACCTAACCACCGGAGCAGCTTTTGACGCCCCGTCCACGGCCGCAGATCCGCATCGTCGACACCATCCTTAACCCAACCACCGGAGCAGCTTCACCTATGCCCTCGTCCACGGCCACGATTACGCCCGCCCACACCGTAGTCCAACCTACGGAGCCGCTCCACAAACACCCTACTCGGCGGTTCTAGATCTCCTTATCGGACCCCAACAGCCGGTAGCGTCATCACCCTCGGCGTTTCTAACACGACTCCCACCGTGCGGAGAGATGCCAAGCACCCGCCACGGCCTAGGTACTTGTCACCTTTCAACCCGTCCGACATCACATGCCCGATGTACTTCAAATATACTAACGGTCGGCTGTTACATTATGCGGTGGCAAAAACTACAAGGACGATGTTTCTTTTGGATCTAACAGCTTGGCCAACCAAGATCTTGGACTGAGGCATTGCTATGATCTTGTAAGCGCGTTTCTCTCTCTTGTATTGTTCTGTGCCTGCCAGCGTGCTTCGCTAGGATTTTAGACCAGTAATCCCTTTGTGCAGACAATGATTTCTACTACTGGCTGCTAAATTAGATATGTAGATGTCATACATGATACTACCTCGTACCTCCGTTCCTAAATATAAGTCTTTCTAGAGACTGCACTATAGGCTACATACGGACCAAAATGAGTGTGCATCTATATACATCTGTATGTGGTCCATACTGGAATCTCTACAAAGACATATATTTAGGAACAGGGGCAGTACGTTACACAAAATCGTAGGTGGCATGTAGGAATTCCAGTGCACTACATTAGGCTCCCTTAGAGTGCTGCTAGTCCGACATCTGAGTCATGGCTAGTTTATAAATGCACACAATCATTAATTGGTGGTTTAAATATGCATAAAGGGATATGCAATGTAGTATCATGTAGAGATGTCTGAAATTAGCCGTGTCAACTTGCAGATAGGGTTACACAATGAAAAAATACAAGATGTATGTGGCAATTTCATGGAACACCGCAAAAAAATGGAGAGCCAACGGTGAGCCTATACAGTGTGCTATGGTACGTCACTCCTCCATTGCAATCATCGTGACATGTTATTTGTATGCCAGTTCTATTAGCCAAGTTTCTTAGGGACAATATTACGAGTTATCCTAAGAAAATAAGCACCTGTGAATATAAGCTCCATGTAATAAGCCAATCAGTTCTTTTCATTGCGTTTTCAGCTTATCAGTGGAAAGTCTAGATTGCATTATATATATTTCATTTTGCTGCCCATATGGAAATTAATTTGACTTGCAAACATCACAAATTGAACCCAGTGCAGTAATTAATATGATAGGAAAACAGACCATCACTATTTGCTCAAAATGCAAATACAAAGATACCATCTACTTGGCACAATCTACTTTGGTCAATGTTTTCCATAGAGATCCCATTGCCTAATTTAAACGAAGAATGCATGACCCGCATTTAAATGAAGAACAATTATTTATTGAAATTCGATGGTCCAAGTGGCTGGTTATTATCATATAGCAGCACCACTGAAAGCATCATATAGCAGCGGCAGACTCATAGCAACTCATCATACAGCTGACGATCTGTAATTCATCATATACCAAAGACAACTCATAGCAATTCATCATATAGCAGCATCGGGAGCAGCTCATAGCAATTCATCATATAGCGGCGGCAGGAGCAGCTCATAGCAATTCATCATATAGCGGCAGCAGGAGCAGCTTGTAGCAACTCATCATATAGCGAAGCAGCAGCTCATAGCAATTCATCATATAGCAGCGTGACAGCTCATAGCAACTCATCATACAACAACGAAGCTCATAGCAATTCTTCATATAGCTGCGGCGAGGAGCAGCTCATAGCAATGCATCATATAGCGGCAGCGAGAAACAGCTCATAGCAATTCATGCCATTATAGTGGATCAGAAAGAAAATTTGGCAAAAAATTAGAGGAGATCCTCACCTTGTTGGATGAGCTCATCCTTCAACAGCACCTCAAGGCCATGGCCTGGGAGGAGGGGAGGGGGAATAAGGTGTCTTCTGCCGCAGTGTGGCATCAGCCATAGTTGTGCAGTGCCCGCTGGAGTATTGCGTTGGATGAACCACAATGGAGAATGAGGGGCAGCGCCAGAGGGAGGAGCAGCCAGGGAGATTTGCCCTACCCGCCGGCCATGTAGCCTAGCTGGACATAGCATCGTCGAGGACCAGGCCAGATGGGACCAGTGGCGACGGCTCATTGGAGGAACCCTAGTCTTTGCGAGCGGGGATCGAGGTAGAGGAAAGGGAGAGGAGATGCAAGCGGGCGAGGCGGTGAATGCTTGCGTGTTTGTTTTTACTTGAGGGCGGTGTGACCTTTGGCGTCGTGATTGCATTTTGAGTGTAATATAGGCGGAACAACAGAGTCATTCACTATTCCCCTTCCTTCAATTTTTAGTGAGGTTCTACCCGAAACACCCCCCTCCAAAGTGAAATTAGTTAAGCCCAAGCCCATAACTCAAAAATGACTTCTTTACATCTTTTATGGCTTATTTTGACAATATGCCCTTAAAAGGCGGAATCAAACTGGCCCTTAACCTGCAATTCAATTGTGCGTGCAATGATGAATCGCTCCTGCCTGCTATCTGTACATTTAGGCATCATCATACATGGCATAACCTAATACATGTGCATTCCATTGTAGAATCTAGAATATACAATGTTTATGTTAGTTCATATGTTGCACATGATGTTTAAATGCCCCTTAAATCTGGTCAGTCAAGTCATGGTCTTTAAGCCTCCTTCTTTGCTTCTTTTCTTGATATGTAAGATTTGCTCACACATCTGTTCAATTGCTTGTTTGCACCAGCCAGCCATACTAGGACTGTTGGCTTTGATTACTTGATGTTCTTGACCTAACACTCTATGAGCTTGTCAATGATTTAAACACTAAGGGCTCTTTGTAGTGGGGCCTTGTCTAACTCATAGGTGACATAAAGGTTTGGCTGTACACACTCTGATGGGCTCTCCAAGAGTACCTGGAGATCCAGTTTGAAGGTATGCCTAGTTTTTACATAGTGCAGACATAGTAAATGCTCATTTCTTTGTGTGCAAGTGCAAGAGATGCGGCATGTTTCATTATGTGGTGTTGTTTTGTTATAATCTCATCCTTTTGTGTTCACAGACTGGAAAGTATGCATATTTAGCTTCCAAGAAGACGAGTAACTAGTTTGTGTCACCTTGCAGAGGGGGTGCAATGAAGATAAGATTGAGGATTTCCAAGTACAAGATGTTAGGAAGGAGCCTTGCAAGAGAAGTAGGAGCCGCGCTGAGCCTCTTCAACCTGCAAAGGTTAGTCACTGTATGCAACTCAACAGTTCAATTCCTTGTTTGTTTCAGGCATAGTTAATTTTCTCTTTTCAATTGCTTTATTTGTCCTTAGTTAATGAGATGTCCAAATAATCATGCCTGATGTTCGGTACTTGTATCACTATTAGTTGCATAATTAAAGGCCTTACCATTTAATTACTCTGCCGAAGTGTGCCTCAAGCTTTGAAGTCTATTAACCAACTATTATTGCATGAGGCTCACAATCTAGTTTATACTACGCTAACGATTGCATAGTTTTGCTGCTGTAGTATATTTGTATGAAACCCTCTCTGTTCATTATGCTCCCTAAGACTTTAATTGAAGTGCAGAATGGCCAACTGCTTGCTTACTTATCATAGCGTGTTGTCTAAATTTGTAACTTATGCGTGTTTTCGATTGGGCCCCAACATCATACTCCTCTGGTGAGCTAAGAGGATTTACGTATGCAGGCTGCACATAATATCTTTTTATAATTTTTAAAATATCACTGCTTATGCTTCATGACGTGTAACATTTTTTTGAAAGTGACGTGTAACATTATTGTTAGTCCTGTTTTGCCATGTAGTACAAAATAGTGTCTTGTTAAGCTTCCTTTGTTGTAACTATATATTTGCCCTAGTCATGTATACTTACAAAAACATTTCGGGATGAAGTGACATCAACACAAAGATCTGCGGCGGTCAAAGGCGGCATGGTCGTTCTGAGAATGATTATGGATTGGATTGGAATGTGCTGATGTTCTCGAGCATCAACTAGAGGTGGCAAGACAACGTTACATGATTGTCAACGTATAATCAACAAGTTGGGACTGGACATGCAGGTATTAGATGCATGAGTCAAAAAAATAAAACAAGACATTGAGGTAACCATGAAGGAATTGGAGATTTTGCAGACTGAAATTTGTGCTATCTGAATCCGTCCAATCATATTTTCTGAAGAGATTATAGTTCAAATGGAGTTAAGTTGATTCGCGTCCATGATGTATGAGCTGTATTTGCCCAGTGTATGTAATTTGCTGTTTGTGTATGCTTTATTATCACTGTCTTTGAACCATAATGCCCGATGGGTATAATAAATTTGTAATTTCTTTATGTATAGTGTAGGATTATTCTACCTTTCTATGCCTTGATCTCTTTGTTGTATAGTGTATGCTTTTTAGAGGTGATAGTACTGAGTAGGATAATTCTTTGAATATGCTATATCGTTATTGTTCAAACGGGGGCCAACTCGCCCGACCATGGCCCTTCATGGGTCGTCGGATCCATGGGCCATGTACGGGCCGTCGGATCCATGGGCCATGTATGGGCCGTCGGTTCCATGGGCCTTGTACGGGCCGTCGGATCCATGGGCCTTCTACGTCTAGTCGGATCCATGGGCCCTCTACGTCTCGTAGGATCCATGGGCCGCCGACTCATTTATGGGTCTTGTACGGGCCTTTAATGGGCGTGAAGCAGACCTTTAATGGAAATAAATCGTTTTATGGGCTGACCATAACGGGCCATTAATAGGCCGTATTGGGTGATGCTATGAAAATGGCCCAACAGACTAACAGTCCACAAACGGGCCGATCAGAACGACGGGCTGAATTTGGCCCACAAGCGTAAAATAGCGATAACGGGCCATAAGTAATCGAATGTCGCAAATGAGCCCAAGAATAAATGGGCCCTCAGAACGCCGAAAGTTAACTTGGGCTGGAAACGGCCCAAGGAAATAACGGGCCGTTAATGGGTATAAAGTGATACACTGTTCATTACGGGCCAGTTTCACCACGGGCCTATAATGGGTGTAAAGTAATACCTTTATTCATTACGGGCGATTTGACGGGCCGCTAATGGGCCAAGAGTTACAAAGGGCCTCATATGGGCGAAAGGCGTCATGGGCTATACATGGGCGGAAGTGAAAGCGGGCTGGAATCATATTGGATGGCCCACATGATATTCTTGGGCCCTAATTCGGATAGGGCGTACGGCCTTGGGTTAGCGAAGGCGTAAATGGGCCATATCTTGAACAAGCCGTTAACGAGCTTTCCATGGGCCGCCCGCTTGACTTTTGACCAAGTCAAATGGGCGGCCTTTTCACGAGAATGGGCCATTGTTGGGCGTGCCACTGTCGACGTATCATAAGCATATACATCCGGTGAGTGGATGACATCTGTCCCAACCATGAGCCGACACCGTGTTTCCTCCGGCCAATGATGATTTTACACGTGGAAAATCCCCATTGGTCGGGGCTGATAACGGGTTATCGGATCCAAAACCCGACCCGATAGCTTAACGGCATTCCGTTACGGTGGATGCCACGTGTCGGTCACCCTTGGCGAAAGCACTTACGCGGACGCGATTTATCGTCATGGAAGTGGGCACTTCCGTGATGATAATTTTGGTAATGTCATGGAACACTTCTATGACAGCACAGGTATGACTATCTTGATTCTGTCATAAAATCGTTATGGATGTACATGCATGACAAAAAACGCGACCTACTGTGACAAACACGTATCATCACGGAAGTGATTTTTTGTAGTGCATGCCCTTGGCCGCTGCCACCGTAGGAGGGATCCCATTCAACCTCGCTGCTCTCCTCGCCGACACCAATGGCATGGACAACTCCCTCGTCCTCAGCACCATGGCTGACCCATCCAGCTTCGGCACAAACCTCGGCTCTATCGGCGTTCTGGGAACGGGGGTCCTTAGACTTGCCTGCCTGCGGCCCACGGTGTGGCTCTGTTGGTGGGCCCGTATGACCCATCTTCACCAACAAGCATTCAAGACCCTCGCGAGGGGCCAAGCCTCTCGAGGCAGACGACACAAGACCTCCTCAAGAGCAGCCTCACCAGGTTGGCTCGCGAGGGGCGGAGGGTTCAAGGCAAGGCAAACCTCGCGAGGTTCTCGTGACGTGAGCCATGGCGACCGAGACCAGGCAGGCGCCAGGCGGGCGCCAGCACGCACATTGTCCTTGTTTCCACTTTGGTGCTAAGGAGGCAAGTGCAGGCACGGAGTACCGAGGCATCAAGCAAAGGTTCCATATTAGTGCAACGAGACCAAGACCAGTAGGATGGCAAGACGGAGGTCACCATGGAGCCCAAGGCGGCGTCACCACCAGAGCCTTTGGCAGGCGAAGACTACTTTTGTCAGGATAAGCTGTACTAGCTGTCCCCTTTCAAATTGGCCGTTGTTGGCTCCCTTCCCGCTCAATATTTGGGAAGAGGACCAGGGCCTCTATAAATAGGACTAGCCACCACAGTAGGAGGCAACGAAGCCTCAGGCATCTCATCTTGAGTAATCCTCACCCTCACAAGTTCACCTACCACAAGAGCACCTCTCCTCAGGAGGCTGTTCTTCCCCTTGTACTGTTCATCCTCAGCCCGAGAGGCAATCCACAACCACCACACTGGAGTAGGGTATTACACCACAACGGCGGCCCGAACCAGTATAAATCTTGTGTTCTTTGTGTTGCAAGTTCGTCGAGTTAGTCCTTGAGATCTTAGCAAAGCTAGGACGTGGATCGGTAGGGGGAGAACTTCGCGTGCACCCCAAAGTTCAAACCTTAAAGGTTTTGCCGGAACCCGAGATCCGACATTTGGAGCCCAGGTAGGGGTGCGCTGAAGCTTCCCTTCCACCGCTCTGCGTCCCGTTGCTTCATCGTCTCAACGGCGGACGCACGCCGCGCTCGCGCCGAGCGCCGGGCTGCCCTTGCCACCTGCGTTGCTCAGACGGCTCCCGTCAGTGAGCCACCCCATTGTTCTCCGTCACCTGCGACCAACGCCGCCACCGGCCCACCGGGGAACGAGCAGCAACCATCCTCGCGGCATCTCTCGGTGCGGCGGGACGACCGCACCACCACTCCATCGCTGACCCCGTCCGGTTCGTCATCCCACGCTCGACGCGCTCCCGTGGACGCGCAGGCCGCGCTGTCCATGGCGCGCGAGGTCCTGCGCTACCACCCCATCGACGACCTCTACGAGGACTGGCTCGACCGCATCGCCGAGCTTATCAGCACCGCAGGGGGCTCCCCTGCACCGTCCCTCTCGCTGCCTCGCCCTCCACCAGCTGCGGGCGGCGTGGCCCATGGAGCGCCTCCACCACCTCTGCCCCAAGACGGAGTCTTGGCACCAAGGCGCGCGGCCCCACGGCGCGACCTGCCGCATCCGGCGCCCGCGCAAGAAGTCCCTCGACCGCAAGAAAACGCTCCGCCACTCCCCGCACCACCACGCCAGGATCGCTTGCTGCAGCAGGGCCCAGTGCCGCTTGCCGTGGCTGCACGCGGGCGCCAAGACCAACCTGCACCTCCAAGACGGGCCCCGGTGACCACGGCCGGCTGCTGCGCCTTCACCCCCGAGCTGCTTTGCGTCGCCTGGCCGGGCAAGTTCAAGCCGGGTCTGCCTCCTCGCTATGACGGCACCCCCGACCCCGTGGCGTTCTTGCAGCTCTATGAGCTGAGCATCGAGGCGGCCAACGGCGACGAGAAAGTCATGGCGAACTGGTTCCCCATGTCTCTCAAAGATGGTGCCCGCTCCTGGCTCCTCAACCTGCCTCCAAGCTCGATCTCCTCCTGGGACGAGATGCGCAATCGCTTCGTCGCCAACTTCCAAGGCATTCGCGACCGCCCTCCGGCTGTGGGTGACCTACGCCGCGTCAAGGAACAACCAGGAGAGACCGTCGAGAAGTACATCCAGCGCTTCAAAAATGTTCGCCTCAAGATCCCCAAGGTGACGGACGAGGCCATCATCTCCGCGTTCTCTGATGGCGTCCGTGACGTCAAGATGAAGGAGGAGCTCGCCATCCACGAGGAGCTGTGCACGTCTCTGGAGCTGTTCAACCTGGCGACCAAGTGCCCAAGAGCTAAGGAGGGGCGCCTCTTCCTCCTCGAGCTCCCGGATGCGGTCCCGCAGGAGAAGAAAGCCAAGGCCAAGGACATGAAGCGCAAGGGAGCAGCCGTGCTCGTGGCGGAGCCGGACACCAAGCGCGGCAGATACCAGCCTGAGTCATCCAAGAGCATCCGACCATTATGCGCCTTCCATAACCTGCATAGCCACAACACCAGCAACTGTCAAGAACTCAGAGCCATTCTAGAAGGACGCTTTGATCGACGCCCCGAGCGCAACGATTGGGGCTACGACCGAGGAGGAGGACATGGTGGCGGATGACGGGATGACCGTGGCCCGCGCTAGAAGTGGCACAAATGGCCTCGTGAGGACCGCTGGCAGGATCAGCCTCGCGAGGGCGCCTGGAGTGGTCAGCCTCGTGAAGATCGTCCTCAGGGCAACGTCGGTCTTCCTCCACTACCGCCACCACCAAGAAGGAATGATGACCACCATCAAGACGAGGGGGCTGGTTTCGGTGTTCTGGGAACGGGGATCCCCAGACTTGCCTGCCTTTGGCCCACGATGTGGCCAGGCTAGTGGGCTGTACGGCCAATCTTCATCAGCAAGACATCCAAGACCCTCGCGAGGGGCCAAGCTTCGCGAGGCGGACGACGCAAGACCTCCTCAGGAGTGGCCTAGAAAGGCAGGCTCACGAGGAGCGGAGATATCAAGGCAGGGTGAACCTCACGAGGCTCTCGTGACGTGAGCCATGACGATCGGCACCAGTGAGGCGCCCGGTAGCCTTGACGTCCTTGTTTCCTCTTTGGTGCTAAGGAGGCCAGCGCAGGCGAGGAGTACCGAGGCATCAGGCAAAGTTTGCCATATTGGTGCAACGAGACCAAGACCAGAAGGACGGCAAGACGGAGGTCATCGTGGAGCCCAAGACGGCGTTACCACTAGAGCCTTCTGCAGGCGAAGACCACTTTTGTCAGGATAGCTTGTACTAGCTGTCCCCTTTCAAATTTGCCCGCCGTTGTTGGCTCCCTTCCCACTCAATATTTTGGGAGAGGACCAGGGCCTATATAAGTAGAGCTAGCCACCACAGTAGGGGCAACTCATCTGACCTTGATCCAATCTGATCGAGAGCCTACCCAAGCACAAGAACACCTCAACCTTAGGAGGCTGTTCTTCCCCTTGTACTGTTCTTCATCAGCGGAAGAGGCAATCCACCACCACCACACTGGAGTAGGGTATTACACCACAACGGTGTCCCGAACCAGTATAAATCTCGTGTCTTTCTGTGTTGCGAGTTCATCGAGTTCGTCCGCGAGATCTTAGCGAGCTAAGGCGTAGATCGGTAGGAGGGAAAGACTTCGCGCGCACCCCAAAGTTTGAACCTTAAGGGTTTGCCGGAAACCCACATCCGACATTTGGCGCGCCAGGTAGGGGTGTGCCGTAGCTTCCCTCTCGTCGATCAATTGATCCGTCGCACCGTCGTCTCCATGGCGGACGCTCGCCATACTCGAGCTGAGCGCCGGGCTGCCCTCACCACCCGCGTTGCTCAAATGTCTCCCGTCGGCGGGCCACCTCATTGCTCTCCGTCTCCCGCCGCCAACACTGCCACCGGCCCGGCGAGAAATGAGCAGTAGGCGTCCTCGCTGCATCCATCGGTACGGCAGGGCGGCCACACTGCCACTCCGTTGCTGACCCTGGCCGATTCTTCGTCTCACGTACGCCGCGCTCCCACGGAGGCGCGGGCCATGCTCCTTGCGGCGAACGAGCTCCTGCGCTACCACCCGGTTGACGACCTCTATGAGGAGTGGCTCGATCGCGTCGCCGAGCTCGTCGGCGCTGCAGGTGGCTCCCCGGTGCCGACCCTCTCTCTTCCTCACCCTCAGCCAGCCACGGGCGACGAGGCTCATGGCATGCCTCCGCCACCTCTGCCACAAGATGGTGCCTTGGCACCAAGGCGCGCGACCCCGCGGCGTGATCCGCCACGCCCGGCGCCCGCGCGTGAAGAGAGAAGCTGCCAAGAAATCCCTCGGCCGTGAGAAGCTGCTCCCGCGCTCCCCGCGCCGCCTCGTCAAGACCGCGCGCCTATTAGCGGGGCGCGCGTGGACCTCGTCAAGACCAAGCTCCACCTCCGAAGCGGGCCCCGGCAACCACGGCCGGCTGCCGCGCCTTCACCCCCCAGCTGCGTAGCGTCGCCTCGCCAGGCAAGTTCAAGCCGGATCTGCCTCCTTGCTACGACGGCACCGCCGATCCCGCGGAGTTCCTACAGCTCTACAAGCTGAGGATCGAAGCGGCCAACGGTGATGAGAAAGTCATGGCGAACTGGTTTCCCAGGCTCTCAAGGATGGAGCCCGCTCTTGGCTCCTGAACCTGCAGCACGGCTCGATCTCCTCCTGGGATGAGATGTGCGACCGCTTCGTCGCCAACTTCCAGGGCACTCGCGACCGCCCACCGGCCGCGGGTGACCTGCGCCGCATCAAGCAACAGCCAGGGAAGACCCTCCAGAAGTACATCCAGCGCTTCAACAACACTCGCCTCAAGATCCCCAAGGTCACGGACGTGGCCATCATCGCCGCGTTCTCAGACGGCTTCCGTGGCATCAAGATGAAGGAAGAGCTCGCTATCCATGAGGAGCTGTGCACACCTCAGGAGCTGTTCAACCTGGCGACCAAGTGCGCAAGAGCTGAGGAGGGGCGCCTCTCCCTCCTCGAGCTGCCGGTAGCGGTGCGAAGGAAGAAAGCCAAGGCCAAGGGCGTGAAGCGCAAAGGAAGCGGTGCTTTCGCTGAGCCCGATACCAAGCGGGGGAGAGATCAGCCCGAGTCATCCAAGAACAGCCGAACGTTCTGTGCCTTCCACAACCTGAACACCCTAAACACCAGTGACTGTCAAGAGCTTAGAGCCATACGAGAAGGACGCTTCGATCGACGCCCCGAGCGCAGTGACCGGGTTTCAAATGGACTACCACATACGAATGTGTATGTAGACATATTTTAGAGTGTAGATTCACTCATTTTGCTCCGTATGTCTTTTCAGGAAGGGGTCAGATTTGTCCTTGATTTATTTATGAGGTATCAAGATGGCCTTTGGACCGCCAAGAAAAGTGGGTAACATCAAAATTATGGACTACTTTTTGAGTATGTTGGTAAGGTCGGTCATAGTCACTTGTTGAAATCTCTAAAAGACAAATACTCCCTCCGTTCAGGAAATACTTGTCATCAAAATGGATAAAAGGAAATGTATCTAGGCGTATTTTAGTTTTAGATACATCTCTTTTATCCATTTTGATGACAAGTATTTTCATCGAGGAGTAGAAAACAGAGTTGGTGATGATGGTGTGCATGCCATCCTGCAATATAGGCCGTCAGATTTATATCTAACAGATAGGAAAGAAACTATGGCAATTTTGCAAAATTATACCCACACGTCTCTCCACGTTCGCAAATAAGGCCTTCCCTCGTTCAGCCTTTTCTCTCACAAATGCATCTTGATGTTCCGTGCAACGCACGGGCAGCTAGCTAATTTCTTTTAAAATAGTTGCTGTGATAATTGGGTTGAAGTGATATATTTTATGTCTGCCCCGAAATGATTTCAGATTCACTAGTAGTAACAAAGAAAAGGTTGCCTTGTTAATTAAAAGAAAACAAGGTGAAAACTATCACATGAGGCGGTAAAAACAAGGCACCTTGGGTTCAGCGTCATCGTCACTACATTTGTCTTGTGAGAAGTCTACATATCGAGGGGGCTACCGAGCGAGGCACCGAGACACAATGTTTGAGAGAGAAACCAATTGACAGATTATGATCAGATCGAGTTGTCACCCTTGTGCTGTTATCTGGGGGGGAGGGAGAGAAAGACGTATCGAGAGTGTGCACGGTAGGCACAGAGGCACAACTAGCGAGTGTGTGTGTGTTTGAAAGAGGAGTAGATAGATTATTATCAAGATCGATGTGCCACCCTACTCCTTCGGTGCCGGGTAGTGTGTGTGTGTGTTTGAGAGAGAAGCCAGACGATAGATTAGTATCAAGATCGAGGTGTCACCCTACTCCTTTGGTGTTGGGAAGTGGGGGGGGGGGGCAGTGACACTCACATATCTCTACTCTTATAAAAAAAGAGTTGGTGATGATGGTGTTCCTGCCATCCAGCAATATAGGGCATCCGATTTATATCCGACAGACAAGAAGGAAACTATGGCAATTTTGCAAAATGATACCCACACCCCTCACCACATTTGCAAATAAGGCATTCCCTCGCTCATCCTTTTCTCCCACAAGATAAACTTCTCATACAAATGCATCTTGATGTTCCATGCTACACATGGGCATCTTGCTAGTAGGGAGAAGGAGTTTGTGTGACACATATCTAGCTATATTAAGGGATAGGTAGATAGCATATGTGTGAGAGCCATTATTATACTTTGAGACATTAGTGGCTGTGGGTGGCGGAATTGCAGGGGTGGGCGTGTTATACATAGAGAGCGTGTGTGTTTACGTGTGAGAGACTTGTAGGGGCCAGGGGTAGAAAAGGCGAATTTAACCTGACGAAGGAGAGAAATACACGAAGTGCTTGGCGTGTACGATTCCGATGCCCACAGGGAAATGAGATATGTATGCGTGTGAGAGATTGCACAATTCATTCACGTATCACTATCTAGCAATCGTGGACGTGCATCGCTTGAACATAAGTCAATATCTACTTCGTATCGTGGCCAAAGGTACAATATCGATTCAACACTATAAAGATTGGACACTCACATATCACATTTTTTCTATTTAAATAAACCTTTTCAGTTGTACATGCCAGAGTTACAGTGATGTTTCTTCAAACAACCAATGTAGCTATCATGTACATGCACCATTGTTACTCTTGCATTCAAATTCATTAGTATTGGATGATTTAAGTTTCTATTTTGAATTAATATACATAATATTCATATATGAATTCAGCAGTGCATAATTTATGAAATGGAGGCTATGTAATCATATGAGGTAACACTTTTAAGTAGCTGACTACAATATCCATTTCTTTTTGTGCGCCTCTACACTAACACGTCAATGCATTATGTTTAAAGTAAATAACCAATGACACTAAATTATGTATTTACACGAGAAATACATAGGCTGAGCGTTTGATCCCTTTTTTGTGAACGCGCCACTACACCCGTACGATTGGCCGCGCCCGTGTGAACGTCCAAGTTATTGGCGCATCATCCTGAGTTATTGTCTTTTTTCTGGGGTGGACTTCAAACCAGCTATTAACTGCTGACGCGTGCCGCGTGTACACAGTCTAGCATGACCTTCCCGCTAGCACAGTCCAAAATTAGTTGAAACTGGATATGAACGATACCGCGGGCGACAAAATCTCCCGCCTCCTTCTAAAAGTTCCGCCACCTTAGTCTTTAGCATGCGAAATCCCCTTTTGTCCTTGGTGCATGGAGACCAATAGTTACAATACCGCCCTCATCTACATGATAGGTCGAGGCTGCTTTGGTAACTTCTGGTTCCCCCAACTACACGGCACCCCCATTTCCTCCCCCCCTCCCGCAAAAACGACTAACTCCACAGCACCAGAGCATCTTACATCACGCCGTCCGTACTTCATCGCCCTTTCTCCCCTCCCCTCTCGAAACCCTAGACTGCTCATCCACCGGCGTACCATAGCCCATTCACTGCCAGCGGCGTCCACCTCGCCGGATCTGCTTCTGCGGCCGCATCTACCCCTCCCACCTCCCCTAGAAACAAGTAGACTGCTCATCCACCATTGTACCACAACCCATTCAGTGCCGGCCTTGTCCATGGCGCCGGATCTGCTTCGCCAGTACTCTCATCAACCGCCGCGCATCTGCAGCGGCTCATTCATACTCCCCACCGGAGACGCTTCGTCCACACCCCCCGGAGCCGCCCCACCGACGCCCCCGTCGTCGGCCTGTGATGCTCTTCGCCGACACCTTCCTCAACCATACCGGGCAGCCGCCGACACCTTCCTCAACCCTACGGTGCCGCCGCCCGACACCATCGTCAACCCTACCGGAGTAGCTTTGCCTATACCATTGTCAACCCTACCGGGGCCGCTGCCAACTCACAAGTCCACGGCCTCAGATCCGCTTCCTCGCACCCTCATCCAACCTACGAGCAGCTTCGACGCCTGGCCCACGGCCGCAGATCCGCATCGTCGACACCACCCTTAACCCAACCACCGGAACAACCGGCGCCCGTCCATGGCAGCGAATCCGCATCATCGACACCATCCTTAAGCCAACCACCGGAGCAGCCGGCGCCCGTCCACGGCGCAGATCCGCGTCGTCGACACCATCCTTAACCCAACCACTGGAGCAGCTTCACCTACGCTCTCGTCCACGGCCACAGATCCGCTTCGCCCACACCGTAGTCCACCCTACCGAAGCTGCTCCACAAACACCCTACTCGACGGTTCTAGATCTCCTTACCGGACCCCGACAGCCTGTGCAGCGTCATCACCCTCGACGTTTCTAACCTGATTCCCACCGTTTGGAGAGATGCCAAGAACCCGCCACTGCCTAGGTACTTGTCACCTTTAAACCCGTCCAGCATCACCTGCCTGATGTACTTCAAATATACTAACCGGTCGCTGTTACCTGTTATGCAGCTGGCAAAAACTATAAGGACGATGTTTCTTCTGGATCTAACAGCTTGGCCAACCAAGATCCTGGACTGAGGCATTGCTATGATCTTGTAAGCGTGTCTCTCTCTCTCTCTCTTGTATTGTTCTGTGCCTGTCAGCGTGCTTTGCTAGGATTTTCGACCAGTAATCCCTTTGTGCAGACAATGATTTCTACTACTGGCTGCTAAATTAGATATGTAGATGTCATACATGATACTACCTCGTACCTCCGTTCCTAAATATAAGTCTTTCTAGAAATTCCACTATAAGCTACATACGGAGCAAAATGAGTGAACCTACACTAAAAAATGAATCTATATACATCTGTATGTGGTCCATACTGGAATCTCTATAAAAACATATATTTAGGAACAGGGGCAGTACATTACACAAAATCATAGGTGGCATGTAGCAATTCCAGTGCACTACATTAGGCTCCCTTAGAGTGCCTGCTAGTCCAAAGATCTGAGTCATGGCTAGTTTATGGTACACACACAATCGTTAATTGGTGGTTTAAATATGCGCAAGGGATATGCAATGTAGTATCATGTAGAGATGTCTGAAATTAGCCGTGTCAACTTGCAGATAGGGTTGCACAATGAAAAAGTACAAGATGTATGTGGCAATTTCATTTAACATCGTGAAAAAAGGAGAGCCAACGGTGAGCCTATACAGTGTGCTATGGTACGTCACTCCTCCATTGCAATCATCTTGACATGTTATTTGTATGCCAGTTCTATTAGCCAAGTTTCTTAGGGACAGTTATTACGAGTTATCCTAAGAAAATAAGCACCTGTGAATATAAGCTCCATGTAATAAGCCAACCAGTTCTTTTCTTTGCGTTTTCAGCTTATCGGTGGAAAGTCTAGATTGCATTATATATTTTTCATTTTGCTGCCCATATGGAAATTAATTTGACTTGCAAACATCACAAATTGAACCCGGTCACGATAATTAATATGATAGGAAAGCAGACCATCACTATTTGCTCAAAATGCAAATACAAAGATACCATCTACTTGGCACAATCTACTTTGGTCAATGTTTTCCATAGAGATCCCATTGCCTAATTTAAGCGAAGAGCATGGCCCACATTTAAATGAAGAACAATTATTTATTGAAATTCGATGGTCCATGTGGCTAGTTATTATCATATAGCAGCACCACACGAAAGCATCATATAGCAGCAGCAAAGCAGCTCATAGCAACTCATCATACAGCAGCGATCTGTAATTCATCATATACGGCATGACAACTCATAGCAATTCATCATATAGCCGCACCAGGAGCAGCTCATAGCAATTCATCATATAGCAGCAGCAAGAGCAGCTCATAGCAATTCATCATATATCAGCAGGAGGAGCAGCTTGTAGCAACTCATCATATAGCAGCAGCAGCAGCTCATAGCAATTCATCATATAGCAGCAGCAGCAGCTCATAGCAACTCATCATACAACAGCAGCAGCTCATAGCAATTCATCATATAGCAGCAGCAGGAGCAGCTCATAGCAATGCATCATATAGCAGCAGCAGAAGCAGCTCATAGAAATTCATCGTATAGTGGATCACAATGAAAATTTGGCAAAAAATCAGAGGAGATCCTCACCTTGTTGGATGAGCTCATCCTTCAACAGCACCTCAAGGCCCTGGCCTGGGAGGAGGAGGGGAATAAGGTGCCTATACGCATGATGTGGCATCGGCCGTAGTTGTCTGGCGCCCTCGAGTAGTGCGTTGGACGAACCACGGTGGAGCAGCTGCTGGAGACCATGAGAATGAGGGGCGGCGCTAGAGGGAGGAGCAGTCAGGGAGATTTGCCCCTACCCGCTGGCCATGTAGCCTAGCTGGACATAGCATCATCGAGGACCAGGCCAGATGGGACCCGGTGTATGACTCATTTGGAGGAACCCTAGTCTTTGCAGTGAGGGATCGAGTAGAGGGAAAGGGAGAGGAGATGCAAGTGGGCGAGGCGGTGAATGCTTGCGTGTTTGTTTTTACTTGAGGGTCGGTGTGACACAGGCGTCGTGATTGCATTTTGAGTGTAATATAGGCGGAACAACAAAGTCATTCACTATTCCCTTCCTTCAATTTTTAGTGAGGTTCTACCGAAACACCCCCTCAAAGAGAAATTAGTTAAGCCCAAGCCCATAACTCAAAAATGACTTCTTTACATCTTTTATGGCTTATTTTGACAATATGCCTGAAAAGGCGGAATCGAATCGGCCCTTAACACGCAATTCAATTGTGCGTGCAATGATGAATCACTCGCACGCTGCTATCTGTACATTTAGGCATCATCATACATGGCATAACCTAATACATGTGCATTCCATTGTAGAATCTGGAATATGCAATGTTTATGTTAGTTCATACGTTGCACATGATGTTTAAATGCCCCTTAAATCTGGTCAGTCAAGTCATGGTCTTTAAGCCTCCTTCTTTGCTTCTTTTCTTGATATGTAAGATTTGCTCACACATCTGTTCAATTGCTTGTTTGCACCAGCCAGCCATACTAGGACGGTTTGCTTTGATTACTTGTTGTTCTTGACTTAACACTCTAACAGAGCTTGTCAACGATTAAAACACTAAGGGCTGCTTTAGTGGGGCCTTGTCTAACTCATAGGTGACATAAAGGTTTGGCTGTACACTACAGTAGGCTCTCCAAGAGTACATGGAGATCCAGTTCGAAGGTATGCCTAGTTTTTACATAGTGCAGACATAGTAAATGCTCATTTCATTGTGTGCAAGTGCAAGAGATGCGGCATGTTTCATTATGTGGTGTTGTTTTGTTATAATCTCATCCTTTTGTGTTCACAGACTGGAAAGTATGCATATTTATCTTCTAAGGAGACGAGTAACTAGTTTGTGTCACCTTGCAGAGGGGGTGCAATGAAGATAAGATTGAGGATTTCCAAGTACAAGATGTTAGGAAGGAGCCTTGTAAGAGAAGTAGGAGCATGAGCCTCTTCAACCTGCTAAGGTAAGTCCTTTGTATGCAACTCAGCAGTTCAATTCCTTGTTTGTTTCTGAGGCATAGTTAATTTTCTCTTTTCAATTGCTTTATTTGTCCTCGATTAATGAGATGCCCAAATAATCATGCACGATGTTCGGTACTTGTATCACTATTAGTTGACATAATTAAAGGCCTAACCATTTAATTACTCTGCCGAAGTGTGCCTGAAGCTTTGAAGTCTATTAACCAACTATTATTGCATGAGGCTCACAATCTAGTTTATACTACGCTAATGATTGCATAGTTTTGCTTTGTAGTATGTTTGTATGAAACCCTCTACTATTCATTATGCTCCCTAAGACTTTAATCGAAGTGCAGAATGGCCAACCGCTTGCTTACTTATCATAGCGTATTGTCTAAATTTGTAACTTATGCATGTTTTCGATTGGGCTAACATCATGCTCCTCTGGTGAGCTAAGAGGGATTTCTGTATGCAGGCTGCACAGACTATCTTTTTTATAATTTTAAAATATCACCTGCTTATGCTTCATGACGTGTAACATTTTTTTTAAAGTGACGTGTAACATTGTTGTTAGTCCTCTTTTGCCATGTAGTACAAAATAGTGTCTTGTTAAGCTTCCTTTGTTGTAACTATATTTTTGCCCTAGTCATGTGTACTTACGAAACATTTAGGGATGAAGTGACATCAACACAAAGATCTACGAGCGATGCGGCATGGCCGTTCTGAGAATGATTATGGATTGGAATTGGAATGTGCTGATGTTCTCGAGCATCAACTAGAGGTGGCAAGACAACGTGTACATGACTGTCAACGTATAATCAACAAGTTGACACTGGACATGCAGGTATTAGATGCATGAGTCCAAAAATAAACAAGACACTGAGGTAACCATGAAGGAATTGGAGATTTTGTAGATGGAAATTTGTGCTATCTGAATCCGTCCAATCATATTTTCTGAAGAGATTATAGTTCAAATGGAGTTAAGTTGATTCGCGTCCATGATGTATGAGCTGTATTTGCCCAGTGTATGTAATTTCTTTGTTTGTGTATGCTTTATTATCACCTGTGCCGAACCATAATGCCCAGTGGGTATAATCAGCTGTAATTTCTTTATTGTATAGTGTAGGATTATTCTACCTTTCTATGCCTTGATCTCTTTGTTGTATTGTGTATGCTTTTTAGAGGTAATAGTATTGAGTAGGATAATTCTTTGAATATGCTATATCGTTCAAACGGGGGCCAACTCGCCCGACCATGGCCCTTCATGGGCCGTCGGATCCATGGGCCATGTACGGGCCGTCGGATCCATGGGCCATGTACGGGCCGTCGGATCCATGGGCCTTGTACGGGCCATCGGATCCATGGGCCTTCTACGTCTCGTCGGATCTACGGGCCTTCTACGTCTCGTAGGATCCATGGGCCGCCGACTCATTTATGGGTCTTGTACGGGCCTTTAATGGGCCGTAGACGGGCCTCTAATGGAAATCGTACGTTTTATGGGCTGGCCATAACGGGCCGTTAATAGGCCATATTTGGTGATGCTATGAAAATGGCCCAACAGACTAATAGTCCACAAACGGGCCGACTGTAACGACGGGCTGAATTTGGCCCACAAGCGTAAAAATAGCGATGTGAGCCGTAAATGGCGGATGCCGCAAATGAGCCCCGAATAAATGGGCCCTCGAAGGCGAAAGTTAACTTGGGCTGATGCATTAGCGAAATAATGGGCCGTTAATGGGTATAAAGTGATATTACATTCATTACGGGCGGTTTCACCACGGGCCGTTAATGGGTGTAAAGTAATACCTTTGTTCATTACGGGCGATTTCCTTGACGGGCGGTAATGGGCCAAGAGTTACAAAGGGCCTCATATGGGCCGAAAGACGTCATGGGTTATACATGGGCCAGAAGTGAAAATGGGCTGGAATCATATTGGATGGCCCAGATGACGTTACTGCGCCTAATTCGGATAGGGCGTAACGGGCCTTTGGTTAACGGGCTGTAAATGGGCTATATGTGAACAAGCCGTTAACAGGCTTTCCATGGGCCGGCCCGCCAGCTTTTGACCAAGTCAAACGGGCCGGCATTTTCAGAGGAATGGGCCACTATTGGGCCGTGCCACGTGTCGATGTATCATAGGTGCCTTCTGCCCAGTGAGTGGATGACATCTGTCCCAACGATGAGCCGACACGTGTTTCCTCCAGCCAATGATGATTTTACACATGGAAAATCCCCATTGGTCGGGGCTGTTAACGGGTTATCGGATCCAAAACCCGACCCGATAACTTAACGGCATTCCGTTATGGTGGATGCCACGTGTCGGTCACCCTTGACGAAAGCACTTCTGTGACGCGCGATTTATTGCCATGGAAGTGGACACTTCCGTGATGATAATTCATGGAACACTTCTACGACAGCACATATATGACTATCTTGATTCTGTCATAAAATCGTTATGGATGTACATGCATGACCGAAAACGCGACCTACTGTGACAAACACGTACAATCACGGAAGTGTTTTTTTTGTAGTGCATGCCCTTGGTCGCTGCCACCGTAGGAGGGATCCCATTCACCCTCGCCGCTCTCCTCGACGACACCAATGGCATGGACAACTCCCTCGTTCTCAGCACCATGGCTGACCCATCCAGCTTCGGCACAAACCTCGGCTCTGTCGGTGTTCTGGGAACGGGGGTCCCTGGACTTGCCTGCCTGCGGCCCACGGCGTGGCTCTGCTGGTGGGCCCGTACGGACCATCTTCACCAACAAACATTCAAGACCCTCGCGAGGCGGACGACACAAGACCTCCTCAAGAGCGGCCTCACCAGGTTGGCTCGCGAGGGGCAGAGAGTTCAAGGCAAGGCAAACCTCGCGAGGTTCTCATGACGTGAGCCATGACGACCGAGACCTCGCGAGGTTCTTGCTAAGGAGGCAAGTGCAGGCGCGGAGTACCGAGGCGTCAAGCAAAGGTTCCATATTAGTGAAACGAGACCAAGACCAGCAGGACGGCAAGACGGAGGTCACCATGGAGCCCAAGGCGGTGTCACCACCAAAGCCTTTGGCAGGCGAAGACTACTTTTGTCAGGATAAGCTGTACTAGTTGTCCCCTTTCAAATTGGCCGTTGTTGGCTCCCTTCCCGCTCAATATTTGGGAAGAGGACCAGGGCCTCCATAAATAGGACTAGCCACCACAGTAGGAGGCAACGAAGCCTCGGGCATCTCATCTTGAGTAATCCTCACCCTCACAAGTTCACCGAGCACAAGAGCACCCGTCCTCAGGAGGCTGTTCTTCCCCTTGTACTGTTCATCCTCAGCCCGAGAGGCAATCCACCACCACCACACTGGAGTAGGGTATTACACAACAACGGCGGCCCGAACCAGTATAAATCTTGTGTTCTTTGTGTTGTGAGTTCGTCGAGTTAGTTCTTGAGATCTTAGCAAAGCTAGGACGTGGATCGGTAGGGGGAGAACTTCAGGCGCACCCCAGAGTTCGAACATTAAGGGTTTTGCCGGAACCCGAGATCCGACATTTGGCGCCCAGGTAGGGGTGCGCCGAAGCTTCCCTTCCGTCGCTCCGCGTCCCGTTGCTTCATCGTCTCCGTGGCGGACGCACGCCGCGCTTGCGCCGATTGCCGGGCTGCCCTCGCCACCCGCGTTGCTCAGACGGCTCCCGTCTGTGGGCCACCCCTTTGTTCTCCGTCACCTGCCACCAACGCCGCCACCGGCCCGGCAGGGAACGAGCAGCAAGCATCCTCGTGGCACCCCTCGGTGCGGCGGGACGGCCGCACCGCCACTCCATCGCTGGCCCCGGCCAGTTTGTCATCCCACGCTCGTCGCGCTCCCGTGGACGCGTAGGCCGCGCTGTGCATGGCGCGCGAGGTCCTGCGCTACCGCCCCGTCGACGACCTCTACAAGGACTGGCTCGACCGCATCGCCGAGCTTATCAGCACCGCAGGGGGGCTCCCCTGCGCCGTCCCTCTCGCTGCCTCGCCCTCCACCAGCTGTGGACGGCGTGGCCCATGGAGCGCCTCCACCACCTCTGCCCCAAGACGGAGTCTTGTCACCAAGGCGCGTGGCCACACAGCGCGACCTGCCGCGTCCGGCACCCGCGCAAGAAGAGAGAAGCTGCCAAGAAGTCCCTCGACCGCAAGAAAACGCTCCGCCACTCCCCGCACCGCCACGCCAGGATCACTTCCTGTGGCAGGGCCCCGCGCCGCTTGCCGTGGTGGCACGCAGGCGCCAAGACCAAGCTCCACCTCCAAGACGGGCCCCGGTGACCACGGCCGGCTGCCGCGCCTTCACCCCCGAGCAGCGTAAGCGTCATGGGGCGAGCAAGTTCAAGCGGATCTGCCTCCTCGCTACGACGGCACCCCCGACCCGCGGCGTTCTTGCAGCTTTACGAGCTGAGCATCGAGGCAGCCAACGGCGACGAGAAAGTCATGGCGAACTGGTTCCCCATGGCTCTCAAAGATGGTGCCCACTCCTGGCTCCTCAACTTGCCTCCAAGATCGATCTCCTCCTGGGACGAGATGCGCAATCGCTTCGTCGCCAAATTCTAGGGCACTCGCGACCGCCCTCCGGCCGTGGGACCTTCGCCGCGTCAAGCAACAACCAGGAGAGACACTCGAGAAGTACATCCAGCGCTTCAACAATGTTCGCCTCAAGATCCCCAAGGTGACAGACGAGGCCATTATCTCACGTTCTCTGATGGCGTCCGTGACGTCAAGATGAAGGAGGAGCTGTGCACGTCTCTGGAGCTGTTCAACCTGGTGACCAAGTGCGCAAGAGCTGAGAAGGGGCGCCTCTCCCTCCTCGAGCTCCCGGATGCGGTCCCGCAGGAGAAGAAAGCCAAGGCCAAGGACGTGAAGCGCAAGGGAGCAGCCGTGCTCGCGGCGGAGCCGGACACCAAGCGCGGCAGGGACCAGCCTGAGTCATCCAAGAGCATCTGACCATTATGCTCCTTCCATAACCTGCATAGCTACAACACCAGCGACTGTCAAGAGCTCAGAGCCATTCTAGAAGGGCGGCGATCGATGCCCGAGTGTGTGACGGAGACTCTGACGAGGAGGAGGACATGATGGCGGACGCTGGGATGACCGTGGCCCGTGCCGGGAGTGGCGCAAACGGCCTCGTGAGGACCACTGGCAGGATCAGCCTCGCGAGGGCGCCTGGAGGGATCAGCCTCGTGAGGATCGTCCTCAGGGCAACGCTGATCTTCCTCCACTACCGCCACCACCAAGAAGGAATGATGACCACAAATCAAGACGAGGGGGCTGGTGTCGGTGTTCTGGGAACGGGGATCCCCAGACTTGCCTACCTGCGGCCCACGACGTGGCCAGGCCAGCGGGCTGTACGGCCCATCTTCATCAGCAAGACATCCAAGACCCTCGCGATGTGCCAAGCTTCGCGAGGCGGACGATGCAAGACCTCCTCAGGAGTGGCCTAGTCAGGCAGGCTCACGGGGAGCGGAGATATCAAGGCAGGGTGAACCTCACGAGGCTCTCGTGACGTGAGCCATGACGATCGGCACCAGGCGGGCACCGGTAGCCTTGGCAGCGCCTTCATTTCCTCTTTGGTGCTAAGGAGGCCAGCGCAGGCGAGGAGTACCGAGGCATCAGGCAAAGGTTGCCATATCGGTGCAACAAGACCAATACCAGAAGGACGGCAAGACGGAGGTCATCGTGGAGCCCAAGATGGCGTCACCACCAGAGCCTTCTGCAGGCGAATACCACTTTTGCCAGGATAGCTTGTACTAGCTGTCCCCTTTCAAGTTTTCCCGCCGTTGTTGGCTCCCTTCCCGCTCAATATTTTGGGAGAGGACCAGGGCCTATATAAGTAGAGCTAGCCACCACAGTAGGGGCAACTCATCTGACCTTGATCCAATCTGATCGAGAGCCTACCCAAGCACAAGAACACCTCAACCTGAGGAGGTTGTTCTTCCCCTTGTACTGTTCTTCATCAGCTGAAGAGGCAATCCACCACCACCACACTGGAGTAAGGTATTACACCACAACGGTGTCCCGAACCAGTATAAATCTCGTGTCTTTCTGTGTTGGGAGTTTGTCGAGTTCGTCCGCGAGATCTTAGCGAGCTAGGGCGTAGATCTGTAGGAGGGAAAGACTTCGCGCACACCCTAGAGTTCGAACCTTAAGGGTTTGCCGGAACCCCACATCCGACATTTGGCGCGCCGGGTTGGGGTGTGCCGTAGCTTCCCTCTTGTTGACCAGTCGATCCGTCGTGCCGTCGTCTCCATGGTGGACGCTCGCCATGCTCGAGCTGAGCGCCGGGCTGCCCTCACCGCCCGCGTTGCTCAAACGGCTCCCATCGGCGGGCCACCTCGTCGCTCTCCGTCTCCCGCCGCCAACGCTGCCACCGGCCCGGCGGGGAACGAGCAGCAGGCGTCCTCGCTGCATCCATCGGTACGGCAGGGCGGCTACACCGCCACTCCGTTGCTGACCCTGGCCGGTTCTTCGTCTCACGTACGCCGCGCTCCCATGGAGGCGCGGGCCGCGCTCCTCGCGGCGAACGAGCTCCTGCGCTACCGCCCGGTTGACGACCTCTATGAGGAGTGGCTCGATCGCGTCGCCGAGCTTGTCCACGCCACAGGGGGCTCCCCGGCGCCATCCCTCTCTCTTCCTCACCCTCAGCCAGCCACGGGCGACGAGGCTCATGGCGTGCCTCCGCCACCTCTGCCCCAAGACGGTGCCTTGGCACCAAGGCGCGCGGCCTCGCGGCGTGATCCGCCACGCCCCGGCGCCCGCGCGCGAAGAGAGAAGCTGCCAAGAAATCCCTTGGCCGTGAGAAGCTGCACCCGCGCTCCCCGCGCCGCCTCGTCAAGACCGCGCATCGCCCGCAGCGGCGCCGCGTGGACCTCGTCAAGACCAAGCTCCACCTCCGAAGCGGGCCCCGGCAACCACGGCCGGCTGCCGCGCCTTCACCCCTGAGCTGCGTAGCGTCGCCTGGTCAGGCAAGTTCAAGCCGGATCTGCCTCCTCGCTACGACGGCACCGCCGATCCAACGGAGTTCCTACAGCTCAACAAGCTGAGGATCGAAGCAGCCAACGGTGATGAGAAAGTCATGGCGAACTGGTTTCCCAGGCTCTCAAGGATGGAGCCCGCTCTTGGCTCCTGAACCTGCAGCACGGCTCGATCTCCTCCTGGGATGAGATGTGCGACCGCTTCGTCGCCAACTTCCAGGGCACTCGCGACCGCCCGCCAGCCGCGGGTGACCTGCGCCGCATCAAGCAACAGCCAGGGAGACCCTCCAGAAGTACATCCAGCGCTTGAACAACACTCTCCTCAAGATCGCCAAGGTCACGGACGTGGCCATCATCTCGGCGTTCTCAGACGGCTTCCATGACATCAAGATGAAGGAAGAGCTCGCTATCCATGAGGAGCTGTGCACATCTCAGGATCTGTTCAACCTGGCGATCAAGTGCGCAAGAGCTGAGGAGGGGCGCCTCTCCCTCGTCGAGCTACCTGCCGCGGGAGCAGAAGAGAAGAAAGCCAAGGCCAAGGACGTGGAGCGCAAGGAAGCGACAGTGCTCGCAGCGGAGCCCGATACCAAGCGGGGCAGAGATCAGCCCGGGTCATCGAAGAACAGCCGACCGTTCTACGCCTTCCACAACCTGAACACCCACAACACCAGTGACTGTCAAGAGCTCAGAGCCATATGAGAAGGACGCTTCGGTCGACGCCCCGAGCGCAGTGACCAGGGCTACGGTCGAGGAGGAGGACGTGAAGGCGGATGCTGGGACGACCGTGGCCCATGCCAGGAATGGCACGACAGGCCTCGTGAGGACCGCTGGCAGGACCATCCTCGTGAGGGCGCCTGGAGGGACCAGCCTCGTGAGTATCGCCCTCAGGGCAACACCGGTCTTCCCCGTTGCCGCCACCACCAAGAAGGAACGACGATCACCACCAGGATGAGGGGGCTGGGGGCTTCAAGGAGCCACGTGCAATCGCCTGCATCTTGGGCGGCGCCCGAGCTGACCTCGGCGCATCTTCAAACAGTTCGCTCGCGAGGTGAACGCGGTGCTCCCCAAGCTCGAGGCCACGCGCCCGCTCAAGTGGTCCCAATGCGCCATCACTTTCAACTCGGCAGATCAGCTCAAGTGCGCGGCCACCGCTGGCGCCCGCCCGATGTTGTGCTCCCCAGTCATCAGCAATGTGCAGGTTACCAAGACCCTCATCGACGGTGGCGCAGGGCTCAACGTCCTGTCCGTCGACACGTTCGACAACCTCCAAGTGCCATATGAGCAGCTCCAGCCTACCAAGCTTTTCTCAGGAGTGACCGACGGTTCCACCACACCGATAGGGTAGGTCCGCCTGCCTGTCACCTTCGGAGAGTGCAACAACTACCGCACCGAGCTCATCGACTTCGACATCGCGCACATCCACCTGCCGTACAACGCCATCCTCGGGTATCCGGCCCTGGCCAAGTTCATGGCAGTCACCCATCATGGCTACAACGTCCTCAGGATGCTGGGAAGCAGCGGAATCATCACGGTCCCATGTGAAGAAAGAGATGCGGTGTGCTCCCTCGAGCGTGCCTTCCAGGCTGCAGCAATCAACGACCCCGACAGCAGAAGTGAGGGCCCTCCGGAGGCCATCCCCAAGGAGAAGCAGCTACGCCGCGCAGGACCTCAGGAGGATGGCGTCGCGGCAGGAGCCTCATCAGGATCAGCGTCCGTCCCAGGGGCGCCTCTCTCCATTGCATAGGAAGGCGCGCCCGGCGCCCTCCTCAAGCAGGGCTCGGGGGCTCTCTTCTGGAGGGCCTCAGACCTTGCCAACCTCACGAGGGAGGCGCTTGGGCACCACTTGGAGGCGTGCTTCGCGGCACGTTTCCCTCAGGAGATCACAGGGAACGGAGTGCCCACCACTCAGGAGTTCATCACCAAGACCACTTAGGAACTGCAAGACGCAAGAGCCATGCGTGGCGACAGCCGCACACAAGGCGCAGCTCCCCATCCAGGAAAGGATGCCGGGCTGCGTGTCTGCAACGACGTCCCAGGGCTCAGCAGGGGCGCTTCTCAGAAGCGTTTCTGGCCTTCGTGTGTGGGCCGTTGCGAGGGTCCACCGCACAGCTACGTTCGCATGTCCTTCGGCTCGCCGAGCGTGGCGTCAGCTTATCAGCGCAACATGCGGCGTGTCCTGGCGGCTCAGGAGGCCAGGTACCACGCCGTCCTGGAGGAAATGGAGACGGTCTTTAGTGAACCTCCCGAGCCCCCAGAGCCTCCCGAGGCTCAGGGCCCTGGTGGTTCGTGAAGAGCTACTCCTTCGACGCGCGCCTTCAGCTGCACCAACTCTACTTCGTCTACAGAACCTGGTAACATCTTCCAAGCTCGTTTAGCTGGGAGCGCCACTGGGCTGCGTTATTCCCAGGCCGCGTGGGTCCGTCCCTGTGGCATGTATCCCTTTTGCTTATGTCTTTAGATTACCTTGCTGGGGGCGCCCCTCGGGCTGCATAATCCCCAAACCACTCGGGCCAGACCCAGTGGCATGTATCTTCCTGCGTTTACCCAAGTTGATCTGCTCTCCATGCTTAACCTGCCTACGGTTATCGCTTGCTCGATCGCCACCCGCCACGGGCCCGTTCATCCTGTGCAATTCGCTTGCGCGTTAAAGGGGGGGGGCTCCTGAGCATCGCGACTCAGGAGCTCTTACTGGTTCTCCAGCCCTCACCCCCTGGCCTTGACCACGGCATCGCGACCTAGCATACCACCGGCGGCTGAGCTCGCTCGAGGGCCGAGACCTGAGGACGTAGAGTGCTTGCACCCAACTGCCTCGCAGGAACACAAAGTCACCAAGACTCAAGACCAGGCGCAACCCGCCTTGAGGTAGGGCCTCGTGACCGCGCTGGCTCACGAGTGCGCAGATACACCTCACAGCCTTGATGTGCAAGCCACATGTCAGGGAGGGGTTGTACACGCCCGGGGGCTCCTCCCGGAGGGGCCCCCCCATCCCACGCACAAGTGGAAGCACCATGCTCCGTGCTGGCCATCGACACTACCGAGGAGCGCTATGCCCGTGCACAAGCGGAAGCACTATGCTCCGCGCTGGTGATAAACAACTGAGGGCGACCCCATGGTCGTACCAACCTCAGGGAGCCCAGAGCTCAGCATCCAGCCTCACCGCAACGCCTCCCCTCGGGAGAGCCGTGCGAGGGGGCTGGGCACGGGGGCTGCCCTCGGGTCACGCCCAAGCGCACGCCACCCAACTAGGTCTCCTGGAACTAGGCGCGCGCCCCCCTCCCGAGGCCTCGGCGAGGGCAGGTATGGAAATTGTTTGCACGTCAAGGGGGACTCTTGAGCATCGTGACTCAAGAGCCTAACTGGTCACGTAGCCCCTCACTCCTTGGTCCGTCCTGGTCTCCGATCGGCCCAATGGTGGTTGAGGTATGCGTGGGGCCGGGCTCTGCCGACGTAGAACATTAATACATCCTCGCGTACTCTCCCTATAAGCTGTTTGCGCGTCAAGGGGGACTCCTGAGCATCGCGACTCAGGAGCCTAACTGGTCATGTAGCCCCTAACTCCTTGGTCCGTCCTGGTCTTTGGTCAGCCCAATGACGGTTGAGGTATGCGCGGGGCCAGGCTCTGCCGATGCAGAACACAAAGCGGATAGGAAGAAAATCGCAAAATCTCGAAGCAAATATTACAAACATATTGTCCTCACAATATCAAATGAAAAGTCTAAACGCCTTCACGAGGCCTGATGCATGGTGGAGGAACAAACCATGAAACTAGCTGCAGGTCACCCGTGGACATTGCCGTCGCTTGCAGAAGGTGCTCCATCCTGGGTAGCGACACCTTCACTTGCACCACCAGCCGCAGGATCGACGGCGTTGCTAGACAAGGGTGAGGAGGAAAAGCCGTGGAACTTCTCCAGCAGGGCCTCCACCTGACCTTGCACACCTGCAGCGGTGGCCTCACAGTCATCCTCAGCCACGGGCTCCAGCAGCTCCTCAAGGCGAGCGTTGGGGTCGCGAAGGTGCTAGTGGCTGAAAACGCGGGTCAATGCAGTTGAAGATAGGACACGAGCCTCTGCCTCCGCCATAGGACTGACGCTGTCAACGACTTCCTCGAGCGCCTTCACCAAGAGAGGAAGCAACCGGGTGGGGCCGTCCTCGTCGGTGGCCAGCGACTTCTCCTGGTCGTGCTCGTAGAGAGTCTTCAGCGCCTTGTGAGATCTCTTCTCGAGATCGGCAAACGCCACGCGGTCTTCGGCCAGGACTCACGCCTTGGCATCAAAATCGGCCTCCCTCGCCTCCATCTTCCGCTCCAACTCTTCCAACCGGTTGCGCTCGGCGGCCTGCGTCTTCCCCAATTCTGCCAGCACAGCATCACGGTTCTTGACGGCGTCCTCCCGGGCCTTCATCTCCTCCTCCTTCGCTTGGCGGCAGCGTGCTTCTTCGGCATGCTTGTCGCGCAGGCTCTGCAATTCGTCCTCCAGCACTTGGCAGCGGTCATGGGCAGCCTTGGCGTCTTTCAGCGCCATCTCACGATCGGTTGCGGCATTGGCGGCACTTTGCTTCTCCTTCTCGGAAGCCGCAGCGGCCTGGCCCAGCGCCGCGCGAACCGCCAGGTCGGAATGAAGCCAGCCAGAGGCCAGCTCCAGGCGCCCGGCCACCAGGCGTGGGTCCGCGCCCAGGAGATCTGCCTGCAACTGGGTCATCTCCGAAAGAGCACGTTCAAGAACAGCAGCAGGAGTAGAAGAACTCGGGAGTGGAGGTGTAGCAGTGGGAGGACGCGACATCATCACCAGGGCCTGGGAGATCGCGGGTTCCGGAGAGGCTGGGACGTCATCAGCCGCACCAGGCGCCGGTACTTCCGGAGCCAGCGGGGCCATGGGGGCTGATTCCACGCGGCGATGTTCCTCTTGGCCCCGCGAGGACGACCGGGCTGGAGAGATGTGGGTGCTGCTACCTCCTTTCTCTGCGGAGGGAGGCACGGCCGCCGCATCCTCCTTCCTCTTCTTTGCCGAAGATGTCGGCCTGATCAACCAAGGGCGAGCATCAGGAAATGACGAGCACAAACAGGGACAAGGCGAAGCTTAAGACACTTACTGATCCACCGTGACATACTTCCGCTTGGGGAGCTTGAAGCCTGACAGCATCGGGACCCGAGGAGCTGGAGTTCGGGTTCCGGCGGCGGCAGGCGGTGCGGAAGCAGAGCCGGAACCAGCCCCAGGAGGTGTCGGGACGAAGGCGGCATCGCGAGGCACCAGTGACGACCTACCCCTCGTCGGGATGAGGGGCTGCTCCCCCTCCTCCTGGCGGGCATCGACCTCGGCATCGTCAGGAAGAGCGCGGAGGATCTCGGCCTTGCTCAGAGGGGAAGTCTCCCCCACCTCTTCAAGAGTATTCTCCGAGTCCACCTCATCTTCCCCCTCCCCACGGGACTCGTCAGAGGACACCTCCACCGGTTTCAGTGCCGCAGGAGCCCCCGGGAGCATTGGCGGCACCAGCCCGCGCACGTCAAAGGTCGGCCTGGAGGCGACGAAGTCCTCCCGGTCCCTGCGTGGGAACAGGGGAACGAATGCGCTTGGCAGGTACTCCTGGTTGTCCCCAACTATGAGACGCAGAACATCGGCCAATTCATCGTCAGGCAGGGCCCCCGGCCTCAGGCGGGTCTTGCTTCCCTCTTCTTCAAGCTCCCACAAGGGGTGTATGCGCGCCTGGAGCGGGGCAACTCGCAGCGTCAAGAACTCCCTTAGGATCATGACCCCCGACACCTTGGCCGCCTTCGCGTTGCCCGGTTTCAAGTCGGTCATCGTCTGCCCCAACACTAACGATGCCCGCTCATCGGCAAGCTCCGCCTTGGGCCACCCCCCGTTGAAAGAGGGCGCCACCCTTGGCAACACCAGACGCGGATCGGCGTGCTTGGCGTCCATCATGACCCATTTGGAACGAATGTGCTCGTCCCTCTTCCCGGAGCTCGAGATCGAGTTGGCCTTGCCAGACGCGACGAAATTAGCGCATCCGGAGATGTGACCCTCGCTGACATGGAGGAAGAAGAAATGGCACAGGAGCACCACGGATGGCATCATGCCCAGGTATGCATCACTATAGTAGGCGAAGATGGACAGGAGGAGGACAGAGTTGGGATGGAGATGCAACGCCTCCAGCCCATAGTGGTCGAGGACTTCATAAAAGAAATCGGAGAAGGGAGGAACCAACCCGACGGCAACACTGCTCGAAAAGAAGGGGAAGAAGGTGCTTTCCTCAGGCTCCGACACGTCGGAGGCAAGCCGAGCTTCGGTCTCCCCACTCATTGCTCTCACCCGCCGTCAAGAGCGCGCGGAGGCGAGCTCTTCTCTCCATGACGGTGGGCGCCTCAAGGGCCGGCTCATACCAAGCCGGGGCTGAGGAAGTCTTGACTTTGCGCAGTGCCATGGATCGCAGATGCAGGATGAGATTGGAGCGGATCTGGAGGTAGCGGTGGCGAGGAGCAAGAAAGGGGATCTGGAGCGAGGTGAGGAAGAAGCAATGAAGGCAAGTACTGCCTGCGTCAGCCTTTTGTCAGGTCAAGCAGTTGCCGAGGCAGCGTGGGGAAGCGGAGACGCCCACGTCCAATCAACCGCCACGTGTCAACCGAGGCCGCAGGCTTTTGGGGCCCGCGGCACTCCGTACTTGACCCTCGGTTCCACCGCGAAGCCAAGCCCGAGTGCACCTTGGGCGGGGCTCTTGTCGGCGTTAGAGGCAGGGGTCCCCAGACTTGCTCGCACGCAGCCAGCGGCGTGGCGAGCGGTGGGCTGTACGGCCCATCTTCATCAACAAGACATCCAAGACCCTCGCGAGGGGCCAAGCTTCGCGAGGCGGACGATGCAAGACCTCCTCAGGAGTGGCCTAGTCAGGCAGGCTCACGAGGAGCGGAGATATCAAGCAAGGGCGAACCTCACGAGGCTGTCATGACGTGAGCCATGACGAACGGCACCAGGCGGGCGCCAGCGTGCGCAGCGTCGATGTTTCCTATTTGGTGCTAAGGAGGCCAGCGCAGGCGAGGAGTACCGAGGCATCAGGAAAAAGGTTGCCATATCGGTGCAACGAGACCAAGACCAGAAGGACGGCAAGACGGAGGTCATCATGGAGCCCAAGACGGCGTCACCACCACAACCTTCTGCAGGCGAAGACCACTTTTGTCAGGATAGCTTGTACTAGCTGTCCCCTTTCAAATTTTCCTGCCATTGTTTGCTCTCTTTCCGCTCAATATTTGGGGAGAGGACCAGGGCCTATATAAGTAGAGCTAGCCACCACAGTAGGGCAACTCATCTGAGCTTGATCAAATCTGATCGAGAGCCTACCCAAGCACAAGAACACCTCAACCTCAGGACGTTGTTCTTCCCCTTGTACTGTTCTTCATCAGCCCAAGAGGCAATCCACCACCACCACACTGGAGTAGGGTATTAAACCACAACAGTGGCCCGAACCAGTATAAATCTTGTGTCTTTCTGTGTTGCAAGTTCGTCGAGTTCGTTCGCGAGATCTTAGCGAGCTAGGGCGTAGATCGGTAGGAGGGAAAGACTTCGCGTGCACCCCAGAGCTCGAACCTTAAGGGTTTGCCGGAACCCCACATCCGACAGCTGGGGACTTCCAGGAGCCGCATGCTATCGCCTGCATCTTGAGCGGAGGTCAGGCCCCAGCCTCACAGCGTATCTTCAAACAGTTTGCTCATGAAGTGAATGCATTCCTTCTGTGACGCCCGGATAATCTTCCTAAAATAATCCCACGCTAATCAAGCCACGTCATCCCGACATCGATGCTAAGCGTCCAGATTAGTTCAAACGCGTCAAATTAAAATCTAAAATTAACGTCGACAATAAAAGTTTTCGAAAGTAGAAACAAAAATGTTCGGTGGGTGCCAAATATTACAAGGGTAGTTATGGTACAGCAATCACGTTTTTAGAAGATGTCTAAATAATTTAAACTGATTTAAAACAGAAAAGAAAATAAATAAAAACAAAACAGAAAAACTAAAACCTAAAACTAGCAGAAAAAAAGGAGAAACCCCCCTCTGGGCCGTGGCCCAACTGGGCCAACCCCCAGGCCCAGCCGGCCACCCACTCCCCCATTAACCCCACGGTCCACTCGACCGAAACCCTAGCCGCACCCCACATCCCTCCCCACGATCCCCTTCTCCTCCCCCCACCGATCTGGATCGGGATCGGCCCCGATCCCGTAGACCCCGACGCCCGGCGCCTGCCCGTAGCCGTCCACCGCCGCCTGGAGCTCACTTGAGCCTCACCGAGCCACCCATCGCCCCCTTGCCGTCACCATCGCTGGAGGACCACCTCGCTTGATGCCGCCTCGCCGCCCCCGCCCACGTGCCGCTGCCCATTTGCCGCCCGGTGCTCCCCGTCGCCCGCCTCTTCGTCCACCTCCCCGCTGGACTACATCGCCCCTCGCCGCTGCCCGAAGGCCTCCCCATCGCCAGACCACCCGTCGTTGGTGCTCGTCGCCGCAACCCGGAGCTCCTCCGGCTCGTTCGGCGCCCCGGCCGCGACGACCCCCACGACGGCGCCCCCGAGGCCAGTGCCGTGCCCTGCAGCTCCCACAGCGAGAACCCCCCTCCTATCCTCCTTCCCCTACTCCCGTCTGCGGCCACCGTCACGCCACTCCCTCACGTCCACGCCAGCAGCGTGCGTCAGCCCTGCAGGCGCCCCTCGCGCGCCTCCCCACTTTCTGGTCACCGAGGCCCGCAGTCGTGGCCTCGCCAAGCCTTCGATGCGCGCCCATGGCCGTCGTCGCCGGACGCTACCCTACACAACCCCCACAGCCTCCACAGTTCTTGACTCCTTGTGTGTGCCGTGCTGAGCCCACCGCCGCGCCGTCCGGCATGCAGTGCCAGTGTTGGCGCCCCCCTGCCGATCTGGGCATTTGCCCAATGGAGGCGGAGTGCCTGCGCCCGTGACCAGCAGCCCGCATACCGGCCGATGCCGAATCATGTGGCCCTCTGGGCCACTGACTAGGGGGCCCCACGCCCCAGAACGTAAAATGAAATAATAAAAAGAATAATAATAAAAATAAAAATAAAATAAATAAATAGATAATAATAATTAAAGTAATTAATTAATTAACGAATTAATTAAGTTAATTAATCACAATTAAATTAACCTAATTAACTGTTAGTTAATTAATCAAACAATGACAGTGGGGCCCACCTCCCTAATTAATTAGGATTAGTTTAATTAATACATTAATTAACATGTGTCAGCGACCGATTGGGACCCCTTGGTCAGGTTGACCGATCAACCACTGTTGACTGGCGACATCGACATGACATCATCTTGATGTCATTAATCCATTTTTCGAATTAATTTAAATAATTAATTAAATTCCGTAAATTAGTAAATCTTTAGAAAATCATATCTTTTAATCCGTAACTTCGGATTAAATTATTTTCAACATGAAAGTTGCTCGAGCGGCGAAGACGATTTGGATACGCAACCCGTTAAATCCGCCACACCCCTAACCTATCGAACTTCGCAACTTTCCCCCTCGGCTCCTCTGCCGAAAAGCGTGAAACAAGAATACTTCGGATGTTTCCCATAACCGGTACCACCTCATACCACGTTAGGGCACACCTAGCACCGCTCATTGTCGCGTCACGCATCGTCGTGTTTATGTTTACATTGTATTCATTGTTTCTTCCCCCTCTTATCTCCGGTAGACTACGAGATCGACGCTGCTGCTGCCCAGTTCGACTACGGAGTTGACGACCACTCTCTCTTGCCAGAGCAACCAGGCAAGCCCCCCCCCCCCTTGATCACCAGATATCGCCTACTCTTCTCTATAATGCTTGCATTAGAGTAGTGTAGCATGTTACTACTTTCCGTTATTCCTATCGTGATGCATAGCCTTTTTTGCTACTTCTGTTGATACCTTACCTGCATTCCTACTTGCCTAGTATAGGATGCTAGTATTTCCATCTGTGGCCCTACATTCTTGGCCGTCTGCTGTGCTATACTACCGGGCCGTGATCACTCGAGAGGTGATCACGGGTATATACTATATACTTCATACATGATACATGTGGTGACTAAAGACGGGTCGGCTTGTGGAGCACCCGCGAGTGGACGTTTGAGGCGGAGCGACATTGAGACCGCCTAGGAGAGAGGTGGGCCTGGCCCTGTTCGGCGTTCGCGGATACTTAACACGCTTAACGAGATCTTGGTATTTGATCTGAGTCTGGCTACGGGCCTATACGCACTAACCAACTACGTGGGAAAGATATGGGCACTCGGCGTCGTGGTATCAGCCGAAGCATTTCGTGACGTCAGCGACTCAGCGGCGCGCGCCGGTTTGGACTGGAACGCCACTATGCTAGGTCTGCGTCCGGCCGCGTGCATAGCGTCTTGGTGTGCTCAGGCGATGGGCCCGGACCCTGCGGCGCTTAGGTTTAGACCGGCGTGCTTGACCTCTGTTATGCCTAGGTGGGGCTGCGGCGTGTTGATCTTCAGCGGCGGGCATGACCCGAAAGTGTGTCCGGCCAAATGGGATCATACGTGTTGGGTTATGTGGTGCACCCTGCAGGGAAGTTAATCTATTGAATAGCCGTGATCTTTTGTAGCAGGGGCGACTTGGAGTTGTACCTTGACCTTATGACAACTAGAACCGGATACTTAATAAAACACACCCTTCTAAGTGCGGATACAACCCGGTGGTCGCTCTCTCTCGGAGTTACGAGGAGGGATCGCGGATAGGATTATGCTATGCAATGCTACTTGGAGGACTTGATCTACTCTACGCTACATGCCGCAAAGGCGGAGGCTGCCAAAAGCGTAGTCTTGACATGATTAGCTATCCCCTCTTATTACGGCATTCTGCAGATTCAGTCCTTGATATGGACCTTTACACATATATCCATGCATATGTAGTGTAGCTCCTTGCTTGCAGTACTTTGGATGAGTACTCACGGTTGCCTTGTTCCCCTTTTTCCCCTTTCTTTACCCGATTGCTGCAACGGTCGATGGAGCCCGAGGCGAGCGCCACCGTCGATGGCGACTACTACTACCGGGCGCCTACTTGTATGTGCAGCCCTTGACGGCGACCGGGAGTAGTTAGGAGGATCGAGGCGGGAGGCCTGCGCCTCTTCGTCTGTATCCCGGTTTGTGCTAGCCTTCTTAAGGCAAACTTGTTTAACTTATGTTTGTACTCAGATATTGTTGCTTCCGGACTCGTCTATGATCGAGCACTTGTATTCGAGCCCTCGAGGCCCTGGCTTGTATTATGATGCTTGTATGACTTATTTATGTTTTAGAGTTGTGTTGTGATATCTTCCCGTGAGTCCCTGATCTTGATCATACACATTTGCATGCATGATTAGTGTACGATTGAATCGGGGGCGTCACACCTTCCCAAGCTCGAGGCCACGCGCCCGCTCAGATGGTCGAAGTGTGCCATCACGTTCAGTTCGGCAGATCAACTCAAGTGCGCGGCTACCACTAGCGCCCTCCCGATGCTTTGTTCCCCAGTCATCAGCAACGTGCAAGTCACCAAGACCCTCATCGACGGTGGCGCAGGTCTCAACGTCCTATCTGTCGACACATTTGGCTACCTTCAAGTGCCCTACGACCAGCTTTAGGCCACCAAGCCTTTCTCAGGAGTGACCGATGGCTCCACTACCCCGGTCGGGCAGGTCCGCCTCCCAGTCACCTTCGGAGAACGCAACAACTACCGCACCGAACTCATCGACTTTGACGTCGCGCACATCCGTCTGCCATACAATGCCATTCTCGGGTATCCAGCCCTGGCCAAGTTCATGGCGGTGACCCATCACGGCTACAATGTCCTCAAGATGCCAGGAAGCGGCGGAATCATCACAGTCCCGTGCGAAGAAAGAGACGCAGTGTGCTCCCTCGAGCGCGCCTTCCAAGCTGCAGCAATCGACAACCCCGACAGCAAGGGCGAGTGTCCTCTTGAGGCCACCCCAAAGAAGAAGAAGAAGTAGCTGCTCCGCGCAGGACCTCAGGAAGGTGGCGTCGCAAGTAGGACCTCGTCAGGGTCAGCGCCCGCACCTGGGGCACCTCCCTCCCTTGCATAGGAAGGCGCGCCCGGCGCCCTTCTCGGGCAGGGCTCGGGGCCTCTCTTCTGGAGGGTCTCAGACCTTGCCAACATCACAAGGGAGGTGCTCGGGCACCACTTGGAGGCGTGCTTCACGGCACGTTTCCCTCAGGAGAACACAGGGCGAGGAGCGCCCACCGCTCAGGAGTTCATCACCAGGACCACTCAGGAACTGCAAGAAGAAAGGGCCATCTTGTGGCGGCCGCTCCACCAGCGCAGCTCCCCATCCAGGCGAGGATGCCGGGCTGCGCGTCTGCATCGATGTCCCAGGGCTCAACAGGGCCGCATCTCAGGAGCTCTTCTGGCCTTCGCGCGTGGGACGCTGCGAGGGTGCACCGCACAACTACATTCGCATGCCTTTCGGCCTGCCAAGCGTGGCGTCCGCCTACCAGCGCAACTTGTGGCGTGCCCTGGCATCCAAGGAGACAAGCCACCATGCCGTCCTGATGGATATGGAGACGGTCCTCAAGGAACTGCCCGGACCCCTAGAGCCTCCCGAGGCTCAGGGCCTCGGTGGCTTGGGAGGAGCGACCCCTTCGCCACGTACCTTCAGCTGCTCCGACATCCCTTCATCGACAGAAGCAGGTGACATTTTCAAAGTTTATTTAACTGGGAGCACCCCCTGGGCTGCATCATTCCCAGGCCGCGTGGGTCTGTCCTTGTGGCATGTATCCCTTTTTTATGTCTTTAGCTTACCTTGCTGGGGGCGCCCCTCGGGCTGCATCTTCCCCAAGCCGCTCGGGCCTGACCCAGCGGCATGTATCCTTCCTGCATTTACTTGAGCTAGTCTGCTTTCCATGCTTAATCTATCTATGACTATCACCTGTTTGACTCTCACCTCCCACGGGGGCTACTCACGCTGGCACGACGCTTGTGCACGGGTCCGTACCTGCAACCTCGACAAATCTGAGCGGTCGAGCTCTGGCTCGCGGCACACCCCGCGCACGTCAGCTCACCAGGCCCTCAGTGTCTCCATCTCCTTGCGGAGCAACCAGCGGCGGACCGGCAACCATAATGGCAAACTGTGTTTCTCCTTGTGCTGGCTTGCAGGAATCTCATGAAAACGACAGCAGGCGGCACCACGAGCTCCCTCTTCTCCCATGAAATCCGCTTGCGCGTTAAAAGGGGGGCTCCTGAGCATCACGACTCAGGAGCTCCTACTGGCTCTCCAGCCCTCAGCCCCTGGCCTTGACCACGACACGCGACCTGGCATACCAGCGGCGGCTGAGCTCGCTCGAGGGCCGGGACCTGAGGAAGCAGAGCATGAAGGCGAGCATGGAGAAGAGGGGGAGGCTCGCATGGACCTTACCTAGCTACGCATGAACATGGCGCATCGCAAGGAACCGGCCCCGAACCGCTAGGATAAGTCTCACGCTCAGATTGGCTAAATCGTCGGAGCCTAGGGGTCACACTCGCCGTAGCCCTGTTGCGGCAACGTCGCCTCCCTTTCTTACTTTACCATGGCTACTTGAGCGCTAAAGGGGACCTCCTGAGCATCGCGCCTCAGGAGCTCTTACTGGACCTCGGGCCGCTCACCTCCTGGCCTTGACCACGGCACGCGACCTGGCATACCAGCGACGGTTGTAGCTTTCCTGGGGACCGGGACCTGTCAGCGTAGAGCAACGAGCCGTCGCGAGGTTGGAAAGGGGAGACCGAGCCTGAATAGGACATGCATTCGCAAATTTTCATAACAAGGATGATATCAACAAAAGACATTACAGACCCTTTACACACCCCCATGGGGTACTTCTTGATTCCTCGCAGGGAACAAAAGACGAGAACTTAGGGAAATCCTAACAACACGCTTCTGCGGCCGACGCCATAATCAATAGTGGGCCACGGTAGGCCGGTGCCAACCCCATCCAGATATCGGGCTCCGGGCGCGATGAGAGCTCGGGGGCACGTAGATATCGTTGCTTGTCTCCGGAGTCTCGTAGAGCTCTGGAGAACCGCTGGACACCCAAGAGTCGCTGCTGCTGACGGAGCCGCAGGCCAGGCGCGCATCGTCCTAGCGCTCCCCTCCAGGGCAGCACCCCAAGCGGTGGCCCTCTGCATCGAAGACCTTGAAGAACATCATGGAAGCATCGTCGTACGCAAAATATATCGCGAGGGAGCCCTCCGCGCGACATACCCGCGCGACCTCACCCCAGCCGCTGGTCATGAAGATCTTGCCGGAGGAGACCACTTCAACCTCAGCTCCAGTCGCCGGAGCGTTGCAGTCAGCATGCTGCAACCAGAGCTCGAGGAGTCCCCTTGGTGGCATCACGTCGGAGAAGAACCGTGGGAAGCGGATCCAAGTGCTTGGGGGCCTCGCTGCCCATAGCACGAGCTCGCGAGAGGAGTCCGCAGCATGGATTCCAGGGGTGACGGCGCGTGGCGCCATGGCGGGGCGGCCGTGGTCGCGGCGCGGGTGGCGCCGCTCGTCGCTCCTTCCTCCTGAGCCCCCGGCTTGGGCGTACAAGGGCAGCGGATACCCTAGAGGTGGCTGTTCGCACCAAGGCCTTGTCACCACCAGCACCACCGCCGCTTCGCAGCGGTGGACCAGCCTCTTATTCGGCGGGAGTGGCACGAGCCCGTCGAGGGGAGTCTTTCCTTTCTCCGCGGCAGAAAATCTTCGGATCGGCGCCATGGGAATTGATACTAGCAGTGGAACGAGTAGGAGAAGCAAGCGGATGGGTAGAGATGGGCGACGGGGGCTCTACCCCCTCCCCATTTATAGCAAGAGAAGGCCAACCAACACCCCCACGATCATAGGTAATGATGGTTTTCCCTTGCATGTGACAGAGACTTGTCAAGTCGGTCGGTTGGCGAGGTAGTGTGGGGAAGCGGAGACGCCCACGTCCAATCAACCGCCACGCGTTGACCAAGGCCGCAAGCTATTGGGGCCCGCGGCGCTCCGCACATGACCTTTGGCTTCGCAAGGCCGCAAGCTATTGGGGCCCGCGGCGCTCCGCACATGACCTTTGGCTTCGCCTAGAAGCCAAGCCCGAGCACGCCTTGGGCCCGGGGGCTACTATCGGTCTTCTAGGAATGGGGGTCCCCAAACTTGCCTGCCTACGGCCCACGGCGTGGCTCTGCTGGTGGGCCCGTATGGCCCATCTTCACCAACAAGCATTCAAGACCCTCGCGAGGGGCCAAGCCTCATGAGGCGGACGACACAAGACCTCCTCAGGAGCGGCCTCACCAGGTTGGCTCGCGAGGGGCGGAGGGATCAAGGCAAGGCAAACCTCGCGAGGTTCTCGTGACGTGAGCCATGACGACCGAGACCAGGCGGGCGCCAGGCGGGCACCAGCGCGCACGGTGTCCTTGTTTACTCTTTGGTGCTAAGGAGGCAAGCGCATGCGTGGAGTACCAAGGCGTCAAGCAAAGGTTTCCATATCAGTGCAACGAGACCAAGACCAGCAGGATGGCAAGACGGAGTCACCATGGAGCCCAAGGCGGCGTCACCACCAGAGCCTTTGGCAGGCGAAGACTACTTTTGTTAGGATAAGTTGTACTAGCCGTCCCCTTTCAAATTGGCCGTTGTTGGCTCCCTTCCCGCTCAATATTTGGGAAGAGGAACATGCCCTCTATACATAGGACTAGCCACCACAGTAGGAGGCAACGAAGCCTCAGGCATCTCATCTTGAGTAATCCTGACCCTCACAAGTTCACCGAGCACAAGAGCACCTCTCCTCATGAGCTGTTCTTCCCCTTGTACTATTCATTCTCAGCCCGAGAGGCAATCCACCACCACCACACTGGTGTAGGATATTACACCACAACGGTGGCCCGAACCAGTATAAATCTTGTGTTCTTTGTGTTGCGAGTTCGTCGAGTTAGTCCTTGAGATCTTAGCAAAGCTAGGACGTGGATTGGTAGGGGGAGAACTTCGCGCGCACCCCATAGTTCGAACCTTAAGGGTTTTGCCGGAACACGAGATACGATAGGCTCCTTCATCGCTGGGGTGATGCCCTCGGCTTCTCCGATTACCCCCACTGCCGCCGCTGTCCGGCCTGCTCCCGTCCGTGTAACATCCCAAATTTTCAATTTGCAATGTTATACATAGGTCATTCATGCATATCATATTTTATTGCATTTCGTTTTGCGATCGTCGAAATTCTAAGCAACTCAAGGACCTACGGAGAGAGTTCGGGATCTCACGTTTTGCGATCGTCGAAATTCTAAGCAACTCAAGGACCACTTTGATTCTTACTATTTTTTTCTCTCCGAAAATATTTCATATTAAAATATATGAGAGGAGATAATATGAATTCCCCAAAATAAATGAAATATTGGAGGAATTTTTTTTGAAAAATCAAATAAGCATTTTTATTTGAATTTTATTGCAATTTTATTTGAATTGGGAAAAATATGCATTTTTCAAAATTGCATTAGAGGCCTAAATAAATGTTCACTTTGTCTGCAATATTATAAGAGGATCGTGAAAATTTATTCTAATTGTTTTTGGATTTTTGGAGTCCGTTTAGTATTTCTTCTAATTGTTTTTCTGCGTCAGGATTTATCTTAAAAGAAATAACTGACTTACCGGGCCGTGTCCGACCTGGACACTTAGCCCGGCCGGCTTTATAAGCCGGGAGGCCCGAGCGCCCCAGCCCACCCCAGCCCCGCCTAACCCTAGCGCCGCCGCCGCCCGCGCCCGATCCGCGCCGCGCCGCCGCCGCCACTTCGCCGCACTACCTTGCTGCGCCGCCACCTACCACCGCCTCGCCGCTCCGCCATCCTCCGTTGCGGACGTTTAAGCCGCCGCCGCCACCGGTTTTCGCGAGAAAACCGTTCGGTTTTTTCGAAACCCTAGTTCGTTTTTCTAAATCGGTTTTGTTTCGGTTTTTCTTGGTTCGGTTAAATAGCGGACATTCGTCCGTACGTTCGTTTTAACGAACTCTGTTCGTCCGTTAGCTGCAGACAGCGAACGATCGTTCGTTAGCCTGTTCATCAGTTTTTCTTTTTCCAGGGTTTTCCGCGATTATTTTCAATCCCGATTTCTGCCCTAATCTTCGTTCTAGTATAACTTTTCGCTCGATTATCCAAATCAGGTGAAACAAGGGTCTAGATCTTCGTCTCGAAGCCCTCGTTTTGTTTAACCAACTTGAAAAGATTTTGGTACTGTAAAATTTGACTTTAGTCCAAATTAGTAAACGGATCTTGTTTCTTTCGTAGGTTGAGTTTCGTTGCTCCGTTTGATTTGATTCTTTTTGCAAATCCAATTTCTTTAGTTGAGTTTTCAGATTCAATCTTCTTATTTGATTTTTACCCGTGCATCTTCGCTTGAGTGCTTATGTATGCAATTGTTTGTTTGCGATAGAATTCCTGGAGTGTGAAGCGTGCTACTACGAGTCACTAGGATTTGCGGATCGTCAGCAAGGCAAGTAACACATTGATCATACTCTTTTCATACCCAGTTTTTATGCATTAGTATCAATCCTCAAACATTGCATGATTAGGATGTGATTAACTTGTGGGTTTTGGGAAGTAGATGATGAGATAGAACGTATTACCCTGTTTATTATCAAACCCTTGGGAGTTACTTCTACGTTATGCTTATATTGCTATGCTATGCTCGTAGACGTGGATTGGGTTTTTTTGTATCCATGACAGATGTGAGATTGTTAATTAATGGTTCAACTTAAGGTGGCAACTTCAATACACATCTGGGTGGATTATTGGTTTAGGCACCTGGAGAATGCAGTGTTGTCCTAGGATATCCCAGAGTACCCGTGTGATCATCCTATGGTCTGCCACCCAGGCTCAAAGGGATCATAAGATTATTAATGCTAGAAAATTCCGTGTGCAGCCACAAGATATTATGGGCTCTACCATAGTTGAGTATGATGCATGACCTCTTTCAGTGGTGGGCTAGCAGATGTAGAGGGAAAGTAGGTGTAACTGTCCACCCAGAGTAAAGAGTTAGTGCTTCTGAAAGACTATCTCGGTCATCCGTTTCTCAAACACCATGTAGTGCGAGAAATCCAACGGAGGAGATCGAGTCTTGTGGGGAGAAGTGCGCAAACCTCTACAGAGTGTACAAACTAAACATGGTTAGCCTTGTCCCTGGTTATGGACATCTTGTGTATCTGGATCTTGGATTATCATATGGATCTCATCACTCTAATTTAATTTTGTTGGGTTGATAATTACTTTTAATTGGGATTGAGTTGGAGGAACCTTATCAATGATGTTTCAACTACCATGATAGTTAAATAAAATATATTTCATTGTTGTAGGGAAAAATTGGCTTTTGGCAAAACAATATAACCATAGAGCCTCCACCAGCCATATATGCATGTAGTGATAGTATTTATTCTGTTCATTGCTCTATTGTGTTACTATGCCAACATATTCCATGTGCTGACCCGTTTTCGGGCTGCAACATATCATGTTGCAGACTTTTCAGACGAAGAGTAAGGTTCGCGAGGCCGTTGTCGTGCACTCAGCTATGTCGTTGGACTTGATGGACTCACTTTATCTTCCAAGCCTTCCGTTGTTATCTTATTTAGATGGCCCTAAGCCATATTTATTGTAATAAGTTCTCTTTGGAGACATTCGGTGTAATAAGTGCGCGATTGCTACTCTGTTGTAAATCCTTCGAGTACTGTGTGTGTCAGCATTACCGATCCAGAGATGACACCGAAGCACGGAGACTTGACCGTCTGAGGTCGGGTCGCTACAAGATGGTATCAGAGCACACGCTGAATGTAGGACACAACCACTAAGATGAGCCATAGGTCACTTTTCTCTACTCATTTCAAACTCCTCTCCATTTTCTACTCCTTAGGATGGCGGACTCAAGGAACAAGTTTGCACAACCGGATGAAGACACACCTTTTGGACGACACTTGAAGGAAGTCACTTGGTTCCTGAACATAGGAATACCAAGCTTTAACGGGACCTACACCGCCACTTACCAGAAGAGGAGAATTGGATGATTTGAGTTCAAGTTCCAGGAAGGACATTCACGCCAGTCATTGAGCCCATAGAGTTTTCCTTTGATGCACCAACCTAGAGTCTAGGCAAGAGCATGGCAGCCCACATTGCTATGGGACGTATTGGAGAAGTCTACAAATAGGAGCTCAAGGACACTATCTACCAGATATGTGGGCACCGAGATGAGCAATGGGAGATGATCAGCACCAGGAAGGACAGGTCCATTGCAGCTTTCACCCAGGAGTTAAACCAGCACATTCGACGCCAAGAGAACCAGATGTGCGCTAGCATGATAGATTTGAAGAAGACGATGACCAGGAACGTGGAGCTAGAAGGGGAACTCAAGTCTACACGCGACGGATAAGAGGAGGAAATCGCAATACTATTGGAGAACAATGACGACCTGATAAAGAAGCTCGGAATATTCATGGGAGATCCCGCGCCAGGAGGAGATGACGATCAATCCAAAGACATTAGATTACGAGGATTACATCATCATTGACGACACCGACTCCGACCCCGATAACAGTGATGATGACTATGAAGACGAAGCTGGAGCGGATATCATGGAGTCTTCCACCGATCAAAATTTCTTGTAGACCACCATATGATCAAGTAGTATTCCCCCATGTATATAGTAGTAGTCCGAACACTGTAACAATAGTTAGATCGATTGTATGCCCTTGCTTGATTGATTGAGTGATATGATATGATTGTGTTTGTCTCATGTGCATATGGGTAGTGCTTTATCACTAGACCTCATTCTATTCTAAACTCTTCCCTCTAAACCCATCAGATGCCTTCGAGACGTGATGCCAGATTTGTCTTCCCGCCGGAGCTCACTCAGATGATCCTGCAGCAGAATGCTTTGATGCAGTTGTTAGTTCAGAACCAAGGAAACAACAACAACAACAACAACAACAACAACAACAACAACAACAACAACAACAACAACAACAACAAAAACAACAACAACAACAACAACAACAACAACAACAACAACAACAACAACCCACCGCCACCACCTCCAGTTGAAAACTTAGCCCGTTTTTTGATGTTGCAGCCACCGGTGTTTTCTAGTAGCACCGAGCCAATAGTTCTTGATATTGGCTCACAGCAGATTGGAAGGGAGTTGACCACCGCAGGTTGCACAGATGCTGAGAAGGTGCGTTTTGCCACACATCAATTGGATGGACCAGCAACCTCATGGTGGGAGAATTATACAACCACATTCCCTATAGCCAATGTCACTTGGGAGTAGTTTCAGCAAGCATTCCGCACAGCCCATGTCTCAACTGGAGCTATGAGAATGAAGAAGCGCGAGTTTTGCAACTTACGCCAAGGGAACCGTACGGTAGGGCAGTACGTGGATGAGTTTAGCAAATTATCTCCCTGTGCCCCAGATGATGTGGCCACCGATGCCGCGAAGCAGGAGAAGTTTATGGAAGGGCTGAACGACGAGATGAGTATGCAGTTGATGGTGGCAACATTTAATAACTACCAGGAGTTGGTAGAATAAGCTCTCATGATTTAAGGGAAGCAACAGCAGATTGAGAGCCGCAAGAGGAAGTATGGACCAGGGATCAGGAGCTCAGCAGAAGCCTCGCTTTACCCCGAACTCGGGAGGATACACCCATAACCATGGAGGCCACACTCACAGTGGAGGAAGTTCTCATAATCATAATGGCCCCAAGAATGGGAATGTTAATGGAGCAAGCAGCAATCAGAACTGCTCCAATCCAGCCACACCTGCCAAGAAGGACCTAAGTCACATTACTCGTTCCAAGTGCGGGAAGACTGGAAACTATGCCACTGAGTGCCATGAGGCAAAGAATGGGAATTACAATGGAAGCTCTGGGAAGAAGTCGAACCCTTTCAATAGGGGACAAGTGAACCACGTAAACATGGAGGAGGTTGAAGAACAGCCAGATGTAGTTATCGGTAAGTTTTCGGGTAAGTCATTTACTGCACTCGTTCTTTTTGATACTAGTGCATCACATTCATACATATCAAGGGGATTTGTGGATAAGTATAAGTTGCCCACTAAAGTTCTTAGGACACCTATGCTAGTAACCTCACCCGGAGCTGAGTATATGGCAAGCAGTGGATGTTTTCAGTTGCCATTAACCATAGGTAGTCATGTTATCCCCTCCGACTTGATAATTCTGGAGTCGCAAGGATTGGATGTGATACTAGGAATGGATTGGTTGTCGATGTATGGAGGAAACATCGATTGCGCCAGTAAGTCAATTCTACTTACCACCCCGGAGGGTAAAAGGATCAAGTATGTGTCCAGGCATGCGCCAAGGAGTACCCAAGTAAATTCCCTCTCAAGAGTTGTTCAGGAGGAAGTGCCTGTTGTGATGGATTACCCGGATGTGTTTCCAGAGGAACTATCAGCCATGCCGCCAGACCGAGACATCGAGTTTTTCATAGAGCTGTTGCCAGGCATCGGGCCTATATTGAAGAGACCATACCGGATGCCCGCGAATGATCTGGAAGAGATCAAGAAGCAGATTAAGGAGTTATTGGAGAAAGGTTACATCCGACGAAGGTCATCACCATGGGGAGCCCTAGTGCTCTTGGTTGAGAAGAAGGATGGATCGTTGAGAATGGTTGTTGATTATCGTGCACTTAATGAAGTGACGATCAAGAACAAGTACCCATTGACGATGATCAATGATCTGTTTGACCAGCTGCAAGGATCTAAAGTATTTTCGAAGATCGATCTGTGATCAGGATACCACCAGTTGAAGGTTCGAGAAAAAGATATACCTAAGAAGCTTTCACCACAAGGTACGGGCTTTATGAGTATACAGTTATGTCCTTTGGATTGACTAATCCCCTGCCTATTTCATGAGTATGATGAATAAAGTATTCATGGAGTTTTTGGACAAGTTTGTTGTGGTGTTCATTGGTGATATCTTGGTATACTCCAAGAATGAAGAGGAGCACAAGGAGCATTTGCGTTTAGTTCTCGAGAAGCTCAAGGAACATCAGTTATATGCCAAGTTCAGCAAGTGTGAATTTTGGCTGAAGGAAGTTGGATTCCTTGGACATGTTATATCAGGAGCAGGTATAGCAGTAGACCCCACCAAGGTTCAGTCAGTCACCGATTGGCTATCACCCTACAGTTGGAGAAATCCATGATTTTCTTGGACTCGCAGGATATTACCGGAGATTTATCAATAATTTCTCTAAAATTGCGAAGCCCATGAAGGAGCTGTTGAAGGACACTAAGTTCAAATGGACAGAAGAATGTGAGGCCAGTTTACAGGAGTTCAAGAAACGACTGACTACAGCCCTAGTGCTGATTCTGCCGGATATACGCAAGGATTTCCAAGTGTATTGCGATGCCTCTCGCTTAGGACTTGGAGGAGTGCTTATGCAGGACGGAAGAGTTGTTTCATATGCCTCACGTCAACTTCGACCGCACGAGTTAAATTATGCCACTCATGATTTTGAGTTAGCAGCCGTAGTGCATGCTCTCAAGACTTGGAGACACTTTCTTATTGGAAATCGGTGTGATGTGTACACGGATCATAAGAGTTTGAAGTACATATTCACCCAGAAGGAGCTGAACCTCAGGCAGAGGAGATGGTTGGAGCTTATAAAGGATTATGACATGAAGCTGCATTATCATCCAGGCAAGGCCAATGTCATAGCAGACGCCTTGAGCCGGAAGAGTTATGTCAATACTCTCCTAACGGAGAGTTGCCAAAGGAGTTAGCCGAGGATCTCACCGAACTTCGTTTGAAGATTGTTCCTAGAGGTTTTGTTGCAGCGATGGAAGTTCAGTCTACATTGTTGGGAAAGATTCGTGAAGCTCAGAAGGATGACAAGGAAATTGCCGAGATGAAGGAGAGAATGAGCAAAGCAAAGGCCAAAGGATTTCGTGAGGATGAGCACGGCACCTTGTGGTTCGAGGACGTGTTTATGTGCCCAATAATGCAGAAATCAGGAAGTTGATACTACAGGAAGCTCATGACTCGCCATACTCGATACACCCCGGAAACACCAAGATGTATTTGGATTTGAAGGAGCGTTTCTGGTGGACTAGTATGAAGAAGGATATTGCTGAGTATGTAGCTGTATGTGATGTATTTCAGAGAGTGAAGGCAGAACATCAGAAGCCAGCAAGATTACTGCAGCCTATGCCTATGCCTATACACGAATGGAAGTGGGATAAGCTTGGCATGGATTTTATCACCGGATTACCCAGGACCCAATCGGGATATGATTCTATCTGGGTAGTAGTGGATCGCTTGACCAAATTAGCTCACTTTATCCCAGTGAAGACCACTTATACAAGTGCGAAATTGGCCAAGATATACATGACCAGGAACGTATGTCTGCATGGAGTTCCGAAGACCATCGTATCAGATAGAGGAACATAGTTTACTTCAAAGTTTTTGCACCAGCTGCACCAGACTTTGGGAACCAGACTAGAGTTCAGTACAGCTTTCCATCCACAGACAGATGGACAGACGGAGAGAGTCAATCAGATTCTACAAGACATGTTGAGAGCTTGTGCGCTAGACTATGGATCTAGTTGGGATGATAACTTGCCATATGCGGAGTTTTCATACAACAATAGCTACCAGGCCAGTTTGAAGATGGCACCGTTTGAAGCCCTGTATGGAAGAAGGTGCAGAGCACCGTTGATGTGGGATGAAGTTGGAGACCGTCAGTTGTTTGGACCAGATTTGATTAAAGAGTCAGAAGAGAAGGTTAAGCTGATTCAGGATAGACTGAAGGTAGCTTAGTCTAGGCAGAAGAGTATGCAGATTCAAAACGCAAGGAGGTAGCCTATGAAATCGAAGACCGAGCATATCGTCGTGTGTCACCTCTGCGTGGAGTTAAACGCTTTGGAGTTAACGGAAAGTTAGCCTCGAGATTTGTAGGACCATACCGAGTTTTGGAAAGTATGGAAGAAGTGGCCTAAAAGTTGGATTTACCCGAAGGACTGTCAGGAGTTCATGATGTGTTCCACGTTTCCTAGACGGAGAAGTGTCATGCTGAGATGGCCAATATTCCTCTGAGAGATACAGTGCCCCTGGAAGCAATTCAGTTGGACAATGATTTGACCTATGAGGAGAGACTTGTCAAGATTCTCGAGTTTGCCAGCCGGGTTACGCGCAGCAAGATTATCAAGTTTTGTAAAGTTTAGTGGAGCCACCATACCGGGGATGAAGCCTCCTGGGAACCAGAGGATGATCTACGGAAGGACCACCCACACCTATTTTCTAGCCAACCCGAATCTCAAGGGCGAGATTCATCTTAAGGGGGGTAGGTTTGTAACATCCCAAATTTTCAATTTGGAATGTTATACATAGGTCATTCATGCATATCATATTTTATTGCATTTCGTTTTGCGATCCTCGAAATTCTAAGCAACTCAAGGACCTACGGAGAGAGTTTGGGATTTCACATTTTTCATATTTGAATTGTATCAAATATCGAGACAAGGATCACTTTGATTCTTATTATTTTTTCTCTCCGAAAATATTTCATATTAAAATATATGAGAGGAGATAATATGACTTCTCCAAAATAAATGAAATATTGGAGGAAATTTTTTTTAAAAATCAAATAAGAATTTTTGTTTGGATTTTATTGCAATTTTATTTGAATTGGGAAAAATATGCGTTTTTCAAAATTTCATTAGAGGCCCAAATAAATGTTCACTTTGTCCGCAATATTATTAGAGGACCGAGAAAATTTATTTCAGGATATTTGGAGTCCGTTTAGTATTTCTTTTAATTGTTTTTCTGTGTCAGGATTTATTTGAAAAAATTAACCGACTTACCAGGCCGTGTCCGACCTGGACACTTAGCCCGGCCGGCTTTATAAGCCGGAGGCAGCCTTGACCCACCCCAGCCACGCCTAACCCTAGCGCCGCCACCGCCCGCGCCCGATCCGCGCCGCGTCGCCGCCGCCTCTGACCGCCGCCTCGCTGCCCCACCGTCCGCTGTCGCCGGAGGTATAAGCCGCCGCCGATGGTTTTCACGAGAAAACCGTTCGGTTTTTTTTTCGAGACCCTAGTTCGTTTTTTAGATCGGTTTTGTTTTGGTTTTTCTCGATTCCGTTAAATAGCGGACGTTCGTCCGTACGTTCGTTTTAATGAACGTTGTTCGTCCGTTAGCCGCAGATAGCGAACGTTCGTTCGTTAGCCTGTTCGTCAGTTTTTCTTTTTCCAGGGTTTTCTGTGATTATTATCGATCGCGATTTCTGCCCTAATCTTCATTCTAGTATAACTTTTCGCTCGTTTATCCAAATAAGGTGAAACAAGCGTATAGATATTTGTCTCTAAGCCCTCTTTCTATTTAACCAACTTGAACAAGATTTTGGTACTGTAAAATTTGACTTTAGTCCAGATTAGTAAACGGATCTTGTTTCTTTCGTAGTTTGAGTTTCGTTGCTCCGTTTGATTTGATTCTTTTTGCAAATCCAATCTCTTTAGTTGAGTTTTCAGATTCAACCTTCTTATTTGAGTTTTACACGTGCATCTTCGCTTGAGTGCTTATGTACGGAATTGTTTGTTTGCGATAGAATTCCCGGAGTGCGAAGCGTGCTACTACGAGTCACTAGGTTTCGCGGATCGTCAGCAAGGCAAGTAACACATTTATCATACTCTTTTCATACCCAGTTTTTATGCACTACTATCAATCCTCAAAAATTGCACGATTAGGATGTGATTAACTTGTGGGTATTGGGAAGTAGATGATGAGATAATACCTATTGCTATGTTTACTATCAAACCCTTGGGAGTTACTTCTACGTTATGCTTATATTGCTATGCTATGCTCGTAGACGTGGATTGGGTTTGAGTGTATCCATGACAGATGTGAGATTGTTAATTAATGGTTCAACTTAAGGTGGCAACTTTAATACACATCTGGGTGGATTGTTGGTTGAGGCACCTGGAGAATCCAGTGTTGTCCTAGGTTATCCCGGAGTACCCGTGTGATCATCCTACGGTCCGCCACCCAGGCTCAAAGGGATCATAAGATTATTCATGCTAGAAACTTACGTGTGCAGCCACAAGATATTATGGGCTCTAGCATAGTTGAGTATGTTGCATGACCTCTTTCAGTGGTGGGCTAGCAGATGTAGAGGGAAAGTAGGTGTAACTATCCACCCAGAGTAAAGAGTTAGTGCTTCTGAAAGACTGTGTCTCGGTCAACCGTTTCTCAAACACCATGTAGTGCGAGAAATCCAACGGAGGAGATCGAGTCTTGTGGGGAAAAGTGCGCAAACCTCTGCAGAGTGTACAAACTAATCATGGTTAGCCGTGTCCCCGGTTATGGACATCTTGAGTATCTGGATCTTGGATTATCATATGGATCTCATCACTCTAATTTAATTTTGTTGGGTTGATAATTACTTTTAATTGGGATTGAGTTGGAGGAACCTTCTCAATGATGTTTCAACTACCATGATAGTTAAATAAAATATATTTCTTTGTTGTAGGGAAAAATTGGCTTTTCGCAAAACAATATAACCATAGAGCCTCCACCAGCCATATATGCATGTAGTGATAGCATTTATTCTGTTCATTGCTCTATTGTGTTACTATGCCTGCATATTCCATGTGCTGACCCGTTTTCGGGCTGCAACGTATCATGTTGCAGAGAGACTTTTCAGACGAAGAGTAAGGTTCGCTAGGCCGTTCTCGTGCAGTCAGCTATGCCATTGGAGTTGCTAGACTCACTTTATCTTCCAAGCCTTCCGTTGTTATCTTATTTAGATGGCCCTAAGCCATATTTATTGTAATAAGTTCTGTTTGGAGACATTCGATGTAATAAGTGTGTGATTGCTACTCTGTTATAAATCCTTCGAGTACTGTGTATGTCAGCATTACCGATCCAGGGGATGATCTTTGAAGCACGAGACTTGATCGTCTCGGTCGGTCGCTCTGATCAAATGCGCCTTGGTGGCCAACGCGCCCGCATCTACGTGGTTCCACTTCACCCATCTCCTCACCATCAAGTTATCAATGGAGAACTTCCTATAATGGCGCATGCAGGTCCTTCATCTCCTCCGTAGCCATAATCTCCTCAGCTACGTTGATGGATATCTGCCATGTCCACCATTGACCGTCGTTGTGATCACGGCTGATGGTGCGTAGCACACGGTTCTCAACCACGCGCATACCATCTAGGTTTAGCAAAATCAAGCCATAATTTCGGTCATACAATTCGTCACTAATCAGAGGAGTGGCTGGCATGATTCTTCACCGCTACTTCCTGAGGGAGTTTTGGACTACGGGGTCCTCGGGCTGCCAATCTATCTCATGTGGGCTGGACAGGTATGCCCCTCTGTAACTACTGGAAGGCCGAGCTATAAGGCAATTCCGTGTTCAGGAAGGAAACCTTCAAAGCCTTGGTATGTCCTCCAAGTCAAGATGGGAGAATCGGCATGTTTATTCTCTGATAGCACCCGACCATGTGTAACCCTAGGTACCCCTGGTATCTATATAAACCAGAGGGTTTAGTCCGTAGAGGCTAGAAGAAAAACCATCATCCTACTCATCTAGGGTTTGATTCATCTTATCTCATGGTAGATTGACTGTAACCTTCAGACACATATCAATATAATCAAGTAGGACATATGGTTTTACCTCTTCGAGAGGGCCCGAACTTGGGTAGATATTGTCCCTGTGTTTCTTGTTCCTCGTTGATCCAAGATCCACAGCTCGGGACCCCCTACCCGAGATCTGCCGGTTTTGACACCGACTTTGGTGCTTTCATTGAGAGTTCTGTTGTTGGATCGCCAAAGGAGCAATGGCTTGCTTAGTCATTAGCGATGGCATCCGCACTAGGGATATATTCATCCCCGGCCAACTCTTCCCATTCAGCAATATTATTTTGCACACCGATTCGTCCAGTCTCCTCGACCAGGTCGGCAGCTTCGCCCCAGAGCAGAAAATCAGGTTCGTCAACTTCCCGTACGTTGCTGATGCCCAGGGCGATCTATTCCTCACTGGGCTCTCGGCCTCCTCCGATGAGCCTGAAAATCCTGAAGCTTTAACTTCGAACCTCCTGCTCGACCCCATCTCTGGGTTGATCCTTACCTTGAATACGGCTTTGAGTTCGGATCCGTTCACAGTGTCCGAAGACCAAGGGTCAGCCTTGGCCGCACATGCTCCCTGTGCTGACACGCCAGAGGTCAACTCCGAGAGACTCCGGAAGACGGATCCGACCGACCTCTCGCTAATGGGACACTGGCCCGGATCCAGGTAATGAACATTATGGATGACCCATCCTCGACCTATGATCTGATCGGTCTTGAGGCAGGCCACGTGGAATTTTACGTCCCACCTACTACCCACTTAGTAGCCACCGTCGAAGATTTAACCAACATGTTGGACTACACTTCTGAGGAAGTCGACGACATGGATGAAGATGTCAACGTTGTGGCTCATACTGCTACTGCCCCTCCCACCACTAGACGGTGAACAACCACCTCCACCTATGACGTCTATATGGTGGACACCCCCAACGATAAGGGCGATGGCACCAATGGGAAGAATGACGATGGCACCCAAAAAAATAATGGCGATAAGCCCAGTGAGGAGCCGCCCAAACACCGAGGTCAGTGCCGATGATCCAAGGGGCGTAAGGGTAGGGAAAGCAACACGGGCACCAGAGAAAATGGTACCCCAGAGGATTTGGAAGACCTAGGCGACCATGTCGCCCCCGACAAGTAACTTGATGGCTCAGAAGGGCATGAGGATCAGTACAACACCGAGGACCTCAATGACTCCAAGGAAAACAACTACCTTCCTCTCTCCAAAGAGGAGGTCAACCTTGGAGCCTAGGATTTCGTCGTCCCCAAGGACCCGCTGGATCAGGAATGATTTAAGTGGCAACCTATGGCCACTGCCCGAAGCTTGAAGAAAAAGCAAAAGCAGCTAAAAGCCGAACAAGATACCCTTAACGACAGATGGACGAGAGTCCTAGCACCAAGGAAGGGTATGGCAATGAGCGTCAGGATCAAAACAAAAGCTACCCAGGCTGATGTTTGCTGCCGCAATTCGACGACGAGGCCCTTGAGCCCGCACCCCCAGACATACTCAGGCACACCAGCCTGACTGCCCCCCTCAAGGATAGGATAGGATGGCTGGAGAGGCCGAAGGTCTACCTGCACTCCCTCGCTGGAGAGTCAAGGAGCCAATACAGCCTGAGGACCCATATGACCTACGACATGACCTGACCACTAGAGGAGGTCAAGCAAGATCCATCTATGGATCTAGAGGATACACCCCCACTGGACGGGATGGATACCAATCTTGGTGTGACCAAAATGATAGAGCTCAAGAGCAGCACTGGGCTCGGATGGCAGCCGATCTCCAACGCGATGTAGCCCGGGTCAGGGGCGCCACTCACCCAATGTGCTTTACCGACGAGGTGATGCAACATTAGTTCCCCGAAGATTTTAAACCCTTAAATACCGAGCAATATGACGGGACAACAGATCTAACCATGTGGATTGAAGACTTCCTTTTCCACATTCATATGGCCCGAGGAGATGATGTCCACGCCATCAAATACCTGCCATTAAAGCTTAAAGGACCAGCTCAACACTGGTTAAATAGCCGACCCAAAAATTCCCTCGGGAGCTGGGAGGACTCGATCATGCTTTCCAAGCTAACTTTTAAGGCACCTATGTCCGGCCTCCGGATGCCGATGACCCGAGCCACGTTGTTCAATAGCCCGGTGAATCAGCTCGGCGATTTTGGAATCGGTTCTTGACTAAGAAGAACCAAATTGTAGACTGTCCGGATGCTGAGGTAATAGCCGCTTTCAGACACAACATCCGGGATGAATGGCTAGATCGTCAGCTCGGCCAAGACAAGCCGGAAACAATGTCGGACCTTACCTCTCTCATGACCCGCTTTTGTGCGGGCGAAGATAGTTGATTAGCTCGTAGAAGCAACAATCCCGAAGACACCAGCACCTCAGAAGTTCGGGATGGAAACGGGAAACCATGTCGCAATAAGAACAAGTGTTGACACAATGGCGGTGATGATGAGGATACGACAGTAAATGCCGGATTCAGCAACTCCAAATCAGGACCGCGGAAGAAACCCTCTAAAGGGAAATGGGATGGACCTACCGCGCTAGACAAGATCCTGGATAGACCCTGCCAGATTCATGGCACCTCGGACAAGCCCGCCAACTACACCAATCATAACTGTTGGGTGATCAAACAGGCTGGCAAGCTCACTACCGAGTAACTAGGAAAGGGACCCCGCAGCGAGGACAATGACGAGCCTCGCCGGTTGAACAATGGAGGCCAGAAGCAAGTCCCTCCTGAGGTAAAAATTGTGGATATGATCTACGCCATGCACATACCAAAGAAGGAGAGGAAGCGTGCGTTTCGGGACGTCTACGTCATAGAGCCGGTGGCCCGAAAATTCAACCCATGGTAGGTGATAGAGGCAAAGGTGCACCGTCTTTCGATGAAAAGGTGATTATCGTTTTGGAGGAGTAGACTTTGACGATCCGACTACGAACCTGCGAGGACGTCTCTCCTTAGCAATCGCTAAACCAACCCCGAGAGGCAATTGACCACGCCGGAGCACGATCAGCCTGACCATAAAGGTCTATTTCCTGCAAGCAAACGAAGAACAAGCAAGAAACTAAGATTGCAATATGGATATTGCGTATATAAGATGAAAGCTTTATTGATCAAGATGGGGTTCTGTGACGTCTTGGTATAGTCGCTGAACACAAACGAAGTACGTGAAGTTGCAGCCATGGCGAACTTTTAATCTAAACTAAAACCCAAAGTCTAAACGACGCCCTAAGGGCTGTATATATGGAGGAAGAGGGGGAATTTCGTGGCCCCTTGTAGGAGGGGTCTGAAACCAACCATAACTCTATTTTCCCCACACATACGGACTCTAAAAACAACATATACTTCTATATTTCGAAATTACATGGGCCTGGCCCAATAATAAGGTGACGCAGCACCTATAATAGCCTCTGGATGAAATTTATGAAGTGGCATCTTGTATATTTTGTCCAAGCCTTCATGCACTCATTATGGTGGCTTCAAAGTCCTGAAACCATCACTTGTAACTCCGTTCTTGTTCCCCTTGCGCATGTCATCATCTCCATGCTTGATTTTGCTCCAATATTCATCTTTCTTGTCCAAGCTAGGCCCTTCATTTGTAAGCAAGACAAATGTATCCAATTTAGGCAGCATCGTATTCTCATGAACATTAGAATCTTTACCAAGAAACGAAAGTACCTGGTAATTTAATTGTCCTGCGCGAGCTCTAGTAATTGGTCCAATATGTATAGCAACAGGGGCTGTGGGTGTAACAATGGTATTGATGTCCTCATCAGTAGGCGTGCCCGATCACATTCGACCGCAGGGATGATTCGACTAGTATCCGTCATGGAGGATCATCAGCCCTGGTGCTTGACCCCATTATTGTTGGGTACCACCAAACTAGAGTCCTCATGGACAGAGGCAGTAGCCTCAATCTGATTTATTCAAATACAGTGAGGAAAATGGGTATTGATCTGTCAAGGATCAAACCGAACAACACCACCTTTGAAGGAGTAATCCTACGTGTCGAAGCCCGCTGCTCAAGCACTGTGACTTTGGAAGTAGTATTTGGTTCGCCCAACAACTACTGCAACAAAGACTTGATCTTTGACATAGTCCCTTTTTGCAGCGGCTATCACGCACTTGGCCGTACGACATTCACACGCTTTAAAGTTGTCCCCCATTACGCATAACTGAAGCTAAAGATGCTTGGACCACAATGTTTTCTGATAGAGGCAAGGGTCCCGATGTTTCAATGAGATAGCTATCATTTTCTGTGGGAGTCGACTTTGACGATCCAACTACAAATGTGCGAAGACGTCATGCCTTAGCAATCACTGAACCAATCTCCTGAGGTTACTGACGGTGTTGGAAGCATGATCATCCAGACAGCGAAGGTCTATTCCTGCACGCAATTGAAGAACAAGCAAGAATATTATAATGCAATATGAATATTGCAAATATAGATGAAGTGTTGATAAAGGTGGGGATCCAAAAGCGGTCTTGGTCTGGTCACTAGACACAAAAAAAGTACACAAGTTGAAATGGCCTTGGTCATGGATAGAACTTCTGGAGGTGCTGGATGTTCCAGGCATTCTGGATGGGGACCCCGTCCTGCGTCTCCAGGCGCGCGGCGCCAAACCTGGAGACACGGGCGATCCTGAACAGGCCCTCCGACATAGGCGAGAGGTTGGGAAGACCCTCCCTAGAGAGCACCCATCTCAGGACGAGGTCACACACCTCGAGGGTCCTGGAGTGGACACTACGACAGTGATACCGCCGTAGCGCCTGCTGGTACCTTGCGGCATGGAGCGAGGCTTGGCGGCGGCCCTTCTCCCCGAGCACTACGTCCATCCCCCGCGAGGCATCTTGGCATGCCTCTTCAAACGCCAAGACCCGCGGGGAGCAATGTTTGACCTCATGGAGGAGGATCGCCTCAGTCCCGTAGACAAGGAAGAATGGGGTCTCGCCGGTGGGCTTCATCGCGGTGGTGCGGATGGACCACAGTATAGACTGAAGCTCATTGAGCCAACCCCTGCCGCAAGCCTCAAGTTTCTTCTTGAAGCTCCTCGCCTTGAGGCCCCTCGGGACCTCCTCATTAGCGCGCTCGGCTTGGCTGTTACTCGTCACCTTGAGGCCCCTCATTGAAGCGTAGCATATCTGCGTTCCAAGGTTAGCACAATATGATTTGAAGAGGTTGCTCGTGAACTGAGAGCCATTGTTAGTGATGATACGGTTGGGGACCTCAAAGCGGCTCACGAGGCCCTTGATGAACTTGACGGCCGAGCCAGCTAGGATGGTGCGCATGGGCTCCACCTCTGCCCACTTGGTGAACTTGTTGATGGCAACATAGAGGTAGAGGTAGCCCCGGCTGCTCGGGGAAATGGGCCCAGGATATCCGGCCCCCAGACAGCAAACGACCATGAGAGAGGGATGGTCCGGAGGCCCTGAGCGGGCCGGTGGATCTGTTTGGCACGGAATTGACATGCCTCGCAGGATCTCACCATCTCAATGGCGTCGTTGAGCACCGTGGGCAGTAGAACCCGCTACGGAACGCCTTGCCCACAAGGGTGCACGACAAAGAGTGATGCCCGCAATCTCCGTTGTGGATGTCAGCTAGCAGCTCACACCCCCGCCCCTTGGAGATGCACCGCAGAGAGACGTCGTTTGGGTGCCTTCAGTAGAGCTCGCCCTCCTGGATGCAGTAAGCGGTGGCTTGGCGGGCCACATGTTCCGCGTCTTCCTCCTTCTCGGGCAAGGCGCCTCGGAGCAGGAACGTCTTCAACTCCTCGGTCCAGCACCCCTCTTGAGGTTCGAGCGTGAGGAGCAGGCGAGCTACGGAGGTTGGACCGAAGGCTGGGGCGCCTGAGGTGGGTGCCATAGGCGGTTCCTCCTGAAGCAGTGCCAGGCCTGTAGTGGGGGAGCCGCTGATGGCTTGAAGAGCCGCTCTTCAAAGACACCGAGCTTTTGGGGTTCGCGCCGGGACGCCCTCTTGGCGATGTCGTCCGCCTCCTGGTTCGTGCCACGTAGTACGTGCTGCAATTCCAAGCCCAAGAGTCATTTTTCAATTTTGCGTACCTCTTCAAGGTATGCCTCCATGTGCTCGTCTTTTGGCTTGCACTCCTTGTTGGAGAAGTTGACGAGGAGCTGAGAGTCGCCCTTGATGGTGATACGCCTGACCCCCAAAGCCGCCCCAGCCTTGAGGCTGGTGATTAAGCTCTCGTATTCCGCGATGTTGTTGGAGACCTTCTGTTGTAGGGTGGAACCCTAGATGGAGATCTTTCACGAACTGGAGGGGAAATCCCCAAGAATAAGAAGAACACAAATGGGGAACACAAGGGGAACACTCCAATTGACTTGATCCAATCACACATGTGCGAGATCGAATAACACAAAGAGAGATACAAAGGTCCAAATCCAACACAAGAAGATACAAGAGTTAACTAGTTCATCCCAAACCTATGAGGAAAAAGGTCTTGATGATCCTATGATGGGGATCCTTCTCCAAGCGGAGGCCTTGATATCCACAAGAGGATCTTCTCCCTTAGGAGGTCATGATTTCCAAGAGGAGGAAGATGAGCAAAGCTCTCTCAATTTCTCACAAATACTTTGTTATCCTCTCTAATGAGCTAGGGGAAGAGTACTTATAGTCTAGGGACGAAATAAGAGGGAAAACGGGGGTACACGGGTCATTTAGCCCAAGATGCACGCACGCACTTTCGGTGGAGTCCGGGCACCCGGAGTAAAGTGGTCCGGGCACCTAGGGTCATCGGGGAGTAGAAGACCGGGCACCCGGGGTTGAGGGTCGGGCACCCGGGGTGGCGCCTGGGAGGGGGCCGGGCACCCGGTGGTCAGGGTGCGGGCACCCGGTGGTCGAGGCACGGGCACCCGGTGGTTGGGGTGTGGGCACCTGGGGTGAACAGAGGGGCCGCGGCCTTTGGGGGCGGGGGCCTGGGCACCCTGGGCATAGGAGGCCGGGCACCCGGGGTGGTCCGAGGCGTCCGGTGTTCCGCGTCTGGGAGTTCCTTCTTCTCCTCGGGGCTCCATGTGGACTTGGTGATCCCTCCATGCCACCTCACGGTCTTCTCCTTGGTATCTAAGAATGCACAATGTATCCATTTGATGTAGAACCCAACTCATGTGAATCAGAATGAAGTTTGAAGAGGAAAGAGTTAACCTCGGTTTCGATGACGCGTGCGTGGACTCTTGTTATTGGTACTCTTCGTGCTTGCGGTGGTGACAGAATGTCCATGGGGATGAACGATGGATGCTCCGCATCATCTCCCCCCCCCCCTTGGGAAAGATCCATCTATGGATCGTGATCTTCATCACCATGGGAAGGAGAGGGCGTCGCCAAGTAGAAGTGGACGACCGCCAAACACTTATCATGTTGAAGCTCGAAATGGGCACTCTCCAATGTCGCACGGTCTTGTGATTCCTTCAAAAGGAGATAGTACAACAAACACTTGGAAAAACAAATGTGGTTAGTGTTAGTGCAAAACCAAGCATTAAAGAGGTGAGTCACTAAACAAGTTTCGTCATCAAGCATAACATATGGTGTGACAAGGGATTGTGACATGTCTTGTAAGCACATAAATTGAGCAAAATCAAAGACATCATGTAAACAAGCATGTAAATGTGAGGTAGCGATGCAAATATGTGTGTCAAGAGACTAACCATCTACCTCAAGCTCATAGCAAGAATGCATAAGGCGCTCAACAAATGGTCTATGTTATTCATATGAAGCATTCACAACACCAAAATCATGGCACTCAACACAACAGAAAGAGCAATTGTTCATCATGTGTGAGGCAATCAAGTCATTCAAGCTAGTAGTGAAAAGATGCAATATAGTAGTGGAAATCATGGCAATGATGTCATGTGAGCAAATAATAGGCATAGGTAAGGCACATGACATATCACAAGCACGATTACAAAGCAAGATAAATGTATCATCATAGGAATGGATCACAAAGGAAACATGGCAAGAACAAGCAATATCTCCACGAAGCTTGCAAATACACACACACGTAGTAGAATCAATCATCATGTGTAATGCGAAGCATGGGTCACAAATGCATGGCAAAGGTATAGAGATGAGCATATCATGCAAAGTGAACATGGCAATATCGGCATAAATTGAGAAGTGGTATATAACCCATAGGCATGTGAGGGCCATGTAGAAGAAATGCACGAAGTTTTTGTGCAAAGGGAGCGGTGGTAAAAATAATCCACGGTATCCCAAATCATCGTTGCTCTCTAGAGCTCGTTTCGTAAACTCATGGGTGTGAGGTTGACGAGGTAGAATGTGTACCTACACAAAAGAGACACAAACCAAAGAAATTGTGTGCGTGGTAAATGTACACATCATCCATTATGATGGGCACGTGCATGTGTTGGTTAGCACAAAATAAGCATCGCTTAAAGAAATTTGATGCATGGTATAAGAACATGTCATCCATCATGAAAGAATAATTATTGTGTATAACACGATGGGGACATAAATTTAGAATGCAAGTATATGGCACATCAATAGCATGAGCATTCATGGGGAGTATATTGTGCACATAATTATTGGGATCATGCAATGGATGGGATTGATCAAAATCTCCTAACATGTATGGGGAAACTATGGGGGTCTCCTCATGAGCAATTTTGGAAACATCATATGGAGAAAATGGACAACATCCAAAACAATGCATATCCGAAGCTAGCTGGTCGTGGCATGGCATATGAGATAAATGATGCAAAGGTAGCATATCAATATCATCACAAGAAAAACAAATTCCAATAACCATGCGCTTGTCATCTATGCCATATGTGCAAATTGGGTTAATTTTAATGGCATATGAATATTCACTATGATGAGATTGCAAATATGACATATTGTTGATCTCATGCATAGCATATGACAAGAAGCGGATTATCAAGCATGATGTGAGCTAGAGAATAGTCACAAGCAATCCTATGTAACATGGCATCACACCTAATAGACTCCACATGGCATCACACCTAATAGACTCCACGTGGCAATGATCATACTCATCATAAATGGGCAATAAATCATCACATGGGGAAGTCGAACTAGCATGAAGCATGGTAATAGGTGGATCAACATCATGCAAGCAATCAATGTCAAGAATGTCCACTAGTTGGACTAGATCATCACCTTCACCTATTTTATCTTTCTCAATCTACTCATGTGGTGTAGGTGAGGTGGCAAAGACCAAATGGTGGTCATCTTCATCTTGATGGAACCATGTGGAGGGTGCATCATAGTCCACCATGGCCATCGTCATGTCCAAAGGAAGGACAAAATCGTCGAGGATCGGCGCGTCATCATATATGGGACCTAGAACCAAATGAGAAGACATAATAGAGGTGGAGGTTAAGTTGTTAGAAATCGAAAGGACCTCACATGCCCTATCAACTACCTCACTCTCTCTATGTGGTGGTGGCTCACTCACTCCCTCAAGGTAGGTGCACTAAATGTCGCATATGGTGGAGTCACTCAAATCACTCAAGTGGTGGTGGTGGCTCTCCTCATATGGGAGTTGGGGCAACTCGTCATATATGGGGCTAGTGGTGAAGGCACTCTCACTCACAATATGTCGGCATATGTCATCACTCTCCTCCGAGACCAAAGAGAAAGTCTCATGAGCGGTTTCATAGCATGACTCGGAGTATGAGTCCCATTTGGGCACCGTCTTCATGTTGTGGAAGAGGTTTGTGCTTGTCGCCGTGGTCCAAGGGGATGGCCCTTGCTCGACCGTCTTGTTGCCGTCTTGTTGTAGGAGGCCCATATGATGTGGCACCTCGTAGCTCGTCTCCATGACCGAAGGGAATTTCCCATGCTCGGCTATCTTCCTTGAGGGGCTTTCGATGATGGAAGTGTCGCCCTCGCTTGTAGGTGGTCACCTTGTTGTTGAAGATGTTGATGTAGCCGAACTCATGGGAAGTAGGCGAAGATGCCGTACGTCCAAAGGCGAAGATGCCGAAGTGGTGGTAGTAGTCGTAGCTTTGTCTTGTTGGTGCTTGTCTCGCGGTCCTCTCTTGTGCTCATGAAGTTTGCTCGTTGCTTGATTTAGAGCTTTTTGGGACTTGTAGGTATACGCATCGCGAGCATCTTCATCTTGATGGTGTTGTAGTGCTTGAGTTCGATGGCGTTCCGAAGATTGGCTACTTGAGCGTCACCACCTTGAAGATAACAAAGGGGAAGAAGACTTGTAGTTGGCCACCATGTCTCGTATTTGATCCATGTGTTTGTCCAACTTGGTGTCAAAGTAGTCCATTTTCCTTGCTTTGTTTTGGCGCATGTCGGTGGCAAGTCGCTCAATGCCTTGCATTGGTCATTGTAGTCCCAAGATGAATGTTTTGGTGATGTAGTTGTTCGCGCCGTCATTGTCGTGGAAGACCGGAGATGAAATGCCTTGCCTATCCATCACAAGACTCGAGCAAATGTGATTGGAAGAAAGGAAAGAACTAAGCCAATGTACCTTATCCAATGTTGAAGGTGGATCAATGATCACTCAATAATGTAACAAGGAAATAGCACAATTGGCACCGAATCTTGTCAATTCTCACACCTACACAAGTAAAGCTTTTGGTGGAGCTCAGTGAGGATAGTGGCACAAAAATTTGATGAAAAATGTTAGCAAGAGTCAATAATGTTGGAAAAGATTCACAAATTCGCAAGTGAAACAAGTAGTCCAATAGCAATGGGTCACACACACGGATAGGTAAATGGAGTCGTGCAACCAAGGTATGAGCACAAAATGTGGAATCCACGGAAAACGCTCATGTTGCACAACTCTAGAGAGACGCTAGCACGATTGCTTAAAAGGTGGATATGACACTTGTGCACAACCTATAAGACGCAAAATGTATCAACATTTTATCGCAAGTATGCTATATATGTATGATGTTCCGGTTTTTCGCACACGATGATCCAAGATGATCAATATGGTAGTATGGTATGCACTGTGGTGATGCTATGGCTCTTTGATAGAGGCGAGGGTGTCCAGATCTTTCGATGAGATGATAACTATCGATTTGGTGGAGTCGACTTTGACGATCCGACTACAAACATGCACGACGTTGCACCTTAGCAATCGCTAAACCAATCTCCTGAGGTTACTGACGATGCCAGAAGCACGATCAGCCTGACCACGAAGGTCTATTCCTGCATGCAATCGAAGAATAAGCAAGAATATGATAATGCAATCTGAGTATTGCGAATATAGATGAAGTATTGATAAAGGTGGGGATCCGAAAGTGGTCTTGGTCTGGTCATTGGACACAAACGAAGTACACGAAGTTGCAATGGCTAACTTTTAACTAAACAAATCCCAAGGAAAAAGCTACTAGATGGATCTACTTATATAGGAGCAAGGGGTGGAGGCCAAGCAGGTGGGAGTACGTCCCAAGGCAGCCTAAAACCAACCCTAGGTCGTACAAGGCTCATGGGCCCAAGTGGAGGTGATGCAACACCTTTGGACTTGTTGTTTGACTCGGATTTTGCTGCAGTGTCAGATTTTTTCGTCCATATCTCAAAGCTCCGGACGAATTTAAATGTGAATCCAATTGGGTTGGAAAGAGGACGAAATCTACTTTCCAACAAAAAAAGAATCACCCAATTCGGAGTCCGTATGAAAAAGTTGTTGGCGTTTTGATTCAGGTATGTCTGTGTAGTCCGAATCTGAATCAGAACGTGAGAGACTTGGACTCTATCTTCTCTTGGCCCAAAAGTGACGTGAGAAGACTTTTTGAACAGAACCTAAACTTCTCCTTTTCCCCTATATTCATATGTGGATTGTACAAATGTCCCATACACCTGCAATTAGACAAAACACAAAGTGTGTGAAGTATTTTTTCTGGATAACATAAATAGATTATTGAATAGTTTGCACTAGAAATCACCTGACAAATATGCATGTATGCAATATTTTTGGTCGTATCCAAGGTAGTCATGTCCTCATCATCCTCCCCTTCTTGAAAATAAAGCCGTCCTCGGCATTGCTTAATCTGAAATGTGGCTAACAAAAAAGACAAGGTGTACATGTTGTATATGTATATGTCATCCATTTTTACTTCCCATGGATTTTGCACATATGACACATGTATACATGAGTAACTTTCATAGTTAATAAAATATAAAGCCAAAATATTATCACAAGAAGTAGAAGACATGAAAGTATTGCAACTCAGTTTGCACATATAAGTGAAGCTCCTATTCATATGAAAAGATTGACAATATTCATCATTAAACCATCCCAACATTGGTGAATAAACCTTACTTGTATCAAATTTACATGCTACAACATGCTTAAATAAGCAAACATGCAATAAGTCATTTGACACAGAATCATCACCAAGATTAGAGGGCGTATCAAAATGATTAAACATTGGTTCTTTTGCATCAACAGTTAATTCATTGGGTGCACTCAAAATTGTTGGTACAACTTTGTTTGATCAAATGACGCGTTCACGACAGTAACATGATTCTCTAAAATAGGTGATGCGCTCAAATCAATAGGTAACTCAACACATGATGTATTCAAGTTTACTAGGCATGCATCATTCTCATGTGAAGTTATATCATCAATACCTTTACAATTACCTTGTCGCAAAGATGTAGCTGATGTAGGTACGGATGTTGGCAATCTACCATACTCTTGAGATGATATCGCGCTCACAATCTGAGGTGTGGCTGCTCTAGAAGGTGCAACGGTGGAGGAACCAAGCGGTGGTGGTGAGCATGAACTAGAATAGTAGTTGTTGTAGTCACCCAATGCATCCTCCTCAGAATTGTCTCTCAAAGGTACAAGCACGAACATACATACCAGTAATGCAACGAGGAGTATACTGAAATCGTGCCTGAATATCATGTTTCAAACCACCAAAAAATCTATTCATTGTATCATCCTCAGATTCTTCTATGTCACAATGATGCATATAAGATTTGAACTCTTGGTAGTAAGCATGAACAGTGTTGTTGCCTTGTTTAAATTGTTCAAATTTGTGAAGCAATTCAAGACGATAGTAAGGAGGGAAAAATTGTTGTCTCATTACATCTTTCAAATCTTTCCAAGTTGTGGGTTGGTTATCAATGTTTTTCTTACAATGCACACTCCACCAAACAGAAGCAAAACCAGTAAATGCTCTAGTGGCAGCTCGTACTTGCTCAAGTTCTGATAGAGGCAAAGGTGTCCCGATGTTTCGATGAGATGGTGGCTATCGTTTCTGTGGGAGTCGACCTTGACGATCCGACTACGTACGTGCGAGACGTCGCGCCTTAGCAATCGCTAAACCAACTTCCGAGGGTTATTGACCACGCCGGAGCACGATCAACATGACCACGAGGGCCTGTTTCCTGCGAGCAATCTAAGAACAAGCAAGAAACTATGATTTCAATCTGGATATTGCGAATATAAGAGGAAAGCTTTATTAATGAAGGTGGGGTTCTCGGGCGCCTTGGTTTGGTCGTTGAACACAAGCGAAATCTGTGAAGTTGCAGCTAAGGCAAACTTTTGATCTAAACAAAACCCAAAGTCTAAGCGGTGCCCTAAGGGCTGTATATATGGAGGAAGAGGGGGGGATTTCGTGGCCCTTGGTGGAGGGGTCCAAATCAACCCTATCTCTTGTTTCCCCACACACGGGCTCTAAAAATAGCCTATACTTGTGTATTTCGAAATTACAAGGGCCTGGCCCAATAATAAGGTGTGTGGCACCTAGAATAGCCTCGGACGAAATTTATGAAGTAGCATCTTGTATATTTCGTCCAAGGCTTCATGCACCCATTATGGTGGCTTCAAAGTCCTGAAATCATCACTTGTAACTCCGTTCTTGTTCCCCTTGCGCATGGCATCATCTCCATGCTTCTTCTTGGTCCAATGTCCAACCTTCTCCAAGCTAGGCCCTTCATTTGTAAGCAAAACAAATGTATCCAATTTAGGCAGCATCATATTCTCATGAACATTAGAATCATTACCAAGAAACGAAAGTACACGATAATTTAATTGGCGTCTTGTGAGCTCTAGTAATTGGTCCGATATATGTAGCGATGGGCGCTGCGGGTGTAACAATGGTATTTATGTCCTCATCATCCTCCCCTTCTTGAAATGAAGTCGTCCTCGACGGAAGCTCATCTTCCTCACCCAAATAAGGCTTCAAGTCTGCAATGTTAAAAGTGGGACTAACCCCAAAATCTGCAGGCAGCTCAAGTTTATATGCATTATCATTTACTTTCTCCAACACCTTAAAGGGACCATCAAGACGTGGCATTAGCTTTGATTTGCGCAAATCAGAAATCTATCCTTACGCAAATGTAACCAAACAAGATCTCCAGGAGCAAACACAACATGTTTTCTACCCTTATCTCCGACAAGTTTATATTTAGCATTCATACGCTCAATGTTTTCCTTAGTTAACTCATGCATTTTAAAATCAATTCAGCACGTTGTTTAGCATCAAAATTAACCTTCTCCGAAGATGGAAGAGGCAACAAATCAATAGGTGCACGAGGTAGGAAACCATACACAACTTCAAAAGGGCACATCTTAGTAGTAGAATGCAATGAGCGATTATAAGCAAATTCAATATGAGGCAAGCATTCCTCCCACATTTTCTTATTATTCTTCAAAACAGCCCTAAGCATAGTAGACAATGTTCTATTGACTACTTCAGTTTATCCATCGGTTTGGGGGTGACAAGTAGTACTAAAAAGCAGTTTAGTCCCCAACTTAGCCCATAAACATCTCCAAAAGTGGCTAAGAAATTTAGTATCACGATCTGAAACAATAGTATTTGGCACACCATGCAAGCGAATAATTTCACGAAAGAACAAATCAGCAACATTAACAGCATCATCGCTTTTATGGCATGGTATAAAGTGTGCCATTTTCGAGAATCTATCCACGACAACAAATATGCTATCCCTCCCATTCTTTGTTCTAGGTAAACCTAAAACAAAGTCCATAGATATATCCTCCCAAGGAACACTAGGTACAGGCAAAGGCATATATAAACCATGAGGATTGAGTCGTGACTTAGCTTTTTGACATGTAGTGCAGCGAGCAATAAAACGCTCAACATCCCGCCAAAAAAAATGTGTAGCAAGTACATCCTCCGTCTTCTTCAAGCCAAAGTGTCCCATTAGTCCTCCTCCATGCGCCTCCTGCAACAACAAAAGACGAATGGAGCTAGCTGGAATGCATAGCTTGTTAGCACGGAACACAAATCCATCATTAATGACGAACTTGTTCCACGTTCTTCCTTCTTTACAATTCTGCAATACATCTTTAAAATCAGCATCATGCACATATTGATCTTTGATGGTCTCCAAACCAAATATTTTGAAGTCAAGTTGTGAAAGCATAGTATAGCTGACGAGACAATGCATCGACAATAACATTTTCTTTACCCTTCTTGTGTTTAATGACATAAGGGAAAGTCTCAATGAATTCAACCCATTTAGCATGTCTACGATTCAGTTTAGCTTGACTTTTAATATGTTTCAAAGATTCATGATCAGAATGTATAACAAATTCTTTGGGCCATAAATAATGTTGCCATGTTTCTAAAGTCCGAACAAGAGCATATAATTCTTTATCATAAGTAGAATAATTCAGACTAGGCCCACTCAATTTTTCAGAAAAGTATGCAACAGGTTTGCCATCTTGTAATAACACACCTCCTAATCCAATTCCACCAGCATCACATTCAAGCTCATAAGTCTTATTAAAACCAGGAAGTTGGAGTAAAGGAGCATGTGTCAACTTATCTTTCAATACCGTGAAGGCTTCTTCTTGTGTGGTACCCCAAACAAAAGGCACATCCTTCTTTGTAAGCTCATTGAGAGGTGCAGCAATGGTGCTAAAGTCTCTCACAAAACGCCTATAGAAACCAGCGAGTCCAAGAAAACTCCTCACTTGTGTGACCGTTTTGGGCTGCGGCCAACTCTCAATAGCTTCAATCTTGGCTTTATCAACTTCAATTCCACGTGGAGTAACAACATAGCCAAGAAAAGATACTCGGTCGGTGCAAAAGGTGCACTTCCCAAGGTTACCAAACAAGCGTGCATCACGTAGAGCATTAAAAACAGCACGTAAATGTTCCAAATGTTCTTCCAAAGATTTGCTATAAATCAGTATATCATCAAAATAGACTACCACAAATCGTCCAATGAAAGCACGTAAAACTTCGTTCATTAGTCTCATGAAAGTACTAGGTGCATTAGTTAACCCAAAAGGCATGACTAACCACTCATATAAACCAAACTTAGTTTTAAATGCTGTTTTCCATTCATCTCCCAATTTCATATGAATTTGATGGTATCCACTCATAAATCAACTTTGGAGAATATTGTAGAGCCATCAATTCATCAAGCATATCATCTAGCCTAGGAATAGGATGACGATAACGAATAGTAATATTATTAATGCCTCTACAATCAACACACATACTGTGACGTACCATCCTTTTTAGGCACTAGTATAATAGGACCAGCACAAGGACTACGAGATTTTTCGTATATAACCTTTGTCGAGCAGCTCCTGTACTTGATGCATAATCTCCTTCGTCTCCTCTGGATTGATGCGGTATGGTGCACGGTTGGGTAGCGATGCACCGGGAATTAAGTCAATTTGATGCTCAATCCCTTGAATAGGTGGTAATCCGGTGGCACGTCTTGTGGGAAGACGTCGGCGAACTCTGCAAAATGTTAGTGACGGCGAGGGCAAAGAGGAAGGCACGTCCTCGAATGAAAATAATGCCTCTTTGCACAAAAAAGCATAGCAAACAGATTTGCTAGAATCTAGCTCATCAATATCAGATTTGGTGGCAAGTAAACATGCATTTTTCAGTTTAATTTCAGAAGCAACATTAGATGGTTTATTATTAGGCTTCATTTGTTGCTCAAATTCTTTTGCCACAATCTGATTTTCACCCTTATTTTTCTCCTGTTTTGCTTTATTAGCTCTATTAATATCATCTTTCAAAATGGAATCAGGAGTCATAGGAAGCAAAGTAATATTTTTATCCTTGTGAACAAGAGTATCTTGATTGTTTCTACCATGGTGTACAAATTTTTATCAAATTGCCATGGTCTACCAAGTAATAAGGAACATGCTTACATAGGTACCACATCACAATCAACATAATCAGCATATGTAGAAATACTAAAATACACACGAACAGTACGTGTTACCTTAACCTTGCCGTTGTTGTTGAACCATTGGATGTAGTAAGGATGTGGATGTGTCCTTGTGGTGAGAGAAAGCTTCTCCACCATATCCATGCTAGCCAAGTTGTTGCAGCTCCCTCCATCTATGATGACGCGAATAGAATGTTCCTTCACAACTCCCTTTGTATGGAACAAGTTATGCCTCTGATTTTGCTCAGCTTGTGTAACCTGCACACTCAAAACACGTTGAGCAACTAAACATTCATACTGTCGGCATCTTGAGCCATGTATTGCGTGTCATGATCAGAATCATCTCCACCGTGTTCTTCATGTGTAATAAGAGCCAAAGTCTCTTCATCATAGTCACTAGCGGACTCATACCCACCATCCTCTGTAGCAATCATCACACGCTGAGATTGGCATTCTCTCACAAAATGTCCTCTTCCCTTACAACGACGACAAATAATATCACTCGTGTGCCCTGTTGACGCCATGGAAGAAGAAGAGCTATGTGTAGGCCCGGCAGGTGTGCTCTTGGTAGATAGTGGTGGTTGTGCACCTTTCTTGTATCACGGTTGGAGGTGGCAGCCGACGGAGGTGCCGGTGTAGTAGAACGTGTGGAAGTAGATGATGCACGTGGTGTCCATGATGAAGGTCGACCTGCAGAAAAGTTAGTCCGCCATAGCGCTTTGTCGATCCTGCACTTCACGTTCAGCTTTACAAGCAAGATGGAATAATCGAGTGATATTAATATAATCCTTGTAGTCTAGAATGGTCTGAATATCTCTATTTAATCCACCCGGAAAGCGTGCAAGCATAGCTTCATTCTCCTCAACAATACCACATCTAATCAAGCCAGTTTGTAATTCCTGATAATATTCTTCTACCGAATTTTTTCCTTGTCTTAAGCGCTGCAATTTTTGAAGTAATTCACCTTGATAATATGGTGGAACCCAACGAGTACGCATAGCAGTTTTCAAAGCAGCCCAAGTAGCTGGAACAGGATATAATCTACAATGTTCAGACCACCAAACACATGCAAAGCTAGTGAAAGCACAAGCAATGACGGGAACACGTCTCTCCTCAGGATATTGTAAACATGTAAATCGTTGTTCAGTTTCTAACTCCCAAGTAAGATATATATCAGGAACATATCTACCCTCAAATGGTGGAATATTCAACTTCAGTTTAGGGAGATGTTCATGATCTCGCACTGAGGGAGCCCTAACATTGCCATTATTTGCATGTGGGCGACACGGTGGTTGTGGTGCTGGTGGTTGCACGTAGTTCTGATGTTGATCAACCTCATCCTCGTAATCTCTCACATAATCATCCTCCCCCACATCAGCAGCAGGAGCCACAGAAGTATCAACAGCAGCACTAGCAGCTTGGCCAGGCTAAAGAGGGACACGGCTCGCTCGGCGGAGGGCTGTTTCGCGATGTGGAGGTAGTCGTTGTTGTTGTTGTAGAGGTGCGTTAGGTGCAGCCGGTGGTGGTGGTGGTAGACGCGCGAGCAATTCATTAAACTTGTTATCGAGCTTTGTTTGAAACGCCTTCTCAATGCCATCTATCTTCTCCATGGCCTCTTCAAATCTATTTAGCACATCTTCCACTTGCCCACTCATCATTTGTTGAAACTTATCATGTAGCGCTTTGTTTGTCATGTTCTCCCGGTCGGTCTAAATCGGCTTGTGATCCTGCCATGGTTAGCGACAATAGAAACACACAAGAATATGATTGACGGACTACTAGGAAGTGGTGGTGGTGGTGTGGTGGACAGTCACAAATCCGTCAAGCAAATCTCAAATTCTTACCGGTTCTTACCCAATGAAGCGGTGATCGGCAACCGATGTAGTCAAAACTCTCAAAGCTTGGATAGAGCGATTACGGGGAGAGTCAAACGCATACGATGTAGATGTATGTGGAGCTGGGAAGGCTTATAATATGGTAGCAAAAGGGTCAGCAATAATCAATTCAGAGATGCAAAGTTGAACAAACGCTCAACGACGCAGTCTTGTCTTTGGTCCTAGGCTAGACCGTGCTAGAGACGCGAGCCTAGAACACGAACAAAATCACGGCGCTGCACGTAAACAAGGGGAAAGCACACTCTAGAAATTTTTTTGTTTTTGCTCTTTTTTTTTGCGCTGCTTTTTTTTTTGCTCTGCTCTTTTTTTTTGCGAAAAATCACTATAATGGCGAGTGTCTCAAAACTCTTCCCAGGTCAAACTGACAGGATGGGCACGAAATTTTTTCGACCAATTTTTTTTAATTGCCGGACCCAAAAGCTGAAACGGGTCAAAAAACTTTCTATAACGGCGACTGTCTCAATACGCTTAGAAACACCTAAAAATAGGATAGCCAGAAATTTTTTTGACAAGTGCGTTTTCGGAAAATTTTGGGCCTAAACGGAGGGTGGTTTCCTAAATCTACTCCGGCTAGGAAACACGAATCGGAAACTAGATGGATCTCGAAAACAAACCTAATATGAGAAGAACTCGGATTGGTGGTGGATATATGGTGGTGGTGGTGGTATATGGATACGGATTGGTGGTGGTATATGGATACGGATTGGTGGTGGTATATGGATACGGATTGGTGGTGGTATATGGATACGGATTCAGAGCGGTGGTGGATAAGCAATGGTGGTAGATGGCAAGGCGATGATGATGGTGCGGCAGCGGCGTGAAAACTTATGACCAGAACTTGAAACTCTAAAAGACTAGACGCTAAGACCAGCAACTAGACACGACGATGCAACCGCAAATTCAACAAAGCAAAACCCTAAAAAGATTATGCAAAGGCTCAGATTGGTTCGGATATGATGAACTAACCCTAATTCTTTTGTGGCTTTTTTGTGGACTTTAGGTACGAAGAACAGACTCGATCTAATCTATGAAAAACTGTAAAATCTCACCGAGCAACCTGAAAATCTGATACCACTTGATAGAGGCAAAGGTGTCCCGATGTTTCGATGAGATGGTGGCTATCGTTTACGTGGGAGTCGACCTTGACGATCCGACCACGACGACGCGAGACGTCGCGCCTTAGCAATCGCTAAACCAACTTCCGAGGGTTATTGACCACGCCGAGCACGATCAACGACCACGAGGGCCTGTTTCTGCGAGCAAAGCGAAGAACAAGCAAGAAACTAAGATTGCAATCTGGATATTGCGAATATAAGAGGAAAGCTTTATTAATGAAGGTGGGGTTACGAGGCGCCTTGGTGCAGTCGTTGAACACAAACAAAATCTGTGAAGTTGCACCTAAGGCGAACTTTTGATCTAAACAAACCCCAACGTCTAACCGGTGCCCTACGGGCTGTATATATGGCGGACGCGGGGGGGGGGATTTCGTGGCCCTTGGTGGAGGGGTCCGAAATCAACCCTATCTCTTGTTTCCCCACACATACGGACTCTAAAAATAGCCTATACTTGTGTATTTCGAAATTACAAGGGCCTGGCCCAATAATAAGGTGACGTGAAGACCTAGAATAGCCTCGGGACGAAATTTATGAAGTAGCATCTTGTATATTTCGTCCAAGGCTTCATGCACCCATTATGGTGGCTTCAAAGTCTGAAATCATCACTTGTAACTCCGTTCTTGTTCCCCTTGCATGGCATGATCTCCATGCTTCTTCTTGCTCCAATGTCCATCCTTCTCCAAGCTAGGCCCTTCATTTGTAAGCAAAACAAATGTATCCAATTTAGGCAACATCATATTCTCATGAACATTAGAATCATTACCAAGAAACGAAAGTACCTGATAATTTAATTGGCGTGCGCGAGCTCTAGTAATTGGTCCAGTATATGTAGCAGTAGGGGCTGCGGGTGTAACAATGGTATTTATGTCCTCATCAAGTTCAGAAAAGTCACGGTGACTAAAAACTTGTTCTACTTCAAGCTCCCAAGCTAGATAAATAGCAGGATTAAATCTACCCTCAAATGACGGTAAAGAGATAACCTGACCATGTGCTTATGTGTGTTGTCCCAACTCTCGTGATGGTGAAGATGTGTCCGTCGTCCAAGAACTTCTATCTCCGGAACCTATCATGATTAGTAGAAACAAGAAACGAAATTCGAGAATAATGTTCCTATGAACTACTAGGATGTGGTTGTAAAGTGCTCACACTAAAGAAAATATCAATATCTTACAAGTTCTTACCATGCGGCACGTGGTGACAGGTAACCAACAGTGTCAAATATCTCTGAAGATTGTGTAAAGCGATTGCCAGAGGAACGTACGTATACACGGTGTAGAAATATGTGGAGCTGGGTTGGCTATATATGGTAGCAAAAGATTAGCAATAATCAATTCAGAGATGCAATGTTGAATAAATGCTCAACGACGGTACTGTGCTGGTCCTAGGCTAGACCGGACTAGAGACGCGAGCCTAGAACACTAATGAGGTCACGATGTAGCACAACTAGCATCAATGAAGGATACTAAGTAGCTCTGGACAGCAAGATATAAGTGAAGATCACAACGGCAGTAAAGATAATGATGTGAAACCACAGCCAAGCAGGATATATCAGCAACTTTCTCCCAAACTTTTCTCAGGAAAAGTTTGTGCTAATTTTCTAATATTTTTTCTCAAAATGGCACTGACTCAAGCTTTCAAACGTAAAAGGAATCACTCAATTCTGAGTTGATATGAGGAGTCAAAAAATTCTAAAACTGGCTTGAAAAACTGGAATAAGTTGTGTTCGCGAACTTCGGAGGGCAAAAAGATCTATTTAGAAGCCGATTTTGAGGTGCCAAATATTGAACTTTCTTTTGCAACTATTTAGATGCGGCTCGTCGCTAGCTTTCGTTTGAGTACTCGCGGAGCTAAAACGGACATCATATGAGGAAGTTATGCCTGTTTTACTGAACAGTGCACAAAACAGATTCCAATCCGAATTCAACTACGAGACTGAATCTAGATAGATCCAAATTTTGTTTTTTTCTCTCTTTTTTCTCCTCACACTTTTTTTCTCTCTCTTTCTTTTCCTCACTCTTTCCAATCCGTAAACTGATACCACTTGATAGAGGCGAGGGTGTCCCGATCTTTCGATGAGATAATAACTATCGATTTGGTGGAGTCGACTTTGATGATCCGACTACAAACGTGCACGACGTTGCACCTTAGCAATCGCTAAACCAATCTCCACGAGGTTCTTGACGATGCGGAAGCACGATCAGCTTGACCACGAAGGTCTATTCCTGCACGCAATCGAAGAACAAGCAAGAATATGATAATGCAATCTGAGTATTGCGAATATAGATGAAGTATTGATAAAGGTGAGGATCCGAAAGTGGTCTTGGTCTGGTCGTTGGACACAAACGAAGTACACGAAGTTGCAATGGCTAACTTTTAACTAAACAAATCGCAAGAAAAAAGCTACTAGATGGATCAACTTATATAGGAGCAAGGGGTGGCGGCCAAGGAGGTGGGAGGACGTTCCAAGGCAGCCTAAAACCAACCCTAGGTCGTACAAGGCTCATGGACCCAAGTGGAGGTGATGCAACACCTTTGGACTTGTTTTTTGACTCGGATTCTGCTGCAGCGTCAGATTGTTTCGTCCATATCTCAAGGCTCCGGACGAATTTAAAGGTGAATCCAATTGGATTGGAAAGAGGACGAAATCTACTTTCCAATAAAAAAAGAATCACCCAATTCGGAGTCCGTATGAAAAATTTGTTGGCGTTTTGATTCAGGTATGTCTGTGCAGTCCGAATCTGAATCCAGAACGTGAGAGACTTGGACTCTATCTTCTCTTGGCCCAAAAGTGACGTGAGAATACTTTTCGAACAGAACCTAAACTTCTCCTTTTCCCCTATCTTCATATGTGGATTGTACAAATGTCTCATACACCTGCAATTAGACAAAACACGAAGTGTGTGAAGTATTTTTGTTCTGGATAACATAAATAGATTATTGAATAGTTTGCACTAGAAATCACCTGACAAATATGCATGTATGCAATATTTTTCGTCGTACCCAAGGTAGTCATGTCTTCATCACTCTTGCTTACAAGCTTCTTTGCTCTTTCTTTTTGCTTAAAAGCTTATTCTCTTTTTCTTTTCTTTTTTGTATGGCCACTTATGCGAAATGCACAAACCAAGATAGCTGATGTGTATATGCGGGAACAATCTTGTGATGTGAGGGATGGTACTATGATACCAAGATGATGCAAATATGATATGGTATGTACTCAATGGAAGGTGTAAATTGATGATCACTAATGTGCACAAGTAACGTTGCCGGGAATACTCAATGGCTAGTCTCGATAGGCAAGTGATGCAAAATGGGCTAAGGGGTTAACAATGTAATGGCAAGTGGAATATACAATGGCAGGATACCATGATACCAAGATGATATAAAGGTTACCGTTCTTGCTTACGGTTAGGGTCTAAAAATGCTGAAGGTGGTCGATGTCAAATCCTTGTCAAAGTTGAGCGGCGGTGTTGTCGATGTCGAGCCGTTCCTAGTTAGCTGAAACACCCTAGGAAACAGAAAAACCGCAAACTCGAAATCTCAAAGGAAAATGTCAAATGGTGGTAGCGGAATGCGTTGGTTCTTCCGGAGTTAGCAATGCGGAAGTGGTGGTGGTGGTTGATGACGAAGCAACCGTCCCTAAGTAGCCGAAACACCTTAGGAAAATCAAGCCACAACTCAGGAAACCACAAATGCTAAATGGAGCAAAATGGGTTAGGGTGCGGAAAGCTATGCTGGTTTTGCGGATGATATGGTGGATGGCCTAAGCAAAGATGCCAAAATTCCAAAATTTTGATGGATTCAAATTATGTTGGAACCTATCTAGATGGATGGGGCATGTCAATAGCTACTCAACGAGCTAAAGAACGTCAAAATTGGACTTCGGGAGTGAAAGTTATGGACGGAACGGTTTTTGTTGGTGGCCTGATTCTGGGTGGTCCGGGTGCCCGGGGGCAGAGGTGCGGGCACCCGGGGTGGTCAGCGGGGTTGGGCTGAAGAAGTGGCCCGAGGGTCCGGGTGCCCGGGGGTAAGTGGTGCGGGCACCCAGGGTGGTCAGTGTGGATGGGCGAGGGGGGGGGGGGTCCGGGTGCCCGGGGGTCACGGAATTGGGTGGAAATTTGTGGGAAAATGGATGAAATTGGTGGATTTCATGGAGGGAAAGGTGAAGATGGATGGACAGAAGGATAGATACACTTGAAACCAAGCAAATCCATGGACCGATACCAACAAAACCTCATCAAACCAACAAATCACAAAAAAATTGGGGCTATTTTTGGTGGGGAATTTTCGAAATTGGGAAAGAACACAATTAGGCTAGAAAACAAGAAGGGGTTCCAATTTTGTGAGAAACCATGGCTCATGATACCAAGATGTTGTAGGGTGGAACCCTAGATGGAGATCTTTCATGAATTGGAGGGGAAATCCCCAAGAACAAGAAGAACAGAAAGGGGGAACACAAGAGGAGCACTCAAATTGAGTTAACCCAATCACACATGTACTAGATCCAATCACACAAAGAGAGATACAAAGGTCCAAATACAACACAAGAAGATACAAGAGGTTACTAGTTCATCCCAATCCTATGAGGAAAGAGGTCTTGATGAACCTATGATGGGGATCCTTGTCCAAGAGGATTCCTTGATATCCACAAGAGGATCTTCTCCCTTAGGAGGTCATGATCTCCAAGAGGAGAAAGATGAGAAAAGCTCTCTCAAAATCTCACATATACTTTTCTATCTCTCTAATGAGCTAGGGGAAGAGTAATTATAGTCTAGGAACGAAATAAGAGGAAAACACGGGCATAAGGGTCATTTAGCCCAAGATGCCCGTAGGCACTTTCGGTGGAGTCCGGGCAGCCGGAGTAAAGTGGTCCGGGCACCGGGGTCGTCGGGGAGTAGAAGAACGGGCACACGGGGTTGAGAGCCGGGCACCCGGTGTGGCGCCTGGGAGGGGGCCGGGCACCCGGTGGTTGGGGTGCGAGCACTCGGTAGTCAGGGTGCAGGCACCCGGGGTGGTCCGAGGCCTCCGGTGTTCCGCGTATGGGAGTTCCTTCTTCTCCTTGGGGCTCCATGTGGACTTGGTGATCTCTCCATGCCTCCTCACGGTCTTCTCCTTGGTACCTAAGAATGCACTAGTGTCCATTTGAGGTAGAACCCAACTCTCATGTGAACCGGAATGAAGTTCGAAGCAGAAAGAGTTAACCTCGGTTTCGATGACTCGTGCGCGGACTCTTTTCATTGGTACTCTTCGTGCTTGCGGTGGTGAAGAAACGTCCATGGGGATGAACAAGGGATGCTCCGCATCACCTTCTCACCATGCTGGAAGGAGAGTTGCATGGCTTAGTAGAGCTTGTCCTGGGTAGGTGAGATGAGCATGGCTCCAGCCCGCGCCCTGTCGTGCGAACGCGCCGTCAAAGTACATGACCTAGCCATCCGGTGCCTCGTATCCGGGCATGAGGGAATGGTTTTCGCCCACCCCTTGGTCAGGGGCATCAGTCATTCCGCCACAAAGTCAACGAGGGCCGCGCCCTTGATGACCCTGGTGGTGCTAAACTCCAACTGGAACGCCTATAGCTCGATGTTCCACTCAGCAACCCTTCCCACGGCATTGGGGCTCCAGAGCAACTTCTCCAGGGGGTATGCAGAGACAACTTTGATGGGGTGGCCTTGGAAGTAGTGGCGCAGCTTCCTGGAGGCGACGAGGAGCGTGAGTAGGAGCTTCTGTGGCATGGGGTAGCGTGCACGCACGTTACGCAACACCATGCTGACCAAGTACACAGGGTGCTAGATGATGGAAGAGACGTCATCCGGAGTCCATTCAAACGATCCCTTCTTCATCAGTTTGCAGAACGGGAGGGCACGCTCACTGTCGGTGTCAAAACCGGCGGATCTCGGGTCGGGGGTCCCAAACTGTGCATCTAAGGCGGATGGTAATAGGAGGTGGGGGACACAATGTTTACCCAGGTTCGGGGCCTCTCAATGGAGGTAATACCCTACTTCCTGCTTGATTGATCTTGATGATATGAGTATTACAAGAGTTGATCTACCATGAGATCGTAGAGGCTAAACCCTGGAAGCTAGCCTATGATTATGATTGTTGTTGTCCTACGGACTAACCCTCCGGTTTATATAGACCTTTGGAGGGGCTAGGGTTACTGCAGTCGGTTACAAGGGAGGAGATCTACATATCCGAATTGCCAAGCTTGCCTTCCACGCAAAGGAGAGCCCCATCCAGACACGGGACGAAGTCTTCAATCTTGTATCTTCATAGTCCAACAGTCCGACCAAAGTATATAGTCCGGCTGTCCGAGGACCCCATAATCCAGGACTCCCTCAGTATATCCTGAACCAGGCTTCAATGACGATGAGTCCGGCCTTGCAGATCGTCTTCGGCATTGCAAGGCGGGTTCCTCCTCCGAATACTCCATAGAAGATTTTGAACACAAGGATCGTGTCCGGCTCTGCAAAACAAATTCCACATACCACCGTAGAGAGTACAATATCCCAAAAATCTAATCTGCTGACAAATTTCATAACATGACATCATGCCATGGCCCGGTCATTATTCGAACCGTTTTTCTCAACCAGCTACTACACATATTGCGAGGCGGTTTTCTTGGCACGTCTTGTCGAAGCAGAGATCGTGTCCCCTTATCACGGGATTCTCATCAATACGTGTGTGGGTAACCCAACCGCGTCATCAATCACGGCGCTTGGGGAATAAGCAAGTTTACCAGGCAGGTGGGGAGGCGCACAGTTTCTTCCGCCCTTATAAAGGGACAAGGACTCCTCTTCTTCAACCACGCCTTCTCCTTCCCCGCCCATCCATTCTCGCGCACTCGAGATCCAGCGCCCAAGTTCGCATTTTCTACGCAAAACCACTCCAAACATGTCTGCAGCGGGAGGCAAGTGGATGGTCTCCTCCGTTACGGAGGAGAACATTACGAAGCTCCGGGAAGCCGGATACCTGGCTGCACACATCACGCACCGGCTCCCAGACGCGGGGCAGATTGTCCCAACTCCAGAACCCCACAAAAGGGTTGTATTCCTTACCCACTTCGTCCGCGGGCTGGGATTTCCCCTCCACCCATTCGTTTGCGGGCTCATGCTCTACTATGGGCTGGACTTCCATGATCTGGCCCCTAATTTCATCCTCAACATCTCGGCGTTTATCGTCGTTTGCGAGGCCTTCCTCCGCATCAAGCCCCACTTGACTGTGGGCTGAAGCCCTTCAACATTAAACCGAAGGTGGTGGTGACCCGACAAGCGGAGTGCGGAGGCGCCATGGTGGGCAAAATGCCCAACGTCACCTGGCTCGAAGGCTCCTATGTGGAGACCGTGAAGGGGTGGCAATCAGGGTGGTTCTACACCACTGAGCCATGCGACACTAACTGGGTGGCGGCCCCCGAATTTCGATCCGGCATCCCCATGCGTCTCACCTCCTGTAAAGAGAAGGGCCTATCCTGGGGTTCATCAGTGGAGCTGACCGGACACCAGAACTGCGTTAAAAACATGTTAGGCAAGAAAATCAAGCTTGTCAACGTGGTCCAGGTCATGCTCTTCCGCGGGATCCTCCCGTGTCAAAGACGGGCATTCAATATGTGGGAGTTCGACCCGGCTAAGCACCAGACGCTGCGAGAGCTCTTCGACACGACGCAGCAGGACATCTGGAAGGTGTTGTTCAAGTCTGCCGAGGTACCTCCTCCCTTACCGAGGATCGCGGACTCGGTATAAGCGCCCTGCCAATCCGGTAAGCTCCTTATATCTCATAAGATGTTTCTTTCCCCAGTATAATCATGTGGGGGGTCTAAGCGTCCACGCCATTTAACAGGACTGGGTCGCGACGGTGGAGCGGATCGATTGTCCGGCCCCACTGCCCGAAGATCCAGCAAGGGCTCTCTTAACGGAGTTGCTGGTTCTGGCGCCCTATGAGGCGCCGGAGAAGAAGGCCAAGAAGAAGGTCGTGGGGACCAGGAAAGGTCTCCGGCGCAAGGTTTTATCGGACTCATCGTCCGATAACACCGATGAGCCCTCCTCCCACGAAAACGAGGAGGAGGAAGAGGAAAGTCCCCCCCCCCCCACAGCCAGGGGAGACAAGAAATGGAAGGCCGCCCCATCTGGGGAGGCCGAAGGGTCCAAGAACGGAAGGACTCTCCTTCCGGACCGCTCCGCAGCGGCTGCCTTCAGCGACGAGGAGTGGTTACCCAGGGACAAGCCCCTCGCGAAGTTGTAAGTATCCGGATACCATAATAGTTCTTGGTATATTTTATTTTATTGCTTCTTATCATGCCAAACATGATCATGCAGTCCATCCAAAGCCCATATCGATGTATCCTCTTCGGATGAGTCTTTGGGCCAGTCGGAGATGAACAGCGATTCACTCCTGACCGCCTCCTCCCCCCGCCCTACGGACGACATCGAGGTGTTGTCTCAAAGGGCACTGAACCAAGGGGAGATAGTTCTGGAGGCGCCCCAAGGCGACATTCCAGGCGCTGGGCGCATGGGGGCAAGACTCACACGGGCTCTAATGCCGGGGGCAGCAAGTTTAGCCCCCAGCCGAATACTATGTCGGAACCTCTAGTGGTTCCGAATTCTGTTAGGAGATCCCTCGCCAAGGGGGGCAAGCCGTCTGTGTCGATGGCCTCTGTCCATCCAGAGGCATCGAATAATTTGCTGGAAGCGCTTTGCCGCACTTCCATTGACGAAGAGCACCGCACTATCATGAGTGCGGTGGTCAAGAAGGTTCGGTCCGCCAAAAGCGGAATGACTGAAGCCTGTGCCAGCCTCCTAATAGGCTTTGAGGTGAGTAATCAATTTATGAGAAAATGTTACAGCATAGACAGTAGCCCCTGATGCTATGTTTGGTGTTCGCAAAGAAAGGCCGAAAAGAGGATCAAATAATAATCTCAGAAGTCTAATCAGAATATGTCTATGTGAATAAGCAGGCTTCGCTGCTGGCCGCTGCCGCTCGCACAGCGGAGGTCTCCGCACTGAAGCGGGACCTTGAGCGGTCCGAGGAAGAGCTCGACCTCACCAAGAGGCAGCTCGAAGAGAACAAAGGTAATTGATACCCCGTCTGTTTATTGATAAAGAAAAAGGAAGGTGGTTTGTTAGATCATAGGATCGTCATGAATTTTGCTAGGGGCCACGACCGAAGTGGCGGCCCTGAAGAAGGCGCTGCCCGAGGCCGAAGGCAAAGCGGCCAAGGAGCGCGCCGAGCGCGAGAAGCAAGAGGCCCGAGTCGGCGAGGTTCAGCAAGAGCTCCAGGAGTTTGTTAAGAAGTACGAGTCCTTGGAGCGTGACTCTAAGACGCAAGGGTCCGAGCTTGCGAAGGCCCTCGAGAACGCACAAAGTGCCAAGGCCGAAGCCCAAAAGGCCCTCCAAGAAATTGAGGCGGTCAAGAAGATAGCGGCGGGTAAGGCATTCATTATGCAAAGCAAGCATGTGAAGGAAACTTTCCTTTTACTTACCCGAATTCGGAGCTCTCCAGGAGCGTTCATAGATCTACCCAGCAGTGTGTCGGATGCCGCGGAGTTCTACCGGGCCGAGGAAGGGAGCTCGACGGAGAAGTTGTTCTGGTCTCAGTATACTGGGACCGAAAATCCGATGCCCTTAAGCGACTAGTTGAAGCAACTGGTCGAGCTTCACAAGGCGGTCGAACTGGCCATGAAGGGTCTCATAGTCCGGATGTGGCGTGGCGAGCCCCTGCCTGGCAGCTATTTCAGCCTGGTAAGGTGGCTTGTGAACGCCTGCCCATGGTTTGAAGTCATAAAGCGGTCCGTCTGCATTGAGGGTGCGTGCAAGGCTTTTGCCCGGGCAAAAGTGCACTGGGCGAAGATGGACGCCGAAAAGCTGGTGAAGGAGGGGCCGCCAGAGGGCAAGGAGCATCTCCACCCTGAAAAGTATTATGACAGTGTCCTGAAGGGTGCTCGCCTTGTGGCAGAGGAATGTGCTAAGGATGTAATATTTGAATGAATGTACTCATGTGATCCTGTAATATGAAACGAGTTCATGTGCGCAATGAAACGCTTGTTAATTTAAAATATTACCTTCTGTGCGGCCGTTTATAAAATTTGAGAGTTAGCCAATCGTCGGCTTCTGCCCCCATGTAACTAGTACTGAGGTGTTCGGGATAAACCTGATCACTCTTTATCCCAGTTTTGGGTCCTTCAAAGGAGGTGTTCAGCACAACGAACCAGGCAATCGGACTATAAAGCTTTATCACTCTCACTTAGCCCTAGAAGTCCACAATTTTAAATTTTGGCGAAGCCCCTATTATTCGGAAGGCCGAACTTGGGGCGCTATGTACGCCTAAATCGGACAAGGCCGACTCCTCGCCCGAAGTGGAAAAAATCTTTAAGGATTTGAGACCTCTCGAACAGCGACCAGCTCTCGCCTCATCATGACAGTTAGTTTTCGGCTTTCTCTACTGAGGTGTTCGTCCGGAAGAACCGGGACACAATTGCAGTAGTTCTCCCAGCGCTACCTTAGCCGATATAGCGGAACGTAAGGTACCAAAACATGGGAGCCGGGCAAACCCAACTATTGACCCAAGACATGATTCGGAGCTGATGCATATAATGCTATAAGCCTGGGGTGCCGCACTGTCGAAAGTGTTCGGACTTTTCTTGCCGTGTTATGGGGTGCACTGAAGCCCCTGGCGCACTGGACGTATTAGAATGTACGGGTGCAATTTGTAATAAATAAGCAGACAGGAAAAAGATAAAGAAGTGCAATAATGAGCTAATGTTGTACATTGTTATTTAAATGATACGTCAAAGCGTATGCATACATGTAGTGCAATAAGTAAAAAATAGGACTATTTGACATGTCCTATCCAAGGGCAAGCTGCGTGTGGGTATGCAAAACAGGTATATCGATCGTTATCAGAGACCACCTGGGGTTTCCCTTGTACGTCAAAGCTTCTTGCTTCCTTGGTGTTTCCTTCCCATGATGGGTCCGATAATCAGACGATCGGAGAGGGCCTTCAGATAATAGGGGCATGAAAGGAAGAAAATGTTAACAGTATACGGGTCCTAAGGCGGTTGAGCCGCATTGTGGGCCGTGCCATGGCCGTGCCTCCGCCTATGCCCATGGTATCTTGAGTGCGTAATTATGTACGCGCGGCGCAAATTTCGCCACTTGACTAGGACTAGGACGGAGGCCGAATTGCTAGGCGAGCTCTAAACATGCATGGCGATCCTCTTGCAGGGTACTCCGGACTCTCTTTAAGGTGTCCGGGGTCTTTTTCACTGAATTGCCGGTTTGCCTCATAAGGCTGCTTTGCGCTTCTGCTACGAGGGCTGCAGTGTGCTCCTCCGTGCGGAGCGAGCGTTCTTTGTTTCCATTAACTGTTATAACCCCGCGAGGTCCTGGCATTTTGAGCTTGAGGTATGCATAATGCAGTACTGCATTGAATCCGGCAAATGCGGTTCGCCCGAGTAGTGCGTGATAGCCACTGCGGAAGGGGACGATATCGAAGATTAACTCCTCGCTTCGGAAGTTGTCCGGAGATCCGAAGACCACTTCCAGTGTGATTGAGCCGGTTCAACAGGCCTCTACACCTGGGATGACACCTTTAAAGGTGGTTTTGGTGGGTTTGATCCTCGAGGGGTCTATACCCATTTTTGCGCACTGTATCCTGATAGAGCAGGTTCAGGCTGCTGCCACTGTCCATAAGGACTCGAGTGAGGTGAAATCCGTCAATGATGGGGTCCAGGACCAATGCGGCAGAACCCCATGAAGGATACTGGTGGGGTGGTCCCTGCGATCGAAGGTGATCGGACAAGAAGACCATGGGTTGAACTTTGGGGGACTGGCTCCATCGCATAGACGTCCCTCAGTGCACGTTTCCGTTCCCGCTTGGGAATATGGGTTGCGTATATCATGTTTACCGTTTTCACTTGGGGAGGAAATTTCTTCTGTCCTCCTGTGTTCGGTGGCCGGGGCTCCTCCTCATCGTCGCTATGCAGCCCCTTTTCCTTGTTTTTGGCATTCAACTTGCCGGCCTGTTTGAACAACCAGCATTCTCTGTTGGTGTGGTTGGCTGGTTTATCGGGGGTGCCGTGAATTTGACACGAGCGATCGAGTATGCGGTCCAAGCTAGACGGGCCCGAATTGCTTCTTTTGAACGACTTTTTCCGCTGACCGGATTTAGAGCCACTGAATCCGGCATTAACTGTCGTGTCTTCGGCGTTGTCGCCGTTGTTGTGGCGCTTGTGTCTGTTGTGCCGTGGCCTGCCGTTGCTATCTTTGGTATTTGAATTGCCAGGATTTCTTGATGTGTTGTTGCTGCGAGGCAGCCAGCTATCCTCGCCCACACAAAAGTGAGTCATGAGTGTCGTGAGGGCTGCCATGGACTTCGGCTTTTCTTGGCCGAGGTGTCGGGCGAGCCACTCGTCGCGGATGTTATGCTTAAATGCCGCTAAGGCCTCAGCATCCGGACAGTCGACAATTTGGTTCTTTTTAATTAGGAACCGAGTCCAGAATTTCCTGGCTGATTCACCTGGCTGTTGGGTTATGCGACTCAGATCATCGGCATCCGGTGGTCGCACATAAGTACCCTAGAAGTTGTCAAGGAATGCGTCCTCCAAATTCTCCCAACTGCCAATGGAGTTTGCCGGTAGGCTATTGAGCCAATGTCGAGCAGGTCCTTTGAGGTTTAATGGGAGGTACTTGATGGCATGTAGATCGTCACCGCGGGCCATGTTGATGTGGAGGAGGAAATCTTCAATCCATACCGCGGGGTCTGTTGTACTATCATATGATTCAATGTTCATGGGTTTAAAACCTTCTAGGAATTCGTGATCCATTACTTCATCAGTGAAGCATAGAGGGTGTGCGACGCCTCTGTGCCGGGCTATATCACGACCCAGTTCATACGAGTCGTGTCTGCTGTATTCGGCCCGGCCGAATTTGCTTTTAGTATATCCGGCGTGACGGTCATCGTCACGCAGCGTTGGGTAACGCCCGTGATCCGTAGATCGATCTTGCATGTCCTGCTTTGTTTTCCAATATGTCTCGCAGGTCGTGCGTGTTACCCCGGGCCTTGGTATTTTTGTTTAACTGGCGACGGGGTGTGGGCTGAACTTCGGCCTGATATGCCGCTTTGTCTTGGCCACGAGGTGGCCGGTCAGCCACATCATATGCTGGAAGCGTAGGCTTTAATGCTTCCTTCTCGAGTTGGGGTGGCAACATGCGCTTTGGGTAACTTTTGGTTGGGCATTCGAGTTCGTATTCCTCGGTCGCCAGGACATCAGTTTGAAGCTGTTGTTGCTTTTTCTTTAGGCTTTTTGCTGTGGCTATAAGCCGGCGCTTGAAGCGCTCCTATTCGACGGGATCCTCAGGCACGATAAATTCTTCGTCGCTGAGGCTCACCTTAGGGCTAGCTTGCCCATCCTCCCGCTTGAGGCCTGGCTGGAGGGGATTGTCTTCGTCTTCGGCACTATCCGCAGCGTTATTGTCTCTTGTGCCGGTATCGCTTCTTTTGCTATGGCGGGGCTTAGAGTGGCGCCGATGACATCGGTGCTTAGATTGATTCTCGAGGGGATTATCCTCCGTTGCCTTATTGCCATCGCTTTCTTTGGGGCTGTCCACCATGTATATATCATTTGATGAGGTGGCAGTCCAGCGCCCTGTGGGCGGTGGTTCCTGTTCTTCTCCTGCATCGTCATCCATACCGTCGATGTCTTTGGAGCCGAAATCGAGCATGTCGGAAAAGTCGTCGACAGTGGCTATTAAGTGGGTGCTGGGTGGGGAACGAATTTCTTCGTCGTCCGCTTCCCACTCAAGCCAGACACAGTTCGGCCAAGGGCCTCATGACAAGGAGAGAGACCTTAATGAATTTAGCACATCGCCCAGGGGCGAGTGCTGAAAGATATCCGTGGAGGAAAACTCCATGATCAGTGCCCAATCAGATTCGGTAGGCACTAACGCAGGCGGTTCGGAGCCCATGGCCGGGGACGAATCCAAGAGTCCGGCAACACAGGTCTCATAGGAGGTGAAGTTAGTATTCGGCTCTATCGCCACTGAGTGTGCGGCCTCCGTGGCATGGTCCATCCACCCACCCTCGGACGGCGTAATCTGCTCCGGATTGAGGGCCGGAGTAGACACAGGTGTGATCTCCCGAACACCATCCGACGGCAGAGCTAAATCATGCTCGTCGTGACTGTGCGGTGCACCTGACACGGGCTCGAATCTGTCGAAGATCAAGTCTCCGCGGATGTCGGCAGTATAGTTTAAGTTTCCAAACCTGACCTGACGGCCAAGAGCGTAGCTCTCGATTTGCTCCAGATGGCCAAGCGAATTGGCCCGCAGTGCGAAGCCGCCGAATACGAAGATCTGTCCGGGGAAAAAAACCTCACCCTGGATCACATCGTTGCCGATGATCGAAGGAGCCATCAAGCCTTATGGTGACGGCACAGTGGAACTCTCAATGAAAGCACCAATGTCGGTGTCAAAACCGGCGGATCTCGGGTAGGGGGTCCCGAACTATGCGTCTAAGGCGGATGGTAACAGGAGGCGGGGGACACAATGTTTACCCAGGTTCGGGCCCTCTCAATGGAGGTAATACCCTACTTCCTGCTTGATTGATCTTGATGATATGAGTATTACAAGAGTTGATCTACCACAAGATCGTAGAGGCTATACCCTAGAAGCTAGCCTATGATTATGATTGTTGTTGTCCTACGGACTAACCCTCCGGTTTATATAGACATCGGAGGGGGCTAGGGTTACACAGAGTCGGTTACAAGGGAGGACATCTACATATCCGAATTGCCAAGCTTGCCTTCCACGCAAAGGAGAGTCCCATCCGGACACGGGACGAAGTCTTCAATCTTGTATCTTCATAGTCCAACAGTCCGACCAAAGTATATAGTCCGGCTGTCCGAGGACCCCCTAATCCAGGACTCCCTCACTCACCTAGCTAGGAGATGAAGTGCCCCAACGAAGTTACGCAGCCCGCGAGTATTTGCATCTCCTTGAGGGTCTGCGGCGGGCTCATCCTTTCTATCACCTTGATCTTCTCTGGGTTAGCCTCGACACCTATATGTGACTCCAAGAAGCCCAGCAGCTTGCCGGACAGGACGCTGAAAACGCACTTCTCCGGATTGAGTCGCGGGTTTACCTTGTGCAGGTTGGCGAACATTTCTTCCAAATCTTCAACGAGGGTCCTCGCCTCCCGTGACATGACCACTATGTCATCGATGTACGCCTCGGCGTTCCTTCCGAGCTGCCGGCCCAGGGCGATGTGCATCAATCGCTGGAAGGTTGCGCCGGTGTTGCGTAGCCTAAATGGCATGCAGGTGTAGCAATACACCCCTCATGGGGTTAGGAAATTCGTTTTCTCGATATCCTGCACCACCATCTTGATTTAGTGATAGCCCGAGAAGGCGTCCAGGAAGCACAGGAGGTCGCACTCGGTGGTGGAGTTGATGATCTGGTCGATGCGTGGAAGTGGGAAAGGGTCTTGAGGACAAGCTTTGTTGAGGCTCGTGAAGTCAACGCACAAGCGCTCCTTCTCGCCCTTCTTGGCAACGATGACCGGATTGGCCAGCCAATCTGAATGCCGCACTTCCCGAATGACGCCGGCTTCTTGCAGCTTATGGACCTCCTGGACAATGAACAACTGCTTCTCCGGGGCATGTCACCGCGCCTTCTGCTTCACCGGGCGCGCACCAGGGCACACCATCAAATGGTGCTCAATCACCTCTCGTGGGACGCCGACCAGGTCTGTTGCCTCCCATGCAAACACATCCTTGTTCGCACGGAGGAAACCTATCAGCGCCCCCTCCTGGTCCGGGGGGAGGCCAACGCCTATTGTGAAGGTGGGACCGATGCCCCCGTCGTCGACCGGCACCTGCTTCATCTTCACCCGATCCTAAGAGAACAACTGTTTCGTCTTTGCAGGCATGGCTTCCGAGATCTCCAGAGTGTCTTTGGCGCCTGGTCTCGCCACAGCCTTGAAGGCGAGCCTGAGGAGCAGGAGTGCATCTCAGGTATCCCCCGTTACAGTGAGGATGCTGCTGCTCCCCGGCATCTTGATGACGTTGTAGCCGGGGTGCGTCGCTGCCATGAACTTGGCGAGAGCCGGGTACCCAAGGATAGTGTTGTACGGGAGGCTGATGCGGGCAACGTCGAAGTAGATGAGCTCGGTGCGGTAGTTACCACGCGTGCCGAAGGTTTCAGGGAGGCAGATCTGCCCCAGAGGAATGGTGGAGCCGTCGACCACCCCTGAGAAGGGTTTGGTGGGGGCGAGCTGGTTGTAAGGCACATGAAGCTGATTGCAAGCTTCAACGGAGAGGACGTGGAGGCCAGCACGGCCATCAATGAGGGTCCTGGTGACTGCAACGTTGTTGATGGTGGGCGTGCACAGCATGAGGAGCGTACCGGCACCAACCGTGGTCTTGGGGTGATCCCTGAACTCAAAGGTGATGTCGGTTTCGGGCGCCGTCCTACCCGGAGGAGCCCCCTGCCGCAGCTGGGCGGCCCCCACCTGTCGGAAGAGCAGCTTGACGTGGCGGCTTGAGGCAAGCACCTGCGACCCGCCGAGAATGGCTGCTGTCGGATCTCGGGTTCCGGCAAAACCCTTAAGGTTCGAACACTAGGGTGCGTGCGAAGTTCTTTCCCTCCTACCGATCTGCGTCCTAACTAGCTAAGATCTCGGGCACGAACTCGACGAACTCACAACACAAAAGACACAAGATTTATACTGGTTCGGGCCACCGTTGTGGTGTAATACCCTACTCCAGTGTGGTGGTGGTGGATTGCTTCGCGGGCTGATGATGAACAGTACAAGGGGAAGAACAACCTCCTGAGGTTAAGGTGTTCTTGTGCTCGGTGACCTTGTGGGTGAGAGGATGGAATATGGTATCTCCCCCCTACTGTGGTGGCTAGTTCTACTTATACAGGCCCTGGTTCTCTTCCCAAATATTGAGCGGGAAGGGATCCCACAACGGCCAGATTTGAAGGGGAACATCTAGTACAGCTTATCTGACAAAAGTGGTCTTCGCCTGCAAAGGCTCTGGTGGTGACGCCGCCTTGGGCTCCATGGTGAGCTCCGTCTTGCCGTCCTACTGGTCTTGGTCTCGTCGCACCGATATGGAAACCTTTGCTTGATGCCTCGGTACTCTGCGCCTGCGCTTTCTCCCTTAGCACCAAAGAGGAAGCAAGGACACTCCACGCTGGTGCCCACCTGATCTTGATCGTCATGGCTCACGTCACGAGAACCTCATGAGGTTTGCCCCGCCTTGATCTCTCCGCCCTTCGTGAGCCTGCCTAGCGAGGCCGCTCCTAAGGAAGCCTTGCGTCGTCCGCCTCGCGAGGCTTTGCCCCTTGCGAGGGTCTTGAATGCCTTGTTGATGAAGGTGGGCCGTACAGGCCTGCTAGCACAGCCACGCCGTGGGCCGCAGGCAGGCAAGTCTGGGGACCCCCGTTCCCAGAACACCGACAGTAGCCCAAGGCGCGCTCAGGCATGGCTTCGAGGCGAAGCCGAAGGTCAAGCACGGAGCACCGCAGGCCCCAAAAGCCTGCCGCCTTGGTTGACGTGTGGCGGTTGATTGGACGTGGGCGTCTCCGCTTCCCCACGCTGCCTCGGCAACTGCCTGACGTGACAAGTCCCTGCAACATGCAAGGAAAACCATCATTACATGTGATCGTGGAGGGCGTTGATTGGCCTTCTCCAGCTATAAATGAGGAAAGGGCGGAGCCCCCGTCGCCCATCTTTTCCCATTCCGCTTGCTTCTTCCTCTGCTCCACCACTGACTCCAATGGCGCCGTCAAAGAGGTTCTTCGCCGCAGAGAAGGGAAAGGCCCCCCGCGAGGGGCTCGACTCGAGGACGCGGCCGTCCCCGTAAGCACACCGCAACCCCCGCCATGGCCCCCCGATCTCGCGGTGGCGCCACTGCGCGAGGCAGCGGTCGTTGTAGTTGCGGGAGCCCTGTTGACGAAGGGAGACGCGCCATGGTCGCGCGGCCTCCCAGGCCGCACTTCCATTCTACAGAGGTGTTGCCGGAGTTTGTTCTCTAGTCGGAGGATCCGGCTGGCAACTGGCTTCAGCTTCCGCGCTTCTTTACCGACGAGCTGCCGGCTTCCGGTCCAGGCGGGCTCTAGCTGCAGGCGGACAGTTGCTGCAGCCGGGCTTCTTGGGTTGCGGTTGAGGTCTCCGTCACGGACAACATGGCTCTGGCCCTCGATTGGCAGACGTTCGCCCGCGAGCGCGGCCTGGGCAGGCGGTGCACCCTCCATTTCAAGTACGATGGTGATGCGACCCTCTATGTGAGGGTGTTTGGGGAAGATGGTCGCTGCGCCGGATGCTACCCCGAGGTGAACAACGGCGAGGAGGTGCTCGGCCTTGGCGATGGTCGGGACGAGGGGGAGGGCGAACCCGCCGGCCGCGCCTCGTCCAGCTACGGTGGCTCTTCTCTCGGTGATAGCTCCAGCAGCGGCGGCTACGACCAGCCGCCACGCCGCCGCGCTCACTCCGAAGGTGGTAGCGGGTCGTCTCATTGCCGCGCCTCCGTGAAGCGCGAGGAAGGATCCGGCTAAGCCCGGGACGTCGCCGAGGGCCTGCCCCCATGGACCGATGCAGGGGCAAGCACCACTTTTGTTTTATTCTTCCTTTCTTTCCTACATCAAAAATGAAACCAGTGTGGGCCCGGAGGGGCGTGTATCGAACTATGATTCCTCAATCATTATGCTATGCTTGTTGTTTCCGTGCTATGCCGTTATTTTGTACAGGGATAACTTAGCTTGGCCCGTTCGGGGCAGCCTCTTCTTCACGAGGCAGTTGGTTCCTCGTGCCCGTCTTGACTTGGTGGTCGCTCAGGAACTGCAAAAATTCATTAGGAAGCTCACTAGGAAACTTGTCGTTCACCCAAGCCTTGGCCCGGTGCGTCATTTCACGGTACCCAAGGGGCACTGATTTAGGGGAGATGCGCCAACTTGTGGGTTCGAACGAGAGTGCCTCGCGAGAAAGCAGACAGAAGGCAGGTAGAGGAAAAAACGCTCGCGAGGGCACCTGCCTAGCCCCCTCGTGAGGTATACGAGAGAGAGAACACAGGTGAACTAGAGTCGGAAATAGCGGGAAAAGGCGATGGAACCAAATCAGCAAGGAACACTAGAAGCAAACTTCGATTAAAAGAGGGCGAGCCAACTACGGAAAGCAAATGAGAAGCCGCGTCCGGCACCTAGTCTAGTCTTCAAGTCTTCTCACCAGCGCGGAGCTAAGTGCCACCACTAGGCGTGGGAGGGAGCCCCCAAGGCCCGAGGGCGGCTCTCTAGAGACTCCGGGGCGTGTATAGCCCCACTCATTATCACGTGGGAGTGTCACGGGCGGCGATTCTTCACAGGCACTAGGCCTTTCTTCACAGGCACTGGGCCTTGCTTCATGGGTAGAACTTCCGGAGGTGCTGGATGTTCCAGGCGTTCTAGATGGGCACCCCGTCCTGCGTCTCCAGGCGCGCGGCGCTAGGCCTGGAGATATGGACGACCTTGAACGGGCCTCCCACATAGGTGAAAGCTTGTGCAACCCTTCCCTGGAGAGGACCCGCCTTAGGACAAGGTCGCCCGCTTCGAGTGTCCTGGAACGGATGTTGCGGCAGTGGTATCCCCGCAGCGCCTGCTAATACCTTGCCGCCCTCAGCGCGGCCTCGCGGCGACGTTCCTCCCCCAGCACGAGGTCCATCCCCCGCATGGCGTCCCGCTGCGTTTCATCAAATGCCAGGACCCATGCGGAGCAAAGCTTGACCTCGTGAGGGAGGACTGCTTCGGCTCCGTAGACGAGGAAGAACGGGGTCTCACCCGTCGGCTTGGTGGCGGTGGTGCGGATGGACCACAACACGGACTGGAGTTCGTCGTGCCAGCCCCTGCCACAGGCCTCGAGCTTCTTCTTGAAGGTCCTGGTCTTGAGGCCCCTCAGGACCTCTGCGTTAGCGCGTTCAGCCTGACCATTGCTCCTGGGGTGCGCCACCGAAGCATAGCAGATCTGCGTTCCAAGGTTAGCACAATATGTTTTGAAGAGGTTACTAGTGAACTGCGAGCCGTTATCGGTGATGATGCGGTTGGGAACCCCGAAGCTGCTCACAAGACCCTTGATGAACTTGACTGCGGAGCCGGCCGGGATAGTGCATACAGCTTCCACTTCCGCCCACTTGGTGAACTTGTCGATGGCGACGTAGAGGTAGCGCTAGCCCCCAGGCACTCAAGGGAATGGGCCCAAGATGTCCAAACCCCAGACCATGAACGGCCACGTGAGCGGAATGGTCTGGAGGCCCTGAGTCGGCTGATGGATCTGCTTGGCGTGGAACTGGCAGGCTTCACAGGACTTCACCAGCTCGGCTGCGTCGTTGAGCGCCGCGGGCTAGTATAATCCGCTGCGGAATACCTTGCCGACGAGGGTCCGTGATGACGAGTGGTGCCCGCAGTCCCCGTCGTGTATGTCAATCAGGAACTCCTTCCCCTGGTCTCTGGAAATGCAATGCAGTGAACCATCATTTGGTCGCTTCCTGTACAACTCACCGTCCTGGATGTTGTATGCCGTGGCTTGCCGGGCCACGCGCTCTGGGTCCTCCTCCTCCTTCTCCAGCAGCGCCCCCTGCATCAGATATTCCTTGAATTCCTTGGTCCAGCTTCCTTCCTTGGGCTCGAGCACCCAGAGCAGGCGGGCTCCTGAGGTTGGGCCACAGGCTGGGGCTCCTGTGGCAGGCGGCTGTGGGAGCTCTTCCCGAGGCTGAGCTGCGCTTGAAAGTGGCGGTGTCACTGATGGCTTGAAGAGCCGTTCTTCAAAGACACCAGGCTCTTTGGGATGTCGTTTGGATGCTCTCTTGGCGATGCCGTCAGCTTCCTTGTTGGTGCCCCGGGGCACGTGCTGCAACTCCAGGCCCAAGAACTGCTTCTCCATCTTGCGCACCTCCATCAGGTACGCCTCCATATGTTCGTCCTTCGGCTCATACACCTTGTTGGAGAAGTTGACGAGGAGCTGCGAGTCGCCCTTGACGGTGAGGCGCTTCACCCCTAGAGCTGCCGCGACCTTTAGGCCAGCTATGAGGCCTTCGTATTCTGCGATGTTGTTGGAGATCCTCGCCCTGCTGAAAGCAGAGCTGCACAACATAGTAGAGCTTGCCCTGAGTGGGCGAGATGACCACTGCTCCAGCCCCCGTGCCCTGGTGCGTGAAGGCACCATCGGAATACATGACCCAACCGTCTGGCGCCTCGCTTCCTGGTGAGGTGGATCGGTCTTCGCCTACTCCAAGTGTCAGGGCATCCGTCCATTCCGCCACAAAATCAGCGAGCGCGGCTCCCTTGATGACCCTGGTAGTGCTGAACTCCAACTAGAATGCTTGCAGCTCGATGTTCCACTCAGCAACCCTTCCAGCAAAGTTGGGGCTCCTGAGCACCCTCTCCAATGGGTAGGTTGAGACGACCTTGATGGGGTGGACCTAGAAGTAGTGCCGCAACTTGCCCGAGGCCAACAAGAGCGTGACCAGGAGCTTCTGAGGCATGGGATATCGCGCTGAAAAAATACACTGGGTGCTCAACGAGAGCTGGCGTGTTGCTGAGGCTCGCGTCTTGCAGAAGCTGGGACGTCTCCTGAGGTGGTGGAGCTCCTGATGCATGATCGCTTGCGAGAATCTCGACGACGTCGTCTCGCGGAGCTTGGTCTTCAGTTGACGCTGCTAAGGCTCTCGCGGCGCCTTTCCTCGATCTTAAGGCCGCTTGGTACAGTAGCTTCGCAATGGCGTGACCTTGGCTTGGTGCTCTTCCTGAACTGCCACCAGCGCCGCGCTGGCTGAGTACGAGGTGGCGACAAGTTAGAGTACTAGAGGCTCGAGAGGTCGTAGTGCTACCATCACCGGGGGGCTGGTCAGGTATCTCTTGAGGTCTTGAAAAGCTCGTTCGGCCTCCCGGTCTACTCGAATGGGCCCTTCTTCTTCATCAGCTTGAAGAAAGGTAGGGCGCGCTCTCCCAGCTTGGAGATGAAGCATCCCAACGCAGTTACCCGACCAGCTAGCTTCTGCATTTTCTTGAGGGTCTGCGGTGGGCTCATGTCCTCAGTGGCCTTGATCTTCTCTGGGTTCGCCTCGATCCCTCAGTGGGACACGAGGAATCCCAGCAGCTTGCCGGAAGGGACACCGAACACGCACTTCTCCGGGTTAAGCTGCAAGTTCACCTGGCGCAGGCTCGCGAAGGTCTCCTCCAGATCTTGGATCAAGGTCCTTGCCTCCCGAGACTTCACTACAATGTCATCAACATAGGCCTCTGTGTTTCTCCCGAGCTGCCGCCCTAAGGCGATGTGCATCAGCCGCTGAAAGGTCGCGCCCGCGTTGCGCAGTCCGAAGGGCATGCAGGTGTAGCAGTACACTCCACACGGGGTCAGGAAGACTGTCTTCTCTACATCTTCTACCACCATCTTGATCTGGTGATCCCCTGAGAACGCATCCAGGAAGCACAGTAGGTCGCACTCTGCGGTGGAGTCAACGATCTGGTCGATGCGCGGGAGCGGGAACAGATCTTGGGGGCAGGCCTTGTTGAGGTTGGTGAAGTCGACGCACATTCGCTCCTTTCCGCCTTTCTTCGGCACTACGACGGGGTTCGTCAGCAATTCGAGGTACTGAACTTCGCGAATGGCACCCGCCGCCTCCAACTTGCGGGTCTCTTGGATGATGAAGGCCTGCTTCTCTGTGGAGTGCCGTCTCGCCGGATGCTTCACAGGGCGTACATTGGGGCATACCCTTAAGTGATGCTGAATCACCTCTCTCGGGACCCCTACCAGCTGGTTGGGCTCCCACGCAAATATATCCTTGTTTGCACGCAAGAACTTCACCAACGCTTCCTCTTGGCTTGGGTCGAGGCCGGCGCCTATGCTAAAGGTGGCTCCTGACGTTGCGTCCTCATCGACCGACACCTGCTTGGTTTCCGCCTTGTCTTGGATGAACAGTTGCTTCTTCTTGGTTGGTGCGGCTTCCTTGGGCTCGAAGGTGCCTGCGTCGTGGGGCTGCGCCGCCACGGCGGTCTTGAGGGCGAGCTTGAGCGCTGCCAAGGCTTCCTTGGCGTCCCCCTTGATGGTGAGGACGCCCTTGCTTCCAGGCATCTTCATGAGGTTGTAGGCCGGATGGGTCGCTGCCATGACTTGGGCCAGTGCCGGGTACCCGAGAATGACGTTGTACGGGAGGCCGATGCGGGCGATGTCGAAGTCGGCCAGCTTGGTGCGGTAGTTGTCGCGCGTGCCGAAGGTGACTAGGAGGCAGATCTGCCCCAGGGAGTGGGCGGTGCCGCCACCTACCCCTGAGAAAGGCTTGCTGAGGCTGAGCCGCTCAAGTGGTACGTGAAGAAGGTTGAAGGCCTCCACGGAGAGCACGTTGAGGCCGCCGCCGCCGTCGATGATGGTCTTGGTGATGGCCACGTTGCAGATGGTGGGAGTGCAGAGCATCGGGAGCATACCCGAGCCGATACTGGTGGCGGGGTGGTCTTCTGAGTCGAAGATGAGGTTGGCCTCGGGCGCAGCTCAGCCCGGCGGAGCCCCCGAGCGCTTGGAAGCGGCGCCGATCTGGCGAAGGAATGGCTTGATATGACGGCCTGAAGGCGGTGCTTGAGAGCCGCCTAGCAAGGCCGCGACCGCATGGTGCGCCGGTGTCGCATAGCACACAGTGAAGAGGTCACGCAGCTCCGCCCAAGACGCCACCGTGGATCCGGGGAGGTTGAGCAGCCAGGCCCGCGGCGCGCCGGTGAGGGCCATGGGAAACTAGTTGGCCATGACCTTGTCGTCGCCCCCGGCCTCCTCGTATGCCAGCAGGAGAGCTGTTGGGTCCACCACACTGTCGTAGCGCAGCGGCATCTTCAGCTTGAACTTGGGTGGCCACTGCACCTGCCGCAGGGCGGGGGCCAGGGCTCGGAGCCCCCTGGCCCCGTCGTCAGCGCCGGCCGTCGAAGACGGTAGTGAGGCGCCGGCCATGAGGGCGGAGCATAGATCAGCGAAGGGAGGGCTATGGCGCATCCCTACCTGGCGCCAAATGTCGGATCTCGGGTTCCAGCAAAACCCTTAAGGTTTGAACACTGGGGTGCGCACGAAGTTCTTTAGCTCCTACCGATCCGCGTCCTAACTAGCTAAGATCTCGAGCACAAACTCGACGAACACACAACACAAAAGACACAAGATTTATACTGGTTCGGGCCACCATTGTGGTATAATACCCTACTCCAGTGTGGTGGTGCTGGATTTCCTCTCGGGCTGATGATGAACAGTACAAGGGGACGAACAGCCTCCTGAGGTTGAGGTGTTCTTGTGCTCGGTGAGCTTGTGGGTGAGAGGATGGAAGATGGTATCTCCCCCCTACTGTGGTGGCTAGTTCTACTTATATATGCCCTGGTCCTCTTCCCAAATATTGAGCGGGAAGGGATCCCACAACGGCCAGATTTGAAGGGAAACATCTAGTACAACTTATCCTGACAAAAGTGGTCTTCGCCTGGAAAGGCTCTGGTGGTGACGCCGCCTTGGGCTCCATGGTGACCTCCGTCTTGCCGTCCTGCTGGTCTTGGTCTCCTTGCACCGATATGGAAACTGTTGCTTGATACCTCGGTACTCTGCGCCCGCGCTTGCTCCCTTAGCACCAAAGAGGAAGCAAGGACACTGCGCGCTGGCGCCCACCTGATCTTGATCGTCATGGCTCACATCATGAGAACCTCATGAGGTTTGCCTCGCCTTGATCTCTCCGCCCCTCGCGAGCCAGCCTAGCGAGGCCGCTCCTGAGGAAGCCTTGCATCGTCCGCCTCGCGAGGGTCTTGAATGCCTTGTTGATGAAGGTGGGCCATACAGGCCTGCTAGCACAGCCACGCCGTGGACCACAGGCAGGCATGTCTGGGGACCCCCTTTCCTAGAACGCCGACAGCTGCAACGGCATGGGTCGTCGGTGCCACGAAGCACGCGATGAACAGATCGCGTAGCTCCTCCAAGGATGCCACCGAAGATTCTGGCTGGCTGAGCAGCCAGGAGTGCGGCACACCGTGAGAGCCATGGGGAGCCAGTTCACCATGACCTTGCCATCACCGCCCACCGCCCAGATGGCCTCCGCGTACACCCGGAGGAACTCCGTGGGGTCCGCCGCGCCATCATACCGCGGGGGCAACACCAGCCTGAACCTCAACGGCCACCGCACCTGTCGCAAGGCGGAGGAGAAAGCTCGAAGGCATGTGATGCCTCCGAACGCGCTCGGCGGCCCGACGGGTGGGGCAGCGCCTGCCATGGGAACCATGCAGCGCGGGCGGAGTGTAGCTGATGAAGAGGCGGACCTTCGACACGCCCCTACCTAGCATGCTAGATGTCGGATTCAGGGCTCCGCAGACCCAAGGATGGTTCGAACTCTAGGGCATGTGCGAAGAACTCAACCTCTCCAGCCAACCAATTCGTCGCCCCCCACGGCCTAGTTGGATGAACAAGGAAGAAAATGGACATGACAGTTTACCTAGGTTCGGCCACCTTGCGGTGTAAGACGCTACTCCTGCTTTTTGGTGGATCTGCCTCACGAGGGGCTGAGGATGAACTAGTACAAGGGAAGAACAACCTCGCGAGGTCTGCTCTGTTGAGGGTGGAAAGGATGCGATCTCGAGCCCCTTGCTATGGTGGTGGCTAACCTATATTTATAGTGGCCTCGATCCTGTCCCCCCCCCCCCCCCGAACATAGGCGGGAAGGGATCCCACAATGGCCAATTTGGAAGGGGACAACTAGTACATCTTATCCTGAAGAAAGGTGGTCTTCACGTGCAAAGCTTCTGGTCGTGACGCTGCGGTGGACACGGTGATGACATCCGTCCTGCCGTCCTAGCGGTCCTGGTCTCGTTGCACTGTAATGGAAACCATTGCCTGATTCCTCGGGACCCCGCGCCTGCGCTTGCCTCCTTAGCACCAAAGAGGAAACTGGCCCCTCTCAGACCCGACGCCTTGCTTTGGCCTTGGTCGTCATGGCTTGCGTCACCCCAACCTCATGAGGTTGGGCACCTGCATAGAAAAGTCAGCTCCTCAGAAGGCCACCTAGAAAGGCTACCCACTCCGGAGGTCTTGGTGTCACCCGCCTCGCGAGGCTTGGCCCCTCGCAAGTGTCTTGTCTTGATGGTCGCGTAGAGGCGACGTACCAGGCCGCCGATGGAGCCACGCCGTGGGCTGCAGGCAGGCAAGTCTGGGTACCCTGGTTCCCCGAACACCGACACACATATGAAGATAAGTTTAGATGTTGTTCAAAAAGTCTTCTCACGTCACTTTTGGGCCAAGAGAAGATAGAGTCCAAGTCTCTCACGTTCTGGACTCAGATTCGGACTGCGCAGACATAGCTGACTCAAAACACCAAGATTTCTTTCACCCGGACTCCGAATTGGGTGATTCGTTTTTTTGTTGGCAAGTCGATTTTGTGCTCTTTCCAGCCCAATTTGATTCATCTTCAAATTCGTCTGGAGCGTTGAGATATTGACGAAACAATCAGACGCTACAGCAGAATCCGAGTAAAACTACAAGTTCAAAGGTCTTGCATCACCTCCACTTGGGCCCATGAGCCTTGTACGATCTAGGGTTGGTTTTAGGATGCCTTGGGACATCCTCCCACCTCCTTGGCCACCACCGCTTGCTCCTATATAATTAGATCAATCTAGCAGATTTTTCTTTGGGTTTTAATTAGTTAAAAGTTAGCCACTTCTGCAATTTCGTGTACTTCGTTTGTGTCCAACGACCAGACCAAGACCGCTTTTAGAATCCCACTTGTATCAACAATTCATATATATTCGCAATATTCAGATTGCTTTATCGTATTCTTGCTTGTTTTTAATTGCTTACAGAAATAGACCTTCGTGGTCAGGTTGATCGTGCTCCGGCATGGTCAATAACCTCTCAGAGTTGGTTTAGCGATTGCTAAGGTAGTTGTATCATCAAAGTCATCTACACCAAATCGATAGATATCACCTCATCTAAAGATCGGGCCCCTTGCCTCTATCAAGTGGTATCCATAGATCAGGACACCCCGCCTCTATCAAGTGGTACCAGTTTTCAAGTTGCTCGGTGAGAATTTCTGGTTATCCATAGATTAGATTTATTTTATTACCTATTGTCCAAGAAAAACCATCAAAAGTTAGATATGTTCATCCTTTATCCAAGCCAGTCTGAGCCTTCGCAATTTTCTTTCTATTGCTTGCATAGTTGAATTATCGGTTGCATCGTCGTGTCCAGTTCATTGTCTTAGTGTCTAGTTCGTTTAAAGTTTCGAGTTCTATTCACACTAGTCACACCGCCGCTGCATCGTTATCCCTCTTCTGCTGTCCACCACCCCATCCATCAATTTCCACCATGTGCTACCCACCGTTCATTGTCATAATCATAGTTGAGGTCGTTCACATCTTCGCTTGATCCAATCTGGATCTTATCTAGTTTGTTTTGGAAAGAGGAAGAGAGAGAGAAAAGACAAAGAAAAAAAAAGAAAAAAGTTTAACAAAAAAGTCAGAGAAAAAAGGAGTGAAATAAAACAAAGAAAAGTGTGAGAAAAAAAGAGAAGAAAAAAATTCGGATCTATCTAGACTCAATCTCGTAGCTGAACTCGAATTGGACTATGTTTTCGGCACTATTCTGTAAAACAGGCGTATCTTCGTCATACGAAATCTGGTTTAGCTCCGCGAGTACTCAAATTAAAGCTGGCAATGAGCCGCATCTGAATAGTTGCACAAGCTATTTCAATAGTTGACACCTCAAAATTGGCTTCTAAATAGGTTTTTTTCCCTCCGAAGTTCATGAACACAGCTTGTTCCAGTTTTTTAGGCCAGTTTTAGAATTTTTTGACTCCTCATATCAACTCGGAATTGAGTGATTGTTTTTGTGCTTGAGAGCTTCAGTCAGTGCCATTCTTGAGAAAAATTATCATAAAATTGGCACAAACTTTTCCAGAGGAAAGATGGAGAGAGAGATGTTGGTATATCCCGCTTGGCAGTTGTTCTCATCATTATGTTTACTGCCATAGTGATCTTCACTTATATCTTGTTGTCAGAGCTACTTCATATCCTTTATTGATGCAAGTTGTGATGCGCTGTGACATCATTAGTGTTCTAGACAAACATGTATACGTACCATCGTTGAGCGTTTATTCAACATTGCATCTTTGAATTGATTAGTGCTTATCTTTTACTACCATATATTTAAGCCTTCCAAGCTCCACACATTTATACACCATGTATACGTACGTTCCCTTGGCAATTGCTTTACTCAATCTTCAGAGTTATTTGACACTGCTGGTTGCCTGTCACCACCTATTGCATGGTAAGAACTTGTAAGATATTGATATTTGCTTTTACGATGAATGCTTTGCCACCGCATCCTAGGAGTTCATAGGAACATTATTCTCGAATTTTGTTTCTTTTTATCCTAATCATGATAGGTTCCGGAGATAGAAGTTCTTGGACGATGGACACATGTTCACCATGATGAGAGGTGGGACAACACACACAAGCACATGGTCAAGTTATCTCTTTACCATCATTTGAGGTCAGATTTAATCCTGATATTTATCTATCTTGGAAGCTTGAAGTAGAACAAGTTTTTAGTCAACATGATTTTTCTGAACTTGAGAGAGTATGAGCTCCCACTTGAGCATTTACTGGTTTTTCTTCTGTTTGGTGGAGTGTACATTATAAGAAAAACATTGATAACCAACCCACAACTTGGAAAGATTTGAAAGTTGTAATGAGATAATAATTTTTCCTCCTTACTATCGTCATGAATTCACTACTACAGGATGCTGCTAACGTGACACTACGATCAGAGACCCTTCGACGGAACTGTGTGCGATGCAATAATCACAAACGGTAGTGTAAAAAACCATCAAAAAAGGTGCAAAACGTTTGCGATGATGGATGCATCAAACACGGTTCAGATTTTAGTTGCGTGCGTGATTCAGGACATATGGTTCAGTTCAATTAACCATTTTCGATGAGGAGGAACAAAAGAAACGGGCAGCCAGATGAAGGTGTGTGCGATGTATAGCATACAGTTCACTCGGATGAACTGTTTGTGATTAGGCAACACAAAGGAAACGGTCAGCCAGATCAAGGTGTGTGTGATGTACATCATACAGTTCACTCGGATGAATTGTTTGTGATTAGGCAACACAAAAGAAACGGTCAACCAGATCAAGGTGTGTGCGATGTACGACATGTGGTTCACCCGGATGAACTGTTTGCGTTGAGACAAGAGAACAAAAACGATTCAATATAACAAATACCATAAATATTGCAAGGTTCAAATTCAAAGATTACAATGCCCAAATTCAAACATTGCAAACCACGTCATTTCTGAAAAGGGATCAGCCGCTGAGAAGTCATGTGTCGGTTTGACACAATGATTTCCAATTGCTTTGCCATATGCTCTTCCAATACGAAGTTTGGCATTTTTGGAGGCACTTCCATTCCACAGTACCAGCCGGCTCTGATAATCATACCATTTATCTTTCCTAATTAAATGTGTGTTCAACCTCATCATCTTTAGCACCTTTGCTCTGGCAAGAAAGAATCTGGCTAGTGTAATCTCAGGTGGGGTCCCTCGGTAGGAGTTCAAAGTAATATTTGAGAGATGCAGATCCAGGCATTCGATGTGATTGTCGTTATAAACATCTTCCACCGGGCCTAATATGCACTGCAAAAGAAGAGAACGTGTTAGTGCCTACATGCAGTTTTGAACACTGCCACACGCCCATTTGGTTTGCAGGATTTGTAAAATGCACCAATGTGCCATCTTCGATCTCGCATGATTAACATGGGCATTTGATTACAATCTAGAAACATGTAGTGTTCTTCACAAGGGGTTGGATTGGATGAAAAAATCCCTAAGAAAACTAGTACAGATGAATCCAAAGGAGAAATGCTTATGGACGATTGTAACCATATGAATGAAGCAACCAATATGGGGTGGGGGTGTATGTCCTAAATTCCTCCAAAATTCCTTCAGAAATCGTAGTACATTGTCATTCTAAACTTGGGAAAAGGTGGAAAAATTGAACTCCCTTATGGTTAACATTTAATAGGAAAGGAACATCACCTCGATATACAGCTTCTTCAGGCACAGAAAGCATCTCAGGCAGCTGAAAACTTGGTCCAGGTTGGGGACGACATATTCTAGTGCCAAGACCTTCACTGTGCCCAGAGTCTAGGTAAAACTTCGATGGATGACAGACGAACATACATCTTCAAAACTAGAAATAACGTTGATATCAAGAAGGAGAGGTATATAAGGCGACCGTTGTACCTGAAAGTTGTAGTATTTGACAGACGAGTAGCCCACCACTTACAATTTCGGCGCAGAAATGACATCGATTCTTGTTGGACCTTTTTGATCAACTACAAGTAATCTCTCAAGTGAAGGTATGTCCTGGATGACCATATTGTGGTCCACCTTTTGTGATCTCTCGTAAAGACCAAAGAACACACATAAATAGTGTGAAGAGTCCTGGAGGTGATGTGCAAGGTACTCGACCAATTCATCGCCTGAAGACGAAGGAACTCGAGTGAAGTACAGCCGCGGAGCAGGCGCTCCATGTCATCCTTTGGGATGCGGATGGCAACGAGCTCGAGGTGCTTCAGTTGTGGTAGAAAAAGAGCGGGCGCGTCATTAAGGGGGGATGACAGTTCGTGAACTTGGCGAGGCGCAGCGTGGGCGTGAAGCGGAGCGCGGACGTTGGCAGCAAGCTCATATGCCCATCATTAAAACTTAGCTTCTCGAGCTGATCTATGGCGCGGGATCGGAACCACTTGTCAAGCTTGGCTCGCTCCTTGCCATAGGAATGGAACTTGCCCGCGATACGGTCTTTGATTGGGCCATGCCGAGGATCTGGGAGAACGCATCCAAGCTTTGGCGATAGCCATGGCAGAGCTTGTGGGCCTGGAGGAGGTCGATAGGGGTGCGGAGCCATAGGGTGCACCACCGTCGAGAAACGGCGGCTGTCCTTGCCCGATTTTGGATTGGGAGGGGGATATGATGACTATCAACATATCATCGGGGAGGTTGTTGATGAAGCCTAGGCCTGCTGGAGTCGCTTGCGGTTTTTTCTCTTCCCGCCTCTGCTTGTTGGCAGCCTCGTTCTCCACCTCTTCAGCGGGGAAGGAAACCACTGTCTCCATATTCACGCCGTGCTCTGGTGCTTCAGCAGCCCTGGCGTCGCCACTCCCTCTGATGGGGCGGTTCGGCGACATCCTCGTTCACTGATGGCTTTGAGGACTCAGAGCGGCATTGAGAATGCGGGCGGAGAGAGAGGAATTGTCTGTGTGGCGAGGATGGGCGGTGCGGCCGCTCGGCAACGCCATTAATATAGACCAGTGGGAGCGAGGCGGGCGGCGGTCCAAGGCTATCTCGCTTCCCGGTGAGAACGACTGCTTAATCTCTAGTATGAATGAAATCTATGCTTAATTACTGAATTTTAGTTGCAAAAAATAGATGGCGAAATTGATTTTTAGCAGCATATTTTGACAAATCGCAGTGTCTCTTGGCTTAGCGCCGAAGTCTGGCTTTAATTGGCATACCGTAATCTAAACCGTTTGCGTTCAAGAGATGCACAGATCCTGCGTTGAGTAGCTTGTACGCTTCCCGGTGAGCCTGCGCACCAGACTGCGCTCGCACGCCTCCCGTTCAGTCAAGCAACTGTTCACACGGCACCTCCTATAGACGTTAAAACCAAGACACATGGCGTCACGTGAATGGTTAACCGAACGCACACGATTTGAATTATACAAATGCTTGAGATATTAAAGTGGCAGCTATTTTTTTCAAAATGCTTTTGTTGGCTGTCATTATTCGAGTCCGCCTTCTCTCAAAATGGACACAAAAATACCACAGCATGTCGAGTGCCCTTCCATGATAGCATGCAAAGTTTCATGAATTTCAGACGAGTTTTTGATTTACTAGAATTTAAAAACAAAGTATCTTAATATTTTGCCGGCAATCAACGGTGCCCTGGTGTTTGAAATTCATTCCCATTTCTTGCATGGGACCTAAGCATGCATCCAACGACACAAATTTGATTTTTCAACCAATTTATATGCACTGGAGCATGCACATGTAGTTCAAATTTGAATTATGCACATAAATGCATTGAAAACTCAGTTAATGCATAAAAATGTCTGAACGAACCCCGAAAAATAACAAAAATTCACACAACACTCTTGTTGTTCTATGTTGACACGAGAAAAAATTTGAAAACAATAAGAAGCAATGGATATCGTTTCGTCCCCAAAGGTGGGGCGTTCCTTACAGAAAACCATCATGCTTGTTGTGAGAAGCATATACCCAAACCTGCCCCAAATGGGACACAAAATTTACCACGGCATGTCGATGCCGCTCCATGATAGCATGCCAAGTTTCTTGAATTTCAGACGAGTTTTGGATTTACTCGAATTAAAAAACCAGGAATCTCAATGTTTAGCCGGCAATCAACGGTGCCCTGGTGTTTGAAATTCATTCCCATTTCTTGCATGGCACCTAAGCATCCACCCAAGGACACATGTTTGATTTTTCAACCAATTTATATGGACTGGAGCATGCGCATGTAGTTCAAATTTGAATTATGCACATAAATGGATTGAAAACTCACATAATGCATAAAATGTCCAAACGAACCCCGTAAAATCACAAAAATTCACACAACACTCCTGTTTTTCTATGTTGACACGAGAAAAAAATTGAAAGCAATCAGAGGAAGAGGATATCGTTTCGTCCCCAAAGGTGGGACGTTCCCTACCAAAAACCATCATGCTTGTTGTGAGAAGCTCCGGTTTGTGAGAAGCATATACCCAAACCTGCCCCAAATGAGACAAAACTTTTACTACAGCATGTTGATGCCGCTCCATGATAGCATGCCAAGTTTCATGAAATTCAGACGAGTTTTGGATTTACTAGAATTTAAAAATCAGGAATCTCAATGTTTTGCCGGCAATCAATGGTGCCCTGGTGTTTGAAATTTATTCCCATTTCTTGCATGGGACCTAAGCACGCACCCAAGGAAACAGATTTGATTTTTCAACAAATTTATATGCACCGGAGCATGTGCATGTAGTTCAAATTTGAATTATGCACATAAATGCATTGAAAACTCAGTTAATGCATAAAAATGTCCAAACGAACCCCGCAAAATCACAAAAATTCACACAACACTCCTGTCATTCTATGTTGACACGAGAAAAAAAATTGAAAGCAATAAGAGGCAACGAATATCGTTTCGTCCCAAAGGTGGGACCTTCCCTACCGAAAACCATCATGCTTGTTGTGAGAAGCTCCGGTTTGTGAGAAGCATATACCCAAACCTGCCCCAAATAGGACAAAATTTTTACCACGGCATGTTGATGCCGCTCCATGATATCATGCCAAAGTTTGATGAATTTCAGACGAGTTTTGGATTCACTAGAATTTAAAAATCAGGCATCTCAAAGTTTTGCCGGCAATCAACGGTGCCCTGGTGTTTGAAATTCATTCCATTTCTCGCATGGGACCTAGCATGCACCCAAGGAAACAGATTTGATTTTTCAACCAATTTATATGCACTGGAGCATGCACATGTAGTTGAAATTTGAATTATGCACATAAATGCATTGGAAACTCAGACGATGCATAAAAATGTCCGAACGAACCACGAAAAATCAAAAAGTTCACACAACACTCCTGTTGTTATATGTTGACACGAGAAAAAAATTGAAAACAATAAGAGGCAATGGATATCGTTTCGTCCCCAAAGGTGGGGCATTCCCTACCGAAAACCATCATGCTTGTTGTGAGAAGCGCCGGTTTGTGAGAAGCATATACCCAAACCTTCACCAAATGGGACAAAAAATTTACTATGGCATATTGATGCCGCTCCATGATAGCATGCCAAGTTTCATGAATTTCAGACGAGTTTCGGATTTACTAGAATTAAAAAACCCGGAATCTCAATGTTTTGCCGGCAATCAACGATGCCCTGGTGTTTGAAACTCATTCCCATTTCTTGTATGGCACCAAAGCATCCACCCAAGGACACATATATTATTATTCAACCAATTTATATCCACTGGAGCATGCGCATGTAGTTCAAATTTGAATTATGCACATAAATGCATTGAAAACTCACATAATGCATAAAAATGTCCAAACGAACCCCGGAAAATCACAAAAATTCACACAACACTCTTGTTGTTCTATGTTGACACGAGAAAAAAATTTGAAAGCAGTAAGAGGCAACGCATATCGTTTCGTCCCCAAAGGTGGTACGTTCCCTACCAAAAACCATCATGCTTGATGTGAGAAGCTCCGGTTTCTGAGAAGCATATACCCAAACCTGCCCCAAATGAGATAAAAAATTTACCACAGCATGTTGAGGCCGCTCCATGATAGCATGCCAAGTTTCATGAATTTCAGACGAGTTTTGGATTTACTAGAATTTAAAAATCAGGCATCTCAATATTTTTCCGGCAATCAACGGTGCCCTGGTGTTTAAAATTCATTCTCATTTCCTGCATGGGACCTAAGCATGCACCCAAGGACACAAATTTGATTTTTCAACCAAGTTATATGCATCGGAGCATGCGCATTTAGTTCAAATTTGAATTATGCACATAAATGCATTGAAAACTCAGTTAATGCATAAAAATGTCCAAAAAAATTCCAAAAAATCACAAAAAATCACACAACACTCCTGTCATTCTATGGTGACACCAGAAAAAAAATTGAAAGCAATAAGAGGCAACGGATATCGTTTCGTCCCCAAAGGTGGGATGTTCCCTACCGAAAACCATCATGCTTGTTGTGAGAAGCTCGGGTTTGTGAGAAGCATATACCCAAGCCTGCCCCAAATGGGACAAAAAATTTACCACGGCATGTTGGTGCCGCTCCATGATAGCATGCCAAGTTTCATGAATTTCAGACGAGTTCTGGATTTACTAGAATTTAAAAATCATGCATCTCAATGTTTTGCCGGCAATCAACGGTGCCCTGGTGTTTGAAATTCATTCCCATTTCCTGCATGGGACCTAAGCATGCACCCAAGGAAATAGATTTGATTTTTCAACCAATTTATATGCACTGGAGCATGCGCATGTAGTTCAAATTTGAATTATGCACATAAATGCATTGAAAACTCACATAATGCATAAAAAAGTCCAAACGAACCCCGGAAAATCACAAAAATTCACACAACACTCCTATTGTTCTATGTTGACATGAGAAAAAAATTTGAAAGAAGTAAGAGGCAACGGATATCGTTTCGTCACCAAAGGTGGGACGTTCCCTACCGAAAACAATCATGCTTGTTGTGAGAAGCTCTGGTTTGTGAGAAGCATATACCCAAACCTGCCCCAAATGGGACAAAAATTTTACCACCGCATGTTGATGCCGCTCCATGATAGCATGCCAAGTTTCATGAATTTCAGACGAGTTTTGGATTTACTAGAATTTAAAAATCAGGCATCTCAATGTTTTGCAGGCAATCAACGGTGCCCTGGTGTTTGAAATTCATTCCCATTCCTTGCATGGGACCTAAGCATGCACCCAAGGACACAGATTTGATTTTTTAACAAATTTGTATGCACCGAAGCATGCGCATGTAGTTCAAATTTGAATTATTCACGTAAATGCATTGAAAACTCGGTTAATGCAAAAAAAATGTCCAAACGAACCCTAAAAAATCACAAAAAATCACACAACACTCCTCCCATTCCATGTTGACACGAGAAAAAAATTGAAAGCAATAAGAGGCAACGGATATCATTTCGTCCCCAAAGGTGGGACGATCCCTACCAAAAATCATCATGCTTGTTGTGAGAAGCTCCGGTTTGTGAGAAGCATATACCCAAACCTGCCCCAAATGGGACAAAAAATTTACCATGGCATGTTGACGCCGCTCCAAGATAGCATGCCTAGTTTGATGAATTTCAGACGAGTTTTGGATTTACTAGAATTTAAAAATCAGGCATCTCAATGTTTTTCCGGCAATCAACGGTGCCCTGGTGTTTGAAATATATTCCCATTTCTTGCATGGGACCTAAGCATGCACCCAAGGAAAAAGATTTGATTTTTCTACCAATTTATATGCATTGCTTGCACGCCAAGGAGGGCCTCTTGAGCATCGTGCCTCAGGAGCTCTTACCGGACCTTGGGCCGCTCACCTCCTGGCCTTGACCACGGCATCGCGACCTGGCATACTAGCGATGGTCGAAGCCTGCTTGGGAGTTGGGACCTCCCGGCGTAGAGCGCTAAGCTACCGCAAGGATGAAAAGGGGGGACAATGCCAAAGCAAGATACGCAACCACAATCTTATAGTCAGAATAATAAGCGCGAGAGCAAAAGCATTACAGTTTCTTTACACACCCACATGGGGTTTGTCTCGATTCCTCGCGGGGAACAAAAGAAGAAAAACTTCAAGGGGTCCTAACTACGGGCGTCGCCGCCGATGCCATAATCAACAGTGGGCCACGAGAGGCCGGTGCCAACCCCATCCAGGTCATCGACGACAACGAGCAGATGCCGCTGCCGTGCTAGGCCACGGCGGGAGCTCGGTGGCGCGTAGCTGCAGTCGCTCGTCTCCGGAGACACATCAAGCTCGAGAGAGTCGCTGGACTTCTAGGAGCCGTCGCTGCTGCTGGAGGAGCTGTCGGTAGGGCTGGGGGCAGGATCGACGCCTGCTGCTATGCCATCCTGGCGGCTCCCTCTAGGGCAGCACTCCAGGTGGCGGCCTTCCTCGTCAAAGACTTGAAGAACAGAGTGGAGGCACCGTCGTAATCGAAGTGGATGGCGAGGGCCCCCTCCGCATGGCAAGCGCCGGCGACCTCGCCCCATCCACGGGTCATGAAGATCTTGCCCGGGGAGACGACCTCGACCTCCGCCCCCGTGGCCAGAGTGCTGCACTCGGCATGCTACAGCCACAGCTCAAGCGGTCCCCTTGGTGGCATCTCCTCGACGAAGAATCGCGGGAGCTGGATCCACGTGCGTGGTGACATCGCTGCCCATACCACGAACTCGTGCGAGGAGCCCTCGGCATGGGTTCATGGGCCGGTGGCTCGTGCAACCACAGCTTGGCCACCACGGCCGTGACGCGAGCGGCTCAGGGCGCTGCCTCCTCCTTCGGAGCCTTGCGCTTGGGCGTAGAAGGCAGGGGGTAGCCGGGAGGAGGCCGTTCATACCAAGGCCGCGTCACCTCCAACCCCGCGCCAGCGTCGCGGGAGCAGCTGAACCTCTTCTTCGGCGGAGGTGGCCCCTGCTCCTCGTGGGGGGTTTTTCCCTTCTCAGCGATGGAGAATCTCCTTATCGGCCCCATGAGTATCGCGGCAACATGGCAAGGCGAGGAAAAAGAAGAAGGAGCAGGTGACAAGAAGAAGGAGATGAGCAACGGGGGCTTCGCCCCTCTCCTCATTTATAGCTAGAAGGAGGCCAACCGCCGGCCTCCACAATTGCATGTAATGATGATCTTTTCTTTGCATGCATCAGGGTCTAATCAAGTCGAACGGTTGCCGAGGCAGCATGGGGAAGCAGAGGCGCCCACGTCCCATCAATCGCCACGCGTCAACTGAGGCCGTAGGCTGTTGGGGCCAGTGGCGCTCCACACTTTCCCTTTGGCTTCGCCTCAAAGCCAAGTTCGAGCGCGCCTTGGGCCCGGGGGCTACTGTCGGCGTCCTAGGAACGGGAGTACCCAGACTTGCCTGCCTGCGGCCCGCGAGTGTGGCCCCATCAACGGCCTGATACGGCCCAGCTTCAGCAGAACAACTCAAGACCCTCGCGAGGGGCCAAGCCTCATGAGGCGGATGACACCAAGACCTCCCTAGGGGCAATCTAACTAGGCTGGCTCCCGAGGAGCGGAGATATCTATGCAAGGGGCACCTCACGAGGTTCACATGACGTTAGTCATGACGACCAAGGCCAGGCGGGCGCCAGCGGGCGCAGTGTACCAGTTTCCTAGGCATCAGGCAAAGGTTTCCATATCGGTGCAACAAGACCAAGACCAGCAGAACGGCAGGACCGAGGTCATCGCAGAGCCCACAGCAGAGTCACCACCAGAGCCTTTGGCAGGCGAAGACTACTTTTGTCATGATAGCTTGTACTAGTTGTCCCCCTTCAAACTTGGCTGTTGTGGGATCCCTTCCCGCCTAAACATTTGGGAAGAGGACTAAGGCCACTATAAATAGGACCTAGCCACCACCATAGCAAGGGACGGATCATTCGGATCATCCTCACACCCACCAGCTCATCAAGCTGAAGAACAACTCACCTCCCGAGGTTGTTCATCCACTGTATTAGTTCACCCTCAGCCCCTCGAGGCAATCCACCACACATTGGAGTAGGGTATTACACCGCGAGGTGGCCCGAACCAGTATAAACCCCCATGTCTCTTGTTCTTTGGGTTCATCAAGCTAGGCCATGGAATCATTGAGCGAGCGAGCTGGGGATAGAGTGTTCTTCGTGTGCACCCTAGAGTCCGAAACTCTCAAGGGTCTGTGGAACCCGTAATCCGACAACCCCGTTATGCAATGGTAAAGGAAGTAATGCAGATAAGGTTCAAGATAGTGAGACGTCCCTGTTGGTCTCCAAGAAAGCTGATAAAAACTATATTGAAGACACTGAGACAACCCCAAATTCCTGTCTTAATGTAGTGTTTGAGTTACTGGCTACTACTACTGGCACCAGCTCTTCGAACTCGCTGCCTGAGTCAGTTCGGCTTCTTGAGTCTCAACTTCAAGTTGAAAGACATCGATCGGATGTTATGCGATAGGAAGCCGAAGGACTGAGGAAGTCCCTGCAGAATTCAGATGTATACTTTCTGGTGCAACAACAAGTGCTGGAGGATTTAAGCTCCAAACAAGAGAAAGTTAATAAGCTTGCTAAGCATCTTGCCAGCATTATGGGTACCCAGGATATTGTTTCTTGAGCTCTTCTGAAGTGGTTTCAGTTCTGGACTTGTTTTGCTGCGGCGTTTATTTGCACTGGTCGCCAACTTTGACAACCAGTGTATATGGTATGCTGCTTTGTTCCCTATATTTGCACTGGTGGCGAACTTTGATGCCAAGTGGATGTAATATGTGTAATAGCCGTGATAGCCTAGCGTAAGTTGCTTGCTTATTTATTTCCTTGTTGTCTTGTTTATTTGTTTACTTGTAGTTAGTGCAGTTCTTTTTCCGCGGTTTGCCAGTGGCTGCAATAACCTATTTTTTTAAAACTAGGCCACAATAACCATGGACTACATATTTACTGCAGTTACCATGGGCCTCCTATGGGCCGTAGAAATAATGGGCCTTCTAAGGGCCATAGAAACAATGGTCCTTCTACGGTCCGTAGCATCAATGGGCCTTCTACGGGCCTTATGATCGATCGACCAAACATGGGCCAATAACAGACCGCATTATGGGTCGTAACGGGCTAGATTTGGAATCGTCCGTTCACGGGATGATAATAATGGGCCGTCGTTAATCCACTGTATTTGATGACGCTATGAAAATGGCCCAACGGATTAATGGGCATAAGCGGCCGATTGTAACCACATCTTGAATTTGGCCTAGCGAGAAAAAGGCCGATGAATGGGCCGTAAGTAACCGAATGCTGGAAATGAGCCCAAGAATAAATGGGCCCTGAGAAGGCCGAAAGATAACACGGGTTGGAAATGGCCCAATGGAATAATGGGCCATTAATTGGTATAAAGCGGTACACTGTTCATTGCGGGCCAGATTCACCATGGGCCGTTAATGGGCCAAGAGTTACAAATGGCCTCGTATGGGCCGAAAGACATCATGGGCCATACATGGACCGGAAGTTACAGCAGGATGGAATCATATTGGACGGCCCAGTTGAAGCTACTGGGCTTAATTCCGATAGGCCGTAATGGGTCGTGAGTTAGCGGGCCGTAAATGGGCTATATAAGAACATGTCGTTAACATGCTTTCTGTGGGCCGGCCCGTTACCTTTTGACCAAGTCAAAGGGCCGGCCTTTTCACCGGAATGGGCCTCTGTTGGGCCGTGCCACGTGTCGACATATCATAGGCGCCTCCTGTCCAATGAATGGATGACATCTTTCCCAACGGTGAGCCAACACATGTTTCCTCCCGCCAATGAGAATTTTACACATGGAAAATCCTCATTGGTCTGGGCTGTTAGCGGGTTATCGGATCCAAAGCCGGACCCGATAGCTTAACAAAGAACCCGTTATGGTGGATTCCACGTGTCGGTCACCCTTGACGAAAGCACTTCCATGACGCGCCATTTATCATCATGGAAGTGGACACTTCCGTGATGATAATTTTGGTAATGTCATGGAACACTTCTACGACAGCACATGTATAACTATCTTGATTCTATCATAAAATCATCATGGATGCATGACAGAAAACGTGACCTATTGTGACAATCACGTATCATCACGAAAGTGTACTTTTTTGTAGTGTTACTGGTGTCCAACTTTCCCCTTTTCTGGGCCATTGTTGCTGGGGATATGGAGGGCTGAGTGAGATGGAGAACAAAAGTCTCTGGTTCCACAGGAAGCTTCTGCGCAGCACACTTTGACACATGATCAGCTATGTTGTTTTCCACACGGGGTACGTGCTCTATTTGTAATCCGTAAAAGTGCTCCTCCAATCTCATCATTTCCTGGATGTATGCCTCCATCAATGGACTTCGGTAATCCTTGTTAACTTGTCTCACCACAAGCTGTGAATCTCCTCGAATGATCAGTCTCTTGATTCCCAATTCAGCTACAATCCTGAGCCCGACAAGGTGCCCTTCATACTCTATTGTATTGTTGGCTGCTTCTTCCCAGGCAAAATGCATTTGGACGACGTACTTCAAGTGCTCCCCGGAGGGGGCGACAAGAAGCACGCCAGCTCCCGCACCTTGTAGGGAAAAAGCACCATCAAAATACATAATCCATTCTTGGGGTGATTCCTTGCCGGGGATAGTTGTCTCTGTCACTTCCTCATCAGGGGTTGGTGTCCATTCTGCAATAAACTCTGCCAATGCCCTACTCTGAATGTTTGACGTCCTTTCAAACTTCAAACCAAAGCTGGATAACTCCAAAGCCAACTCCACTACTATGCCGGTAGCCTTAGGCTTTCGGAGTATCCTTTGCAACGGGAAACGAGTGACAACCGTGATCTCATGGACTTGGAAGTAGTGGCGCAGTTTCCTTGAGGCCATGATGAGGCCAAAAATCAACTTTGCACGCCAGAGTACCTCGATCTAGCCCCCTGTAACAGGGAGCTGATGAAGTACACTGGGCGCTGCACCACTTTCTTCCTTGCCGCGTCCTTGGGGTTGCCTTCGTTGCCATGCTTACTGTTGTCCTGATCCTTCTCTGACTCTGCCGGCCTTTGCTCACACTCTGACTCTGCCGGTCTCTGCTCACTCTCTACCCCACCTACTTCTTGCTGTGCTACCAAGGCTAGGCTGACCACTTGGTTGGTTGCCGCTAAGTACAGCAGCAACGGATCCTGGGGCTTGGGAGCAACCAAGGTAGGCATAGAGGACAAATAGGCCTTCAACTCTTGCAAAGTTGCATATGCTTCCAGGGTCCACTTCATAGGCCCTCCTTTCTTAAAATTTTGAAGAACTGCAGGGCGCGCTCGGCAGACTTGGATATGAATCTGCTTAGCACGGCAATGCATCCTGTTAGACGCCTCACATCCTTAACTGTCCTTGGCACTTGGATCTGCTCGATAGCCTTGATCTTGTCGGGGTTGGCCTCGATCCCGCGATGGGACACAAAGAACCAAAGCAACTTGCCGAAGGGAACACCAAATACACACTTCTCCAGGTTGAGCTTCAAATTGATCTTGCGCAGATTAGCAAATGTCTCCTCTAAATCCTGAATAAGGGTGGCTCTATCCTTGGTCTTGACCACAATCTCATCCATATAGGCTTCTATGTTTCTATGTAGTTGTGGCTCAAAACCAATTTGGACTGCCCTTGCAAAAGTGGACCCGACACCCTTTAATCCGAATGGCATGCGGACAAAGCAATACATACCACATGGAGTGATGAACGACGTCTTCTCTTCATCTTCCTTGGACATGAAGATTTGGTGATACCCAGAATATGCATCCAGAAAAGGACAACAAATCAAAACCTGAAGTGGAATCCACAATCGGATCAATACGCGGGAAGGGAAATGGGTCCTTCGGGCAAGCCCTGTTGAGATCTGTGAAATCTATGCAAAGCCTCCACTTCCCGTTAGCCTTCTGAACTACCACTGGATTTTCCAACCATGTTGGATGTAACACTCCTCTGACTAAACCAGCTGCCTCAAGTTTCTTGATCTCTTCCTCAATGAACTGCTGCCTCTCCAAGGCCTTCTTCTGGACTTTCTGCTTGACAGGTCGGGCATGTGGGCAAACAGCAAGGTGGTGATCGATTACCTCCCTGGGAACACCGGGGATATCAGATGGTTGCTAGGAAAACACATCGATATTCGCCTGCAGGAAGGCAATGAGCGCACTTTCCTATTTGTCATCAGGGGTGGCGCTGATAGTGAAAGTACCATCAACGCCAGCCAGCCCTGCCGGGACCTTCTTCACTTGTGGTGCAGCGACCTTGGATCTCTTGCTGTTGGAACACTCTGGCACGTCATCAATGGGTGCCGTGCACTCGGTGGGGGCACGCTTCCCGGACTCTTTGCCGGAGGTCCTACAATCCCTCTTCTTTCCTTTACTTTCGTTGGCGGGAACTGCTGCTGCCGCTGCCTCTGCCACGACCGCGTCCCGGTACATCTTGTCTACACAAATGATTGCATCCTTCTCATCTGATGGGACGGTGATGACTCCCAGTGGCCCAGGCATCTTCAAGGTGTTGTAGGCATAGTGGGATGCAGCCATGAACTTAGTCAGAGCCGGGCGTCCAAGAATCCCATTATACGGCAGGGGGAGATCAAACACAATCCTATCAGTCCGGTAGTTCAGTTCTCCACCAAACGTTACCGGCAACGTGATCTTTCCCTTGGGATGGCTCCTGCCGGGATTAACTCATTGAAACGTGCCGGTAACCTGAAGCTCTTCCCCTGCTATCTGAAGCTTGATGATAACTGGTGGGGAAATCAGATTCAATCCGGCCCCACCGTCCACCAACATCTTTGTAACCTTGAGGTTGCGAATTGTTGGGGAGACCAACAACGGCAAGCATCCTACCGCAGTGGTACGGCTAGGATGATCCTCCTCGTCAAAGATAATGGGCATATGGGACCATTTGAGCGGCTTCCGGGCCTCCGGCGCTGGCTCCACGGCATTGACTTCTCGCGCCCACCACTTGAGCTGACGGTGAGACGCGTACAGAGATGCACCCCCGTCAATGCACAGGGCGTCAGCGGCCTTCTGAAGCTCCTACTCACTGGTTTCCTCTTCATCCCCTCCATCACTCTCATCACCACAGGCTTCCTTCTCTCGACCTCTGGCGGGCTTTCCTTGGTTAGAAGGGGTTTGCAGGCGGTTTACTTCACCACCTCGGCCCTTACCGCCAGCAACATTCTGACCCTTTTCCTTATCACGCTTCTCATACTCTACTGTCTATCTCTTGACAAGCTGCTCAAGCTGATAACACTCTTGAAGGTCGTGGCCCTTGGTCCGATGAATCTTGCAATACGGCCCATCACCTTTCCCGGCTTTCTCGGCAGTGGCAGCTTCTCGGCAGTCAGTGCCCACGACAGCTTCCTTGCCGGGGGCCTCAGCCTTGGCCTTCTTGTAGGTACTAGGTGTACCCGATCCTTCAACAGTCATTACTGCCGTATCCCTCCGCTTCTTACTATGTTTCTTGCCCTTCTTCTGACTGGTTGATTCATCATCATCCTCTGAATCAACATTGGTGCAATCTTCCTCTCCAGGCAACTTCCTTCCCTCCTCCATTCGAGCACACCTATCCACCAATGTGTAAAGCTCCTTCACAGTCTTGGGCAATCACACGTTCATCTTGGAATGGATCCGACGGATGCGCACATTGGACTGGAAGGCAGCTATTACGGCTGTCGGATGGATATTTGGGATATTTGTATGAACTTTGTTGAATCTCTATAAATACTTACGGAGGGTTTCTCCTTCCTTCTATTGGAGAAGCTGCAAGTCGCTGGGTCTGCCGAGTTCTTGATGACTGCTAGTGAAGGCGCCAATGAACTCGTGGCACAGGTCAGTCCATGACGAAATGGAGTTCTCTGGTAGGTGCATCAGCCAAGACCTCACATTGGACTTGAGGGCCAAAGGGAAGTAGTTGGCAAACACATTCTCATCTCTTCCCCCGGCAGCCTGAACAGTGATGGTGTAGATGCTCACGTACTCTGCCGGGTTCATCCTCCCATCATACTTCTCAGGCATCTCTGGCTTGAACATACGAACGGACGACCAACAGACTTGCCGCAGCTCACGGGTAAAGGCAGGGCAGCCAACCTCGGAAGGTAGGCACCCACCAATACCAAGCGCGGGCTCGTTGACGTCGGGGCCGTCGCACCCGTCGGTCCGGCGGAGGTCGTCGTGGCGTTGCTCGACAACAACGCGCGCGTCTCCTCTCCGCCTATCCTCCGGGGCTCGTCGTTGGCCTGGACGCGCTCGAGGGTCAGAAAAGGCCATCGAAACATCGTCGGGGTCTTGATTCTGTTGCGCTCGCGCTAGCTGCCATGGCGAAGACTGCACCATGGGGATGGCCCCTTCTGTATGGTCAGCAGCATGAGCCGTTGCTGTCGCTTGGGGAGGCTGCGGCAGGTCAGCTCACCGTGAGCCCCCAGCTTTGGCGAAACCAAGCAGGCTTTGGATGGTGACACGCCATTCATCCATCTGCTCGGCTGCTGGCGGAAACCTCAGCAGCACCTGAGCCCGTGCCATGGCCTCCGAGGCTGTACTTGGCATGGGTGATGATGAAGTCGATCGTACCGTCGCTCGGCTCCTGATGGTGCCAGCGGTGGCAGCAATGCGCCCCCGCTGCTGCGGGGCGACCACCTGGATGTGGTGCGGCGAAGGCGCTCGAGGGCCAGCGGCTTGGTCGACCCTTCCCGAGGGAGGTGCACGCGCTGTGGCCGCACCTGTGGTGGGAGCGTCCAGAGGGCGGCAATTTGTCCTCCTCCGAGCGTCGTTGCTGCGGCTATGCTCATCGGTGGGAGAGAGGGGCGCAGATGGAGTAATCCCCTCACCCGTACCTTGGGGAGTGTGGTCGTCCAGGTGTTGCTGATGCTGCTCTCCCAAGTGTATCCTACTCCCGCGTCGACCGCGGGGGAAGTGGTGACGGTGCCGCCTGCTTCAACCACATCCCTAGCAGCGTCTGCGTCCTTGGGTGCCTCCGCACACCCCGCAGCGTTAGAGGCCGCGAGCGTGGAGCCTTCGAGGTGGATGGATGCGCCGAAGAAGCGGGTTTCTTCTTGGGTGCCATGGTCGATGGCGTCGTCGAAGATGAAGATGGCGATTAAGATGACGCGCAGCACACGCCTTCAGGTTCTCACAAGCGAGCCCCCTACCTGGTGCGCCAAAGATGTCGCGGGAAACCACGGCCACCTATGGGACCAAGAGGCCCCTTGCTGGTTCGGCAGGGGGACGTCGCGTTGCACAAAGAGCAGACACGCGTGAGGCAGCATGGCAGATATCACGCGGGCAGTTTTACCCAGGTTCGGGCCGCCGCGAGGCGTAAAACCCTACTCCTGCTTTGGTGGATTGATGGTGGAAAGCTGGTGGTGGAGCGTAGTACACTTGCCCGGCAGGGGTTGCCTCAAGGCGGCAGCGACTACGCGCGTACGGGGGTGTGAGTTATCCAACCTTCTAACCCTTTCTACGGTTGCCACGGGCCTCCTTTTGTAGATCAAGGGGTCACCACAATGGCAAAGTAGTCATTATGCACTGATATGATAGCAACAGTGCTATCATACTTAACTCTGCGGGCTGACAGGGGCTCATTGAATGCACCGCTCAATGTCACATCACTGGTTGCCCAGCAAGGCTCGCCGGGCTATCTTGCCAACTCTGCGCCTGTTCGCTTGACACGTCGCAGGACGGGTGTCACCTGTGGGTTTTTCCTGTAGAGGGAGGCCTCCATTTGGCGAATGGCTGCCACTTAGTCACTCTACAGCTTGACACCGCATTGATCATCGACGTGGGTCGTGGTGGAGTCGTTGGTGAGGTGGTTCTGCCTCTGTGAGTCCCAGTAGGCCCTGCCGGGATGCCTTGGTTGTCTTCTTCTGGGGGAGGCCTCGCCTCTTGCCGGGTCGCCTGCCCGACAAAGGAGGCCTTTCTCTTGGTGATATCTTGCTTCTCTGGCTTGGTCTTGGTCCCTTTGATCTGCTTGTTGGTCTCTCGAATCTCTTGGTTTCTTGTACTCTGACTTGGGCTGGTGCTCCAATCTTGATCCCGTGCATGTGCACATTCAGGGCAACAGACCCAGGGTTTGTTGCATCGACACGGGTGGATCTCACGGTGACGGAGGCGGTGTGGCAGTAGCGCAGTCAACCCCAATTTCTCCACGAATCTCGGTGAGGTCTATGCTGAGGGAGAGCTTGCCGTCATCGATCCGTCCCGAAAGCTGATCCAGCTTCGTTTCGATCTTGGCGAGCGCGGTCACCGTCGCCTCGTTCCACTCGGAGGAACTCTTAGCGAGGGCGGCGTCGAAATCCTCCCGCAATAGCTCGTACAACGCCTTCGTCTCTGGCGGAATTCGATCCATAGCCTCAGCACAACGGTGGTCGGTGAGACAGGTGTGGTGGGGGTGGGGAGGGAATTGCAGGATGGGAGGGCTCTGATACCAGATTGTTAGGTGATCTTTCTCTCTATTACATCATTTATTTCAAATCCGAACTACAAGCTTGAGAGGAAGGGGAATTGGGGAAAAAGATACAACGCACACGCAAGCCTTTCGGCCAACTAGCCGTCTGCCACCCGCTGCCTCTACACGCACACCAACAACCCTTTAAGTAGTGAACGGCTCCACTAAACCCATTCCAGCCCAGCGAGCCGAGCGGGTCGGCGAGGCTCCCCTCTGGGCCGGCCCGTCACTTAAATCTCCTCCTGGCGCTCTTCGGATGCACTCCCGCTAGTTTGATCACTGACAAAATATTTTATGGATACCGATGCTTTTCGTGAATTTAGCACTAAATATGGATTTGACTCTGAGATAGTAGCTTCTTTCTGTGAATCATTTGCTACTCATGTTGATCTCCCTCAGGAGAAGTGGTTTAAATATCATCCTCCCATTGAAGTGAAAGTAGTAGAACGTATTAAAGTTGAAGAAGAAATTGTTATCTATAATGTTGATCCTATTGTTCCTACTACTTAAATTGAGAGACCGCCTATTCCTGTTAGAAAAAAGGATCATGCTAAAGCTTCAAATTGTGGTTCGTGAGATTAATACTAGGACATCTACACATTGAACAAATTAAAGTTGAACCTATTATTGCTATGGTTAAAGATCTCTTGGTTGATAACAATGATGGGCATGTTATTTATTTCTGTGATGAAGCTGCTAGGATTGCTAAACCTGATGTTAAAGATAAACATAGACCTATCATTGGCATGCTTGTTGTTTCTATTAAAATAGGAGATCATTGTTATCATGGCTTATGTGATGTGGGTTCTAGTGTGAGTGCAATTCCTTTTACTTTATATCAAGAAATTATGAATGATATTGCACCTGCTGAGATAGAAGATATTGATGTAACTATTAAGCTCGCCAATAGAGATACTATATCACCAATTGGGATTGTTAGAGATGTTGAAGTCTTGTGTGGGAAAATAAAATATCATACGGATTTTCTTCTTCTTGGTTCCCCACAAGATGATTTTTGTCCCATTAAATTTGGTATACCTTTCTTGAACATTGTTAATGCTAAGATAGACTGTGAGAAGGAAATTGTTACTGTCAGTTTTGGAGATGTGTCTCATGATTTTAATTTCTCTAAATTTTGTAGACAACCCCATGATAAAGAATTCCCTAGTAAGGATGAAATTATTGGTCTTGCTTCTATTGTCGTGCCTCCTACTGATCCTTTAGAACAATATTTGCTAGTCCATGAAAAATGACATGTTTATGAATGAAAGAAAGGAGTTAGATGAAATATCCTTTAACCAAATGCCTGTTTTGAAACACAATTTGCCTGTTGAAATCCTTGGAGATCCTCCTCCACCCAAGGGTGATCCTGTGTTTGAGCTTAAACAATTACCTGATACTTTGAAATATGCTTACCTTGATGAAAATAAGATATATCTTGTTATTATTAGTGCTAACCTTTCAGAGCATGAAGAAGGGAAATTATAGAAAACTCTGAAGAAGCATTGTGCCGCTATTGGATATACTCTTAATGATCTTAAGGGCATTAGTCCCACTCTATGTCAGCACAAAATTAATATGGAGCCAGATGCTAAACCAGTTGTCGATCATCAACGGCGTTTAAATCCTAAGATGAAAGAAGTGGTAAGAAATGAAATACTAAAGCTTCTGGAGACAGGTATAATTTATCCTATTGCTGATAGTAGATGGGTAAGTCATGTTCATTCCGTTCCTAAGAAGGGAGGTATTACTGTTGTTCCTATTGATAAGAATGAATTGATCCCTCAAAGAATTGTTACAGGTTATGGAATGATAATTGATTTTCATAAGTTAAATAAAGCTACTAAAAAAGATCATTACCCCCTACCTTTTATTGATCAAATGCTAGAAAACCTATCCGAACATACACATTTTTGCTTTCTAGCTGGGTTTTCTCAAATACTTGTGTCAAAAGAAGATCAAGAAAAGACCACTTTTACTTGCCCTTTCGGTACTTTTACTTATAGACATATGCCTTTTGGTTTATGCAATGCACCTGCTACCTTTCAAAGATGTATGACTGCTATATTCTCTGACTTTTGTGAAAAGATTGTTGTGGTTTTCATGGATGATTTCTCTGTTTACAGAACTTCTTTTGATGATTGCTTAAGCAACCTTGATCAAGTTTTGCAGATATGTAAAGAAACTAATCTTGTTTTGAATTAGGAGAAGTGCCACTTTATGGTTAATGAAGGTATTGTCTTGGGGAATAAAATTTCTGAAAGAGGTATTGAAGTTGATAAAGCTAAAGTACATGCTATTGAAAAGATGACGTGTCCTAAAGATATCAAAGGTATACGAAGTTTCCTTGGTCATGCTGGCTTCTATAGGAGGTTTACTAAAGACTTCTCTAAAATCTCTAGGCCTCTCACTAATCTCTTGCAAAAAGATGTTTCTTTTGTTTTTTATGATGATTGTGTAGAAGCATTTGAAATACTTAAGAAAGCCTTGATTTCTGCACCTATTGTTCAGCCACCTGATTGGAATTTACCCTTTGAAATTATGTTTGATGCTAGTGATTATGCCGTAGCTGTTATTCTAGGGCAAAGAGTTGATAAGAAATTGAATGTTATCCATTATGCTAGTAAAACTCTAGACAGCACCCAGAGAAATTATGCTACTACTGAAAAAGAATTTTTAGCAATTGTTTTTGCTTGTGACAAGTTCAGATCTTATATTGTTGATTCCAAAGTAACTTTTCACACTGATCATGCTGCTATTAAATATCTTATAGAAAAGAAAGATGCTAAACCTAGACATATTTAGATGAGTTCTCTTGTTACAAGAATTTGATTTGCATATTATTGATAGAAAGGGAGCTGAGAACCCCGTTGCAGACAACATGTCTAAGTTAGAAAATGTTCTTGATGACCCACTGCCTATTGATGATAGCTTTTCCGATGAGCAATTAGCTGTCATAAATGCTTCTCATAATACTCCTTTGTATGCCGATTATGCTTATTACATTGTTGCTAAATATATACCACCTAGTTTCACATACCAGCAAAATAAAAAGTTTTTCTATGATTTAAGACATTACTTTTGGGATGACCCACACCTTTATAAAGGAGTAGATGGTGTTATTAGACGTTGTGTACCCGAGCATGGATAGGAACAGATCCTACACAAGTGTCACTGCAAGGCCTACGGAGGACACCACGCTGGAGATAGAACTGCACACAAGGTATTAGAAGCTAGTTTTTATTGGCCTACTCTCTTCAAGGATGCTCATAAGTTTGCCTTGTCTTGTGATGAATGCCAGAGAATTGGCAATATTAGTAGACGCCAGGAAATGCCTATGAATTATTCACTTGTTATTGAACCATTTGATGTTTGGGCCTTTGATTATATGGGACCCTTTCCTTCCTCTAATGGGCATACACATATTTTAGTTGTTGTTGATTACATTCCTAAGTGGGTAGAACATATTCCAACTAGTAGTGCTGATCATAACACTTCTATTAAGATGCTTAAAGAAGTTATTTTTCCGAGGTTTGGAGTCCCTAGATATTTGATGACGGATGGTGGTTCACATTTTATTCATGGTGCTTTCCGTAAAATGCTTGCTAAATATGATGGCAACCATACAATTGCATCTCCATATCACCCTCAGTCTAGAAGTCAAGTAGAATTGAGCAATAGAGAGACTAAATTGATTTTGTGAAAGACTGTTAATAGATCTAGGAAGAATTGGTCTAGGAAACTTGATGATGCATTATGGGCTTATAGAACTGCTTATAAAAACCCTATGGGTATGTCTCTGTATAAAATGGTTTATGGAAAAGCATGTCACTTTCCTCTTGAATTAGAACATAAAGCTTATTGGGCAATCAAAGAGCTCAACTATGATTTCAAACTTGCCGGTGAGAAGAGGTTATTTGACATAACCTCCCTTGATGAATGGAGAACCCAAGCCTATAAGAATGCCAAGTTGTTTAAAGAAAAAGTTAAAAGATGGCATGAAAAAAGGATACAAAAGCGTGAGTTTAATGTAGGTGATCATGTTTTGTTATACAACTCTCGTTTAAGATTTTTTGCAGAAAAGCTTCTCTATAAATGGGAAGGCCCTACATTATCGAGGAGGTCTACCTTTTCGGTGCCATCATAATCAACAACGCCGAAGGCACAAATCCGAAGGTGGTGAACGATCAAAGAATCAAAGATTATATCTCAGGTACTCCCATAAATGTTGAGACCAATATAACTGATACATAGGAGTACATAAGGGACACTTTCCAGAATGTTTCAGACTTCGAAAAGGAATAGGTATGTGGTACGGTAAGTAAACCGACTCCAAAACGTTTCCCATGGCATTTTTTCTCTATTTTGGAATATTTAAAAAATTAGGAAAATTAATAGCAGTCCAAAGAGTGCATGAGGAACCGGCAAGGGCGGAGGGCGCACCCCAGTGCCTTGCCGCCACCTCGTGTGCCCTCTGGACTCCGTTTTCTTGTACAATACTTCTTTTGGTCGGTAAAAACTAATTATATATTCTCCCAAAGGTTTTGACCACCGTACCACGGCAGAATCCTCTGTTTCTGTTTCTTGCTATTTTGCCTGGCAGATCTGAAAATATGTCGTCCCAAGATTCAGAGGGAGAGATCTATAAAGCTGATTATATCACAAACCTAAAGGCCTACAGAGTAAGAAGAAGACTTTAATCCAAAGGGAAAAGAGGAGACAAGCTCAGATGAAGATGAGGTCCCACTATCCCAACCTGGGGACATGCACGTGGAGTTCAAAAAGTCAAGTCTCCCTAATAAAGCAAAGAAACCTAAGATCGAGTTTATCCCTTTTCGTCTCTTGCAGGAAAACAAACAAGAACTATGTAAAAAGATATTAAGACTTCAGCAGGAGATCGATGACTTAAGGGAGCAAAATTCTATCCTCAAGCGCAAACTGAGAAAGAAGGACACTACATCAACAATTCTATCACCACCACCTTCGAAGAAAGAGAAATAAATACATGGGTATGGGCACTCCCCTTGGCAACTGCCAAGCTTGGGGGAGGTGCCCCGATATATAATAAAGAGTAGTTTTGAGTTGAGGGCTTTGCTTTCTTGCTAGGGATGTAAATGGTACAGATAATTCCCATTTCGAATCCGCATCCGCATCAGTTCTTAAGGATATGGTATGCACTTTCACAAATCCGACGAATACGGATACGGATACGGATATTGGTTAACCGGATATCCGACAAATATGGCAGCGGATGTGGTATCGATAATATCCGACGGATGTGGATTATCCGGTATTTTTGGCAGATTATCCGGTGTTATCAAATAGGATTATCCGATAAATTTGGTCCAATCGACAAGCCTAAGGACACAATTAGACCACTGATTAGAATCAACACATATAAATATCATATAACCCTAAACCTAATAGCACCGTGGCTCGTGTACATGGAGAGGCAGCGGAGGGCAGCAACGATGTCCTGTTCATGAGCCAACCGGCTGGGTCGGAACGGAGAAACTGCTTCATGTTCATCGGGAGGCAACAGAATGCGTTCTGTTCATCGGGAGCCAACCGGCTTGGACGGAACAGCCAAAACGAGGCCTGGCGTACCGCAGAACGCAGGAAACATCCTTCTATTCAACCGCCTATGGTAGAAATGGGATCATGTTCATCAGAAGGGGTCTGGCGTACAGCAAAACAGAGGAAATGGACTTCTCTTCGACCTCCTATGGTCGAAACGGGCTCCTGTTCATCGGGAGGGGTGTGGTGTACCGCAAAACGGGACTCTACGGGCAATTGTTCATCCACCGTCAACCTCCTCCAGCCTCCACCTGCTACTGTCCATCCATGGCGTCTCCCTCCTTCCTCCACAGGCTCCTGTTCATCCAGCCTCCACCGGCTACTGTTCAACCAGCCCTCCACGGGGTCCTGTTCATCCAGCCTCCACCGGCAACTGTTCAACCAGTCCTCCACACGGGGTCCTGTTCAACTATCCCTCCACGGGGTCTTGTTCATCCACCCCCAACCGGCTCGGGTGTGTGGCGGCCTCCTCTCGATCGGGGTCCTATTCATCCAGCGACAATGGCCTTCATCCAACCCCCACTGGGAACTGTTCAGCCAACCCCCAACAATGCTCATTGTTCATCAAGAGGCAGCAGGTTTGATCGGCTTCAGTTAGTAGCTGTAGCGGAGGAATCGCTCGATCGGGTTCAGTTAACAGCCAGGGATCGATCGATCGCTTGGGTTCAGTAACGCGTAGCCAGTGCAATCGCTCGGGTTTAGTTAGAGCCCAACGCCTAGCACAGACGCACGTAGTGCACGAGATAAGAGTGCAAACCTCTATGCATCGCTCCGCCCCAAACACCCACCGTAACCGGGAACTCCCCGAAATTGTCCTCGCCCTTGCTTCTATCATGGTTTTTTCCGTCATGGACGACCCAAAGAATGTCATGCAGCTGCGTCTTCGGCCCGCCCAGGACGAAAAGCCCATTTTCTGTCATGATTTTTTGTCATAGAAGTAGGAGCCCACCACATCTATGATGATACCGGGTTTTGTCAGGATTATCATCATAGAAGTTTCATAAGCATGACATAAAAAAATTCATTCGCCCAAAATGTCACAGAAATGTCTTTTTTGTAGTGAATTCTATAGCCAGACACTATTCTTTGTGGAAAAAGTTCTTTTTTATCATTCGGAACAACAATAATACCTCCTTTCTTAGGGACACAATGAACATGACTTATCCATCTACTATCAGCTATGGGATAGATTATACATGCTTCCTAAGTTTTAGTATTTCAGTTCTTACCACTTCCTTCATCCTAGGATTCAATCGTCGTTGGTGATAAACAATGGGTTTAGCATCAGGTTCCATATTAATCTTGTGCTGACAGAGAGTGGGACTAATGCCGTTAAGATCATCACGAGTATATCCAATAGCAGCATGGTGCTTCCTCAGAGTTTGTAATAATTTGTCTTCTTCGTGTTCTGAAAGGTTAGCACTAATAATAACATGATATATCTTTTTGTCATCAAGATAAGCATATTTAAAAGTGTCAGGCAATTGCTTTAATTCAAACACAGGATCACCTTTAGGTGGAGGAGGACATCCTAGAGTGTCAATAGGAAAATTGTGTTTAAGGAGAGGTTGTTGTTCGAAGAAATTTTTATCTATTTTATTTCTTTCATGCAAGTGCATATCATTTTCATGGTCTAGCAAATATTGCTCCAGTGGATTAGTAGGAGGTACATCAATAGAAACAAGACCAATTATTTCATCCTTACTAGGTAATTATTTACCATGAGGTTGTCTATAAAACTTAGAGAAATTAAACTCATGAGACACATCACCAAAACCAACATTGGCAGTTTCTTTCTCACAATCTATATTAGCATTAACAGTGTTCAAGAAAGGTCTACCAAAAATTATGGGACAAAAGTCATCTTGTGGGGAACCAAGAACTAGAAAATCAATAGGATATTTTATTTTCCCACACAAGACTTCAACATCTCTAATAATCCCAAGTGGTGTGATGGTGTCTCTATTTGCAAGTTTAATAGTAACATCTATGTCTTCTATTTCAGCGGGTGCTATATCATTCATAATTTCTTGGTATAAAGTAAAAGGAATAGCACTCACACTAGCACCCAAATCACATAAACCATGGTAGCAATGGTCTCCTATTTTAACTGAGACGACATGCATGCCAACAACATGCTTGTTCTTATATTTAGTGTCGGTTTTGGCAATTCTAGCAGCTTCATCATAGAAACAAATAACATGCCCATCAATATTTTTGACCAAGAAATGTTTAACCATAGCAACACTAGGTTCTACTTTTTTAGAGGGTTTAGGTGCTTGAATATTACTTTTGTGAACCATTGTTGATACCTTAGCATGTTCCTTTATCATAACAGGGAAGGTGATTTTTTAATATAAGAAGTAGGCACAACTGAATCAACATTATAAATGATAGTTTCATCTTTAGCTATAGCCGGTTCTTTAATTTTCTTTATTAGGTTGATGATATTTAAACCACTTCTCCTTAAGGAGATCAATATGAGTAGCAAATGATTCACAAAAAGCGGCTACTATCTCAGGGTCAAGTCCATATTTAGTGCTAAACTTGTGAAAAGCATCTGTATTCATAAAAGATTTAACGTAATCAAAATCAAGCTTAATACCTGACTCTTTACCTTCATCGAGTTCCCAATCTTCAGAGTTGCATTTAATTCTTTCTAAAAGATCCCACCTAAATTCAATAGTTCTTCATAAAAGAACCAGTACAAGAAGTATTGGATATGATCATCACGAGAAATCTGAGCATAAAAATTCTGGATAATAATTTCTCCCGGGAGCTCATGATTGGGGCATGAATATAACATTGACTTAAGCCTCCCCTGGGCTAGAGCGATACTTTCTCCTTCACGAGGCCAAAAATTATATATATAATTCCGATCACGATGAACTTGATGCATGGGATAAAACATTTGGTGAAATTCCAATTTCAATGAATTCCAGTTTCAAGATCCAATATCATCACATAGCCTATACCATGTCAATGCTTTTCCCTTTAAGATAAAGGAAAAACCTTCTTCTTAACTTCATCTCCGGGTAAACCTGCAAGCTTAAACAATCCACAAATTTCATCCACATGTATCAAATGCATATCAGGATGCTTCGTTCCGTCTCCTGCATAAGGATTAGCTAGCAGTTGCTCTATCATACCTGAAGGAATTTCATAACTAATATTTTCGGTAGGTGCAGTAGGTTGTGGGGCAACTCTTTGTGCTTTCGGTCGAGGTGAAGATACCCCGAACAAACCCCTCAAAGGATTGTTTTCCATAGTAAGAAGTGACAACAAATTCAGCACGTAGTATAAGTTTTTCCTTACCGATTCCACTTACCAAGAGCGCTTCACTCCCCGGCAATGGTGCCATGTAACATCCCAAAATTCTAAAATTTTGGAATGTTATATTAAATAAATTATTGTGCTTGATAATTGTGTGATTGATTCTGTGAAATTGAATGGAATTTGAAACTTTTTGAAAGTTGAATGAGACAAAATGAAATGACTTTCCCAAACTTTCAACCTTGCATTTTGATCTCAATGAATTCCAATTCAATTCAAACATAAAACCTTAGAGTGAAGATGACATGACTTCTTTCATTTGAAATGAAAAGGGTTTTTGAAAAGATTTGAATTCCTATTCAAATATTTCAAAATTCAGAAACTTCATGCAACTCAATGATCCTCATGAGAGAAGATAAAATGACTTCTTCAAAGATGAGTTGGAAGTTTAAAAGAAACAACTTGAAAATGCCCCTTTGAAGCTAGTTTAACCCAACTTCATTTTGAAGTTATTAAATCTTCAAATTCCAAAACTCCTGGAAAATATTCAAGAGGAGAGAAGTAATATGACACTTCAAATATTTAGGGGATTTGAAATATATTTGTCCAAGGAAAAACAGAAAAGGTTTGGAAGTGGTTTGAATTTCAAATTCAATACCATTAAGAAGTTATTTGTGTTTTAATCAAATTATTTTTTTCTCCAAAAATAAAATATATGGAAAATAGGGAAACATTACTCCCTACAACATAAAAGTGGAGGAAAATGAATTTGAAACAATTTTGGTATTTTAAAATAATTTTATTTGCATTTTAAATGTAACAGAAGCACTGTTTGCATTATATGAAATTTTGTGGATTTTACTTATATCTGAAAAATTGTTCATATTTGTAGGAAATCTTTTTCAGAAAAAAATTATATATTATATGCCTATATAACATTTTGTTTTATTTATTTATTTTTACTTTACTTTGCTACGTTATTTAAAAAAACGTTGTTGTTTTAAAACTGGCCGAGCCAGCGAGGCCCAGGAGCGCGGCCCATCTCAGCCCACGAGCGCGCCGAAAACCCTCCGCCCCGGCCAACCGCTCCCCTCTCCTCTCCCTCGCTCGTCTCCGCTTTCACTGATAGGTCGGGCCCACATGTCATCCCCCTCCTCTGTCTCTTTCGTGTTCTTCACGGTCGTATCCCGATCCAAAATCTTGCCCGATTCGATCCATTTGTTGCCCCTCGCGCATGCGCGCCTCCCTATAAATAATGCCCTCCCTCCCCTCGTCCGATTTTCGCGAAAACCTCGATCTCTTGTGCCCTAGGGCTCCGCCTCGAACTCGCCTGAGTTCTCTGCCCAGAGCTCCGTTGCCGCCTTATTCCGGCGACAGTAAGCCTCTCTGAGCCCCGTCGTCGACCTTTTTCTTTCTATCGACACCGCATCTCCCTGACCACTTCTCCCTCGCAGACGTGCCTGGAACCGAGCTTCCCAACATCTCTCGGATCTCACCGGTGCGGTTCGCCGCTCCAGCCGCTCCAGCCGCTGTCTGCCGTCACCAGAGGATGCACCCGAGGCCGCGGACGACAGCGTCGCCATCGCCAAGACGCTCCGGACCTCTTCGTCCTCCTCCCTAACCCCGAGGACCCCCAGGAGTGACACCCCTTCAACCAGAGCCACCGCGTCGCCTTCTTCCTCAACTCCGACGCCATCCGCCGCCACTGTAATCCAATTCCACCCTCGTCCGATCGTAGACGTAGGGTTGGATTAGATCTTAAGTTTTTTTCTTTTCCATGTGTGTGTTAGATCGATCCGTTTTCTTTAAGTTATGGTCGTCCATCATAAAAGCTTAGTAGCAAATGGTATTCAGCCATTAGTATTGTGACATGTGTCCAGGATGCAGTTTAGTCCATGGATTTTTCAGAACAACCCATGAACTTCAAAACCCTTCAACTTTTTAACCGTAACTCTGATTTAAGTTTTTATTTCTGCAGAATACTACTTGTGACATATAATTTCTAATAAAAATATTCCTTGTGACGTATAATTTGCAAAATACTCCTTGTGACATATACTTTCCCGTAATTTGATTTTGGAGGTTGAGCAAATCAAATTTATTCAACTTCAAATCTAGCTCAAACCTTCATTTAGTTGTAATTATTGAACCAGAGCTCCGTTTTAGATGAAACCACCGCCAAATTGTTCATCATCATTCCATATATCCAGTGAGCCTATCAAGTTATATTTTTATCACTTTCAGATTCAGATTCAAACTTCAACTTCGTTAGGCCATAACTTTCAATCTATGACTTCGTTTGTTTTGATTCTTTTTGGCAAATAGAAGCCCTAGATCCCTACTATCCTCTAAAATCATGATCATATGATTTTCATGCAATTAAAATGTCTTTGTACTGAAAGCTTGATTTGGTTCTTTTTGATTTCATAAATCTTTTACCTGTCTTTTTATTTTTGAGTGATTGCTTATGTGTGATTATAATTGTTTGTGATAGATTGCTCGGAGTACGAATAGTATCGTTATCAAGTTATCTGAGAGCATTATAATCTTCATCAACTTACCAGGCAAGTTTACTTTGACCATGTTATTCGCACCTATGCTTTTGTTGCATCTAGTGTCACCATTCATAATCTCTCCAGTAGTGATATTGACTTCTTGTAGTTGAGTAGAATGCATGAGGTAGTAACTAATCTCCCTGTTAGCCCGGGACGTTATACAGTTTTAATGCTACGCTATAGTAGACGGGGTTTGGTATGAGTGCTCGTGAGTGGTGTGAACAAAAAGAACTCTACGTCAATGACGATAATTCCACGATGGCATCTGCAAGGACTGCATCTTCAAGGCCTCAAGACTTCAAGGCTCAAAGAAGACTTCAAGACTCAAAGAGACGGAAGAATACTTCATGCCCAGAAGCTTAGTGGTGCAACCGCAAATCACTATGGGCTCTGGCTTGGTTGACCTTAGTGGTGCCAGCAGATGTAGAACTACGGTAGGATTGGATGGGCACCGGACAGTGGTCAGATGAACTCTTCGTGTTCGATGAGTTTTTGTGCACTATTGCATAAAATAATATATTTTTTGATGAGTTTTGACGCATGCTAGATAAGCAACGGCAAGTCAAAATATAAAGCTCGCGTATGTACCTAAATACCACCGGTGTACTTGAAACATCTCGTTTGGCCAAATGGACTAGATGATTTGATTAACCTTTTAGCATTGCATGCATTGCCAAGCTTCCCATGCACGTACTAGTACATGCATGCAACGGATTCTGGTGAACGTCCTGGCCGGGTGAACGCGGTTTAAAATCTGTACATCAGTGTATTCGTACGTATATTCAAGTATCTACAGCCAACCAGCAACTTTTTTTTTGCGGGGAATTTCAGAGAGCTTTATTCAACAAAGGCATTCGCCAAACAGTCAGCCAACAGGCTACTGATCGGGAAGCTAGGGGTCATCTCGAGCCAGCTCTCAGTCACATTAAGCGGACTAGCACGCTTAGCACAAAGATGTGCAGGACTGTTTGCCGCTCTTATTACATGCTGAATTACAAAGGATGAAAAATTAAGAGAAAGCTCTGTAATTTCTGCGAAGATAGGTGCTACAATCTAGCGATCGTCGTAGCGATTGTTCCAGAGGTTAACTGCCTCTAGACAGTCAGTCTCCAGGGTCACCTCCGCAAAGCACCTCAGACTAGCAAAGATCACACCCTCTTTCATGGCTTGGACTTCAGCGATTAGTGGGTCCGAGACCCCCATGTATGGCTTGCACCAAGCTCCCAAGAAGGCCGAACACGATCTGGCTACATGATAGAGGAAAAGGTGTCCCGTCTTTTGATGAGATGGTGGCTATCATTTTGGAGGAAGTCGACTTTGACGATCCGACTACGAATGTGCGAGGACGTCGCATCTTAGCAATCGCTAAACCAACTCCAAGAGGTTATGCACCACGCCGGAGCACGATCAACCTGACCACGAAGGTCTTTTTCCTGCAGGCAAACGAAGAACAAGCACGAAACTAAGATTGCAATCTGGAAATTGCGAATATAATAGGAAAGCTTTATTGATAAGGTGGGGTTCTGTGACGCCTTTGTCTGGTCGTTGAACACAAACAAAGTACGTGAAGTTGCTGCTATGGCGAACATTAATCTAAACAAAACCCAAAGTCTAAACGACGCCCTAAGGGCTGTATATATGGAGGAATAGGGGGGGGGGGGGGAATTTCGTGGCCCTGGAGGGAGGGGTCCGGAACCAACTCTAAATCTTGTTTCCCCACACATACGGACTCTAAAAACAGCCTATACTTACGTATTTCGAAATTACATGGGCCTGGCCCAATAATAAGGTGACGCAGCACCTAGAATAGCCTCTGGACGAAATTTATGAAGTGGCATCCTGTATATTTCGTCCAAGGCTTCATGCACTCCTTATGGTGGCTTCAAAGTCCTGAAATCATCACTTGTAACTCCGTTCTTGTTCCCTTGCGCATGCCATCATCTCCAGGCTTGGTCTTGCTCCACTGTTCATCCCTCTTATCCATGCCAAGCCCTTCATTTGTAAGCAAAACAAATGTATCCAATTTAGGCAACATCATATTCTCATGAACATTAGAATCATTACCAAGAAACGAAAGTACTTGAAAATTTAATTGACGTGCGCGAGCTCTAGTAATTGGTCCAGTATATGTAGCAGTAGGGTCTATGGGTGTAACAATGGTATTGATGTCCTCATCATCCTCCCCTTCTTGAAATGAAGTCGTCCTCGACAGAAGCTCATCTTCCTCACCCAAATAGGGCTTCAAATCTGCAATGTTAAAAGTGGGACTAACCCCAAAATCTGCAGGCAACTCAAGTTTATATGCATTATCATTTATTTTCTCTAACACCTTAAAAGGACCATCAACACATGGCATTAGCTTTGATTTGCGCAAATCAGGAAATATGTCCTTACGCAAATGTAACCAAACGAGATCTCCAGGTGCAAAGACAACACGTTTTCTACCCTTATCTCCAGCAAGTTTATATTTAGCAGTCATACGCTCAATGTTTTCCTTAGTTAACTCACGCATTTTTAAGATCAATTCGGCATGTTGTTTAGCATCAAAATTAACCTTCTCCAAAGATGGAAGAGGCAACAAATATATGGGTGCACGAGGTAGGAAACCATACACAATTTCAAAAGGGCACATCTTAGTAGTAGAATGCAACGAACGATTATAAGAAATTCAATATGAGGCAAGCATTCTTCCCACATTTTTGTATTATTCTTCAAAAAAACCCTAAGCATAGTAGACAATGTTCTATTGACTACTGCAGTTTGACCATCAGTTTTGGGGTGACAAGTAGTACTAAAAAGCAGTTTAGTCCCCAACTTAGCCCATAAACATCTCCAAAAGTGGCTAAGGAATTTAGTATCACAATCTGAAACAATAGTATTTGGCACACCATGCAAGCGAATAATTTCACGAAAGAACAAATCAGCAACATTAACAGCATCATCGCTTTTATGACATGGTCTAATGTGTGCCATTTTAAAGAATATATCCACGACAACAAATATGCTATCCCTCCCCTTCTTTGTTCGATGTAAACCTAAAACAAAGTCCATAGATATATCCTCCCAAGGAACACTAGGTACAGGCAAAGGCATATATAAACCACGAGGATTGAGTCGTGACTTAGCTTTTTGACATGTAGTCCAGCGAGCAACAAAACACTCAACATACCGTGTCATCTTTGGCCAAAAGAAATGTGTAGCAAGTACGTCCTCTGTCTTCTTCACGCCAAAGTGTCCCATTAATCCTCCTCCATGCTCCTCCTTCAACAACAAAAGACGAATAGAGCTAGCTGGAATGCATAGCTTGTTAGCACGGAACACAAAGCCATCATTAATAACGAACTTGTTCCATGTTATTCCTTCTTTACAATTCGCAATACATCTTTAAAATCAGCATCATGCACATATTGATCTTTGATGGTCTCCAAACCAAATCTTTTGAAGTTAAGTTGTGAAAGCATAGTATAGTGACGACATAATGCATCAGCAATGACATTTTGTTTACCCTTCTTGTGTTTAATGACATAAGGAAAAGTATCAATGAATTCAACCCATTTAACATGTCTACGATTCAGTTTAGCTTGACTTTTAATATGTTTCAAAGATTCATGATCAGAATGTATAACAAATTCTTTGGGCCATAAATAATGTTGCCATGTCTCTAAACTTCGAACAAGAGCATATAATTCTTTATCATAAGTAGAATAATTCAGACTAGGCCCAGTCAATTTTTCAGAAAAGTATGCAACAGGTTTGTCATCTTGTAATAACACACCTCCCAATTCAATTCCACTAGCATCACATTCAAGCTCAAAAGTCTTATTAAAATCAGGAAGTTGGAGTAAAGGAGCATGTGTGAACTTATCTTTCAATACCGTGAAGGCTTCTTCCTGTGCGGTACCCCAAACAAAAGGCACATCCTTCTTTGTAAGCTCATTGAGAGGTGCAGCAATGGTGCTAAAATCTCTCACAAAACGCCTATAGAAACCAGCGAGTCCAAGAAAACTCCTCTCTTGTGTGACCGTTTTGGGCTGCGGCCAACTCTCAATAGCTTCAATCTTGGCTTTATCAACTTCAATACCATATGGAGTAACAACATAGCCAAGAAAAGATACTCGGTTGGTGCAGAAGGTGCACTTCCCAAGGTTACCAAACAAACGTGCATCACATAGAGCAATAAAAACAACACGTAAATGCTCCAAATGTTCTTCCAAAGATTTGCTATAAATCAGTATATCATCAAAATAGACTACCACAAATCGTCCAATGAAAGAACGTAAAAGATTAGTCTCATGAAAGTACTAGGTGCATTAGTTAACCCAAAAGGCATGACTAACCACTCATATAAACCAAACTTAGTTTTAAATGTTGTTTTCCATTCGTCTCCAAATTTCATACGAATTTGATGGTATCCACTACGCAAATCAACTTTGGAGAATATTGTAGAGCCACTCAATTCATTAAGCATATCATCTAGCCTAGGAATAGGATGACGATAACTAATAGTAATATTATTAATGCCTCTACAATCAACACACATACGCGTACCATCCTTTTTAGGCACTAGTATAATAGGAACAACACAAGGACTAAGAAATTCGCGTATATAACCTTTGTCAAGCAGCTCTTGTACTTGACACATAATCTCCTTCGTCTCCTCTGGATTGGTACGGTATGGTGCACGGTTGGGTAGCGATGCACCGGGAATTAAGTCAATTTGATGCTCAATCCCTCGAATAGGTGGTAATCCCGGTGGCACGTCTTGTGGCAAGACGTCAGCGAACTCCTGCAAAATTTTAGTGACAGCAGGGGGAAAAGAGGAAGGCACGTCCTCGAATGAAAATGATGCCTCTTTGCACACAAAAGCATAGCAAACAGATTTGCAAAAATCGAGCTCATCAATACCAGATTTGGTGGCTAGTAAACATGCACTTTTCAATTTAATTTCAGAAGCAACACTAGATGGTTTAGTATTAGGCTTCATTTGTTGCTCAAATTCTTTTGCCACAATCTGATTTTCACTCCTATTTTGCTTTATTAGCTCTATTAATATCATCTTCCAAAAGGGAATCAGGAGTCATAGGAAGCAAAGTAATAATTTTATCCTTATGAACAAGAGTATACTGATTGTTTCTACCATGGTGTACAGAATTTTTATCAAATTGCCATGGTCTACCAAGTAATAAGGAACATGCTTGCATAGGTACCACATCACAATCAACATAATCAGCATATGCAAAGATACTAAAATGCACACGAATAGTACATGTTACCTTAACCTTGCCGCTGTTGTTGAACCATTGGATGTAGTAAGGATGTGGATGTGGTCTTGTGGTGAGAGATAGCTTCTCCACCATCTCCATGCTAGCCAAGTTGTTGCAGCTCCCTCCATCTATGATGACGCGCACAGAACGTTCCTTCACAACTCCCTTTGTATGGAACAAATTATGCCTCTGATTTTGCTCAGCTTGTGTAACCTGCACACTCAAAACACGTTGAACAACCAAACATTCATACCTGTCAGCATCTTCAGGAGCCATGTACTGCGTCTCATGATCAGAATCATCTCCACCGTGTTCTTCACGTGTAATAAGAGCCAAAGTCTCCTCATCATAGTCACTAGCGGACTCATACCCACCATCCTCGTGAGCAATCATCACACGCTGAGATTTGCATTCTCTCACATAATGACCTCTTCCCTTACAACGACGACAAATAATATCACTTGTGTGCCCTGTTGATGCCATAGAAGAAGAAGAGCTCTGTGCAGGCCAGACAGGTGTTCTCTTGGCAGATAGTGGTGGTTGTGCCTGCTTTATTGTATCATGGTTGGAGGTGGCACCTGATGGAGGTGATGGTGCAGTGGAAGTAGAGGATGCACGTGGTGTCCATGATGAAGGTCGACCTGCAGAAAAGTTAGTTCGCGCAAAACCTGTCGATCCTGCACTTCACGTTCAGCTTTACAAGCAAGATGGAATAAACGAGTGATATTATTATACTCCTTATACTCTAGAATGGCCTGAATCTCTCTATTTAATCCACCCATAAAACGTGCAAGCATAGCTTCATTATCCTCAATAATACCACATCTAATCATGCCAGTTTGTAATTCCTGATAATATTCCTCTACAGAATTTTTTTCCTTGTCTTAAACGCTGCAATTTTTGAATTAATTCACGTTGATAATATGGTGGAACCCAACGAGTACGCATAGCATTTTTAAAAGCAGCCCAAGTAGTTAGATTATTATTCGGATATAATCTACGATGTTCAGACCACCACACACAAGCAAAACTAGTGAAAGCACAAAGTGCAGCAGCAACACGTCTCTCCTCGGGATATTCTAAACATGTAAAACATTGTCAGTTTCTAACTCCCAAGTAAGATGTATATCAGGAACATATCTACCCTCAGATGGTGGAATATTCAATTTTAGTTTAGGAAGATGGTCATGATCTCGTACCTGAGCTGGTGGTGCAGCCCCACCGTTGCGATTATTTGCATGTGGACGACCGAGTGCTGGTGGTTGCACGTAGTTCTGATTTTGGTCAACTTCATCCTCGTAATCTCCCGCATAATCATCCTTCGCCTCATCGGCAGCAGGAGCCACAGAAGTATCAACAGCAGCACCAATAGTTTGGCCAGGCTCAAGAGGAACACGGCTCGCTCGGCGGAGGGCTGTTTCGCGACGTGGAGGTAGTCGTTGTTGTTGTGGCAGAGGTGCGGCAAGTGCAGCCGGTGGTGGTTGTGGAAGACGCGCAAGCACTTCATTAAATTTGTTATCGAGCTTTGTTTCGAACGTCTTCTCAAAGCCAGTTATCTTATCCATGGCCTCTTCAAAATTGTTCAAAGACATCTTGCACTGCTCAGGTCATCATTTGCTGAAATTTATCATGCAACTCCTTATTCGTCATGTTCTCCCAGTCAATCTCGACGGCTTGTGATCTTGGCATGGTTAGCAGCAATAGAAACACACAAGAATATGATCCTATAGACTACTAACAAGTGGTGGTGGTGGTGGGTTTCACAAATCCGTCAAGCAAACCTCAAATTCTTACCAGTTCTTACCCAGCAGCAGGCGGTGATCGGCAACCGATGTAGTCAAAACTCTCAAAGCTTGGATAGAGCGATTACCAGGGAGAGTCAAACACACGATGTAGATGTATGTGGAGTTGGGAAGGCTTATAATATGGTAGCAAAAAGGGTCAGCAATAATCAATTCATAGATGCAAAGTTGAATAAACGCTCAACGACGGTACTGGGCTGGTCCTAGGCTAGACCGTGCTAGAGACGCGAGCCTAGAACACTAACAAAATCACGGCGTTGCACATAAACAAGGGAAAAGCACACTGGAATTTTTTTTGCTCTATTTTTTTGGCGCTCTTTTTTTTGCACTCTTTTTTTTGCGAAAAAACACTATAATGAAGAGTGTCTCAAAACTCTTCCCAGGTCAAACTGACAGGTTGGGCACGAAATTTTTTTGACTATATTTTCCAAAAATCAGGGCAGCAACGACGAAAAAGTGCGACAAAAAATCACTATGATGGCGAGTGTCTGAAAAGACTCAGAAAAGCCAAAAAATAGGATAGGGAAAAAATATTTTCGGTCGTCGAAATTTTGGCCTAAAAACTGCCCGGGGGTCTCTAGACTCTTTTTTTTGCTAGGAAACATGAATCGGAAATTAGATGGATCTCAAAAACAAACCTAATATGAAAGGAACGCAGATTGGTGATGGATATATGGTGGTGGTATATGGCAGCGGTGGTGGTAGCGGTGGTAGTATATGGATATGGATCGGTGGTGGTATATGGATACGAATTGATGGTGGTATACGGATACGGATTCAGAGCGGTGGTGGATAAGCTGTGGTGGTAGGTGCCAGGGGTGATGATGATGGTGCGGTGGCGGCGTTGCAACTTATGACCATAACTCGAAACTCTAAAAGACTAGACGCTAAGACCAGCAATTTGACATGACGATGCAACCGCAAATTCAACAAAGCAAAATACTGAAAAGACTATGCAAAGGCTCAGACTGGTTCGAATAGGATGAACTAACCCTAATTTTTTTTGGCTTTTTCATGGAGTATAGGTATGAAGAACAAGCTCGATCTAAACTACGAAAAACTGTAAAATCTCACCGAGCAACCTAGAAATCTGATACCAGTTGATAGAGGCAAAGGTGTCCCGTCTTTCGATGAGATGGTGGCTATCGTTTTGGAGGAAGTTGACTTTGAAGATCCGACTATGAACGTGTGAGGACGTCGCGCCTTAGCAATCGCTAAACCAACTCCGAGAGGTTATTGACCACGCCGGAGCACGATCAACCTGACCACAAAGGTCTATTTCCTGCAGGCAAACAAAGAACAAGCAAGAAACTAAGATTGCAATCTGGATATTATGAATATAAGAGGACAACTTTATTGATCAAGATGGAGTTCTATGACGCCTTTGTCTGGTCGTTGAACACAAACGAAGTACGCGAAGTTGTAGCTATGGCGAACTTTAATCTAAACAAAACCCAAAGTCTAAACGATGCCCTAAGGGCTGTATATATGGAGGAAGAGGGGGATATTTCGTGGCCCTTGGGGAAGGGGTCCGAAACCAACCCTATCTCTTGTTTCCCCACACATACAGACTCTAAAAACATCCTATACTTATGTATTTCAAAATTACATGGGCCTGGCCCAATAATGAGGTGACACAGCACCTAGGATAGCCTTTGGACGAAATCTTGTATATTTCGTCCAAGGCTTGATGCTCTCATTATGGTGGCTTCAAAGTCCTGAAATCATCACTTGTAACTCCGTTCTTGTTCCCCTTGCGCATGCTGTCGGTGTCAAAATCGGCGGATCTCGGGTAGGGGGTCCCGAACTGTGCGTTTAAGGCAGATGGTAACAGGAGACAGGGGACACAATGTTTACCCAGGTTCGGGCCCTCTCGATGGAGGTAATACCCTACTTCCTGCTTGATTGATCTTGATGATATGAGTATTACAAGAGTTGATCTACCACGAGACCGTAGAGGCTAAACCCTAGAAGCTAGCCTATGGTATGATTGTTGTTGTCATACGGACTAAACCCTCCGGTTTATATAGACACCGGAGTGGGCTAGGGTTACACAGAGTCAGTTACAAGGGAGGAGATCTACATATCCGTATCGCCAAGCTTGCCTTCCATGCCAAGGAGAGTCCCATCCGGACACGAGACGAAGTCTTCAATCTTGTATCTTCATAGTCCAACAGTCCGGCTAAAGTATATAGTCCGGCCATCCGAGGACCCCCTAATTCAGGACTCCTCAAGAGCCTCGAACCAGGCTTCAATGACGACGAGTCCGACGCGCAGATTTGTCTTCGGCATTGCAAGGCGGGTTCTTCCTCTGAATACTCCACAGAAGATCTTGAACACAAGGAAAGTGTCCGGCTCTGCAAAAAAAGTTCCACATACCATTGTAGAGAGAATAATATTTCCACAAATCTAATCTGCTGACACGTTTGGCAGCATGACATCATACCACGGCCCGGTCATTATTCGAACCGTTTTTCTCAACCAGCTACTGCACGTATTGCGAGGCGGTTTTCTTGGCACGTCTTGTCGAAGCAGAGATCGTGTCCCCTTATCACGGGATTCTCATCAATACGGATGTGGGTAACCCAACTGCGCCATCAATTACGGCGCTTGGGGAATAAGCGAGTTTTACTAGGCGGTGGGGAGGTGTATAGTTTCCTCCGCCCCTATAAAGGGACAATGATTCCTCTTTTTACCCACGGCTTCTTCCTCCTTGCTCATCCATTCTTGCGCACTCAAGATCCAACACCCAAGTTCGTGTCTTTCCCCTCAAACCACTCCAAGCATGTTCGGAGTGGGAGGCAAGTTGATGGTCTCCTCCGTCACGGAGGAGAACATCACAAAGCTACGGGGAGCCGGATATCTGGCCGTGCACATCGCGCACCGGCTGCCAGATGCGGGGCAGATCAACCCTACGCCCGAACCCCATGAGAGGGTGGTTTTCCTTACCCAGTTTGTCCGCGGACTGGGATTTCCCCTCCACCCGTTTGTCCGCGGGCTCATGTTCTACTACTGGCTGGATTTTCACGATCTGGCCCCCAATTTCATCCTCAACATCTCGGCGTTTATCGTGTGCGAGGCTTTTCTCCGCATCAGGCCCCACTTTGGCCTATGGCTGAAGACCTTCAATGTTAAACCGAAGGTGGTGGTCGGCTAGCAAGCGGAGTGCGGAGGCGCCATGGTGGGCAAAATGCCTAATGTGACCTGGCTCGAAGGCTCCTATGTGGAGACCATAAAGGGGTGGCAATCGGGGTGGTTCTACATCACCGAGCCGCGCGACACCAACTAGGTGGCGGCCCCCGAATTCCGATCCGGAATCCCCACGCGGCTCACCTCCTGGAAAGAGAAGGGCCTGTCTTGGGGTTCATCGATGGAGCTGACCGGACTCCAGAAATGCATCAGAAACATGATGAGCAAGAAAATCAAGCTTGTCAACGTGGTCCAGGTCATGCTCTTCCGCCGGATCCTCCCGTGTCAACGACGGGCATTCAATTTGTGGGAGTTCGACCCGGCCGAGCACCAGACGCTGCGAGAGCTCTTCGACACGACGCACAAGGACGTCTGGAAGGTGCTGTTCAAGGGCGCTGAGGTACCTCTCCCCTTACCGAGGACCACGGACTCAGCGCAAAGCACCATGCCAATCCGGTAAGTTTTTTATATCTCATAGGATGTTTATTTTCCCCTGTTTAATCATGTGCGGGATCTAAGCCTCCATGCCATTAATAGGACTGGGTAGAGACAGCGGAGCAGATCGATTGCCCAGCCCCCCTGCCTGAGGATCCAGCAGATGCTCTCCTAACGGAGATGCTGGTTCCGGCGCCTTACGAGGTGCCAGTGAAGAAGGCCAAGAAGAAGGCCACGGGACCGGGAAGGGTCTCCTACAAGAAGGTTATATCGGACTCATCGTCCGAAAACTCCGAGGAGCACTCCTCCCACGAAAATGAGGAGGAGGAAGAGGAAAGTTCTCACCCCCCAGCCGGGGGAGACAAGAAAAGGAAGGCCGCCCCATCCGGGGAGGCCGAAGGGTCCAAGAAGGGAAGGACCCTCCTCCCGGACTGCTCCACGACGGCCAGCTACAGCGACGACGAGTGGTTGCCCAGGGACAAGCCCCTGGCGAAGTCGTAAGTATCCGGATACCATAGCAATTCATGGTATGTTTTATTGCACTGCTTCTCATCACGCCGAACATGATTATGCAGTCCGTCCCGAGCCCATATCGACGTATCTTCGCCGGATGGTTCTTTGGACCCGTCGGATATGAATAGTGATTCACTTCCGACCGCCTCCACCCCTCGCCCTATGGACAACGTCGAGGTGTTGTTCAAAGGGCACCGAACCGAGGGGAGGTAGTCCTGGAGACGCCTCGAGGCGACATTCCGGACCCTGGGCGCAAAGGGAGCAAGACTCCCATGGGCTCCGAATTGGGCCTCCAAATGAACATCGCTACGGAACCTCCGGTGGTTCCGGACTCATCAGCGACACCCTATTAAGAGGGGCAAGCCGCCCGTGCCGGTGACCTCTGTCCATCTAGAGGCACCGGACAACTTGCTGGAAGCGCTTCGCGGCGCTTCCATTGACGGAGAGCACCGCACTATCAAGAGTGCGGTGATCGAGAAGGTTCAGTCCGCCAAAAGCGAACTAACTGAAGGTTGTGCCAGCTCCTAGCAGGCTTTCAGGTAAGTAATCAAATTATAGGAAAATATTACCGCATTGACAGTAGCCTCTGATGCTCTGTTTGGCGTTCGCGAAGAAAAGCCGAATAGAGGATCAAATAATGACTCAGGAGTCTAATCAGAATATGTCTTTGTGCATGTGCAGGCTTCACTGCTGGCCGCTGCCGCACGTACTGCGGAGGTTGCTGCACTGAAGCAGGACCTTGAGCGGTCCAAGGAAGAGCTCGGCCTTACCAAGAGGCAGCTCGAAGAGAACAAAGGTAAGTGATACCCTGTCTATATATTAAAAAGAAATTTGGTTGTAAAATAATAGGATCATGATGAATTTGCTAGGGGCCATGACTGAAGTGGCGACACTGAAGAAGGCGCTGTCCAAGGCCGAAGACAAAGCGGCCAAGGAGCGCATCGAGCGAGAAAAGCAAGAAGCCCGGGTAGGCGAGGTGGAGCAAGAGCTCCAGGCTCTCACCAAAAAACACGAGTCCTTGGAGCTTGACTCTAAGACGCGAGAGTCCGAGCCATGAAGGCCCTCGAAGCGCATTAAACGCCAAGGCTGAAGCCCAAAAGGGCCTCCAGGACATTGAGGCAGTTAAGAAGATAGCAGCGGGTCAGGCATTCATTATGCGAAGCAAGCATGGGAAGGAACCTTTCCTTTTACTTCCCCGAGTTCGAGCTTTCCAGAGCGTTCGCAGATCTTCCCCGCATGATGTGTTGGATGTCGCGGAGTTTTACCGGCCGAGGAGGGAGCTCGACGGAGAAGTTGTTACTGGTCTCGATATCTGGGACCCGAACACCCAATGCCCTTGAGCGACCAGCTGAAGCAACTGGTCGAGCTCCACAAGGCGGCCGAACAGGCCATGAAGGGTCTTAAAGTCCGGATGTGACCTGGCGATCCCCTGCCTGACAACTACTTCGGTCTGGTGAGGCGGCTTGTGAATGCTTGCCCACGGGTTGAAGTCATAAAGCAGTCCGTCTGCATCGAGGGTGCGCAAGAGGCTTTGCCCGGGCGAAGGTGCACCGCGAAGGCCGACGCCGTAAAGCTGGTGAAGGAGGGGCCGGAAGGCAAGGAGCATCGCCACCCCGAAATGTATTATGACAACGTCCTGAAGGGTTCCCGCCTTGTGGCGGAGGAATGTGCTAAAGATGTAATATTTGAATGAACGTACTCATGTGATCCTGTAATGTGAAACGAGTTCATTTGCGCTATGCAATGCTTGTTGATTTAAAATACTACCTTCTGTGCGGCCGTTTATGAAATCTGAGGGTTGGCCAGTCGTCGGCTTCTGCCCCCATGTAACTAGTACTGGGGTGTTGGGATAAACCTGAACACTCTTTATCCCAATTTTGGGTCCTTCGAAGGAGGTGTTTAGCACAACGAACCAGGCAATCAGACCATAAAGCTTTATCACCCTCACTTAGCCATAGAAGTCTACAATTTTAAATTTTGGCGAAGCCCCTAGTATTCGGAAGGCCGAATTTGGGGCGCTATATACGCCTAAGTCGGGCAAGGCCGGATCCTCGCCCGAAGCGGAAAAAGTCTTTAAGGACTTGAGACCTCTCAAACAGCGACCAGCTCTCGCCTCATCATGACAGTCAGTTTTCAGCTTTCTCTACTGAGGTGCTCGTCCGGAAGAACCGGGACACAATTGCAGTAGTTCTCCCAGCGCTACATTAGCCGATTTTGCGGAACATAAGGTACCAAAACATGGGAGCCGGGCAAGCCCAACTATTGACCCAAGACATGCTTCGGAGCTGATGCATATAATGCTATAAGTTCGGGGTGCCGCACTGTCGAAAGTGTTCGGACTTCTCACGCCGTATTATGGGGTATACTGAAGCCCCTGGCGTATTAGTCGTACTAGAATGTACGGGTGCCATCTGTCATAATTAAACAGACAAGAGAAAGAAAAAAGGATGGGGTAATGCAATAAATGCTACGCATTGTTATTAAATAGTACGTCAAAGCGTACGAATACAAGTAGTGCAATAAGCAGAAAATAGGACTATTTGACATGTCCTATCCAGGGGCAAGCTGCGTATGGGTATTTAAAACAGGTATTTCGATCGTTATTAGAGACCACCTGGGGATTCCCTTGTACGTCTTAGCTTCTTGCCTCCTTTGTATTTCCTTCCCGTAATGCATCCAGCAATCAGACTGCCGAAAAGGGCTTCCAGAGAGTAAGGTCCTGAAAGAGAGAAAATTATAAAGGTATACGGCCCCTGGGGCGGTTGAGCCACATTGTGGGACGTGTCCTGGCCATGCCTCCGCCTATGCCCATGGTATTTGTAGTGCGTAATTATGTACGCGTGGTGTAAATTTCGTCGCTTGATTGGGACTAGGACGGAGGCCGAATTGCTAGGCGAGCTCTGAACGTGCCAGGCGATCCTGTTGCAGGTTACTCCGCACTCGCTTGAAGGTGTCCGGGGGCTTTATCGCTGAATTGGCGGTTTGCCTTAAAAGGCTGCTTTGTCTGCTGCGAGGGCCGCGGTGTGCTCCTCCGTGCGGAGCGAGCGTTCAGTGTTTCCATTGACTGTTATAACCCTCCTAGGTCCTGGCATCTTGAGCTTGAGGTATGCGTAATGCGGTACCGCATTGAATCTTGCAAATGTGGTTCGCCCGAGGAGTGCGTGATAGCCACTGCGGAACGGGACGATATCGAAGATTAACTCCTCGCTTCGGAAGTTGTCCGGAGATCCGAAGACCACTTCCAGTGTGATTGAGCCCTTGCAATGGGCCTCTACACCTGGGATGACGCCTTTAAAGGTGGGTTTGGTAGGTTTGATACTCGAGGGGTCTATACCCATTTTGCGCATTGTATCCTGATAGAGCAGGTTCAAGCTGCTGCCGCCGTCCATAAGGACTCGAGTGAGGTGAAATCCGTCAATGATGGGTCTAGGACCAATGCGGCAGATCCGCCATGACGGATACTAGTGGGGTGGTCCCTGCGATCGAAGGTGATCGGACAAGAGGACCATGGGTTGAACTTTGGGGCGACAGGCTCCATCGCATAGACGTCCCTTAATGCACGCCTGCTCCTCTTGGGAATGTGGGTTGCGTATATCATGTTCACCATCTTCACTTGTGGGGAACCTCTTCGTCCTCCGTGTTCGGGCGGGCTCCTCCTCGTCATCGATATCCAGCCCATTGTCCTTGTTTTCGGCATTCAACTTGCCGGCCTGCTTGAACACCCAGCATTCTCTGTTGGTGTGATTGGCTGGCTTATCGGGGGTGCCGTGGATTTGACACGAGCGATCGAGTATGCGATCCAAACCGGACGGGCCCGAGTACTTCTTTTGAATGGCTTTTTCCACGACCGGGTTTAGAGCCACCGAATCCGGCATTGATCGTCAGATCTTCGGCGTTACCGTTGTTGTGGTGCTTATATGCATTACGACGTGGTATGCCGTTATTATCTTGATGTCTGAAGTGCCCGGATTCCTTGATGTGTTGTTGCTGCGAGCCAGCCAGCTATCCTCGCCCGCAAAAGCGGGTCATGAGTGTCGTGAGGGCTGCCATAGACTTCGGCTTCTCCTGGCCGAGGTGTCGGGCGAGCCACTCGTCACGGATGTTATGCTTGAATGCCGCTAAGGCCTCTGCATCCGGACAGTCGACAATTTGGTTTTTCTTAGTTAGGAACCCGGTCCAGAATTTCCTGGCCGATTCCCCTGGCTGCTGAATTATATGGCTCAAGGCATTGGCATCTGGTGGCCGCACATAAGTACCCTGGAAGTTTGTCAAGGAATGCATCTTCCAAATCCTCCCTACTGCCAATGGAGTCTGCTAGCAAGCTATTCAGCCAATGCCGAGCTGGTCCTTTGAGTTTTAGTGGGAGGTACTTGATGGCATGTAGATCATCACCGCGAGCCATGTGGATGTGGAGGAGGAAGTCCTCGATCCATACCGCGGGGTCTGTTGTACCATCATATGATTCAATATTTACGGGTTAAAAACCCTCTGGGAATTCGTGATCCATTACTTCATCAGTGAAGCATAGGGGGTGTGCGGCACCTCTGTGCCGGGCTATATCATGACACAGTTCATACGAGTCTTGTCTGTTGTATTCGGCCTGGCCGGATTTGCTTTTGGTATATCCGGCGTGACGATCATCATCTCGCGTTGAGGCGCGACCCCGTGATCCGCAGATTGATCTTGTATGCCCTGCTTTGTTCTCCAATACGTCTCGCAGGTCCTGCGTGTTGCCCCGGGCCTTGGTGTTTTTGGTTGAACGACGGCGGGGTGCGGTCTGGACTTCGGGCTGATACGCCTCTCTGTCTCGGCCATGAGGTGGCCGATCAGCCGCATCATATGCTGGTGACATTGGTTTTAATGCTTCCTCCTTGAGTCGGGGTAGCAACCTGCGCTTTGGGTAACACTTGGAGGGGCGTTCGAGTTCGTATTCCTCGGCCGCAAGGACTTCGGTCCATCTGTCTGCTACCAAATCTTGATCAGCTCGAAGCTGTTGTTGCTTTTTCTTCAGGCTATTTACTGTGGCTATAAGCCGACGCTTGAAGCGCTCCTGCTCGACGGGATCCTCAGGCACGATAAATTCTTCGTCACCGAGGCTCACCTCGTCTTCGGAGAGAGGCATGTAATTGTCATCCTCCGTCTCTCCATCTGCTGCCTGTTCTGGAGGGCTAGCTTGTTCATCCTCCCGCTCTAAATCTGGCTGGAGGGGAATGTCGTCGTCTTCAAAGACTATCCGGAGTGTTATTGTCTCTTGTGCCAAGATCACTACTTTTGCTATGGCGGGACTTAGAGCGGCGCCTTGACGTCGATGCTTGGGTTGCTTCTTGAGGGGTCATCCTCCATTGTCTTATCGCCATTGCCTTCTTTGGTGGTATCCACCATGTATATATCATATGATGAGGTGGCGGTCCAGCGCCCTGTGGGCGGTGGTTCCTGTTCGTCTCCTGCATCGTCGTCCATACCGTCGATGTCTTCGGAGTCGAAGTCGAGCATGTCGGTTAAATCGTCGACAGTGGCTACTAAGTGGGTGGTGGGTGGGGAGCGAATTTCTTCGTCGTCCGCATCCCATTCTAGCCGGACATAGTTCGGCCAAGGTTCTTCTGACAAGGAGAGAGACCTTAACGAATTTAGCACATCGCCGAAAGGCGAGTGCTGAAAGATATCCGTGGAGGTAAACTCCATGATCGGTGCCCAATCGGATTCGATAGGCACGGACGCAGGCGGCTCGGAGCCCGTGGCCGGGGACGAATCCAATGGTTCGACAACACGCTCTCGTAAGGGGTGAAGTCAGTTCGGCTCTATCGCCACTGAGAGTGCGGCCTCCATGGCGTGGTCTATCCACCTGTCCTCGGATGGCGCAATTTGTTCCGGATTAAGGGCCAGAGTAGTTGCAGGTGTGATCTCCCGAACACTGTCCGACGGCAGAGCTAAATCATGCTCGTCGTGATCGTGCGGCGCACCTGACATGGGCTCGAATCCGTCGAAGATCAAGTCTCCGCGGATGTCGGTAGTGCAGTTCAAGTTTCCAAATCTGACCTGATGGCCAGGAGTGTAGCTTTCGATCTGCTCCAGATGGCCAAGGGAATTGGCCCGCAGTACGAAGCCGCCAAATACGAAGATCTGTCCGGGGAGGAAAACCTCACTCTGGATCGCATCATTGCCGATTATTGAAGGAGCCATCAAGCCTTACGGTGACGGCACAGTGGAACTCTCAATGAAAGCACCAATGTCGGTGTCAAAACCGGCGGATCTCGGGTAGGGGGTCCCGAATCAAGGCGTCTAAGGCGGATGGTAACAGGAGACAGGGGACACAATGTTTACCTGTGTTCGGGCCCTCTCGATGGAGGTAATACCCTACTTCCTGCTTGATTGATCTTGATGATATGAGTATTACAAGAGTTGATCTACCACGAGACCGTAGAGGCTAAACCCTAGAAGCTAGCCTATGGTATGATTATTGTTGTCATACGGACTAAACCCTCCGGTTTATATAGACACCGGAGGGGGCTAGGGTTACACAGAGTCATTTACAAGGGAGGAGATCTACATATCCGTATCGCCAAGCTTGCCTTCCACGCCAAGGAGAGTCCCATCCGCACACGGGACGAAGTCTTCAATCTTGTATCATCATAGTCCAACAGTCCGGCTAAAGTATATAGTCCGGCCATCCGAGGACCCCCTAATCCAGGACTCCCTCACATGCCATCCTCTCCATGCTTGGTCTTGCTCCAGTGTTCATCCCTCTTATCCATGCCAGACCCTTCATTTATAAGCAAAACAAATGTATCCAATTTAGTCAACATCATATTCTCATGAACATTAGAATCAATACCAAGAAACGAAAGTACCGGAAAATTTAATCGGCGTGCGCGAGCTCTAGTAATTTGTCCAGTATATGTAGCAGTAGGGGCTATGGGTGTAACAATGGTATTGATGTCCTCATCACTTGGAGAACATGACGAATAAGGAGTTGCATGATAAATTTCAGCAAATGATGACTGAACAGGTGGAAGATGTGCTGAACAATTTTGAAGAGGCCATGGATAAGATAACTAGCTTTGAGAAGATGTTCGAAACAAAGATCGATAACAAATTTAATGAAGTGCTTGCGCGTCTTCCACAACCACCACCGGCTGCACCTGCCGCACCTCTGCCACAACAACAACAACGACTACCTCCACGTCACGAAACAGCCCTCCGCCGAGCGAGCCGTGTTCCTCTTGAGCCTGGCCAAACTGTTGGTGCCGCTGTTTGATATTTCTGTGGCTCCTGCTACTGATGAGGCGGAGGATGATTATGCGGGAGATTACGAGGATGAAGTTGATCAAAATCAGAACTACGTGCAACCACCAGCACCCGGTCGTCCACATGCAAATAATCGCAATGGTAGGGCTGCATTACCAGATCAGGTAGGAGATCATGACCATCTTCCTAAACTAAAAATGAATATTCCACCATTTGAGGGTCGATATGTTCCTGATATATATCTTACTTGGGAGTTAGAAACCGAACAATGTTTTACGTGTTTAGAATATCCCGAGGAGAGACGTGTTGCTGCTGCACTTTGTGCTTTCACTAGTTTTGCTTGTGTGTGGTGGTCTGAACATCGTAGATTATATCCGAATAATATTCCAACTACTTGGGCTGCTTTGAAAACTGCTATGCGTACTCGTTGGGTTCCACCATATTATCAACGTGAATTACTTCAAAAAATGCAGCGTTTAAGACAAGGAAAAAATTCTGTAGAGGAATATTATTAGGAATTACAAACTGGCATGATTAGATGTGGTATTGTTGAGGATAATGAAGCTATGCTTGCACGTTTTATGGGTGGATTAAATAGAGAGATTCAGACCATTCTAGACTGTATTAGTTCCATCTTGCTTGTAAAGCTGAACGTGAAGTGCATGATCGACAGGCATTGGCGCGAACTAACTTTTCTACAGGTCGACCTTCATCTTGGACACCACGTGCATCCTCTACTTCCACTGCACCATCACCTCCATCAGGTGCCACCTCCAACCGTGATACAAGAAAGCAGGCACAACCACCACTTTCTGCAAGAGCACACTTGCGGGGCCTGCACAGAGCTCTTCTTCTTCCATGGCATCAACAGGGCACACAAGTGATATTATTTGTCATCGTTGTAAGGGAAGAGGTCATTATGCGAGAGAATGCAAATCTCAGCGTGGGTTGATTGCTACCGAGGATGGTTAGTATGAGTCCGCTAGTGACTACGATAGGAGACTTTGGGTCTTATTACACGTGAAGAACATGGTGGAGATGATTCTAATCATGAGACGCAATATATGGCTCCTGAAGATGCTGACAGGTATGAATGTTTGGTTGCTCAACGTGTATTGAGTGTGCAGGTTACACAAGCTGAGCAAAATCAGAGGCATAATTTGTTCCATACAAAGGGAGTTGTGAAGGAACGTTCTATTCGCGTCATCATAGACGGATGGAGCTGCAACAACTTGGCTAGCATGGAGATGGTGGAGAATCTATCTCTCACCACAAGACCACATCCACATCCTTACTACATCCAATGGTTCAACAACAGCGGCAAGGTTAAGGTAACACGTACTGTTTGTGTGCATTTTAGTATCTCTACATATGCTGATTATGTTGATTGTGATGTGGTACCTATGCAAGCATGTTCCTTATTCCTTGGTAGACCATGGCAATTTGATAAAAATTCTGTACACCATGCTAGAAATAATCAGTATACTCTTGTTCATATTGATAAAAATATTACTTTGCTTCCTATGACTCCTGATTCCATTTTCAAAGATGATATTAATAGAGCTAATAAAGCAAAACAGGAGAAAAATAAGAGCGAAAATCAGATTGTGGCAAAAGAATTTGAGCAACAAATGAAGCCTAATAATAAACCATCTAGTGTTGCTTCTGAAATTAAATTTAAAACTGCATGTTTACTTGCCACCAAATCTGATATTGATGAGCTAGATTTTAGCAAATCTGTTTGCTATACTTTTGTGTGCAAAGAGGTATTATTTTCATTCAAGGACGTGCCTTCTCTTTGCCCCGTGCTGTCACAAACATTTTCCAGGAGTTCGCTGACGTCTTCCCACAAGACGTGCCACCGGGATTACCACCTATTCGAGGGATTGAGCATCAAATTGACTTAATTCCCGGTGCATCGCTACCCAACATGCACCATATCGTACCAATCAAGAGAAGACGAAGGAGATTATGTGTCAAGTACAGGAGCTGCTCGACAAACGTTATATACGCGAACCTCTTAGTCCTTGTGCTGTTCCTATTATACTAGTGCCTAAAAAGGATGGTACGTCGCATACGTGTGTTGATTGTAGAGGCATTAATAATATTACTATTCGTTATCGTCCTCCTATTCCTAGGCTAGATGATATGCTTGATGAATTGAGTGGCTCTACAATATTCTCCAAAGTTGATTTGCGTAGTGGATACCATCAAATTCGTATGAAATTGGGAGATGAATGGAAAACGACATTTAAAACTAAGTTTAGTTTATATGAGTGGTTAGACATGACTTTTGGGTTAACTAATGCACCTAGTACTTTCATGAGACTAATGAACGAAGTTTTACGTGCTTTCATTGGACGATTTGTGGTAGTCTATTTTGATGATATACTGATTTATAGCAAATCTTTGGAAGAACATTTGGAACATTTACGTGTTGTTTTTATTGCTCTACGTGATGCACGTTTGTTTGGTAACCTTGGGAAGTGCACCTTTTGCACCGATCGAGTATCTTTTCTTGGCTATGTTGTTACTCCATAGGGAATTGAAGTTGATAAAGCAAAGATTGAAGCTATTGAGAGTTGGACGCAGCCCAAACGGTCACACAAGTGAGGAGTTTTCTTGGACTTGCTGGTTTCTATAGGCGTTTTGTGAGAGTTTTAGCACCATTGCTGCACCTCTCAATGAGCTTACAAAGAAGGACGTGCCTTTTGTTTGGGTACCGCACAGGAAGAAGCCTTCACGGTATCGAAAGATAAGTGGACACATGCTCCCTTACTCCAACTTCCTGATTTTAATAAGACTTTTGAGCTTGAATGTGATGCAACTGGAATTGGATTAGGAGGTGTGTTATTACAAGATGGCAAACCTGTTGCATACTTTTCTGAAAAATTGAGTGGGCCTAGTATGAATTATTCTACTTATGACAAAGAATTATATGCTCTTGTTCGGACTTTAGGGACATGGCAACATTATTTATGGCTCAAAGAATTTGTTATACATTCTGATCATGAATCTTTGAAACATATTAAAAGTCAAGCTAAACTGAATCGTAGACATGCTAAATGGGTTGAATTCATTGAGACTTTCCCTTATGTCATTAAACACAAGAAGGGTAAAGAAAATGTTATTGCTGATGCATTGTCTCGTCGCTATACTATGCTTTCACAACTTGACGTCAAAATACTCGGTTTGGAGACCATCAAAGATCAATATGTGCATGATGCTGATTTTAGATGTAATGCGGAATTGTAAAGAAGGAAGAACATGGAACAAGTTCGTTATTAATGATGGCTTTGTGGTCCATGCTAACAAGCTATGCATTCTAGCTAGCTCTGTTCGTCTTTTGTTGTTGCAAGATGATGCGGAGCGTCCTTCGGTCATCCCCATGGACCTACCGTCGTCTCATCAAGAGCCAAGAGGACCTATGACACGAGCACGAGCTAGAACTCTCGAGAACGAGGTGACTTCTTTCCTTAGTGGTATCACATATGACCCACTCGAGACATGGCTACTACCTAAGTCCGATATGCTATGCATGATTAGGTGTCAAGAGGACCCTCCCGGAGATGTACATGAAGATGGACAAGTCACCAAGTCAATGGATGAAGAGAACAAAGGCAAGAGTCAAGAACACCTCCCAGGCCCCGGACATCCGGCCAGGACCCCGGACATCTGGCCCTTTGAGCATCCTCCTTAGCAGCCTTCCAGTCGCCCCACATCTACAGGCCTTGGACATCTGGCCCCAGCTCGGACATCCGGCCCAGCCCGGAAATCCAGCCAGACGCCCGGACATCCGGCGCCACACACTCGAATCTACAGAAGCTGCATCCACCAGCCTGGACATCCGGCCCTTTGGGAAGGCCCGGACATTCGGCCCGTCGCCCGGACATCCGGTCCCATCTGTCTGCGCACAGTAAAGGGCCGAAGCCCGTGTACCTCTTCGCCCCCTAGACTATATATACTCCTTCTCCTCCATCTTTCTAGGTTTAGCATTGGTTTAGCTCATATGTGAGATAGAGCTTTTCTCATCCATTACGGATCTACTCCACGAGAGAGACCGCGACCCCTCTACGGAGAAGATCCCCTCGGATTCAAGACCTCCTCATGGAGAAGACCCCCCATCAAGACCTCCTCACTGAGAAGAACCAGTTACCCTTTTGTATCGTCCTTTGTTGACTTTGGATCGTGTATCTCCCTTTGTGTTTCATGGATCTAGCACATGTGTAATCGAATCTTGTTGGTTTGAGTGATTCTCCCATGTTTCCCTCGTGTTTCCCCTCGTGTTCTTCGTGTTCCTATTTGGGATCCGCTCCTTTCGTGAAAGATCGGCTATCTAGGGTTCCACCCTACATCATCTTGGTATCATGAGCCACGTTGATAATGATTTCGGAGCCTCCCCGTTGTGTGTTTCTAGCCTGATTTTGTTGTGTTCTTCCCTAATTCAAAAATTGCCCCACAAAAATAGCCCCAATTTTTTTTTTGTGATTTGTTGGTGTGATGAAGTTTTGTTGGATTTGATCCGCGGATTTCATGTGTTACAGGTAGAACTAGCTGTCCCCCAACTTTTCCCCATTTCCATCCACAAAATCTTCCAAATTTTGCCCCGGATTTGACCTCTACACGCGGTGTTCATCGAGTTCGTCCACAGATCCAGAGCCCGGACATCCGGCCCGACATCCCGGACATCCGGCGACCCCGGACATCCGGCCCTCAGCCCGGACATCCGGCCCCTGACAGCACATTTCCATCCACCCCTCCGTTTCCCGCATAAATTTTTCCCAATTTTGTCCCGGTGCCCACATACACTTCTGCATACCACCACCACTTCCGCATGGCACCACCATAGCTCCCTCGCTACCAAGTCCGTCAAATTTTTGACCCGTTTTGCTTTGAGAATTTGAGTTGTGGTATCCGTGTCCTATTGTGTTTCGGCTATTTAGGTACGGTTCGACATCGACATCACCGCCGCTCATCTTCTCCACGGATTCGGACTACTACGAACGACTACATCATTTTGGTCATCAATATCATCTCGGTATCGTGATATCATCATACTTTCTTGCAATTGCATTGATAACCCCATAGCTTACTTGTGCACATTAGTGATCATACTTCCCATAGCATACATACCATCTTGGTGCATATCTTGGTATCATCTCTTGTGTCACAAAGTTGTCATTGCATACACAATTGCTATCTTTGTTCGTGAAGCATTGCATGAGAAAAGAGCTCAAACAACAAAGAGCCAAAACAAGCTTTTAAGCAGAAGGGAAAGATAAGCAAAGAGCTTATAAGCAAGAACCATAGCATCATACAACATTAAGATTGTCATACTCGATCATCTTGGATCATACCATCGGAATACCATACATATAGCATACTTGGGATATAAGTCGTTGCATTTTTGCTTAGTAGGTTGTGCACAAGTTCGTATCCGCCTATTGTGCAATCGTGCTAGCGTCTCTCTAGTGTTGTGCAACAAGAGCATTTTCGTGGATCCCACATTTTGGCTCACCCTTGGTTGCACGACCCCATTTATCTATTTGCATGTGTGTTTCCATGTACCTTATCTTGTCTGGTCTACTTGTTGCATTTGCAAATTTGTGAATCTTTTCCAACATTATTGAAGCTCACTAACAATTGCATCAAATTTTGTGCCACCATCTTAACCAAGCTCCACCATAAGCTTTTACTTGTGTAGGTGTGATAAGCCGACAAGAATTGGTACCAATTGTGTTATTTCCTTGTTACACATTGGAGTGATCTTTGATCCATCTTCAACATCGGTCAAGGTACATTTGGTATTGGTTCTTCTCTTTCTCCCACTCACATATATTTGTTTGGAATGATGGATAGGCCAAGTTCTTCTACCAACCCACTCTTCTTGGAGCAAGACAACGACATGTCATCCTACGTCACCAAGAGCCACCTCTTTGGTGCACAACGAGCTTTGCATCAAGAGCAACAAGCAATGAGCGACCGCATTGACCATCTCGCCACCGACTTGCGACTCTCCGAGCAACATACAAGAGACTACTTCGACCACAAGATCGACGAACAAAAGCAAGAGAGCAATGCAAGAATGGACGAGATTCACGCCTTGTTGGTCAACCGCTCTTCTACCTCGTCGTCCTACTCAAGACGGAGCCGCTCAAGTCAACAATCCGACGACACTACCTCTGGCTCAAGTACCCCGACATCGAACACTCTTTGTTGTGCCGCGCGTCAAGATCGTCAAGCAAACCGCAATCCTCTACACGACACCGCTTCTCAAGAGCATCGACATCGTCAAAACCAAGCTACATTCGCGCAAGCACAAGCACGGCAACGCCAACGACAACAAGAACAAGAGGAACAAGCGCGACAACATCAAGATGCACAAGACGCCGAAGCACAACGTCAAGAACAACAACTACGGGAAGCTCAAGCACTTGAGGCGCAACGTGCCCTTCTAGATTCAAGTCGAGCCGTAGCCAACTGAGGCTGACAAGCTCGCCTACAAGAAGAAGCACTTCGCGATGAAGCTCAAGAAAGGATTTATCAATCACGTGTGCATCATCAAGTTCCACAAGTTCCTCGTCAAGATCGAGAAGCGCCTCCTCAAGCGAGACAAGAACATCAAGTCCATCGAGAGCATGAAGACAATGGACCTCCTCCAAGACAAGAGCAAAATGAGGTCGACAACCCTCCTCGCCAAGAGCAACATGAGATTGTCAATCCTCAAAGACATGGGCATCATCATCCCCGACCCCAACACAATGAAGAGCAACGACATGGCAAGCTAAAGTTCACTATGCCCAAGCTCACCGGAAGCAATGAACCTGAAGAGTACATCTCATGGGCATTGAAGGTTGACAAAACATTCCGCTTGCACAACTACGAAGAAGAGAAGAAGATCGCGATGGCATCCGTTGAGTTCCAAGACTTCGTCCTCATTTGGTGGGAACAAGACACTGAGCGCCGAGAGGTCAAAGGTGAACCGCCAATCACCACTTGGGCGCAAATGAAGGATGTCATGAGAGCACGTTTCGTGCCAAACTACAACAACCGCGACCTCTTCAAGAAACTCCAACTACTCAAGCAAGGAACCAAGAGCGTTGAAGAGTTCTACAAGGAAATGGAGATTGCCATGATACGAGCCAATGTCACGGAAGATGAGCAAACTATGGCACGTTTCTTGAATGGACTCAATCATCCTATCAAGAAGATCGCCGACTTCCAACCATATTCGAACCTCATCGAGCTAGTGCACCAAGCTACCAAAGTGGAAAGCCAAGTGCAAGATGAGCTCAAATATGCCAAGTTCTCATCAAAGTCCTATGGCTTCTCCAACACCCAAGCTTCAACGACTCCAACACCTTCTACCTCAACCAAGCCATCTACAAGCAACAGCGACAAGTCAAGTTACAAGAAAACTTCGACAACCTCAAGTCGTCCTCCTACTACAAGCAACTTCAAGCCGAAAGCTTCATCATCATCTACCCCAACCGATGAGACCATCAAGACAAGTTCCTTCAAATGCTTCACATGCGGCGGCCGACGCCACAAGTCCTTTGAGTGCACAAACAAGTGCACCATGATACTCAACGACGACGGAACCTACTCCATGAGCGAAGGAGAAACGGAAGCCCTTGATCAAGTAGCCATGCACCATCAAGTGAACAACGACGATGAAGATGATCAAGTCTTTTGTGACGAAGATTCGAGCCCCGCTCTTGTTGTCTCCAAGGCCTTGACTCTTCAACATCAACAAGAAAAAGACCAAAGATGCCATATCTTCCACACCAAAGTCGGCATCAATGGAAGGTCCGTCAAGGTCATCATCGATGGAGGGAGTTGCCATAACTTAGCAAGTGAAGAACTATGTTCTAAGCTCCAATTGGTCAAGATGAAGCACCCGCACCCTTCAATGGCTAAGCGACAATGACACCATCCAAGTCGAGCATAGAGTACAAGTCTCTTTCAAGATCGGAGCTTATGAAGACACTTTGGAGTGTGATGTCCTTCTGATGACCGTTTGCCACCTCCTTCTTGGACGGCCATGGCAATTTGACCGAGGTGTCATCCACAATGTACGTACAAACCACTATAGCTTCAAGATGAAAGGGAAGGAGTACGTGCTACGCCCTATGCCTCCAAGCCAAGTGATCACGGACAAGCAAGCCCCCCATCGTGGAGAACATAGTGAGAGAGCGAACCACCAAAAAGAGAGTGAGCGCCACAAGCCCAAATTAAGTGCCTCCACGATGAGCGAAAAGACGAACTTAGTTCAATTTGCCACCAAACGTGATATGAGAGAAGTGTGTGAGAACCCATCAAGTGTTATGCACTATGTCTTTTTGTGCAAAGATGAGGCACCAAAAGCTAACACCTCTCACGATCTACCTTTAGTGTTATCTTCTCTTTTGCAGGAATTCCAAGATGTTTTCCCCGACGAGCTACCTCCGGGTCTACCTCCACTACGAGGCACCGAAAGCCTTTGATCGACCTCATCCCGGAGCGCCACTTCCAAACAAAGCTCCCTACCGAGTCAACCCCAAAGAAACCAAAGAAATACAAAGGCAAGTAAAGCATCTCATAGATCATGGACATGTGCGTGAAAGTTTGAGTCCTTGTGCCGTACCGGTCATTCTTGTGCCCAAAAGAGATGGTTGCTTTCGCATGTGTTCCGATTGTAGACCCATCAATGCTATCACCGTTCGCTATAGGTACCCCATTCCACGCCTTGACGATATGCTAGATGAACTTAGCGGTGCCACTATTTTTTCCAAAATTGATCCTAAAAGTGGTTGCTATCAAATCCGCATACAAGAGGGTGATGAATGGAAAACCACTTTCAAAACAAAGTTTGGTTTGTATGAGTGGTTAGTCATGCCTATGCGTTTATCGGATGCACCCGCTACTTTCATGCGTGTTATGCATTATGTGTTTCGCCCTTACATTGGTGAGTTTCTTGTGGTCTAATTCGACGATATCCTTGTTTTTAGCAAATCTCTCAAAGAGCATGTCACCCACCTTCGCACCGTGCTACAAACTCTTCAAAAAGGGCGTCTTTATGCTAATATCGAAAAATGCATTTTTGGTGTTGATAAGCTTGTTTTCCTAGGTTTTGTAGTATCTTCTAAGGGTGTTCATGTTTTTAAATCTAAGATCAATGCTATTAAAACTTGGCCCCAACCAACCAATTTGCAACAAGTGCATAGTTTTCTTGATTTAGCCGGTTTTTACCATCATTTTGTGAAGGATTTTAGCACCATTGCATCTCCTTTACATGCTTTGAGCAAGAAGAATGCACGCTTTGTTCGGGGACCATCTCAAGATAGCGCATTCAATGAGCTTAAGAATTTGCTTACTCATGCTCCCGTGCTTGCTTTACCCAACTTTGACAAACCTTTTGAAATTCATTATGATGCTAGTGGTAATGGCATAGGAGGTGTGTTAACGCAAGAGAAGCGCCCCATAGCATACTTTAGTGAGAAACTCTCCGGAGCACAACTCAATTACTCCATCTATGACAAAGAGCTATATGCTTTAGTGCGAGTTTTGCATGAATGGGAACATTACCTTCGCCCTCATGAATTTATCATCCATACCAATCATGAAACGCTTAAATACCTTAAGGGTCAAACTAAGTTGAACAAGCGTCATGCTAATTGGAGTGAGTTTGTTGAGTCATTTCCTTATGTCATCAAGTATATTAAAGGTAAGGAAAATGTTGTGGCGGATGCGCTTTCCCGTATATGCATGCTTGTTACTCAACTTGAATTAAATGTCATTGGCTTTGAGCACATAAAAGAATTGTATGAGCATGATCCTACTTTTGCTATTCCTTATGCCAAGTGTTTGACGCATAAATCTTGGAACGCTGTTACATCAAAGATGGTTATCTTATGAGAGCTAACAAACTATGCGTCCCCGAGTCTTCTCTTCGTTTGTTGCTTTTGCAAGAATCTCGTGGCGGAGGACTAATGGGACACTTTGGACGTGACAAGACATTTGCTACGCTCTCCAAGAACTACTTTTGACCCAAGATGTTTTGCGACGTCCGACCGCTTCACCAACCGATGCTCTACATGTTGCAAAGCTAAGTCTAAAGCTCAATCTCATGGACTATATATGCCTCTTCCAATTCCGTACCAACCATGGGAAGATATTAGCATGGATTTTGTCCTCGGTTTGCCTAGAACTAGAAATGGCAAGGATTTCGTTTTTGTTGTTGTGGACCGATTCTCCAAAATGGTTCATTTTATTCCTTGCAACAAGATAGACGATGCTTCACATGTTGCAAATTTGTTCTGTAGGGAAATCTTGCGCCTTCATGGAGTGCCAAAGACGATTGTCTCGGACCGCGACGTCAAGTTCTTGAGTTACTTTTGGAAGACATTGTGCGCCAAGCTCGGAATCAAGCTTTTGTTCTCTTCGGCATATCATCCTCAAACCGACGGCCAAATGGAGGTGACAAACCGCACACTCTCCACTCTACTACGTGTGTTGATAAAGAAGAACAGCAAGGAGTGGGAGGAGTGCCTACCAATCGCAGAGTACGCCTACAACCATGCAAGACATTCGACTACCGGCAAGTCCCCCTTCGAGGTTGTCTACAGCTTCAACCCGTTGTCCCCATTGGAAATTCTTCCTCTACCGCTACAAGAGCGCGCAAACATGCACGCGAGTGCCCGAGTCAACTACCTCAAGAAGATGAATGAAGATACAAGGCACACCATCGAGGGCCAAGTACAACGACTCACGACCAAGCTCAACGTCAACAAGCACCCCATGATATTCAATGTTGGAGATCTTGTGTGGCTACACCTTCGAAAGGACCGCTTCCCCAATGAATGCAAGTCCAAACTCCTACCCCGAGCGGATGGACCCTTCAAGGTGCTCGCACACTACAACAATAACACCTACAAGATCGACATTCCACGCGACAAGTACTCCGTGAGCGACATCTTCAACATCAAAGATCTCTCTCCGTACCATGGTGATGAGGATTTCGATCCGAGGTCGGATCTTTCGCAAGGGAGGGGAGATGATGCAGAGCATCCTTCGGTCATCCCCATGGACCTACCATTGTCTCATCAAGAGCCAAGAGGACCGATGACACGAGCACGAGCTAGAGCTCTCGAGAACGAGGTGACTTCTTTCCTTAGTGATATCACATATGACCCACTCGAGACATGGCTACTACCTAAGTCCGATATGCTATGCATGATTAGGTGTCAAGAGGACCCTCCCGAAGATGTACATGAAGACGGACAAGTCGCCAAGTCCATGGATGAAGAGAACCAAAGGCAAGAGTCAAGAACACCTCTAGGCCCTGGACATCCGGCCAGGACCCCGGACATCCGGCCCCTGGAGCATCCTCCTCAGCAGCCTTCCAGCTGCCCCACATCTACAGGCCCCTCGGACATCCGGCCCCAGCTCGGACATCCGGCCCGAGCCCTGAAATCCGGCCAGAAGCCCGGACATCCGGCGCCACACACCCAAACCTACAGAAGCTGCCTCCACCAGCCCGGACATCCAGCCCTTCGGGAAGGCCCGGACAAACGGCCGGTTGCCCAGACATCTGGTCCCGTCTGTCTACGCACAGTAAAGGGCCGAAGCCCGTGTACCCCTTCGCCCCTAGACTATATATACTCCTTCTCCTCCATCTTTCTAGGTTTAGCATTGGTTTAGCTCATATGTGTGATAGAGCTTTGCTCATCCATTACGGATCTTGATGCGGAGCATGCGACGATCATCCCCATGTACACTATGACTACTCTCCAAGCCCCAAGTGGACATACAACGAGATCTCAAACATACGCCATTGGGCACAAGGTGAACCCTCTCCTAAATGCTTCTCCTTTCCATTCATGCGAGACATGGTTGCTACCTAATGCAAGGACACTACATACCTAGGTACCAAGGAGACCCTCTCGGAGATGCTCGGAGTGATGGACAAGTTCCCAAGTACAAGGATGAAGGAGCACGACGAGAGGAACCGGAGAAAGGCTACAGGACCCGGACATCCGGCCCCTGAAGATGTCAACAACAGCAGCAGCAGCAACCGAAGTGCTACAGGGCCCGGCCATCCGGCCAGGACCGGGACATCCGGCCCGTCCCGCAAGCCCGGACAGCCGGCACCAGCCCGGACATCCGGCGCCCCATCACAGAACGTCTAGAAGCGGGATCTCGCCAGCCCGGACATCCGGCCCTAGCGCTCGGACATCCGGCGTCTCGAGAAAGCCCGGACATCCGGCCCATCGCTCGGACATCCGGCCCCTCCTGCCTGGATGTAGTGTATCCGGGCCGAAAGCCCATGTATCCCTTCGCCCCTTAGAGTATATATACTCCCCCTCCACCTACGTTTTAGGGTTAGCATTGGTTTAGCTCATTTATAGATAGAGATTTGCTCATTCATATTGGATCTACTCCACGATAGAGGCCCGGCCTCTACGGAGAAGATCCACCTTGGATTCAAGACCCCTCACGGGAAGATCCCCTCGTGGATTCAAGACCTCCTCACGGAGAAGAACCGGTTACCCTTTGTATCGTCCTTCGTTGATCGTGGATCTTGTATCTCCTCTCGTGTTTCGAGGATCTAGCACATGTGTGATTGTTCTTATTGGTTTGAGTGATTCTCTCTTGTTTTCCCTTCTGTTTCCCCGTGTGTTCTTCGTGTTCTTAGTTGGGATCCGCTCCTTTCGTGAAAGATCAGCCATCTAGGGTTCCACCCTACATAATTTTGATATCATGAGCCACATTGATCACGATTTCGGAGCCCCCTGTCTTTGTTTTCTAGCCTAGTTTTGTTGATTTTGTCCCAAATTCGAAAATTCCCCACAAAAATAGCCCCCCAATTTTTTTGTGATTTGTCGGTGTGATGATGTTTTGTTGGATTTGATCCATGTATTCGTTGTGTCTTGATAGATCAAGCTTTTCCCCAAGTTTCCCACTTTCCATCCACAAAATTCGTCAAATTTTGCCCCCGAAATCATCAATTTCCGCCCCAAAATCAAGTTCCTCGAGTTCATCCTCGGATTGGGAGCGCGGACAACCAGCCCGTAGCCCCGGACATCTGGCCCCCCGGACATCCGGCTCCTGGAGCACATTTTCAAACAGCGTTCTGGACATCAGGTCCCGGACATCCGGTCCCGACCCCGGATGTCTGACCCCTGGGAATTCAGCCTGTCCTGTTTCACCGTTTTGAGCGTAACTTTCACATCCGGAGTCCGATTTTCGCGTTCTTTAGCTCATTGAGTAGCTATTGACATCCTCTATCCATCTAGATAGGTTACATCACCATTTGACTCCATCAACTGTTTGGAACTTTGGCATCTTTTCCTAGGGCGTCCACCATATCATCCGCATAACCACCACCGACTTCCGCAACCTAACCCATTTCGTTCCATATAGCATTAGTGGTTGTTTGAGTTGTGATTTGAGTCTCCTAAGGTGTTTAGGAAACTTAGGGATAGTTGCTTCTTTATCAACCACCACCATAACTTCCGCATAAGCTTACCCACCATACCCTTCCGCGGACCCAACTTAACCCAATTTTGTTTGAGTTGTGAGTTGTGTCTCCTAAGTTGTTTCGGCTACTTAGGGACCGTGCTTCCAACTCCGACATTGTGTATAGTATACCACCTTACCCTCCACTTCCGCATTGCGTCTCGAAACCCATAATTGCATTCCCGCAATCCCATTGAGCTTCCGCAAAACCACCACCATTTTGACATTTGACATTTGAGATTTTGAGTTCGCGGTTTTTCCGTTTCCTAAGGTGTTTCGGCTACTTAGGGAGGAGTCTCCATCATCTTGGTATCTACATCAAGAACACCGCCACTCATCATCACCAAGGACGGTGACCTCCATATCATCTTGGTATCGTGGTATCCCTCCATTGTATATTCCCTTGCCATTGCATTGATAACCCCTAGCCTATTTTGCGTCACTTGCCTATCGAGACTTGCCATTTGAGTATTGCGGGCAAAGTTACTTGTGCACATTAGTGATCATCGATCTACACCTCCCATTGCAAACATACCATATCATATTGGTATCTTCATATGATATCATCTCTTGTGTCACAAGATTGTTCCTGCATATACACATTTGCTATATTGGCTCGTGCATCGTGGCCATACAAAAAGAAGAAGAATAAAGCTTTTAAGCAAAAGAGAAAGAGCGAAGAAGCTTGTAAGCAAGTGCCATAACATCATACCACATTCACATAAGATTGTCATATCCGATCATCTTGACAGAAACACCGGGGACATCATACACAAAGCATACTTGGGGAAAGTTTATCCATTTTGCATCTTATAGGTTGTGTACAAGTGTCGTATCCGCCTATTGAGCAATCATGCTAGCGTGTCTCTTGAGTTGTGCGACACGTGCGTTTTCCGTGGATTCCACATTTTGTGCTTTCCGTGTGCCACATATTGCTATTGGTCTACTTGTTGCACTTGCGAATTTGTGAATCTCTTTCAAAATTATTGACTCTTGCTAACATCTTGCATCAATTGTTTGTGCCACTATCCTCACTGGGCTCCACCATAAGCCTTATTTGTGTAGGTGTGAGAAATTGACAAGATCGGTACCAATTGTGCTATTTCCTTGTTACATTATTGAGTGATCATTGATCCATCTTCAACATAGGTCAAGGTACATTTGGTATAGTTCTTCTCTTTCTCCCACTCATATTTGCTCGAGTCTTGTGATGGATAGGAAAGGCATTTCATCTCCGGTCTTTGACAACAACAACGGAGTGGACAACTACATCACCAAAGCATCCATCTTCGGCCTACAACAACAAATGCTAGGCGCACATTCTACCTTGCGAGAGCGCATCGAGAACCTCTCCATCGACATTCGTCACTCTGAAGCAAGGAAAAGGGACTACATCGACAACAAGCTTTACGCACAAAAGGAGGAGCAAGATGCAAGGATGGAGAAGATTCGGACCTTGTTGATCAATCGTTCACCCCCTTCATCATCCTCAAGGCGGCGACGTTCAAGTTGACCATCTTCGGAGCGCCCAACTGATGCAAGCGCAAGCCATCCACGTCCACGTCTACATGGCGACCATCATCATGTTCGTGATCCACATCGTCATGAAGAGCAAGTCTATCATCTTCGGAGTGCCCAAGCGATACAAGCGCAAGTCATCCACGTCCACATCTCCATAGCGACCACCATCACGTTCGTGATCCACATCGTCATGATGAGCAAGTCACCTCCAAACAGCATGTGCGCGACGACGAACGCCATCGAGCTCAAGTACGACAGCGGCACCATCAACATGAAGATGCTCGAGATGCGCCTACCTACAAGTCCCAACAAGCTTTACATCAAGCTACGACCAAACTTCATGAGCACAAGAGAAGACCACGAGACGAGCACCACCAAGACGGAACTACGGCTACCACCACCACTTCGGCATCTTCGCCAAGTGATATCAAGGCATCTTCGCCTTTGGACGTACGGCATCTTCGCCTACTTCCCATGAGTTCGCCTACATCGACATCTTCAACAACGAGGCGACCACCTCTGACGAGGCGACACTTCCATCTTCGGAAGCCCCTCAAGAAGGATGGCCGAGCATGGGAAATTCCCTTCGGTCATGGAGACGAGCTACGAGGTGCCACATCATATGGGCCTCCAACAACAAGACGTCGACAAAACGATCGAGCAAGGGTGATAGAGGCGACGGTCCCGATCTTTCGATGAGATGATAACTATCGATTTGGCGGAGACGACTTTGACGATCCAACTACAAACGTGCACGACGTTGCGCCTTAGCAATCGCTAAACCAACTCCGAGAGGTTATTGACCACGCTTGAGCACTATCAACCTGACCACGAAGGTCTATTCCTGCAAGCAATCGAAGAACAAGCAAGAATATGATAAAGCAATCTGAATATTGCGAATATATATGAAGTATTGATAATGGTGGGGATCCGTAAGCGGTCTTGGTGCAGTCGTTGGACACAAACGAAGTACACGAAGTTGCAATGGCTAACTTTAACTAAACAAATCCCAAGGAAAAAGCTACTAGATGGATCTACTTATATAGGATCAAGGGGTGGCGGCCAAGGAGGTGGTAGGACGTCCCAAGGCAGCCTAAAACTAACCCTAGGTCTTACAAGGCCAATGGGCCCAAGCGGAGGTGACGTAACACCTTTGGACTTGTAGTTTGACTCGGATTCTGCTGCAGACATCAGATTGTTTCGTCCATAACTCAACGCTCCGGACGAATTTGAAGGTGAATCCAATTGGGTTGGAAGGTGCACGAAATCTATTTTCCAACAAAAAGAATCACCCAATTTGGAGTCCGGATGAAAAGTTATTGACGTTTTGAGTCAGGTATGTCTGCAGTCCGAATCTGAGTCCGTAACGTGAGAGACTTGGACTCTATCTTCTCTTGGTCCAAAAGTGACGTGAGAGGACTTTTTGAACAGCACCTAAACTTCTCCTTTTCCCTTATCTTCATATGTGTATTGTACAAATGTCCCATACACCTACAATTAGACAAAACAAAAAAAGTATGTGATGTATTTTTGTTCTGGATAACATAAATAGATTATTGAATAGTTTGCACTAGAAATCACACGACAAATATGCATGTATGCAATATTTTTGGTCTTATCCAAGGTAGTCATGTCCTCATCATCCTCCACTTCTTGAAAACAAAGCCGTCCTCGGCGGTTCTTAGTCTGAAATGTGGCTAACAAAAGAGACAAGGTGTACATGTTGTATATGTATATGTCATCCATTTTTATTTCCCTTGATTTTTGCACATATGACACATAAATAGATGAGTAACTTGCATAGTTCATAAAATCTAAAGCCAAAACATTATCACAAGAAGTAGAAGGCATGAAAATATTGCAACTCAGTTTGCACATATAAGTGAAGCTCTTATTCATTTCAAAAGATTGACAATGTTCATCATTAAACCATCCCAACATTGGTGAATAAACCTTACTTGCATCAAGTTTACATGCTACAACATGCTTAAATAAGTAAACATGCAATAAGTCATTCGACACAGAATCATCACCAAGATTAGAGGTCATATCAAAATGATTAAATATTGATTCTTTTGCATCAACAATTAATTCAATGGGTGCACTCAAAATTGTTGGTATTTCAGTTGTTTGATCACATGGCAAAGTCAAATTATCAATATAATCCTCTAAAATAGGTGGTGTGATCAAAGTAGTGGGTAGCTCAACACATGATGTATTCAAGTTAACTAGGCATGCATCATTCTCATGTAAAAGTGGAAAATCTGTACCTTTGTCATTACCTCTTATAGTCAACTCAGATGATGCGAGCACTCTCGATGATGATGTGTCACATGGTGGAGATGATGTAGTCCTCGCAACAACGGATGTGGTTGTCATAGTACGCCTAGTAGTTGAATAAACATCTGTATCAACAGTTGGAATGTGCACCGTGCGCTTGTTCTCCTTGTGGGCAACACGTCGTTTTATTTCCTGTTCAGCTTTGCAAGCAAGACGAAACAAATGGTCCATAGGATAACACTCTTCATGAATTAGTATCTCCTGAATATTATGGTTTAATCCTCCCCAAAATCTATCCATAAAATCTTCTTCACTTTCTTCTAAAAATGAGTGCAACAAGGTAGTTTGTAAATCATCATAATATTTTGTTACGGTGTCACTACCTTGTTTTAAATGTTCCAGTTTTTTAATCATGCCACGAGTATAATAAACATCGCATTTAATCTATCTCTCATGACATGTTTTAAATCATCCCAAGTATTAGGTACATAATCAGGGTGTAACCGACAATATTCACTCCACCAAACTAGAGCATAACCAGTGAAAGAACCAACCGCAACCATAACTTTTTACGTTCATCAAAATTATGGGAAGCAAATATATTATTTATGTCTAACTCCCATTCAATATATAGAGGAGGTCTAAAACGGCCATTAAATGGTGGTATAGAAACATGAACCTGATCATGTGCATTTGGATGTTTGTGCACCTCTCGTGACGGTTGTGGTATTTGCATAGGTGGTGGCATGTCTCCCTTGATCGACAAAGCCCATGAATTGACTCTGGATCCTGTCATGATTAGTAGAACAAGAAACAAAATCCAAAAATAATGTTTCTATAACTACTAGGATGTGGTGGTAAACGCGCTCACGATAAAGCAAATATCAATGTCTTACAAGTTCTTACCATGCAGCGGCGGTGACAGGCAACCAGCGGTGTCAAGTAACTCTGAAGATTGTGTAAAGAGATTGCCGGGGAGCACGTATACACGGTGTAGAAATATGTGGAGCTGGGTTGGCTATATATGGTAGCAAAAGATTAGCAATAATCAATTCAAAGATGCAATGTTGAATAAACGCTCAACGACGGTCTTGTGCTGGTCCTAGGCTAGACCGGACTAGAGACGCGAGCCTAGAACACTAATGAGGTCACGGCGTAGCACAACTAGCATCAATGAAGGATAATGAGTAGCTCTAGACAGCAAGATATAAGTGAAGAGCAGAACGGCAGTAAAGATAATGATGAAAAACAACTGCCAAGCAGGATATACAACAACTCTCTCTCCAGTTTTCCTCTTGAAAAGTTTGAGCCAATTTTCTGATAACTTTTTCAAAGAATGCTACTAACTCAAGCTTTCCAATGCAAAAAGAATCACTCAATTCCGAGTTGATATGAGGAGTCAAAAAATTCTAAAACTGATTTGAAAAACTGGAATAAGCTGTGTTCACGAACTTCGGAGGGCAAAAAGACCTATTTAGGAGCCGATTTTGAGGTGCCAAATATTGAACTAGCTTCTGCAACTATTTAGAGGCGGCTCGTCTCTAGCTTTAATTTGAGTACTCGCGGAGCCAAAACGGACTTCGTATGAGGAAGTTATGCCTGTTTTACTGAACAGTGCACAAAACAGATTCCAATCCGAATTCAGCTACGAGATTGAGTCTAGATAGATCCAAACTTTGTTTTTTTTTCTCTCTTTTTTTTCTCACACTTTTTTTTCCTTTTTCTTTCTTTTTTTCTCTGACTTTCTTTTTACTTTTTTCTCTCTTTTTCGAAAACAAACTAGATAAGATGCAGATTGGATCAAGCGAAGATGTGAATGACCTCAACTATGATTATGACAATGAATAGTGCATAGCACGTGGTGGAAATTGATGGATGGTATGGTGGACAGTGGAAGGGATAATGATGCAGCGGCGGCGTAACTAATGTGAACAGAACTCGAAACTCTAAAGGAACTAGACACTAAGACCAGCAACTCAACACGACGATGCAACCGATAATTCAATAATGCAAACAATGAAAAGAAAATTGCAAAGGCTTGGACTGGCTAGGACAAATGATGAATAGATCTAACTTTTGGGTGGCCTTTTCTTGGACAATAGGTAAGAAAATAAATCGAATCTAGGGACAATTGGAAATTCTCACCGAGCAACCTGAAAACTGATACCACTTGATAGAGGCGACGGTCCCGATCTTTCGATGAGATGATAACTATCGATTTGGCGGAGACGACTTTGACGATCCAACTACAAACGTGCACGACGTTGCGCCTTAGCAATCGCTAAACCAACTCCGAGAGGTTATTGACCACGCTGGAGCACGATCAACCTGACCACGAAGGTCTATTCCTGCAAGCAATCGAAGAACAAGCAAGAATATGATAAAGCAATCTGAATATTGCGAATATATATGAAGTATTGATAATGGTGGGGATCCGTAAGCGGTCTTGGTCCGGTCGTTGGACACAAACGAAGTACCGAAGTTGCAATGGCTAACTTTAACTAAACAAATCCCAAGGAAAAAGCTACTAGATGGATCTACTTATATAGGATCAAGGGGTGGCGGCCAAGGAGGTGGTAGGACGTCCCAAGGCAGCCTAAAACTAACCCTAGGTCTTACAAGGCCAATGGGCCCAAGCGGAGGTGACGTAACACCTTTGGACTTGTAGTTTGACTCGGATTCTGCTGCAGCATCAGATTGTTTCGTCCATAACTCAACGCTCCGGACGAATTTGAAGGTGAATCCAATTGGGTTGGAAGGTGCACGAAATCTATTTTCCAACAAAAAAGAATCACCCAATTTGGAGTCCGGATGAAAAAGTTATTGACGTTTTGAGTCAGGTATGTCTGTGCAGTCCGAATCTGAGTCCAGAACGTGAGAGACTTGGACTCTATCTTCTCTTGGTCCAAAAGTGACGTGAGAGGACTTTTTGAACAGCACCTAAACTTCTCCTTTTCCCTTATCTTCATATGTGTATTGTACAAATGTCCCATACACCTACAATTAGACAAAACAAAAAAGTATGTGATGTATTTTTGTTACGGATAACATAAATAGATTATTGAATAGTTTGCACTAGAAATCACACGACAAATATGCATGTATGCAATATTTTTGGTCTTATCCAAGGTAGTCATGTCCTCATCATCCTCCACTTCTTGAAAACAAAGCCGTCCTCGGTGTTCTTAGTCTGAAATGTGGCTAACAAAAGAGACAAGGTGTACATGTTGTATATGTATATGTCATCCATTTTATTTCCTTGATTTTTGCACATATGACACATAAATAGATGAGTAACTTGCATAGTTCATAAAATCTAAAGCCAAAACATTATCACAAGAAGTAGAAGGCATGAAAATATTGCAACTCAGTTTGCACATATAAGTGAAGCTCTTATTCATTTCAAAAGATTGACAATGTTCATCATTAAACCATCCCAACATTGGTGAATAAACCTTACTTGCATCAAGTTTACATGCTACAACATGCTTAAATAAGTAAACATGCAATAAGTCATTCGACACAGAATCATCACCAAGATTAGAGGTCATATCAAAATGATTAAATATTGATTCTTTTGCATCAACAATTAATTCAATGGGTGCACTCAAAATTGTTGGTATTTCAGTTGTTTGATCACATGGCAAAGTCAAATTATCAATATAATCCTCTAAAATAGGTGGTGTGATCAAAGTAGTGGGTAGCTCAACACATGATGTATTCAAGTTAACTAGGCATGCATCATTCTCATGTAAAAGTGGAAAATCTGTACCTTTGTCATTACCTCTTATAGTCAACTCAGATGATGCAGGCACTCTCGATGATGATGTGTCACATGGTGGAGATGATGTAGTCCTCGCAACAACGGATGTGGTTGTCATAGTACGCCTAGTAGTTGAATAAACATCTGTATCAACAGTTGGAATGTGCACCGTCGCTTGTTCTCCTTGTGGGCAACACGTCGTTTTATTTCTGTTCAGCTTTGCAAGCAAGACGAAACAAATGGTCCATAGGATAACACTCTTCATGAATTAGTATCTCCTGAATATTATGGTTTAATCCTCCCCAAAATCTATCCATAAAATCTTCTTCACTTTCTTCTAAAAATGAGTGCAACAAGGTAGTTTGTAAATCATCATAATATTTTGTTACGGTGTCACTACCTTGTTTTAAATGTTCCAGTTTTTTAATCATGCCACGAGTATAATAAACATCGGCGAATCTATCTCTCATGACATGTTTTAAATCATCCCAAGTATTAGGTACATAATCAGGGTGTAACCGACAATATTCACTCCACCAAACTAGAGCATAACCGGTGAAAGAACCAACCGCAACCATAACTTTTTACGTTCATCAAAATTATGGGAAGCAAATATATTATTTATGTCTAACTCCCATTCAATATATAGAGGAGGTCTAAAACGGCCATTAAATGGTGGTATAGAAACATGAACCTGATCATGTGCATTTGGATGTTTGTGCACCTCTCGTGACGGTTGTGGTATTTGCATAGGTGGTGGCATGTCTCCGCGATCGACAAAGCCCATGAATTGACTCTGGATCCTGTCATGATTAGTAGAACAAGAAACAAAATCCAAAAATAATGTTTCTATAACTACTAGGATGTGGTGGTAAAAGCGCTCACGATAAAGCAAATATCAATGTCTTACAAGTTCTTACCATGCGGCGGTGACAGGGCAACCAGCGGTGTCAAGTAACTCTGAAGATTGTGTAAAGAGATTGCCAGGGGAGCGACGATACACGGTGTAGAAATATGTGGAGCTGGGTTGGCTATATATGGTAGCAAAAGATTAGCAATAATCAATTCAAAGATGCAATGTTGAATAAACGCTCAACGACAGTCTTGTCTTGGTCCTAGGCTAGACCGGACTAGAGACGCGAGCCTAGAACACTAATGAGGTCACGGCGTAGCACAACTAGCATCAATGAAGGATAATGAGTAGCTCTAGACAGCAAGATATAAGTGAAGAGCAGAACGGCAGTAAAGATAATGATGAAAAACAACTGCCAAGCAGGATATACAACAACTCTCTCTCCAGTTTTCCTCTTGAAAAGTTTGAGCCAATTTTCTGATAACTTTTTCAAAGAATGCTACTAACTCAAGCTTTCCAATGCAAAAGAATCACTCAATTCCGAGTTGATATGAGGAGTCAAAAATTCTAAAACTGATTTGAAAAACTGGAATAAGCTGTGTTCACGAACTTCGGAGGGCAAAAATACCTATTTAGAAGCCGATTTTGAGGTGCCAAATATTGAACTAGCCTCTGCAACTATTTAGAGGCGGCTCGTCGCTAGCTTTCATTTGAGTACTTGTGGAGCCAAAACGGACTTTTTATGAGGAAGTTATGCCTGTTTTACTGAACAGTGCACAAAACAGATTCCAATCCGAATTCAGCTACGAGATTGAGTCTAGATAGATCCGAACTTTGTTTTTTTTTTCTTCTCTCTTTTTTTTCTCACACTTTTTTTTCCTTTTTCTTTCTCTCTTTTTTTTCTCTGACTTTTTTTTTACTTTTTTTCTCTTTTTCCAAAACAAACTAGATAAGATGCAGATTGGATCAAGCGAAGATGTGAATGACCTCAACTATGATTATGACAATGAATAGCGCGTAGCACGTGGTGGAAATTGATGGATGGTATGGTGGACAGCGGAAGGGATAATGATGCAGCGGCGGCGTGACTAATGTGAACAGAACTTCGAAACTCTAAAGTAACTAGACACTAAGACCAGCAACTCAACACGACGATGCAACCGATAATTCAATAATGCAAACAATGAAAAGAAAATTGAAAAGGCTTGGACTGGCTAGGAAAAATGATGAAAAGATCTAACTTTTCTGGTGTCCTTTTCTAGGACAATAGGTAATAAAATAAATCGAATCTAGGGACAATTGGAAATTCTCACCGAGCAACCTGAAACCGATACCACTTGATAGAGGCGACGGTCCCGATCTTTCGATGAGATGATAACTATCGATTTGGCGGAGACGACTTTGACGATCCGACTACAAACATGCACGACGTTGCGCCTTAGCAATCGCTAAACCAACTCCGAGAGGTTATTGACCACGCTGGAGCACGATCAACCTGACCACGAAGGTCTATTCCTGCAAGCAATCGAAGAACAAGCAAGAATATGATAAAGCAATCTGAATATTGCGAATATATATGAAGTATTGATAATGGTGGGGATCCGTAAGCGGTCTTGGTGCAGTCGTTGGACACAAACGAAGTACACGAAGTTGCAATGGCTAACTTTTAACTAAACAAATCCCAAGGAAAAAGCTACTAGATGGATCTACTTATATAGGATCAAGGGGTGGCGGCCAAGGAGGTGGTAGGACGTCCCAAGGCAGCCTAAAACTAACCCTAGGTCTTACAAGGCCAATGGGCCCAAGCGGAGGTGACGTAACACCTTTGGACTTGTAGTTTGACTCGGATTCTGCTGCGACATCAGATTGTTTCGTCCATAACTCAACGCTCCGGACGAATTTGAAGGTGAATCAAATTGGGTTGGAAGGTGCACGAAATCTATTTTCCAACAAAAAGAATCACCCAATTTGGAGTCCGGATGAAAAAGTTATTGACGTTTTGAGTCAGGTATGTCTGCAGATCCGAATCTGAGTCCGTAACGTGAGAGACTTGGACTCTATCTTCTCTTGGTCCAAAAGTGACGTGAGAGGACTTTTTGAACAGCACCTAAACTTCTCCTTTTCCCTTATCTTCATATGTGTATTGTACAAATGTCCCATACACCTACAATTAGACAAAACAAAAAAGTATGTGATGTATTTTTGTTCTGGATAACATAAATAGATTATTGAATAGTTTGCACTAGAAATCACCTGACAAATATGCATGTATGCAATATTTTTGGTCTTATCCAAGGTAGTCATGTCCTCATCAAAGGGCCATCCCCTTCGACAATGACAACAAGCATGAACCTCTTCAACAACATGAAGACAACGCTCATATTGGAGTCATACTCCGAGTCAAGCTACGAGACCGCACATGAGACCTTATCTTTGGTCTTAGAGGAGAGTGATGATGTGCCATCTTCAGCCTTCATCCATGGCTACGACTACCACACAGTTGCACATGGATACATTGGCACCAAAATCTCTCCGACACCCACATATGACGAGATGCCCCAATTGCCATGTGAGGAGAGCCACCAACCTATGAGTGAAATGAGTGACTCCACCATATATGACACTGCGTGCATTCCCGATGAGAGGATGAGTGTGACCACCACTAGCCCCACACTTGAGAGCATGCCACACATCCTATGTGAGGTTGACAGCCATTTGAGTGACTCCACTAACCATATGAGTGAGAGCATCCAAGAGGGAGTGAGTGAGCCACAACACTTAGTGAGTGAGGTAGTTGACACGGCATGTGTGGCCACTATGATTTCTAACAATTTAACCTCTACTCTGACTGTTTTTTCTTTGGTGCTAGGTCTCCTACATGACGACATGCCTATCCTCGACGAGTCCATACCTCCAATGGAGATGATGATGGCCATGGTGGATGATGATGCACCCCCACATGGTTCCATCAAGATGAAAATGACCACGACTTGGTCTTCGACACCTCACCTACAACGCATGAGCGATGCTCCAAACGTAACATATGTGATGGTGCTTCTCTTGTCCCACTAGTGGACTATCTCACCAATGATTGCTTGCATGATGTTGATCCACCTATTCCCATGCTTCATGCTAGTGCGACTTCTTCATGTCATGACTAACCAATTTATGATGAATATGATGATGAGCATGTTGAGTTGCCTAGTTGTGATGCTATGCTCCATAGGATATCATGTGAAAATTCTATTGGTCACTTCATGACAATCCATTGAACTTGTCATATGCTATGAGTGAGATCTCCCATATTACATCATTTCAATCTCAACATAGTAACTATGCATGCCCCATTAAGATAAATCCCATTTGCACTTATGGCATAGATGACGAGATGATGGTCATTGGCTTTTGTTTTTCATGAAATGATATTGCTATGCTTCCTTTACATGATTTGCGCAATTCATCTACTATGCCATGCCATGATCACATTGTTCCAAATATGTTTTGTTTTGGATGTTGTCAATATTCTCCATGTGATGTTTCTACAAATACTCATGAGAAAACCCCCATAGTTTCCTCATACATATTAGGAGATCTTGATGCATTCCATACTTTGCATGATTCCCATAATTGCTTGCACCATATGCATACCATTCATAACAATGTTCTAGATATCACTAGTGATGCATTACACAATCTGAGTCTCCATTATGCTATACATACTAACAAACCTCTCATGATGTATGACATGTTTCTATATCACACATCTCATTTATTTGAGCATTGGATATTTGTGCTAACCAACACATGCACGTATGCATCATGATGGATGATGTGTACATATACCACGCACACACAATTTTTCCTTTGCCTTTGTTTTGTGTAGGTACTCACATATACTCGTCAACCTCTCAATACCAAGAGTTGACGAAACGAGCTCTTGAGAACAACGATGATTTGGAATCACGTGAATTGTCCTTACCACCGTTCTCTTCGCGCAACTACTACGCGCATCTATTTTACTTGGCTCTCACACGGCTATGGGCCATTTACCACTTGTCACCTTATGCCCATACTATCGTGTTCACTTTTCATGCTATGCCTCTTTACATGATTTTGCCATGCAATTGTGACCCTTGCTTGCATTTACCCATGATACACCATTATGCTACTTCTATGTGTATTTGCATGCTTGGTGGAGATCTTTGTTGCTATTGCCATGTTTATCATGTGCCTCATGCTATTGTTGATTCTTGTGTTGGGAGAGTCATGATGTTCCATTGCTATTTACATAGGACTTCCTGCCAATACAATGATGATACCTTCTTCATATCTTGCTTTCATGCTTGTGCTATGTCATGTGAATTATTCATGCACACTATTTGCACCCATGACATGTTTGCCATGATTCCTTCTAGTACGTTGCATCTTCGCACTACTAGCTTGCATGACTTAATTCATATGATTACTTGCTATGTTGCATCACCCATGTTCCATTCTTACTCGCTTTCTTGGGTTGATGACATATATGTTCATGCCTCTCACATGATATATCTTGATCATTGTCTCTTGTCTCCATTAGTTACACCTCCCATATGGCATTGTAGTGAGTGCACCCATGCTATGCTTATTGATTGTGGAGACTTGGACATATTACTTGTGATGCATGCTTGCTTACTTGAGCCTATTGTCTTTGGTTGTAGTTGCATCATATGCTTTCATACCATACCACACCTTGTCCTTTCTTATGATAAGAATGATGAGAACACTTGTGGGTATCTCGCCCCTCGAATGATAGGTCTTGCATTTGCACTAACCTTCCGAGTGTTTGTCATGTTCTTTCATTTTGAAGGATGCACAAGGCGGTACCATAAAGAAATATTTTGGTTATGGGAAGGCGTACATGATGTGCGATACCAACATTTTCGACATCCTCCTAAAGGTGAACTCCTTCCCTTTGAGCCATCCTCAAATACGCATATTGGATGGGTCATTCTTTGATTGTTGTTTCCTTCTTGTTGTCTACATGATACATCTCACGAATGGAGGACCAACATTGGCGATGGACACTATGGACCTTCAAGTTGAGGAGTGCTCGGACTTAGGGGATTCACCACCGGACCACCACTACTACCACGACATTGAGCTATGGTACACCACCACCCATAACAAATTTGCATCTTATGCATGGATTGACTCACATTATGATTCCTTGTTGCATCTTCCATTTCTATGTCATCCGTGATATATGAGCTTGTACACTTCCTTAGCAAATTTGTTGTGATCTTTCTTGATGGCATATTCATACATCATGATCATATTGCCTACCATCAATTGCATGATAACTTATTCATATTGAGCATCCATTGCCATATTCATGCTATTGATAAACTGTCTCACTATGACATCATTTTGCATCGTGGTTGCATTGATCATATTCACAACACATTTGTGTGCACAATGAATGCTTTTGCTCCCATGAACGCTTTGCATATCATTCTATATCATCTTGATAAGCTTCATGTGCTTTGCCACGAACAATCTTGTCGCACGGACTCATTCTTACATGATGGACACCTTGTGTGCGCTAACCATTGTATTTCCGAGTGTCGTTTGTGTTTGCTCTTTTTGCATGTGTACCACTCCGGAGACACCTTGGAGTACTTGGATTGCGCCATGTCTTCCACTTCGTCCAACTACAAGTCCGTCCACGACAACTGTTTCCATGGTGATGAGGTTTTCGATCCGAGGTTGGATCCTTCCCAAGGGAGGTGATATGATGTGGAGCATCCGACGATCATCCCCATGTACTATGACTACTATCCAAGCCCCAAGTGGACATACTACGAGACCTCAAACATAAGCCATTGGACACAAGGTGAACCCGCTCCTAAATGCTACTCCTTTCCATTCATGCGAGACATGGTTGCTACCTAATGCAAGGACACTACACATACCTAGGTACCAAGGAGACCCTCTCGGAGATGCTCGGAGTGATAGACAAGTTCCCAAGTACAAGGATGAAGGAGCACGACGAGAGGAACCGGAGAAAGGCACAACCACCACTTTCTGCCAAGAGCACACCTGCTGGGCCTGCACAGAGCTCTTCTTCTTCCATGGCATCAACAGGGCACACAAGTGATATTATTTGTCGTCGTTGTAAGGGAAGAGGTCATTATGCGACAGAAAGCAAATCTCAGCGTGCGATGATTGCTACTGAGGATGGTGGGTATGAGTCCGCTAGTGACTATGATGAGGAGACTTTGGCTCTTATTACACATGAAGAACACGGTGGAGATGATTCTGATCATGAGACGCAATACATGGCTCCTGAAGATGCTGACAGGTATGAATGTTTGGTCAACATTTTTTGAGTGTGCAGGTTACACAACCTGAGCAAAATCAAAGGCATAATTTGTTCCATACAAAGGGAGTTGTGAAGGAACGTTCTATTCGCGTCATCATAGATGGAGGGAGATGCAACAACTTGGCTAGCATGGAGATGGTGGAGAAGCTATCTCTCACCACAAGACCACATCCACATCCTGACTACATCCAACGGTTCAACAACAGCGGCAAGGTTAAGGTAACACGTACTGTTCATGTGCAGTTTAGTATCTCTACATATGCTGATTATGTTGATTGTGATGTGGTACCTATGCAAGCATGTTCCTTATTACTTGGTAGACCATGGCAATTTGATAAAAATTATGTACACCATGGTAGAAACAATCAGTATACTCTTGTTCATAAGGATAAAAATATTACTTTCCTTCCTATGACTCCTGATTCCATTTTGAAAGATGATACTAATAGAGCTAATAAAGCAAAACAGGAGAAAAATAAGAGTGAAAATCTGATTGTGGCAAAAGAATTTGAGCAACAAATCAAGCCTAATAATAAACCATCTAGTGTTGCTTCTGAAATTAAATTGAAAAGTGCATGTTTACATGCCACCAAATCTGATAGTGATGAGGTAGATTTTAGCAAATCTGTTTGCTATGCTTTTGTGTGCAAAGAGGTATTATTTTCATTCGAGGACGTGCCTTCCTCTTTGCCCCTACTGTCACTAACATTTTGCAGGAGTTCGCTGACGTCTTCCCACAAGACGTGCCACCGGGATTACCACCTATTCGAGGGATTGAGCATCAAATTGACTTAATTCCCGGTGCATCGCTACCCCAACCGTGCACCATACCGTACCAATCCAGAGGAGACGAAGGAGATTATGCGACAAGTACAGGAGCTGCTCGACAAAGGTTATATACGCGAATCTCTTAGTCCTTGTGCTATTCCTATTATACTAGTGCCTAAAAAGGATGGTACGTCGCGTATGTGTGTTGATTGTAGAGGCATTAATAATATTACTATTCATTATCGTCATCCTATTCCTAGGCTAGATGATATGCTTGATGAATTGAGTGGCTCTACAATATTCTCCAAAGTTGATTTGCGTAGTGGATACCATCAAATTCGTATGAAATTGGGAGATGAATGGAAAACAACATTTAAAACTAAATTTGATTTATATGAGTGGTTAGTCATGCCTTTTGGGTTAACTAATGCACCTAGTACTTTCATGAGACTAATGAATGAAGTTTTACGTGTTTTCATTGGACGATTTGTGGTAGTCTATTTTGATGATATACTGATTTATAGCAAATCTTTGGAAGAACATTTGGAACATTTACGTGTTGTTTTTATTGCTCTACGTGATGCATGCTTGTTAGGTAACCTTGGAAAGTGCACCTTTTGCACCGACCGAGTATCTTTTCTTGGCTATGTTGGTACTCCATAGGGAATTGAAATTGATAAAGCCAAGATTGAAGCTATTGAGAGTTGGCCGCAGCCCAAAACGGTCACACAAGTGAGGAGTTTTCTTGGACTCGCTGGTTTCTATAGCCGTTTTGTGAGAGATTTTAGCACCATTGCTGCACCTCTCAATGAGCTTACAAAGAAGGATGTGCCTTTTGTTTGGGGTACCGCACAGGAAGAAGCTGTCACGGTATTGAGGGATAAGTTGACACATGCTCCTTTACTCCAACTTCCTGATTTTAATAAGACTTTTGAGCTTGAATGTGATGCTAGTGGAATTGGATTAGGAGGTGTGTTATTACAAGATGGCAAACCTGTTGCATACTTTTACGAAAAATTGAGTGGGCCTAGTCTGAATTATTCTACTTATGATAAAGAATTATATGCTCTTGTTCGGACTTTAGAGACATGGCAACATTATTTATGGCCCAAAGAATTTTTTATACATTCTGATCATGAATCTTTCAAACATATTAAAAGTCAAGCTAAATTGAATCGTAGGCATGCTAAATGGGTTGAATTCATTGAGACTTTCCCTTATGTCATTAAACACAAGAAGGGTAAAGAAAATGTTATTGCTGATGCATTGTCTCGTCGCTATACTGTGCTTTCATAACTTGACTTCAAAATATTTGGTTTGGAGACCATCAAAGATCAATATGTGCATGATGCTGATTTTAAAGATGTAATGCAGAATTGTAAAGAAGGAAGAACATGGAACAAGTTCGTTATTAAGATGGCTTTGTGTTTCGTGCTAACAAGCTATGCATTCCAGCTAGCTCTGTTCGTCTTTTGTTGTTGCAGGAGGCGCATGGAGGAGGATTAATGGGACACTTTGGCGTGAAGAAGATGGTGGACGTACTTGCAACACATTCCTTTTGGACAAAGATGAGACGAGATGTTGAGCGTTTTGTTCTCACTGCACTACATGTTAAAAAGACAAGTCACGACTCAATCCTCATGGTTTATATATGCCTTTACCTGTACCTAGTGTTCCTTGGGAGGATATATCTATGGACTTTGTTTTAGGTTTACATCGAACAAAGAAGGGGAGGGATAGCATAGTTGTCGTGGATATATTTTCGAAAATGGCACACTTTAGACCATTTCATAAAAGCGATGATGCTATTAATGTTGCTGATTTGTTCTTTCGTGAAATTATTTGCTTGCATGGTGTGCCAAATACTATTGTTTCAGATCATGATACTAAATTTCTTAGCCACTTTTGGAGATGTTTATGGGCAAAGTTGGGGACTAAACTGCTTTTTAGTACTACTTGTCAACCCCAAACTGATGGTCAAACTGAAGTAGTCAATAGAACATTGTCTACTATGCTTAGGGCTGTTTTGAAGAATAATAAGAAAATGAGGGAAGAATGCTTGCCTCATATTGAATTTTCTTATAGTCGTTCGTTGCATTCTACTACTAAGATGTGCCCTTTTGAAATTGTGTATGGCTTCCTACCTCGTGCACCTATTGATTTGTTGCCTCTTCCATCTTCGGAGAAGGTTAATTTTGATGCTAAAGAACGTGCTGAATTGATTTTAAAAATGCATGAGTTAACTAAGGAAAACATTGAGCGTATGAATGCTAAATATAAACTTCTTTGGAGATAAGGGTAGAAAACATGTTGTCTTTGCACCTGGAGATCTTGTTTGGTTACATTTGCGTAAGGATAGGTTTCCTAATTTGCATAAATCAAAGCTAATGCCACGTCTTTGATGGTCCATTTAAGGTGTTAGAGAAAATAAATGATAATGCATATAAACTTGAGCTGCCTGCAGATTTTGGGGTTAGTCCCACTTTTAACATTGCAGATTTGAAGCCTTATTTGGGTGAGGAATATGAGCTTCCGTCGAGGGCGACTTCATTTCAAGAAGGGGAGGATGATGAGGACATCAATACCATTGTTACACCCACAGCCCCTCTTGCTACATATCTTTGGACCAATTACTAGAGCTCGCGCATCGCCAATTAAATTATCGGTACTTTCGTTTCTTGGTAATGATTCTAATGTTCATGAGAATATGATGCTGCCTAAATTGGATACATTTGTTTTGCTTACAAATGAAGGCCCTAGCTCGGAGAAGGATGGACATTGGAGCAAGAACAAGCATGGAGATAATGCCATGCGCAAGGGGAACAAGAACGGAGTTACAAGTGATGATTTCAGGACTTTGAAGCCACCATAATGGGTGCATGAAGCCTTGGACGAAATATACAAGATGCCACTTCATAATATTCGTCCATAGGCTATTACGGGTGCTTCGCGTCACCTTATTATTGGGCCAGGCCCATGTAATTTCGAAATACTTAAGTATAGGCTGTTTTTAGAGTCCGTATGTGTGGGGAAACAAGAGTTAGGGATGGTTTTGGACCCCTCCCTCAAGGGCCACGAAATTCCCTCCTCTTCCTCCATATATACAGCCCTTAGGGCGTCGTTTAGACTTTGGGTTTTGTTTAGATTAAAAGTTCGCCATAGCTGCAACTTCGGCGTGCTTCGTTTGTGTTCAACGACCGGACAAAGGCGTCCACAGAACCCCACCTTGATCAATAAAGCTTTCATCTTATATTCGCAATATCCAGATTGCAATCTCAGTTTCTTGCTTGTTCTTCGTTTGCTCGCAGGAAATGCAGACCCTCGTGGTCGGAGTTGATCGTGCTCGGCGTGGTCAATAACCTCTCGGAGTTGGTTTAGCGATTGCTAAGGCGCGACGTCCTCGCACGTTCGTAGTCGGATCGTCAAAGTCGACTTCCTCCAAAGCGAAAACCAACATCTCATCGAAAGACGGGACACCTTTGCCTCTATCAGTGGAGATGGTGGGGAAAGGTAAGATCCACTTGAAATACAACAAATTCATGGATCAAAACCAACAAAACTTCATCAAAACTCACAAATCACAAGAAAAACAATTTGGCGCTATTTTTGTGGGTATTTTTGGATTAGGACGAAAAACAACAAAATCAAGCTAGAAAACAAAGAGGGGAGGCTCCGAAATCGTGATCAACGTGGCTCATGATACCAAGATGATGTAGGGTGGAACCCTAAACGGCCGATCTTTCACGAAAGGAGCGGATCCTGACTAACAACACGAGGGGAAAATGAGGGAAAACACAAGAGGAACTCTCAAACCAACAAGATGTAGTCACACATATGCTAGATCCGAGTACACATAGAGATCACACGGTCCAAAATCAACAAGGGACGATACATAGGGTAACTGATTCTTCTCCGTGAGGAGGTCTAGATGGGGCCACCCAAGAGGGGTTCTTGAATCCAACGTGGATCTTCTCAAAAGTGGGGCCACGGTCTCTCTCGAGGAGTAGATCCATATGGATGAGCAAAAGTTATCCTCACATATAAGCTAAACCAATGCTAACCCTAGAAAGAGGTGGTGGAGTAGTATATATAGAAGTTGGGGGTGAAGGGGTACATGGGCCTCGGCTCAACATCATGCACGCAGGCACTGTCCGGATGATCCGGGCTTCGGGGGTCCGGATGATCCGTGTCGGCGTCCGGATGGTCCAGCTGTGTCGTGGGCGCCGCGGGAGGTTCGGATCTCCGGGTGCTCGTCCGGACGTCCGGGTGTGGCCGGATGATCCGGGGCAGGATCCGGATGATACGGCATCGTGTTGAAGCTTCAGGTGTCTTCGGGCTGGTTAGCCAGATCGTCCGGGCCGGGGCCGGATCGTCCGGACGGCGGTCCTGATCGACCGGGCTTCTGCTGACTTTGCTGTTCTTCTTCTCCGTCTTCACGTCCATCTTCCTCTTCGGATTCTCCTTGCTCCTTAGCGTCTCCATGGTTAACTCCTTGATACTTGAGTATGCACAACGTCTCAATGTGAGGTAGTAGCCATGTCTCATGTGCATCAAAGTGGAATTGTGAGAGGAGAGATGTCACCTCGGTTTCAAGAGCTATTGCACGTGCCCGAGTCATGGGTCCACTAGGCACTTGGTGAGACGATGGTAGGTCCATGGGGATGTCCTTGGGATGCTCCGCATCATGATCTGATGAGGACATCAATACCATTGTTACACCCACAGCCCCTGCTGCTATACATACTGGACCAATTACTAGAGCTCGCGCACGCCAATTAAATTATTAGGTACTTTCGTTTCTTGGTAATGATTCTAATGTTCATGAGAATATGATGCTGCCTAAATTGGATACATTTTTTTGCTTAAAAATGAAGGGCCTGTCATGGATAAGAGGGATGAACACTGGAGCAAGACCAAGCATGGAGATGATGGCATGCGTGAGGGGAACAAGAACGGAGTTACAAGTGATGATTTCAGGACTTTGAGGCCCCCATAATGAGTGCATGAATCCTTGGACGAAATATACAAGTTACCACTTCATAATATTCGTCCATAGGCTATTCTAGGTGCTGCGTCACCGTATTATTGGGCCAGGCCCATGTAATTTCGAAATACTTAAGTATAGGCTATTTTTAGAGTCCGTATGTGTGGGGAAACAAGAGTTAGGGTTCGTTTCGGACCCCTCCCTCAAGGGCCACGAAATTCCCTCCCCTTCCTCCATATATACAGCCCTTAGGGCGTCGTTTAGACTGCGGGATTTGTCTAGTTAAAAGTTAGCATTGCAACTTCGTGTACTTCGTTTGAATCCAACGACCAGACCAAGACCGCTTATGGATCCCCACCATTATCTATACTTCATATATATATTCAGATTGCTTTATCATATTCTTGCTTGTTCTTTGATTGCTTGCAGGAATAGACCTTCGTGGTCAGGTTGATCGTGCTCTGGCGTGGTCAATAACCTCTCGGAGTTGGTTTAGCGATTGCTAAGGCGCAACGTCGTGCATGTTTGTAGTCGGATCATCAAAGTCGTCTCCACCAAATCGGTAGTTATCATCTCATCGAAAGATCGGGACACCCTCGCCTCTATCAAGTGGTATCAGATTTCCAGGTTGCTCGGTGAGATTTTCCAGTTTTTCGTAGTTTAGATCGAGTCTATCCTTCATACCTACAGTCCATGAAAAATCCACAAAAAAAATCAGGGTTAGTTCATCATATCCGAACCACTCTGAGCCTTTGCATAGTCTTTTCAGTATTTTGCTTTGTTGAATTTGCGGTTGCATCGTCGTATCTAGTTGCTGGTCTTAGAGTCTAGTCTTTTAGAGTTTCGAGTTCTGGTCATAAGTTGTCACACCGCCGCTTTCATCATCATCGCCTGCCATGTACAACCGCCGCTTATTCGCCGCCGATCCATATGCATATACCACCACCAATCCGTATCCATATACCACCACCAATCCGTATCCATATACCACCACCAATCCGTATCCATATACCAGCACCGCTGCCATATCCTACCACGATATATCCACCACCAATCCGAGTTACTTTCATATTAGGTTTGTTTTCGAGGTCCATTTAATTTCCGCGTGTTTCCTTGCCTGAGTAGGTCTAAAAAAAAGAGTCTGGAGACCCCCGGGCAGTTTTTAGGCCAACATTTTGGCAGCCGATTTTTTTCCCTATCCTGTTTTTAGGATTTTCTGAGTCTTTTGAGCCACGTGCCATCATAGTGATTTTTTGTCGCACTTTTTCATCGTCGCTGCCCTGATTTCTGAAAAAAAAGTCAAACAAAATTTTGTGCCCATCCTGTCAGTTTGACCTGGGAAGAGTTTTGACACCCTCGCCATTATAGTGATTTTTCGCAAAAAAAGAGGAGTTGTAGCGACCCGACCTCAGATGGTCAAGTCTACGTGTTTGATGTCATCCACGGATCAAGAATCTTTGACACACAGTACACGAAGGATTTATAACAGAGTAGCAATCACACACTTATTACAGCGATTATCTCAAAGAGAACTTATTACAATAATATGGCTTAAGGCCATCTAACGCGATAACAACGGAAGGTTTGGAAGATAAAGTGAGTCCATCAACTCCAACGGCATAGCTGAGCTGCACGGCAACGACCTAACGATCCTTACTCCTCGTCGAAAAGTGCGCAGCGTAATACGTTGCAGCCCGAGAACGGGTCGACACATGGAATATGGCAATATAACATGATGAGCAAGAACAGAATAATGCTATCACTACATGCATATTTGGCTTGTGGAAAGCTCTATGGTTATAGTTTTGCGAAAAGCCAATTTTTCCCTACAACAAAGGAATAAATTTTATTTAACTATCATGGTGGTTGTTAAACATTGAGAATGGTTGACAGCATTCTCAATCCCAATTAAAGTAATTAACATCTCAACAATATTAATTTAAGAGTGATGAGATACATGTGAATACTCAGATACTAGATACTCAAAATTGTCCATAACCGGGGACACGGCTAACCATGATTAGATTGTACACTCTGCAGAGGTTTGCGCACTTTTCCCCACAAGACTCGATCGCCTCCGTTGATTTCTCGCACTACATGGTGTTTGAGAAAGCGGATGACCGAGACATAGTCTTTCGAAACATTAACTATCTACTAAGATTGACCATACCAAACCTACAAAACCCACTACCTGCTGATCTACCTCTTCAAGAGCTTCACGTAACTTACTCAACTATGCTAGAGCGCATAATAGCTTGTGGCTGCACGGAAGTTTCTAGCATGAATAATCTCAGTTCCTTTGAGCACTGGTGGCGGTCCATAGGAAGATCACACGGGTACCCGGGATTTCAAAAATAAAGCAGACAACACTGGGTTCCAGGTGCCTCAATCCACCCAGATGTGTATTAAAGTTGCCACCTTAAAGTAAACCATTAATTAACAATCTCACGTCTGTCATGGATGCACTCAAACCCAATCCACGTCTACGAGCATAGCATGGCAATAATAACAACACGTAGAAGTAACTCCCATGGGTTTGATAGTAACAGGGCAATAGGTTCTACCTCAACTACTACTTCCCAACCCACAAATTAATGACATCCTAATCATGCAATGTTTGAGGATTGAAACTAATGCATAAAAATTGGATATGAAAAGAGTATGATAGATGTGTTACTTGCCTTGCTGACGATCCGTGAATCCTAGAGACTCGTAGTAACACGCTTCGCACTCCGGGAATTCTATCGCAAGCAAACAATAACATACATAAGCAACAAGCAAAGATGCACAAGTAAAACTCAACTAAAAGAGGTTGACCAGAAAGTTCAACTTAAGAACTCCGGTTCGCAAAAAGAATCAAACCAAACGAAGCAACAAAACTCAAACGGCGAAAGAAATAAGATCTGTTTACTAATCTGGAGTAAGGTCAAATTTTACAGAGGTAAAAACTTGTTTGAATTGATTATTCGGAAAGAGGGTTTCGAGACGAAACTCTAGGCGCTTGAATCGCCTGATTCCGATAAAGGAGCGAAAAGTTATACTAGATCGAACATCGGATCAGAAATCGCGATCAGAAAAATCGCGGAATAAATCCGGGAAAAGAAAAGCGACGAACAGCTTAACGAACGAACGTTCGTTATCTGAACCTAAAGGAAGAACGCGTTCGTTAAAACGTACGAAAGAGCGAACGCTCGCTAAATAAATAAACCGGAGAAAACCGATCTATTAAAAAAACGAAAACTAGGCTTTAAAAAAAACCCGAAACGGTTTACTTCGGAAAACCGGGCGGCGGGGTGGCTACCTCGCTCGGCTCCGGCGGGGTGGCGGCGGGAGGCGACGGCGGCAATGGCGGCGGCGGCGGCTCGGGCTGCGGCGGCTCGGGGCTCGGCCCCCGGGCGGCGGAAGGCGGCGGTGGCGGTGGTGATGGCTAGGGGGGCGGTGGTATTCAAAGGAGGAGGGGTGCGGTGCCTTGGGGAAGGGGGCAGGCGGTGGCGGAGTCCGAGCGGACTCTGGGCGGCGGCGACGCGGGAGGAAGGCGGCGGCGGGTTGGGCAGGCTGGCCTGGTCAAGCTTCGCCCAAGTCGGGGCGCCATGATTTTTTTTTTAAATTGTTCACGACGGAAAAAAAATTCCTATAAAATGAAATAAAAATCTAAAAATGCCAAAACAAATTTTAACCGTCTAAATGAAATATTTAGAACGAGTTGAACATTTTCTTGGCCCTAAAATGCAATTTTCAAAAACGTGCAAATTTATTTAATGCAAATAAAATTCAAAATAAACTCAAATAAAATCCAAATAATGATTCTAACATTTTTCCTCCAATATTTCAATTATTTTGGAGAAGTCATATTATCTCCTCTCGTATATTTTAATATGAAATATTTTTCCGGAGAGAAAAATAATTAAAATAAAAAATCCTCGTTCTCAGTATTTGATAGAAATCAGAATATGAAAACCGAAAAATCCCCAACTCTCTCCGAGGGTCCTTGAGTTGCTTAGGATTTCAAGGATTGCGGAACGAAGATGCTATAAAAAATGGTATGCATGGATGACCTATGTATAACATTCCAAATTGAAAATTCGGGATGTTACAAACCTACCCCCCTTAAGATGAATCTTGTCCTCGAGATTCGGGTTGGCTAGAAAATAGGTGCGGGTGGTCCTTGCGAATCTCATCTTCTCGTTCCCAGGTGGCTTCCTCCTCGGTATGGTGGCTCCACTGAACCTTGCGAAACTTGATAACCTTGCTGCGGCATTGACTCATTTGTCAAAGTCAAGAATCTTCACCGGCTTCTCTTCATAGGTCAAATTCTTGTCCAACCGAATCGCCTCCGTGGGCCTTTGTATCTCTTAACGGTATATCGGCCATCTCAAAGATGACACTTCTTCAAGCTGTGATACGTGGAACACATCGTGAACTCGACAATCCTTGAGGTAACTCCAGCTTGCGTGCAACTTCTCCCATCCGTTCCAAAACACGATGCGGTCCTACAAATCTTGGAGCTAACTTTCCCTTAACTCCAAAACGTTTCACTCCTCATAAAGGGTGATACTCGCATGAGATAGACTCTGTCTCCAATTTCATAAGTTACTTCCTTGCGTTTTGAATCTGCATAACTCTTCTACCTGGACTGAGCAATCTTCAATCTGTCTCGGATCAGTTTAACCTTCTCCTCCAACTCTTTGATCAAATCCGGTCCAAACAACTGACGGTCTCCTACCTCATCCCACATTAGAGGTGTTCTACATCTGCGTCCATACAGAGCTTCGAACGGTGCCATCTTCAAACTAGCTTGGTAGCTATTGTTGTATGAGAACTCTGCGTCAGGCAAATTTTCATCCCAACTAGACCCATAGTCTAGCGCACGAGCTCTCAACATGTCCTCCAAAATCTGGTTGACTCTCTCTGTCATCCATCATCTGCGGGTGGAATCTTGTCTTGAACTCCAATCTTGTTCCCAAAGTCTGGTGTAGCTGATGCCAAAACCTTGAAGTAAACTGTGTTCCTCTATCTGATACGATGGTCCTCAGAACTCCATGCAAACATACGATCCTGGACATATATATCTTGGCTAACTTCGCACTTGTACACGTGGTTTTCACTGGGATGAAGTGAGCCACTTTGGTCAAGCGATCCACTACTACCCATATTGAGTCATATCCTTCTTTGGTTCTTGGCAATCCGGTGATAAAATCCATGCCAAGTTTATCCCACTTCCATTCGAATTATCGGCATAGGCTGTAACTTGATCCTGGCTTACGATGCTCTGCCTTCACTCTCGACATACATCACATACGGCTACATACTCGGCAATATCCTTCTTCATACCTGTCCACCAAAACGCTCTTTCAAATCCAAATACATCTTTGTGTTTCCGGGTGTATCGAGTATGGTGAGTCATCAGACTCTGAAGTATTAACTTTCCGATCTACGGGTCATTGGGCACATAAACTCGGTCCTCAAACCATAAGGTATCGTGCTCATCCTCGCGAAAACCTTTGGCCTTTCCTTTGCTCATCTTCTCCTTTATCTCGGCAATCTCTTTGTCATTCTTCTGAGCTTCTCGAATCTTGTCCAACAATGTAGACTGAACCTCCATTGTTGCAATGAAACCTCTTGGAACAATCTCCAACCGAAGTTCCATGATATCCTCATTAACTCCTTTGGCAATCCCTTACTTTCAAGGATATTAAGCGTAACTTTTCCGGCTCAAAGCGTTCGCTACGACATTGGCCTTTCTGGATGATAGTGCAGCTTCACATCGTAATCCTTTATAAGCTCCAGCCATCTCCTTTGTCTAAGGTTCAACTCATACGGGTGAAAATGTACTTCAAACTCTTATGATCCGTGTACACATCACAACGATTTCCAATAAGATAATGTCTCCAAGTCTTCAATGCATGCACTACGACTGCTAGCTCCAAATCATGCGTGGCATAGTTCAACTCATGGGCCTTTAGTTGTCGTGAGGCATACGAAACAACCTTTCCATCCTGCATAAGCACACATCCAAGTCCCAAGCGTGAGGCATCACAATACACTTGAAACTCCTTATGTATATCTGGCAGTGTTAATACTGGGGCTGTAGTCAATCGTTTCTTCAACTCCTGAAAACTTGCCTCGCAATCTTCTGTCCACTTAAACTTAGTATCCTTCTTCAGCAATTCAGTCATTGGCTTAGCAATCTTGGAAAAATTCTCAATGAATCTCCGATAGTATCCTACGAGTCCAAGGAAACTGCGGATCTCGCTAACTGAAGTGGGTGCCAACCATTCGATGGTATTGAACCTTCTTGGGGTCCTTCTTTGTACCCTCTCCTGATATAACATGCCCAAGAAATCCAACTTCCTTCAACCAAAACTCGCACTTGCAGAATTTAGCGTATAACTGGTGTTCCCTGAGTTTCTCGAGAACTAAACGCAAATGCTCCTTGTGCTCCTCCTCGTTCTTTGAGTATACCATAATATCATCAATGAACACCACAACAAACTTGTCCAAATACTGCATGAACACCTTGTTCATCATACTCATGAAATAGGCAGGGGCGTTAGTCTGTCCAAACGACATGACCGTATACTCATATAATCCATACCGCGTGGTGAACGCTGTCTTTGGTATATCCTTCTCTCGAATCTTCAATCGATGGTATCCACGATCATAGATCGATCTTCGGAAACACCTTAGCTCCTTGCAACTGATCAAACAGATCATTGATCATCGGTAATGGATACTTGTTCTTTATCGTTACTTCATTCAAGGCTCGGCAATCAACGACCATCCTTAGGGATTTATCCTTCTTCTCAACCAGAAGTACTGGTGCTCCCCAAGGTGATGAACTCCTGCGAATATAACCTTTCTCCAATAACTCCTTGATCTGTTTCTTAATTTCCTCCAGATCATTTGCGGACATCCGATAGGGTCTCTTGGATATTGGTCCTGAAAATGGCAATAGCTCTAACAAAAACTTCGATGTCTCGATCCGGGGCATGCCCAGTAACTCCTCTGGGAAAACATCCGGGTAATCCTTTACTACAGGCACTTCCTCATGCACAACTCCCGTGAGGGCATTCACTTGGCTCCTCCTAGGCACATGCCTAGATACATACTTAATCCTTTTTCCCTCCGGGGTGGTAAGATAAATGGATTTGCTAGCACAGTCAATGCTTCCTCCATACTTTGACATCCAGTTCATAACTAATATCACATCCAATCCTTGCGACTCCAAGATAATTAGGTCAGTCGGAAAAACATGTGTGCCAATGGTTAGGGGCATCTGGGTGCACCATCGGCTAGCCATGTACTCCGCTCCATGCGAGCTCACTAATAGAGGGGTCCTAAGGGTTTGGGTTGGTAACTTGAACTTATCCACAAATCCCCTTGATATGTATGAATGCGATGCACCAGTATCGAAAAGAACAAGAGCGGTAAATGACTTAACCAAAAACTTACCTATTACCGCGTCCGGCTGCTCTTCAACCTCCTCCACGTTAACGTGGTTTACTTGTCCTTTGTTGAATGGATTGGGCTTCTTCCCAGCGCTCCCATTTCTGTTTCCATTCCTTCCTTGGGCAGTCATTAGCATAGTGCCCAGTCTTCTCGCACTTATAGCAAGTAACTTGACTTAGGTCTCTTTTGGCGGGTGTAGATGGGTTGGAGCGGTTCTGATTGTTATTAACTCCGTTCCCATTGCCATTCTTCGCACCATTGTGGTTATGCGATCCTCCTCCAGTATGGTTGTGACCTCCATGGTTATGAACAAGTCCTCCCGAGTTCGGGGTTAAGCGGGGCTTCTGTTGAGCTCCTGAATTATACTTCCCTTGTCCATACTTCCTCTTATGGCTCTCAATCTGCTGCTGCTTTCCTTCAATCATAAGGGCCTTATCTACCAACTCTTGGTAGTTGTTGAGAGTTTCCACCATCAACTGCATGCTCATCTCATCGTTCAGCCCTTCCATGAACTTCTCCTGCTTCGCGGCATCTGTGGGCACATCATCAGGGGCATAGCGTGATAACTTATTAAAATCATCCACGTACTGAGCCACAGTGCGGTTCCCCTGGCGTAAGTTGCGAAACTCACTCTTCTTCATCTGCATGGCTCCAGTTGAGACATGGGCCGTGCGAAAAGCTTGCTGAAACTGGTCCCAAGTGACATTGGCTATAGGAAAAGTAGCCGTGTTATTCTCCCACCATGCGGCTGCTGGTCCATCCAATTGATGTGCGGCAAAGGGCACCTTCTCAGCATCCGTGCATCCTGCGGTGGTTAACTCCCTTCCAATACGGCGTAGCCAATCATCAACAACTATTGGCTCGGTGCTGCAGGAAAACACCGGCGGCTGTAACCTCAGAAAACGGGCTAAATTGTCCAGTGGCGGTGGGTTGTTGTTGTTGTTGCCCTGGTTCTGAACTAGCAATAACATCAAGGCATTTTGCTGCTAGATCAACTGGTGAGGTCCGGTGGGAAAGCTAAACCGGTGTCACGTCTCGGAGGCATCTGATGGGTTTAGAGGGAAGAGATTAGAATAGAAAGAGGTCTAATGAGAAAACACTACCCATATGCATATGAGGCAAACACAATCATTTCACTCAATCAATCAAGCATGGGCATACAAACGGTCTAGAACTATCGCAAAAGTGCTCAACTACTATTAGATACATGGGAAAAAATACTACTAATATATGGTGGTCATCTAGAAATTTTGATCGGTGGAAGACTCCATGATGTCCGCTCGACCGTCTTCGTAGTCATCATCACTTGGATCGGAATCGGTGTAAATCGATGATGATGTAGTTGTCCGGGCAAGTGGGGTCTTCGTCTTCTTCTTAGGTCTTGGTCCTCCCATGAATACTCCGATCTTCTTGACCAGGTCGTCGTTCTTCTCCAGTAGTGTCTTGATTTCCTCCTCGTATCCATCGCGTGTAAACTTGAGTTCTTCCTCCAGTTTGATGATCCTGGTCTTCGCCTTCTTCAATTCCATCATATCTGCACACATCTGGTTTTCCTGGCATCGAATGTGTTGGTTTAACTCCTGGATAAAAGCTGCAATGGATCTATCCTTCTTGGTGCTGATTACTTCCCATTGCTCGTCTCGGCGCCCACATATTTGGTATATGGTGTCTTTAAGCTCCCTGTTGTAGACTTCTCCAATACGTCCAATGGTAATGTGAGCTGCCATACTCTTGCCTAGACTCCAGGTGGGTGCTTCGAAAGAAAACTCTATGGGCTTAGAAGTTGGCGAGAACGTCCTTCCTGGAACTTGTACTTGAATCATCCAACACTCCTCTTCTGGTAAGGTGGCTTTGTACGTTCCGGTGAAGCTTGGTATACCAATGTTCAAGTACCTAGTGACTTCCTTCAAGTGGCGTCCAAAAGGTGTGTCTTCATCGGGTTGGGCAAACTTGTTCTTCATCTCCGTCATCCTAAAGAGTAGAAAAATGGAGAGGAGTCAGAAATGAGTAGAGAAGAGTGACCTATGGTTTATCTTAATGGTCGTGTCCTACACTCAGCGTGTGCTTTGATACCATCTTGTAGCGACCCGACCTCAGATGGTCAAGTCTGTGTGTTTCAGTGTAATCCCTGGATCAGTAATGCTGACACACACAGTACTCGAAGGATTTATAATAGAGCAGCAATCACACACTTATTACATTGATTGTCTCAAAGAGAACTTATTACAATAATATGGCTTAAGGACATCTAATGCAATAACAGCGGAAGGCTTGGAAGATAAAGTGAGTCCATCAACTCCAACGGCATAGCTGAGCTGCACGGCAACGACCTAACGATCCTTACTCCTCGTCTGAAAAGTCTGCAACGTAATACGTTGCAGCCCGAGAACGGGTCAAGACATGGAATATCTTTGGCAATATAACCTGATGAAACAAGAACAGAATACTGCTATCACTACATGCATATTTGGCTTGTGGAAAGCTCTATGGTTATAGTTTTGCGAAAAGCCAATTTTTCCCTACAACAAAGGAATAAATTTTATTTAACTATCATGGTGGTTGTTAAACATTGAGAATGGTTGACAGCATTCTCAATCCCAATTAAAGTAATTAACATCCCAACAATATTAATTTAAGAGTGACGAGATACATGTGAATACTCAGATACTAGATACTCAAAATTGTCCATAACCGGGGACACGGCTAACCATGATTAGATTGTACACTCTGCAGAGGTTTATGCACTTTTCGACAAGACTCGATCGCCTCCGTTGATTTCTCGCACTACATGGTGTTTGAGAAGCGGATGACCGAGACATAGTCTTTCGAAACATTAACTATCTACTAAAGATTCGACCATACCAAACCTACAAAACCCACTACCTGCTGATCTACCTCTTCAAGAGCTTCACGTAACTTACTCAACTATGCTAGAGCGCATAATAGCTTGTGGCTGCACACGGAAGTTTCTAGCATGAATAATCTCAGTTCCCTTTGAGCACAGGTGGCGGTCCATAGGAAGATCACACGGGTACCCGGGATTTCAAAATAAAGCAGACAACCTTTGGGTTCCCAGGTGCCTCAATCCACCAGGATGTGTATTAAAGTTGCCACCTTAAAGTAAACCATTAATTAACAATCTCACATCTGTCATGGATGCACTCAAACCCAATCCACGTCTCTGAGCATAGCATGGCAATAATAACAACACGTAGAAGTAACTCCCAAGGGTTTGATAGTAACAGGGCAATAGGTTCTACCTCAACTACTACTTCCCAACCCACAAATTAATGACATCCTAATCATGCAATGTTTGAGGATTGAAACTAATGCATAAAAATTGGTATGAAAAGAGTATGATCAATGTGTTACTTGCCTTCTTTGACGATCCGTGAATCCTAGAGACTCGTAGTAACACGCTTAGCACTCGGGAATTCTATCGCAAGCAAACAATAACATACATAAGCAACAAGCAAAGATGCACAGGTAAAACTCAACTAAAAGAGGTTGACCAGGAAGTTCAACTTAAGAACTCCGGTTCGCAAAAAGAATCAAACCAAACAAAGCAACAAAACTCAAACGGCGAAAGAAATAAGATCCGTTTACTAATCTGAACTAAGGTCAAATTTTACAGGCAAAAACTTGTTTGAGTTGATTATTCGGAAAGAGGGTTTGAGGCGAAACTCTAGGCTCTTGAATTGCACGATTAGATAAACAAGCGAAAAGTTATACTAGATCGAACATCGGATCGAAATCGCGATCGGAAAAATCGCGGAATAAATCCGGGAAAAGAAAAAGCGGCGAAACGGCTTAAGGAGCGAGCGTTCGTTATCTAAACCTAAGCGAAGAACGCGTTCGTTAAAAGCGAACGAGCAATGACTTCGCTAAATAAATAAACCGGAGAAAACCGATCTATTAAAAAAAATGAAAACTAGGGTTTAAAAAAAACCGAAACGGTTTACTTAGGAAAACCGGGCGGCGGGGCGGCTACCTCGCTCGGCTCGTGAGGCTCGTGAGGCTCGACTCGGCAATGAGGTGGCGGCGGGAGGCGGCCAGCTCTGGCGGCGGCGGCCAGGCGGCTTAGGCGGGCTCGAGGCGGCGGCGGTGGCGGTGGTGATGGCTAGAGGGGTGGTATTTAAAGGAGGGGGGGTGCCTTGGGAAGGGGCAGGCGGTGAGTCCGAGCCGGACTCTGGGCGGCAAGGGCGGGAGGAAGGCGGCGGCGGTGGCTTGGACTGGCCTGCTGGTGGGCTTCGGCCCAGACAAGGCCATGATTTTTTTAAATTGTTCCGCCGACAGAAAAAAATTCCTATAAAATAAAATAAAAATCTAAAAATGCCAAAACAAATTTTAACCGTCTAAATGAAATATTTAGAACGAGTTGAACATTTTCTTGGTCCTAAAATGCAATTTTCAAAAACGTGCAAATTTTTCTAATGCAAATAAAATTCAAAATAAACTGAAATAAAATCCAAATAATGATTCTAACATTTTTCCTCCAATATTTCAGTTATTTTGGAGAAGTCGTATTATCTCCTCTCGTATATTTAAAATAAAAAATCCTCGTTCTCAGTATTTGATAGAAATCAAAATATGAAAACCGGAAAATCCCCAACTCTCTCCGAGGGTCCTTGAGTTGCTTAGGATTTCGAGGATTGCGGAACTAAGATGCAATAAAATATGGTATGCATGGATGACCTATGTATAACATTCCAAATTGAAAATTTGGGATGTTACAGGAGCACAAAAAAAGAGAGCAAAAAAAACAGAGCGAAAAAAAAATTCCAGAGTGTGCTTTTCCCTTGTTTACGTGCAGCGCCGTGATTTTGTTAGTGTTCTAGGCTCGCGTCTCTAGCACGGTCTAGCCTAGGACCAGCACAGTACCGTTGTTGAGCGTTTATTCAACTTTGCATCTCTGAATTGATTATTGCTGACCCTTTTTGCTACCATATTATAAGCCTTCCCAGCTCCACATACATCTACGTCGTGCGTTTGACTCTCCCTGGTAATTGCTCTATCCAAGCTTTGAGAGTTTTGACTACAACGGTTGCCGATCACCACCTGCTGCTGGGTAAGAACTGGTAAGAATTTGAGATTTACTTGACGGATTTGTGACACCCACCACCACCTCTTGTTAGTAGTCTGTAGGATCATATTCTTGTGTGTTTCTATTTCTGCTAACCATGCCAGGATCACAAGCCGACGAGACTGACTGGGAGAACATGCCGAATAAGGAGTTGCATGATAAATTTCAGCAAATGATGAGTGGACAGGTGCAAGATGTGCTAAATAGATTTGAAGAGGCCATGGAGAAGATAGATGGCATGGAGAAGACGTTTGAAACAAAGGTCGATAACAAGTTTAATGAATTGCTCGCACGTCTTCCACCACCACCACCGGCTGCACCTAACGCACCTCCACAACAACAACAACAACAACAACAACGACTACCTCCACGTCACGAAACAGCCCTCCGCCAAGCGAGCCGTGTCCCTCTTGCGCTTGGCCAAACTGTTGGTCTTCTTTGTTGATATACATGGCTCCTGCTGCTGGCGAGAGGAGAATGATTATGTGGGAGATTACGAGGATGAAGTTGATCAAAATCAGAACTACGTGCAACCACCCACCACAACCACCGTGTCGTCCACATGCAAATAATGGCAATGTTAGGGCTCCCCCTCAGTGCGAGATCATGACCATCTCCCTAAACTGAAATTGAATAGTGCACCATTGGAGGGTAGATATGTTCTGATATATATCTTACTTGGGAGTTAGAAAGCGAACAACGATTTACATGTTTACAATACACTAAGGAGGCGTGTTCTGCCATTGTTTGTGCTTTCACTAGCTTTGCATGTGTTTGGTGGTCTGAACATTGTAGATTATATCCTGTTCCAGCTACTTGAGCTACTTTGAAAACTGCTATGCGTACTCGTTGGGTTCCACCATATTATCAACGTGAATTACTTCAAAAATTGCAGCGCTTAAGACAAGGAAAAAATTATGTAGAAGAATATTATCAGGAATTACAAACTAGATTGATTAGATGTGGTATTGTTGAGGAGAATGAAGCTATGCTTGCATGTTTTATGCGTGGATTAAATAAAGAGATTCAGACCATTCTAGAGTATAAATATTATAATAATATCACTATAATAATATTATAATGGTATGTCGCGTATGTGTGTTGATTGTATAGGCATTAATAATATTACTATTCGTTATCGTCATCCTATTCCTAGGCTAGATGATATGCTTGATGAATTGAGAGGCTCTACAATATTCTCCAAAGTTGATTTGCGTAGTGGATACCATCAAATTCGTATGAAATTGGGAGATGAATGGAAAATAACAATTAAAACTAAGTTTGGTTTATATGAGTGGTTAGTCATGCCTTTTGGGTTAACTAATGCGCCTAGTACTTTCATGAGACTAATGAACGAAGTTTTACGTGCTTTCATTGGACGATTTGTGGAAGTCTATTTTGATGATATACTGATTTATAGCAAATCTTTGGAAGAACATTTGGAACATTCTGAGGCTGTTTTATTGCTCTCACGTGATGCACGTTTGTTTGGTAACCTCGGGAAGTGCACCTTTTGCACCGACCGAGTATCTTTTCTTGGCTATGTTGTTACTCCACTGGGAATTGAAGTTGTTAAAGCCAAGATTGAAGCTATTGAGAGTTGGCCGCTGCCCAAAACGGTCACACAAGTGAGGAGTTTCCTTGGCCTCGCTGGTTTCTATAGGCGTTTTGTGAGAGATTTCAGCACCATTGCTGCACCTCTCAACGAGCTTACAAAGAAGGATGTGCCTTTTGTTTGGGGTACCGCATACGGGAAGAAGCCTTCACGGTATTGAAAGATAAGTTGACACATGCTCCTTTACTCCAACTTCCTGATTTTAATAAGACTTTTGAGCTTGAATGTGATGCTAGTGGAATTGGATTAGGAGGTGTGTTATTACAAGATGGCAAACCTGTTGCATACTTTTACGAAAAATTGAGTGGGCCTAGTCTGAACTATTTTACTTATGATAAAGAATTATATGCTCTTGTTAGGACTTTAGAGACATGGCAACTTTATTTATGGCCCAAAGAATTTGTTATACATTACGATCATGAATCTTTGAAACATATTAAAAGTCAAGCTAAACTGAATCGTAGACATGCTAAATGGGTGGAATTCATTGAGACTTTCCCTTATGTCATTAAACACAAGAAGGGTAAAGAAAATGTTATTCTTTGATGCTTTGTCTCGTCGCTATACTATGCTTTCACAACTTGACTTCAAAATATTTGGTTTGGAGACCATCAAAGATCAATATGTGCATGATGCTGATTTTAAAGATGTAATGCAGAATTTTAAAGAAGGAAGAACATGAAACAAGTTCGTTATTAATGATGGCTTTGTGTTCCGTGCTAACAAGCTATGCATTCCTGCTAGCTCTGTTCGTCTTTTGTTGTTGCAGGAGGCGCATGGAGGAGGATTAATGGGACACTTTGGCGTGAAGAAGGCGGAGGGCGTGCTTGGTACACATTTCTTTTGGCCAAAGATGAGGCCAGGATGTTGAGCGTTTTGTTGCTCGCTGCACTACATGTCAAAAAGCTAAGTCAAGACTCAATCCTCATGGTTTACATATGCCTTTGCCTGTACCTAGTGTTCCTTGGGAGGATATATCTATGGACTTTGTTTTAGGTTTACCTGGAACAAAGAAGGGGGGGGGGATAGCATATTTGTTGTCGTGGATAGATTTTCGAAAATGGCACACTTTATACCATGTCATAAAAGCGATGATGCTGTTAAAGTTGCTGATTTGTTCTTTCGAGAAATTATTCGCTTGCATGGTGTCCCAAATAGTATTGTTTTAGATCGTGATACTAAATTCCTTAGCCACTTTTGGAGATGTTTATGGGCTAAGTTGGGGACTAAACTGCTTTTTAGTACTACTTGTCACCCCCAAACTGATGGACAAACTGAAGTAGTCAATAGAACATTGTCTACTATGCTTAGGGTTTTTTTGAAGAATAATACAAAAATGTGGGAAGAATGCTTGCCTCATATTGAATTTCTTATAATCGTTCAATGCATTCTACTACTAAGATGTGGCCTTTTGAAATTGTGTATGGTTTCCTACCTCGTGCACCTATTGATTTGTTGCCTCTTCCATCTTCGGAGAAGTTTAATTTTGATGCTAAAGAACGTGCTGAATTGATTTTAAAAATGCATGAGTTAACTAAAAAAACATTGAGCGTATGAATGCTAAATATAAACTTGCTGGAGGTAAGGGTAGAAAACATGTTGTGTTTGCACCTGGAGATCTTGTTTGGTTACATTTGCGTAAGGATAGATTTCCTAATTTGCGCAAATCAAAGCTAATGCCACGTGCTGATGGTCCTTTGAAGGTGATAGAGAAAATAAATGATAATGCATATAAACTTGAGCCGCCTGCAGGTTTTGGGGTTAGTCCCACTATAATAATATTATAATAATATTATAATGGTATGTCGCGTATGTGTGTTGATTGTATAGGCATTAATAATATTACTATTCGTTATCGTCATCCTATTCCTAGGCTAGATGATATGCTTGATGAATTGAGAGGCTCTACAATATTCTCCAAAGTTGATTTGCGTAGTGGATACCATCAAATTCGTATGAAATTGGGAGATGAATGGAAAATAACATTTAAAACTAAGTTTGGTTTATATGAGTGGTTAGTCATGCCTTTTGGGTTAACTAATGCGCCTAGTACTTTCATGAGACTAATGAACGAAGTTTTACGTGCTTTCATTGGACGATTTGTGGAAGTCTATTTTGATGATATACTGATTTATAGCAAATCTTTGGAAGAACATTTGGAACATTTACAGGCTGTTTTTATTGCTCTACGTGATGCACGTTTGTTTGGTAACCTCGGGAAGTGCACCTTTTGCACCGACCGAGTATCTTTTCTTGGCTATGTTGTTACTCCACTGGGAATTGAAGTTGTTAAAGCCAAGATTGAAGCTATTGAGAGTTGGCCGCTGCCCAAAACGGTCACACAAGTGAGGAGTTTCCTTGGCCTCATTTGGTTTCTATAGGCGTTTTGTGAGAGATTTCAGCACCATTGCTGCACCTCTCAACGAGCTTACAAAGAAGGATGTGCCTTTTGTTTGGGGTACCGCGGGAAGAAGCCTTCACGGTATTGAAAGATAAGTTGACACATGCTCCTTTACTCCAACTTCCCTGATTTTAATAAGACTTTTGAGCTTGAATGTGATGCTAGTGGAATTGGATTAGGAGGTGTGTTATTACAAGATGGCAAACCTGTTGCATACTTTTACGAAAAATTGAGTGGGCCTAGTCTGAACTATTTTACTTATGATAAAGAATTATATGCTCTTGTTAGGACTTTAGTGTCATGGCAAATTTATTTTTGGCACAATGAATTTGTTATACATTATGATCATTAATCTTTGAAACATTTTTAAAGTCAAGCTAAACTGATTCGTAGACATGCTAAATGGGTGGAATTCATTGAGACTTTCCCTTTTGTCATTAAACACAAGAAGGGTAAAGAAAATGTTATTCTTGATGCTTTGTCTAAATGCTATACTATGCTTTCACAACTTGACTTCAAAATATTTGGTTTGGAGACCATCAAAGATCAGTATGTGCATGATGCTGATTTTAAAGATGTAATGCAGAATTGTAAAGAAGGAAGAACATGAAACAAGTTCGTTATTAATGATGGCTTTGTGTTCCGTGCTAACAAGCTATGCATTCCTGCTAGCTCTGTTCGTCTTTTGTTGTTGCAGGAGGCGCATGGAGGAGGATTAATGGGACACTTTGGCGTGAAGAAGACGGAGGACGTACTTGGTACACATTTCTTTTGGCCAAAGATGAGACGGGATGTTGAGCGTTTTGTTGCTCATTTGCACTACATGTCAAAAAGCTAAGTCAAGACTCAATCCTCATGGTTTACATATGCCTTTGCCTGTACCTAGTGTTCCTTGGGAGGATATATCTATGGACTTTGTTTTAGGTTTACCTGGAACAAAGAAGGGGGGGGGATAGCATATTTGTTGTCGTGGATAGATTTTCGAAAATGGCACACTTTATACCATGTCATAAAAGCGATGATCTTGTTAAAGTTCTTGATTCGTTCTTTCGAGAAATTATTAAACTTGCATGGTGTGCCAAATAGTATTGTTTCAGATCGTGATACTAAATTCCTTAGCCACTTTTGGAGATGTTTATGGGCTAAGTTGGGGACTAAGCGCTTTTAGTACTACTTGTCACCCCCAAACTGATGGACAAACTGAAGTAGTCAATAGAACATTGTCTACTATGCTTAGGGTTTTTTTGAAGAATAATACAAAAATGTGGGAAGAATGCTTGCCTCATATTGAATTTCTTATAATCGTTCAATGCATTCTACTACTAAGATGTGGCCTTTTGAAATTGTGTATGGTTTCCTACCTCGTGCACCTATTGATTTGTTGCCTCTTCCATCTTGGAGAAGTTTAATTTTGATGCTAAAGAACGTGCTGAATTGATTTTAAAAATGCATGAGTTAACTAAAAAACATTGAGCGTATGAATGCTAAATATAAACTTCTTTGGAGGTAAGGGTAGAAAACATGTTGTGTTTGCACCGGAGATCTTGTTTGGTTACATTTGCGTAAGGATAGATTTCCTAATTTGCGCAAATCAAAGCTAATGCCACGTGCTGATGTCCTTTGAAGGTGATAGAGAAAATAAATGATAATGCATATAAACTTGAGCCGCCTGCAGGTTTTGGGGTTAGTCCCACTTTTAACATTGCAGATTTGAAGCCTTATTTGGGTGAGGAAGATGAGCTTCTGTCGAGGATGACTTCATTTCAAGAAGGGTAGGATGATGAGGACATCAATACCATTGTTACACCCACAGCCCCTGCTGCTATACATACTAGACCAATTACAAGAGCTCGCGCACGCCAATTAAATTATCAGCTACTTTCGTTTCTTGGTAATGATTCTAATGTTCATGAGAATATGATGCTGCCTAAATTGGATACATTTGTTTTGCTTACAAATGAAGGGCCTGTCATGGATAAGAGGGATGAACAATGGAGCAAGACCAAGCATGGAGATGATGGCATCTTGTGAGGAACAAGAATGGAGTTACAAGTGATGATTTCAGGACTTTGAGGCCCCCATAATGACTGCATGAAGCCTTGGACGAAATATACAAGTTACCACTTCATAATATTCGTCCATAGGCTATTCTAGGTCCTGCGTCACCGTATTATTGGGCCAGGCCCATGTAATTTTGAAATACTTAAGTATAGGGTATTTTTAGAGTCCGTCTGTGTGGGGAAACAAGAGTTAGGGTTGGTTTCGGACCCCTCCCTCAAGGGCCACGAAATTCCCTCCTCTTCCTCCATATATACAGCCCTTAGGGCGTCGTTTAGACTGCGGGATTTGTTTAGTTAAAAGTTATCCATTGCAAATTCGTGTACTTCGTTTGTGTCCAACGACCAGACCAAGACCGCTTATGGATCCCCACCATTATCAATACTTCATATATATTCGCAATATTCAGATTGCTTTATCATATTCTTGCTTGTTCTTTGATTGCTTGCAGGAATAGACCTTCGTAGTCAGGTTGATCGTGCTTCGGCGTGGTCAATAACCTCTCGGAGTTGGTTTAGCGATTGCTAAGGCGCAACATCGTGCACGTTTGTAGTCGGATCGTCAAAGTCGTCTCCACCAAATCGATAGTTATCATCTCATCGAAAGATTGGGACACCCTCGCCTCTATCATGATCTCTATGTGTACTCGGATCTAGTATATGTGTGACTATATCTTGTTGGTTTGAGAGTTCCTCTTGTGTTTTCCCTCGTTTTCCCCTCGTGTTCTTAGGCGGGATCCACTCCTTCTGTTAAAGATCGGCCGTTTAGGGTTCCACCCTACATCATCTTGGTATCATGAGCCCCGTTAATCACGATTTCGGAGCCTCCCCTCTTTGTTTTCTAGCTTAATTGTTTGTTTTTCGTCCTAATCCAAAAATACCCACAGAAATAGCCCCAAATTTTTGTTGTTGTGATTTGTGAGTTTTGATGAAGTTTTGTTGGTTTTGATCCGTGAATTTGTTGTGTTACAAGTGGATATTACCTTTCCCCACCATCTCCACCTCGTCATCCATCCAAAATCCGCGAAATCATCGAATTTGACCCCGAGTTCGAGTTCATCACGAGCCATCCCCGAGCTCAGTTGACCCGCTCGGATCATCCGGCTTCTGATCTGGATCATCCGGCTTCCTCTGCCGAAACTGTATTTTCTGCAGTTTTTACGCACCACCACGTACGCCTCCTGATGTAGGGTGGAATGCTAAACGGCCGATCTTTCACGAAAGGAGCGGATCCCGACTAAGAACACGAAGAACACGAGGGGAAAACGAGGAAAAACACAAGAGGAACTCTCAAACCAACAAGATATAGTCACACATATGCTAGATTCGAGTACACATAGAGATCACACGGTCCAAAATCAACAAGGGATGATACAAAGGGTAACCGGTTCTTCTTCGTAAGGAGGTCTTGATGGGGCCACCCAAGAGGGGGTCTTGAATCCAACGTGGATCTTCTCCGAAGAGGGGTCGTGGTCTCTCTCGAGGAGATGATCCGTATGGATGAGCAAAAGCTATCCTCACATATGTGCTAAACCAATGCTAAACCTAGAAAGAGGTGGTGGAGTAGTATATATAGAAGTTGGGGGCGAAGGGGTACATGGGCCTCGGCCCAACATCGTGCACGCGGGCACTGTCCGGGTGATCCGGATGTTGGTCCGGATGATCCGGGCTTTGGGGGTCCGGATGATCCGGGTCGGCGTCCGGATGATCCGGCTGTGTCGTGGCCACCGGGGGAGGTCCGGATGTCCGAATCCTGGTTCGGACGTCCGGGTGTGGCCGGATGATCCGGGGCTGGGTCCGGATGATCCGACTTCGTGGTGAAGCTTCGGGTGTCCTCGGGCTGTGTAGCTGGATCATCCGGGCCGGGGTCCAGATCGTCCGGGCTTCTGCTGACTTAGCCCTTCTTCTTCTCTGTCTTCACATCCATCTTACTCTTCGGATTCTCCTTGCTCCTTAGCGTCTCCATGGCTAACTCCTTGATACCCGAGTATGCACAACGTCTCCGTTTGAGGTAGTAGCCATGTCTCAAGTTCATCGGAGTGGAATTGTGAGAGGAGAGATGTCACCTCGGTTTCGAGAGCTCTTGCGCGTGCTCGAGTCATGGGTCCATTAGGAACTTGGTGAGACAATGGTAGGTCCATGGGGATGACCTTGGGATGCTCCGCATCATCTCCCCTCCTTTGGGAAAGATCCGACCTCAGATTGAATTCCTCATCACCATGGTACCGAGAGAGATCTTTGACGTTAAATATGTCGCTCACGGAGTACTTGTCACGTGGGATGTCGATCTTGTATGTGTTGTTGTTGTAGCATGCAAGCACCTTGAAGGGTCCATCTGCTCGTGGTAGAAGTTTGGACTTGCGTTCATTGGGGAAGCGGTCCTTGCGAAGGTGTAGCCACACAAGATCTCCAATGTTGAATATCATGGGTTGCTTGTTGACATTGAGCTTGGTCGCGAGTCGTTGTACTTGACGCTCGATGGTATGCCTTGTATCTTCATGCATCTTCTTGAGGTGGTTGACTCAGGCACTCGCGTCCATGTTTGTGCGCTCTTGTAGCGGTAGATGTAGAATGTCCAATGGGGACAACTGGTTGAAGCCGTAGACGACCTCGAAGGGGGACTTGCCGGTAGTCTTATGTCTTGCACGGTTGTAGGCGTACTCGGCGATAGGTAGACACTCCTCCCACTCCTTTATGTTCTTATTTATCAACACGTGTAGTAGAGTGGAGAGCGTACGGTTTGTCACCTCCATTTGGCCGTCGGTTTGTGGATGTAATGTCGTGGAGAATAGTAGATTGATTCCGAGCTTGGCGCATAAAGTCTTCCAAAAGTAACTCAAGAACTTGACGTCGTAGTCCGAGACAATCATCTTTGGCACTCCATGTAGACGCAATATTTCCCTACAAAAGAGATTGGCAACATGTGAAGCATCGTCTATCTTGTTGCAAGGAATGAAATGAGCCATTTTGGAGAATCGGTCAACAACAACAAAAACAGAATCCTTGCCATTTCTAGTTCTAGGCAGACCAGGCACAAAATCCATGCTAATATCTTCCCATGGTTGATACAGAATTGGAAGAGGCATATATAGGCCATGAGATTGAGCTTTAGACTTAGCTTTGCGGCACGTAGAGCATCGGTTGGTGAAGCGGTTGACGTCGCGGAACATCTTAGGCCAAAAGTAGTTCTTGGAGAGCGTAGCAAGGGTCTTGTCCCGTCCAAAATGTCCAATTAGTCCTCCTCCATGAGATTCTTGCAAAAGCAACAAATGAAGAGAATACTCGGGGATGCAAAGTTTGTTAGATCTCATAAGATAACAATCTTTGAGGTAATAGCGTTCCCAAGATGTATGCGTCAAACATTTGGCATAAGGAATGGCAAAAGTAGGATCATGCTCATACAAGTCTTTTGTGTGCTCAAAGCCAATGACACTCAATTCAAGTTGAGTAACAAGCATGCATATACGGGAAAGCGCATCTGCCACGACATTTTCTTTACCTTTAATATACTTGATGACATAAGGAAAAGACTCAATAAATCCACTCCATTTAGCATGACGCTTGTTCAACTTAGTTTGACCCTTAAAGTATTTAAGTGTTTCATGATCGGTATGGATGATGAATTCATGAGTGCGGAGGTAATGTTCCCATTCAGGCAAAACTCGCACTAAAAGCATATAGCTCTTTGTCATAGATGGGGTAATGAGTTGCGCTCCAAAAAGTTTCTCACTAAAATATGCTATGGGGTGCTTCTCTTGCGTTAACACACCTCCTATGCCATTACCACTAGCATCGCAATGAATTTCAAAAGGTTTGTCAAAGTTGGGTAATGCAAGCACGGGAGCATGAGTAAGCAAATTTTTAAGCTCATTGAATGCGCTATCTTGAAATGGTCCCCAAACAAAGGTGCATCTTCTTGCTCAAAGCATGTAATGGTGAAGGGTGCTAAAATCCTTCACAAATCTAGGGTAGAAATCGGCTAAACCAAGGAAACTATGCACTTGTTGCAAATTGGTTGGTTGGGGCCAAGTTTTAATACCATTGATCTTAGATTCATCAACATGAACACCCTTAGAAGATACTACAAAACCCAAGAAAACAAGCTTATCAACACCAAAAAGGCATTTTTCCTTATTAGCATAAAGTTGCTCTTTTCGAAGAGTTTGTAGCACGGTGCGAAGGTGGGTGACAAGCTCTTTGAGAGATTTTCTAAACACAAGGATATCGTCAAAGTAGACAACAACAAATTCACCAATATAAGGGCGGAACATATAATGCATAAGACACATGAAAGTACCAGGTGTTTCCAATAAACCCATAGGCATGACTAACCACTCATACAAACCAAACTTTGTTTTTGAAAGCGGTTTACCATTCATCACCCTCTTGTATGTGTATTTGATAGTAACCACTCTTAAGATCAATTTTGGAAAAGATAGTGGCACCGCTAAGTTCATCTACCATATCGTCAAGACGTGGAATGGGGGTACCTATAGCGAACGGTGATAGCATTGATGGGTCTACAATCGGAACACATGCGAAAGCTACTGTCTCTTTTTGGCATAAGAATGACCGGTACGGCACAAGGACTCAAACGTTTGCGCACATGTCCATGGTCTATGAGATGCTTTACTTGCCTTTATATTTCTTTGGTTTCTTCGGGGTTGACTCGGTAGGGAGCCTGTTTGGAAGTGGCGCTCCAGGGATGAGGTCGACGCGGTGCTCGATGCCTTGCAGTGGAGGTAGACCCGAAGGCAGCTCGCCGGGGAAAACATCTTGGAATTCCTGCAATAAAGAAGATAACACCAAAGGTAGATTTTGAGAGGTGTTAGTATTTGCTGCCTCGTCCTTGCACAATAGGACATAGTGTAGGACACTTGATGGGTTCTCACACACTTCTCTCATCTCACATTTGGTGGCAAATATAACTAAGTTTTTCTTGTCGGTCATCGTGGAGGCACTCAACTTGGGCTTGTGGCGCTCACTCTCTTTTTGGTGGTTCGCTCTCTCACTATTCTATCCACGATGGGTTGTTTGTTTGTCCGCGATCACTTGGCTTGAAGACATAGGTCGTAGCACATACTCATTTCCTTTCATCTTGAAGCTATAGTGGTTTGTACGCCCGTTGTGGATGACACATCGGTCATATTGCCATGGTCGTCCAAGAAGGAGGTGGCAAACGGTCATCGGGAGGACATCACACTCCAAAGTGTCTTCGTAGGCTCCGATCTTGCAAGAAACTTGTACTCTATGCTCGACTTGGATGGTGCCGGTGTCGCTTAGCCATTGAACCTTGTATGGGTGCGGGTGCTTCATCTTGACCAATTGGAGCTTGGAGCATAGTTCTTCACTTGCAAGGTTATGGCAACTCCCTCCATCGTTGATGAACTTGTCAGACCTTCCAATGATGCCGACATTGGTGTGGAAGATATGGCATCTTTGGTCTTCGTCTTGTTTATGTTGAAGAGTCAAGACCTTGGAGACAACAAGAGCGGGGCTTGAATCTTCGTCACAAAAGATTTTATCATCTTCATCTTCGTTGTTCACTTGCCGGTGCATGGCCACTTGCTCAAGGGCTTCCATTTCTCCTTCACTCATTGAGTGATAGGTTCCGTCTTCGTTGAGGATCATGGTGCGCTTGTTTGTGCACTCGAAGGACTTGTGGCCTCGGCCGCCGCATGTGAAGCATTTGAAGGAACTTGTCTTGATGGTTTCATCGCTTGGGGTAGATGATAATGAATTTCTCGGTTTGAAGTTGCTTGTAGTAGGAGGGTGACTTGATGTTGTCGAAGTTTTATTGTAGCTTGACTTGTCGTCATTGCTTGTAGATGGCTTAGTTGAGGTAGAAGTTGTTGGAGTCGTTGAAGCTTGGGTGTTGGAGAAGGTGGATGAGAACTTGGCATACTTGAAGTCGTCTTGTACTTGTCGTTCCGCTTTGGTAGCTTGATGCACTAGCTCGATGAGGTTCGAGTATGGTTGGAAGTCGGCAATCTTCTTGATAGGGTGATTGAGTCCATTCAAGAAACGTGCCATAGTTTGCTCATCATCTTCCGTGACATTGGCTCTTATCATGGCAATCTCCATTTCCTTGTAGTACTCTTCAACGCTCTTGGTTCCTTGCTTGAGGGGTTGGAGTTTCTTGAAGAGGTCGCGGCTGTAGTAGTTTGGCACGAATCGTGCTCTCATGACATCCTTCATTTGTGCCCAAGTAGTGCTGGGTGGTTCACTTCTTGCGTTTCGGCACTCAATGACTTGTTCCCACCAAATGAGGACGTAGTCTTGGAATTCAAGGGATGCCATCGCGATCTTCTTCTCTTCTTCGTAGTTGTGCAAGCGGAAGATTTTCTTAACCTTCAATGCCCATGATATGTACTCTTCGGGGTCATTGCTTCTGGTGAACTTCGGCATGGTGAACTTTAGCTTGTCGTATCGTTGCTCTTCATTGTGTTGGGGTCGAGTATGATGACGCCCATGTCGTTGAGGATTGACAAACTCATGCTGCTCTTGGCGAGGAGGGTTGTCGACCTCATGTTGCTCTTGTCTTGGAGGATTTCCATTGTGTTCATGCTCTCGATGAACTTGATGGTCTTGTTGAACTTGAGGAGGCGCTCGTCGATCTTGACGAGGAAATTGACGATGCACACGTGCTTGATAAATCCTTTCTTGAACTTCATCGTGAAGCGCTTCTTGTTGCTGACGAGCTTGCCAGTTGCACGTGGCTACGGCTCGACTTGAATCTCGGAGGGCACGTTGCGCCTCAAGTTCTTGAGCTTCACGTATTTGTTGTTCTTGGCGTTGTGCCTCGGCATCTTCTGCATCTTGGTGTTGGCGCGCTCGCTCCTCTTGTTCTTGTTGCTGTTGACGTTGCCGTTCTTGTGCTTGCACAAATGTAGCTTGGTTTTGACGACGTCGGTGCTCTTGAGAGTCGGTGTCGTGTAGAGGATTGTGGTTGGCTTGACGATCTTGACGCGCGGCACGACGAAGAGTATTCGATGTCGGGGTACTTGAGCCGGAGATGGTGTCGTTGGAGTGTCGACCCTAGCGGCTCCGTATTGAGTAGGACGAAGTGGTAGAAGAGCGGTTGACCAACAAGGCGCGAATATCATCCACTCTTGCGTCATTCTCGTGCGTGTGTTCGTCGAGCTTGTTGTCGAAGTAGTCTCTTGTACGTTGCTCGGGGAGTCACAAGTCGGTGGCGAGGTTGTTGATGCGGTCGCTCATGGCTAGTTGCTCTGCATGCAAGGCTCGTTGCGTTCCAACTAGGTGTAGTTTGGTGACGTAGTTGTTCGGATCGTTGTCTTGCTCGAGAAGAGTGGGTTGGTAGAACTACTTGGCCTATCCATCAATGCAACAAAATATGTGAGTGGGATAAAGAGAAGAACTTATACCAAATGTACCTTGTCCGATCTTGAAGATGGATCAATGATCACTCAATGTGTAACAACGAAATAGCACAATTTGTACCAATTCTTGTCGGTTTGTCACACCTACACAAGTAAAACCTTATGGTGGAGCTCGGTTAGGATGGTGGCACAAATTTTTTGATGTGATAGTAAGCAAGACTCAATAATGTTGGCAAAGATTCGCAAGTTGTAATTGCAACAAGTAGACCAATAGCAAAAAAAGTACACGGAAACACACACGCAAAAGGATAAGTGGGGTCGTGCAACCAAGGAATGAGCCAAAATGTGGAATCCACGAAAATGCTCTTGTTGCACAACACTAGAGAGACGCTAGCATGATTGCACAATAGGCGGATACGAACTTGTGCACAACCGACTAAGCAAAAATGCAATGACTTCTCTCCCAAGTATGCTCTATGTATGATGTTTCGATGATATGATCCAAGATGATCGAGTATGACATCTTAATGTTGTATGATGCTATGGTTCTTGCTTATAAGCTCTTTGCTTATCTTTCCCTTTTGCTTAAAAGCTTGTGTGGCTCTTTGTGTGTTGAGCTCTTTTCTCATGCAATGCTTCACGAACCAAGATAGCAATTGTGTATGCGAAGACAACGTTGTGACACAAGAGATGATTCCAAGATATGGTATGTATGCTGTGGGAAGTATGATCACTAATGTGCACAAGTCACGTTGCAGGAAATACTCAAAGGCTAGTATCGATGGGTAAGTGACGCAAAAGTAAGGATATGGGGTTATCAATGCAAATGCAAGAAAGTATGATGATATCAGGATACCAATATGAGGTTGATACCAATATGATGTAGCCGTTCATAGTAGTCCTTGGCGAAGATGAGCGGTGGTGATGTTGGTGTCGAACCGTCCTGATGTAGGGTGGAACCCTAGATGGCTGATCTTTCACGAAAGGAGCGAGATCCCTCGAAGAACACGACGAACACAGGGAAGAACGGAGAGAAATCACAAGGGGAAACACTCAAGAACAAGTCCAATCACACATCCACTAGACAATCAAACACACAAGATCCACAATGAACAACAAAGGGAAAGATACAAGGTAGGGTTCATCTCCATGAGGAGGTCTTGAAGGGGGTCCGCCCGCGAGGGGGTCTTGATGATATCCCGCAGGATCTTCTCCTAGATGGAGGTCTTGGCCTCCAACGGAGTAGTGGTCTCTCTCTCTCTCTCAAGAGTAGAGGTATGATGTAGGGCGGAGCCCTAGTCGGAGATCTTTCACGTTTGGAGGGGATCCTACGGGGAGAACACGACGAACGAGCGGAAGAACACAAGGAAAAACACATAAGAGAAACACTAAGCCGACAAGTCTCGATCACACAAGGGCTAGATCACCGAACACATAAGGTAGCACAAGATTCAAAATCAACAAAGGAAAGATACACAATAGTCGTTCTTCTCCGTGAGGAGGTCTTGATGGGGGTCCACCCTAGAAGGGGGTCTTGAATCCTCTTGGAAGGATCTTCTCCGAGGAGGGGCGATCTCCGAGGAGAAGGTAACCAAGTGGATGAGCAAAGCTCTCACACAAATATGAGCTAATCCTTTGCTAGCCCTAACTAGGAGGAGGAGGAGGTCTATTTATAGTCTTAGTGCAAATGGGGGCGAAGTGAAGCGGTACAAGGGCTCCAGCCCGCAGGCGCGATCACTTTCAGGGCAGACGTCCGAAGGCGTCGGACGTCTGGAGGCTCGTGACGGTCCGGACGTCCGGCAGGGCTCGAACGTCCGTAGATTCGGCTCGAACTCGGGTGCGTCGGTCGTCCGGAGAGGGCCGGTCGTCCGGGGCTTCGGGAAGGCCCGGACGTCCGTGGATCATCGGACGTCCGTAGATTCGGCTCTGGTATGGGTCGTCCGGTCATCTAGTGGCTTCGGTCTTCCGTGAATTTCCGTTCGGGTGCCCAGCCGCCTGACGTCCGGAGGGCGTCGGTCGTCCGAGGCCTAGGAGTCGTCGGACGTCCGGACTTGGTCGGTCGTCCGACTCCTGTAGATTCAGCAGCTTTTCTTCTCCATCACGCTTGGGGTCCTCATCGTCTTGGCTCTTGCAAGTAGCTATTCCTTGGCTCGTTCCCAAGTACCTGATTACACCTAGAGTTTCTGAATGAGGTAGTAGCCATGTCTCATGATTAGGAAGAGGGAGTTCAGAGAGGAGCGAGTTCACCTTATCTTCAATAGCTTTAGCTCGAGCTCGAGTCATGGGTCCACGTGGTGTTGAGGAAGATGTAGGTGCGTCCATGGGGATGAGTGAGGGATGCTCCGCATCATCTCACCCCCCCCCCTTGAGAGGGATCCAACCTCAGATCAAAAGCTTCATCTCCATGGTATGGTGCGAGGTCCTTGACGTTGAAGATGTCGCTCACATTGTACTTGTCTCGAGGTAGGTCGATCTTGTAGGCGTTGTCGTTGTAGCGTGCTAGCACCTTGAAAGGTCCATCGGCTCGAGGAAGAAGCTTGGACTTGCGTTCTTTGGGGAAGCGGTCCTTGCGAAGGTGTAGCCACACTTGATCACCAATGTTGAAGACCATGGGTTGCTTGTTGACGTTGAGCTTGGTCGCTAGTCGTTGTACTTGGCGCTCGATGGTATGTCTTGTATCCTCATGCATCTTCTTGATGTAGCTTGCCCGTGCACTCGCATCCATGTTGGTGCGCTCTTGTAGACGAAGAGGTAGAATGTCCAATGGGGACAACGGGTTGAAGCCGTGAAGCGACCTCGAAGGGGGACTTGCCGGTAGTCGAATGTCTTGCACGGTTGTTGGCGTACTCGGCGATGGGTAGACGTGCTTCCCACTCCTTGATGTTCTTCTTGATCAAGACACGAAGTAGAGTGGATAGTGTGCGGTTCTTCACCTCCGTTTGGCCGTCGGTTTGAGGATGGTATGCAGATGAGAACAAGAGCTTGATTCCGAGCTTGGCGCATAGGGTCTTCCAAAAGTAACTCAAGAACTTGGCGTCACGATCGGAGACGATTGTCTTTGGGACGCCATGGAGTCGCAAGATTTCCCTACAAAAGAGATTTGCAATGTGTGAAGCATCGTCTATCTTGTTGCAAGGAATGAAATGTGCCATCTTAGAAAATCTATCCACAACAAACACGGAATCCTTTCCATTTTGAGTTCTAGGGAAACCAAGTACAATATCCTTGATAATGTCTTCCGTATGTTGATTTGGAATAGGAAGATGTATGTTAAGACCATGAGATTGAGCTTTAGACTTAGCTTTTCGAGTTGTAGATCATCGTTTGGTGAATCTTGAGGCGTCATGGAACATCTTGGGCCAAAAGTAGTTCATGGAGAGCGTGGCGAATGTCTTGTCGCGTCCAAAGTGTCCCATGAGTCCGCCTCCATGAGCCTCTTGCGAAAGGAGCAAACAAAGAGAAGACTCGGGAATGCATAGTTTGTTAGCTCTCATAAGATAACCATCCTTGATGTAGTATTGTTCCCAAGAAGTATGCGTCAAACACTTAGCATAAGGAATAGCAAAAGATGGGTCGTTAGCATACAATTCTTTTATGTGCTCAAAGCCAATAACATTAAACTCAAGTTTAGTGACAAGCGTGCATATGCGTGAAAGGGCATCGGCAACTACATTTTCTTTACCCTTAATGTACTTGATCACATAGGGAAAAGATTCAGTAAATTCACTCCATTTGGCATGACGCTTGTTCAACTTAGTTTGACCTTTTAAGTACTTAAGCGTTTCATGATCGGTATGGATGACAAACTCATGCGGTCTAAGTTAATGTTCCCAAACATGTAGCACACGCACTAAAGCATACAATTCTTTGTCATAGATGGGATAGTTAAGTTGAGCACCGGATAATTTTTCACTAAAATATTTAATGGCTCGTTTTTCTTGCATCAAAACTCCGCCAATTCCGGTACCACTTGCATCACAATGAACCTCAAAAGTTTTGTCAAAATTAGGCAAAGCAAGAATCGGAGCATGAGTAAGCAAAGGATTAGCTCATGTTTGTGTGAGAGCTTTGCTCATCCACTTGGTTACCTTCTCCTCGGAGACGTGCCTCCATCGGAGAAGATCCTTCCAAGCGGATCCAAGACCCCCTCTAGGGTGGCCCCCATCAAGACCTCCTCACGGAGAAGAACCCGGTTACCTCTTGTATCGTCCTTTGTTGATCGTGGATCGTGTATCTCTCTTTGTGTTCATCGATCTAGTGCATGTGTAATCTAATCTTGTTGGTTTGAGTGATTCTCTTGTGTTTTTCCCCGTGATTTCCCTCGTGCTCTTCCGCTCGTTCTTCGTGTTCCTCGTAGGGATCCTCTCCAAACGTGAAAGATCGTCACCATAGGGTTCTGCCCTGCATTATCTTGGTTGTTCTTTGTGTTTTTCATGTTTGCATAAAGACTTTCCTTTCGAAGGGTTTGCAAAACAGTCCTAACATGATCAAGATGCTCTTTCATGGTTTTGCTAAACACAAGAATATCGTCGAAGTAAACCACAACAAAGACTCCAATATAAGGCCGAAGGACATAATGCATGAGACGCACAAAAGTACCGGGAGCTTCCGATAAACCCATAGGCATGACTAACCACTCATATAAACCAAATTTGGTTTTGAAAGCAGTTTTCCATTCATCACCCTCTTGTATGCGGATTTGATAATAGCCACTTTTAAGATCAATTTTGAGAAAAAGTTGGCTCCACTAAGTTCATCAAGCATATCATCTAAGCGAGGAATGGGATGCCTATAGCGACAGTAATAGCATTTATAGGTCTACAATCGGAACACAAGCGGAAACTTCCATCGGGTTTAGGCACAAGTATAACGGAACGGCACACGGGCTTAGGCTTTCACGTACATGACCGTTGTCGATGAGTTGTTGTACTTGCCGTTGAATCTCCTTGGTTTCTTCGGGATTGACTCGGTATGGAGCTTTGTTTGGGAGAGGTGCTCCGAGGATGAGGTCGATTCGATGCTCAATGCCTCGAAGTGGAGGTAGACCCGGAGGTAGCTCATCGGGGAAAACATCTTGGAATTCCTGCAAAAGAGATTTAAACACTAAAGGTAGCTCATGAGAGGTGTTAGTTGTTGGCTTTCCATCCTTGCACACAAGGACAAAGTGCATCACACTAGATGGGTGTTGGGGAACGTAGCAGAAATTCAAAATTTTCTATGCATCACCAAGATCAATCTAAGGAGATTCTAGCAACAAGAGAGGGAGAGGATGAACATCTTCATACCCTTGAAGATCGCTAAGCGGAAGCGTTACAAGAACGCGGATGAAGGAGTCGTACTCGCAGCGATTCAGATCGCGGTTGATTCCGATCTAAGCGCCGAACAACGGTGCCTCCGCGTTCAACACATGTACAGCCCGGGGACGTCTCCTCCTTCTTGATCCAGCAAGGGGAGAGCAGAAGTTGAGGGAGAACTCCGACAGCACAACGACATGGTGGTGATGGAGCTCGTGGTTCTCCGGCAGGGCTTCGCCAAGCACTACGGAGGAGGAGGAGGTGTTGGAGGAGGGAGAGGGCTGCGCCATGGTAAGGGTGCGGCTGCCCTCTCTCTCTCTCACTATATATAGGGGAAGGGAGGGGGAGGCGCCCTCGGGTTCCCTAGGGGAGGGGCGGCGGCCATAGGGGAAACCCTAGATGGGTTTTGGCGTCCCCACCCCCTAGGAAACTTGCCCCCCAAGCCGGGAGGGGTGGCTGCCCTAGGGGTGGCGCACCCACCTCTCGAGGTTACGTGAGATGGGGTGGGAGGGGCGCTCAGCCCCTTAGTTTGCTGATGTGCCCTCTCCCCTTGGCCCATAAGGCCCCCCAAGCTTGCCGGGGCCTCAAAACCCCTTTCGGACAGCTGGTCATCACTGTACCCGGAACAATTCCGGACTCCAATACCCTTCGTCCAATATACCGATCTTCACCTCCGGACCATTCCGGAGCTCCTCGTCATGTCCAGGATCTTATCCGGGACTCCGAACAACCTTCGGTAACCACATACTATTTCCCATAATAACTCTTCCGTCACCGAACCTTAAGTGTGTAGACCCTACGGGTTCGGGAACCATGCAGACATGACCGAGACGTTCTCTGGTCAATAACCAACAACGGGATCTGGATACCCATGTTGGCTCCCACATGTTCCATGATGATCTCATCGGATGAACCACGATATCAAGGATTCAAGCAATCCCGTATGCAATTCCCTTTGTCTAGCGGTATTGTACTTGCCCGAGATTCGATCGTCGGTATGCCGATACCTTGTTCAATCTCATTATAGGCAAGTCTCTTTACTCGTTCCGTAACACATCATCCCGTGATCAACCCCTTGGTCACATTGTGCACATTATGATGATGTCCTACCGAGTGGGCCCAGAGATACCTCTCTGTCACACGGAGTGACAAATCGAGTCTCGATTCGTGCCAACCCAATGCAGACACTTTTGGAGATACCGTAGTGCACCTTTATAGCCACCCGATTCGTTGTGACGTTTGGTACACCAAAGCATTCCTACGGTATCCGGAGTTGCACAATCTCATGGTCTAAGGAAATGATACTTAACGTTAGAAAAGCTTTAGCATACTGAACTACACGATCTTTGTGCTAGGCTTAGGATTGGGTCTTGTCCATCACATCATTCTCCTAATGATGTGATCCCGTTATCAACGACATCCAATGTCCATGGTCAGGAAACCGTAACCATCTATTGATCAACGAGCTAGTCAACTAGAGGCTTACTAGGGACATGGTGTTGTCTATGTACCCACACATGTATCTGAGTTTCCTATCAATACAATTATAGCATGGATAATAAACGATTATCATGAACAAGGAAATATAATAATAATAACTAATTTATTATTGCCTCTAAGGCATATTTCCAACTGTCTCCCACTTGCACTAGAGTCAATAATCTAGTTGACATCGCCATGTGATTAACACTCACAGGTCACATCGCCATGTGACCAACATCCAAAGAGTTTACTAGTGTCACTAAACTAGTTCACATCATCATGTGATTAAGACTCTATGAGTTATGGGGTTTGATCATGTTTTGCTTGTGAGAGAGGTTTTAGTCAACGGTGCGCAACATTCAGATCCGTATGCACTTCGCATAAATCTCTAGGTCATATTGTAAATGCTGCTTCCACACTCCACTCGAAGCTATTCCAAATGGTTGCTCCACTATACGTATCCGGTTTGCTACTCGAGTCACTCGGATAGGTGTTAAAGCTTGCATCGGCGTAACCCTTTACGCGAACTCTTTATCACCTCCATAATCGAGAAACATGTCCTTATTTACTCCAAGGACAATTTTGACCGCTGTCCAATGATCCCTTCTGGATCATTCTTGTACCTTGAGTGACTCATGGCAAGACACACTTCGGTGCGGTACACGGCATAGCATACTATAGAGCCTAAATGCGAAGCATAGGGGCGACCTTCGTCCTTTTTCTCTCTTCTGCCGTGGTCGAGATTTAACTCTTAACTTCATACCTTACAACTCAGCCAAGAACTCCTTCTTTGACTGATCCATCTTGAACACCTTCAAGATCATGTCAAGGTATGTGCTCATTTGAAAGTACCATTTAGCGGTGTTTGATCTATCCTCATAGATCTTGATGCTCGATGTTCAAGCAGCTTAATCTAGGTTTTCTATTGAAAAACACTTTTCAAATAACCCTATATGCTTTCGGAAATTCTACATCATTTACGATCAACAATATGTCAACAACATATACTCATCGAAATTCTATAGTGCTCCCACTCACTTCTTTGGAAATACAAGTTTCTCATAAACTTTGTATAAACCCAAAATCTTTGATCATCTCATCAAAGCGTACATTCCAACTACGAGATGCTTACTCCAGTCCTTAGAAGGATTCTTTGGAGCTTTGCATACTTGTTAGCGTCTTCAGGATTGTCAAAACCTTACGGTTGTATCACATACAACCTTTCCTCAAGAATATCGTCGAGGAAACAATGTTTTTGACATCCTATACGCAAGATTTCATAAATGATGCAGAATCGCTAATCCAATTCCAACAGGACTCTTAGCATCGCTTCTGGTGAGAAAGCCTCACCGTAGTCAACTCCTTGAACTTGTCGGAAATCATCTTAACGACAAGTCGAGCTTTCTTAATGGTGATACATACCATCATTGTCCGTCTTCCTTTTAAATCCATCTGTACCCAATAGCCTTACGACCATCAAGTAGTTCTTCCAAAGTCTACACTTTGTTTTCATACATGGATCCTCTCTCGGATTTTATGGCCTCGAGCCATTTGCGGAATCCGGGCCCACCATCGCTTCTCCATAGCTCGTAGGTTCATTTTGTCTAGCAACATGACCTCCAAGGCAGGAATGCGTACCACTCAAGTAGTACGCATCCTTGTCGACCCACGAGGTTTAGTAGTGACTTGATCCGAAGTTTCATGATCACTATCATAAGCTTCTACTTCAATTGGTGTAGGCGCCATAGGAACAACTTCGTGTGCCCTGCTACACACTAGTTGAAGTGACGGTTCAATAACCTCATCAAGTCTCCACCATCCTCCCACTCAACTTTCCGAGACAAACTTTTCCTCGAGAAAGGACTCGATTCAAGAAACAATCCCTATTTCTTTCGGATCTGAATTAGGAGGTATACCCAACTGTTTTGGGTGTCCTATGAAGATGCATTTTATCCGCTTTGGGTTCGAGCTTATCAACCTGAAACTTTTTCACATAAGCATCGCAGCCCCAAACTTTTAAGAAACGACAACTTAGGTTTCTCCAAACCATAGTTCAAACGGTGTCGTCTCAACGGAATTACGTGGTGCCCTATTAAAGTGAGTGCAGTTGTCTCTAATGCCTAACCCATGACCGATAGTGGTAATTCGATAAGAGACATCATGGTACGCACCATATCCAATAGGGTGCAACTATGATGTTCGGACACACCATCACACTATGGTGTTCCAGGCGGTATTAATTGTGAAACAATTTCCACAATGTCTTAATTTCGTGCCAAAACTTCGTAACTTTCGGATATTCATCTCTATGATCATATCATAGACATTTTATCCTCTTGTCACGAAGATCTTAAACTTCACTCTGAAATTACTTGAACCATTCAATAATTCAGACTTGTGTTTCATCAAGTAAATATACTCAGTATCTACTTAAATCATCTGTGAAGTAAGAACATAACGATATCCATTGCGTGCCTCAGCACTCATTGAACTGCACACATCAAAATGTATTACTTCCAACAAGTTGCTTTCTTGTTCCATTTTACTGAAACTGAGGCTTTCAGTCATCTTGCCCATATGGTATGATTTGCATGTATCAAGTGATTCAAAATCAAACAGTCCATATGCATGGAGTTCTTCATGCGTACATACCTATAGACATGGTTCACATGTCTCAATCTTTTCAAAAACGAGTGAGTCCAAAGATCCATCAACATGGAGCTTCTTCATGCGTTTTATACCAATATGACTTACATGGCAGTGCCACAAGTATGTGGTACTATCATTACTATCTTATATCTTTTGGCATGAACATGTGTATCACTACGATCGAGATTCAATAAACCATTCATTTTGGGTGCCAGACCATTGAAGGTATTATTCAAATAAACAGAGTAACCATTATTCTCCTTAAATGAATAACCGTATTGCGATAGACATAATCCAATCATGTCTATGCTCAATGCAAATACCAAATAACAATTATTTAGGTTTAACACCAATCTCGATGGTAGAGGGAGCATGCGATGCTTCATCACATCAAGATTGGAAAACACTTCCAACACATATCGTCAGCTCACCTTTAGCTAGTCTCCATTTATTCCGTAGCCTTTTATTTCGAGTTACTAACACTTAGCAACCGAACCGCTATCTAATACCCTGGTGCTACTAGGAGTACTAGTAAAGTACACATTAACATAATGTATATCCAATATACTTCTATCGACCTTGCCAGCCTTCTCATTTACCAAGTATCTAGGGTAATTCTGCTCCAGTGGCTGTTCCCCTTATTACAGAAGCACTTAGTCTCGGGTTTGGGTTCAACCTTGGGTTTTCACTGGAGCAGCAACTGTTTTGCCGTTTCATGAAGTATCCCTTCTTGCCCTTGCCCTTCTTGAAACTAGTGGTTTTACTAACCATCAACAATTGATGCTCCTACTTGACTTCTACTTTCGCGGCGTCAAACATCGCGAATACTTAAAGGATCATCATATCTATCCCTGATATGTTATAGTTCATCATGAAGCTCTAGTAGCTTTGTGGGAATGACTTTGGAGAAACATCACTATCTCATCTGGAAGATTAACTCCCACTCGATTCAAGTGATTGTTGTACTCAGACAATCTGAGCACAAGCTCAACGATTGAGATTTTCTCCCTTAGTTTGCAGGCTAAGAGACCCGTCGGAGGTCCTATACCTCTTGACGTGGGCACGAGCCTGAAATCCCAATTTCAGCCCTCGAAACATCTCAGATGTTTCGCAAGATTTCGAAATCATCTTCGGTGCCTTAACTCTAAACCATTTAACATTACTGAACTATCACGTAGTTATCAAAACGTGGATGTCAGATGTTCGCAACATCCACAGACGACGTTCGAGGTTCAAAGACATCGAGCGGTGCATTAAGGACATAAGCCTTCTTCCAAGCAACGAGGACAATCCTCAGTTTACGGACTTAGTCCGCATAATCGCTACTATCATCTTTCAACTGAATTTTCTCTAGGAACATATCTAAACAGTAGGACTAAAGCGCGAGCTTACGACATAATTAGCAAAGACCTTTTGACTATGTTCAGGATAATTAAGTTCATCTTATGAACTCCCACTCAGATAGACATCCCTCTTAGTCATCTAAGTGATTACATATCCGAGTCAACTAGGCCGTGTCCGATCATCACGTGAGACGGACTAGTCATCATCGGTGAACATCTTCATGTTGATCGTATCTACCATACGACTCATGCTCGACCTTTCGGTCTCTTGTGTTCCGAGGCCATGTATGTACATGCTAGGCTCGTCAAGTCAACCTAAGTGTTTCGTGTGTAAATCTGTCTTACACCCGTTGTATGTGAACGTTAGAATCTATCACACCCGATCATCACGTGGTGCTTCGAAACAACGAAATTTCGCAACGGTGCACAGTTAGGGGGAACACTTTCTTGAAATTTTAATGAGGGATCATGTTATTTACTACCGCCGTTCTAAGCAAATAAGATGCATAAACATGATAAACATCACATGCAATCAAAAAGTGACATGATATGGCCAATATCATTTTGCTCCTTTTGATCTCCATCTTCGGGGCTCCATGATCATCATCGTCACCGGCATGACACCATGATCTCCATCATCATGATCTCCATCATCATGATCTCCATCATCATGATCTCCATCATCATGATCTCCATCATCGTGTCTCCATGAAGTTGTCTCGCCAACTATTACTTCTACTACTATGGCTAACGGTTTAGCAATGAAGTAAAGTAATTACATGGCGTTATTCGATGACACGCAGGTCATCAATAAATAAAGACAACTCCTATGGCTCCTGCCGGTTGTCATACTCATCGACATGCAAGTCGTGATTCCTATTACAAGAACATGATCAATCTCATACATCACATATCATTCATCACATTCTTTTTGGCCATATCACATCACATAGCATACCCTGCAAAAACAAGTTAGGCGTCCTCTAATTGTTGTTTGCATGTTTTACGTGGCTGCTATGGGTTTCTAGCAAGAACGTTTCTTACCTACGCAAAACCACAACGTGATATGTCAATTGCTATTTACCCTTCATAAGGACCCTTTTCACCGAATCCGATCCGACTAAAGTGGGAGAGCCTGGCACCCGCTAGCCACCTTATGCAACAAGTGCATGTCAGTCGGTGGAACCTGTCTCACGTAAGTGTACGTGTAAGGTCGGTCCGGGCCGCTTCATCCCACATTACCATCGAAACAAGATTGGACTAGTAACGGTAAGCATATTGAACAAAATCAACGCCCACAACAACTTGTGTTCTACTCGTGCATAGAATCTACGCAATAGACCTAGCTCATGATGCCACTATTGGGGAACGTAGCAGAAATTCAAAATTTTCTACGCATCACCAAGATCAATCTACGGAGTAATCTAGCAACGAGGGGAAGGAGAGTGCGAGCATCTTCATACCCTTGAAGATCGCTAAGCGGAAGCATTACAAGAACGCGGATGAAGGAGTCGTACTCTTAGCGATTTAGATCGCGGTTGATTCCGATCTAAGCACCGAACAACGGTGCCTCCGCATTCAACACATGTACAGCCCGGGGACGTCTCCTCCTTCTTGATACAACAAGGGGAGAGGATAAGTTGAGGGAGAACTCCGACAGCACGAAGGCATGGTGGTGATGGAGCTCGTGGTTCTCCAGCAGGGCTTCGCCAAGCACTATGGAGGAGGAGGAGGTGTTGGAGGAGGGAGAGGGCTGCGCTAGGGGAAGGGTGCGGCTGCCCTCTCTCTCTCTCACTATATATAGGGGTAAGGGAGGAGGGGGAGGCGCCCTAGGGTTCCCTAGGGGAGGGGCGGCGGCCATAGGGGAAACCCTAGATGGGTTTTGGCGTCCCCACCCCCTAGGAAACTTGCCCCCCAAGCCGGGAGGGGTGGCTGCCCTAGGGGTGGCGCCCCCACCTCTCCAGGTTACGTGAGATGGGGTGGGAGGGCGCTCAGCCCCTTAGTGGGCTGATATGCCCTCTCCCTTGACCCATAAGGCCCCCAAAGCTTGCAGGGCCTCAAGAAACCCCTTTCGGACACGCTGGTCATCACCTGGTACCCCTGGAACAATTCCGGACTCCAATACCCTTCGTCCAATATATCGATCTTCACCTCCAGACCATTCCGGAGCTCCTCGTCATGTCCGGGATCTTATCCGGGACTCCGAACAACCTTCGGTAACCACATACTATTTCCCATAACAACTCCAGCGTCACCGAACCTTAAGTGTGTAGACCCTACGGGTTTGGGAACCATGCAGACATGACCGAGACGTTCTCCGGTCAATAACCAACAGCGGGATCTGGATACCCATGTTGGCTCCCACATGTTCCACGATGATCTCATCGGATGAACCACGATGTCAAGGATTCAAGCAATCCCGTATGCAATTCCCTTTGTCTAGCGGTATTGTACTTGCCCGAGATTCGATCGTCGGTATGCCGATACCTTGTTCAATCTCGTTACCGGCAAGTCTCTTTACTCGTTCCATAAAACATCATCTCGTGATCAACCCCTTGGTCACATTGTGCACATTATGATGATGTCCTACCGAGTGGGCCCAGAGATACCTCTCCGTCTGCGGAGTGACAAATCCCAGTCTCGATTCGTGCCAACCCAACAGACACTTTCGGAGATACCTGTAGTGCACCTTTATAGCCACCCAGTTACGTTGTGACGTTTTGTACACCCAAAGCATTCCTACGGTATCCGGGAGTTGCACAATCTCATGGTCTAAGGAAATGATACTTGACATTAGAAAAGCTTTAGCATACGAACTACACGATCTTTGTGCTAGGCTTAGGATTGGGTCTTGTCCATCACATCATTCTCCTAATGATGTGATCCCGTTATCAACGACATCCAATGTCCATGGTTAGGAAACCGTAACCATCTATTGATCAACGAGCTAGTCAACTAGAGGCTTACTAGGGACATGGTGTTGTCTATGTACCCACACATGTATCTGAGTTTCCTATCAATACAATTATAGCATGGATAATAAACGATTATCATGAACAAGGAAATATAATAATAATAACTAATTTATTATTGCCTCTAGGGCATATTTCCAACAATGGGTTCTCACACACTTCTCTCATCTCACTTTTGGTGGCAAATAGGATGAGGTTTTTCTCTCTAGGTGAAGAGGCGCTCAAGTTTGGCTTGTGGCTCTCACTCACTTTTTGGTGGATCACTTTCTCACTCTTATCTCTATGATGGGTGGCTTGCTTCTCGGCTATCAGTTGACTAGGAGACATAGGTCGTAGCACATATTCCTTCCCTTTCATCTTGAAGCTATAGTGATTGGTGCGCTTGGTTGTGGAAGACACCACGGTCGAATTGCCATGGTCGACCAAGAAGGAGGTGGCAAACCGTCATTGGGACCACATCTCATTCCAAAGTGTCCTCATATGCACCAATTTTGAAGGAGACTTGGACCGTATGTTCAACTCGTATAGTGCCGGAGTCACTTAGCCATTGAACCTTGTAGGGATTCGGGTGATTCCTCTTGAACAATTGAAGCTTGGAGCATAGTTCTCCACTTGCCAAGTTGTGACAACTACCTCCATCGATGATGACCTTGACGGACCTTCCGTTGATGCCGGCCTTTGTGTGGAAGATGTGGCATCTTTGGTCGCGTCTTCTTGTTGATGTTGAAGAGTCAAGACCTTGGAGACAACGAGAGCGGGGCTCGAATCCTCATCACAAAAGACTTGGTCATCTTCATCTTCATTCACTCGCCGGTGATGGCCACTTGCTCAAGAGCTTCCATCTCCTCATCACTCATTGATTCATAGATGCCGTCATCGTTGAGGATCATGGTGCGCTTGTTGGTGCATTCATAGGACTTGTGGCCTCGGCCGCCGCAAGTGAAACACTTGAAGGAGCTTGTCTTGATGGTCTCATCGGTCGGAGTAGATGACGAAGCATGCGGCTTGAAGTTGCTTGTAGTAGGAGGAGGACGACTTGAACTTGTCAAATTTTTCTTGTAACTCGACTTGTCGTTGAAGGTTTGGTTGATGTAGATGTTGGAGGAGGTGTTGAAGCTTGGTTGTTGGAGAAGCCGTAGGTCTTGGACGAGTACTTGGCGTACTTGAAGTCATCTTGCACTTGACGCCCGCCTTTGTAGCTTGATGCACGAGCTCAATGAGGGTGGAGTATGGTTGGAAGTCGGTGATCTTCTTGATGGGATGATTGAGTCCATTCAAGAAACGTGCCATAGTTTGCTCATCATCTTCCTTCACATTGGCTCGAATCATGGCTATCTCCATTTCCTTGTAGTATTCGTCAACACTCTTTGTTCCTTGCTTGAGGAGTTGGAGTTTCTTGAAGAGGTCGCGGTTGTAGTAGGTTGGCACAAAACATGCTCTCATGACATCTTTCATTTGAGCCCAAGTGGTGATTGGAGGTTCACCTCTTGCTTGTCGCCTCTCAAGGATTTGTTCCCACCATATGAGCACATAGTCTTGGAACTCAAGTGATGCCATAGCGATCTTCTTCTCTTCCTCATAGTTGTGCAAACGAAAGATTTAGTCGACCTTCAATGCCCATGAGAGGTACTCTTCGGGGTCATTGCTTCCATTGAACTTGGGCATGGTGAATTTGAGCTTTCCATAGCGTTGCTCTTCATTGTGTTGTTGGCAATGGTGATGATGACGCCCTTGACATGGATTGCAATCGTCTTCATGTTGCTCTTGGCGTGGAGGAAGACCATGATCAACTTGCTTTTGTTGAACTTGAGGTTGAGGTGGAGCTTGACGAGCTTGTGGAGGAGCTTGAGGAACTTGACGTTGTACATGGGGTTGGTAGTTCCTCTCTTGGATTTCTTCTCGAAGGGCTTCCTCTTGATTTCGCCGTTCACAATTGCGGTTGGCGATGGCTCGACTTGATTCTTGAAGGGCACGTTGCGCCTCAAGAGCTTGCGCTTCACGTTGTTGTCGTTGAAGACGTTGCGCCTCGGCGTCTTGTTCTTCCTCTTGGTGCCGTAGTCGTTGTCGATCTTGAGCTTGGGCAAAAGCGGCTTGGTTTGATTGAGGACGAGGGACTTGCTCATCGACTTGCTCTAGTGAATGCTTCTCATGTAGCGGGTTGCGAGATGCCTGACGGTCTTGATGCGCGGCTCGTCGAAGAGTATTGGATGACGGTGTACTTGAGTGATAGAAGGTGTCGTCGGAGTGTCGACTCGAGCGGCTCCTTCTTGAGGATGAAGAAGTGGAATGATGCCGGTTCCTCATCAAGGCGCGGATCTCGTCCATTCTTGCATCATTCTCTTGCTTGTGAGCATCGAACTTGTTGTCGAAGTAGTCTCTTGTACGTTGCTCGGCGAGGTTGTCGATGCGGTCGCTCATTGCTTGTTGCTCTTGGTGCAAAGCTCGTTGTGCACCAAAGAGGTGGCTCTTGGTGACGTATGAAGACATGTCCGTCGTCTTGCTCGATGAAGAGTGGGTTTGTAGAAGTACTTGGCCTATCCATCATTCCAAGCAAAAATATGTGAGTGGTAGAAGGAGAAGAACTTATACCAATGTACCTTTGACCGATGTTGATGATGAATCAAGATCACTCAAATGCGGACAATGAAATATCACTATTGGTACCAATCCTTGTCGGTTCTCACACCTACACAAATAATATCTTATGGTGGAGCTTGGTGAGGATGGTGGCACAAAATTTGATGCAATTGTAAGTGAGCGTCAATAATGTTGGAAAAGGTTCACAAATTTGCAAATGCAACAAGTAGACCAAGCAAATAATGGTACACGGAAACACACACGCAAATAGATAAGTGGGATTGTGCAAACCAAAAGTGAGCTAAAATGTGAAATCCACGAAAATGCTCTTGTTGCACAATACTAGAGAGACGCTAGCACGATTGCACAATAGGCGGATACGGAACTTGTGCACAACCTACTAGGCAAAAATGCAACTATCTCTATCACACGTATGCTATATGTATGGTATTTCGGTGCTATGATCCAAGATGATCCAATATGACAATCTTAATGTAATATGATGCTATGGTTCTTGCAGATAAGCTCTTTGCTTATCTTTCCTCTTTGCTTAAAAGCTTGGGTGGCTCTTTCACTTTTGAGCTCTTTTCTCATGCAAAACTTCACGAACCAAGATAGCAATTGTGTATGCTATGACAACTTTGTGACACACAAATGGATCCCAAGATATGCACCACGGTGGTATGGTATGTATGCTATGGAGTATGATCACTAATGTGCACAAGTCACGTTGCCGGCAATACTCAATGGCTAGTCTCGATGGGTAAGCTATGCAAAAGTAAGGCCATGTGGGTATCAATGCAATTGCAAGGTATGACAAAGAGGTCGACGATGTTACCGTCCTTGGCGATGATGTGACCCTTGCGAAGATGAGCCGAGGTGATGATGAAGTCGAACCGTACCTAGATAGCCGAAACACAATAGGACACGGGAACCACAACTCAAAATCTCAAGAACCAAAATGTGGCAAAATCGTCATAGGATGTATTGGGGAGTATGGTGGTGTGTGTGGGTTTTGGATGATGTGGTGGAAGGTGGGGTGGTGGTGGTGGCTGCACTGAACAATTTCAGTTTCGTCAGGGTTTCACGGATGTCCGGTTTTTCCGGTCGTCCGGCCGTCCGAAGTCCGGCAGGGTCCGGTCGTCCATAAATTTGAATCGGGACAGGGGTTCGGGTCGTCCAGAAAGGTCGGACGTCCGGTGGTCGGGGTCAACGCAGGTTGGGCCGGGGCGATTTTGAGGTGGAAGAAGATGGTGAGGTCAAAATTGAGCGGATTGATGGATGGAAAAGGGTGGGGAGGATGGGAAAAGCTAGATCCACACGTAGCAACTCAAATCCATGGACCAAATCCAACAAAATCTCAACTCACCAACAAATCACAAAAAAAATTGGGGCTATTTTTGGTGGGGAATTTCGGATTTAGGACAAAAACAACAAAATCAAGCTAGAAAACACGGGGTAGGGGCTCCAAAAATGTGATCAACGTGGCTCATGATACCAAGATGATGTAGGGTGGAGCCCTAGTCAGAGATCTTTCACATTTGGAGGGGATCCTACGGGGAGAACACGACGAACGAGCGGAAGAACACAAGGAAAAACACACAAGAGAAACACTAAACCGACAAGTCTCGATCACACAAGGGCTAGATCACCGAATACATAAGGTAGCACAAGATTCAAAATCAACAAAGGAAAGATACACGAGTAGACGTTCTTCTCCGTGAGGAGGTCTTGATGGGGGTCCACCCTAGAAGGGGGTCTTGAATCCTCTTGGAAGGATCTTCTCCGAGGAGGCGCGATCTCCGAGGAGAAGGTAACTCAAGTGGATGAGCAAAGCTCTCACACAAATATGAGCTAATCCTTTGCTAACCCTAACTAGGAGGAGGAGGGGGTCTATTTATAGTCTTAGTGCAAATAGGGGCGAAGTGAAGGGGTACAAGGGCTCCAGCCATGGGCGCGATCGATCGAGGGCGGACGTCCGGAAGGCGTCGGACATCCGGAGGCTCGTGACGGTCCGGACGTCCGGCAGGGCTCGGACGTCCGTAGATTCGGCTCGGACTCGGGTGCGTCGGTCGTCCGGAGAGGGCCGGTCGTCCGGGGCTTCGGGAAGGCCCGGACGTCCGTGGATCATCGGACGTCCGTAGATTCGGCTCTGGTACGGGTCGTCCGGTCGTCTGGTGGCTTCGGTCTTCCGTGAATTTCCATTCGGGTGCCCAACTGCCGGACGTCCGGAGGGCGTCGGTCGTCCGTGTCCTGGGAGTCGTCGGACGTCCGGACTTGGTCGGTCGTCCGACGCGTATAGGTTCAGCAACTTTTCTTCTCCATCACGCTTGGGGTCCTCGTCGTCTTGGCTCTTGCAAGTAGCTGTTCCTTGGCTCGTTCCCAAGTACCTGATTACACATAGAGTTTCTGAATGAGGTAGTAGCCATGTCTCATGATTAGGAAGAGGGAGTTCGGAGAGGAGCGAGTTCACCTTATCTTCAATAGCTTTAGCTCAAGTCATGGGTCCACGTGGTGTTGAGGAAGATGTAGGTGCGTCCATGGGGATGAGTGAGGGATGCTCGGCATCAAGGTAGGAGCAAAGCTCACCTAAGAATGAGCTATCATATTTGCTTCCCCTAGAAAGGAGGTGGAGGAGGTCTATTTATAGTCTAGTGGGCGAAGGGGTAAGTGAGGGGGCGAAAGGGTACACGGGCCTCGGCCCATGTCATGCACGCAGGCAAGGGCCGGATGACCCGGATGGGGGTCCGGATGATCCGGGCATCGTCCGGATGATCCGGGACCTCGTCCGGATGATCCGTCTTCGCCGAGCAGATTCTGCAAGGTTCGGCCGTCGCAGTGTATGGATTACCCGGATGATCCGGGGGTCGGCCCGGATGATCCGGCTGAGCCTGGATGATCCGGCTTTGTGCCCGGATGTCCGGCTCCAGCTCAGCAGCCGCTCCGTCCTCCTCTTCTCCTTTCTTCCGTCTTCTCTTCCACGCTTCCCTCGCGGATGGTGTAGACGTACACTTGCGCTCGCACTCCTCCTCGACATCCGTGATGTTCCGACAATACCTATGCATTCACACGGAAGGAGTGTCAAGTAGTATACCATCCTCGAGAGGGTCAAGTGAGCACGTGTAAAGGAGATGATTCACCTTTGTATATGTGAAGTAGATGTCGCACGTGTCACTTGCCAAATGGACTATTGACATGGTGATGTCAGTAGGATGCTCCGCATCATCCCCTCCCCCTTGGGAAAGATCCGACCTCGGATCGAAATCCAAATCACCATGGGAAAGAGATGGCATCGCCGTGGAGAAGTGGTCGATCACCAAGTTCTCGTCATCTGGAAGCTCGAAATGGTCACTCTCCAATGTCGCACCATCTTGTAATTCCTTCAAAAGGAGCAAAGATAACAAACACTTGAAAAAAAATGTGGTTGTGATAAGAGCAAAACCAAGCATTCAAGAGGCGATTCACCCAACAAGTGTTGTCATCAAGCATAGCATATGGTGTGACAAAGGATTGTGACATGGCATGTAAGCACATAAATTGAGCACAAAGAAGGACATCATGGAAACAAGCATGTAAATGTGAGGTAGTGATGCAAATATGTGTAACAAGAGAAGAAGCATCACTCTCACGGTCATAGCGATCATGCATAAGCGCTCGATAAATGGTCGATGGTAGGCATAGGAATCATTCACAACACCAAATAAAATGAAGTGTCTAAACACATTGGTCAAGTGCAAGACAATCCAAGCATAACGTGCATAGGGTGTAGTGAAGATAGTATGGCACTCAACACAATAGAAAGAGCAATTGTTCATCATGGGTGAGGCAATCAAGTCAATCATGTGACAAGCAATGGGACATGGCATATGTGAAGAAGTGACATTGTTGCAACCAAACATATGATAGGAGCAAGTAATCCAAGAATTGGATGCAACGCACAAGGCATATATATCGTGAGGCATGGAAATGTTGAAATGGCAAGCAAGATCTCTAACATGTGTGCAATCAAGTAGTCCAAGATGAACAAGTCTCATGGGGAAAGCAACACAAGTAGTATGATCCATAATATCATCATAGGCATGGGGCACAAAGCAAACATGGCAATAACAAGCGATATCTCCACCAAGATTGCAAATACACATACAAGTATGAGAATCAATCATCATGTGTAAAGCAAAGCATGGGTCACAAATGCATGGCAAAGGCATAGGAATAAGAATATCATGCAAAGTGAACATGGCAAGATGGGCATATGATATGTAACGGACAATAACCCATAGCCAAGTGAGGGCCATGTAGAAGAAATGCGCGAAGTCGTTGCGCAAAGAGAGCAGTGGGAAAGACAATCCATGGGATCCCAAGTCCTCATTGCTCTCTAGAGCTCATTTTGTCAACTCGTGAGATTGCGAGGTTGACAAGTATTCATGGGTACCTACACAAAAGAGACACAATCCAAAGAAATTGTGCGCGTGGTAAATGTACACATCATCCATCATGATGTGTATGTGCATGTGTGAGTTAGCACAAGATAAGCATCGCTCAAAGAAATTTGACGCATGGTATAAGAACATGTCATCCATCATGAAAGAATAGTTATTGTGTATGACACGACGGGGATGCGAATTTAGCATAGAAGTATATGGCACATCAATAGCATGTTTATTCATGGGGAGCATATGGTGCACACAAGTATTGGGATCATGCAATGGATAGGATGAATCAAAATCTCCTAACATGTATGAGGAAAATATGGGGGTCTCCTCATGAGCAATATTTGAAACATCATATGGAGAAAATGGACAACATCCAAAACAATTCATATCCGAAGCTAGGTGGGCATGGCATGGCATATGAGATAAATGATGCAAAGGAAGCATATCAATATCATCACAAGAAGAACAAATGCCAATAACCATGGGCTTGTCATCTATGCCATAAGTGCAAATTGGGTTAATTTTAATGGCATATGCATAGTCACTACAATGAGATTGCAAATATGACATGTGATTGATCTCATGCATAGCATATGACAAGTCAAGCGGATTGTCAAACATGATGTGACCTAAAGAATTCTCACAAGAAATCCTATGTAACATGGCATCACAACTAGGCAACTCAACATGCGCATCATCATATTCATCATAAATGGGCAAATCATCACATGGGGAAGTCGCACTAGTATGAAGCATGGTAATAGGTTGATCAACATCATGCAAGCAATCAAAGTCAAGAATGTCCAATAGTGGGACTAGAGCATCACCGTCACCTATGTTACCTTTGTCATTCCCCTCAAGTGGTGTAGGTGAGGTGGGAAAGACCAAATGGTGGTCATCTTTATCTCGATGGAACCATGTGGGGGTGCAGCATATTCCACCATGGCCATCGTCTTGTCCAAAGGTAGGACGAAGTCATCACGAATCGGCGCGACATCATATATGGGACCTAGCACCAAATGAGAAGACACAATAGAGGTAGAGGTCAAGTTTTGATAAATGCAAATGGCCTCACTCTCTCGTTGTGGTGGCTCACTCACTCCCTCAGTGTAGGTGCACTCAATCTCACGTATGGTGGAGTCACTCATCTCACTCAAGTGGTGGGGGTTGTGGCTCTCCTCACATGGGAATTGGGGCAACACATCATATATGTGGCTAGTGGTGAAGTCACTCTCACTCTCAATATGGTGGCTAAAGTCACTCAAGTCATCATACGTCGCCGTGGTCGAAGGGAAAATCCCATGCTCAACCATCTCATCACCGTCGCCGTGGATGAAGGCCGAAGATGGCACATCATCACTCTCCTCCATGACCGAAGGGAAAATCCCATGCTCGATCATCTCGTCACCGTCGCCGTGGATGAAGGCAGAAGATGGCACAACATCACTCTCGCCTTCTAAGATGGAAGCATCATCCTTGCTCGTCATCATGTCGTTCGCCTCCAAAGCTTGGTCCTTGAAGGTCTCCGTAGTTGTACTCGTCGCCGCACCATCTTGAAAAAGACGCGAAGGAGACTCGGCATCATCAATGCCACAAAGATGGATGGCGGTGAAGTCGAACTTGGGAGCATCGTCTTGGAGCTCGTCGGGCTTGGACATCTTGGTGGTACTAGCCTCATGCTCGTCGTCTATGAGCTTGGTCTTCGAGAAGTGTACTTGGGGTGGAGAAGCCTTGGCCTTCATGAGTTCTTGTTCCGCCTTGAGAGCACCAATGTAGTTGTCGTCGAGGGACTTGTAGTTCTCGAGGAAGATAGTCTTGGAGATGTCGGTGTTCAATCCCATCATGAAGTGGAACTTCATTGACATGGGGTCGTCCACGCCGGCTCGTCGCAAGGCATGCTTCATCTCCTTGAAGTACACATCGATGGACTTGGATCCTTGTATGGTATTCTCCAATTGGCGTAGAAGTTGTTCCGTGTAGGTTGGAGGCACAAACTCTCGCCGCAAAGCTTTCTTCGTCTTGGGCCAACTCATGTCGTAGGTCTCCGAAGGTGTGTGAAGCCACCATGTCGAGGCGTATTCGTGGAAGTTTCTTGTGGCACACTTCACTTGATCTTCGGGAGGAACTTGATGTAGCTTGAGGTAGTCGTCCATCAAACGCTCCCACTCGAGATACTCCTCGGGTTGTAGAGTCCCATAGAAAGGAATCTCATGGTCGGTGTCGAGGTTGTAGTAGCTCGTGGAAGTCGCGGACTTGAGCTTGGGGAGCTTCTCTTGAGCGTAGTCTTGAGGTGCTTGTTGGCGAAGATGCCGTATGTCTGTAGGCGAAGATGCCTTGAAGTCGGTTGGCGAAGATGCCAAGGGTGATGGTGAATTCGTTGAGCGGTTGTTGGTGTTGAGCTCTTGACCTTCACGTTCTTGGTGGTGATGGTGTCAATGCCGATGTGATCTTGCCGGAGATGGTAGCTCAGAAGGATGTGCTCTTGAGCGTCTTCTCGAAGATGAGGAAGATCTCTTGTAGGACTTGATGAGGGCTTTGATGTCCTCCATTTGAGCTTGCATCTTGGCGGCGTTGGAGTTGTTCGTGGCATCGAACTCGTCGTTGTTGCTGTAGAACGAAGGTGAAATGCCTTGCTTATCCATCACAAGACTCGAGTAGAGGTGAGTAGGAAATGAGATAAACAATACCAAGTTACCTTTTCCCAAAGTTGAGGATGTATCCCATTTCACTCAATGTGAGCTGAAAGAATAGTGGAATTGGTACCGGACTTGTTCACTCACACCTATCAAGTAAAGCTTATGGAGTGGCTCGGTGAGGATAGTGGCACAAAAATTTAATGCAAAATGTTAGCAAGAGTCAATAATGTTGAAAGAGATTCACAAATTCGCAAGTGAAACAAGTAGACCAATAGCAATGAATGGCAACGGAAACACACACACCGATAGATAAATGGGGCCGTGCAACCAAGGAATGAGCTCAAAATGTGGAATCCACCAAAACGCTCGTGTTGCATAACTCAAGAGAGACGCTAGCACGATTGCTCAATAGGCGGATACGACACTTGTGCACAACCTATAAGATGCAAAATGGATAAACGTTCTATCCCAAGTATGCTATATATGTATGGTTCCCTGTGTTTGATCCAAGATGATAGGATATGACAATCTTATGCAATGTGGTATGATGCTATGGCTCTTGCTTACAAGCTTCTTTGCTTTCTTTCTCTTTTGCTTAAAAGCTTATTCTCTTTTTTTGGATATGGCCACTTTGCGAAATGCACAAACCAAAATAGCAATTGTGTATATGCGGGAACAAACTTGTGGCACAAGGGATGATATGATAGCAATAAGATATGGTATGTATGCAATGGAAGGTGTAGACCAATGATCACAAATGTGCACAAGTAACGTTGCCGGCAATACTCAAATGGCTAGTCTCGATAGGCAAGTAACGCAAAATGGGCTAGGGGTTATCAATGCAATTGCAAGGGAATATACAATGGAGGGATACCACTATAACAAGATGATATAGAGGTTACCGTCAATGCCGATGATGAGTGGCGGTGTTCTTGATGTCGATACCAAGATGATGAAGACTTGTCCCTAAGTAGCCGAAACACCTTAGGAAACGGAAAAACCGCGAACTCAAAATCTCCAAAGGCAAATGTCAAATGGTGGTAGCGGAAATCGGTGGTAGTGTGCACTTGGCAATGTGGAAGTGGAATGATGGGTTATACACGGTGTCGGAGTTGGTAGCACGGTCCCTAAGTAGCCGAAACACCTTAGGATACTCAACTCACAACACAAACAAAATTGAGTTAAGTTGGGGTGGTGGAAGTGTATGGTGGGTAAGCCCATGCGGAAGTTATGGTGGTGGTTGATGAAGAAGCACCCGTCCCTAAGTATCCTAAACACCTTAGGAGACTCAAGTAACAACTCAAACAACCTGAAATGCTATGGGGAACAAAATGGGTTAGGTTGCGGAAGGCTATGGTGGTAATGCGGATGATATGGTGGTGGCCCTAGGCAAAGATGCTAAAATTCAGAAAATATGATGGAGTCAAATGATGTTGGTGGTATTTTTGTGGGAAGGGGGATGTCAATAGCTTCAAAACGAGCTAAAGAACGTCGAAAACGGACTCTGGATGAATTAGTTATGGCCGAAACAAGAATTCAGTCGAGTCAGTGTTAGGGTTAGCCGGATATCCGGGAGTAGGTCCGGATGATCCGGGTTCGTCAACCGGATTTCTGTCGTGTGGGGTCTCCGGACATCCGGGAGATGGTCCAGCTGATCCAGGTGGATCCGGGAGCTCTTCCGGATGATCCGGGCAGGTCAAATTGCTCGGGGGATTTCCTCTCGGGGACGAATTTTTGGGCGGAAATGAGGGATTTTCGGGGCAAAATTGAGGAGGTTTTGTAGATGGAAGGTGGGGAAACTTGGGCAGATGCTAGATCCACTCGAAACCAAGCAAATCCATGGATGAAAATCAACAAAACATCATCAAAACTAACAAATCACAAAAAAAATTGGGGCTATTTTTGGTGGGGATTTTCGAATTTAGGATAAAATCAAGCAAAGGAAGGCTAGAAAATGGTGGGGGAGGCTCCGAAATTGTGATCAACGTGGCTCATGATACCAAGATGATGTAGGGTGGAACCCTAGATGGCCGATCTTTCACGAAAGGAGCGAGATCCCTCGAAGAACACGACGAAAACGAGGAAGAACGGAGAGAAATCACAAGGGGAAACACTCAAGAACAAGTCCAATCACACATCCACTAGACAATCAAACACACAAGATCCACAAGGTACATGAACAACAAAGGAAAAGATACAAGGTAGGGTTCATCTCCATGAGGAGGCTTGAAGGGGGTCCGCCCGCGAGGGGGTCTTGATGATATCCCGCAGAATCTTCTCCTAGATGGAGGTCTTGGCCTCCAACGGAGTAGTGGTCTCTCTCTCTCAAGAGTAGAGGTAGGAGCAAAGCTCACCTAAGAATGAACTATCATATTTGCTTCCCCTAGAAAGGAGGTGGAGGAGGTCTATTCATAGTCTAGTGGGCGAAGGGGTAAGTGAGGGGGCGAAAGGGTACACGGGCCTCGACCCAAGTCATGCACGCAGGCAAGGGCCGGATGATCCGGATGGGGGTCCGGATGATCCAGGCATCGTCCGGATGATCCGGGACCTCGTCCGGATGATCCGGCTTCGCCGAGCAGATTCTGCAAGGTTCGGCCGTCGCGGTGTATGGATTACCCAGATGATCCGGGGGTCGGCCCGGATGATCCGGCTGAGCCCGGATGATCCGGCTCTGCGTCCGGATGTCCGGCTCCAGCTCAGCAGCCGCTCCATCCTCTTCTTCTCCTTTCTTCCGTCTTCTCTTCCACGGTTCCCTCGCGGATGGTGTAGACGTACACTTGCGCTCGCACTCCTCCTCGACATCCGTGATGTTCCGACAATACCTATGCATGCACACGGAAGGAGTGTCAAGTAGTATACCATCCTCGAGAGGGTCAAGTGAGCACGTGTAAAGGAGATGATTCACCTTTGTATATGTGAAGTAGATGTCGCACGTGTCACTTGCCAAATGGACTCTTGACATGGTGATGTCCGTAGGATGCTCCGCATCACGTCCTTAAGTAGCCGAAACACGTTAGGAAACGGTTAGCCACAACTCAAATTCTCAAAACCAAGTGCTGCAAAATGTGTCGGAGTTGGTAGCGGTCAAGTGGTGGTAGGGGTTGGTGTATTGAAAGAGTTTGCGGAAGTTAGGTGGTGGCGGTCGAAGGGGGTATGCGGAGGCGTAGGTGGCGATGGGTAAAAACTGCAGAAAATGCAGTTTCGACAGAGGAAGCCGGATTATCCGAGCGGGTCAACTGCGCTTGGGGATGGCTCGGGATGAACTCGAAAATGGGGTGAAATTCGATGATTTCGCCGATTTTGGATCGATTGCAAGGTGGAGATGGTGGGGACAGGTAAGATCCACTTGCAACACAAAAAATCACGGATCAAAACCAACAAAACTTCATCAAAACGGTTAGCCACAACTCAAATTTTTGTGGGTATTTTCGGATTAGGACGAAAAACAACAAAATCAAGCTAGAAAACGAAGAGGGGAGGCTCCAAAATAGTGATCAACGTGGCTCATGATACCAAAATGATGTAGGGTGGAACACTAAACGGCCGATCTTTCTTGAAAGGAGCGGATCCCGACTAAGAACACGAAGAACACGAGGGGAAAATGAGGAAAAACACAAGAGGAACTCTCAAACCAACAAGATATAGTCACAAATATGCTAGATTCGAGTACACATAGAGATCACACGGTCCAAAATCAACAAGGGACGATACAAAGGGTAACCGGTTCTTCTCCGTAAGGAGGTCTTGATGGGGCCACCCAAGAGGGGGTCTTGAATCCAACGTGGATCTTCTCCGAAGAGGGGCCGCGGTCTCTCTCGAGGAGATGATCCGTATGGATGAGCAAAAGCTATCCTAACATATGAGCTAAACCAATGCTAACCCTAGAAAGAGGTGGTGGAGTAGTATATATAGAAGTTGGGGGCGAAGGGGTACATGGGCCTCGGCCCAGAATCATGCACGCAGGCACTGTCCGGGTGATCTGGATGTTGGTCCGGATGATCCGGGCTTCGGGGGTCCAGATGATCCGGGTCGGTGTCCGGATGATCCAGCTGTGTCGTGGCCGCCGCGGGAGGTCTGGATGTCCGGGTCCTGGTCCGGATGTCCAGGTGTGGCCGGGATGATCCGGCTTCGTGGTGAAGCTTCGGGTGTCCTCGGGCTGTGTAGCCGGATCCTCCGGGCCGGGGTCCGGTTCGTCCGGGCTGGAGCCGGATCGTCCGGACGGCGGTACGGATCGTCCGGGCTTCTGCTGACTTAGCCCTTCTTCTTCTCCTTCTTCACGTACATCTTCCTCTTCAGATTCTCCTTGCTCCTTAGCGTCTCCATGGCTAACTCCATGATACCTGAGTATGCACAACGTCTCCGTTTGAGGTAGTAGCCATGTCTCATGTTCATCAAAGTGGAATTGTGAGAGGAGAGATGTCACCTCGGTTTCAAGAGCTCTTGCACGTGCTCGAGTCATGGGTCCATTAGGCACTTGGTGAGACGATGGTAGGTCCATGGGGATGACCTTGGGATGCACCGCATCACCTCCGCATACCCCCTTCGACCACCACCACCTAACTTCCGCAAACCCTTTCGATACACCAAACCCTACCACCACTTGACCGCTACCAACTCCGACACATTTTGCCGCATTTGGTTTTGAGAATTTGAGTTGTGGTTCATCGTTTCCTAGGGTGTTTCGGCTAACTAGGAACGGTTGTACATCGACATCACCGCCACTCATGTTCGCTAAGGACTACTACGAGCGGTACATCATTTTGGTATCAACCTCATCTTGGTATCGTAACATCATCATACTTTCTTGCATTTGCATTGATAACCCCACAGCCTTACTTTTGCGTCACTTACCCATCGAGACTAGCCATTGAGTATTTCCGGCAATGTGACTTGTGCACATTAGTGATCATACTTCCCATAGCATACATACCATATCATCGGGTTGCATATCTCGGTATCATCTCATCTCTTGTGTCACGAAGTTGTCATCGCATAGGCAATTGCTATCTTGGTTCGTGAAGCATTGCATGAGAAAAGAGCTCAACACACAAAGAGCCAAACAAGCTTTTAAGCAAAAGGGAAAGATAACCAAAAGAGCTTATAAGCAAGAACCATAGCATCATACAACATTAAGATTGTCATACTCGATCATCTTGGATCATATCATCGGAACATCATACATAGAGCATACTTGGGATAGAAGTCGTTTGGATTTTTACTTAGTACGATGATGCGGTGCATCCCAAGGTCATCACCATGGACCCACCATCATCTCACCAAGTACCTAGTTGATGAGGACATGACTACCTTGGATACGACCAAAAATGTTGCATACATGCATATTTGTCAGGTGATTTCTAGTGCAAACTAATCAATAATCTATTTATCTTATCCAGAACAAAAATACTTCACACACTTTTGTGTTTTGTCTAATTGCAGGTGTATGGCACATTTGTACAATCCACATATGAAGATAAGGGAAAAGGAGAAGTTTAGGTTCTGTTCAAAAAAGTCCTCTAATATCACTTTTGGGCCAAGAGAAGATAGAGTCCAAGTCTCTCGCGTTCTGGATTCAGATTCGGACTGCACAGACATGCCTGACTCAAAACGCCAACAACTTTTTCATACGGACTCCGAATTGGGTGATTCATTTTTTGGTGGAAATTAGATTTCGTGCTCCTTCCAACCCAATTGGATTGACTTTCAAATTGGTTCGGAGCATTCAGATATTGATGAAACAATATTACGCTGCAGTAGAATCCGAGTCAAACAACAAGTCCAAAGGTGTTGCATCACCTCCACTTGGGCCCATGAGCCTTGTACAACCTAGGGTTGGTTTTAGGCTGCCTTGGGACGTCCTCCCACATCCTTGGCCGCCACCCCTTGGTCCTATATAAGTAGATCCATCTTAGTAGCTTTTTCCTTGGGTTTTATTTAGTTAAAAGTTAGCCACTGCTGCAACTTCGTGTACTTTTTTTGTGTCCAACGACCAGACCAATACCGCTTATGAAACCCAGATTTTATCAATACTTCATCAATATTCGCAATATTCAGATTGCTTAATCATATTCCTGCTTGTTCTTCGATTGCTTGCAGGAATAGACCTTCGTGGTCAGGTTGATCGTGCTCCGGCGTGGTCAATAACCTCTTGGAGTTGGTTTAGCGATTGCTAAGGCGCAACTGTTGGCACGCGAAATTGCCGTGCAACACCAAGATAATTGTCATACTTTTGCGACAACGAACGATTGCTTTCCGAGCAAAGCAACAAAGATCCCTCGCTTTCGTGGAGGAGAACCGGCCGCTTTTCAACAAGAAAGCGGCAAAAGATTACCAAACCCTAGGGCTGCTAGGGCTCGGCGGAGAAAAACGATAGATAAAAAGATGTATGTGGAAAAAGTAATGTTTGTATTGATAGATCGATTGGTTCCTTTTTTCTCAATCGGCCATGGCCTATTTAAAGGCACGCAGGACTTGGCGTATATGGCAGACTTGGCATACAAGAATAAAACTTTAAAGCTAAACCAAACCTGACTTGCCCTTCCTAATTCGGTTACCATGGTTTACTATGTATGAGTCGATGCCTACCTAATCTATTTCTTGGCGGTACTTAACAAATCCAAACAAGGCCACGTACAAATCCCTCTTGGCCCACAAGGAAAGGAATAAAATATCCGCCACAATGTAATTATATCAGCTAATGGAGATCTCATACTTTGATGCATCACCGTGCAGATATAATTTTACTTTTTGCTCTATCCTTGCATGATAGCCTTTGCAAACCTGAAACTTCGCTTGGCATCCGAGACCGGTTAGAACTTGTCCTTGGAAGTAGTAGCTTACTAGCTCGACGTAAACCAGAATCAAGCGGGACTTGCGCCATGTAAACCGCGGTCCATGTAAAACACCTGTTACAACACTTGAAATATATTAGCTGATTAACTTGATCAATAACCTATATAATTTGGCAGATCATATTCTCCAGCCAAATTACACCATCAACACATGCCCCCCTGTTTTCGGTACAATTGCTTTTACCGAAAACACTTTGACAAGTATCAAATTTTTCCACAAATTCAGTGGTAATAATTTGATCAATACACGATAAATTAACACAACTTTTGCCACATCGACGACCGAATGTTTAGGTTATGTCTAGCAGTAAAGTAACCTCATCGATGCTCCCGTCAATTATGAACGGACTAAAGGACACTGTTCACATGCACTTCATACAAAATTAGCAACCTCATTATAAACATTAAAACCTTAGCCACGATGACTAACACATCGGCTATATTTGTTTCTTTTATTTAGAACGATATCCCATCATATATCGGCCAATTTTTTTATAAAATTAGTGCAAACTCATGACCCACATTTCATTCAAGGGCAATGATGAGCTAGTCTCGGCCATATATATGTATGTGAGGTAATATCTCAGCAAATATTTTCAATCATCCTGCCAATAATACTAAGATTTTATATTATTATCGTTCGGCAAAAACAACTTATCATGTAGCAAACAGAATAACAATCTTGTCTATCACAGAGATATTGCATTTACCAAAAACACAAGACACAGAAGCTCTTACTCACAAATTCGGTCATGGTCTAGCTACCATAATAATGTTTAATAGATGACTTTGGCAAAATCTAAAGACCGAATTTTAAGTTCTATGCAAAAACAAATTCACCTGAGCCGGCTCAAATAATTCTTTATTACTACTTCTTACGAACCGGCACAAGCATGCATCAAAATCTGAAAGCCGTGATTTAATAATGCAACGGCTTTACCATTTTCCTTTTCTCGAACATGCTTACATGGCACAATGGCCAATCTTGCATTTTTTTACCTAGATCGATATTCAGTTGTATAAATGATGAACCATAACCCCATATTTTCTAGAGGCAACGATGAACTATCATCGGCCATATATATGTAAGCCATTACCTGAGAATTCCGTCAATGCCTCAAAAGACTTCATGTGCTACACCCATAGATATTCTAGACTGATCAGAACCCAAGCACTTCAAGAGTAATCCATCTATGGTTCGGCGGTATAATCATTATTTAACAAAGTATATTTTAAAGCTTGTCGTCGAATTTTTCTATCTCTTGTTTGACTTGAATTCTTTAAATAATTAACTATAGGGCTTCTCCAATCACCAACCTCTAACTCACTAACATATTCGGTTATTTGTGAACCTTGTACCGAATCTTCTTTCTTTATCTTGGTTCTTTGGACTAAACTAGCACCGATGCACCTCGTGACACTAAAACTACTAACTGCTCAGCTCGTAACTCCCAAATTGACCTAGAACCGAACTAGCAACTTGCAGATCGGTCTCCCTTTCGACAACAGCTAGCATCGGCTTTCTATTATTAAAAACTTTCCACTAGTAACACGGAAACCAGATGCTTGTTTGGAGAAATGATTAGCTCTAAAACTTCTCTAGATATATGGCTGATAGTAAAAGTGTCCAGATACTTAATCATATCTAAACATCGGTCCAAGTAACTATTCAGCAATACATCATCGAAACATTAAAATTCAAATTGAGCGATTAAAGGAGGATCTCCAAAAGCATCCCTCACACCCATATATCAACTAAACTTTGCAAGCCAAACAACAATGCCTCATACCCAATTTAATTATCAGTGCAAGGACATTCTAAGTGAATCGATGTTTCATAAGCTACATTCTTTGGAGAAATCAAAATATTATCGACGCCTTGTCCATCTCCACAAACCGACTCATCAAAATAAAGTTTCGATGGGCATACACTAACAAGGCAAATATCCCTTCATCTTTTATTCTATGACCTCTCATAGCAAGCAACGATTCGTGTGTTAAATCATATTCTACTGAATGCATAAACCCACTTCCCAATTTTACCACTAAGAATCAGTCATTGCAACATATATTGAATCATTACTAAATCATATAAAAGGCCAATTAATTAGCAACTAATGAACTAATCCGGTCAAAATAATATTTAATAGCTGCATTAACTAATGGACCGATTAATCACCAACTTTTCAGTGTAATTCAGCCTAAACTATATGTCATTTTTATCAATACAAATTAATATAACTACGAGCAATATAATATTTAGCTTCCTCGGGACGATGATAAATAAAGCATCAGCCTCAATTTAGGTGTTCATATAGTTTCGCTCACAACAAAACATGTCCATACCTTTGTGATGTGGAATACCATGCTAGTTCGACAATGAACCTCCACCAACCAAGCTTCTATTTTCATCATAGCTAGCCAACATCTTCACTTCTTATGGCCTCCACACCTTCTTAATGGACATCATAGTTTTCTTTTTGTCAAATCCCAAATCGCCAAATTTTTTCTCTTCCATAATTTACATTGCTTTCAAGTCGTTGTACCCGTCGCTTTTGTGTATGCGTGAGGCCCATTTGGGCACCACCGTAGTTTCAGTTTTGTTCTGATGCAACCAACCTAATTCTCGCCCCCAAGAACCTTGGTCGGCAGATAAGTGCTGTTGTTTTTGCCTAAACAGATTGTAGTTGGTAAAACTTTCTCCATTGGTAAGACATCCCACTGTGCACAACCTCCTTGATGTCGCTTTCTAAATTCTTATGCTGCATAAGCGTGCGGTGTTCAATTTAAATCTGTAGAAAACACGTCCTTGGGGTTCCCGTGCTACCACTTCTCATGACTGAACTGGTAGGAATACTTGACGATTCAGGCTCTGACTAGTACTAGTAATAACAATCGGCTTCTCTGAATTGTTACGTGAATCACATTCGAGAATCAGCAAACAAGCCATCATTTTCTACTACAATATCTTTTTTCCGAACGCATCAAAGCTTCGCCGCTTCCTTGCATTATTCCAAGAATCCTCGAACCATGAACAACACCTAAGCGCATCTGAACCTTTCACGGGTTGATCACAATCTCTGGACTTGATCGACACCCACTTAAACTGTTGTCCACCAATTTGGATCAGCCCATCAACATTGTGCTGGGTAGTCCAACAACTCCATATGCTCCACGACCGCATCATACCCGGACGACACCCTCCTCGCACCCAAAGCATGACTTCTTGATTTTGTACTTCCACCACACTATATCTTTCTCAATTAAAAGCTTCACTAACTGGAATCTCTTCCCCACCATGAACAAATATAGTATATCTTGGCCTGTAATCTTGATATGGAAACATTCCGGTTCTCTTTGTTGCATCCGTCTCCTTTTGTTATGCACCTTGTACCCAAACAGCAGCCTGCGGTTTGCCAACCATGATGGCGGAGATGTGCATTTTCTATAAAGTCTGAATTACGGCGCTTAAATCCACGTGATGGATATGACATTGGCATATTAGGTGGACATTCCCAAAGACGTATGCTCTAGTGGGAAACATGGCATTTTCGTGTACTCATTTTCATTCCAATGCTTGTAATCATCAAAATGATGCCTAGAAAAAGATTTAGTATGCCTGAAATAATTAGGCCGATGAGAACCTTTGTCGGCCTTTTCTTTTTCATATTTAGCCGTAAGTCTGTTGGAACGTCACCTTCGCTTTCTTGACTTCGTAGTGCTAGGGGCAGATGTTTGGGACAGACACTTAATATCTTTGCTAATTTTAGGGACCCAAACCATTTTCTCCTTTTGGCTCACAACTTTGCTAGGCTTTTCAATCTTGTCATGAAAAAGGTCACTGTTTATTTCACTAGACAACACTACTTTCTTGCCTTTTGTTGAAACCACTGCTTTTGGCCGAATCAACACCATTTTATCCTAAAAATTAATTACATGTTTGGGGTTAGGTTTTCCAATTGATATGTGCCCCCCAATCCCTTGAGGTTCTATGGAATCGAACCGACCTTTGACAATAGCTGATTGAACACTGTCCGATGCTCCAGAATTACATTCTTTCACATTGCTAACATTGGCCTTTTTATCTTTACTAATTTTCATATTTTTATCACTACTTTTAACACCACCCGAATTATCCCTAATTCGCTATCTCGAACCTTGCTTGAACTTGCATTGTTTGATAACTCGAGCGTATTCGATCCCATCAAAATAAGACTCTTTTATTTTACCAGTTATCAATTTCATATCCCTAGTAGCAAAATTATCATAAAACATGTCGCTTAGTTGTGAGAAAGCATTTATTGACTTTGGAACACATAAGGTGGAGTTCACAAAAATGTTATTGCCTAGCACATATAACTGAGAACTCCTAGGATAATCCCCGGATTTATCTAATATGAAGACTTGATTAAATTGAGATATAGGCAATGTATTTGTGATCCGTACCTCTTTCAATTTGTTGGAGGAAAGTGATTTACTTACCTCAGTGCTAGGTGAAGCAGAGTGGTCTGATGTCGCTACCTTTGTGACGACGATGTTCCTCGTATTTTGAAGGCGTACCAATTTTCTCTGTAGACTCTCCTGCCTTTCTTCCTCGAGCTCCCGTTCAATTTCTCGCCGTCCATCCTCAGATAGATCGTCGAGCGTAACGACGAAGACATTGTCGTATTTATTGCAGCCACCTTGCTCTCTTTTCATGTTCTTGCATAGCGGATGTATGTCTTCTAATATAATTGAATCGGAACAAGCATTGTTTTCTTCGGCTCTTTCAATAACCGAATTATCATTCATATCTAAATTGATTTTATTTTCTTTTAAACTTGCAGGAGGTTTGAAACCACATTCTATAAGAATATTGTCAAGTAGGTCCTTCAAATATGGAGATGGCTCTAAAGAATTAGGTTGTGGCGCAGATGCAACATAGGTATGTGATTGTAACTCTGGCAAAGAGGGTTTAGCATGCGAGGTATGCTGCAGAGATACATTAGAATACAAATTCGGAACCGGCTCACACGGAACACCGGTACCTATAGTTGGCGAAGGTGGTGTGCTACAAGCTACTTTTCGATAAAATGGTTGTTGCATATTAGAACTAAAGCCAACACTTGGTTATATATGCCAAGATTTTGTGAAACCGAAGTTGAGACAGAGGGATTACTAGTGTTAGGTACAAACCAACTGGCGAATAAACGTTATTATATTGACCATCATGATTATACAACGGCATGTGCATTTGTGATGATATAGGTGTCATAAACATTGCCGATGTACTAGAGTCGAAAAATTCTTGTTGCATATTGCTAGCATGACTAAAACTCGTACTCTGCATAGGCTCTATATAATTATGAGATTGGTAATTCAGGTGTACAAAACATCCATCTAATTTACTAGCAACATGACTATATGAATCCATTGTAGTTGCAATAAGATAAATATCTTACTTGCAGATTACGCCGACGCAGACAAACGAAATTGATGATGATACCGTTCTCAGATGGAACCAGCGCTGCAGCTTCTTGTTATGGAAGAACGCTCGCTTGTTTCTCTCTGTCGCTTTGGCTAGCTTGAAAATTAATGCGTTGAATATTAGCTGAACCAAACTTGGATGTCGGCCTTCGACGAAATTGCTGGTAGCATCTCGATAGATGGCCGAATGAATCAACGATAGTATCGGCCTTGTGTTTCTTCTTGATAAAGATTTTCTTCCCCGGTAGTCGCCAATTGTGTTGGCACGCGAAATTGCCGTGCAACACCAAGATAATTGTCGCATTTTCACGACAATGAACGATTGCTTTCGAGCAAAGCAACAAAGATCCTCGCTTCGTGGAGGAGAACCGCCGCTTTTCAACAAGAAAGCGGCAAAGATTACCAAACCCTAGGGCTGCTAGGGCTCGGCGGAGAAAAACGATAGATAAAAAGATGTATGTGGAAAAAGTAATGTTTGTATTGATAGATCGATTGGTTCCTTTTTTCTCAATCGGTCGTGGCCTATTTAAAGGCACGCAGGACTTGGCGTATATGGCAGACTTGGCATACAAGAATAAAACTTTAAAGCTAAACCAAACCTGACTTGCCCTTCCTAATTCGGTTACCATGGTTTTACTATGTATGAGTCGATGCCTACCTAATCTATTTGCTGGCGGTACTTAACAAATCCAAACAAGGCCACGTACAAATCCCTCTTGGCCCACAAGGAAAGGAATAAAATATCCGGCCACAATGTAATTATATCAGCTAATGGAGATCTCATACGCCTGATGCATCACCGTGCGGATATAATTTTACTTTTTGATGTATCCTTGCATGATAGCCTTTGCAAACCTGAAACTTCAGCTTGGCATCTAAGACCGGTTAGAACTTGTCCTTGGAAGTAGTAGCTTACTAGCTCGACGTAAACCAGAATCAAGGTGACTTGCGCCATGTAAACTGCCGGTCCATGTAAAACACCTGTTACAACACTTGAAATATATTAGCTGATTAACTTGATCAATAACCTATATAATTTGGCAGATCATATTCTCCAGCCAAATTACACCATCAACAGCAACATCGTTGCACGTTTGTAGTTGGATCGTCAACGTCATCTCCACCCAATCGATAGTTACCATCTCATTGAAAGATCGGGCCCCTCGCCTCTATCAAGTGGTATCATATTTCCAGGTTGCTTGATGAGATTTTACAGTTTTTTGTACTTTAGATCGAGTCTGTTCTTCATACCTACAGTCCAAGAAAAAGCCACAAAAAAAGTTAGATCTATTCATCCTTTGTCCAAAGCAGTCTGAGCTTTTGCAATTTTCTTTTTATTGTTTGCATTATTTAATTATCAGTCGCATCATCGTGTCGACTTGCTGGTCTTAGTGTCTAGTTCATTTAGAGTTTCGAGTTTTGTTCACATTAGTCACGCCGCCGCTGCATCGTTATCCCTTCCGATGTCCACCACCCATCCATCAATTTCCACCACATGCAACCCACCGTTCATTGTCATAATCATAGTTGAGATCTTTCACATCTTCGCTTGATCCAATCTGCATCTTATCTAGTTTGTTTTGGAAATAGGGAGAGATAAAAAAAGAGAGAAAAACAAGAGAAAAAAAAGAGAGAAAAAACTAAAAAAAAGTCAAAGAAAAAAAAGAGAGAAAGAAAAAGAAAAAAAAAGTGTGAGGAAAAAAAGAGAAAAAAATCCGGATCTATCTAGACTCAATCTCGTAGTTGAATTCGGATTGGAATCGCTTTGCCTTTATTCGATAAAAACAGGCATAACTTCCTCATACGAAGTCCATTTTGGCTCCGTGAGTAGTCAAATGAAAGCTAGTGACGAGCCGCATCTAAATAGTTGCAGAAGCTACTTCAATATTTTTCACCTCAAAATCAGCTTCAAAATAGGTCTTTTTGCCTTCCGAAGTTCGTGAACACAGCTTATTCCAGTTTTAGAATTTTTTTTGACTCCTCATATCAACTCGGAATTGAGTGATTCCTGTTTCGTTTGAAAGCTTGAGTCAGGACCTTTCTTGAGGAAAATTATCAAAAAAAAATTGGCACAAACTTTTCCAGAGGAAAGTTGGAGAGAAAGTTGTTGTATATTCTGCCTGACAGTTGTTTTTCATCATTATCTTTACCGCCGTTGTGATCTTCACTTATATCTTGTTGTCCAGAGCCGTGACCTCATTAGTGTTCTAGGCTCGCGTCTCTAGTTCCGGTCTAGCCTAGGACCAGCACAGTATTGTCGTTGAGCGTTTATTCAACATTGCATCTCTGAATTGATTATTGCTAATATTTTGCTACCATATATAGCCAACCCAACTCCACATATGTCTACACTGTGTGCACATACGTTCCCCTGGCAATCGCTTTACACAATCTTCGGAGTTATTTGACACCGTTGGTTGCCTGTCACCACCTGCCGCATGGTAAGAACCTGTAAGATATTGATATTTGCTTTATTGTGAGCACTTTACAACCACATCCTAGTAGTTCATCGGGACATTATTCTCGAATTTTGTTTCTTGTTTCTACTAATCATGACAGGTTCCGGAGATAGAAGTTCTTGGACGATGGACACATCTTCACCATCACGAGAGTTGGGACAACACACACAAGCACATGGTCAGGTTATCTCTTTACCGTCATTTGAGGGTAGATTTAATCCTGCTATTTATCTAGCTTGGGAGCTTGAAGTAGAACAAGTTTTTAGTCACCATGACTTTTCTGAACTTGAGCGAGTATGAGCTGCCACTAGAGCATTTACTGGTTTTGCTTCTGTTTGGTGGACTGTGCATTGTAAGAAAAACATTAATAACCAACCCACAACTTGGAAAGATTTGAAACATGTAATGAGAAAACATTTTTTCCTTCTTACTATCATTGTGAGTTGCTTCGCAAATTTGAACAATTTAAACAAGGCAACAACACTGTTCATGCTTACTACCAAGAGTTCAAGTCTTATATGCATCATTGTGAGATAGAAGAATCTGAGGATGATACAATGAATAGATTTTTTGGTGGTTTGAATCATGATATTCAGGCAAGATTTAAGTATATTCCTCGTTGCATTACTGGTATGTATGTTCGTGCATGTACCTTTGAGAGATAGTTACAGGAGGATGCATTGGGTGACTACAACAACTACTATTCCAATTCATGCTCACTACCATATGTTGATTCCTCCACCATTGCACCTACTAGAGCAGCCACACCTCAGATTGTGAGTGCGACATCATCTGAAGTGTATGGTAAATTTTCATTGTCCATACCTACATCAGTTACGTCTTTGCGACAAAGTAAGAGTAAAGGTATTGATGATATAACTTCACATGAGAGTGATGCATGCCTAATTAACTTAAATACATCATGTGTTGAGTTACATGTTGAATTGAGCACGCCACCTATTTTAGAGAATCATGTTACTGTCATGAATGCATCATGTGATCAAACAACTGAAATACCAACAATTTTGAGTGCGCCCATTGAAGTAACTTTTGATGTCAAAGAACCATGTGAATCAGGAAATAAATTATATTTGGATCAAATACATTTTAAAATAATTGTGCCAATGTTTAATCATTTTGATATGACCTCTAATCTTGGTGATCACTTTGTCTCTAATGACTTATTACATGTTTTCTTATTTAACCTTGCTGTAGCATGTAAATTTGATGCACGTAAGGTTTATTCACCAATGTTGAGATGGTTTAATGATGAATATTATCAATCTTTTGATATGAATACGAGCTTCACTTATATGTGCAACCTGAGTTGCAATATTTTCATGCCTTCTACTTTTGATAATATCTTGGATTTATATTTTATGATCTATGAAAGTTACTCATGTATACATGTGTCGTATGTGCAAAAATCAAGGGAAGTAAAAATGGATGACATATACATATACAACATGTACACCTTGTATCTTTTGTTAGCCACATTTCAGATTAAGCAACGCCGAGGATGGCTTTGTTTTCAAGAAGGGGAGGATGATGAGGACATGAAAACATTGGATAAAACCAAAAATATTGCATACATGCATATTTGTCAGGTGATTTCTAGTGCAACCTATTCAACAATCTGTTTATGTTATTCAGAACAAAAATACTTCACACACTTTTGTGTTTTGTCTAATTACAGGTGTATGGGACATTTGTAAAATCCACATATGAAGATAATGGAAAAGGAGAAGTTTAGGTTCTGTTCAAAAAAGTCCTCTCACGTCACTTTTGGGCCAAGAGAAGATTGAGTCCAAGTCTCTCACGTTCTGGATTCAAATTCGGACTGCACAGACATACCTGACTCAAAACGCCAACAACTTTTTCATACGGACTCAGAATTGGGTGATTATTTTTTTGTTGGAAAGTATATTTCCTTTTATTTCCAACGCAATTGGATTGACTTTCAAATTCGTCCGGAGCATTGAGACATCACCGAAACAATCTGACACTACGGCAGAATCCGAGTCAAACAACAAGTCCAAAGGTGTTGCATCACCTCCACTTGGGCCCATGAGCCTTGTATGACCTAGGGTTGGTTTTAGGCTGCCCTGGGACGTCCTCACACCTCCTTGGCCGCCACCCCTTGGTCCTATATAAGTAGATCCATCTAGTAGCTTTTTCCTTGGGTTTTATTTAGTTAAAAGTTAGCCATCACTGCAACTTCGTGTACTTTGTTTGTGTCCAACGACTAGACCAAGATCGCTTATGAAACCCCACTTTTATCAATACTTCATCCATATTCGCAATATTCAGATTGCTTAATCATATTCTTGCTTGTTCTTCGATTGCTTGCAGGAATAGACCTTCGTGGTCAGTTTGATCGTGCTCCGGCGTGGTCAATAACCTCTTGGAGTTGGTTTAGCGATTGCTAAGGCACAACGTTGTTGCACGTTTATAGTCGGATCGTCAAAGTCATCTCCACCCAATCGGTAGTTACCATCTCATCGAAAGATCAGGCCCCTCGCCTCTATCACTAGTGGACCCATGACACGAGCACGTACAAGAGCTCTCGAAACCGAGGTGACATCTCTCCTCTCACAATTCCACTTCGATGAACATGAGACATGGACACTACCTCAAACGGAGATATTGTGCATACTCGGGTATCAAGGAGTTACCCGTGGAGACGCTAAGGAGCAAGGAGAATCAGAAGAGGAAGATGGATGTGAAGATGGAGAAGAAGAAGGGCAAGATCAGTAGAAGCCCAGATGATCCGGACCGCCATCCGGACGATCCGGCCCCAGCCCGGACGATCCGGCTAACCCGCCCGAGGACACCTGAAGCATCACCACGAAGCCGGATCATCCAGACCCAGCGCCAGATCATCCGGCCACACCCGGACGTCCGGAGCAGAACCCGAACATCTGAACCCCCCGCGGCGCCCACGACACAGCCGGACCATCTGGATGCCGACCCGGATCATCCGGACCAACATCCGGATCATCCGCACAGTGACTGCGTGCATCATGTTGGGCCGAGGCCCATGTACCCCTTCGCCCCCCAACTTCTCTTTATACTACTCCACCACCTCTTTCTAGGGTTAGCACTGGTTTAGCTCATATGTGAGGATAGCTTTTGCTCATCCATACGGATCTACTCCTCGAGAGAGACCGCGGCCCCTCTTCGGAGAAGATCCATGTTGGATTCAAGACCCCCTCTTGGGTGGCCACATCAAGACCTCCTCACGAAGAAGAACCGGTTACCCTATGTATCGTCCCTTACTGATTTTGGACCGTGCGATCTCTATGTGTACTCGGATCTAGCATATGTGTGATTATATCTTGTTGGTTTGAGAGTACCTCTTGTGTTTTCCCTCGTTTTCCCCTCGTGTTCTTCGTGTTCTTAGTCGGGATCCGCTCCTTTCGTGAAAGATTGGCCGTTTAGGGTTCCACCCTACATCATTTTGGTATCATGAGCCACGTTGATCATGATTTTGGAGCCTCCCCTCTTCGTTTTTAGTTTGATTTTGTTGTTTTTCATCCTAATCCGAAAATACCCATAAAAATAGCCCCAAATTTTTTTCTTTTGATTTGTGAGTTTTGATGAAGTTTTGTTGGTTTTGATCCGTGAACTTGTTGTGTTACAAGTGGATCTTACCTTTCCCCACCATCTCCACCTCGCCATCCATCCAAAATCCGCGAAATGGTCGAATTTGACCCCGAGTTCGAGTTCATCTCGAGCCATCCCCGAGCGCGTTGACCCGACCGGATCATCCGGCTTCTAACCCGGATCATCCGGATCCGCCCGTATCATCCGTCTCCTGGCTCGGATCATCTGGCTTCCTCTGCCGAAACTGCATTTTCTGCAGTTTTTACCCACCACCACTTACGCCTCCACATACCCCCTTCGACCACCACCACCTAACTTCCGCAAACCCTTTCGATACACCAAACCCTACCACCACTTGACCGCTACCAACTCCGACACATTTTGCCGCATTTGGTTTTGAGAATTTGAGTTGTGGTTCATCGTTTCCTAGGTAGTTTCGGCTAATTAGGAACGGTTTGACATCGACATCACCGCCACTCATCTTCACCAAGGACTACTACGAACGGCTACTTCAGTTTGGTATGAAGCTCATCTTGGTATAGTAACATCATCATACTTTCTTGCATTTGCATTGATAACCCCATAGCCTTACTTTTGCGTCACTTACCCATCGAGACTAGCCTTTTAGTATTGCCGGCAACGTGACTTGTGCACATTAGTGATCATACTTCCCATAGCATACATACCATATCATCGGGTTGCATATCTCAGTATCATCTCTTGTGTCACAAAGTTGTCATCGCATACACAATTGCCATCTTGGTTCGTGAAGCATTGCATGAGAAAAGAGCTCAACACACAAAGAGCCAAACAAGATTTTAAGCAAAAGGGAAAGATAAGAAAAGAGCTTATAAGCAAGAACCATAGCATCATACAACATTAAGATTGTCATACTCGATCATCTTGGATCATATCATCGGAACATCATACATAGAGCATACTTGGGATAGAAGTCGTTGTATTTTTGCTTAGTAGGTTGTGCACAAGTTCATATCCGCCTATTGTGCAATCATGCTAGCGTCTCTCTAGTGTTGTGCAACAAGAGCATTTTCGTGGACTCCACATTTTGGCTCATTCCTTGGTTGCACGACCCCACTTATCTATTTGCGTGTGTGTTTCCGGTACCCATTTTGCTATTGGTCTACTTGTTGCATTTGCAAATTGGAGTCTTTTCCAACATTATTGAGTCTTGCGTACTTTCACATAAAAATTTGTGCCACCATCCTAACCGAGCTCCACCATAAGCTTTTACTTGTGTAGGTGTGAGAAACCGACAAGAATTGATACCAATTGTGCTATTTCCTTGTTATACATTGGAGTGATCATTGATCTATCTTCAACATCGGTCAAGGTACATTTGTTATAAGTTTTTCTCTTTCTCCCACTCACATATTTGTTGCAATGATGGATAGGCCAAGTGATGTAGGGTGGAACCCTATACGGCCGATCTTTCATGAAAGGAGCGGATCCCAACTAAGAACACAAAGAACACGAGGCGGAAATGTAGGATCGAAAGTATGTCTAGAGGGGGGTGATTAGACTACTTGACCACATAAAAATCTAGCCTTTTCCCAGTTTTAGTTCTTGGCAAATTTTAGCAACTTAGAACAAGTCAAGCAATCTTAACACAATTCAAGCAAGCATGCAAAGAGTATATGAGCAGTGGAAAGTAAAGCATGCAACTTTCAAGAATGTAAAGGGAAGGGTTTGGAGGATTCAAACGCAATTGGAGACACAGATGTTTTTGTCGTGGTTCCGATAGGTGGTGCTATCGTACATCCACGTTGATGGAGACTTCAACCCACGAAGGGTAACGCTTATGCTGAGTCCATGGAGGGCTCCACCCACGAAGGGTCCACGAAGAAGCAACCTTGTCTATCCCACCATGGCCGTCGCCCACGAAGGACTTGCCTCACTAGCGGTAGATCTTCATGAAGTAGGCGATCTCCTTGCCCTTACAAACTCCTTGGTTCAACTCCACAATGTTGCGGAGGCTCCCAAGTGACACCTAGCCAATCTAGGAGACACCACTCTCCAAGAAGTAACAAATGGTGTGTTGATGATGAACTCCTTGCTCTTGTGCTTCAAATGATAGTCTCCCAAACACTCAACTCTCTCTCACATGATTTGGATTTGGTGGAAACAAGATTTGAGTGCATAGCAACTTGGGGAAGGCTAGAGATCAAGATTCATATGGTAGGAATGGAATATCTTGGTCTTAACACAAGTGTAAGTGGTTCTCTCTCAGAAAATGTAGGTTGGAAGTGTAGGTTAGATTACGATGGCTCTCTCCACGAATGAAGAGGAGGTGGAGGGGTATTTATAGCCTCCACACAAAATATAACCGTTACACACAACTTGCCAAACTCGGTGGGACCGAATTGATAAACTCGGTCGAACCGATTCAGCAAATCTAGTGACCGTTAGGATTTTCGGTGGGACCGACATGCAACTCGGTAGGACCGATATGGTTAGGGCTAGGGCATAACGTAATCTCGGTGAGACTGATTACACAAACTCGGTGGGACCAATTTTGGTAATAAGGTAACCAGAGAGTTGGTCAGGTAAACTCGGTGGGACCGATTCGCTCATTTCGGTGAGACCGAAATGTTACAAAAGGGAAATAGAGAGTTTACATTGCAATCTCGGTGGGACTGATCGCTCATCTCGGTGGGACCGAAATGTTACGAAGGGAAATAGAGAGATTACAATCCCATCTCGGTGAGCCCGAGATCCCTATCGGTGAGACCGATTTGCCTAGGGTTTGTGGCAGTGGCTATGACATCTGAACTCGGTGGCGCCGGATGGAAAGAATCGGTGGGGCCGAGTTTGACTTTTGGTTTGAGTCATATGTGGATGTGAGAAAGTAGTTGAGGGGTTTGGAGCATATCACTAAGCATTTTGAGCAAGAGCCTCATTAAGCAACACCTCATCCCTCCTTGATAGTATTGGCTTTTCCTATAGACTCAATGTGATCTTGGATCACTAAAATAGAAAATGTAGAGTCTTGAACTTTTGAGCTTGAGCCAATCCTTTTGTCCTTAGAATTTTGAGGGGTCCACTTTTCTCATCCATGCCATGCCAATCATTGAGCTTTCCTGAAATATTAGTCTTGAAATAGTATTAGCTCAATGAGCTATATGTTGTTAGGAATTACCAAAACCACCTAGGGATAGTTGCTCTTTCAATCTCCCCCTTTTTGTTAATTGATGACAACATATAGATCAAAGCTTCGAGAAATGATAATAAGAGTGAAAAACATTGTCGCTTTGAGAAGTATGTGAAAAGCAAGAGCTCCCCCTAAATTTGTGCATAGTTTAAGATTTGCTTTGGACTGCAAATGCACAAAGATTTAGGATCATGGTTTACTCTTCCATGTCACATACATCTTGGTTGAGCGCTCAAAATGATAATAATTAAAATACATGCACTCATCACCAAGCAAAGTGAGTGATCATATGGAATATAAAAGGATAATGTCATCCAACAAGCATAAAGGTAGTATATGATCAAACACATGATCATCCAAGTATCACACACAAGCATAAAGTATCTCAAACAAGCAAATACCAAAGTTCAGCCACCAAAAAGGCAAGAGAGAACAAAAAGTAACACTCTCTCTCGAAGCCTATGATCTATACATTTTCTCCCCCTTTGGCAACAAGTTACCAAAAAGTTCATAAAAATGCATAGTGCTAGATCGACTCTCGTGCTTGGTCTTGGTGGTGTTGTAGATAGAACTCCAAGGACGAAGGCATCAGTTGATGTAGATGGAGCTGGTGGAGTGGGTCTTTGGAGCTGGTGGTCTTGAAGGCTGTGGTAGTGCGAGATGAAGTTGCTCTGGTGTCTGTAACTGGCATAGCAGCCAGCAGATCTCTGACCTCTGGGCACTCTAGCAAAAGCATCAGTAGTTGTCTTGCCCTTCTTCTCCTGCACTTCCTCCTGAAGTTGCTCAACAATAGACTGTATCTCAGTGACCTTCACATCTAAGTCATAGAAATTCTGCTCCATGATCCTCTCCAAGCTCTCCTGGTTTTGAGTGAGGGTGGCCAGTCCTTTCTCAATCCTTAGAGTGGAGGCAATCAAGTAGCCAAGCTGATCTTGCTTGCTCTTCAGAAGATACTGAGATGCCTCATCCATGGTTGGCATCTTTGCAGCTTTCTCAGTCCTTGCCTTCTCCCTCTTTGCTTGTGCTTGCATAGAAGATGGTTCATTTTCATCCATCACCACAGTGTTATCCTCAAAGTCTGGGTAGATGGGCAGGTGCTCCTTGTCCAGCAGATATGTGCCAGTGCCCATCTTGGAGTTGATCAACTCCTGAATTTGTGGGGCATACCCACAACTCCTCTTCTGGTCTGCAGTTATCCTCTTTATGGTTTCCACAATTAGGCTCATGACCTTGAACTTATGTGGAACATAAAAAATGTAACATCCCAAATTTTCAATTTGGAATGTTATACATAGAGCATCATTGCATATCATATTTTTGTTGCATTTTTGCTCGATCCTAGAAATTTTACACAACTCAAGGACCCACGGAGAGAGTTGGGGATTTCGTTATTTTCATATTTGAGCTTTCTCATATTTTGAAAATAGGATAATTTGATTTTAATTATTTTATCTTTAATTATTTCTACTATCAAAATATGAGAGAGGGAATAAAATGACTTTCCCAAAATAAAGAAATATTAATAATAAAATCAAATAAGATTTTATTTTGGAGTTTTTCGCCATTTTATTTGAATTTAGGAAAAATACGCATTTTTCAAAATTTCATTTAGGCCCCAAATAAATGTTCATCTAGTCAGCCTTGATTTTAGAAGCCGGGGAAAATTTATTTCGGGATTTTTGGAGTCCGTTTAGTATTCCTTTTGTTTTTTTTCTGCGTGTAATTATTTTTTTTAAAAAAGCGAACCGCCTCTGGGCCGTGCCCGAGCGGGACTCCACTGGGGGGCGCACTATATAAGCGCCACCCAGGCGCCCAGGCCCGGCCGCCGCCGAGCCCAGTAGCCGCCCGCCGCCACCCATCAGCGCCCGCCACTGCAAAACCCTAACCCTAGCCAGATCCGCCCGCCGTCGCCGCCGCCGCCGCCCGTCGCCGAACCTCGCCGGACTCCGCCGCCGTCGAGGTTCGCCGCCACCTCGTTTCGCGTGCCGCCGGTTTTTAGAAAAAAAACGGGCGGGTTTTATTTCGGTTTTTTTGTTTTTGTTTTTTTATCTTAGATCGGTTTTTTTACGGTTCGGTTAAATAGCGAACGTTCGTTCGTTCGTTTTTAACGAACGCGTTCGTCAAATTAGTTTAGTTAACGAACGTCCGTTCGTTAACCTGTTCGTCATTTTTCTTTTTCTCGGATTTAATCCGCGATTTTTCTGATCGCGATTCTTGATCTGATTTTTGTTTTAGTATAACTTTTCGCTCGTTTATCAGAATCAGGCGATTCAAGCGCCTAGAGTTTCGTCTCGAAACCCTCTTTCCAAATAACCTACTTAAACAAGTTTTTGCTTCTGTAAAATTTGACTTAGATCCAGATTAGTAAAATGGAGCTGTTTTCTTCCGCCGTTTGACTTTCGTTGCTTCGTTTGATTTGATTCTTTTTGCAAACCGGAGTTCTTAAGTTGAACTATCTGGTTAGATCTATTTGAGATTTACCTGTGCGTTAGATGAGTACTTATTGTATGCTTGTTTGTTTGTCTGCGATAGAATACCCGGAGTGCGCCGCCTGTTACTTCGAGTCTCTAGGTTTCGCGTATCATTAGCAAGGCAAGTAACACTTTGATCATACCTCTTCTCATACCCAGTTTTTATGCATTAGATCTATCCTCAAACATTGCATGATTAGGATCAAATTAAATTGTGGGTTTTGGGAAGTAGATTGAGGTAGTACCTATTACCTGTTTTATTATCAAACCCTTGGGAGTTACTTCTATGTTTGCTTATTATGCCATGCTATGCTAGTAGACGTGGATTGGGTGAGTGTATCCATAACAGATGTGAGTTGGTTAAATTAATGGTTTATTTAAGGTGGCAACTTAAACACACATCTGGGTAGATTGAGGCACCTGGTTTCCATCAGGACTTGCGTCAGTATTTCTTGGACCGCCACCTGTGCTCAAAGGGATCATGAGATTATTCAAACTAGAAACTTACGTGTGCAGCCACAAGCCATTATGGGCTCGCATAGTTGATTAAGTTGTGCGACCTCTTACGGGTAGACTAGCAGATGTAGGGGAAAGTAGGTGTACCGGTCTACCCACATGTAAGGTGCTAGTGCTTCTGAAAGACTATGTCTCGGTCATCCGTTTCTCAAACATCATGTATTGCGAGAAATCCAACGGAGGAGATCGAGTCTTGTGGGGAAAAGTGCGCAAACCTCTACAGAGTGTATAAACTAATCATGGTTAGCCGTGTCCCCGGTTATGGACATCTTGAGTATCTAGTACTTGGATATCATGTGAATCTCATCATGTTACTTCTAATTAATATTGTTGGGTTTTTAATGAGTACTTTTAATTGGGATTGAGAATGCTGTCAACCATTCTCAATGTTTCACAACCACCATGATAGTTAAATAAATTTATTCCTTTGCAGTAGGGAAAAATTGGCTCTATGCAAAACTGTAACCATAGAGCTTTCCACCAGCCAAATATGCATCTAGTATATGCTTATTATTCCATTATTCTCTATGTGTTACATTGCCAGCATATTCCATGTGCTGACCCATTTTCGGGCTGCAACGTTTCATGTTGCAGACTTTTCAGACGACGAGTAAGGTGCTTAGGTCGTGGTTCTATACTCAGTGATGCCGTTGGAGTTGATGGACTCGCTTACCTTCCAAGTCTTCCGCTGTTATCGTATTTAGATGGCCTTAAGCCATATTCATTTTATTAAGTTCTCTCTTGAGACATTCGATTGTAATAAGTGTGTGATTGCTACTCTGTTATAAATCCTTCGAGTACCCGGAAGGACGTTTGCGCCAATCACGGAGCCCATAGAGTGTGTTTTCAATGCACCAACTTGGAGTCTGGGAAAGAGCATGGCAGCTCACATAACCATGGGACGAATGGAGAAGTTTACAAAGAAGACCTCAAGGATACTATCTACCAGATTTGTGGGCGCCGAGATGAACAATGGGAGATAGTTGGCACTAAGAAGGATCGATCCATTGCAGCTTTCATCCAGAGTTAAATCAGCACATCCGACGCCAGAGAACCGGATGTCTTGCAGACATGATGGAGTTGAAGACAGCAAAAGCCAAGATTATCGAACTAGAAGGAGAACTGAAGGCCACTCGCAAGGACTACATGGAGGAGATTGTAGCTCTAGTGGGACAAAACAACGATCTTAAGGAGAAGATTGAAGAACTCATGGGAAATTCAGCACCCGGAGGAGAAGATGAAGATTGCACCTGTCCATAGAACTATATCATCATCGACGACACCGATTCAGATCCTAGTGATGATGATTTCGAAGATGAAGCTGGAGCAGATATCATGGAGTCTTCATCGGAGCAGTTTTTCTAGTTGACCACCATAACAGTAGTAGATTCCTCCATTAAATATTAGTTTTAGTTCCAGCACTTTGTAACGATAGATAGACCGTTGTATGCCCTTGTTTGAATTGATTGGAGTGATATTGTGTGATTTGTCTCATGTGCATATGTGTAGTGTTTCTCTTTCGACCTCATTCTATTCCTAACTCTCGTCTTTTCTTTAAACCCCTCAGATGCCTCCGAGACGCGACCCCGGATTTGTTTTCCCGCCAGAGATCACTCAGTTGATTCAGCAGCAGAATGCCTTGATTCAAACATTGGTACAGAACCAAGGCAACAACAACAACAACAACAACAACAACAACCCACCACCACCACTACCTGTTGACCATTTGACCCGTTTCTTAAGGCTGAATCCGCCGGTGTTTTCCAGTAGCACCGAGCCGATTGTAGCAGATGATTGGCTCCGTAAGATAGGGAGGGAGTTTACCACTGCAGGATGCACAGATGGAGAAAGGGTGAAGTTTGCTGCACATCAGCTTGAAGGACCCGCATCAGCATGGTGGGAGAATTTTACAGCCACTTACCCGGTAGACACTGTCACATGGGATCAGATTCAGCAAGCTTTCCGTACTACCCATGTTTCAGCAGGAGCTATGACCATGAAGAAGCGTGAGTTTTGCAACTTGCGCCAAGGAGGACAGACAGTTGGCCAGTATGTAGATGATTTCAGTAAGTTAGCACGTTATGCCCCGGATAGCGTTACTACGGATGCGACTAAGCAGGAGAAGTTTCTAGAAGGACTGAATGATGAGCTGAGCATGCAGTTGATGGTAGCCACCTTCAATAACTACCAGGAGTTAGTAGACCGTGCTCTTATGATTGAAGGGAAGCAGCAGCAGATTGACAATCGCAAGAGAAAGTATGGACAGGGGAAGAATAACTCTGGAGCTCAGCGGAAACTTTGCTTTACCCCGAAGCCAGGAGGACAGTTTCAGCATACCCATGGAGGAGGTTCGCACAACCATAATGTCACCAAGAATGGGAACGGGAATGGAGGAAGCAATGGACAAAACCGCACCAACCCGTCAACACCATCCAAGGTAGACCTGAGCCACATCACTTGCTTTAAGTGTCGCAAGACTGGGCATTATGCAAATGATTGTCCAGAAGGCCAAAATGGTAATGGCAATGGAAGCTCAGGAAATAAGTTGAACCCTTTCAACAGAGGACAAGTGAACCACGTTACCGTGGAGGAGGTTGAAGCTCAGCCCGATGCAGTAATAGGTAAGTTTTTGGTTAAGTCATTTACTGCAGTTGTTCTTTTTAATCTTGGTGCATCGCATTCATACATATCAAGGGATTTGTGGATAAGTTTAGCCTACCCACTAGGACTCTTAAGACACCCATGCTAGTAAGCTCACCGGGAGCGGAGTATATGGCCAGTCAAGGATGTTTTCAAGTGCCATTAAGTATAAGGAGACATGTTTTTCCAACGGATTTAATTATATTGGAATCCCAAGGTTTGGATGTTATTCTTGGTATGGATTAGTTGTCGATGTATGGAGGAAACATCGATTGCGCCAGCAAGACAATTTTGCTTACGACACCAGAAGGAAGGAGAATCAAGTATGTATCACGGCATGAGCCGAGGAGAGCACATGTAAATTCCTTAACAGGAGTTGTGCAGGAGGAAGTACCAGTGGTAAGGGATTTCCCGGATGTGTTTCCGGAAGAGTTGCCAGGCATGCCACCGGATAGAGACATTGAGTTTCTGATTTAACTACTTCCAGGCACTGGGCCGATATCTAAGAGACCGTATAGGATGCCAGCCAAGATTTGGAGGAAATTAAGAAGCAGATTAAGGAGTTACTGGATAAAGGTTTTATTCGCCCAAGTTCTTCGCCTTGGGGATCACCAGTACTTCTAGTGGAGAAGAAGGATGGATCATTAAGAATGGTTGTTGATTATCGCGGATTGAATGAAGTGACCATTAAGAACAAGTACCCACTGCCGATGATCAATGACTTGTTTGACCAATTGCAAGGAGCTAAGGTGTTTTCCACGATCGATTTGCGATCGTGGTACCATCGATTGAAGATTCGAGAGCAGGATATACCTAAGACGGCTTTTACCACCAGGTACGGGCTGTATGAGTATACCGTTATGTCATTTGGTCTGACTAACGCACCTGCCTATTTTATGAACATGATGAACAAAGTGTTTATGGAGTTTTTGGATAAGTTCGTCGTGATGTTCATTGATGATATTTTGGTTTACTCGAAGAATGAAGAGGAAGATAAGGAGCATTTGCGTTTGGTACTCGAGAAGCTCAGAGAACACCAGTTATATGCCAAGTTCAGCAAGTGTGAGTTTTGGTTGAAGGAAGTTGGATTTCTAGGACATGTTATATCCGGAGAAGGTATAGCAGTGGACCCCACTAAAGTTGCCACTGTAACAAACTAGGAAGCGCCAACAACAGTTGGAGAGATCCGGTGTTTCCTTGGACTCGTAGGATACTACCGGAGATTCATTGAGAATTTCTCAAGGATTGCGAAGCCTATGACAGAATTGTTGAAGAAGGATACCAAGTTTATTTGGACTGAGGAGTGTGAAGCTAGTTTCCAAGAGTTGAATAAACGTTTGGTTACCTCACCAGTGTTAATCCTGCCAGATCAGACAAAGGATTATGAGGTGTATTGCGACGCTTCATGTAGAGGACTTGGAGCAGTGCTTATGCAGGAGGGAAGAGTTGTATCGTATGCTTCACGACAGCTTTAGCCTCATGAGCTAAACTATGCCACGCATGATTTGGAGTTAGCAGCCGTAGTGCATGCGTTGAAAACATGGAGACATTTCCTCATTGGAAACCACTGTGAGGTGTATACGGGTCACAAGAGTTTGAAGTACATCTTCACGCAGAAGGAGTTAAATCTCAGGCAGAGGAGATGGTTGGAGCTTATTAAAGATTACGATATGAGATTACATTATCACCCCGGAAAGGCTAACGTTGTAGCAGACGCATTGAGCTGTAAGAGTCACGTCAATACACTAATGACGGGAGAAATACCAAAGGAGTTAGCCGAGGATCTTCGAGAGCTATGTTTGGAAATAGTTCCGAGAGGCTATGTAGCAGCATTGGAGATTTAGTCAACTTTGATGGACAAAATCAGGGAAGCTCAGAAGACTGACAAAGAGATTGCCTCTATAAAGGAGAAAATGAGCGAAGGAAAAGCAAAGGGATTTCGTGAGGATGAGCACGATACCTTATGGTTTGAAGACCGTGTTTATGTGCCCAATGATCCGGAGATCAGGAAGTTAATCCTACAAGAGGCACATGATTCACCATATTCGATTCACCCAGGAAATACCAAGATGTATTTGGATTTGAAGAATACTTTACGGTGGACCGGAATGAAGAAGGACATTGCGAGTATGTAGCAGTTTGTGATGTATGTCAGAGGGTGAAGGCAGAACATCAGAAGCCAGCAGGATTGTTACAGCCATTGCCTATACCCAAATGGAAGTGGGATAAACTAGGTATGGATTTCATCACGGGATTGCCCAGGACTCGTTCAGGCTATGACTCGATTTGGGTGGTAGTCGATCGTTTGACGAAGGTAGCTCATTTCATTCCAGTAAAGACTACCTACAGCAGTGCCAAATTGGCTAAGATATACATGACCAGGATTGTATGCTTGCATGGAGTTCCGAGGAGTATCGTGTCGAGATAGAGGAACCCGGTTTACCTCAAAATTCGGGAAGCGATTGTACGAAACTTTGGGAACCAGGCTGGAGTTTAGCATGACTTTTCATCCACGCAGATGGACAAACCGAGAGAGTCAACTAGATTTTGGAGGATATGCTTAGAGCTTGTGCTTTGGATTATGGATCAAGTTGGGACGACAACTTGCCATATGCGGAGTTTTCTTACAACAACAGTTGTCAATCTAGTTTGAAGATGGCCCCTTTCGAAGCCTTGTACGGAAGGAGGTGCAGGACCCCGTTGTTGTGGGATGAAGTTGGAGACAGCCAGTTGTTTGGACCGGATTTGATTAAGGAGTGCGAGCGGAAAGTAAAGTTGATTCGCGATAGGCTCAAGGTAGCCTACCAAGACAGAAAAGTTATGCGGATTCAAAACGCAAGGAGGCGAGAATCTGAAGTCGGAGATGAGTTTATCTTCGTGTATCGCCACTTCGAGGAGTTAAGCATTTTGGTGTTAAAGGAAAGTTAGCGCCACGATTTGTAGGACCTTATCGTGTTTTGGAACGCAGGGGAGAAGTTGCGTACAAATTGGAACTACCCGAAGGATTTCAGGAGTTCATGATGTGTTTCATGTTTCTCAGTTGAAGAAGTGTCATGCAGAGATGGCCGATATACCACTGAGAGATACTGTGCCACTAGAGGCGATTCAGTTGAATGATGATTTGACCTACGAGGAGAAACCAGTCAAGATTCTGGAGTATGCCGGTAGTCACCGCAAAGAAGGTCATTAAGTTTTGCAAAGTTCATTGGAGCCACCACATCGAGGATGAAGCCACACGGGAGCGAGAGGAAGATTTGCTTAAGGACCACCTCACCTATTTTCTAGTTAACCCGAATCTCGAGGGCTAGATTCATCTTAAGGGTAGGTTTGTAACATCCCAAATTTTCAATTTGGAATGTTATACATAGAGCATCATTGCATATCATATTTTTGTTGCAATTTTGCTCGATCCTAGAAATTTTACACAACTCAAGGACCCACGGAGAGAGTTGGGGATTTCATTATTTTCATATTTGAGTTTTCTAAAATTTTGAAAATAGGATCATTTGATTTTAATTATTTTATCTTCAATTATTTCTACTATCAAAATATGAGAGAGGGAATAAAATGACTTTCCCAAAATAAAGAAATAATGAAGATTTAATAATAAAATCAAATAAGATTTTATTTTGGAGTTTTTCGCCATTTTATTTGAATTTAGGAAAAATAAGCGTTTTTCAAAATTGCATTTAGGCCCCAAATAAATGTTCATCTAGTCCGGCTTGATTTTAGAAGCCGGAGAAAATTTATTTCGGGATTTTTGGAGTCCGTTTAGTATTCCTTTTGTTTTTTTCTGCGTGTAATTATTAAAAAAAAAGCGAACCGCCTTTGGGCCGTGCCCGAGCGGGACTCCGCTCGGGGGCGCACTATATAAGCGCCACCCGGCGCCTCTAGGCCCCGCCCGCCCGCCCGAGCCCGGCCACGGCTCACCCAAAACCCTAACCCTAGCGAGATCCGCCCGCCGCCCGCCGTCACGAGCCTCGCCAGACTCCGCCGCCGCAGCCGCCGAGGTTCGCCGCCGCCTCGTTTTGCGTGCCGCTGGTTTTTTTTAACCGGGCGGGTTTTATTTCGATTTTTTTGTTTTTGTTTTTTTATTTTAGATCGGTTTTTTTTCCGGTTCGGTTAAATAGCGAACGTTCGTTCGTTCGTTTTTAACGAACGCGTTCGTCAGATTAGTTTAGTTAACGAACGTCCGTTCGTTAACCTGTTCGTCGTTTTTCTTTTTCTCGGATTTAATCCGCGATTTTTCTGATCGTGATTCTTGATCCGATTTTCGTTTTAGTATAACTTTTCGCTCGTTTATCGGAATAAGGCGATTCAAGCGCCTAGAGTTTCGTCTCGAAACCCTCTTTCCGAATAACCTACTTAAACAAGTTTTTGCTTCTGTAAAATTTGACTTAGATCCAGATTAGTAAAATGGAGTTGTTTTCTTCCGCCGTTTGACTTTCGTTGCTTCGTTTGATTTGATTCTTTTTGCAAACCGGAGTTCTTAAGTTGAACTATCTGGTTAGATCTATTTGAGATTTACCTGTGCGTTAGATGAGTACTTATTGTATGCTTGTTTGTTTGTCTGTGATAGAATACCCGGAGTGCGCCGCCTGTTACTTCGAGTCTCTAGGTTTCGCGGATCATCAGCAAGGCAAGTAACACTTTGATCATACCTCTTCTCATACCCAGTTTTATGCATTAGATCTATCCTCAAACATTGCATGATTAGGATCTAATTAAATTGTGGGTTTTGGGAAGTAGATTGAGGTAGTACCTATTACCTATTTTATTATCAAACCCTTGGGAGTTACTTCTACGTTTGCTTATTATGCCATGCTATGCTAGTAGATGTGGATTGGGTGAGTGTATCCATAACAGATGTGAGTTGGTTAAATTAATGGTTTATTTAAGGTGGCAACTTAAGCACACATCTGGGTGGATTGAGGCACCTGGTTTCCATCAGGACTTGCCTATATTTCTTCGGACCGCCACCCAGGCTCAAAGGGATCATGAGATTATTCAAACTAGAAACTTACGTGTGCAGCCACAAGCCATTATGGGCTCTGGCATAGTTGATTAAGTTGTGCGAACTCTTACGGGTAGACTAGCAGATGTAGGGGAAAGTAGGTGTACCGGTCTACCCACATGTAAGGTGCTAGTGCTTCTGAAAGACTATGTCTCGGTCATCCGTTTCTCAAACATCATGTAGTGCGAGAAATCCAACGGAGGAGATCAAGTCTTGTGGGGAAAAGTGCACAAACCTCTGCAGAGTGTATAAACTAATCATGGTTAGCCGTGTCCCCGGTTATGGACATCTTGAGTATCTAGTACTTGGATACCATGTGAATCTCATCATGTTACTTCTAATTAATATTGTTGGGTTTTTAATGGTACTTTTAATTGGGATTGAGAATGCTGTCAACCATTCTCAATGTTTCACAACCACCATGATAGTTAAATAAATTTATTCCTTTGCAGTAGGGAAAAATTGGCTTTATGCAAAACTGTAACCATAGAGCTTTCCACCAGCCAAATATGCATGTAGTGTAGGCTTATTATTCCATTATTTTCTATGTGTTACATTGCCAGCATATTCCATGTGCTGGCCCGTTTTCGGGCTGCAACGTTTCATGTTGGAGACTTTTCAGACGACGAGTAAGGTGCTTAGGTCGTGGGTCTATATTCAGTGATGCCGTTGGAGTTGATGGACTCGCTTACCTTCCAAGTCTTCCGCTGTTATCGTATTTAGATGGCCTTAAGCCATATTCATTTTATTAAGTTCTCTCTTGAGACATTCGATTGTAATAAGTGTGTGATTGCTACTCTGTTATAAATCCTTCGTGTACTGTGTGGTGTCAGCATTACTGATCCAGGGATGACACTGAGCACAGAGATCAGACTGTTTGAGGTCTGGTCGCTACAAAAAATGTGCAGCAAGTTGATGGAGTGACCTCTTATCATTCTATGATCACCTGACTTGGGCAGAAGTGTGTGCCTGAGGATCCAGTTGATTATGGGCAGTCCTGACAGCAAGTGTTTCACAGATCCAAACTGGTGAGTCTCAAGATCTGCATCAGGAATCTCCTTGTACATGCTAGCCATGGAGTTGTGATCCTTCTTCTTGGCATAGGCATCCAAGTCATCTTCTTGTTCTTCGGGGGCATTCATCAACTGAGCCCATTTTGCAATTGTTGACTGGTACCTTGTGCCTTCAGACATCCAGACAATCCTTCCATCTGGGTAGAAGTGAGCTGTGGAGTAGAACTGCATGATAAGCTCATCATTCCACTTTGTGAGCTTCTGAGCCACAAACTTATCAACTCCACAAGCCTTGAAACTATCATAGACTCCAGGATAGTGCTCTTCATTCTCCTTGATGTACTCCCAGTTGACCCATCTCATGTCACACACTATTGGCTTCTTGTCAAGCAGCACTATCTCATAGAAGTCCTGATGTTCCTTTGTATGGAACCTGTAATCCACAACAGTTCTTCTTCTGGTGGCATATGGATCTCACTCTCTCCATAGCCTCAATCCTGAACCCTTCCTTATCTTCATGTTCTCAGCTACTGGATGAACATCATTGTGATCTGGAATTTTTGGCTTCAACTTCCTCAAGACATGTGACTCATCTTCTTCTTCTTCCATTGCAGCTTCAGGCACTGGGGCCTTGTTCTTCTCTGCTGCTAGGATGTTCCTGGTGCTTCTCTTGGGTGCAGTTTTGGGTTTTGGAGCAGCTGCTTTGGGAGCTTCTTTGGTCTTAGATGCAGCAGATCTTATCTTATGGCATCTCCCATAAGCTTTTGTGTCTTAGGTGCTGGTGCAGCATCCTCTTCCTCTTCCTCTTCAGAGTCTCTCATCATAGAGGGCTTGCCAAGAACTCTGGCAGTGGTCTTCTTGACCCTCTCTTTCCTCTTCTTGCCATCTCCAGCTTCCTTGGGTTCAAGAGTGAACACCATTTTCTCACCTGTGGCAACTTTCCTTGGCTTAGACATTGGTTGTCTTCCTGCTGGCTTCTTGGTCTTCAGACCTGGCTTAGTTGCAGCAGCTGTGCCATATTCCTTTTTGAGCACTTTCTTCTTTGAGGTGGCTTCTTCCTCCTCAGCCACATAGTCCTCATCCTCTGAATCTGAGGTTCTCTTCTTTCTGGCCCTTGTGGCAGCCTTTGGCAAGTTGCTGGGTGTGCTCCTGCTTCCATCATCTGAGCTGCTAGAGGAACTAGTGCCCTCACTCATGTGAACCTGCTCCTCAGACTTGTTCTGACTGTCACTCTAATCTGGCATGATGCAAACACTGACAGCTGACCCTGTGAATAGATTATAGATGAGGTAGAGTGGATGAGCATCACAAAGTGCAGAGATTTTTGCAAAATAATGAATCAAAAACTTAGTTTTAGTTTTCCGCAGAAATCATTTCGGATCTACCGATTTGAAATCTCGGTGATACCGAAGCAGTTGTTTGGAACCTAAACTAGTGAACTCCGTCAGACCGAGTCACAGTTTGGTGGCACCGAGACTGCTTGGGTTTCACAAAGACTTGAACTCGATCACACCAATTTGCAATTCTCGGTCAGACCGAGAATCACATGTGCAATGGCCTGAGCCAAATCGGTGGAACCAATTTCATCAACACGGTCTGTCCGAGATGGTTTCGGCGGAAACCTAACCCTAAATTTTCAATCCACAACTAAACTACAGAGTGTTTTCATTGGATAGAGTGATCTCAATCGTGGCAAGATACATGGCAAAGCAATGTGCTGGGGAATCGGAGTGAGATCAGCACAAGGATCAAGTCCATACCCTAGTGCGGCGATGGACTTGCTACGGCGGCAATGGCGAAGACGATCCTGTTGACGGCAACGGAGACCAGCGACTGGAGGCGGCTGGCGACGAGGAGGACGATCCGGAGACCCACGGAGGCAGAGCATGCTGAGCGCGGGCGAAGAGGTTCGGAAAGTTTTCCAAATTTTGGCCCGTGGGTATAAATAGCCTCACCCTGTCGGTGTGACCGAGTGGAACAACTCGGTGGCACCGAGATGCATAACTGCAAGCACTTACTGCAACTCGGTGTGACCGAAAAGTTCAAATCGGTTGCACCGAGATTGAAAACCTAGATTGACTTAGTGATCTCGGTATGACCGAAATAGATGAATCGGTCAGACCGAAACACACAAAGAAGTTTTGGAAGTTTAAGTCTATGACGAATCGGGGACTCCGAGTGCTCCTCACACAGAGTGGTTTGAATCTGACTTGATCAAACTTTGTGATGCAGCATGAATAGAGTTTGAGACGAGAAGAGCATAGATAGCTAGAGAAGGTTCTTAGGCATTCTTGTCCATCCACTTGGCAAGAGAAAAAGAAACCAATCAATCAAAACTACAAGTGGATGTTCTCGAATGAGTAAATTATGCAACCAACATGCTCACACAATAAAATGGCAAATGAAATATGTGGCAAGGCATGCAGAACCAATTCTAGCATCTATCAAGCAATTGGCAATGACTAGGTCATCTATATATGAGTATATTGACTTAGGAGTCAAATGAGAACATTTGATCATAGGTCATACTTGTCGTTTAAGCACAAGTGGGGTTACCACTTTTACATAAAGCGTTGTTGTTTTCACACCATTAGAGTTGCTTTAGCTCAATTCTTAGAGTAAAGCTCCCCCTAGATGTGAGATCCCCCTAAGAGGGATGAACTAACCTTGGGTTTTGTCGATGATGACTTCATGCAGGTGTTGAAGATGTGGATGCTCAATGTTGATGTAGATCATTTGGAGCAATCCTTTAGAGTGAGTTGCACTTTCAATACTTTACACGGGTTTGTCCCAGAAGGAACAAACAAGGAATATCCATAGACATAGAGTGATGCATACACAAGATGATGTCTATGAAAGCATCTGGTTACCTTGTCCCTTGTCTTACCAACAAGAGGGTTTGTGACTCCTTGAACTAGTGCAAGATGTGGAAGTTGATTGCACTTGTTCTTGCCAAAATGATAAGAGTGAAGTATGTTGGCGGAGTCACCCTCAAGAACTCTCTAGTCCTTCTTCTTTTGGATCCACACCATCTTGATGTGAATCCTCGGGGTTGTAGTTGTACTTGATGAAGTAGAACTTGATGTAGTCTTGGGAACCCACTTGACCAAGGCCTTAGGAGCTTCTTCAAATGCATCAATTTTATCTTGAAGCTTATCCTTGCCTTTTTGCTTGTGGTCTTGTGGTGGAAGATCATCTTCAGCTTGTGTCCCTTTGAAAGAAGTAGGATCATACTTCTCTTGTTGAGGAACAAACTTCGTCTTGGGGTATTGATCTTCTTCCCACTCAACTCCATTGGCATTGAACTTTCGTTCAAAACCAACACCTTGGTTCTTCCAGTGCCTTCCTTGCTTGCGTACAATTTCCTCGAATTGCTTACTCCCAGCAAGGCTCTTGTAAACACCTTTCCCTATAATTCCCTTCAATAAGCTATTTTCTTGCTCAAGTGTAACTTGGCTAAGACAATCATTAGTGGAATCAAGAGAACTACTAGAAGCAACAACATTGGATTTAGCATGATTATTGTTACTACTAGAGGAAGAATCTTTCTTGTCCTTGTTACTAGACTTGACTTGAGGCATGTAAGTGGATAAGAGTAAACGCTTGGCAATGTAAGAAGAACTTTTCTTGCAAAGATCATCATTGGTTTCCTTGAAGAACTCATGCTCTTGCTCAAGATTGAGCTTCTCAATACGTAATTTCTCATGAGTCCTCAAAAGTTCTCGATGATCTCCTAAGATAGTTTCATGAGCTAACTTAAGAGTGTTTAGTTCTTTAATTAGAGACTCAATCTTCTCCTTATCATTTTCATTCGTTTCATCTTGATTAGCATGATTAATTGACGTTTCATCATAGTATTCATCACTAGAGTTGTCAACAATTACATAATCATCACCTAACAATTCATCTTCATCACTATTTAAATAAACATAATATTGGTTTGATACCTTTGGACCTTTGGCAATGAATCATCTTCCAATTCCTTCATTTGGTGAATCAAATATGTCGAGGAGTTGGTTGACACAAGAGCTAGACCGGCAACACCTTCATCTTGAGTATATTCGGAGTCGGAGTGATAGCTTCTCTCGGAGTGATTGTCGGAGTCGGAGCCCGATACCCATTCACCAACATGAGCTTGATATCTTCGTTTTGTGTAGCTCCTTGATGACTTGTCCTTCCTTTCCGAATCCTTTCTTCTCCGAGAGGGTCTTCGTTCATAACGATCATCCCTACTCCTTCTCTCCTTTGATGGTGATTCTTCTCTTCTACTCCTTCTTTTGGGAGAATCTTCTCTTCTTTTGTAGGGGGCCGTACACTCATTGGAGTAGTGTCCGGGTCTTCCACAATTGTAGCAATTACACTCTCTACTAGAAGATCTTTTGTCATTGTAGGAACTTGACTTGGAACTTCTCTCTTTTTCTTCTACTCTTGTAGAACTTGTTGAAGTTCTTCACCATTAGGCTCAATTCTTCATTGAAGGTTTGTTTCTCACTTGATGATGTGGGAGATTCACATGAGGCTTTGTAAGCACCACTTGACTTGTTATGGAGCTCCTCCTTATCCTTGAGTGACATATCATGAGCAACAATTCTTCCAATGACTTCCGTTGGCTTGAGATCTTTGTAACTGGGCTTCATCTGGATCAATGTGCATACGGTATCATATTTTCCATCCAAGGCTCTTAGGATCTTCTTGTTGATGAATTCGTCAGTCATCTCTTCACTTCCTAAGCCGGCAATCTCATTTGTTATGAGAGCAAGCCTAGAGTATATTTCAGCGACACCTTCACCATCCTTCATTTTGAACTTGTCAAGCTGACTTTGAAGCACATCCAATTTGGATTCCTTAACGGAGTCGGTACCTTCGTGCATATCAATCAAAGTATCCCAAATTTATTTTGCATTCTCAAGACGGCTAATTTTGTTGAATTCTTCGGGGCACAATCCGTTGAAGAGGATATCACAAGCTTGAGCATTGTATTGCAGCATCTTCAACTCTTCCGCCATAGCTTCACGGTTCTGTTCTCTCCCATCAAAGAATTCACCTTGCAAGCCAATACACACAATAGCCCAAACGACGGGGTTATGTCCAAGAATATGCATTTTCATCTTATGCTTCCAACTAGCAAAATTAGTACCATCAAAGTAAGGACCTCTACGGTGGTAATTTCCCTCACTAGACGCCATACTCTCCTAGGTTGTGAAACCAAGGCTATGACCACCAAAAGCTATGGAACTCAAAGCAAATGGAGACCAAAGCTCTGATACCACTTGTAGGATCGAAAGTATGTCTAGAGGGGGGTGATTAGACTACTTGACGAAATAAAAATCTAGCCTTTTCCAAATTTTAGTTCTTGGCAGATTTTAGCAACTTAGAACAAGTCAAGCAATCTTAACACAATTCAAGCAAACATGCAAAGAGTATATGAGCAGCGGAAAGTAAAGCATGCAACTTGCAAGAATGTAAAGGGAGGGTTTGGAGGATTCAAACGCAATTGGAGACACGGATGTTTTTGTCGTGGTTCCGATAGGTGGTGCTATCGTACAGCCACGTTGATGGAGACTTCAACCCACGAAGGGTAACGGTTGTGCGAGTCCACGGAGGGCTCCACCCACGAAGGGTCCACGAAGAAGCAACCTTGTCTATCCCACCATGGTCGTCGCCCACGAAGGACTTGCCTCACTAGCGGTAGATCTTCACGAAGTAGGCGATCTCTTTGCCCTTACAAACTCCTTGGTTCAACTCCAAAATCTTGTCGGAGGCTCCCAAGGGACACCTAGCCAATCTAGGAGACACCACTCTCCAAGAAGTAACAAATGGTGTGTTGATGATGAGCTCCTTGCTCTTGTGCTTCAAATGATAGTCTCCCCAACACTCAACTCTCTCTCACATGATTTGGATTTGGTGGAAAGAAGATTTGAGTGGAAAGCAACTTGGGGAAGGCTAGAGATCAATATTCATATGGTAGGAATGGAATATCTTGGTCTCAACACAAGTGTAGGTGGTTCTCTCTCAGAAAATGTAGATTGGAGCTGTAGGTTCGTTCTGATGGCTCTCTCCACGAATGAAGAGGAAGTGGATGGGTATTTATAGCCTCCACACATAATCTAACCGTTACACACAACTTGCCAAACTCGATGGGACCGAATTCATAAACTCGGTCGGACCGATTCAGCAAATCTAGTGACCGTTAGGATTTTCGATGGGACCGACATGCAACTCGGTAGGACCGATATGGTTAGGGTTAGGGCATAACGTAATCTTGGTGAGACCGATTACAAAAACTCGGTGAGACCGATTTTGGTAATAAGCTAACCAGAGAGTTGGTCAGGTAAACTCGGTGGGACCGATTCGCTCATTTCGGTGAGACTGAAATGTTACAAAAGGGAAACAGAGAGTTTACATTGCAATCTTGGTGGGACCGATCGCTCATCTCGGTGGGACCGAAACATTACGAAGGGAAACAGAGAGATTACAATCCCATCTCGGTGAGACCGAGATCCCTATCGGTGAGACCGATTTGCCTAGGGTTTGTGGCAGTGGCTATGACATCTGAACTCGGTGGCGCCGGATGGAAAGAATCGGTGGGGCCGAGTTTGACTTTTGGTTTGGGTCATATGTGGATGTGAGAAAGTAGTGGAGGGCTTTGGAGCATATCACTAAGCATTTTGAGCAAGAGCTTCATTAAGCAACACCTCATCCCTCCTTGATAGTATTGGCTTTTCCTATAGACTCAATGTGATCTTGGATCACTAAAATAGAAAATGTAGAGTCTTGAACTTTTGAGCTTGAGCCAATCCTTTTGTCCTTAGCATTTTGAGGGGTCCACTTTTCTCATCCATGCCATGCCAATCATTGAGCTTTCCTGAAATATTAGTCTTGAAATAGTATTAGCTCAATGAGCTATATGTTGTTAGGAATTACCAAAACCACCTAGGGATAGTTGCACTTTCAGAAAACGTGGGAAAACACAAGAGGATCTCTCAGACCAACAAGATATAGTCACACAAATGCTAGATACAAGTACACATAGAGATCACATGGTCCAGAACCAACAAGGGACTATACATAGGGTAATCGGTTCTTCTCCAAGAGGAGGTCTTGATGGGGCCACCCAAGATGGGGGTCTTGAATCCAACATGGATCTTATCCGTAGAGGGGCCGCGGTCTCTCTCAAGGAGTAGATTCGTATGGATGAGCAAAGCTCTATCTCACATATGAGCTAAACCAATGCTGACCCTAATTCGGAGGTAGGGGACGAGTACTTATAGTCCAAGGGGTAAGTTGCGGGTTACACGGGTCGTTAACCCTTTCACTGCACACAGGCAGGCCGGTAGTACCGGTCATGAGGGCGGTTCTTCCGCTTGGAGCTCAGGTACTGGTTCCTGGAGGTGTTTCCGAAGGTGCTCAGCGGTTGTATCGGTGCATGGGGCGGTTGTACCGGTCTTTTGGCTGTTACCTGTATAAACCGGGGCTGTACCAGCCTTGCACCGCTCGATTACAGAAGGTTGACCGGTAGTAGGGCGGTAGTTGGGCAGTTGTACCGGTATTTCTGCGTTGGGAAGATGTTCTTCATGCTCTTGATGTCCATCTTGCATCGTAACTTCTCCTTGGTTGCTTACATGGTACATAAGCACACAAAGCATCTCCGTTTCAGGTAGTAGCCATGTCTCAAGTGGATCAAAGGGAAGTTCAACAAGGAGAGAGTTAACCTCGTCCTCGATGGCTCTCGCACGGGCTCTTGTCATTGGTCCAAGTGGTGTCGTGGGAGATGTAGGTAGGTCCATGGGGATGGCCTTGGGATGCTCCGCATCATCTCCTGATAGAGGCAAAGGTGTCCCGTCTTTCGATGAGATGGTGGCTATCGTTTTGGAGGAAGTCGACTTTGACGATCCGACTACGAATGTGCGAGGACGTCGCGCCTTAGCAATCGCTAAACCAACTCCGAGAGGTTATTGACCACGCCGGAGCACGATCAACCTGACCACGAAGGTCTGTTTCCTGCAGGCAAACGAAGAACAAGCAAGAAACTAAGATTGCAATCTGGATATTGTGAATATAAGAGGAAAGCTTTATTGATCAAGGTGAGGTTCTGAGACGCCTTTGTCTGGTCCTTGAACACAAATGAAGTACACGGAGTCGCAGCTATGGCGAAATTTAATCTAAACAAAACCCAAAGTCTAAACGACGCCCTAAGGCTGTATATATGGAGGAAGAGGGGGGAATTTCGTGGACCTTGGAGGAGGGGTCGGAAACCAACCCTAACTCTTGTTTCCCCACACATACGGATTCTAAAAACACCCTATATTGAAGTATTTCAAAATTACATGGGCCTGGCCCAAAAATAAGGTGACACAGCACCTAGAATAGCCTCTGGACGAAAATTATGAAGTGGCATCTTGTATATTTCGTCCAAGGCTTCAAGCACTCATTATGGTGGCTTCAAAGTCTTGAAATCATCACTTGAAACTATGTTCTTGTCTCCCTTGCACATGCCATCAACTCCATGCTTGTTCTTGCTCCAATGTTCATCCTTCCCCAAGCTAGGCCCTTCATTTGTAAGCAAAACAAATGCATCCAATTTAGGTAGCATCATATTCTCATGCACATTAGAATCACTACCAAGAAACGAAAGTACCTGGTAATTTAATTGGCGTGCGCGAGCTCTAGTAATCGGTCCAGTATGTATAGTAGCAGGGGCTGTGGGTGTAACAATGGTATTGATGTCCTCATCATCCTTCCTTCTTGAAATGAAGTCATCCTCGACGGAAGCTCATCTTCCTCACCCAAATAAGGCTTCAAATCTGCAATGTTAAAAGTGGGACTAACCCCAAAATCTGCAGGCAGCTCAAGTTTATATGCATTATCATTTATTTTCTCTAACACCTTAAATGGACCATCAGCACATGGCATTAGCTTTGATTTGCGCAAATCAGGAAATCTATCCTTACGCAAATGTAACCAAACAAGATCTCCAGGTGCAAAGACAACACGTTTTTTTACCCTTATCTCCAGCAAGTTTATATTTAGCATTCATATGCTCAATGTTTTCCTTAGTTAACTCATGAATTTTTAAGATCAATTCAGGACGTTGTTTAGCATCAAAATTAACCTTCTCCGAAGATGGAAGAGGTAACAAATCAATAGGTGCACGAGGTAGGAAACCATACACAATTTCAAAAGGGCACATCTTATTAGTAGAATGCAATGAACGATTATAAGCAAATTCAATACGAGGAAAGCATTCTTCCCACATTTTCTTATTATTCTTCAAAACAGCCCTAAGCATGGTAGACAATGTTCTATTGACTACTTCAGTTTGACCATTAGTTTGGGGGTGACAAGTAGTACTAAAAAGCAGTTTAGTCCCCAACTTTGCCCATAAACATCTCCAAAAGTGGCTAAGAAATTTAGTATCACGATCTGAAATAACAGTATTTGGCACACCATGCAAGCGAATAATTTCACGAAAGAACAAATCAGCAACATTAACATCATCATTGCTTTTATGACATGGTATAAAGTGTGCCATTTTCGAAAATCTTTCCACGACAACAACTATGCTATCCCTCCCCTTCTTTGTTCTAGGTAAACCTAAAACAAAGTCCATAGATATATCCTCCCAAGGAACACTAGGTACAGGCAAAGGCATATATAAACCAAGATGAATGAGTCGTGACTTAGCTTTTTGACATGTAGTGCAGCGAGCAACAAAACGCTCAACATCCCGTCTCATCTTTGGCCAAAAGAAATGTGTAACAAGTACGTCCTCCGTCTTCTTCACGCCAAAGTGACCCATTAATCTTCCTCCATGCGCTTCCTGCAACAACAAAAGACGAATAGAGCTAGATGGAATGCGTAGCTTGTTAGCACGGAACACAAAGCCATCGTTAATAACGAACTTGTTCCGTGTTCTTCCTTCTTTATAATTCTGCATTACATCTTTAAAATCAGCAGAATGCACATATTGATCTTTGATGGTCTCCAAACCAAATATTTTGAAGTCAAGTTGTGAAAGCATAGTATAGCGACGAGACAATGCATCAGCAATAACATTTTTACCCTTCTTGTGTTTAATGACATAAGGGAAAGTCTCAATGAATTCAACCCATTTAGCATGTCTACATTCAGTTTAGCTTGACTTTTAATATGTTTCAAAGATTCATGATCAGAATGTATAACAAATTCTTTGGGCCATAAATAATGCTTCCATGTCTCTAAAGTCCGAACAAGAGCATATAATTCTTTATCATAAGTAGAATAATTCAGACTAGGCCCACTCAATTTTTCAGAAAAGTATGCAACAGGTTTGCCATCTTGTAAGAACACACCTCCTAATCCAATTCCACTAGCATGACATTCAAGCTCAAAAGTCTTATTAAAATCAGGAAGTTGGAGTAAAGGAGCATGTGTCAACTTATCTTTCGATACCGTGAAGGCTTCTTCCTGTGCGGTACCCCATACAAAAGGCACATCCTTCTTTGTAAGCTCATTGAGAGGTGCAGCAATTGTGCTAAAATCTATCACAAAATGCCTATAGGAACCAGCGAGTCCAAGAAAACTCCTCACTTGTGTGACCGTTTTGGGCCGCGGCCAACTCTCAATAGCTTCAGTTTTGGCTTTATCAACTTCAATTCCCTGTGGAGTAACAACATAGCCAAGAAAAGATACTCGGTCGGTGCAAAAAGTGCACTTCCCAAGGTTACCAAACAAACGTGCATCACGTAGAGCAATAAAAACAACATGTAAATATTCCAAATGTTCTTCCAGTGATTTGCTATAAATCAGTATATCATCAAAATAGACTACCACAAATCGTCCAATGAAAGCACGTAAACTTCGTTCATTAGTCTCATGAAAGTACTAGGTGCATTAGTTAAACCAAAAGGCATGACTAACCACTCATATAAACCAAACTTAGTTTTAAATGCTTTTTTCCATTCATCTCCCAATTTCATACGAATTTGATGGTATCCACTACGCAAATTAACTTTGGAGAATATGGTAGAGCCACTCAATTCATCCAGCATATCATCTAGCCTAGGAATAGGATGACGATAATGAATAGTAATATTATTAATGCCTCTACAATCAACACATATACGCGACGTACCATCCTTTTTTGGCACTAGTACAATAGGAACAACACAAGGACTAAGAGATTCGCGTATATAACCTTTGTCGAGCAGCTCCTATACTTGACGCATAATCTCCTTCGTCTCCTCTGGATTGGTACGGTATGGTGCACGGTTGGGGTAGCGATGCACCGGGAATTAAGTCAATTTGATGCTCAATCCCTCGAATAGGTGGTAATCCCGGTGGCACGTCTTGTGAGAAGACGCCCGTGAACTCTGCAAAATGTTAGTGACAGCAGGGGGCAAAGAGGAAGGCACGTCCTTGAATGAAAATAATGCCTCTTTGCACACAAAAGCATAGCAAACAGATTTGCTAAAATCTAGCTCATCAATATCAGATTTGGTGGCAAGTAAGCATGCACTTTTCAATTTAATTTCAGAAGCAACACTAGATGGTTTATTATTAGGCTTCATTTTTGCTCAAATTCTTTTGCCACAATCTGATTTTCACTCATATTTTTATCCTGTTTTGCTTTATTAGCTCTATTAATATCATCTTTCAAAATGGAATCAGGAGTCATAGGAAGCAAAGTAATATTTTTATCCTTATGAACAAGAGTATACTGATTGTTTCTACCATGGAGTACATAATTTTTATCAAATTGCCATGGTCTACCAAGTAATAAGGAACATGCTTGCATAGGTACCACATCACAATCAACATAATCAGCATAGGTAGAGATACTAAAATGCACACGAACAGTACGTGTTACCTTAACCTTGCCGCTGTTGTTGAACCATTGGATGTAGTACGGATATGGATGTGGTCTTGTGGTGAGAGATAGCTTCTCCACCATCTCCATGCTAGCCAAGTTGTTGCTGCTCCCTCAATCTATGATGATGCGAATAGAACGTTCCTTCACAACTCCCTTTGCATGGAACAAATTATGCCTCTGATTTTGCTCAGCTTGTGTAACCTGCACACTCAAAACATGTTGAGCAACCAAACATTCATACCTGTTAGCATCTTCAGGAGCCATGTATTGCGTCTCATGATCAGAGTCATCTCCACCATGTTCTTCACGTGTAATAAGAGCCAAAGTCTCCTCATCATAGTCACTAGTGGACTCATACCCACCATCCTTAGTAGCAATCATCACACACTGAGATTTGCATTCTCTCGCATAATGACCTCTTCCCTTACAACGGCGACAAATAATATCACTTGTGTGCCCTTTTGATGCCATGGAAGAAGAAGGGCTCTGTGCAGGCCCGACAGGTGTGCTCTTGGTAGATAGTGGTGGTTGTGCCTGCTGTCTTGTATCACGGTTGGAGGTGGCACCTGATGGAGGTGATGATGCAGTGGAAGTAGAGGATGCACGTGGTGTCCATGAGGAAGGTCGACCTGCAGAAAAGTTAGTTCACGCCAATGTCTGTCGATCCTGCACTTCACATTCAGCTTTACAAGCAAGATGGAATAAACGAGTGATATTATTATACTCCTTATACCAAAGAATGGTCTGAATCTCTCTATTTAATCCACCCATAAGACGTGCAAGCATAGCTTCATTATCCTCAACAATACCACATATAATCATGCCAGTTTGTAATTCCTGATAATATTTCTCTACATAATTTTTTCCTTGTCTTAAACACTGCAATTTTTGAAGTAATTCACGTTGATAATATGGTGGAACCCAACGAGTACGCATAGCAGATTTCAAAGCAGCCCAAGTAGTTGGAATATTATTCGGATATAATCTACGATGTTCAGGCCACCACACACAAGCAGAACTAGTGAAAGCACAAAGTGCAGCAGCAAAACGTCTTTCCTCGGGATATTCTAAACATGTAAAACGTTGTTCGGTTTCTAACTCCCAAGTAAGATATATATCAGGAACATATCTACCCTCAAATGGTGGAATGTTCAATTTCAGTTTAGGAAGATGGTTATGATCTCGTACCTGAGCTGGTAATGCAGCCCTACCATTTCGATTATTTGCATGTGGACGACTAGGTGTTGGTGGTTGCACGTAGTTCTGATTTTGATCAACTTCATCCTGGTAATCTCCCGCATAATCATCCTCCTCCTCATCAACAGCAGGAGCCACAGAAGTATCAACAGCAACACCAACAGTTTGGCCAGGCTCAAGAGGGACACGGCTCTCTCGGCGGAGGGCTGTTTTGCGACGTGGAGGTAGTCGTTGTTGTTGTTGTTATTGTTGTTGTTGTTGTTGTTGTTGTTGTTGTTGTTGTTGTTGTTGTTGTTGTTGTTGTGGCAGAGGTGCGGCAGGTGCGGCCGGTGGTGGTTGTGGAAGACATGCAAGCACTTCATTAAATTTCTTATCGAGCTTTGTTTGGAACGTCTTCTCAAAGCCAGATATCTTATCCATGGCCTCTTCAAAATTGTTCAGCACATCTTGCACCTGTTCAGTCATCATTTGCTGAAATTTATGATGCAACTCCTTATTCGTCATGTTCTCCCAGTCAGTTTCATCGACTTGTGATTCTGCCATGGTTAGCAGCAATAGAAACACACAAGAATATGATCCTACATACTACTAGAAAATGATGGTGGTGGGTGTCACAAATCCGTCAAGCAAATCTCAAATTCTTTCCAGTTCTTACCCAGCAGCAGGCGGTGATCAGCAACCGTTGTAGTCAAAACTCTCAAAGCTTGGATAGAGCGATTACCAGGGAGAGTCAAACGCACGACATAGATGTATGTGGAGCTGGGAAGGCTTATAATATGGCAGCAAAAATGGTCAGCAATAATCAATTCAGATATGCAAAATTGAATAAACGCCAACGAAGGTACTGTGCCGGTCCTAGGCTAGACCGAGCTAGAGACGCGAGCCTAGAACACTAATAAAATCATGCCACTGCACGTAAACAAGGGAGGAGCACACTATGATTTTTTTTTCTTCTTTTTTTCATTTTTTTGCACTTTTTTGTCCTCTTTTTTTTGCTCCGCAACAGTTTTTTTTTGAGAAAGTCTACAAATGGCCTAAAAACTGCCTAGCCAGAATTTTCCAGACTGAGTTTTTTCTTAAACTGGAACTATTTTTCTACTGCCGGTAGCACGGAATTTCGGGAGTCCGACTTGGTCACGACTCGGAGTATGGCGTCATCTCGAAATCTAAAACAAAGCAACAATTACTGGACTCGGACTAGGACTGGTGGCGGAGATGAATCTGGTGGAAACTCAGACTGGTGGTGGATATATGCAGGGCGGTGGAACACGGACTGGTGGCGAATCTGTGATGGAGGTGGACTCGGATTAGCGTGATGGCGGTGGATATGTGGTATATGGTAGCAGCGATGACGATGGTGGTATATGGCAGCGGTGATGAATATGGTGGTATATGGCAGCGGTGATGATGATGGTGGTATATGGCAGCGGTGATGACGATGGTGGTATATGGCAGCGGTGATGACGATGGTGCGGCGTCGGCGTGACAACTTGTGAACAGAACTCGAAACTCTAAAGTACTAGATGCTAAGACCAGCAACTTGACATGATGATGCAACCGCAAATTCAACAAAGCAAATACAGAAAAGATTATGCAAAGGCTCAGATTGGTTCGGATAAGATGAACTAACCCTAATTTTTTTTGGCTTTTTCGTGGACTATAGGTATGAAGAACAGACTGGATCTAAACTAAGAAAAACTGTAAAATCTCACCGAGCAACCTGGAAATCTGATACCACTTGATAAAGGCAAAGGTGTCACGTCTTTTGATGAGATGGTGGCTATCATTTTGGAGGAAGTCGACTTTGACGGTCCGACTACGAACGTGCGAGGACGTCGCGCCTTAGCAATCGCTAAACCAACTCCGAGAGGTTATTGACCACGCCGGAGCACGATCAACTGACCACGACGGTGCATTTCCTTCGCAGGCAAACGAAGAACAAGCAAGAAACTAAAATTGCAATCTGGATATTGCGAATATAAGAGGAAAGCTTTATTGATCAAGCTGGGGTTCTGAGACGCCTTTGTCTGCTCGTTGAACACAAACAAAGTACGCGAAGTTGCAGCTATGGCGAAATTTAATCTAAACAAAACCCAAAGTCTAAACGATGCCCTAAGGCTGTATATATGTAGGAAGAGGGGGGAATTTCGTGGCCCTTGGAGGAGGGGTCCGAAACTAACCCTACTCTTGTTTCCCCATACATACGGACTCTAAAAACAGCCTATATTAAAGTATTTCGAAATTACATGGGCCTGGCCCAAAAATAAGGTGACGCGACACCTAGAATAGCCTCTGGACGAAAATTATGAAGTGGCATCTTGTATATTTCGTCCATGGCTTCATGCACTCATTATGGTGGCTTCAAAGTCGTGAAATCATCACTTGAAACTCTGTTCTTGTCTCCCTTGCGCATGCCATCAACTCCATACTTGTTCTTGCTCCAATGTTCATCCTTCCCCAAGCTAGGCCTTTCTCATTTGTAAGCAAAACAAATGTATCCAATTTAGGCAGCATCATATTCTCATGAACATTAGAATCATTACCAAGAAACGAAAGTACCTGGTAATTTAATTGGCGTGCGCGAGCTCTAGTAATCGGTCCAGTATGTATAGTAGCAGGGGCTGTGGGTGTAACAATGGTATTGATGTCCTCATCATCTCCCCTCCCTTGGGAAAGATCCGACGTCGGATCGAAATCCTCATCACCATGGTACGGGGAGAGATCTTTGACGTTGAAGATATCACTCACGGAGTACTTGTCGCGTGGGATGTCGATCTTGAAGGCGTTGTTGCTGTAGCGTGCAAGTACCTTGAAGGGTCCATCGGCTCGTGGTAGAAGTTTGGACTTGCATTCGTTGGGGAAGCGGACCTTGCGAAGGTGTAGCCACACAATATCTCCAATGTTGAATATCATGGGTTGCTTGTTGACGTTGAGCTTGGTCGCGATACGTTGTACTTGGCGCTCGATGGTGTGCCTTGTATCTTCATGCATCTTCTTGAGGTAGTTGACTCGGGCACTCGCGTCCATATTTGTGCGCTCTTATAGTGGTAGAGGAAGAATGTCCAATGGTGACAATGGGTTGAAGCCATAGACGACCTCGAAGGGGAACTTGCCGGTAGTCTTATGTCTTGCACGATTGTAGGCATACTCGGTGACAGGTAGGCACTCCTCCCACTCCTTGATGTTCTTGTTTATCAATACGCGTAGTAGAGTGGAGAGTGTACAGTTTGTCACCTCCGTTTGGCCATCGGTTTGTGGATGGTATGCCATGGAGAATAGTAGCTTGATTTCGAGCTTGGCGCATAAGGTCTTCCAAAAGTAACTCAAGAACTTGACGTCGCGGTCCGAGACAATTGTCTTTGGCACTCCATGTAGGCGCAAGATTTTCCCTACAAAATAAATTTGCAACATGTGAAGCATCGTCTATCTTGTTGCATGGTATGAAATGTGCCATTTAGAGAATCGATCCACAACAACAAACACGGGATCCTTCCCATTTCTATTCCTAGGCAAACCAAGCACAAAATCCATGCTAATATCTTCCCATGGTTTATATGGAATTGGAAGTGGCATGTAAAGGCCATGAGATTGAGCTTCAGACTTAGCTTTGTGACATGTAGAGCATCGGTTGGTGAAGCGGTTGACGTCGCAAAACATCTTTGGCCCAAAATAGTTCTTGGAGAGCGTAGCAAGTGTCTTGTTGCGTCCAAAGTGTCCCATTAGGCCTCTGCCATGAGATTCTTGCAAAAGCAACAAACGAAGAGAAGACTCGGGGATGCATAGTTTGTTAGCTCTCATAAGATAAACATCTTTGATGTAATAGCAAACCCAAGATGTATGCGTCAAACATTTGGCATATGGGATAGAAAAAGTAGGATCATTCATATACATGTCTTTTATGTGCTCAAAGCCAATGAAATTCAATTCAAGTTGAGTAACAAGCATGCATATACGGGAAAGTGCATCCGCCACAACATTTTCCTTAGCTTTGATATACTTGATAACATAAGGAAATGACTCTATAAATTCACTCCATTTGGCATGACGCTTGTTCAACTTAGTTTGACCCTTAAGATGTTTAAGCGTTTCATGATCGGTATGGATGATAAATTCATGAGGGCGAAGGTAATGTCCCCATTCATGCAAAACTCGCACTAAAGCATATAGCTCTTTGTCATAGATGGGGTAATTGAGTTGCGCTCCGGAGAGTTTCTCACTAAAGTATGCTATGGGGCGCTACTCTTGTGTTGACACAACTCCTGTGCCATTACCACTAGCATCGCAATGAATTTCAAAGGGTTTGTGAAAGTTGGGTAATGCAAGCACGGGAGCATGAGTAAGAAAATTCTTAATCTCATTGAATGCGCTATCTTCATATGGTCCCCAAACAAATGGTGCATTCTTCTTGCTCAAATCATGTAAAGGAGACGCAATAGTGCTAAAATCCTTCACAAATCTACGGTAGAAACCGGCTAAACCAAGGAAACTATGCACTTGTTGCAAATTGGTTGGTTGGGGCCAAGTTTTAATAGCATTGATCTTAGATTCATCGACATGAACACCCTTAGAAGATACTACAAAACCCAAGAAAACAAGCTTATGAACGCCAAAAAGGCATTTTTCCATATTAGCATAAAGGCGCTCTTTTCGAAGAGTTTGTAACACGGTGCGAAGGTGGGTGACATGCTCTTTGAGAGATTTGCTAAACACAAGGATATCGTCGAAGTAGACAACAACAAATGCACCAATATAAGGGCGAAACACATAATGCATAAGACACATGAAAGTACCGGGTGCTTCCGATAAACCCATAGGCATTACTAACCACTCATACAAACCAAACTTTGTTTTGAAAGCGGTTTTCCATTCATCACCCTCTTGTATGCATATATGATAGTAACCACTTTTAAGATCAATTTTGGAAAAGATAGTGGCACCGCTAAGTTCATCTATCATATCATCAAGGCGTGGAATGGGGTACCTATAGCGAACGGTAATAACATTGATAGGTCTACAATCGGAACACATGCGAAAGCTACTGTCTCCTTTTGGCACAGGAATGACCGGGGCGACAGAAGGGCTCAAACTTTCACGCACATGTCCATGGTCTATGAGATGTTTTACTTGCCTTTGTATTTCTTGGGTTTCTTCGGGGTTGACACGGTATGGGGCCTTATTTGGGAGAGGTGCTCCGGGGATGAGGTCGATGCGATGCTCAATGCCTCGTAATGGAGGTAGACCCGGAGGTAGCTCGTTGGGGAAAACATCTTGGATTTCCTGCAATAGAGAAGATAACACCAAAGGTAGATTGTGAGAGGTGTTAGTTTTTGGTGCCTCGTCCTTGCACAAAATGACATAGTGCATGACACTTGATGGGTTCTCTTACACTTGTCTCATCTCACGTTTGGTGGCAAAGAGGACTAATTTCTTCTTATCGCTCATCGTGGAGGCACTCAATTTGGGCTTGTGGCGCTCACTCTCTTTTTGGTGGTTCACTCTCTCACTATTCTCTCGACGATGGGTTGCTTGCTTGTCGGCGATCACTTGGCTTGGAGACATGGGTCATAGCACGTACTCCTTTCCTTTCATCTTGAAGCTATAGTGGTTTGTACGGCCGTTGTGGATGACACCTCGGTCATATTGCCATGGCCGTCCAAGAAGGAGGTGGCAAACGGTCCTCGGGAGGACATTACACACCAAAGTGTCTTTGTAGGCTCCGATTTTGAAAAAACTTTTACCCTATGCTCGACTTGGATAGTGCCGGTGTCGCTTAGCCATTGAACCTTGTAGGGGTGCGGGTGCTTCATCTTGACCAATTGAAGCTTGGAGCATAGTTCTTCACTTGCTAGGTTATGGCAACTCCCTCCATCGATGATGACCTTGACGGACCTTCCATTGATGCCAGCCTTGGTGTGGAAGATATGGCATTTTTGGTCTTCATCTTGTTGATGTTGAAGAGTCAAGACCTTGGATACAACGAGAGATGGGCTCGAATCTTCGTCGACAATAGTAAAGTACCGGTCGTCCGAGGGCTCGCAGAGGTCCGGACGTCCGTAGATCTTCGGATTTCTGTAGATTAGGTTATGTTGCCACGTCATCGGACGTCTGTAGGTGTCCGGTGGTCCGGTCACCGGTCCTTCGGTCTGCCTTGGACTTCCGCTAATTTCATTCTGTTGGCATAGCATCGGTCGTCCGGAGGGGTTCGGTCGTCCGGAGCCTAGGAGTCATCGAACATCCGGTCCTGAACGGTCGTCCGGAGCCTGGGAGTCGTCGAACGTCCGGTCCTGAACGGTCGTCCGGTCGCTGTAGTGGTTGCAGGCCTGAGTTCCTTGGGCTATTGCGACCTCCAGGGGTCGGACATCCAGGATGGGCCGGTCATCCGGAGCCTTTAGCTTCCGTGGCAGCTCTTCTTCCTCTCCTTCGCGCTTGGTGCCCTCGCCGTCTTGTCCAATGGATGTAGATGTTCCATGGCTTTCCTCCAAGTACCTGAGCACACATAGTGTTTCCGTTTGAGGTAGTAGCCATGTCTCATGTGTTGAAAGTGGTAGTTCGGAAAGGAGCAAGTTCACCTTATCTTCGATAGCCTTTGCCCGGGCTCTTGTCATTGGTCCAATTGAAGTCATAGGAGATGTAGATGCATCCATGGGGATGATTATGGGATGGTCCGCATCATCTCCCCTCACTTGCGAAAGACCCGACCTCGGATCGAAATCTTCATCACCATGGTAGGGCGAAAGATCTTTGATGTTGAAGACGTCGCTCACGTTGTACTTGTCGCGCAGGAGGTCGATCTTGCAAGCGTTGTTGTTGTAGCATGCTAGCACCTTGAAGGGTCCATCGGCTCATGGTAGAAGTTTGTACTTGCGCTCGATGGGGAAGCGGTCTTTGCGAAGGTGTAGCCACACAAGATCGCCGATGTTGAATATCATGGTTCGCTTGTTGACGTTGAGCTTGGTCGTGATTCGTTGTACTTGGCGCTCGATGGTGTGCCTAGTATCTTCATGCATTTTCTTGAGATAGCTCACTTGGGTGCTCGCGTCCATGTTGATGTGCTCTTGTAGTGGTAGAGGAAGAATGTCCAATGGGGACAATGGATTGAAGCCGTAGACGACCTCAAAAGGGGACTTGCCGGTAGTCGAATGTCTTGCACGGTTGTAGGCGTACTCAGTGATGGGTAGGTACTCCTCCCACTCCTTGATGTTCTTCTTGATTAGCACGCGGAGAAGAGTGGAGAGCGTGCGCTTTGTCACCTCCATTTTTGTGGATGGTATGCCGTGGAGAATAGTAGCTTGATTCCGATCTTGGCACATAAGGTCTTCCAAAAGTAACTCAAGAACTTGACGTCACGGTCCGAGACAATCGTCTTTGGCACTCCATGAAGTCGCAAGATTTCCCTACAAAAGAGATTGGCAACATGTGAAGCATCGTCTAACTTGTTGCAAGGAATGAAATGAGCCATTTTGGAGAATCGGTCCACAACAACAAAAACGAAATCCTTGCCATTTCTAGTTCTAGGCAAACCAAGTACAAAATCCATGCTAATATCTTCCCATGGTTGATACGAATTGGAAGAGGCATATATAGGCCATGAGATTGAGCTTTAGACTTAGCTTTACAACATGTAGAGCATCGGTTGGTGAAGCGGTTGACATTGCGGAACATCTTGGGCCAAAAATAGTTCTTGGAGAGTGTAGCAAGAGTCTTGTCGCGTCCAAAATGTCCCACTAGTCCTCCTCCATGAGATTCTTGCAAAAGCAACAAACAAAGAGAAAACTCGGGGGTGCAGAGTTAGTTAGCTCTCATAAGATAACCATCGTTAATGTAATAGCGTTCCCAAGATGGATGCGTCAAGTACTTTGCATAAGGAATAGCAAAAGTAGGATCATGCGCATATAAGTCTTTTATGTGCTCAAAGCCAATGACATTCAATTCAAGTTGAGTAACTAGCATGCATATACGGGAAAGCGCATCCGCCACAACATTTTCCTTGTCTTTAATATACTTGATTACATAAGGAAAAGACTCAATAAATTCACTCCACTTTGCATGACGCTTGTTCAACTTAGTTTGACCCTTAAGGTATTTAAGTGTTTCATGATCGGTATGGATGATGAAATCATGAGGGCGGAGATAATGTTCCCATTCACGCAAAATTCGCACTAAAGAATATAGTTTCAGATGTAAATGTTCAGCAAATATTTCTTTCAGCATGTTTGCGATTTAGCAAACAACTTAAATTTCTGTCGACGCATCAAAGCTGTTGTTTTCACACACTTCATTCATCATTTGCCTTTGATGGCTCACTATCTCACCCTTGCGCTCACATGGCACACCTCTTTGCTTTTCATGGCTTTCACTTCTCGACACAGCTTTCTTTATCATGGTGTTTTTTCCATCGATGATGACCTTGACGGACCTTCCATTGATGTCGGACCTTCCACACCAAGGCCGGCATCAATGGATGGTCCGTCAAGGTCATCATCGATGGAGGGAGTTGACATAACCTCGCAAGTGAAGAACTATGCTCCAAGCTCCAATTGGTCAAGATGAAGCACCTGCACCCATACAAGGTTCAATGGCGGTTTACACCGGCACCATCCAAGTCGAGCATAGAGTACAAGTTTCTTTCAAGATCGGAGCTTACGAAGACACTTTGGAGTGTGATGTCCTCCCAATGACCGTTTGCCACCTCCTTCTTGGACGGCCATGGCAATTTGACCGAGGTGTCATCCACAACGGGCGTACAAACCACTATGGCTTCAAGATGAAAGGAAGGGAGTATGTGGTACGACCTATGTCTCCAAGCCAAGTGATCGCCGACAAGCAAGCCACCCATCGTGGAGAGAATAGTGAGAGAGCGAACCACCAAAAAGAGAGTGAGCGCCACAAGCCAAAATTGAGTGCCTCCACGATGAGCGGCAAGAAAAACTTAGTTCTATTTGCCACCAAACGTGAAATGAGAGAAGTGCGTGAGAACCCATCAAGTGTCCTACACTATGTCCTGTTGTGCAAGGACGAGGGACCCAAAACTAACACCTCTCACAATCTATCTTTGGTGTTATCTTCTTTATTGCAGGAATTCCAAGATGTTTTCCCCGACGAGCTACCTCCGAGTCTACCTCCAGTACGAGGCATCGAGCACCGCATCGACCTCATCCCTGGAGCACCACTTCCAAACAAGGCTCCCTACCGAGTCAACCCCGAAGAAACCAAAGAAATACAAAGTCAAGTAAAGCATCTCATAGACCATGGAGATGTGCGTGAAAGTTTGAGTCCTTATGCCATACCGGTCATTCTTGTGCCAAAAAGAGACAGTAGCTTTCACATGTGTTCTGATTGTAGGCCCATCAACTCTATCACCGTTCACTATAGGTACCCCATTCCACGCCTTGACGATATGCTAGATGAACTTAGTGGTGCCACTATCTTTTCCAAAATTGATCTTAAAAGTGGTTACTATCAAATACGCATACAAGAGGGTGATGAATGGAAAACCACTTTCAAAACAAAGTTTGGTTTGTATGAGTGGTTAGTCATGCCTATGGGTTTATCAGAAGCACCCGGTACTTTCAAGCGTCTTATGCATTATGTGTTTCGCCCTTATATTGGTGAATTTTTTGTTGTCTACTTTGATGATATCCTTGTTTATAGCAAATCTCTCAAATAGCATGTCACCCACCTTCGAACCATGCTACAAACTCTTCGAAAAGAGCAACTTTATGCTAATATGGAAAATTGCCTTTTTGGTGTTGATAAGCTTGTTTTCTTGGGTTTCTCAGAGTATCTTCTAAGGGTGTTCATGTTGATGAATCTAAGATCAATGCTATTAAAACTTGGCCCCAACCAACCAATTTGCAACAAGTGCGTAGTTTCCTTGGTTTAGCCGATTTCTACCGTAGATTTGTGAAGGATTTTAGCACTATTGCTTCACCTTTACATGCTTTGAGCAAGAAGAATGCACCCTTTGTTTGGGGACCATCTTAAGATAGCTCTTTCAATGAGCTTAAGAATTTTCTTACTCATGCTCCCGTGCTTGCATTACCCAACTTTGACAAACCTTTTGAAATTCATTGCGATGCTAGTTGTAATGGCATAGGAGGTGTGTTAACGCAAGAGAAGCGACGCATAGCATATTTTAGTGAGAAACTTTCCGGAGCGCAACTCAATTACCCCATCTATGACTAAGAGATGTATGCTTTAGTGCGAGTTTTGTGTGAATGGGAACATTATCTCCGCCCTCATGAATTCATCATCCATACCGATCATGAAACACTTACATACCTTAAGGGTCAAACTAAGTTGAACAAGAGCCATGCTAAGTGGAGTGAATTTATTGAGTCATTTCCTTATGTCATCAAGTATATTAAAGGTAAGGAATATGTTGTGGCGGATGCGCTTTCCCGTATATGCATGCTTGTTACTCAACTTGAATTGAATGTCATTGGCTTTGAGCACATAAAAGACTTGTATGAGCATGATCCTACTTTTGCCATTCCTTATGCCAAATGTTTGATGCATACATCTTGGGAACTCTATTACATCAAAGATGGTTATCTTATGAGAGCTAACAAACTATGCATCCCTGAGTCTTCTCTTTGTTTGTTGCTTTTGCAAGAATCTCATGGTGGAGGACTAATGGGACATTTTGGACGCGACAAGACCCTTGCTACGCTCTCTAAGAACTATTTTTGGCCCAAGATGTTCCGCAACGTCAACCACTTCACCAACCGATGCTCTACATGTCGCAAAGCTAAGTCTAAAGCTCAATATCATGGCCTATATATGCCTCTTCCAATTCCGTATCAACCATGGGAAGATATTAGCATGGATTTTTTGCTTGGTTTGCCTAGAACTAGAAATGGCAAGGATTCCGTTTTTGTTGTTGTGGACCGATTCTCCAAAATGGCTCATTTCATTCCTTGCAACAAGATAGACGATGCTTCACATGTTGCCGGGCCATTTTGTAGGGAAATCTTGCGACTTCATGGAGTGCCAAAGACGATTGTCTCTGATCATGACGTGAAGTTCTTGAGTTACTTTTGGAAGACCTTATGCGCCAAGCTCGGAATCAAGCTACTATTCTCCACGGCATATCATCCACAAACCGACGGCCAAACGGAGGTGACAAACTGTATGCTCTCCACTCTACTACGCGTGTTGATAAAGAAGAACATCAAGGAGTGGTGATGTAGGGTGGAACCCTAAACGGCCGATCTTTCACGATTGGAGTGGGACCCCTCGAAGAAAACGAAGAACACGGGGAAGAACGGAGAGAAATTACAAGGGGAAATACTCAAGAACAAGTCAAATCACACATCCACTAGACAATCAAACACACAAGATCCACAAGGTACATGAACAACAAAGGGAAAGATACAAGGTAGAGTTCATCTCCGTGAGGAGGTGTGAAGCCCTCGATTCAATCGTACACTAATCATACACACAAATGTGTACGATAAAGATCAAGGACTCACGGGAAGATATCACAACACAACTCTAGACACAAATTAAAAATAATACAAGCTTTATATTACAAACCAGGGGCCTCGAGGGCTCAAATACATAAGCTCGAATACACAAGAGTCAGCGGAAGCAACAATATCTGAGAGCAGACATGAGTTAGACAAATTTGCCTTAAGAAGGCTAGCACAAAAGCAACATCGATCAAAAAGGCAAGGCCTCCTACGTGGGAGCCTCCTAACTACTCCTGGTCGTCGGCGGTCTCCACGTAGTAGTAGGCACCCTCGGTGTAGTAGTAATCGTCGTGGTGACATCTGGCTCCTGGACTCCGACATCTTGTTGCATCAACCGGAAAGAAGAAGAAAGGGGGAAAAGGGGGAGCAAAGCAACCATGAGTACTCATCCAAAGTACTCGCTAGCAAGGATCTACACTACATATGCATCGGTATCAATGAATTGGGCTGTATCTGTGGACTGAACTGCAGAATGCCAGAAGAGAAGGGGAAAGCCTAGCCTATCAAAGACTAGCATCTTAAAGCAGCTCCAAGCATCTTGCAGCATCAGAAGAGATAAGAGTAGAATAAAGTAAAGTAGTAGTAGTGTTATCAACCTCGGCCAGAGATCCTTTCTCGACTCCCTGCGATAAAGCAATCCCAGAGCCATACTATCCATTTCTCATCACAAGTATCCAGTTCTAGTTGTATCGATCGGGATACAACTCTGAGTGTCCGTTACTGTAGGACAGGCTATCGATGGATGTTTTCTTCCCTGCAGGGGTGCACCAACTTACCCACCACGCTCGATTAACTCCGGCCGGACACACTTTCCTCGGTCATGCCCGGCCTCGGCCAAACAATATGCCGCAACCCGACCTAGGCTTAATAGAGAGGTCAGCACGCCGGACTAAACCTATGTCCCCAGGGGTCATGGGCCATCGCCCCAGGAACTCCTGCACGTTGCGAACGCGGCCGGTGAGCAGACCTAGCTACCTCCTTCAAAAAGGCAGGTGCTTACACAGTTCAACCCGGCGCGCACCGCTCAGTCGCTCACGTCTATTAAGCTTCGGCGGATGCGTATGACGCAGAACGCCCATACTATGCACACGTGATGGTTAGTGCTATCATGCCAGAGGCCCCTCGGATCAAATATCCAAATCATAGTGGATTAGGAACGCGCGCTAATAAGCAGAGACTCACGGAAGATGTGACCCCGCCGCCCCGTCTCGAGGACTTGCGGCAAGGGCTAAGAATGCCCGGCCGCGCCTCGTAATTATCTTGCGGGCACCCTCCAGGTCAACCCGACTCCTAATCACTCGCAAATATGCTCACGCGGGTACCCCTTAGGGCCAACCCGTCTTTAGTAACATGGTTCAGTGTAAAGTCATAGTAACCAGAGTAATGTGTGGTGCCGGGGCCTGGTCTTCGATCCCGTTGATCGGGTCTTCTGATAATCCAGCAGGACAGTCGGGACAAAGTGGGGGTCTCTGATGGGTCTGTACCCAACCTATACTAAGCAGTTTAGGATAAGCAGGTAGGTAACAATAAGTAGGTTACAAAAGAAGGCTATGCATCAGAATAGGAGCAATCAATTACAGTCGCAAAATCTAATGCAAGCATGAGAGAATGGAATATCAAAGGGGGGCTTGCCTGGAAGCTCTGTTGCAAAGGAAGAAGATTCGTCGGTGACGTAGTCGATCACAGGGGCATCATCGGTCTCGGGGTCTACTGGAGAGAATAGGGGGAAGAAACAATAAATATAAAGCAAACATAGCATCACAAAGCATAACATGGCAATATGTTGTGTCGGGTGTAACCTAACGTATGGCTACACGATAAAGGTGAAGGGGGAATTCAACCGGGAATGTTTTCCCGGTTCCGGACCTGTGTCAGACAAAAGACCGGAGGGGAATGTTCGATGTTCAGATAGTTAGAGGTCGACAGGTAAACGGACCGCAAATTCGGATTTGTCTCGTCGTTCTGAGCAACTTTCATGTATAAAACCTTTTCATCCGAGTTACGGATTATTTTCTACGATTTTTCAAAGTTTTAGCAATATACTGGAATTATTCTAATTCGAAATTAAATAGAAAATACTAAGTGTACCCAGCCATGTGCTAGCCAGAGAGGCTGACTGGTGGGGTCAGGGGGTCCAGTCAACAAGTTGACCAGTCAATGTTTGACTGGTCAATTGGGTTTTGGGACCCACATGTCATAGGCACATGTGTTTAATAAATTTAATTAACAATATCTAAATAGTGGTGGGGCCCCACTGCCATTGACAAAATATGAATATGACGCCAGCATGATGTCAGCAGCCAACAGTGCGTTTGACTGGGTCAACTAATGTGTGGGGTCCGCATGTCATATGCTTCCTAGTTAGCAGGTTAATTAAATAGAGTTAATTTGTTTACCTAATGATTAGGTTAGTCTAAACAGAATTAGTTAAGTTAATTTAATTAATTAATTAATATTACTTTTATTTATTTATTTTTTCTTTTTTAATAAAAATGTTCTGGGGCGGGCCCCCCTTGTCATAGGCCCCTAGGGGCCTTAACGGGCACGGGTATGCGGGCGCTAGGAGCGGGCACTAGGCACCCGCCCAGGCCGACAGGGGAGTGACGGGCGCTGGGCGCCGACGGCCACCGCGACGAGCGGCAGCAGTGGCGTAGGGGGCCAGGTCTGCGCGTCGACGCGGCGTAGCAGGGCCGCCGCGGGACGGAAACGGCAGCGGGCGGCGCGGTGGTTGCCGAGGTCGGGTGCGGGGTGGAGGTGGCCGCGGATGACTGTGGCGGGGTGGCGGGCACATATCGGGGCAGTGAGGCTCACGTAGACGCAAGTGGGTGCACGCGGTTGGGCGTCGGGCGCGGCCTTGGCCGCGGCCGGAGGCGGAGCAGAGCGGGAGGAAGCAGGGGCGGCCGGAGCGCGTGGGCGTAGGGAGAGCTGTGGTGGGGCGCGGTCTTGGCTTGGCATAGCGACGCGCAGAGGCGGGCGTGTGCCAGGGCATGCGGAGCGGATGGTGTGGTGGCGCGGGCGAGCGTCGGCGTGAGGGCATGGGGAGGAGGAGGAGCACCGGGGTCCTCACCGGCGTTGGTGAGCAGGGGGCGGCGAGGCTCGGTGGAGCCTTTGGGGAGGAGGACGGGGACGCGTCGTCGACGAGGAGGAGACGAGGAGGACGAGGCGACGGGCGATGGCGGGGTCCGATGAGGAGGAGACCGTGGCACGGGTGCGAGGGAGGGGGGTCGTCACCGGCGGGCGGCTCGGCCACCACAACAGGGGTGGCGGCGGGGCGCAGGGCGAGGCGCGGGCACCGGGCGGCGGCGGCGCGGTGTCAAGCCATGATCCAGATCGGGATCGGGGGGAGAGCGACCTGGGGTCGTGGGGGAAGAAGTGGGTGCGGTTAGGGTTTGGTAGTGGGAAGGCGAGGCCATATAGGCCTGCTTAGCTGGGCCGGCTAGCACAGCGGTCTGCTGGGCCATGGCCCAGTTGGGCCAAAGGGGGTTGCTTTCTCTTCTACTTTTTCCCTTTGTTTATTTTTTCTATATGTTTTATTTATTTTAGTTAGCAAACCTTTTACAAACATATAACTCCACCTCCTAATTTAGCATAATAACATAGGTCACTTCCTCAACAAACTTGGTGACCAAATGAATTCCGATTTTGACTTTCTTTAGCTCGTTTTGAAGCTCTTGACATCCTCCTTCCCACAAAAATACCACCAACATCATTTGACTCCATCAAATTTTGACAACTTTGGTAAGTTTGCCTAGGCCCTCCACCATATCATCTGCATAGCCACCACCGACTTCCGCAACCTAACCCATTTTGTTCCCTATAGCATTAGTGGTTGCTTGAGTAGAAATTTGAGTCTCCTAACGTGTTTCGGCTACTTAGGGACGGTTCCTTCTTCATCAACCACCACCACCACTTCCCCCACCCCAACTTAACCCGAATTAGTTTGAGCTTGTTTGAGTGGTGGCTTGTGTCTCCTAAGGTGTTTCGGCTACTTAGGGACGGCAACTTCAACTTTGACTCGCATAACCCATCATTCCACTTTCGCATTGCCTAGTACAACACCACCCCTGCTTTCCGCTACCACCATTTGACTTTTGCCTTTGAGATTTTGAGTTCGCGGTTTATCCCATTTCCTAAGGTGTTTCTGCTACTTAGGGACGAGTCTCCATCATCTTGGTATCTACATCAAGAACACCGCCACTCATCATCGCAAAGGACGGTAACCTCGACGACACCATTGTATATTCCCCTTGCTATTGCATTGATAACCCCTAGCCCATTTTGGGTTACTTGCCTATCGAGACTAGCCATTTGAGTATTGCCGGCAACGTTACTTGTGCACATTAGTGATCATTGGTCTACACCTTCCATTACATACATACCATATCATATTGGTATCATCATATCATCTCTTGTGTCACAAAGTTTGTTCCCGCATATACACTATTGCTATCTTGGTTTTTGCATTCTGCAAAAGTGGCCATACAAAAAAAAATCTTTTAAGCAAAATAGAGAGAGCAAAGAAGCTTGTAAGAAATAGCGATAGTATCTTACCACATTGCGTACAAGATTGCATATCCAATAATCTTCGATCATACCACCGGAGAATCATACACATAGCAAACTTGGGATAGAAAGTTGATACATTTTGCATCTTATAGGTTGTGCACAAGTGCCGTATCCGCCTATTGAGCAATCGTGCTAGCGTCTCTCTAGAGTTGTGCAACACGAGCGTTTTCCTTGGATTCCAAATTTTGTGCTCATTCCTTGGTTGCACGACCCCATTTATCTATCTGTGTGTGTGTTTCCGTGTGCCACATATTGCTATTGGTCTACTTGTTTCACTTGCGAATTTGTGAATCTCTTTCAACATTATTGACTCTTGCTAAAATTTTGCATCAAATTTTGTGCCACTATCCTCACCGAGCTCCACCATAAGCCATATTTGTGTAGGTGTGAGAAATTAACGAGATTGGTACCAATTGTGCTATTTCCTTGTTACATCATTGAGTGATCATTGATCCATTTTCAACATCGGTCAAGGTACATTTGGTATAAGTTCTTTTTTTTCTCCCACTCATATTTGCTCGAGTTTTGTGATGAATAGGCAAGGCATTTCATCTCCGGTCTTTGACAACAACGATGGCGTGAACAACTACATCACCGAAGCGTCCATCTTCGAACTACAACGAGCATCGAAAGACGAACATTCTACCTGTAGCGACCAGACCTCAAACCGTCTGATCTCTATGCATCAGTATCATCCCTGGATCGGTAATGCTGACACGCACAATACTTTAGGATTTATAACATAGTAGCAGTCGCACACTTATTACATCGAATGTCTCAAAAGAGAACTTATTACAATAAATATGGCTTAAGGCCATCTAATACAATAACAGCGGAAGGCTTGGAAGATATAGTGAGTCCATCAACTCCAACGGCATCACTGAGTGAAAGACCACGACCTAAGGCTCCTTACTGTCGTTCAAAAAGTCTCGCAACATGATATGTTGCAGCTGAAAACGGGTCGACACATGGAATATCTTTGGCAAGGCAACACAAAAGAGTAATGAACAGAATAAAGCTATCACTACATGCATATATGGCTGGTGGAGGCTGTATGGTTAATATGTTTTGCGGAAAGCCAATTTTTCCCTACAACAAGGGAATAAATTTTATTTAACTATCATGGGTGTTGTTAAACATTGAGAAGGTTCACCCAACTCAATCCCAATTAAACATCATCATTAAACCCAATCAAATTATGTTAAGAGTGATGAGATCCACATGACAATCCAAGAACTAGATACTCAAGATGTCCATAACCGGGGACACGGCTAACCATGATTAGTTTGTACACTCTGCAGAGGTTTGTGCACTTCTCCACACAAGGCTCGATCTCCTCTGTTGGTTTTCTCGCACTGCATGATGTTTGAGAAACGGATGACTGAGACACAGTCTTTCCGAAGAGGCCCCCTTAACCGATAGATAGGCCTGTACACCTACAATCCCTGATGTAGGGTGGAACCCTAAGCGGAGATCTTTCACGTTTGGAGGGGATCCTACGGGGAAAACACGACCAACGAGCGGAAGAACACAAGGGAAAACACACGAGAGAATCACTAAACCGACAAGTAATCGATCACACAAGGGCTAGATCACCGAACACATAAGGAAGAACAAGATTCAAAACCAACAAAGGAAAGATACAAAGGTAGCCGTTCTTCTCCGTGAGGAGGTCTTGATTGTCTTCCCTTGAAGGGGTCTTGAATCCGCTTGGGGATCTTCTCCGAAGAGGTAGCGAGCTCCGAGGAGAAGTAACCAAGTGGATGAGCAAGGCTATCACACAAAATATGAGCTAAAACCAATGCTAACCCTAGAAAGGACGAGGGGAAGATCTATTTATAGTCTAAGCCTTCAAAGGGGTAAAAGAGGGCGAAAGCAGTACATGGGCCTCGACCGGATCTGTTGCCAAGACAGAGGCGGTAGTACCGGCCCTTGGGCGGTAGTACCGCTTGCAGATCTTAAGCGGTAGTACCGCTGTGATGGGTGCTAGTACTGCTCTGGAGCCGTTCGATCACAGGAGTTTGTTGGATTCGGCGATAGGGCGGCGGATGCAGAGCTGTAGTACCGCTTGTGGTACTAAGCGGTAGTACCGCTTGTCGTGGGCGGTAGTACCGCCTGTTCCAGGCTGGGAAACTTCTCCTCTTGCTCTCGACGTCCATCTTTTACCGTAGCTTCTTCTAGGTTGGTTCCTTGGTACCTAATCACACAAAGCATCTCCACTTGAGGTAGTAGCCATGTCTCAAGTGTAGGAAGAGGGAGTTCGGAGAGGAGCGAGTTCACCTTATCTTCAATAGCCTTAGCTCGAGCTCGAGTCATGGGTCCAAGTGGTGTCCAGGAAGATGTAGGTGCGTCCATGGGGATGAGCGAGGGATTGTCCGCATCATCTCCCCCCCCTTTGGAGAGATCCGACCTCGGATCTAAAGCTTCATCTCCATGGTATGGCGCGATGTCCTTGACGTTGAAGATGTCGCTCACATTGTACTTGTCTCGTGGTAGGTCAATTTTGTAGGCGTCGTCGTTGTAGCGTGCTAGCACCTTGAAAGGTCCATCGGCTCGAGGGAGATGCTTGGACTTGCGTTCGTTGGGGAAGCGGTCCTTGCGAAGGTGTAGCCACACTAGATCACCAATGTTCAAGACCATGGGTTGCTTGTTGACGTTGAGCTTGGTCGCTAGTCATTGTACTTGGCGCTCAATGGTGTGCCTTGTATCCTCATGCATCTTCTTGATGTAGCTTGCCCGAGCACTTGCATCGATGTTGGTGTGCTCTTGTAGAGGAAGAGGTAGAATGTCCAATGGGGACAACAGGTTGAAGCCGTAGACGACCTCGAAGGGGGAATTGCCGGTAGTTGAATGTCTTGCCCGGTTGTAGGCGTACTCGGCGATGGGTAGACATGCTTCCCACTCCTTGATGTTCTTCTTGATCAACACGCGAAGTAGATTGGAGAGTGTCCGGTTCGTCACCTCCGTTTGGCTGTCGGTTTGAGGATGGTATGCGGATGAGAACAAGAGCTTGATTCCGAGCTTGGCGCATAGGGTCTTCCAAAAGTAACTCAAGAACTTGACGTCGCGATCGGAGACGATTGTCTTTGGTACTCCATGGAGTCGCAAGATTTCCCTACAAAAGAGATTTGCAATGTGTGAAGCATCGTCTATCTTGTTGCAAGGAATGAAATGTGCCATCTTAGAAAATCTATCCACAACAACAAACACGGAATCCTTTCCATTTTGAGTTCTAGGCAAACCAAGTACAAAATCCATGCTAATGTCTTCCCAAGGTTGATAGGGAATAGGAAGAGGCATGTAAAGACCATGAGATTGAGCTTTAGACTTAGCTTTGCGACATGTAGAGCATCGGGTGGTGAAGTGAGACGTCTCGAAATATCTTGGCCCAAAAGTAGTTCTTGCAGAGCTTGGCCAATGTCTTATCTCGTCCATCCCATGAGTCCGCCTCCATGAGCCTCTTGCAAAAGTAGCAAACGAAGAGAAGACTCGGGAATGGATAGTTTGTTAGCTTTCATAAGATAAGCATCCTTGATATAATATTTTTCCCAAGAAGTATTCGTCAAACACTTAGCATAATGGATAGCAAAAGATGGATCATTAGCATACAAGTCTTTGATGTGCTCAAAACCAATAACATTCAACTCAAGTTTAGTGACAATCGTGCATATGCGTGAAAGTGCATCCGCAACTACATTTTCCTTACCCTTAATGTACTTGATCACATAGGGGAAAGATTCAATAAATTTGCTCCATTTGGCATGACGCTTGTTCAACTTAGTTTGGCCTTTTAAGTACTTCAGCGTTTCATGATCGGTATGGATGACAAACTCATGAGGTCTACGATAATGTTCCCAAACATGTAGGACACGCACTAAAGCATACAATTCTTTGTCATAGATGGGATAGTTAAGTTGAGCACCGGAGAGTTTTTCACTAAAGTAAGCAATGGCTCGTTTTTCTTGCATCAAAACTCTGCCAATTCCGGTACCACTTGCGTCAAATTGAACCTGAAAAGTTTTGTCAAAATTGGGCAAAGCAAGAATCGGAGCATGAGTAAGCAAAGACTTGAGCTCATCAAAAGTGGTGGATTGCAAAGATCCCCAAACAAAAGGAGTATTCTTCTTACTCAAGGCATGAAGGAGCGGCAATAGTGCTAAAATCTTTCACAAAGCGAAGATAAAAACCCGCAAGACCAAGAAAGCTACGCACTTGTTGCAAATTGGTGGGTTGGGGACAAGTTTTAATTGCTTCAATTTTAGATTCATCAACATGGACACCCTTGGAAGAGACAACAAAACCCAAGAAAACCACTTTGTCAACACCAAACATGCATTTTTTCAAGTTTGCATAAAGACGTTCCTTGCGGAGGGTTTGCAAAACAGCTCTAACATGATTAAGATGCTCTTTCATGGTTTTGCTAAACACAAGACCACAACAAAGACTCCCATATAAGGGAGCTTCCGATAAACCCATAGGCATGACTAACCACTCATATAAGCCAAATTTGGTTTTGAAAGCAGTTTTCCATTCATCACCTTCTTGTATGCGGATTTGATAATAGCCACTTTTAAGATCAATTTTTGAGAAAAAGTTGGCTCCACTAAGTTCATCAAGCATATCATCTAAGCGAGGAATGGGATGCCTATAGCGAACCGTAATAGCATTTATAGGTCCACAATCGGAACACAAGCGGAAACTTCCATCGGGCTTAGGCACAAGTATAACGGGAACGGCGCAAGGGCTAGCTTTCACGTACATGACCGTTGTCGATGAGTTGTTGTACTTGCCGTTGGATCTCCTTTGTTTCTTCGGGGTTGGCACGGTATGGAGCTTTGTTTGGAAGTGGCACGCCGGGGATGAGGTCGATTCCATGCTCAATGCCTCGTAGAGGAGGTAGACCCGGAGGTAGCTCATCGGGGAAAACATCTTGGAATTCCTGCAAAAGAGATTGAAACACTAAAGGTAGCTTATGAGAGGTGTTAGTTGTTGGCTCTCCATCCTTGCACACAAGGACAAAGTGCATCACACTCGATGGGTTCTCACACACTTCTCTCATCTCACTTTTGTGGCAAATTGGATGAGGTTTTTCTCTCTAGGCTAAGAGGCGCTCAAGTTTGGCTTGTGGCTCTCACTCACTTTTTGGTGGATCACTTTCTCACTCTTCTCTCCATGATGGGTGGCTTGCTTGTCGGCTATCACTTGACTAGGAGACATAGGTCGTAGCACATACTCCTTCCCTTTCATCTTGAAGCTATAGTGATTGGTACGCCCATTGTGGATGACACCACGGTGGAATTTCCATGGTCGACCAAGAAGGAGGTGGCAAACGGTCATTGGGACCACATCACACTCCAAAGTGTCCTCATATGCACCGATTTTGAAGGAGACTTGGACCGTATGCTCAATTCGGATAGTGCCGGAGTCACTTAGCCATTGAACCTTGTAGGGTGCGGTGCTTCCTCTTGACCAATTGAAGCTTGGAGCATAGTTCTTCACTTGCCAAGTTGTGGCAACTACCTCCATCGATGATGACCTTGACGGACCTTCCATTGATGCCGGCAAGATGTGGCATCGTTGGTCTTCTTCTTGTTGATGTTGAAGAGTCAAGACCTTGGAGACAACGAGCGGGGCTCGTATCCTCATCACAAAAGACTTGATCATCTTCATCCTCGTTCACTCGCCGGTGCATGGCCACTTGCTCAAGAGCTTTCATTTCCTCATCATTCATTGAGTCATAGGTGCCATCGTCGTTGAGGGTCATGATGCGCTTGTTTGTGCATTCATAGGACTTGTGGCCTCGGCCGCCGCAAGTGAAACACTTGAAGGAGCTTGTCTTGACGGTCTCATCGGTTGGAGAAGATGATAAAGCATGCGGCTTGAAGTTGCTTGTAGTAGGAGGAAGACGACTTGAACTTGTCGAAGTTTTCTTGTAACTTGACTTGTCGTCAGTGCTTGGAGAAGGCTTGGTCGATGAAGATGTTGGAGTAGTTGTTGAAGCTTGGTTGTTGGAGAAGCCATAGGTCTTGGATGAGTTCTTGGCGTACTTGAAGTCATCTTGCACTTGACGTTCCGCCTTTGTAGCTTGATGCATGAGCTCAATGAGGTTGGAGTAGGGTTGGAAGTCGGCGATCTTCTTGATGGGATGATTGAGTCCATTCAAGAAACGTGCCAATGTTTGCTCATCATCTTCCTTCATGTTGGCTCGAATCATAGCTATCTCCATTTCCTTGTAGTATTCTTCAACACTCTTTGTTCCTTGCTTGAGGAGTTGGAGTTTCTTGAAGAGGTCGCGGTTGTAGTAGGTGGGCACAAAACGTGCGTGCATGACATCCTTCATTTGAGACCAAGTGGTGATTGGAGGTTCACCTCTTGCTTGTCGGCGCTCAAGGAGTTGTTCCCACCATATGAGCACATAATCTTGGAACTCAAGTGATGCCATAGCGATCTTCTTCTCTTCCTCATAGTTGTGCAAACGAAAGATTTTGTCGACCTTCAACTCCCATGAAAGGTACTCTTCGGGGTCATTCCTTCCATTGAACTTGGGCATGGTGAATTTTAGCTTTCCATAGTGTTTCTCTTCATTGTGTTGTTGGCGAGGGTGATGATGACGCCCTTGACATGGAGGGTAATCATCTTCATGTTGCTCTTGGCGTGGAGGGAGTCCATGATCAACTTGCTCTTGTTGAACTTGAGGTTGAGATGGAGCTTGACGAGCTTGTGGAGGAGCTTGAGGAACTTGATGTTGCACACGTGGTTGGTAGTTCCTCTCTTGGATTTCTTCTCGAAGGGCTTCCTCTTGATTACGCCGTTCGCGATTGCGGTTGGCGATGGCTCGACTTTATTCTTGAAGGGCACGTTGCGCTTCAAGAGCTTGCGCTTCACGTTGTTGTTGTTGAAGACGTTGAGCCTCGGCTTCTTGTTCCTCTTGGTGTAGGCGCGCTCGTTCTTCCTCTTGGCAATGAAGACGTTGTCGTTCTTGAGCTTGAGCAAAGGCGTCTTGGTTTGAGTGAGGACGAGGGACTTGCTCATCGACTTGCTCTTGTGAATGCTTGACGTGTAGCGGATTGCGGGGTGCACGACCGATTTGACGCGCGGCTCGTTGAAGAGTGTTCGATGACAGAGTACTTGAGCAGGAGAAGGAGTCGTCGGAGTGTCGGCTTGAATGGCTCCGTCTTGAATATGAAGAAGTTGAAGGAGGACGATTCACCAACAAGGCGCGGATCTCGTCCATTCTTGCATCATTCTCTTCCTTGTGCACGTCGAGCTTGTTGTCTAAGTAGTCCTTGGTACGTTGCTCGAAGAGTCGCAAGTCGGAGGCGAGGTTGTCGATGCGTTCGTTCATAGCTTGATGCTCTTGATGCAACGCTCGTTGTGCACCGAAGAGGTGGCTCTTGGTGACGTATGATGACATGTCGTCGTCTTGCTCGATGAAGAGTGGGTTGGTAGAAGTACTCGGCCTATCCATCATTCCAAGCAAAATGTGAGTGGTAGAAGGAGAAGAACTTATACCAATGTACCTTGACCGATGTTGATGATGAATCAAGTTCACTCAAATGCGGAAAATGAAATAGCACTATTGGTACCAATTCTTGTCGGTTCTCACACCTACACAAGTAAAAGCTTATGGTGGAGCTTGGTTAGGATAGTGGCACAAAATTGATTGCAATCGTTAGTTTGACTCGAGATGTTGAAAAGATACGCAAATTCACAAATGCAACAAGTAGACCAAGCAAGTAATGGTACATGGAAACACACATAAATAGATAAGTGGGATTGTGCAAACCAAAAGTGAGCCAAAATGTGGAGTCCACGAAAATGCTCTTGTTGCACAATGCTAGAGATACGCTAGCACGATTGCACAATAGGCGGATACGGAGCTTGTGCACAACCTACTAGGCAAAAATGCAACGATCTCTATCCCAAGTATGCTATATGTATGGTATTTCGGTGATATGATCCAAGATGATCGGATATGACAATCTTAATGTAGTATGATGCTATGGTTCTTGCTTATAAGCTCTTTGTTTATCTTTCTCTTTTGCTTAAAATCTTGATTGGCTCTTTCTCTTTTGAGCTCTTTTCTCATGCAAAACTTCACGAACCAAGATAGCAATTGTGTATGCGATGACAACTTTGTGACACACAAGTTGATGCCAAGATATGCACCACTTTGGTATGGTATGTATGCTATGGAGTATGATCACTAATGTGCACAAGCCACGTTGCCGGCAATACTCAAAGGCTAGTCTCGATGGGTAAGCAACGCAAAAGATTGGCTATGATGGTTATCAATGCAATTGCGAGATATGAGAAAGATGTCGTCGAAGTTACCGTCCTTGGCGATGATGAGTCCTTAGCGAAGATGAGTCGTGGTTATGTTGACATTGAACCGTACCTATATAGCCGAAACACAATAGGACACGGGAACCACAACTCAAATTCTCAAAGACCAAAAGCAACAATGCTGGTAGCGGAAAGCGGAGGTGGTATAGCGGATAATGTGGTGAAAGCCCTAGGCAAATATGCCAACGTTTGGAAAATTACATGGTGTCTAATGATGTTGTAGCCTATCTAGGTGGATGGGGGATGTCAATAGCTTCTTAACGAGCTAAAGAACGCGAAAATCGGACTCTGGATGCGAAAGTTATGGGCAAAACGGTGAAACTCGGAATGCTGAAACTGGGTTGGGCGGTAGTACCGCTTGGGAGGGCGGTTGTACCGCTTGTGGCGCTTAAGCGGTAGTACCACTAGGGGGGCGGTAGTACCGCTGGTGTCGGGATTTTTCGACTGTTTCGGCTGAAACAGGGCCTGGCGGTAGTACCGTTCGCGGGGCGGTAGAACCGCTTGTGGTGATAAGCGGTAGTACCGCTTGGAGGGCGGTAGTACCGCTCGTGTCGGGATTCTTCGCAGATCGAATCAGGACGCTATTTTGGGGCGGAAAAGGATGATTTCGGGGGCAAAATTGGATGGATTTTGTGGATGGAAAGAGGTGAAACTTGGGGAGATGCTAGATCCACTCGAAACCAAGAAAATCCACAGATCAAAAACAACAAAACATCATCAAACTAACAAATCATAAAAAAAATTGGGGGCTATTTTTGGTGGGGATTTTCGGATTTAGGACGAAAACAACAAAATCAAGCTAGAAACACGGGATATGGGCTCCAAAAACGTGATCAACGTGGCTCATGATACCAAGATGATGTAGGGTGGAACCCTAAGCGGAGATCTTTCACATTTGGAGGGGATCCTACGGGGAAAACACGACGAACGAGCGGAAGAACACAAGGGAAAACACACAAGAGAATCACTAAACGGACAAGTAATCGATCACACAAGGGCTAGATCACCGAACACATAAGGAAGAACAAGATTCAAAACCAACAAAGGAAAGATACAAAGGTAGCCGTTCTTCTCCGTGAGGAGGTCTTGATTGTCTTCCCTTGAATGGGTATTGAATCCGCTTGGGGGATCTTCTCCGAAGAGGTAGCGAGCTCCGAGGAGAAGTAACCAAGTGGATGGGCAAGGCTCTCACACAAAATATGAGCTAAAACCAATGCTAACCCTAGAAAGGACGAGGGGAAGGTCTATTTATAGTCTAAGCCTTCAAAGGGGTAAAAGAGGGGCGAAACGAGTACATGGGCCTCGACCCGGATGCGCTGCACACAGGCAGGGCGGTAGTACCGACCCTCGGGCGGTAGTACCGCTTGCAGAGCTTAAGCGGTAGTGCCGCTGTGATGGGCGGTAGTACCGCTCTGGAGCCGTTCGATCACAGGAGTTTGTCGGATTCAGCGGTAGGGCAGCGGATGCAGAGCGGTAGTACCGCTTGTGGTACTAAGCGGTAGTACCGCTTGTCGTGGGCGGTAGTACCGCCCGTTCCAGGCTGGGAAACTTCTCCTCTTGCTCTCGACGTCCATCTTGTACCGTAGCTTCTTCTAGGTTGGTTCCTTGGTACCTAATCACACAAAGCATCTCCGCTTGAGGTAGTAGCCATGTCTCAAGTGTAGGAAGAGGGAGTTCGGAGAGGAGCGAGTTCACCTTATCTTCAATAGCCTTAGCTCGAGCTCGAGTCATGGGTCCAAGTGGTGTCGAGGAAGATGTAGGTGCATCGATGGGGATGAGCGAGGGATGCTCCGCATCAATCCCCTACATCTGCTAGCCCATCATGGAAAGGTTCCCCACAACTTACTCAACTATGCCAGAGCCCATAATGGCATGTGGCTGCACACGGAATTTTCTAGCATGAATAATCTTATGATCCCTTTGAGCCTGGGTGGCAGTCCATAGGAGAATCACACGGTACCCCGCGATTTCCAAAAATACAGACAACACTGGGTTCCCCAGGTGCCTCAATCCACCCAGATGTGTATTAAAATTGGCACCTTAAGTTAACCATTAATTAACAATACTCACATCTGTCATGAATACACTCAAACCCAAACCATGTCTACGAGCATAGCATAGCAATATAAGCAACGTAGAAGTAACTCCCATAGGTTTGATAATAAACAGGTGGATAGGTACTACCTCATCTACTTCCCAAACCCACAATTTAATCAGATCCTAACCATGCAATTGTTTGAGGATTGATCTAATGCAATAAAACTGGGTAGTAAAGAGGTATGATCAAACTGGGTAGTAGCACGCTTCGCACTCTGGGTACTCTATCGCAAACAAACAAGCATACAATAAGCAATCAAGCAAAGATGCACGGGTAAAACTCAAATAAGAAGATCTAACCAGAAAGTTCAACTTAAGAACTCCGGTTTGCAAAAAGAATCAAAACAAAAGAAGCTACAAAACTCAAACTGAGAAAGAAACAAGCTTCGTTTACTAACCTGGACTAAAGTCAAGTTTTACAGTAGCAAAAACTTGTTTAAGTTGATTAAACATAAAGAGGGCTTCGAGACGAAACTCTAGGCGCTTGAATCGCCTGATTCCGATAAACGAGTGAAAAGATAAACTTAAACGTAATTCGGATAAGAAATCGCTATCGAAAATAATCGCGAAAAATCCAAGAAAAAGAAAAACTGACGAACAGGCTAACAACGAACATTCGCTGTCTGCGGCTAAACCGTGAAAATCGTTCGTTAAAACGAACGAACGAACGGGTGTTCGCTAAATAAATAGACCGAAAAAAACCGATCTAAAATAAAAAAACGGGATCTAGGGTTTCGGAAAAAACCGATCTGTTTTCTCGCGAAAACCGAGGGCGGCGGCGGCGACTACCTTCGGCGAGGTCCGGTGAAATGGCAGTGGCGGTGGCCGGCTCCGACGGATGGGTCGGGCGGTGGCGGCGCGGCATCCGGGCGGGGGCTCGGACGGGCGGCAGAATGGGCGGCTACATGGTGGCGGCGGGCGGCGGCAATGCGGCAAGGCTCCTAACAGACGGCGGGTTCGAGGGGCCACTAGGGTTTCGGGCGTGGGGGCTGCAGCTCGGGCCTCCGCGGCTTATAAGGGCCGGCCGGGCTAGTGTCCAGGTCGGACACGGCCCGATTTGGTCGGTAACTTTTTTTTAAATTATTCTGCGCAGAAAAACAAATAAAAGAAATACTAAACGGACTGCAACAATCCTGAAATAAAATTTCCCCGTCCTATAAAATTCTATCGGACAAGGTGAACATTTATTTGGGCCTCTAATGAAATTTTGAAAAACGCATATTTTTCCTAATTCAAAAAAATAGCGATAAAACTCCGAATAAAATTCTTATTTGATTTTAATATTAAATCTCCAATATTTCTTTATTTTGAGGAAGTCATTTTATCCTCTCTATTTTATTTTCATAAAAGAAATATTCGAAGAGAAAATAATTAAAATCAAACGATCCTCTTTTCAAAATTCAAGAAAACTCAAATATGAAAATAACGAAATCCCCAACTCTCTCCGTGGGTCCTTGAGTTGCGTAGAATTTCTAGGATCGAGCCAAAATGCAATAAAATATGATATGCAATGATGATCTAATGTATAACATTCCAAATTGAAAATTTGGGATGTTACAAACCTACCCGCCCTAAGATGAATCTCGCCCTCGAGATTCGGGTTGGCTAGAAAATAGGTGAGGGTAATCCTTCCATAGGTCTTCCTGTCATTCCCAGGTGGCTTCATCTTCAGTATGGTGGCTCCACTGAACTTTGCAAAACTTGATAACTTTGTTGCGTGTAACTCGGCTGGCAAACTCGAGAATCTTGACTAGCTTCTCGTCATATGTCCAATCGCTATCCAACTGAATCGCTTCCAGCGGCACGGTATCTCTCAGAGGGATATCAGCCATCTCTGCGTGACACTTCTTCAATTGAGAAACGTGGAACACATCCTGAACTCTTGACAATCCTTCGGGCAATTCCAACTTGTAAGCAACTTCTCCCATACGTTCCAAAACTTTGTATTGTCCCACAAAACGTGGCGCTAGCTTTCCCTTAACTCCAAAGCGCTTTACTCCTCGGAGTGGTGATACACGAAGATACACTCTTTCTCTGACTTCGTAAACTGTCTCCTTGCATTTACAATCTACATAACTCTTCTGCCTGGACTGGGCTACCTTGAGTCTATCGTGAATCAGCTTAACCTTCTCTTCAGACTCTTTAATCAAATCCGGTCCAAACAACTGTCGGTCTCCAACTTCATCCCACAACAACGGTGTCCTGCACCTCCTTCCGTACAATGCTTCGGAAGGGGCCATCTTCAAACTGGCTTGATGGCTGTTGTTGTAATAGAACTCTGCGTAAGGCAAATTGTCATCCCAACTAGATCCATAGTCTAGTGCACAAGCTCTCAACATGTCCTCCAAAATCTGATTGACTCTCTCGGTCATCCATCCGTCTGCTGGGTGAAAAGTTATCTTGAACTCTAGCCTTGGTTCCCAAAGTTTCATGCAATCGATTCCAAAACTTTGAGGTAAATCGGGTTCCTCTATCCGACATGATGATCCTTGGAACTGCATGCAAACATACGATCCTGGTCATGTATATCTTTGCCAACTTAGCACTGGTGTAAGTGGTCTTCACTGGGATGAAATGAGCTACTTCCGTCAAACGCTCGACTACAACCCATATTGAATCATAGCCTAAACGAGTCCTGGGCAATCCCTTGATAAAGTCCATGCCTAGTTTATCCCACTTCCATTCGGGTATTGGCAATGGTTGTAGCAATCCTGCTGGCTTCTGATGCTCTGCCTTAACTCTCTGACATAAATCACAAACTGCTACATACTCCGCAATATCCTTCTTCATTTCGGTTCACCAGAAACTATCCTTCAAATCCAGATACATCTTGGGATTTCCTGGGTGAATCGAATATGGCGAGTCATGGGCCTCTTGCAGAATCAAGTTCCTGATCTCCTGATTATTTGGCACATATATGCGGTCCTCAAACCATAAGGTATCGTGCTCATCCTCACAAAATCCTTTAGCCTTTCCTTTGCTCATCCTTTCCTTTATCTCGGCTATCTCCTTGTCCGTCTTCTGAGCTTCTCTGGTCTTATCCATCAAAGTAGATTGAATCTCCAATGCTGCTACATAGCCTCTCGGAACTATCTCTAGACATAGCTCGCGAAGGTCCTCTGCTAACTCCTTGGGTAACTCTCCGGTCATGAGTGTATTGACATGACTCTTGCGGCTCAACGCATCGGCTACTACGTTAGCCTTTCCGGGATGATAATGCAATCTCATATCATAATCCTTAATGAGTTCCAACCATCTCCTCTGCCTGAGATTCAACTCCTTCCGCGTGAAGATATACTTCAAACTCTTATGATCCGTGTATACCTGTATACCTCACCATGGTTTCTGATGAGAAAATGTCTCCAAGTCTTCAATGCATGCACTACGGCTGCTAACTCCAAATCATGCGTAGCATAATTTATCTCATGGGGTTTAAGCTGTCGTGAGGCATATGAAACAACTCTTCCCTCCTGCATAAGTACGGCTCCAAGTCCTCGACGAGAAGCGTCGCAATACACTTCATAATCCTTGCGTTGATCTGGCAGAATCAACACTGGTTGATAAGGGGGTGGCCCGATCTTCTCAATGAGTGGAGGATGTCGATGTTGAACTTGCAGGATAACTTGTGAGATGCTCTCGAACTCTCCGGTTGTTCCCCCGTTGCCAATGCAACAGATCTTCAACCATGTGGATATTCGCAACACCACACACTTGCGCACGTAGCCGCCGACCACGAAGCGGTTCTACAATCTCCCAATTCCCAGTGGAACGACAGATAGCACTTGACTTTCAGTAGCAAATACACCCTATCGAAACAAATTTCGTGTAGGTAAATATTCCTGATAAGAGGAATATGAGTACAGAGGAATGCTTAAAGCAATTCAGTCTGATATGAGTTTAATCAAAACGTGGTCTAACCTAAAAGCCACGACTTACAAGGATATATAAAGACCCCTGGACGTCCAACATAGTGTTGGGGTCGAAATCCAACTTATCTCTAACTTTTCTAACTTAAATGAATCTATCTGGAAAAACTGGGAAACAACCGCCGTATTTGTTTTGGTGACTGCGACTCGGTCACCGCGAATCGCGGGCTGCGAGTATACAATTTGGAAAGCACACGAGTCAAGCTTTCCAAATTGTATTTAAATGGCTTATTTGGAGCACGAACACGGATTCTGCACGTATATCAATTGTGGGCCTCCTGGCTGTCAATCCGAGTTCGGTTCTGATTTTCCTTCTGTTTATGTTGTGCACCTGCCTCCCTCTCCTCCCTCGTGCACTTGCTGATATTAGACATCAGTAGAAGTTCTTCTTGCTGCAATTCTTCATCTCCACGTGCCAAGCTTGCCTTCCCTTCAAATCTGATCATACAAATATGCAAAGACTTGGGCAGTATAAAATTCTGATTAACACAAATGTCAGATTCAACTAAGAGTGAATTCACCTGTTGTTCAAGTAGTTTTGCACGTGCTCTTGTAATTGGTCCAATTCTGATTTCATTGGACTTGTCTTGTGCAATATCATCTTTATTTGAAAATTATGGTAAAGGAGTAGGGATGTCCTCATCATCCTCCCCCCCTTGAAAAGGCGTCGACCGCGATGCACCAAGGTCTTCTCCAGTATATGGCGTCAAATCAGCGACGTTGAACGTATTACTCATGCCAAACTCTTCAGTCGGAAGATCAATTTTTTATGCATTATTATAAATCTTGGCAAGCACTTTATATGGTCCATCACCTCTTGGTTTCAACTTGGACTTGCGTCGTTCAGGAAATCTATCTTTATGCAAGTGTACCCACACCATGTCGCCCGGCTGAAACAACACCTCCTTTCTCTTCTTATTAACACGATCAGCCGTGTACTTGCCCTTCTTTTCAATGGATTCTTTGGTCTTCTCGTGTATCGTCCTCAAAAAAATCTGCCCTCTTGGATGTATCCATGTTCACTCTCTCTTCAATTGGAAGGGGTAGCAAATCAAGTGGTGTAATTGGCTTAAAACCATAGACCACCTCAAATGGACAGAACTGAGTTGTGGAATGTACCACCCTGTTATATGCAAACTCCACATGCGGTAAACACTCCTCCCATTCACGCAGGTTCTTTTTTATCATGGATCGCAACAACGTGGATAGTGTGCGGTTGACCACCTCTGTTTGCCCATCTGTTTGGGGATGACAAGTAGTGCTGAATAGTAACTTTGTCCCCAGCTTTCCCCAAAGTGTCTTCCAGAAATAGCTCATAAACTTCACATCACGATCAGAAACAATCGTCTTTGGTACTCCATGTAAGCGCATGATGTCCCTGGAAAACAGAGTAGCAATGTGCGACGCATCGTCGCTTTTGTGGCAGGCAATAAAATGTGCCATCTGAGAAAAACGATCAACTACCACAAAAATTGAATCATGTCCTCTCCTGGTGCTAGGCAATCCTAACACAAAGTCCATGCTTATGTCTTCCCATGGTGTAGTAGGAGCAGGGAGAGGAGTATACAAACCGTGAGGTTTCAGCTTAGACTTTTCCTTATTACAAGTAATGCAACGCTTCACAAATCTGTCCACATCACGCCTCATCTTAGGCCAATAAAAGTGACCAGCAAGCATAAGCAAAGTCTTCTCACGTCCAAAATGACCCATCAAACCGCCGGCATGTGATTCCTACAACAATAGCAAACGCACGGACGATTCTGGAACACATAGTTTGTTAGCTCTAAACAAATAGCCATCATGTATGTGATATTTTTCCCATGCTTTTACATCTGAACACAATTTATATGGTGCTGAAAATCAGGATCAGTGGCATATAAATCACGCAAACTCTCTAAACCAGGAACTTGAACATCCAATTGTGTCAACAACATGTTTTTCCTAGAAAGAGCATCAACAACAACATTATCTTTACCCTTTTTGTATTTAATGATGTACAGGAAAGATTCAATAAATTCAACCCATTTTGCATGACGTTTGTTCAAATTGGATTGGCTTTTCAAATATTTCAGAGCCTCATGATCAGAATGTATGATAAATTCTTTTGGCCACAAATAATGTTGCCAAACCTCAAGGACACGAACTAGAGCATACAATTCTTTATCATAAACAGGATAGTTCAATTGTGCACCATTAAGTTTTCAGAAAAATATGCAATCGGTTTACCCTCTTGCATCAACACACCTCCAATACCAATTCCACTAGCATCACATTCAATCTCAAATTGTTTAGTGAAATCAGGAAGTATAAGCAAAGGTGCAGCAGTCAAACGACATTTCAGCTCATCAAAAGCATTATCTTGGGCCGCGCCCCACACAAAATCAACACCCTTTTTTGTGAGCTCATTCAAAGGTGCAGCAATAGTATTGAAATCTTTCACAAAACGTCTATAGAAACCAGCAAGACCGTGAAAGCTTCGTACTTCACTAACATTCAGAGGAGTAGGCCAATTTTTAATAGCTTCTATTTTTTATTCATCTACCTCAACTCCATGCTTAGAAACAACATATCCGAGAAATATGACCTTATCTTTGCAAAATGTGCACTTATCAAGATTACCATATAACTGAGCATCACACAACACTTGCAAAACTTGTCGAATATGATCACTATGTTCAGATTCATTGCGGCTATAAATAAGTATATCATCAAAATATACAACCACAAATTTACCAATGAAATGCCCCAAAACATGGTTCATTAATCTCATGAAAGTACTAGGTGCATTAGTTAACCCAAAAGGCATGACTAACCACTCATATAAACCAAACTTTGTTTTAAAGGCTATCTTCCATTCATCCCCTTCTTTCATCCTAATTTGATGATAACCACTATGCAAATCAATTTTAGAGAAAACAGCAGCACCACTCAATTCATCTAACATATCTTCTAAACGTGGAATAGGATGACGATATCGAATAGTGATGTTATTTATAGCTCTACAATCTACGCACATGCGCCATGTACCATCTTTCTTAGGAACCAAAATTACAGGAACAACACAAGGACTTAAGCTCACGCGAATATAACCTTTGTCTAGAAGCTCTTGTACTTGTTTCTGAATTTCCTTTGTTTCCTCGGGGTTGGTGCTTGATGCGGTGCTCTATTGGGCAGCGATGCTCCTGGTATCAAATCAATTTGATGCTCTATACCTCGCAATGGTGGTAAACCGGCGGGTACCTCCTCCGAAAACACATTGCTAAATTCCTGCAATACATTAGAAACACCAATAGAGAGAGGGGTCATGTCGTTAGAAACCAAAATTTGACCCTTGCACAACAGCACAAGTGGTACAAAGAAGGATCCTCATGAAACTCTCTCAAATCAGATTTGGTGGCTAACATAGCTAAGGAATTCACTCCCTCACTTTTATTTTGACCACTCAGATTTGGCTTGTTGCTCTCACTCACCGGAAGTGTAGTCTCTCGCCTATCTAATCTCTCACTCTCTTTTTCAAGATTCACTTCAATTTTTTGACGAGATTCATTTACAATTTGCTGCGGTGTCATAGGCCTCAAAGTAACCTCCTTGCCACACTAATTTAAATGATATGTGTTGGCTCTCCCATTATGGCGGACATCTCTATCATACTGCCATGGGCGTCCCAACAACAGGTGACACACGGTCATAGGAACCACATCACACTCAATGGTGTCTTTATATGGTCCGATCTGAAATTCCACACGCACCATGTGGTTGATCCTCATCTCTCCACTATCACTTAACCACTGAATAAAATATGGATTGGGGTGCGGTAAATATTTCAATTTCAGCTTTTGGCATAACTCCTTACTAGCAAAATTGTGACAACTACCACCATCAATTATAACCTTGCATGCCTTACCAGGACCAACAACGGCCTTTGTTTGAAACAAATTGCAGCGCTGTTCTGCAGGACTAGGCGTAACACTTAGCACTTTGGGCGAGCAAACAACTATAGGATAGTGTGTAGCATAAGCATCTATTGAACCATCTTCATCTTCCTCCCAAATTTCAGAATCAGGGTCAGCATCATCACCGGTTTCATATTCTGCTATATCCTCATTAATCAACATAACCTTTTTATTGGGACCATCTCTCTTAAAATGACCCCTTCCACCACATGTATGACAGCTCATGTCCCTGTTTCTTGCTGTAGAATTAGTAGAACCAGTAGCACTAGCAGCAGGTTGCGTCGGTTTCTTCGCATTAGAAATCACCGAATCTGATTTGGAAGAAGTATTACCACGAAAACCAGAAGTGGAACTAGGAGTAGGCTCCATATTAGGTGTTGTTCATGGTGTAAAATGTCCTCTACTCGCTGTTGTGCGAGATGTAAACTTAGCATCCTCAGCCACTTGCAATTCAGCCTCACGTGCTTGGTGTAACAAATCTGTCATGTCATAATATTGGTGAAGATGAACAATACGCTTGATGTTATAGTTCAGACCAGAGAGAAATCGTTGCATTGTTTGTTCAGGCTCTTCACGCACTCTAGCATGCTGCATAATAAGCTCCGTCTCCTGAAAATATTCATCCATGGAAGAAGTACCTTGCCTCAAATTCTGCAATTTGTCATAGAGAGAACGAATATAATTGCGTGGAACAAAGCGAGCACACATCTCTTCCTTCATAGCTCTCCATGTAACAATGGGACGTTCACCATCTTCAATTCTGGACTGTACCATATTATCCCACCAAAGCAAAGCATAGTCATCAAATTCAAAAGATGCAAGTTTTATTTTTCTGTCCTCGGTGTACTCATGCATGCGCCATAATTTTTCCACCTTCAGCTCCCAATTGAGGTACTCTTCAACATCAGTAGAACCAACAAACTTGGGGACGGTGAACTTTGGTTTGCCCAGACCATCATCATCACGGTTGGCTGGTTGAGCAAAAGCATCATTATCAAATCGACAGCGCGCACCAAGAGGAGCAAATCCACGGCCTACGGGCATTGCAGCAGCACGACCACCACCACGGCCTCCATTACCACGAGCACCATCTTGACCAGCAACAACCGGTGTGGAGCTTGCTGGTCCCGATTAGCTTGTTGTAATTGTGCACGACGTGCTGTAGCCCCTTGTACATTGGCAGCATTAGCAGCTGCAACACCCTCATTACCACCATGAACACTAGCTTCACCATCATCATCATCACGTTGCTGATTATGTTGGAGATCAACAGACTGTTACAACGCAGCCATAGCTTGCTGCAAGTTAACTAGAGTCCCCTGAATTTCAGTAACTTGACGTTGTGTAGCTGTGATGGTTTCTGTGGTATCCTTGAGGTCCAACTCGATGTTCTACACATTCTCATTTATAGGATCGGTTGCACACTGAATTTGTCGCTGAAGATGATCACGAAGAGCTTCATATTCATTCCAATGCACCATGGATTTAGGGTCCTTTTTCTGTTGTATATCAAAAGACTCGTCGGACATGATTAGGTGATTAGTACTCACAGAAAATATAGTGTATGTGGAAAACTCTCAACTCACTCAAAACCGAAAGAAACAAGGTATCTTACTGTTCCAAAGTGAATTAGAAAAGCTTACCAACTTGTATGGGCAGAACATGCACGGATGTGATGTAGCGAATACCGAGGGTGAAAACTATCACACAACAAATAGGGTATATGGTGGAGCTTGGTTGGAATACCTATCAACATCGATTCACATATCCTAGTGCTAATCGTATGATAAGAGACCCACGGAAACACACACGGTGGAGATAAGTGGGGCAAATGCAACTCTGAAACTGAGCTCAAAATTCTGGAATGTCGGAGTAATGCTTGTGTTGCAAATGCACAGGAGAGACGCTAGCAAATTGCTCAATTTATACGGGCACGAGATTGCTCAATCTACTAGTGCAATGAACGTGACAGAAAAACTGACAAACTCGCCAAAAATATATGCAACTTCCACGTGTAGTTCTTTTCCTCCTCTTTTTTTTCGTTTTCTTTTTCTTTCTCTTTTTTCGTTTTCTTTTTCTTTCTCCTTTTTTTCTTTTTTTTGTATCAGTAACCTGAGCAATTAGTAACCAATCTGATTTTGCCAAAACAAAAGATGCACTCTCCAAATTCCTATATGAGCAGCCCGTAGAGCAAAGGATATGCTAGTCTCAATAGGAAAGTACTACGCAAAAGAAGAAAGGTTGACTATGGTTATCAAATGAAACACAATCTGATTTGGATAGTTAATCAAACCAAACAAAATCTGACTCGGATCAACAGACTTGACAGCAACCAAACGACTCCGACATGAGAAAAGGAGAACCTAGACAATCTACAATGACTCAGATCAGAAAATAAGTTACGCAAATAAAAGACTACGATCAGCAACTAAAACTTGGAACCGATGCTATCTAGGCTATGGCAAAAACTCTAAACCCTAATATTTTTGTATGGCTTTTTCTGTGTAGGACGAAAACAAAAACTAATCTAAGGGATTGGTGGATGCTCACCGAGATAACGCTGGAAATCTGATACCAAGATGATAAGGGGGTGGCCTGATCTTCTCAGTCAGCGGAGGATGTCGATGTTGAGCTTGCAGGATAACTTGTGAGATGCTCTCGAACTCTCCGGCTGTTCCCCCATTGCCAATGCAACAGATCTTCAACCCTATGGATATTCGCAACACCACACACTTGCGCACGTAGCCGCCGACCATGAAGCGGTTCTGCAATCTCCCAATTCCCAGTGGAACGACAGATAGCACTTGACTTTCAAAGAGCAAATACACCCTATCGAAACAAATTTGGTGTAGGTACATATTCTGATCGATGCAAAGAGGAATATGAGTACAGAGGAATGCTTAAAGCAATTCACCGATATGAGTTTAATCAAACGTGGTCTAACCCTAAAAGCCGCGACTTACAAGGGTATATAAAGATCCCTGGACGTCCAACATAGTGTTGGGGTCGAAATCCAACTTATCTCCAAAAGTTGTATGCGCCCGTAAACCACTCACGGGCTTCGACAACATTTCGGAGGCAAGATCTGGCTTGTAAAATTGAGTTCCGGACGAATTTATGCTTGAAGTATACTCTGCCACCCTCTACCACCCTTCCGAGAGCTCACCTATGGACTGATATATGGACAATAGAACAATGCACCATCCTTCCAATACAAACAAGAAAGACTACAGGTTTAGTCATGACACAAGGAGGAGGCCCTTCATAGCATTGAAACAAAAGAATTCATGCTTGACATGGTCTATCACCCATACCACTACCACCCTCACATTTTCACCAGCAGATGCATTATTCTTGGATCATAAAGTACGTAAAAGTTCATCCTCACTCCGTTTATGCACTCGAAAAATTATAGGTCATTCCGAATGGTGCAAGATGGCTTGTCGGTGTGATCAACTTACGTTGAAAGTTGCATTCACGGTCTGTCCCACGATGTCGTATCCATAAAACTGCCACAATTTTGCCATAAAAACTCCATTGGAGCTCCATGACCCGCCAAAACAATCACAACCCGAAGTAGTATGCGCATCTAACCCACTTGCGGGTTTCGACAACATTTCGGAGGCAAGATCCGGCTTGTAAAATTGAGTTCCGGACGATTTTATGCTTGAAGTATACTCTGCCACCCTCTACCACCCTTCCGGGAGCTCACATACGGACTGATATATGGACAATAGCATATAGAACAATGCACCATCTTTCCATTAAAAACTAGAAAGACTACATGTTCAGTCACGACACAAGGAGCAGGCTCTGTGTTGCATCGAAACCCAAGAATTCATGCTTTACAGGGTCTATCACACATACTGCTACCACCCTCACGTTTTCACCAGCGGATGCATTATTCTTGGATCATAAAGTACGTAACAGTTCATCCTCACTATGTTTATGCACTCGAAAAATTATAGGTCATTTCAAATGGTGCAAGATGGCTCGTCGGTGCGATCAACTTACCTTGAAAGTTGTATTCACGGTCTGTCCCGCAAAGTCGTATCCATAAAACGGCCACATTTTTTCCATAAAAACGCCATTGGAGCTCCATGACCCACCAGAACAATCACAACCGAGAGTTGTATGCACCTGTAACCCACTCGCGGGCTTCAAGAACATTTCAGAGGCAAGATCCGACTTATAATATTGAGTTCCGGACGATTTTATGCTTGAAGTATACTCTGCAACCCTCTACCACCCTTCCGGGAGCTCACATACGGACTGATATATGGACAATAGCATATAGAACAATGCACCATCCTTCCATTACAAACTAGAAAGACTACATGTTCAGTCACGACACAAGGAGGAGGCTCTTCGTTGCATCGAAACCCAAGAATTCATGCTTTACATGGTCTATCTCCCATATCGCTACCACCCTCACCTTTTGACCAGAGGATGCATTATTCTTGGATCATAAAGTACGTAAAAGTTCATCCTCACTCCATTTATGCACTCGAAAAATTATAGGTCATTCCGAATGGTGCATGATGGCTCATCGGTGCAATCAACTTACCTTGAAAGTTGTATTCACGGTGTGTCCAGCGATGTCCTATCCATAAAACGACCCCAATTTTGCCATAAAAACTCCATTGGAGCTCCATGACCTGCCAAAACAATCACAACCCAAAGTTGTATGCGCCCGTAACCCACTCGTGGGCTTCGGCAACATTTCGGAGGCAAAATCCGGCTTGTAAAATTGAGTTCCGGACGATTTTATGATTGTAGTATACTCTACGACCCTCTACAACCATTCCGGGAGCTCACAAACGGACTGATATATGGACAATAGCATATAGAACAATGCACCATCCTTCCATTGCAAACTAGAAAGACTACAGATTCAATCACGACACAAGGAGGAGGCTCTTTGTGGCATCGAAACCCAAGAATTCATGCTTTACATGGTCTATCACCCATACCGCTACCACCCTCATGATTGCACCAGCGGATGCATTTTTCTTGGATCATGAAGTACGTAACAATTCATCCTCACTCCGTTTATGCACTCGAAAATTCATAGGTCTGCAGACCCCCGGGCAGTTTTTAGGCCAAAATTTTGGCGACCGAAAATATTTTTTCCCTATCCTATTTTTAGGCTTATCTGAGTCTTTTGAGACACTCGCAATTTTTTGTCACAATTTTTCGTCGTCGCTGCCCTGATTTTTGAAAAAAAAATAGTCAAAAAAATTTCATGACCATCCTGTCAGTTCGACCTGGGAAGAGTTTTGAGACACTTGCCATTATAGTGTTTTTTAGCAAAAAAGAAAGGAGCGCAAAAAAAGAGCGCCAAAAAAACCAGAGCGAAAAAAAATTCCAGAGTGTTCTTTTCCCTTGTTTACGTGCAGCCCCGTGATTTTGTTAGTGTTCTAGGCTCGCGTCTCTAGCACGGTCTAGCCTAGGACCAGCACAGTACAATCGTTGAGCGTTTATTCAACTTTGCATATCTGAATTGATTATTGCTGACCCTTTTTGCTACCATATTATAAGCCTTCCTAGCTGCACATACATCTACGTCATGCGTTTGACTCTCCCTGGTAATCGTTGTATCCAAGCTTTGAGAGTTTTGACTACAACGGTTGTCGATCACCGCCTGCTACTAGGTAAGAGCTGGTAAGAATTTGAGATTTGCTTGACGGATTTGTGACACCCACCACCACCATTTTCTAGTAGTTTGTAGGATCATATTCTTGTGTGTTTCTATTGCTGCTAACCATGGAAGGATCACAATTTGATGAGACTGACTGGGAGAACATGACGAATAAGGAGTTGCATGATAAATTTCAGCAAATGATGACTGAACAGGTGCAAGATGTACTAAACAATTTTGAAGAGGCCATGGATAAGATAACTGGCCTTCAGAAGACGTTTGAAACAAAGCTTGATAACAGATTCAATGAACTGCTTGCGCGTCTTCTGGAACCACCACCGGCTGCACCTGTCGAAAAAGAGTAACAAAAGGAATAAAAAATCTTCCTATTCCCGCTTCCTACGGATAATGCAAATCGAAGCTATTTGATGTCTGACTCAGGCCTATATTTGGGATTGTGAAGTGAAAGAAATCATTTTATCCACTAATAGTGGCCAAATTGGCGTATTACCAAACCACGCCACCTGCTGCTCTAGCTAATTGCCCACCCCTTCCACGTGTGATTTCAAAAAAGGGAAAAAAATTTCTAATCCTGCGGGAAAAGTGTTGCTAAATTTCTTCCTTCGTCCATTTCATATGCCACTGTAGGGCGAACGGAAACAAAATACTTTTCCTGGGTCGATGCCCGAGTGGTTAATGGGGACGGACTGTAAATGCAAAAACAACAACGACTACCTCCACATTGCGAAACAACCCTCTGCCTAGCGAGCCATGTCCCTCTTGAGCCTGGCCAAACTGTTGGTGTTGCTGTTGATACTTCTGTGGCTCCTGCTGCTGATGAGAAGGAGGATGATTATGCGGGAGATTACGAGGATGAGGTTGATCAAAATCAGAACTACGTGCAACCACCAGCACCCGGTCGTCCAAATGCAAATAATCGCAATGGTAGGGCTGCATTACCAGCTGAGGTACGAGATCATGACCATCTTCCTAAACTGAAATTGAATATTCCACCATTTGAGGGTAGATATGTTCCTGATATATATCTTACTTGGGAGTTAGAAACCGAACAACGTTTTACATGTTTAGAATATCCCAAGGAGAGACGTGTTGTTGCTGCACTTTGTGCTTTCACTAGTTTTGCTTGTGTGTGGTGGTGTGAACATCGTAGATTATATCCGAATAATAATCCAACTACTTGGGCTGCTTTGAAAATTGCTATGCGTACTCGTTGGGTTCCACCATATTATCAACGTGAATTACTTTAAAAATTGCAGCGTTTAAGACAAGGAAAAAATTCTGTAGAGGAATATTATCGTGAATTACAAACCGGCATGATTAGATGTGGTATTGTTGAGGATAATGAAGCTATGCTTGCACGTTTTATGGGTGGATTAAATAGAGAGATTTAGACTATTCTAGAGTATAAGGAGTATAATAATATCACTCGTTTATTCCATCTTGCTTGTAAAGCTGAACGTGAAGTGCAGGATCGACAGGCATTGGCGCGAACTAACTTTTCTGCAGGATCATGGACACCGTGTGCATCCTCTACTTCCACTGCACCATCACCTCCATTAGGTGCCGCCTCCAACCGTAATACAAGAAAGGAGGCACAACCACCACTATCTGCCAAGAGCACACCTGTCGGGCCAGCACAGAGCTCTTCTTCTTCCATGGCATCAACAGGGCACACAAGTGATATTATATGTCGTCTTTGTAAGGGAAGAGGTCATTATGCGAGAGAATGCAAATCTCAGCATGTGATGATTGCCACCGAGGATGGTGGGTATGAGTCCGCTAGTGACTATGATGAGGAGACTTTGGCTCTTATTACACGTGAAGAACACAGTGGAGATGATTCTGATCATGAGACACAATACATGGCTCCTGAAGATGCTGGCAGGTATGAATGTTTAGTTGCTCAACGTGTTTTGAGTGTGCAGGTTACACAAGCTGAGCAAAATCAAAGGAATAATTTGTTCCATACAAAGGGAGTTGTGAAGGAACGTTCTATTCGCGTCATCATAGATGGAGGGAGCTGCAACAACTTGGCTAGCATGGAGATGGTGGAGAAGCTATCTCTCACCACAAGACCACATCCACATCCTTTCTACATCCAATGGTTCAACAACAACGACAAGGTTAAGGTAACACGTACTGTTCGTGTGCATTTTAGTATCTCTATATATGCTGATTATGTTGATTGTGATGTGGTACCTATGCAAACATGTTCCTTATTACTTGGTAGACCATGGCAATTTGATAAAAATTCTATACACCATGGTAGAAACAATCAGTATACTCTTGTTCATAAGGATAAAAATATTACTTTGCTTCCTATGACTCCTGATTCCATTTTGAAAGATGATATTAATAGAGCTAATAAAGCAAAACAGGAGAAAAATAAGAGTGAAAATCAGATTGTGGCAAAAGAATTTGAGCAACAAATGAAGCCTAATAGTAAACCATCTAGTATTGCTGCTGGAATTAAATGGAAAAGTGCATGTTTACTTGCCACCAAATCTGATATTGATGAGCTAGATTTTAGCAAATCTGTTTGCTATGCTTTTGTGTGCAAAGAGGCATTATTTTCATTCGAGGACGTGCCTTCCTCTTTGCCCCCTACTGTCACTAACATTTTGCAGGAGTTCGCTGACGTCTTCCCACAAGACGTGCCACCGGGATTACCACCTATTCGAGGGATTGAGTATCAAATTGACATAATTCCCGGTGCATCGCTACCCAACCGTGCACCATACCGTACCAATCCAGAGGAGATGAAGGAGATTATGTGTCAAGTACAGGAGCTACTCAACAAAGGTTATATACACGAATCTCTTAGTCCTTGTGTTGTTCCTATTATACTAGTGCCTAAAAAGGATGGTACGTGGCGTATGTGTGTTGAGAGGCATTAATAATATTACTATTCGTTATCGTCATGCTATTCCTAGTCTAGATGATATGCTTGATGAATTGAGTGGCTCTAGAATATTCTCCAAAGTTGATTTGCGTAGTGGATACCATCAAATTCGTATGAAATTGGGAGATGAATGGAAAACAACATTTAAAACTAAGTTTGGTTTATATGAGTGGTTAGTCATTCCTTTTGGGTTAACTAATGCACCTAGTAATTTCATGAGACTAACGAACGAAGTTTTACGTGCTTTCATTGGACAATTTGTGGTAGTCTATTTTGATGATATACTGATTTATAACAAATCTTTGGAAGAACATTTGGAACATTTACGTGCTATTTTTATTGCTCTACATGATGCACGTTTGTTTGGTAACCTTGGGAGGTGCACCTTTTGCACCGACCGAGTATCTTTTCTTGGCTATGTTGTTACTCCACAAGGAATTGAAGTTGATAAAGCTAAGATTGAAGCTATTGACAGTTGGCCGCAGCCAAAAATGGTCACACAAGTGAGGAGTTTTCTTGGACTTGCTGGTTTCTATAGGCGTTTTGTGAGAGATCTTAGCACCATTGCTGCACCTCCCAATGAGCTTACAAAGAAGGATGTGCCTTTTGTTTGGGGTACCGCACAGTATTGAAAGATAAGTTGACACATGCTCCTTTACTCCAACTTCCTGATTTTAATAAGACTTTTGAGCTTGAATGTGATGCTAGTGGAATTGGATTAGGAGGTGTGTTATTACAAGATGGCAAACCTGTTGCATACTTTTCTGAAAAATTGAGTGGGCCTAGTATGAATTATTCTACTTATGATAAAGAAATATATGCTCTTGTTCGGACTTTACAGACATGGCAACATTATTTATGGCTGATCATGAATCTTTGAAACATATTAAAAGTCAAGCAAAACTGAATTGTAGACATGCTAAATGGGTTGAATTCATCGAGACTTTCTCTTATGTCATTAAACACAAGAAGTGTAAAGAAAATGTTATTGCTGATGCATTGTCTCGTCGCTATACTATGCTTTCACAACTTGACTTCAAAATATTTGGTTTGGAGACCACCAAAGATCAATATGTGCATGATGCTGATTTTAAAGATGTAATGCAGAATTGCAAAGAAGGAAGAACGTGGAACAATTTCGTCATTAATGATGGATTTGTGTTCCGTGCTAATAAGCTATGCATTCCAGCTAGCTCTGTTCGTCTTTTGTTGTTGCAGGAGGCGCATGGAGGAGGACTAATGGGACACTTTGGCGTGAAGAAGACGGAGGACGTACTTGCTACACATTTCTTTTGGCCAAAGATGAGATGAGATGTTGAGCTTTTTGTTGCTCACTTCACTACGTGTCAAAAAGCAAAGTCACGACTCAATCCTCATGGTTTATATATGCCTTTGCCTATACCTACTGTTCCTTGGGAGGATATATCTATGGACTTTGTTTTAGGTTTACCTCGAACAAAGAAGGGGAGGGATAGCATATTTGTTGTCGTGGATATATTCTCGAAAATGGCACACTTTATACCATGTCATAAAAAGGGATGATGCTGTTAATGTTGCTGATTTGTTCTTTCGTGAAATTATTCGCTTGCATGGTGTGCCAAATACTGTTGTTTCAGATCGTGATACTAAATTTCTTATCCACTTTTGGAGATGTTTATGGGCCAAGTTGGGGACTAAACTGCTTTTTAGTACTACTTGTCACCCCCACACTGATGGTCAAACTGAAGTAGTCAATCGAACATTGTCTACTATGCCTAGGGCTGTTTTGAAGAATAATAAGAAAATGTGGGAAGAATGCTTGCCTCATATTGAATTTGCTTATAATGGTACGTTGCATTCTACTACTAAGATGTGCCCTTTTGAAATTGCGTATGGTTTCCTACCTCGCGCACCCATTAATTTGTTGCCTCTTCCATCTTCGGAGAAGGTTAATTTTGATGCTGAACAACGTGCTGTATTGATCTTAAAAATGCATGAGTTAACTAAGGAAGACATTGAACGTATGAATGCTAAATATAAACTTGCTGGAGATAAGGGTAGAAAACGTGTTGTCTTTTCACCTGGAGATCTTGTTTGGTTACATTTGCGTAAGGATAGATTTCCTGGTTTACGCAAATCGAAGCTAATGCCACGTGCTGATGGTCCATATAAGGTGTTAGAGAAAATAAATGATAATGCATATAAACTTGAGCTGCCTGTAGATTTTGGGGTTAGTCCCACTTTTATCATTGTAGATTTGAAGCCCTATTTGGGTGAGGAAGATGAGCTTCCGTCAAGGACGACTTCATTTCAAGAAGGGGAGGATGATGAGGACATCAATACCATTGTTACACCTACAGCCCCTATTGCTACATATACTGGACCAATTACTAGAGCTCGCGCACGCCAATTAAATTTTCAGGTACTTTCATTTCTTGGTAATGATTCTAATGTTCATGAGAATATGATGCTGCCTAAATTGGATGCATTTGTTTTGCTGACAAATGAAGCGCCTGGCATGGATAAGAGGGATGAACATTGGAGCAAGACCAAGCATGGAGAGGATGGCATGCGCAAGGGGAACAAGAACAGAGTTACAAGTTATGAATTCATGTCTTTGAAGCCACCATAATGAGTGCATGAAGCCTTGGACGAAATATACAAGATGCCAGTTAATAAATTTCATCCAGAGGCTATTCTAGGTGCTGCGTCACCTTTGGGCCAGGCCCATGTAATTTCGAAATACATAAGTACAGGCTGTTTTTAGAGTCCGTATGTGTGGGGAAATAAGAGATAGGGTTGGTTTCGGACCCCATCCCCAAGGGCCACGAAATTACCCACTCTTCCTCCATATATACAGCCCTTAGGGAACCGTTTAGACTTTGTGTTTTGTTTAGATTAAATTTCGCCGTAGCTTAAACTTCACGTACTTCGTTTGTGTTCAACGACTAGACAAAGGCGTCACAGAATCCCACCTTGATCAATAAAGCTTTCCTCTTATATTCGCAATATCCAGATTGCAATCTTAGTTTCTTGCTTGTTCTTCGCTTGCCTGCAGGAAACATACCTTTGTGGTCAGGTTGATCGTGCTCCAGCATGGTCAATAACCTCTCGGAGTTGGTTTAGCGATTGCTAAGGCGTGACGTCCTCGCACGTTTGTAGTCGGATCGTCAAAGTCGATTTCCTCCAAAACGAAACCACCATCTCATCGAAAGTCGGGACACCTTGGCCTCTATCAGACTAATATATGGACAAAGCATATAGAACAATGCTTCATCCTTCCATTTCAAACTAGAAAGACTACAGGTTCAGTCACGACACAAGGAGGGGGCTCTTCGTTGCATCAAAACCCAAGAATTCATGCCTTACATGGTCTATCACCCATACCGCTACCACCCTCACGTTTTAGAAAGCGGATGCATTATCCTTGGATCATAAAGTACGTAACAGTTCATCGTCACTCCGTTTATGCACTCGAAGAATTATATGTCATTTCGAATGGTGACAAATGGCTCGTCGGTGCGATCAACTTACCTTGAAAGTTGTATTCACGGTCTGTCCCGTGATGTCGTATCCATAAAACGGCCACAATTTTGCCATAAAAACTCCAATTGAGCTCCGTGACCCACAAAAACAATCCCAACCCTAAGTTGCATGCGCCCATTACCCACTCGGGGGCTTCGACAACATTTCGGAGGCAAGATCCGGCTTGTAAAATTGAGTACCGGACGATTTTATGCTTGAAGTATACTCTGCCACCCTCTACCACCCTTCCGGGAGCTCACATGTGGACTGATATATGGATAATAGCATATAGATCAATGCACCATCCTTCCATTACAAACTAGAAAGAATATAAGTTCAGTCACGACACAAGGAGGAGGCTCTTTGTTGCATCAAAACCCAGGAATACATGCTTTACATGGTCTGTCACCCATACCACTACCACCCTCACATTTTCACCAGCAGATGCATTATTCTTGGATCATAAAGTACGTAACAGTTCATCCTCACTCCGTTTATGCACTCGAAAAATTATAGTCATTTTGAATGGTGCAAGATGGCTCGTCGATGCGATCAACTTACCTTGAAAGTTGTATTCACGGTCTGTCCTGCGATGTCGTATCCATAAAACGATGACAATTTTGCCATAAAAAATACATTGTAGCTCCATGACCCGCCAAAACAATCACAACCCAAAGTTGTATGCACCCGTAACCCACTCGCGGGCTTCAACAACATTTGAGAGCCAAGACCAGGCTTGTAAAATTGAGTTCCAGACGATATTATGCTTGAAGTATACTCTGCAAGCCTCTACCACCCTTCCGGGAGCTCACATACGGACTGATATATGGACAATAGCATATAGAACAATGCACCATCCTTCTATTACAAACTAGAAAGACTACAGTTTCAGTCACGACACAAGGAGGAGGCTCTTTGTTGCATCCAAACCCAAGAATTCATGCTTTACATGGTCTATGACCCATACCGCTACCACCCTCACGTTTTCACCAGCGGATGCATTATTCTTGGATCATGAAGTACGTAATAGTTCATCCTCAGTACGTTTATGCACTGGAAGAATTATAGGTCATTTCGAATGGTGACAAATGGCTCGTCGGTGCGCTCAACTTACCTTGAAAGTTGTATTCACGGTTTGTCCCGCGATGTCGTATCCATAAAACGGCTACAATTTCCAATAAAAACTCCATTTGAGCTCCGTGACCCACCAAAACAACCACAACCCAAAGTTGTATGCGCCCGTAACCCACTCACGGGGTTCGACAACATTTCAGAGGGAAGATCCGGCTTGTAAAATTGTGTTCCGGACGATTTTATGCTTGAAGTATACTCTGCCACCCTCTACCACCCTTCTGGGAGCTCACACACGAACTGACATATTGACAATAGCATATAGAACAATGCACCATCCTTCCATTACAAACTAGAAAGACTATAGGTTCAGTCACGACACAAGGAGGAGGCTCTTTGTTGCATCGAAACCCAAGAATTCATGCTTTACATGGTCTATCGCCCATACCGCTACCACCCTCACGTTTTCACCAGGGGATGCGTTATTCTTGGATCATAAAGTACGTAACAGTTCATCCTCACTCCGTTTCTGCACTCGAAAAATTATAGGTCATTTCGAATGGTGCAAGATGGCTCGTCGGTGCGATCAACTTACATTGGAAGTTGTATTCACAGTCTGTCCCATGATTTCAGATCCATAAACGGCCACAATTTTGCCATAAAAATCCATTGTAGCAACATGACCCGCCAAAACAATCACAACCCAAAGTTGTATGCACCCGTAACCCACTCGCGGGCTTCAACAACATTTGAGAGGCAACATCAGGCTTGTAAAATTGAGTTCCGGGCGATTTTGTGCTTGAAGTATACTCTGCAAGCCTCTGCCACCCTTTCGGGAGCTCACATACGGACTGATATATGCACAATAGCATATAGAACAATGCACCATCCTTCTATTACAAACTAGAAAGACTACAGGTTCAGTCACGACACAAGGAGGAGGCTCTTTGTTGCATCGAAACCCAAGAATTCATGCTTTACATGGTCTATCACCCATACCGCTACCACCCTCACGTTTTCACCAGCGGATGCATTATTCTTGGATCATAAAGTATGTAACAGTTCATCCTCACCCCGTTTATGCACACGAAGAATGATAGGTCATTTCGAATGGGGACAAATGGCTCGTTGGTGCGCTCAACTTACCTTGAAAGTTGTATTCACGGTCTGTCTCGCGATGTCGTATCCATAAAACGGCCATAATTTTGCCATAAAAACTTCATTGGAGCTCCATGACCCACCAAAACAATCACAACCCAAAGTTGTATGCGCCCGTAACCCACTCGCAGGCTTCGACAACATTTCAAACGCAAGATCTGGCTTGTAAAATTGAGTTCCGGATGATTTTATGCTTGAAGTATACTCTGCAAGCCTCTACCACCCTTTCGGGAGCTCACACACGGACTGATATATGGACAATAGCATATAGAACAATGCACCATCCTTCTATTACAAACTAGAAAGACTACAGGTTCAGTCACGACACAAGGAGGGACTTTCCTTGGCGTGGAAGGCAAGCTTGGCGATACGGATATGTAGATCTCCTACCTTTGTAACCGACTCTGTGTAACCCTAACCTATCCGGTGTCTATATAAACCGGAGGGTTTTAGTCCATAGGACGAACAACAATCATACCATAGGCTAGCTTCTAGGGTTTAGCCTCCTTGATCTCGAGGTAGATCTACTCTTGTACTACCCATATCATCAATATTAATCAAGCAGGAGTAGGGTATTACCTCCATCGAGAGGGCCCAACACAGGTAAAACATCGTGTCCCTTGTCTCCTGTTACCATACGCCTAGACGCACGATTCGGGACCCCCTACCCGAGATCCGCCGGTTTTGACACCGACATTGGTGCTTGCATTGAGAGTTCCTCCGTGTCGTCACCGATAGGGCCCGATGGCTCCTTCGGTCATCAACAACGACGCGGTCCAGTGGTGAAACTTTTCTCCCAGATAGATCTTCAGATTCGGGCGGCTTTGCACTGTAGGCCAATTCGCTTGGCCATCTGGAGCAGATCGAAAGCTACGCCCCTGGCCATCAGGTCAGATTTGGAAATTTGAACTATACGGCCGATGTCCGCGGAGACTTGATCTTCCACGGATTCGAGCCACAGCCGAGCGTGCCGCACTGTCTCGATGGGCATGATCTAACTCTGCAGCCGAACAGTGCCCTGGAGGCCGCACCAGCATCCGCTCCGACCCTTAATCCGGAGCCGGATTCCCGGATCGAGGACGAGTGGTTGGACACCGCCTCGGGGGCTACGATCTCTACGGCGATTGAGCCGAACTCCATCCCTGTCCTTTGCGAAGACCTTGACTCTGTGTTGCGGACTCCTCTCCGGACTCCGACCTCCGCGCCTCGCCAATCGAATCATATCGGGCGCCGGTCATGGAGTTCATCGCCAAGGACATCTTTCAAAGACTCGCCCTTTGGCGACATCCTGAATTCACTAAAGTCTCTCTCTTTATCCGGAGAGCCCTAGCCGGACTACGGACAGGAAGGTTGGGATGCGGACGATGAAGAAATTCAACGCCCACCCACCACCCACTTCATAGCCACTGTCGAAAGCTTACACGACGTGCTCGATTTCGACTCCGAAGACATCGACGGTATGGACGACGATGTAGGAGACAACCATGAACCAGCGCCTATAGGATGTTGGACAACCTCCTCATCCCATGATGTATACATGGTGGATACACCTAAAGGAAATGAAGACAAGGAACAACGGGACGCTACGGAGTATAAATCCCTCGAAAAGCAGTCAAAACGGCAACGTAAACGCCGAACCAAGTCCCGCCTCAACAAAGTCCCAGCCATAGAGCAGGGCGAACCGGTGGACGACGAACATGCTATCGAGGAATCGTCCGAACAAGACAACTTGGATAAACAACCCGTCCCCGGCGAAGACAACAGTCCGGACGACCTCACGCCAGACAAATTGTTGGAGCAGAATGTCCTCCACAAAAGGCTCGTCGCCAATCGCGTAGCCTGAAAAAAGGTATGGAAGCTCAAAACAGCGGAAGATGCACTCAGAATCAGATGGAGCAGAGTATTCAACATCATGAGACAAATGCGGCTGACGATCGCCGAACAAAGAGCTACCCAAAGAGAAAACTATCGCCCGAATTTTATGAGGAGGCCATAGAGCCCCACAACAAAAGTAAGAAGGCCACCCGGTCGGATGGGCGACCCCATGGCAAAAAGAGAGAGGCAAATGGCGCCAAGACACAAGCCGCACGCGATCCGCATAAGGATTCACATCAAAAGGATGGCCCGATTAGGTCCATCTATGGGCCGAGAAAGCAAGCTCTTCAAAGCAATGCAACACGCCAAATATCCGAACATCACAAAGACACCCAAATATAGGGCGCCAGACATCCCCTATGTTTCACCGATGAGGTCTTTGGATCATGAATTCGGTGGGATTCAAACCCGTAAACATAGAGGCATCTGACGGAACAACAGACCACTGAGTGCGGATTGAGGATTACATCCTCCACATACACATGGCTAGAAGAGATGATCTCCACGCCATAAAATACTTACCCCTCAAACTCAAAGGGCCAGCTCGGCATTGGCTTAAAAGCCTCCCCGAAAATACTATTGGAAGCGGGGAAGAGCTCGAGGATACTTTTCGGGCAAATTTTCCAGGGACTTATGTCCGTCCTCCGGATGCAGACGATTTAAGTCATATAACTCAACAACCCGAAGAGTCAGCCCGCAAATTCTGGAACAGGTTCCTCACCAAAAGAACCAAATAGTCGATTGTCCGGACAATCAAGCCTTAGCAGCTTTCAAACACAACGTCCGAGATTTAATGGCTCGCCAGACACTTCGCCAAGAGAAGCCGAGAACCATGGCTGCATTAACAAGCCTCATGACCCGCTTATGCGCGGAGAGGATAGCTGGCTAGCAAGATGCAGCACCAACACCCAAGTACATCCGAAGTCGAGGGATGGAAATGGAAACCACGGCGCAACAAGGAACAGCGCCGGAATAAAGGGAACGGTCCAAAGAGCACGGCAGTCAACGACGTATTAAAAATCTCACGGCAGAAACAATAAAAAAACCGCCAATTAAGGACAATAGCGATGAGCTATCCAACTTAAAAAAATCTTGGACAAGATATGTCAAATCCACAGATACTCGGGAGGCCCGCAAACCATACCCACGAAATTGCTGGGTCTTCAAACAGTCCGGCAGACTCAACGCCAAACACAAGGGGCTCGACACACCAAGTGAAGATGATGACGAGCACCACAAGCGAGCCCGGAAAACAAAAGAATTCCCACAAGAGGTTAAACAAAGAAACGCACTTCACGTGATCAAAGGGAAAATAGAGCGGCGCCCACTAGAATGCGCGCCGCACAAACTACTCCTAGCGGAGTACCAACACTGGTTGTCAAAACCAATCACCTTCGACCATCAGGACTATTCCGAAAGTATCCGGAACGCAGGATGGACTGCCTTGATATTGGATCCTATAATTGACGGATTCCAATTTACACAAGTCCTCATGGATGGTGGCGGTGACATAAATCTGATATATCAGGACACAATCCGCAGGATGGGGATAGACCCAACCAAAATTCGCCACAACAACACCTCCTTTAAAGGGGTAATGCCAGCCCATATGCCCATTATGCGGGCTCCCATCGCTAGAAGTTGTGTTCGGTTCACCCGACAACTTCCGGCGCGAAAAGATAGTCTTCCATGTCGCCCCATTTAAAAGTAGCCATCAAGCACTATTGGGACGCGAAGCTTTCGCCCGCTTTAACGCAATACCGCACTATGCATCTCTTACACTTAAAATGCCCGGTCCACGCGGCATCATCTCATTAAAAGGGAGTATTAAGTGTTACTCGAGCACGGAAGAATGCAAGGCTGCCTTGACAGCCCCACACCAATCCGGCTCCGCTAACCAAAGCACCTGAACAGGTAATTGAACCCAGACACGGCTAGACGAGTGCAGCGCCTATTAGCGGCATACCCCCATACAAGGGGCTGCATGCATGCACAACAAGAGACAATAAAGCTCAATTTTATTCACTTCTTGAATTGTACTCTGTTTATTTAATATAAAGTACATCTTCGACGATCTTTTTCTTTTAAGCGAAGTTCCTCTTTTTACTGAGATGAACAACATGCTACACCCGTCCGAGGATACGGCACAACGGAGACACAAAGCAGACGTGCGAGGGATCCGTTGCAAGGATTCTTTTGATTAAGACCTGCGTAAACCTTTTTTACTGTCTCTTGTTGATATACATCCTGGTTTCTTACTATAACCGAGGAGGAGGCTGGCGTTTTGGCATTGCCCGCTCCAGAATTTTTGCGTGCACGGACACCGGGGGCTTAGGGCATTATTCTGCCTGCTTTTATAAAGACCGAATACCTTAGGGAGTGTTCGGCGTCTCGAGTTAGGCCTTATATGCATCAGCTCCGAATCATGTCTTTGGTGAAATGTTGGGTTTGCCCGGCTCCTGTGTTTTGCTGCCTTACGTTCCGTTTTATCGGCTAACGCGACACTAGGAGAACTACTGCGATTGTGCCCCGGTTCGGCCGGGCGAGCACCTCAGTAGAGAAAGCCGAAAACTGACTATCATGATATAGCGAGAGACTGGTCAACCACTCGATCACTCACCGGAATGTTTAGAATTCCTCCGCATTAACGAAGGACCGGTTTTCGGTCAGGCACATACGCACCCCGAATTCGGGAGAGTGCGGTGCCCCCAGGGGCTACATAGTAGCCCCACCCTCGAACTCCTATGGCTAAGTGAAAGTGATAAAGCATCATAGTCCGGTTGCCTAGTTTGCTACGCTACCACCTCCTTAACAGGACCAAGACATTGGATTAAGTGTGAAAAGTGCCTTCTTTGCAAACACCCCCGCACTATGTGCGTGGGGGCTGAAGCCAAGGACTGCCATCTTCGAGTTATATATACATATACATAAACGGCCGACAGGAGTAGTTTACTACTTGAACGCACAAGTATAAAAAGCTCTTATATTATATTGAAACATTGTTTTCACAAATCATGCATGTCATTTAAACATAATATCCTTCGAGCATTGCGTCTCTATTATCTGGCGCCTGCAGACTTCCTCAAAATAGTGCTTGGCGGTACTCGGCTCGTCCGAATCTTGGGATGCAACGTCGGTGGCCTTCATCTCCGCCCAAAGTATGTCTTGACACGGGCGAGCCATCCGCGCTCCCTCAATACATCACGACCGCTTCATTGCGTCGACACGCTGCACCGCACCAAGGAACCGCTGCACTAAACCAAAATAACTCTTGGTGGGGTCCGCCCGGCCACAAATGAGACATGACATGCTTCATGGCAAGTCCGGATAATCGATTCAGCTCGGCCCATTCGCCAACCGATCGGTCAGCGGAAGAGGACGCCCGGACTATGGAATTGCGACCAATATAGCTCTTCCTTACGTGCCCCTTCCGCCTCGGAAGTGCTCAATCGCGTCATGGCGCTTCGCCGCTAAGTCTAGATAAGCATCCTCCGAACTCCACAACTTGTCCAACTGAGCATACTTTGGATCCGTATATTTCCTCCGCAGCAGAAATGGTTTTCCAGCCGCAATAGCCCCGGCCTGACTCAGCTCCTCCTTGGCAGCTCTCAAAGCCGAACGGGCATCCTTGGATTCGGCGGCGGCCTTTTTCAGGCCCTCTTGCTCCGCTTGACATTCTTTTCCAAGAACCTCACAGCGATCGGTAGTATTCTTCAACTTTCTGGCCATATCGGCCGTTTCCTCTTTGCTTCGGCAGTGAGCAGCCCGTTCGGCTTCTAGCTCTTCGGCCGCCCTTAAAGCGGCCGCATTACTATTTTTGGCTTGCTCTTTCGCTCGGGCTTGTTCCGCCCGCAGCTCCTCCACAGCAGCGGCACCATCTGCATTAAGCATACAAGTAGTAAGGCATGGGCGTCAAGCTCCCTTACCAGGTGTCCACGTAGAAGTCGCATACCTTGTGACTCGTCAAACCGTTTATTGACCGGTAGCGATGTACGCATCCGCCTCGTCAAGTTGCCGCTTTAGTTCGGCATATTCATCGATCCGGCTGGCCACCGGACGCCCCGCCACCTGTTTAGGAGCGGCGATATGTTATAACTGAGATTTTGATCCTCGGCACGCTGTCAATTTTGACAACATACCGAGTCTCAGGGGCTACTATCTATAGAGGGCGCATTCTATATGCATAACTGTCAGAAGGTACATCACTTTTGCGTACCTCGAACCCGTCACAAGAAGCTTCGACGGCTTCATGCAATCCGCTCTCGCGGATGCAATTCTTTCAATCACCGTACCCATTAGAGCACGGTGATCTTCTTAGATAGCCGCCGCCCGAGCAGATCCTTGACTCCTCCGACCACACGCCCGCTTGGCGCCGGACCTTCCGGCCCCGCCGGACTTGGGGAAACCCTCCGCGACGACACCTCAGGGTCGTCCACCTCGCATGAGGGTGCGACAGGTGGAGGCGTTTCGCTCACCATCATCTCCGGAAGAAGATCCCACGAAGACGAGCTCTGCTGAGAAGGGCTGAGATCCGAACTACAAGGTACAATTTCGGTTATCTTTGGAAATAAATACAGGGATGTTCCTTATTTACAAGACCCCTTCTTTTTACTTACGGCTCGCTGGAGGGCTGATCCCTTGGGGAAATAGTGCGGCTGGGTTACTTCCCGGTAGCCGGACTCTCGACGAAGATTTCTTTCCTCTCTTTGAGGCATTGACCTCCGGATCTTAAAGCGGTCCTCTTTTCTCCTTGGAGGGTGGGACTTTGATCCCTCCTTCCTCGAAGCCTCCTTCATGGAGGCGGTTGCTTCCTGCTCCCCCTTCGCCTTCTTTAAAAGGCGCGGCCTTCAACATCTTGGTCAAGATGGGATCCGCGCGGTCTCTGGAGGGGAGCCGGACACCTTATTAACTTTGCCTTGGCTATCCACTCCTGTTCAAGAAACGGCTCCTTTAAAGGGCATGCATATGATAAATGAATGAACAGCCTGCCGGTTACAGGACTACTTACTTGAGTATCTGGGCGATTGCAGCTTAGTCCTGCGTCCTCAGTCAGGTCCGGACACTTCTCTCGTGATCCGAAGAACCGTTTATACATCTCCACGGCGTCGTGCCCATAAAATTTTGGATAGCTCGTGGTCCCTACGGATTAAATTCCCACATGCGGAGGGGGCAACGTTTGCAGGGCAGAAGGCTCCGGATCAACATAACCTGCGCCACTGCAACCAGATTGATCTCTCTTTCTTGGAGGTCTCGAATATGGCCCTGCAGCAAAGGAACGTCCTTGGACGGCCCCCAGTCGAGCCCCTTGTTGACCCATGACGCCAGCCGCTGTGGTGGACCTGAGCGGAAGGCGGGAAGCGCCACCCATTTGGTGCCCCTGGGAGCGGTGATATAAAACCACTCCCGTTGCCACAAACCAAGCTCCTCTTGAAAAGAGCCCTCGGGCCACGGAGCATCAGCACATTTGCTTATGACCGCCCCTCCGCACTCTGCTTGTTGCCCCGATCATCTTTGGCTCCACCTTGAAGGTCTTGAGCCACAATCCAAAGTGAGGGGTAATATGGAGGAAGGCCTCACATACGACAATGAATGACGAGATATGGAGGATGGACTCCGGATTCAAGTCGTAGAAATCAAGCCCATAATAAAACATGAGCCCCGCACAAAGGGATCCGTCGGGAAGCCTAAACCCCGAAGGAAGTGAGACACGAACACCACGTTCTCGCCGGGCTCGGGAGTGGGAATGACCTGCCCTGGAGCAGGCAGCCTATGCGAGATCTCGCCGATTAGATACCTGGCATCTCGCAGCTTTAGCACATCTTCTTCTGTGACGGAGGAAGACATCCATCGGTCGTCTTTGGTCGGAGCCGGACATCATCGAAGGTCCAAGCGCCTAAATCTGAAGCTTTGGGTGTTAGAACTCAAGCGAGGCGAACTCGGTGGAGGGTGTAAGAGGAAGAGGGCCTTGGTCTCATTATAAAGAGGTTGAATACCAAGAGCCCTCCCCGTGGTCGATTAGGACTCGCCTTTAATAGAGGAGGCGTGCCGACGGGCACGGTTGGGTTACCCACATCCGTATTGATGGGAATCCCGGAATAAGGGGGCACGATCTATGCTTTGATAAGATGTGCCAAGGAAACCGCCTCGCTAAACGCGCTGAGGTGGAATAGTAAAAAACGATTCATATAAAGGCCCGGTCGAGGTGTGATGTCACGCCGCGGAATACGTCAGCAGATCTGTGCAAAAGTTATTCTCTCTACGGTGGTATGTGGAACTTGTTTTGCAGAGCCGGACACTATCCTTGTGTTCAAAACCTTCTATGAAGTATTCGGAGGAGGAATCCGCCTCGCAATGCCGAAGACAATCAACGCGCCGGACTCGTCGTCATTGAAGCCTGGTTCAGGGGCTACTGAGGGAGTCCTGGACTAGGGGGTGTCCGGATAGCCGAACTAGCATCACGGCCGGACTCCAAGACTATGAAGATACAAGATTGAAGACTTCGTCCAGTGTCCGGATGGGACTTTCCTTGGCGTGGAAGGCAAGCTTGGCGATACGGATATGTAGATCTCCTACCTTTGTAACCGACTCTGTGTAACCCTAACCTATCTGGTGTCTATATAAACCGGAGGGTTTTAGTCCATAGGGCTAACAACAATCATACCATAGGCTAGCTTCTAGGGTTTAGCCTCCTTGATCTCGAGGTAGATCTACTCTTGTACTACCCATATCATCAATATTAATCAAGCGGGAGTAGGGTATTACCTCCATCGAGAAGGCCCGAACCTGGGTAAAACATCGTATCCCTTGTCTCCTGTTACCATCCGCCTAGACGCACAGTTCGGGACCCCCTACCCGAGATCCGCCGGTTTTGACACCGACAACTAGAGAATTTTTTCAATCACTATTTTATCTGGAAGATTCACTCCCACTTAATTCAAGTGATTGTAGTACCTAAACTATCTGAGCACATGCTCACTGCTTGATCTATTCTCCTCCATCTTTTGGCTATAGAACTTGTTGGGGACTTCATATCTCTCAACTCGCGTATTTGCTTGAAATATTAACTTCAACTCCTGGAACATCTCATATGGTCCATGACGTTCAAAACGTCTTTGAAGTCCCGATTCTAAGCCATTAAACATGGTGTACTAAACTATCAAGTAGTCATCATATTGAGCTAGCCAAACATTCATAACGTGCAGATTCCGCTCACGCAATAGGTCTATCCCCTAGCGGTGCGTCAAGGACATAATTCTTCTGTGCAGCAATGAGGATAAACCTCAGATCACAGACCCAGTCCGCATCATTGCTACTATCATCTTTCAACTTAGTTTTCTCTAGTAACATATATAAAACATAGGGAAGCAACAACACGAGCTAATGATCTACAACATAGATATGCTAATACTACCAGGACTAAGTTCGTGATAAATTAAAGTTCAATTAATCATATTACTTAAGAACTCTCACTTAGAAAGACATCCATCTAATCCTCTAAGTGATCACGTGATCCAAATCAACTAAACCATAACCGATCATCACGTGAAATGGAGTAGCTTTCAATGGTGAACATCACTATGTTGATCATATCTACTATATGATTCACGCTCGACCTTTCGGTCTCAGTGTTCCGAGGCCATATCTGCATATGCTAGGCTCGTCAAGTTTAACCCGACTATTCTGCGTGTGCAAAACTGGCTTGCACCCGTTGTAGATGGACGTAGAGCTTATCACACCCGATCATCACGTGGTGTCTGGGCACGACGAACTTTGGCAACGGTGCATACTCAGGGAGAACACTTTTTATCTTGAAATTTAGTGAGAGATCATCTTATAATGCTACCGTCAAACTAAGCAAAATAAGATGTATAAAAGATAAAACATCACATGCAATCAAAATATCTAACATGATATGGCCATCATCATCATGTGCCTTTGATCTCCATCTCCAAAGCATCGTCATGATTTCCATCGTCACCGGCATGACACCATGATATCCATCATCTTGATCTATATCAATGTGTCGTCACATGGTCGTCTCACCAACTATTGCTCTTGCAACTCTTGCTATCGCATAGCGATAAAGTAAAGCAATTGTTTGGCGCTTGCATCTTATGCAATATAGAGACAACCATAAGGCTTCTGCCAGTTGCTGATAACTTCAACAAAAACATGATCATCTCATACAAATTATATCTCATCACGTCTTGACCATATCACATCACACCATGCCCTGCAAAAACAAGTTAAACGTCCTCTACTTTGTTGTCGCAAATTTTACGTGGCTGCTATGGGCTTAGCAAGAACCGTTCTTAGCAAAAACCACAACGATAGTTTGTCAAGTTGGTGCTGTTTTAACCTTCGCAAGGACTGGGTGTAGCCACACTCGGTTCAACTAAAGTTGGAGAAACTGACACCCGCTAGCCACCTTTGTGCAAAGCACGCCGGAGAACCGGTCTCGCGTAAGCGTCTGGCGTAATGTCGGTCCGGGCCGCTTCGTCCAACAATACCGCCGAACCAAAGTATCACATGCTGGTAAGTAGTATGACTTATATCGCCCACAACTCACTTGTGTTCTACTCGTGCATATGACATCTACGCATAAAACCAGGCTCGGGTGCCACTGTTGGGGAACATAGTAATTTCAAAAAATTTCTTACGCACACGCAAGATCATGGTGGTCCATAGCAACGAGAGGGGAGAGTGTTGTCCACGTACCCTCGTAGACCGAAAGCGGAAGCGTTAGCACAACGCGGTTGACTTAGTCGTACGTCTTCACGATCCGACCGATCAAGTACCGAACGCACGGCACCTCCGAGTTCAGCACACGTTCAGCCTGATGATGTCCCTCGAACTCCGATCCAGCCGAGTGTTGAGGGAGAGTTTCACAAGACGACGGCGTGGTGACGAGGATGATGTTCTACCGACGCAGGGCTTCGCCTAAGCACCGCTACTGTATTATCGAGGTGGACTATGGTGGAGGGGGGCACCGCACACGGCTAAAAGATCAAACGATCAATTGTTGTGTCTGTGGGGTGCCCCCCTGCCCCCGTATATAAAGGAGCAAGGGAGGAGGAGGTCGGCCCTAGGAGGGGCGCGCCAAGGGAGTAGGATTCCTGCTCCTAGTTGGAGTAGGTTTCCTCCTTTCCTAGTCCAACTAGGAGAAGGGGGGAAAGGGGAGAAGAGGAGAAGGAAGGGAGAGGGGGGCCGCGCCCCAAACCCCTTGTCCAATTCGGACTGGGCTTGGGAGGGGCGCGCGCCACCTCCTGGCTCCTGCCTCTCCTTCCCATTAAGGCCCATTAAGGCCCAATACTTCTTTCCCGTATTCCCGTAACTCCCCGATACTCCGAAAAATAACCGTCATCGAACTTTAAGCATGCGGACCCTAAGGTTTCGAGAACTATGTAGATATGACCGAGACACGTCTCCGGTCAATAACCAATAGCGAAACCTGGATGCTCATATTGGCTCCCACATATTCTACGAAGATCTTTATCGGTCAAACCGCATAACAACATACGTTGTTCCCTTTGTCATTGGTATGTTACTTGCCCGAGATTCGATCGTTGGTATCTCAATACCTAGTTCAATCTCGTTACCGACAAGTCTCTTTACTCGTTCCGTAATACATCATTCCGCAACTAACTCATTAGTTGCAATGCTTCCAAGGCTTATAGTGATGTGCATTACCGAGTGGGCCCAGAGATGTCTTTCCGACAATCGGAGTGACAAATCCTAATCTCGAAATACGCCAACCCAACAAGTACCTTCGGAGACACCTGTAGAGCACCTTTATAATCACCCAGTTACGTTGTGACTTTTGGTAGCACACAAAGTGTTCCTCCGGTAAATGGGAGTTGCATAATATCATAGTCATAGGAACATGTATAAGTCATGAAGAAAGCAATAGCAAGATACTAAACGATCAAATACTAAGCTAACGGAATGGGTCAAGTCAATCACATCATTCTCCTAATGATGTGATCCCGTTAATCAAATGACAACTCATGTCTATGGGGAAACATAACCATCTTTGATTAACGAGCTAGTCAAGTAGAGGCATACTAGTGACACTCTGTTTGTCTATGTATACACACATGTATTATGTTTCCGGTTAATACAATTCTAACATGAATAATAAACGTTTATCATGATATAAGGAAATAAATAATAAATTTATTATTGCCTCTAGGGCATATTTCCTTCACGGACGTCCGGCCCGGACCGGACGACCTGCCACACCCCCAGTGAGCGGACGACCGAAGTCACCGGACGTCCGGCACCGCCATCACAGAATAGGATCAGCGTAAGATCGACGACTACTGGACATCCGACCGTTCCTGAGCCACCGGACGACCGGCCCACAGCGGACGTCCGCTGCCTGTGTGCCCGCGACCTCGGGCTGATGCCCTTGTACCCCTTCACTTCGAACCCCCTTTGTACTAAGACTATAAATAGACCTCTCCCACCTTCTAGTTAGGGTTAGCAAAGGATTAGCTCATGTTTGTGTGAGAACTTTGCTCATCCACTTGGTTACCTTCTCCTTGGAGATCGCGCCTCCACCGGAGAAGATCCTTCCAAGCGGATTCAAGACCCCCTCTTGGGTGGCCCCATCAAGACCTCCTCACGAAGAAGAACCGGTTACCCTTCGTATCATCCGTTGTTGACTTTGGATCGTGTTTTCCCCTTTGTGTTTCGAGGATCTAGCATATGTGTGACTATATCTTGTTGGTTTAGTTATCTCTCTCATGTTTTTCTCCGTTTCTCCCTCGTGTTCCTCGTGTTCTTCGTCGGGATTCGCTCCTTTCGTGAAATATCGGCCGCCTAGGGTTCCACCCTACATCATCTTGGTATCATGAGCCTCATTGATCATGATTTCGGAGCCTCCCCTCTTCGTTTTCTAGCTTGATTTTGTTGTGTTCTTCCCCAATTTTGAAAATCCCAACCAAAAATAGCCCCAATTGTTTTTTGTGATTTGTTGGTGTGATGAAGTTTTGTTGGATTTGATCCATGGATTTGCTTTGCCTTGAGTGGATCTAGCTTTCCCCCAATTTTCTCCACTTTCCATCCACGAAATTGCTCGAATTTTGCCCCCCCAAATTCCAACATTCCGCCCAAATTCGCGCCCCGCATCTCGCACATCGCGTTGACCCCGACACACCGGACGACCGTCAGTTCACTGGACGTCCAGAGCCCCTGGAACGAACGGACGTCCGCCCCCCACCGGACGACCGGAGCCAGCCAACAGAACCAAATCTACGGATTTCCGAGCCTCCCGGATGTCCGACGACTGGACGACCGCCACTTCCCGGATGTCCGTAAAACCCTGACGAAACTGAATTTCCACCGAAAATTTTTCAGCCACCGCATCCACTTCCACATACACATTCCTATACAACCACCACTTCCGCATACCACCTCCATAGCTTGTTCGCTACCCACTTTGATGATTTTGACAAGTTTTGGTCTTGGAGAATTTGAGTTGTGGTAACCGTGTCCTTTTGTGTTTTGGCTATCTAGGAACGGTTTGACATCGACATCACTACCGCTTATCTTCGCCACGGACTACTACGAACGGCTACATCGTTTCGGTATCAATCTCATCTTGGTATCGTGATAGCCTCATACTTTCTTGCAATTGCATCTGATAACCCCATAGCCTTACGTTTGCATAGCCATCGAGATTAGCCTTTGAGTATTGCCGGCAACATGACTTGTGCACATTAGTGATCGTACTTCCCATAGCATACATACCATACCATCATGGTGCATATCTTGGTATCATCTCTTGTGTCACAAAGTTGTCATCGCATACACAATTGCTATCTTGGTTCATGAAGCATTGCATGAGAAAAGAGCTCAAAAAACAAAGAGCCAAACAAGCTTCTAAGCAAAAGGGAAAGATAAGCAAAGAGCTTATAAGCAAGAACCATAGCATCATACAACATTAAGATTGTCATACTCGATCATCTTGGATCATATCATCGGAACATCATACATATAGCATACTTGGGATAGAAGTCATTGCATTTTTGCTTAGTAGGTTGTGCACAAGTTCGTATCCGCCTATTGTGAAATCGTGCTAGCGTCTCTCTAGTGTTGTGCAACAAGAGCATCTTGGTGGATTCCACATTTTGGCTCACCCTTGGTTGCGCAACCCCACATTATCTCTTTGCGTGTGTGTTTTCGTGTACCATATCTTGCTATTGGTCTACTTGTTGCATTTGCAAATTTGTGAAACTTTTCCAACATTACTGAAGCTCACTAATAATTGCATCAAATTTTGTGCCACCATCCTAACCAAGCTCCACCATAAGCTTTTACTTGTGTAGGTGTGAGAAACCGACAAGAATTGGTACAGATTGTGCTATTTCCTTGTTACACATTGTGTGATCTTGATCTATCTTCAACATCGGTCAAGGTACATTTGGTATTGGTTCTTCTGTTTCTCCCACTCACATGTCTTTGTTTGAAATGATGGATAGGCCACTACTAGAAAAAGGGCTATAGATGGGATTGACACTAATGGCGCACCAGAAAGTTGGTGCGCCATTAGTATATACTAATGGCGCACCACCCTCGATGCGCCATTAGTGTTGAAACTACTAATGGCGCACCATGCAAAGGGTGCGCCATTAGTATCAATTTTTTTTTGAACTAGTGCGTATGTCCAAACATACTAATGGCGCATCTGTCTGAAGTGCGCCATTAGTAGTTGTAACTACTAATGGCGCACTGCAAAGGTGCGCCATTAGTATAGAAAATTATTTTTTTTGAACTAGTGCGCATGTCCAAACATACTAATGGCGCATCCAGATGAAGTGCGCCATTAGTAGTTGTAACTACTAATGGCGCACCGCGCCAAGGGTGCGCCATTAGTATTTTTTTTGCAAAACTACTAATGGCGCCTTTGCCAGAAGGTGCGCCATTAGTAACTTGGATTACTAATGGCGCATTTGTTGCTAGTGCGCCATTAGTAAGTGGGCAGCAACTAGATATTTTGGACAGCCTCTCCTACCCACACTCACTTTCTCCCCACTTCATTCTCTCCACCTCCTCCTTGTCTCGGGTGCCTCCTCTTTTTCACCTCATTTCCACCATAGATTCATTCAAATTAAGTGGTTAAATTACCTTGTTTTAATAGGTAAGTAAGGGGAAGCTATATTTATGTTGTTCTCCCTACAACAATGTGCACATGCACTTTTTATGGCCTAGCTAGATCTATGTATGTTCGTGGTGTTGCATATGTTTGTGGTGTTGCATATGTGTTTGTGTTTGGAGGTGTACCAAGATTTGAAATGCGATAGTTGCCAATATTTTGCCGGAATGTTGATTCATTTCCGTTTCAAGTAGAATTTTGGCATTAAGCATTCTTTTGGTCCTATTTTAGGGAAAGTCATGCCAAATTTTTGTTTGGTTCTAAAATATCGCTTTTGCTCTACCCGCAGCGACCATGGTCCGCAGACGATGACCGAAGGCATCGTGGAATAGGTTTTTGAGGTCCGCGAAGGCCGAGATGCTTCAAAAGAACGAGACGGAAATAAGATGTACGTGGTCGAAGATGCAAGTGAAGAGCCTTATTGCGGAGCCGGATTCCGGAAGGTGCGGGACCACCTGCTCTTGCGTGGTTTCATGGATGGCTATCGGTGGCAAGGTGATGAAGATGACTACGAAGTCGCCCATGGGGGGCCGGCAAGAAATGAGGAAGGGCAGCAAGACAACCACCGCGGCTCTAAGGCGAGAAGACGAAGAATCCCGGAGATGATCATGACGGTGATGTCAGTACACGGTCATCATCTAGAAGATGCAGGACATGATGATGAGGAAGATGCCGGAGCAGACGACGGCATGATCATGAAGATGATGATGCCGGCGGAGCATGACGACCGGACCATCGATGGGCTGGTTGCGGGACCCTCATATTCAAGAGCTGCTTCTCAAGCGACGGATAACGCCAGAGCTGCCGCCCGAGAGAAAGCCAAGATGGATCAACTTGAGTTAGACGCGGTTACTCCATTGTATGAAGGATGCAGGCCCGAGGATACCCGCCTGAAAGTAACGCTCATGGCTCTGGAGATGAAGGTAAAACATAAAATGACCGACGCATGCTTCGACGAGAACATGCCATTCTGGCACAAACGTCTTCCCAAGGGGAACAAGTGCCCGACCAGTTTGGAGGAGGCGAAGAAAATCGTGTGTCCTCTCGATTTACCACACGTGAAATACCATGTGTGCATGAACAATTGCATCATTTATCGGGACGAGCACGCGGAGTCTACCATATGTCCGGTGGGGCGCCACTCGATACAAGAAGAGGAAGAAAGCTCCTCGAAAAGTGGTGTGGTACTTTCCGATCACTCCTCGTCTGCAGCGGTATTTCGCGGACCCTAAGGTAGCAAAGCTCCTGCGTTGGCACGCGGATAGGGAGGAGAAGAAGCGAGAAGATGACGCAAATGATCCGGAGATAGATAAAAAGACAAGATGTTGAGTCACCCTAAGGATGCGAGCCAGTGGCAAGCGTTGAACTTCGAAGACTCAGAATTTGGGAACGATCCAAGGAACATCGTCCGGGCGCGAGCACCGATGGAGTCAATCCGTTTGGCAGCCAGAGAAGCACATATAGCACCTGGCCTGTGTTTGTGTGGATGTACAACCTTCCCCCGGGGTGTGCATGAAGAGGAAGTACATTCACCTGAGTATGCTAATTGAAGGGCCGAAACAACTGTGGAACGACATCAATCTGTATCTGGGGCTGCCGAAGAGGAGCTTGACACGCTGTGGAAAACGCCAGCCAATACGTGGGATGCCGCAGAGAAAGAATATTTCCCTATGAGAGCCGTGACTGCTCACGACGGTGCACGACTATCTCGATTACGGATATCTCATGGGCGGGTAGTCCACGGATTTTCCGGATGCGTAAGGTGCATGGATGACACAACGACGCTACTAGATAGAGATTCCGGGTCTTCAAAAACCGTGTTCATGGGACATCAAAGGTGGCTTCGCGACGATGACCCGTGGAGGAAACGCAAGGATCTGTTCGATGGTGAAACCGAACCCCGAAAACACCCGTGTACGAGGAGCGGCGAGGAAATAGACAAGCTGTTGGAAAATTGGAAAGATCGCCCACCGCCGGAAAGAAGCAAAAGGCGCCAGAGCCGGAAAGAAGCGAAAGGCGCCAGAGCAGCTTGAAGGTATGGAAAACGAGGTCTGTTTTCTGGGACTTGCCGTACTGGAAGATCCACCGTGTGCCTCACAGCCTTGATGTCATGCATATCACGAAGAACGTGTGCGAGAGTGTGCTTGGTACCGAAGATGGGCCGAAAGCAAGGGCAGACTTGAAATCAATGGGCATCAGGCAGGAGCTTCACGCTAATGATGATGATGATGATGATGATGATGAGGCGAAGCAGGACACGAAGCTTCGTTGCATCTTTACATGAGGATTCTTCCGCGGAAGAACAACTCATATTCGCCTTTGTCACAGGGCACCGAGCACAACCTCGATGACCTATGAGGCGCATTTATATCAACGGCTACACATTCTACACCGAGGCCAAGGACATGAAGAGCGATGGTTATCGTAACTCCGGGTAACGATGGAATCCTACACCGTAACGACAAGGACAGATACTACGGAAGGATCGAGGAGATCTGGGAGCTGAGCTACTGGAGAGAAGGTCCGATGTTCCGTGTCGATGGGCCAAGAACGTCATAAAAGAAGACCGTATTTCACCACCATGGTTATACCCGAAGCCAAATCCAAGATCATGGGCGCAAACGTCACCGCGAAAAATGAGCCATGGGTACTGGCTTCCCAAGTGGACCAATGATTCTTCATTACCGACCCGCCAAAGCCAGTCGTGTTGTCGTGAGGAGAGGCAAAAGGAAGATCATCGGAATGGATGGAGTAGCCAATGAGCAAGACTTTGACAAGTACGGCGACCGAGGATCGAACATGACAACGATGATGAAGTAGCAGCATACACCACAAGAAGAAGCAGGACCACCCTACCTAAAGGACGTCTGCTCCATAGAAGAACTCCATTTGCGAAAAAGAAGGGCAAGAAGATTGTGAAGAGATAGCTAGCTAAGATCGATTGTATTTAAATCAGAGACTTCATTTCTCGATTGTATTTCATGGGCACTTTTTGAACTATCATGAATATTTTTAATTTCATGGACACTCGATCCCCTCCATCTCGATCCCCTCCATCTCGATCGCTATCCCACCTCACCAGAACAGGTCCACCGGCCGCCGCCGACCGCCCGCACCCTCGATTCCCCTACTCAACCGGCCACGCCGACCCCCGCACCCTCCCTACTCAACCGCCGCTGACCCCCATAACCCTCCCTACTCAACCGCCGCCGACCCCCGCACCCTCCCTACTCAACCGCCGCCGACCCCCCGCACCCCTCCCCTACTCAACCGCCGCCGCCGACCCCCCGCACCCCCCGCACCCTCCCCCGCTCCACCGGCATTACTGTTTGATGATATTTTTAAAAAAAATATTACTGTCTTATAAAAAAATATTAATGTTATGATTTAAACAAGTTTGAACATATTTAAACACAAGTAAGTATCAAACAGCATTTTTAATGCATAAAAAAATTTGTGGAGCACAGGAATCGAACCAGGACCTCCCGGTGTGAGAACTAGCTGCTGACCAGTCAAACTAGTAGAGAAGACTTGATGTGTATCAGTCCGGTGGTAGATAACCTGTTTGCTTTCAGTATAAAAAAAATACTAATGGCGCACTGGGTGAGGTGCGCCATTAGAATGTATCGTACTTATGGCGCACCGAGGGTGGTGCGCCATTAGTATTGTGCCGCCCATGATCCCCTTCAGACGATCCCTCTCTCTCTCGCCTCGCCTCATGATCCCTTCCCTCTCCTCTCCCGGACGCGCCGCCCCGCCGCCCTCGGACGCCGCCCGACACTGGCCCGCCTGCCCACCGACGCCTCCCTCTCCCCATCCTCCCCTTCCTCCCTCCGACCCCACCCCACTCTCGCCGAGCAGCGCCACACACCACCGCGCCTCCTCTCCCCATCCTCCCCTTCCTCCCTCCGACCCCACCCCACTCTCGCGGAGCAGCGCCGCCTGGCCCACACCACACCACCGACGCCTCCTCTCCCCATCTTCCCCTTCCTCCCCTCCGACCCCACCCCACTCGCCAGAGCAGCGCCGCCTGGCCCACACCACACCACCGACGCCTCCTCTCCCCATCCTCCCTTCCTCCCCTCCGACCACACCCCACTCTCATGGGAGCAGCGCCAGCAGGCCGACACCAACCTCGCCTCGCCAGCCGCAACCTCCGCCTTGCCAAGTCCGGAGCTGCTCGTGGAGGAGACGTGGCTGGAGGCGATCTCCGGGAGGTGCCCGTCTACCCGCCGCCTCGAGCGCCAGTTAAATCGCCCTCGGCGCAGACGCCAAGGTGCCCGTCTACTCGCCGCCCCACCTGTGCACTCGGGTTCGAGATATGCCACAGTTCGAGTTTCAAAATTCAGACATGTGGAAGTCAATATATTGCAAATCGCTTTGTTGTTGAATTAGTCTGTTGTTAGTCTCAGTGGAAGTCAAAATTTTGAAATTCAGATATTGTTGAATTAGTCTGTTTGTTGTTGAATTAGTCTGTTGTTGAATTCAGATATTGCAACTGTTTCAAAATTAAGACATGTGGAAGTCAAAATTCAAACATGTGGGCGCAAAGTTGAATTGAACTCTGTTGTTAGTCTCAGTGGGTACTTAGAGGTGCTGATGCACTTGGTAACTGAGTGTTGCACTACATAATTAAGCAAAGGCGTAAGAGTGGCGTGATCCTACCGGTAGTATTACCAAGCATTATGAAAGCTTATGGCCCTTAAGTTAATATATTGTCTTTTTTTGTCTGGAAAGATGTATATTGTCTTTTTTTTTCTGGAAAGATGACCAAAGGAACCAAATAGGGTACTGTGCACCAAGTCGCTTCAACGCATAACCATCTTATCAGCTCTGTTTGTTTTTAGTCTTCGCTCAATGCACATCGATTCGGATAACCGTCGCATTTGTTATGGATGTACCCGAATATATCTTCTTTACAGTTGTTGTTCATACCACTTTAAATAAATCTAACCTACCTCATGAGACATTTAGTTTGAGAACAACTATTTAGGCTGCGTCGCCCGGCCAATTTGTTCATCTATCTACACCCTGGCATGCCTGGCTACTTAGGTAATTAGATTTCTATGTGATGGGAGTGATGGTGTCCTTGTCGTAAACATTGTACATAATGGATGTATGGACTGTGGTTGATAGGGCTAACTAATTTAATTAGGTGCTTGATTTGCTGTGAGCTTGTGTTGCTTTTATTCTCCCCCTGCTAGCTATTGATTTATTAATTTGCCCGTTGTGCAGCTTTTATTCTCCCCTCCATTCACTAGCAGCAGCCAAAGACTTACGAATCTAATCTTTCTTGGGCAAGCTCGGCTACTTGTTGTTAGTCATTCACTAAAAGATCCTCAACAATTTGCATGCATCTAGTATTAAATTTCTTGGACGGATCATCTCTTTTAGCAAAGGACTGTAATAATTAACTAACTGAAAATTTGACATTACGGACTATGCTTGGCTCTGGTTTTGTGAAATCTCATCTCTTTTCTAGTGCCATGACTAGTCATGAATTTTATTTTACTTTCCCCACTTGATAACATTCAGAAATTGTTTACTAGCTCAAGCTTCTCCTTTGCACTTTATCACTTCAATCTGCGCTACCTCAAGCTTCTCGTTTACACTTGTGCCAAGTAGCATTTTTCCTTGTATAATTATATGGTGGTTGGTCGAGCTGCTACTTTTTCCTTGTAGAAGATCGCAGGTCGAGTGGGAGGGATCGATTATTGACGACACGAATCACTAGCAAGGCAGCTGCCTAGAATAATAGGTTGACTCACCTATATATACTACTATCTTGCATCTCTCTCTTGTTTCTTCTTCTACTACAATACAAAGAGAGTCATTTGATTACTTGTCTTAGTGTGTGGTGTGGCTGTTTATTGTTCAACACCAGCAGCTAGCTATATTTAGGTCCAGAGAAAGCGACATGGCTCTCCATTTTTAAGTAATCTTGCATATGTTAGAAACTACATATATGGTCTCCGGTTTTCTTACCTCTACTCTAAAACACCAAAGCATCAACAAAAGAAGATGGTATTTTTGTTACGCTTTCAGTTTTGTAGATGATTATTTTACGGAATATCATATATTCAAATTTGTAATGAATGATGGCTTCTACGAATTGGTAGACTCTGTGGTGTTAGTTTGTTCTAAATACAAGAAGATAATTTTAACAACTGTAGAACATGTTGAGATTAGCAACTTTTTGTGACATCAACCAACAGTCCTGCCTTTGGGTTATCCTATTTTATATTTTTAATTACTAACTTAAGTTTGAGTAAACATGGCGGTGAAGTCCTCATAATAATCAGCGGATGTTAACTTTCCGATGTCCCCGAAGTTAACTAAGATTGTGGTGCTAGTAGAGGCACATTGTGGCCTTTTCATCCATCTGAAAGTAGAGGCACATTGTGGTGCTAGTTTGCTGGGTTTTGTCTCCGACCATCGTGTCGTGATGATTTTGCAGGTACCCCGAGAGGCCCTTGAGTTTGCCGGAATGTCGATTAACTTCCGTTCCAGCAAATTCGGGTACTCCATATGTCCTATTTTCAGCAAAGGTCATGCTGAAATTTTCCGTGAATTTTAGCATGACTTTGCTAAAAATAGGACATATGGGGTACTTGTGACTAATGCATGGGCCGGGTATCTTAGTAGTTAATTAAGTAGGATCAAGTGCCCCGCGTACTTGTGACTAATGCATGGCTTTTAGGGTGCCTCGGTGTCGATAAAAACCGAAATGATGAAAGGTTAGGCTTTTAGGGTGCCTCGGCGTCGAAAAACCCTCAATGATAAAAGCTTAGATTTTAGGATGCCTCGGTGTCGACAAACCCTAAATGATGAGACCATGATCTTGTTCCTTGACAATAACCAACTTTTTGACCAAACTTTGTTTCTATTTAGAGAGAAACATGGCCCACAACGATGAGGCCGGGGTTCGGGCGGCAAGGCATTCTGGGAGCTGTCCCAGGAGATGGAGGAACAACCTCACTTGTATGAGGACGCCGCCTTCCCCACCGATCCCGAGACCACTGATGGTACCGCCGAGGATGACCCCACTGATGCCACCACTGATGGTGCCGCCGAGGATGCCACCACTGATGATGGCGGCGCACGCACAGATGGCAGCCAACAGAAGAGGCAACGGAAGGACCGGCGCCCGACCGTGCTCCGCACCCTCAAGGAGGAAGTTACTAAAGTGGACTCCGACGGGAATCCAACGGCGCCCGAACGAATAGTCAAGGGGTACTCGCTTCAGCTCGGGTGCATTCTCCGGAGCATCGTCTCGATCACACCGAGAACCTGAGGCATGCTGACCGAGGGAATTTGCGCAACCTCCTCTTCACGAAGCTGCACGAACGATACAAGTTCCCCGCTACTTTTGAAAACACAAGCCTCAAAGGGAATAAAGTGAACAATGCTGCCCTCACGAAGATGAGCAAGGCCCTGTCTACTTGGAAAAGCAATGTGAAGAGAATGATCGAGAAAGGTGAAAGTTATGAGAAGATCAAGGAGAAAAATCCTTCGATCACGAAGATGACTACAACGACTTCAAGATCAATTGCTCGAGCACCGCAAACTCCCAATCAAGTCGGTGGGGAAAGAAATGCGGAGCTGAACTTAGGGGAACACACACTCGGTCCCGGGCGGTTACTGAGTGGCGGAGCCTATATGGGACAAGGAGGACGCGGAGCGTGCCGAGCAAGGCCTACCGCCTCTTCGATACATACGGTGACAAGCAGACCAGGAACTTTGTTAGGGCCGGTACAAGAAGGACCCGAAAACAAAGGAGCTTACCACGGATCCGAAGACCGTATGCTTGAGGTTGTTCTCGTAAGGAATACCACCCCGGGTAATTAGCTCCATATGGTTGCATTCTAATTAATGAAGCCAAATTTCTAAATGGTTCACATTCCTTTCGCAGCGATCGAAAGCGAGCTGGGTCGACTAAGAGCAACCCTTGGGACACCACTCTAAATAGGGCGTTGAATGTAATGAAGAACAAGGATAAGCTCAGTTTCGACGTCACTGGTCGTGTGGCCGGCAAAGGCTTGTCCACAAAATGGGGTCATACTATATCACTGTGCGGAAGGAGAAAAAGACCAGCTCGGAAAGCCAGCGCGCGAGGTTCAAGAACTCAAGGCACAGGTGGCGCGGATTCCGGAGATTGTCCAAGAGCAAGTGCAACAACAACTCGAGCGCGATCACCGCCATTGTGCCTACCTTGATCCAGGGGTTGAGTGCGTGGATTGCGGGCGGCCAACAGGGCCGCCCGATTCCTAGCTTCACGGCCAGCAACTTCGCAGAATGCGATGGCGTGGCCATTGGTGTCTCAATGAGGAGGCGGCATTGGTGTCTCCGACACCGCACGGAGCTTAATGCACCCGGTGTACGCCGCCGGCACCTCTGCAGCAAGCGGCCCCTCCGTCAATCGCACGCGCCGTTGGCGGTGCCTCGACATTAGCTGAGCTCGACGCCATCATCACGGTAACTAATTAAGCCTCTCTCGGTCGAGGACTTCATCTCCTTGCCTTTTGATCGGGCATCCCCGACGCCCTACATGTTTTCGCAGGGCCGCCGATGTTCCGTGCACTCTCCTACACTTCGTGAACAATGAGTTGGTCGATGTCGCCAAGGGCAAAATCGTTCAACCGGCAACCCTTGTTCCACGGTCCCCGGATGCCACCCAACTTGTTTAGGGTTGAACTGGTTCGGTGCTGCCAGGCTGCGACGAGGTGTTACCTCCGATTCGACCCGTCGGGGCCGACGATGATGACGTGGTGACCCTCGCCGCCTCGAGCTGGCCCCTGCTTTGGCGAAGAGCCAGATTCGTTTGGGGCGGGGGACACCACCCCAAAGACAACACCGATACCGTGTTGCCGCCAAGTCGGCCCCATGGCAAGACCGCCGCATAGCGGTGCGGACATCCCTATGCCAATCGGATCCAAACATGCATATGGCACGGGATCGTAACGACGACGACGACGATACATTTGCCAACGTCGATCAAGATTTTGCCGATCATGGGTACGGTGGCGACTTCATGGGGCCTCCTTCTCAAGAACCCAACCCAACAAAAGGCGTGCGCGATCTAGCTAGTACCGCGGAGAAGCCAAGTTGCAACAGCGCCGCCCGCTGCTCAGCTCTCGAGAGACGCCTCCACTGCCGACTTCACCGAGCCTCGAGATAGGCGAGGTGCGTAAATATTATCAGCCCCAACACACTCAAGAAGGCGGTCGATGAGCGTAACTCGGTCCCATTACAGGAGAAGATGAAGGCACGCAAAAGAAAGACTAACAAGGGTGCGGGCCAGCCTTCACCGAGTAAGATCCGTGCTCATGACGGGCCTCCTTCACCTGATGATATCTCCAGGAGGGTGCATGTGGCGGGTAGGGCGATGCTACCGACAAATATGCTCAATGTTGCAACCGGTGCTATCCGGAGTCTGCATGACAGTGTTCTTTCTTTGGAGAAGCGGCGTCTCAGAGAGAAGGATGTGGCATACCCGGTTTTCGTGGCCAAGGTGCCAGAGGGCAAGGGCTTTGTGGATAACTCCATCGGGCGTACGATCGTCCTGCGATTTGATGACATCCACGCTATGTTGAACCTTCATCCGCTGCACTACACCTTCGTTCGGCTATTTACGCTGAGTATCGAGATGCGGATCAATCGCGACAATACCCCGGACATCGTGATAGTCGACCCCTTCTACATGCGTGCAAGATCTTGGGCAGCGCTGGGACCGCAAGTCGCGAAGTTCTTACCTCAAGGCGTCATTCGGCAAACCAAGATAAGGATAACTTCCTCGTGCCTTACTTTCCCGAGTAAGTCCTCCCCTCAACCGGCCCGTAACATATGAATTCTTAGATTTCGATCGTTTTTCTTTTAACATTCCGTGTTTTCTACAGTGACACACATTGCACGCTCATCCTCCGAAGCCCCAAATATTCCATGGCCACGTATTTCGACCCCGACCGTCAGTCGAAGGTAGACTACACAAATGTCAAGAAGGTTCTTGATGATGTTCTCCCGCCACGCCCAATCTGGAGGCACCTTCACCAGGCCTATTCGTAAGTACGGCAAGCACGTGTTCTCCCACAATACGACGTTCTGCTGTGTCAAGCAGCCGCCTGGCGGTCAAAAGGGTGCCTACTATGCCATCCATCACATGCGGGCGATCGTACGGGACTATCATCAACTTCTGCTACCGAGTAAACTCAAAGATTGGGCCGCGAGCGTGTCGGCAATCCAGACGCGGACATCGACAAGAATTCTTTCGCATCCAAATGGAGTTTGCGGAAATCATCCATCAAGATGTCCTTCGTACCTCGGGGCAGTTCTACCTCGTAAATCAACCGTCCAACGGTGACATCGACACAATGCTACAAATGCAGTCGACAACGCCCGTTCTTTCATGACTCCCACGATAGACGGCGGCTTCATCCACGCTCCGGTCCCTTGAGTCGAGTCGAAAGCGGTGATGTTGTGTCTAGTTCTCAAACATCGATTGGCTCATGTTGTAATTAAACTTTAATGAACTTGTAGTATGTCTCTTTGGTTTCGAGAGTCGCTCAACTTAGATGTAATCGATGCTATTAATGTCTTGCTTTTCTCTTCCAATCGCTCTGTTGCATACTTATATATTGCTTATGTATTGTGCGTGAATTGGTACTAACGCTTCGTTTGGCTAGTGCATAGCGATGCCGACGTATGTCGTGTACAAGGGTAAGGTTCCCGAGTCTACGATGATCGGGAGGAGTGTCGGAGACAGGTTCACCGATTCAGCGGTAATGATTACAAAGGGTACACCACTAGGGCCGAGGCCGAATCTAGATCGCCCGCTATCTAGCGGGAGAGGGAGGGAGCGTTGGAGGAACCGGATGAAGACGAAGTTTCATCGTGATGATGCTCATCGTGATGACCGCAACTCTCTTCTATGTGATGGTAGTTTAGATGATCGATATCGACTTGTAATGTGAAGACAAACTCGCTACTCGCGGTCTCGAGACTTGTAATATAATGTTCTATCTTTCTTTGGTCTTTTCAATTCGGAGACTAATATGATGAATTGTATTCGGAGACTAATATGATGAATTGTATTCAAAGACTAATCTTCTATTGTATTCGATGAATCTGTTGTTGATGTGTGCTGTCTATATTTTGTCAAATTATACATTTTGTAACTTGTGCAAAAACAGAAAATAAAAAAATAAAAACCTAATATTCATACTAATGGCGCATCACATGATAAGGCGCCATTAGTATGACAAAGCATACTAATGGCGCATCATCGGTCGGTCGCCATTTGTATGCCATGGTTACTAATGGCGCATCTCGTGGTCGTATGCGCCATTAATATGCCAAAGCACACAGGTATACATGGCCCCGGGAGGCATACTAATGGCGCATCGTAGCCTATACTAATGGCGCACAGTGGTGCGCCATTAGTATATCAGATACTAATGGCGCACTGGTGCGCCATTAGTAAAAGTTACTAATGGCGTGCTAGTAATGGCGCACCAGTGATGCGCCATTAATGGCCAAATTAGGTGCGCCATTAGTAGCGGTTTTTCTAGTAGTGGGCCAAGTACTTCTACCAACCCACTCTTCATTGAGCCCGCTCTCGTTGAAGATGATCAAGTCTTTTGTGATGAAGATTCAAGTCCCGCTCTTGTTGTCTCCAAGGTCTTGACTCTTCAACATCAACAAGAAGAAGACCAAAGATGCCATATCTTCCACACAAAGGCCGGCATCAATGGAAGGTCCGTCAAGGTCATCATCGATGGAGGGAGTTGCCATAACCTCGCAAGTGACAAACTTTGTTCCAACCTCCAATTGGCCAAGAAGAAGCACCCGCACCCTTACAAAGTTCAATGGCTAAGCGACACCGGCACCATCCAAGTCGAGCATAGGGTACAAGTCTCCTTCAAGATCGGAGCTTACAAAGACACTTTGGAGTGTGATGTACTCCCAATGACCGTTTGCCACCTTCTTCTTGGACGGCCATGGAAATTTCACCGAGGTGTCATCCACAACGGGTGTACAAACCACTATAGCTTCAAGATGAAAGGGAAGGAGTTTGTGCTACGACCTATGTCTCCAAGCCAAGTGCTCGCCGACAAGCAAGCCACCCATCGTCGAGAGTCTAGTGAGAGAGTGCACCCCCATAAAGAAAGTGAGCGCCACAAGCCCAAATTGAGCGACCCTTCGCCAAGAGAGAAAAACCTAGTTCTATTTGCCACCAAACGTGAGATGAGAGAAGTGTGTGAGAACCCATCAAGTGTCCTACACTATGTCCTATTGTGCAAGGACGAGGCACCAAAAGCTAACACCTCTCACAATCTTCCTCTAGTGTTATCTTCTTTATTGCAGGAATTCCAAGATGTTTTCCCCGATGAACTACCTCCGGGTCTACCTCCACTATGAGGCATCGAGCACCGCATCGACCTCATCCCCAGAGCGCCACTTCCAAACAAGGCTCCCAACCGCGTCAACCCCGGAGAAACCAAAGAAATACAAAGGCAAGTAAAGCATCTCATAGACCATGGACATGTGCGCGAAAGTTTGAGTCCTTGTGCCGTACCGGTCATTCTTGTGCCAAAAAGAGACGGTAGCTTTCGCATGTGTTCCGATTGTAGACCCATCAATGTTATCACCGTCATTATAGGTACCCCATTCCACGCCTTGATGATATCTTTGGATGAACTTAGCGGTGCCACTCTCTTTTCCAAAATTGATCTTAAAAGTGGTTACTATCAAATACGCATACAAGAGGGTGATGAATGGAAAACTGCTTTCAAAACAAAGTTTGGTTTGTATGAGTGGTTAGTCATGCCTCTGGGTTTATTGGAAGCACCCGGTACCTTCGTGCGTCTTATGCATTATGTGTTTCGCCCTTACATTGGTGAATTTGTTGTTGTCTACTTCGATGATATCCTTGTGTTTAGCAAATCTCTCAAAGCGCATGTCACCCACCTTCGAACCGTCCTACAAACTCTTCGAAAAGAGCAACTTTATGCTAATATGGAAAAATGCCTCTTTGGTGTTGATAAGCTTGTTTTCTTGGGTTTTGTAGTATCTTCTAAAGGTGTTCATGTTGATGAATGTAAGATCAATGTTATAAAAACATGGCCCCAACCAACCAATTTGCAACGAGTCCGTAGTTTTCTTGGTTTAGCCAGTTTCTATCATAGATTTGTGAAGGATTTTAGCACCATTGCATCTCCTTTACATGCTTTGAGTAAGAAAAATGCACCCTTGTTTGGGGATCATCCCAAGACACCGCATTCAACGAGCTTAAGAATTTGCTTACTCATGCTCCCGTGCTTGCATTGCCCAACTTTGACAAACCCTTTGAGATTCATTGTGATGCTAGTGGTAATGGCATAGGAGGTGTGTTAACGCAAGAGAAGTGCCCCATAGCATATTTTAGTGAGAAACTTTCCGGAGCGCAACTCAATTATCCCATCTATGAAAAAGAGCTATATGCTTTAGTGCGAGTTTTGCGTGAATGGGAACATTACTTTCGCCCTCATGAATTTATCATCTATACCGATCATGAAACGCTTAAATACCTTAAGGGTCAAACTAAGTTGAACAAGTGTCATGCTAAGTCGAGTGAATTTATTGAGTCTTTTCCTTATGTCATCAAGTATATTAAAGGTAAGGAAAATGTTGTGGCGGATGCACTTTCCCGTATATGCACGCTTGTTACTCAACTTTAATTGAATGTCATTGGCTTTGAGCACATAAAAGACTTGTATGAGCATGATCCTACTTTTGCCATTCCTTATGTCAAATGTTTGATGCATACATCTTGGGAACGATATTACATCAAAGATGGTTATCTTATGAGAGCTAACAAACTTTGCATCCCCGAGTCTTCTCTTCGTTTGTTGCTTTTGCAAGAATCTCATGGAGGAGGACTAATGGGACATTTTGGACGCGACAAGACACTTGCTACACTCTCCAAGAACTACTTTTCGCCAAAGATGTTTTGCGATGTCAACAGCTTCACCAATCGATGCTCTACATGTCCCAAAGCAAAGTCTATAGCTCAATCTCATGGCCTTTACATGCCACTCCCAATTCCATATTAACCATGGGAAGATATTAGCATGGATTTCGTGCTTGGTTTGCCTAGAACTAGAAATGGCAAGAATTTCGTGTTTGTTGTAGTGGACCGATTCTCTAAAATGGCACATTTCATTCCTTGCAACAAGATAGACGATGCTTCACATGTTGCCAATCTCTTTTGTAGGGAAATCTTGCAACTTCATGGAGTGCCAAAGACGATTGTCTCGGACCGCGACGTCAATGTTCTTGAGTTACTTTTGGAAAACCTTATGCGCTAAGCTCAGAATCAAGCTCCTATTCTCCACGGCATACCATCCACAAACCGACGGCCAAACGGAAGTGACGAACCGAACACTCTCCACTCTACTACACATCTTGATCAAGAAGAACATCAAGGAGTGGGAGGAGTGCTTACCTATCGCCTAGTACGCCTACAACCGTGCAAGACATTCGACTACCGACAAGTTCCCTTTCGAGGTCGTCTACGGCTTCAACCCGTTGTCCCCATTGGACATTCTTCCTCTACCACTATAAGAGCGCATCAACATGGACGCGAGTGCCCGAGTCAACTACCTCAAGAAGATGCATGAAGATACAAGGCACACCATCGAGCGCCAAGTAAAACGACTCGCGACCAAACTCAACGTCAACAAGCAACCCATGATATTCAACATTGGAGATCTTGTGTGGCTACACCTTCGCAAGGACCGTTTCCCCAACGAGCGCAAGTCCAAACTCCTACCACGAGCCGATGGACCCTTCAAGGTGCTAGCACGCTACAACAATAATGCTTACAAGATCGACCTCCCATGCGACAAGTACAACATGAGCGACGTCTTCAACATCAAGGATCTTTCGCCCTACCATGGTGATGAGGATTTCGATCTGAGGACGGATCTTTCCCAAGGGAGGGGAGATGATGCGGAGCATCCCAAGGTCATCCCCATGGACCAACCTACGTCTCCCACGACACCACTTGGACCCCATGACAAGAGCCCGAACAAAGGCTATCGAAGATAAGGTGAACTCGCTCCTTTCCGAACTACTACTTCCGACACATGAGACATCGCTACTACCTAAAACGGAAACACTATGTGTGCTTAGATACTTGGAGGATAACCATGGAACATCTACATACATTGGACAAGACGGCGAGGACACCAAGTGTGAAGGACAAGAAGAAGAACTCTCGACGAAACTACAGCCACCGGACGACCGGTCGGGACTGGATGTCCTACGCCTGAAGCTCAACATGCCCTAGTCCCAGCCAATACAGGCTACAGCGAGCGGACGTCCGGCCCGGACCGGATGACCGGCCACACACCCCAGCGAGTGGACGACAGAAGTCACCGGACGTCCGACACCGCCCCCATAGAACAAAATTAGCGGAAGTATGAAAACACTGGATGTCCGGCACCGCCATCACAGAGCAGAATCAGTGGAAGACCGACGACTACCGGACGTCCGACCATTCCTGAGCCACCGGACGACCGGCCCCCAGCGGACGCCCGCTGCCTGTGTGCCCGCGACCTCGGGATGATGCCATTGTACCCCTTCACTTCGACCCCCATTTGTACTACGACTATAAATAGACCTCTCCCACCTCCTAGTTAGGGTTAGCAAAGGATTAGCTCATGTTTGTGTGAGAGCTTTGCTCATCCACTTGGTTACCTTCTCCTCGGAGATCACACCTCCACCGGAGAAGATCCTTCCAAGCGGATTCAAGACCCCTGTTGGGTGGCCCCATCAAGACCTCCTCACGGAGAAGAACCGGTTACCCTTTGTATCGTCCGTTGTTGACTTTGGATCGTGTTTTCCCCTTTATGTTTCGAGGATCTAGCATATGTGTGACTATATCTTGTTGGTTTAGTGATTTCTCTCGTGTTTTCCTCCGTTTCCCCCTCGTGTTCCTCGTGTTCTTCGTCGGTATTCGCTCCTTTCATGAAAGATCTACCGCCTAGGGTTCCACCCTACATCACCTTAGCTCGGGGTCGACAATGCCAAATGCTCATGCTGATGCTTGGGGAGTGAGTCTGGTCCAGGTCCAGAGGAGGTGCGGTGGGCGAGCCATCCGTGGTGCAGGAGATATCAAGCTTTCCCAATGTGGTGGAATGCTTGTCTCCTCTGCCTCGGTCAGATATGTAGGGATTGTTGGATCTTGCCACGAGCCATTGCAGCCCGTCGCCCTGGTGACCAGGTTCTTGGAGCCTCCGACGCCCGTCCGAGATACAGGGCTCGGGGTCGTTGGTAATCCCAGCACTGCCCCTTCCAGCGGAACTGGGACCGATGCTAAAGAAAGGGGCACCTTCCTGCCTGCCAAGGTGGGGAGCGGCGCACCTCGAGTACCCTGGCCGTCTTGGCTGTCGACTGCTTCTCCGGGAATGTGACGGGCCGGGGGTCCGGCGTCTCCCTGGAGCGGTGGTAATGGAGAGAAAACGAGGGAAGCCGGAGAAGGCGGGTGGCAGGGCGTCAGGTCAGAGTATGATGGCACCAACGCCTTCGTCTCCTGGCGACCTGCTGCCTCGTCTTTCCGCTCTTCCCCTCCCTCCTCATAACCATCATCACCAGTCTCTTCGGGTGATAGCCGGGAAGGGATGTTCCCTTGGTGCCTTTGCCCCCTCCAGCAGTCTTCCAGCTGAGATTTGATGGTTGATCCCACCGGTGCTCTAGGTGGGGCTTCTTGCTGGTCCTGGAGGTGGTGACCAGGGTACTGCCGAGCTGCTCTTCGTTCCCCTCCTTTGCAGCCTCACCACTCACGATCTTGTCAGGCTGTGCCTGGCAGGCCATGACAGGACCGGGGCGGGCTCCTACTTGGGTGCTCCTTTAGTCCTCTCCTCTTCCCACCACAGTACCTGGCAGAGGGAAAGCGAAAAGAGGAGATTACAGGGCACTTATGTTTTTTAATCTCAAATTTGTAGGCACTTGCCAAATTTTAGTTCAAATTATGTAATCTCTTGAATCCATGTTTGTGTCCTGTAAGGTCTGTACTTGTTTGATCAGCATATTTATGAATAAGATAAACCATGTCGGGGATTCGTGCATGTAATATGTCCATGCAGAGGTGGAATGCCTCTATAACTTTAAGTAAACAAGTTTCCCCCGGCAGGCTATCCTGCCGATACCCTCAGTTTTGTTGCCATGGAGTTAGGCCTACCGGGCACAAATTGTGAAGAGGGACCAGCCCCCCACCAATCTTTCTTACCAAAGGCCACTGCGACCATCCTGACCGAAGCAACATTCGAGTCAAGGAATGGGAGCACCTAAGATTCTAAAGGCGGCGAGGTTTTCTTATGCCCAAGTCCTTACTTAAAGAACACGTATGGATAAGAGAAAGAACTTATAAGTTTGGCTTGCTGGAGATCACAATGTAGGCTCATCTTCCCATCTCCTCTTGGGGATCAAGTCCACGGTAGGAGCCTGCAGTTTATGCAAATAAAAAAATGATGCCAGATGTGATCTTATCTACATGAACATGCGATGCTCATGAAATGCTTATGCATGCATGTAACATGTCGGGGGCCCCCAGCGCTTCATTTATTTCTCTGTTGCTCAGGGTCTGCACCTGGCTTTGTACAAGGAGTTACATGCAACTGAGGCAAAGCCTGTACAAAAGGGTGGCTGCCGGGCAGGACTCGACAGCCGCGCCTTACGGGTAGAACTTGCGGAGATGCTCAATATTCCATGAGTTATGCAATTGAATGACATCTCCCATCTCCATATGGACTGCGCCGGGTCTATTGACTCGTACTACCCGGTAAGGGCCTTCCCACTTTAGCGTCAACTTGTTTGCACCCTTAGCAGACTGCATGCGCCTAAGGACAAGGTCGCCTTCCTCAAAGCACCGGGCTTGAACCCTGCGGTAGTGATAGCAGCGCAGGGTTTGCTCATAGTGTGCAGCACGCGTAGCAGCCCGGAGACGGTTCTCCTCGTGAAGCACAACATCGTCACGCCGGTGCTGTTCCTGTGCTACTTCATCATAGGCAAGCACTTGAGGTGACCTGTAAATGAGTTCTGTGGGGATAACTACTTCTGCCCCATAGACTAGGGAGATGGGAGTGTGCCCGGTAGCTCGATTTGGTGTCGTTCTGATGAACCAAAGAACCACCGACACCTTGTTGATCCATTGCCCGCCACACTTCTGCAGCTTATCAAATGTTCTCGTCTTGAGTCCTCGCAACACTTCAGCGTTCGCCCTCTCAGCTTGTCCATTGCTTTTGGGATGTGCAACTGAGGCAAATGAGATCTTGCTTCCGAGGGCATGAACATATTGCATGAAGGCGCAACTCGTGTATTGGGTGCCGTTGTCGGTGATGATCCGGGCAGGGACCCCGATGCGGCACACCAATCCTTTCAAGAACCTAATAGCTGACTAAGCAGTCACCTTTCTCACGTCTTCTACTTCCGGCCACTTTGTAAACTTGTCGATTGCAACAAACAATAATTTAAAGCCCCTGGAAGCTCGGGGGAAAGGGCCGAGGATATCGAGCCCCCAGACCGAAAACGGCCATGACAAAGGGATTGTCTGAAGAGCTTGGGCAGGCAGATGGATGTTCTTGGAATGGAATTGGCAAGCTTGACATTTGGTGACTAGCTCAATCGCATCTTGGAGGGCTGTGGGGCAATAAGAACCCTTGCTGGAATGCTTTCCCAGCCAATGCCCTCAACCCAATATGGGAGCCGTGCATGCCTTTCTGTATTTCTGCCAGCAATTCCTTTCCTTCTTCCCGGCAGATGCAGTTCAATTTCACACAGTTGGGCCTTCTTCTGTATAGTGTGTCATCAACAACTGATACATACTGGCCCTCCGAGCTAATCTTTCAGCTTCTTCTTGCTCTTCGGGAAGATCTCCGGTTTGGAGGAAATGGACTATGTGCCTTGCCCAAGTTGAAGCCCGGGGCTCGGCAACGAGGACTAGCGGCACCTATCAAGGGCCTGATAGGAGGGTGCAGCCCAACAATCGAAGGGGAGTTGTTTCTGGTATCTTCCATTGCTTGCCTTAATGCTCTGCCTAGAGGGATAGGAGCATGGAAGAGAATTGACTCCTTGTCAACCCTCTTTTCCAAATGGCACTACGACTACCCTGACCAAAGCGATCTTTGAATAATAAGAATGGGAGCACAAATGTTGGAGGCTGACATGGTTTTTCTTCGCACAAGTTTTCCACACAAAGGTACACTACGTACGGATTACTAAAAAGAACTTATCTGCTTTGATGAGGACATCCCAGGTTCACCTCGTTTATCATCTTCTCCTGATGATAAATCTCAGCCATCAAGTGAAGCTTCTACAAAGAAGATCTATTTGGGTCCCATCACAAGGAGCCGTGCCAAACAAATAGCACAAGAGGTGAACACGCTTCTAGCTTATCATAATTCAAATGACCATGAGAACTTTATACTGCCTAAATCTCGTGTGCTGATTTTACTTAGGTACAATGTCAAGGACAACCAACAACATTCAGCACATGAAGAACCAAGTTTTGGAGCCCATTCGGCAAGTTTAAAGGGAACAAGTTTCAACTCTGATGAAAGCCTTGTTTTGGTGACAAGGACAACTAGTTACACCGCAAGGAAGAATAGCAAGCCATCACAACACTCTATTGTTGCATGTGCAGTTCCATAATTCGTCCCAGAACTTGCTGAATCATACAACGCAAAATATATGAGCATCCAGCATGTGTGGGAGTACAAAATGGAGAGCATATGAAGTCTACTTTCAGGAAAATCAAACGGGGTATCATTTGGAGTCCCGAGTCAAAGGATATGAGTGTTCCAATGCAAGCTGTCCAGGGCATTAATTGTTGCGAGAGGCTCCATGAGTTTGCTCCCTTGACCAGCTGGTTAGCATGAATTTGAGCCCCTCTTTTGGCCTGGTTTCACACATAAACTAGGAGGGCTGTTCCTAGTATAAATACCCCTTCCCCCACTTCAGCCACAACTCTTTGGCAATTTGATTTCAGCATAGATTAGCTAAGTGCAACCAGAATATTGTTTGAGAGTTCACTTCCTCCTTAGCTCTTGTAATCTTGCCTTGTGAGAGGGTAAACTCACTTTGTGATTTTACAACAGCAGCCGTTGAGGCGGCGACCAGTTCGTGCTTCCAACTTCGTGCATGGTTGCGTGGATTGGAACTAAGAGTGTGGTTGGGCGAATACTTGTCGCTGGTTGTTGCATTTGCAATAGTTAGCTTCGGTCTCGTCAGGTTACACTAGTTATCCTTTACCCGACAACGTTATTGGTTGGGATCGAGGGTTTCCTTCGTACCCTTCAGGTGGCGTTGATTCGCAACATAGAGCAGATCCTCCGTGAAGATTGGGCAACCCCGCATCATCTTGGTATCAGAGCTTCGGTTGACACGGTAGGATCTTGTATCCCTAGTTTAGTTTGTGTTCTTGTTCATCCTAAAAGTCCAGAAAATAGCCCCACAAAAAAATCCCTTTGCCTAGCCCTTTGCAGCCTTTAATCTGTTATTTGGTGAGTTTTATCAAGTTCTTGTCCACTAGATCTTTGTTTTTAGTTGCTGAGTTCCCCCCCCCCCATCCAATCTTGTGTGTTTGTGTTCATTTTCGTGCAGAGATTTCAGATGTGCATCCTCCACCAAATCATGCATATCTTTGTCATCCGGAGTCCATTTTGAGTGTTTTTGTGCATTCTGAAAAGCCCACACTGTGTGCTCTCCATTCATCCTTGTTAGATCTGAATCCCATCGTGTTTTCCACCCAGAAAAATCAGATCAGTTCGTGTGTAATTGCTGCCAAAGTTTCAGCTGCATGTTCTTGTTGGTTGACTTCATCTATTGTGATTTTCGTGATTCCCCCAAAGTGTGTGTTCAGATCCAAGTCCCTTGTTGAAAGTTTGTCAAAAAGAGCAAAAAAGAGGCAAAAAAGAGATCTGCCCAAAGAAATAAAGTGTGTGCAAGAAGCAAAAGAGAAAACTTGGGACTGTTCTTCACTTATATCTTGAGAAATCCATGTTTGTGTTGTGAGCTGAAACATGTCAAGTGTGCAAAGTCTTCAATCCTTGCTTGCAGAAAATCTGATTCCTTGGCGAGAGTTGCATGTACCTCACGCATATCTCATTCAGCAACTAAATGCATTAGAATCTTGTGTGGATGATTACTTGGTTCAACAATATCTAGATTGCAGATTAGTGCATCTTTTGCTACATATATACCCCACCCAAACTCCACCAAACAGCTCCGCATGTGCAACCCTAGACTTGTATTCGCTTGATTATCACTCTTTGTATACCAACCACCGACACCACGGTTGAGCATGATTCTGCTCTCATTTGGAAGTTACATGAGCTTCGGTTGGTAAGTGAGGTGAGCTTGAGTTGTTATCCACATATATGCTTCTAGTACTATAGGGGTTTTGGAGAACTAACCATGGCAGGTGAAGAAAACGAGTATGATGTTGAAGGAAATGGGCATCTCAATCAGCTCGTCACACGGTTTCACTTCAGCGCATTACGTGATCATCTACGCCGAGAGTTCAGAAACAGCCTTGACCCAATTGAAGATAAGCAAGACAAGTTGTCGAGAGATTTGCAGCAACTTATGGGTAATGTTGATGAGCAACTCACTCAGAACATGGCAGCCATGAGGACTGGTATTATTGCTGATATTGTGCGAGAGCTTCGTCAGAATCGAGAAGATGCAAGTGTCCATGGTGAAGAACAAAATGTAACTGATGGGGAAGGTGCTACTTCCAATGCACAAGCTAGAAGAAACCGTGCTCCTGCTCCCCATGCCATGAGACCTCCCGGTCCCGGACGTGTAAATGATCAAGGTAATGGGCGTGGTCATCATGAAGCTGCTGCTGGTCGTGGTCTTAGAGGAGGCCACCGAAGAGCAAATCTGCACCATGAAGGTACTGGAGATGAGTTTGATGAAGATGAAGAAGGCATGCACCAGAATGACAGATTTCATCATCGTAGAAACTATGGTCGAGGACGGCAGGAGGAGGAGAGGTTTGGAAAGCTGAAATTTACCATGCCCAAGTTTGATGGTGGATCTGATCTAGAAAGTTATCTCACATGGGAATTGAAGGTTGACAAGATTTTCCGCATGCAAAACTACTCTGAAGAGAAGAAATTAGCAATGGCCTCACTTGAGTTTGAAGACTATGCTCTAATTTGGTGGGAGCAAGTTCAGATACAGCGAGAAGAAGAAGGAGAGCCTGCTGTTGCTACATGGACAGAAATGAAAAGAGACATGAGGGTAAGATTGGTCCCAAGGCATTATAGACATGACATCTTTGATAAGCTCCAGAATTTGAGGCAAGGAAAGTTATCAGTTGAGGAGTATCATAAGGAGATGGAGAAGGCAATGATAAGAGCCAACATACATGAAGATGAGGAGCAGTCCATGGCAAGGTTCCTCTATGGGCTGAATCCTAATGTTAAACGAGTGGTTGATTTGCAGCCATATCGTAATGTAGTAGAGCTGGTACATCATGCTTCTAAGGCTGAACCTCAATTGCAAGAAGACTTGAAACAAAACAGAACTACGTCCTTCACAGCTCGAGCTACATCAAGTGGGAGTAAGTTTATACCTCAATTCAACGTTGGTCGAGGTATTATGACTAGTTCTGGTGGTGGAAATCAGCCCCATGCATGTGCAGCCACGAGCAGAAATGATGCATCAAATTCGAAGGAGAAGAGCAAATTTGTAGCTCCTAGTTCATCCTCCATTGGCTCCACGGGCAAAACTAGTGAGATAGAGTGCTTTACATGTAAGGGACGTGGCCACATGAAGAAGGATTGTCCCAACAAGCGTACCATGTTGATCACCGAGAATGGAGAATATGAGTCTTGTAGTGAACCTGAAGAAGAAACTGAAGATGGTGATGGTTCAGATGGTGATGACCAAACCTATTGTGATTATGAGCAAGGTGCCTCTCTTGTTGTCACTCAAGTTTTGAGTGTGCAGATCAAAGAAGCTGAGAATGGACAATGACACAATCTGTTTCAAACAAGAGCCAATGTGCAAGACAAGGTATGCAAGGTAATTATTGATTGTGGGAGTTTTCACAATCTTGCAAGCAAAGAAATGTGTGATAAGCTTGGGCTGAAGCTGCTACAACACTCTCATCCATATCATATACAATGGTTGAGTGAATGTGGAGAGATTAAGATCACACACATGGTACAGGTGCAATTCAAGATTGGAGATTATAATGACACCGTTGAGTGTGATGTGGTGCCAATGAAGGTGTGTCACTTGCTGTTGGGCAGACCGTGGCAATATGATCATTCAGCTCAACATTGTGGTAGAACCAATCAATACACCATCAAGTGGAGAGGAAAAGACTTGGTGCTTAGACCCTTGACACCCCAACAAATCATGGCTGAGCACTTGCAGAAAGTTTCTGAAGTAAAAATAGTGAGTAAGAAAGAGGAGAAAAAAGAGCGAGAGAGAGATCCACAAATCGGTGAGTAAGCGCCACAAGCCAAATCTGAGAGAAGAATAAAAGAGAGGAGAGAACTTAGTAATGTTAGCCACCAAATCAGAACTGAGAGATGTGAGGCTCAACCCAAATCAAGTGGTCGTTGTACTTGTGTACAAAGATGCTTTGCTTTCAGCTAACGACTTAACATGTCTCCCTAGTGCTGTTTGTGATGTTTTGCAGGAATTCGAGGATGTTTTTCTGGAGGAAGTACCCGCTGGTCTACCTCCCTTGCGTGGCATAGAACATAAGATTGACCTCATTCCAGGAGCATCACTTCCGAATCGACCTCCCTACCGCACCAATGCTGAAGAAACAAAGGAGATACAAAGGCAGGTACAAGTACTTTTAGATAAAGGTTATGTGCGTAAAAGCTTAAGTCCTTGTGCTGTACCTGTGATTTTGGTGCCCAAGAAATATGACACATGGCGATTGGTAATGGATTGTAGGCCTATCAATATTATAACTATTAGGTATCGTTATCCTATTCCTAGGTTAGATGATATGCTTGATGAATTGAGTGGCTCTACTGTTTTCTCTAAAATTGATTTGAGGAGTGGATACCATCAGATTAGGATGAAAGAAGGAGATGAATGGAAAACTGCTTTCAAAACAAAATTTGGGTTGTATGAGTGGTTAGTCATGCCTTTTGGATTAACTAATGCACCAAGTACATTCATGAGATTGATGAACCATGTATTGAGATCTGACATTGGAAAATTTGTTGTTGTGTACTTTGATGACATCCTAATCTATAGCAGATCCATCGAGGAACATATTGAACATCTAAAACAAGTGATGAATGTGCTAAGGACAGAAAAACTATATGCTAATGTTGAGAAGTGCTCCTTTTGCACAAACAAGGTTGTTTTTCTTGGCTATGTCGTTTCAGGACAGGGAATTGAAGTGGATGAATCTAAGGTGAAAGCAATCAAGAATTGGCCAACTCCAATGAATGTAAGCGAGGTGAGAAGTTTTCATGGCCTTGCTGGTTTCTACCGGAGGTTTGTGAAAGATTTTAGTACAATTGCTGCACCTTTGGATGAATTGACCAAGAAAGGAATTCCCTTTAAATGGGGTGCTCCACAAGAAGAAGCATTTATTGAGCTTAAGAAACAATTAACTAAAGCACCTTTGCTGATTCTACCTGATTTCACTAAAACTTTTGAGATAGAATGTGATGCTAGTGGAATAGGTATTGGAGGTGTGTTAATGCAAGAACGAAAACAAATAGCATATTTTAGTGAGAAGTCGAGTGGTGCACAACTGAATTATTCTGTTTATGATAAGGAGTTGTATGCCTTGGTTAGAGTGCTTGAAACTTGGCAACACTACTTATGGCCTAAAGAGTTTATTGTACATTACGATCATGAGGCCTTGAAACATTTGAAAGGCCAAGCTAAACTGAATCGTAGGCATGCTAAATGGGTATAATTCATTGAAACTTTCCCATATGTTGTGAAGTATAAGAAAGGAAAGGAAAACATGGTTGCTGATGCTTTGTCCCATAGGCATGTTCTTTTGACACAATTAGAAGTGAAGGTACCAGGACTTGAGAGCTTAAAAGAAATGTATTGCACTGATCATATATTTTCAGAACCATGTACAAAATGTAAAGATGGGAAAGGTTGGGATAAATACCATGTGCATGATGGGTTCCTTTTTAGGGCTAACAAGTTGTGTGTTCCAGATTCGTCGGTTAGGCCTTGTTGTTGCAGGAATCACATGCAGGAGGATTAATGGGACACTTTGGTCATGAGAAAACTTATCAGCTATTGGCCGATCACTTTTATTGGCCAAAGATGAGGAAGGACGTTGAGAGATTTGTGCAGCGATGCATCATATGCCACAAAGCTAAGTCTAAACTAAACCCCCATGGTTTATATACTCCTCTACCTGTTCCAAATGCTCCTTGGGAAGATATTAGCATCGATTTTGTTTTAGGCCTGCCTAGGACTAAGAGGGGGAGGGATTCATTTTTTGTTGTGGTTGATAGGTTCTAAAAAATGGCACACTTTATTCCGTGCCACAAGAACGACGATGCTTCACATGTTGCTGATTTGTTTTTCAGGGAAGTTGTTCGCTTGCATGGAAGGCCAAGGACTATTCTTTCAGATCGAGATGTGAAGTTCATGAGCTACTTTTGGAAAACATTGTGGGAAACATTAGGAACCAAGTTGCTGTTTTCAACAACATGTCACCCCCAAACTGATGGGCAAACAGAGGTAGTGAACCGCACACTCTCAGCCTTGCTGCGTACAATGATCAAGAAGAATTTGAGGGAGTGGGAAGAGTGTTTGCCGCACGTGGAGTTTGCTTACAATCGGGCAGTTCACTCTAGAACAAACATGTGCCCGTTTGAGGTGGTATATGGATTCAAACCACTTGCACCAATTGACTTGCTGCCACTTCCATTGCAAGAGAGATGTAACATGGAGGCTTCCAAGCGTGCTGCATATGTGAAGAAGATTCATGAGAAGACCAGAGAAGAGATAGAAAGGAAGTCCAAGTACTATGCTGCTAAGGCAAACAAAAATCGCAAGGTGACTTTTGAGCCTGGAGATCTGGTTTGGATACATTTGCGCAAAGATCGGTTCCCAGAGAAGCGCAAATCCAAGCTAATGCCTCGTGGAGATGGACCATTCAAAGTCTTGGCCAATATCAATGACAATGCTTACAAAATCGAGCTTCATGAAGACTATGATGTAGTCCAACTTTCAACGTTGCTGATTTGTCTCCATGCTTCGATCAAGAGGGTCAAGAGTCGAGGACGACTCCTTTTGAAGAGGGGGAGGATGATGAGGACATCCCAGGTTCACCTCGTTTATCATCTTCTCCTGATGATAAATCTCAGCCATCAAGTGAAGCTTCTACAAAGAAGATCTATTTGGGCCACATGACAAGGAGCCGTGCCAAACAAATAGCACAAGAGGTGAACGCGCTCCTAGCTTATCATAATTCAAATGACCATGAGAACTTTATACTGCCTAAATATCGTGTGCTGATTTTACGTAGGTACAATGTCGAGGACAACCAACAACATTCAGCATATGAAGAAACAAGTTTTGGAGCCCATTCAACAAGTTTAAAGAGAACAAGTTTCAACTCTGATGAAAGCCTTGTTTTGGTGACAAGGACAACTAGTTACACCGCAAGGAAGAATAGCAAGCCATCACAACACTCTATTGTTGCATGAGCAGTTCCAGAATTCGTCCCAGAACTTGTTGAATCATGCAACGCAAATATATGAGCATCCAGCATGTGTGGGAGTACAAAATGGAGAGCATATGAAGTCTACTTTCAGGAAAATCAAACGGTGCATCATTTGGAGTCCTGAGTCAAAGGATATGAGAGTTCCAATGCAAGCTGTCCAAGGCATTAATTACTGCGCGAGGCTCCATGAGTTTGCTCCCTTGACCAGCTGGTTAGCACGAATTTGAGCCCCTCTTTTGGCCTGGTTTCACACCTAAACTAGGAGGGCTGTTCCTAGTATAAATACCCCTTCCCCCACTTCAGCCACAACTCTTTGGCAATTTGATTTCAACATAGGTTAGCTAAGTGCAACCAGAATATTGTTTGAGAGTTCACTTCCTCCTTAGCTCTTGTAATCTTGCCTTGTGAGAGGGTAAACTCACTTTGTGATTTTACAATAGCAGCCATTGAGGCGGCGACCAGTTCATGCTTCCAACTTCATGCGTGGTTGCGTGGATTTGAACTAAGAGTGTGGTTGGGCGAATACTTGTCGCTGGTTGTTGCATTTGCAATAGTTAGCTTCGGTCTCGTCAGGTTGCACTAGTTATCCTTTACCCGACAGCGTTGTTTGTTGGGATTGAGGGTTTCCTTCGTACCCTTTAGGTGGCGTTGATTCGCAACATAGAGCAGATCCTCCGTGAAGATTGGGCAACCCCGCATCATGCTTTGTGTTGCCGGGGCCGATATGCAAGCTTGCTCTCATTCCTCTCCTTTGGGAAGTTTATCCGCGGCAGGAGCCCTGTTGTTAGTTCTGGGGGAAATAGTAGCATACGGCCTCATCTATATGAGCTAATAACTATGGCAAAGTCATACTTGAATAAACATGCATGCAAGTTCTAGGTGCCAACGCTTCATTTTATTGTCTTTGCTCAGGGTCTACGCCTGGCTTTGTACAAAGGGTAACATGCGCATCGTCAAGGCTTTGACAAAAGGTGGTTGCTAGGGCTGAGCCTGGCAAACGCGCCTTACGGTTAGAACTTGTGAAGATGCTCAATATTCCATGAGTTTTGCAGCTTAATGTCGTCTTCGGTCTCCTAACGGAGTGTGCCAGGTCTGGTGACCTGTACTACCCGGTAAGGGCCTCCCACTTCAGCGTCAACTTGTTGGAACCCTTGGCAGACTGAACACGCCTAAGGACAAGGTCTCCTTCCTCAAGGCTATGAGCATGAATCCTGCGGCTATGATAGCGGCGCAGGGCTTGCTGGTAGCGTGCAGCACGTACAGCGGCCGAGAGACGATCTTCCCCGAGGAGCACAGCTTCATCATGCCGAAGCTGCTCCTGCTCTACTTCATCGTAGGCAAGTACTCAAGGTGACCCGTATATGATTTCCCTGGAGAGCACTACTTCTGCCTCATACACCAGGGAGAAGGGAGTCTGGCCGATGGCTCAATTTGGTGTCGTACGAAGGGACCAAAGAACCACCTGTAGATCATCAAGCCAGCGCCTGCCGCACTTCTGCAGCCTATCAAAAGTTCTCATCTTGAGCCCACGTAGCACTTCAGCATTCATCCTCTTAGCTTGCCCATTCCTCCGGGGATGAGCAACAGAAGCAAAGGAGAGCTTGCTTCCAAGATTTTGGACGTACTGCATGAAGGCGTGACTCGTGAATTGGGTGCCATTATCAGTGATTATTCTAGCAGGCACTCCAAAACGACACACCAATCCTTTCATGAACTTGATAGCTGACTGTGCAGTCACCTTCCTCGCTGGCTCCACTTCCGACCACTTGGTAAACTTGTCGATCGCGATGTACAAAAATTCAAAGCCCCGGCAACACGGGGAAAGGGCCCAAGATGTCGAGCCCCCAAACCGAAAATGGCTAGGATAAAGGGACCGTCTGGAGAGCTTGAGCTAGTTGATGGATGTCCTTGGAGTGGAGCTGGTAGGCTTCACGTTTGGCGACTAGCTCAGTTGCATCCTCGAGGGCTATGGGCCAGTTGAAACCCTATTAGAAAGCTTTTCCAACCAGGGCCCTTGATCCAATGTCAGAGCCACACATCCGCTTGTGTATCTCTGCCAGCAGTTTCTGCCCATTTTCCCGCCAAATGCACTTCAATTTCACACCATTTGGCCTTTTTCTGTATAGTGTGTCATCGACAAACTGGAACACATTTGACCTTCGGGCTACTCTTTCGGCTTCTTCTTGCTCTTCGGGAAGTTCTCCTATTTGAAGGTATTGGACTATGTGTTGCGCCCAAGTCGGAGCATGTGGGTCGACAACAAGGACTAAAGGCACTTCCTTGTTCGTGGGAGTGCTCACCTCGACCGCAATAACTTTTGGTTACGCGGGAGGTTGCTTCTCGCCAACCGGAGTTGAGTTGTCCCCGGCAGCCTCTCTACCAGCGGCTTCGGGAAGCTCTGGTTGGAGATATTTGTCGGAGTCCAACTTCCTCCTTTTTTCGCTGTCATTGAAGGAGACACTCATGGTTGAGTTAGGTGGAGGACAAAAGTCCCTGGTTCCATAGGGAGCTTTTGCGCAGCACACTTTGACAAGTGATCAGCAATGTTGTTCTCTGCATGGGGTACGTGCTCTATTTGCAACCCATCAAAGTGCTCTTCTAGCTTTCTCACCTCCTCTACATATGCCTCCATTAATGGACTCTGGCAATCCTTATTGACTTGCCTCACCATGAGCTGCGAGTCTCCAGGATGATCAATTTGTTGATTCCTAATTCCACAGCAATTCAAAGACTGACAAGGAGGCCCTCATATTCAGCAGTGTTGTTGGTGGCCTTTTCCTGGGGAAAATGGATTTGAATGACATACATGAGATGCTCTCCGGTGGGCATAACAATAAGCACGCCAGCTCCAGCGCCCTACAACAAGAAAACACCATCAAAGTACATGATCCATTCTTGAGGTCCCTCCATGCCGAGGACAACTATTTCTGGTATTTCTTCATCTGGAGTGGGTGTTCATTCTACAATGAAATCCGCCAATGCTCTCCTCTGGATAGTTGAGTTACTTTCGTACTTCAGGCCAAAGGTTGACAATTCTAGTGCCCATTCAACTATCCTGCTGGTGGCTTCTGGATTCCTCAGTATGCATTGTAGTGGGAAATGGGTGACAACAGTGATTTCGTGGGCTTGGAAGTAGTGGCCTAATTTCCTCGAGGACATGATAAGGCCGAAGATTATTTTTTGCATGCCAGAGTACCTTGACCTAGCCCCCTGCAATAGGGAGCTGCCAAACTACACTAGCCATTGCACCACTTTCTTCTTTGCCGCGGATTCGGGACTGCCTATGCTAACTTGCTCTGCTTCTCTCTGATCTGTGTTTAGTCCTGCCGTGACTGGTTCAGTTTCCTCTCCGGAGGGGGGAGTTGTTGCAGCCGCTTCCACATCCACTTGTCTCTATGCCACTAGCGCTGCACTAACCACTTGATTCGTTGTTGCCAAATATAACAGCAACCGCTCTTGCAGTTTAGGAGCGACTAAGGTGGGAGCAGAGGAAAGGTAGGTTTTCAGGTCTCGCAGCATCTCGCAGTGATGCTTCTTCTTTCGGGATGCACTTCATTGGACCTGCCTTCTTCAAGATTTTAAGAAAGGCAAGGCACGCTCGGCAGACTTGGAAATGAGCCTACTCAGCGCGGCAACGCATCCAATCAAACGCCTCACATCTTTGACAGTCTTGGGTGCCTGGATTTGTTCAATTTCTCTTATTTTATCTGGGTTGGCCTGTATCCCCTGCTTAGACCCAAAGAAACCAAGGAGCTTGCTGGAGGGAACACCAAACACACATTTCTCAGGGTTTAGCTTCAAATTGGTCTTGCGCAAGTTTGCAAAGGTCTCTTCCAAATCTTCAATGAGTGTTGACCTGTCCGTGGTCTTGACCACTATGTCATCCATTTAAGCTTCTATATTTCTGTGTAGCTGGGGTGCAAAACCAATTTGTACTGCTCTTGCAAAGATGGACCTAGCGCTCTTTAACCCGAAAGGCATACATACAAAGCAGTATGTGCCACATGGAGTTATGAACGCGGTTTTCTACTGATCTTCTTTGGACATGAATATCTGATGGTACCCGGAGTACGCATCCAAAAAGGAAAGCAGATCGCACCCGGAAGTGGAGTCTACAATCTGATCGATACACGGCAGGGGGAAAGGTTCCTTCGGCAGGCCCTGTTCAGGTCTGTGAAGCCAATGCAAAGCCTCCATTTCCCATTTGCCTTGCGCACTACCACTGGGTTTGCTAACCACGTTGGATGCAACACTCCTTTGACCAAACCAGCTGCTTCAAGTTTCTTGATCTCCTTGGCAATGAATTGCTGCTGCTCCAAAGCTTGCTTTCTGACCTTCTGCTTGACGGGCCGAGTATGAGGACAGAAAAAGGTGGTGCTCGATTACCTCCCCGGAAAAACCGAGGATGTAAAATGGTTTCCAAGCAAACACATCGACAATCGCACACAGGAAGGCAACGAGCGTGCTTTCCTATTTTTCATCGAGGGTGGCGCTGATGGTGAACGTATCGTCAGCACCATCCTGCCTTCCGAGATCTTCTTTACAATAGGTGAAGGAACCTTGGATTTCTTGCCAGTGGAACTCTTTGGCAAATCATCGACGGGTGCAGCGCACTCCGAAGAGGCACGCTTCCCAAAGGCCTTGCCGACATTTCTGCTAGCCTTCTTTCCCTTCTTTGTTTCCTTGGCGGGAGCTATGGCTTCTGTAGCCTCGGCTGCTACCGCATCTCGATACATCTGATCCACATATATGATTGCATCTTTATTGTTTTATGGGATGGAAATGTCGCCCATCGTCCCTGGCATCTTCAAAGTGTTGTAGGCGTAGTGGTACACTGCCATGAATTTTGCCAGAGGTGGACGACCAAGTGTCTCATTGTATGGCAAGGGAAGTTCAACAACGTCAAACACAACCCTCTCCGTCCTAGTTCAATTCTCCGCCAAACATTACCTGTAGCGTAATGTTTCCCTTAGGCCGGCTCCTGCCAGGGTTGATTCCTTGGAACGTGCCAGTAAATTTGAGCTCCTCATCGGGGATATGTAGCTTGCTGACCACCTTGGGGGAGATTAGATTCAACCGAGCCCCACCGTCAACTAGCATCTTTGTGACTATGAGGTTGCGGATCGTTGGTGAAACCAACAACGGCAAACACCCGACCGCGGTAGTGCGGTTCGGGTGATCCTCTTTGTCAAAGATGATAGGTGTGCGGGAGCATTTGAGTGGCCTTTGGGAATCCGCAGTTGGCTCCATTTCGTTGACCTCACGTGCCCATTGCTTGAGCTGCTGGTGAGACGCGTGCAAAGATGCACCCCCGTCAACGCACAAGGCTTCGGTTGCTTTCTGGAATTCTTGGTCGCTGGTTTCTTCTTCATCCCCTTCATCGCTGTCATCATCTCCTTCTTTCTTCTCACAGCCTGTAGCAGACTTTTCCTTTTGCTGCGGGGTCTTGCCACGGCGGCCTCCCCTGCCACCACGTACGACCCTTCCAGCCAGTACTTTCTTGGTCTCTCACTCTATCACGCTTCTCATACTCGGCCTTCTGCTTCTTATCAAGCTACTCGACCTGATGGCACTCTCGAAGATCTTGCCCCTTAGTGTGGTGGATCATGTAGTGTGGCCAGTCAGACTTCCCAGCTTTCTCTGCCACTACGGACTCCCGACAATCAGCGCACATGGCAGCTTCCTTGCCGGGGGCTTCAGTTTTGGCCTTCTTGCCGGTGCCGTGATTGCCATAGCTCTCAACGGCCAATACTGACTTATCTGTGCGTTTTTGGTTGCGTCTCCGACTTCTCCTCTTTGGGTTAGTGGCCTTGTTGCCGTCATCTGAATCAACCTCGATGCCATCCTCCCCCCCCGAGTAGTCGTCTTCCTTCCCCAGCCCGAGCACACTTATCCGCCAAAGTGTACAACTCATTGACGGTCTTGGGCAGTTGGATGTTCATTTTGGAACGTATCCTTCTGTTGCGCATATTCGAATGGAACGCGACAATCGCAGCTACTGGATGTATCTCTGGAATGTTGCGGTGTACTCGACTGAACCTCTGCATGTACATCCGGAAGCTCTCCCCTTCCTTCTATGGAAGGACTTGCAAATCACTGGGCCGTCCAGGCTCTTGACGACCACCCGTGAAGGCGCCAACAAATTCATTGCACAAGTCAGCCCATGACAAAATGGAGTCCTCTGGTAAGTGCATCAGCCACGACCTCACATTTGGCTTGAGCTCCAAAGGGAAGTAGTTGGCGAACACCTTCTCATCCCTACCCTCGGTGGCCTGAACAGCTATCGTATAAATGCTCAGGAACTCTGCCGGTTTCAGTTTTCCATCGTATTTTTCTAATAGCTCTGGCTTGAAGACGCGGGTAGACGGCCAGCGGACCTGCCACAGCTCACGAGTGAAGGAAGGGCACCCAACCTCAAAAGGTAGGTACCCCCCAGCACCGGGCGTGTGCTCTTCATTGTCTGGGCCATTGCACACGTCGGATTGACGGCGGGCTTCATGACGTCTCTCTATAGTGACGCGCACATCTTCCTTCCGCCGGACTTGCATAACTCGCCTCTCATCATGAGGGTTTGCGGGCCAGACGTGGCCATCGACGTCTCGTCAGGGTTGTGAACGCGCTGGTTTTGTTGTGGCTGCTCCTGGGTCTGCTATCATGGAGGGGATTGCAACCTTAGTGTGCCCCCCTCGACATGACCATCAGCCCGGGCTCCTGTTGTTGTTTGCGGGTACCACAATGGCTCCGCCTGCTGTGACTTTCCAGCTTCAGCGAAGCCGATCAAACTGTGGATGGTGGTCCTCCACTCATCAATTTGATCAGCTGTTGGTGGGAATCTCAGTAGGAGTTGGGCCCGCGCCATGGCTTCCGTAGCCGTGCTCGGCATAGATGACGAGGCAGATCGCGACGTCGCTCAACTCGTGGTGGTTCCAGCAGGAGCGTCGCTGCGTTCTTGCCGTCGTCGACCGGCCTCCAAGGTAGTTTGGTGACGAGGAGGCCACGTTTGGGAGCCGACGGCCTTTTCCAGCGCCTCGTCTTGAATATCTTGCACTGGGCCAGGAGTGTGTCTCATGGTTGCGCCCGTGGTGGGCGGAACTGGAGGGTCGTGGCTTGAAGCGAAGCGGGTGTCACTGTAATGACTACGCCCGCTGGTCCGGCAGGGAGGTGGAGTCTGCTTGTGCTCCCCCCACAGCTTCCGGGTCGACCTCGCCTGGACGCTGCTGATGGGGCCCGCCTTCAGCGTTTCTCGTCCCAGCTTCGACCGCAGGGGACGCGACGACGGCGCCGCCTGTGTTGGTCATGTTACTCGCCGTACCCGCCTGTCCCAACGCTGATGTGGTGCCTACCACGTCCGCGGCTGCGTGCGAGGGGGCCTTCGAAGTGGAAGGATGTGCTGTTGTGCTGGATTTCTTCTTGGGCACCATAGATGAAGAAAATGACGATGAAGAAGACGGTGATGAAGATCGATGCGTTGTTCACAACTTCTGGTTCTCACAAGCGATTCACCCTACCTGGCGCGCCAAAGATGTCCTGGGTGGACACGATCAGCTATGAGGCCATGAGCCCCTTTGTGGTTCGGCAAGGGGGAGATCACGTTGCAAAAAGAGTAGAAGCCATGGGGGCAGCGTGACGGCGATGACTCTAGATGTTTCTACCTAGGTTCGGGCCGCCATGAGGCGTAAAACTCCACTCCTACCTTTGGTGGATTAGATGGTGGAACACAATAGCTCACAACTCTCGAGCCCGGCAAGGTGGCCTCGACGGAACCAGCTACACGCGTACAAGTGTGAGGGGGTCAGAATCCCTTTCTATGTTTCCTTGGACCTCCTTTTATAGCTCAAGGGGTAACCACAGTGGCAAAATAGTCTTTATCTAATGATTAGATAGCTAACAGTGCTATCATACCTAACTCTGGCAGTTAGGACAAATTGCATTAAATGCGCTGCTAGGTGTCATGTGGAGGGTGAAGCCCTGCAAGCCTGCCGTGCCTCGTAATCCTCTTCTCCTTATCTGTTCGACACACCTCTGGATGGGTGTCATATGATTGTAATATGTCTTCCAACGGGATGCCACGTGCTTAGTGGAGGCCATCTAACAATCTAGGGCTCGACACCGCATTGACCAGTGATTTGCGTTGCTGTGCGGTGGAGCGGTGGTGCCTTGGCGGTCCCGGCAACCCTGTCGGGGCAACCTTGGACTTGTCCATGGGGTGTCTTGGACCTGGCCGGGCTCTACTGCCCGGCATGGGAGGCCTTCCCAAGGCGATGCCTTGCTGTCTTGTATGTTAACTTGGTATTCTTGATCCGCTCCTTTATCTCATGAAGAGCGGTTTCTCTGGCCTGGCCTTGCTTTATATGCTTGTCATCGGACATGCGGTGCCAGCACGCCTGTGTATAAGTCTGGTCAGCAAGTGCACATGTTTGTTGCACCGAAAATTCGTGTATTTCAAGAAAGTGCAAATGGGTTGTGATATCTTAGAAAAAATTAAATGGGCTGCATTGACGATAAATTATTTGTTTACCAAGCCCAGAAAATGGACTGTAAATTCTAGAAAACATGGGTTAAATATATGCCACATTTTTGCATGCTGACACATGGGCCAATATGTCGAAGCCTACGCAAGGCATTGTCAAGTTAGTCAACAAATGATTCTGGCATCCACTGGCATTGGTTTCATATCCGACGGCCGACATTCACCTTCAATCTCTCGTCTTCTTCCTCTAGCATCACCGGGACCGCCTGCTCCGGCCTCCGGAGGCTAGCGGCTCTGCTTAGCACGCATCGCTATAAAGTGCTACCCCACCACCGGCCATGCTATCCTTCCACCCCTTTGTACCTCCTATTATTCTGCACCGACTACAGCCCCACGCCACGCCAGAACCAGTTATAACCCTCGTACTCCTATCCGTCTGCGACTCCACTCCCGCATCTTCCCATCTCCGGGTCGTTCCCATTCGAGGCCTCGCCTTCGTCCACCGACTTGCGGCGCTCGCTGCGGCGTGGTCAAGAAACGAGAGTCATCGGAAGAGGACTATATGTGGAGACCATGACAGCTGGGACCCACGAGGTCCATGGTCGCACGCAAAGAAAGTTCCTCCATATTAAGCTGAAAAAAATGTTTCCTCCCCCTAACAGCTGGGACCCACCAGCTACATCTTCGCACGCAAGGAAGTGCCTCCTTATTACGCGGGAAAAAATGATTCCTCCCCCTGACAGCTGGGACCCACCAGCAACATCCGCAAGGAAGTGCCTCCTTATTACGCGGAAAAAATGATTCCTCCCCTTGACAGTTGGGACCCAGCAGCTATATCTTCGCACGCAAGGAAGTGTGTCCTTATCCTCCCTGACAGCTAGGACCACCCGGTCAAAGCGTACACAACATTGTCTGTCTTGTCGTGAACGTGAACGTACATACTAGTCAATCGATCTCTCTGCAATGATGAACGGTGGCCGAGTAAGTAGCAACACATGTTATAGTTGAGCCCCCGACATAGGAGTTCGGGCTCTCCCGTCTAAACTATGTACACGTACATACAACCACATGCCAAAAAGTATAGTCACGCACGTACATACGGTCGGGGTGTAAAAATGAGTACTCGCGCATACGGACGGCTAGGGCTCGTGCACATGGAGAAGCAACGGATGGCAATGATGTCGTCTTATTCATCGGCAGCTAACCGGCTGGGTCGGAACGGAGGAAAAAATATCGTGTTCACCGGGAGCCAAGTGACTGGTCGAAATGCGTCATGTTCATCCGAAGCGAAGCCACTGGGTCGGAATGCGTCTTGCTCATTAGGAGCCAACCTTCTTGGACGGAACAGCCGGAACGGGTCTGGCATACCCCCAAATGGAGGAAAGCGGCCTTCTTTTCGACCGCGTATGATCAAAACGAGGTCCTGCTCGTCGGGAGCGGTCTGGCGTACCGCAGAACGGAGGAAACGACCTTTTGTTCGAGTTCCTACGGTCAAAACGGGGTCCTGTTGATCGAGAGGGGTGTGGCATACCGCGAAATGGAGGAAGCAGACTTGTGTTGGAGCGCCTACGGTCGAAACAGGGTCCTGTTCACCGGGAGGAGTGTGGCATACTGCAAAACGGGACTCCACGGGCTACTGTTCATCCACCGTCTGCTGCCTCGCTCCAGCCTCCATGGGCTACTATTCATCCACCGTCGACTTCCTCCAGCCTCCAGATGCTACTGTTCATCCACTACGTCTTCCTCCCGCCTCCACCAGCTACTATTCATCCATGGGTAACTGTTCATCCAACCTCCACTGGCTACTGTTCAACCAGCCGTCCACGGGGTCCTATTCATCCACCCGCAACTGGCTTGGGTGTGGCGGCCTCCTCGACCGGGGTCCTGTTCATCCAGCGGCAACAGCCTACTACCACCACGGGGTCCTATTCATCCAACCCTCAACTACGGTCACTATTGATCAAGAGGAAGCTGGTTTGATCAGCTTGAGTTATCAGCAGTAGCGCAGGAATCCCTTGGGTTTAGTTAACAGCCAAAGGATCGATCGCTCGAGTTTAGTAACATAGCTAGCGCAATTGCTCGAGTTCAGTAAGCGAATGCCTCACTCGGGTTCAGCTGGAGCCCAATGCCTCGCACACACGCGTGTAGGAGAGAAACGCGGAAACCTCTGTGCATCGCTTGGCCCCGACCACCCATCGTAATCGGGAACTCCCCAAAATTTTCCTTACTGTCGGTGTCAAAACCGACTGATCTCGGGTAGGGGGGTCCCGAACTATGCGTCTGAGGATCGAAGGTAACAGGAGGCGGGTGTCGGTGTCAAAACCGGCAGATCTCGGGTAGGGGGTCCCGAACTGTGCGTTTAAGGATCGAAGGTAACAAGAGACAGGGACACGATGTTTACCCAAGTTCGGGCCCCTTGATGGAGGTAATACCCTACTTCCTGCTTGATTATCTTGGATGAATATGGGGTTTACAAGAGTTGATCTACCTTGAGATCGTAATGGCTAAACCCTAGATGTCTAGCTTGTATGCTTATGATTGCCTCTACGGACAAAACCCTCCGGTTTATATAGACACCGGAGGGACCTAGGCTTATACAGAGGAAGGAATCTTCATATCCGAAAGCCAAGCTTGCCTTCCACGTAAAGGGGAGCCCCATCTGGACACGGGAAGAAGTCTTCTGTCTTGTATCTTCGTGGCCCATTAGTCCGGCCCACGTCACCTAGCCCGGACGCCCGAGGACCCCTTAATCCAGGACTCCCTCAGTAGCCCCTGAGCCAGGCTTCAATGATGATGTGTCTGGCACACTGATTGTCTTCGGCATTACAAGGCGGGTTCCTCCTCCGAATACTTCAAAGTAGTCCTTGAACATAGAAAATGTGTCCGGCTCTGCAAAACAGACACCATACATAGCCACAACAGGGTATAATATTTAACAATCCCATCTACTGTCAATTTTTGTGGCGAGACATTACATCCCTTCCCCGGTTATTATTTCGAACCGTCTTTCAGCCTCTCGCTCCACGTTACGAGACGAGGCCTTTATTGGCACATCTTGTGAAAACAGAGATTGTGCCCCCTTATCATGGGATTCTTATCAATACGGGCGTGGGTAATATAACCGTGTCGTTTGCACGATCCCTTGGGAATAGGCGAGCTTTAAGGCCCATGAGGAGGCGTTCGATATTCATCGCCTTTATAAAGAGGTACAAACCCATCTTTCTCCCCCATGCCTACCTCTTCCTCAGCCTTCCCAGCCTCAAGCTCCAGCGCCCAGGTCTCAATTTCTTTCATTTCTACCAAGCCTTCTAGTTATGTCTGGATCCAGCTCCCAAGGCAGGTGGACGGCCTCCTAGGTCACTGAGGAAGATATCGTGAAGCTCCGGGAGGCGAGGTACCTAACTGTGGAAATCCCCCACAGGCTCCCCACCAAGGGGCAGGTTCTCCCCACACCAAAATCCGGCGAGAGGGTTGTATTCATCTCTCACTTCCTCCATGGACTAGGGTTCGCTCTCCACCGCTTCATTCGTGGCCTTATGTTCTATTATGGGCTAGATTTTCACGATCTAGCTCCAGACACCTTTCTCCACATCACGGCATTTATCATCATGTGTGAGGCTGTTCTCCGCATCCCCCCACACTTCAGCCTATGGCTCAAGACCTCACTGACGGGGAGCAGGCTGAATGCGGTGGTGCTATGGTGAGAAAGCTCGCCAATACTATCTTGCCAAAAGGCACCTTCACGGAAACCTCCAACTTATGGCAGCGGGAGTGGTTCTATATCACCAAACCCTGCGGTACCGAATGGGCAGCTATGGCTGCGTTCCGATCAGGCCCTCCATTGCGACTCGCATCGTGGATTAACAAGGGGCTTGACTAGGGATCAACTGATGAAGTGCAGACACTGCAAAGTCATATCCAGAGCATCCTCGAAAAGGACACCGGCCTCATTAACGTGATCTAAGTGATGGTAGTCCGCCGGATCCTCCCGTGTCAGCGACGGCCTCTCCGCATGTGGGAGTTCAATCCGGAAAGACCACGGACCCTTCAACAATTCTTCGGCACAACACACAGAGGGATGTGGAAACTATTCTTCAAGACTCGAAAGTCGTGGCCGGACACATCCAAGGACATTGGCTCGACTGCAACCAACCAGATACCTCGGTAAGCACCCAACTTATGAACGCAACTCGGTTGACTATCCCATAGCGATGTACTGAGAAACCTATCTTTGACAAGGGCTGGATAAAGAAGGCGGAATGAATTATGTGTTTGGCTCCACTTCCCGAAGACTCAGCTGATCTTGTGTTAATGAGGATGCTGGCCCCGGCGCCGTATCAAATGTCGGCGAAGGATGACAAGAAGAAGAGCAAAAGGCCTGAAGGTGGCCTCCTCTCTAAAGGTATACTAGACGCTACATCCGGGGAGACTAAAGCTCCCTCTTCTAAAGAAGAAGACGAAGGGGAAGAAGGGGATATCCCTTCCCCCCACGGGGAGAAAAGGACTGCCTCCGAAGACTTGGAGGTGGAGGCACCTAAGAGAGGGAAGATATCCCTGTCAGATGGTTCGGGTTCGGAAGCCGATGTTGATGCAGAGCTCCTCTCTAGGGACAAGCCCTTTGCCGAATCGTAAGTGAACAAGCATGCTCTAGACATGTCCCGTTCTTTTCAGTTTGCAAGGGTAACATTTAAGCTATATATTTGTAGTCCGACCCGCTATCTACCTCAACAGTCCTCCTCATCCGGGAACTTGCCTCCGGAGATGATGGAAAACGATACGCCTCCACAAGCTTCCTCGCCCCTAAGGGCAGACGACTTTGAGGTGTTGTCCCGAAGGATCTCCCCTGACCATCCAGCGGTGCAGGGGACAATGACAGCGCCCGAAGGTGATACTTCGACCGTCAAGGGTCTAGGGGAGGCAGCCCCCACGGGGACCAACAATGAGGGCCCCGAACTATCGTGTTTACACCGAAGGCGACTCTAGGGTCGAGTAAGCATTCCCTTCAAGGAGTCTCAGATTCCCGCAGTAGCCTCCAGGAATCCGGAGGTGCCGCATACATTGATGGGCACATTGCAAAGTGCGTCCATCTCAGAGGAATATTGTACCTTAATGGGTATGGTAGTTGAGAGGATTCTGTCCGCGAGAAGCGGATTGAATGAAGCCTTCACGGGCCTGCTGACAGGCTTCGAGGTATGCAATGTAATATCTTTAACCGCTCTTTACATGCAAAAATGCACCTGTGTATAGATAGTAGCCCCTAAGACTCTGGTCGATTTCCACAGGGAGGCGATCTGAGGATCAAAAAGATATGCTCAGGAAGTAACATAATTAATTTGAAAACATGCTGTTATGTCAATGGTGGCTGCCCAAGCTGTGGAAGTTGCAGATTTAAAGCATAGACTTGAGTTAGCCGATGAGGACGTTACTCTTATTAATAGGCGGCTCGATGAGGCACAAGGTATGTTTTGTGACAGCCCGCTTATGCATGTATAATAGTATGAGCACGAAGCTGAAAATTATACACTGTGACATGCATAACTGTAGATGGTGCTATCATGTTGAGACCCTTCGGGCCGAGCTTGCCCGGGCCAAGGAGTGGGCCAGGGTGAGCAATGCGGCTACCAAGAAGGCGGCTGCTGATTTAAAGGCCGAACAGGCCACGCCAGTGCGAGGAGAGAATATCTACCATGGAATGAGAGCTAATGGATACCACTGGAAAATGCAAATCACTCGAGGAGGATAACAAAGCCAAGGCAGCCGAACTCGACAAGGCCTTACAAGAGGCAAGAGAAGCACAGTCCGAGTCTAGAGCGGCTCGGGAGGAGATCCGGCAAGCTGGGGAGATAGCGCCTGGTAAGCCCTTTCTTTTATAGACTAAGTTCGGCGACCCGAAGTATGCTCTGCTTAATCAATTGTGGAGTTCTCCAGACGCTTTCTTGGACCTGCCTAAGAGTGTCTCCGACACGGCGCAGTTCTTCCAAGCACAGGAAGGACGTGCTGCGGAGAAGCTTTTCTGGTCACAATTCAACGTGCCACGGCGTCCGGCGTTGCTGAATGAATAGATGGCCCAGTGGGCTGAGCTGCACAAGATGTCCGGAGGTGCCATGAAGGACGTCATGGTTCGGCTATGGCCGGCTGAACCAATTCCGAACAACTTTTTCGGCTTGGTGCAGCGACCTGTCGATGCAGTGCCGCGTATCCACGCCGTCAAGCGGTCGGTGTGCATAGTAGGTGCCCGGATGGCCTTCGCACGCGTCAAGATGTACTGGGCAAAGATGAAGGCCACCGATGTTGCAGCTAAGGGCCCGCGCGGAGGCAAGGACCATCGCACGCCGGAGCATTATTGGAGGACGTCCTAGAGGGTGCCCGCTTGATAGAGGGTCAGTGCTCGAAGGATAATATGTTCGAATAAATGCACCGGAATTGTGAGAACAATATTATGATACATTAAGGCTGTGTTATATTCATACGTTTGCTTGAAAGTTATTTCCTCTTGCGCGGCCGTTTTTTATAATCTGAAAGTTTGCCAGTCGTCGGCTTCGGCCCCCTGCATATAATACGGGGGTGTTCGGAATAACACCTGATCACTCTTGACCCAACGTCTTGGTCCGTAACAGAGGTGTCAGTGCGGCGAACTAGGCAATCTGACTATAGGGCTTTAACACTTTCACTTCGCCATAGGAGTTTGATGGTGGGTCTGCGATGTAGCCCCTGGTATGTACGCGGTTATCCGAATACGGTTGCATTACATAGGTGACCAAAAACAGTCCTTTGTGTAGTACGGAAGAAATCGCAAAAGATTCTAATAAGTCGCCGAGTGGTTGACCAGCTCTCACCGCATCATGACAGTCAGTTTTCGGCTTTCTCTACTGAGGTGTTTAACCAGGTGAACCGGAAACACAACACCAGTAGTTCTCCCTTTACTACCCTAGCCGATAAGACGGAATGTAAGGTAGTAAGCATAGGAGCCGGGCAACCCAACTATTGACCAAAGACATGATTCGGAACTGATGCATATAATACCAAACACGTGACACCGAAGTACGCTGTAGAGCTGTTCGGACATTTCGGCAACCCATGTGTTGCCGTATTGAGCCCCTGGAGATTTGTGCCGAGATGTGTGCGTGAAACAACCGAAGAAGCAAAATACAGTTCTATGAGGAAAAGCTAATACTGAAGACGGAATATGTTCACTGGAATCTGATTGATACGCCGAACGCAATCTTACAGATTATGACACCACTGCCTAGGCCATTTTACATGTCAGGGGTCGAAGGCTGAGAAAAAAGGCTCTATACAAGTTTTAAATAGAGTGTTTGGTCTACAGAAAATCGTTTGGACCTCCTATCGCACATCTGCGCTGCCTTTGCCTCAACGAAAAGGATTCCTTTCAAGGAGTAATCTTTGGTTATTTGCGCGAAACCGGGCTGAGAAAGAGTCCTTGTAGGTCTGTAGGATGAACCGGTTTTGATTCACCTGTATCAAAAGATAAGATATAGTTAGAAAAGAGAGGAAGGCTGTAGGAGGGCAAACCATGTTGTAGGCCTGTCCGTATTGTGCGTCCACCAATGACCAAGGTATTTTAAGTGCATAATTATGCATGCGCTATACGAACTTCGCAGGTATATGTGGCAAATGACGGAGGCGGAACTGCTAATCCAGCTCTAAAATTGACCGGTCCTGTGTAATGGAGGCCGACAGCTTAATGGCTGATGAGATATGCAGCTTGACGGGGCCGCTTTGTACTTTGGCTGCGATGGTCGGGGTATGCTCCTCAGCACGAAGGGAGCGTTTCGTGTTTCCGTTGATCGTGATGACGCCGCGTGGACCGGGCATCTTAAGCTTTAGATAGGCGTAGTGGGGGACTGCCTTGAAACAAGCAAAAGCGTTCCGCCCGAGCAGTGCATGGTGGCCACTGTGGAATGGGACAATATTGAAGATCAAGTCTTCACTTCGAAAGTTGTCCGGCGAATCAAAGACGACTTCTAATGTGATTGAGCCCATGTAGTGAGTTTCAACGCCAGGTATTACTCCCTTGAAGGTAGTTGTGGTGGGCTTGGTCCTTGAGGGATCAATGCCCATCTTGCAGATAGTGTCTTGATAGAGTAAATTATGGCTATTGCCGCCGTCCGTAAGGTTTCGCGTGAGATGGAATCCATCGATGATTGCCTCGAGGACCAGAGCTGCCGAACCTCCGTGACGGATACTAGTTGGGTGGTCCTTGCGATCAAAGGTGATCGGGCAGGCCACCCATGGGTTAAATTTTGGGGCAACCGACTTTATGGCGTACACGTCTCGTAGTGCGCGCTTGCGCTCCCTTGTAGGGATATGCGTCACATAAATCATGTTTACTGTTTTTACTTCGGGGGGAAATTTCTTACGTCCCTCGGTGTTTGGTTGGCGAGTCTCTTCGTCTTCGCTGTCACTGGGCGGCCCCTTCCCCTTGTGGTCGTCATTGAGCTTGCTGGTTTGTTTGAAAACCCATCAATTTCTGTTGGTATGGTTGGCGGGTTTGTCAGGGCTGCCATGAATCTCACAGGGCCGATCCAGTATCTTGTCTAAACTGGATGGACCATCTCTGTTTGCCTTGAATGGCTTCTTATGTTGACCAGATTTTGGACGACTGAATCTAGCGTTGACCGCCGTGTCTTGGGTTCCTGCATTATTGTTTCCACGCTTGTTTTTATTGCATCGTGGCTTGCCATTGCCGTCCCTGGCTTCGGAGGTGCCAGGATCGCTGTTGCTATTGCTTCTACAAGCAAGCCAGCTATCATCTCTCGCGCAAAAGCGGGTCATCAGTGCGGTAAGAGCTGCCATGGACTTAGGTTTTTCTTGACCAAGGTGAGGGGCAAGCCACTCATCTCGGACGCTATGTTTGAAGGCCACGAGGGCTTCGGCGTCCGGACAGTTGACAATTTGGTTCTTTTTAATTAGGAACCTAGTCCAGAGATTCCTCGCTGACTCTCCGGGCTGCTAGATGATGTGACTGAGGTCATCGGCGTCTGGAGGCCGGACATATGTACATTTGAAGTTGTCATGAAAGGCGTCTTCCCAGTTGCCAATGGAGTTCTCTGGGAGGCTGTTTAGCCAGTGCGGGGCTGGTCCCTTTAATTTTAGTGGGAGGTATTTGATGGCATGGAGATCATCACCACGGGCCATGTGGATATGGAGAAGAAATCATCAATCCATACTGCGGGGTCGGTTGTTCCATCATATGATTCGATATTCATAGGTTTAAACCCTTCTGGAAATTAATGCTCCATTACTTCCTCGGTGAAGCATAGGGGGTGTGCGGCGCCAATATAACGGGCGACGTCGCGACGGAGTTTGGCGAATGTTCCTATGCGGTTTTCATCCCGAGTGAGGTTGTGTTGATCACGCCGGGTCTGATAGCCGTCCTCTCGTCTTGGGGCACGTCCCCTTGAACCGTAGATTGATCTAGCTAGGCCTGCCCTAGTGTCCAGGTCCTGCCGTAGGTCGTAAGTGTAATCCGGGGCTACTGTCTCCCTGCCTTTACGGCGGGGGAATGCAGGCTGGTGTTCGGCTTGGGTAGTCGTTCTGTCTCGGCCACGCGGTGGCCAGTCTGGCTTATCGGCTGCGTTACGCGCTGATGTTAGGGGCTCCCGCGCCTCAACGTCGAATTGGGGTACCAACTTGCGCTTTGGGTAGCTTTTGGTTGGTCGTGCGAGGCCGTATTCCTCGGCTGCCAGAAAATTAGTCCATCTGTCATTAAGCGCATCCTGTTTGGCTTGAAGCCGATGCTGCTTCCTTTTCAGGCTCCTCGCAGTTGCGATGAGCTGTTGCTTAAAGCATTCTTGCTCGACGGGTTGCACTGGCACGATGAAGTCTTCGTTGCCGAGGCTTATTTCATCTTCGGAGGGTGGCATATAATTGCTGTCCTCCGAGTCCTCGTTCCCGACTGGATCGTCAGGGTTACCCTGCCCCTCCGCTCTATCATCCTGTTCAGATGTTGGTTCGACAGGGGCGTCTGGGTCTTCGGCATTCTCCGGAGTGTTAGCGTCTCCATTGTCGGTATTGCTTTCTTTATCGCGGCGTGATTTTGAACGGCGCCGCTAATGCCGCCGCTTTGGTGGTTTATCAGTGTTATCGTCCTTGATTGGCGCCATCCTCTTTTGGCATATCCACCATGTATACGTCGTATGTGGAGGTGGCCGCCCAACGTCCGGTATGCAGTGGGTTTTGGCTTTGTTCGTCTCCGGCATCGACGTCCATACCATAGATGTCTTCGGAGTTACGGTCAAGCATGTCGGTTAGGTCCTTGACAGTGTCTATGAAGTTGGTGGTGGGTGGGATGTAAAATTCCCCGCTCTCAGCCCCTAGTCCGGGTTGGGCGTAGTTCAGGCGTTCCCCCTCTGTAATGACGAGGGATCGCATTAAGTCTAGAGCCTAGCTTAAAGGCGAGGTTTGGCCAGGGAGAAGAGAGTCCGTGGAGTACGGTGGGATGGAAAATCCTTGGCCGAGCTCACATGATGCTGACTCCGAGGGCCCGGAGCCGTTGTTCGGAGAAGAGTCCGGCTTCATGATGATTGCTGGTGACACTACTTCCTCCGACGCTCCCGTACTAGGCTCAATAGCCGCAGAGAGTCCGGTGGGCTTGGACATCCCGTCTTCGGAACTGGTGACGCGCTCCAGATCTAAGGCCAGAGCGGAGGTTGGTGTCGTGAAACCTTGGAATATCAAATCTCCTCTGATATCGGCGACATAATCCAGATTTGTGAAACTAATCTGGTGACCTAGGGCGTAGCTGTCGATCTGCTCTAGATGGCCAAGCGAATTGGCCCGCAGTGCGAAGCTGCCGAACACAAAGATCTGGACAGGGAGGAAGACCTCCCTTAGGGCAGCATTGTTGTAGATGATTGATGGAGCCATCGAGCCTTCTGTCGACGATAGAGTGGAACTCTCAATGAAAGCACCAATGTCGGTGTCAAAACCGGCAGATCTCGGGTAGGGGGTCCCGAACTGTGCGTCTAAGGATCGAGGGTAACAGGAGACATGGACACGATGTTTAACCAGGTTTGGGCCCTCTTCATGGATGTAATACCCTACCTACTGCTTGATTATCTTGGACGAATATGGTGTTTACAAGAGTTGATCTACCTCGAGATCATAATGGCTAAACCCTAGATGTCTGGCCTGTATGATTATGATTGCCTCTACGGACAAAACCCTCAGGTTTATATAGACACCGGAGGGACATAGGGTTATACAGAGTCGGTTTACAGAGGAAGGAATCTTCATATCCGAACGCCAAGCTTGACTTCCACGTAAAGGGGAGTCCCATCCGGACACGGGAAGAAGTCTTCTGTCTTGTATCTTCGTGGCCTGTTAGTCCGACCCACGTACCTAGCCCGGACGCCCGAGGACCCCTTAATCCAGGACTCCCTCAGCAGGGGACACGATGTTTACCCAGGTTCGGGCCCTCTTAATGGAAGTAACACCCTACTTCCTGCTTGATTGACTTTGATGAGTATAGGGTTACAAGAGTTGATCTACCTTGAGATCGTAATGGCTAAACCCTAGATGTCTGGCTTGTATGATTTGTGGTTGCCTATACGGACTGAACTCTCCGGTTTATATAGACACAGGAGGGGGCTAGGGTTGTACAAAGCCGGTTTACAGAGAAAGGAAGCTACACATCCGATCGCCAAACTTGCCGTCTACGCAAAGGAGAGTCCCATCCGGACACGGGGGAAGGCCTTTTGTCTTGTATCTTCACGGCCCATCAGTCCAGCCCATGTCACATAGTCCGACTATTCGAGGACCCCTTAATCCAGGACTCCCTCAGTAGCCCCCGAACTTGCCTTCAATGACGATGTAGTATCCGGCTTTATGTCTTCGGCTTTGCAAGGCGGGTTCTCCATTATACTTCGGATTGATGATAGTTCGGCTCTACATTTAAATATAATATTCTATTGATTCTTCGATGCCGTCGCCTCGGCTTCCACGTGTGAAACAAATAAGAATGGTCTAGGTATCTTTTACAAATAACCCCTTGACCACGCAGGGAAGGAGTCTATTTAAGGAGATTAGATCTGAGATGCCATTCCACACCACACGGACATCCTTAGAACTCGCCATAGGAAATCGTCCAAACATGGCCATCGCTCCTAGCTCTTCCTCACGTCCCCACGGCCCTCAAAAATGCGACTGGGAATGCTTCTCGGCGTCCCATGCCCATCTGAATAAACTTCAGACGCAGGGGTATCTTCCTCCCATAGATCTAGTCTCCGTTTGGGCTGGATTAACCTCCCTCAATGGCGAAGCCCCGGCGGAGAATTTCCCCGATCCATCCAATGGGTGTGCTTTGTTTCGTTCCTTCTGAGAGGCGTAGGATTCCCTATCCACCCTTTCCTCAGAGGTCTCCTGGAGTATTATGGCCTCCAACTGCACAATCTGACGTCAGGCTCCATCCTGCATATCGCGGGATTCTACGAGCTGTTCCTAGGCTACGAGGCCTATTTTGAGCTATGGCGGAAATTCTTCTGCCTCGTCCCCCGCTCCCAAGAGGGATCTTTATTCGAGGTGGATGGCGCAGAAGTATGGCGCATAGCCTGGACAGGATACCTGTCCGGCACTCCGAAGAAGGCATCCGAAGAGTGGCCCTCGGAATGGTTTTATATCAAAGACATCGTTCTTCAGGACCCCATCCGGCGTGGTCTTCCCAGATTCTCCAGTGCTCCTTTAAAGAAGCGCGCCAGCTGGCGTCCCCGAAGCCTCGAGGAAGAAAACAGTGCGGAGGTCGCGAGGTTAGCAAGCAAGATCAGAGTGCTTGCCAACTCTGGCTATCTATAATTGAGGTAATGGTGATTTCAATAACGTGATGCGTTCAGCCGCTCCAATCTAGAGGCTTTCCAATGTGGAATTACAACAGGGAGGACGATGCGTCCCGTTGCCTACGCAAGGGCTCAGAAAACTTTGTCACCCTGGCCACCATTTTAGCTGACCTTTACAAACGGGAGAAGGAAGACTTCACTTGCTTGAAATGTCGGGAAGGTTTTTCCATGTATAACCCCATCGACTGGGTGAGGTTTTTTATTATCAGCCTCACTCAATCTTTTTCCTGAGTTTTGCTAGTCGAATCTAATCCCGCTACTTTTAACAGGAGTGGAGAAAGGTTGTCGAGGGGGTATACAGCCCCGCTCCACAGCCAGAGCCATGTTCGAGACCTGGATCCCGGATATGAAGAAGATCCAGATATATTTATAGAACTTAAGGAGGGGGTCTTCTATCAGATGAGCTACAACGGCACGGAAGTGGCCGTTATAGCCAATTACCTCGGTCTTCTCCCCTCCTCCCAGGTAAGTACCCAGGAGACATCTCCCCCAAAAGAGTTTTCCTATTGCGCCTCACCCACCGCACTGTGTCATGCTCCGAAGGGGCGGCGCTCGTCCCGCCGAGCTGTATCAGAGGCGTTCTCTAAGAAGGCGATGCCCATGCAGGGAGAGTCTTTGAAAAGAAGGGCAAGCGGTGATGCTACAGAGCCCCCACCTTCACCAAAGAGGTACAGTTTTTAACATGCACTTGGTGGATAAACCGAATAGTGACGTTTTCCACTGGGCCATTTTTTAGGAAGAGCATATGCCGGACTATATCCAGGGACCTCGCCAGCCTCGACCAATCTGACCCCAGACCCTACCTTGAGGACTAGAGCCGATACGGGCAAAATGCCGGATTGTCATCACCAATTCCGAGGTGGAGAGCACAATGAATCATCGGCGGCGGAAAGAGGCCATGCGCGACCCAAGTTTCACCAAAGAGGCGTTCAATGCCCTCAGCTCCGCGGATGCATATATCCGAGCTGCTCGGGATGGACTTGCCGGAGCCACTCACCAGCTTTCAAAGGATATGCGGGTAAGAACTTTGTGTATATTCAATAATCATGTGCCAGTAGCCCCCGAGACTTGAAGTAGTTGGCCCAACTGATTTAAGGGTCGTTATATTATCAGGTACTCATGGAGAAAAATAACATGCTATCCAAGGAACTTGAAGAATGTTGGACCAAGCTAACTGTTGTCACTGCCGAACTGGAAAATTTGAAGAAATCTAGGAAGGCACCGGATGGTAAGAACAACAGTGTTCAGATAATACGATTCTGCACCAACAATGATTATTAAATATGCATTGTTTTGTTTATAGCTGGAGGATTGGCCGATCAATTGGAGGACATGTTGAAGGCTGCTCAGGCGGACAAACAACATGCCGAAGGGCAACAAGCCGCTGGTAAACGTGTATTAACACAGACCATTAATGAGAAGAACAAGCTACAGGACGCCAACATCAAGCAGGCCGAAGAGCTAAAGGACGTACGGGCCCAAGTGTCAGATGCCTTGAAGGAAAACAGAAAGCTGAAAGGTGGCATATTCAGTATGTTCGTTAACCTAACTTTCATACTGTCCTCTAATGGAAAGGTCTTACGAGATTTGTTCATGTAGGTTTGTTAATTGGGTGGCCCGTGGGAGAAGTGTCCGGATTTCATGGCAACTTGCTGCAAGAGCTGTCTAGAGTGCACAAGTGAGCTCGGGAAGCCATGAGGAACATGGCTAAGGCTTTATGGCCCTTCGATTCTCCTCCAGAAATGATGGAGGAGCTCGCGAATTTATTCAAGGGATCTCGTCTTCATTTTGAGCTATGGAAGGCTTCAACATGTCGAGAAGGTGCACGAGAGGCCTAGGCCATGGTAAAAACGCGGTATACCGAACTTGATCCGAATCATATGGCCCGGGTCGGACCTCACGGACCAGACGGACAAGAAATTCTAGTTAGCTTGGTGTACGACCAAGTAAAGACAGCCTCCAAACTTTCACAGTAGGACTGTAAACTAGATAGCCTGATAGATGGTATAAATAAAGAGTAGGAGTTTGATTCCATGGCAAAGAATAGAGTGTAAACAATGTACTTTATCACCAAACTTATCTCCGTCCGAACTGGAAAAGATTGGCATGGCAAACCTTCCGGTTCTACCTCCGGAACCCAAGGGTTGGAGTGTTTGCTTTACTATACCTGTGGGAAACACAAAGTATGTCCGGAAACCAGGCAATCCGGTCAGAGTGCTTGAATAGACAAACTATATTCGGGGAGTTATGTTATATTAATTTTTAATGTAAGAAACATCTTCCAGACAGAATAGTTCCGTTATGGGTTCCTCTCCCTGGGTCAGCATGCATTATTTATGCATGCCTAAGCCGTGATGCAAAAGAATCACATGAGTCTTTGTATTTTGATAGTTTATATTGCAATGAAGGCAGTTCGTCATTTGTTCACCGACCAATTATTCCCTTAAGAACGCTAGCTTTCGGCTTCACCCGTCTGAGGTACATGTCCGGCTGACCCGGTTGTAAAATCACAGAGGTGCTCCATTTTATGCCCCAGCCGAACAAGCGGGAATGTAGGGCATAAGCATAGGAGCCAGGCAACCCAGCTTGGCAAAAACTTAAGTCATAGAGGTGCATATAATGGCGAAGACACGACATAAATGAGCAAACAACACATATATATATGGTGAGGTTTATGCTCAAAATAATAACAAGCTTCTATTGAGAGAAGCCCCCAGTTATGGTGGGGTGTGTACATTTAAGGATGTATACCCCTCAAGTGTGCGGCTTACCTGAACACACCCTAGAAAGCGTAAAAAAGAAAAAAATAAAAAATGAAAAGGAGAAAAAGGGAACGAACAAAGGTATGCGTCCGGACTTAGGCGTAGAATCTCCGGAGCCTGGCAGCGTTCCATGGGTTCGGCTCTAAGCGATTGTCCGACGCATTACGAAGGCGATAGGCTCCTTCAGTGAGAACTTCACCTGTGATGAAGGGACCCTCCCATTTGGTCTTGAGCTTGTCCTTTTTCTTCTCTGGTAGGCATAGAACGAGTTCACCAACATTATAAGTCTTTGCCCACACTTCTCTGCTTTGGTATCTTCGAGCTTGTTGTTGGTAGAATGCGGAACGGGCTTTTGTGACATCGCACTCCTCCTCCACGTCTAAGTCATCCTGCCGATCGAGCTCGGCCTCTCTCTCCTCATACATGCACACTCGAGGTGAGTCATGAATAATATCGTAGGGCAAGACAGCCTCTGCGCTGTACACCATGAAGAATGGTGTGTATCAGGTCGTGCGATTGGGCGTGGTCCGCAGCCCCCAGAGTACTGAGTTAAGCTCGTCGACCTAGTGTTTACCTGACTCCTTTAGGGATCGCACTAGTCTGGGTTTGATGCCGCTCATTATCAGGCCATTGGCCCGTTCAACTTGACCTTTTTTTGGGGGTGATACACGGAGGCGTAATCGAGTTTAATACCTAGATTAGCACACCAATTTTCACCTCGTGGGCTGTGAAGTTAGAGCCATTGTCAGTAATAATACTATGTAGGACACCATAACGATGTACAATACCAGAGATAAAATCTGTCACCGGTCTAGCTTCAGCCGTTTTTACTGGTTTGGCATCTATCCACTTAGTGAATTTATCCACCATAACCAGTGAATATTTCTTCTTATGGCTTCCCCCTTTTGGGGTCCGACCATGTCTAGCCCCCAGACCGCGAAAGGCCAGGTAATGGGGATTGTTCTTAGGGCTGTGGGCGTCATATGGCTTTGATTGGCAAAGAGCTGGCGCCCAACACAGTGATGTATAGGGCATGTGCGTCTGCTAGGGTCGTGGGCCATAAGAAACCTATATGGAAGGCCTTCCTTACGAGGGCCCGAGCTGCGGCGTGATGGCCGCCGAGGCCAGCATGTATTTCGGCCAAGAATTGCCGCCCCTCCTCTTCGGAGATACATCTTTGAAGGACGCCAGTAGTGCTCTTCTTGTTGAGCTCTCCTTCATGAAATAGGCTTTCGAGTGTCGAACGATACAACGAGCCTCATTCTGGTCGTCAGGGAGCTCCCGCCTATTAAGGTAGGCCAGGAAAGGTTTGGTCCCTGGAGCGATTACCGCCATGATTACATGGGCGGAAGGCGTTGGTTCTTTGCCCAAGCCCCCGATGATATCCGAATCGTGTTCGACATCCGGGGGTGTGATCGGCGCTAGACTGGTATTTCCGCTCTCGTTCTGCCATACCATAGATGGCTTAAAGAGCCTTTCCACGAAGGTGTTAGGCGGGACGAGGTCACGTTAAGCGCCCATTCGAGCAAGGATGGATGTTGCTTGATTACTGTCTCGGGCCACATGATAAAACTCGAGCCCCTCAAACCGAGCTGATATTTTGAGTACTGCGTTGCCGTAAGCCGCCATCTTTGGATCTTATGGATCGAATTCTCTGTTTATTTGGGATAATGTAAGGTTCGAATCCCCGCGCACCTCGACTCATTGTATTCCCATAGAAACAGGCATCCGGAGTCCATGCAGTAGTGCCTCATATTCGGCTGCGTTATTGGAGTCTGTATACATGATTTTCTAATACGTAACGGACTGTGTCCCCTGTAGGAGATGTTAGGATGACACCAGCACCCAGTCCGGCTAACATTTTAGAGCCGTCGAAGTACATCACCCAGTTAGAGTATGTGTTGTACTCTTTAGGGAGTTCGGCTTCTGTCCACTCGGCGACAAAGTCGGCGAGCACCTGAGATTTAATAGCTCGGCGTGGCTTGTATGTTGTTTCAAATGGTAGGAGCTTGATAGCCCATTTTGCAATGCGACCGGTGGCATCTCGGTTGTTTGATAGAGGCAAAGGTGTCCCGATGTTTCGATGAGATGGTGGCTATCGTTTCTGTGGGAGTCGACCTTGACGATCCGACTACGAACGTGCGAGACGTCGCGCCTTAGCAATCGCTAAACCAACTTCCGAGGGTTATTGACCACGCCGAGCACGCATCAACTCGACCACGAGGGTCTCTGCTTTCCGCGAGCAAACGAAGAACAAGCAAGAAACTGAGATTGCAATCTGAATATTGCGAATATAAGATGAAAGCTTTATTGATCAAGGTGGGGTTCTGTGGACGCCTTTGTCCGGTCGTTGAACACAAACGAAGTACGCGAAGTTGCTGCTATGGCGAACTTTTGATCTAAACAAAACCCAAGGTCTAAACGGTGCCCTAAGGGCTGTATATATGGAGGAAGAGGGGGGGAACTTCGTGGCCCTTGGTGGAGGGGTCCGAAATCAACCCTATCTCTTGTTTCCCCACACATACGGACTCTAAAAATAGCCTATACTTGTGTATTTCGAAATTACAAGGGCCTGGCCCACTAATAAGGTGACGTGACACCTAGAATAGCCTCGGACGACATTTATGAAGTAGCATCTTGTATATTTCGTCCAAGGCTTCATGCACCCATTATGGTGGCTTCAAAGTCCTGAAATCATCACTTGTAACTCCGTTCTTGTTCCCTATGCATGGCATTATCTCCATGCTTGTTCTTGCTCCAATGTCCATCCTTCTCCAAGCTAGGGCCTTCATTTGTAAGCAAAACAAATGTATCCAATTTAGGCAGCATCATATTCTCATGAACATTAGAATCATTACCAAGAAACGAAAATACCTGATAATTTAATTGGCGTGCGCGAGCTCTAGTAATTGGTCCAAAGATATGTAGCAAGAGGGGCTGTGGGTGTAACAATGGTATTGATGTCCTCATCATCCTCCCTTCTTGAAATGAAGTCGTCCTCGACGGAAGCTCATATTCCTCACCCAAATAAGGCTTCAAATCTGCAATGTTAAAAGTGGGACTAACCCCAAAATCTGCAGGCAGCTCAAGTTTATATGCATTATCATTTATTTTCTCTAACACCTTAAATGGACCATCAAGACGTGGCATTAGCTTTGATTATGCAAATTAGGAAACCTATCCTTACGCAAATGTAACCAAACAAGATCTCCGGTGCAAAGACAACATGTTTTCTACCCTTATCTCCAAAGACGTTTATATTTAGCATTCATACGCTCAATGTTTTCCTTAGTTATCTCATGCATTTTAAAATCAATTCAGCACGTTCTTTAGCATCAAAATTAACCTTCTCCGAAGATGGAAGAGGCAACAAATCAATAGGTGCACGAGGTAGGAAGCCATACACAATTTCAAAAGGGCACATCTTAGTTGTAGAATGCAATGAACGATTATAAGCAAATTCAATATGAGGCAAGCATTCTTCCCACATTTTCTTATTATTCTTCAAAACAGCCCTAAGCATAGTAGACAATGTTCTATTGACTACTTGGTTTGTCCATCGGTTTGGGGTGACAAGTAGTACTAAAAAGCAGTTTAGTCCCCAACTTAGCCCATAAACATCTCCAAAAGTGGCTAAGAAATTTAGTATCACGATCTGAAACAATAGTATTTGGCACACCATGCAAACGAATAATTTCGCGAAAGAACAAATCAGCAACATTAACAAAGATCATCGCTTTTATGACATGGTATAAAGTGTGCCATTTTCGAGAATCTATCCACGACAACAAATATGCTATCCCTCCCTTCTTTGTTCGAGGTAACCCTAAAACAAAGTCCATAGATATATCCTCCCAAGGAACACTAGGCGCGAGCAAAGGCATATATAAACCATGAGGATTGAGTCGTGACTTAGCTTTTTGACATGTAGTGCAGCGAGCTACAAAACGCTCAACATCCCGCCTCATCTTTGGCCAAAAGAAATGTGTAGCAAGTATATCCTCCGTCTTCTTCACGCCAAAGTGTCCCATTAATCCTCCTCCATGCGCCTCCTGCAACAACAAAAGACGAACAGAGCTAGCAGGAATGCATAGCTTGTTAGCACGGAACACAAAACCATCATTAATAACGAACTTGTTCCATGTTCTTCCCTCTTTACAATTCTGCATTACATCTTTAAAATCAGCATCATGCACATATTGATCTTTGATGGTCTCCAAACCAAATATTTTGAAGTCAAGTTGTGAAAGCATAGTATATCGACGAGACAAAGCATCAAGAATAACATTTTCTTTACCCTTCTTGTGTTTAATGACATAAGGGAAAGTCTCAATGAATTCAACCCATTTAGCATGTCTACGATTCAGTTTAGCTTGACTTTTAATATGTTTCAAAGATTCATGATCAGAATGTATAACAAATTCTTTGGGCCATAAATAATGTTGCCATGTCTCTAAAGTCCGAACAAGAGCATATAATTCTTTGTCATAAGTAGAATAGTTCAGACTAGGCCCACTCAATTTTTCAGAAAAGTATGCAACAGGTTTGCCATCTTGTAATAACACACCTCCTAATCCAATTCCACTAGCATCACATTCAAGCTCAAAAGTCTTATTAAAGTCGGAAGTTGGAGTAAAGGAGCATGTGTCAACTTATCTTTCAATACCGTGAAGGCTTCTTCCTATGCGGTACCCCAAACAAAAGGCACATCCTTCTTTGTAAGCTCATTGAGAGGTGCAGCAATGGTGCTAAAGTCTCTCACAAAACGCCTATAGAAACCAGCGAGTCCAAGAAAACTCCTCACTTGTGTGACCGTTTTGGGCTGCGGCCAACTCTCAATAGCTTCAATCTTGGCTTTATCAACTTCAATTCTCGTGGAGTAACAACATAGCCAAGAAAAGATACTCGGTCGGTGCAAAAGGTGCACTTCCCAATGTTACCAAACAAACGTGCATCACGTAGAGCATTAAAAACAGCACGTAAATGTTCCAAATGTTCTTCCAAAGATTTGCTATAAATCAGTATATCATCAAAGTAAACTACCACAAATCGTCCAATGAAAGCACGTAAAACTTCGTTCATTAATCTCATGAAAGTACTAGGTGCATTAGTTAACCCAAAAGGCATGACTAACCACTCATATAATCCAAACTTAGTTTTAAATGCTGTTTTCCATTCATCTCCCAAATTCATACGAATTTGATGGTATCCACTACGCAAATCAATTTTGGAGAATATTGTAGAGCCACTCAATTCATCAAGCATATCATCTAGCCTAGGAATAGGATGACGATAACGAATAGTAATATTATTAATGCCTCTACAATCAACACACATACGCGACGTACCATCCTTTTTAGGCACTAGTATAATAGGAACAGCACAAGGACTAAGAGATTCGTATATAACCTTTGTCGAGCAGCTCCTGTACTTGACGCATAATCTCCTTCATCTCCTCCGGATTGGTACGGTATGGTGCGCGGTTGGGTAGCGATGCACCGGAATTAAGTCAATTTGATGCTCAATCCCTCGAATAGGTGGTAATCACGGTGGCACGTCTTGTGGGAAGACGTCGTGAACTCTGCAAAATGTTAGTGACGGCAGGGGCAAAGAGGAAGGCACGTCCTCGAATGAAAATAATGCCTCTTTGCACACAAAAGCATAGCAAACAGATTTGCTAGAATCTAGCTCATCAATATCAGATTTGGTGGCAAATAAACATGCACTTTTCAGTTTAATTTCGAAGCAACATTAGATGGTTTATTATTAGGCTTCATTTGTTGCTCAAATTCTTTTGCCACAATCTGATTTTCACTCTTATTTTCTCTGTTTTGCTTTATTAGCTCTATTAATATCATCTTTCAAAATGGAATCAGGAGTCATAGGAAGCAAAGTAATATTTTTATCCTTGTGAACAAGATTATACTGATTGTTTCTACCATGGTGTACAGAATTTTTATCAAATTGCCATGGTCTACCAAGTAATAAGGGACATGCTTGCATAGGTACCACATCACAATCAACATAATCAGCATATGTAGAGATACTAAAATGCACACGAGCGATGCGTGTTACCTTAACCTTGCCGCTGTTGTTGAACCATTGGATGTAGTAAGGACGTGGATGTGGTCTTGTGGTGAGAGAAAGCTTCTCCACCATATCCATGCTAGCCAAGTTGTTGCAGCTCCCTCCATCTATGATGACGCTAATAGAACGTTCCTTCACAACTCCCTTTGTATGGAACAAGTTATGCCTCTGATTTTGCTCGACTTGTGTAACCTGCACACTCAAAACACGTTGAGCAACTAAACATTCATACACAAGATCTTCACCAGCCATGAATTGCGTCTCATGATCGTAATCATCTCCACCATGTTCTTCATGTGTAATAAGAGCCAAAGTCTCTTCATCATAGTCACTAGCGGACTCATACCCACCATCCTCAGTAGCAATCATCACACGCTGAGATTGGCATTCTCTTGCAAAATGTCCTCTTCCCTTACAACGACGACAAATAATATCACTTGTGTGCCTGTTGACGCCATGGAAGAAGAAGAGCTCTGTAGGCCCAAAGAGGTGTGCTCTTGGCGATAGTGGTGGTTGTGCCTGCTTTCTTGTATCACGGTTGGAGGTGGTAGCCGGCGGAGGTGCCGGTGTAGTAGAACGTGTGGGCGTAGATGATGCACGTGGTGTCCATGATGAAGGTCGACCTGCGAGAAAAGTTAGTCCGCGCCAAGGCACATCGATCCTGCACTTCACGTTCAGCTTTACAAGCAAGATGGAATAATCGAGTGATATTATTATAATCCTTGTAGTCTAGAATGGTCTGAATCTCTCTATTTAACCCACCCGTAAAACGTGCAAGCATAGCTTCATTCTCCTCAACAATACCACATCTAATCAAGCCAGTTTGTAATTCACGATAATATTCTTCTACCGAATTTTTCCTTGTCTTAAGCGCTGCAATTTTGAAGTAATTCACGTTGATAATATGGTGGAACCCAACGAGTACGCATAGCAGTTTTCAAAGCAGCCCAAGTAGCTGGAACAGGATATAATCTACAATGTTCAGACCACCAAACACATGCAAAGCTAGTGAAAGCACAAACAGCAACAGGAACACGTCTCTCCTCAGGATATTGTAAACATGTAAATCGTTGTTCAGTTTATAACTCCCAAGTAAGATATATATCAGGAACATATCTACCCTCAAATGGTGGAATATTCAATTTCAGTTTAGGGAGATGGTCATGATCTCGTACCTGAAGGGGATCCCGTACATTGCAATTATTTGCAAGTGGACGACAGGGTTGTTGTGGTGCTGGTGGTTGCACGTAGTACTGATGTTGATCAACCTCATCCTCGTAATCTCTCACATAATCATCCTCCCCCACCGCAGCAGCAGGAGCCACAGAAGTATCAACAACAGCACCAGCAGCTTGGCCAGGCTGAAGAGGGACACGGGAAGCTCGGCCGAGGGCTGTTTCGCGATGTGGAGGTAGTCCTTGTTGTTGTAGTAGAGGTGCGTTAGGTGCCGCCGGTGGTGGTGGTGGTAGACGCATGAGCAATTCATTAAACTTGTTATCGAGCTTTGTTTCAACGCCTTCTCAATGCCATCTATCTTCTCCATGGCCTCTTCAAATCTATTTAGCACATCGTCCACCTGCCCACTCATCATTTGTTGAAACTTATCATGTAGCGCTTTGTTTGTCATGTTCTCCCCAGTCCTCGTCGGCTTGTGATCCTGCCATGGTTAGCAGCAATAGAAACACACAAGAATATGATTCGACAGACTACTAGGAAGTGGTGGTGGTTGTGTGGTGGGCGATCCTAAATCCGTCAAGCAAATCTCAAATTCTTACCAGTTCTTACCCAAAGAAGAAAGGTGATCGGCAACCGTTGTAGTCAAAACTCTCAAAGCTTGGATAGAGCGATTACCCGGGAGAGTCAAACGCACGATGTAGATGTATGTGGAGCTGGGAAGGCTTATAATATGGTAGCAAAAAGGGTCAGCAATAATCAATTCAGAGATGCAAAGTTGAATAAACGCTCAACGACGGTACCGTGCTGGTCCTAGGCTAGACCGTGCTAGAGACGCGAGCCTAGAACACTAACAAAATCACGGCGCTGCACGTAAACAAGGGAAAAGCACACTCTGGATTTTTTTTTTCGCTCTTTTTTTTTTGCGCTGCTTTTTTTTTGCGCTGCTCTTTTTTTTTGCGAAAAAATCACTATAATGGCGAGTGTCTCAAAACTCTTCCGAGGTCAAACTGACAGGATGGGCACGGAATTTTTTTCGACCAATAATTTTTTTTTTCGACTGCCCGGACCCAAAAACTGGAAACGGGTCAAAAAAAACTTTCTATAACGGCGACTGTCTCATTACACTTAGAAACACTTAAAAACAGGATAGCGGAAAATTTTTCGACAAGTGCGTTTTAGGAAAATTTTGGGCCTAAACGGAGGGTGGTTTCCGAAACCTACTCCGGCAAGGAAACACGAATCGGAAACTAGATGGATCTCGAAAACAAACCTAATATGAGAAGAACTCGGATTGGCGGTGGATATATGGTGGTGGTATATGGCAGCGGTGGTGGTAGCGGTGGTAGTATATGGATATGTATTCGGAGCGGTGATGGTAGGTGGCAGGGGCGATGATGATGGTGCGGTGGCGGCGTGACAACTTATGACCAGAACTCGAAACTCTAAAAGACTAGACTCTAAGACCAGCAACTAGACACGACAATGCAACCGCAAATTCAACAAAGCAAAACCCTAAAAAGATTATGCAAAGGCTCAGATTGGTTCGGATATGATGAACTAACACTAGTTTTTTTTTGTGGCTTTTTCGTGGACTATAGGTATGAAGAACAGACTCGATCTAAACTATGGAAAACTGTAAAATCTCACCGAGCAACCTGAAAATCTGATACCACTTGATAGAGGCAAAGGTGTCCCGATGTTTCGATGAGATGGTGGCTATCGTTTCTGTGGGAGTCGACCTTGACGATCCGACCATTTAACGTCGAGACGTCGCGCCTTAGCAATCGCTAAACCAACTTCCGAGGGTTATTGACCACGCCGAGCACGATCAACTCCGACCACGAGGGCCTGCTTTCGCGAGCAAACGAAGAACAAGCAAGAAACTGAGATTGCAATCTGAATATTGCGAATATAAGATGAAAGCTTTATTGATCAAGGTGGGGTTCTGTGACGCCTTTGTCCGGTCGTTGAACACAAGCGAAATGCTGTGAAGTTGCAGCTATGGCGAACTTTTAATCTAAACAAAACCCAAGGTCTAAACGGTGCCCTAAGGGCTGTATATATGGAGGAAGAGGGGGAATTTCGTGGCCCTTGGTGGAGGGGTCGAAATCAACCCTATCTCTTGTTTCCCCACACATACGGACTCTAAAAATAGCCTATACTTGTGTATTTCGAAATTACAAGGGCCTGGCCCACTAATAAGGTGTGCAAAGCACCTAGAATAGCCTCGACGACATTTATGAAGTAGCATCTTGTATATTTCGTCCAAGGCTTCATGCACCCATTATGGTGGCTTCAAAGTCCTGAAATCATCACTTGTAACTCGGTTCTTGTTCCAATTTTTCATGTCATTATCTCCATTATTTTTCTTGCTCAAATTTCCATCCTTGTCCAAGCTAGGGCCTTCATTTGTAAGCAAAACAAATGTATCCAATTTAGGCAGCATCATATTCTCATGAACATTAGAATCATTACCAAGAAACGAAAATACCTGATAATTTAATTGGCGTGCGCGAGCTCTAGTAATTGGTCCAGTATATGTAGCAGTAGGGGCTGTGGGTGTAACAATGGTATTGATGTCCTCATCATTGTTTATGATGTCATTGAGTGGTACCTCGGAGGCCACCGTGATCGAGCACCCTTGAAAGTAGTGCCACAGCTTCCGAGATGCAATGAAAACCGCATATGCAATCTTTTGATAGTGTGGGTATCGGGATTTGCATGGTGTGAGAACCGCTGATACATAGTATATACTGGTTTTTGGAGTGGAATTTGTGTCCCTCTTCCTCTCGTTGAACGGCGAGCACGGCGCTCACCACCTGGTGAGTTGCAGATATGTACAGCAGCATAGGTTCACCGACGTTAGGTGCGGCAAGAATTGGGTTGTTTGCTAACAGAGTTTTTATTTCTTCCAACCCGGCTGTTGCTGCGTCCGTCCATTCAAAGTGATCGGTACATCGTAGCAGGCGATATAGCAGCAGCGCCTTCTCTCCCAATCTGGAGATAAAGCAGCTCAAGGCTGCCACGCACCCAGCTAGTTTTTGGGCCATCTTTAGGGTTGTTGGTATTGCCAACTGTGACAGGGCTTGGATTTTGGCCGGATTGGCTTCGATTCCTCTATTGGAAACAATGAACCCAAGCAGCTTTCCGACCGAAATGCCGAAAACGCATTTTTTTGGATTGAGCCGTATGTCATATGTTCGGAGGTTGTCAAATGTAAGGCGTAAGTCATCCACAAATGATTCGACATGCTTAGTTTTGATGACTACATCATCTACACATGCCTCCACCATTTTGCCAATTTGTTTTTCTAGGCATGTTTGAATCGTGAGTTGGTAAGTGGCACCGGTGTTTTTTAGTCCAAAAGGCATAGTGTTGAAGCAGAAAGGCCCGTACGGAGATAAATGCCGTTGCGGCCTGATCGGATTCGTTCATCTTAACCTATGGTATCCGGATTATGCGTCGAGCAAATACAGTGAACCGTCTCCTGTAGTTGCATCAATGATTTGGTCAATGCGGAGCAGTGGGAAGGGGTCCTTAGGGCAGGCCTTGTTGAGGTCATTGAAATCGACACAAAGGCGCCAGGATTTGTCCTTCTTTTGCACCATGACCAGGTTTGCTAGCCAATCCGAGTGTTTTATCTCTCTAATGAACCCGACTTCAAGTAGTTTGGCTAGCTCCTCCCCCATGGCTTATCGCTTGAGTTCGGAAAATCGCCGCAAGTTTGCTTAACTGACTTAAACCCCTTTATTATGTTGAGGCTGTGTTCGGCCAGTCTGCATGGGATTCCTGGCATATCCGAAGGATGCCAGGCAAAGATGTCCCAACTCTCGCGCAGGAATGCTCTTAGAGCTGCGTCGACCGTCGGATCCAGCTGTGTTCCAATGGGTGCTGTTTTATTAGGATCCGTCGGGTGGACTTGGAATTTGACTATTTCGTCTGTTGGCTTGAAGGAGGTGGACTTAGGCCTTTTATCGAGGATTACGTCGTCTCTATCCATTGTGGAACACAGAGCGGTGAGCTCCTCGGCTGCAAGGGCCTCGGATAGTGCCTCGAGGGCCAAGGATGTGGTTTTGTTTTCGGCGCAGAGTGCTATGTCCGGATCACTGGTGATAGTGATAACTCCATTGGGCCCGGGCATTTTGAGCTTCATGTACCCATAATGGGGTATGGGTTGAAAGCGTGTGAATGTGTCTTGCCCCAACAGGGCATGATATCCGCTGTTGAAAGGTGCCACGTGGAAGATTAACTCTTCGGACCTGTATTTCCACGGCGTGCCGAATACCACATCAAGTTTAATTTTCCCCGAACATCACGCTTCTCGACTGGGGATAATGCCTCGGAAGGTTTTATTGCTCTGCTCGATGCGGCTCTTGTCTATTTGCATTTTATCGAGTGTGTCCTTGTAGAAGAGGTTCAGTCTGCTGCCGCTGTCCATGAGCACTTTAGCGAGCCGAAATTCGAACACGATTGGATTTAAGACCAAAGCGGCTGGTGCGTGGACTGATCGAGCCCTTAGTTCGTGTTGGCAGTGAAATTATCATCGTATCATTCCAAGGGTTTACTGCGGCTACTTGGTTGACTTCGGCGAGGTCGCGGAGTGTCCTTTTACACCGATTATTTGAAGAAAAGGTCTCGAAGATTGTAAAGACGTGGAAATCGTCATCCTTCGGAGGGTCCGAGGTCGTATTGGTGAGGATAGCCTCACCGCTCTTGGCCACCTGCCGGAATACCCAACATGCCCGAAGGCTGTGTGTTGGTTTAGAATTGGGCATCGTGTGTATCCGACAGGGCTTGTCGAGCCATTCATCCAGGACAGTTCTGTGTCCCGTTAAGGGCTTAATTTTCTTGTTCGTAGGGTGATGATCAGGTGCCCCGTGAGGTTGCATCCTTTTTGCCCATCTGGTGGGTGGCTTAAAGGCCGGCGGTTCCCACCGAGTTGTTTGGGCTTTCCAGGCGCTTTCCATGGCGCAATATTTCTGTACTATGTGTGCCAACTGCAAAGTGCATAATGCAGCGTCGGGTGAGGGCATTGAGGATCCCCTCATCCATACATTCGCGGCAAAATACTGAAATCGCGTCGTCGTCGCAGCAATCTTTGATCTTGTATTTAACAAGGAGGAATTTGGCCCAAAAGTGATGGATTGTTTCCTGAGGTTGCTGCCGCACGTACATTAGGTCGCATTTGTCCGGAGGACTGGAATTGTTTCGGGAATATTGCTTGTGGTGGGTGGGCGAGCTTAAATCCGAACCCTGACCCACTATGGGATCCGGAGTTTTAAGAATTTCTGAGGTCACTAACCCAGAATCCGGATTATTCTGGGAGTTTTCAGGCTCAAAGTCTGGTTCTATGTTCAAAGGATAGGGAGTCTCTTCCCGAAGATGGGTATCCAGCTCGCAAGGCTCGGAAATTCGAACATAGCTTGTTCTCAGCATAGGGGGAGAGTTATCCTTGGCTTGCTCCTCCACAACCGCAACTAAATGGGTGATCGGTGGGGACCTGATTTCCCTCTGCCGGGTTTAAGCCCGATCCGATCGTAGTCTGTTGCGACCCCCAGGGCGGCGATGCGATCTAGCAGTTCGTTCAAAGACGCAATATATGCCTGATCCATCTTGTCGCAGTGTTCGAGGCGAATGCAGACAAGATTTTTGGTGGTTTGGGGGGCCGGCTCTAGCTTAACTGCCGAGCTGGCGCCCATGGTAAAGTTGTCGAGCTGGAGGATCTGCCCAGGAGCCAGGGCCCTTCTAGAGGTGATTTTGCCGTTGACGAGAAGGCGAGCCATCGATCCTTCTATTAACAACACAGAGGAACTCTCAATGAAAGCACCAATGTCGGTGTCAAAACCGGCTGATCTCGGGAAGGGGGTCAAGAACTATGCATTTGAGGATCAAAGGTAACAGGAGGCGGGGGACACGATGTTTACCCAGGTTCAGGCCTTCTTAATGGAGGTAACACCCTACTTCCTGCTTGACTTAGTTTGATGAGTATAGGGGTTACAAGAGTTGACCTAATGGCTAAACCCTAGATGTCTAGCCTGTATGATTTGTGATTGCCTCTACGGACTAAACCGTCCGGTTTATATAGACACCGGAGGGGGCTAGGGTTGTACAGAGCCGATTTACAGAGAAAAGAAACTACACATCCGATCGCAAAACTTGCTATCTACGTAAAGGAGAGTCCCATCCGGACACGGGGGAAGGCCTTCTATCTTGTATCTTCACGGCCCATCATTCCGGCTCGTGTCACATAGTCCGACCATGTGAGGACCCCTTAATCCAGGACTCCCTCACTCGCCCTCGATTCTACCATGATTTTTCCGTCGTGGACGCCCCAAAGAATGTCATGCATGTGCGTCCTCGGCCCGCCCAGGATGAAAAACCCATTTTCTGTCATGATTTTTTGTCATGGAAGTAGGAGCCCACCACATCTATGATGATACATGTTTTTGTCACAACTATCGTCATAGAAGTGGCATAAGCATGACAGAAAAAAAATTGTTCGGGCCAAAATGTCACGGATGTGTCCTTTTTTGTAGTGAGAGAGTGAATGTCAAACAACCTCTTTTCACCAGCGAGTTTGAAATCATAATTGTGTTCTTTAGTTGACCAATAAGCTTTATGTTCTAACTCAAGAGGTAATTGACATTCATTTCCATAAACCATCTTATACGGGGACATACCCATGGAATTTTTATAAGCGGTTCTATATGTCCATAATGCATCATCAAGTTCTTAGACAAATTATTTCTAGATCTATTAACTGTCTTTTGCAAAATTAACTTTATATCTCTATACTCAATTCAACTTGCCCACTAGACTAAGGATGATAAGGTCATGCCATTCTATGGTTTACATCATATTTAGAAAACATTTTAAACAATGCACCATGCATGAAATGTGAACGACAATCAGTCATTAGATTTCTAGGGACTCCAAACCTCTAGAAGATAACTCCTTTAAGCATTTTAGTAGAGGTGTTATGATCAACATTACTAGTTGGAATAACTTCTACCCACTTAGTAACATAAACAACAACAACTAAAGTATGAGTGTAACCATTAGAGGAACGAAAATCTCCCATAAAATCAAAACCCCGGACATCAAATGATTCAAGAAGTGAATAATTCATAGGCTTTTGTTGACGTCTACTAATATTACCAACCTTTGTCATTCGTCACAAGAAATAACAAGCTTACGTGCATCCTTGAAGAGAGTAGGCCAATAAAAACCAGATTGCAATACCTTGTGTGTAGTTCTATCTCCAGCTTGGCGTCGTCCGTATGGCTTGGAATGACACTTCCTTATGATTTGTTCATGTTCATGCTCAGGTACACAATGTCTAATAATACCATCTACTCTTTCTTTATATAGATGTGGGTCACCCCAAAAGTAATGTCTCAAATCATAGAAGAACTTTTTCTTTTGTTGGTATGTGTAATTAGGTGGTATATATTTTGCAACAATGAAATTAGCATAATCTACATAGCAAGGATTATCATGAGAAGTAGAAGTATTTATAACAACAAATTACTCATCAGAGAAACTATCATCAATAGGTAGTGGGTCGTCAAGAACATTTTCCATCCTAGACAAATTATTTGCTATGGGATTTTCAGCTCCTTTTCTGTCAACTATATGCAAATCAAACTCTTGCAATAAAAGAACCCACCTAATCAACCTAGGTTTAGCATCTTTTTTCCGTAAGATATTTAATAGCAGCATGATTGCTATGAATAGTAACATTAGAATAAATAATGTATGGCCTGAACTTATCACATGCAAACACAACTGCCAAAAATTCTTTCTCGGTGGTAGCACAGTTTCTTTGAGCACTATCCAAGGTCTTACTTGCATAATGGATGACATTTAGTTTCTTATCGGCCCTTTGACCTAGAATAACACCAATAGCATAATCACTAGCATCACACACAATTCCAAAGGGTAAGTCCCAATCAGGTGGTTGAAAAACAGGTGTAGTTATTAAAGCTTTCCTGAGTATTTCAATGTCTTCCACGCAATCATCATCAAATACAAAAGGAACATCCGTCTGTAAAATATTGGTGAAAGTCCCAGAAATTTGAGAGAAGTCCTTAATGAACCTCCTACATAAACGAGCATGACCTATGAAACTTCTTACACCTTTTATATCTTTAACACACGATATTTTATCGATTGCATCAATTTTAACTTTATCTACCTCAATGCCTCTTTCAGAAATTTTATGAGCAAGGACTATACCTTCATTCACCATAAATGTGGCACTTCTCCCAATTCAAGATGAGATTGGTCTCTTCACATCTCTAAAAAAACTTTGTCAAGATTGCTCAGGCAATCATCAAAAGAAGTTTTGTAAACGTAAAAATAATCCATGAATACCTCGACAATTTTCTCATAGAAATTAGAGAATATAGCAGTCATACATCTTTTAAAGGTACCTAGTGCATTAAATAAACCAAAAGGCATGTGCCTATAAGCATAAGTTCCATAAGGACAATTAAAGTAGTTTTCTCTTGATCTTCTTGTGATGCAAGTATTTGAGAAAAATAGAAGAGCCATGTAAAGAAAAACTGTGTGCGCTTTGACAATATTTCTAACATTTGGTCAATAGAAGGAAATGGGTAATGATCTTTCCTTGTTGCTTTATTTAATTTTCTAAAATCATTGACCATCCTATATCCGGTTACAATTCTTTGTGGGATAAGTTCATTTTTACCATTAGGAACAATACTGATGTGATACGTCTCCAACGAATCTATACTTTTTTATTGTTCCATGATATTATATTATCTGTTTTGGATATTTAATGGGCTTTATTATACACTTTTATATTATTTTTGGGACTAGCCTACTAACCAAAGGCCGAGTGCAAATTGCTGTTTTTTTCCTATTTCAGTGTTTCGCAGAAAAGGAATATCAAACGGAATCCAAATGGAATGAAACTTTCGGGAGAGTTATTTTTGGAACAAACATGATCCACGGGACTTGGAGTGGATGTCAAGAAAGAAGCGAGGAGGCCACGAGGCAGGTAGGCGCGCCTGCCCCCCTGGGCGCGCCCCCACCCTCATGGGCCCCTTTCAGCTCCACCGCCCTACTTCTTCTTCCTATATATACCCATATACACCAAAAACATCCAGGAGCACCACAAAACTCTATTTCCACCGCCGCAACCTTCTGTACCCATGAGGTCCCATCTTGGGGCCTTTTTCGGTGCTCCGCCGGAGGGGGAATCGATCATGGAGGGCTTCTACATCAACACCATAGCCTCTCCGATGATGTGTGAGTAGTTTACCACAGACCTTCGGGGCCATAGTAATTAGCTAGATGGCTTCTTCTCTCTCTTTGGATCTCAATACAAAGTTCTCCTCGATCTTCTTGGAGATCTATTTGATGTAATTCTTTTTGTGGTGTGTTTGTCGAGATCCGATGAATTGTGGGTTTATGATCAAGATTATCTATGAACAATATTTAAGTATGATTTTTTATCTTTGCAAGTCTCTTCGAATTATCAGTTTGGTTTGGCCTACTAGATTGACCTTTCTTCCAATGGGAGAAGTGCTTAGCTTTGGGTTCAATCTTGCAGTGTCCTTTCCCAGTGACAGCAGGGGCAGCAAGGCACGTATTGTATTGTTGCCATCGAGGATAAAAAGATGGGGTTTATATCATATTGCTTGAGTTTATCCCTCTACATCATGTCATCTTGCCTAATGCGTTACTATGTTCTTATGAACTTAATACTCTAGATGCATGCTGGATAGCGGTCGATGTGGAGTAATAGTAGTAGATGCAGAATCGTTTCGGTCTAATTGTCTCGGACGTGATGCCTATATACATAATCATGCCTAGATATTCTCATAATTATGCACTTTTCTATCAATTGCTCGACAGTAATTTGTTCACCCACCGTAATACTTATGCTATCTTGAGAGAAGCCACTGGTGAAACCTATGGCCCCCGAGTCTATCTTCCATCATATAAGTTTCCAATCTATCTTACTTTGCAATCTTTACTTTCAGTCTATATCATAAAAATACCAAAAATATTTATCTTATTATCTCTATCAGATCTCACTTTTGCAAGTGGCCGTGAAGGGATTGACAACACCTTTATCGCGTTGGTTGCAAGGTTCTTATTTGTTTGTTTAGGTACGAGGTAACTTGTGTGTAGTCTCCTACTGGATTGATACCTTGGTTCTCAAAAACTGAGAGAAATACTTACGCTACTTTGCTGCATCACCCTTTTCTCTTCAAGGGAAAAACCAATGCAAGCTCAAGAGGTAGCATGATGCCACCTTTCTTGGAACATAATGAACATGACTTACCCATCTACTATCAACTATAGGATAAATTACACCTGCCTCCCAAAGCTATAATATTTCACTTCATACAACGTTCTTCATTTTAGGATTCAAACGACGTTGATGATCAATGACTGGATTAGCATGAGGTTCCATATTAATCTTGTGTTGACATAAGGTGGGACTAATGCCCTTAAGATCATCGAGTGTGTATCCAATTGCACGATGCTTTCTCAAAGTTTTGAGTAATCTCTTTTATTTGTGCACTAAAAGGTTAGCATTGATAATAACAGGATATATCTTCTTTTCATCAATATAAGCATATTTCAATGTATCAACGAATTTCTTTAATTCAAATGCAGGATAAATCTTAGGTGCAAGAGGGTCTCCCAATGTTTCAACAACCAAATTGTGTTTAAGTATAGGTGCTTTCCTAAAGAATATTTCATCTATTTCATTTCTTCCATTAATATGCATATCATTTTCATGCTCTAGCAGGTATTGTTCTAGTGGATCAGTAGTAGGCACTACAATAGAAGTAAGACCAATAATATCATCCTTACAAGGCAATTCTTTATCATGAGGTTGTCTATTAAACTTAGAAAAATTAAATTCATGAGATAAATTACTAAAACTAACATTTACCTTTTCTTTAACACAATCAATTTCAGAATTAACGGTATTCAAGAAAGGTCTATCAAATATAATGGGACAAAAAATCATCTTATGGTGATCCAAGTACTAGGAAATAACTAGGGTATTTGATCTTACTTCACAAGACTTCAACATCTCTAATAATACCAAGTGGTGAAATAGTATCTCTATTTGCAAGCTTAATAGTAACATCAACATCTTCTATCTTAGCAGGTGCAATATCATTCACAACTTCTTGATATAAAGAGAATGGAATAGCACCCACACTAGAACCCATCACATAAGCCATGATAGCAATGATCTCCAATCTTAACAAAAACAACAGGCATGCCAACAATTGTTTTACTCTTATCTATTCTATCTTGTTCCGTGTTGACTTGTTTAGCAATTCTGGTAGCTTCCTTACAGAAATAAATGACAAGCCCATCAGTATTATCAACCAGGAGATCTTTTACTATTGCAATTTTAGGTTGCACTTTAATTTGTTTAGAGGGTTCAGGTGTTTTAATATTGCTTTTGTGAACCACAATTGTAGCCTTAGTCTGTTCCTTAAGCCTAACAGTGAAAGGGGTTTCTCAATATAAGTAGTGAGCACAACTGGATTAGCGGTATAAGCAATTGTTTCAGTTTTAAGAATAACAGGATCTTCACAAATTTATTCAATGGGAGGATGAAATTTAGACCACTTCTCCTTAGGGAGATCAACATGATCAGCAAATGATTCACAAATGTAGCTACTATCGCTAAGCTTATGTGTCGGCGTCCTGGGAACAGAGGTCCCCAGACTTGCCTGCCAGCGGCCCATGGCGTGGCTCCACCAGCGGCCCTGTACGGTCCATCTTCACGAGCAGACACTCAAGACCCTCACGAGGGGCCAAGCCTCGCGACGCGGACGACACAAGACCTCCTCGGGAGCGGCCTCATAGGGCTGGCTCGCGAGGGGCGGAGAGATCAAGGCAAGGGACACCTCGCGAGGTTCTTGTGACGCAAGCCATGACGACTAGAGCCAGGCGGGCGCCAGCGCGTGCAGTGTTCTCATTTCCTCTTTGGTGCTAAAGGGGCAAGCGCAGGCAAGGAGTCCGAGGCATCAGGCAAAGGTTTCCATATCGGTGCAACGAGACCAAGACCAGCAGCACGGCAGGACGAAGGTCACCGTGGAGCCCAAGACGGCGTCACCCCCAGGGCCTTTGACAGGCGAAGACCACCTTTAGTCAGGATAACTTGTACTAGTTGTCTCCCTTCGAATTTGGCCGTTGTTGGCTCCCTTCCCACTCAATATTTAGGGAGATGACCAGGGCCTCTATAAATAGGACTAGCCACCACAGTAGGAGGAGACGAACTGATTCAGACCATCCTCACACTCACCAAGCACAAGAACACCCGTCCTCAGGAGGATGTTCTTCCCTGGTAACTGTTCATCCTCGGCCCACGAGGCAATCCAGCACACCACACTGGAGTAGGGTATTACACCACAACGGTGGCCCGAACCAGTATAAATCTCGTGTCTCTTGTGTTGCGGGTTCGTTGAGCTAGGCCTTGAGATCACGGTGAGGCTGAGGGCGTGATTAGGTAGGCAGAGAATTTCGTGCGCACCCCAGTGTTCGAACCTCAAGGGTTTTGCCGGAACCCGAAATCGGACATTTGGCGCGCTAGGTAGGGGTGCACCGGAGCTTTCGTTCCGCTAGTTGATTCGCTGACACTCCGCGGTTCCGATGTCCGGCGACCTTAGGGCCAACGCCGACCGCTGGGCAGCTTGGCTAGCCCGGGCGGCGCCGTCTGCCCAAGAAGACCTCGACCCTGCGCCCCAACCAGCACGCGCACCGCCAAACGCTGTGGGGCGCGGTCACACGCCGTCCGCCCTTACTCCACGCCAAGCGCGGGCAGCCACAAGGGCCTCAAGCCACGCTGGGGCCACGGTGCCGCACACCCGACGGGAACAAGCAAACATGAGGGCCGCGCTGACGGTGGCTCGGGAGCTGTTGCGTTGCCGGTTAAAGGAGAGTGGCCAGGATGCGTTGCAAGAGCGTGTCGCCGAGCTCCTGGACGCCGCGGCCTCGGGAGCACTGCCCTTCTGCTCCCTGCTTACGCCTCAGGCCGCGGCCGAATTGCATGGCGGGCCTCACATCGACCGCGTGCCCCCGGGCGCACCAAGAGGCTTCATCGACACCGGCACGACCAGCAGCACCGGACGCCCAATCGCACCCGCGCCACCTGCGATGGGCGCGGGCATGAGCGTTGCCACCTACGGCCCCAGTGGGATGCCGCCCTACCATCCTCAGGGCGGTGTGCCGGGCCGGGCAACGTGGAGCGTGGGGCACTTCGGCGAGGACTTCGAGGCGACTGCCTCGGAGGCCTACGTGCCTCATATGGTGGACTAGGAGTACACGATGGAAGACGACCCTGGCTCGTTCCTCGAGCCAGGTTGGGAGGAGGAGGCACTAGAAGCTGAGGCCTTCCAGGAGCCTCCCGGGAGCCTCACCGACCGCGCCGGCGACAACAACTACAGGGTACCGCTAATCTCTCAGGAGCAAGCTTACGCTAACCATGGGCCGCAGGAGGATCAGGTTACAAAGGATGGCGGCCCCAACTCGACGGCCTCCCTTCCGCCAGGAGGAGCGCACCAAGGGCTACAGGGGAAGGGCTGGGATCAAGGCCCCTTCCCGGCCACATGGAGCAGGGCGCCCCCCGGAGGTAGGCGCTCTGCCGGGGAGGCGCTGGTGAGCCTCCCCCTAGCGGAGGACCCGTGGTCGCCGAGGGCGCCGCTGGCATCCCCTTTGCCCCTTGGCGTCATCCTTTTTTTTGGACGCTAAACCCAACCCTAAACCCTCAACACATATCCAGCTTGGCCTAAAGAATGGAGGCAGTAATCTGTTTACATGAGGGGCTTCCCCTCCCAAAATGCTCTAACAACTTCCAGGCCGCGCCCGAGTTTTCGCATGCAGTATAAACAACAGAGAAGCACGGGTTCAATCGGACATGTCGCTCACTGTGTCCCCCGGGTCGCCTTCAGACGCGTCCTTGGCGTCGCTGTCGCCATTGCTGGCATCACCATCACCATCGTAGGCGCCGCCCTCGCCGTTGTCGACCACGTCGCCTTCATCCGCCGCAACCACCACCGCGTCATCATCAGAAGTGAAGGCCCTGACCAGTGCATCCACATTGTTTTCCACCCATCCCGCCAGATTGCCCCGGATGGTCTCAGGCACAGGGGCAATGGCGGCATCAAAATCGAAGTTGGGGTAGGTGTTATGGAGGTAACTGAAGAAGCGGGAGAACGCGCGCCCGAGCAAGGCACGACTCCTCTCTTCAACAAACTGGCGAGCCCTCTCGGGTGGGTTCTCCAGACGCGTCACCACGTCGGTGAAGAAGCGGAGGTGACTGGCATAATCGTTCGTGTGGGGATGAGGGGCATTTTCGTCGCAGATGTTGCCCAGCGCCCTGTTGGCCCTGTTCCTGAGGCCTTGGAGCATGGGGGTGTGCACGCGGTCCAGCGTCCGCCGCTGAAGCACTTCCTCCCTGCTCTACTGCGTGAAGGACTCGGCGTTGGCGACTCGCTGCTGAAGGGAAAGCAGCTCGGCACGGGCGGAGGCCAGCTCAACCTGCGCCTTGACCAGGGCAGCTGCGGCGGTCTTCTCGCGTTGCTCCACCTCAGCCAACTCTGTCCTGAGGGCAGTAGTCCGGCCCACGGCTTCGGCTTCCACAAGCTCCAGCTTCAGGTCATACCTGTCGACAAGATCCGCGCGCACCTCGGCCACCCTGCTGTCGACCTCCTTTGGATCCTCGCCTAGCGCGCGTTAGCGACATCCTCCGCTTGGGCAACCTGGCGCTCCCTCGTCTCCAACCTCTCAAACTCAAGGCTGCGCTCCATGGCTTCCAGCGCCAGCGCTTCCTCGTGCTTCAGGATCTCTTCCTCTACGGCAGGCGTCCCCCTCATCGACGTAAGGGAGGCCTTGCGCGGTTTCACTTGTTGCTCCAAGGAGGCGGTCCAGGCTTGGAGCTCCCATGCGCGTTTCTCTGCTTGGAGCTCCCACGCGCGTTTCTCTGCGACCTCGCGGCGACGTTCAGCTTCCCGGGCCTCTTCCAAGGCCCGAGTGTAGGCCTCATGCGAGGCCGCAAGAGACACCTCGACCTTCACATTATCAAGCTCGCGCTGGTGGCACCCGAGATTGATGGCCACCTTCAGTTTATGCTGCTCCTCCATTAGCCGAAGACCCTCAGCCTCGAAGCGCGCGTCTACATCCACGAGTTCTCCGACGAGCCGGCTCATCGCGCCCATTGCCTCCTGAAAAAGCTTGTGTCGGACGACACTCCGTTGGTGCGCAAGCTCAAGCGCGCGACCGATCCCATCCTCCGCGGCGGGGATTGCAGACGGGACCCGAAGCGGCTCACCCCCTTTCGGTAGGGGGCTGGGGGCTGGCGCCCCCCCAATCGCGGGCTGGGCTTTGGCGGGAGCCCGATTGATTCGAAGCTCGCTACTCGAAGAGGAAGCCAAGACTGAAGCCATCCAGCCGCCGTCCACAACCAGAGGAGGAGCCCTTGGCACGCTCGCCGCACCTCCGACGAGGCCACGAAGAAGAGACGACAGGAGCGAGGCTTCGAGGCACCAAGCTGGTGTGTCTTTCTCTCCAGCCGACCTCGCGCCAGGGGCGGCATGCTGGCTCGGGACGCTCAAGGCCAGCGGAAGACTCGAGGCAGGAGGAGGCTGCTTCCTGAGAGGCTTCACGACTTTAGCAGAAGGGACCCTGAAAAGCCACCGTCAGGAAGGGAAGCGGCACTCAAGGGATCACAAAGATAAGGTACTTACTCATCTATGGCGATGTACTTCCTCTGTTTCAATGGCCGGAGGGCACCAATGCTGCAGCTTGGGGACCCCTTCCTCTTGCGGAGCGCTTCGAAGTCCACACGGAGCCTGCCGAAGCACTGGATGTGGCGGCCAGCACAGGGCGCGACTGGAGAAGCGCCCAAGGAGACGACCTCAGGGGCGCCGAGCTGGGAAGAGCTGTCGGGCTCCGCCTCACGACGGCTCGCGGAGGCCTCGGGAACTTCGGCCTTAGGAGCAGCGGGTTGCGTCGGCCCCTCAATCGCCGCCCCAGGGCGAGGGCCACGGGTTCCCGAGGATGGCGCCTCAGAAGCCTCGGGTAGCGTCGGCACCTCGGCACCTGACCTCCAGCGGTACTTGCCCCCTACGTCCACCCTTGGGGCAAGTTCGGCACCAGCGACAAGGAGAGGAACCACGGTGATGGGGTTCTCACGAGGCCCCACAAGGCCGACTGGATGCAACCCCCATTCATCGAAGGGGGGCATCTTCCCAGCGAACTCCACCCTGTTCGAGCAGCTGTACAAGAGACAACCCTCCTACGTCAAATTGCCTGGCGAGGGGCACCGACTAAGACTTCGAGCACCGTTCTTCGTGCCTCAGCCGGGAGCCCCGACTCCTGAAGCCTCATGTGATCCTGGTTGCCGGTCATGGCCCACATTGGTTGGGAATGGCGCTGGAGTGGGGCGATGCAGCGTCGGAGGAACTCCTTCATCACCTTGGCCGCGGTCACACCAAGGTCCTTCAGCCTCCTCAACTGGAGCCAGACGAAGGCAAGACGGGAGCCCGTGAGCTCCTCGTGACCTCAGCCAGAGCTGGGGACGGCGGGTGACGACGGAGGCGAGAGCATGGGGCTGAGCACTCCGACATCAACATACACCCACCTCGTCCGAAACTCGCTCGTAGATGGCGAGAGATCAAAGTCAACCCCCGAGTCGGCATTCGCCGCCATGGCCTGGAAGCTCAGGCACCCTGAGCACTGCCGGGCGTCGGTCAAGTGCAGCGAGAAGAAATGGCGCAGGAGGGCCACGGAAGGGGCAATGCCCACCATGGCCTCACAGACAAAGGCGAAGACGGCGAGAAGGGCAACAGATTGGGGATCAAGGTGCAGCATATGGATCAGATAATGGGAAAGCACGACGTTCACGAAGGCGGAGAAAGGGGGAACCAGGCCAGCCCACAGGGCGTCGATGAAGAACTGGACCTCAGTGGCTGACCTGTCGATAGTGGCTCGGGATGCAGGCCAGGCCACCGTCCCTCCCCATTCGTTGAAGCTGGTAGCCAGCGTAGGGCGGACCTTGTCCATGGCCTCCTGATTGAGCACCCGCAATAGGCCGACGGCGAGTTCGACGGCCGGAGGCGGGTTGGCTGAGGACAGGGGCTTCTTCCCTTTCTCCATTCGGTTCGGTGCCATGACGGTGGAGAAGACTGAGCTCGGGTCGGATTGGAAGAAGAAGCTGAGATTCGAAGAAGCGGAGAAGTTGGGGAATGCATTGCCACCAAAGGGGAAATAACTGTGTAGAACGCCGTGGCCGCCTAGCCAGGCGGATATCAAGGCTGCGCGGGGAAGCGGAGACGCGCACGTCCAATCAATCGCCATGCGTCGACCAAGGTCGCAGGCTGTTGGGGCCCACGGTGCTCCGCACTTGCCCTTTGGCTTCGCTTTGAAGCCAAGTCTGAGCGCGCCTTGGGCCCGGGGGCTACTGTCGGCGTCCTGGGAACGGAGGTCCCCAGACTTGCTTGCCTGCGGCCCACGGTGTGGCTCCACCAGTGGCCTTGTACGGCCCATATTCACCAGCAATAACTCAAGACCCTCGCGAGTGCGCCAAGCCTCGCGAGGTGGATGACACAAGACCTCCTCGGGAGCAGCCTTACAGGCCTGGCTCGTGAGGGGCGGAGAGATCAAGGCAAGGAGCACCTCGCGAGGTTCCTGTGACGAAAGCCATGACGACTGGAGCCAGGCGGGCGCCAGCGTGTGCAGTGTCCTTGTTTCCTCTTTGGTGCTAAAGGGCAAGCGCATGCAAGGAGTCCCAAGGCAGCAGGCAAAGGTTTCCATATCGGTGCAACGAGACCAAGATCAGTAGGACGGCAGGACGAAGGTCACCGTGGAGCACAAGACGGCGTCACCCCCAGAGCCTTTGACAAGCAAAGACCACCTTTAGTCCGGAAAACTTGTACTAGTTGTCTCCCTTCGAATTTGGCCGTTGTTGGCTCCCTTCCCGCTCAATATTTGGGGAGAGGACCAGGTCCTCTATAAATAGGACTAGCCACCACAGTAGGAGGGGACGAACTGATTCGAACCATCCTCACACTCACCAAGCACAAGTACACATCTCCTCAGGAGGTTGTTCTTCCCTGGTAACTATTCATCCTCAACCCACGAGGTAATCCACCACACCACTCTGGAGTAGGGTACTACACCACAACGGTGGCCCGAACCAGTATAAATCTCGTGTCTCTTGTGTTGCGGGTTCGTTGAGCTAGGCCTTGAGATCACGGTGAGGCTGAGGGCGTGATTAGGTAGGGAGAGATCTTCGTGCACACCCTAGTGTTCGAACCTCAAGTGTTTTGCCGGAACCTGAAATCCGACATTATGAAAAACATCTATTTCTTCAGAATTCAATAGTTTTGTTCATGAAGGAACCAAAATACGAAGTATCAAGCATTGTTTTATCTTCATGAGAAAGTCGAACATAAAAGTTTTGCATAGTCATTTTCCTTGAGAGCCCATGATGGGGCACATATGCATCATGTATTTAAGCCTCACCCAAGATTGAGCGATACTTTCTCCTTCACGAGGCCAAAAGTTACATATATAATTCCGATCACGATGAACAGAGTGCATAGGCAAAAAATTGATGGAATTCCAGTTTCAATCAGCTGTAGTCCCATGTTTCATATTCATCTAATAACCTATACCATGACAATGCCTTTACCCCCAAAGATAAAGGGAATACTTTATTCTTAACTCCATCCTCGGATAAACCTGCAAGCTTAAACAATCCACAAACTTCATCTCTATAAATTAGGTGCATATCAGGATGTATTGTTCCATCTCCTGCATAAGGATTAGCGAGCAGTTTTTCTAAAATACCTGAGGTAATCCGATAATAAATATTTTCATTAGATTCAGTAGGTTGAGGAGCGACTCTTACCACTTCCGGTCACGGTAAAGATACCCTGAAAAATATCCTCAAAGGATTACTTTTCATAGTAGCAAGTAAATATGAATTTCAGCACTTAATATAAATGTTTCCTTGCAAAAGGCGCTTCACTCCCCGGCAACGGTGCCAGAAAAGAGTCTTGATGACCCACAAGTATAGTGGATCAATCATAGTCCTTTCGATGAGTAAGAGTGTCAAACCCAATGAGGAGCCGAAGGAAATGATAAGCAATTTTCAACAAGGTATTCTTTGTAAGTACTAAAAATAGCGATAACATGTAGTCTGATAGGAACATAATTCGTAAGAAGTAACAAGTGACAATATATCAAGGTGCAGCAAGGTGGCCCAATCCTTTTTGCAACAAAAGACAAGCCAAGAGTACTTCTTATAGAAAGCAAAGTGTTCTCGAGGACACATGGGAATTCTCATCTAGTCTCGTTCATCATGTTTAGTTGATTCGTGTTCACTACTTTGATAATTTGAATTGTGGGTCGACTGGTGCTAGGGTGTTATTCTTACTTGAACAGGCGACCCACTTATGATTACCCCCTCTCGCAAGCATCTACAACTATGAAAGAAGAATTAAGATAGATCTATCATATGATGTAACATATGGATCCAAATCAGACGTTTACGAAATAGTGCATAAACCTGGGTCTTGTTCTACTGCATTTGTTTCTCTGTGTGCACCGTGTTGTGTCTTGGCCTACTGCATTTGTTTGCATGCTGCATTACTCTCATTGTAGTTAAACCTGTCATTTGTCATGCACATACTATCATTACATCCTTCATCAAGGAATATGCTTCTGACGAAGAAGATTGATTTAGTTCATTTCCTTCAATACTCTATTCCGTTGTTGTGATTGGGATAAGTTTCAATACGTTAGAAAGAAATTTCGAATATCCCATTCACCCCCTCTGGTCGATAAACTCTCGGTCCTAAAAATTGGTATCAGAGCTAGTGCTCCCTGTCTCTTTTTAATAAAGGTCTAACGTCTTTGGAGTTTTGAGTATGTCGTATGCAGGTAGATCCTCGCACTCTGAAAGATTTCCTATATTCTTTGGAAATGACTATCTATACTGGAAGGAAGGAATGAGAATCAGAATTCAAGCTATCAACTATCATATCTGGCAAATTGTGGAAGATGGGTACATCATTCAGCAACCGAATAATCTCAACGCCGATGATAAAACAAATCTGCAATAGGATGCTCAAGCAAAAGATATCATCTGTAGTAGTCTATCAAAAGACATTTTCTTTCGGTTCCAAAGACTCAACACTGCAGAGCAAATTTGGGATGCCATCAACAATGCTCATGAAGAATTTGTTGCCATATCAGATCCGCACATTCAAATGCTTTGTGCCATGTTCATTGGATTCATAAGTCTTCGAAAAGAAAGTGCTATGGAGCTCACTGATCGACTGACAAACATTGTCGATAGACTGCATCAGCAAGGAATAATTGATATCACTGATTGAGATATAGTCAACAAGTTTTTGAGTGTTCTTGATGAATCCTTCGATCCAATTGTACCTGAAATCAAACAAATACCACACTATGAAGAGCTTCACTATGTTGTGGTCATGACACTGCTATCGATTCATGAAGAAAAAAATGGAACTAGAAAATGCCAATCAAGAATCTTCCGTGGAAAATGAAGGATAAATTCTTTCACACTATGGCAGTTCTGAAGAAGAAGAAGAAGAAGAAGATGTTGAGAATCAACACACCATCACCAAAGAACTTGAAATGCTCACACAAAGGCTAAGTGATCTCAAAAGCCAAAATCTCTGCCTCACAAATGACGACAAGTTTGACGGGCCAGAATTGTCAAGAAGAAGATTGCCATTGAAAGATACGAAGTGCTTCAAGTGCAAATTATATGGTCACCTCATAGATGATTGCCCCAGATGGGAAGGAAAACCTAGCAACAGATGGAAATATCTTCACTGTAGTGGTTTTACGCGAGGGGATCGTCATACTAAGCTCTCGAAGAAAATTGCATCTTCCTCATCTTCTTTGACAAGACCAGTCACTGACGTGAAAGCCAGAGCTACCATTGAATCAAATATGAAGAGGATGTTACGGCTAATTAGAGCCCATGCTGATCTGACTCTGGACTCTGAAGAGGAAGCAACTGCCACTGAATTAGATGATGAAGAATTCTACAAAAGGATTGGGAGAAGCAATGCGTATGTTGCCATTGAATCATCAAAGAAATCCTATGAATCAATTGCTGCTGATGATGATTCAAGCGTTGATGAACCGATCGCATTATGTCTCATGGAAAAATCATAAAAGGATCAGGTATCTACAAAATAGCAAAGCTCCATGAACAAATATTAACCTGAATATATTTCCTATGCCAAGCTGGTCAAGATTGATAAATCCCAACATGATGAACTTGAAATGCTTGAGAGAAATATCAGGAATACCAAAGGATTACTGGTCGAAGAGATGGAGAAGAATCAAAAGTTGATTGAAGAGCAAAATGCTTTTTCATCAACTGTTGATGATCTTACCAATCGATATGAATCGCTTATAGTTGACTACGAGAGTTTATCAGATGAACTCCTTAACAGGAATCAAGAACTCGTGTCACTGAAAGAATCTCATAACGAGCTGGTGCTAGAGAAAGCTTCTCTCTTCACCGAGCAATCTACTCAATTTCCTAACGATTTTGTACCTTCGTGCTTAAAATGCTTAGAATGTAGCCATGCTGAAACCTCGAATACTGTTGTAGAGAATGTTGCTACTACTGAAATTGGTACCACTAACCCCTCTTCCGATGATTTTGCTACTATTATTGAACAAAATTGTAGGTTAAAGGGCTTACTTGAGACTGGAATGCTAAGGAGCCTAAAAGGGCATCAAACCCTATGTGATGTTCTCAAGAAGTCCATACTGCAAAAAAATCCTCAAAACAAAGGATTAGGTTTCGAAAAGAAACTCAATGTGGATGGATCCTATTGGACTACTGAGCAGTATCCTCGAACGACTTGGGTTCGTGAAAGAGTAAAATCCTCGAACCTAAAACTTTAATTAGTTATCATTCACCCATTCCTGTTGATACTGATGAGTCTGTTGACTCCAATTACAAAATCTCCAAACAACATAATGGTGAGGTTTTTGCATGATATTTTGGAACTAACTGCAGGACAGGTTGACCCAAGAAGCAAAGCTGGGTGAAGAAGTGCATTGTTGCAAATTTGTCTATCACTGCTAACCTGACCGTGCAGGATAACTCACAATGAGGGAATGGATATCATTATCAGTATACTTTAGAATCTTTCTCGAATGATCATCATCCCAACCTATGTTAGAAGCAGTATATGCGTACCTCTTCAAATCATTATATTAATATATCTAGAAACAACTTCAATGCATATTCATATGATTATCATCAAAGTGCACATGTGTCTCACAGGCTTTGCCGAAGGAATGTTCCAGCTCAGACAAAGAAAATGAGATCCTCACTGCCCATACAAGTGTGGGTTGTGAAGAAGAACTAACCTCCTTCTTGCAGGTGTTATCCCAGGGATCTTCATCAGCCATCTTTTGCCCAGAGATCCAATTGCTGGTGCTAGTTCTTTGTGTTTTTCCTTACAGTCATTGTTTTTGTGGTTTTGATTTTTCTCTCATTTGGTTGCAGTGTTTTGTGTCGGTTTATGCTTTTATTCTGTTCTTCTTGGTCATAAACATGCAACCTGATATGAAGAAGGTCTCAATCCAACGTCCTTGGTCGTGAATAAAATCAACTTTGAAATTTCATCTATTTTAGCGCTTGTGCTTCCTCAAACCCTTCGACATTCTGTTCATTTACCGAGATTTTCGCAGGAAACAGCTGACACGTGCACACGATCTCACGTTCGTGATCTCGTCCGTTGAATATGGAACGTCCCATGCTTTGCGGGCGTGGATCTCAGAGGGAGCGGATTCGCCCTCGGGCTATATAACCCCCCCCCCCCCCTCCAGGCATCTTCTTCCCTTGTTCTTTCTCTGGTTGGCCTCAAACCTCTCCTCTTGCTCTCCGCCTGAGCCCGAGCTCGAAGCAGCGTCGACGTCGTGCATCGCCGTGCAACTCCGGCGAAGCCCCGTCACCGTTGGTCGCGCCGCTGTGGTACTTCTTCTCTCCCGCGCTGCCGTAGATGATCTGTACTGCCAAAATTAGGGCATTAAAATCTGGAACTAGCCCTATCCCTCTTTTGTTCTTGGGCTGGTCATCCCGACGCCATTTATTTTGTTTTATTTTCTTGCGGTAGATCTTCAGGCTTCACTAAGTTGTGACTTGTACGGTTTGTAGTTGCTACTCGTACCAGTTAGTTCGGATCTAGGGTTAATGTGTTATACATCAAAAGATTAGAGGAGTTGTTACTCTACCTTATGGTATATTGTAATTATGTTGATGATATCTTCCAATGTATATGCCATGGATTCCTTTGCTGCTTCCGAAAAATTATCTATTTTGAGTCAAAATTGCTTCTATGCATGTTTGTGACCCCTTCATGTTTTCCTTCGTTTTGATTGTTCTCTCTCAGCAGTGGTCATGGCAAACAGTCCGGAAGAGCATTCTGGTTCTGAGGAAGAAATTCCAGAGCTGCCGTGTGTGGCTGAAAGAACAAAGTTGGCCAAAAGAAATGCTGCAAAGCAACAAAAGATGCCAAAGAAGAAATCTGAATCAGAAACTGACGGAGAAGAAGATGATGTTCCCTCAGCTAACACTCCGCCTGAGCAAGTCACTGATTCCAAGACCCTGTTCTCTAATGGAAATCCCAAGAAGGATGGTCTGGTAGAGAGAGAAACAACGCGGCCGAAATGTCTGATCTAGAAACTTATAGGACTCAGCCTGGAGTTGAAACTGCCACCGAAAGGAATAACAGGCTATAGAAGATTCGTCGTCATTAGGCGAAGAAGTGGTTCAACTATGAAAATGTCCGAAGGAAATATCAGATCCTGTTCGCATTCACTCCACCACGGAATGACTGCATCGCAGAGGGATGCCTAGGTCAGTATGATGAAAAAGTAAGGCCAGCTCCTCCTCCAAATGCCCATGCAGATTCTTAAAGACAATTGCTGATTTCCCCAAGGAAGTTGCAAACAGGAATAAGGCCAAGCCCAAGCATGAAGCCAGGGCCGTGAAAAAGAATCAAGTCAAAGAAAGGAATGTCAAGCTGACACAACAAGATGTGCATGAGAAGAAGGAAAGGGCTTCTACCCGAAATAAAGGAAGAGGAGGAAGTCTGTTTCCCCTCGTGCTTCGAGGAAGAACTCTGTTAGCAGAAAGTCGAAGAAGGCATCATTTGCCTCATCTGAGTCCTCTGGTGGAGAGATGGGCGATGAAATTCCCATGTACGATCAAAGAATTCTTCTTGACAAGCCGTACCAAACACCCTCTCCAGCAAAAGTTTCGCCTCCGTTGAGATCGTCACCAAGGCTTGTCACCGTGCCATCAGATAAACCTTCGGGTTCTGTTGCCATAGTGGCAAAGAGAAAGTTGTTACCAGATGAAAAAGTTGTTGTTGCTGCCAAGAAAGCAAAGACAAATGTTCCTGCTTCAATAGAGGAACTGAAGTATGATTTGATCTCATTATGGATATCATTGAATGATCTACCTATGATGCAAAACCAGCTGATCTGAACAGCTTGGGTTAGCCTCAAAATGTTACAAAGATGGTAGCAAAACACTTTGCTGAGCTGGGAGAGATCACCAAGGAACTAAATCAAGCTACCAATGATAGGAGACAACTTGAGCAAATGAGGAAGCATGCCCGCACTGAGTCTGAAAGGAAAGACGTGAACAAGGGGATTCTTGAGATTACCAAAGCCCTCACCGTTATTAGGAACAACAAGATTGAGTGGCACTCAAAGATGAAGTTGGATGTCTCTCAGCTTTGTGATCGAAGAACTGATGAGCTTTACCGTCAACAAGATCTTCCTCGACAGACAGAAAAAGAAGAAAAATGTCAGAAAGCAAGGGCCAGAGCCAGCAAGCCGAAGATAATATCAGATCGCCGTATTCATCCAGTAGCAACTACTGCTCCTATTGATACAAGTGCTCATCTGCAACAGATACCACCATCCCCTCGTCATGAGGTGAAAACCATGCAACAACATGAGCCTGCAGTAGTTGTCACTTCTACCACAGCTGCTCAAGTACCTGATGTGGTGGACATGTTTCTGATCAATTATGACGAAGAGAATATCATGTCTGAGCAACAAGCTCTAGAACAAAAAGTTGACAAAGAGATTGAGATGGAAAAGGCAGCTTCATCGCCTTTGAAGAAAATTCAAGCTGAGCCCTCCGAATCCACCAAGGAGTAAGAGAACGTTGAGGGGGGGGGGAGTTGCTCCCCGAGGAAATACCACTCCGGTCTCCTCATCTGGTGCCCCTACCTAGATGGATGTTGATCTCTCTCATAGTACTTTGGCTTCACACCGGGAACATGAAGAAAAGAATGATGGAGAGCCCATGGCTCACGATGAAGAAGCACAAGCAGTTGTACCACCAGTTTTGCCTCAGCAAGATGTACCACCAGTTTTACTACAACAGACCGAAGGAGAAAATGTAGTGACTCAAGTGAACGAAGGAGTTGTTGTGCCTCCTCCTATCGAGAGGTCATCGAAAGAAAAGGCCCTAGTGCCTGAGAATGAGAAAGCTGCTGAAGGTGTTCCAGCAATGGAAACTGAAGGACAGATGTGTGCTCCCATACCATTAGCTCCAGAGAAAGCTAAAATGCCTCTTGCTCAATTAAAGCCAATCGATGTAATTGTGCTAGCATCTGATGATGTTCAGTAGATGGAAATCAGTGATGAAGAAAATCGTAAAAATCCCTAGGAATCATTTCCACTATTTCCAGCTGAGTACGGCCCCAATGGCCCTACATTTAATGAACAACTTCATCTCTTGAAGCTTGCATTCTTTGGGGACAACGCTTATGAAGGAGAAAGAACTTCACTGTCACCGAGGTTTTGGACTGAGGAACAAGCCGTTTATTATGCTCGGATTCTGTTCGGCAAGGATAGAATTTTCAACCGTAAGATATTGAACTTTGCGGAGCTCAAAGGAATGCCCTGCTTCCATCATGCAATTGAGCATATAGAACATGCTCTTCTGAAGGGATTCATACGCTTCAATCATGGCTGGAACAAAGAGGTTACCCTTCAGTTCTATGCCACGCTATATATCTCAGGAGATCTTGGAAACACCTCTTCCTGGACTCTTGAATTGATGACTGGCAGAGAAAGGATTAAATGTTCGGCAGATCTGTTTTTGGCATTGATAAACATTACTCAATGTTAGTTTGAGAAGGATAGAGAGCATGAGCTACATTTCGGGGAAGTATCTGAAGCACAACTCCACATTCTGATGGATCCCACCATGGTCGGTGACGAATGCATTGATGTTGATCCGAAGAAGTTGGCATATGACAATAAGGTCTTATTTAACATTTTGTGCAATACTCTCACGCCAACAAACAAGCCAAATTCCATCAAAGGCATCGTGGGAAATGCACTTCTGGCCATGTCTCAAGGAACCAAGTTTGATATTCCGGACCTTTTCATTTCAAACCTCGCATGTGCAGCTGAAAGCCCTCAGTCTTTGAAGCCCTACGCTCCATGGATCATGTTCGCAATCGAACAACTCACCAATGAGAAATTCTTCTGGGCTTACATTCTGAAGATATTTTTTCAACCAGTTCATGACACTCCGCGCGTTGTGAAGGATATTGGAAAAGGCAAGGAACCTGTTGATGCTACTGCAAATGCGTCTGCGTTTGAAAGTGCACCGAAGATCAAGAAAGCTAGGGTTGGAATCCCTCGTAAGAAAAATCCATCTCTCTATGAGATTGCATGCGCACTCAGTAGATGCTGGAAAGCCACATTAAGCTGGATAGAAAGGAGAAGCTGGAGTTATTGACTGAGCTGAATTTGCTTCATAATCACACTCCCAAATTCTTCTCCATGAGAAGGAAGCTAAGAAGCGCTCATGGATTTGGTAAGGAAGCATTTCTATCGAAAGGATTTAGCCAAAAAGGTCATCATGAAGACATGGACTCACTTGCTGTTCCTCGCATCCGAAGACAAACTCCAGTGCCCCCACAGCATTCTGCTTCACCCGACATGTTGTTTGTCAAATATGATGATGAATTTATAGACACAGCTGGCACTCTTATCTTCAAGCCAGATGATCATCACACCAAGTCTTCTAGTGCCCATGTTGACACTCCTCCTTCTACCTCGACCATTCCTCGCTCTTCGGATTTTGATTCGACGAGTGGTTTGAATTCTGATTCTGAAGATACTCCCATGGAGGAGTTCCTCGTATGTTTTATCTTTCCATTTTTGACACTTGCTGACAAAAGGGGGGAGAATATTTCGAGTGATAGTCTTTCGGGGTATTTGTGTAACACCCCAAAGAATTAATTAAATTTCTATTAATTAAAATTTTGTCAGAAATAAAATCTTGAATTGTAATAGGTCATTTATTATTTCAGAGCCTTTTCTATTTTCTATTTTACAAAATTCTCCCCTCCATAGAAGATTATTTTTGTGAAATGTTGTGGTATTTGGTTGTTTTGTAAATCATTTCATTTATATCATAAATAACTGTAGGAAATGTTTTCATAATAAAAGTTGCCACAAGTAATTCTTTTAAAAGCATTTTCAGTGCTTGAAACACTTCTATTGCACTACAATTATGTTAAATAATTGTTTTAAAATCCCACAAAAAATTATGAGAGGTCAGGTGATGCCTATATGTCACTTTTATGCAAAAACCTAACTATGTATTTTGAAAAATTTGAGTGAAACATCCTCTTTTCATTTCTGCCCCATTCTTGAGTTAGAACTGCAACCCCAATTTCCTCGCTCCAATAATTCTGAAACTTCGCCACCTTGTAGTCCTTCCATGCAATACTTTAACTCCAGGAGATCAGCTCTATTTGCATCTTTCAAGTCCACCAAACATGCCACTGAAGTTTCTGTCCAGAACTGAATTCTGGTAAAACTTGCACTAACAAGTTTCTCTTCTTGCCAAACTAACTCCACCACCATCTCTACCATCTAAAGAGACACCATCATGCCAAGTATCAAATCCATTAAAGTCGTCTAGCTTGCTCTAGCATTCTGTCGAGCACCTTATGGTCATGACAGAAAATTTGCAACTCTCTAACCCACACTGGACACTTGGCCGTTTGGCCAAACCAACATATCCATCACGCTTGCCACACGGGAATAATCATCCTATCAAAAATCAATTCCGTTAGAGCACCGTAGGCCACTGAGACATTTTGTCAAGCACGCTACGTGCACGTCCAGAGCGTGTCCAGAGCATGCGTTTTGCACGCGTCGGCACCGAGCTCCTGTCATGTCTCTCCTGCCTTCCCCTCTCATACTGATCCTTCTCTGGATTGACTTGACCACCTGGAAGCTCGCCGACACCCTCACTTGGCCCCTAGCGTCCACCGCCGTCCATGACGACCAGGACCGCCGCCCGACGAGTCTCGCACGGCCATGTCTTCGCCCACGACGTGTGCCTCACCCCGAGCAACCCAGCACCCCCAGGAGTAACTGTAGCCGCCATCGCCCTCGCCTACCTCCACCGGCCATGCCTACCGCCATAATGATCATCGCTGCCATGCTTATCCTCTGGACACCGCGGGAACCGGCCTCGACAGGCTATAAAAGCCACCCCAGGCCCTCGAACAGCATCATCTCACTCTCCCTCTCCCTTACTAATCCTCCCGTAGCAGCAGGACGACCAGAGAAGGTCGTCTTCCCCAACTCCAGCAACCACGGCCGCCGCCTCTGTCTCGTTCATTCCGACGCCACCAGGGCCTCCCCCTCTACACTCTCTTCACCAGAAGCTCTCCCTTCATCTCATGAATCCTTCCCCATGCTCAATTTTGATCAGGAGCCGCCGTAGGCGAAGGCCCCAACCCACCCGACGCCACCGGATGCCGGCGAGCTCGCTGCCGGTGACTCTGTCCACTCCGGTGACCAAGGAGGGTACCCCCGTGTTCGCGCCGACCTCCTGAGCACACCCATGTGCTTAGATCCGTGAGGGGTGCCGCTGTTCACCGGCGAGCATCACCGGAGCGCCGCCTCTGTTCGGCCGGAGGGGACGACGCGCGCGGCGACCAGTCAAACCTTACCAATGGGCCAGGCGGGCCCACAGTTAGTGGCCCATAACCCCGCCGCGTGGATAAGTTGAGACGAAGTCCCCTGGAGCCACCTTCGCTCTACGAAAGCGTATTCCAAGGAATACGCCTTCGACGTTGCAACCCTCCCACACAACCAAGCGACTGGGCTCGGCCTAGTAATGCTACGTGGCTAAACCCTACCTAGGGCGCGTTTCTGCTCAGCCCATCACAGTAATATTTGTTTCCCTTTTCTTTTCCAGCAGATTTCAAATAATTCCACAGCAGCTATTTCACATCCAAATTTGATGATTCAAATTTCTTCCTACTCCTGAATTCATGCTCTGTTTATACAGATAGGGTGAACATTTTTTCCTAGGCCAGGTTTTTGGTGGATCTACTAAATAGTCTATTTCCTTGATTATTCCAGCTTAGTAAATGTGACAGCCTGATTTTTTGCCCTTTCTTTTTCTTATGTTTTTCTGAGGTTTTTGCTTGACTTTTCTTTTTCCATGGCTTTGTGGTCTGGAAACTGAAGAAGATGCCCTCTTCTTTGTTTCCAGAGTGGTTTGTCATTCCCAAACCCTTCCTAGACCCTGTCATTTGCATCCTAGCCCAAATCCCAACATTCTTTTTATTGGGAATATTCCTTTTCTATTAAATGAATAACTCAAATTGCCCTAGGTTGTGAAGCAACCTTTATTTCCATCACACCCAAAATTCCCAAATAATTCTCATAAATTTTTTGGGTCATATCTTTCTCAAATATGGCAAAATATTTTATTTGTCATGTTTATCATCATGCTCAAATAATTCATTTCCTATTCTGCCCTAAATGGCACATTGTGAAGCAAGTGCTATTTTCCTTTTCCCAATTGACGTCAAACTCCTTGGACACATTTTCATGTCCATATCATTGCCACATGCCAAAATGCAACCTCATTTGCCTAGTAATTATTTAATTATGATTTTCCAATTTTCTATCCAGAAAGAAGCTTTGTGAAGGAGGTGCAAGCTAGGCTTATCCAAATGAGTTGCCATTTTGAATGATCCCTCATACCATCATATCTTAGCCCTCCACCAAAGTAGAGCTCATGTCATGCCTCCATGTGAGCTCATCTTCAATTCTTTGATTCTGTCTAAAATTTCAGTTTGTGAAGCAAGTATATTTTATCTTGCTCCATTTTGGCTGCCGATTTTGCTAGGCCTTCTATTATCCATATAACTTACCTCCACCCATTTTGGGCATGGTTCATCAAACCATTATTCTTATAGAATTTTTACAAGTTTCTGTCCAGAGGAGATGATGCGGAGCATCCCTCACTCATCCCCATGGAGGCACCTACATCTTCCTCAATACATCGTGGACCCATGACTCGAGCCCGAGCTAAGGCTATTGAAGATAAGGTGAACTCGCTCCTCTCCGAACTTCCTTCTCCTACTCACGAGACATGGCTACTACCTCATTCGGAAACTCTGTGTGTGATCGGTGCACAGAAACGAGCCACGGAACAACAACATACAAGCGCCAAGACGGCGAGGACCCCAAGCATGATGGACAAGAAGAAGAGCTGCAGCAGAAGCTACAGGCATCGGACGTCCGACACTACCCGGACGTCCGACGAGTCCCAGCACCCGGACGACCGGACTCTCCAGACGTCCGGCACTTTGCCACCCGAACCAAAACTACGGACGACCGAAGCGGCCCAAACGTCCGGACGACATGCAACCGAGCCGAATCTACGGACGACCGACAGCCTACGGACGTCCGGCCCCTCCTGAAGCTCCGGACGACGGATCCTCCCCGGACGACCGACGCGCACACATCAGGGCCGAATCTTTAGACGTCCGAGCCCTGCCGGACGACCGGACCGTCCCGAGCCTCCGGACATCCGACGCCTTCCGGACGTCCGGCACCTGGGTGACCGCACCTGCGGGCTGGAGCCCTTGCATCCCTTCACTTTGACTTCCATTTGCACTAAGACTATAAATAGGTCGACCCCATCTCGTTTCTAGGGTTAGCATTGGTTTAGCTCATGTTTGTGTGAGAGCCTTGCTCATCCACTTGGTTACTTCTCCTCGGAGCTCAGGACCTCTACGGAGAAGATCCCCCAAGCGGATTCAAGACCCCCTTCTAGGGTGGACCCCATCAAGACCTCCTCTCGGAGAAGAACGGCTACTCGTGTATCTTTCCTTTGTTGATTTTGAATCTTGTGCTACATTATGTGTTTGATGATCTAGACCTTGTGTAATCGATACTTGTCGGTTTAGTGTTCCTCTTGTGTGTGTGTTTCCCCGTGTTCTTCCGCTTGTTCGTCGTGTTCTCCTCATAGGATCCCCTCCAAACGTGAAAGATCACCGATTAGGTTTCCGCCCTACACCATCTTGGTTTCATGAGCCACGTTGATCACGTTTTTGGAGCCCCTACCCCTCTTTTTCTAGCTTGATTTTGTTGTTTTTGTCCTAAATCTGAAAATTCCCCACCAAAAATAGCCCCAAAATTTTTGTGATTAGTTTGTGAGTTGAGATTTTGTTGGATTTGGTCCATGGATTTGAGTTGCTACGTGTGGATCTAGCTTTCCCCACCCTCTCCCCCTTTTCCATCCACCAAATCACTCGATTTCGACCTCACCATTTTCTTCTTCCCGAAATCTCGCAGTTCATCCCGAGCCCGATTTTCGCCCAGGCTCCGGACGACCGGAAAAGGTCGGACGTCCGACGACGAAGTCCGGACGACCGTAAAATCCCGGACGTCCGTGAAACCCTGACGAAACTGAAGTTTGACAGTTCCACCACCACAATTCCACATTCCACCACACCTTCCATACCAACATACACAAACGTCTTCCCCGATACCTCCTATGACGATTTTGACACATTTTGGTCCTTGAGATTTTGAGTTGTGGCTTCCGTATCCTCTTGTGTTTTGGCTATCTAGGTGTTGTTGGGCTTCACAATCACCACGGCTCAACTTCGCAAGGGTCTCATCATCGCCAAGGACGGTAACTTCGACGACATCTTTGTCAAACATTGCATTTGCATTGATACCCACATTGTCCCTACTTTTGTGTAGCTTACCCATCGAGACTAGCCGTTGAGTATTGCAGGCAACGTGACTTGTGCACATTAGTGATCATACTCCATAGCATACATACCATACCACCGTGGTGCATATCTTGGGATCCATTTGTGTGTCACAAAGTTGTCATAGCATACACAATTGCTATCTTGGTTCGTGAAGTTTGCATGAGAAAAGAGCTCAAAAGTGAAAGAGCCACCCAAGCTTTTAAGCAAAGAGGAAAGATAAGCAAAGAGCTTATGAGCAAGAACCATAGCATCATACTACATTAAGATTTTCATATTGGATCATCTTGGATCATAGCATCGAAATACCATACATATAGCATACGTGGGATAGAGATAGTTGCATTTTGCCTAGTAGGTTGTGCACAAGTTCCGTATCCGCCTATTGTGCAATCGTGCTAGCGTCTCTCTAGTATTGTGCAACAAGAGCATTTTCGTGGATTCCACATTTTGGCTCACTTTTGGTTTGCACAATCCCACTTATCTCTTTATGTGTGTTTCCGTGTACCACTATTTGCTTGGTCTACTTGTTGCATTTGCAAATTTGTGTACCTTTTCCAACATTATAGACGCTCACTTACAATTGCATCAAATTTTGTGCCACCATCCTCACCAAGCTCCACCATAAGATTTTATTTGTGTAGGTGTAAGAACCGACATGATTGGTACCAATAGTGCTATTTCATTGTCCGCATTTGAGTAAATTTGATTCATCATCAACATCGGTCAAAGGTACATTGGTATAAGTTCTTCTCCTTCTACCACTCACATATTTTTCTTGGAATGATGGATAGGCCAAGTACTTCTACCAACCCACTCTTCATCGAGCAAGACGACGACATGTCCTCATACATCACCAAGAGCCACCTCTTTGGTGCACAACGAGTGTTGCACCAAGAGCAACAAACAATGAGCGACCGCATCGACAACCTCGCCACCGACTTGCGACTCTCCGAGCAACGTACAAGAGACTACTTCGACAACAAGTTCGACGCTCACAAGCAAGAGAATGATGCAAGAATGGACGAGATCCACGCCTTAATGAGGAACCGGCACCATTCCACTTCTTCATCCTCAAGACGGAGCCGCTCGGTCGACATTAATTCGACGACACCTTCTACGACTCAAGTACACCTACTTCGAACACTCTTCGTCGTGCCGCACGTCAAGACCATCATGCATCTCGCAACCCGCTACATGACAAGCATTCACAAGAGCAAGTCGATGAGCAAGTCCCTCGTCCTCAATCAAACCAAGCCGCTTTTTCCCAAGCTCAAGAACGACAACGACTACGGCGCCAAGAGGAAGAACGAGCACATCTACACCAAGACGAACAAGACGCCAAGGCTCAACGTCTTCAACAACAACAACAAGAAGCGCAAGCTCTTGAGGCGCAACGTGCCCTTCAAGAATCAGGTCGAGCCATCGCCAACCGCAATCGTGAACGGAGAAATCAAGAGGAAGCCCTTTGAGAAGAAATCCAAGAAAGGAACTACCAACCCCATGTACAACGTCAAGTCCCTCAAGCTCCTCCACAAGCTCGTCAAGCTCCACCTCAACCTCAAGTTCAACAAGAGCAAGTTGATCATGGACTTCCTCCACACCAAGAGCAACATGAAGAGGATTGCCATCCACGTCAAGGGCGTCATCATCACCATCGCCAACAACACAATGAAGAGCAACGCTATGGAAAGCTCAAATTCACCATGCCCAAGTTCAATGCAAGCAATGACCTCAAGAGTACCTCTCATGGGCATTGAAGGTCGACAAAATCTTTCGTTTGCACAACTATGAGGAAGAGAAGAAGATTGCTATGGCATCACTTGAGTTCCAAGACTATGTGCTCATATGGTGGGAACAAATCCTTGAGCGACGACAAGCAAGAGGTGAACCTCCAATCACCACTTGGGCTCAAATGAAAGATGTCATGCGAGCACGTTTTGTGCCCACCTACTACAACCGTGACCTCTTCAAGAAACTCCAACTCCTCAAGCAAGGAACAAAGAGTGTTGAAGAATACTACAAGGAAATGGAGATAGCCATGATTCGAGCCAATGTGAAGGAAGATGATGAGCAAACTATGGCACGCTTTCTTGAATGGACTCAATCATCCCATCAAGAAGATCGCCGACTTCCAACCATACTCAACCCTCATTGAGCTCGTGCATCAAGCTACAAAGGCGAACGTCAAGTGCAAGATGACTTTGGCACGCCAAGTACTCGTCCAAGACCCACGGCTTCTCCAACAACCAAGCTTCAACACCTCCTCGAACATCTACATCAACCAAACCTTCTACAAACAACGATTTACAATTCGAGTTACAAGAGAAATTCGACAAGTTCAAGTCGTCCTCCTCCTACTACAGGCAACTTCAAGCCGCGTGCTTCATCATCTACTCCGACCGATGAGACCATCAAAACAAGCTCCTTCAAGTGTTTCACTTGCGGCGGCCGAGGCCACAAGTCCTACAAATGCACCAACAGGCGGACCATGATCCTCAACGACGACGGCACCTATGACTCAATGAGTGATGAGGAGATGGAAGCCCTTGAGCAAGTGGCCATGCTCCGGCGAGTGAACGAAGATGAAGATGATCAAGTCTTTTGCGATGAGGATTCGAGCCCAGCCCTCGTTGTCTCCAGGGTCTTGACTCTTCAACATCAACAAGACGACGACCAAAGATGCCACATCTTCCACACAAAGGCCGGCATCAACGGAAGGTCCGTCAAGGTCATCATTGATGGAGGAAGTTGTCACAACTTGGCAAGTGAAGTACTATGCTCCAAGCTTCAATTGGTCAAGAGGAAGCACCCGAATCCGTACAAGGTTCAATGGCTAAGTAACTCCGGCACTATACGAGTTGAGCATACGGTCCAAGTCTCCTTCAAAATTGGTGCATATGAGGACACTTTGGAATGTGATGTGGTCCCAATGACGGTTTGCCACCTCCTTCTTGGTCGAGCATGGCAATTCGACCGTGGTGTCTTCCACAACAGGCGCACAAATCACTATAGCTTCAAGATGAAAGGGAAGGAATATGTGCTACGACCTATGTCTCCTAGTCAAGTGATAGCCGACAAGCAAGCCACCCATCATAGAGACAAGAGTGAGAAAGTGATCCACCAAAAAATGAGTGAGAGCCACAAGCCAAACTTGAGCGCCTCTTCGCCTAGAGAGAAAAACCTCGTCCTATTTTGCCACCAAAAGTGAGATGAGAGAAGTGTGTGAGAACCCATCTAGTGTTATGCACTTTGTCCTTGTGTGCAAGGATGGAGACCCAACAACTAACACCTCTCATGAGCTACCTTTAGTGTTTAAATCTCTTCTGCAGGAATTCCAAGATATTTTCCCCCATGAGCTACCTCCGGGTCTACCTCCTCTTCGAGGCATTGAGCATCGAATCGACCTCATCCCCGGAGCGCCTGTACCAAACAAAGCTCCATACCGAGTCAATCCCGAAGAAACCAAGGAGATTCAACGGCAAGTACAACAACTCATCGACAACGGTCATGTACGTGAAAGCCTAAGCCCTTGTGCCGTTCCCGTTATACTTGTGCCTAAGCCCGATGGAAGTTTCCGCTTGTGTTCCGATTGTAGACCTATAAATGCTATTACCGTCATTATAGACATCCCATTCCTCGCTTAGATGATATGCTTGATGAACTTAGTGGAGCCAACTTTTTCTCAAAAATTGATCTTAAAAGTGGCTATTATCAAATCCGCATACAAGAGGGTGATGAATGGAAAACTGCTTTCAAAACCAAATTTGGTTTATATGAGTGGTTAGTGATGCCTATGGGTCTATCGGAGGCTCCATGTGCTTCGCCCTTACATTGGAGTCTTTGTTGTGGTTTACTTCGACGATATTCTTGTGTTTAGCAAAACCATGAAAGAACATCTTGATCATGTTAGGGCTGTTTTGCAAACCCTTACAAGGAAAGTCTTTATGCAAACATGAAAAAATGCACATTTGGTGTTGACAAAGTGGTTTTCTTGGGTTTTGTAGTATCCTCAAAGGGTGTCCATGTTGATGAATCTAAAATTGAAGCAATTAAAACTTGGCCACAACCCACCAATTTGCAACAAGTGCGTAGCTTTCTTGGTCTTGCGGGTTTTTATCGTCGCTTTGTGAAAGATTTTAGCACAATTGCCACTCCTTTGCATGCTTTGAGTAAGAAGAATACTCCCTTTGTTTGGGGAACTTTGCAATCAAATGCTTTTGATGAGCTCAAGTCTTTGCTTGCTCATGCTCCGATTCTTGCTTTGCCCAATTTTGACAAAACTTTTGAGGTTCATTGTGATGCAAGTGGTACCGGAATTGGCGAGGTTTTGATGCAAGAAAAACGAGCCATTGCTTATTTTAGTGAAAAACTATCCTGTGCTCAACTTAATTATCCCATCTATGACAAAGAATTGTATGCTTTAGTGCGTGTGCTACATGTTTGGGAACATTACCTTAGACCTCATGAATTTGTCATCCATACCGATCATGAAACGCTTAAGTACTTAAAAGGCCAAACTAAGTTGAACAAGCGTCATGCCAAATGGAGTGAACTTATTGAATCTTTCCCATATGTCATCAAGTACATTAAGGGTAAAGAAAATGTTGTTATGACGCACTTTCACGCATATGCATGCTTGTCACTCAACTTGAGTTGAATGTTATTGGTTTTGAGCATATAAAAGACTTGTATGAGCATGATCCTTCTTTTTCTACTCCTTATGCTAAGTGTTTGACACACACATCTTGGGAACGATACTACATAAAGGATGATTATCTTATGAGAGCTAACAAACTTTGCATTCCCGAGTCTTCTCTTCGTTTGTTACTTTTGCAAGAGGCTCATGGAGGCGGACTTATGGGACACTTTGGATGCGAAAAGACTTTCGCCACGCTCTCCAAGAACTACTTTTGGCCCAAGATGTTCCGTGACGTCTCACGCTTCACCAACCGTTGCTCTACCTGTCGCAAAGCTAAGTCTAAAGCTCAATCCCATGGTCTTTACATGCCCCTTCCTATTCCTTATCAACCTTGAGAAGACATTAGCATGGACTTTGTACTTGGTTTGCCTAGAACTCAAAATGGAAAGGATTCCGTGTTTGTTGTTGTGGATAGATTTTCTAAGATGACACATTTCATTCCTTGCAACAAGATAGACGATGCTTCACATGTTGCAAATATCTTTTGTAGGGAAATCTTGCAACTCCATGGAGTACCAAAGACAATCGTCTCCGATCGTGACGTCAAGTTCTTGAGTTACTTTTGGAAGACCCTATGCGCCAAGCTCGGAATCAAGCTCTTGTTCTCATCCACATACCATCCTCAAACCGACGGCCAAACGGAGGTGACGAACCGCACACTATCCACTCTACTTTGTGTCTTGATCAAGAAGAACATCAAGGAGTGGGAAGCATGTCTACCCATCGCCGAAAGTACGCCTACAACCGTGCAAGACATTCGACTACCGGCAAGTCCCCTTCGAGGTCGTCTCACGGCTTCAACCCGTTGTCCCCATTGGACATTCTACCTCTTCCTCTACAAGAGCGCACCAACATGGATGCGAGTGCACGGGCAAGCTACATCAAGAAGATGCATGAGGATACAAGACAAACCATCGAGCGCCAAGTACAACGACTAGAGACCAAGCTCAACGTCAACAAGCAACCCATGGTCTTCAACATTGGTGATCTAGTGTGGCTACACCTTCGCAAGGACCGCTTCCCCAAAGAATGCAAGTCCAAGCTTCTTCCTAGAGCCGATGGAACTTTCAAGGTGCTAGCACGCCACAAGCGACAACGCCTACAAGATCGACCTACCTCGAGACAAGTACAATGTGAGCGACATCTTCAACGTCAAGGACCTCGCACCATACCATGGAGATGAAGCTTTTGATCCGAGGTCGGATCTCTCTCAAGGGGGGGGGGGAGATGATGCGGAGCATCCCTCACTCATCCCCATGGACGCACCTACATCTTCCTCAATACATCGTGGACCCATGACTCGAGCCCGAGCTAAGGCTATTGAAGATAAGGTGAACTCGCTCCTCTCCGAACTTCCTTCTCCTACTCACGAGACATGGCTACTACCTCATTCGGAAACTCTGTGTGTGATCAGGTGCCTGGAAACGAGCCACGGAACAACTACATACAAGAGCCAAGACGGCGAGGACCCCAAGCATGATGGGCAAGAAGAAGAGCTGCATCAGAAGCTACAGGCATCGGACGTCCGACACTACCCGGACGTCGGACGAGTCCCAGGACCCGAACCAAAACTACGGACGACCGAAGCGGCCCAAACGTCTGGACGACATGCAACCAAGCCGAATCTACGGACGACCGACAGCCTACAGACGTCCGGCCCCTCCTGAAGCTCCGGACGACCGATCCTCCCCGGACGACCAACGCACCCACATCAGGGCCGAATCTTCGGATGTCCGAGTCCTGTCGGACGACCGGACCTTCCCGAGCCTCCGGATGTCCGACGCCTTCCGGACGTCCGGCACCTGGGTGACCGCACCTGTGGGCTGGAGCCCTTGTATCCCTTCGCTTTGACTTCCATTTGCACTAAGACTATAAATAGGTCGACCCCATCTCCTTTCTAGGGTTAGCATTGGTTTAGCTCATGTTTGTGTGAGAACCTTGCTCATCCACTTGGTTACTTCTCCTCGGAGCTCAGGACCTCTACTTGAGAAGATCCCCAAGCGGATTCAAGACCCCCTTCTAGGGTGGACCCCATCAAGACCTCCTCTCGGAGAAGAACGGCTACTCGTTCATCTTTCATTTGTTGATTTTGAATCTTGTGCTACCTGGGTGACTGCACCTGCGGGCTGGAGCCCTTGTATCCCTTCGCTTTGACTTCCATTTGCACTAAGACTATAAATAGGTCGACCCCATCTCCTTTCTAGGGTTAGCATTGGTTTAGCTCATGTTTGTGTGAGAGCCTTGCTCATCCACTTGGTTACTTCTCCTCGAGCTCGGGACCTCTACGGAGAAGATCCCCCAAGCGGATTCAAGACCCCCTTCTAGGGTGGACCCCATCAAGACCTCCTCTCGGAGAAGAACGGCTACTCGTTCATCTTTCCTTTGTTGATTTTGAATCTTGTGCTACCTTATGTGTTTGATGATCTAGCCCTTGTGTAATCGATACTTGTCGGTTTAGTGTTCCTCTTGTGTGTGTGTTTCCCCGTGTTCTTCCGCTTGTTCATCGTGTTCTCCTCGTAGGATCCCCTCAAAACGTGAAAGATCTCCGATTAGGGTTCCGCCCTACATCAGGAGATTTGTGTGAAGCAAGTACCAGTTTGGCATGGCCAATTGGTATGAGACTTTTTGAGAATCTTCATAGGACCAAATGACTCTGCCTTGCCCAATTTGAGCTCAATTTGACACACTATGTGAGTGCACCTTCCTGATCATGTTTCTGGACCAGATTATGCAGTTGCAAAACAAGTGCATTAAATCTTGGTCCATTTCCTGCCAAACTCCCTAGTATGGTAATAATTCCTAACCCAAACACCCCAGACAAACCTTTTGGACCCAACCAAGTCCCTGTAAATCAACAGTATACGATCAAGTTTACTGTAGTAAACTTCAGAGGGTTCTTACCATTTAACCAGAGTGTGTTTCATCGATCTACAATCACAGTTGAAACCTATCTTGGAAGGACTATCAGCTAGACAACATTTTGGGTGCTGTAGATCATTGAATGCCCTAGTTCACGTGGTGACTACGACGATGGCGTGCCTGTGCGGCGCTACGTATCTTGATGGCAGCGTCAAGGCGTCGTTCTGTTCGTCTGCTTCCCCCTCGTCGTCTTAGCGCGCGTGAGCATGTCCATTGTCTTCCTCTTGTCGTCGCCGATCACCTGGACCCCGCTCCCCTCCGGCAGCTTCCTGACCGACGCAAGCCGCCGCGTGCCCAGGGGCGCACAGTGGCGGTTTGGCACGGTTCGTCGCCGTCGTCATCCTCCCCGCGCTCCCTTGGCCTCCTCTTCCCCGTGAGCTTTCTCCTGTGCCTCCATTGTCGTCTACCTCCGAGCTCATGCGCGTGGCCACGCGTCCGCGGCGCCAGCACGGCACACCCCTCCCCTTGGCTATTTAAGTAGCCCCGGGTGCCCTTGACCTCACCAAGCCACTCCTCGACCTCCCAGGACCCCGCCCCACTACTCTCTTGAGCTCTTAGAGATCTCTGCTTACCTCCATGGCCGCCGTGTCTGCCTCGGCCTCGGCCTAAATTCACTCAACGCCGAGCTCCTCCCTCCCTCACTCCACCACTAGAGACCCCCATCCTCACCCCGAAGCCACCCCAGCACCTCTCCTGCTCCTCCCGTGGCCGTTTGCCACACACTCCTCGGAGGCCGAAGCTCTCCTCCGCCGCGGCTCCTTGTTTCGTCTGCTCCACCGTTTTCCGACGTGGGCAGATCCCTTAGTCGGGTGCACCTCGTCTGCCTGAGCTCGTCGGTGTGCTGCACAACTCGGGGGATGGCCGGAGTCGGCCCGGCGAGCGCCGACGGCGGGGACCCCTCCTCTGCCCTGCGCACGGCGTCGGGGTAAGAAGGAGGAGCGGGAGGAGGGAGTTGACCACGCGTGGACCCCGCGGCCCCGCCTTTGCCACGCCGGATAAGTGGAGGCGTAATCTACTAGATTACGTCTTCGCTTATCGAAAGCATATTTCTCTTCAAGCTCAGCCCAGAATGCGTTTTCGCTTCTGGAAAACGTATTTCCTTCTAATACGCTTTCTGTTTTTCTTTCTAGGCCCTGTTTGAAAATATTTTCATTACTGATAGGTCCCTGGCAGAAAACATTTCATATCTTTTTACTCACAACTCCAAATGAGGTGATTCCAAAGCCCACTTCTTCGTTTCGTCGAGCCTGTTCTGTTGGTATCATTTTGACTATATTTTAACATTCTGAAAATGAAATTTTTGCCCTTGCCCCTAATCAGCCCCTCCGAGAGAAAACGTTTTTCTGGTGATTCTTTCCGCAAGCTTCTCCCACTTTGTCCCGGTGATTTCTTCCACCCCAGGCAAGCCAAAATACCCACCTGCATGATAGTCATTCAGTAACCTTGGTTTTTAACTTGAATATTTATTAAATGTTTGCTTGTTTAAAATATGGTTATCGTTGTTTCTGTAATGATTCTTGGTTAGTGCTTACTTTCTTGCTATGTTGTTATGCACCTGGTTGTCATGACCTGCTAGTTGCTAGTATTCCTTTCATATGCTTATGCTTGCTAGTAGTACATGTTGATGTTCGTGTTGGTCTTCGGTGCATGACTGTCGTTTGACCCGAGTACCGTTGTTATGCTTGTTCCATTGCATCCAGTTGGTTAAATGCTTGCATGATGGCATTGTTGATATGTTCTTGCATGATATTTATTGTTGATGCTAGTGGTCATGCTATGTTTCGGAGAAGTATGTACTTATGATGTTCATGCTAGTCAGTATGTCATGCTTAGTTGGATATGATTCATTGTTGATATGGTGGATAGTTATGTGGTTTTCTCATGATTATGTTGATATCATGCTCATGCATTGTAATTGCATCATGTTATTTTATCATGGCTCGGCATATTTGCATTCAAGTTTAACTGGATTAAATTGAACCTGAACAATTGTTGGCTTAGTCATGGTGCCACCATATCAAACTGACCAATGCAACCACGCTTACCTTTATGGGATGGTCCTAACTGGGTCTATGGTCGTGCCTGTCGCCAGTGCCTCCAACAAGGGAAGGTTATGGGCGTGCGGTACCCTGGCCCAGTAAGCAGACATAACCTTGTGTGCCCGTTGTTGTTGTTATGGATCCGGTCCCCGTGAGGGACGTTTTGGCCACGACGGTGGTCGTTGTGTCTTTGGTAGACACGGGGCCACCCAGGACTAGCCCAGTGGGGAGTGAGTCGGAGTGGCCGGGAGAGTGTCATGGCAGTAGATCGGTTTTGTCGGAACGCCGTTGGTCCACCGAATGGGAGTGCGAGGCCGTGGGTTCCATAGTGTGCGTAAAGTATACTAACCTCTGCAGAGTGTATATTAAATCTATCGATAGCCGCGCCCAAGGATAAGGGCCCAGTTCGTAGTTGTTCACACTATGAGTCAACAGTAGTAATAATAATAATGTGCTTAATAACAACCCCGGTTCGATGATGAGATAAGTTGGTTGTGATCGCCGGAAAGATCACCCTTTGAGACCAAGTGTTGGTCATGGTTGTGATCGCCGGAATGATCACCGTGGTATCGAGGATACCGAGTTGTTGGATATCAGTGATGTTGTGCGAGAATCGTGGGTAAAAATCAAGCTCCCTTGTGGTCATTTGATGATTACTACGATATTGTTTATACTAAGCTTGATTTGATCATAAGATGATCGTGTAATTGTTCGAGGTTGGTAAGTGATGCATGTGATGGTTACGAGGTAACCCGAGCAGTATAAATGGTGCATGTAGTGTCATCATGTTGCATGCTAGTATCATCAGATTTATATGTTCATGCCATGATCATATTGTTCTAGCGATATTATGTTCATGTTGTTCATGCCATGTTATCCTAATGATCTCATGATAATTCCTGCTTAACCTTGCCATGCTGTTGTTTGTCTTGAATGCTTCTGGTTTATTGTGAGCTTGCAAGTACATTCAATGTACTGACCTGGCGTGTCATGCCGCTTTGCGTGTCGATGCTGGATTGCTTGCTTGTTTGGTGTTGTTCCTGTGTTCGCGAGCTAGGATAAGCGTTCCAGCCAGAGTCCCTGCGGATTAGAGTCCATCATCGCTGTTCATTGTTCCGCTGCGAGTAGTTGTTCCGCTGCCTCAACTTGTTATGCTGCTTGCATAGAGCAACTGAGCATGGCGTAGTGTCGCCGTGCCGATGTTATTCATTGTAATATCGGAGACCTTGTATTCATATTCGTGTATTAGTAGAAAGCTGGTCTGTTCTATGCTAAGCAGTGTCGTATTCCAGAAGACTTCACCTCGATCTCTGGGCTGGAATACGGGGTGTTCCGGTTTTCTCTAAGCCGGGGTGCCACAGTAAATCCATAGGAAAATCATATGAACTCCAAATGACTTGATTCTTTTTCTGTTATTTCTCAAATTTCATCTAGTTTATTTTAATATTTATTTCAAAATTTCCAAACAACTTTTATGTAATATTTTTGGAATTATGTGGTAATTAAAATACTTTGAAAATAGAAAATGGAAGGGAGACATAATTTTCAAAGTTTTGGAGTGCACCCAATCTTTCTATATGCTCAAGGCAAGCATCTTGAACACATGGTATGGTGAATGCATATCGTTTGTTTGCATGTAGAATTGAATTATGAATATGTTGAATCCATATAGAATTTTCATCTAATTAGTCATACACGCATGATCCCCCTTGATGGTATTTTATCTTCACTTAAACATGAGGTATAAGTAAGTACGGTTACTTTCATGTGCCACATGTGCCTGTGTTGGTCCAGGATAATTTGTAGGGAGAATCAGTCATGAGAAAAGTGACCGTGAGTCTGAAATCTCGTGGTGACGAGAATGATCAGTGAGGGTATGATGGGACATACCAGGTGGTGACCCTATTGGGTACCACCAAGGAAATATATTGTGCTAACCACAGCAGGAAAACTTAAACCTCCTAAACTGACCATAGATCGAGTCTTGTTCCGGTAACCCCCATACTTGATTCGTGCTACCACATGTCCCTAACAAAGGTAGGGTATGGTTCAGTAAGTTGATAACCCCTTTCCTGCCATAGGGAAGGATACTATTGACCCCAGTAGTCATGTCAGTTGGTCCGGGGGCATGAATGGACAGTCTGGGAATGAAGCTGAATGTTCATGCCGCTCGAGGCCGTTGCGTGAGGCCTTCCCACTTAGAGTTTTACTTTATCATTGTTATTGTTGCTCCCTGACTTGATGGATTAAAGCTGGTATGTGCGGGTCAGGTGTGTTTTCATCCCAAAGACTGTAATAGGAATTAGTCAACGTCTCGGGGTTGACTAAAGAAATCCTTTACTTGTGGGTAAAGGGTACACCCTCTGCAGAGTTATATCTATTCTAATAGCCATGTCCATGGTGAAGGACTACAGTCTGGGTTGGTCAAGTGTCGGTCTTACTGTCAGTCTCTTGAGGAAATAATTGAATTGATCATGGTTCGTTCTGCAGGGTAATTATTCTCACTGCTGGTGCCATTATGAATATTATTGTTGACATGAATATTGTTGTGGACTAACCTTTTCCTCTTATGTGCAACTGTGAGTATCTCTTGGGATGGCTAGACTACCCGTGATACTCATTTTGTTCTCTTTTCTTTTATGAGTATCACTTGGGATGGCTAGTCCACCTGAATATTGATGTTATTTTCTTATAAGCCCTTTATGAGGCGTCACTTCAGACACCCGACTATGGCATGTATTTTCAAGACCTCTCGTGGCATCGCTTGAGTTCTCGGGCGGTCCTATCTCGCCCGATTCTCTTTTAGACACCCGTTTGGCACTTCTATTGGAATTTCTCGGGTGGTCCAATGCCCAACATTTTGTTTCATTTCTTTGATTTACTAGTAACATGACTTATTTATCCTTTCGCACCATACGAATATTTGTCATGCCATGCTTTAATTCTCAGTCAGCACATGCATCCGATATATCTTTGTTCATCTTGAGCATATGCATCTGGTATATCTTTTGTTCTAGATGTTTGCGAGTACATTCAAAGGTACTCACTGGCTTGTCCCTGACTATTGTCTTGGCCAGATCATGACTCAGAGACAAGCACTATGAAGACACCCCGCAACCTAGGATTCGGGGATAATAGCCACGCGAGATAGGAGTTATCCAGGTCAGCTGTTCCCGTGGGAATGGAGTCCCATCAACATTGGAGATCCATGAGTTGCATCCGTCATCCACCACTAGAGATCCTTGTTATATTCATTGGACCTTTGTGGTCTTGTATCCAATTTATTTAATTGCTTGGAATTCTATATCAAGGAAATGTCCACCAGCAACAGTAATCCTGGGACTGGTGATGACACAAGGGTCTTTTATTGGGATTTATGTCCCGGAAAAGCGGGCCCCTACAATTTGCAGGGTGTTTTCATTCGCATTTTGGTTTTCCCTCGAATAATTTGCTTCGTGAACTTATCGCACCACTTGTGGTGTTGACATACTCGGACGTCATGTAATGTTAATAACCCCCTCCCCTGCAATGTTATTTGCTTCATACTATCTATTTGCAGGTACCATCGACTGTATTTTTTTTCCTTGAATGTTTATCGTCGATGCTTATCTATCCTATAGGGAAAATACTTGCTCCTCGAAGAAGAACAAGAATTACAATTGTTGAGGTTGAATATGCACTGATTGGTATCCTTCATTATCTAACCTTGCTGAAAGAGAATGATTGTCTAAGCTTTAATGCCTTACATGTGAAGGCCATTTTTTCACTGACAAAGTGTTTTTCCTTGAAACTTTTCCATCCTATTATCGTATGTATTGTAGGAAAACCACATCTGAAGCACATCCACTCCGAGCAACATATCCATATTTTTCTTGCTCTAATCTCATTGTATATCTAACATGCAGGAAGCCTATATCTCGTGTGGATTCAAATTGTGTTCCGAGAAAACATTTATGTTATCACCTTCATCATAAATCTTTCAAAGTATATACTATATCTAATCATCCTCAAAGATTTTGTGACAGGAATGATCTCAGACACCGTTGAGCGCATTGAAAGAACTCAAGTATAAGATCATTTGCCAATGACACTCATATGAAGAATAATCTCGTCTCCCTCTGGTTCTTCATGATCTGAAGCATATCTTAATGGGGAGAATAATGTATCTTCGTAATTATCTATCGTATTTCATTATTCTTTGCATTACATTCCAGTCTTTACCTATCCTTCGATGTGATTTGTTTTGTCAACAGTCATCCAAAAAGGGGGAGATTGTTGGTGCAATATTTGCCTACCTTCTGTTTTGGAGATTGTTTACAGAAACAAGTATGGATTGATTTGTTTGCTAGTGCATACAGAGAGAAAAAGTCCATACACAACCGAAGACAATGCTGTCTCAGGTGCTAAGTTCAAGGAACTACACTGAAGTATATATGTGTTGTAGAGAAGAACGAGCTATGTTTGTTGAAGTCATATAGTCGAGAAGATTGATGTGAAGAAATCGACCCCTCGAAAATTTACTACTGAAACAAAGTTTTTGATTCGGTATTGCCGTCCGAAGAAATTGACTGCAGCAATGGAAGTCGAAGACAAAGTGAAGACGTAGTATTCATCTTATTGTTCTTCTTTCATTTATTTGAGTCATAGGACGTGTGTACTATTAAGAGGGGTATAGGTTCTCGAAGCTTAGATCCGATGTGATGCTTAGCCAAAACCTATGGAAGTTGCAAGAGAAATCTTCTTATGTTCTGAGAAAATACTTATCAGCAAGGGACTGTGATCTTCTTCGCTGCGAGAGAGGGGTTAGCATTACCTGCTCCGCAAGTAATATTACCGTTGTGCTCAAATCCGACCGTTGGATGATAACCCACAAGTATATGGGATCACAATAGTTTTCGAGGGTAGAGTATTCAACCCAAACTTATTGACAAGGGGAGCCAAAGAATATTCTCAAGTATTAACAGTTGAGTTTTCAATTCACCACACCTGGAAAACTTAATATCTGCAGCAAAATATTTAGTAGCAAAGTAGTATGGAAGTAACGGTAACGGTGGCAAAGGTAATAGTAGCAACAACAAAGTAACTAAGAAAAGATCAATATGTGAAAAGCTCGTAGGCATTGGATCAGTGATGGATAATTATGTCGGATGTGATTCCTCATGCAACAGTTATAACATAGGGTGACACAGAACTAGCTCCAGTTCATCAATGTAATGTAGGCATGTACTCCGAATATAGTCATACGTGCTTATGGAAAAGAACTTGCATGACATCTTTTGTCCTACCCTCCCGTGGCAGCGGAGTCCTATTGGAAACTAAGGGATATTAAGGCCTCCTTTTAATAGAGTACCGGACCAAATCATTAACACTTAGTGAATACATGAACTCCTCAAACTACGGTCATCACCGGGAGTTGTCCCGATTATTGTCACTTCAGGGTAGCCGGATCATAACACATAGTAGGTGACTACAGACTTGCAAGATAGGATCAAGAACTCACATATATTCATGAAAACATAATAGGTTCAGATCTGAAATCATGGCACTCAGGCCCTAGTGACAAGCATTAAGCATAGCAAAGTCATAGCAACATCAATCTCGGAACATAATGGATACTAGGGATCAAACCCTAACAAAACTAACTCGATTACATGGTAAATCTCATCCAACCCATGACCGTCCAGCATTACTCACACACGGCGGTGAGCATCATGAAATTGGTGATGGAGGATGGTTGACGATGACGACGACGACGGATTCCCCTCTCCAGAGCCTCGAACGGACTCTAGATCAGCCCTCCCGAGAGAGATTAGGGCTTGGCGGCGGCTCCGTATCGTAAAACGCGATGAATTCTTCTCTCTGACTTCTTCCTCCCAGAACATGAATATGTAGAGTTGGAGTTGAGGTCGGTGGAGCCTCAGGGGCCCCACGAGGCAAAGGGGCGCGCACCAGGGGGTGTGCGCGCCCTCCAGCCTCGTGGACAGGGTGTGGACCCCCTAGTGTTGATTCTTTCGCCAGTATTTTTTATTAATTCCAAAAATATTCTCCGTGAAGTTTCAGGTCATTCCGAGAACTTTTATTTCTGCACAAAAATAACACCATGGTAATTCTGCTGAAAATAACGTTAGTCCGGGTTAGTTCCATTCAAATCATGCAAGTTAGAGTCCAAAACAAGGGCAAAAGTGTTTGGAAAAGTTGATACGATGGAGACGTATCAACTCCCCCAATCTTAAATCTTTGCTTGTCCTCAAGCAATTCAGTTGACAAACTGAAAGTGATAAAGAAAAACTTTTACAAACTAGGTTTGCTCTTATTGTTGTAAATATGTAAAGCCAACATTCAAGTTTTCAGAAAAGATTATGAACTAACCATATTCACAATAACATTTAGGTATGATGTTTACTCATATCAATGGCATAATCAACTAGCGAGCAATAATAATAAATCTCGGATGACAACACTTTCTCAAAACAACCATAATATGATATAACAAGATGGTATCTCGCTAGCCCTTTTTGAGACCGCAAAACATAAATGCAGAGCACCTCTGAAGATCAAGGACTGACTAGACACTGTAATTCATGGTAAAAGAGATCCAGTCATAGTCATACTCAATGTAAACTAATAGTAATGCATGCAAATGAGAGCGATGCTCTCCAACTGGTGATTTTTAATAAGAAGATGATGACTCAACATAAAAGTAAATAGATAGGCCCTTCGCAGAGGGAAGCAGAGATTTGTAGAGGTGCCAGAGCTTGATTTTTGAAATAGAGATAAATAATATTTTGAGTGATATACTTTCATTGCCAATGTAACAACCGAGAGATCTCGATATCTTCCATGCTACACACATTATAGGCGGTTCCCAATCAGAATAGTAAAGTTTATACTCCCCCGCCACCAACAAGCATCAATCCATGGCTTGCCCGAAACAACGGGTGTCTCCAACTTACAACAGTCCTAGGGGAGTTTTGTTTGCAATTATTTTGATTTGAGCATGGGACTGGGCACCCCGGTTACCAGCCATTTTCTCGTGAGTGAGGAGTGGAGTCCACTTCTCGTGAGAATAACCCACCTAGCATGGAAGATACAGACAACCCTAGTTGATACATGAGCTATTTGAGCATACAAAACAGAATTTCATTTGAAGATTTAGAGTTTGGCACATACAAATTTACTTGGAACGGCAGGTAGATACCGCATATAGGAAGGTATGATGGACTCATATGGAATAACTTTGGGGTTTATGGAAGTGGATGCACAAGCAGTATTCTCGCTTAGTACAAGTGAAGGCTAGAAAAAGACTGGGAAGCGACCAACTAGAGAGCGACAACAGTCATGAACATGCATTAAAATTAATAGACATTGAGTGCAAGCATGAGTAGGATATAATTCACCATGAACATAAATATCGTGGAGGCTATGTTGATTTTGTTTCAACTACATGGGTGAACATGTGCCAAGTCAAGCCACTCAAATCGTTCAAAGGAGGGTACCACCCTATCATACCACCTCACAACCATTTTAATAGCATGTTGGCACCCAAGGTAAACCATTATAAAATCCTAGCTAAATAAGCATGGCATGAGAAACTATAATCTCTATTGTCATTGCAAACATGTTTCATTCATAATAGGCTGAATCGGGAATGATGAACTAATCATATTTACAAGAACTAGATAGGCCGAGTTCATACCAGCTTCTCTCATCTCAATCAGTCCATCATATATTGTCATTATTGCCTTTCACTTGCATGACCGAACGGTGTGGATAATAATAATAGTGCACGTGCATTGGACTAAGCTGGAATGTGCAAGCATTTAATATAAGGGAGAAGACAAGGTAATATGGGCTCTTTGTTAAATCAACAATAAGGCATATGAGAGCCACTTCAACAATTTCATTATGGTCTTCTCCTCTCGACCCCCAAAGAAAAGAAATAAAACTATTTACACCGGAAAGCTCCCAACATGCAAAAGAAGAACGAGAAATCTTTTTGGGTTTTCTTTTAATTATTACTACTATAGGCATGGAAAGTAAACTAGCTAAAAACTACAACTATTTTTTTGGTTTTTTTAAGGTTTTTCAAACACACAAGAAGAAGCTTAGAAAAGAAAATAAACTAGCATGGATAATACAGTGAAAAAGTATGAGCACCGACAACTAGAATGAGTGTGTGAACATGAATGTAATATCGGTGAGAAATACATACTCCCCGAAGCTTAGGCTTTTGGCCTAAGTTGGTCTATGGCCACGGCTGGTGTTGGGGATATTACTACTGGGTATAAACCGGCCAGGAGAGGCTGGGTTATCACCATAATGAGTTATTTACATTTGAAGCCCATGAAGACAAGGAGTGTGGCGCTTTATGAAGGCCCAGGGCCCAAAGGTGAATTAGGGCCTGTAGACATAAACCGCCATATCATGTGTAACTTGTATTGTGCAATAAGAAAGAGTAGAGACCGAGCCGGACACATTTATGAGCCGGCCTCGGATTCTCAGAACCGGCCAAGGCGCCAACCTGTGTATATAAAGGGACGACCCGGCGGCGGTTTAGGGATAACAAACAATAACTCAAGAGCCAGGCATAGCGGATTCGCTCCCTGGTCATCGAAACCCTAGCAATTCCACAACAACTGGATTAGGCCATTACCTTCACCGCAAGGGGCCGAACCAGTATAAACTCCCTACATCCTTTTCCGCTTTAACCCCTTTAAACTAACCCGTCGCGATAGCTCCATGACTATGTCCTTTCACTAGGACATCTGCCATGAAAAAACCACGACAGTTGGCGCCCACCGTGGGGCTATCGCACGATGGTTTCCAGTTCTTAGATGGCAGCTCCGAAGGGCTCAAGGGATACGCTGTAGGCCGGATGACCAAGAGTCGTCGCAGCAAGCTCTATATCAACAACACAGGCTGGGGCCCCAAGGCCCGATCAATCGAGTACGGGTACCGGGTCCCCTTTGGTGGTATTCACGTCTTCATTGGCAAGATTGGCGAGCCGGGCCCTGAGCCCGACATCTGCACCGACATCATCGAAACGGCTCAGTGTGCGAGACCTGCCCGGGCTCAGCCCACCATGAAGCGTGCCTTCGTGGGAGTCATCCACGGAGCGGAATCTGAGGGTAGATCGGCATCTGGTGAAACCATCGTTTACTCTGATGAAGAGTCATCTACTGGAGAGACCGAGTCATTGTACCAGTTGCAAGATAGCCGGTTTGGGGGCTGTTCCGATGGCGACGGTATTTCGGACCCCTTTGATCCGTCGAGCCGGGTTGCGATCTTCATGGCCGGTACACAGCCTGCGCAGCATTCTTCGACGGCAGCGGCAATGATTTCCGGATCAGCGGCGGGGACAGCAGTAGGGGCAGGAGGCCCTGCACGACCGCCGGCTCATGTTTTATCCAATTTATTTGACGTTTTGGCAGCACTGCTGGCGGAAGTTAACCCGGCGAATCAGGATGAGCATAACGCGGAGATCGCAAAGGTGAAAGATCAGATAACTCAGGCCAAGGTAGACCTGGCAGCCGAGGATACCAGGATGGTCGCAGAACAGGCCGAGTTGGAGGCACATGCTTACCGGCTTATGTTGGATCAGAGCGCGTCAAACGATGTCATGAGGAGAAGGTACCGGTCTCACCTGCCTCCGGTTTATGAGGCCAGGAATCTCTTTGACACCCCAGGAGCAGGAACCAGTAATCCGCCAGTGGTAAACCGGGTGGAGGCACCTGGAACGGGGGCGCCGGTTCAGCCACGTCCAATAGATCCACCTCGTCAGAACAACGTCCTGTCACAACACGTCCCAACACCACCTGGTCATTACTCTAACCTGTTGGATAACATTGTTGCTGCCGCTTCATGATTGGCAGCTCTCCCGATCGAAGGCGAGTCCCCAGTAGCGGTCGAGACACGAGGGGCTAGGGAGCTCCTTCAGACAGCCTTGACTCAGCAGCAGGCTTACTCATACAGCTGCGAAATGATTCATTCTACTCCTAGCCCGATCCGGAGTTACAGCAGGCATATGGATGAACTGGCCATGTCCAGCAGTGCACAAAATCGTAATCCGCCTCATGGTCATAACCCGGCAGGTGGCGGTGGTGATGCTCAGGACATGGTGGATCGTGCCAGGGCACGTCGAGAGGCCGAGTTAGCGGCGCAGCATGCGGCCCGTCAGCTTACTCCGGTTCATCCAACAACTTCGGTGGAACCAGGGGTTACCTCCAGTTCTTTGGGGGTGCCGTGTCTCGTCCCAACGCTACGCAATGTACGGTTGCCCAAGGATTTCAAAGGCCCACGCAAAGTGCCGAATTACACTGCCGATTTATCCCACGAGTCATGGGTTGAGAGCTATGAGATGGCGATGGAGATGCTGGACGTAAATGATGTGGCATGTGCTAAATACTTAACCATGATGTTGGAGGGGACAACTCACACTTGGTTGAAAAATTTACTAGCTAACTCCATTGGGTCATGGGCCGAGTTAAGGGCCCGGTTCATCCAGAATTTCAAAGACACGTGCAAACAGCCCATTTCAATTGGCGACTTAGCTGCCTGTGTCCAAGAGAAAGGAGAGTCAATAACCCATTGGGTGCGCCGGGTTTCCGAAATTTTGCATTCATCGGACCGCATCAATGTTGATACAACAGTTAACATTGGAAGGCAATTGCCGGTTTGCACCTCTGAAGTTGAAGTTGGGACGGCTCAAATGTCATTGCAATGACATGGGGGCACTTATGGCAGCTCTGGTGAAGTATGCCGACTCTGATAGTACCAAGGACCCTGAGTCTTACGATGACAAGACAGGGAAGGGAAAGAAGAGCGGCAGCACCAAAGGGCAGCAGCATAACCCAGCGGGTCATGGAAACAGCAGTAAATGTAAAGCGGATAACAATTTAGATTTTGTGACTAATACCAACACGCAGGATAATGGCCAGTGTCGTAAGGGTAAGCCGCCCCCGCGTGGTGGAGGATCAGGTCCCAATCCTGAGCGCATGTCTCACCTGTTAAACCAGACTTGCCCAAAGCACGGGTCGCGAGATAAGCCGGCCACGCACCTCTGGAAGGATTGTTATATTATGCGGGAGTTCAAAAGTTCAGATTTTTTTCGGTATGATCATGGACCGGCTGGCGGTTCAGGCCCCGGATCTCATGGGCCGGGTTACGGTGGAGGCAGTTCCGGTTCAGGATTTCACGGTAACCAAAGCGGACATGGCAACCAAGGCAATCAGGGCAACCAAGGTGGTTATAATCATAAGGGGAATCAGCAGCAGCAGCAGTCGGGTTACCAGAGCAACCCGAAGCAGTTGAATAGTGGGCAGTACCATGTCATCACCACGAGCCTATGCAAGCGCGATCAGAAGCTTCATAAAAGGGCAGTGAACTCCGTTGATCCGGCGGTACCCCGTTACTTGAGCTGGTCTGAGCAGCCCATTGTGTGGAGTCGAGAGGATCATCCACCCCGGGTTGATAATCCGGGTCATCTGGCATTGGTGGTGGCACCTCAGGTTGGAAGCTATAAGTTCACCAAGGTACTCATGGATGGAGGGAGTAGTATCAATATCCTTTATTATGAAACCTTCCGTCGCATGGGGTTAACAGATAAAAATCTTAAACCGTCAAACACAGTTTTTCATGGTGTGGTGCCTGGTAAATTGGCGTATCCAGTTGGTAAGATAGCTCTGGAGGTTGCTTTCGGAGATGAGCATGATTCGAGATCAGAAACATTGACCTTTGAAGTGGTGAAGATTAAAAGCCCATATCATACCCTGTTCGGAAAGCTGGCTTATGCCAAGTTCATGGCAAGGCCCTGTTATGTTTATCTGCAGCTCAAGATGCCGGGTCATAAAGGGACCATCACAGTACATGGGAGCCGTAAGATTGCGTTAGAATGTGAAGAAGGTGATGCGGCCTATGCCGAGTCGGTTTATGCGACAGAGGAGTTGAAGTTCTATAAAGACAATGTTGATCCGGCGGATATGACTTCTTTGAAGAAACCAACTAGGGAGCATGATCCGGCCTTGAAGTTTAAATCAGCTGATGAGACTAAGCTGGTTGATTTTGTTCCTGGCGATTCATCCCAGCAGTTTAGCATCAGCACTAACTTGCAGCCGAAATAGGAAAGCGCGCTCATTGAGTTCATCCGTGAGAACCGGGACATCTTTGCATGGAAACCTTGCGACATGCCAGGTGTACCGAGGGACATCTTAATGTTCATCCCAAGTTTAAACCGGTCAAGCAGTTTCTCCGCCGCTTCAATGAAGAAAGGCGAAAGGCTATTGGTGAGGAGGTAGCCAGGCTCTTAGCGGCTGGGTTTATCATTGAAGTATTTCATCCTGAGTGGTTGGCTAATCCGGTGCTAGTACTTAAGAAGAACGGCACTTGGCGTATGTGTGTGGATTACACATATTTGAACAAGGCTTGTCCAGCCGATCCTTTTGCTCTCGCTCGTATTGATCAGATCATTGATGCTACGGTGGGTTGTGAGCGTTTGAGTTTTCTGGATGCATACTCTGGTTACCATCAGATCAAAATGGTAGTTAAGGACCAGGAGAAGATAGCTTGTATAACTCCCTTTGGAGCCTTCTGCTATGTGTCTATGCCTTTTGGGCTCAAGAGTGCCCAGGCGACTTATCCGGGTTGTGTGCAGAATTGTCTTCATAATCAGATCGGCTGCAATGTTCATGCTTATGTAGATGAAGATGATATTGTGGTGAAATCCAGAAAGGAGGAGACACTGATAGATGACTTGAAGGAGAACTTTGATAACCTCCGGGTTTATAAAATGATGCTTAATCCGGCCAAGTGTGTCTTTGGTGTACCGTTAGGCAAGCTCTTGGGCTTTCTGGTGTCTAACAAAGGCATTGAAGCTAATCCGGAGAAAATCAAGGCTATAACTTCCTTGGCTAAACCGAAGTGTATCAATGATGTTCAACGTCTGGCAGGCCGGATTGCAGCCTTGAGCCGGTTTACCAGTCGCCTTGGGGAGAAGGCTATCCCTTTATATCAGATGGTGAAGAAGACGGATAATTTCGTCTGGAGTGATGCCGCCAATGAAGCGTTTGAGGACCTAAAGCGGCAGCTAGCCAAGCCGCCCATCGTTGCTGCTCATGTTGATAAAGAGCCCTTGTTGTTATATGTAGCTGCTAGTGCCCGGGCGGTTAGCGTGGCTATTGTGGTGGAGCGCAAGGAGGCCGGAAAGGTGTATCCGGTTCAAAGGCCGGTTTATTACATCAGTGAGGTGCTTATTGAGTCCAAGCAGAGGTACCCACATTGGCAGAAGCTGGTGTATGGAGTTTTTATGGCGAGCCAGAAGCTTAAGCAATATTTTCAGGGTCATCCCATCACTGTGGTCAGTTATGCTCCTTTAGGGGATATAACCCAGAACGGGGAAGCAACTGGCCGGGTTGCCAAGTGGGTCATTGAGCTTGGACCTCATGGGTTAAAATATATGCCTCGGACGGCAATCAAGTCCCAAGTGTCGGTGTCAAAACCGGCGGATCTCGGGTAAGGGGTCCCGAACTGCGCGTCTAAGCGGATGGTAACAGGAGACAAGGGACACGATGTTTTTACCCAGGTCCAGGCCCTCTCGATGGAGGTAAAACCCTACTCCTGCTTGATTAATATTGATGATATGGGTAGTACAAGAGTAGATCTACCACGAGATCAATGAGGCTAAACCCTAGAGCTAGCCTATGGTATGATTGTTGTTCGTCCTACGGACTAAAACCCTCCGGTTTATATTGACACCGGATAGGGTTAGGGTTACACAGAGTCGGTTACAATGGTAGGAGATCTACATAACCGTATCGCCAAGCTTGCCTTCCACGCTAAGGAAAGTCCCATCCGGACACGGGACGAAGTCTTAAATCTTGTATCTTCATAGTCCAGGAGTCCGGCCAACGGTGATATTTCGGCTATCCGGACACCCCCTAATCCAGGACTCCCTCAGTAGCCCCTGAACCAGGCTTCAATAACGACGAGTCCGGCGCGCATATTGTCTTCTGCATTGCAAGGCGGGTTCCTCTCCCGAATACTTCATAGAAGATTTTGGACACAAGGATAGTGTCCGGCTCTACAAAACAAGTTCAACATACCACCATAGAGAGAATAACTTTTGCACAGATCTGCTGACGTATTCCGTGGCGTGACATCACACCACGGCCAGGCCTTTATACGAATCGTTTTTACTGTTCCACCTCAGCGTTTAAGCGAGGCGGTTTTCCTTGGCACGTCTTATCAAAACGGAGATCGTGCCCCTTATTCCGGATTCTCATCAATACGGGCGTGGGTAACCCGATCGTGCCCGTTAGCACGCCTCCTCCATCGGCGAGTCCCGAATGGTCACGGGTGGGCTCTTGGTATTCAACCTCTTTATAACGAGACCAAGGCCCGCCTTCTTTTCAATCTCAATCGAATCCGCCCCTCGCCTCGAGTTCCAACACCCAAAGCTCCAGAGTTAGGCGCTTCGGACCTTCCACGATGTCCGGCTCCGACCTGCACGGCCGATAGATGTCTTCCTCCGTCACGGAAGAAGATGTGCTAAAGCTGAGAGATGCCAGGTATCTAACCGGCGAAATTTTGCATAGGTTGCCTGCTCAAGGGAAGGTTGTTCCCACTCCCGAGCCCGGTGAGAGCGTGGTATTCGTGTCTCACTTCCTTCGGGGTTTAGGCTTCCCGACGGACCCCTTTGTGAGGGGGCTCATGTTTTATTATGGGCTAGAATTCCACGACTTGGATCCGGAGTCCATCCTCCACATCTCGTCGTTCATTGTCGTATGTGAAGCCTTCCTCCGCATTACCCCTCACTTTGGATTGTGGCTCAAGACCTTCAAAGGGGAGCCGAAGATGATCAAGGGGCATCAGGCAGAGTGCGGAGGGGCTGTTCTAAGCAAGAATGCAGACGCTCCATGGCCCGAGGGCTCTTTTCAAGAGGTGCTCAATTTATGGCAACAGGAGTGGTTTTATATCACCGCTCCCAGGGGCACCAAATGGGTGGCGCCACCTGCCTTTCGCTCGGGTCCTCCACCGCGGCTAGCGTCGTGGGTCAATACAGGGCTTGACTTGGGGCCGTCCAAGGACGTGCCCTTGTTGCAGGGCCGTATTCGAGACCTCCTAGAGAGAGAGAGATCAATCTGGTCGTAGTAGCGCAAGTCATGCTGCTTGCCGATCATCCTCTGCCAGAACGCCGCCTCCGGCCTGTGGGAGTTCAATCCGAGGGACCACGAGCTCTTCAACATTTTATGGGCGCAACGCCCATGGAGATGTACAAACTGTTCTTCGGATCACAAGCAATGTGTCCGGACTTGACCGAGGACGCAGGTCTGAGCTGCAATCGCCCGGATACTCAAGTAAGTAGTCCTGTACCCGGACATGCTATCCGCATATTTTTCATAAGCTTGCCCTTAAAAGAGCTATCCTTTAAACAGGAGTGGACAGCAAAAGCAAAACTGATCAGGTGTCCGGGCCCCCTCCCTGAGACCACGCCGGATCCCGTATTAACCAAGATGCTAGAGGCTGTGGCTTTTGAAGAAGGCGAAGGGGGGAACGAGGAAGCTACTTCCTCCATGGAGGAGGCTATCAAGAAAGGAGGGATCGAGAATCCCTCCCTCCGAGGGGAGAAGAGGACCGCTTCTGGAGATCTAGAGACCAAAGCCTCGAAGCGGGGGAAGAAATCTTCACCAGAGGGTCCTGACAAGGAGATGCCCCGCCGCACTATTTCCCAAGGAGATCAGCCCTCCAAATGAGCCGTAAGTAAAAGGGGGAGTTTATAAAATAAAAGACATCCTGTTTTATTTCGAAGGTAACCGAAAGTTTTACCTTGTAGTTCGGATCTCAGCCCTTTCACAGCAGAGCTCGCCTTCAAGGGATCTTGATCCGGAGATGATGGAGAGCGAACGCCTCCGCTGCCGTACCGTCATGCGGTAGGCGGGCGACCACGAGGTGTCGTCCGCGAGGGCTTCTCCGAATCCGCGGGCCGAAGGCAGCCGTATGTCCCTCAAAGCCCTCCATGTCCGCCTTCAAAGGCCACCGGACGAGTCCGCACCAACGGTGTACTGTTGAAGGAGTCAAGGATCTCGCCATGAGCGTCTATCTCGGAAGATCACCGTACTTTAATGAGTACGGTGATTGAAAGGATTTCATCCGCTGAGAGCGGGTTGCATGAAGCCGTCGTAAGTTTACTAACGGATTTTGGGGTACACAAAATGATGTACCTTCTAACAGTTTTGCATATAAAATGCGCCCTGTATAGATAGTAGCCCCTGAGACTTGGTGCGGTGTCAAAAATGACGGCGCGCCGAGGATCATAACCCCAGGTATAATATGCGCTCTTCCTATGTAGGTGGCGAAGCGTCCGGTGGCTAGCCGGGCTGATGAATTGCCGAGCTGAAGCGGCAACTTGACATGGCGAATGCGGACATCACGCTTGTTAATAAGCGGCCTGACGAGTCATAAGGTATGTAACTGCTCCGCGGACACCTGGTAAGGGAGCTTAACGCCCATGTCTTACAACGTGTATGCTTAATGCAGATGGTGCCGCTGCTATGGAGAGCCTTCGGGCGGAGCTCACCCGAGCCAAGGAGCAAGCCGTAAAAAGTGATGCGGTTTGCTTAAAGGCGGCCGCAGAGCTAAAAGCCGAACAGGCTGCTCAACGCCAAAGAAGAAAGAAGTGGCCGAGATGGCCGTGAAATTGAAGAATGCTATCGACCGCTATGCGAGCTTCTTGAAAAGAAGATCGAGCGAAACAAGAGGACCTGAAAAGGCCACCACCGAGGCCAAGGATACTCGCCTGTGATGAGAGCTATGAAGGAGGAGCTACGTCGGGCCAAAGATATTGCGGCCGAAAGCCCTTTACGCTACGGAGGAAATTCACGGATCCTAAGTACGCTCAATTGGACCGGCTGTGGGGTGCGGAGGATGCTTATCTGGACTTGGCGGCGAGTGCCGCAGACGCGGCCGAACACTTCCGAGGTCAAAAGGATCATGGAATGGTAGAGCTTTTTTGGTCGTAGTTCCATAGTCCGGAGCGTCCACTTTCGTTAACCGATCGTTTGGCCGAATGGGCTGAGCTGAATAGGTTGTCCGGACTTGCCATGAAGGCTGTCGTGACTCAATTAGGCCGAAAAAGCCCCAAGTCAAGAGTTATTTTGGCTTGATGCAACAGCCTTTGGTGCGGTGCCGCATATCGATGCAATGAAGCGGTCAAGATGCATAGAGGGAGCGCGGATGGCTCTTGCCCGTGTCAAGACATACCGGGCGGAGATGAAGGCCACCGACGTTGCATCCCAAGATTCGGATGAAGCCGAGTACCGCCGAGTACTATTTTGAGGAAGTTCCAGGGCGCTGCTTAATAGAGACGCAAAGTGCTCGAAGGATATTATGTTTAAATGACATGTATGATTTGTGAAAACAACGTTTCAATATAAGAGCTTTGTATACTTGTGCGTTCAAGTATTAAAACGCCTCCTGTGCGGCCGTTGATGTATATGTGTATATAACCTGAAAGATGGCAGTCTTAAATTTCACGCACATAGTGCGGGGTGTTTGCAAAAAGGCGCATTTTCACACTTAATCCAACGTCTTGGTCCTGTGAAGGAGGTGATAGCGTAGCAAACTAGGCAACCGGACTATAATGCTTTATCACTTTCACTTAGCCATAGGAGTTCGATGGTGGGGCTACTATATAGCCACTATGGGCGCCGCGCTCTCCCGAATTCGGGGCACGTATGTGCCTGACCGGGAAACGGTCCTTCGTCAATGCGGGGGAATTCTAAATATTCCGGTGGGTCATCGAGTGGTTGACCAGTCTCACGCTATATCATGACAGTCAGTTTTAGCTTTCTCCATCGAGGTGCTCAACCCAGCTCAACCGGGCACAATCGTAGTGGTTCTCCCAGCGCTACCTTAGCCGATATAACGGAACGTAAGGTACCAAAACATGGGAGCCAGCAAACCCAACATTTGACCAAAGACATGATTCGGAGCTGATGCATATAAGGCCTAACTCGAGACGCCGAACACTCCCTAAGGTATTCGGTCTTTATAAAAACGGGCAGAATAATGCCCTAAGCCCCTGGTGTCCAGGTACGTGCGGCCGATGCCAAAACGCCAGGATCCTCCTCGGTTATAGCAAGAAACCGGGGGATGTGTATCAACAAGAGATAGTAAGAAAGGTTTATGCAGGATCTTAATCTGAAAAGAATCCTTGCAACGGGTCCCTACCGCACGCGCTGTGTCTCCGCGCAGCCGTATCTCGACGGGTGTAGCACGTTGTTCATCTGTAAAAGAGAGGAACTTAGTTGAAAAGAAAAAAGGATCGTGCGAAAAATGTACTTTATATTAAATAAACAGAGTACGGTTCGAAAAGTGAATAAAATTGAGCTTTATTGTCTCTTGTTGTACAAGCGTGCAGCCCCTTGTACGGGGGTATGCCACTAGTAGGCGCCGGACTCGTCTAGCCTTGTCCGGGGTTCGAATGACCTATTCAGGTGCTTTGGTTAGCGGAGCCGGATTGGTGTGGGGCTGTCAAGGCAGTCTCGCATTCTTCCGTGCTCGAGTAACACTTAATACTCCCTTTTAATGAGATGATGTCGCGTGGACCGGGCATTTTAAGTGTAAGAGATGCATAATGCGGTAGTGCGTTAAAGCGGGCGAAAGCTTCACGCCCCAGTAGTGCTTGATAGCTACTTTCGAATGGGGCGATGTGGAAGGTTAACTTTTCGCGGTGGAAGTTGTCGGATGAGCCGAACACAACTTATAGCTGTAGGGAGCCCGCATAATGGGCATATGGGCTGGCGTTACCCCTTTGAAGGAGGTGTTGCTATGGCTAATTTTGGTTGGGTCTATCCCCATTTTGCAGATTGTGTCCTCGATATAGCAGGTTTAGATCGCTACCTCCGTCCCATTAGGACTTGTGTAAATTGGAGTCCGTCAATTATAGGATCTAATATCAAGGCAGTCCATCCTGCGTCCGGATACTTCGAAATAGTCACGATGATCGAAGGTGATTGGTTTTGACAACCATCGTTGGGACTCTGCTGGGATAGACCGTGCGACGTGTGTTTCTATGGGCGCCGCTCTGTTTTTCCCTTTTGTCACTTGAAGTGAGTTCACTGTTTTGACTTTTTGTGGGAAATTCTTTTGTTTTCCGATGCTCGCTTGTGGGGTTCGTCATCGCCCTCGCTTGGTGTGTCGAGCCCTTGTGTTCGACATTGAGTTTGCGGATCGCTTGAAGACCCAACAATCTCTGTGGGTATGGTTTGCAAGCTTCCCGGGAGTACTGTGGATTTGGCATATTTTGTCCAAGATTTTGTTTAGATTGGATAGCTCGTCGCTGTTGTCCTTGAGGAGCATTTTCTTATGATTCTGCCGGGAGCTTCTGAATCCGGCGTTTACTGACGTGCTCTTCGGGTTGTTTCCCTTTTGTCCGGCGCTGATCCTTGCTGCGTCGTGGTTTTCCATTTCCATCCCTGACTTCGGATGTACTTGGGTCGCTGGTACTGCATCTTGCTAGCCAACTATCCTCTCCCGCGCAAAAGCGGGTCATGAGGCTTGTTAATGCAACCATTGTTCTCGGCTTCTCCGCCGAGGTGTCTGGCGAGCCATTCGTCTCGGACGTTGTGTTTGAAAGCTGCTAAGGCTTCGGCGTCTGGACAGTCGACTATTTGGTTCTTTTTGGTGAGGAACCTGTTCCAGAATTTCGGGCTGACTCTCCGGGTTGTTGAGTTATATGACTTAAATCGTCTACATCCGGAGGACGGACATAAGTCCCTTGAAACTTTGCCCGAAAAGCATCCTCGAGCTCTTCCCAACTTCCAATGGTATTTTTAGGGAGGCTTTTGAGCCAATGCCGGGTTGGCCCTTTGAGCTTGAGGGGTAAGTATTTTATGGCGTGGAGATCATCTCCTCTAGCCATGTGTATGTGGAGGATGTAATCCTCAATCCGCACTGTGGTCTGTTGTTCGTCAGATGCCTCTATGTTTATGAGTTTGAATCACCGGGAATTCGTGATCCAAAGACCTCATCGGTGAAACATGGGGTGTGCGGCACCCCTATATTTGGGTGTGCCGTGATGTTCGGATATTTGGCGTGTTGCATTGCTTTGAAGAGCTTGCTTTCTCGGCCCATAGATGGACCTAATCGGGCCATCATTTTGATGTGAATCCTTACGCGGATCGCTGCATCGGCTTGTGTGCGCGCCATTTGCCGCTCTCTTATTGCCGTGGGTCGCCCATCCAACCGGTGGCCTCCTTGTTTTTTGGTTGTGGGGTTTCTACGGCCTCCTCATCAAATTCGGGCAGTAGTTTTCTCTTTGGGTAGCTCTTTGTTCGGCGATCGCCGCCAGATTTGTCTCATGTATTGAGTACTTTGCTCCATCTGATTCTGAGTACATCTTCCGCTGTTTTGAGCTTCCGCTTCTGCTTTTTCAGGCTGCGCACAGTGGCGACGAGCCTTTTGTGGAGGTTCTTCTGCTCCAACAATTTGTCCGGCGTGAGATCGGCTGGACTGTTATCTTCGCTGGGGACGGTTTGTTTATCCAAGTTGTCATGTTCAGACGGTTGCTCAATAGCATGTTCGTCGTCCACCGGTTCGCCCTGCTCTAAGGCTGGGTCTGTGTGGCTGCCGTCTTTGTCGAGGAGGGACTTGGTGCGGCGTTTACGTTGCCGTTTTGACCGCTGAGAGGATTTATCCTTCGTAGTGTCCCGTTGTTCCTCGCCGTCACTTCCTTTAGGTGTATCCACGGATGAGGTGGCTGTCCAAAGTATCCTATAGGTGCTGGTTCATGGTTGTCTCCTACATCGCCAGCCCATACCGTCGATGTCTTCGGAGTCGAAATCGAGCACGTCGCTTAAGCTTTCGACGGTGGCTACAAAGTGGGTGGTGGGTGGGCGTTGAATTTCTTCGTCGTCAAGATCTCAACCTTCCCGACCGTAGTCCGCCAGTGGCTCTCCAGATAAAGAGAGAGACTTTAGTGAATTCAGGATGTTGCCAAAGGGCGAGTGCTGAAAGATGTCCGCGGCAGTGAACTCCATGACCGGCGCCCAATCGGATTCAATTGGCAGGGGCGCGGAGGGTTCGGAGTCCAGAGAGGAGTCCGGCGCCTTGGAGTCACGGTCTTCGCAAAGGACAGGGATGGAGTTCGGCTCAATCGCCGTAGAGATCGTAGCCCCTGAGGCAGTGTCCGCCGAATACGAAGATCTGTCCGGGGAGAAAAGTCTAACCCTGGACCGCGTCGTTGTTGATGATCGAAGGAGCCATCGGGCCTAAGGATGACGACACAGAGGAAATCTCAATGAAAGCACCAATGTCGGTGTCAAACCGGCGGATCTCGGGTAGGGGGTCCCGAATCGTGCGTCTAGGCGGATGGTAACAGGAGACAAGGGACACGATGTTTTTACCTGTGTTCGCCCTCACGATGGAGGTAAAACCCTACTCTGCTTGATTAATATTGATGATATGGGTAGTACAAGAGTAGATCTACCACGAGATCAAGGAGGCTAAACCCTAGAAGCTAGCCTATGGTATGATTGTTGTTCGCCCCACGGACTAAAACCCTCCGGTATATATAGACACCGGATAGGGTTAGGGTTACACGTAGTCGGTTACAATGGTAGGAGATCTACATATCCAGACGCCAAGCTTGCCTTCCACGCCAAGGAAAGTCCCATCCGGACACGGGACGAAGTCTTCAATCTTGTATCTTCATAGTCCAGGAGTCCGGCCAACGGTGATAGTTCGGCTATCCGGACACCCCCTAACCCAGGACTCCCTCACCAAGCGTTGGTGGATTTCATCAATGATTGGACAGAGTTGCAGGCGCCAGAAGAGAAACCGGATCATACTTATTGGACTATTCATTTTGATGGGTCCATGCAATTGGAGGGCTCGGGGGCTGGAGTCGTGTTAACTTCCCCATGAGGTGATAAGTTTTGTTATGTTCTCCGTTTAATGTTCCCTTGCACTAACAATGCAGTTGAATATGAGGCTTTACTCCATGGTCTTCAGATGACTAAGGAGATGAATTTAAGCCAAGTTAAGTGCTTCGGTGACTCGGACCTGGTGGCTCAACAAGTGTCTGGTACTTGGGATTCCAAGGACCCGCTCACGGTAGCATATCGTCGAGAGGTGGATATTGTCGCAGGTCATTACAAAGGTTATCAGGTTGATCATGTGGACCGGCGGAAGAACGAAGCGGCGGATGCTTTAAGCCGTTTGGGTTCCCAACGTAAACCGATTCCACCCAATGTCTTTCTGGATGTGCTACATAATCCGTCGGTCAAGCTCCCCAGAGAGGAGGATCTGGTTGTTCCTGATCTAGAGGCTCAGTTGGTGGCTGCTCATCATGTCATCCCAGATTGGACGGTCCCATATTTGGCGTATATGAACCGGGGCGAGTTACCGGAGGATGAAACTTTGGCGAGGTAGATAATCCGGCGACCCAAGTCCATGACTATTATCAATGGGGAGTTACATCATTGCAGTGTGATAGGGGTGTTTCAGCATTGCGTGTTTCCTGAAGAAGGCCGTGAGATTTTGCATGAGATCCACGAAGGAGATTGTGGTCACCACGCCGGTTCAAAGTCTCTGGTAGCCAAGGCTTTTCGTCACGGTTTCTATTGGCTGACGGATCATGCCGATGCAGAGGACTTGGTTAAAAGGTGTGATGGCTGTCAAAAATTCTCATGGCGAGCTCATGTTCCGGCTCAAGAACTAAGGATGATTCCAATCACTTGGCGGTTTGCGACTTGGAGGCTGGATATGGTTGGGCCCTTTAAAATATCCAAGGATAAGAAGACCCACCTGTTGGTGGCAGTTGACAAGTTCACTAAGTGGGTGGAAGCAGAGCCAGTCAGTAAGTGTGATGCAACCACGGCAGTTCAATTCATCAAGAAGGTGATTTTCCGATTTGGTTTTCCACACTACATTATAACTGATAATGGCACTAATCTGTCCAAGGGTGCTATGAAAGAATTTTGTCAACGTGAGCACATCCGGCTTGACATATCATCAGTGGCTCAACCCCAATCTAATGGTCAAGAGGAGAGAGCCAATCAAGAGATCTTGAGAGGCATCAAACCCCGGCTTATGGTTCCCCTGCAGAGGACGTCAGGTTGTTGGGTGGAAGAGTTACCTTCTGTGTTATGGAGCATCAATACCACGCCCAACAGATCTACGGGTTACACGCCTCTTTTCATGGTTTACGGAGCAGAGGCGGTTCTCCCTAGTGACATCCATCATGACTCACCTCGTGTGGCAGCTTATGTCAAAACTGACAATGAGAAGGCACGACAGGAAGCACTTGACCTGTTAGATGAGGAACGTGACATTGCAGCAGCCCGTTCGGCTATTTATCAGCAAGATCTGCGTCGTTGTCACAACCGCCGGGTCAGAACTAGAACTTTTCAAGAAGGCGATCTGGTGCTCCGACTCATCCAGGATCAGACGGATATGCACAATTTATCCCCGCCTTGGGAAGGACCCTTTGTGGGCAGCAAGAATCTGCATAACGGGTCATACTACCTTATAGATGTCCGAGAGCACAAAGACTCACATAAATCGGAGGAGGAGACCCACGGGCCGTGGAATATCGCTCATCTTTGGCCTTACTATACTTAAGCCACAGGCTCTATGTACATAGTTATGACAATGTATATATTATGGTAAATATAACAAACCGGAGCCTCAGCTAAAGCGGGGTATCTGCTTGTTTGTTCTTACATCATGTGTGGTTACATGGGGGCTTCTGTTTATAAAGCGGAGTCCGATTTACCCATTGATCCAGCTTATAAAGCCATATGTAAAAATCACTTGGGAGCTTGGTCATATTTGAACTATAGCTACACCTCTTGATAGGCGTAAGGCTACCAGAGAAATCACTTGGGGGCTTGGTCGAGATCGAACCAAAGCTACACCTCTTGATCGGCGCAAGTCCACTATTACTTAGGGGCCAAAGAGAGTGTTGCAAAAGCACAACTCAAACATAGGCACCCACTGAGCACAGCTCAAAATATTGCTTGGGGACTCTTTGCTTCGCAATGAACAAAGAGTCTACAGTTGTAATAGGCTATCAAGCCAAGCTTGGAAGCCAGGTGTACGCACCTAAAACTCCGGGTTATCCTGCCTTTTTTAAGTAAGCCATTCCGTCCAGGTAAACCTGGTATGACCCGCCGAACGTTTGACAAGTCAATCTCATTGTCGGTGTCAAAACCGTCGGATCTCGGGTAAGGGGTCCCGAACTGTGCGTCTAGGCGGATGGTAACAGGAGACAAGGGACACGATGTTTTTACCCAGGTACGGGCCCTCTCGATGGAGGTAAAACCCTACTCCTCCTTGATTAATATTGATGACATGGGTAGTACAAGACTGGATCTACCACGAGATCAGAGAGGCTAAACCCTAGAAGCTAGCCTATGGTATGATTGTTGTTCGTCCTACGGACTAAAACCCTCCGGTTTATATAGACACCGGATAGGGTTAGGGTTACACGTAGTCGGTTACAATGGTAGGAGATCTACATATCCGTATCGCCAATCTTGCCTTCCACGCCAAGGAAAGTCCCATCCGGACACGGACGAAGTCTTCAATCTTGTATCTTCATAGTCCAGAGTCTGGCCAACGGTGATAGTTCGCTATCCGGACACCCCTAATCCAGGACTCCTCGGTAGTCCACGAACCAGGCTTCAATGACGACGAGTCCAAATAGCATATTGTCTTCGGCATTGCAAGGCGGGTTCCTCCTCCGAATACTTCATAGAAGATTTTGAACACAAGGATTGTGTCCGGCTCTGCAAAACAAGTTCCACATTCCACAGTAGAGAGAATAACCTTTGCACAGATCTGCTGACGTATTCCGCGGCGTAACATTACACCACGGCCAGGCCTTTATACGAATCGTTTTTACTGTTCCACCTCAGCGCATTTAGCGAGGCGGTTTCTTCGGCACGTCTTATCAGAGCGGAGATCGTGCCCCCTTTACTCTGGGATCCTCATCAATACGGACGTCTAACCGCGCCATTGATTACGGCGCTTGGGAGATAAGCGAGTTTTACCAGGCCGGCAGGGGACGCATAGCTTCGTCCGCCCATATAAGGGGATAAGGATCCACCTTTTAACCTACGCCTTCTTCCTCCTTTGCTCATCCATTTCCACGCACTCGAGCTCCAGTGCCCAAGTCCGCACATCCCTCCTCAACCTTCTCTAGCCATGTCCGGAGCGGGAGGCAAGTGGATGGTCTCCTCCGACACGGAGGGACAAGTCAAAAAGCTGCGGAAGGCCGGATACTTGTCCAGTGACATCACGCACCGGCTCCCCGACGAGGGGCAGCTCATTCCCACCCCCAGGCCCCATGAGAGGGTGGTGTTCCTCACCCACTTCCTCCGCGGACTAGGTTTTCCACTTCACCCATTTGTCCGGGGGCTCATGTTCTACTACGGCCTGGATTTCCACGATCCGCCCTCAACTTCATCCTCAACATCTCGGGCGTTTATCGTCGCAGCGAGGCCTTTCTGCAGATTCAGCCCCACTTCACTTATGGTCAAGACCTTCAATGTCAAGCCGAAGGTAGTGGGCGGCCGCCAAGCGGAGTGCGGAGGTGCCATGGTTGGCAAGATGGCCAAAGTCCTATGGCTCGAGGGCTCCTTTGTGGAGACCGTGAAGTGGTGGCAATCGGGGTGGTTCTACATCACCGAGCTGCGCGACTCTCAATGGGCGGCGACCCCCGAATTCCGATCTGGCTTCCCCACACGGCTCACATCATGGAAAGAGACGGGTCTGGCGTGGGGTGATCCGGAAGAGCTGTCCGGACTCCAAACCTGCGTCCGAAACCTGGTGGACAAGAATCTCAAGCTTGTCAACGTAATCCGTGTGATGCTCATCCACGGATTCTCCCATGCCAAAGAACGGGCCTTCAATTTGTGGGAGTTTGATCCGCACAACACCGGTCTTGAGCCGGCTCTTCGACTCTATGTACGAAGATGCCCGGAAGGTGTTGTTCAAGGGCGCCGGCTCCCGCATCCGCTACCGAAGATCGGATTCAGCTCGCAGCGTCAAGCCAGCCGAGGTAAGTTATTTTACCCTTTATGGGACTCTTTTTCATAGTTTGACTCTATGTGGGATCTAAAACTCCCTAACCTTTGACAGATCGGTGAAGACGCCCGGACAGATCGACCGTCCGGCCCCTTGCCAGAAGACCAATGGACGCTCGATTGACGGAAGCTGCTAGCTCCGGCACCTCACGTGGTGCCGGAGAAGAAGGCCAAGAAGAAGGCCACGGGAACTCGAAGGAGCTCCCGGCGCCAGGTGTTGTCGGACTCATCGTCCGACGACTCTAAAGCGGAATCCTCCCCTGAGGACGAGGATGAGGAAAAAGAAGCCTCTCCCCCAGCGCGGGGAGAGAAGAAAAGGAAGGCCGCCCCAACTAGGGAGGCCGGAGGGTCCAAGAAAGGAAGGACCCTTCCTCCGGACTTCTCCACTAACGCCGACAACGACGAGGAGGAGTGGCCACCAAGGGCCAAGCCCCTGGCGAGATCGTAAGTGTCCGAACTCCGGAATAGCTCATGACTTTTTATTTGTCGCATAGTGTCTTCTAACGCCGAATATAACCATGTAGCCCGCCCAAGGACGAGCTCGCCGCTTCGTCGAGCGGCTCCCTGGATTCGTCGGATGTGAACAGCACTTCACTTTCGACCGCCTCCTCTTCTCATGAAGCGAGCATTTACACCGCTGCAGTAGTCCCAAAAGGGGCCCAGCCAGAGGAGGTGGTCCCGGAGGCGCCGCAAGGTGACCTCCCGGACTCGGGCAAGAAGGGGTGAGACCTCAGAGGCTCTAAGTCCGCCCTATGTCGGACTCTGCATCGAACCTTCAGTGGTTCAAGTTCAAGAAGCGCCCTTCAGAAGAAGGGCAAGATCATGACGCCGGTGACCTCCGGCCCATCCGGAGGCACCGGATAGCTTGCCGGAGGCGCTTAACGGCGCCTCCATCGACGAGGAGCACCGCCTTTATGAGTGTGGTGATCCAGAAGTTCGATCCGCCAAGAGCGGGCCGATCAAGCCTGCACCAGCCTTCTAACAGGCTTTGAGGTAAGTTTAGAATATGTAAAAATATTACCGCATAGACAGTAGCCCCTGATGCTTAGTTCGGTGTTCGGAAAGAAAAACCGGACTGAGGATCTAAAAAGATATACGCAGGAGTCTAACATAAGTATGTCAATATGGGAATGCAGGTTGCGCTGCTGACCTCTGCCGCACTGACTGTGAAGGTCAATGCATTGAAGCAGAGCCTCGAGCGGTCCGAGAACGAGCTCGGCCTTGCCAAGAAGCAGCTCGAGGACAAGGAAGGTAAGTAATACCTTATTAAAGGAATTCCTTATAGAAAGGATTTGGTTGCAAAAATGACAGGACTAACATGGGTATTGTAGGGGCCATGAACGAGGTGGCGACCCTGAAGGAAGCGGTGTCCACGACCGAAAGCAAAGCGGCCACAGAGCGCACCGAGCGAGAGAAGCAGGAGGCGCGGGTGGCGGAGGTGCGGCAAGAGCTCCACGCTCTCGTGGAAAAACATGAGAGTTTGGAGCGTGACTCGAAGACTCGAGAGTCCGAGCTCGCCTCGGCTCTTGACAGTGCCAAAGCCGCTAAGGTCAAGACCAAAAGCCCTCTAGGAAATTGAATCAATAAAGAAGATAGCGGTGGGTAAGGCATTCTTTATGCAAAGCAAGCATGTGAAAGTGAATTATCTATTACTTACCCGAATCCGGAGCTCTCCAGGAGCATTCGCAGATCTGCCCCGTAGTGTGTCTGATGCTGCCGCATTCTACCGCGCCGAGGAGGGGAGCTCGACGGAAAAGGTGTTCTGGTCTCAGTATGCTGAGGCCGGACATCCGGTGCCCCTGAGCGACCAGCTGAAGCAGCTGGTCGAGCTCCACAAGGTCGCCGAACGGCCATGAAGGGCCTCATAATTCGGCTGTGGCCTAAGGAAGCCATGCCTGGGAGCTACTTCGGGCTAGTGCGGCAGCTGGTGGACGCATGTCCATGGATTGAAGTCATCAAGCGCTCCGTCTGCATTGAAGGTGCCCGTAGGGCCCTTGCCCTTGCTAAGGTGCACTGGGGCAAGATGGACGCTGAGAAGCTTGTGACGGACGGACCACCACCGAAGAAGGAGCATCGCAAGCCTGAAATGTATTATGAGGGCGCCCAAGGGTGCCTCGCTTTATAGCGGATGAATGCTCCAAAGATATAATTTTTGAGTAGACTCGCATTTATTATCCTCAGACGCTGAAAACTTGTTCATATGCGCTAAGCAACACTTTTGAATTTAAAATATTACCTTCAGGCGGCCGTGTATTAAATTTGAGAGATGGCGAGTCGTCGGCTTCAGCCCCATGCCACGAAAGTCTTTGGGGTGGTCGGGATAAACTTGAGCGCTCTTGTTCCCATCCTTGGGTCCTTCGAGGAGGCGCTCAACGAACGAACAAGGCAACCAGACTATAGTGCTTGAACACTCTCACTTAGCCATAGAATTCTATAATTCTAAATTTCGTGAAGCCCCTAGTATTCGAAGACCGAGTTCGGGCGCTATCCACGCCTTGGCGGACAATGCCGACTCCTCGCTCTAAGTGGCATAAGTCTTTAGGGACCCGAAAAAACCTCTCGAACAGCGACCGGCTCTCGCCCTATCATGACGGTCGGTTTTAGCTTTCTCCACCAAGGTGCTCAACCTAGCTCAACAGGGGCACAATCGCAGCGGTTCTCCCAGCGCTACCTTAGCCGATATAACGGAACGTAAGGTACCAAAACATGGGAGCCGGGCAAACCCAACTATTGACCCAAGACATGATTCGGAGCCGATGCATATAATGCTATAAGTTCGGGGTGCCGCACTTGTGAAAGTGTTCGGACTTATCACACCATATTTTTGGGGTACATAAGCCCCTGGTGTATTGGCCGTACCAAAGTGTACGGGTGCAACACGTCGTGAATGAACATATATATATATAGATAAAGAAAGGATTGCAATAATAGGCAAAAGCTATGTATTGTTTATTCAAAAAGGTACTGCAATGAAAGCAGAACGATACAAATAGTGCGATAAGCAAGGGATGGGACTATTTAACATGTCCCCCTCCAGGGGTAAGCTGCGGGATGGTATGTAAACAGGTATACTGCTCGTAATAGAGACCACCGGACGCCGACGTAGCCGCTTCCCTAGCTGTTGTATCGTGAGTTCGGCAATTCTAGTGCGGACGGGGCTTCTGAAACGAAGTCCTGAAAGTAAGAGAAAAGAAGAAAGAAAAGAATGACACAATCGGAGCCCACAGTGCGGTTGAGCCGCACTGGCGTGCCGTGGTCGTGCTCCCTCCTTATGCCCATGGTATCTCCAGGCGTAGTTATGTACGTAGTAATCGGCTTCGCAATTTCGCGAGGGCTGGGGTTGGGGCCGGATTGCTACGCTGCGTTCGGATCGTGCGAGCGGTCTTGTTGTAGGTTACTCCGGCGCCGCTTTGACGGTGTCGGGGACGTTTAATAGCCGGACTCGAGAATTGCTGTGAGAGGTTGCTTTGCACCTCTACCGCAAGGGCCGCCGTGTGCTCCTCCGTTCGGAGAGAGCGTTCGGGGTTTCCATTGACCGTGATTACTCTTCGAGGGCCTGGCATCTTGAGCTTGAGGTACGCCTAGTGCGGCACCGCATTGAACTTTGCAAATGCGGTTCGTCCAAGCAGTGCGTGATAGCCGCTACGGAACGGGACTATGTCGAAGATTAACTCTTCGCCGGAAGTTATCCAGGATCCGAAGACCACTTCGAGTGTAATCGAGCTCGCATAATTGGCCTCTACACCTGGTATGACGCCTTTAAAGGTCGTCTTTGTGGGTTTAATCCTTGAGGGGTCTACGCCCATTTTGTGCACTGTATCCTGATAGAGCAGGTTCAAGCTGCTACCGCTGTCCATCAGGACTCTAGTGAGGTGGAATCCGTCGATGATTGGGTCAAGAACCAATGCGGCGAATCCACCGTGGCGGATGCTAGTGGGTGGTCCTTCGACCAAAGGTGATCGGGCAGAGGACCATGGGTTGAACTTTGGGGCGTGGCTCCATCGCATCTACGTCTCTTAGTGCACCCTTCCTCTCCCTTGTGGGTATGTGGGTTGCGTATATCATGTTCACCGTCCGCACTTGTGGGGGAATCCTTCGCCCTATATTGTTCGGCGGCCGGGGCTCCTCCTCGTCATCGCTATGCAGCCCCTTGTCATTGAGTTCGGCATTTAACTTGCCTGCCTGTTTGAAGAGGGGTGCCATGTATTTGGCACGAGCGATCGAGTATTCGGTCCAGATTGGACGGGCCCTGAGTATTTCTTTTGAACGGCTTTTTCCGCTGGCCGGGTTTAGAGCCTCTGAATCCGGCATTGACGATCGCCAGATCTGATTATCGCCGCACGCGGGCGCTTATGCTTGTTGCGACGCAACCTGCCATTACTGTCCTTGGTATCCAAACTACCAGGGTTTTTGGTCAAGTTGTTGCTACGAGCTAGCCAGCTGTCCTCTCCCGCGCAAAAGCGGGTCATGAGTGTTGTGAGGGCTGCCAGGATTTCGGCTTTTCATGTCCTAGGTGCCGGGCAAGCCACTCGTCACGGATGTTATGTTTGAAGGCTGCAAGGGCCTCTGCATCCGGACAGTCGACGATTTGATTTTTCTTGGTTAGGAACCGTGTCCAGAATTGTTCGGCCGATTCTTCTCGCTGAATTATGTGGCTGAGGTCATCGGCGTCTGGTGGTCGCACATATGTGCCCGGAAGTTATCAAGGAATGCGGCTTCCGTGTCCTCCCAACAACCAATTGATTCTGCTGGCAGCTGTTAAGCCAATGCCGAGCTGGTCCTTTAAGCTTGAGTTGGAGGTATTTGATGGCGTGTAGATCATCGGCCGGGCCATGTGGATATGGAGGAGGTAGTCCTCGATCCAAACCGCTGGATCTGTTGTGCCATCGTATGATTCGATGTTTAGGGTTTGAAACCCTTGGGGATTTGATGATCCATCACTTCATCTGTGAAGCATAGTGGGTGCGGCGCCTCAGATTGAGCTATATCACGACGCAACTCAAATGAGCTTTGTCTACTGTGTTCGGCCTGGCCCGAATTGCTGTATCCGGCGTGACGGTTATCGTCGCGTGTCGTGGGGCGCCCACGCGATCCGTAGATCGATCTTGTTTTCCTTGCCTTGTCTTCCAATATGTCTCGCAGGTCTGGCGCGTTTCCCCGTGCCTTGGTACTTTTCGAGCGACGCCCAGGGTGCGGCTTGAATGGAGGGTCTAGAGGCCTCTCTGTCACCACCACGGGGTGGCCGGTCGGCCGCATCATGCGCTGGTGATGTAGGTTTGGGTGCTGCTTCCTCTAATTGGGGTAGCAGCCTGTGTTTTGGGTATCTCTTGGAGGGGTGTTCGAGTTCGTACTCTTCCGCTGCAAGGACTTCAGTCCATCTGTCAGCTAGCAAGTCTTGGTCAGCTCTAAGCTGCTGCTGCTTTTTTTTAGGCTGCTTGCCGTGGCCATAAGCCTGCGTTTGAAACGCCTCTGTTGGCGGGATCCTCGAGCACGACAAATTAAATGCCGCGAGGCTTGCCTCATCTTCGGAGGGAGGCATATAATTATCGTCCTCCACCTCCATGTCTGCCGCTCTATCATGAGGGCTGGCTTCTCCCTCCTCCTGTGCTGAATCCTGCTGGAGGAGGTTGTCTTCGGCACTATCCGGAGTGTTATTATCTCCTGTGTCGTTATCACCGTTTTTGCTGTGGCGGGATTTAGAGCGGCGCCGCTGACACCGACGCTTGGGCTGTTTCTTGGAGGGGTCATCCTCCGATGTTCCATCGCCGTTCCCATCTTTTGGGATGTCCACCATGTATATGTCGTATGACGAGGTGGCCTTCCAAAGGTTCTCGTAGGCGCTGGTTCTTGGTCGCCTCCAAAGATCGCCATGCGTCCATACCGCCGATGTCTTGAGTCAAGTCGAGCTTGTCCGTTAAATCATCGACAGTGGCTACAAAGTGGGTGGTGGGTGGGCATTGAATTTCTTCGTCGTCCGCATCCCAACCTTCCCGGCGTAGTCCGCCAGGGCTCTCTGATAAAGAGAGAGACTTTAGTGAATTCAGGATGTCGCCAAAAGGCGAAAGTCTTTGAAGATGTCCGCGGCAGTGAACTCCATGACAGCGCCCAATCGGATTCGATTGGCTGGGCGCGGGGTTCGGAGTCCGGAGAGGAGTCCGCCACCATGGAGTCACGGGATTCGCAGCGACAGGATGGTGTTCGGCTCAATCGCCAGAGAGATCGTAGCCTCGAGGCGGTGTCCAGCCACTCGCCCTCGATCGGCGGAGTCGGCCCGAGCTAAGGGTCGGAGCGGACGCTGCGCGCCTCCGTGGCACTGCTCGGCGGCAGAGCTAGATCGTGCCCTATCGAGACAAAGGCGCACGCTTGGTCGTGGCTCGAATCCGTCGAAGATCAAGTCTCCGCGGATGTCGGCCGTGTATTTCAAACTCCCAAATCTGACTCGATGGCGATGGCGTAGCTTCGATCTGCTCCAGATGGCCAAGTGAATTGGCCCGCAGTGCAAAGCCGCCGAATACGAAGATCTGTCCGGGGAGAAAAGTCTCACCCTGGACCGCGTCGTTGTTGATGATCGAAGAAGCCATCGGGCCTAAGGATGACGACACAGAGGAACCCAGGTTCGGGCCCTCTCGATGGAGGTAAAACCCTACTCCTGCTTGATTAATATTGATGATATGGGCAATACAAGAGTGGATCTACCACGAGATCAGAGAGGCTAAACCCTAGCAGCTAGCCTATGGTATGATTGTTGTTCGTCCTACGGACTAAAACCCTCCGGTTTATATAGACACCGGATAGGGTTAGGGTTACACGGAGTCAGTTACAATGGTAGGAGATCTACATATCCGTATCGCCAAGCTTGCCTTCCACGCCAAGGAAAGTCCCATCCGGACACGGGATGAAGTCCTCAATCTTGTATCTTCATAGTCCAGGAGTCCGGCCAACGGTGATAGTTCGGCTATCCGGACACCCCCTAATCCAGGACTCCCTCACTCATAGACCCTGAACTTGTCAAAGTTAAAACGACTATTGGTTAAAGTTTGAGGTCCATCTTAAAAGGCTTTGTGAAATGGTTTAACTCAGTGGCCTGGCAGCCCATGAAAAGCCTCGATTTGGGGCCTGGCAGCCCGTGAAAAGCCTCGCATGTTCCTTTTGTTCTTTTATTTGCCAAGTTATTTTTCCTTGGATGAGATTTATAATATTTTTTGATAAACCGGCATTTATTGACCCGGCTTGGCTTTCAACTACAAAGTTGTCAGTACATGATCAAGTATAATCCGGTGATTATTAACCCGGTCTGGCTTCGACTATAAGTCGCCGGGGTTAAATATGGATAATCCGGTGTTTATCACAACCCGGTACAGTTTTATCATAAACCGGCAAAACATGGAAGGAGTTATCAGTACTCAAGATTGGGGTTATCACCCTTACTTCAAAAAGTTGGTAAACCAACGACATGATTCAGTGTCACATGTATCATTATTTTCATATTTGCTTATCTTTTTACAGCCTTGGTTATAAAACCTGGCTATATATCTGGGCATCATGACCCGTCCGGTGGTAAACCGCCAGGACACTTTCAACTTCTTGTATGCAGGAACAGCTTCAATAAATCGCTATGGATTATGAACATCATATATATTAAACATGGCGGATTAACAGTGCCAGACAAAATAAATATGCACAATGGCATAGCAGACAAAGTGTTTGAACTAGCCTATTACAAGGCGCTTTAATGCCCAAAAGGATAATTGTTCTCAGTAAGTATTGTAGTACGCAGAAGGCTAAACCGGCCTCCGAATCATGACTCGTCACCAGGCTGACTTGACGGCTGCGGGTCATCTTGCGCCGGTTCATCCTCCTCATCTCTACCCAGTGGCTGGAAATCAATAGTTGCCCAATCGATCCAAGTTAGGGCTTGGAATACAGCTACGTCGCTTATAAGGGTGGACGGTTCAATGTCAGGGGCATAGGTGTGCTTACGGATTGGCGGGATGAGATTTTGAGCCTCAGGAGTTGGTGCAGCAACCCGTTTGTTGTTGACGTCATAACTCGCCTGATAGTATGAAAGGTCAGCTTCTTCAGCTAATTGGCAAGCCAGCGGACGCATCTCCCTGGTTATGACTCGGAGGGCATCATTGTCAAAATCTGATCCGTCCTCCCTTAAGCTCGGATAGCCTTTACCCACATCCACCGGATCAAGATCAGGCACTCATGCTTTAGACTGGCTCAGCGCGGTCAGAGCACCTGCCCTTGCAACGATCTTTTTAATTCTTCAACTCGGGTAGGTAGCATTCAAAACCTTTCTAAAGTTTCTTTGATTAAGGTTGGGGGCGGCTTGTTATTAGAAGCAGTGCATATGACCCATTGTGCGCCGGTATATAACTGCTCTATAAGAGTATAGGCAGCCTCCAGCTTCTTCTGTATATCAGAGCCCAGATGACTAATGCGAGTTCCTGCATCATTGCGAACATCAGTAAACCGGCAATGTATGGGATGAAATGTTGAAAACTTAACGCAAGGATACTTACCAAACACAGCAGCAGTCATGGCATGTATTTGCCGCTTCACACTAGTCAACTCGTCTACCACCAGTTTAAGAGCTGCTTCTGCGTCCTCGGCTCTTTTTTGCAATGCGGATTTTTCTATGTCCCAATCTGCCCGCTCCTTGTTGAAACCCTCCTTCAGTTTTTCCATGGTTGCTAAGGCACTGGTCAGCTCATCTTTGGCTTTGGAGGTTTCTACTTGCTGGGACTTGATGTTTTCTTGCAGATAAGCAGTTTGAGTTTCCTTTTTGCTCAGCTCGGCCTATCAGAGACAGACATATCATGAGTTGGCAGTACATATTTGAAGTACCAAGCACATAACAATTGGTGCACCTGATACTTGGAGGCTAATGCCTATTTGCTCGTTATCAGACATTTCTACAAGTCCCAAGCGCAATACAAGTATTACTCTTGGCACTTGGGGGCTAATGTATGTTTGCTCAAACTAACATTATGGGTATTCTTCTAAAGTCTCGGTTCATCTTCATAAGTTAAACCGGCCCTTGGGGACTACACCGGCGAAAGTTACAATATTACAATTCTAAAAGTACCGGTTCATCTTAAAAAGATAACCCGGCCCTTGGAGGCTAAGCATGCAAAGTTGAGATATTACAAAGTCCCAGTTTAGATGGATATCATAAACCGGCACTTGGGGGCTACTGGAGTTAATATTTGGAATTGGACACAAGAGAGAAGCAATTATGCAGTTACCTCATATCGCTCCTTCATCAGATTCACTAAACCGGCTTCGAAGTAAAAAACCAGAATGGATGTCTTGGGCGTTGAGGTGGGCATAGGTTGACAAATCTGTGTTCCATTTGCCTTTGCCCATAGCAGAAAGCTCGTCCTTGGCACTATGCTTCGATAAAGCAACAGAATTGCCAGGAGCGGTGTGGCCGAGGCCAGTAATCATAATGTCATCCTCATTGTCACCAGCAGCCTTCACTAGAGTTGACGGTTTATCAGCAGCCTTAGCTGGACTTGCCGGTTTACCAGTGTCTCAGACCGGGCTTGTCGGTTTATCGGACTGGCCTGTTGGGGCAACCTCTACTTGTTCAACAACAAAGTCATAATCTTGTGGTGGCGGATCATCAAGCATAGCGTCAGCATTTGTCTCTACCGGATCTAGAGTTTTTTTCCGGTTCAATAATGATATTGTCATCAGACGGTTTATTTAGCCGAGCCTTCTTGCTGGGTCTAGGCTTGGCACTGAGAAGAACAAACATAAAGGTCAATACATCAGGTGAACATAAGGTATTAAGGGTAAATTTAAAGCATAACTCACCCAGGAACTGTCTTGAAGGTTCGAAGTTGTGTGGCCGTGGACTCGCCAGAGGATGAGTGAGGTGTTCCCTGATGATTCAAATCAAACGGATTAAGAGGTTGTCTGAAACAACCCGCCTTGGGGTAAGAAGTATCAGGAATATAAGAGACCTCTGATCGACGTTTCCGGACCGTAGTGTTCGGTAAACCGACGGAGGTAACTACCTGGCCGCTGTGCCGGGTTGTGCGGCGAGATTCGTGTTGCTGCGTCTTCAAAAGAAAGTTTGGGTCCAAGTGAGCTACGGGGTGAGAAAATTTTACTTTCCGGTTTGCTTGACGGATTTTCTGTGTTGGCAGAGGATTTGAACCGGAAGAAAAGATAATTACCTCTACATCATCAGCTTGGCTGCCTTCAGCGTGGTCCTGATAATAGTCATTGTCAATGAGGTGTATGAAAAAAGAACCAAGGGAGTCAAGTTCTACCTCTGAGTCCGGATTATCCAGGTCAGCATCAGCATTTGGTTCAGAAGACTAGGTGGTCCGCTTCTTGGCAGGTTTTTTAGTAATCTTGGTCTTGGGGCGAGGTGTCTTGGCCGGTTTATCTTGGGGCTTCTTCTTCCAGAACGGATCATCACCCTATCAAAGATGGACAAAATTTTGAGAGAGTATTTAAAAGGATTAAACTAAAAACAAAAGTAATATGATTCTTATGGCTGGCGGTTTGTTGGAAGTGCAGAAAGGACTTAATCCAGTCTGGCTACAGACAACCTCCGGTTCATTCAGTATTTTCTTGACAGACTCAGTAACTTCAGCTTCTGTTAACTGTATGTCAACATGTCGTTGAGGATCTTTCAAACTCCCTGTGTATTCACACATTAAACCAGGGCGCCGGCTTAAAGGCAGAATGCTCCAGGATATCTAGCAGCGAACAAAGTCAACACCTGTTAAACCGTTTGCCATAAAGGCTCTGAGTTTTGAGAGTTGTGGTGCATAGTTGGACCGTTTCTTTGCGATCGACCTCGAGGAACGGGTGAGTGTTGGTAAGCCGGTGAGGACGATAACCCGGCAGAGGATTTTCATCAGTTGGAGATGTATCCCGGCAATAAAACCAAGTCTGATTCCAGTCCTTGGGGTGACTATGAAGCTTGGCGTGAGGGAAGCTGACATCTTTCCTCTTTTGAATAGCCATTCCACCAAGTTCAGTGTTGGGTCCCTCTGTAAACTCTGTACGACGGTTCAAATAGAAGAAATCCCTAAACAAATCAACTGTGGGTTCCTCTTGAATATAAGCCTCGCAAAATACTTGGAAATTGCAAATATTGGACACAGAGTTTGGTCCAATGTCCTGAGGATGGAGTTGGAAACTAGCAAGTACATCTCAGAGAATTTTTGATCCGAGAGGGCTAAATCCTCGACCCAGGTGGTCAACAAATACAACTACTTCTCCATCTTTTGGCTTAGGAGGATTTTCTGGACCGGGGACCCTCCAGTGGATGACTTCTTTCTAGTTGCGCTTCCGTAACCCGGGAAGGGACCCAATTACAAGCATGAAATTGTTTGGCCATTTCAATGAAAAGGTGGAAAAAATCAATACCGGTTTAAAATTTATGATGAACAAGCATAAAGCGACGCAAGATCAAAGCAGAAACAGAGGTATACACACTTTGTTAAACCGGAGTCTGACATTGGAGGAGTTACAAACATAACAAATTGGCGGTTTAAGAGGGGACTAATGGTACCTGCCGGATTATCATTTTCTAAAAAGTTAAACCGCCTACAATGGTATGGAAGGTACATATCTAAAATGTCTAAGTGAGGGAAAAACAAGTTTCACAGATTGATTTGGTAATTTCAGATCTGCAGCATATTAGTAAATCACAATATATTCAGGATTAAATTTCTGGTACTTAAGCAGTCGAAAGATCCAGATGGGATTTTCTACTGTAAGGTGATGCACTAATGGGAAGACTACGGATACCACTAGACAGAGGAAAAGTGATAAGGTTTGAATCTCATAGCCATGGCATAGTGATGAACAGGGAAGAACAGTTTCGAGTTTTTGATGAACACCGAAACCCTAATGGTGGATCTAGAGCAAGAAAAGGGAAACTTCCCGATGCTGATGGAACAACGGAGGAGCGCCGCGTTTCAAAATGCGTTCAGGTTGATGCAGCGGCCGGAGATGAGGTCGAGGGCGGAGCTTGACGACGGCGGCCGCGCGTGAGGGTCAGGTCGGCGCAAGGAGGAAGAAGAAGCAAAGAGGCACAGGGGGGGAATGAAAAGGACCCCCCGGTCTTATTTATTAGGCGAAGGGATAAGTGACAGGCGCGAAAATCGAGGAGCCCAAAGGTTGGATATGTGACAAAGCTGTCGCCTCGGTTGTCGGAGGCTCATTAATGAAGGGGAGACATATACAATTCTTAATAACAGATGACATCACGATGGTTTATTATGATTTTTGAAGATGACGTCATGGCGGTTTACAAGATTTACGTGAAGGTGTTGAATGTGGAATTTTTCTAAGTGTTGAAGATTGACATGAACAGGTTCAAATCAATTTGGGGCCTAATGTTGGGGATATTACTACTGGGTATAAACTGGCTAAGAGAGGTCGGGTTATCCCAATAATGAGTTATTTATATTTGAAGCCTGAGGGAGTCCCGGATTAGGGGGTTTCCGGATAGCCGAACTATCACCGTTGGCCAGACTCCTGGACTATGAAGATACAAGATTGAAGACTTCGTCCCGTGTCCGGATGGGACTTTCCTTGGCGTGGAAGGCAAGCTTGGCGACACGGATATGTAGATCTCCTACCATTGTAACCGACTACTGTGTAACCCTAACCTATCCGGTGTCTATATAAACCGGAGGGTTTTAGTCCGTGGGGACTAACAACAATCATACCATAGGCTAGCTTCTAGGGTTTAGCCTCCTTGATCTCGTGGTAGATCTACTCTTGTACAACCCATATCATCAATATTAATCAAGCAGGAGTAGGGTATTACCTCCATCGAGAGGGCCCGAACCTGGGTAAAAACATCGTGTCCCTTGTCTCCTGTTACCATCCGCCTAAGATGCATAGTTCGGGACCCCCTACCCGAGATCCTCCGGTTTTGACACCGACATTGGTTCTTACATTGAGAGTTCCTTTGTGCCGTCGCCATCAGGTAGGATGCCTCATCTCATCTTTAAAGACGATACTATCGCCAAAGAAGCCTTGGCCACTGGTCAGACTCTTCGGCTAGGTGGTTTTCTCATGACCGCTAGTTCGGCCACCGCGCCGACGATGTCCTCTTGAGTCATCGAAACCAATCTCCATGTTAATTCGGAACTTGCCGAACAGTTAGATCCGATCGAGCTCTCCTCCGTAAACGAGCTCTTGGATCGCATCGCCGCCCTGGGAGTCGCCACAGACTACAACCGGATCGGGCCTAAAACCGATCTGAGAGAGATCAACTCTCCCCAGGCTACCCATCATGTTGCTGTGATAGAGGAGCAATGCGGCGATTCTTCTTCTATCTTAAGGACTAGCTACGTCCGGATTCCCGATCCCTCCATGCTGGATTCCCGCAGAGGGACGGATGTCAATCAAGCCCTGAACTTAAAGTCAGGCAGCGGGTTGGATTCATTGGATAACACTCAAAAATCCAAACTTCCAAGTTCGGAAACTTCCCGGCCCCTGAGTCTTAAATTGGACGGGGTTCCAGATCCAGTTCCACCCGCCCACCCAAACATTAGCGATCTATCCCGAATTCGGCAAGAGCCCGCTGAAACAGTACATCATTACTAGGCCAGATTCCTCCTGGTTATGGACAGGATAAAGGACTGCCGAGAGGAGGACGCGATCCCAATTTTCTGCAAAAATTGCGCAGACAAGGGAATCCTAAACGCCATAAGTCATCGCGAAATTACACGCTTTGCCGACTTGGTGACCATAGTACAAAAGTACTGTGCGATGGAGAGCGCCTGGAAAACCGAAAGTAAATTTTGGGATAATCCGCCGAATACATCCCTAGTCCGAAATAAAAGGGTGCATCATTACCAAGCACCTGGGTTAAACACCAAAAACCAAAACCCCTAAAGGGTACGGAACCGTCTTTGGAGGGTTGGCTAAACGGACCTTGCAAAATTCACGATGCAGAGGGCGGCACTCCAACTCATAGCCTTCGAGCATGTTGGATACTACGGCAGGTGGCCAAAAGTGGCGAAGAGCTTCTAGCTTCGTAATCCCAGCCCAAAGAACACCAAGACGCGGTGTTAACAGTCTTCGAGACTTTCGCATCAAATAACATGCGAAAATGAACACTCTGCAACCTTGCCGAAGTCTACCAAGTAGCAACAATAAATCCATGGAGTGACACGGCTATTACCTTTAATGCCAGTCACGAACCTAAATTCCGAACAGCCCGAGCACCAGCCGCATTGGTCCTCGATCCGATAGTGGGCGGCTTTCGCCTTACTAAGGTACTCATGGATGGCGGCACGGACTAAACCTCATCTATGAGGAAACTCTCCGAAAAATGGAAATAGACTGGAACCGCATTGAGCGAAGCGCACAACCTTTAGAGGAATAATCCCTAGCCGGAAGCATGCTGCACAGGGAAAAATCACTGCTGGGCGATGTTATTTCGCCGGACAATTACAGGTCCGAGGAGGTCACATTTCAAGTAGCTCCGTTCAGCAGCGAATATCATGCTTTATTAGGACGAGAGGCATTCACAATTTTTAAAGCTATACCCCATTAGGAGTACATGAAGCTTAAAATGCCCGGACCAAACGGAATCATCACTCTCGCTAGTGATCCGAACATAGCACTCCGCGCCGAAAACAAGACAGCCGCACTAGCCCTCGAGGCATTATCCGAAGCCCTAGCGGCCGAGGAACTCACCGCGATGCGCTCCACGGTGAACAGGGACGATGTGATACTTGATAAAGATCCAAGTCCACCTCTTTTAAACCAGCGGATGAAATAGTCAAATTCCAAGTCCACCCAACGGACCTCGCAAAGAAGGCCTCCATTGGGGCACAATTAAACCCTGATGTAGACGCCAAGACTACAAGAATTTCTACGAGAAAACTGGGACATCTTTGCTCGGCACCCTTCAGACATGCCAGAATCCCATCGTCACTGGCCGAGCACAGCCTAAATATCCTAAAAGGATTCAAGCGATCAAACAGGCTCTTCGGTGCTTTTACGAACCCAAGAGGCAGGCCATGGGAGAGGAGCTAGCCAAACTTTTGGAAGCCGGATTCATTAGAGATATAAAACATCGGGGCTAGCAAACCTGGTGATGGTACCAAAGAAGGATAAATCCTGGCGCCTATGTGTTGATTTTAAAGACCTTAATAAGGCTTGCCCAAAGGATCCCTTCCCCCTCCCTCGAATTGATCAATTTATCGACGCTACAGCAGGACACGACTCATTGTGCTTCCTCGACGTGTACTCCGGCTACCACCAAATCAAGATGGCGGAGCTGCACCAAGCTGCAACAGCATTCATCACTCCATACGGCCCGCTCGCTTCAACACAATGCCCTTCGGGCTCAAAAACGCCGGCGCAACATATCAGCGCATGATTCAGACATGTCTGGCAAACCAGATCGGCAAAATAGTGGAAGCATATGTAGATGACGTGGTCGTCAAAACCAAGCATGTCAAAACTCTAGTAGACGACTTGAGGCTCACATTCGACAATCTTCGAAAATATGACATCAAGCTCAATTCGGAAAAATGCTTCTTCGGCGTTCCAGCCGGAAAGCTCCTCGGCTTCATTGTGTCCGATAGAGGAATTGAAGCAAACCCAGCCAAGATCCGAGCTCTGTCACAATTGGATATTCCAAAAGACCTTAAACAAATACAAAAATTGACGGGATGCGTAGCGACTCTAAGCCGCTTTATTTCCCGTTTGGGAGAAAAGGCGTTACCCCTTTACCGCCTCCTCCGCCAAGACCGAACACTTTGAGTGGGCGGATGCATGAATAAAAGCCATATTGGCAACAAATCCGGTCTGGCCGCGCCCAACATGGGCAAACCAATGCTATTATATATTGCCGCAACACATCAAGTTGTCGGTAGCGGTGCTCGTTGTCGAACGAAAGCGGACGGACACGGTTCCCTCTTCAAAACCGGTTTATTATGTGTCCACTTGTCCTCCTCCATGCAAGTCCCGGTACCCACATTATCAAAAGATAGCATACGCGGTGTTCATGGCATCCCGGAAGCTGCGACACTACTTTCAAGAGTGTTCGATAACGGTAGCCTCCGAAGTACCTATTAATGACATTATAAACAACCGCGACGCGACGGGCCGGATTGCTAAATGGGCCATAGATCTCCTTCCATTCGACATAACCTACAAGCCACGACGAGCTATCAAGTCGCAGGTTTTAGCCGACTTCCTGGCCGAATGGACCGGCGAACTCCCTAAAGAGTGCGGCGCATACTCCAATTGGATCATGCACTTTGACGGCTCCAAAATGTTGGCGGCCTGGGGCTGGCGTCGTCTTGACGTCTCCCCAACCGGGACACAGTCCAATACGCCCTTCGAGATAATGTATACGGACTCCAACAACGCGGCGAATACGAGGCCCTTCGCACGGCCTCCGGATGGCGATCTCCATGGGCATTAAACGCCTAGAGGTGCGCGATTCGAACCTCGCGATATCTCAAATAAACGGAGACTTTGATGCCAAAGATCCGAAAATGGCAGCATACCGCAATGCGGTCCTAAAATGTCAAGACCGCAGTTGAAGGTCTCGACTTTCATCATATAGCACTTGATAACAACCAGGCGGCGTACATATTGGCACGCATCGGTGCAAAACTCGATGCCTTCCAGCCCAACATCTTCCAGGAACAGCTATTCAAGCCATCTGTACTATGGGAAGGGAGTCCGGAAATAACAATCCGGACCCAACCAAGATCGCCAGACGCCGAACACTCGACACGGTCGAGGCTCTGCCCCCGAGATAACACCCTCTGCTCATGAAATAATGGCGGTTATCGCCCCGTGGACGGAATCATTCCTAGCCTACTTAACTAGGCAGGAACTCCCCGAAGACCAAAATGAGGCTCGCTGCATAGTACGACGTTCTAAAGCCTATAAAGTCCACGAGGGAGAGCTTTATAAGAAAAGCACTACCGGAGTCCTTCAAAGGTGTATCTCCGAAGAGGAAGGGCGAAACCTCTGGCTGAAATTCATGCCGGACTGGGTGGGCACCACGCCGCAGCCCGGGCCCTTGTAGGCAAGGCCTTCCAGACAGGATTTTATTGGCCGACGGCCGGCAGATCATGAGGACTTAGTCCAACGATGCGTTGGTTGCCAGCTGTTTGCTAACCAAAGCCACATGCCACCCACCACCCTCAAAACTATACCCATCACCTGGCCGTTCGTGGTCTGGGGGCTTGACATGGTTGGTCCCCTTAAGGGAGGAACCCACAAGCAAAAATACTTATTGGTCATGGTGGATAAATTCACCAAATGGATAGAGGCCAAGCCTGTTAAAACGGCCGAATCCGGACCGGTGATAGACTTCATATCAGGGGTAGTGCAATCGTTATGGTGTCCCCATAGTATCATCATCGATAACGGCACCAACTTCACGGCCGATGAGGTCAAATTATGGTGCAAAAACATGGGCATCAAGCTCGATTACACCTCAGTCTATCACCCTCAAACCAACGGTCTAGTCGAGCGAGCAAACGGTCTAATCATGAGCGGCATTAAACCCAGACTAGTGCGGTCCCTCAAGGAATCTAACACGCCTTTGGGTTGAGGAGCTCGACTCCGACTGGGGCTGCGGACCACGCCGAATCGTACTACCGGATTCACACCATTTTTATGGTGCACGGTGCAGGCAGTCCCGCCTGCGACATAATTCATGACTCACCTCGCGTGCGCGAGGTATGAAGAAAGAGAAGCCGAGCTCGATCGGCAGGACAGTTTGGACGCATTGGAGGAGGAGCGCGACGTGGCAAAAGCTCGTTCCGCATTCTATCAACACCAGGCTCGAAGATATCAAAGCGAGGAAATGCGGGCCAAAGCTTATAACGTTGGCGAACTAGTTCTACGCCTGCCGGACAAGAAAAAGGACAAACTCAAGCCCAAATGGGAAGGTTCCTTCATCATCGACCAGGTCCTGACCGGCGGAGCATACCGTCTGCGAAACGCATCGGATAACCGACTCGAGCCGAACCCATGGAACGCAGCCCGTCTACGAAGATTCTACGCCTAAGCGCCGGACTCCAAGTTCGTTTCCTTCCTCCGTCCACATTTTCTATTTTTGCTGTCTTTTATTTCTCTCCTTCCCCCTCCTTCTTCCTGAAGCCTTTAGAGGCTTGTTTGCGCTTTGTTCGCACATATTTGTGCTATTTGACGCGCTCATTATACCGGGGCTTCTTTACGGAAGCTTATTTTATACGGGCTTCATGCCCAACACATGCGTCAAACTTCCGCATGTACCTTTTATTCACCATTATATGCATCGATATGACTTAAGTTTTGGCCAAGCTGGGTTGCCTGGCTCATGTGCTTACCCCTACGTTCCCGATTGTTCGGCTAGGTGGTAAAGGGAGCACCTCTGCGATTATTCTTGCGGGTCAGCCGGATGTGTACCTCGATCGGGTGAAGCCGAAAGCTAGCGTACTTAAGGGAATATTCGGTCGGTGAACTGAAAGATGATTTTTAACTATTTATCCATCTGCCCCCAGATGATTTTCTGCTTTCATAGCAGCTTTGACATGCACTTTAGGGCGTGCATCCCAGCGAAAGGAACCCTTAACGGAACTATTCTCCCTGGAAGATGTTTCTTACTACCCATGTAATATAACATAACTAGTTGGGCACTTATGCGATACAGCAATCATGACCCCTACGCCTTGTCTCCATGCATACCCCGGTTCTTATATAACCACGAAGGTATTCGGACACACTCTGGACTATTGGGTCCTGAGGTCGAAGCGAAAAGGTCCGCTATGACAAACGCTCTACAATCCAGCTAGAAGACATTTTTTCATGTCATATTTTTACATAGTCAACTCGACTCATTGTATTCCTCCTCAATGCCATCTAATAGGCTATCTAATTTACAATCTTCTTTGGGAATACTTGGCGGCCAATTCTACTTGGCCGTACACTAAGCTTTCTGAGGATCTCCATCCCATCAGGCCCCAGAGGTCCGACCTCGGCCATGTGGTTTGGGTCACCTTCGTGTAGCGTCTTTACCATGGCCCAGCCTCCTGGCGCCTTTGACGGCAGCCGATATCTTCCATAGTAGGAACGCCGCCCGTGCTCCTTGAAGCCGCTCTGCCAGCTCCCCAATGCCTTCGGGCAGGGAGATAGATGGCCACAAGGCCTGGCCGACGCCTTTCATGACCTGCCGGACTCGTTCGTGCAGCTGACGCAATTCGGGAAGAAGATCACCTGAAGAACCGGGCATCTCCTCCTCAGGACGACCTGTGAGCGAACCTACATACATGTTTATGTTAGTCGCCTTCCTCGCCGAACTCTTTCAAAGTTCGCTCAAGCACTAACTGAAAATGCCGCGGCAAAGCCGCCGATTCTCCTTACGGAGTCGGACAACCGGGCACGAACATCCTTTAGTTCCTCACCCAGTTTGGTTTTGGCATCTTGGAGGTTATTTTTCTCCTGCCGCACCCTCGTAAGCACACTCTCGCCGGCCTTTAGCTGGCGCAAGAGCTGTTGCTTGTCCGGATCTAGTTCGGCGCCATCTGCAATATTTTGTCGATTTACACACCGCCGCACTTCATAAACTATTTATCTTTTGAAGCGTATATTACAGAGGGGTCTCTGTGGCTCCTCAGATGGCGGCTAGTGCTTGGCCTCAAGTTGGGCCTTGCACTCTTCAAGCTCTGGGACAGTCGGGTACTCTTTTTTGTAAGATCATGCATAACAAATGATCCTTAAATCAGTTATTCTAACTATTTTAAGTCTCGAGACTCTTGGCATATATAATCATCAAATTTTCTTACCCGTATGTCCTTTACATACTGCTCCGTGGCTCTGGCTAGACCATCTTGAGCGGCACGGAGGTGCGCATCTCCTGAATTGAAGGCATTCAAGGCCTCTTGGGAGAAACATGCGTCACGAAGAACTGTCCGGCGGCGCCTGTGATTAAGGGCGCTCTCCACCTCGGAGTTGGTGGCGGACAATCTATCGGCATCCTCTATCAGAGGAGCATCCGACGTACGCCTAGTGTTCGCCTCCGCTTCTGGACCCGGCTTTGGAGCCTGGCCGGCGGAGGTTCGATTGGCAATCTCTCTGGACTCAGTCCGGCGAGCGCCCTTTCTTGAAAAGAGCGTCATCGTTAGTATGCCTTCCAGGAATCAATCCTAGGAACATGGTGACACGCCATATCGTTGCGGCGGAGTTTCGATCCGGACCGCACTCCTTTTTAACTGCTTGGGGCCGTCGCCCTTGTTGGCGGCCGCGGCTCGGCTTCTGCCTCGAAGGTACCCCTGCGAAACACCATTGGTATATGGTGATCAAGAAATAAGCACGGATGGGTCATTATCAGAATATTGGGACCTTGGTCTCGCCATTACTGAGGCTGGAAGTATTCCGGGGTAATCGGTCGTAATGGCAACCAAAGCATTCTCGATGCTAAGTTGGTGGAATACCCCGTCGATCAACTCCACCTTTATATCTGGATCCTCTTCGGAGGTCGGATCGAGGGACCGTTCTGGATCCTCGGGTTATGGGGGCGGGCTGTGTATCTTCTCCACAGTCCGGCGCAGTTCCTGCGCAGAAACCATGAAATGAGATATTTAACCACGGGAACATGGATCGGACAGGCCACAAAGATGTTTGCTTACCCAGCTTCAAGGATTATTCAAAGAAAACTCCTTCAGTGGATTGACGCGGAAGAAATCCTCCTCCTCCCCTTTATACATGGCAGACAAGATCTTCACTAGTTCGGTGACCGATCCCGGCCCTTGCGGCCATGGCGGGTGGCATCGTCCTCCCGTTGAAGTCCCACAAGGGGAGGCCCCAATATTGGACCGGCTGCACACCCCTCATAATGCAGATTGCCATCACACCAATCATGGACAATCCGGCATGAGCCAGTAATCTTATTCGACTCATCAAGTAGAGGACATCCCGGTCATTTTCCCTCCGGGGCTCTGAGGCGCCCGGCTTAGGCGCTTCTTCTGAGGAGCATTGCTAAACTCCGGAAGGCCGATCCGTACAGGATCCGGCAGCGGGACGTCCTCCATGTAAAACCATTCCGAAGCCCAGTCTTCGGACGCCTTCTTCGGGGTTCTGGATAGGTATCTGGTCCCGGCGATGCGCCATAGCTCGGCTCCGCCCACTTGATATATTGACCCCTCATAAGAGCGGGGTACTAGGCAGAATAATCTCTTCCACAGCCCGAAGTGAGCCTCGTCGCCCAAGAACAGTTCGCAAAGGGCCACGAAGCCCGCGATGTGCAAGATGGAGGTAGGAGTAAGGTGGTGCAACTGGAGGCCGTAGAACTCCAAGAGCCACCGGAGAAACGGATGGATTGGAAATCTGAGTCCTCTTACTAGATAAGAGATGAAGCATACCCGCTCTCCTTTAGAGGGATTGGGGACACTCTCCGCTTGCTTTTCGCCCTTGTAGGTGGCAAGTCTGGCTCGAACCGGAACCATGAAGGCCGCGGGAAGAAATCCCTTGGTTTGGAGTATAACTAGCTCGCTATGCGGGACTGAGCATCTCTCCCAATTTCTGTGCTAAGGGCCGGAGCGCGAGAGGAGGAGCCGTCGATCGTCCATGATGGAATGGGTTTTGGTCGAGGCGCCCGATGAAAGCTTCATGAAGAAGGGATGGTGTGACTCAGATCAAGATCCTCGCCCCTCTTATAGGCAGCTCATTTGCGCAGCTAGGGGGGTAAGTGTAAAAATACTCTGGCTTTTCGCGTTCATTCAAACACGTGGAAGATGGCCATTATTGGGCGTAGAAGCCAAGGAGCGCAGCATTTATCAGAAGTCGGACACTATTTGACAAGTATATGGAATTTGGAGAAGAACCCGCCTCGCAATGTCAAGACAATCAACGCTACGGACTCATCGTCATTGAAGCCTGGTTCGGGGCTCTTGAGGAGTCCGGATTAAGGGGTGTCCGGATAGCGAACTATCACCATTGGCGGACTCTGGACTATGAAGATACAAGATTGAAGACTGCGTCCCGTGTCCGGATGGGACTTTCCTTGGCGTGGAAGGCAAGCTTGGTGATACGGATATGTAGATCTCCTACCATTGTAACCGACTCTGTGTAACCCTAACCTATCTGGTGTCTATATAAACCAGAGGGTTTTAGTCCGTAGGGATCTAACAACAATCATACCATAGGCTAGCTTCTAGGGTTTAGCCTCCTTGATCTCGTGGTAGATCTACTCTTGTACTACCCATATCATCAATATTAATCAAGCAGGAGTAGGGTATTACCTCCATCGAGAGGGCCCGAACCTGGGTAAAAACATCGTGTCCCTTGTCTCCTGTTACCATCCGCCTAAGACGCACAGTTCGGGACCCCCTACCCGAGATCCGCCGGTTTTGACACCGACAAAGCCCATGAAGACAAGGAGTGTGGCGCTTTACGAAGTCTCAGGGCCCAAAGGCGAATTAGGGCCTGTAGACATAAACCGCCATATCATGTTTAACTTGTATTGTACAATAAGAAAGAGTAGAGACCGAGCTGGACACGTTTATGAGCCAGCCTCGGATTCTATAAACCGCCGGGCGTCAACCTGTGTATATAAAGGGACGACCCGGCGGAGGTTTAGGGACAACAAACAATAACTCGAGAGCCAGGCATAGCGGATTCGCTCCCTGGTCATCGAAACCCTAGCAATTCCACAACAACTCGATTAGGCCTTTACCTTCATCGCAAGGGGCCGAACCAGTATAAACTCCCTGCGCCCTTTGTCCGCTTTAACCCCTTTAAACTAACCTGTCGTGATGGCTCCACGACTAAGTCCTTTCACTAGGACATCTGTCGTGACAAAACCACGACAGCTGGCCTGGCAGATATCCAAAGTTGTAACTGGGGTCATACTGAGATGCAACGGCTATTGCCTGATGAGCTGCAGCTTGGAGGCGAGCTGCCTCCGTCCTCCTCTCATACTCGTTCGCCTCCTCCCTGGTTATAACATATCTCCCTTTTTCCTGAAAGTCAAAGAAAGTACGAGCAGGGCGAGCAACATGGACAGTGCGATGTCTGTCAAAGATTAGTCGGTACTGGAGGGACTGCTCATTCCTCTCAACAAACTGATGGCGAACCATAGCATTATAATCTAAATAAGCAGGAGGAAATTCCATATCATTTTCATGTATGGGTATCTCAAGATAATTAGCTACACGGGTTGCATAAATTCCACCAAACAAATCTCCACTAATACTGTTATGATGCAACCTTCGTGCAATAATAGCCCCCAAGTTGTATTGTTTATCGCCTAATATAGCACTCTTGAGAACACTAAGATCAGGGACACACATGTGACATGCCTCATCCTTATCGTTAATGCATCTACCAATAAAGAGAGCAAAATAATGTATGGCAGGAAAGTGAATGCTCCCTATGGTAGCTTGCGTGATTTCTCTGGATTCCTCCATAGTGGTACTAGCAAGAAAATCTTTAAATTCAGATTTGCGAGGTTCACTAACATTGCCCCACTGCGGGAGTTTACAAGCAGTATTAAAGTCTTCTATAAGTCCATGGTATAAGATTTATCATAAAGATCAAATAGAGCAGTGTGAGAATTGCGTGCGGATGTAAATTTAAACCTTCTCACGAAGGAATCAGTTAGGTAGTAATATTGCGGGCACTTATCTGACACGAAGCCCTCAAGTTCAGCATTATGCACATACGCGTCAAATTCCTCCTTAATTCCTGCTTGGACCATAAATCTTCTGACGACCACTCACAAGGCCGCACTTGAGCTTCCCTCGATAGTTCATAGTCCGGCTCTGATACGTCTCCAACGTATCTATAATTTTTGATTGTTCCATGCTATTATATTATCTGTTTCGGATGTTTAATGGGCTTTATTATACACTTTTATATTATTTTTTGGACTAACCTATTAACCCAAGGCCAAGTGCAAATTGCTGTTTTTTTGCCTATTTCAGTGTTTGGCAGAAAAGGAATATCAAACGGAATTCAAATAGAATGAAACCTTCGGGAGCGTTGATACGTCTCCGTCGTTTCTACTTTTCCAAACACTTTTGCCCTTGTTTTGGACTCTAACTTGTATGATTGGAATGGAACTAACCCAAACTGACGCTGTTTTCAGCAGAATTGCCATGGTGTTGTTTTATGTGCAGAAAACAAAAGTTCTCGGAATGACCTGAAACTCCACGGAATATCTTAGAATAAATAGCAAAAAATCCTCGCCAAAGATGAAGACCAGGGGGCCCACACCCTGTCCACGAGGGTGCCCCCCCCCCTCCTGGGCGCGCCCCCTACCTCGTGGGCCCCTTGGAGACCCTCCGACGCCAACTCCAACTCCATATATTGGCTTTCGGGGAGAAAAAAATCAGAGAGAAAGTTTCATCGCATTTTACGATACGGACCGCCGCCAAGCCCTAATCTCTCTTGGGAGGGCTGATCTGGAGTCCGTTCGGGGCTCTGGAGATGGGGATTCGTCGCCGTCGTCATCATCAACCATCCTCCATCACCAATTTCATGATGCTCACCGCCGTGCGTGAGTAATTCCAGGCTTGCTGGACGGTGATGGGTTGGATGAGATTTATCATGTAATCGAGTTAGTTTTGTTAGGGTTTGATCCCTAGTATCCACTATGTTCTGAGATTGATGTTGCTATGACTTTGCTATGCTTAATGCTTTTCACTAGGGCCCGAGTGCCATGATTTCAGATCTGAACCTATTATGTTTTCATGAATGTATGTGTGTTCTTGATCCTATCTTGCAAGTCTATAGTCACCTATTATGTGTTATGATCCGACAACCCCGAAGTGACAATAATCGGGATACTTCTCGGTGATGACCATAGTTTGAGGACTTCATGTATTCACTATGTGCTACTGCTGTGGTTCGGTTCTCTATTAAGAGGGGGCCTTCATATCCCTTAGTTTCCAATAGGACCTCACGCCACGGGAGGGTAGGACAAAAGATGTCATGCAAGTTATTTTCCATAAGCATGTATGACTATATACACATGCCTACATTACATTGATGAACTGGAGCTAGTTCTGTGTCACCCTATGTTATGACTGTTACATGACGAACCGCATCCGGCATAATTATCCATCACTGATTCGGTGCCTGCGAGCTTTCCATATACTGGTTTTCGCTTATTTACTTTTCCGTTGCTACTGTTATAATCACTACAAAAATACCAAAAACATTACTTTTGCCGTCTTTACTTTTGTTACCTTACCACCACTATCATATTACTTTGCTACTAAACACTTTGCTGCAGATATTAAGTTTCCAGGTGTGGTTGAATTGACAACTCAGCTGCTAATACTTGAGAATATTCTTTGGCTCCCCTTGTGTTGAATCAATAAATTTGGGTTGAATACTCTACCCTCAAAAACTATTGCGATCCCCTATACTTGTGGGTTATCAAGACCTTTTTCAAGGCGCTGTCGGGGAGCATAGCTCTATTCTTTGAGTCACTTGGGATTTATATCTGTTGGACACTATGAAGAACTTGAAAGACGCTAAGACAACAATTTATCCCTCAACTACGAGGGGAGGTAAGGAAGCGCCATCTAGCTCGCACTTGATTCACCTTACGTTATGAGTAAGCTAGCGACACCTAAACCTCGCTTACGCTATTCGTTCCGATATGTCTCATGTTATTGATGATGCCACTTCTGCTATGCATGACACTTATGATGAAACTACTTCTATGCTTGATACTACTGTGTCCCTTGGTGAATTTCTAGATGAACAAATTGCTAGGGTTGGAGAGAAAGAGATTATTGAACCTGTACGATGATGAAAGTGATGATGAAAATATGCCTGCTATTCCTGAGGGTTATCTTTTTGATGCTGAATCTTCTGCAGCTATTTTTGCTTGTAAGGATAGATATGAACTTAAGAATCTCTTAGAGATAGGATGAGACCCGACCTTGCTTTTGCTACTTCACCTATCTGTGTTCCTGATAAGGATTATTATGAATTCTCTGTTGATCCTGATATAATTACTCTGGTTGAATCTGATCCTTTTTATGGCTATGAATCTGAAACTGTTGTGGCACATCTTACTAACTAAATGATATAGCTGCCCTGTTTACTAATGATGAGAGATCGCGCTACTTATATATTCTCAAAATATTTTCGTTCTCATTAAAGGGTGATGCTAAGATATGGTTTAATTATCTTGATCCTGGTTGTGTGCGTAGTCCCTAGGATATGATTTATTACTTCTCTGTTAAATATTTCCCTGCTCATAAGAAACAAGTTGCTTTGAGGGAAATATACAACTTCGTGCAAATTGAAGAAGAGAGTCTCTCACAAGCTTGGGGGAGGCTTCTCAAGTTACTTAATGCTTTGCCTCGATCATCCTCTTAAGAAACCTGAAATACTTGATATCTTTTATAATGGACTAACCGATGCTTCTAGAGATTACCTGGATAGTTGTGTTGGTTCTCTTTTCAGGGAAAGAACACCGGATGAAGCTGAAATTCTATTGAATAATATGTTGACAAATGAAAATAATTGGGCACCTCCTGAGCCACCTCCTGAGCCAGCTCCAGAGCCAATTACTGAGCCTATTCCTAAACCAACTCCGAAGAAAAGAGGTGTTCTATTTCTCGATCTGAAGATATGCAAGAGGCAAAGAAATCTATGAAAGAAAAAGGTATTAAAGTTGAAGATGTTAAGAATTTACCTCCTATTGAAGAAATACATGGTCTTAATCTACACTTTGTTGAAGAAGTGTATGATCTCAATTCTTTATTCATCAAGAACCTCCCCGATCCCGATATCCCGACACGCTTAGTAAAGGTAAATTCTCTCTATAGATATGATAAAGCTGAAGTCCCTCCTACTAAAATTGCTAGTCAGTGCTTGGATGAGTTTGATAACTTTATGTTTAAGCAAGATGACTTTAATGCTTATTTTTGTAGACAATTAGAACAGAATACCTTTATGATTAAACGCTTGAGTGATTATATGGCTAATATTAGAGGTGAACTTAAACTTGTTAGCAAACATGCTTCTATGGTTACCACTCAAGTAGAACAAGTACTTAAAGCTCAGAAAGAAGTGCTTGATGAAATGAATAGTAAGAAAAATGATTATGCTGTTAGAGTGGCTACTAGAACTGGTAGAATGACTCAGGAACATTTGTATCCTGAAGGCCGCCCTAAGAGAATCGAGCAAGATTCTCAGAAAAATAATATTGATGTACCTAGTTCTTCTAAAAGAAAGAAAAAGAAAAATGATAGGACTTTGCAAACTTCTAGTGAACCTATTGCTGAACCACCTGATAATCCAAATGATATCTCTATTTACGATCTTTGAAACACAATCGGTAATGAACATGAACCTAGTGAAAATGTTAAGGATGATGTTCATGATGATGCTCAACCTAGTAATGATAATGATGTAAAAGTTGAACCTTTGTTGATCTTGATAACCCACAATCAAAGAATCAACGTTATGATAAAAGAGACTTTGTTGCTAGGAAACATGGTAAAGAAAGAGAACCATGGGTTCGAAACCCATGCCTTTTCCTCCTAAACCATCCAAGAAAAGGATGATGAGGATTTTGAGCGCTTGCTGAAATGATTAGACCTATCTTTTATGTATGCGATTAACTGATGTGCTCAAAACAAATCCTTATGCTAAGTATATGAAGGATATCATTACTAATAAAAGAAAGATACCGGAAGCTGAAAATTCCACCATGCTTGCTAATTATACTTTTAAGGGTGGAATACCAAAGAAACTTGGAGATCCAGGAGTACATACTATACCATGCTCCATTAAGAGAAATTATGTTAAAACTGCTTTATGTGATCTTGGAGCCGGTGTTAGTGTTATGCCTCTCTCTTTGTATCGTAGACTTGACTTGAATAAGTTGACACCTACTGAAATATCTTTGCAAATGGCTAATAAATCAACTGCTATACCTGTCGGTATTTGTGAGGATGTGCCTTTTGTGGTTGCAAACGTCACTATTTTAACGGACTTTGTTATTCTTGATATTCCCGAGGACGATAGTATGTCTATTATTCTTGGAAGACCTTTCCTTAATACTGCAGGGGCTGTTATTGATTGCAACAAAGGCAATGTCACTTTTCATGTTAATGGTAATGAGCATACGGTACACTTTCCGAGGAAACAACCTCAAGTTTATAGTATCAACTCTATTGGAAAAATTACATCGATTATATTTGGAGGTTTTGAATTTCCTCTCCCTACTGTCAAGAAGAAATATGATATACTTATTATTGGGGATGTCCATATCCTCGCTGAAGTTACATAGTGTTATTCGAAATTTCTCCGGTTCCATGTTAATCAGAATGAGTTTGTTAACAAGACTTGATCAACCTTGTTAGTGGATTCTTTTTTATGAGCATGAGATGGATGAAACTAGAAGCACAACCTTTTGTACCCTCTTTATATTTTCTGTTCTTTAGAAGAAATAAAGTAAAATAGTATTTTTCTATCTGTTTCCTGATTTATCCGTGCAATATAAAAATATCCCGAAAATAAAAGTCCTCAGAATGCCATGCCAATTTAATATGAATTTTTCGGGAATATTTGAGGATTTTTAGTGCAAAAATTACCGCGGGGGGAGCTGCCACCTGGCCATGAGGGTGGAGGGCGCGCCCTACCCCCCTGGGCGCGCCCCTTGCCTCGCGGGCCCACGGTGGCCCTCGTTCACTTATCCCTGCACCCATCTTCTTCCTTTGCCTCACACAAACCCGAAAAACCAACTCAAGCTCGTGTTCCAAATGCACTTTTGTCATGTGATTTTTGATCTCCTTGCTCAAAGCACCTCTCGCAAAACTGCTTGGGGAGATTGTTCCTTGGTATGTGACTCCTCCATTGGTCCAATTAGTTTTTGTTCTAGTGCTTTATTCATTGCAAATTTGTGCTGCATAGGTGACCATGTTCTTGAGCTTGCATGTCAAATTTATATGGTTCTAAGTAGTTCTAATGCTTGATATATGCTCTAGGCACTTGTATGAGTAGTTGCTATCAATCTTATTGAAGTTGGTTCACTTTTGTTTGAAGTTACTAAAAATTTCAGAATTATTTTTCAGAGAAAACAATATGGTTAGGAAGATGTTCCAAGGTGGTTCTTCAAGGAAGCAAGGTCCCAGGCTTGCAATGCGTGTTGCTGACGAGGAACCACCAAGAGACGCTCTTGTGAGGACCTGTGAATGGCCTTTGGAAAATTTTATGGATCAAGCGGGAATCAAAGAAGAATTTAGCGCATATTTGCGTAATGCCGGTCTTGAGGACTTTGAAGCTGACAAATGCCCCCAGTATCGTGATCTCATAAGTTCATTTGTGGGGAGGTTTGAGTTTTCATCTTCGCGTAATTCTCCTTTAGTCATGTTTGACTTTTATGACAAATCTTATACCATGGACTTAGAGGATTTCACTCTTGCATGCAAACTTCCATCTTGGGGTAGTATCAGGGATCCCCCTAAATCTGAATATAGAGACTTTCTTGCTAGAATAACTATGGGGGAATCTAGAGATATAACACAAGCCACTATAGGGAGCATTCACTTTCCTGCTATACATTATTTTGCTCTCTTCATAGGTAGATGCATAAATGCTAAGATGAAGCATGTCACATGTGTGCCCCTGATCTCAACATGCTCAGGAGTGCTGTGTTAGGGGACCAATCTTATCATATGGGAGCCATTGTAGCTCGTAGGTTGCATCTTAATAGACATAACGGAGATTTCTTTGGAGGAATTTATGCAACCCGCTTAGCTAATTTTCTTGAGATAGACATTCATGAGGGTGATATGGAGTTACCCTCTACTTATTTAGATTTTGATTCTATGGTTGCCCACCAGTTTGTTGAGAGGACTGAACCACCTCTCCAAAGATGTCGACTAATCTTTAACAAACGGCATGTTGTCCATGTTACTCTTCCTGCCTGCCTTTCTTTGATTTTCAGATTTAGAGGAAGACATATTATTACCAGAGAGGAGGCAGATGAGTACGAGGAGAGCGGAGGCGGCTCGACGCCACGTTGTACTGGGGAGGCGATAGCAGCTGCATCGCATGTCGACCTCAGCTACACCTACGGGTATCGGCCTGTGCTATCCCTAGCAATAGACCAACTTAGGCCAAAAGCCTAAGCTTGGGGGAGTACGTATTTCCCACCGACATTACATTTATGTTCACACACACTCATTGCTAGATGTCGGTGCTCATACTTTTTCACTGTAATATCCATGCTAGTTTATTTTCTTTTTCCTGCTTTCTTCTTGTGTGTTTAATAAACCTTAAGAGAAACAAAAAAAATTGGTAGTAGTTTATTTTTCCTACTGTAGTAGTAATAATTAAAAAAACCAAAAATATTTCCCGTTCTTCTTTTGCTTGTTGGGAGCTTTCCCATGTAAATAGTTTTTATTTCTTTTCTCTTCTTTGGGGGTCAGTAGGAGAAGACCATGATTAAATTGTTGAAGTGGCTCTTATATGCATCATTGTTGATTTAACCAAGAGCCCATATTGCCTTGTTTTCTCCTGTTTATTGAATGCTCGCATGATTCCAAATTAGTCCAATGCACATGCACTCTTATTATTATTCACACCTGCTCGGTCGTGCAAGTGAAAGGCAATTATGATGTTATATGTTGGACTTACTGAGATGGGAAAAGCTGGTATGAACTCGACCTCTTTTGTTTTTGTAAATATTATGAGTCCGTCGTTCTTGATTCAGCTTATTATGAATAAACATGTTTGCAATAACAATTAGAGATCATAGTTGCTTTGTGCCATGCTTGATTAGCTATGAGTTATAATGGTTTACCTTGCGTGCCAACATGCTATTGAAATGGTTGTGATGTAGTATGATGGGGTGGTATCCTCCTTTGAATGATTTAAGTGACTTGACTTGGCACATGTTCACGCATGTAGTTGAAACAAATCAACATAGCCTTCACGATATTTATGTTCATGGTGGATTATATCCTACTCATGCTTGTATTCAATGTTTATTAATTTTAATGCATGTTCATGACTGTTGTCGCTCTCTAGTTGGTCGCTTCCCGCCTTTCGCTAGCCTTCACTTGTACTAAGCGGGAATATCGCTTGTGCATCAAATCCCTTAAACCCCAAAGTTATTCCATATGAGTCCACTATACCTTCCTATATGCGGTATCTACCTGCCGTTCCAAGTAAATTTGTATGTGCCAAACTCTAAACCTTCAAATAATCATTCTGTTTTGCATGCTCGAATAGCTCATATATCAACTAGTGCTGCCCTTATCTTCCGTGTTAGGCGGGTTATTCTCAACAGGAGTGGACTCCGCTCCTCACTCACGAGAAAATGGCTGGTCACCGGGATGCCCAGTCCCATGCTTTATGCAAACTAAATCAAAATAATTGCAAACAAAACTCCCCCTGGGACCCGTTGAATGTTGGAGGCACTCGTTGTTTTGAGCGAGCCATGGATTGATGCTTGTGGAGGAGGGGGAGTATAAACTTTACCATTCTGTTTGGGAACCGCCTATAATTTGTTTAGCATGGAAGATATCGTCATCTCTTAGTTGTTATGTTGACAATGAAAGTATGCCGCTCAAAATATAATTATCTCTATTTCAAAATCGAGCTCGCACCTCTACAAATCCTCGCTTCCCTCTGCGAAGGGCCTATCTATTTACTTTTATGTTGAGTCATCACCCTCTTATTAAAAGCACTAGCTGGAGAGCACAACTGTCATTTGCATTCATTATCGTTAATTTATATCGGGTATGACTATGATTGGATCTCTTTTACCATGAATTACAATGTCTAGTCAGTCCTTGATCTTTGAAGGTGCTCTGCATTTATGTTTTATGGTCTCGTAAAGGGCTAGCGAGATACCATCTTGTTATATCATATTATGATTATTTTGAGAAAGTGTTGTCATCCGAGATTTATTATTATGGCTTGCTAGCTGATTATGTTATTGATATGAGTAAACATGAGACCTAGGAGTTATTGCAAATTTGGTTAGTTATGATCTTTGCTGAAAACCTGAATGCTGGCTTGACATAAGTACAACAACAAGAGAAAACAGAGTTTGTAAAAGTTTTTCTTTTTCTTTCAGGTTTGTCAACTGAATTGCTTGAGGACAAGCAAGGGTTTAAGCTTGGGGAGTTGATACGTCTCCATCGTATCTACTATTCCAAACACTTTTGCCCTTGTTTTGGACTCTAACTTGTATGATTTGAATGGAACTAACCCGGATCGACGCTGTTTTCGGCAGAATTGCCATGGTGTTGTTTTATGTGCGAGAAAACAAAAGTTCTCGGAATGACACGAAACTCCATGGAATATCTTAGAATAAATAACAAAAATCCTCGCTAAAGATGAAGACTAGGGGCCCACACCTGTCCACGAGGGTGGGGCGCCTCCCCTGGGCGCGCCCTACCTCGTGGGCCCCTCGAGACCCTCCGACTCCAACTCCAACTCCATATATTGGCTTTCGGGAGAAAAATCAGAGAGAAAGTTTCATCGCGTTTTACGACACGGAGCCGCCACCAAGCCCTAATCTCTCTCGGGAGGCTGATCTGGAGTCCGTTCGGCTCACGGAGATGGGGATTTGTCGCCGTTGTCATCATCAACCATCCTCCATCACCAATTTCATGATGCTCACCGCCAGCGTGAGTAATTCCATCGTAGGCTTGCTTTGGGACGGTGATGGGTTGGATGAGATTTATCATGTAATCGAGTTAGTTTTGTTAGGGTTTGATCCCTAGTATCCACTATGTTCTGAGATTGATGTTGCTATGACTTTGCAATGCTTAATGCTTGTCACTAGGGCCCGAGTGCCATGATTTCTTATCTGAACCTATTATGTTTTCATGAATATATGTGTGTTCTTGATCCTATCTTGCAAGTCTATAGTCACCTATTATGTGTTATGATCCGACAACCCCGAAGTGACAATAATCGGGATACTTCTCGGTGATGACCATAGTTTGAGGAGTTCATGTATTCACTATGTGCTAATGCTTTGTTCCGGTTCTCTATTAGAAGGAGGCCTTAATATCCCTTAGTTTCCAATAGGACCCCGCTGCCACGGGAGGGTAGGACAAAATATCTCATGGAAGTTCTTTTCCATTAGCACGTATGACTATATACGGAATACATGCCTACATTACATTGATGAACTGGAGCTAGTTCTGTGTCACCCTATGTTATGACTGTTACATGACGAACCGCATCCGGCATAATTATCCATCATCGATCCGGTGCCTCACGAGCTTTCCATATCTTGGTCTTCGCTTATTTACTTTTCCGTTACTCTTGTTACAATCACTACAAAATACCAAAAACATTACTTTTGCCGTCTTTACTTTTGTTACCGTTACCACCACTATCATATTACTTTGCTACTAAACACTTTGCTGCAGATATTAAGTTTCCAGGTGTGGTTGAATTGACAACTCAGCTGCTAATACTTTATATCTTTGGCTCCCCTTGTGTCGAATCAACAAATTTGGGTTGAATACTGTACCCTCGAAAACTGTTGTGATCCCCTATACTTGTGGGTTATCAAGCGTGATTTTTTGGAACAAACATGATCTAGAGGACTTGGAGTGGACGTCAAGAAACGAACAAGGAGGCCACGAGGCAGGGAGGCGCGCTTGCGCCCCCTGGGCGCGCCCCCACCCTTGTGGGCCCCTTGTAGCTCCACCGACCTACTTCTTCCTCCTATATATATCCACGTACCCCGAAAACATCCACGAGCACCACGAAACCCTATTTCCACCGCCGCAACCTTCTGTACCCGTGAGATCCCATCTTGGGGCCTTTTCCGGCGCTCCGCCGGAGGGGGAACCGATCACGGAGGGCTTCTACATCAACACCATAGCCTCTCCAATGATGTGTGAGTAGTTTACCACAGACCTTCGGGTCCATAGTTCTTAGCTAGATGGCTTCTTCTCTCTCTTTGGATATCAATACAAAGTTCTCCTCAATCTTCTTGGAGATCTATTTGATGTAACTCTTTTTGTGATGTGTTTGTTGTGATCCGATGAATTGTGGGTTTATGATAAAGATTATCTATGAACAATATTTGAATCTCCTCTGAATTCTTCTATGCATGATTGTTATCTTTGCAAGTCTCTTCGAATTATCAGTTTGGTTTGGCCTACTAGATTGATCTTTCTTGCAATGGGAGAAGTGCTTAGCTTTGGGTTCAATCTTGCAAAGGTTTCGATCCCAAAGGATGTAATGGGAAACGACATGTATTGTATTGTTGCCATCGAGGATAAAAGATGGGGTTTATATCATATTGCTTGAGTTTATCCCTCTACATCATGTCATCTTGCCTAATGCGTTACTCTGTTCTTATGAACTTAATACTCTAGATGCATGCTGGATAGCGGTTGATGTGTGGAGTAATAGTAGTAGATGCAGGCAGGAGTCGGTCTACTTGTCGCGGATGTGATGCCTATATAAATAATCATGCTTAGATATTCTCATAACTATGCACTATTCTATCAATTGCTCGACAGTAATTTGTCCACCCACCGTAATACTTATGCTATCTTGAGAGAAGCCACTAGTGAAACCTATGGCCCCCGGGTCTATTTTCCATCATATTAATCTCCCGTCAACTAGCTATTTACGTAAATGCCGTTTATTTTGCAATCTTTACTTTCAATCTTTATCATAAAAATACCAAAAGTATTATCTTATCATCTCTATCAGATCTCACTTTTGCAAGTGGCCGTGAAGGGATTGACAACCCCTTTATCACGTTGGTTGCAAGGTTCTTATTTGTTTGTGTAGGTACGAGGGACTTGCGTGTGGCCTCCTCTTTGGATTGATACCTTGGTTCTCAAAAACTGAGGGAAATACTTACGCTACTTTGCTACATCACCCTTTCCTCTTCAAGGGAAAACCAACGCATGCTCAAGAGGTAGCAAGAAGGATTTCTGGCGCCGTTGCCGGGGAGTCTACGCACAAGTCAAGACATACCAAGTACCCATCACAAAATCTTATCCCTCGCATTACATTATTTGCCATTTGCCTCTCGTTTTCCTCTCCCCCACTTCACCTTTGCCGTTTTATTCACCCTTTTCCGTTCGCCTTCCTCCCGTATGTCTTTTTGTTTGTGTTTCCATGTGCCTTCTATTTGGTTGCATCTTTGCTTGCTAAAAATCTATTGATATGGATCCACTTAAAGTGTTCTACTTGGATCATCTTCGATCCTTATGCGCTTCGTCTTTGAAACCCCAACTAGCCTAGTTGATGGGAAATCTTTAGATGAGCATGCTCGTTTTGTGCGCCACCGTTTGTATGAAAAAGGGGGACTCTTATGGGATCAAATAAACAGATTGATGTGTTATGCTTGGAATCTTTGTGAAATTTATGATGTTACTTGTTGCTCTAAGAACCCTAAAAAACAACTCCCCTACCTATGTGAGTCTAATGATAATGAAATCTTATCTTCTTATGCGAAGGGTGTTTATAGTTACTACAATATCGAACAAATTGAAGAATTTGTTGCTTTTAAGGGTGCTTATGAAGTTGCTTCTTTGATTGAAAAGTATGATATTACTCTCTACAAATCTGAAAATCTTGACATACTTAAATATTGCTATGAAAACTATGCTCATAATGTCTATGTCAAAGAATTTATTGAAAGAATGACCGTTGCTTCAGAAGAAAATAATGATATGCATGAATTTATAGATAATTATGATTCCGATGATTTGATTGAAATATCCCTTGATGAACATGATGCTTGCTATTCTTGTGGCCATGATGCCAATATTTATGAAGATGAATTTGCTATAGTTCCTTATGTTAAACATGAGATCGTTGCTATTGCACCAATAATTAATAGTTTCTTCGATGAAAAGCATGATTGCAATGATGTTATTATAAATTCTCTTGATGTCAATTGTGCTAATAATATGCAAAACCCTAAGCTTGGGGATGCTAGTTTTGCTATGTCCACTACTTGTTGCAATGATCATGATTGGGGTGATTCTTCTTTCGATCTTGGAAATTTATTTAAGCCCCATGATGAATATGGTATTGATTATAATGTTTGTAATAATATTGAAAGTGGGTTTGGAAGAGTGTGAACTTTAGATCCCACATATTTGGAGAATGTTCAATCTTATGAAGTTTTTGATAAAAGTGGGATTGGAGAGGTCATGACTTAAGTTAATGTTAATCCCACTATTTTGGAAGAGTGCCAACTTTGCATACATGTGGATCGTGTTAAGAATATGTTTTGTGATAGATATATTGTTGAATTGTTAATCCCACTATTTTGGAAGAGTGTCAACTTTGCATACATGTGGATTGTGTTAAGAATATGTTTTGTGATAGATATATTGTTGAATTTGCTTATTATCCTACATGTATTTATTATGAGAGAGTAAAATATGGTTGTAGAAATTTTCATGTTACTAAATTACCTCTTGTTATTTTGAGATTGATGTTGTTTCTTTCCGCTTCCTTGCATATGCTAGTTTTTGCTTGCCTTGATAAAAAATTTTATTATAAAATGCCTATACATAGGAATTATGTTAGACTTAAATGTGTTTGTCATGTGTTTTGTGATGCTCTCTTTGTGCTTCAATTCTAGTCTTTCATGTGAGCATCATTACAATTATCAATGCCTAGCTAGGGGCGTTAAACGATAGCGCTCGTTGGGAGGCAACCCAATTTTATTTTATTTATTTTATTTTCTTGCTTTTTGGTTCTGTTTAGTAATAAATAATTGATCTAGCCTCTGTTTAGATGCGGTTTTATGTTTTAATTAGTGTTTGTGCCAAGTAAAACCTATAGGATCTTCTTGGATGATAGTTATTTGATCTTGCTGAAAAAGTCAGAAACTTTCTCCTCATGAAAACAATTGTTAAAAATCACCAGAACATGATAAAATACTGACTCCAACTGGAGTACATCAATAAACAAATTATCTAGGTCGTCCTATTTTGGTAAATTTTTATGAGTTCCAGAAGTTTGCGTTAGATGCAGATTACTACAGACTGTTCTGTTTTTGACAGATTCTGTGTTTCGTGTGTTGTTTGCTTATTTTGATGAATCTATGGCTAGTATCGGAGGTTATGAACCATAGAGAAGTTGGGATACAGTAGGTATAACCCAAATATAAATAAAGAATGAGTTCATTACAGTACCTAAAAGTGGTTGTTTGTTTTCTTTCGCTAACAGAGCTCATGAGATTTTCTGTTGAGTTTTGTGTTGTGAAGTTTTCAAGTTTTTGGGTAAAGATTTGATGGATTATGGAATATGGAGTGGCAAGAGCCTAAGCTTGGGGATTCCCAAGTAACGACAAGGTACAATCTAAGGACAACCAAAATCTTAAGCTTGGGGATGCCCCGGAAGGCATCCCATCTTTCGTCTTCGTCCATCGGTAACTTTACTTGATGCTATATTTTTATTCACCACATGATATGTGTTTTGCTTGGAGCGTCTTGTATGATTTGAGTCTTTGCTTTTTAGTTCACCACAATCATCCTTTCTGTACACACCTTTTGGGAGAGACACACATGATTCAGAATTTATTAGAATACTCTATGTGCTTCACTTATATCTTTTGAGCTAAATAATTTTGCTCTAGTACTTCACTTATATCTTTTAGAGCACGGTGGTGTATATATTTTATAGAAATTATTGATCTCTCATGCTTCACTTATATTATTTTGAAAGTCCTTTAGAAAGCATGGTAATTTTCTTTGGCTATAAAATTAGTCCTAATATGATAGGCATCCAAGATGGATATAATAAAAACTTTCATATAAGTGCATTGAATGCTAAAAGAAGTTTGATACTTGATGATTGTTTTGATATATGGAGGTAGTGATATTAAATTTGTGCTAGTTGGGTAATTGTGAATTTTAGAAATACTTGTGTTGAAGTTTGCAAGTCCCGTAGCATGCATGTATGGTAAACGTTGTGTAACATATTTGAAACATGAGGTGTTCTTTGATTGTCATCCTTATGAGTGGCGGTCGGGGACGAGCGATGATCTTTTCCTACCAATCTATGCCCCTAGGAGCATGCGCGTAGTGCTTGGTTTTTGATTACTTGTAGATTTTTGAAATAAGTATATGAGTTCTTTATTACTAATGTTGAGTCCATGTATTATACGCACACTCACCTTTCCATCATTGCTAGCCTCTTCGGTACCGTGCATTGCCCTTTCTCACCTTGAGAGTTGGTGCATCCAAACCCCGTGATATGATACGCTCTATCACACATAAACCTCCTTCTATCTTCCTCAAAACAGCCACCATACCTACCTATCATGGCATTTCCATAGCCATTCCGAGATATTGCCATGCAACTTTCCATCGTTCCGTTTATTATGACACGCTTCATCATTGTCATATTGCCTTGCATGATCATGTAGTTGACATCGTATTTGTTGCAAAGCCATCATGCATATTATTTCATACATGTCACTCTTGATTCATTGCCCATCTCGGTACACCGCCGATTCAATTCATATAGAGTCATATTTTGTTCTAGTATCGAGTTGTAATCATTGAGTTGTAAATAAATAAAAGTTTGATGATCAACATTAATAGAGCATTGTCCCAAATAAAAAAAGAAGAAGAAAGGCCAAATAAAAAAAAGGAAGGCCAAAAAAAGAAGAAAAGAAAAAAAGGGAGAAATAAAAAGGGGCAATGCTACTATCCTTTTTCCACACTTGTGCTTCAAAGTAGCACCATGATCCTTTATGATAGAGAGTCTCTTGTTTTGTCACTTTCATATACTAGTGGGAATTTTTCATTATATAACTTGGCTTGTATATTCCAACAATGGGCTTCCTCAAATGCCCTAGGTCTTCGTGAGCAAGCAAGTTGGATGTACACCCACTTAGTTTCGTTTGTTGAGCTTTCATACATTTATAGCTCTAGTGCATCCGTTGCATGGCAATCCCTACTCCTTGCATTGACATCAATTGATGGGCATCTCCCTAGCCCATTGATTAGCCGCGTCAATGTGAGACTTTCTCTTTTTTTGTCTTCTCCACATAACCCCCATCATATTATTCTATTCCACCCATAGTGCAATATACATGGCTCACGCTCATGTATTGCGTGAAAGTTGAAAAAATTCTGAGATTACTAAAGTATGAAACAATTGTTTGGCTTGTCATCGGGATTGTGCATGATGAGAGCATTCTTGTGTGACGAAAATGGAGCATGACTAAACTATATGATTTTGTAGGGCTGAACTTTCTTTGGCCATGTTATTTTGAGAAGACATAATTGCTTAGTTACTATGCTTGAAGGATTATTATTTTTATGTCAATATTAAACTGTTGTCTTGAATCTTTCGGATCTGAACAATCATGCCAATATAAAGGAAATTACATTGAAGAATATGCTAGGTAGCATTCCACATCAAAAATTCCGTTTTTATCATTTACCTACTCGAGGACGAGCATGAATTAAGCTTGGGGATGCTTGATACGTCTCCAACGTATCTATAACTTTTGATTGTTCCATGCTATTATATTATCTGTTTTGGATGTTTAATGGGCTTTATTATACACTTTTATATTATTTTTGGGACTAACCTATTAACCCAAGGCCCAGTGCAAATTGCTGTCCTTTGCCTATTTCAGTGTTTTGCAGAAAATGAATATCAAACGGAATCCAAACGGAATAAAACCTTCGGGAGCGTGATTTTTTGAACAAACGTGATCCAGAGGACTTGGAGTGGACGTCAAGAAACAAATTAGGAGGCCATGAGGTAGGGAGGCGTGCCTGCCCCCCTGGGGGCGCCCCCACCCTCGTGGGCCCCTCGTAGCTCCACCGACCTACTTCTTCCTTCTATATATATCCACGTACCCCGAAAACATCCAGGAGCACCACGAAACCCTATTTACGCCACCGCAACCTTCTGTACCCGTGAGATCCCATCTTGGGGCCTTTTCCGGCGCTCCGCCGGAGGGGGAATCCATCACGGAGGGCTTCTACATCAACACCATAGCCTCTCCGATGATGTGTGAGTAGTTTACCTCAGACCTTCGGGACCATAGTTGTTAGCTAGATGGCTTCTTCTCTCTCTTTGGATCTCAATACAAAGTTCTCCTCGATCTTCTTGGAGATCTATTTGATGTAACTCTTTTTGCGGTGTGTTTGTCGAGATCCCATTTAATTGTGGGTTTATGATCAAGATTATCTATTAACAATATTTGAATCTCCTCTGAATTCTTTTATGTATGATTGGTTGTCTTTGCAAGTCTCTTGAATTATCGGTTTGGTTTGGCCTACTAGATTGATCTTTCTTGCAATGGGAGAAGTGCTTAGCTTTGGGTTCTATCATGCGGTGCTCGATCCCAGTGACAGTAGGGGAAACGACACGTATTGTATTGTTGCCATCGAGGATAAAAAGATGGGGTTTATATCATATTGCTTGAGTTTATCCCTCTACATCATGTCATCTTGCCTAATGCGTTACTCTGTTCTTATGAACTTAATACTCTAGATGCATGCTGGATAGCGGTCGATGCATGGAATAATAGTAGTAGATGCAGGCAGGAGTCGGTCTACTTGTCACGGACGTGATGCCACTATACATGATCATGCCTAGATATTATCATAACTATGCACTATTCTATCAATTGCTCGACAGTAATTTGTCCACCCACTGTAATACTTATGCTATCTTGAGAGAAGCCACTAGTGAAACCTATGGCCCCTGGGTCTATTTTCCATCATATTAATCTCCCATCAACTAGCTATTTCTGTCGCCGTTTATTTTGCAATCTTTCCTTTCAATCTTTATCATAAATAAAAATACCAAAAATATTATCTTATCATCTCTATCAGATCTCACTTTTACAAGTGGTCGTGAAGGGATTGACAACCCCTTTATCGCGTTGGTTGCAAGGTTCTTATTTGTTTGTGTAGGTACGAGGGACTTGCTTGTGGCCTCCTACTGGATTGATACCTTGGTTCTCAAAAACTGAGGGAAATACTTATGCTACTTTGCTGCATCACCCTTTCCTCTTCAAGGGAAGACCAACGCATGCTCAAGAGGTAGCAGGCTCACGTATCGCGAGCCTAGGTGCCTGCTTCCTAGAGGAACCACCTTGGTACATTAACATATTTCTTCCTCTGAAAAATTTCTGAAATTTTTAGTGACTCAAAATAGAAGTGAACCAAACTCAACAAGATTAATAGCAACTACTCCCAGAAGTGCCTAGAGACTTTATCATGCATTAAAACTACTTTGGACCATATAAATTTGACATGCAAGCTCAAGAACAGGGTCACATCAGTAGCAAAAATTTGCAATAAATAAAGCACTAGAACAAAAACTAATTGGACCATTGGAGGATTCACATACCGAAGAACAATCGCCCAAAGTAGTTTTGTGAGTGGAGCTTTGAGCAAGGAGATCGAAAATCGCAGAAATGAGCTACAACACGAGTTTGAGCTGTGTGGGGATTTTTCCTGGAGGAAGAAGAAGTGTGTGGGTGCAGGAATAAGTGGAGAGGGGCCAGGTGGTGGCTCCCCTTGGTGTGTTCTCAGTGCAAGATATTCTTAAATATTCTACAAAAAATCATATTTCATTTTCGCGACATTTGGAGAAATTTTATTTTCGGGGTATTTCTTGTTGCAAGGATAATTCAGAAAACAGACAGAAAATACTATTTTTGCTTTATTTAATCTTAATAACAGAAAGTAAAAGGAGGGTACAAAGATTTGTGCTTTCTAACTTCATCCATCTCATGCTCATCAAAAGGACACTAACAAGGTTGATGAGGTCTTGTTAACAAACTCATTCCGAATCGCATGAAACCGGAGAATTTTCGAATAACACTAGGTAACCTCAACGGGGATATGCACGTCCCCAACAGTAAGAATATCATATTTCTTCTTGACAATAGGAGGAGGAAATTCAAAACCTCCAATAGTAATTGTTGAAGTTTTTCCAATAGAATTTATACTGTGGACTTGAGGTTGTTTCCTCGGAAAGTGTACCGTATGTTCATTACCATTAACATGAAAAGTGACATTGCCTTTGTTGCAATCAATAACAGCCTCTACAGTATTCAAAAAGGGTCTACCAAGAATAATAGACATACTATCGTCCTCGGGAATATCAAGAATAACAAAGTCCTTTAAAATAGTAACGTTCGCAACCACAACAGGCACATCCTCACAAATACCGACAGGTATAACATTTGATTTATCAGCCATTTGCAAATATATTTCAGTAGGTGTCAACTTATTCAAATGAAGTCTACGATATAAAGAGAGAGGGATAACACTAACACCAGCTCCAAGTTCACATAAAGCAGTTTCAACATAGTTTCTTTTAATGGAGCATGGTATAGTTGGTACTCCTGGATCTCCATGTTTCTTTGGTATTCCACCCTTAAAAGTATAATTAGCTAGCATGGTGGAAATTTCAGCTTCCGGTATCTTTCTTTTATTTGTAACAATATCTTTCATATACTTAGCATAAGGATTCATTTTAAGCATATCGACCAAACGCATAATGCAAAAAAGATAGGTCTAATCATTTCAGCAAAGCGCTCAAAATCCTCATCATCCTTTTCTTGGATGGTTTAGTAGGAAAAGGCATGGGTTTACGAACCCATGGTTACATTTCTTTACCGTGCTTGCTAGCAACGAAGTCTCTCTTATCATAATGTTGATTCTTTGATTGTGGGTTATCAAGATCAACAGCAGGTTCAATCGCTACATCATTGTCATTGCTAGGTTGAGCATCAACATGAACATCATCATTAATATTATCACTAGGTTCATGCTCGTTACCAGATTGTATTTCAGCATCAGAAATAGAAATATCATTGGGATTCTCAGGTGTGTCAACAACAGGTTCACTAGAAGCATGCAAAGTCCTATCATTTTTCTTTTTCTTCCTCTTTGAAGGACTAGGTGCATCAACATTAGCTCTCTGAGAATCTTGCTCAATTCTCTTAGGGCGGCCCTCTGGATAGAAAGGTTCCCGGGTCAATTTACCCCCTCTAGTCATAACTCTAAATCATTTTTCTTGTTATTTAATTCATTGAGAAATTCATTCTGAGCTTTAAGCACTTGTTCTACATGAGTGGTAACGATAGAAGCATGTTTACTAATGAGTTTAAGTTCACCTTTAACTCTAGAAATATAATCACTCAAGTGTTCAATCATATAAGCATTACGTTTCAATTGTCTACCAACATAAGCATTGAAGTTTTCTTGTTTAACAATAAAATTATCAAACTCATCCAAGCATTGGCTAGCAGACTTATAACGAGGAATATCACCTTCATCAAATCTATAGAGAGAATTTGCCTTTACTACCTGTGTCGGGTTATCAAGACCATGTATTTCTTCAATAGGTGGTAAATTCTTAACATCTTCGGCTTTAATACCCTTTTCTTTCATAGATTTATTTGCCTCTTGCATATCTTCAGGATTGAGAAATAGAATACCCCTTTTCTTGAGTTGGCTTAGGAGTTGGTTCAGAAGTGTCCAATCATTTTCATTACTCAACATATTTTTCAATAGCAATTCAGCTTGATCAACAGTTCTTTCCTGAAAACACAACCAAAGACAACTATCCAGGTGGTCTCTGGAAGCATTGGTTAGTCCATTATAAAAGATATCAAGTATTTCGTTTTTCTTGAGAGGATGATCAGGCAAAGCATTAAGTACTCGGAGAAGCCTCCCCCAAGCTTGTGGGAGACTCTCTTCTTCAATTTGAACAAAATTATATATTTCCCTTAAGGCAGCTTGTTTCTTATGGGCGGGGAAATATTTAGCAGAGATGTAATAAATCATATCCTGGGACTACGCACACAACCAGGATCAAGAGAATTAAACCATATTTTAGCATCACCCTTTAATGAGAACGGAAATAACTTAAGGATATAGTAGTAACGAATTTTTTCCTCATTAGTGAACGGGTTGCGATATCATTTAATTTAGTAACCTGTGCCACAACAGTTTCAGACTCATAGCCATAAAAAGGATCAGATTTAACCAAAGTAATTATCTCAGGATCGACAGAGAAATCATAATCCTTATCGGTTTCAATAATTTCATTCTCTCTAACCCTAGCAAGTTGTTCATCAAGAAATTCACCTAATGGCACAGTATTATCAAGCATAGAAGTAGTTTCATCATAAGTATCATGCAAAACAGAAGTGGCATCATCAATAACATGTGACATATCAGAATCAATAGCAGGAGTAGGTGTCGCAAGTTTACTCATAACATAAGGTGAATCAAGTGCAGAGCTAGATGGCAGATTCTTACCTCCCCTCGTAGTTGAGGGATAAATCTTGGTTTTTTTCATCTTTCAAGTTCCTCATAGTGATCAGCAGATATAAATCCCAAGTGACTCACAGAACAGAGCTATGCTCCCCGGCAACGGCGCCAGAAAATAGTCTTGATAACCCACAAGTATAGGGGATCGCAACAATTTTCGAGGGTAGAGTATTCAACCCAAATTTATTGATTCGACACAAGGGGAGCCAAAGAATATTCTCAAGTATTAGCAGTTGAGTTGTCAATTCAACCACACTTGGAAAACATAATATATGCAGCAAAGTATTTAGTAGCAAAGTAGTATGGAAGTAACGGTAACGGTGGCAAAGGTAATAGTAGCAACAGCAAAGTAACTAAGCAAAGATCAATATGTGAAAAGCTCGTAGGCATTGGATCAGTGATGGATAATTATGTCGGATGCGATTCCTCATGCAACAGTTATAACATAGGGTGACACAGAACTAGCTCCGGTTCATCAATGTAATGTAGGCATGTATTCCGAATATAGTCATACGTGCTTATGGAAAAGAACTTGCATGACATCTTTTGTCCTACCCTCCCGTGGCAGCGGGGTCCTATTGGAAACTAAGGGATATTAAGGCCTACTTTTAATAGATTACCGGACCAAAGCATTAACACTTAGTGAATACATGAACTCCTCAAACTACGGTCATCACCGGGAGTGGTCCCGATTATTATCCCTCCGGATCATAACACGATGAGGGTGACTATTGACTTGCAAGATAGGATCAAGAACTCACATATATTCATGAAAACATTAGAGGTTCAGATCTGAAATCATGGCACTCGCGCCCTAGTGACAAGCATTAAGCATAGCAAAGTCATAGCAACATCAATCTCAGAACATAATGGATACCAGGGATCAAACCCTATCAAAACTAACTCGATTACATGGTAAATCTCATCCAACCTATCACCGTCCAGCAAACCAATGATGGAATTACTCACGCACGGCGGTGAGCATCATGAAATTAGGGATGGAGGATGGTTGATGATGACGACGGCGACGAATTCCCCTCTCCGAGCCCATACGGACTCGGATCAGCCCTCCAGAGAGATTAGGGCTTGGCGGCGGCTCTGTATTGTAAAATGCGATGAATCCTTCTCTCTGATTTTTTCCTCCCAGAACATGAATATATAGAGTTGGAGTTGAGGTCGGTGGAGCCTTAGGGGCCCACGAGGCAGGGGGTGCGCCCTAGGGGGTGGGCGCGCCCTCCACCCTCATGGATAGGGTAAGGGCCCCCTGGTGTGATTATTTCGCCAGTATTTTTTATTAATTCCAAAAATATTCTTCATGAAGTTTCAGGTCATTCCGAGAACATTTATTTCTGCACAAAAATAACACCATGGCAATTCTGCTGAAAATAGCGTCAGTCCGGGTTAGTTCCATTCAAACCATGCAAGTTAGAGTCCAAAACAAGGGCAAAAGTGTTTGGAAAAGTAGATACGATGGAGACATATCATTGGACTCGTGTCATACGGCCATTGGCTGGTCCCGATGTCCAATTTGGCCATTTCCCATTAGGGAAGGCTGCGGCTATAAGTAGCCACCTCGCTCCAACCTTGTCCGTTGGCTGCTCCGCTTGGAATTTCTGAGAAGATTGATTTGAGCAACCCCTCTTTGAGTGATTTGAGTTTAAGATCCGCCAAGAGAAAAATCAAGATTCCAAACTTAGACATGGTTTAGCATCACAGTAGTTCTGAGTTTGAGTTCTTGTACCTATTACTCTTGAGAGCTGCACACTCTCTAGACAGATAGGTTTCGGCTCGAGTGATGAAGAGTCGTTGTCTTCATCGAGCTAGATCTTCGACAACCAAGAGTGATTGTGGTTCGCTAAGGTCGACCGAGGTTTGGAGATCACCGACAAAGATCTACCGCGAGTGAAATCAACCTGAGTCTGATCAGCTCTGTGTAGAAGGAGAATAAGGTGAAGAGAGTTTATCTTCCGTATTAAGTCACAACCCCTCCAACAAGACATAGCCCTTTGCCAGAAGGGTGAACTGGTCTACCAAATCTGTTCGTCGCCATCGAGCACCACTAGTTCATTCTACTTCGCAGCTATTCCCTCAGTAGTTTTTATATGTGCTCTGTGTCGATAGTTTATCTAATCATTTCAGTATGTTTTCTACATCATATATTTTTCTATTCTTTCTGTTTCATTATCATCCCTTGTATTCACCTGTGATCATCATATTTCTCGGTGTGCACCATGTTTTGTCTTGTTCTACTACATTTGTTTGCATGCTGCATTACTCTCACCGTAGTTAAACCTATCATTTCCCGTGCATGTACTGTCATTACATCCTTCATTGAGGAATATGCTTCTGACGAAGAAGATCGATTTAGTTCATTTCCTCCGATACTCTATTCCGCTGCTATGATTGGGATACGTTCAATACTTTGAAAAGAAATTTTGAATATCCCATTCACCCCCATCTGGTCGATATACTCTTGGTCCTAACAATATCTCAGGAGAGCTTGGGAACACATCATCCTGGATTCTCGAATGGATGGTGGGCAGAGAAAATATCAGGTGCTCGGCAGATCAGTTTTTGGTTATGATAAATCTTCCTCGGTGTGAATTTAGAATGATAGAGAACACAGGCTGCATTTCTGGGAAGTGTTCGAAGCGCAACTCCACATTCTCATGGATCCCACCATGGTTGCTGATGAATGCATTGATGTTGATCCGAAGAAGTTGGCCTGTGACAACAAGGTGATGTTTCACATTCTGTGCAATACTATCACGCCAACGAACATACCAAATTCCATCAATAGCATTGTAGGAAATGCACTCCTGGCCATTTCACAAGGAAATCGCTTCGATGTTCCTGATCATTTCATTCGCAATTTGGCATGTGCCGCTGATAGCCCCCAGTCACTAAAGCCGTATGCTCCATGAATTATGCATGCAATTGAACAAGTCAGCAATGAGAAATTCTTCTCGTCTTATATTCCGAAGGTATTTATGCCACCACTTCGTGACACTCTGCGCATTGTGAAGGATATTGGAAAAGGGAAGAACCAGTTGATGTTGCTGGCATTGTGTCTGCGTCTAAAATTGCTCCTAAGGTCAAGAAAGCCAGGGTTGAACCCCTAACGAGGAAAATACATCTCTTTATGATATTTTCATTCACACATAGCAAACACTGGAAAGCCACATCAAGCTGGATCGTAAGGAAAATCTGGAGTTAATGACTGAGCTAAATTTGCTTCATAATCATACTCGCCAAATTCTTCTTCATGAGAAGGAGGCTAAGAACCGCTCATGGACTCTGTTAAGGAAACATTACTCTCGCAAGCAGTTAGCTAAAAAGGGACTCATGAAGGAGTATGACTACTTGGACTTGCTTACTATTCCTCCATTCGAAGACAAACTCTGTGCTCCCACAAAGGTTCTCGCTTCAACTGACCTGCTGTTTGTTAGACATAATGATGATATTGCAGACATAGCCGGTACTCTTATCTTCAAGCCAGATGATCATCGCGCCAAGTCTTCCAGTTCCCGTACTGCTACTCCTCCTTCTCCCTCGACCATTCCTCGCTCTTCGGATTCTGAATCGTCGAGTGGTTTCAGTTATAATTCTAAGGACTCTCCAGAAGAGTAGTTCCTCGTATGTGTTCTCATTCCTTTTTGACACTTGTTGACAAAAAGGGGGAGAATTACATCGAGTGATAGATTATCGGGGTTCTCTTAGGGTGCTTTTTATTCGAATTTGGTTTTCCCTTGAACAATTTGAAGTGACGATACTAACGGGAGAAGTAGTTCAATTACTAAATGGATTATATCTGTTGTGGTTGGATATTCTCTAAATGTTATCCTTCATTATCTAACCTTGCAGGAAGAGAAAGCCAGTCTAAGCTTTAATGCCTTACGTTGTGAAGGCCATATGTTTCAGTGACAAAGTGTTTTTCCTCGCAGTTGTTTCTCTTTTTATCTTCTGTATGGCAGGAAAACGACATCTGAAGCACATCCACTCCGATCAACACATTGTTATTTTATCTTGCTCTAATAATATCGAATATCTAACATGCAGGAAACCTACATCTCTTGTGGGTTCAAATTGTGTCTGAGAAAACCTTCATGTCATATCCTTCGTCACAAAACTCTCAAAGTATATCTTATATCTAATTCTTTCCGAAGATTATGTGATAGGAATCACCTCAGACACCGTCGAGTGCATTGAAAGAAGTCAAGTATAAGATCATTTGTCAATGACACTCAAACGAAGAATTATCTCCTCTCCCTCCGGTTTATATCATGCTCCCATACATATCTTCAGGGGGCATGTTTTATCTTCGTCAATATCTCTCGTATGTTATTATACTTCGCATTACATTCCATTCATTATATATCCTTCGATGTGATCCATTTTGTCAACAATCGTCCAAAGAGGGGGAGATTATTGGGGGAGATTATTGGTGCTATATCTGCCTACCTTGTGTTTTGGAGATTGTTGACCGAAAGAGGTACAGACTGATTTGTTTGCTAGTGCATACAAAGAGAAATAGTCCATACAGAACTGAAGTGAATGTTGTTTCTGGTGCTAAGTTCGAGGAACTTCACTGAAGTATATCTGCGTTGTAGAGAAGAACGAGCTATATTTGAGGAAGTTATGAAGAGGAGAATTTTGGTGTGAAGGCATTATCCCCTTGAACATTTACTACTGAAGCGAAGCATATGTTTCAGTATGGCCGTCCGAAGAAATTGACTGCAGCAAATGTAAGTCGAACACAAAGTGAAGGCACAATATTCATTTTGTTATTATTCTTTAAGTTATTTGAGTCATAGGACCAACCTACTATTAACAGGGGTATAGGTTCTCGAAGCTTAGATAGGCTGTGATGCTTAGCCAAAACCTATGAAAGTTGCGAGAGAAATCTCTTTGTGTTCCGAGCAAATACTTTCCAGGAAGAGATTGTGATCTTCTTCGCTGCGAGAGATTTGTCTCTGACCGAGGAGTTAGCATTACTTGCTTCAGAATTAATGTTACCGTTGAGCTCAAATCTAACCATTGGACACGTGTCATTCGGCCATTGGCTGCTCTTGATGTCCAATTTGGTCATTTCCCATCGGTGAAGGCTGCGGCTATAAATAGCCACCCCCGCTCCAACATTGTTCATTGGCTGCTCCGTTTGAGATTTCCAACAAGATTGATTTGAGAAACCCCTCTCCGAGTGATCTGTGTTTAAGATCCACCGAGAGAAAATCAAGAACCCAAATTCAGAAAGTGGTTTAGCATCACAGTGGTTCTTAATTAGAGTTCTTGTGCCTATTACTCTTGAGAGCTGTGCACTCTCTAGACGGATAGGTTTCTGCTCGAGTGTTGAAGAGTTGTTGTCTTGACCGAGCTAGATCTTCAGTAACTAAGAGTGATTGTGGTTCGCGAAGGTGGACCGAAGGTTTGCAGATCGCCGAAAAGGATCTAGCATGAGTGAAATCAACTGGACTCTGACCAGCTTTGATTTGAAGGAGAATAGGGTGAAGAGAGTTTATCTTCCATGTTAAGTCACAGCCCTCCAACTAGATGTAGCCCTTTGGCACAAGGTTGAACTGGTCTAAAATATCTCTCTGTAGCCATCGAGCACCACTGGTTACATTTACTTTACTGCATTTCTTTCAGTAGTTTACATTCGTGCTCTATGCCGATAGTGTATCTCATCTTTATCTTTGTGTATCATTCTATTGCATATTATTCACTCTATTTAGTCACTGTCATTTCATCTCGGTTATCCTTCCTGCATATCTCTCATCACCCGCATCATGTTTTGTCTCATACTACTATATTTGTTTGCTTGTTGCACAACTCTCATCGTAGTTAAACCTGTGATTTCCCACACTCACACTATTATTACTTCCTTCATTGAGGAATATGCTTCTGACGAAGAAGACTGATTCAGTTCATTTCCATCTGTTCATTATTTCGCTGATGTGATTGGGATCAGTACAAAACTTTTGAAAGAAAATTTGAATAATCTCCCATTCACCCCCCTCTAGTTGATATACTCTTGGTCCTAACAAGAATAAATAGTAAGTACCCTCCTATATAAGAAATTCTTTATGATCAAGAAGAAATAAGGAAAATTTAAATCAATGGACTATGCTGCTTACAATGAGAATCTTCAAAAAAAGGTTCCCCCAACCATCTTAATTGATAAAATTTCTGGACAAAATGATCAATTTGCATTGGTAAACATAGTAGAAAAAAATTGCGCCTATGATCACCGAAGATCAATATGAAGATCCATAATGGGTTGGGACACGACCGTTACCATCACCGTATTCCAGTGGAAAAGAACGTGTTGGTGTAGATCATACTTGGAGTCCCTTGAACTGTAGATGAATGATCCCTTGTACCGCCCATGAAAAGTTCCTTGAACTAAAGACCGAAAGCATAACCTCTCTACTATGTTGCAACCGTTCACCCTTCACGATCCGGCAGCGCTTCGCCCTCTAGAGCTAATTGTCGTTGGAGAATTAGAGGGAGGATATTAGAACCACATCCGGCTTCTAATTATGAGGACAAGAGGGTTACCCACGCTCTAATTAGTCGAGTAGGGCCAACTAGAACATGAACTTGAAGAACTTGAGGAGGCTCCAAAACTTGTGTATACAATTGTGGCCAATACCTCAAGTATATATAGGTTACAGGGGGAGAGGAGGGCTTCCACCAAGGAGGGAAAGCCTCCTTGGGGTGCATCCAAAGGGGGAGGAGTCCTCCCCTGGTAGGATTCGCCCCCGCCCCACAAGGAAAGGGGGTCGCTTCTTCCACTTGGGCCTTCGTGGCCCAAGTTGCCTTCCACCTCTTGGCCTTTTAAGGCTCGTTGATATTTAAATAAATATAAAATATTATTAATACTTCTATAACATTATATATATATATATAACATCTTTGTAACATCCCAAATTTTCAATTTGGAATGTTATACATAGGTCATTCATGCATAGCATATTTTATTTGCAATTCGTTTCACGATCCTCGAAATTCTAAGCAACTCAAGGACCCTCGGAGAGAGTTGGGGATTTCACAGTTTTCATATTTGAATTTTATCAAATATCGAGACTAGGATCATTTGTTTTATTATTTTTCTCTCCGAAAATATTTTGTATAAAAATATAAGAGAGGAGATAATATGGCTTCTCCAAAATAAATGAAATATTGGAGGAAAAATATTAAAATCAAGTAAATAATTTTATTAGGATTTCATTGGTATTTTATTTGAATTAGAAAAAAATATGCATTTTTCAGAATTGCATTTTTTAAGCCAAGAAAATGTTCACCTTGTTCTAAATATTTTATTTTGATGATGAAAATTTGTTTTCGTATTTTTAGATTTTTTTATTTATTTTTCTAGGATTTCTTTTCATGGAATATGTTTTTTAAGAAAGCCTCACGATCAATCGGGTCAGCGGCCTGGCCCACCAGCCCGCGCCACCGTCGTCTCCGAGCCAGACTCCTCGATGGAGTCCGAGCCACCGCCGCGGCCATGGCCTCGCCCCTCCCGCAAGCCGCCTCCTCCCTCTTTAAAGCGAACCCGGGGCCCTTGGAGCCCCAAGTCGCCGCCAAGAAGCCGCCAACCCGCCGCCAGACGACGGCCGCCGTCGCCGCCGCTTTCTTCTTTGTTGCGCCGCCCTCCGCCGCCTCCCGCCGTCGCCCGCGCCGCCCTTCACGGAAGCCGGAGCAGCGGAGTTCGCATCTCGCCGTTCGGTTTTTTTAGATTTAGGTAAAAACCGTCCGTTTTCTTAAACCCTAGTTCGGTTTCTTCGGTTCGCCGTTTTTCTCGGTTTAGTTTATTTAGCGGACGTTCGTCCGTACGTCCGTTTTAACGAACGGTTTTCGCCCGTTAGTCAAAGACAGCAAACATTCGTTCGTTAGCCTGTTCGTCAGTTTTTTCTTTTTCTCGAGTTTTTCGCGATTATTCTCGATCGCGATTTCTGATCTGATTTTCGTTTTAGTTTATCTTTTCGCTCGTTTATCAGAATCAGGCGATTCAAGCACCTAGATCTTCGACTCGAAACGGTCTTTCTATTTAACAAACTTGAACAAGATTTTGGTACTGTAAAATTTGACTTTAGTTCAGATTAGTAATCAGATCTTGTTCCTTTCGCAGTTTGAGTTGCGTTGCTCCGTTTGATTTGATTCTTGTTACAAACCGGAGTTCTTAAGTTGATGTTTCTGGTTAGATCTTCTTATTTTAGTTTTACCCATTCTTATTTGATTGATTGCTTATGTATGCTATTGTTTGTTTGCGATAGAATTCCCGGAGTGCGAAGCGTGCTACTACGAGTCCCTAGGTTTTGCGGATCGTCAGCAAGGTAAGTAACACATTGATCATACCCCTTTACTTCCCTATTTGTATGCATTAGATACAATCCTCAAACATTGCATGATTAGGATGTGTATAACTTGTGGGTTGGGAAGAAGTTGATGAGGTAGAACCTATTACCTGTATTCATATGAAACCTTTGGGACTTACTTCTACGTTATGCTTATATTGCCATGCTATGCTCGTAGACATGGATTGGGTCCATGACAGATGTGAGATTGTTAATTAATGGTTCAACTTAAGGTGGAAACTTTAATACACATCTGGGTGGATTGCTTGTTTGGGCACTGGAGAATCGGTGTTGTCCTAGGATATCCCGGAGTACCCGTGTGATCATCCTACGGTCCGCCACCCAGGCTCAAAGGGATGTTAAGATTATTCATGCTAGAAACTTTCGTGTGCAGCCACAAGCCATTATGGGCTCTGGCATAGTTGAGTATGTTGCATGACCTCTTTCAGTGGTGGGCTAGATGATGTAATTGTCCACCCAAAGTAAAGAGTTAGTGCTTCTGAAAGACTGTGTCTCGGTCATCCATTTCTCAAACACCGTGTAGTGCGAGAAATCCAACGGAGGAGATCGAGTCTTGTGGGGAAAAGTGCGCAAACCTCTGCAGAGTGTACAATCTAATCATGGTTAGCCGTGTCCCCGGTTATGGACATCTTGAGTATCTAGTACTTGGATTTTCCTATTGTATCTCATCACTCTAATCTAATTTGCTGGGTTGATAATTACTCTTAGTTGGGATTGAGTTGGAGGAACCTTCTCAATGATGTTTCAACTACCATGATAGTTAAATAAAATTTTATTCCTTTGATGTAGGGAAAAATTGGCTTTTCACAAAAACAATACAAGTTTAGAGCCTCCACCAGCCATATAGGCATGTAGTGATAGCATTTATCTGTTCGTTGCTCTACTGTGTTATATTGTCAGCATATTCCATGTGCTGATCCGTTTTCAGGCTGCAACATATCACATTGCAGACTTTCATACGAAGACTAAGGTTCCCTAGGTCGTTGCCGTGCAGCTCAGCTATGCCGTTGGAGTTGATGGACTCACTTTGTCTTCCAAGCCTTCCGTTGTTATCGTATTAGATGGCCTTAAGCCATTTTTATTGTAATAAGTTCTCTTTGGAGACATTCGATGTAATAAGTGTGTGATTGCTACTCTGTTATAAATCCTTCGAGTATTATGTGTCAGCATTACCGATCCAGGGATGACCTTTGAAACACGTAGACTTGACCGTTTGAGGTTGGGTCGCTACAAGATGGTATCAGAGCACACGCTGAGTGTAGGACACGACCACTAAGTTAAGCCATAGGTCATTCTTCTCTACTCATTTCTGACTCCTCTCCATTTTCTAATCTTTAGGATGGCGGATTCGAGGAACAAGTTTGTACAACCGGATGAAGACACCCCCTTTGGACGACACTTGAAGGAAGTCACGAGATACCTGAACATAGGAATACCAAGCTTCACCGGGAACTTCAACGCCACCTTACCAGAAGAGGAGCGCTGGATGATTCAAGTTCAAATTCCAGGAAGGGCGTTCACGCCAGTCACTGAGCCCATAGAGTTTTCCTTTGATGCCCCAACCTGGAGTCTAGGCAAGAGCATGGCAGCCCACATCGCCATGGGACGCATCGGCGAAGTTTACCACAAGGATCTCAAGGACACTATCTACCAGATATGTGGGCGCCGAGATGAGCAGTGGGAGATGGTCAGCACCAGGAGGGATTGATCCATTGCAGCTTTCGTTCAGGAGTTAAACCAGCACATTCGACGCCAGGAGAACCAGATGTGCACTGGCCTGATGGAATTGAAGAAGGTGATGACAAGGATCACCGAGCTGGAAGAAGAACTCAAGTCTACACGCGATGGATATGAGGAGGAAATCGCGACACTATTGGAGAAGAACGATGACCTGATAAAGAAGATCGGAGTATTCATGGGAGACCCCGCACCAGGAGGAGAAGACGACAATTCCACTTGCCCAGAGAACTACATCATCATCGACGACACCGACTCCGACCCCGGCGATAGTGATGATGACTTTGAAGACGAAGCTAGAGCGACATCATGGAGTCTTCCACCGATCAAAATTTCTAGAAGACCACCAAATGATTAGTAGTATTCCCCATGTATATAGTAGTAGTCTGAGCACTTTTAACGATAGTTCTAGACCGTTTGTATGCCCTTGCTTGATTGATTGAGTGATATGATTGTGTTTGTCTCATGTGCATATGGGTAGTGTTTCCTCACTAGACATCTTTTCTATTCTAATCTCTCCCCTCTAAACCCATCAGATGCCTCCAAGACATGACACCGGATTTGTTTCCCACCAGAGATCACCCAGTTGGTCCAGCAGCAGAATGCCTTGATGCAGATATTAGTCCACAACCAAGGCAACAACAACAACAACCCTCCTCCAGTTGTCAACTTAGCTCGCTTACTGAGGTTGCAGCCTCCGGTGTTTTCCAGTAGCACCGAGCCAATAGTTGCGGATGATTGGCTACGCAGGATTGGAAGGGAGTTGACCACCGCAGGTTGCACAGATGCAGAGAAGGTGCGTTTTGCCGCACATCAGTTGGATGGACCAGCAGCCTCATGGTGGGAGAATTACACATCCATTTTTCCCATAGCCAATGTTACTTGGGATCAGTTTCAGCAAGCATTCCGCACAGCCCATGTCTCAACTGGAGCTATGAGCATGAAGAAGCGTGAGTTCCGCAACTTACGCCATGGGAACTGTACTGTGGGGCAGTACGTGGATGAGTTTAGCAAGTTATCTCATTATGCCCCTGATGATGTGGCCACAGATTCCGCGAAGTAGGAGAAGTTTATGGAAGGGCTACATGATGAGATAAGCATGCAGTTGATGGTGGCAACATTCAACAACTACAAGGAGTTGGTAGATAAGGCTCTTATGATTGAAGGGAAGCAGCAGCAGATTGAGAGCCGCAAGAGGAAGTATGGACAAGGAAAGTACAAACCTGGAGCCCAGTAGAAGCCTCGTTTCACCTGAACTCGGGAGGACTTGTCCATAACCATGGAGGCCACACCCACAATGGAGGAAGTTCTCACAACCACAATGGCTCCAAGAATGGAAACGGGAATGGTGCAAGTAGTAATCAGAACCGCTCCAACCCAGCCACACCCGCCAAGAAGGACCTAAGTCACATTACTTGCTTCAAGTGCGGGAAGACTGGACACTACGCCACTGAGTGCCCTGAAGCAAAGAATGGGAATGGCAATGGAAGCGCTGGGAAGAAGCCCAACCCTTTCAATAGGGGACAAGTGAAACACGTGAACGTGGAGGAGGTTGAGGAGCAGCCTGATGCAGTTATTGGTAAGTTTTTGGTTAAATCTTTTACTGCAATCGTTCTTTTTGATACTGGTGCATCACATTCATACATATCAAGGGGATTCGTGGATAAGTATAAACTGCCCACTAAGGTACTTAGGACACCCATGTTAGTAAGTTCGCCAGGAGCGGAGTATATGGAAGCCAAGGATGTTTTCAGATGCCATTGACTATTGGAAGCCATGTTTTCCCCTCAGACCTGATAATTTTGGAGTCACAAGGATTGGATGTGATACTAGGAATGGATTGGCTATCGATGTATGGAGGAAACATCGATTGCGCAAGTAAGTCAATTTTGCTCACCACCCCGGAGGGAAAAAGGATCAAGTATGTATCTAGGCATGTGCCTAGGAGGATCCAAGTAAATTCCCTCACGAGAGTTGTTCAGGAGGAAGTGCATGTAGTGAAGGATTTTCCCAGATGTCTTTCCATAGGAGTTACCAGGCATACCACCAGACCGAGATATCGAGTTTTTGATAGAGCTGTTGCCAGGAACCGGGCCCATATCGAAGAGACCCTACCGGATGCCTGCAAACGATCTGGAGGAAATTAAGAAGCATATTAAGGAGCTACTGGAGAAAGTTTATATTCGAAGGAGTTCATCACCATGGGGAGCCCCAGTGCTATTGGTTGAGAAGAAGGATGGATCGTTAAAAATGGTTGTTGATTATCGGACGTTGAATGAACTGACGATCAAGAACAAGTACCCACTGCCGATGATCAATGATTTATTTGACCAGTTGACAAGAGCTAAAGTGTTTTCGAAGATCAATCGGTGATCAGGATATCACCAGCTGAAGATTCGAGAGAAGGATATACCTAAGACAGCATTCACCACAAGGTACGAGTTATATGAGTATACGGTCATGTCTTTTAACTGTCTAACACCCCTGCCTATTTCATGAGTATGATGAACAAGGTGTTCATGGAGTTCCTGGATAAGTTCGTTGTGGTGTTCATTGATGATATACTAGTATACTCGAAGAATGAAGAGGAACACAAGGAGTATTTGCGTTTAGTTCTCGAGAAGCTCAGGGAACACCAACTATATGCAAAGTTTAGTAAATGTGAGTTTTGGTTGAAGGAAGTTGGATTTCTTGGACATGTTATATCAGGAGAAGGTATAGCAGTGGATCCCACCAAGGTTCAGTCAGTCGCTGAGTGGTTGGCACCCACCTCAGTTGGGGAGATCCGCAGTTTCCTTGGACTCGCAGGATATTATCGGAGATTTATTGAGAATTTCTCTAAGATTGCAAAGCCTATGACGACATTGTTGAAGAAGGACACTAAGTTCCATTGGACTGGTGAATTTGAAGCAAGTTTTCAGGAGTTGAAGAAACGTTTGACTACAGCCCCAGTGCTAATTCTGCCGGATATACGCAAGGACTTCCAAGTGTATTGCGATGCTTCATGCTTAGGACTTGGAGGAGTACTGATGCAAGACGGAAGAGTGGTTTCGTATGCCTCACGACAACTGAAACCGCATGAGTTAAATTATGCCACGCATGATTTGGAGGTAGCAGCTGTGGTGCACGCGCTCAAGACTTGGAGACATTTTCTCATTGGAAACTGTTGCGATGTATACACGAACCACAAGAGTTTGAAGTACATCTTCACACAAAAGGAGATTAACCTCAGGCAGAGGAGATGGTTGGACCTTATAAAGGATTATGACATGAAGCTGCATTATCATCCAGGAAAGGCCAATGTCGTAGCAGACGCTTTGAGCCGTAAGAGTTACATCAACACCCTTGTAAGCGGAGAGATGCCAAAGGAGTTAGCCGAGGATCTTAGGGAACTTCGATTGGAGATAGTTCCTAAAGGGTTTTTGGCAACATTGGAGGTTCAGTCAACACTATTGGAAAAGATTCGAGAAGCTCAGAAGGATGACAAAGAGATCACTGAGATAAAGGAGAAGATGAGTGAAGGGAAAGCCAAAGGGTTTCGTGAGGATGAGCACGGCACCTTGTGGTTTGAGGACCGCATATATGTGCCCAATAATGCAGAGATCAGGAAGTCGATACTACAGGAAGCTCATGACTCGCCATACTCGATACACCCCGGAAACACTAAGATGTATTTGGATTTGATGGAGCGTTTCTGGTGGACTGGTATGAAGAAGGATATTGCCGAGTATGTAGCCTTGTGTGATGTATGTCAAAGAGTGAAGGCAGAACATCAAAAGCCAGCAGGATTGCTACAGCCTATGCCGATACCCGAATGGAAGTGGGATAAGCTTGGCATGGATTTTATCACCGGATTGCCCAGGACCAAATCAGGATATGATTCTATATGGGTAGTAGTTGATCGCTTGACCAAAGTGGCTCGCTTTATTCCAGTGAAGACCACGTATACAAGTGCGAAGTTGGCCAAGATATACATGACTAGGATCATATGTCTACATGGAGTTCCAAGGACCATCGTATCAGATAGAGGAACACAGTTTACCTCAAAGTTTTGGCACCAGCTGCACCAGACCTTGGGTACCAGGCTGGAGTTCAAGATAACTTTTCACCATGAGACGGATGGGCCAGACCAAGACAGTCAATCAGATTCTGGAGGACATGTTGAGAGCTTGTGCGTTGGATTATGGATCTAGTTGGGATGATAATTTACCCTACGCGGAGTTCTCATACAACAATAGCTACCAGGCTAGTTTGAAGATGGCACCGTTCGAAGCCCTGTATGGAAGGAGATGTCGAACACCGTTGATGTGGGATGAAGTTGGAGACCGCCAGCTTGTTTGGACCGGATTTGATTAAGGAATCAAGAGAAGGTTAAGCTAATTCGAGATAGATCAAGGTAGCTCGATCCCGACAGGAAGAGTTATGCGATTAAAAACGCAAGGAGGTAGTCTATTAAATCGGAGACAGAGCGTATCTGCGAGTATCACCTCTTCGAGGAGTTAAACGTTTTGGTGTTAAGGGAAAGTTAGCCCCGAGATTTGTGGGACTGTACCGTGTTTTGGAACGCATGGGAGAAGTTGCCTACAAGTTGGAGTTACCCGAAGGACTGTCGGGAGTACATGATGTGTTTCATGTTTCCTAGTTGAAGAAGTGTCATGCGGAGATGGCTGAGATTCCTCTGAGAGATACAGTGCCCCTGGAAGCAATTGAGTTGGACAGTGATTTGACATATGAGGAGAAGCCTGTCAATATTTTAGAGTTTGCTAGCCGAGTTACTCGTAGCAAGGTTATCAAGTTTTGCAAAGTTCAGTGGAGCCACCGAACCGATGATGAAGCCACCTGGGAACGAGAGGATGATCTTCGCAAAGACCACCCGCACCTATTTTCTAGCCAACCCGAATCTCGAGGGCGAGATTCATCTTAAGGGGGGTAGGTTTGTAACATCCCAAATTTTCAATTTGGAATGTTATACATAGGTCATTCATGCATAGCATATTTTATTCGCAATTCATTTCGTCATCCTCGAATTTCTAACCAACTCAAGGACCCTCGGAGAGAGTTGGGGATTTCACGGTTTTCATATTTGAATTTTATCAAATATCGAAACTAGGATCATTTGTTTTATTATTTTTCTCCCCGAAAATATTTCTTATAAAAATATAGGAGAGGAGATAATATGACTTCTCCAAAATAAATGAAATATTGGAGGAAAAATATTAAAATCAAGTAAATAATTTTATTGGGATTTTATTGGTATTTTATTTGAAATATAAAAAATATGCATTTTTCAGAATTGAATTTTTTAGGCCAAGAAAATGTTCACCCTGTTCTAAATATTTTATTTAGACGGTGAAAATTTGTTTTCGTATTTTTATATTTTTTATTTATTTTTCTAGGATTTCTTTTTCATGAATATGTTTAAAAAGAAAGCCACGGACTGACCGGGTCGGCTCACTGGCCACCCTGCGCCGCCGTCGTCTCCGAGCCAGACTCCTCGAGGGAGTCCAAGCCGCCGTCGCCGCCATGGCCTCGCCCCTCCCGCAAGCCTCCTCCCCTCCCCCTTTAAAATCCGAACCCAGGGCCCCTTGGAGCCCCAAGTCGCCGCCGGCGCCAGCCACCAACCCCGCCGCCTCGCCGACAAGACGCCGCCGCACGCTGCTTAGCCGAAGTTGAAGGCCGCTACCGCCGCCTCACGCCAGACCAAGCCGCCGCCGCCCGCTGCCGAAGTCACGAGCCGCTACCGAGTTCGCATCTCGACGTTAGTTTTTTTAGGTTTAGGTAAAAACCGTCGGGTTTTTTTTAAACCCTAGTACGGTTTCTTCGGTTCTCCGGTTTTTCTCGGTTTAGTTTATTTAGAGGACGTTCGTTCGTACATTCGTTTTAACGAACGGGTTTCGCCCGTTAGTCACAGACAGCGAATGTTCGTTCGTTAGCCTGTTCGTCAGTTTTCTTTTTCTCGGGTTTTTCGCGATTATTCTCGATCGCGATATCTGATCCGATTTTCGTTTTAGTGTATCTTTTCGCTCGTTTATCGGAATCAGGCGATTCAAGCGCCTAGATCTTCGTATCGAAACCCTCTTTCTGTTTAACCAACTTGAACAAGATTTTGGTACTGTAAATTTGACTTTAGTTCAGATTAGTAATCGGATCTTGTTTCTTTCGTAGTTTGAGTTTCGTTGCTCCGTTTGATTTGATTCTTTTTGCAAACCGGAGTTCTTAAGTTGAACTTTCTTGTTAGATCTTCTTATTTGAGTTTTACCCGTACTTCTTTGATTTGTTGCTTATGTATGCTATTGTTTGTTTGCGATAGAATTCCCAGAGTGCGAAACGTGCTACTATGAGTCCCTAGGTTTTGCGGATCGTCAGCAAGGCAAGTAACACATTGATCATACCCCTTGACATCCCAGTTTTTATGCATTAGATACAATCCCCAAACATTGCATGATTAGGATGTCTATAACTTGTGGGTTGGGAAGTAGTTGATGAGGTAGAACCTATTACCTGTATTCATATCAAACCTTTGGGAGTTACTTCTATTTTATGCTTATATTGCCATGCTATGCTCGTAGACGTGGATTGGGTTTGAGTGTATCCATGAGAGATGTGAGATTATTAATTAATGGTTCAACTTAAGGTGGAAACTTTAATACACATCTGGGTGGATTGCTTGTTTGGGCACCTGGAGAATCCAGTGTTGTCCTAGGATATCCCGGAGTACCCGTGTGATCATCCCACGGTCCGCCACCCAGGCTCAAAGGGATCTTAAGATTATTCATGCTAGAAACTTCCGTGTGCAGCCACAAGCCATTATGGGCTCTGGCATAGTTGAGTATGTTGCATGACCTATTTGAGTGGTGGGCTAGCAGATGTAGGGGAAAGTAGGTGTAACTGTCCACCTAGAGTAAAGAGTTAGTGCTTCAGAAAGACTGTGTCTCGGTCATCCGTTTCTCAAACACCGTGTAGTTTGAGAAATCCAACGGAGGAGATCGAGTCTTGTGGAGAAAAGTGCGCAAACCTCTGCAGAGTGTACAATCTAATCATGGTTAGCCGTGTCCCCGGTTATGGACATCTTGAGTATCTAGTACTTGGATTTTCCTATTGTATCTCATCACTCTAATCTAATTTGCTGGGTTGATAATTACTCTTAACTAGGGATTGAGTTGGAGGAACCTTCTCAATGATGTTTCAACTACCATGATAGTTAAATAAAATTTTATTCCTTTGATGTAGGAAAAAATTGGCTTTTCGCAAAAACAATATAACTTTAGAGCCTCCACCAGCAGTGATAGCATTTATCTGTTCATTGCTCTACTGTGTTATATTGCCAGCATATTCCATGTGCTGAACCGTGCAGCTCAGCTATGCCGTTGGAGTTGAAGGACTCACTTTGTCTTCCAAGCCTTCCGTTGTTATCATATTAGATGGCCTTAAGCCATATTTATTGTAATAAGTTCTCTTTGGAGACATTTAATGTAATAAGTGTGTGATTGCTACTCTGTTATAAATCCTTCGAGTACTGTGTGTCAGCATTACCGATCCAGGGATGACACTGAAGGACAGAGACTTGACCGTTTGAGGTCGGGTCGCTACAAGATGGTATCAGAGCACACGCTGAGTGTAGGACACGACCACTAAGTTAAGCCATAGGTCATTCTTCTCTACTCATTTCTGACTCCTCTCCATTTTCTACTCTTTAGGATGGCGGATTCGAGGAACAAGTTTGCACAACCGGATGAAGACACCCCCTTTGGACGACACTGGAAGGAAGTCACGAGATTCCTGAACATAGGAATACCAAGCTTCACCGGGACCTTCAACGCCACCTTACCAGAAGAGGAGTGCTGGATGATTCAAGTTCAAATTCCAGGAAGGGCGTTCACGCCAGTCACTAAGCCCATAGAGTTTTCCTTTGATGCCCCAACTTTGGAGTCTAGGCAAGAGCATGGCAGCCCACATCGCCATGGGACGCATCGGCGAAGTTTACCACAAGGATCTCAAGGACACTATCTACCAGATATGTGGGCGCCGAGATGAGCAGTGGGAGATGGTCAGCACCAGGAGGGATAGATCCATTGCAGCTTTCGTTCAGGAGTTAAACCAGCACATTCGACGCCAGGAGAACCAGATGTGCAATGGCCTGATGGAATTGAAGAAGGCGATGACAAGGATCACCGAGCCGGAAGAAGAACTCAAGTTTACACGCGATGGATGTGAGGAGGAAATCGTGACACTATTGGAGAAGAACGATGACCTGATAAAGAAGACCGGACTATTAGATGGCCTTAAGCCATATTTATTGTAATAAGTTCTCTTTGGAGACATTCGATGTAATAAGTGTGTGATTGCTACTCTGTTATAAATCCTTCGAGTACTGTGTGTGTCAGCATTACCGATCCAGGGATGACACTGAAGCACAGAAACTTGACCGTTTGAGGTCAGGTCACTACAATCTTCAAAAAAAAATTCCACCTATATATAATATATCGGTAATGCCCAGTATTACCCGATATTCACCGAAACCCTTCCGGTGACCCCGAAACACTTCCGGATCCTCTCAGAACTATTCCGAATATTAATGAAAAAATTCGAAAAATATATTCTCATCACTCCCTTCCTACTAACAATCATAAGATTGTGATTTCCTTAAGCTTGTGACCCCGTAGGTTCGGTAACTCACTGACATGAATGAAACTGTTCGTTCAATGACTGACAGTGGGACCGGTGACATCCATATCGATCCCTATGATATTCAAGTGAACCTTTGGTTGTCATGTGATGTTCCCTTTAATTAGAGATACTTTACAAAACCTAGGTGTATCGATATCCTCCTGAGTCATCACCATGCTCACTATACCGAAATCTTCGTTACCAGTTTAGTTCTTCTTTCTCGCTATTGTGTTCCGGCATCCCCGTGACATAGTCACTTGTGTCTGGGTAGATACTGATTGATGTCATCACACCGAGAGGGCCCTAAGTATATATCTCCATCATCGGAGGAGCAAATCCCACTCTCGAGCTATCATGCCACTTGTCAAGCTTTTCGATAAATCTTTAAGTTGTCGTTATGATCACCGTGTTAAAGATGACGTTTGTGAAACCCCAAAGCCCACCGTACGGTAAGAAGTGACCATGATACTCTCATGGTCTAAGGAGCAGTATCACACATTAACACTCCATGTTATTACAATTGAATGCAGATGAAATTAACTCAATTCATAACAAAAAAGATTGGGTCGATTATATATGATCGTTCTTCCAATGTAATAATATCAATGTTGTTTTAGGACTATTGTTACACTTAACGATATCCTAAAATCCAAAAATATGATCACAAACAACACTTGAGCTAGTCTTAGAGGCAAGAGTAGGAACCTTTTATTTACTGTTTATCATTCCAGATGTGCATATGATTTTTTCCACTGAAGTGCATATTCCAGGATCATAGCAGTTATAGCCTAGAATATAAACTATTAATTATGAATATGGAAATATAATAATACAAATATTATTGCCTCTAGGGCATATTTCCAACAGTTTGATATAGGAAATAATGGGTTAGGTCATGCGGTTAAAGAAAGACCGCGAGAATATCTTTATAGGAATTTGTACAATGAATAAATAACTATCACTTACAAAGGACCTAAAGAAGAGCCTCCTTCTCCTCCTAAGCTTGATCTTGCACATCCGGATCCTATAAAATTTAGCTCTTTTAATTATTTTTTCCTTCCTATTAGGAAGCTTTCTTCTGAGAGAAGGGAGTTTGAGATGAACATGGATGATCTCCAACATGGTTATGATAAAACTTGAAACTATGCACCATGCCTAACTAGGGGTATAAAACAATAGCACTTGTTGGGAGGCAACCCAATAGTTAAGATAAATTTTAGCTTTTTATTTCTATTTTGGTGTGATGAAATGATTATTTCTACTGTAAAGATTGTGTTTTTATCTTAAATTTAGTGTCACAGAAACTTTTGCACCCGGTGCAGGATTTATAGTTTTTACTGGAACGTGATATTGGTATGAAATTTTTACACATGATTGATATTCAAATTGCCCAAGTTTTATTAATTTTTAGAATTTTTGGAGTTCTGTATATAATTTTTGTTCAGATCATTACAGTCTATGTTATGTTTTAGACAGATTTTGTTTTATTTGCATAGTGTGCTTAGATTAATGATACTATGGATTATATCAGGGTGTATAATTCATGGAGAACTTACAATACGATAGGTATTATGCAAAAATAATTATGAATGAGTTTACAACAGTACATAAAGTTTATGATTTGCCGATATACTAACGGATCTCACGAAGTTTCTGTTGAGTTTTGTGTGCTGAAATTTTCTAGTTTCCGGTAAGATCACGATGGATAAAAGAATAAGGAGCGGGAAGACCCTAAGCTTGGGGATGCCCAAGACGCCCCAAATTAATATTCAAGGAAGACCCAAGTGTCTAATCTTGGGGATGCCCCGGATTGCATCCCCTCTTTCGTCCACAATTCATCGGTATGTTACATGGAGCCATATTTTTATTCACCACTTGATGTGAGTTTTACTTGGAGCATCTTGTACCTAGTTTTATTCTTTTTGCATGGTAGTTTCTCACAATCATAGTTTGATGGACATGATGGGGTCCTATATATACCAGGGGTACTTAACACCCAGGAGCCCGGCCTCGACAACCATAAGGGGGCCAAACAGGCCCATGACGCTGGACAAACATAGGAGGCAAGACGACCTTCTTGACACCCAAGGCTAGAGGGCGACAACGACCCAGATCGCATCTGACGTGTAACCCTAGGCCTCTCATGTCTATATAAAGGGACGTCTAGGGTGATTCTTGATCATCTATCCTCAGATAGGAGAATACACGGTAGCAGTCTCATACACCATTGTAACCCCTCGCACGAGGTATCCCTCCATTTTTTTTGAAATCTACTCAGGCAAGGAAACACCAAACGGAAAATAGATGGATCTCGAAAACAAACCTAATATGAAAAGAACTCGGATTGGTGATGGACATGTGGTGGTATATGTGGACTCGGATTGGTGGCGTGGTATATATGGACTCGTATTCGTGGCGGATATATGGTGGTATATGGCGGCAGTGATGTATCTGGTGTGGCGGTGGTATATTTCAGCGGATGATGAATCTGGTGTGTTGGTGGCATATGGCGGCGGATGATTAATCAGGTGTGTTGGTGGTATATGGCAGCGGATGATGATGGTGCGGCGGCGGCATGAATACCCGTGAACAGAACTCAAAACTCTAAAAGACTAGATGCTAAGACCAGCAACCAGACACGACGATGCAACCGAAAATTCAACAAAGCAAATACAGAAAAGATTATGCAATGGCTCACAGTGGTTTGGATATGATGACTAACCCTAAATATTTTTTGGCTTTTTCGTGGACTGTAGGAATTAAGGACAGACATGATCTAAACTACAAAAAACTATAAAATCTCACTGAGCAACCTGGAAATCTGATAGCACTTGATAGAGGCGAAGGTGTCCCGATGTTTCGATAAGATGGTGACTACCGTTTTCTGTGGGAGTCGACCTTGACGATCCAACTACGAACGTGCGAGACGTCACACCTTAGCATTCACTAAACCAACTTTCGAGGGGTTATTGACCATGCTGGAGCATGATCAACCTGAGCACGAGAGTCTGTTTCCTGCGAGCAAATGAAGAACAAGCAAGAATCTGAGATTGCAATCTGGATATTGCAAACATAACAGGAAAGCTTTATTAATGAAGCTGGGGTTCTCTGACGCCTTTGTCTGGTTGTTGAACACAAACGAAGTATGCGAAGTTTCAACTATGGCAAACTTTTAATGTAAACAAAACCCAAGGTCTAAACGACACCCTAAGGGCTGTATATATGGAGGAAGAGGGGGGAATTTCGTGACCCTTGGAAGAGGGGTCCGAAACCAACCCTATCTCTTGTTTCCCCACACATACGCACTCTAAAAACAGCTTATACTTATGTATTTTGAAATTACATGGGCTTGGCCCAAAAATAAGGTGACGCATCACCTATAATAGCCTCTGGACGAAATTTTTGAAGTGGCATCTTGCGTATTTCGTCCGAGGCTTCATGCACTCATTATGGTGGCTTCAAAGTCCTGAAATCATCACTTGTAACTCCGTTCTTGTTCCCATTGCGTATGCCATCATCTCCACGCTTGATCTTGCTTCAATGTTCATCCCTCTTGTCCTAGCTAGGCCCTTCATTTGTAAGCAATACAAGTGTATCCAATTTAGGCATCATCATATTCTCATGAACATTAGAATCATTACCAAGAAACGAAAGGATCTGATATTTTAATTGGCATGCGCGAGTTCTAGTAATTGGTCCAGTATGTATAGCAGCAGGGGCTGTGGGTGTAACAATGGTATTGATGTCCTCATCAATACTAGTTGATACTCACCCTCCTCGCGAGGCAATCCACCACAAAGTAGGAGTAGGGTTTTACACCGCAAGGTGGCCCGAACCTGGGTAAATGATCGTGTCCCATTCCTCTTCCCTTTCGCTCGAGCACGATGGAGCTAAGCCATGAGGCGGCGAGTAGTAATCCATAGCCTAGCGGAGTTCTTCGTGCACACCCCAGAGTTCAGACCTTTCTTTGGGTCCGCGGAGCCCAGATTCAGATAGTAAGTGTTCTCAAGAGTGTGTATCATGTCCTTCTTGTTGCAGCAGATGGTGAGGGTGCCGATGGAGACGGTCATCTTAATGAGGCCATAGGCATGGTGGGTCACGGCCATGAACTTGGAGAGCGTCGGGTAGCCCAAGATGGCGTTATAGGGCAGACCGAAGCGAGCCACGTCGAAGATAATGAACTCTGTACAGTAGTTCTTGCGTGAGCCAAATTTGACGAGAAGGCGCACCTGCCACGTTGGAAAAGTGGAGCCGTTTGTGATGCCCGAGAAGGGCCTGATGGGTATCAGGCGCTCGTACGTCACTTCAAGCATCTCGATGGTCTCCACGTAGAGTACGTTGAGGCCTGCACTGCCGTCGATGATTGTCTTGGTGATGGCCACGTTCTTGATGGTAGGAGTACACAACAGTGGGACGACACCCACGGCCTTCGTGGACTTGGGGTGGTCACTGGCGTCGAAGGCGATGGGGAACTCGGAGAACTTGAGGCGGCTGGCGAACTCGGGCGTTGGGAGGGCCGCGTTCACCTCACGAGAGAACTGCTTGAAGTGGCGGTTGGATGGAGGGGCATCGGCCCCGCCGAGGATGTAGGCCACCCTGCGGGTTTCTTGGTAGCCCCCAGCATTCTCGGTGGGAGAGGGTGATGTCGCTTGAGGCTACGTCGGTATTTCCCCAAAGAGGAAGGGATGATGCAGCATAGCGGCAGTTGGTATTCCCTCAGGTATGAAACCAAGGTTATCGAACCAGTAGGAGAACCAAGGAACACAACGTAAACAGCCCCTGCACACAGATAACAAATCCTTGCAACTCGACGTGTTAAAGGGGTTGTCAATCCCTTCCGGGGTACGGCGCCTCAAGATGGGCAAACGAACGTGAGATAAATTGGAGTAGATTGATAGATCGAACGACAAATAAAATAAATATAAAAAAATGCATCAAGGTATTTTTGTATTTTTGGTTTAATAGATCTGAAAATAAATGCAAGGAAAAAGTAGATCACAAAGGCAAATATATGAGAAAGAAACCCAGGGGTCATAGGTTTCACTAGTGGCTTCTCTCAAGAAAACTATCAAATGGTGGGTGATCAAATTACTGTTGGGCAATTGATAGAACTTCAAATAATCATGAAGATATCCAGGCAATGATCATTATATAGGCATCACGTCCAATATTAGTAGACCGACTCCTGCCTGCATCTACTATTATTACTCCACACATCGACTGCTATCCAGCATGCATCTAGTGTATTAAGTTCATGGAGAAACGGAGTAATGCAATAAGAACGATGACATGATGTGACAAGATCTATCTATGTAGAGATAGACCCCATCGTTTTATCCTTAGAAGCAACGATACATACGTGTCGGTTCCCCTTCTGTCAATGGGATCAAGCACCGTAAGATTGAACCCACTACAACGCACCTCTTCCCGTTGTAAGATAAATAGATCAAGTTGGCCAAACAAAACCCAAATATCGGAGAAGAAATACGAGGCTATAAGCAATCATGCATATAAGAGATCAAAGAAACTCAAATAACTGTCATGGATATAAAAAGATAGATCTGATCATAAACTCAAAGTTCATCGATCCCAACAAACACACCGCAAAAGAGTTACATCATATGGATCTCCAAGGGACCATTGTATTTAGAATTCAGAGAGAGAGATGAAGCCATCTAGCTACTAACTACGGACCAAAGGTCTACAAAGAACTACTCATGCATCATCGGAGAGGCACCAATGGAGGTGGTGAAACCCATCCGAGATGGTGTCTAGATTGGATCTGGTGGTTCTGGACTCTGCGGCGGCTAGATGAATATTTCGTCGACTCCCCTAGGGTTTTGTGAATATTGGGGTATGTATAGAGCAAAGAGGTGGTCCGAGGGGCACCCGAGGTGGGCACAGCCCACTAAGGAGCGCCTGGGCCTCCTAGCGCGCCCTGGTGGGTTGTGCCCTCCTCGAGGCACCCCGAGGCGCAGCCAGGGCCCATTATGTTCCTTATGGTCCCAAAAAAATCTCCATGGAGTTTAGTTGTGTTTGGACTCTGTCTGATATTGATTTCCTACGATGTAAAAAACATAAAGTAAATTAATTTTTTCATTTCGGGACTGGGCATCCCTAAAACCTTTGCCTTACTCTCGTGCAATGACAAGTGAATAAACACTCATCGTGAGAGTAACACATCTAGCATGGGAAATATCAGCCACCCCTCACCGCTCCGCGAGCGAAACGAACACACAAAAGAGAAGTTTATTTTGAAAATTAGAGATGGCACATGCAAATTTTCTCAGAACGGCAAAAGAATACAACATATAGGTAGATATAGTGGACTCATGTGGCAAAACTGGTTTAAAGGATTTTGGATGCAGAAGTAGATATCATACTTGGTGCAAAATGAAGGCTAGCAAAAGATTGAGAAGCGACTAACCAAGAAATGAATAATCTCATAAGCGAGCATTAAGCATAATTTACAAGTAATAATGCACCACAAGTAGGATCTAATTTCATTGCATAACTATTGACTTTCATGCTTGCACAGGGAATCACAAACCTTAACACCAATATTATTACTAAAGCATAATTACTCATCAACATACCTCACATATCACATCATCATATCTCAAAACTATTACTAAGAATCAAGTTTATTTTGTCCAATGATCTTCATGAAAGTTTTTATTATATCCTTCTTGGGTATCTATCACTTTGGGACTAATTTTCATGTGTTGCTTTTCATAAGCTCAAACAAATATAAGTGAAGATCATGAGCATAATTTTTCTTTTCTTTCTCTCAAAATAATTTAAGTGAAGCAAGAGAGAATTTCTTCAAAATTTTACCAACTCTCAAATAAATCTAAGTGAAACAAGAGAGCATTTCTTCAAAAAAAAACTAAGCACACCGTGCTAAAAAAGATATATGTGAAGCACTAGAGCAAGCCCATAGCTCAAAAAAATTAAGTGAAGCATAGAGAGCAATTCTAACAAATCATGGCATAATTTTGGCTCGCCCAAATAGGTGTGTCCAGGAAGGGATCAAGACTTAAAACACAAAATAAAATAAGCAAAGAATCATATCATACAAGACGCTCCAAGCAAACTGCATATTATGTGACGAATAAAAATATAGCTTCGAGTAAAATACCGATGGTCGTTAGAAGAAAGAGGGGATGCCACTCGGGGGCATCCCCAAGCTTAGTTGGTTGCTCATTTTTCGATAATAGCTTGGGATGCTGGGGCATCCCCAAGCTTAAGCTCTTCTATCCTTCCTTCATCCATCGTAAGATAACCCAAAATTGAAAACTTCAATCACACAAAACTCAACAAAACCTCCGTGAGATCCATTAGTATAAGAAAGCAAACAACTACTATAAGTATTGTATCAAACCAATTGATATTTCGTTTTTGCATTATATCTACTGTATTCCAACTTTTCAATGGCAAAAACTCATTAAACAAAACCATAGAGCCATCAAAATAAGCACACAACGCAAAGAGAACATAATCTGTCAAAACAGAACAATCTATAGCAATCTGACTTTTTAGAATATTTCTGTAACTCCAAATATTCTGAAAAACTAGGACGACCTGGATAATTTGTATATTATTCTTATGCAAAAGGAATTGGCATTTTATCATGTTCTGGTGATTTTTAAAAATTATTTTCGTCAGTGCAAAAGTTTCTATTTTTCAGCAAGATCTAAACAACTATCACCGAAGAAGATCCTATCGGTTCTACTTGGCACAAACACTAAATAAAACAAAAAAAACACAATCATAACAGTAGCATAATTGTGCAAACACTCAAGAATAGAAAGAAAAAAGAAAAAAAGAAAATTTATCCATTGGGTTGCCTCCCAACAAGCGCTATAGTTTTACACCCTTGGCTAGGCATAAAGCAAGGATCTAAGTTTTGTCATCCTTCATCTTAATTTTCTTAGAGGTATTTTCATCATGGAGTTTTGGAAAAACAACATAGAACATATTATTCATAGAAACTTTAGCATTCCTAAGTTGGTGTTCGTCATAACCCTTTTGATTTCCTGCAACAATCCAAGAGTAATGTTGATTAACATTATTGAAAACTTGTTGGATTATATCTAATACGGGAACTTCCTTTTTAAGATTGTCATCTAAGATTTTATTTTCCCCAAGAAAATGTCTTAAAGCATAGTCCCTATTGTAAAGAATTTCATCTATCACAGGTTTTTCACGATTCATACCATAAAAATCAATGATTTCCCTAGCTTCCCATACTATGTAATGAAATTCATTCATAAGGACAAGGGTGGCCAACTTTTTAGCCCTAGGATTCTTTATAACAGGAAGCTCAAAGAAAAATCTTTGCAAAGTAGGATCGGTGCGAATAAATTTACTTTCAAGTTTCAGAACTAGTGCTGAAATAGCATCTGCATAAGATCTAGTAGTTTTAAGTATAGGAGCATCATCAAGACTTAGGTTCCAAACACAATTGAAAAATTCTTGGATACGTTCTTTTCCCAAAACGTTCCCTTGCCCCAAGATAAAAGTTTAAGCATACAGATTGCCCGTACGTCCAATCTTAGGTGTTAGGCCATCATCTGTTGGTGCCATACCGAAATCACTCATGATTGCAGGCAAATGATAGATCTGACAAGAAAATGGCGAATGAAAAAAGAGGGGCGAATAAAGCAGATTTTTTTGTGAAGTTGGGGAAAGGAAAACGAGAGGCAAATCTATACCTACTAATAAAGGAAGGTGTGTTTCGTCAATTTTTTTCATCCGTTCACCGCCAATTTTTTTTGTATCTGAGGTGGTACTAAATTCTTATGCGTTTGTCTGCTAGAAAAAAGGCTTTTCCAGAATTTCGTACGTGGGCCGCGTGCTGTGGCCCAGCGAAGTGAGCCCATTTATTTTTCTACCCATGCGGCTAGAAATTTTCTATTTTCCACAGGGCGACAAATAGCCGGAGATTCGCACAAGACAACCAATAATGGACTGCCCCATTTTTATTTCTTTCAGTGTTTTACTTCTATTTGTATTCTCCTTCCCCTATCTCTTTTTCCCTTACAAGTTTGTTTTTCAATAAAATTTATTTCATAAATTCAAAATTCTCAAAAAATATGTTCAGAATTACAAAATACAAATTTTGTAAAATGTTCAGAATTCCAATTTTTTTTGCTATTTTTATTCAGAACTTGAAAAAAGTTTCCCATTTGTTCAAAAAATATATTTTTTAAATATTATTCGAGATTTCCTTAATAAAGCATGGATTGACTTTGTCGAGTTCACCGTCACAATACGCTTCTTTCCGTGAATTTACGCTTTCAGTTTTTTTTCATCTATATTATTTTCTAGTTCCGAGGTGGTACTATTTTACTTGCGTATCTATACCTACTAATAAAAGTAAGGTGTGTTTCGTCAATTTTTTCATCCGTTCACCGCCAATTTTTTTTGTATCCGAGGTGGTACTAAATTCTTATGCGTTTGTCTGCTACAAAAAAGGCTTTTCCAGAATTTCGTACGTGGGTCGCATGCTGTGGCCCAGCGAAGCGAGCCCATTTTTTTTTCTGCCCATGCGACTGGAAATTTTCTATTTTCCACAGGGCGACAAATAGTCGGAGCTTCGCACAAGACAACCAATAATGGACTGACCCATTTTTATTTCTTTCAGTGTTTTACTTCTATTTGTATTCTCCTTCCCCTATCTCTTTTTCCCTTCCAAGTTTGTTTTTTAATAAAATTTATCTCATAAATTCAAAATTCTCAAAAAATGTTCAGAATTAAAAAAATACAAATTTTGTAAAATGTTCAGAATTCCAAAATTTTGTTGCTATTTTTTTAAATATTCACAACTTGAAAAAAGTTTCCCATTTGTTCAAAAAATAATTTTTTAAAAAATTGTTCAAGATTTCTAAAAAGAAAATGGTATTTTTATAAATGCTCCAAAATCGAAAAATATTCTTGGTTTAGTAAAGGTTTATCAAAATAATGTTCACATATAAAAGATACATATTTTCAAAAATGTTATGAATTTTCATCACATGTTCATGTTTTAAAATAATGTTCACAAAATCAAATAATGTCCATGTTTTTATAAAAAATTGGTGTTTTCAAAAAATGTTTGTGAACTTAAAAAGATGTTCCTATTTCAAATTTTGTTCGCGAGTTTTGGAAACTGTACATAATTTTCAAAAACATGTTCAGGATTAAAAAAATGGTTCATGTTTCCTACAATATTCAGATACTTCATGCCTTTATATCTCCTCGGTTGAAAGGAAAAGTAGATTGAATAATTCATGGGTCTTCTCTGACGTACGATGATGTAACAAAACTTTTAAATGCTCTTGATCAATGAATGAAAAAATAGCGGATTGATTAGTTCAGACCCAGCGAAACCAAGAAGCTAAATGTTCCTTTTTCACGTGCACACAGGGTTTTGCTTGCACGTATAATTCTCACTAACTTTGAATGCATATTACTTTTTCTCCCGTCGCAACGCACGGGCATATTTGCTAGTGGCAAATAACGTAAATTGCAAGGAGATGAGATTTGTGATTAGGAACCTGGTACATGTTGAAGATCCTCCCCGGCAACGGCGCCAGAAATTCCTTTTGATGTCGCTTGAAGCTACGTCGGTATTTCCCCAAAGAGGAAGGGATGATGCAGCACATCGGCTGTAGGTATTTCCCTCAGATATGAAACCAAGGACATCGAACCAGTAAGATAACCAAGCAACACAACGTGAACAACCCCTCCACACAGATAACAAATCCTCGCAACCCGACGTGTTAAAGTTGTTGTCCATCCCTTCCGGGGTACGACGCGTCAAGATAGGAAAACGGACGTGAGATAAACTGTAGTAGATTGATAGATCGAACGCCAAATAAAATAAATAAAAATAAAACGGAGCAAGGTATTTTTGTATTTTTGGTTTAATAGATCTGGAAATAAATGCAAGGAAAAAGTAGATCGCAAAGGCAAATATATGAGAAAGAGACCCGGGGGCATAGGTTTCACTAGTGGCTTCTCTCGAGAAAAATAGCAAACGGTGGGTGACCAAATTATTGTTGGGCAATTGATAGAACTTCAAATAATCATGATGATATCCAGGCAATGATCATTATATAGGCATTACGTCTAAGATTAGTAGACCGACTCCTGCCTGCATCTACTACTATTACTCCACACATCAACCGCTATCCAACATGCATCTAGTGTATTGAGTTCATGGAGAAACGAAGTAATGGAATAAGAACGATGAAATGATGTAGACAAGATCTCTCTATGTAGATATAGACCCCATCATTTTATCCTTAGTAGCAACGATACATATCTGTCGGTTCCCCTTCTGTCACTGGGATCAAGCACCGTAAGATCGAACCCACTACAAAGCACCTTCCCATTGCAAGATAAATAGATCAAGTTGGCCAAACAAAACCCAAATATCGGAGAAGAAATACGAGGCTATAAGCAATCATGCATATAAGAGATCAAAAACTTAAATAACTTTCATGGATATAAAAAGATAGATCTGATAATAAACTCAAAGTTCATCAATCCCAACAAACACACCGCAAAAGAGTTACATCATATGGATCTCCAAGAGACCATTGTATTGAGAATTCAGAGAGAGAGATTAAGCCATCTAGCTACTAACTACGGACCCAAAGGTGTACAAAGAACTACTCACACATCATCGGAGAGGCACAAACGGAGGTGGTGAACCCCATCCGATTATATTTCTAGATTGGATCTGGTGGTTTTGGACTCTGCGGCGGCTGGATGAATATTTCGTAGACCCCTAAGGTTTTGGGAATATTGCGGTATTTATAGAGCAAAGAGGCGGTCCGGGGGGCACCCGAGGTGGGCACAACCCACCAGGGCGCGCCTGGGCCTCCTAGCGCGCCATGGTGGGTTTTGCCCTCCTCGAGGCACCCCCCAGCTGCAGCCAGGGCCCATTATGTTCCTTCTTGTCCAAAAAAAATCTCTGTGGAGTTCTGTTGTGTTTGGACTCCGTCTGATATTGATTTCCGGTGATGTAAAAAACATGCAGAAAACAACAACTGGCACTTGGCACTATGTCAATAGGTTAGTACCAAAAAATGATATAAAATGACTATAAAACATCCAAGATTGATAATATAATAGCATGGAACATTAAAAAATTATAGATACGTTGGAGACGTAGCAGAGGGTCGTTTGCGTGCGGCGGGGCGCCGTTGACCTGAGGGTCGGGCTGCCGCAGATGGTTCGGCCAGCCCTAACAGCTGTTGTCGTCGGTGTCGTTGTTGCGGCTACCGCGACGCTTGGTGTGACCCTCGCGAAGCAGCTTGAGCTCATGCCAGCCTTCAGTGTTGTGGGAGTTCACATTGTGGTAGGCACAAAAAAGACGGTCATCCTTCTTGGCCTCGCTGTGGTTGCGGCCGCGCTTGTAGTTCGGCTCTGCGCGAGCATGGCAGGGCCCTTGCACTTGGCGTCCTTGCCCTTGGACTTTGCCATGCGAGGCTCAGCGTAAGGGTCATTGTGGAGGAAAAGGCGGCCCTCTTCAACCTTGGCGCTGCGGTCAGCGAGGATGAATAGCTCTATCGCGGAGTCGAGCTCATCGTTGATGGAGAGCTTTTCGCACATCTCTACGTATGTGACACCATTGCTGAAGGCGGAGACAATTTTGCAATAAGTGGCTAACCAAAATTCCAAGAAGCAGGTAACTGAACTTATGCTAGCTCTTTGTACAGGCACACTGCAACTTATTTTTCCCTTACAAGGTTCTACGAAGGAATCAATTTATTGGGTACACAGTCCCAATACTTCTTTCTTCCCACACTGGAAGTGTAAGTCGATTGGTTAATCTGATAAGATGGTGCGTCCTTACTATATGAGGATGGATTGTCAGGCTAGTTGTAGCAACAAATATCACACTAGCTTTTACTGTATATTTCATGTGATTACATTTGGCATATCGAGATCTAAGCAATCTACAGTAGGATGAAAAGACTAGCATCCTTCACATTATTGGCGAACTCAGTTCATAGAAATAAGCAATTCAACCATTCTCTGGGTAAATCAAAAGTGCCACTGGAATATTTTTCGCTACCCCAATCATACACGCAAAAAGGGGACGACGCCACCGTAGGGGCTGGTATGGGCGGCCGCCTCGGGTGGCTGGAAAGTGTGCACCTAGTTTGAGTCGTCCAGGTTGGCCCAGGCTAGTTTTGTTCGTCCCACCGCATGAGCTGGCAATGTAAAAAATGAAGAAAAACATTTCAATTTGGATGGGCCAATAACGTAAGTGCAAGGCAGGCCCTATAGCAGGCTCGCAGCCCAAACGAGCGCCTCCCATATCAATTGACAGCAGGAAAATTCTCAATTCGTTTGCACTAGCAGCCAGTCTGGTTCGCTCCTAACCTAACCGCCGCTGGACAGACCAATACAACATTTCCTCGCGACCTCGTTGGACGCCGGTCGCCGGGCTTCAACCGAATGGAAGGACAAGAAGATGAAGATCCATCCCTGGGTGTAGCCTACTGATACGTCTCCATCGTATCTACTTTTCCAAACACTTTTTCCCTTGTTTTGGACTCTAACTTGCATGATTTGAATGGAACTAACCCGGACTGACGCTGTTTTTAGCAGAATTGCCATGGTGTTATTTTTGTGTAGAAATAAAAGTTCTCGGAATGACCTAAAACTTCACGGAGAATATTTTTGGAATATATAAAAAAATACTGGCGAAAGAATCAAGGCCAGGGGGCCCACACCCTGTCCACGAGGGTGGGGGCGCGCCTACCCCCATGGGCGCGCCCCCTGCCTCGTGGGCCCCCCTGGTGCTCCACCGGCCTCAACTCCAACTCCATATATCCATGTTCGGGTAGAAAAAAATCAAAGAGAAGGATTCATCGCGTTTTACGATACAATCTCTCTCGGGAGGGCTGATCTAAAGTCCGTTTGAGGCTCCGGAGAGGGGAATCCGCCGTCATCGTCATCATCAACCTTCCTCCATCACCAATTTCATGATGCTCACCGCCGTGTGTGAGTAATTCCATCGTAGGCTTGCTGGACGGTGATGGGTTGGATGAGATTTATCATGTAATCGAGTTAGTTTTGTTAGGGTTTGATCCCTAGTATCCACTATGTTCTGAGATTGATGTTGCTATGACTTTGCTATGCTTAATGCTTATCACTAGGGCCCGAGTGCCATGATTTCAGATCTGAACCTATTATATGAATATATGTGAGTTCATGATCCTATCTTGCAAGTCTATAGTCACCTACGATGTGTTATGATCCGGCAACCCCAAAGTGACAATAATCGGGACCACTCCCGGTGATGACCGTAGTTTGAGGTGTTCATGTATTCACTATGTGTTAATGCTTTGGTCCGGTACTCTATTAAAAGGAGCCCTTAATATCCCTTAGTTTCCAATAGGACACCGCTGCCACGGGAGGGTAGGACAAAAGATGGCAGGCAAGTTCTTTTCCATAAGCACGTATGACTATATTCGGAATACATGCCTACATTACATTGATGAACTGGAGCTAGTTCTGTGTCACCCTATGTTATAACTATTGCATGAGGAATCGCATCCGACATAATTCCCCATCACCGATCCAATGCCTACGAGCTTTTCACATATTGATCCTTGCTTAATTACTTTACCGTTGCCACTGTTACAATTACTACAAAACTGCTATTGTTACTTTTGCCACCGCTACCGTTACTTCCATACTAGTTTGCTACTAAATACTTTGCTGCAGATATTAAGTTATCCAGGTGTGGTTGAATTGACAACTCAACTGCTAATACTTGAGAATATTATTTGGCTCCCCTTGTGTCGAATCAATAAATTTGGGTTGAATACTCTACCCTCGAAAACTGTTGTGATCCCCTATACTTGTGGGTTATCAAGACTATTTTCTTGCGCCGTTGCCGGGGAGCATAGCTTTGTTCTTTGAGTCACTTGGGATTTATATCTGCTGGTCACTATGAGGAACTTGAAAGACGAGAAAACCAAAATTTATCCCTCAACTACGAGGGGAGGTAAGGAACTGCCATCTAGCTCGCACTTGATTCACCTTCTGTTTTGAGTAAGCTTGCGACACCTAAACCTGCTTCTGCTATTAATTCTGATATGTCGCATGCTATTGATGATGCCACTTCTGCTATGCATGATACTTATGATGGAACTACTTCTATGCTTGATACTACTGTGCCTTTAGGTGAATTTCTTGATGAACAACTTGCTAGGGCTAGAGAGAATGAAATTATTGAAACTGATAATATTGATGAAAGTGATCATGAATTGCTCACAGCTCGAGGGTTATGTTATGGATGAAGAAACTGCTAGAGACTTTCTTGCTTGCAATGATAGATATGATCTTAAGAAATTATTAGCTAAGCTGAAAGAAAAATGTTTGAACGCTAGAATGAAATATGACCCTGCTTTTGCTAGTTCACCTATCTGTGTTACTGATAAGGATTATGATTTCTCTGTTGATCCTGAGATAATTACTTTGGTCGAATCTGATCCTTTTTATGGCTATGAATCTGAAACTGTTGTCACACATCTTACTAAATTAAATGATATAGCCACCCTGTTCACTAATGATGAGAAAACTCGCTACTACTATATCCTTAAGTTATTTCCGTTCTCATTAAAGGGTGATGCTAAAACATGGTTTAATTCTCTTGATCCTAGTTGTGTGCGTAGTCCCCAGGATATGATTTATTACTTCTCTGCTAAATATTTCCCCACTCATAAGAAACAAGTTGCTTTAAGGAACATATATAATTTTGTGCAAATTGAAGAAGAGAGTCTCCCACAAGCTTGGGGGAGGCTTATCCAATTACTTAATGCTTTGCCTGATCATCCTCTCAAGAAAAATGAAATACTTGATATCTTTTATAATGGACTAACCGATGCTTCCAGAGACCACCTGGATAGTTGTGCTGGTTGTGTTTTCAGGGAAAGAACAATTGATGATGCTGAATTGCTATTGAATAATATGTTGACTAATGAAAATAATTGGACACTTACTGAACCAACTCCTAAGCCAACTCCGAAGAAAAGGGGTATTCTATTTCTCAGTCTTGAAGATATGCAAGAGGCAAAGAAATCTATGAAAGAAAAAGGTATTAAAGCTGAAGATGTTAAGAATTTACCTCCTATTGAAGAAATGCATGGTCTTAATTTGCCGCCTGCTGAAGAAATACATGCTCTTGATAACCCAACACGGGTAGTGAAGGTAAATTCTCTCTATAGATTTGATGAAGGTGATATTCCTCGTTATAAGTCTGCTAACCAATGCTTAGATGAGTTTGATAATTTTATTGTTAAACAAGAGAACTTCAATGCTTATGTTGGTAGACAATTGAAACGCAATGCTTATATGATTGAACACTTGAGTGATTATATGTCTAGAGTTAAGGGTGAACTTAAACTTATTAGTAAACATGCTTCTATGGTTACCACTCAAGTAGAACAAGTTCTTAAGGCTCAAAATGATTTGCTCAGTGAATTAAATAATAAGAAAAATGATAATGTTGTTGGAGTTATGACTAGAGGGGGTAAAATGACTCAGGAACCTTTGTATCCTAAGGGCCACCCTAACAGAATTGAGCAAGATTCTCAGAGAACTAATGTTGATGCACCTAGTCCTTCTAAAAAGAAGAAAAAGAAAAATGATAGGACTTTGCATGCTTCTAGTGAACCTGTTGTTGACACACCTGAGAATCCCAATGATATCTCTATTTCTGATGCTGAAACACAATCTGGTAATGAACATGAACCTAGTGATAATGTTAAAGATGATGTTCATGTTGATACACAACCTAGTAATGACACTGATGTAGAGATTGAACCTACTGTTGATCTTGATAACCCACAATCAAAGAATCAACGTTATGATAAGAGACTTTGGTGCTAGGAAGCACGGTAAAGAAAGAGAACCATGGGTTCAGAAACCCATGCCTTTTCCTCCTAAACCATCCAAGAAAAAGGATGATGAGGATTTTGAGCGCTTTGCTGAAATGATTAGACCTATCTTTTTGCGTATGCATTTGACTGATATGCTTAAAATGAATCCTTATGCTAAGTACATGAAAGATATTGTTACAACTAAAAGAAAGATACCAGAAGCTGAAATTTCCACGATGCTTGCTAATTATACTTTTAAGGATGGAATACCTAAGAAACTTGGAGATCCAGGAGTACCAACTATACCATGCTCCATTAAAAGAAACTATGTTAAAACTGCTTTATGTGATCTTGGAGCCGATGTTAGTGTTATGCCTCTCTCTTTAAATCATAGACTTGATTTGAATAAGTTGACACCTACTGAAATATCTTTGCAAATGGCCGATAAATCAACCGCTATACCTGTCGGTATTTGTGAGGATGTGCCTGTTGTGGTTGCAAACGTTACTATTTTAACGGACTTTGTTATTCTTGATATTCCCGAGGACGATAGTATGTCGATTATCCTTGGTAGACCCTTTTTGAATACTTCAGGGGCTGTTTGCAACGGTACACTTTTAAAGGCATTGTCACTTTTAAAGGCATTGTCGCTTTAAAGAACTATTATGGACGATAGTATGTCGATTATCCTTGGTAGATCCTTACTATTTTAAAGGCATTGTCACTTTTCACATTAATGGTAATGAGCATACGGTACACTTTCCGAGGAAACAACCTAAAGTCCACAGTATCAATTCTATTGGAAAAATTTCAAAGATTACTATTGGAGGTTTTGAATTTCCTCTTCCTACCGTCAAGAAGAAATATGATATTCTTATTATTGGGGACGTGCATATCCCCGTTGACCGTAACCTAGTGTTATTCGAAATTTCTCCGGTTCCATGTTATTCGAAAAGAGTTTGTTAACAAGACTTGATCAACCTTGTTAGTGGATTCCTTTTGATGAGCATGAGATGGATGAAGTTAGAAAGCACAACCTTATGTACCCTCCTTTTACTTTCTGTTATTTAGATTAAATAAATATATAAAGTATATTCTGTCAGTTTTCTGAATTATCCGTGCAATAAAAAATACGCCAAAAATAAAAGTTCTCCAAATGCCCCGAAAATGAAATATGATTTTTTCTAGAATATTGGAGAATATCTGGCACTGAGAACACATCAGGGGGAGCAAGCACCTGGCCAGGAGGGTCCAGGGCGCGCCCACCCCCTGGGCGCGCCCCCTGCCCCGTGGGCCCCTTGTTGATGTAGGGTGGAATCCTAATCGGAGATCTTTCACGTATGGAGGGGATCCTACGGGGAAAACGCGATGAACGGGTGGAAGAACACACGGAAACACACACAAGAGCAACACTAATCCGACAAGTTTCGATTACACAAGGGCTAGATCACCGAACACATAAGGTAGCACAACATTCAAAATCAACAAAGGAAAGATACACGAGTAACCGATCTTCTCCGTGAGGAGGTCTTGATGGGGTCCACCCTAGAGGGGGTCTTGAATCCGCTTGGGGATCTTTCTCCAAGAGGTCGTGAACTCCGAGGAGAAGTACCAAGTGGATGAGCAAGGGCTGTCACACCAAAGATGAGCTAAACCAATGCTAACCCTAACTAGGAGGAGGTGGGAGAGTATTTATAGTTCTGGGACGAAAGGTACACGGCCTCGGCCCGTGTGGCTGCTTCATGAGCGGGCCGGAAGTTCCGGGCTAGGCCGGAAGTTCCGGCGCCGGAAGGTCCGGCAGGTCCGGCCTAAGCCGAGAGTTGGCGCGGGTGGAGTTGGGCTGGCTTCCGGGGGCCGGAAGGTCCGGGCGAGCCGGAAGTTCCGGGGGCCGGAAGGTCCGGGCCGGGTTCCGGGCTGGTTCCCGGCTAACCAGAATGTTGGCAAGCCCGGGCTAGTCGATGTCGTCGGGGGCCGAAAGCTCCGGGTGGGCCGGAAGTTCCGGGCTGTGGCCGGAAGTTCCGGGCAGTCCAGAGAGTTGACGCCTGTCATTTCTTCTTCAGCTCCTGGTTCCTTGGCTTGAACGTTGTACCTGATCACGCATAGTGTCTCGGACTTAGGTAGTAGCCATGTCTCACTGGAAGGAAAAGGGAAATCGAATAGGAGTGATGTCAGCTCGGATTGAATAGCACGAGCTCTTGCTCTTGTCATGGGTCCACTTGGAGCTTGGATAGATGATGGAAGGTCCATGGGGATGACCGAAGGATGCTCCGCATCACTGGTGGCCCCCCTCCACTTATTCCAGCCACCACACACTCCTTCTTCCCCCCAAAAAAATCACCAACCAGCTCAAGCACGAGTTCTAGCTCATTTTCCTGCCATTTTCGATCTCCTTGCTCAAAGCTCCACTCAGAAAACTGCTTTGGGGGATTGTTCTTCGGTATGTGACTCCTCCAATTGTCCAATTAGTTTTTGTTCTAGTGTTTTATTCATTGCAAATTTTTGCTGCTTAGGTGACCCTGTTCTTGAGCTTGCATGTCAAATTTATATGGTCTCAAGTATTTCTAATGCATGATATTGTCTTTAGGAACTTGTGGGAGTAGTTGCCATCAATTTTGTTGAGTTTGGTTCACTTTTGTTTCATAAATTTGCAGAAAGTAATGAAGAGATTTTTGAGGGGCTCTTCAAGCGAAGATCGAAGGACAAGCAAAGCGAAGAGGATAAGAGGCCCAAATATAATCTTCCTCGCACTACGGAGGTTCGGTCGTGTGAATGGCCTTGTGATGATTTCTTGAGAGCAGCCGGGATTCATGATGATTTTTATTATTTGGCTGAGAATGCAGGCCTCACCGACTTCCTCCACGACCAGCTCGATCAGTATCTCCTACTCACTAATATATTTGTGCAAAATTTTCATTTCCATTCTAAGAGATCACCACCTTCAGTGGATTTTTATTTATATGATGAGTTTAAGGAGATGTCACTATTTGATTTCTGCCAGGTCTATAAGATACCCTTTGCAGGCAGCATAGAGGAACCACATCGTAATGATGTGGAAGGGTTTATTGATATGATTGCTGTAGGGGAAACGAGTAAAGTTTCCGATGCAAGAATTACTAGCATACACTTTCCTGTTTTGCGTTACTTTGCAATATTTGCTAGTAGATGTTTAATTGGTCGTGGGAACTGTGGAAACCTTAGTGCCCCTGATATTGTTATTTTGGGCCATGCCTTGTTTCGTGATAACACTTTTAGTCTAGGCGCTATTGTTGCCAAGCTGTTAAATCTGAACCGTACAAAGGGTCCCACCTTGGGAGGTATCTTCACCTCGCGCCTCGCTGCACACTTTAACATACCTATCAGGCATTATGAGAAAGAATAAAAGTTGCTGCCTCCTGTTTATCTAGACGATAAGAGTATGATAGCACATGATTTTATTGTTAAGAATAAGAAAAAGATGCTTATCTATAGACTGATATTTGATAAAAATTACTTTGAGAGGATGACCGAAGGATGCTCCGCATCATCTCCCCCCTTGTGAAAGATCTGACCTCGGATCAAGATCTTCATCACCATGGTACGGCGCGAGGTCCTTGACGTTGAAGATGTCGCTCACATTGTACTTGTCTCGTGGTAGGTCGATCTTGTAGGCGTTGTCGTTGTAGCGTGCTAGCACCTTGAAAGGTCCATCGGCTCGAGGGAGAAGCTTGGACTTACATCCGTTGGGGAAGCAGTCCTTCCGAAGGTGTAGCCACACTAGATCACCAATGTTGAAGACCATGGGTTGTTTGTTGACGTTGAGCTTGGTCGCTAGTCGTTGTACTTGGCGGTTGATGGTTTGTCTTGTATCCTCATGCATCTTCTTGATGTAGCTTGCCCGTGCACTTGCATCCATGTTGGTGCGCTCTTGTAGAGGAAGTGGTAGAATGTCCAATGGTGACAACGGGTTGAAGCCGTAGACGATCTCGAAGGGGGACTTGCCGGTAGTCGAGTGTGTTGCGCGATTGTAGGCGTACTCGGCGATGGGTAGACATGCCTCCCACTCCTTGATGTTCTTCTTGATCAAGACGCGAAGTAGAGTGGAGAGTGTGCGGTTTGTCACCTCCGTTTGGCCGTCGGTTTGAGGATGGTATGCGGATGAGAACAAGAGCTGGATTCCGAGCTTGGCGCATAGGGTCTTCCAAAAGTAACTCAAGAACTTGACGTCACGATCGGAGACGATTGTCTTTGGTACTCCATGGAGTCGCAAGATTTCCCTACAAAAAAGATTTGCAATATGTGAAGCATCGTCTATCTTGTTGCAAGGAATGAAATGTGCCATCTTGGAAAATCTATCCACAACAGCAAACACAAAATCATTTCCATTTTGAGTTCTAGGCAAACCAAGTACAAAATCCATGCTAATGTCTTCTCAAGGTTGATAAGGGATAGGAAGAGGCATGTAAAGACCATGAGATTGAGCTTTAGACTTAGCTTTACGGCATGTAGAGCATCGGTTGGTGAAGCGTGAGACGTCGCGGAACATCTTGGGCCAAAAGTAGTTCTTGGAGAGCGTGGCGAATGTCTTCGTGTCCAAAGTGTCCCATGAGTCCGCCTCCATGAGCCTCTTGCAAAAGGAGCAAACGAAGAGAAGACTCGGGGATGCATAGTTTGTTAGCTCTCATAAGATAAGCATCCATGATATAATATTGTTCCCAAGACGTATGCTTCAAACATTTAGCATAAGGCATAGCAAAAGATGGATCATTAGCATACAAGTCTTTTATGTGCTCAAAGCCAATAACATTCAACTCAAGTTTAGTGACAAGCGTGCATATGCGAGAAAGCGCATCGGCAACTACATTTTCCTTACCCTTAATGTACTTAATGACATAAGGAAAAGATTCAATAAATTCACTCCATTTGGCATGACGCTTGTTCAACTTAGTTTGACCTTTTAAGTACTTAAGCGTTTCATGATCGGTATGGATGACAAACTCATGTGGTCTAAGGTAATGTTCCCAAACATGTAGCACACGCACTAGAGCATATAATTCCTTGTCATAGATGGGATAGTTAAGTTGAGCACCGGTGAGTTTTTCACTATAGTAAGCAATGGCTCGTTTTTCTTGCATCAAAACTCCGCCAATTCCGGTACCACTTGCATCACAATGAACCTCAAAAGTTTTGTCAAAATTGGGCAAAGCAAGAATCGGAGCATGAGTAAGCATAGACTTGAACTCTTCAAAAGCAGTGGATTGCAAAGATCCCCAAACAAAAGGAGTATTCTTCTTACTCAAGGCATGCAAAGGAGCGGCAATTGTGCTAAAGTTTTTCACAAAGCGACGATAAAAACCCAAGAAGACCAAGAAAGCTACGCACTTGTTAGAAATTGGTGGGTTGGGGCCAAGTTTTAATTGCTTCAATCTTAGATTCATCAACATGGACACCCTTTGAGGATACAACAAAACCCAAGAAAACCACTTTGTCAACGCCAAATGTGTATTTTTCATGTTTGCATAAAGACTTTCCTTGCGAAGAGTTTGCAAAACAGCCCTAACATGATCAAGATGTTCTTTCATGGTTTTGCTAAACACAAGAATATCGTCGAAGTAAACCACAACAAAGACTCCAATATAAGGGCGAAGCACATGATGCATAAGACGCACGAAAGTATCGGGAGCCTCCGATAGACCCATAGGCATCACTAACCACTCATACAAGCCAAATTTGGTTTTGAAAGCAGTTTTCCATTCATCACCCTCTTGTATGCGAATGTGATAATAGCCACTTTTAAGATCAATTTTTGAGAAAACGTTGGCTCCACTAAGTTCATCAAGCATATCATCTAAGCGAGGAATGGGATGCCTATAGCGAACGGTAATAGCATTTATAGGTCTACAATCGGAACACAAGCGGAAACTTCCATCGGGTTTAGGCACAAGTATAACGGGAACGGCACAAGGGCTTAAGCTTTCATGTACATGACCGTTGTCGATTAGTTGTTGTACTTGCCTTTGAATCTCCTTTGTTTCTTCAGGATTCACTCGGTATGGAGCTTTGTTTGGAAGTGGCGCTCCGGGGATGAGGTCTATCCGATGTTCAATGCCTCGTAGAGGAGGTAGACCCGACGGTAGCTCATCGAGGAAAACATCTTGGAATTCCTGCAAAAGAGATTGAAACACTAAAGGTAGCTCATGAGAGGTGTTAGTTGTTGGCTCTCCATCCTTGCACACAAGGACAAAGTGCATCACACTAGATGGGTTCTCACACACTTCTCTCATCTCACTTTTGGTGGCAAATAGGATGAGGTTTTTCTCTAGGCGAAGAGGCGCTCAAGTTTGGCTTGTGGCTCTCACTCACTTTTTGGTGGATCACTTTCTCACTCTTTTGTCCATGATTGGTGGCTTGTTTGTCGGCTAACACTTGACTAGGAGACATAGGTCGTAGCACATATTCCTTCGCTTTCATCTTGAAGCTATAGTGATTGGTACGCCCGTTGTGGAAGACACCACGGTCGAATTGCCATGGTCGACCAAGAAGGAGGTGGCAAACGGCCATTGGGACCACATCACACTCCAAATTGTCCTCATATGCACCGATTTTGAAGGATCCTTGGACCGTATGCTCGACTCGTATAGTGCCGGAGTCACTTAGCCATTGAACCTTGTATGGATGCGGGTGCTTCCTTTTGACCAATTGAAGCTTGGAGCATAGTTCTTCACTTACCAAGTTGTGGCAACTACCTCCGCCGATGATGACCTTGACGGATCTCCCATTGATGCCGGCCTTTGTGTGGAAGATGTGGCATCTTTGGTCGTCTTCTTGTTGATGTTGAAGAGTCAAGACCTTGGAGACCACGAGAGCGGGGCTCGAATCCTCATCACAAAAGACTTGATCATCTTCATCTTCATTCACTCGCCGGTGCATGGCCACTTGCTCAAGAGCTTCCATCTCTTCTTCACTCATGGAGTCATAGGTGCCATCGTCATTGAGGATCATGGTGCGCTTGTTGGTGCATTCATATGACTTGTGGCCTCGGCCGCCGCAAGTTAAACACTTGAAGGAGCTTGTTTTTACGGTCTCATTGTTTGGAGTAGATGATGAAGCACGCGTCTTGAAGTTGCTCCTAGTAGGAGGAAGACGACTTGAACTTGTCGAAGTTTTCTTGTAACTTGACTTGTCATCGTTGTTTGTAGAAGGTTTGTTTGATGTAGATGTTGGAGGAGTTGTTGAAGATTGGTTGTTGGAGAAGTCAGACGTCTTGGACGAGTACTCATGCATTTGAAGTCATCTTGCACTTGATGTTCCACCTTTGTACCTTGAAGCACGAGCTCAATGAGAGTGGAGTAGGGTTGGAAGTCGGCGATCTTCTTGATGGGATGATTGAGTCCATTCAAGAAACGTGCCATTGTTTGGTCATCATCTTCCTTCACATTGGCTCGGATCATGGCTATCTCCATTTCCTTGTAGTATTCTTCAACACTCTTTGTTCCTTGCTTGAGAAGTTGGAGTTTCTTGAAGAGGTCACGGTTGTAGTATGTTGGCACAAAACGTGGTCTCATGACATCCTTCATTTGAGCCCAAGTGGTGATTGGAGGTTCACCGCTTGCTTGTCGTCGCTCAATGATTTGTTCCCACCATATGAGCACATAGTCTTGGAACTCAAGTGAGGCCATAGCGATCTTCTTCTCTTCCTCATAGTTGTGCAAACGAAAGATTTTGTCGACCTTCAATGCCCATGAGAGGTACTCTCACGGGTCATTGCTTCCATTGAACTTGGGCATGGTGAATTTGAGCTTTCCATATCGGTGCTCTTCATTTTGTTGTGGTCGAGGATGATGACGCCTTTGACGTGGATGAAAATCATCTTCTTGTTGCTCTTGGTGTGGAGGAAGTCCATGATCAACTTGCTCTTGTTGAACTTGAGGTTGAGGTGGAGCTTGACGAGCTTGTTGAGGAGCTTGAGGAACTTGACGTTGCACACGTGGTTGGTAGTTCCTCTCTTGGATTTCTTCTCAAGGGCTTCCTTCTTGATTGCGCCATTCGCGATTGCGATTGGCGATGGCTCGATTTGAATCTTGAAGGGCACGTTGCGCCTCAAGAGCTTGCGCTTCTCGTTGTTGTTGTTGAAGGTGTTGAGCCTCGGCATCTTGTTCGTCTTGGTGTAGACGCGCTCGTTCTTCCTCTTGGCGCCTTAGTCGTTGTCGTTCTTGAGCTTGGGAAAAAGCGGCTTGGTTTGATTGAGGACGAGGGACTTGTGCATCGACTTGCTCTTGTGAATGCTTGTCATGTAGCGGGTTGCGAGATGCATGGCGGTCTTGACGCGCGGCTCGTCGAAGGGTGTTCGATGATGGTGTACTTCAGTCGTAGAAGGTGTCATCGAGTGTCGACTCGAGCGTCTGCCTTGATGATGACGAAGTGGAATGATGTCGGTTCCTCATCAAGGTGCGGATCTCGCCCATTCTTGCATCATTCTCTTGCTTGTGAGCGCCGAACTTGTTGTCGAAGTAGTCTCTTGTAATGCTGCTCGGAGAGTCGCAAGTCGGTGGCGAGGTTGTCGGCGCGGTCGCTCATTGCTTGTTGCTCTTGATGCAACGCTCACAGTACCAAAGAGGTGGCTCTTGGTGACGATGATGACATGTCGTCGCCTTGCTCAATGAAGAGTGGGTTGGTAGAGGTACTTGGCCTATCCATCATTCCTAGCATAATATGTGAGTTGTAGAAGGAGAAGAACTTATACCAATGTACCTTTGACCGATGTTGATGCTGAATCAAGTTCACCCAAATGCGGACAATGAAATAGCACTACTGGTACCAATCCTTGTCGGTTCTCACACCTACACAAATAAAAGCTTATGGTGGAGCTTGGTGAGGATGGTGGCACAAAATTTGATGCAATTGTAAGTGAGATTCAATAATGTTGGAAAAGATTCACAAATTTGCAAATGCAACAAGTTGACCAAGCAAGTAGGGGTACACGGAAACACACTCAGAATAGATAAGTGGGATTGTGCAAACCAAAAGTGAGCCAAAATGTGGAATCCACGAAAATGCTCTTGTTGCACAATACTAGAGAGACGCTAGCACGATTGCATAATAGGCGGATACGGAACTTGCACAACCTATTAGGCAAAAATGCAACTATCTCTATCCCACGTATGCTATATGTAATGGTATTTCGGTGCTATGATCCATGATGATCCAATATGACAATCTTAATGTAGTATGATGCTATGCTTCTTGCTAAGAAGCTCTTTGCTTATCTTTCCTCTTTGCTTAAAAGCTTGGGTGGCTCTTTCACTTTTGAGCTCTTTTCTCATGCAAAACTTCACGAACCAAGATAGCACTTGTGTACGCTATGACAACTTTGTGACACACAAATGGATCCCACGATATGCACCACGGTGGTATGGTATGTATGCTATGGAGTATGATCACTAATGTGCACAAGTCACGCTGTTCGCAATACTCAATGGCTAGTCTCGATGGGTAAGCAACGCAAAAGATGGCTATGATGTTTATCAATGCAATGGCAAGGTTTGGACAAAGATGTCATCGAGATTACCGTCCTTGCTTATGGTAGAGGTTCCAAACGGATGCGAATGTGGACGATGATGTGATGCATGGTCTTCAGTACGTCGGCGAAGATGCCGCTGCACCATGGTCGAAGTTGCAGAAGAAGCGGGGGTCACCGAAGATGCGCGACCTTTCTGTCTAGGCCGGAAGTTCCGGGCAATACGGAAGGTCCGGGGTCCGGAAGTTCCGGGCTGGGCCGGATGTTCCAGTGGTCGGGATTCTGCCAAGAACAGGGACTTCGGGATCGAGGGTTTGGGCGGAAAAATTGGGGGAAAACCCAAATTCTGAGGGGAAAAAGAAGGCGTTAGAAGGGAAGAAGGGTAGGGATGCTAGATCCACTCGAAGCAAAGCAAATCCACGGATCAAATCCAACAAAACTTCATCACACCAACAAATCACAAAAAAATTTGGGGCTATTTTTGGTGGGGAATTTTCGGATTTAGGACGAAAACAACAAAAGCAAGCTAGAAAACACGGGGTAGGGGCTCCAAAAACGTGATCAACGTGGCTCATGATACCATATGATGTAGGGTGGAATCCTAATTAGAGATCTTTCACGTTTGGAGGGGGTCCTATGGGGAAAGCGCGATGAACGGGCGGAAGAACACACGGAAACACACACAAGAGGAACACTAATCCGACAAGTTTCGATTACACAAGGGCTAGATCACCGAACACATAAGGAAGCACAAGATTCAAAATCAACAAAGGAAAGATACACGAGTAACCGATCTTCTCCGTGAGGAGGTCTTGATGGGGTCCACCCTAGAGGGGGTCTTGAATCTGCTTGGGGGATCTTCTCCGAAGAGGTCGTGAACTCCGAGGAGAAGTACCAAGTGGATGAGCAAGGGCTCTCACACCAAAGATGAGCTAAACCAATGCTAACCCTAACTAGGAGGAGGTGGGAGAGTATTTATAGTTTACGGGACGAAAGGGTACACGGGCCTCGGCCTAGGTGGCTGCTCGCAGGCAGGGCCGGAAGATCCGGGCGCCGGAAGGTCCGGGCATGGTCCGGCCTAAGCCGAGAGTTGGCGCAGGTGGAGCTGGGCTGGCTTCCGGGGGCCAGAAGGTCCGGGCTGGTTCCTGCCAACTGAATGTTGGCAGGCCGGCCGGGTCGATGTCGTTGGGGGCCTAAGCTCCGGTGGGCCGGAAGTTCCGTGCTGTCCAGAGAGTTGACGCCTGTCGCTTTCTTCTTCAGCTCCTGGTTCCTTGGCTTGAACGTTGTACCGATCACGCATAGTGTCTCGGACTTAGGTAGTAGCCATGTCTCACCGGAAGGAAAAGGGAAATCGAATAGGAGTGATGTCACCTCGGATTGAATAGCACGAGCTCTTGCTCTTGTCATGGGTCCACTTGGAGCTTGGATAGTTGATGGAAGGTCCATGGGGATGACCGAAGGATGCTCCGCATCACTGGTGGCCCCCCTCCACTTATTCCAGCCACCACACACTCCTTCTTCCTCCCAAAAAAATCACCAACCAGCTCAAGCACGAGTTCTAGCTCATTTTCCTGCCATTTTTTATCTCCTTGCTCAAAGCTCCACTCAGAAAACTGCTTTGGGGGATTGTTCTTCGGTATGTGACTCCTCCAATGGTCCAATTAGTTTTTGTTCTAGTGTTTTATTCATTGCAAATTTTTGCTGCTTAGGTGACCCTGTTCTTGAGCTTGCATGTCAAATTTATATGGTCTCAAGTAGTTCTAATGCATGATATTGTCTTTAGGAACTTGTGGGAGTAGTTGCCATCAATTTTGTTGAGTTTGGTTCACTTTTGTTTTAAGTTACTAAAAATTTCAAAAATTTGCAGAAAGTAATGAAGAGATTTTTAAGGGGCTCTTCAAGCGAAGATCAAAGGACAAGCAAAGTGAAGAGGATAAGAGGCCCAAATATAATCTTCCTCGCACCGCGGAGGTTCGGCCGTGTGAATGGCCTTGTGATGATTTCTTGAGAGCAGCCGGGATTCATGATGATTTTTATTATTTGGCTGAGAATGCAGGCCTCACCGACTTCCTCCACGACCAGCTCGATCAGTATCTCCTAATCACTAATATATTTGTGCAAAATTTTCATTTCCATTCTAAGAGATCACCACCTTCATTGGATTTTTATTTATATGATGAGTTTAAGGAGATGTCACTATTTGATTTCTGCCAGGTCTACAAGATACCCTTTGCAGCAAAGATAGAGGAACCACATCGTAATGATGTGGAAGGGTTTATTGATATGATTGTCAGAGGGAAACGAGGAAAGTTTCCGATGCAAGAATTACTAGCATACACTTTCCTGTTTTGCGTTACTTTGCAATATTTGCTAGTAGATGTTTAATTGGTCGTGGGAACTGTGGAAACCTTAGAGCCCCTGATATTGTTATTTTGGGCCATGCCTTGTTTCGTGATAACACTTTTAGTCTAGGCGCTATTGTTGCCAAGCTATTAAATCTGAACCGTACGAAGGGTCCCACCTTGGGAGGTATCTTCACCTCGCGCCTCGCTGCACACTTTAACATACCTATTGCTGCCTCCTGTTTTTCTAGACGATAAGAGTATGATTGCACATGATTTTATTGTTAAGAATAAGAAAAAGATGCTTATCTATAGACTAATATTTGATAAAAAGTACTTTGAGAGTATTAACTGTAACTGCATCTAGTGCCACCCCTAGTTTGGTTTTGGAGTATTGACGACAAACGTGGTTGAGGGACTAATGTGTTTGTGAGAATTGCATGATAACATAGGTAGTAGTCCCTCCTTGATTCGGTTTACCTACCGGAGATGACCCCTAAAAATGTATGAAGACATTGAAGATAATGGTGGTACATGAAGATATTCACATTGAAGACTATGACAGAAGAATACATTGAGTGAAGACTATGGAGCGCGAAGACTTAGCAGTTTCGTTGTTTCTTTTCTTCTTTGTTGAGTCATAGGAACCACCGTGACCGTTAAGGGGGTCCAAGTGAACAAAGTCGAGGATCAAGTGATGCTCAACTAAAATCCTATGTCTTCGAGCGAAGACAATGAGAGCAAATCTTATCCAGAAGTCGGATAAGTCAGCCTTTACTTGTTGCCCAAGTCAAGTCGTCGCAGGTGTTTGAAATCGACCGTTGCCAGACACGTGTCGGGCCTTTAGTGACCTGTGGTCATTTCGGACAAATCAGGTCGGGTTGCCTAGTGGCTATAATCAGCCCACCCCCTACACGATAAATTTGTGGCTGCTCAGAGTTAGTGCACGACTTTTATCGTTTGAGAGCAACCCACCTCCGAAGCTTTTGAGAGAGAGAAATCCTTGTGAGGACAAAGGCCAAACACCCAGAGCCAAAGAGTGTTAGGCATCATCAAGTCTTTCCGTCTGCGTGATCTCAAGACTTGTTACACTTGAGGACTGTGAATCCTCCGGCCGGTTAGGCGTCGCTGCTCGAGCATCCAAGAGTAATTGTGGATCGCCAAGAACGAAGTCTGTGAAGGTTTGGAAGTCTACCTTGAAGACTTACCAGAGTGATTGGGCGGGGACTGTGTGTCCTTAGCTCAAGGGGAATAAGGTGAAGACACGGTCTTCTGAGTTCAGAGGAGGAGTCTGCGTCTGAGGAGGCAGAAGTGGTGGAGTCTGAGGAGGAGTCTGACTCTGGCGTTGCAAGTCTGGCTTTAGCTTCAGCCTACGTTGCCAAGTCCATCTTCAACGCTGAAGACAATGTATCCATCACCAATGCTGATGCCAAAGGACAAGGACGACTTTCGCCCCACTTATCGCTTTCGTGGCACGCGGTGCCAAGGTAAACTCACGCGATGCTTACTTTCAAACATCAAGTGAAGATGACTCTGATTGTGTATCCAAACCCAGCTACAAAACACTTGCTAAAATTGCAACTAAACAACAGAAAGCTATGGAACATATTCAAAAACTGTTAGACAAAAGCGATGATTTGTTGGACGCTGAAATGAACCGATCTCAGTCCTTAATTGAATATATAAAAAATCTTCATGTTAAGTTCCAAGAGCTTGAAGGTCGTCATGAATCACTCTCAACAACCCATAAAAAACTTTCCTATGATTATCTTCAAAGGAAGCAAGATCTTGAGAAGTTGAGAGCGGCTCATGAAGATCTTCAAAAAGAAAACGAGTCACTTCAAGGCCAATGTATCAGTCCCGCCAGAAGGATTTGAACCACCATGTCTAAAATGTCTTGAGCGTGATAACGCTAATTACGCTGTCGAGTGTTCTACCGCTGCTACTGTTTCAATATCTTCAACCATCGATGTGGTAACTAACCCCTCTGCGGAGGATGCCACTGCTGTTGCTAATGAAAATGCTAGACTGAAGACATTGCTTGAAACAGGAATGTACAAAAGTCTCAAGGGGCATCAGACACTATGTGATGTCCTCAAAAAGCAGATTTTGAAACGAAACCCTAGGAAAGAGGGTGTTGGGTTCGAGAGGAAAATGAATGTTGATGGTTCTTACTGGAAGCCTGAGCAGTACCCCAAAACCACATGGGTTGTCAGAAGGAACCATCAATGGATCCATCCACCTTATCCGGATTTACTTGTGCTAACCCAGCTTATTATTGATGAATCCTTTGATGCAAACTATAAACTGCTTTAAGAATCGTAATGGTGAAGTGTTTGCTGTGTATATTGGTACTAACTGCAGGAATGGACAACCTATGAAGAAGATATGGGTACCTAAACAGTGTATTGAGAATCTTCCTGTGAATGTCATCATGACACCACCAAGGAAGAAGACAAACCCCAGACCTATAGCTTCATATGGCCCAAAGGCTTCATACAGATACAGGACTCACCTGAGTCACCCTAACGCCAATGTTTTGCAGGGAAACCATACTCAGACCTATGAATATGAGCGTGTGTTTTCAAACCGCTATGTTCATAGAACCTAGAACTTTTATGCTTATTCATATGAGTATCGTTCACCTCCTGCAAGGCTATTTGCTAGGGCTTCAAAGCCGAAATTCTCAGATGCTGCATTTAGACTCATTGCTTCGAAGCCACCCCTGAAAATGTGGGTGGTTAAGAACACTTAACTCTCTTTTGCAGGGAAAGGTCTCCAGCCGGAAATCACAGGCGTCCGATGCTATTGCTGGGGACCTAAAACACATTATGGGACACAAGATAAAATGCCCAAATGGTCTTACTATGTATTTCGTTTCTGAATCGCTTGCCAGTCATACTATCAGTCCTAATCTTGATTTGAGCTATGATAATCCTCTTGTGCGTCAAATGTTTATGCTTCACAATACTCTTTGTGAAGCCTATCCTCCTAACTGCACTGTAGTGTACGACACCTTGTGCTTCAGAATGGATTATGGACATCGGATGTACTAACCACATGACTGGTGATCGAGGTCTTCTCATGGACTCAACCTTACGTCCATGTGATAAAAGTCACATCACATTCGCTGACACTGGTAAAAGCAAGGTATTGGGCCTAGGTAGAGTTGCAATCTCAAGGGATCAGCACATGGACAAAGTGATGCTTGTTGAATCCCTTGGTTTCAACTTAATGTCTGTCTCAATGCTTTGTGACTTAAACATGATTGTGCTATTTGGAAAATATTGTTGCCTTGTACTAATGGAATCTGACAAGTCTCTAGTCCTCGAAGGGTACAGGAAAGATGATCTTACATGGTAGACTTCTCAGCAGGACCACAGATGGCTGTATGTCTTCTAGCAAAGTCTTCAGAGTGCTGGCTCTGGCATCGGAGGCTAGGGCATGCGGGCATGAGGAACCTACACACTCTCGCCAAGAAGAAGCACGTCATAGGCATCGAAGGCGTCAAGTTCAAGAAAGAGCATCTATGTGGTGCCTGTGAAGCTGGGAAGATGACAAGGGCCAAGCATCCCTCGAAGACAATCATGACTACATCTCGACCTTTTGAGTTGCTCCACATGGACTTGTTTGGTCCCACTCACTACTCTACTCTCACTGCAATCGCTTGTCTCTATGGTTTCGTTATTGTTGATGATTATTCAAGATACACTTGGGTGCACATAATTCTCTTCAAGATCAAGTGTAGGATGTCTTAAGACGCTTCGCCAACCGCGCCATGAACAACTATGGCGCCAAGATCAAGCACATTAGGAGTGACAACGGCACGTAATTCAAGAACACAGTGCCTCGACCTTTATCTTGACACCCTAGGCATCACTCATGAGTTTTCTGCTCCTTACACACCTCAGCAGAATGGCATCATGGAGCGCAAGAACAGAACCCTTATTGAGATGGCTCAGACGATGCTTGACGAATACAAGACTCCAAGGAAATTCTGGCCTGAAGCCATTGACACTGCATGCCACGTCATCAACCGTGTTTATCTTCACAAGCTTCTGAAGAAAACATCCTATGAGCTTCTAACTGGTAAGAAACCAAACGTCAGCTACTTCATAGTATTTGGTGCTAAGTGCTGGATCAAGGATCCACATCACACTTCAAAATTTGCACCAAAGCACATGAGGGTTTTATGCTTGGTTATGGAAAGGACTCAGCACTTCTGTAGTCTTCAACCTCTTTTACTATAAAGTGGTTGAAAGCTGTGGATGTGCGGTTCGATGAAACTAACGGCTCGCAAAGAGAGCACTCGCCAAATGTGCTAGATGGAGTACCGCCGTTGAATCAATCAAGCTAATGGGAACAGGAGAGATCATACCATCGAGGCCCAAATCAAGAGGAACTTATCATTTCTGCACCTGATCAACCTAAAGACATTGCTCAGCCTGAAGACAATCCTCCAAATGATGACAATGATCAGCCGGAGCAAAATCTTCATCCAGTTCATCCTCGTGTTGCAAATGAAGTACAAATTGAGAAGATAATTGATAGCATCAATGCAAGGTCCACTCACTAGTTCAAGAGCAACACAGCTAGCAAATTTTTGTGGGCACTTTGCATTTGTCTCAATATCTGAACCCAAGAAAGTTGTTGAAGCCTTCATGGAACCTGAATGGATTCAAGCTATGCAAGACGAGCTTCAATAGTTTGAGCTGAACAATGTGTGGGAATTAGTCAAGCGTCCTAATCCTCGCAAGCACAGCATAATAGGCACAAAATGGATATATCGCAACAAACAAGACGAGCATGGTCAAGTAGTCAGAAACAAAGCACGACTCATTGCTCAAGGATACACACAAGTTGAAGGAATTGACTTCGATGAAACATTTGCTCCAAAGTGGCTAGGCTTGAAGCCTTTCAGCATACCGCTAGCTTACGCGAATCATCATAACATCCTTTGTATCAAATGGATGTGAAGAGTGCCTTTCTCAATGGAAAGATTGAAGAAGAAGTGTATGTAGCACAACCGCCGGCTTTGAAGACCCAAAACATCCCGATATGGTATACAAGCTCAACAAGGCAATCAGATGGCCTCAAACAAGCCCCTCGTGCTTGGTATGACACACTCAAAGACTTCACGAAGAGCAAAGGCTTCAAACCTGGTTCTCTAGATCCCACTCTTCATGAAGACATATGATGGTGAACTGTTTGTGTGCCAAATCTATGTGGATGACATTATCTTCTACCGCACCAACAAGAAATACAGTGATGAATTTTGGTCACATGATGCAAGAACAATATCAAATGTCCATGATGGGAGAGCTGAAGTTCTTTCTCGGTCTTCAAATCCGTCAGCAACGCAACATCATCTTCATATCTCAAGAAAAATATCTCAAAGATTGCCTGAAGAAGTTTGGAATGCAAGACTGCAAAGGATACACGACGCCAATGCCAACCAAAAGTCATCTAAGCCCCGACGCCAATGGTAAAGATTTCGATCAAAAGGTATACCGCTCCATGATTGGCTCTTTACTTTACTTATGTGCATCTAGGCCAGATACCATGCTTAGTGTTTGCATGTGTGCCCGATTCCAAGCGGCACCAAAGGAGTCGCATAACTTAGCTGTGAAGCGAATTCTCCGATATTTGGCTTACACCCCAACACTAGGATTATGGTATCCAAAGGGCTCAGAGTTTGATCTGGTTGGATTTTTGGATGCTGATTATCGGGTGACAAGGTGGATCGCAAGTCTACATAAGGCACATGTCACTTTCGGGTCGATGTCTTGTGCATTGGTCTTCAAAGAAGCGTAACTGTATCACTCTCAACCGCTGAATCAATACATTGCTGCTGGATCTTCGCGCCACCGTGGATGAAGCAAACTCTTAAGGACTATGGCATCCATCTGAAGCATGTGCCACTCTACTACGATAATGAAAGCGCTATCAAGATTGCCAATAACCCAGTCCAACACTCGAAGACAAAGCACATTGAAATTCGTCATCACTTCCTCAGAGATCATCTTAAGAAAGAAGATATTGATATCATTCATGTCAAGACGTAAGAAGCAAATATGATATCTTCACTAAGCCCTTGGAAGAGAAAAGGTTTTGCAAGTTACGGTGTGAGCTAAATATATTGGAATCCTCGAATGTCCTGTGATTAGGCACACATCCTAACACTTACGCATTTTGATGTCTTAGATGTGCAACACACGAGGTAATGTATATCTTCAATCAATGAAGACATACACTCTAAGTGTGAATACATTAATGTGGAAATTGACTTCAGAGCGCCACGATAATTGTGCGCCGTGTCTGGGTCTAATACTTCCTATACGGTGGGTAACACCACCACCAAACTCTTATGAAGTGTTTCCTCATGGCGCCATATTTGCAAAGTCTTACATAATTGATTTAACTTCAACATTAATTTGACTTCGTGATTATTGATTTGGCTTTACTCTGTCATATATATATATATATATATATATATATATATATATATATACATATATATATATATACATATATATATATATATATATATATATATATACAGTATTCTGTCCTCTACAACATTCACTTATGGCTATGTCTTCTTATTTGAATCTTTTGAACTAAGTGAATGTGATCGGACCCTAACCTCTATATGCTTTCTACCTCAAGCTCTATCTATCCAAATCATATGCATTCTACTGAAACTGTCGAATGTCTTCTCTGCGTCCTTGTCAGCAGAAGATACAGAGACAAACATTTATATCTAGTTTTAATGACATATCCTTTTGCCTGAAACCCGGAGAATTCGGAACGACCAACCCGACAATCCAGGCGCGCGTGGGAACGTGGAACAACTCTCAATGAGTTGCATGTTCGCCACGTGTCCTTCAGATGTGAACCGCCAGGGGCACCTGCGTAATTGCGTTGTGCTGTCTCTGTCCTTATAAATACCTGTCTCGTCTCCGTCAAAAATCTTTCTTCCTCCTTCGCCATCTCTCGCAAACCCTAGCGTCTCTGCTAGGTCTCGACGACGCCGACGACGAAGCGCTTAGCTGCCGCAACTTCATCGACGCCGTCCTCACGCCGGCCGCGGACCTCGTCTTCTCCGCCGTCGCCGTAGGTGTCTTCCGTCGCCAAGTTAGGGCATCGGGAGATCGAATCGCTCGCATCCATCTCCGCTTGCCTAGCAGTTCTTCGTGGTAATAAAAGTTTACTTTTTACCGTCTTTTGATCTCGATGATTCATCCTTCTTACCAAAAGTGGTTTCTAGATCCTCAAACATGAATCTATCTCTTTACGCATCTCATATCCTGCCTAGTATATTCACTTATGCTACTTCACAAGTTAGATTCCTCACTTGTACTTATTCTTGGATTCGCATACAACTCGAACCAACTCTCATCATATAAGTGAATGTCTTCGCGTTATGAGGTCAATGTCTTCAAACTGATTTATCTTCAAAATCTTCTGAGAATGCATATGACCTCTTCCCCTTCCCTCGCACCTTTAATGCTGTCACAGGTACATGTCCGTGGGAGAATCCTTGGTTCTCATTATGCGCATTCGCTTGCAGAATTCTTGCAGAGTCACATCAACTCACCAAGCGAGTTCCCCGCTACCCAACCGCTTGAAGCCATTGCACGATCAAGCCTTTCGGTTTACACTTCATGGCAACCGAAAAAGTCAGCAAGAAAGGGAGGCGCATATTGCCGTGGTAACACATCTAAGGACTTACCTCCAGATTTGCACGAGATGTACAAAACTGACCCAGAAGAAACCTATACTGAATGCAAGAATCGAATCCAATGGATTCGAAGATATTGGGCAGAAGAATGGTTTAGATATCGCTTCATCATTAAAGAATATGCAGAGAAGAATGCCATCAAGGCACCCTGGGGTGATATTTTGTACAAGAATCTTCCACCCAGGACTCAGGCTGAAGCTATTGAGCAAGGCTTCCATCCTTGCATGGTGCGCAGACCACAGCTTGAGAATGCTGACCCTTCTTCACTACTCTGGTGTCGTGAAGACAGTCTGTTCAAGCGCAACTACCAGCATGCCAAAGACGCAGCTGCAAAGAACAAGAAGGATCTAGGGCTTGACTTCAACCCTGGTCCTTCCTCACCTCGGGACAATGGCACCCGTGAAGCCAATGAAAACAGGATCGGCCCCTTCTACAACCTTGCTGGCCTCATCACTCACATTACTGTTCAACGTGCCAAAGTGGATCATTACGATGATGATGTCGACACCGATGAAGCTCCAGCTCCTGCTCCAAAGCCTCGAAGCAAAAAGAAGACTAAAGCTTCAAAGTCATCTGCTGCCCCAAAAGCTTCAAAGTGAAGCCATTGGCAATCGCCTTCGCCCCAAGCAATAACTCTGAAGATCTCTCTCGCATCTCCATGAGGCGTGAGAAGCCGCAGAAGACACCTGTTCAGCAACTGAGTCATGCACTGATGCCTGCTGCCATTCTGAGGAATGAATCTGAAACCATTGACTTGTCTTCAAATGAAGAATTTTGTGAAGATGCTCTGGAGCAGCTGATCAAGACCAAGCAAGAGGTGGAGATCTTATATGATCTGCCCCTCTTTGATGTAAACATTCTGAAGAACTTCATTGATGAGTGGTTCGACAATCAAGATCTCAGCTTTGATGACCTTGACTTCCCATTACGCTGGCGTTGCTTTCAAAGGCGCCAATGCTCCCGAAGCTTGGTCTGCTTCAACAGATAGTTGAACCGAAGCGAAAGATAGACTTCGAGAAGGAACAGTTCAAGAAGCATGTAGACAAGCTGAATGTGGCTGATGTGCAAAAGTTCAAGGTGATGCTTAATGACCTCAAGGAGTCGTTTCAGAAGAAACGCGAGGAAGCCAAAGGCTCAAGAGAGCGCATGAAAGCACTCGTAGACAAATGCGTTCAAGCCTACAATGAAGCTGAAAAGCGCAAGCCATTTGGCCGCCCTGGCATTGACCCCTCAGTGGCTGCCAAGAAAAAGAAGTCATCTGAAGCCAACACTGAAGTACCACGGCAGGAAGAACCACACATTGTCTTCCCTGCCAAAGATGCGCGCTCGAAGCCCAAGGCTCCTTCATGGCTTCGAGCAGAAGAAAACCAAGGCAGTGAAGCGAAGCCGTGAAGCGGAAAACCAAGCGCACTAATCGATGAAGCACCATCCCCTAAGAAGAGAAAAACCAAGAAGAGAGATCGGGCTGCTCCCACAGAGCCCCTTGTTGTTGAACCCCTTGCCTTTGTTCCCCCTCCGTCTGCAAACCAAGAGCGTCGAATGATTGTTCATGAGCCTGCTTCCACAGAGGCTCCTGAAGCTCAAGAAGTCCCAGTCGTCGACCCCATCGCGACTGAAGATATTGCTCAAGATGATGTAGTTCTTTCTCAGATCGAGCGCCCAACGGTATCATCGCATGTTCAAATGAACAGTGAGCTTATCAGTATTGGTCGTCCTTTGACGCCAATCTCACAAGATGCATCGTGGGCTGATTGCCCCCAGCAAGCTACCCCACATCAAGACTCACCAAGTGCACCGCACCGTCATCTGTGCCCGTCATCAGCCCCATGTCCAATGATGACAACTACATGGAGACATCACCATCACCAAAGGCGTCGACCGTATTCCAACGGCTTCGCAAAGGCCTGAGACCATCCATCTCCATGACCACCATCACATAAGAGGGCTCCAACTTGTCAAGTTCAGTGGCACGTCAAATGTTTCCTGAAGACAATCCTTCTGTGACGGTCCCTGTGTCTGAAGCCAATGCTGCTGAAGACCCTCCGGCTGCATCAGCCGGAGCAACACAAGAAGAAGAGCTTGTCGCTACTCCCCCCTACAACACAAGAAGAAGTTCATGAAGAGAACTCGTATGTGCTAGAACCTCCAGCTACTCAAGTGGAGGGTGAAAATCCTAAGGCTGCCACCAATGACATTCCTGAAGCCAATGACGTTGTCATGGCCGAAGCCAATGTGGAGCCTACAGTGGCCAATGCACCAGTGGACAATGAAGCCAATGAATCCCATGAAGCAGATGAAGTCAATGCCGCACCTGACACAAATCTGCAGCCTGAAGTCAATGCCACCGCTCCTGTTCCGCCTCCAAGGCCACATACTATCGAGCAAGCATACAACTATGGCCAGCTTGTCACTGTCAGATGGCCCATTCTGATTCCTCCACCTGCTGCTGGTCCTAAATTTGATTACCATGTCGAGCACAGGCCTCAGGTTCAGAAGCCAAAGCCAAGACTGCCCAGATTTCCAGGTACTGCCACTTCGCCAGGATCTTTCAATGTCAACGGCTTCATTGCACACAACACCTTCTTCGATAGAGCAAAGAACCCGATGAGGACATCAATACCATTGTTACACCCACAGCCCCTACTGCTACATATACTGGACCAATTACTAGAGCTCGCGCACGCCAATTAAATTATCAGGTACTTTCGTTTCTTGGTAATGATTCTAATGTTCATGAGAATATGATGCTGCCTAAATTGGATACATTTGTTTTGCTTACAAATGAAGGCCCTAGCTTGGAGAAGGATGGACATTGGAGCAAGAACAAGCATGGAGATAATGCCATGCTAAGGGGAACAAGAACGGAGTTACAAGTGATGATTTCAGGACTTTGAAGCCACCATAATAGGTGCATGAAGCCTTGGACGAAATATACAAGATGCCACTTCATAATATTCGTCCATAGGCTATTCTAGGTGCTGCGTCACCTTATTATTGGGCCAGGCCCATGTAATTTCGAAATACTTAAGTATAGGCTGTTTTAGAGTCCGTATGTGTGGGGAAACAAGAGTTAGGGATGGTTTGGACCCCTCCCTCAAGGGCCACGAAATTCCTCCTCTTCCTCCATATATACAGCCCTTAGGGCGTCGTTTAGACTTTGGGTTTTGTTTAGATTAAAAGTTCGCCATAGCTGCAACTTCGCGTGCATTTCGCTTGTGTTCAACGACTGCACAAAGGCGCCACGTAACCCCACCTTGATCAATAAAGCTTTCATCTTATATTCGCAATATTCAGATTGCAATCTCAGTTTCTTGCTTGTTCTCCGCTTGCTCGCAGGAAACAGGCCCTCGTGGTCGAGTTGATCGTGCTCGGCGTGGTCAATAACCCTCGGAAGTTGGTTTAGCGATTGCTAAGGCGCTGACGTCTCGCACGCTCGTAGTCGGATCGTCAAGGTCGACTCCCACGTAAACGATAGCCACCATCTCATCGAAACATCGGGACACCTTTGCCTCTATCAAGTGGTATCAGATTTCCAGGTTGCTCGGTGAGATTTTACAGTTTTCCGTAGTTTAGATCGAGTCTGTTCTTCATACCTATAGTCCACAAAAAAGCCACAAAAAAATTAGGGTTAGTTCATCATATCCGAACCAATCTGAGCCTTTGCATAATCTTTTTAGGGTTTTGCTTTGTTGAATTTGGCGTTGCATCGTCGTGTCTAGTTGCTTTGGTCTTAGCGTCTAGTCTTTTAGAGTTTCGAGTTACGGTCATAAGTTGTCACGCCGCCACCGCACCATCATCATCGCCTCGCCACCTACCATCACCGCTCCGAATCCATATCCATATACCACCACCAATCCGTGTCCATATACCACCACCGATCCATATCCATATACTACCACCGCTACCACCACCGCTGCCATATACCACCACCATATATCCACCACCAATCCGAGTTCTTCTCATATTAGGTTTGTTTCGAGATCCATCTAGTTTCCGATTCGTGTTTCCTTGCCGGAGTAGGTTTCGCAAAAAAAAAAAAAGAGTCTGGAAACCACCCTCCGTTTAGGCCCAAAATTTTCCGAAAACGCACTTGTTGAAAAATTTTCTGGCTATCCTGTTTTTAAGTGTTTCTAAGTGTATTGAGACAGTCGCCGTTATATAAAGTTTTTTGACCCGCTTCAGTTTTTGGGTCCGGCGGTCGAAAAAAAAAAAATTGGTCGAAAAAATTTTCGTGCCCATCCCGTCGATTTGACCTCGGAAGAGTTTTGAGACACTCGCCATTATAGTGATTTTTCGCAAAAAAAAAAGACCAGCAAAAAAAAAGAGCGAAAAAAAAATCCAGAGTGTGCTTTTCCCTTGTTTACGCAGCGCCGTGATTTTGTTAGTGTTCTAGGCTCGCGTCTAGCACGGTTCAGCCTAGGACCAGCACAAAGATCGTCGTTGAGCGTTTATTCAACTTTGCATCTCTGAATTGATTATTGTCACCCTTTTTGCTACCATATTATAAGCCTTCCCAGCTCCACATACATCTACATCGTATGCTTGACTCTCCACAGTAATCGCTCTATCCAAGCTTTGAGAGTTTTGACTACATCGGTTGCGGTCACCGCTTTCTTCTTTGGTAAGAACTGGTAAGAATTTGAGATTTGCTTGACGGATTTAGGATCGTCCACCACACAACCACCACCACTTCCTAGTAGTCCGTCGAATCATATTCTTGTGTGTTTCTATTGCTGCTAACCATGGCAGGATCACAAGTCGATTTAGACCGACCGGGAGAACATGACAAACAAAGCGCTACATGATAAGTTTCAACAAATGATGAGTGGGCAGGTGTGGACGATGTGCTAAATAGATTTGAAGAGGCCATGGAGAAGATAGATGGCATTGAGAAGGCGTCAAACAAAGCTCGATACCAAGTTTAATGAATTGCTCGCTGCCTACCACCACCACCACCGGGCGGCACCTAACGCACCTCTACTACAACAACAAGGACTACCTCCACATCATGAAACAGCCCTCCGCCGAAGCTTCCGTGTCCCTCTTCACTGGCCAAGCTGCTTTGGTGCTGCTTTGTTGATATACATGGCTCCTGCTGCTGCGGTGGGGAGGATGATTATGTGAGAGATTACGAGGATGAGGTTGATCAACATCAAGATTACGTGCCACCACCAGCACCACAACCACTGTGTCGCCCACATGCAAATAATGGCAATGTTCGGGCTCCCCTTCAGTACGAGATCATGACCATCTCCCTAAACTGAAATTGAATATTCCACCATTTGAGGGTAGATATGTTCACGATATATATCTTACTTGGGAGTTAGAAACTGAACAACGATTTACATGTTTACAATATCCCGAGGAGAGACGTGTTCCTCGTCATTGCTTTGTGCTTTCACTAGCTTTGCATGTGTTTGGTGGTCCGAACATTGTAGATTATATCCTGTTCCAGCCTACTTGGGCTGCTTTGAAAACTGCTATGCGTATCGTTGGGTTCCACCATATTATCAACGTGAATTACTTCAAAAATTGCAGCGCTTAAGACAAGGAAAAAATTCGGTAGAAGAATATTATCAGAATTACAAACCGGCTTGATTAGATGTGGTATTGTTGAAGAGAATGAAGCTATGCTTGCACGTTTTCCGGGTGGATTAAATAGAGAGATTCAGACCATTCTAGACTACAAGGATTATAATAATATCACTCGATTATTCCATCTTGCTTGTAAAGCTGAACGTGAAGTGCAGGATCGATGTGCGTTGGCGCCGAACTAACTTTTTCGCAGGTCGACCTTCATCATGGACACCACGTGCATCATCTACTTCCACACGTTCTACTACACCGGCACCTCCGCCGGCTGCCACCTCCAACCGTGATACAAGAAAGCAGGCACAACCACCACTATCTCGCCAAGAGCACACCGCTGGCCTACACAGTAGCTCTTCTTCTTCCATGGCGTCAACAGGCACACAAGTGATATTATTTGTCGTCGTTGTAAGGGAAGAGGACATTTTATGAGAGAATGCCAATCTCGATGTGATGATTGCTACCGAGGATGGTGGGTATGAGTCCGCTAGTGACTATGATGAAGAGACTTTGGCTCTTATTACACATGAAGAACACGGTGGAGATGATTCTGATCATGACACGCAATACATGGTGCTTTGAAGATCTTTGTGGTATGAATGTTTAGTTGCTCAACGTGTTTTGAGTGTGCAGGTTACACAAGTCGAGCAAAATCAGAGACATAACTTGTTCCATACAAAGGGAGTTGTGAAGGAACGTTCTATTCAAGGCCATCATAGATGGAGGGAGCTGCAACAACTTGGCTAGCATGGATATGGTGGAGAAGCTTTCTCTCACCACAAGACCACATCCCCATCCTTACTACATCCAATGGTTCAACAACAGCGGCAAGGTTAAGGTAACACGTCATCGCTCGTGTGTATTTTAGTATCTCTACATATGCTGATTATGTTGATTGTGATGTGGTACCTATGCAAGCATGTTCCTTATTACTTGGTAGACCATGGCAATTTGATAAAATTCTGTACACCATGGTAGAAACAATCAAGATACTCTTGTTCACAAGGATAAAAATATTACTTTGCTTCCTATGACTCCTGATTCCATTTTGAAAGATGATATTAATAGAGCTAATAAAGCAAAACAGAGAAAAATAAGAGTGAAAATCAGATTGTGGCAAAAGAATTTGAGCAACAAATGAAGCCTAATAATAAACCATCTAATGTTGCTTCTGAAATTAAACTGAAAAGTGCATGTTTATTTGCCACCAAATCTGATATTGATGAGCTAGATTCTAGCAAATCTGTTTGCTATGCTTTTGTGTGCAAAGAGGCATTATTTTCATTCGAGGACGTGCCTTCCTCTTTGCCCCTCGCTGTCACTAACATTTTGCAGGAGTTCGCCGACGTCTTCCCACAAGACGTGCCACCGGATTACCACCTATTCGAGGGATTGAGCATCAAATTGACTTAATTCCGGTGCATCGCTACCCAACCGCGCACCATACCGCACCAATCCGGAGGAGACGAAGGAGATTATGCATCAAGTACATGAGCTGCTCGACAATGGTTATATACGCGAATCTCTTAGTCCTTGTGATGTTCCTATTATACTAGTGCCTAAAAAGGATGGTACGACACGTATGTGTGTTGATTGCAGAGGCATTAATAATATTACTATTCGTTATCGTCATCCTATTCCTAGGCTAGATGATATGCTTGACGAATTGAGTGGCTCTACAATATTCTCCAAAGTTGATTTTATGTAGTGGATACCATCAAATTCGTATGAAATTGGGAGATGAATGGAAAACAACATTTAAAACTAAGTTTGGATTATATGAGTGGTTAGTCATGCCTTTTGGGTTAACTAATGCACCTAGTACTTTCATGAGATTAATGAACGAAGTTTTACGTGCTTTCATTGGACGATTTGTGGTAGTTTACTTTGATGATATACTGATTTATAGCAAATCTTTGGAAGAACATTTGGAACATTTACGTGTTGTTTTTAATGCTCTACGTGATGCACGCTTGTTTGGTAACCTTGGGAAGTGCACCTTTTGCACCGAATCGAGTATCTTTTCTTGGCTATGTTGTTACTCCATTGTGGAATTGAAGTTGATAAAGCCAAGATTGAAGCTATTGAGAGTTGGCCGCAGCCCAAAACGGTCACACAAGTGAGGAGTTTTCTTGGACTCGCTGGTTTCTATAGGCGTTTTGTGAGAGACTTTAGCACCATTGCTGCACCTCTCAATGAGCTTACAAAGAAGGATGTGCCTTTTGTTTGGGGTACCGCATGTGAAGAAGCCTTCACGGTATTGAAAGATAAGTTGACACATGCTCCTTTACTCCAACTTCGACTTTAATAAGACTTTTGAGCTTGAATGTGATGCTAGTGGAATTGGATTAGGAGGTGTGTTATTACAAGATGGCAAACCTGTTGCATACTTTTACGAAAAAATTGAGTGGGCCTAGTCTGAACTATTCTACTTATGACAAAGAATTATATGCTCTTGTTCGGACTTTAGAGACATGGCAACATTATTTATGGCCCAAGGAATTTGTTATACATTCTGATCATGAATCTTTGAAACATATTAAAAGTCAAGCTAAACTGAATCGTAGACATGCTAAATGGGTTGAATTCATTGAGACTTTCCCTTATGTCATTAAACACAAGAAGGGTAAAGAAAATGTTATTGCTGATGCTTTGTCTCGTCGATATACTATGCTTTCACAACTTGACTTCAAAATATTTGGTTTGGAGACCATCAAAGATCAATATGTGCATGATGCTGATTTTAAAGATGTAATGCAGAATTGTAAAGAAGGAAGAACATGGAACAAGTTCGTTATTAATGATGGTTTTGTGTTCCGTGCTAACAAGCTATGCATTCCTGCTAGCTCTATTCGCCTTTTGTTGTTGCAGGAGGCGCATGGAGGAGGATTAATGGGACACTTTGGCGTGAAGAAGACGGAGGATATACTTGCTACACATTTCTTTTGGCCAAAGATGAGACGGGATGTTGAGCGCTTTTGTTGCTCATTGCACTACATGTCAAAAAGCTAAGTCACGACTCAATCCTCATGGTTTATATATGCCTTTGCGGTGCCTAGTGTTCCTTGGGAGGATATATCTATGGACTTTGTTTTAGGTTTACCTCGAACAAAGAAGGGAGGGATAGCATATTTGTTGTCGTGGATAGATTCCTAAAATGGCACACTTTATACCATGTCATAAAAGCGATGATGTTAATGTTGCTGATTTGTTCTTTCGTGAAATTATTCGCTTGCATGGTGTGCCAAATACTATTGTTTCAGATCGTGATACTAAATTTCTTAGCCACTTTTGGAGATGTTTATGGGCTAAGTTGGGGACTAAACTGCTTTAGTACTACTTGTCACCCCCAAACCGATGGACAAATCAAGTAGTCAATAGAACATTGTCTACTATGCTTAGGGCTGTTTTGAAGAATAATAAGAAAATGTGGGAAGAATGCTTGCCTCATATTGAATTTGCTTATAATCGTTCATTGCATTCTACTACTAAGATGTGCCCTTTTGAAATTGTGTATGGCTTCCTACCTCGTGCACCTATTGATTTGTTGCCTCTTCCATCTTCGGAGAAGGTTAATTTTGATGCTAAAGAACGTGCTGAATTGATTTTAAAAATGCATGAGATAACTAAGGAAAACATTGAGCGTATGAATGCTAAATATAAACGTCTGGAGATAAGGGTAGAAAACATGTTGTCTTTGCACCGGAGATCTTGTTTGGTTACATTTATGTAAGGATAGGTTTCCTAGTTTGCGCAAATCAAAGCTAATGCCACGTCTTGATGGTCCATTTAAGGTGTTAGAGAAAATAAATGATAATGCATATAAACTTGAGCTACCTGCAGATTTTGGGGTTAGTCCCACTTTTAACATTGCAGATTTGAAGCCTTATTTGGGTGAGGAATATGAGCTTCACGAGGACGACTTCATTTCAAGAAGGGAGGATGATGAGGACATCAATACCATTGTTACACCCACAGCCCCTCATCGCTACATATAATCGGACCAATTACTAGAGCTCACAAGACGCCAATTAAATTATCGTGTACTTTCGCTTTCTTGGTAATGATTCTAATGTTCATGAGAATATGATCTTGCCTAAATTGGATACATTTGTTTTGCTTACAAATGAAGGCCCTAGCTTGGAGAAGGATGGACATTGAGCAAGAACAAGCATGGAGATAATGCCATGCGCAAGGGGAACAAGAACGGAGTTACAAGTGATGATTTCAGGACTTTGAAGCCACCATAATAGGTGCATGAAGCCTTGGACGAAATATACAAGATGCCACTTCATAATATTCGTCCATAGGCTATTCTAGGTGTCGTCACCTTATTATTGGGCCAGGCCCATGTAATTTCGAAATACTTAAGTATAGGCTGTTTTTAGAGTCCGTATGTGTGGGGAAACAAGAGTTAGGGATGGTTTCGACCCCTCCCTCAAGGGCCACGAAATTCCCTCCTCTTCCTCCATATATACAGCCCTTAGGGCGTCGTTTAGACTTTGGGTTTTGTTTAGATTAAAAGTTCGCCATAGCTGCAACTTCGCGTGCATTTCGCTTTGTGTTCAAGCGACTGCACAAAGGCGCCACGTAACCCCACCTTGATCAATAAAGCTTTCATCTTATATTCGCAATATTCAGATTGCAATCTCAGCTTTCTTGCTTGTTCTTCGCTTTGCTCGCAGGAAACAGGCCCTCGTGGTCGGGTTGATCGTGCTCGGCGTGGTCAATAACCCTCGGAAGTTGGTTTAGCGATTGCTAAGGCGCGACGTCTCGCACGTTCGTAGTCGGATCGTCAAGGTCGACTCCCACAGAAACGATAGCCACCATCTCATCGAAACATCGGGACACCTTTGCCTATATCAAGCTACACCAGGCCCAGGATTTCATCTGATCGGTTCTGGAGTTATCAGCAGCGCAGCTATTATTCATGCATTCTGTACAACCAAGGCCGCATATTTCCGCATATGCGCCTTTGATACCGGCCATAGCTGGCCTGCCTCGCTTAGAAGAAGCTCTCGATTGGTTCGTAGAGGCTTGCTTATCGCATTTTGTCATCGATAAGGAGCACCGGAATGAAGAGTTGCTGTTTCAATTCTACGCCACTCTTCATATCGAGGCTACTACTGTGGATCCTAAGACTTGGGTACTTGAGTGGATGACAGAAATGTCCATCATGAAGCCAAAGCATTTGATGTCATTGAGCTTATCGCCTGCCCACCTGTGGGATCTCTATGAGCACGGTTGTCGACTTTCACATCGCAGCTTTGGAAAGCATCTTTCACAAGTCAGAACCCGACATGAGCCATATGCTAAGCATGATGAAGCCATTGCCTCCAGATGCAGAATATCCTACGGAGTTCTTTGTTGAAGACCTTGAGTATCTGCCACGCACAATCTATCACATCATAAGGCGAACTCTCTGGCCCATCAAAGGACATTCTCCAAAGGCTAAGCTAGAAGGTGCAATGAAGACATTGGTCTTCCATATTCTTCATGGCAAATGCTTCATTGCACAAGATTTCTTCATCCGCCAACTTGTCGCATCGAGGATCTCGACATTTTGGCTTGAAGTTCTATGCTCCATGGATCATGCGCCCGATCAAGCTTCACATCGCTTTCAACTATCAGCCATCAAAGACACAACCACATTGTCTTTTGCACGATGTCGATATGTCTGTTGAAGCCATCTATCCAGAGCCTGACAAGGAGCCAATTTATCTTCATAACATTGATCGCCAGAGCTTCACTCAGGCCATTGAAGGTGTGCTGGCTGCCACTCGAGTCTATCCGTTGGCTGGTACTACACGTGCACCTCACCGTGCCCAAACCGAAGCCACTGACAGGACAATTGCTCAACGGCCTCAAAAGCGATCTTGTGTTCTCAATTACCGAGAGCTTCTCGTTGGCCTGCATTAGAAACAGGATAGGCATCATGATTGGCTCAAGCGCCAGATGCAGAGCATCATGACTGACGTCAATCGCATTCGCAACCTTGCAACAAAGAATGCCTTTTCGCGCATGAAACCTATCAACGCACATGGAAAGGGCTGACTCTTATGTGTGTTGAGGAAGATCTTCAGGACGATGGCTTCTTAGAATGATTCAAGTTTGATTCCACTCCGCCCAGAAATGCTGTTCTGCGGCGCACTCCATCTCTTGAAGACTCAGAGTACTCCTCCTCTGCTGCAACTGTGAATGCTCGTGTGATCGATGATCAAGATGATGCTACTTCGCCACCTCCAACACATATCGACACTTCTCCAAGTTCGTCTATAGTGCCAAACCTCGACACCAACCCTGCATCTTCTCCTACTCCTTCTGGGAACAAGTAGAGGCTCAATGTCTTCAACCCTTTTTGGTCCTTACTGACAAAAGAGGGAGAAGCTATGAGTTGATAGTCTTCAAGCGGGTTCATATGGGCGGTTGCTTTATATTTTTCCTAGTGTTTACAACTCTTGCTCTTGATACATTTGGTTCTCTGAGTTGTAACACTTAAACTCGATGTTCGTCTGCTACTTATTTGCTATTTTGTGATGCGATGATAAATTCCGCATGTGCGATGATAACTTCCCACTTAAATCATTTTGTAGACATCCATTTTTCATTATGCATGTCATTATCTTCATTACATCGAATCATGCAGATGAATTGTCTTCATAAGTTGAAGAGGATCTCCACAAGTAGAACCTGCCATGTGCATTTGCATTCCAAAAGCAAATTACTTATATGCACATCTTCAGGGGGAGCCTTTTTGCTACTTGTGAATACAATACCTCATCCTTTACAATTTCACATATTTATATCCCCGTTGAAAACTTCAACCAGTTTGTCATCAATCACCAAAAAGGGGGAGATTGTAAGTGCATCTAGTGCCACCCCTAGTTTGGTTTTGGAGTATTGACGACAAACGTGGTTGAGGGACTAATGTGTTTTTGAGAATTGCAGGATAACACAGGTAGTAGTCCCTCCTTGATTCAGTTTACCTACCGGAGATGACCCCTAAAAATGTATGAAGACATTGAAGATAATGGTGGTACGTGAAGATATTCACATTGAAGACTATGACAGAAGAAGACATTGAGTGAAGACTATGGAGCGCGAAGACTTAGCAGTTTCGTTGTTTCTTTCCTTCTTTGTTGAGTCATAGGAACCACCGCACTGTTAAGTGGGGTCCAAGTAAACAAAGTCAGAGTGACTAAAGTGATCCTATGTCTTCGAGCGGAGACAATGAGAGCAAATCTTATCCAGAGTCGGATAAGTCAGCTTTACTTGTAGCCCAAGTCAAGTTGTCGCGTGTGTTTGAAATCTGACCGTTGTGACACGTGTTAGTTCCTTAGTGACCCAGGGTCATTTCGGACAAATCAGGTCGGGTTGCCTAGTGGCTATAAATAGACCACCCCCTACACGATAAATTTGTGGTTGCTCAGAGTTAGTGCACGGCTTTTTTCGTTTGAGAGCAACCCACCTCCGAAGCTTTTGAGAGAGAGAAATCCTTGTGAGGACAAAGCCCAAACACCCAGAGCCAAAGAGTGTTAGGCATCACTGAAGTCTTTCTGTACACGTGATCTGAAGACTTGTTACACTTGAGGACTGTGAATCGTCCAGCCGGTTAGGCGTCGCGTTCTGAGCATCCAAGCGTAATTGTGGATCGCTGGTGAACGAAGTCTGTGAAGGTTTGGAAGTCTACCTTGAAGACTTACCAGAGTGATTGGGCGGGGACTGTGTGTCCTTAGCTCAAGGGGAATAAGGTGAAGACACGGTTTCTGAGTTCAATCTCAGCCTCCCTAACCAGACGTCCAGTTGTCACAGCAACTGGAACTGGTCGAACAAATCATTGTCTTCACAACACACTGGTTCTATCTCTTACTCTCCTTACTTACAGTTCATCTTTCTGAAGTCATTGCCTGATTGCTCTGCCTGTTTGACTTCACCGTGTGACTACTTGTTCTGATTGGCTTCATACTATCTTCCATCCTGATCCTACTACCTAGCTGCTATCAGTCATCATGCTTTAGCTTCATACTTGTTTGACTATGGCTTGTCTAGTGTAGTTCATCTTCCGCTGCATGTTTATAGGTCCAGTTTTCATGTTTTTCTTCGAAACTTTCATGTTTTGAAGACTTTCATAAAAATCGCCTATTCACCCCCCCTCTAGTCGATAACTAGCACTTTCATTACCTTGCTTGCTCCTTCTTTGTTTAACTTATCTTCAGTCAAGTATCTTGTTCTGTCGGAGGCCATTCATGCCTACCGAAACCTCACACCAGCTCCAGAGCCAGAGCCAGAGCCACAACTTGATCCTCACCATCAGTATGTGTACCAGTGGTATCCGGACGAGATTGCCAACCAGTGGCACCCTGAGGATCCTTCTCAGTACGACCCCAGCTACAACTTTGATCCATGGGCATAAACCAACTTAGGCCAAAAGCCTAAGCTTGGGGGAGTACGTATTTCTCACCGACATTACATTCATGTTCACACACTCATGCTAGTTGTCGGTGCTCATACTTTTTCACTGTACTATCCATGCTAGTTTATTTTCTTTTCTCGCTTTCTTCTTGTGTGTTTGAATAACCTTAAGAAAAACAAAAAAAATTAGTTGTAGCTTCTAGCTAGTTTACTTTCCATGCTTGTAGTAGTGATAATTAAAAGAAAACCAAAAAAGATTTCTCGTTCTTCTTTTGCTTGTTGGGAGTTTTCCCGTGTAAATAGTTTTATTTCTTTTCTTTTCTTTAGGGGTCAGGAGGAGAAGACCATGATGAAAATGTTGAAGTGGCTCTTATATGCATTATTGTTGATTTAACAAAGAGCCCATATAACCTTGTCTTCTCCTTTGTATCAGATGCTTGCAGATTCCAGCTTAGTCCAATGCACGTGCACTATTATTATTATTCACACCATGCGGTCATGCAAGTGAAAGGCAATAACGACGATATATGATGGATTGATTGAGATGAGAAAAGCTGGTATGAACCCGACCTCTCTTGTTTTTGTAAATATGATTAGTTCATCGTTCCTGATTCACCCTATTATGAATGAACTTGTTTGCAATGACAATTAGAGATTATAGTTGCTTATGCCATGTTTAATTAGCTAGGAGTTTATAATGGTTTACCTTGCGTGCCAACATGCTATTAAAATAGTTGTGATGTGGTATGATAGGGTGGTATCCTCCTTTGAATGATTCAAGTGGCTTGACTTGGCACATGTTCACACATGTAGTTGAAATAAAATCAACACAGACTCCACGATATTTATGTTCAAGGTGGATTATATCCTACTCATGCTTGCACTTAATTTTAATGCATGTTCATGACTGTTGTCGCTCTCTAGTTGGTCGCTTCCCAGCCTTTTTCTAGCCTTCACTTGTACTAAGCGGGAATACTGCTTGTCCATCCACTTCCATAAACCCAAAGTTATTCCATATGAGTCCACCATACCTTCCTATATGCGGTATCTACCTGCCGTTCCAAGTAAATTTGTATGTGCCAAACTCTAAACCTTCAAATGAAATTCTGTTTTGTATGCTCGAATAGCTCATGTATCAACTAGGGTTGTCTGTATCTTCCATGCTAGGCGGGTTATTCTCAAGAGGAGTGGACTCCGCTCCTCACTCACGAGAAAATGGCTGGTCACCGGGATGCCTAGTCCCATGCTCTAAGCAAATCAAATCGAAATAATTGCAAACAAAACTCCCCCAGGGCTTTTGCTAGTTGGAGGCACTCGTTGTTACGAGCAAGCCACGGATTGATGCTTGATGGTGGTGGGGGAGTATAAATTTTACCATTCTGCTTGGGAACCGCCTATAATGTGTGTAGCATGGAAGATATCGAGATATCTTCGTTGTTATGTTGAAAATGAAAGTATGGCACTCAAAATATTATTTATCTCTATTTCAAAATCGAGCTCTGCCACCTCTACAAATCCCTGCATCCCTCTGCGAAGGGCCTATCTATTTACTTTTATGTTGAGTCATCATCCTCTTATTAAAAAGCACCAGCTGGAGAGCACCGCTATCATTTGCATCCATTAGTATTAATTTATATTGAGTATGACTATGACTGGATCTCTTTTACCATGAAGTACAATGTTTAGTCAGTCCTTGATCTTCAGAGGTGCTCTGCATTTATATTTTGCGATCTCAGAAAGGGCTAGCGAGATACCGTCTTGTTATATCATACTATGATTGTTTTGAGAAAGTGTTGTCATTCGAGATTTACTATAATTGCTCGCTAGTTGATTATGCCATTGATATGAGTAAACATGAGATCTAAATGTTATTGTGAATATGGTTAGTTCATAATCTTTGCTGAAACTGGCATGTTGGCTTTACATATTTACAACAACAAGAGCAAACAGAGTTTGTAAAAGTTTTTCTTTATCACTTTCAGTTTGTCAACTGAATTGCTTGAGGACAAGCAAAGGTTTAAGCTTGGGGGAGTTGATACGTCTCCATCGTGATCTACTTTTCCAAACACTTTGCCCTTGTTTTGGACTCTAACTTGCATGATTTGAATGGAACTAACCCGGATCGACCGACGCTTTTCAAGCAGAATTGCCATGGTGTTATTTTTGTGCAGAAATAGAAGTTCTCGGAATGACCTAAAACTTCACGGAGAATATTTTTGGAACATATAAAAAATACTGGCGAAAGAATAAAGTCCAGGGGGCCCACACACTATCCATGAGGGTGGGGGGCGCGCCCCCTGCCTCATGGGCCCCCTGGTGCTCCACCGACCTCAACTCCAACTCCATATATTCACGTTCAGGGAGAACAAAATCGGAGAGAAGGATTCATCGTGTTTTACGATACGGAGCTGCCGCCAAGCCCTAATCTGTCCCGGGAGGGCTGATCTGGAGTCCATTCGGGGCTCCGGAGAGGGGAAACCGTCGCCGTCGTCATCATCAACCTTCTTCCATCACCAATTTCATGATGCTCACTGCCATGCGCGAGTAATTCCATCGTAGGCTTGCTGGACGGTGATGGGTTGGATGAGATTTATCATGTAATCGAGTTAGTTTTGTTAGGGTTTGATCCCTAGTATCCACTATGTTGTGAGATTGATGTTGCTATGACTTTGCTATGCTTAATGCTTGTCACTAGGGCCCGAAAGTGCCATGATTTCAGATCTGAACCTATTATGTTTTCATGAATATATGTGAGTTCTTGATCCTATCTTGCAAGTCTATAGTCACCTACTATGTGTTATGATCCGGCTACCCTGAAGTGACAATAATCGGGACAACTCCCAGTGATGACCGTAGTTTGAGGAGTTCATGTATTCACTATGTGTTAATGCTTTATTCCGATACTCTATTAAAAGGAGGCCTTAATATCCCTTAGTTTCCAATAGGACCCCGCTGCCACGGGAGGGGAGGACAAAAGATTTCATGCAAGTTCTTTTCGATAAGCACATATGACTATATTCGGAATACATGCCTACATTACATTGATGAACTGAGCTAGTTCCATCTCACCCTATGTTATAACAATTGCATGAGGAATCACATCCGATATAATTCCCCATCACCGATCCAATGCCTATGAGCTTTTCACATATTGATCCTTGCTTAGTTACTTTACCATTGCCATCACATTACGATTACTACAATATCGCCATCATTACTTTTGCCAATTGCTATCAAGCATTTCCATACTACTTTGCTACTAAATACTTTGCTGCAGATATTAAGTTATCCAGGTGTGGTTGAATTGACAACTCAACTGCTAGTACTTGAGAATATTCTTTGGCTCCCCTTGTGTCGAATAAATAAATTTGGGTTGAATAGTCTACCCATGAAAACTGTTGCGGTCCCCTACACTTGTGGGTTATCACCTGCGTGGGAGGCAGGCGCAAAGACGGGCATGGCATCGAGCTTGCGCAAAGCAGACGATCGCAACTTGCAAGAGCAGCATGTGCAACGAGCAGGTACATCACATCCCTGATTATATCTAATTCAACTGTTCAATTTCTAGCCAATAGTTAAACCTGACGGTGTTGCAAAAGTGCTTGTATGTAGGGAATCTTTAAGTAAATGAAATTCTGCTTATTTTATAACTCCCCCAATCAATACTCAACTGACTGAACCTGATGTATCTAATCATGTTTCCGGTGCAAACATACAAGCTCAAGTTGTTCTTGAGCACAAGTGTCTAATGAATGCATCGCTAATGAAGGATTTGATGCAAACATTTTACATGCTCCTGGTGATGAACATATAGTGTCTAATGAGGGATCTAATGCGATCATTTTGCAAGCTCCCATTGAAGGACTTAGTGTCTAATGATGATCTGCTATGTTGAGAGAGACATAGAGATTTCCGGGAATTGATGACAAGCAAATTATAGTACATTTTCATGGCTTGAGGAAACATCGAGGCCATCTACCAGGAAGTCCCCATGTCATGACAACATAGCAAAAATACTTTTCTTATCTTCTGTTTGAAACTATTGGCATACTTGTGGAAGATAGATATATTGATATGCAGTTTGCGCACTGGTTATAGGTGCACTGATACTTCGATATTTTCAGCCATAGAACAAAGAATTAAAGTAGGTACAGACCATGTTAGTAGTCCTTATACACCATGTTGGATTTTGTGTTTTTTGGGTGCTTACATCATTTAGTGTTTTATAATCTGGAACTACTTTGGATCATTAGCTGGTTTGCAAAGTGCATGTAGCTTCACATTTCTCAAGTTATGTTGATTTCCGGAGTGCAAGTGTCTTCGTATTTTTGAAGTTAAATTTTCGCCCCTAGTAACTTGAATTCGTGGATCCGCCACTACACACAAATCATACATGCAGGCCAGTATGAATTAAATGAAATGCAGGGACATACGCTTAGCTCGCAGGCTGTGCTCATCGCTGTTTCGCTTATGCTTCAGATGTTCCATGTACAAGTCCATGTTACCACTTACTTGGATGTGCAGGCCTTGTGCTCGTTGCACCCCACTCTACATTTTTTAGACGAAGAATGGTTGATCAACTCAGAGGAATCGACCTTGTTGATGTACCGGAGGACAGGTACTTACAAGGTTATACCGGTGTGCAGGATGTGTATCAGATCCCGTAGCACTGTCATGCTTCGCTAAAAAATGGTTTTGCTTGTTTCAGATGATATCTCCAAAAGAAATAAGAGTTAAAGTCAGAGTTGCATAGCCATGTAAGCTAAGAGAGCAGTAAAGGATACCCAAACATCGTTGGAACAGTTCACAAGGGAGTGATATGTGTATACCTATTCGGCCGGCGTTTGGGCATGCTCGCTTAGCTAGAGTGCGGGTCACTTCAGAGCCGTTGAGGGTGATGCGCTGGCATTGGCTGGCCGCGCGTGGATGCAGATCATGAGCTGCAGCGAAGCGCTACGATGCGGTGGATGAGACCGTTTGTGAAGCCCCAACAGTCTCAGGGGGCGCAGGTGCGACGATGTGCTCGGTGAAGTAGCCCCAGTGAGGTGGGAGATGGCATCGATGAAGCGCAGCTGATGCGGTGGAAGTCGATGTCTGTGAGGCACATCGGTTGCGTCGGCCGACGTTGTTGGTGGACCACCTGGTGTGGTGGACGAGGGCGTAGATGAGGTAGCTCCGGTGCGGTGGTGAAGCCCGACCGTCGTCTTCGTCGTCCGACACAGAGGTGGGGAAAGAGACGGGATGAGGGGCGATTCAAACTTTGCTTGGGTTGGCGGCGAATTAGGGATTTAAGCGCTCTAGGCGTGGAAGGGGACGATGGAGAAGGGAGATTTTGCAGGGCTGGAATTGGGGCCGCCAGATATTTCAATCTGAAACATGGAAATACAAACTTATTTTGTCATCGTTCTTTTTTGGGGGCAGGGGGGGGGGGGAGGGAGGAAGGGGGTGGGTGGCTGGGTGCTAGCGTCCATACGACACATGCGACCACCACGACACGACTCTGGTCTGCCTGGTGCGCCTACATTTGAGAATGCAAACGAATCTTCTTTCATTTGCAAAAGAATCTGTATGTATTACCATGCTTGTGTTTTCCTTGCAAATAATTAGTCATTGGAAACGAGATACTATAAATTAATTAATGAGGAGGTATTTGAATTAGAGTGTGTGCCGCATAGCGATCTCCAATTCTAAAGTGGATTTCGCATTTCACTATATCCATGCTACTTTTTTAATACAAGTTCGTATGTATAAGATGAACACCATGGTAGTGAGAAAACTTTGGATGGATTCAAACATATGACCTACAAAATAGCACAACAATCGAGTCAATGTCAAGTTTTCGAAACCTTGTATGGCATTTAATTCGAAAGAAGTACGGAAGCCATATGCATGGTCCTCAATTCAAATCTTACAATGTACACTAAATTGAAACATCGATATTAAGTCTCGTACTATCTACATTCATTGTTTTTAGCCCCACCCTCTTGGCACACACGCTACATACTTCCTGTACTGATCAATCTTCCTCTCCTAACCACCTTAGGAAGCTATCGGTTTCAGACACACGTTCATTCTTTCTCTCCATGTTTCGATCTCTAACTCTCTCAACTACACAACCCCCCTTTTCCACCATATTACCAAATTTATCTCTCTCATACACCCGCCATTGCACTCCATGCCGAGCTCTCTCTCTCTCTCCCTCCCACCCTCTCTCGCTAGATACATGCATTGCCTATCTAGACCCCCCTCTCATGCGCACGCACGCACATTGTCTATCTAGGTCACTCTCTCGAGACTGTCTTACTCTTTCTTCTGCATGGTGGCCCACACATGCTCAATCTCGCTCTCTTTTTCTATGTCTCGATTAACCTTGCTTTCTCTCACACACAAATGATATATCTCCTTGTTCAGGCCTCGATCGACACACTCTATTCTCTCTCATGTAGAATGTCTATCTAGGTCAGTCCATCCAAGCCGCTCCCCACTCTTTCGACCTCATGGCGGGCCTGCTCGCTCAATCTCTCTCTCTCTCCCTCTCTTTATCTCTCTCTCTCTTTATGTATGTCTCGATTGACCTCGCTCTTTCTCAGACACAAACGATATATCTCCATATTTGAGCCCATTTTGACATATTCATATTGTATACTCTCTCATGCACATTGTCTATCTAGGCCACAGACCCAAGAAAGGTTCAAACTCTGGGGCGTGTGTGAAGAATTCAACCTCTCTAGCCAACTAGTTCGTCACCCCCACGGCCTAGCTCGATGAACAAGAAAGGAAAGGGACACGACAGTTTACCCAGGTTTGGGCCACCTTGTGGTGTAAGACCCTACTGCTTTGTGGTGGAGTAGCCTCGCGAGGGGCTGAGGATGAACTAGTAGAAGGGAAGAACAACCTCACGAGGTCTGCTCTACTGTGGGTGTCAGCTAGTGAGGTCTCTCCGGATCTAGATCATTTCCTACGGTGGTGGCTATGGTATATTTATAGTGGCCTTGGTCCTCTTCCTCCGAATTAAGGCGGGAAGGGATGCCACAGTGGCCCATTTTGAAGGGAGGCAATAAGTACTCCCTATCCCGACGAAAGGTGTTCTTCGCCTGCAAAGCTTCTGGTCATGACGCCATGGTGGGCTCGGTGATGAAATCCACCCTTCCGTCCTGGCGGTCTTGGTCTCGTTGCACATGAATGGAAACCTTTGGCTGATTCCTCGGGACCCCGCGCCTGCGCTTGACTCCTTAGCACCAAAGAGGAAACCTGTCGCTCTGCGCCCGCTGGCGCCCACCTAGCCTTGGTCATCATGGCTGGCGTCACCTCAACCTCATGAGGTGGGCACCTACATAGAAATCTCTGCTCCTCGGGAGCCAGCCTATGGAGGCCGCTCCCTTCGAGGTCTTGGCATCCTCCGCCTCGCGAGGGTCTTGTCTTGTTGGTGCTGAAGATGGGCCGTACCAAGCCATCATGGAGCCACATGATGGGCCGCAGGCAGGCAAGTCTGGGTACCCTGGTTCCCATAATTCTGACAGTAGCCCCCGGGCCCAAGGCGCGCTCGGACTTGGCTTCGAGGCGAAGCCAAAGGGCAAGGGCGAAGCGCCTCGGGCCCCAATCGCCTGCAGACTAAGCCGACGCGTGGCTCTTGATGGGACGTGGTCGTCTCCACTTCCCCACGTCGCCTCGGCAACCGCCCGACTTAACAACTGCCTGATGCATGCATAAAAACCATCATTGCTTGGAATCGCGAGCGGCCGACGATTGGCCTCCCTTGGCTATATATGCGGGAGGGGGCGGAGCCCCCTGCTCATCTACATCTTCTCGCCGCTTGCTCCTCCTTCTTTCCCTTCGTCCCATCGTCTTGCCAGAGCGTCCATGTCGCAAGTGAGGAGGTTTTCTACCACGGAGAAGGGAAAGGCCCCTAAGGAAGGGCCAGGCTTGCAGCCGCCCAAGAGGGGCTGCGGGCGCCCCCGCAAGCACGCCACGACTCCAGCGGCGGCTCCTCGAGGGCACGGACGCACTCCTTCATAGGCTGGTGCCGCCTCCGGGAGCCACGGAGGTGCTTCTTCCCGGGGCAGAGGTTGACGTGGTCGAGGCGGCCCCGACAACGGGGGGAGGCACGTGGCCGCCCTTCGTAGTGTGGTCAGAGAGGCCCGCAGGCATCTGGTTCCCGCTTCTGCGCTTCTTCACGGGCGCGCTGCCGGCTAGGGGGCCAGGCGGCCTCTGGCTGCAGGCCGATAGCTGCTGCAGCAGGGCCTCGTGGGTGGAGGTCGAGGTCACCGCCGCCAGCAACATGTTCCTAAAACCGCGGGTGGCAGCTGTTTGCCGGCGCTCGCGGCCTGCATGCGTGGGGCACCCTGCACTTCAGGTATGACGGCATCACGACCCTCTATGTCAGGGTGTTTGGGGTAGACAGCCGGCGACTGGGGTGCTGCCCGGAGAGCGACAGTGACGACGACGACGGCCGGGAAGGCGGTGTCATCGCTGTTGTTGAGATTTCCCTTTGCGACGGTCGCACCGCCTCCAGTAGCGGCGGGCCCTCTTCCAGGGAGAGCGCGAGCGACGACGATTATGATGAGCCGCCACGGCCCCGGGATTGGACTGGAGAGGGCGACGAGCTCCCTCGCCGGCGCGCCCCGGTGAAGCAGGAGGAGGACTCCGACTAAGCTCAGGAGCTGCTAGAGCCGGGCCTCAGGGGCCCCTGTAGTCGCGCGGCTTTCTTATGTTTCTTTCTTTCTCCTGCATTGAAAAAGGTAGAAGGCCTTGTCGGGGCGTGTAATGAACCATGGCTCTTGCACCATTATGTTATCGTTTTCATATTGCATCATGATATCCGTGTTGCTGCTAATTGTGATTGGGGTGACTTAGCTTAATATGCTTGTGGTTGACTTCCTTGCCATGAGAGCGTGACTCTTATTCCGGGTAGGTTCTCTAGGGGTTTCCTTCTTGAAGATTCGAGAGTCGTCGAGCCATAGGAGGCACCTTGTGGCTGCAGGGTTATGAGACCTCTAGAGGTCGGACGTCCGGGGGTGCTCACCTCGTGCGAGCCCCTAAGCGTGAGCTGGTTGCCGCTAGTACGTCATGTCACGATGCCCAGAGGCACGAACTCAAGAGGGCGTCTGTGCCTGTAAGCTTGTTTGAGAGCATCGCGCGAGGAAAAAGGCGCCAAAGGCCACGACACCGAGGCTTTGGCGAGGTGTGTTCATGGGCGAACCCGAGCGCACACACCATACCCAGCCCCGCGCGCGAGACGCGCGAGGAAGAGCGACGGGCAACTACCATTCTCCCTAAGGCGAGACCTGGAAGAGTCAACTACAAGGAGAAAACATTCCCAACCCTCTTGAAAAGGAGACGCAAAAACTTCAAATTCCATTCAAGAAGTTGCAAAATAGCTACAGAAAGCAAGCAAAAGAATAGCCGCGTCCGGCACCTACACTAGTCTTCTTGTCTTCCCACGAGCACATTGCATGGGTCCTCCACTAGTATGTGGGTGGGAGCCCGCGTGAGGCCCAGGGGCGGCACTCAGGAGACTCTGGGGCGTGTACAGCCCCAACTCATTATTACGTGAGTGTGTCACAACCGGAGATCTTGATCACAGATAGAACTTCCGGAGATACTGGATGTTCCAAGCATTCTGGATGGGGACCCCGTCTTGTGTCTCCAGGCGCACGGCGCCAGGCCTAGAGACGCGTGCGATGCTGAACGGGCCCTTCCACATAGGCGAGAGCTTGTAAAGCCCCTCCCTGGAGAGCACCCGCCTCAGGACGAGGGTCCTGGAGAAGATGCTACGGTAGTGATACCGCCGCAGCGCCTGCTGGTACCTCGCTGCACGGAGCGAGGCTTGGTGGCGGCACTCCTCTCCCAGCCCGAGGTCCATCCCCCGTGAGGCATCCTGGCGTGCCTTATAAAACGCCAAGACCCGTGGGGAGCGATGTTTAACCTCGTGAGGGAGGACCGCCTCAGCTCCGTAGACGAGAAAGAATGGGGTCTGGCCCATGGGCTTGGTCGCGGTGGTGTGGATGGACCATAGCACGGACTGGAGCTTATCGAGCCAGCCCCTGCCGCAGGCCTCGATTTTCTTCTTGAAGCCCCTTGCCTTGAGGCCCCTTAGGCCTAGCCGTTGCTCCATTGGTGTGCCACTGAAGCATAGCATATCTGCGTTCCAAGGTTAGCACAATATGTTTTGACGAGGTTGCTCGTGAACTGAGAGCCATTGTCAGTGATCATACGGTTGGGGACCTAGAAACGGCTCACAAGGCCCTTGATGAATTTGATGGCCGAGCCAGCTGGAATGGTGCGCACGGCCTCCACCTCCGCCCACATGTTCAACTTGTCGATGGCGACGTAGAGGTAGCAGTAGCCCTTGGGCGCTCGAGGGAACGGGCCCAGGATATCCAGCCTCCAGACCGTGAATGGCCACGAGAGCGGGATGGTCTGGAGGCCCTATCGGGCTGGTGGATCTGCTTGGCATGGAACTGACATGCCTCACAAGATCTCACTAGCTCGCTGGCGTCATTGAGCGTCGTGGGCCAGTAGGACCCGTTGCAGAACGCCTTGCCTACGAGGGTACGCGACGAGGAGTGATGCCCGCAGTCCCCGTTGTGGATGTCATTCAATAGCTCGCACCCCTGCTACTTGGAGATGCATCACAGGGAGACGTCGTTTGGGCGCCTTCGATAGAGCTCGCCGTCCTGGATGCAGTACGTGGTGGCCTGGCAGGCCACGCCTTCTGCGTCTTCCTCCTTCTTGGGCAAGGCGCCCCGGAGCAGGTACGCTTTGAATTCCTCGGTCCAGCACCCCTCCTGAGGCTCGAGCGCAAGGAGCAGGGGGCTCCCCGAGGTCGGGCCGTAGGCTAGGGCACCCAAGGAGGGTGCGACGGGCGGCTCCTGCTGAGGCAGCGCTGGTCCTGCAGCGGGGGGAGCCACCGACGGCTTGAAGAGCCGCTCCTCGAAGACGACAGGCTTCTGGGGTCGCGCTTGGACGCCCTGTTGGCGATGTCGTCCGCCTCCTTGTTCGTGCCACGCGGTACGTGCTACAACCTCAAGCCCAAGAATCGTTTCTCAATTTTGTGCACCTCTTCCATGTGCTGATCCTTTGGCTTGTACGCCTTGTTGGAGAAGTTAACGAGGAGCTAGGATTTGCCCTTGATGGTGAGGCGCCTGACCCCCAGAGCCGCCGTGGCCCTGAGGCCAACGAGTAGACCCTCGTACTCGGCGATGTTGTTGGAGACCTTTTCGCCATTCTGAAAGCAGAGTTGCACGGCGTACTAGAGCTTGTCCTCGGTAGGTAAGATGAGCACAACTCCAGCCCCCGCGCCATGACACGCGAACACGCCCTCTAAGTACATGACCCAACCATCTGGTGACTCGTCTCCAAGCGTGAGGGAATGATCCTCGCCCATCCCTCGGTCAGTGGCGTCGGTCCACTCCGCCATGAATTCAGCAAGGGTTGCGCCCTTGATGACTCTAGTGGTGCTGTACTCCAGCTGGAACACCTTCAGCTCGATGTTCCAGTCAGCAACCCTTCTTGTGGCGTTGGGGCTTGGAAGCACCTTCTCACGGGGATATGCGGAGACAACCTTAATAGGGTGGCCTTGGAAGTAGTGGCGCAGTTTCTTGGAGGCAACGAGGAGCGCGAGCAAGAGCTTCTGTGGCATGGGGTAGCGCGCGCATGCGTCACGCAACACCGCACTAACGAAGTACACGAGATGCTCGACGAGGGAGGGGCGTCGACTGCGTCCTGCCCTTCTTGCGGGGAGGGAGCCTCGGGAGCCTTGTCGTCCAGCGGGGCAGCTGGGGACTCAGGAGCGCCGTCCTGGGGTGGTGGTGGCGCGGTCGGGCGCGGGACGCCGCACCTCGTGCTCACACCTGCGCGCTCTTCCTGGACCGACACGAGCGTCGCACTAGCCGAGTGGGGTGTGGCATCCAGGTAAAGCACCAGGGGCTCAAGAGGGCGAGGTGCCACCATCACCGGCGGGCTGGTGAGGTACCTCTTGAGGTCTTGGGAGGTCGTCCCGGCCTCCGGAGTCCACTCAAGTGGGCCCTTCTTCTTCATCAGCTTGAAGAACGGGAGGGCGCGCTCGCCCAACCTGGAGATGAAACGCCCAGAGAAGTTACGCAGCCCGCGAGCTTGTGCATCTCCTCGAAGGTCTAAGGCGGGCTCATCCTTTCTATCGCCTTGACCTCCTGTGAGGTAGCCTCGATCCCTCTGTGCGACACCAGGAAACCCTTCGTACTAAAAGACGATGCCAAGTTATTCTTTCCGATCGATCTGTCAAGATTTCATACTAAAATAACACCATAACAAATTCAGATTCATAATACTCAATCCAACACAAAGAACCTCAAAGTGTGCCCCAAGATTTCTACTGGAGAAACAAAAGACGAAAACATGCATCAACCCCTATGCATAGATTACCTCAATGTCACCTCGGGAATCCGCGAGTTGAGTGCCAAAACATATCTCAAGTGAACCAATATAATACCCCATTGTCACCACGACTATTCATATGCAAGACATATATCAAGTGCTCTCAATTCCACAAAAATATTCAATCCGATAAGAATGAAATCTCAAAGGGAAAAACTCAATTCATCACAACAGGATAGAGAGGGGAAAACACCATATGATCCAACTATGTTAACAAAGCCCGCGATACATCAAGATCGTGCCATCTCAAGAACACAAGGGAGAGAGAGAGAGATTAAACACATAGCTACTAGTACAAACCCTCAGCCCCAAGGGTGGAATACTCCCTCCTAATCATGGTGGGCGCCGGGATGATGAACATGGCCACCGGTGATGATTTCCCCCTCCGACAGAGTGCCGGAACGGGGTCTAGATTGTTTTTTCGTGGCTACAGAGGCTTGCAGCGGTGGAACTTCTGATCTAATTTATCTTTGGGGGTTTTGGAATATTTGGAAATTTATAGGGAGAAGAGGCGGTGCGGGAGGCAACCGAGGTGGGCACAACCCACCTGGGCCTGCCTGGGCCCCCATGCACGTCCTGGTGGTTGTGCCCCCCTCGGGTCTCCCCTCTGGCACTTATTTGGCCACTGGATGTCTTCTGGTCCAATTTTTTTCAAAAAGTTTCGCTGCATTTGGACTCCATTTGATATTGGTTTTCTGTGATGTAAAAAACAAGCAAAAAACAGCAACTAGCACTAGGCACTATGTCAATAGGTTAGTTCCAAAAAATGGTATGAAGTTACTATAAAATGATTGTAAAACATCCAATAATGATAATATAACAGCATGAATACTTCATAAATTATAGCTACGTTGGAGACGTATCAGCACCCCCAAGCTTAATTCCTACTCGTCCTCGAGTAGGTAAATGATAAAAGAAATAATTTATGAAGTGTGAATGCTAGCAAAGTGCATAAGTTTGATCAATGATAATTTTAGTCACTTTTCCTAGCATCATACCAACAATTCTTTCTCATAAAACTCATCATGTTAAAGTAGCAACCAATTAACACGTTAAGGTTCAAACAATGAATTTTCTTGAAACTCAACAACCTATATTCTTAGTCACCAAACAATTGCAATTCAACTTATTCAACAGAGTCTAAGTAAGAGCTCCACATACTCAATCATCATATAGTCTTCTACGGTTGCTAGTACTCAAAGCATATTCTTAGAACAAATGGCATCAATCAAACACAGAGAAAGATAGGGGCTTAATATTTCGCCTCCCAACTCGTTTATCATAGAGATAATTGTCAACAATAATAAATCATGATCAAATATATTTGATTGGTTATGTGCCTAGATCTTTCCCCACCACATGATTCTTGCCAACTAGAGAATAATTCAGGCTGAAATAAGAATGCATTCTATTGACTCTTGCATGAAAGTAAATACTGAAAAGTAAAAGATAGGCCCTTCGCAGAGGGAAGCAGAGGCTATGATGCATTTTTTATTAGGATGCCCAAGCTCCTGATGCAAAGAAACACCACATTATATTGCCCCTTATGATAGCAACCTTTATTATGTAGTCCATTGCTTTTATTACTTTTCCATCACAAGTTCGTACAACGCTCAATTTTCCCTTACAATAAAAGATCAAACATATTTAGGAGCAATTTTTATTGCTTTATGCACCGATGACAACTTACTTGAAGGATCTTATTCAATCCATAGGTAGGTAAGGTGGACACTCATGGCAAGAAACTGGGTTTATGGGTTTTTGGATGCACAAGTAGTATCTCTACTTAGTACGAATTTTTGGCTAGCAAAAGATCCTAGGCAAACACCACATGTTGAAGGATCCATGATAATATAACTTGTATGCAAATATACACAACCATAACTGATTACATTGTCTTCCTTGTCCAACTTCAACTAATTTGCTCAAGTTTGAAAATAATTAATTGGTATTCACAATCATAGGAGATGTCCAAGATAATATATTTGCATGTGAAAGTTCTCTTCCTTATATTAACCATTCATGAATTGCTTGTATGACCAATATTGTGGTTGTCAAGCTTCAAAAGTTTCACTTTCCAAACCCAATGTGATGCTACCACTAGGCATGATATGAACATATAATTTAAACTTCATGATATTCAATTCATTCAACAATTTACTCATATGATATAAGTGAAGCACAGGAGTAAATATCAAACTACTCCAAAAAGATATATGTGAAGATCAAGCGAGTAGCTAAGTAAATGGGTAGCTAATTGAGGACTCTCTTTTATTAAAAAACTTTCAGATCTAAGTATTTTATTAGAACAGCAAGGAAAACAAAATAAAATTATATTCCAATAATGGCACACATCATGTGAAGAAGCAAAAACTTAGGCTAAACCGATACTAACCGATAATTGTTCATGAAGAAAGGTGGGATGCCTACCGGGCATCCCCAAGCTTAGATGCTTGAGACTTGTTGAAATATTAATTTGGGATGCCTTGTGCATCCCCAAGATTGAGCTTTCGTGTCTCCTAAATTCATTTTATATCCCGGTTTCCCTAAATCTTAAAAATTTCATCCACACAAAACTCAACAAGAACTCGTGAGATAAGTTAGTAAAAATTAATGCATAACCTTATCATTATCTACTGTCTCAAATCACTAAAATTATTATTCAACACTACATACTATATGCCTCTGCATATTTAATACTCCTATACTCAAATAGAATCATTAAACAAGCAAACATATGCAAACATAACATCAATCAGCCAAAACAGGACATTATGTAAAGAATGCATAAGGATTCATACTTATCTAAGCCCGAAAATTCTGAAAATATACCACACTGTATAAAATTTATCATATCTTATTGTGCAAAAAGTTTCAGCATTTTATCACATTCTTACTTTTCTCGGGAATTTTTGCAACAGTGATAAACTTTCTGTTTTGATACAGCAACATGTAGACTTGCAAAATAAGCATGGCAAAGGCTATACTTGACATTTTTATGGAAAATGAAATATGCAAAACTTTATTATAAATTTGTGAAATAAAATACAAAGAAAATAAAATGACGCTCGAAGCAAAACTCATATCATGTGATGAGTGAAAATATAGCTCCAAGTAAGGTTACCGATAATGTTGAAGACGAAAGAGGGGATGCCTTCCGGGGCATCCCCAAGCTTAGTTGCTCGGATCTTCATTGAATATTACCTTGAGGTGCCTTGGGAATCCCCAAGCTTAGGGTGTTGTCACTCCTTATTCTCCTCATATCCATATCTCACCCAAAACTTGAAAGCTTCAATCACACAAAACTTAACAGAACTTTGTGAGATAGGTTAGTATGATAAAGGGCAAACCATTCACTTTGGTACTGTGAAAGACAAGATTCATAATTTTTCTCACACAATGCCTACTGTAACCCATCATTTTCACAATTTGTATTGAGCAATATAATCCATAGAAACTAGAAAAAAAGCAAACTATGCATTGTAAACAGAATCTATCAAAAAACAGAACAATCTGTAATAATCTCTGCTCCGACCATACTTCTGCAACTCCAAAAATTCTGAAAATTTAGGAAAACGTAGCAATTTGTATATAAATCATCTGTAAAAAAATCAAGATCAAAAGCATGTTCCAGTGAATTTTCAAAATTCCTGGACTGAGCGCAAAAGTTTATGTTTTTGCACAGAATCAAGTCAACTATCATCCACACTATCCAAAGGTTTTATTTGGCACTTTACTGAAACAAAAGCTATAAACATGATTACTATAGTAGCTTAATCATGTTAACACACAAAAACAGTAGGGGTAGATGTTGGGTTGTCTCCCAACAAGTGGTTTTCTTTAATGCCTTTTAGCTAGGCGTGATGAGTTCAATGATGCTCGCATAAAAGATAAGAATTGAAACATAACAAGAGCATCATGAATCATAAGTTCCTCTCTCATAATAATTTTCAGTGGCATCATGAATAGATTCATCAATATAACCATCACATAAAGCATTCTTTTCATGATCCAAAAGCATAGAAAATTTATTACTCTCCATACAAGTAATTTTATTCTCATTCACAATAGTGGGAGTATCATATGAAACTCTAATACTGAAAATTGTTTCCACATTAAGATAGTAATGTTCAGTAAAAGTATATCCAAAATTTGACAATAATTATCACTACTTTTTTAACATAAGTATCACCATAATAATCATCATAAGTAGCAACTTTGTTCTCATCATAGATAGGAGGCATGCAATCATCATAGCAAATTTGATCATTCAAAGTAGGGGGACTAAAAAGATCATCTTCATTAAGAATATCATCCCCAAGTATGGGAAAAACATTAATTGCAGCAAATAAATTCTCAAACATGTCATGCTCATCAAACATAGCATCCCCAAGCTTGTGGCTTGGCATATCATAAACATAATCACTCTCATCATTAATAGTATGAATAGCACCAACGGTATAACAATTGCTATCATCATAATTCAAATTGGTGCCAAAAAGATTTCCAAGATTATAAGAAGTATCATTATCTTCCCAATCATAATCATCACAATAGGCAATTGGCATAACAAAATCATCATCAATAGTGCTCTAGGACATTGTGCCATAAGACAAAGAAGCAATATCATCATCAAGTGCATCACCTTCCGTAATTATTTTTGATTCATTTTCATGAGTCACAACAATAATAGGAGCAACATTATTTGGGAGAGATACCTTTTTACCTCTATTCTTTTCTTCTTCTTCACCACATCATCTGTGGGTTTAATTATTATTTTTCATGTTTCTTATTGGTGAGGTTGGTTGAATTGGGAGCTCCTCCTCGTCACCTATTTCATCATAAGAGACAATAGGAGGGGAAGTGGAAACCTTTACCCTTTCATTAGTATTCCTTTTATATTCTATTGGTTTCCCCATCTTTCTATAGTTGGCAATATAAGCATTCTCATTCCAATTTACCATGCAAAACATATAGATATTTTTTAGATTAGTTTCAGTGTCGTCCGTGAGAATGAATACTTCAAACCAACTATTTTTATGTGTAAATTATTCACTCCCCAAAAAAAGACAAAGCTCATTATAAAGTTCAAGGGCGATCAAATCATTACAATATTTGGCCATGATTCGATGATGAAAAAGTTTGCATTGGAAATTAAGATGACCAACAATTGCAAAGTTCACAAGTAATATTGCAAAAATTGATCTATCACTTTGAGAAAAAATTGGTTATATCATGTTTATGCTTCTTACAAAATCTATTTTCCCTATAAGGTATGTTCACAAAGTCTTACCACTCCACAAAAATTGACATGCCTATAAGAAACATTTTTGTCATGACTTGTACATCATAAGGTTTTGGATATTCAAAGAATTCATACTAACAACATTGCAATCATGATCATCATTTATGCCAAACATTTTATTGAATTCCTCTTCTATCAATTGAGCACAATTTGTCGTGGGAAACCATGACCACCTATGGGGCCATGAGCCCTTTGTGGTTTGGCGGGGGATGGGCATGTTCCACAAAGAGCGGAGAAGCGTAACACAAAGACGGTAGAGATCACACGGGCAGTTTTACCTAGGTTCAGGCCGCCGTGAGGTGTAAAACCCTACTCCTTCTTTGGTGGATTGATGGTGGATTCTGGTGGAAAATGCAGCGCTCTAGCACGGTAGGGTTGCCTCGGGGCGAGAGCGACTACCTCCGTATGAGTATGCAAGGGTCCAAATCCTCTCTATGGTTGCCCTGGGCCTCCTTTTATAGAACAAGGGGTCACCACAATGGCAAATCAGTCTTTAGGTACTTTATTAGATAGCAAACAGTACTATCATACCTAACTCTACAGGCGGACAGAGCGCATGAAATGCGCCGCTTAGTGTCACATCACAGCGTGCCCGACAAGCCTTGCCTGGCTGTTTTGCTAGCTTCGCGCCTGCTTGCTTGACACATCACAGGACGGGTGTCCATTGGAGGTGTTTGGCATAGGAAGTGGCCGCCATGTGGCAAGAAGCAGCCACTTAGTCACTTAGGGGCTTGACACCGCATTGATCGATGACTTGTGTCGTTGTGAGGTGGAGAGGTGAAACTTTGGCGGGGAAGTCCGCCCTTGCTATGCCCGGCAAGCCTGCCGGGCGGTCTGGTGGCTTGTTGATGTAGGGTAGAACCCTAGACGCCCGATCTTTCACGAAAGGAGCGGATCCCGCGATGAACACGAAGAACACTAGGGGAAACATGAAAGAATCACTCAAACCAACAAGATTCGGTCACACATATCCTAGATCCTCGAAACACAAAAAAGATACAAGATCCACGATCAACCATGGGACGATACAAGTAGGACGTTCTTCTCCATGAGGGGGTCTTGAAGGTCTTCCCGTTAGGGGTCTTGAATCCACTTGGGGGATCTTTCTCAGAGAGGTCGTGAACTCCTAAGGAGAAGGGGATCAAGTGGAGAGCAAAGCTTCTAAATCAGCTACTACTTTGCTAACCCTAGAAAGAGGGAGGAGGAGGAGTATATATAGTCTAGGTGGGCGAAGGGGTACATGGGCCTTGGCCCTTTACTATGCACAAACAGATGGGGCCGGACGTCCGGGCATCGTGCTGGATGTGCGGGCTGGGCGGCCCGATGTCCGGGCTGGCGAGGTCGGCCTCGGTGCTCTCTGGATAGGGGCGCCGAATTTCTGGGCTTCGGGCCGGATTTCCGGGCTGGGCCGGATGTCCAAGGCCTGTAGGTACTTGGCGGCTGGGCGGCTGCTGCGGGTGATGCTCCAGGGGCTGGATGTCTGGCTTTGGGAGTTGTTCTTGACTCCTTCTGTTGGTTCTCTTCATCCATGAACTTGAGGACTTGACCGTCTTCACGTCATCTTCGGGAGGGTCCTCTTGGTACCTAGTCATGCAATACATTCCGGACTTGGGTAGTAGCCATGTCTCGAGTGGATCATATGTGATATCACTAAGGAAAGAAGTCACCTCGGTCTCGAGAGCTCTAGCTCATGCTCGTGTGATGGGTCCTCTTGGCACTTGGTGAGACGATGATAGGTCCATGGGGATGACCATAGGATGCTCCGCATCATCTCCCCTCCCTTGGGAAAGATCCGACCTCGGATCGAAATCTTCATCACCATGGTAGAGAAAGAGAGAGAGATCATTGACGTTTAAGATGTCGCACATGGAGTACTTGTCGCGTGGAATGTTGATCTTGTAGGCATTGTTGCTGTAGCATTCAAGCACCTTGAAGGGTCCATCGGCTCGAGGTAGAAGTTTGGACTTGCGTTCATTGGGGAAGCGGTCCTTGCGAAGGTGTTGCCACACAAGATCTCCAATGTTGAATACCACGAGTCGTTGTACTTGGCACTCGATGGTGTCCCTTGTATCTTCATGCATCATCTTGAGGTAGTTGACTCGGGCACTCGCGTCCTTGTTGGTGCGCTCCTGTAATGGTAGAGGAAGAATGTCCAATGGGGACAACGGGTTGAAACCGTAGACGACCTCGAAGGGGGACTTGCCGGTAGTCCAATGTCTTGCACAGTTGTAGGCGTACTCGGCAATTGGTAGGAACTCCTCCCAGTCCTTGATGTTCTTCTTGATCAGCACGCGTAGGAGAGTGGATAGCGTACTGTTGGTCACCTCCATTTGCCCGTCGGTTTGGGGATGGTATGCCGAAGAGAACAATAGCTTGATTCCGATCATGGAGCATAAAGTCTTCCAAAAGTAACTCAAGAACTTGACATCGCGGTCCGAGACAATCGTCTTTGGCACTCCATGTAGGCGCAAGATTTCCCTACAAAAAAAGATATGCAACATGTGAAGCATCGTCTATCTTGTTGCATGGTATGACATGTGCCATTTTAGAGAATCGGTCCACAACAAAAAACACGGAATCCTTTCCATTTATAGTTCTAGGCAAACCAAGGACAAAATCCATACTAATATCTTCCCATGGGTGATATGGAATTGGAGGGGTATATAAATACCATGGGATTGAGCTTTCGACTTAGCTTTGCGACATGTAGAGCGCCGGTTGGTGAAGCGTGAGACTTCACGGAACATTTTGGGGCAAAAGTAGTTCTTGGAGAGCGTAGCAAATGTCTTGTCGCGTCCAAAGTGTCCCATCAGTCCTCCTCCATGAGATTCTTGCAAAAGTAACAAACAAAGAGAAGACTCGGGAATGCATAGTTTGTTAGCTCTCATAGGATAATCATCTTTGATATAATAGCATTCCCAAGATGTATGCGTCAAACATTTGGCATACGGAAGAGCAAAAGTAGGATCATGCACATACACGTATTTTATGTGCTCAAAGCCAATGACATTCAATTCAAGTTTGGTGACAAGCATGCATATGCGGGAAAGAGCGTCCTCCTCAACATTTTCCTTACCTTTGATATATTTGATGACATAAGGAAATGACTCAATGAACTCAGTCCACTTAGCATGATGCTTGTTCATCTTAGTTTGACCCTTAAGGTATTTAAGTGTTTCATGGTCGGTATGGATGACAAATTCATGAGGGCGAAGATAATGTTCCCATTCATGCAAAACTCCACTAAAGCATATATCTCTTTGTCATAGATGGGGTAATTGAGTTGCGCTCTGGAAAGTTTTTCACCAAAGTAAGCTTCTCTTGCATTAACACACCTCCTATGCCATTACCTCTAGCATCTCAATGTATTTCAAAAGGATTGTCAAAGTTGGGTAATGCAAGCACGGGAAAAGTTGAGTAAGAAAATTCTTAAGCTCATTAAATGCAGTTTCTTGAGATGGTCCCCAAACAAAGGGTGCATTTTTCTTACTCAAAGCATGTAAAGGAGATGCAATGGTGCTAAAATCCTTAACAAATCTATGGTAGAAACCGACTAAACCAAGGAAGCTACACACTTGTTGCAAGTTGGTTGGTTGGAGCCAAGTTTTAATAGCATTGATCTTAGATTCATCAACATGAACACCCTTAGAAGACACAACAAAACCCAAGAAAACAAGCTTATTAACACCGAAAAGGCATTTATCCATATTAGCATAAAGGCGCTCTTTCCTAAGGGTTTGCAACATGGTTCTAAGATGGGTCACATGATCTTTGAGCGATTTGCTAAACACAAGAATATCATCGAAATAGACCACAACAAATACGCCGATGTAAGGACTAAGAACAATATGCATGACTCGCATGAAAGTATCGGGTGCTTCCGACAAACCCATGGGCATAACAAGCCATTCGTATAAGCCAAATTTGGTCTTAAATGCAGTTTTCCGTTCATCACCTTCTTGGATACGTATTTGATAGACACTCTTGAGATCAATCTTAGAGAAAATGGTGGCTCCGCTAAGCTCATCTAGCATATCATCTAGGCGTGGAATGGGGTAACGATAACGCACGGTAATAACATTGTTGGGACGACAATCGGAACACATGCTATATGTACCATCTTTCTTGGGAACAAGGATTACCGGTATGGCACAAGGGCTCAAACTTTCTCATACATGGTTGTTGTCGATCAGTTGTTGTACTTGTTATTGGATCTCCTTTGTTTCCTCGCGGTGACGCGGTAGGGAGCCTTGTTAGGAAGGGGTGCTCCGGGGATGAGGTTGATTCGGTGCTCGATGCTTCGTAGTGGAGGTAGACCCGGAGGTAGCTTGTCGGGAAATACATCTTGGAATTCCTGCAATAGAGAAGATAACACTAAAGGTAGATCGTGAGAGTTGTTAGTTTTGGGTTCCTCATCCTTGCACAAAAGGACATAGTGCATGACACTTGATGGATTCTCACACACTTCTCTCATCTCACTTTTTGTGGCAAATAGGACTAAGTTCTTGTCGCTCATCATGGAGGCACTCAATTTTGGCTTGTGGCGCTCACTCTCTTTTGTGTTTGCTCTCTCACTATTCTCTCCATGATGGGTGGCTTGCTTGTCGGTGATCACTTGACTTGGAGACATAGGTCGTAGCACATACTCCTTTCCCTTCATCTTGAAGCTATAATGATTCGTTCGCCCATTGTGGATGACACCTCGGTCAAATTGCCATGGTCGCCCAAGAAGGAGGTGGCAAACGGACATCGGAATGACATCACACTCCAAAGTGTCTTCGTATGCTCCGATCTTGAAGGAAAGTTGTACCATGCTCGACTTGGATAGTGCCGGAATCTCTTAGCCATGGAACTTTGTAGGGATGCGGGTGCTTCATCTTGACCAATTAGAGCTTGGAGCATAGTTCTTCACTTGCTAAGTTATGGCAACTCCCTCTGTTGATGATGACCTTCACAGACTTTCCCTTGATGCCGGCCTTGGTGTGGAAGATATGGCATCTTTGGTATTTGTCTTGTCAATGTTGAAGTGTCAAAACCTTGGAGAAAAAGAGAGTGGGGCTCGAATCCTCGTCACAAATGAAGGAAATATGCCCTAGAGGCAATAATAAAGTTATTATTTATTTCCTTATATCATGATAAATGTTTATTATTCATGCTAGAATTGTATTAACCGGAAACATAATACATGTGTGAATACATAGACAAACAGAGTGTCACTAGTATGCCTCTACTTGACTAGCTCGTTAATCGAAGATGGTTATGTTTCCTAACCATAGACATGAGTTGTCATTTGATTAACGGGATCACATCATTAGGAGAATGATCTGATTGACATGACCCATTCCGTTAGCCTAGCACTTGATCGCTTAGTATGTTGCTATTGCTTTCTTCATGACTTATACATGTTCCTATAACTATGAGATTATGCAACTCCGTTTACCGGAGGAACACTTTGGTACTACCAAACGTCACAACGTAATCGGGTGATTATAAAGGAGTACTACAGGTGTCTCCAAAGGTACTTGTTGGGTTGGCGTATTTCGAGATTAGGTTTTGTCACTCCGATTGTCGGAGAGGTATCTCTGGGCCTTCTCGGTAATACACATCACATAAGCCTTGCAAGCATTGCAACTAATGAGTTAGTTGTGAGATGATGTATTACGGAAACGAGTAAAGAGACTTGCCGGTAACGAGACTGAACTAGGTATTGGATACCGACGATCGAATCTCGGGCAAGTAACATACCGATGACAAAAGGAACAACGTATGTTGTTATGCGGTCTCGACCGATAAAGATCTTCGTAGAATATGTAGGAACCAATATGGGCATCCAGGTCCCGCTTATTGGTTATTGACCGGAGATGTGTCTCGGTCATGTCTACATTGTTCTCGAACCGTAGGGTCCGCACGCTTAAGGTTTCGATGACGGTTATATTATGAGTTTGTGTATTTTGATGTACGAAGGTTGTTCGAGTCCGGATATGATCACGGACATGACGAGGAGTCTCGAAATGGTCAAGACATAAAGATTGATATATTGGATGGTTATATTCGGACACGGAAAGGTTCCGGAAGTTTCGGAGAAAACCGGAGTGCCGGAAGGGTTACGGAACCCCGGGAAGTTATGGGCCTTATTGGGCCAAGAGGGAGAGAGGGCTGCACCAGAGGTGGTGCGCCCCCCTCCATGGGGAGTCCGAATTGGACTGGGAGGCGCAGCCCCCTTTCCCTCTCCTCTCCTCTCTTTCCTTTCCCTCCCTCTTCCTAGTAGGACTAGGAAAGGGAGTCCTACTCCTACTAGGAGGAGGACTCCCTCCCTTGGTGCGCCCCCAAGGCTGGCCGGCCCTCCCCTTGCTCCTTTATATACGGGGCAAGGGGCACCCTAGGACACACAAGTTGATCCTTGAGATCGCTCCTTAGCCGTGTGCGGTGCCCCCTCCACCATATTCCACCTCGGTCATATTGTAGCGGTGCTTAGGCGAAGCCTGCGACGGTGAAACATCAAGATCGTCACCACGCCGTCGTCGACGGAACTCCCTCCCGGAGCTTTGCTTTGGATCGAAGCCCGTGGAGCGCCATCGAGCTGAACGTGTGCCAAGAACTCGGAGGCGCCGGAGTAACGGGCGCTGTGATCGGCTGGATCGTGAGGAGAACGTCGACTACTTCCTCTACGTCATCATCTACTCGGAGGTGCCGAATGCTTGGCGCTGGGATCGGCAGGATCGCGAGGAGAAAGTACGACTACTTCCTCTACGTTGTGATCGCTTCCGCCACGGTCACGAGGGCGTAGACAACACTCTCCTTCTCGTTGCTATGCCATCACCATGGTCCTGTGTGTGCGTGGGAAAATTTTGAAATTACTACGTTCCCCAACGGTGGCATCCGAGCCTGGTTTTATGCGTTGATGTCATATGCACGAGTAGAACACAAGTGAGTTGTGGGCGATACAAGTCATACTACCTACCGGCATGTCATACTTTGGTTCAGCGGTATTGTGAGATGAAGCGGCCGGACCGACATTACGCGTGACGCTTACGCGAGACTGGTTTCACCGTTCACGAGCATTCGTGCTTAAAGGTGGCTGGCGGGTGTCTGTCTCTCTCACTTTAGTTGAACTGAGTGTGGCATACGCCCGGTCCTTGAGAAGGTTAAACGGAGTCTATTTGTGAAGTATCGTTGTGGTTTTGATGCGTAGGTAAGAACGGTTCTTGCTCAGCCCGTAGCAGCCACGTAAAACTTGCAACAACAAAGTAGAGGACGTCTAACTTGTTTTTGCAGGGCATGTTGTGATGTGATATGGTCAAGACGTGATGCTATATTTTATTGTATGAGATGATCATGTTTTTAACCGAAGTTATCGGCAACTGGCAGAGCCATATGGTTGTCGCTTTATTGTAAGAAATGCAACGCCTGTAATTGCTTTACTTTATCACTAAGCGGTAGCGTTTGTCGTAGAAGCAATTGATGGCGTATACGACAACGATGCTACTATGGAGATCAAGGTGTATCGCCGGTGACGATGGTGATCATGACGGTGCTTCGGAGATGGAGATCACAAGCGCAAGATGATGATGGCCATATCATATCACTTATATTGATTGCATGTGATGTTTATCCTTTATGCATCTTATTTTGCTTGATTGACGGTAGCATTTTAAGATGATCTCTCACTAAAAATTATCAAGTAGTGTTCTCCACAGTATGCACCGTTGCCAAAGTTCGTCGTCGAGACACCACGTGATGATCGGGTGTGATAAGCTCTCGTCCATCTACAACGGGTGCAAGCCAGTTTTGCACACGCAGAATACTCGAGTTATACTTGACGAGCCTAGCATATGCGTATATGGCCTCGAACACGGAGACCGAAAGGTCGGCGTGAATCATATAGTAGATATGATCAACATAAGATGTTCACCATTGAAAACTACTCCATCTCACGTGATGATCGGTTATGGTTTAGTTGATTTGGATTACGTGATCACTTAGATGACTAGAGAGATGTCTATCTAAGTGGGAGTTCTTAAGTAATATGATTAATTGAACTTAAATTTATCATGAACTTAGTACCGATAGTATCTTGCTTGTCTATGTCTGCTTTGTAGATAGATGGCTCGTGCTATTGTTCCGTTGAATTTTAATGCGTTCCTTGAGAAAGCAAAGTTGAAAGATGATGGTAGCAATTACACGGATCGGGTCCGTAACTCGAGGATTATCCTCATTGCTGCCGGAAAGAGTTACGTCTGGATGCACCGCTAGGTGCCAGCCTCTGGCCGATGTAACCGACGACGTTAAGAACGTCTCGCGAGCAAAGTGATGACTACTCTATAGTTCAGTGTGCCATGCTTTACGGCTTAGAACCGGGTCTTCAACGACGCGTTTTGAAAGTCGTGGAGCATATGAGATGTTCCAAGAGTTGAAGTTGATATTTCAACAGAATGCCCGGATTGAGAGATATGAAGTCTCCAATAAGTTCTATAGCTGCAAGATGGAGGAGAATGGGTGCATCGGTGAACACATACTCGTAATGTCCGGGTATTATAATCACTTGACTCAACCGGGAGTTGATCTTAGGATGATTGTGTCATTGACAGAATTCTTCAATCACCGCCACCAAGCTACAAAGGCTTCGTGATGAACTATAATATGCAAGGGTTAGTAAAGACTATACTGAGCTCTTCGCAATCTTTGAAAGCTGCGGAGGTAGAAATCAAGAAGGAGCATCAAGTGTTGATGGTCAATAAGACCACTAGTTTCAAGAAGAAAGGCAAAGGGAAGAAGGGGAACTTCAAGAAGACCAGCAAACACGTTGCTGCTCATGTGAAGAAACCCAAATCTGGACCTAAACCTGAAACTGAATGCTTCTACTGCAAGCAGATCGGTCATCGAAGCGGAACTGCCCCAAGTATTTGGCGGATAAGAAGGATGGCAAGGTGAACAAAGGTATATGTGATATACATGTTATTGATGTGTACCTTACTAGAGCTCGCATGAGTACACAGGTATTTGATACCGTTACATTGCTAATATTTGCAACTCGAAGCAGGGACTACTGATTGCTTAACACTAGCAAAGGACGAGGTGACGATGCGCGTGGGAAATGGTTCCAAAGTCGATGTGATCGCGGTCGGCACGCTACCTCTACATCTACCTTCGGGATTAGTTTTAGACCTAAATAATTGTTATTTGGTGCCAGCGTTAAGCATGAACATTATATCTGGATCTTGTTTGATGCGAGACGGTTATTCATTTAAATCAGAGAATAAAGGTTGTTCTATTTATATGAATAATATCTTTTATGGTCATGCACCCTTAAAGAGTGGTCTATTTTAATGGATCTCGATAGTAGTGATACACATATTCATAATGTTGAAACCAAAAGATGCAGAGTTGATAATGATAGTGCGACTTATTTGTGGCATTGCCGTTTAGGTCATATCGGTGTAAAGCGCATGAAGAAACTCCATCTTGATGGACTTTTGGAGTCACTTGATTATGAATCACTTGGCACTTGCGAACCCGTGCCTCATGGGCAAGATGACTAAAACACCGTTCTCCGGTACTATGGAGAGAGCATCAGATTTGTTGGAAATCATACATACAGATGTATGTGGTCCAATGAATATTGAGGCTCGTGGCGGATATCGTTATTTTCTCACCTTCACAGATGATTTAAGCAGATATGGGTATATCTTCTTAATGAAACATAAGTCTGAGACATTTGAAAAGTTCAAAGAATTTCAGAGTGAAGTTGAAAATCATCGTAATAAGAAAATAAAGTTTCTTCGATCTCGATCGTGGAGGCGAATATTTGAGTTACGAAGTTTGGTCTACATTTGAAACAATGCGGAATAGTTTGCAACTCACGCCACCGGAACACCACAGTATAATGGTGTGTCCGAACGTCAGAATCGCACTTTACTAGATATGGTGAGATCTATGATGTCTCTTACAGATTTACCGCTATCGTGTTGGGGTTATGCTCTTGTGACGGCCGCATTCACGCTGTATAGAACACCGTCAAAATCCGTTGAGACGACACCTTATGAACTGTGGTTTAGCAAGAAACCAAAGTTGTCGTTTCTTAAAGTTTGGGTATGCGATGCTTATGTGAAAAAGCTTCAACCTGATAAGCTCGAACCTAAATCGGAGAAATGTGTCTTCATAGGATACCCAAAGGAGACAGTTGGGTACACCTTCTATCACAGATCCGAAGGCAAGACATTTGTTGCTAAGAATGGATCCTTTCTAGAGAAGGAGTTTCTCTCGAAAGAAGTGAGTGGGAGGAAAGTAGAACTTGATGAGGTAATCATGCCTTCTCCCTTATTGGAAAGTAGTTTATCACAGAAACCAGTTTCTGCGACATCTACACCAAATAGTGAGGAAGTTGATGATGTTGATCATGAAACTTCAGATCAAGTTAGTACAGAACCTCGTAGATCAACCAGAATAAAATCCGCACTAGTGGTAATGCGGCAATCCTGTTCGGAAGTCATGCTACTAGATCATGATGAACCTACGAACTATGAAGAAGCGATGGTGAGCCCAGATTCCATAAAATGGCTTGAGGCCATGAAATCCGAGATAGGATCCATGTATGAAAACAAAGTATGGACTTTGGTTGACTTGCCCGAGGGTCGGCAAGCAATAGAAAACAAGTGGATCTTCAAGAAGAAGACCGATTGACGGTAATATTGCTGTCTACAAAGCTCGACTTGTCGCAAAGGGTTTTCGACAAGTTCAAGGGATTGACTACGATGAGACCTTCTCACCCGTAGCGATGCTTAAGTCTGTCCGAATCATGTTAGCAATTGCCGCATTTTATGATTATGAAATATGGCAAATGGATGTAAAGACCGCATTCTGAATGGGTTTCGGAAGAAGAGTTGTATATGATGCAACCAGAAGGTTTTATCGATCCAAAGGGAGCTAACAAAGTGTGCAAGCTCCAAATGATCCATTTATGGACTGGTGCAAGCATCTCGGAGTTGGAATAAACGCTTTGATAGTGTGATCAAAGCATTTGGGTTTATACTGAGACTTATGGAGAAGCCTGTATTTACAAGAAAGTGAGTGGGAGCTACATAGCATTTACGATATTATATGTAGATGACATATTATTGATCGGAAATGATATAGAATTCTGGATAGCATAAAGGGATACTTGAACAAGAGTTTTTCGATGAAAGACCTTGGTGAAGCTACTTACATATTGGGCATCAAGATCTATAGAGATAGATCAAGACGCTTAATTGGACTTTCACAAAGCACATACCTTGATAAAGTCTTGAAGAAGTTCAAAATGGATCGTGCAAAGAAAGGTTTTTACCTGTAGACATAAGGTGTGAAATTGAGTCGGACTCAATGCCCGACCACAGCAGAAGATAGAGAGAAAATGAAAGATGTTCCCTATGCTTCAGCCATAGGCTCTATCATGTATGCAATGCTGTGTACCGCACTGACGTATGCTTGGCAGTAAGCTTGGCAGGAAGGTACCAAAGTAATCCAGAGTGGATCATCGGACAGCGGTCAAGAACATCTGAAATACCGAAAAGGACTAAGGATATGTTTCTCGTATATGGAGGTGACAAAGAGCTAGTCGTAAATGGTTACGCCGATGTAAGCTTTGACACCGATCCGGACGATTCTAAATCGCAAACCGGATACGTGTTTTTGTTAAACGGTGGAGCTGTCGGTTGGTGCAGTTCTAAACAAAGCGTCAGAAGCGGGATCTACATGTGAAGCGGAGTACATAGCTGCTTCGAAGCGGCAAATGAAGGAGTCTGGATGAAAGAGTTCATTTCCGATCTAGGTGTTATACCTAGTGCATCGGGACCAATGAAGATCTTCTCGTGACAATATCGTGCAATTGCCTTGGCAAAGGAATCCAGATTTCACAAGAGGACCAAGCATATCAAGAGACGCTTCAATTCCATTCGGGACCAAGTCCAAGTAGGAGACATAGAGATTTGCAAAGTACATACGGATCTGAACATTGCAGACCCATTGACTAAGCCTCTTCCACGAGCAAAACATGATCAGCACCAAGACTCCATGGGTGTTAGAATCATTACTGAGTAAACTAGATTATTGACTCTAGTGCAAGTGGGAGACTGAAGGAAATATGCCCTAGAGGCAATAATAAAGTTATTATTTATTTCCTTATATCATGATAAATGTTTATTATTCATGCTAGAATTGTATTAACCGAAACATAATACATGTGTGAATACATAGACAAACAGAGTGTCACTAGTATGCCTCTACTTGACTAGCTCGTTAATCGAAGATGGTTATGTTTCCTAACCATAGACATGAGTTGTCATTTGATTAACGGGATCACATCATTAGGAGAATGATCTGATTGACATGACCCATTCCGTTAGCCTAGCACTTGATCGCTTAGTATGTTGCTATTGCTTTCTTCATGACTTATACATGTTCCTATAACTATGAGATTATGCAACTCCGTTTACGGAGGAACACTTTGGTACTACCAAACGTCACAACGTAATCGGGTGATTATAAAGGAGTACTACAGGTGTCTCCAAAGGTACTTGTTGGGTTGGCGTATTTCGAGATTAGGTTTTGTCACTCCGATTGTCGGAGAGGTATCTCTGGGCCTTCTCGGTAATACACATCACATAAGCCTTGCAAGCATTGCAACTAATGAGTTAGTTGTGAGATGATGTATTACGGAAACGAGTAAAGAGACTTGCCGGTACGAGACTGAACTAGGTATTGGATACCGACGATCGAATCTCGGGCAAGTAACATACCGATGACAAAGGGAACAACGTATGTTGTTATGCGGTCTGACCGATAAAGATCTTCGTAGAATATGTAGGAACCAATATGGGCATCCAGGTCCCGCTTATTGGTTATTGACCGGAGATGTGTCTCGGTCATGTCTACATTGTTCTCGAACCGTAGGGTCCGCACGCTTAAGGTTTCGATGACGGTTATATTATGAGTTTGTGTATTTTGATGTACCGAAGGTTGTTCGGAGTCCCGGATATGATCACGGACATGACGAGGAGTCTCGAAATGGTCAAGACATAAAGATTGATATATTGGATGGTTATATTCGGACACCGGAAAGGTTCCGGAAGTTTCCGGAGAAAACCGGAGTGCCGGAAGGGTTACGGAACCCCGGGGAAGTTATGGGCCTTTTTGGGCCAAGCGGGGAGAGAGAGGGCTGCCCCAGGAGGTGGTGCGCCCCCCCGCCATGGGGAGTCCGAATTGGACTAGGAGGGGGGGGGGCGCAGCCCCCCTTTCTCTCTCCCTCTCCCTCTCTTACCTTTCCCTCCCTCTTCCTAGTAGGACTAGGAAAGGGAGTCCTACTCCTACTAGGAGGAGGACTCCCTCCCTTGGTGCGCCCCAAGGCTGGCCGGCCCTCCCCTTGCTCCTTTATATACGGGGCAAGGGGCACCCTAGGACACACAAGTTGATCCTTGAGATCGTTCCTTAGCCGTGGTGCGGTGCCCCTCCACCATATTCCACCTCGGTCATATTGTAGCGGTGCTTAGGCGAAGCCTCGCGACGGTGAAACATCAAGATCGCCACCACGCCGTCGTCTTGTGGAACTCCCTCCCGGAGCTTTGCTGGATCGAAGCCCGTGGAGCGTCATCGAGCTAAACGTGTGCCAAGAACTCGGAGGCGCCGGAGTAACGGCGCTGTGATCGGCTGGATCGTGAGGAGAACGTACGACTACTTCCTCTACGTCATCATCTACTCGGAGGTGCCGGAGTAACGGCGCTGGGATCGGCAGGATCGCGAGGAGAAAGTACGACTACTTCCTCTACGTTGTGATCGCTTCCGCCACGGTCTCACGAGTGCGTAGACAACACTCTCCCTTCTCGTTGCTATGCCATCACCATGGTCCTGTGTGTGCGTAGGAAAATTTTGAAATTACTACGTTCCCCAACAACAAAAGACTTGATCATCTTCATCTTCGTTCACGCGCCGATGCATGGCCACTTGCTCAAGGGCTTTTATTTCCTCCTCACTCATGGAGTCATAGGTTCCGTAGTCGTTGAGGATAATGGTGCACTTGTTGGTACACTCAAAGGACTTATGGCCTCGGTCGCCGCATGTGAAGCACTTGATTGTACTTATCTTGACGGTCTCATCGTTTGGGGTAGATGTTTATGAAGCTCTCGGCTTGAAGTTGCTTGTAGTAGAAGTACGGCTTGAGGATGTCAAAGTTTTCTTGTAACTTGACTTGTCGCCGATGCTTGGGGTAGCTTGGATTGAGGTAGAAGGTGTTGGAGTCATTGAAGCTTGGTTGTTGGAGAAGCCGTAGCTCTTGGAAGAGTACTTGGCGTACTTGAAGTCATCTTGCACTTGACGTTCTGCCTTGGTAGCTTGATGCACTAGCTCGATGAGGTTCGAGTAAGGTTGGAACTCGGCTATCTTCTTGATAGAATGATTGAGTCCATTCAAGAAACGTGCCATAGTTTTCTCATCATCTTCCGTGACATTAGCTCGTATCATGGCAATCTCCATTTCCTTGTAGTACTCTTCAATGCTCTTTGTCTTGCTTGAGGAGTTGGAGTTTCTTGAAGAGGTCGCAGTTGTAGTAGGTTGGCACGAAACATGCTCGCATGACATCCTTCATTTGCGCCCAAGTTGTGATGGGTGGTTCACCTCTTGCCTTTCGACGCTCAGTTACTTGCTCCCACCAAATGAGGACGTAATCTTAGAACTCAAGGGATGCCATATCAATCTTCTTCTCTTCCTCATTGTTGTGCAAGCGGAAGATTTTGTCAACCTTCAATGCCCATGAAAGGTACTCTTCGGGATCATTGCTTCCGGAAAATTTGGGCATGGTGAACTTTAACTTGTCATAGTGTTGCTCTTCATTGCGTTGGGATCGAGGGTGATGATGTCCTTGACGAGGAGGATTGTCTCCCTCAACTTGCTCTTGTCGTGGAGGATTTCCATTGTCTTCTTGCTCTTAGTGAACTTGAGGTTCTTGTCGAGCTTGTGGAGGATCTTGACGAACTTGACGATGCACTCGTGATTGATAAATCCTCTTTTGAACTTCATCGCGAAGTGATTCTTCTTGTTCGAGCCTATGGCGGTTGTGTGCGGCAACGGAGCGACTTGTGTCCTAGAGTGCATGTTGCGCCTCAAGTGCTTGAGCTTCTCGCCGTAGTTGCTCTTGACGTTGTGCCTCGGCATCTTGCTCGTTTTGGTGTTGTCTCGCTCCTTCCTCCTCTTGTTTGCGTAGACGTTGTCGTTCTTGTGCTTGCGCGAATGTACTTGATTTTGACGATGTCGATGCTCTTGCGCTCGAAGTTGCTCTTGATGATCGGTGTCGTGTAGGGGGTTGTGATTTGCTAGACGATCTTGACGCGCGGCTCGTCGAAGAGTGTTTGATGTCGGAGTACTTGAGCCAGAGATGGTGTCGTCGGAGTGTCGACTCGAGCGGCTCCGTCTTGAGTAGGACGAAGAGGTAGAAGAGCGGTTGACCAACAAGGCATGACTCTCGTCCATTCATGCATTGCACTCTTGCTTTCGTTCGTCGAGCTTGTTGTCGAAGTAGTCTCTTGTAAGTTTCTCGAAGAGTCGCAAGTCGGTGGCGAGGTTGTCGATGCGATCACTCGTTGCTTGTTGTTCTTTATGCAAAGCTCATTGTGTGCCAAATAGGTGGATCTTGGTGACGTAGTTGTTCGGGTTGTCGTCTTGCTCGAGGAAGAGTGGGTTGGTAGAAGAACTTGGCCTATCCATCATTCCAAGCAAATATGTGAGAGTGGGAGAAAGAGAAGAACTTTACCAACTGTACCTTGACCGATGTTGAGGATGGATCAATGATCACTCAAATGGGTAACAAGGAAATAGCACAATTGGTACCAATTCTTGTCGGTTCTCACACCTACAAAAATAGAAACTTATGTGTAACATCCCAAATTTTCAATTTGGAATGTTATACATAAGTCATTCATGCATATCATATTTTATTGCATTTTCATTTTGCAATCCTCGAAATTCTAAGCAACTCAAGGACCCACGGAGAGAGAGTTGGGGATGTCTCGTTTCTCATATTTGAATTTTATCAAATATTGAAACAAGGATCACTTTGGTTTTTAATTATTTTTCTCTTCAAAAAATATTTCGTATTAAAATATATGAGAGGAGATAATATGACTTATCCAAAATAAATGAAATATTGGAGGAAAAATACTGAAAATCATTAAATAAATTTATATTTGGATTTTATTGCAACTTTATTTGAATTAGGAAAAATATACGTTTTTCAAAATTGCATTAGAGGCCCAAATAAATGTTCACTTTGTCCGGGATATTTTTAGAGGAGGGTGAATATTTTGGAATTTTTGGAGTCCATTTAGTATTTCTTTTAATTGTTTTCTGCGCGTCGGAATATTTTTTTTAAAAAAATCCCACTGACCTACCGGGCCGTGTCCACCTGGGACACCGACCCGGCCGACCCTTTAAGAGGCGAGGGCCCGAGCTGCCCAAACCCTAGCCAGCCCACTTCGCACTCCGCCGCCACGGACACCGTTGTTCTCATTGTCCCGCCGCCGCTTGCCGCCAGTTTTTTTTAAACCGATCGGTTTTATTTCGAAAACCCTAGATTCGTTTTTTTATTAGATCGGTTCGGTTTTCTCGGATCGGATTAAACAGCGGACGTTCGTCCATACGTTCGCTTTAACAAATGCCGTTCATCCATTAGCCGCAGACAGCGAACGTTCGTTTGTTAGCCTGTTCGTCAGTTTTTCTTTTTGCAGGGTTTTCCGTGATTATTTCTGATCGCGATTTCTGCCCTGATTTTCATTTTAGTTTATCTTTTCGCTCGTTTATCGGAATTAGGTGATTCAAGCGCCTGGATCTTCGTCTCGAAGCCCTCTTTCTGTTTAACTAACTTGAACAACATTTTGGTACTGTAAAATTTGACTTTAGTCCAGATTAGTAATCAGATCTTGTTTCTTTCGTAGTTTGAGTTTTGTTGCCCCATTTGATTTGATTCTTTTTGCAAACCAGAGTTCTTCAGTTGAACTTTCTGGTTAGATCTTCTTATCTGAGATTTACTCGTGCATCTTTGCTTGATTTCTTGTGTATGCTATTGTTTGTTTGCGATAGAATTCCCGGAGTGCGAAGCGTGCTACTACGAGTCTCTAGGTTTTGCGGATCGTCAGCAAGGCAAGTAACACATTGATCATACCCCTTTCATACCCAGTTTTTATGCATTAGTTACAACCCTCACACATTGCATGAGTAGGATGTCTTAACATGTGGGTTCGGGAAGTAGTCGATGAGGTAGAACCTATTACCTGTTTTATTATCAAACCCTTTGGAGTTACTTCTACGTTATGCTTATATTGCTATGCTATGCTCGTAGACGTGGATTGGGTTTGAGTGTATCCATGACAGATGTGAGATTGTTAATTAATGGTTCAACTTAAGGTGGCAACTTTAATACACATCTGGGTGGATTGCTTGTGGGCACCTGGAGAATCCAGTGTTGTCCTAGGATATCCCGGAGTACCGTGTGATCATCCTACAGTCCGCCACCTAGGCTCAAAGGGATCGTAAGATTATTCATGCTAGAAACTTCCGTTGCAGCCACAAGCCATTATGGGCACTGGCATAGTTGAGTATGTTGTGTGACCTCTTTCAATGGTGGGCGAGCAGATGTAGAGGGAAAGTAGGTGTAACTGTCCACCCAGAGTAAAGAGTTAATGCTTCTGAAAGACTGTGTCTTGGTCATCCGCTTCTCAAACACCATGTAGTGCGAGAAATCCAACGGAGGAGATCGAGTCTTGTGGGGAAAAGTGCGCAAACCTTTGCAAAGTGTATAAACTAATCATGGTTAGTCATGTCCCCGGTTATGGACATTTTGAGTATCTGGTACTTGAATTATTGATTTGATCTCATCACTCGAAATTAATTTGTTGGGTTTAATGATTATTTTAATTGGGATTGAGTTGGAGGAACCTTCTCAATGATGTTTCAACCACCATGATAGTTAAATAAAAATGTATTCCTTTGTTGTAGGGAAAAATTGGCTTTTGGCAAAACTATATAACCATAGAGCCTCCACCAGCCATATATGCATGTAGTGATAGCATTTATTCAGTTCATTGCTCTACTGTGTTATATTGCCAGCATATTCCATGTGCTGACCCATTTTCGGGCTGCAACATATCATGTTGCAGACTTTTCAGACAAGGAGTAAGGTGCGCTAGGTCGTTTATCATGCACTCAGCTATGCCGTTGGAGTTGATGGACTCACTTTATCTTCCAAGCCTTCCGTTCTTGTCTTATTTAGATGGCCTTAAGCCATATTTATTGTAATAAGTTCTCTTTGGAGACTATTGATGTAATAAGTGTGTGATTGCTACTCTGTTATAAATCCTTCGAGTACTATGTGTGTCAGCATACCGATCCAGGGATGACACTGAGCACAGAGACTTGACCGTCTGAGGTCGGGTCGCTACATTATGGTGGAGCTCGGTGAGGATGGTGGCACAAAATTTGATGCAATTGTTAGTGAGCTTCAATAATGTTGGAAAAGATTCACAAATTTGCTAATCCAACAAGTAGACCAATAGCAGGATATGGTACACGGAAACACACACGAATAGATAAATGGGGTCGTGCAACCAAGGAATGAGCCAAAATGTGGAATCCATGAAAATGCTCTTTTTGCACAACACTATAGAGACGCTAGCACGATTTCACAATAGGCGGATACGCAACTTTTGCACAACCTACTAGGAAAAAATGCAACGACTTCTATCCCAAGTATGCTAAATGTATGATTTTCCGATATATGATCCAAGATGATCGAGTATGACAATCTTAATGTAGTATGATGCTATGGTTCTTGCTTATAAGCTCTTTGCTTATCTTTCCCTTTTTGCTTAAAAGCTTGTTTGGCTCTTTCACTTTTGAGCTCTTTCTCATGCAAAACTTCACGAACCAAGATAGCAATTGTGTATGCGATGGCAACTTTGTGAACCAAAATATGATACCAAGATGATATGGTATGTATGTAATGGAAGGTGTAGACCAATGATCACTAATGTGCACAAGTAACGTTGCCGGCAGTACTCAAAGGCTAGTCTCGATAGGCAAGATACGCAAAATTGTGATATGGGGGTTATCAATGTAATGGCAAGGAGTAGACCAAGATGTCATCGAGATTACTTTCCGTGCTATGTCGGGTGTAAGAAAGGACAGATGAAGATGTGGTTGTTGTCGATGACGAGTCTATGGCGAAGATGAGCGGCGGTGATGTTGATGTCGAACCTTCCCTAAGTTGCCGAAACGCATTAGGAAACGGAAACTGCAATTCAAATTCTCAAAGAAAAACGTGTCAAAATTGTCGGAGTTGGTAGCGGGTAAGTGGTGGAGTTTGCGGAAAGTGGTGGTGGTATGCGGAAGTTTAAGTGGGCACCGGAACAAAATTTGACGAGAGTTAGGCGGAAAACGGAGCGGTGGACGGAAGTGATGCTGTCAGGGGCTGGATGTCCGGGCTTGCGGGCCGGATGTCCGGGGTGGCCGGATGTCCGGGGGTCGGGCCGGATGTCCGCGCTCTGGATCCGTGGATGAACTCGATGAACTTCATGGTGGAAAGTCAAATTTGGGGCAAAATTCGGGAGATTTTGTGGATGGAAATTGGGGAAAAGATGGTGGAAAGCTAGATCTACCTGCTACACACAAAATCCGTGGTTCAAATCCAACAAAACTTCATCACACCAACAAATCACCAAAAAAATTGGGGGCTATTTTTGTGGGGAATTTTTGAATTTGGGACAAAATCAAAACAACAAGGCTAGAAAATGTAGAGGGGAGGATGCGAAATTGTAATCAACATGTCTCATGATACCGAGATGATTTAGGGTAGAACCCTAGATGCCCGATCTTTCACGAAAGGAGTGGATCCCGCGATGAACACGAAGAACACGAGGGGAAAACACGAGGGGAAACATGAAAGAATCACACAAACCAACAAGATTCTGTCACACATACGATAGATCCTCGAAACACAAAAGAGATACAAGATCCACGATCAACAAGTAGCACGTTCTTCTCCCTGAGGAGGTCTTGAATGTCTTCCCGTTAGGGGTCTTGAATGCACTTGGGGGGGTCTTCTTCGTAGAGGCCGTGAACTCCTAAGGAGAAGGGGATCAAGTGGAGAGCAAAGCTTCTCAATGAGCTACTACTTTGCTAACCCTAGAAAGAGGGAGGAGGAGGAGTATATATAGTCTAGGTGAGCGAAGGGGTACATGGTCCTCGGCCCTTTACTGTGCACAAACAGACGGGGCCGTACGTCCGGGAGTCGGGCCGGATGTCCAGGCCTTCCTGAGGGGCCGGATGTCCGGGCTGGCGAGGTCGGCCTCGGTGCTCTTTGGATAGGGGCCGCCGGATTTCCGAGCTTCGGGCCGGATTTCCGGGCAATGCCGGATGACCGGGCTGTGGCCGGATGTCCGGGGCCTGTAGGTACTTGGCGGCTAGGCGGCTGCTGCAAGTGATGCTCCAAGGGCCGGATGTCCGGGGTTATGGCCGGATGTCCGGGTCCTGGGAACTGTTCTTAACTCCTTCCGTTGGTTCTCTTCATCCATGAACTTGGGGACTTGTTCGTCCTCACATGCATCTTCGGGAGGGTCCTCTTGGTACCTAATCATGCACAACATTCTGGACTTAAGTAGTAGCCATCTCTCGAGTGGATCATATGTGATATCACTAAGGAAAGAAGTCACCTCGGTCTCGAGAGCTCTAGCTCGTGCTCATGGCATGGGTCCTCTTGGCACTTGGTGAGACGATGATAGGTCCATGCGGATGACCATAGGATCCTCCGCATCACTTGTCTTCGGGGCAACCTCATCCTCGCGAGGCTCGCCTGCCCGGTAAGGGAGGTTCTTCCCTTAGCGGTATTTTGTCTCTCTGGCTTGAGATGGTCTTCTTGATCTGCACTTTGATCCTTCAAATGAGCTGATCTATAGAACTTGGTTTGGACTTGGTTGTTGTGATCTTGGTTGTTGTGCACAGTCTTGGCAACAGACCCAGGGTTTGTTGCACCGACACAATTTTCCAATCCATCATTTTCAAGAAAGACATTATAAAGATGAACAATATACATCAATTCCATAATTTTTAGTCTTCTTTTATAAACCAATCTAGTGATAAAACAAGAAACTAAAAGATTCAATTGCAAGATCTAAAGTTCTACCTTCAAGCACTCACCTCCCCGGCATCGGCGCCAGAAAAGAGCTTGATGTCTACTACACAACTTTATTCTTGTAGACTCGTGTTGGGCCTCCAAGCACACAGTTTTGTAGGACAGTAGCAATTTTCCCTCAAGTGGATGACCTAAGGTTTATCAATCCGTGGGAGGCATATGATGAAGATGGTATCTCTCAAAAAACCTTGCAACCAAATAACAAAGAGTCTCTTTTGTCCCCAACACACCGATTACAATGGTAATTTGTATAGGTGCACTCGTTCATCGAAGAGATGGTAATACAAGTGTAATATGGATAGTAGGTATTGGTTTTTGTAATAAGAACAATAAAAAACAGCAAGGTAGCAATTGATAAAACACACCACAAACGGTATTGCAATGCTTAAAATGAGGCCTAGGGTCCGTACTTTTTCTAGTGCAATCTCTCAACAATGCTAATCTAATTGGATCATACAACCATCCCTCAAAGTGCGATGAAGAATTACTCCAAAGTTCCTATCTAGCGGAGAACATAAGAAGAATTTGTTTGTAGCTATTCTTTCCGATCGATCTATCCAAGAGTTCGTACTAAAATAACACCAAGTTATTCTTTCCAACTGATCTATCAACAGTTGTCACTAAAATAACACCAAGTTATTCTTTCCGACCGATCTATCAACAGTTCATACCAAAATAACACAAAAGTAAATTCAGATTCATAATACTCAATCCAACACAAAGAACCTCAAAGAGTGCCCCAAGATTTCTACTGGAGAAACGAAAGACGAGAATGTGCATCAACCCCTATGCATAGATACCCCAATGTCACCTCAGGAATCCGCGAGTTGAGTGCCAAAACATATCTCAAGTAAATCAATATAAATACCCCATATTCACCACGGGTATTCATATGCAAGACATATATCAAGTGCTCTCAAATCCACAAAAGTATTCAATCAGATAAGAACAAAATCTCAAAGGGAAAAACTCAATTCGTCATAACAAGATAGAGAGGGGAAAACACCATATGATCCAACTATATTAACAAAGTCCGCGATATATCAAGATCGTGCCATCTCAAGAACACGAGAGAGAGAGAGAGAGAGAGAGAGAGAGAGAGACTAAACACATAGCTAATGGTACAAATCCTCTGCCCCGAGGGTGGACTACTCCCTCCTCATCATGGCGGCCGCCGGGGTGATGAAGATGGCCACCGGTGATGATTTCCCCCTCTAGTGGAGTGCCGGAACGGGGTCTAGATTGGTCTCCCATGGCTACAGAGGCTTGCGGCGGCGAAACTTCTGATCTAGGGTTATCTTTGGGGGTTTGGGAATATTTGGCAATTTATAGGGCAAAGAGGCGGTGCGGGAGGCCACCAAGGTGGGCAGAACACACATGGGCATGCTGGATGTCTTCTGGCACTTCTTTGGCCCACTGGATGTCTTCTGGTCAATAAAATCTCCAAAAAGTTTTATTGCATTTGGACTCCGTTTGGTATTAATTTTCTGCGATGTAAAAAACAAGCAAAAAACTACAACTGGCACTGGGCACTATGTCAATAGGTTAGTCCCAAAAATGATATAATGTTGCTATAAAATGATTGTAAAACATCCAAGAATGAAAAGATAACAACATGAATACTTCATAAATTATAGATACGTTGGAGAAGTATCGTGCGCATTCTTATATTCATTGTGATTATGTACAATATCTGAGACGCATGAAAACATAAATAGTAGTGGAATTATCTTTGTAATGCAGAGGATATTCTAATATAATAGGGGCTCCCTGTAAACCCTTGTGTGCTATCACTGGATTCTGATGAGAGAGCCCAGGTGTCGGTGTCAAAACCGGCGGATCTCGGGTAGGGGGTCCCGAACTGTGTGTCTAGGCGGATGGTAACAGGAGACAAGGGACACGATATTTTTACCCAGGTTCGGGCCCACTCGATGGAGGTAAACCCTACTCCTGCTTGATTAATATTGATGATATGGGTAGTACAAGAGTAGATCTACCACGAGATCAGAGAGGCTAAACCCTAGAAGCTAGCCTATGGTATGATTGTTCTTCGTCCCACGGACTAAAACCCTCCGGTTTATATAGGCACCGAATAGGGTTAGGGTTACACGTAGTCGGTTACAATGGTAGGAAATCTACATATCCGTATCGCCAAGCTTGCCTTCCACGCCAAGGAAAATCCCATCCGGACACGGGACAAAGTCTTCAATCTTGTATCTTCATAGTCCAGGAGTCCGGCCGAAGGTCATAGTCCGGCTATCCGGACACCCCCTAATCCAGGACTCCCTTAGTAGCCCCTGAACCAGGCTTCAATGACGGCGGGTCCGGCGCGCATATTGTCTTCGGCATTGCAAGGCGGGTTCCTCCTCCGAATACTTCATATAAGATTTTGAACACAAGTATTGTGTCCGGCTCTGCAAAATAAGTTCCACATACCACCGTAGAGAGAATAACATTTACACAAGTTCAATCTGCTGACATATTCCGCAGCGTGACATCACACCACGACCAAGCCATTATTCGAATCGTTTTCACTGTCCCACCTCAGCGCGTTTAGCGAGGCGGTTTCCTTGGCACGTCATGTGAAAGCAGAGATCGTGTCCCCTTATTCTGGGATTCTCATGAATACGGGCGTGGGTAACCCAATCGTGCCCGTTGGCACGCCTCCTCTATCGAAGGCGAGTCCCGAACGGTCACGGGGAGGGCTCCTGGTATTCAACCTCTTTATAAAGAGACCAAGGCCCCGCTCCTTTTTCTCAATCTCCATCGAATCCACCCCTCGCTCCGAGTTCCAACACCCAAAGCTCCAGATTCAGGCGCTCCGGACCTTCGATGACGTCCGGCTCCCACCTCCAAGGCCGGTGGATGCCTTCCTCCGTCACGGAAGAAGAAGTCCTAAAGCTAAGAGATGCCAGGTATCTAACCGGCGAAATCTCGCATAGGCTGCCTGCTCAAGGGCAGGTTATTCCCACTCCCAAGCCCGGTGAAAGCGTAGTGTTCACGTCCCACTTCCTTTGGGGACTAAGTTTCCCGATGGACCCCTTTGTGAGGGGGCTCATGTTTTATTACGTGCTGGAATTTCACGACTTGGATCCGGAGTCCATCCTCCACATCTCGTCGTTCATCGTCATATGTGAAGCCTTCCTCCGCATTACCACACACTTCGGATTGTGGCTCAAAACCTTCAAGGTGGAGCCAAAGATGATCAAGGGGCAACAGGCAGAGTGCGGAGGGGCTGTTATAAGTAAGAATGCTGACGCTCCGTGGCCCGATGGCTCTTTTCAAAAGGAGCTCAGTCTATGGCAACAAGAGTGGTTTTATATCACAGCTCCTAGGGGCACCAAATGGGTGGCGCCACCCGCCTTTCGCTCGGGTCCTCCACCGCGGCTGGCGTCATGGGTCAATAAAGGGCTTGACTGGGGGCCGTCCAAGGACGTGCCCTTGTTGCAAGGCCGTATTCGAGACCTCCTAGAGAGAGATAAATCTGGTCGTAGTAACGCAGGTCATGCTGATTCGTCGCATCCTGCCCTGCAAACGTCGCCCCCTCCGCCTGTGGGAGTTCAATCCGGAGGGACCACGAGCTCTTCAACACTTCATGGGCGCAATGCCCGTGGAGATGTACAAACTGTTCTTCGGATCACAAGCAATGTGTCCGGACTTGACCAAGGACGCAGGTCTGAGCTGCAATCGCCCGGATGCTCAAGTAAGTAGTCCCGTACCCGGACACGCTATCCGTATATTTATCATAAACTTGCCCTCAAAAGAGTTGTCCCTCAAACAGGAGTGGATAGTGAAAGCAAAACTGATCAGGTGTCCGGCCCCCCTCCCTGAGACCACGCCGGATCCAGTGTTAACCAGGATGCTGGAGGCTGCGCCTTTAGGAGAAGGCGAAGGGGGGAACAAGGAAGCTACTGCCTCCGCGAAGGAGGTTATCAAGAAGGGAGGGATCGATAATCCCTCCATCCAAGGGGAGAAGAGGACCGCCTCTGGAGATCCGGAGACCAAGGCCTCAAAGCGCGGGAAGAAATCTTCGCCAGAGGGTCCTGCGCCGGAAGATGCCCCGGCCGCATTGTTTCCCCAAGGAGATCAGCCCTCCAGCGAGCCGTAAGTAGAGAGGGGAGTTTATAAAATAAAAGACATCCCTGTTTTATTTCTGAAGATGACCGAAATTTTACCTTGTAGTTCGGATCTCAGCCCTTCTCAGCAGAGCTCGTCTTCGGGGGATCTTCGTCCGGAGATGATGGAGAGCGGAACGCCTCCCCCTGCCATACCACCTACAGAGGCGGACGATCCCGAGGTGTCGTCGCGGAGGGTTTCCCCGAATCCGGCAGGGGCAGAGTGCGGTCGTAGGGCCCCCTGGAGCCCTTCGTGTCCAGCCTTCGAAAAAGGCCATCGGACGAGTCCGGCACCTCCTGGTGCACGGTCGGAGGAGTTGAAGGATCTGCTCGGGCGAGTGTCTATCTCAGAAGATCACCGTGCATTGATGGGTACGGTGATTGAAAAGATTTCGTTCGCGGAAAGCGGGTTGTACGAGGCCACCAGGAGTTTACTGACGGGTTCTGAGGTACGTGCAATGATGTACCTTTTGATGGTTCCGCATATATAAGATGCGCCCCGTGTAGATAGTAGCCCCTGAGACTCGGTGCATTGTCAAAAATGACAGCGTGCCGAGGATCATAATCCCAGATATAATATGTCGCCCTTCCTATGTAGGTGGCGGGGCCTCCCGTGGCTAGCCGGACTGATGAATTTTCCGAACTCAAGCGGCAACTTGACGTGGCGGATGCCGACATCGCGCTTGTCAACAAGCGGCCGGACGAGTCACAAGGTATGCAGTTTCTCCGCGGACACCTAGTAAGGGAGCTTGATGCCCATGCCTTACAACATGTATGCTTGATGCAGATGGTGTCGCTGCCATGGAGAATCTTCGGGCGGAGCTTGCCCGAGCCAAGGAACAGGCCAGGAAAAGTGATGCGGCTGCCTTAAAGGCGGCCGAAGAGCTAAAAGCCGAACAGGCTGCTCACTGCCGAAGCAAGAAGGAAATGGCCGAGATGGCCGTGAAGTTGAAGAATGCTACCGACCGCTGCGAGCTTCTTGAAAAAGAAGGTCGAGCGGAGCAAGAGGACTCAAGAAGGCCACCACCGAGGCCAAGGATGCTCGCTCTGCGATGAGAGCTATGAAGGAGGAGCTACGTCAGGCCGGAGATATCGTGGCTGGAAAGCCCTTTCTGCTGCGTAGGAAGTTCACAGATCCTAAATATGCTCAGTTGGACCGGCTGTGGAGTAGTGCGGATACTTATCTGGACTTGGCGGCGAAAAGACATGGACGCGGGCCGAACACTTCGGAGATCAAAAGGATCACGAGATGGAAGAGCTTTTTTGGTTGCAGTTCCGTAGTCCAGAGCATCCACTTCCATTAACCGATCATTTGGCCGAATGGGCGGAGCTGAATAGGTTGTCCGGACTTGCCATGAAAAATGTCGTGACTTATTTGTGGCCGAAAAGGCCCGAGCCGAAGAGTTATTTTGGCTTGGTGCAGCAGTTCCTTGGTGCGGTGCCGCATATCAAAGCAATGAGGCGGTCAGCATGCATAGAGGGTGCGCGGATGGCTCTTGCCCATGTCAAGACATACTGGGCGGAGATGAAGGCCACCGATGTTGCATCCCAAGATTCGGACGGAAGCCGAGTACCTGTCGAGCATTATTTTCAGGAAGTTCTTCGTATGCTTGTTTAATAGAGACGCAGTGCTCGAAGGATATTATGTTTGAATAACATGTATTATTGTGAAACAATGTTTCGATGGAATATAAAAGCTTTTTATACTTGTGCTTTCAAGAATTAAAAATACCTCCTGTGCGGCCATTAATGTATATGTGTATATAACCTGAAAGATGGCAGTCTTTGGCTTCAGCCCCCACACTTATAATGCGGGGGTGTTTGCAGAAAACGCATTTTCACACTTGATCCAATGTCTTGGTCCTGCAAAGGAGGTGATAGCGCAGCAAACTAGGCAACCGGACTATAATGCTTTATCACTTGCACTTAGCCATAGGAGTTCGACAGTGGGGCTACTATATAGCCCCTAGGGGCACCGCGCTCACCCAAATTCGGGGTGTGTATGTGCCTGGCCGGGAAACGGCCCTTCGTCAATGCGGAGGAATTCTAGAGATTCCAGCGGGTCATCGAGTGGTTGACCAGTCTCACGCTATATCATGACAGTTAGTTTTCGGCTTTCTCTACTGAGGTGCTCCCGTGGCTGAACCGGGGGCACAATCGCAGTAGTTCTCCTGGTGCTGCATTAGCCGATAGAGCGGAATGTAAGGCAGCAAAACACAGAAGCCGGGCAAACCCAACATTTGACGAAAGACATGATTCGGAGCTGATGCATATAAGGCCTAACTCGAGATGTCGAACACTCCCTAAGTTATTCGGCCTTTATGAAAACGGGTCGAACAATCGCCCTTGGTAAAAAGCCCCTGGTGTCCAGGTACGCGCGAAATTCTGACGTGGCCTATGCCAAAACGCCAGCCTCCTCCTTGATTATAGTAGGAAACTAGGGGATGTGTATCAACAAGAGACAGTAAAAAAGGTTTACGCAGGGTCTTAATCTGAAAAGAATCCTTGCAACGGGTCCCTACTGCACGTCTGCGCCTGTGTCTCCGTTGTGCCGTATCCTGGAATGGTGTAGCACGGTGTTCATCTGTAAAAGAGAGGAACTTAGTTGAAAAAGATCATGCGAAAATGTACGTTATATTATATAAACAAAGTACAATTCAAAGAATGAACAAAATTGAGCTTTATTGTCTCTTGTTGTGGATGCGCGGAGCCCCTTGTACGGGGGTATGCGTCTAGCGAGCCCTTTAGATTGTATGTTGACACGTCCAGCCGTGTCCGGGGTCTGGCCAACCTGTCTAAGTGCTTGTATTAGTGAGGCCGGATTATTGTGGGGATGTCAAGGTATCCGCACAATTTTCCGGACTCGAGGAACACTCGATGTTTCCCTTTAATGAGATGATGCCACGCGGACTGGGCATTTTAAGTGTAAGGGATGCATAATGCGGTATTGCGTTAAAGCGGGCGAAAGCTTCACGTCCCAATAGTGCTTGATAGCTACTTGTAAATGGGGCGAGGTGGAAGGTTAACTTTTCACGGCGGAAGTTGTCGGGTGAGCCGAACACAACTTCTAGCAGTAGAGAGCCCGTACAATGGGCATATGGGCCTGTCATTACCCCTTGAAAGGAAGTGTTGTTGTGGCGAAATTTGGTTGGGTCTATCCCCATACTGCGGATTGTGTCCTCATATAGCAGGTTTAGATCACTGCCGCCGTCCATTAGGACTTGTGAAAATTGGAGTCCACCAATTATTGGATCTAATATCAAGGTAGTCCAACCTGCATTCCGTATACTTCTAGAGTAATCCCGATGGTCAAAGGTGATTGGTCTGAACAACCAGTGGCCGGACTCCTCTAGGATAGGCCGTATGGCGCGTACCTCTATGGGTGCCGCTCTATTTTTCCCTTTTGTCACGTGAATTGAGTTCACTGTTTTGATTTCTTGTGGGAAATTCTTTTGTTTTCCGGTGCTCTGCTTTTGGGGTTCGTCATCGTCCTCGCTTGGTGTGTCGAGCCCCTTGTGTTCGGCGTTGAGTTTGCCGGACTGCTTGAAGACCCAACAATCTCTATGGGTGTGGTTTGCAGGCTTCCCGGGAGTACTGTGGATTTGGCATATCTTGTCCAAGATTTTATTTAAGTTAGAGAGCTCGTCCCTGTTATCCTTAAGGGGCAGCTTTTTATGATTCTGCCGAGAGCTTTTGAATCCGGCGTTGACTGCCGTGCTCTTCGGGCTGTTTCCCTTAGTCCGACGCTGTTCCTTGCTGCGTCGTGGTCTCCCGTTTCCATCCCTGACTTCGGATGTACTTGGGTTGCTGGTGCTGCATCTTGCTAGCCAGCTATCCTCTCCCACGCAAAAGCGGGTCATGAGGCTTGTTAATGCGGCCATTGTTCTTGGCTTTTCTTGGCCGAGGTGTCTGGCGAGCCATTCGTCTCGGACGTTGTGTTTGAAAGCTGCTAAGGCTTCAGCGTCCGGGCAGTCGACTATTTGGTTCTTTTTAGTAAGGAATCTGTTCCAAAATTTCCAGGCTGACTCTCCTGGCTGTTGAGCTATGTGACTTAAATCGTCGGCATCCGGAGGTCGGACAAAGGTCCCTTGAAAATATGCCCGAAAGGCATCCTCGAGCTCTTCCCAACTTCCAATGGTGTTTTCAGGAAGGCTTTTAAGCCAATGCCAGGCTGGCCCTTTGAGCTTGAGGGGTAAGTATTTTATGGCGTGGAGATCATCTCCTCTAGCCATGTGTATATGGAGGATGTAATCCTCAATCCGCACTCTGTGGTCTCGTTGTTCCGTCGTATGCCTCTATGTTTACGGGCTTGAATCCCGCTGAAATTGCGTGATCCAAAGACCTCATCGGTGAAACATAGCGGGTGTGCGGCACCCCTATATTTAGTTGTACCGTGATGTTCGGATACTTGATGTGTTGCCTTGCTTACTAGAGCTTTCTTTCTTGGCCCGTAGATAGATCTGACTAGGCCATTTTTTTTATGCGAATCCTTGTGCGGATCGCGTGCCGGCTTGTGTGCGGCACCGTTTGCTGCACTCTGTTTGCCATGGGGTCGTCCATCCGACCGGGTGGCCTCCTTGTTTTTTGATTGTGGGGGCTCTACGGCCTCCTCATCAAATTCGGGCAGTAGTTTTCGCTTTGGGTAGCTCTTTGTTCGGGCGATCGCCGCCAGATTTGTCCGCTGGTGTTCGATACTTTGCTCCATCTGATTCTCGAGTGCATCTTCCGCTGTTTTGAGCTTCCGCTTCGCTTTTTCAGGCTACGTGTTGTGGCGACGAGCCTTTTGTGGAGGTTCTTCGCTCCGACAACTTGTCCGGCGTGAGTTCGTCCGGACTGTTATCTTCGCTGGGGACGGGTTGTTTATCCAGATTGTCCTGTTTGGACGGTTGCTCGATAGCATGTTTGTCATCCACCGGTTCACCCTGCTCTATAGCTGGGTCTGTATGGGTGTTGTCTTTGTCGAGGCGGGACTTTGAGCGGCGCTTACGTTGCCGTTTTGACTGCTTTTCGATGGAGCGATCCTTCGTAGCGTCCCGTTGTTCCTCGTCGTCGCTTCCTTTAGGTGTGTCCACCATGTAAACATCGTGAGATGAGGTGGTTCTCCAGTGCCCTATAGGTGCTGGTTCATGCTCCTCCCCTACATCGTCGTCCATACCGTCGATGTCTTCGGAGTGGAAGTCGAGCATGTCGGTTAAATCATCGACAGTGGCTACGAAGTGGGTGGTGGGTGGGCTTTGATTTTCTTCGTCGTCCGCATACCATCCTTCCTGACCATAATCCGTCCAGGGCTCTCCTGATAAAGAGAGAGACTTTAGTGAATTCAGAATGTCGCCAAAGGGCGAAAGTCTTTGAAAGATGTCCGCGGCAGGGAATTCCATGATCGGCGCCCAATCGGATTCGATTGGCAGGGGCGCGGAAGGCTCGGAGTCCGGAGAGGAGTCCGACGCCTTGGAGTCACGAGCTTCGCAAAGGACGGGGTAGGTGTACGGCTCAATCACCGTGGAGATAGCAGCCCCCGAGGCGGTGTCCAGGCACCCATCCTCGATCGGCGCGGTCGGCTCCGAGCTAAAGGTCGGAGCGGACTCTGGTGCGGCCTCCAGGACATTGTCCGGTGGCAGAGATAGATCATGCCCTCCGGACAAAGGCGGCGCTTGGCTGTGGCTCGAACCCGTCGAAGATCAAGTCTCCGCCGATGTCAGCCGTGTTGTTCAAACATCCAAATCTGACCTGATGGCCAGGGGTGTAGCTTTCAATCTGCTCCAGATGGCCAAGCGAATTGCCCGCAAGCAAAGCCGCCGAATATGAAGATCTGTCCAGGGAGAAAAGTCTCACCCTGGAGCGCATCGTTGTTGATGATCGGAGGAGCCATCGGGCCTAAAGACGACGACACAGAGGAACTCTCAATGAAAGCACCAATGTCGGTGTCAAAACCGGCGGTTCTCGGGTAGGGGGTCCCGAACTATGCGTGTAGGTGGATGGTAACAGGAGACAAGGGACACGTTGTTTTTACCCAGGTTCGGGCCCTCTCGATGGAGGTAAAACCCTACTCCTGCTTGATTAATATTGATGATATGGGTAGTACAAGAGTAGATCTACCACGAGATCAGAGAGGCTAAACCCTAGAAGCTAGCCTATGGTATGATTGTTGTTCGTCCTGGACTAAAACCCTCTGGTTTATATAGGCACCGAATAGGGTTAGGGTTACACAGAGTCGGTTACAATGGTAGGAAATCTACATATCCGTATCGCCAAGCTTGCCTTCCACGCCAAGGAAAATCCCATCCGGACACGGGACGAAGTCTTCAATATTGTATCTTCATAGTCCAGGAGTCCGGCCAAAGGTCATAGTCCGGCTATCCAGACACCCCTTAATCCAGGACTCCCTCACCAGGTGTGTTGTAATATGGTGCGTAGATAAATATATTCTGGCACAACTACAAAAAAATAGGCTCCTTGTTGGGAGCTCCAGATGTAATGATAGTTGGCAGATGATAGGTTCATAATATATTGTATAGAAAGTTTGTTGCCAAATCATGATAACGAGAGTGCACAACCACTAGGCAGGTCGTAGTGTAGATAAAAGGGGTACACCATAACAATCATAAATAAACCGGGAAAGCGGAACTGGCTGGAAATACGGGGTTGTACTGCCGCTACTAACCAATAGCCTATCAATCACCTACATGCCAGCTGTATTCACCTGAAGGCGCACTACTGTTACTACTAGTCTAGTCTCTGAAAGGCCACACAGCTCCCAGCATTTCCTAGATATTATGGCAGACCAACTCAAATTGTTGAAAGTAACTTGCAGAAGCAGCCAAATAGACCTGTCGAATGCAGATGTGCCTGCTTGCCTTCTTGACGAGGAACATACTGTACTTATTAAAGAAGAATAGAAGGGGAACATGTTAAAGTATAGAAGAGGAAGCATATTATGGAGATTCCATTTTTACCTATACAATGGTGGTTGCCCACCCATGATGAATCAGAGCATCCAAAGAAATGCGATTCCATGCTGTCTCTCTCTACGTGGCCACAGGCATTTGGAAACTCAAGTGGGAGCATTAGCTGACCAATTAAATGTATGTCTGTTAACTAATATCAATATCATGTCACATTCGTATTGGAACAACTAAGCTTTGGAATTATGATTGGTGTATTATTTATCTTTAAATGGTAGAGTGCTGCTAGTAGGACACAAAACACCTACGCATATCATACCGTAGATATAATGGGAAAACAATAAGCATCATGAGTAAAATCAGGAAAGTGGAACTTGCTGGAAAATATGTGCTAGTATTGCCGGTACGACTAGAAAGGCTTCGGATAGCAGATCTCTACAACTGAAGGCGCAGTACATTTACTATCAGTCTATCTCTCAAAGGCTACACATACGATTGAATATGAAGAGTTGAAAGCGTCCATGACAAGCGACATGAAGACCAACATGAAGAGTTGAAAGCGTCCCTGACAAGCGAACGAATAGACCTGTACATTGCAAATGTCCCTTCTCCTCTTCACTGCAAGGAACATAATGTAATACGGATCACATACGGATGTGTATACTCCCTGCTGCTCTTCACTACAAGGAACATACTGTACTAAGGAACATACTACTATTATACTTCCTCTATTCCTAAATACATGTCTTTGTAGAGATTCCACTATGGATCACATACAGATGTATATAGATACATTTTGGAGTGTAGATTCACTCATTACGCTCAATATGTAGTACATGGACGAATCTCTACAAAGACTTATATTTAGGAACAGAGAAATTACTTATTAAAGAGGAACTGAAGATGAGCATGCTAAAGAAGAGCAAGCTGATTTTGGATTATAAAATGTTCGTTGCCCACACATGATGAACTAGAGCGCATAAAAAATGCAACTCCCTGTTGTCCCTCGATATGTGGCGAACATGCTTTTCAAAAGTAAAGTAGGAACACTAGTTGACCAATTAAACATTCTCTGTTCGAGTACAACATGCCAGCCTCAGATCAGATTGGTATTTGAGCAACTGAGTTTGGAATTATGAGTGGCATGTTGTTTAGCTTGATGGGTTCAGGAGCACTGCTTGCATGTATCGAAGAACCTACGATGATGGTACTGAATATATGGGAATGTCTACATGCAAGTCGCCTGACTTTTATCATTTGGGTCAGTCGACCATTTCAGGTGGTTGGATGAAGATCCTGCGTATCCTAACACTTCTTCTTCCTTGCCTCTTATTCTTCCCCTATAGACTACCGCATGGGCCACCGACCGAACCACCCACCACCTCCGGTCTTTCGCCGCCCCCGACCATACTCTAGCCAACACTAATGCAGGATGCTGCTAACGCGACACTACGTTCAGAGACCATTTGATGAAACTGTGTGCGATGGATTAATCGCAAACGGTGATGTTAAAAACCATCAAAAAAGATGCAAAACTTTTGCGATGAAGGATACATCAAAGACGGTTTATATTTTAGTTTTGTGTGCGATGAGGGACATACAGTTGATCCATACAAACTGTTAGTGATGAGATAGAGCAATAGAAACGGGTAGCCATATCAAGATGTGTGCGATATACGGCATGTAGTTTGCTCCGATGAACCATTTGCGATAATCGAGTTGAACACAAATGATTCGGCGTAACAAGATGTGTGTGATGCCCGACAAATAGGTCGGTAATCAGAATTGTGTGTGATCATTATAGATAGCCTTCTTTTCTGTGAATTGAGTGCTCATCAAGGCACACAATTTAAGAAGCCTACCTCTGGGCGATGATATAAAAGATCTCTGTCGAAAACGTATTACTAACCGTCTGCGATGAGATTGACAGGGGAAACAAAGATAATGAATTAATATGAGCGAACGGAAATAGAGATATACACAGTCTGCTTAATTTATTCCTTATTGTTGTTTTTGTTGTTGTTGGATGGCCCCGCGATATTGTCTTGGCGAGGACGCTTCTTGTCGCTGATCGTTGGCTTTTCATTGCCGCCGCCATCATCATCGTCGTTACTCTCGTTGTTGTCCTCCTCCTCGTTCAACCATTCCTCCTCATCATCATCGTCGTCCTCTTCTTCGTCCTCTGACGGCTCCTCGTCTGTCTGATTCTCGTCTAAAGACTCCGGAGGCGGCGTCTGTTCCATGATCTATATATAACTGAGGTCTGGACTTGACGCCAGAAACATGGAAGACGAACGGGCTGATTCCGATGTTGACCTATCATTGTGTAGCGCGGCTGGCCGGGGACGATGAAGATGGTGAACACTTAAGCGTGGTATGCAGAGAAGAGGAATGCCAATTGAAGAGGGGGTTGATGTATTATCTAACCGCTGATATAATCAACCACAATAATTTGTACCCAGTCGCTCCAAATTCCCGGGGTTGCGCAGTTCTCAATGTGATAATTGATTAAACGGGACTCCTATTGGCTGGTTTCTTTTTTAGGACAAAAACAAGGAACGAGTTTTGGGATTATTTTGTTTTCGTAATGTGACTTATGCACCGGTACAAATAGAGTACGGTAGTTGGTAAGCAATACGTTGAGTTCTTATTGTTGATGAAGCCAGTAATAATCAAACTACAAACGAAAAGAAAAAAAGACAAATGAAAACATCTGCACAAATCTTCACGTAACATCAATGGCATATGACCTATATGTGCATTACTTAGAGCACATCTAGATGTTCTTTAGCAATACTATCAAACAAAACCCGTAATCATCATTGCAAACAGTGCATAGAACATGGCTAATGCGACAACCACAACTACACATGCTAATTCTTTCTTGTCTCTTGCTTCATCAATTGCTTGTGATTGATTCTTTCTTGATTTATCATACTGATTGTACATTCTAGATCAGCCAGTTTCTTCTTCAGCTTTACGTTATCTTCTGCGAGCTTGGTGATAAAACTTCGAGCCCTGCCATGCCATTCTTCATCCGGCAAATTAACAAAGGCACACGCCTCATATCCCTACCAATGTTAAATAGTATTCAGGATGAGCGGTGGCATTAACTCAAGTAAAATGATGAACTTAGCAATAACCTCTAAGGGGCAACCGAGAATCCGCCTGGCAATGTCGAATCCGTCCGTGCATACATGTCGAGCGGGAGTGTGCCTGTCGGTGTCAAAACCGGTGGATCTCGGGTAGGGGGTCCCGAACTGTGCGTCTAAGGTTGATGGTAACAGGAGGCAAGGGACACGATGTTTACCCAGGTTCGGGCCCTCTCTATGCAGGTAATACGCTACTTCCTGCTTGATTGATCTTGATGAATATGAGTATTACAAGAGTTGATCTACCACGAGATCGTAGAGGCTAAACCCTAGAAGCTAGCCTATGGTATGATTGTTGTTGTCCTACGGACTAAACCTCTCGCTTTATATAGAACCTTTGGAGGGGCTAGGGTTACCTGTAGTCGTTTACAGCGAAGGAGATCTACATATCTCAGATCACCAAGCTTGCCTTCCACGCCAAGAGAGTCCCATCCGGACACGAGATGAAGTCTTCAATCTTGTATCTTCATAGTCCAACAGTCCGGCCAAAGGATAGAGTCCGGCTGTCCGGATACCCCCTAATCCAGGACTCCCTCAGTAGCACCTGAACCAGGCTTCAATGACGATGAGTCCGACGCAGATTGTTTTCGGCATTGCAAGGCGGGTTCCTCCTCCGAATACTCCATAGAAGATCTTGAACACAAGGATAGTGTCCGGCTCTGCAAAACAAGTTCCACATTCCACCATAGAGAGAATAATATTTCCACAAATCCGACCTGCTGACGTATTTGATACCATGACATCATGCCATGGCCCGGTTATTATCGAACCGTGTTTTTCGACCAGCCTTGGCGCATATTGCGAGGCGGTTTCCTTGGCACGTCTTGTCGAAGCAGAGATCGTGTCCCCTTATCACGGGATTCTCATCAATACGGGCGTGGGTAACCCAATCGTGCCCATTGGTATGACTCCTCCATTATAGGCATGTCCCAAACGGTCACGAGGAGGACGCCTGGTATTCACCCTCTTTATAAAGAGACCAAGGCCTATCCTTTTTTATTCCTCGAACTAAATCGAATCCCTCCCCTGCCTCGAGTTCCAACACCCAAAGCTCAGGTTAGGCGCTTCAGACCTTCAACCATGTCCGGATCCAACCTTCAATGTCGGTGGATGCCCTCCTCCGTCACGGAGGAAGACGTCAAAAATTTAGGAGAGGCCAGGTTCTTGACCGGCGAGATTACAAGATCACCGCTTTGCCCAAGGGCAGGTCATACCTACTCCCAAACCCGGCGAGAGCGTAGTATTCATATCTCACTTCCTTCGAGGGCTAGGCCTGGCTCTGGATCCCTTCGTGAGGGGGCTCATGTTCCATTACGGGTTGGACTTCCATGATTTAGCTCCGGATTCTGTTCTCCACATCTCGTCTTTTATCGTCGTGTGCGAAGCTTTTCTCCGCATCACCCCTCACTTCGGCCTGTGGCTCAAGACCTTCCAAGTGGAGCCAAAGACAATCGAGGGGAGGTATGCAGAATGCGGAGGTGCTGTAATAAGCAAAAGCGCCGATGCCCCATGGCCCGAGGGTTCTTTCCAGGAGGTGTCCAGCTTATGGCAACAAGAATTTATGCCACAGCTCCCAGGGGTACCAAATGGGTGGCCCCACTTGCTTTTCGCTCAGGTCACCCTCCACAACTAACGTCATGGATCAACAAGGGGCTAGACTGGGGGCCAGTGAAGGACGTGCCCATACTGCGGGCCTGCATCCGAGATCTTCTTGAAAGAGATATTGATCTGGTCACAGTAACGCAAGTAATGTTACTTCACCGAACCCTGCCCTATAAACGCCGTCCCCTCCGTCTGTGGGAATTCAGTCCAGAGGAACCGCGGGCTATTCAGCACTTCCTCGGCATGACGCCCAAGGAGATGTACAAATTGTACTTCGGACCGCAAATAATGTGTCCGGATTCCACCGAGGACGCGGGTCTGAGCTGCAATCGTCCAGATACCCAAGTAAGTCGCCCTATGGCCGAACACGTCGTATTTCTATTCATCATGACATCATTCTGAAAAGTCGCTCTTTGACCAGGACTGGATAACAAAGGCGAAGATGATAAGGTGTCCGGCCCCCCTCCCCGAGATCTCACCGGATCCGGTACTAGTCCGGATGTTGGAGCTTGCGCCATACCAAGTGCCCTCAGGGGAGGATAAAGGTGGGAAGAAAGAGGCTGACGCCTCCGCGAAGGCGGACAACCGGGGAGAAGAATCCAAAGCTCCCTCTCCACAAGGAAGGAAAAGGAACGCCTCTGAAGGCCGGGAGACAATAGTCTCTAAACGGGGGAAGAAATCTTCACCAGAGGGTCCTGGCCCAGGGGATACCCCGCCGTGACAAAGGTTCGCAAGAGATCAGCCCTCCATCGAGCTGTAAGTAAAAGAAAGGGTTTAATAGTAAAAACATCCTACTTTACTTCTAAGATAAATAACCAAAACATCCGTCTTGTAGTTCGGATCGTGACCCTTCTCGGCAGAGTTCTTCTTCGGGGGATCTTCCTCCAGAGATGATGGAGAGCGAAACGCCTCCCCACGCCATCCCTCCTTATGAGGCGGGCGACCCTGAGGTGTCGTCTCGGAGGGCTTCTCCCGATCCGGCAAGGCCAGAGGGTGATTCTCTGGCCACCCAAAGTACTCAGTATCCGGCTCTTGAAGGGAGCAACCGGAAGGGTCCGGCTCCGCCTGTCATGCGGTCGGATGCACTGAAGGATTTGTTAGAGCAGGCGGCTATCTCAGAAGCGCACCGTGCACTAATGGGCACGGTGGCTGAGAGGGTTTCATCTGCAGAAAGCGGGTTGCATGAAGCCTTTATGAGTCTGCTGCAAGGTTTTGAGATACGCAAAGTGGCGTGTGTTTTTGACAGTACCGCACATGTTTAAAACATGCCCTGTGCAGATAGTAGCCCCTGAGACTCTGGTTGCCGTCGGAAACGGCGGTAAACAGAGGATCATAGTCGTAGGTAATAATCCAGCCGTCGTCATATGCAGGTGGCAGGAGGTCCGGTGGCTAGCCGGACTTGTGAGGTTGCCGAGCTAACACGGTGACTTGATGCGGCAGATGCCGACATCGTGCTTGTCAACAAGTGGCTTGACGAGGCGCAGGGTATGTAATATCTCCGAATTTCAACATATGGTAAGAGGAGCGTAATGCCAGTATCTTGAACATGTTGTGAAATGCAGATGGAGCTGCGGCAGTGGAGACCCTTCGGGCGGAACTTGCCCGAGCCAAAAAGCAAGCCAGGAATAGTGATGCGGGCGCTCTAAAGGTGGTTGAAGAGCTGAGTGCCGAACAAGTTGCCCATTGCCAAAGTAAGGAGAAGAAGGCCAAGATGGCCGTTGAGTAAAGTGATGCCGCCGACCGATACCGGCTTCTTGAGAAGGAAAGCCAAGCGAGGGCTACGGAGCTGGAGAAGGCCATGGTAGCAGCCAAGGAATCCCGCTCTACAATTAGAGCGATGAAGGAGGAGCTGCATCACACCGGGATATCGCGGTGGGAAGACCTTTATGTCATGCGGATGAAGTTCGTAGATCCTAAGTATGCTCCTCTGGACCGGGCCGTGGAGTTCTGCAGACGCCTATTCTGGATTTGGCAAAAGTCTGCTGATGCGGCCGAGTTCTTCAAAGATCAAAGAGATCGCGAAGTGGAGAAGCTGTTCTGGCCGCAATTTAATGGTCCAGCGCGTCTGATTCCTCTGAATGAGCGGATGGCCGAATGGGCCGAGCTACATAGGTTGTCCGGACTCGCCATGAGGTATGTTGTGGATCACCTGTGGTCGACAGTGCCAAGGCCGAACAGTTACTTCAGTTTGGTGCAGCAGTTCCTTGGTGCTGTGTCACGCATCGACGCTATGAAAAGGTCTGCGTGCATCGAGGGTGCGCGGATGGCGCTTGCCCGTGTCAAAACGCACTGGACGGAGATGGACGCCACCGCAATTGCAGCCCCTAGTTTGGCAATTAGCCGAGTAGCTGCCGAGCACTATTTTGATGAGGTCCTTGTGGCGCTTTCGTTCAATAGAAGCGCAGTGCTCGAAGAATATTACGTTCGAATGACATGTATTCCCATTGAAAAACAATGTTTTACTAAATTATATAAAGGCTATTTTTATACTTTTGCCTAAAAGTGTTATGATGCCTCCTGTGCGGCCGTTTATGTATATGTTTATATAACCTGAAAGTTTGTAGTCGTCGGCTTCAGCCCCCAAGCATATAATGCGGGGGTGTTCGCAGAAGACCCGTGTTCACACTTGATCCAACATCTTGGTCCATTAAGGAGGTGATAGCGCAGCGAACTAGGCAATCGGACTATATTGCTTTAACACTTTCACTTAGCCACAGGAGTTTGACAGTGGGGCTACTATATAGCCCCTGGTAGCTCCGCGCTCATCCAAATACGGGGTGCGGTCATGCCTGGCCGAGAAAGGCCCTTCATTAATGCGGAGGAATCCCGAAGATTCCGATAAGTCATCGAGTGGTTGACCAGTCTCTCGCTTTATCATGACGGTCAGTTTTCGGCTTTCTCTACTGAGGTGCTCGTCCGGGCTAGCCAGGGCACAATCGCAGTAGTTCTCCTGGTGCCACCTTAGCCGATAGAGCGGAACGTAAGGTAGCAAAACACAGGAGCCGGTCAAACCCAACATTTTACCAAAGACATTATTCGGAGATGATGCATATAAGGCCTAGCTCGCGACGCCGAACACTCCCTAAGGTGTTCGGTCTTTGAAACATATACTGGGCTTAGGTGATGCCCTTGGATAATGAACCCATAGTGTCTGTGCACGAGCAATATTCTGACGTGGCCACATGCCAAGACGTCAGCATCCTTCTCGGTTGTATTGAGAATCCGGAGGATGTGAACAACAAAAGACAGTAAAAAAGGTTTACGCAGGATCTTAATTTAAAGAGAAAACTTTGTACGGGTCCCTGCTGCACGGCTGCGCCTGTGTCTCTGTTGTGCCGTATCCTGGACAGGTGTAGCACGATCGTCATCTGTAAAAGAGAGGTTCTTAGTGAAAAGTTGTTGTGCAAAAATTTGGTTATTATAAATAAACCATGAAAAAGTCGAATGGGGTAAAGATGAGCCAAATTATTGCGGCGAAGCCCCTGGTACCGTCTATACGGGTGTATCCATCGAACCAATATCTATCCGTTGGTTGGCCGGACTCGTCTAACCGTGTCCGCGGTCCTAACGACCGGTCATCATCTCTGGTGGTGAGGCCGTCTAGTGTTCGGCTGCTTTAAGCAGCCGTGTGTATTTCTGCTCGGAACGAACGCTCAACATTTCCATGTACTGTGATGGTGCCACGCAGACCGGGCATTTTAAGTTGGAGTAAAGCATAATGCGGTATTGCATTGAAACGGGCGAAAGCCTCTCGCCCGAGTAGTGCTTGATAGCCACTTCGGAATGGAGCAATGTCGAAGGTTAACCTTTCGCTCCGGAGGTTGTCGGGCGAGCCGAACACAACCTCTAGTACTAGAGAGCCCGCATGGCCAACCTGCAATGCTGGTATTACTCCCTTGAAGGTAGTATTACTGTGGCTGATGTTTGTTGGGTTTATTCCCATTTTGCGAGACGGTGTCTGGTATATCGATTTAGACTCATCGCCGCCGTCCATAAGGACTCGCGTAAGGTGGTATCCGTTTACTATTGGGTCCGGCACCAAGGCGGTTGATCCTTCTGCGGATACCTATTAGGTGATCCTTGCAATCGAAAGTGACCGGCAGGCCGACCAGGGCAGGGACTCATGGGTAACGGGCTCTATGGCTCGTGTATTTTGGAGTGCGTGTTGCCTCTCCTCTTTGTCACATGGATAAAATTCTTGTTTTGACTTTGGCGGGGAATTTGTTACATCCCCAGTGTCTTCTTTGGCGCAGGCGTATCCTCATCCTCGCTCGGAGTGTCCTCCCCCTTGTGTTCGGCGTTTAGCTTGCCAGCCTGCTTGAAGACCCAGCAATCTCTGTGGGTATGATTTGCAGGCTTGCCAGGGGTGCCGTGGATCTGACATAGTTCGTCTAGAATTTTGTTTAGGCCGGTCGGTTCATCTCTGTTGCCCTTAGAGGGCTTTTTCCGCTGACCCGGTCGAGAGCTGCTAAATCCGGCGTTTACCGCCGTGTTTTCTGGGCTGTCTTCTTTATTTCGGCGCTTGTTTTTACTGCATCGCGGTTTTCCATTGCCGTCCCGGACCTTGGATGTGCTTGGGTCGCTGGTGCTGCTGCGAGCTAACCAGCTGTCCTCGCCTGCGCAAAAGTGGGTCATGAGGCTTGTTAGGGCTGCCATTGTTCTCGGCTTTTCTTAGCCAAGGTGTCTGGCCAGCCATTCGTCTCGAACGCTGTGCTTGAAAGCTGCTAGGGCTTCAGCGTCCGGACAGTCGACAATTTGGTTCTTCTTAGTGAGAAACCTATTCCAAAGCTTTCGGGCTGACTCTCCGGGCTGTTGAATTATATGACTCAAATCATCGGCGTCCGGGGGTCGGACATAAGTCACTTCAAAGTTAGTCCGGAAAGCGTCCTCGAGCTACTCCCAACTTCCAATGGAATTTTCGGGGAGGCTTTTCAGCCAGTGTCGAGCTGGTCCTTTGAGCTTGAGGGGTAAGTATTTGATGGCGTGGAGATCGTCTCCACGAGCCATGTGAATATGGAGGATGAAGTCCTCGATCCAGACCCCAGGGTCTGTGGTTCCCTCGTATGCCTCTACGTTAACTGGTTTGAACCCTTCTGGAAATTCGTGGTCTAATTCCTCGTCTGAGAAACATAGGGGGTGTGCGGCACCCCTGTATTTGGCTATGCCATGGCGTTCGGACGGTTGTGGTATTTGGTGTTGGCTGAGTGCTGGAGCGCGTTTCCTTGATCCGTGGATATATCTGGTTGTGTCGGCCCGTTGATGCGGGTCCTCACGTCGGTCATGTACTGACTTATGTGCGGCCTCGTTGGCCACCCTATTGCGGCCACGAGGTCGTCGATCCGACCGATCGGTGGTTTTGTTTTTTGGCTGTGAGGGTTCGAAGGCCTCATCATTGAACTCCGACAGCAGCTTCCGCTTTGGGTAGCTCTTCGTGGGGCGACTGCTACCGTAATTTTCTGCTGTGTCGAGCACTTTATTCCATCTACTATTGAGTGTGTTTTGTGCGGCCTTGAGCCTTTTTTTTCTGCTTCTTCAGACTTCTTGCAGTGGCCATAAGCCTTTCTTGCTCCAGCTGCCTTTCCAGGATGATGCGCTCGTCGTTGTCCGGACGGCCCTCCTGACCGGAGACGGGTTGGTTGTCTTGATGCTCGGCGTAGCCGTGCTCGGACAGCGGCTCCACACTTTGTTCGTCATCCGCTGGCTTACCCTGCTCTATCGCTGGGTCAATTTGGCTTCTTGTTGCGCTGTTGTCGCTGTTTTTGCCAAGGTGGGATTTAGAGCGGCGCCTACGGCGCCGTTTTGATTGCTTGTCGTGGGAGCTATCCTTCACTGCATCCTCGTTATTATTTTATTTGGGTGTATCCACCATATATACGTCATATGATGGGGTGGCGGTCCAGTGCCCTGTGGGCAGTGGTTCCTGTTCGTCTCCGGCATCGGTGTCCATACCATCGATGTCTTCGGAGTCGAAGTCGAGATGTCGGTTAAATCGTCGACAGTGGCTACTAAGTAGGTGGTGGGTAGGGATTGAATTTCTTCGTCGTCCGCGTCCCACTCTAGCCGGACATAGTTCGGCCGAGGTTCCCCAGACAGGGAGAGAGATTTTAATGAGTTCAGTATGTCACCGAAGGGCGAGTGCTGAAAGATATCTACGGAGGTGAACTCCATGATCAGCGCCCAATCGGATTCGATAGGTATGGGGGCGGGTGGTACGGAGTCCATGGCCGAGGACGAGTCCAGCAGTTCGGCGACACGGCTCTCATGAAGGGTAAGGTCAGTATTCGGCTCTATCGCCACTGAGGGCACGACCCCCGTGGCGGAGTCTATCTCCCGTCCTCGGATGGCGCGATCTGCTCCGGACTTGAGGCCGGAGTAGTTGATGGCGTGATCTCCCGAACACTGTCCGACGGGAGAGCTATATCATGCTCGTCGTGATTGTGCGTGATAGAGGCAAAGGTGTCCCGATGTTTCGATGAGATGGTGGCTATCGTTTCTGTGGGAGTCGACCTTGACGATCCGACTACGAACGTGCGAGACGTCGCGCCTTAGCAATCGCTAAACCAACTTCGAGGGTTATTGACCACGCCGAACACGATCAACGACCACGAGGGCCTGTTTCCTGCGAGCAAGCGAAGAACAAGCAAGAAACTGAGATTGCAATCTGAATATTGCGAATATAAGATGAAAGCTTTATTGATCAAGGTGGGGTTACGTGGCGCCTTTATGCAGTCGTTGAACACAAGCGAAATGCACGCGAAGTTGCAGCTATGGCGAACTTTTAATCTAAACAAAACCCAAGGTCTAAACGGTGCCCTAAGGGCTGTATATATGGAGGAAGAGGGGAATTTCGTGGCCCTTGGTGGAGGGGTCGAAATCAACCCTAACTCTTGTTTCCCCACACATACGGACTCTAAAAACAGCCTATACTTAAGTATTTCGAAATTACATGGGCCTGGCCCAATAATAAGGTGACGCAGCACCTAGAATAGCCTATGGACGCATATTATGAAGTGGCATCTTGTATATTTCGTCCAAGGCCTCATGCACTCATTAGGGTGGCTTCAAAGTCCTGGAATCATCACTTGTAACTCCGTTCTTGTTCTCCTTGCGCATGCCAACATCTCCATGCTTGAACTTGCTCCAAGGTTCATCTTTCTTGTCCATGGTAGGCCCTTCATTTGTAAGCAAAACAAATGTATCCAATTTAGGCAGCATCATATTCTCATGAACATTGGAATCGTTACCAAGAAACCGAAAGTACCTGATAATTCAATTGGCGTCTTGTGAGCTCTAGTAATTGGTCCGGTATGTATAGCCTTGAGGGGCTGTGGGTGTAACAATGGTATTGATGTCCTCATCATCCTCCCCTTCTTGAAATGAAGTCGTCCTCGACGGAAGCTCATCTTCCTCACCCAAATAAGGCTTCAAATCTGCAATGTTAAAAGTGGGACTAACCCCAAAATCTGCAGGCAGCTCAAGTTTATATGCATTATCATTTATTTTCTCTAACACCTTAAATGGACCATCGGCACGTGCCATTAGCTTTGATTTGCGCAAATCAGGAAATCTATCCTTACATAAATGTAACCAAACAAGATCTCCAGTGCAAAGACAACATGTTTTCTACCCTTATCTCCGACAAGTTTATATTTAGCATTCATACGCTCAATGTTTTCCTTAGTTAACTCATGCATTTTTAAAATCAATTCAGCACGTTCTTTAGCATCAAAATTAACCTTCTCCGAAGATGGAAGAGGCAACAAATCAATAGGTGCACGAGGTAGGAAGCCATACACAATTTCAAAAGGGCACATCTTAGTAGTAGAATGCAATGAACGATTATAAGCAAATTCAATATGAGGCAAGCATTCTTCCCACATTTTCTTATTATTCTTCAAAACAGCCCTAAGCATAGTAGACAATGTTCTATGGCAGGTGATGGTAGGTGGCAGGGGCGATGATGATGGTGCGGTGGCGGCGTGACAACTTATGACCAGAACTCGAAACTCTAAAAGACTAGACGCTAAGACCAGCAACTAGACACGACGATGCAACATAAATTCAACAAAGCAAAACCCTAAAAAGATTATGCAAAGGCTCAGATTGGTTCGGATATGATGAACTAACCCTAATTTTTTTGTGGCTTTTTCGTGGACTATAGGTATGAAGAACAGACTCGATCTAAACTACGGAAAACTGTAAAATCTCACCGAGCAACCTGAAAATCTGATACCACTTGATAGAGGCAAAGGTGTCCCGATGTTTCGATGAGATGGTGGCTTTCGTTTCTGTGGGAGTCGACCTTCACGATCCGACTACGAGCGTCGAGACGTCGGCGCCTTAGCAATCGCTAAACCAACTTCCGAGGGTTATTGACCACGCCGAGCACGATCAACTCCGACCACGAGGGTCTGCTTTCCTGCGAGCAAACGAAGAACAAGCAAGAAACTGAGATTGCAATCTGAATATTGCGAATATAAGATGAAAGCTTTATTGATCAAGGTGGGGTTACGTGGCGCCTTTGTGCAGTCGTTGAACACAAGCGAAATGCGAAGTTGCAGCTATGGCGAACTTTTAATCTAAACAAAACCCAAGGTCTAAGCGGTGCCCTAAGGGCTGTATATATGGAGGAAGAGGGGAATTTCGTGGCCCTTGGTGGAGGGGTCGAAATCAACCCTAACTCTTGTTTCCCCACATACGGACTCTAAAAACAGCCTATACTTAAGTATTTCGAAATTACATGGGCCTGGCCCAATAATAAGGTGACGCAGCACCTAGAATAGCCTATGGACGCATATTATGAAGTGGCATCTTGTATATTTCGTCCAAGGCCTCATGCACTCATTAGGGTGGCTTCAAAGTCCTGGAATCATCACTTGTAACTCCGTTCTTGTTCTCCTTGCGCATGCCAACATCTCCATGCTTGAACTTGCTCCAAGGTTCATCTTTCTTGTCCATGGTAGGCCCTTCATTTGTAAGCAAAACAAATGTATCCAATTTAGGCAGCATCATATTCTCATGAACATTGGAATCGTTACCAAGAAACGAAAGTACCTGATAATTCAATTGGCGTGCGCGAGCTCTAGTAATTGGTCCAGTATGTATAGCCGCAGGGGCTGTGGGTGTAACAATGGTATTGATGTCCTCATCAGTGCGACACACCTGGCATGGGCCCGAATCCATCGAAGATCAAGTCTCCGTAGATATCGGCAGTGTAATTCAAGTTTGCAAACCTGACCTGATGGCCGGGGGCGTAGCTCTCGATCTGCTCCAGATGGCCAAACGAGTTGGCCCGCAGTGCGAAGCCACCGAACACGAAGATCTGTTCGGGGAGGAAAACCTCACCCTGGACCGCATCGTTGTCGATGATCGAAGGGGCCATCGAACCTTGCAGCGATGACACAGCGGAACTCTTAATGAAAGCACAAATGTCGGTGTCAAAACCGGCGGATCTCGGGTAGGGGGTCCCGAACTGTGCGTCTAAGGCGGATGGTAACAGGAGGCAAGGGACACGATGTTTCCCAGGTTTCGGGCCCTCTCTATGGAGGTAATACCCTACTTCCTGCTTGATTGATCTTGATAAATATGAGTATTACAAGAGTTGATCTACCACGAGATCATAGAGGCTAAACCACGGAAGCTAGCCTATGGTATGATTGTTGTTTTCCTACTGACTATAAACTTCGGTTTATATAGAAACAGGAGGGGTCTAGGGTTACACAGAGTCGGTTACAACAGAAGGAGATCTATCCGTATCGCCAAGCTTGCCTTCCACGCCAAGAGAGTCCCATCTGGACACGAGACGAAGTCTTCAATCTTGTATCTTCATAGTCCAACAGTCCGGCCAAAGGATATAGTCCGGTTGTCCGGATACTCCCTAATCCAGGACTCCCTCAGTGCCTGTGCACACAACTCAGCTTTTGGTACTTCTCGGTGACGCAAAACTAGGAGTCAAACTCATGTTGCGGGAGTTTGGAGTCATGCTCCGTATCCGGCGGCAGATCGCTTTCCTAGGGGGGAGGGGTCATTCAGGACGGATTCAATAGGCAGCTACTTCGTACATGCTAAAAAAGATCGGGATAAATTAGAACCTGACAGGACGATTCGGATCCGTAGTACACTTGCCTTCTGATGACCTTAGGCAAGTGCTAGGCAGTGACCGCTGCCGTGGCGGCGCTGATGAGAGCGGTGATATGAGCAGGAGGAGCTGCACCGAAACCATCTGAATGGATGAAGAATCGAGGAAGCACAGATTTTATGAGTGGCGTGGCAGAGTTCATGAATTTGGTTGAAAGTACAAAGAAGAGATTTGGTGATGAGTACTACATCCTGTGTCCGTGTAGTCATTGTGCTAATACAGAGTCACATGAAGTTGCAGATGTCGAGTCACACTTACTCTCTCGGGGACTCATGGATGGATATACACGTTGGACCAGACATGGCGAAGAGCAGGTCATGGATGAATATACCCAGGGCTGCAAGATGCCAAACCCCGGTTAGTGTCACATGGATGTTGAGTCTAACATCGTGGCAGAGGCGTCAAGCTACCAATGGAACACCAGAAATCCTAAACGCCCACTGGAAAACCACGATGGCGATGCAGAAGACGACGATCTTGATATGCCAGATTTTGCTGCTATGGTTGCAGGTTTCAAGGTCCCAAAAAAGGATATGATTGGGCACAAGGATCTGCTAACCATTGTTACAGACTCCAAGAAAGGATTGTATCCAGGTTACAAAAAGAAATATTCCAAGTTGAGTGGCACCCCGGCGCTTCTCAGATCTAAAGCAGCAAACGGTCTATCAAACAAGGGCTTCACAAAGTTGTTAGGTCTTTTGAAACAATTTCTTCTGAAAGATAATGTGCTCCCCAGAAGCACGAACGAATCAAATAAAATTGTTTTCCCATTGGAACTTGAAGTATAGAAGATACACTCTTGTCTAAATGATTGTATATTGTACCGTGGTGAGTATAAAGATTTGCGTGCATGTCCCATATGCAAGCATGCACGATACAAGCACAAGAGAGCAATGGACAAGTACAAATTGGACGATGATATCAAGACAGGAATCCCGTTCAAGGTTGTTTGGTACTTGCCTTTAATTCCAAGGTTGAGGCGTTTGTTTGCAAACCCTATAGAGGCAAAGAGGTTGTGGTGGCATCATGATGAGCAAAGTGCGGATAAATATCTGAGGCACCCGAAAGATGCGGCTCAGTGGGAATTAATCGACAACAACTTTGAAGACTTTTCCATGGATCCTAGAAGTATAAGGCTCAGGGAGTGTACCGAATGGATGGATCCTTTTGGCGATATGAGCACCAAACACAACACATGGCCGGTGCTTTTGTGCATATATAACCTAGCTCCTTGGTTGTGTATGAAGAAAAAAATACATTATGATGTCAATGATTATCCAAGGCCCGAAGCAATCTGGAAATGACATCGACATTTACTTTCAGCTACTAGTAGGGGTAGAAGGGCCCGCTGTAAAACGTTATGATGCTTACAAAAAGGAGATTTTCGATCTACATGCGATGCTGCTGCACACCATTCAAGATATGCTGGCATTAGGCAACACATCAGGGCAGAAAACAAAGGGAGATGTAGGGTGTGTCACATGCATGGATAGGACAGCTAGAAGAATTCTTCCCAACTCGTGCAAAACCATGTATTTGCATCATCGTAGGTTCTTACGAAGAATTCACCCATACCAAAAGATGAAAGCGGAATTTGATGGTATGGCAGAGCTAGGTTTGGGCCCAAGACCTTATGATGGGGATGTGGTCCACAACATGGCTAAACAAATTAATGAAGTGCTTGGCAAGAAGCACGCTTTGACGGTGAAACAAACACCTAGGAATCAAGTGTTCAAGAAGAAATCGGTATTCCAGAAATTACCTTATTGGGAGATTCTACGTGTATGTCACTGCATCGAGGTCATGCACGTAGAGAAGAATGTATGCGAAAGCATCCTTGGTACTTTGCTCAAGATTAAAGGTAAAACAAAGGATGGTGACGGTGCATGACTCGATATGCTTGGTGATCAATCAAAATGCAAGAGTGAAGCAGAAGATGATAACAAATTCCTCGACGCTCACCAGAGTTACAATTTCAGTACAAAAGAAGCAACAGAGTTCTTAACCTATTTGTTGTGAGTTAAGACACCCTCTTCCTACTCCACAAACATCAGATATCTCGTGGATGTGAGCTCAGCGAAAATGAAGTCGGGACACATGAAGTCACATGATTGCCACGTAATGTTGACACATCCTCCCAGTGGCCATTAGGAATCTGATGGACAAAGATATAAGAAACACACTCATTGAGCTCTGTGATTTCTTCAACAAACTATGGCAGAAAGTTGTAGATCCCGAAGAGTTCGATCATATGCAAGAGGATATTGCAAGAATATTGTCCACCCTAGAGATGTTTTTCCCATTGTCATTCTTTTCTGTCATTGTCCATCTCACTGTGCACCTTGTCGACGAGGTAAAGTATTGTGGTCCTGTATTTCTTCGCAACATGTATCCCTTCGAGCGGTTCATGGAGATACAGAAGCACTATTGCCAGAACCGAAACCACCTAGAGGCAAGCATCCTATAAGGTTATGCCGCGGAGGAGGTGGTTGAGTTTTGCACCGAATACATGAAACAAAGACCTATAAGTTTGCCCCTCTCTTGCCACAAGGGAAGGCTGAAAGGTAAGCTGGTCCTTGCTAGCACGCAAAAGGTTGCACCCGAGAATTGGCAGAGAATGCTCATTTGACGGTACTGCTTAACAGCCCAATTCTCAGTTCTTATGCCGACGAACACTTGGCGGAGATATGCCAAAGCTTCTTACCAATACTGCATCCATTAGATGTGGAGATGAAGGAGCACACTAAGAACTACGCTTAATGCCTGAAGAATCGTTTGGCACAAGGATCCATTGATGACATTGCTATGTGGTTGGCACAAAAGCCATCACCAACAGTGTTGACGTACCAAGCATATGACATAAATGGCTACACATTCTACACTTAGGAATGTGATGAGAAGACCTCATATCAGAACAACTCTGTTCGAATAGAATGCATGACTATAGATGAAGCTGATAAAAGGGTATACTATGGAACCATCAAAGAGATTTGGGAGCTTAACTATGTGAAAGTTAAGGTGGCATTATTCATGTGCACATGGATCCCTCTTAGTCTGGTAAAGGTTGATGATTACAGGAAGACCTGTGATAACCGGACAACAATGGCATATCACATGGACCCGTTCATTCATGCCAGCGATGCTACCCAGATTTTCTATGCAGAAGACCCCTTGCAAAAGAACTGCCATGTAGTGATGCATGGGAAGAGGTGGGTACTGGGTGTCGAGGTTGTTGTCGATGAGGATGAGTACGATGAATTTGCTGAGTTGCTAGGTAAGGGATCACGCACCCCTAAAACAGAGAAGCATAAAATCATCCGAAAACCCAGGTTCATTCGGGTTCAACGAATGATCCCAGTTCCCCCACGTACAAAGGAATTAAGCCGCAAGACTAGTTTTTATGTCTACCATGCAACTTAATTCGTTTAATTTAGAACTACCGTGTGTACTGAATTTGTGAGATATGCCCCGTTTTTTGTTGATGTAAGAACCGTTAATAAGTTGACATTGATATGTTGTCAACTCTGGCAATGAATTTGAACTATTTATTATTATTATTATTATTATTATTATTATTATTATTATTATTATTATTATTATTATTATTATTATTATTATTATTATTATTATTATTATTATTATTATTATTATTATTATTATTATTATTATTATTATTATTTTAGAAGTAGCACACGCAATTGATCTCACTCCAGTATGTATGAACAGAAGATATGCAACCTGTTTTGCAAATAGCATATGGTTCGTTCATGAAAGCCATGTGCCGACCAAACCGCGCACGCGATCTGAGTCGTGCGTTCTGATTGGCCAGGACACAAACCCCATGGCTCGTATGTCTACACCATTGGATGCTCCCTGATCAAACGACAATCCTCATCCCTTTCGACAACACATGCAGTTCCGGTTTTGAAATTATTTATTATATGCACAAAATGCACGTTAAATTCAAAAAATGTATTAAATATACCAAACAATACCTGAAATGCGCCAGAAAATCAAACCCGTGGTATAATGTTGATTGCGTACCGTGAAATTTTTTATGAGGCCAGACGATGAAGTCACCGGCCACTGGAGTTAGAATGGACACTTCTCCTTTTGGAAACCATGATCCTTCTTGTGAGATGCTCCTGTTTCCATGGAGCGATCATCAAAACTTGTGACAAACTTCACCAAAAAATTTCCACGGGGTCGTGAGAGAACGCCACGGGCACAAGCTGATTTTGATGATGTAGGGACTCCATCTGAATTTCCTGTAATTAACATACCAACTAAGCCTACGCCGGTGGCCACATCGCACGGCCGAAAGGTTTGAAACTTCTCCACGCTTCTCATGCATGAAGACTCACAAAGCGACACACAAATGATTTGTACACCTTCTTTCCTAACTAACACCCACATGTAGTTGTAGTAGAGTTTTGATTTTATATGCACTAAATGGAAGGTAAATGCAAAAAATGACTTAAATATAAGAGACAAGACAAGAAAAATGGGCCAGAATATCAAACCTAGGGTATATCCGTGATTGTTTACCGTGAAAAAATCCGAGGCGGATGGATGTAGTCATTGACGATTGGAGTCTGAAGTGCCATATCTCCTTTTGAAAACTATGATCCTTCTTGTGAGATGCTCTGCTTTAGAAGGTGTTAGCATCAAAAATTGTGCCAAACTTTACCAAATTTTTTCCATGGGATACTGAGAGCACGCCACGGTGACACACTGATTTTCATTATTTCCGGACTCTATATGCATTTCTTGTAATTAAAATATGAAAGGATCGAGAAGAGGTGTCTAGAGGGGGGTGATTAGACCCTCAACAAATAAAAGTAGTAGTTTTTAAGTTCGTCAAGTTTAGGTGGAGTTTTAGCACAAGTTTAAACATTCACTATACATTCCAAGCAAGCATGGCAAGAGTATATGAGCAGCGGAAAGTAAAGCATGCAATTTGCAAGAAAGTAAAGGGATGGGATTGGAGTGTGCAAACGCAATTGGAGACACGAAGATTTTTTCCGTCGTTCCGATAGGTGGTGCTATCGTACATCCACGTTGATGGAGATTTCAACCCACAAAGGGTAATGGTTGCGCGAGTCCATGGAGGGCTCTACCTAGGAAGGGTCGACGAAGAAGCAACCTTGTCTATCCCACCATGGCCATCGCCCACGAAGGACTTGCCTCACTAGGGTAGATCTTCACGAAGTAGGCAATCTACTTGCCCGTATAAACTCCTTGGTTCAACTCCACAATCTTGACGGAGGCTCCCAAGTGACACCTAACCAATCTAGGAGACACCACTCTCCAAAAGGAAATAGATGGTGTGTTGATGATGAACTCCTTGCTCATGTGCTTCAAATGATAGTCTCCCCAACACTCAACTCTCTCTCACAGATTTGGATTTGGTGGAAAGATGATTTGAGTGGAAAGCAACTTGGGGAAGGCTAGAGATCAAGATTCTTGTGGTTGGATTGGAATATCTTGGTCTCAACACATGAGTAGGTGGTTCTCTCTCAGAAAATGAATGCTGGAAGTGTAGGCACGTTCTGATGGCTCTCCCCACGAATGAAGGAAGGGTGGAGGGGTATATATAGCCTCCACACAAAATCTAGCCGTTACACACAATTCACCAAACTCAGTGGGACCGAATCGAGAAACTCGGTCAGAGCGATTTAGTTGAAAATGTGAACGTTAGGATTTTAGGTGGGACCGATGTGCTAGGGTTAGGTTAAAAGCTCAACTCAGTTTGACCGATTACACAAACTCGGTGAGACCTATTTTGGTAATAAGCAAAACAGAGAGTTGGTCAAGAAAACTTGGTGGGACTGATTGCATATCTAGGTGAGACCGAAATAATTGCACCAGGCAACAGAGAGTTTGCAAGCCCGTCTCAGTGAGACCAAGATCCCATCGGTGAGATCAAACTGATTAGGGTTTCTAGCAGTGGCTATGTTAAGTGAACTCGGTGGCGCTGGATAGATCAAATCAGTGGGGCCGAGTTTGACTTTAGGTTTAGGACATATGTGGATATGATAAAGTGGCCGAGGGCTTTGGAGCATATCACTAAGCACTTTGAGCAAGCAAGCCATTAAGCAACACCTCATCCCCTTTTAATAGTATTGGCTTTCCCATGGACTCAATGTGATCTTGGATCACTAAAATGAAAATGTAGAGTCTTGAGCTTTTGAGATTTTGCCAATCTTCTGTCCTTAGCATCTTGAAGGGGTTCCACATCCTCTTGTCCATGCCACGCCTTTTTTGAACTCTCTGAGATATACTTGATAAAAGTATTAGTCCAATAAGAGATATGTTGACATTAATTACCAAAATCACCCAGGGAGCACTTGTGCTTTCAACCTCACCCTTTTTGGTAATTGATGACAACATACATCAAAGCTTGAGATAAGGACTTAGAGAATAGCAAGTAAAGCTTTGGAAGGACATGTAACATGCATATGCTCCACCTACATGTATCCAATCATGTAAATATGTAATGAAAGAACATGTGAATGCATAAGCATGATAGAGCAAGCAATGAGTTACAGGTATCTTGGCTAGATGCATCAGAGCAAATGGTGTGACTATAGGAAATGTACCTTCATGTTCATGAGTCCTTCTTACAAACAATACGTACAGTAGCAAGAGATCATCATGCACATGAGTGTGATGCATATACTTACCTTGTGGTCTTGAGTTGGTTTTGGAGGAGATGAACCTAAGTAACAAGGTTATATAACACAGAAACATCTACTAAACAGAGCAAGAACAACAAACCAGAAGAATACTAAGATTGGTATGACATGTAGAGAGTGAGCACTAGGTACTCTATTGGATATAGACATGTCCCCAAAGAGTAAAGATATGCAATCAATTTGAAGATTTCCTTCCCTTAGATGTCTTTCTCCCCCTGAATCTTATATGGGATACTGGGAGAAGGTAGGGAAATGAAAATCAGAACAAAACAATCATAACATATACTAACATGTCTTTTCCCCTCTTAAAGACATGTGACTTCTCTCCTTTATGAATACCAAGCATATGGGAAGGCTAAGAAATCTTTTCTTCCCATAGGGTCTTTCTCTCCCTTTGATGTGATTAAGCTTTGATGTGATCTCTCTCTCCCCCTTTGACATCAATTTCCAAGAAGGGTTCTTCTGGAATGTGAGTCGAATAGGTTTGGTCCTTGAATCACATAACAAAGGAGCATATAGAATGTGATGCAGGTAGAGGACAAGAATAATTGAGTGGAGCTGGAACAAATATGCAGGATGCAAATGGCAAAGTCTCTTCTCAGCATTGACATCAATAACACCGAGTTGTTTTCTTCGATGCCAACGAGGTGGTTCGGTTTGACCGAAAGAGACAAACCGGTGAGTCCGAGTTCAACACAGAGACAGAACAATTGTCATGTCAGCTCACTAGGAAAATAAGATCTCACAAAGATTTGCAAGGAATTAACTGAAAGATTTGCAATGAATTGGATGCAGGGAATGCAGAAACGAATAGAGAAAATAAAGAGATCTAGATGAAGATTTTTTTTCTTTTGATTAAAGAAGGGGAACAAACAAGCCAGAGACAAATGCAAGAACTCAGAAAAAACACTAGAGAACTTCATCTAGAATTGGTCGGCGACAAAGTCACCTATGTTAGAGTATATTGACTAAGGGGTCAAGTGAGAACACTTGATCGTAGGTCATACTCATCGTTTAAGCTCAAAATGGGGTTACCATTCTTCGTTTAAGCATTTTGATGTATTCATATCTTGTTGAGCTGCTTTGTCCCATGATGATGTAGGGCGGAACCCTACGTGGGCGATCTTTCACGTTGGAGCGGATCCTACGGGGAATCACGAAGAACACGCGGAAGAACAAGAGGGAAACACGGAGGAAACGAGAGAGAAATCACTAAACCGACAAGGGATCAATCACACAAATGCTAGATCACCGATCACATAGAGTGGCACAAGATTCAAGATCAACAAAGGTAAGATACAAGCGGTAACCGTTCTTCTCCGTGAGGAGGCCTTGAGGGGGGTCCACCCTAAAGGGGGTCTTGAATCCGCTTGGGGGATCTTCTCGGAGAGGTCCCGATCTCGGTGGAGAAGTAGCCAAGTGGATGAGCAAAGGCTCTCACACAAGAATATGAGCTAATCCAATGCTAACCCCAGAAAGTTGGGGAAGAAGGAATATATATAGTCTAGGGGGCGAAGGGGTACAAGGGCTGCGGCCCAAACGAGGTCAACACACAGGCGTCGGACGTCCGGAGGCTCGGGACGGTCCGGACGTCCGGACGGGCTCGGGCGTCCGTAGAATCAGCTCTGTCATGGGCGCGCCGGACGTCCGGAGACGGACGGTCGTCCGGAGCTTCGTGACGGTCCGGATGTCCGGAAGTTGTCGGTCGTCCGTAGATTCGATTCGGGCGTGCGTCGGTCGGACATCCGGAGGCTTCGGTCGTCCGTAGTTCTGGTTCGGGTGGCAAAGTGCGGACGTCCGGAGTCCGATCGTCAAGGTCTGGGACTTCGTCGGACGTCCGGAAGGCGTCGGTCGTCCGGTGCCTTCAGCAGCATCTCTTCTTCTTCTTCAATATGCTTGGAGTCCTCGCCGTCTTGGCTCTCGCAAGTAGTTGATCCTTGGCTCACCTCCATGTACCTGATTACACATAGAGTCTCCGAATGAGGTAGTAGCCATGTCTCATGAGTAGGAAGAGGGAGTTCGGAGAGGAGCGAATTCACCTTATCTTCGATAGCCTTAGCTCGGGCTCTTGTCATGGGTCCTAGTGGCGTTGAGGGAAATGTAGGCACGTCCATGGGGATGAGCGACGGATGCTCCGCATCATCTCCCCCCCCCCTTGGGAGAGATCCGACCTCGGATCAAAAGCTTCATGTCCATGGTAAGGTGCGAGGTCCTTGACGTTGAAGATGTCGCTCACATTGTACTTGTCTCGAGGTAGGTCAATCTTGTAGGCGTTGTCGTTGTAGCGTGCTAGCACCTTGAAAGGTCCATCGGCTCTAGGAAGAAGCTTGGACTTGCGTTCTTTGGGGAAGCGTTCCTTGCGAAGGTGTAGCCACACTAGATCACCAATGTTGAAGACCATGGGTTGCTTGTTGACGTTGAGCTTGGACGCTAGTCGTTGTACTTGGCGCTTGATGGTTTGTCTTGTATCATCATGCATCTTCTTGATGTAGCTTGCCCGTGCACTCGCATCCATGTTGGTGCGCTCTTGTAGAGGAAGAGGTAGAATGTCCAATGGGGACAAGGGGTTGAACCCGTGAAGCGACCTCGAAGGGGGACTTGCTTAGGTAGTTGAATGTCTTGCACGATTGTAGGCGTACTCGGCGATGGGTAGACATGCTTCCCATTCCTTGATGTTCTTCTTTATCAAGACACGAAGTAGAGTGGATAGTGTGCGATTCGTCACCTCCGTTTGGCCATCGGGTTTGAGGATGGAATGCCGAGGAGAACAAGAGCTTGATTCCGAGTTTGGCGCATAGGGTCTTCCAAAAGTAACTCAAGAACTTGGCGTCTCGATCGGAGTCGATTGTCTTTGGTACGCCATGGAGTCGCAAGATTTCCCTACAAAAGAGATTGGCAACATGTGAAGCATCGTCTATCTTGTTGCAAGGTATGAAATGTGCCATCTTAGAAAATCTATCCACAACAACAAAGACGGAATCCTTGCCATTTTGAGTCCTAGGCAAACCGAGTACAAAATCCATACTAATGTCTTCCCATGGTTGATATGGAATTGGAAGGGGCATGTAAAGACCATGAGATTGAGCTTTAGACTTAGCTTTGCGACATGTATAGCATCGGTTGGTGAAGCGTGAGGCGTCGTGGAACATCTTGGGCCAAAAGTAGTTGTTGGAGGCGTGGCGAATGTCTTGTCGCGTCCAAAGTGTCCCATGAGTCCGCCTCCATGAGCCTCTTGCAAAAGGAGCAAGCGAAGAGAAGACTCAGAATGCAAAGTTTGTTAGCTCTCATAAGATAACCATCCTTGATGTAATATTGTTCCCAAGGCGTGTCGTCAAACACTTAGCATAAGGAGAAGCAAAAGATGGATCATGCTCATACAAGTCTTTTATATGCTCAAAACCAATAACATTCAATAAAATTTGAGTGACAAGCATGCATATGCGTGAAAGCGCGTCGGCAACTACATTTTCTTTACCCTTAATGTACTTGATCACATAAGGAAAAGATTCAATGAATTCACTCCATTTGGCATGACGCTTGTTCAATTTAGTTTGACCTTTGAGGTACTTAAGCGTTTCATGATCGGTATGGATGACAAACTCATGAGGTCTAAGGTAATGTTCCCAAACATGTAGCACACGCACTAAAGCATACAATTCTTTGTCATAGATGGGATAATTAAGTTGAGCACCGGAGAGTTTTTTACTAAAATAAGCAATGGCTCGTTTTTCTTGCATCAAAACTCCGCCAATTCCGGTACCACTTGCATCACAATGAACCTCAAAAGTTTTGTCAAAGTTGCGCAAAGCAAGAACCGGAGCATGAGTAAGTAAAGACTTGAGCTCATCAAAAGCGGTTGATTGTAAAGTTCCCCAAACAAAGGGGGTATTCTTCTTGCTCAAAGCATGCAAAGGAGCGGCAATTGTGCTAAAATCTTTCACAAAGCGACGATAGAAACCCGCAAGACCAAGAAAACTTCGCACTTGTTGCAAATTTGTGGGTTGGGGCCAAGTTTTAATTGCTTCAATTTTAGATTCATCAACATGGACACCCTTTGAGGAAACTACAAAACCTAAGAAAACCATTTTGTCAACTCCAAAAGTGCATTTTTTCAAGTTTGCATAAAGGCTTTCCTTGCGAAGAGTTTGCAACACAGATTTTACATGATTGATGTGCTCTTTCATGGTTTTGCTAAACACAAGAATATCATCAAAGTAAACCACAACAAAGACTCCAATATAAGGACGAAGCACATGATGCATAAGGCGCACAAAAGTATCGGAGCTTCGAAAGACCCATAGGCATCACTAACCATTATATAATCCAAATTTGGTTTTGAAAGCAGTTTTCCATTCATCACCCTCTTGTATGCGTATTTGATAATAGCCACTTTTAAGATCAATTTTTGAGAAAAAGTTGGCTCCACTAAGTTCATCAAGCATATCATCTAAGCGAGGAATGGGATGCCTATATCGAACGGTGATAGCATTGATAGGTCTACAATCGGAACACAAGCGGAAACTTCCATCGGGCTTAGGCACAAGAATAACGGGAACGGCACAAGGGCTTAAGCTTTCACGTACATGACCGTTGTCGATGAGTTGTTGTACTTGCCGTTGAATTTCCTTGGTTTCTTCCGGATTGACTCGGTATGGAGCTTTGTTTGGAAGAGGCGCTCCGGGGATGAGGTCAATTCGATGCTCTATCCCTCGAAGAGGAGGTAGATCCGGAGGTAGCTCATCGGGGAAAACATCTTGAAATTCCTGCAAAAGAGATTGAAACACCAAAGGTAGTTCGTGAATGGTGTTAGTTTTTGGTTCTCCATCCTTGCACACAAGGACAAAGTGCATCACACTCGATGGGTTCTCACACACTTCTCTCATCTCACTTTTGGTGGCAAATAGAATGAGCTTTTTCTCTCTAGGCGAAGAGTCGCTCAAATTTGGCTTGTGGATGTCACTCACTTTTGGGTGGATCACTTTCTCACTCTTGTCTCTATGAGGAGTGGCTTGTTTGTCGGCTATCACTTGACTAGGAGACATAGGTCGTAGCACATATACTTTTCCTTTCATCTTGAAGCTATAGTGATTGGTACGCCCATTGTGTATGACACCACGGTCGAATTGCCATGGTCGACCAAGAAGTAGGTGACAAACGGTCATTGGGACCACATCACACTCCAAAGTGTCTTCGTATGCACCAATTTTGAAAGAGACTAGGACCGTATGCTCAACTCGTATAGTGCCGGAATCACTTAGCCATTGCACCTTGTAAGGATGCGGGTGCTTCCTTTTGCCAATTGGAGCTTGGAGCATAGTTCTTCACTTGCCAAGTTGTGGCAACTACCTCCATCGATGATGACCTTGATGGACTGTCCATTGATGCGGCTTTTGTGTGGAAGATGTGGCATCGTTTGTCTTCTTCTTGTTGATGTTGAAGAGTCAAGACCTTGGAGACAACGAGGGCGGGGCTCGAATCCTCATCACAAAAGACTTGATCATCTTCTTCTTAGTTCACTTGCGGTGCATGGCCACTTGCTCAAGAGCTTCCATCTCCTCTTCACTCATGGAGTCATATGTGCCATCGTCGTTGAGGATCATGGTGCGCTTGTTGGTGCATTCGTATGACTTGTGGCCTCGGCGCCATAAGTGAAACACTTGAAGGAGCTTGTCTTCATGGTCTCATCGGTCGGAGTAGAGGATGAAGCACGCGGCTTGATGTTGCTTGTAGTAGGAGGAGGACGACTTGAGCTTGTCGAAGTCTTCTTGTAACTTGACTTGTCGTCGTTTCTTGAAGAAAGTTTGGTTGATGTAGATGATGGAGGAGTCGTTGCAGCTTGGTTGTTGGAGGAGCCGTAGGTCTTGGATGAGTACTTGGCGTACTTGAAGTCATCTTGCACTTGGCGTTCCGCCTTTGTAGCTTGATGCACGAGCTCAATGAGGGATGAGTATGGTTGGAAGTCGGCGATCTTCTTGATGGGATGATTGAGTCCATTCAAGAAGCGTGCCATAGTTTGCTCATCATCTTCCTTGACATTGGCTCGAATCATGGCTATCTCCATTTCCTTGTAATATTCTTCAACGCTCTTTGTTCCTTGCTAGAGTAGTTGGAGTTTCTTGAAGAGGTCGCGGTTGTAGTAGGTTGGCACAAAAGCGTGCTCGCATGACACCCTTCATTTGAGCCCAAGTGGTGATTGGAGGTTCACCTCTTGCTTGTCGTCAGCTCAATGATTTGTTCCCACCATATGAGCACATAGTCTTGGAACTCAAGTGATGCCATAGCGATTTTCTTCGCTTCATCGTAGTTGTGCAAGCGGAAGATTTTGTCAACCTTCAATGCCCATGAGAGGTAGTCTTGGTCATTGCTTCTGTTGAACTTGGGCATGGTGAATTTTAGCTTGCCGTAGCGTTGCTCTTCATTGTGTTGTTGACGGTGTTGATGATGACGTCCTTGGCGTGGATTGTATTCGTCTTCATGTTGCTCTTGGCGTGGAGGAAGATCATGATCAACTTGCCCTTGTTGAACTTGAGGTTGAGGTGGAGCTTGACGAGCTTGTGGAGGAGCTTGAGGAACTTGTCGTTGTGCATGAGGTTGGTAGTTCCTCTCTTGGATTTCTTCTCGAAGGGCTTCCTCTTGATCGCGCCGTTCGCGATTGCGGTTGGCGAAGGCTCTACTTGATTCTTGAAGGGCACGTTGCGCCTCAAGAGCTTGCGCCTCACGTTGTCGTTGTTGAAGACGTTGAGCCTTGGCGTCTTGTTCGTCTTGGTGAAGACGTGCTCGTTCTTCCTCTTGTTGGCGACGAAGACGTTGTCATTCTTGAGCTTGAGCAAAAGCTTCTTGATTAGATTGAGGACGAGGAACTTGATCATCAACTTGCTCTTGTGAATGCTTGACATGTAGCGGGTTGCGAGATGCATGAAGGTCTTGGCCTTGGCTCGTCGACGAGTGTTCGATGACGGTGTACTTGAGTCGTAGAAGGTGTCATCGGAATGTCGACTCGAGCGGCTCCGTCTTGATGATGAAGAAGTTGAATGATGCTGGTTTCTCATCAACGCGTGGATCTCGTTCATTCGTGCATCATTCTCTTGCTTGTGAGCCTCGAACTTGTTGTCGAAGTAGTCTCTTGTACGTTGCTCGGAGAGTCGCAAGTCGGTGGCGAGGTTGTCGATCTGGTCGCTCATTGCTTGTTGTTCTTGGTGCAACGCTCGTTGTGCACCAAATAGGTGGTTCTTGGTAACATATGAAGACATGTAAATCGTCTTGCTCGTTGAAGAGTGGGTTGGTAGAAGAACTTGGCCTATCCATCATTCCAAGCAAAATGTGAGTGGTAGAGCGGAAAAGAACTTATACCAATGTACCTTTGACCGATGTTGAAGATGAATCAAGTTCACTCAAATGCGGACAATGAAATAGCACTCTTGGTACCGATTCTTGTCGGTTCTCACACCTACACAAGTAAAAGCTTTATGGTGGAGCTCGGTTAGGATGGTGGCACAAAATTTGATGTAATTGTAAGTGAGACTCAATAAAGTTGGAAATGATTCACAAATTTGCAAATGCAACAAGTAGACCAATAGCAAGATAAGGTACACGGAAACACACACGCAAAAGATAATATGGCGTTATGCAACCAAGGATGAGCCAAAATGTGGAATTCACCAAGATGCTCTTGTTGCACAACACTAGAGAGACGCTTAGCACGATTGCACAATAGGCGGATCTGAACTTGTGCACAACCTACTAAGCAAAATGCAACGACTTCTACCCAAGTATGCTATATGTATGGTGTTTCGATGTGTTGATCCAAGATGATCAAGTATGACAATCTTAATGTTGTATGATGCTATGGTTCTTGCTCATAAGCTCTTTGTTTATCTTTCTCTCTTTGCTTAAAAGCTTGAATGGCTCTTTCTCTTTTGAGCTCTTTTCTCATGCAAAACTTCACGAACCAAGATAGCAATTGTGTATGCGATGACAACTTTGTGACACACAAGTTGATGGTAAGATATGCACCACTTTGGTATGGTATGTATGCTATGGAGTATGATCACTAATGTGCACAAGTCACGTTGCCGGCAATACTCAATGTCTAGTCTCGATGGGTAAGCAACGCGAAAGATGGGCTATGATGGTTATCAATGCAATTGCAAGTAATGTCAAAGGTGTCGACGATGTTACCGTCCTCGACGAAGATGAGCGGTGGTGATGTTGATGTTGAACCGCACCTAGATAGCCGAAACACAAAAGGATACGGAAAACCCCAACTCAAATTCTCAAGGCATAATTTGGCAACGTTGTCGGAATTGGAAGTGGGAAAGGCTAAGGTGGTGTTATGCGGAAGTGGTGGAGGTAAGTGGGAGTGTATGTGGGCACGGGACAAAATTTGGCGAAAGTTAGGCTTCGGAAGTCGGTGGTGGAGTAGCGGAGGGTGTGGTGGAAGCCCTAGGCAAAGATGCCAAAGATCACAAAATTTGATGTAGTCAAATGATGTTGGTGGTATTTTTGTTGGAAGGGGATGTCAATAGCTTCAAAACGAGCTAAAGAACGTCAAAATCGGAGTTCGGATGAATTAGTTATGGACAAAACAAAAATCAGCGAAGTGGGAATCTACAGTTACGGACGTCCGGAAAAGGTCGGATGTCCGGGCGTCGGACGTCCGGAAAAGTCGGAAATCCGTAAATTCAGTTCGGGTTAGGGGTTCCGGTCGTCCGGAAAGGTCGGACGTCCGGTCGTTCGAGGGCTTTGGACGTCCGTAAAACTCCAGTCGTCCGGTGGGTCAAGTCAGCGAAAATTGAGATCCGGGATGCGATTTTGAGCGGAATTTTGGGATTTTGGGGTCAAAATTGGCGGGATTTTGTGGATGAAAGATAGGGAAACTTGGGGAAATGCTAGATCCACTCAAACCAAGCAAATCCATGAATCAAAATCAACAAAACTTCATCTAACCAACAAATCACAAAAAAAAAAAATTGGGGCTATTTTTGGTGGGGATTTTCGAATTTAGGACGAAATCAACAAAATCAAGCTAGAAAAAGAGGGGTAGGGGCTCCAAAAACGTGATCAACCTAAGCTCTGATCCATAGATGATGTAGGGCGGAACCCTACGTGGGCAATCTTTCACGTTGAAGCGGATCCTACGGGGAATCACGAAGAACACGCGGAAGAACAAGAGGGAAACACGGAGGAAACGAGAGAGAAATCACTAAACCGACAAGGGATCAATCACACAAATGCTAGATCACCGATCACATAGAGTGGCACAAGATTCAAGATCAACAAAGGTAAGATACAACCGGTAACCGTTCTTCTCCGTGAGGAGGCCTTGAGGGGGTCCACCCTAGAAGGGGGTCTTGAATCCGCTTGGGGGATCTTCTCCGGAGAGGTCCTGATCTCGGTGGAGAAGTAGCCAAGTGGATGAGCAAAGGCTCTCACACAAGAATATGAGCTAATCCAATGCTAACCCCAGAAAGTTGGGGAAGAAGGAATATATATAGTCTAGGGGGCGAAGGGGTACAAGGGCTGCGGCCCAAACGAGGTCAACACACAGGCGTCGGACGTCAGGAAGGCGTCGGACGTCCGGAGGCTCGGGACGGTCCGGACGTCCGGACGGGCTTCAGCGTCCGTAGAATCAACTACATGTCGTGCCGCGCCGGACCTCCGGAGACGGTCGGTCGTCCGGAGCTTCGTGACGGTCCGGATGTCCGGAAGTTGTCGGTCGTCCGTAGATTCGATTCGGGCGTGCGTCGGTCGGACATCCGGAGGCTTCGGTCGTCTGTAGTTCTGGTTCGGGTGGCAAAGTGCCGGACGTCAAAGTCCGGTCGTCAAGATCTGGACTTCGTCGGACGTCCGGAAAAGGCGTCGGTCGTCCGGTGCTGTGCCTTCAATGACATCTCTTCTTCTTCTTCAATATGCTTGGAGTCCTCGCCGTCTTGGCTCTCGCAAGTAGTTGATCCTTGGCTCACCTCCATGTACCTGATTACACATAGAGTCTCCGAATGAGGTAGTAGCCATGTCTCATGAGTAGGAAGAGGGAGTTCGGAGAGGAGCGAATTCACCTTATCTTCGGTAGCCTTAGCTCGGGCTCTTGTCATGGGTCCTAGTGGCGTTGAGGGAGATGTAGGCACGTCCATGGGGATGAGCGAGGGATGCTCCGCATCACATGACTTGGCGGAAAGCTTCTCTAAGATGGAATATCATACCTTGGGTGGTGGTGTTGATCTTGATTATGTAGTTGAACTTGTGTGGGATGCTCAAGGTTAGTCTTGCAAGGAAGAGCACTTGTGTATCCAAAATGACAATCATGAAATTTGATATAAAGAAATTGTCAAAGGATATGTTGAAAGATTTCATGATTCCTTGTTTTCAACCACCATATTGTAGAGACTTGGTGATGTAGAGATTGCTCAAAGTATGAGTGAGTTGCAATCTCATAGATTTAGATTCATCCAAGTACCTAAAAGGGTTAGATAGCATGCCAGGGTGCAAATATATATCCAAGACATATGATCATCATCGTAAGAGAAATATCAAGGATCAGTCAAAGGCTCATGCCTTGCATGTATCCAAATGGAGTTTCTACTCTCCAAGTTTGAAGCATCAATGATGTTCAATTCACCTCTCAAACGGCAAAATACTTTCTAATCAAGCGGTTTGGTGAATATATCCGCCAATTGCTTATCGGTACGAACATGCATAAGATCAGTGTCCCCTTTAGCAACATGATCTCGAATGAAATGATGACGAACTTCAATATGCTTAGTTTGAGAATGTTGCACGGGATTATGAGCAATCTTAATAGCACTTTCATTGTCACATAGAAATGGAACATGTTTCACATAGATCCCATAATCTTTAAGAGTTTGTGTCGGTGTACAAAAGTAGGGGTCCCTTTTTGCACCCCTTTACTTGTCTTGTGGCAACATATTACGCCCACAGCCACGCTTGGCGGGCAGAGGAAGCAAAGGCACAAGACGACCAGACCAACGCCAAGACGGAAACACAAAGAGCAGAAAGGCGAGATGGACTCCCCCGGCAAGGCCCTTGCTGGGGCGGCTGAGGGAATCCTGGATTAGGGAGTATCCGGAAAGCCAGACTATATCCTTTGGCCGGACTATTGGACTATGAAGATACAAGATTGAAGACTTCTTCTTGTGTCCGGATGGGACTCTCTTGGCGTGGAAGGCAAGTTTGGCGAGACGGATATGTAGATCTCCTTCTGTTGTAACCGACTCCGTGTAACCCTAGCCCCCTCCGGTGTCTATATAAACCGGAGGGTTTAGTCCGTAGGACAACAACAATCATACCATAGGCCAGCCTCTAGGGTTTAGCCTCTACGATCTTGTGATAGATCAACTCTTGTAATACTCATATTCATCAAGATCAATCAAGCAGGAAGTAGGGTTTTACCTCCATAGAGAGGGCCCGAACCTGAGTAAACATCGTGTCCCTTGCCTCCTGTTACCATCCGCCTTAGACGCATAGTTCGGGACCCACTACCCGAGATCCGCCGGTTTTGACACCAACATTGGTGCTTTCATTGAGAGTTCCACTGTGTCGTCGCTGCAAGGTTCGATGGCCCCTTCGATCATCGACAACGATGTGGTCTAGGGTGAGGTTTTCCTCCCAGCATGTATCTTCGTGTTCGGCGTTCCGCCTTTGCGGGCCAACTCGTTTGGCCATCTGGAGCAGATCGAGAGCTACGCCCCTGGCCATCAGGTCAGGTTTGGAAACTTGAATTGCACTGCCGATATTCGAGGAGACTCGATCTTCAAACGGATTCAGGCCCATGCCAGGTGTGCCGCACGATCACGACGAGCACGATATAGCTCTGCGTTGGACGGTGTTCGGGAGATCACGCCAGCAACTACTCCGGCCTCTAGTTCGGAGCAGATCGCGCCATCCGAGGACGGGAGGATAGACTCCGCCATGGAGGCCGCTCCCTCAGTGGCGATAGAGCCGAATACTGACCTTACCCTTCACGAGAGCCATGTCTCCGAACTGCTGGACTCGTCCTCGGCCACGGACTCCGTACCACCCGCGCCCATACCTATCGAATCCGATTGGGCGCCGATCATGGAGTTCACCTCCGCAGATATCTTTCAGCACTCGCCCTTCGGCGACATACTGAACTCATTAAAATCTCTCTCCCTGTCTGGAGAACCTCGGCCGAACTATGTCCGGCTAGAGTGGGACGCGGACGATGAAGAAATTCAATCCCCACCCACCACCCACTTAGTAGCCACTGTCGATGATTTAACCGACATGCTCGACTTCGACTCCGAAGACATCGATGGTATGGACACCGATGCCGGAGACAAACAGGAACCACTGCCCATAGAGCACTGGACCGCCACCTCATCATATGACGTATATATGGTGGATACACCCAAAGAAAATAATAACGAGGATGCAGCGAAAGATAGCTCCCACGACAAGCAATCAAAATGGCGCCGTAGGCGCCGCTCTAAATCCCGCCTTGGCAAAAACAGTGACAACAGCGCAACAAGAAGCCAAATTGACCCAGCGATAGAGCAGGGTAAGCCAGCGGATGACAAACAAAGTGCACAGCCACTGTCCAAGCACGGCTATGCCGAGCATCAAGACAACCAACCCGTCTCGGTCGGAGAAACGGTCCGACGACGACGGCGCATCATCACGGAAAGGCAGCTGGAGCAAGAAAGGCTTATGGCCACTGCAAGAAGTCTGAAGAAGCAGAAACAAAGGCTTAAGGCCGCACAAAACACACTCAATAGTAGATTGAATAAAGTGCTCGACACGGCAGAAAAGTATGGTGGCAGTCGCCCCACGAAGAGCTACCCAAAGCGGAAGCTGCTGCTGGAGTTCGATGACGAGGCCTTCGAACCCTCACAGCCAAAAAACAAAACCGCCGATCAGTCGGATCGACGACCTCGTGGCCGCGATAGGGTGGCCAACGAGGCCGCACATACGTCAGTACACGACTGACGCGAGGACCCGCATCAACGGGCTGGCGCAACCAGATCCATCTACAGATCAAGGAAACGTGCTCCAGCACTCAGCCAACACCAAATACCACAACCGTCCGAACGCCATGGCACAGCCAAATACAGGGGTGCCGCACACCCCCTATGTTTCTCAGATGAGGTATTAGACCACGAATTTCCAGAAGGGTTCAAACCAGTTAACATAGAGGCATACGACGGAACCACAGACCACAGGGTCTGGATCGAGGACTTCATCCTCCATATTCACATGGCTCGTGGAGACGATCTCCACGCCATAAAATACTTACCCCTCAAGCTCAAAGGACCAGCTCGACACTGGCTGAAAAGCCTCCCCGAAAATTCCATTGGAAGTTGGGAGGAGCTCGAGGACGCCTTCCGGACTAACTTTCAAGGGACTTATGTCCGACCCCCGGACGCCGATGATTTGAGTCATATAATTCAACAGCCCGGAGAGTTAGCCTGAAAGCTTTGGAATAGGTTTCTCACTAAGAAGAACCAAATTGTCGACTGTCCGGACGCTGAAGCCCTAGCAACTTTCAAGCACACCATTCGAGACGAATGGCTTGCCAGACACCTTGGCCAAGAAAAGCCGAGAACAATGGCAGCCCTAACAAGCCTCATGACCCGCTTTCTTGACGAGGACAGCTAGTTAGCTCGCGGCAGCACCAGCGACCCAAAGCACATCCAAGGTCCGGGATGGCAATGGAAAACTTCTTGCCTTGATAAAACAAGCGCCGGAATAAAGAAGACAGCCCAGACAACACAGCTGTAAACGCCTGATTTAGCGGCTCTCGACCGGGTCAGCGAAAAAAGCCCTCTAAAGGCAACAGAGATGAACCAACCGGCCTAAACAAAATTCTAGACAAACTATGTCAGAACCACGGGACCCTCGGCAAGCCTGCAAATCATACCCACAGAGATTGCTGGGTCTTCAAGCAGGCTGGCAAGCTAAACACCGAACACAAGGGGGAGGACACTCCGAGCGAGGACGAGGATACGCCTCGCCAAAGAAGACACTGGGGACAGAAAAAATTCCGCCGGCCAGTCGAGCGATAAATGTTATCCACATGACAAAGAGGAGAGGCAAATACGCACTCCAAAATACACGAGCCATAGAGCCCGTCACCCATGAGTTCTGCCACTGGTCGGCCTTCCCGGTCAATTTCGATTGCAGGGATCACCTAATAGGTATCCGGCAGGAAGGATCAGCTGCCTTGGTGCTGGACACAATAGTAAACGGATACAACCTTACGCGAGTCCTTATGGACGGCGGCAGTAGTCTAAATCTTATATACCAGGACACTGTCCGCAAAATGGGGATAAACCCAACAAACATCAGCCACAGTAATAGTACCTTCAAGGGAGTAATACCAGGCACGGAGGCTCGCTGCACGGGCTCTCTAGTACTAGAGGTTGTGTTCGGCTCGCCCGACAACCTCCAGAGCGAAAGGTTAACCTTCGACATTGCTCCATTCCCAAGTGGCTATCAAGCACTAATCGGACGAGAGGCTTTCGCCCGTTTCAATGCAATACCACATTACGCTTTACTCCAACTTAAAATGCCCGGTCCGCGCGGCACCATCACAGTACATGGACATGGTGAGCGTTCTTTCCGAAGCGAAGAACGCATACGCTTTAATATGACGAACAATAGACGACCTCACCACCAGAGATGATGACCGGTCGTTAGGACCGCGGACACGGTTAGACGAGTCCGGCCAATCATTGGATAGATATTGGTTCGATGGTTACACCCGTATAGACGGTACCACGGGCTTCGCCGCAATAATTTGGCTCATCTTTACCCATCTCGACTTTTTCATGGTTTATTTATAATAACCAAGTTTTTGCACAACAACTTTTCGCTAAGCACCTCTCTTTTACAGATGACGATCGTGCTACACCCGTCCAGGATACGGCACAACAGAGACAAGACGCAGACGCGCAGCAGGGGACCTGCATAAAGGTTTCTCTTTAGATTAAGACCGTGCATAAACCTTTTTACTTGTCTTTTGTTGTTCACATCCTCCGGATTCTCAATACAACCGAGAAGGATGCTGGCGTCTTGGCATGTGGCCACATCGAATATTGCTCGTACACTGGACACTATGGGTTCATTATCCAAGGGCATCTCCTAAGCCCGATATATGTTTCAAAGACCGAACACCTTAGGGAGTGTTCGGCGTCATGATTAGGCCTTATATGCATCAGCTCGAATCATGTCTTTGGTCAAATGTTGGGTTTGCCCTGCTCCTCCGTTTGCTACCTTACATTCCGCTCTATCGGCTAAGGTGGCACCAGGAGAACTCTGCGATTGTGCCACAGCTAGCCCGAACGAGCACCTCGATGAAAGCGAAAAGCTTTGTCATGATAAAGCAAGAGACTGGTCAACCACTCGATGACTTATCGGAATCTTCGGGATTCCTCCGCATTAACGAAGGGCCGTTTCCTGGCCAGGCATGACCGTGCCCCGTATTCGGATGAGCGCGGAGCCACCAGGGGCTATATAGTAGCCCCACTGTCAAACTCCTATGGCTAAGTGAAAGTGTTAAAGCAATATAGTCCGATTGCCTAGTTCACTGCTATCACCTCCTTAATGGACCAAGATGTTGGATCAAGTGTGAATACGCATCTTCTGCGAACACCCCCGCATTATATGCATGGGGGCTGAAGCCGACGACTGCAAACTTTCAGGTTATATAAACATATACATAAACGGCCGCACAGGAGGCATCATAACACTTTTAGGCAAAAGTATAAAATAGCCTTTATATAATTTTGTAAAACATTGTTTTTCAATGGGAATACATGCCATTCGAACATAATATTCTTCGAGCACCGCGCTTCTATTGAACGAGCACCGTCAAGGACCTCATCAAAATAGTGCTCGGCAGCTACTCGGCTAATTGCCGAACTAGGGGCTGCAATTGCGGTGGCGTCCATCTCCGTCCAGTGCGTTTTGACACAGGCAAGCGCCATCCGCGCACCCTTGATGCATGCAGACCTCTTCATAGCGTCGATCCGCGACATGGCACCAAGGAACTGCTGCACCAAACTGAAGTAATTGTTCGGCCTTGGCACTGTCGGCCACAGGTGATCCACAACAGACCTCATGGCGAGTCCGGACAACCTATGCAGCTCGGCCCATTCGGCCATCCGCTCATTCAGAGGAAGCGGATGCGCTGGACCATTAAATTGCGGCCAAAACAGCTTCTCCACTTCGCGATCTCTTTGATCTTTGAAGAACTCGGTCGCATCAGCAGCACTCGCTGCCAAATCCAGATAGGCGTCTGCAGAACTCCACAGCCGGTCCAGAGGAGCATACTTAGGATCTACGAACTTCATCCGCAGCATAAAGGGCTTCCCAGCCGCGATATCCCGGCATGACGCAGCTCCTCCTTCATCGCTCTAATTGTAGAGCGGGATTCCTTGACTGCTACCATGGCCTTCTCCAGCTCCGTAGCCCTCGCTTGGCTTTCCTTCTCAAGAAGCCGGTATCGGTCGGCGGCATCACTTTACTCAACGGCCATCTTCTCCTTACTTTGGCAATGGGCAGCTTGTTTGGCCCTCAGCTCTTCAGCCGCCTTTAGAGCGACCGCCTCACTATTCCTAGCTCGGGCAAGTTGCCCGAAGGGTCTCCACGGCCGTAGCTCCATCTGCATTTCACAACATGTTCAAGATACTGGCATCACGCTCCTATTACCATATGTTGAAATCCGGAGATATTACATACCCTGCGCCTCGTCAAGCCGCTTGTTGACAAGCACAATGTCGGCATCTGCCGCATCAAGTCGTCGCGTTAGCTCGACAACCTCACAAGTCCGGCTAGCCACCGGACCTCCTGCCACCTGCATATGAAGATGGCTGGATTATTACCTGCGACTATGATCCTCTGTTTACTGCCGTTTCTGATGGCAACCAGAGTCTCAGGGGCTACTATCTGCACAGGGCACGTTTTAAACATGTGCGGTACTGTAAAAAATACACGTCACTTTGCGTACCTCAAAACCTTTCAGCAGACTCATAATGGCTTCATGCAACCCGCTTTCTGCGGATGAAACCCTCTCAACCACCGCGCCCATTAAGCGCGCGATGCGCTCGAGATAGCCTGCTCTAGCAGATCCTTGATGCATCCGACCGCGCCAGCGGGCGGGCGGACCCTTCCGGTTGCTCTCTTCAAGAGCCGGATACTGAGTACCTCGGGTGGCTAGAGAATTACCCTCTGGCCTTGCCGGATCGAGAGAAGCCCTCCGAGACGACACCTCGGGGTCGCCCGCCTCGTAAGGCGGGATGGCGTGGGGAGGCGTTTCGCTCTCCATCATCTCCGGAGGAAGATCCCCGAGCGAACTCTGCCGAGAAGGGTCACGATCCGGACTACAAGACGGATGTTTCGGTTATTTTCCTCAGAAATAAAGTAGGATGTTTTTTACTATTAAACCCTTTCTTTTACTTACATCTCGATGAAGGGCTGATCCCCTAGCGGGCACTGTACGGCCGGGGTATCGCCTGGGCAGGACCCTCTCGCGAAGATTTCTTCCCCCGTCTAGAGACTATTGTCTCCGGGCCTTCAGAGGCGGTCGAGAGGGAGCTTTGGCTTCTTCTCCTCGGTTGTCCACCTTCGCGGAGGCGTCAGCCTCTTTCTTCCCACCTTTATCCTCCCCTGAGGGCGCAAGCTCCAACATCCGGACTAGTACCGGATCCGATGAGACCTCGGGGAGGGGGGCCGGACACCTGATCATCTTCGCCTTTGCTATCCAGTCCTGGTTAAAGAGCAACTTTTCAGAATGATGTCGTGATGAATAGAAATACAACGTGTTCGGCCATAGGGCGACTTACTTGGGTATCTGGACGATTGCAGCTCAGACCCGCGTCCTCGGTCGAATCCGGACACATTACTTGCGGTTCGAAGTACAATTTGTACATCTCCTCCTGCGTCTTGCCGAGGAAGTGCTGAATAGCTCGCGGTCCCTCCGGATTGAGTTCCCACAGACGGAGGGGACGACTTTACAGGGCAGGGTTCGGCGAAGTAACATTACTTGCGTTACTGTGACCAGATCAATATCTCTTCCGAGATCTGGATGCGGCCCTGCAGTATAGGCACGTCCTTCGCTCGCCCCCAGTCTAGCATCTTACTGATCCATGACATTAGTCGTGGAGGGTGACCCGAGCGAAAGCCAGGTGGGGCCACCCATTTGGTACCCCTGGGAGCTGTGACATAAAACCATTCTTGTTGCCATAAGCTGGACACCTCCTGGAAAGAACCCTCGGGCCATGGGGCATCGGCGCTTTTGCTTATTACAGCACCTCCGCATTCTGCATATCTCCCCTCGATTGTCTTCGGCTCCACTTGGAAGGTCTTGAGCCATAGGCCGAAGTGAGGGGTGATGCGGAGAAAAACTTCGCACACGGCGATAAAAGACGAGATCTGGAGAATAGAATCCGGAGCTAAATCATGGAAGTCCAGCTCGTAATAGAACATGAGCCCCCTCACGAAGGGATCCAGAGCCAGGCCTAGCCCTCGAAGGAAGTGAGATATGAATACTACGCTCTCGCCGGGTTTGGGAGCAGGTATGACCTGCCCTTGAGCAGGCAGTCGGTGCGCAATCTCGCCGGGTCAAGAACCTGGCCTCTCTTAACTTCGGCGTCTTCCTCCGTGATGGAGGAGGGCATCCACCGACCTTGAAGGTTGGATCCAGACATGGCTGAAGGTCCGAAGCGCCTGACCTGAGCTTTGGGTGTTGGAACTCGAGGCAGGGGAGGGATTCGATTTAGTTCGAGGAATAAAAAAGGATAGGCCTTGGTATCTTTATAAAGAGGGTGAATACCAGGCATCCTCCTCGTGACCGTTTGGGACTTTCCTATAATCGAGGAGTCATACCAACATGCATGATTGGGTTACCCACGCCCGTATTGATGAGAATCCCGTGATAAGGGGACACGATCTCTGCTTCGACAAGACGTGCCAAGGAAACCGCCTCCCGATATGCGCCAAGGCTGGTCGAAAAGCACGGTTTGATAATAACTGGGCCAGGGCATGATGTCATGGTATCAAATACGTCAGTAGGTCGGATTTGTGAATTTATTCTCTCTACGGTGGAATGTGGAAATTGTTTTGCAGAGCCGGACACTATCCTTGTGTTCAAGATCTTCTATAGAGTATTCGGAGGAGGAACCCGCCTTGCAATGTCGAAAACAATCTGCGCGCCGGACTCATCGTCATTGAAGCCTATTTCAGGGGATACTGAGGGAGTCCTGGATTAGGGGGTATCCGGACAGCCGGACTATATCCTTTTGCGGGACTGTTGGACTATGAAGATACAAGATTGAAGACTTCGTCTCGTGTCCGGATGGGAGTCTCTTGGCGTGGAAGGCAAGTTTGGCGATGCAGATATGTAGATCTCCTTCTGTTGTAACCGACTCTGTGTAACCCTAGCCCCCTCCGGTGTCTATATAAACCGGAGGGTTTAGTCCGTAGGACAACAACAATCATACCATAGGCCAGCCTCTAGGGTTTAGCCTCTACGATCTCCTGGTAGATCAACTCTTGTAATACTCATATTCATCAAGATCAATCAAGCAGGAAGTAGGGTATTACCTCCATAGAGAGGGCCCGAACCTGGGTATACACCGTGTCCCTTGCCTCCTGTTACCATCCGCCTTAGACGCACAGTTCGGGACCCCCTACCCGAGATCCGCCGGTTTTGACACCAACAACGGCCTCCACAGCCTCGGCAAGAACCTTGCCGGGGCAACTCGCCCAATGCCAGCAGGGCTGCCACCCTTGAGCCTGAGAGTTCCGACGCCTTCAACGACACTGGAACGAAAGCTCGGGAGGCACCTTCGTGGTGGCATGCAGATCTTTGTGAAGACCAAGAGCATACAAGACTAGATAAATAACCAGAACACGAAGATCCTCGGCAAGATCCTTTCCAAGGATACACAAGAGACCCCCGGCAAGCCCCTTGCCGGGGACGACCGCGACGCCACGGCAAGACCCTTGCCGGGGCCCCGGCAAGACTCTTGCCGAAGACATCCACAGAGCCGCAACCAGGCCCACATCTGCCAAAGCTCCGCCGCCGTTCCCATGCAGCTGCCAGCCCACCAACTAGGCGAACACCTGCATGGCGACGTGCGGCCTCTAGGCCAACTCGGCAAGCAAGTGCGTGGTGGCATGCAGATCTTCGTGAAAGCTCTGCCGCCGCACCAACTCAAAGACTAGCCACCCAGTGGCACTACCCGCCTCGTCGGTCACGGACGCAGCGTCAAGCCGAGCGAGAAGGCGGCAATGGGGACGAGCTTCCTTGCCGTCCCCGATAAAGCAAGAAGGGCACGTCGGCAACTCATTAAATGCGTTTGTCCTGCAGTGCCAGAGGATAGACTCGACCACTGTATAGCTTTCCACCTCCTATGTGCCACTGTGGCAGCCCCTTTGTCTATAAAAGGAGGTCCTCGGCGTACTGGGAGATGATTCAGACTTTTTGGACCCTGCACGCCTTGTAGCTAGTCCAAGAACACCAGATAAACAGAAACCAGCAGGAGTAGAGTATTACGCATCTCTCGCGGCCCGAACCTGGATAATCCCCCCCCCCCCCCCCCGCGCGTTGGTCTCTCAATCCCGCTCTTTCCACAGCCCCGCACCCGCCAACCATAGCAAAAGGGATTCCTCGTGATCCCGTAGGTGTTGTTTCCCCCGACATCTTTGGCGCACCTGGTAGGGGGCGCAAGCTATGAAAACCCGGTTTGAAGGTTAGCACACCGACTTCGTCATCACCATGGCCCCCAACAAAAAGGGGATCACAGCGATCGGCTCGTCCAGGGCTGGCCCGTCTGCGCCAGCACGAGCAGGCGGCCAGGTGCCCACGGATTTGGCCGGGGATGTGGCTCGCGAGCATCCACGACATTCTGGCCATTGGAGCCAGGCGAGGGGCGTCGTTCGAATCCGAGACAACGAGCCACGCACCGCTAGGTCTTGGGGCGGGCCAGAGCGCTGGGCGGGCGCAGCCTCTACGGCACCTCGCTCGTCAAGGCCGCCGCTTCTTCCCAAAGCCGCAGCGCGATGAGCAACACCACGATGCCGGAGCCCCCGGGCACCGCCGCGGAAAGAGCCCTGTGCACCACTCACAGGACGAACTAGGCCGGGCGCCAAGGCCAGACGCCGGCGCAGCGGCGCAGCATCGCGAGACCGTGACAGAGCCCCTTCTAACCCGGTTAGAAGTCAGAGCACGTCACGGTCTACGCAGATCTCGTCGCCGCCTACGCCAGCAGAAGCGCTGGCGCGCGTACAGATGCTCCTCGACTTCCCCCATGCTGCGGAGAAGCTCAACGAGTGGAGAGCTACCATCCGAAGCCTTGTCGGCTTCGCCAACAATGACGAGCCACTCCCGACAGGACCCTCGCACCGGCGTCCTGACGAGCTGGTGAATGACGGCGGTGGGGGACCAGAGACGATGCGGCCACGGTGCACTCTGCACCCCCCCCCCCCGCGCGGCCGCGACAATAGCCACCGGCCCGTTGACCCGACGTCGGTGACAACGTTTCCATAGCGTTGTTCGACCCGCGAACACGCCGCGACCAACGTCAAGTCCTTCGGGAACGGGCCGAGGAAGACGCTCCAACTACCATCGAACGACGACAAGAGACGCGCCATCAGTCAGATCGACGTACGGGGCCTACTATGGACCAACCGGCGCCGGGGGGCCCCGGCGACCTGCTTACGAGGTGGGTTGTCCAGCCTTTACCCGAGAGCTGCGGCAGTTCCAGTGGCCCTCCCACCGCATGTTCAAGCCTGATGTTGGCGAGAAGTACAACGGCAAGACCCACTTGTCGGAGTTCCTCAGCATCTACACCATCGCGATACAAGCTGCTGGAGCTCGCGACGACAAGGTGCTTGCCAATTACTTCCCGTTGGCACTCAAACCCAACGTCATGTCATGGTTGATGCACTTCCCAGTGGATTCCATTTCTTCTTGGTCGGATTTGTGTCATGAGTTTGTTGGCTCCTTCACTGGAGGCCACCAAGCTCATGGCCAGGCAAGCGATTTGCATATCATCCCCCAGAAAGAAGGTGAAAACCTGCGCAAGTACATACAGAGGTTCAGCCAGGTGCAGTACAACATCCCAGATGTTCATCCCGCCGCCGTTATCAGCGCATTCCATTAGAATGTGTGCAACCGCAAGATGGTGAAGAGTTGGCGATGAACAAGGTCAAAGATGTGGCCGAACTTTATGTTCTGGCCGATAGATGTGCTCGAGCTGAAGAAGGGAGGAAGTACCCCGGCGAAGACGCCGGTGCGGAAACCGACTCCACAGACGAAGACACCGCCGCCCGGCAAAGAAAGGCCGACGCCGCAACAAGAAGCGCAAGGGCAAGACTGTGCTTGCCGTTGAGGGATCCGGCGAGCTCGGCGCCGCCAAAAAGGCCAAGGCTGACGACCCCGGCAAGGAGGTTGCCGGGTGTGCCGCCTGCTTGGCCCGAGCGGCTGCCGGCAAGTCAGGAGGCTCCGACAAGCAGTACTGCAAGATCCACCGCACCAAGGGCCATGACCTTCGGAACTGCCGACAAGTTGAGCTACTTGCAGAAAAGCAGAAGGCTGAATATGAAAGGCGAGAGAAGGAGAAGGGTCAGGATGGAGCTGAGGGATCCGGCAAGAAGCATGGCGGCCAAGGGGGTCGCCGCGGCAAAGATAACCAACAAGAGAGGCGCACTCGGGGCCGCGACAAGAAAGAGGAGGATGATGATCACGACGATGCGAGCACGAGTTCCAGAAGGCTACAGAGGCTATGTGTCTCGACGTTGGCGCCTTGTTGCATACCTCACATCGCCAGCTGAAGCAGTGGGCACGTGAGGTCACTGCGGCGGAGCCGTCGTTCGATGCCCAGAAGCCATTGAAGTGGTCCCGCACGCCCATCGTTTTTGACATCGAGGATCACCCTGACCGCACAACTGCGGTCGGGTGTTTGCCGTTGTTGGTTTCACCAAAAATACGCAACCTCAAGGTGACCAAAGTGCTGGTTGACGGTGGGGCCGGTCTGAATATTATCTCGCCTGCTGTGATCAAGAAGCTGCATATTCCTGATGGAGACCTCGAAGAGACGGGCAGGTTTCAAGGGGTCAACCCAGGAAGGAGCCAGCCTAAAGGAAAAATCACGCTGCCTGTTACGTTTGGGGGCGAGCTGAACTATAGGACAGAGAAGATCGCCTTCAATGTCGCCGAGATCCCCTTGCCATACAATGGGATCCTTGGCTGCCCAGCGCTGGCCAAGTTCATGGCGGCGTCCCACTACGCCTACAACACGTTGAAGAAGCCGGGGCCGCTGACCATCATCACCGTCCGCTCCGAGAAGAAAGACGTACTCATCTGCGCCGACCAACTCTACCGAGAGGCAGTTGCAGCAACTAGCGCCAGGGCACTTGCTCCTGCCGCTGAAGCTCCAGGGAGGAAGTAGGCCGGTAGGACTCCTTCCGGCAAGACCTCTTGCACCCACTCCGGCAAGCGCACCTCTTTGGAGTGTTGTGCTCCCGGAGGACGTGCCAGAGAGCTCCACCGGAAAGAGAAAAAAGTCCAAGGGTGCACCACCAGAAACCAAGAAGGTGTCCATCAAGGAGGACGGCATGGGCGGGGTTTTCACTATAAGCTCCATCCTCGACAACAAATAGGAAAGCGCGCATGTCGCCTTCCTGTGGGCAAATGTCGATGTATTTGCATGGTAAGCATCTGACATCCCCGGCGTTTCCAGGGAGGTGATTGAGCACCATCTTGCTGTCTGTCCTCACGCGCGGACCCTTAAGCAGAAGGTCAGGAAGCAAGCTTTGGAGCGGCAATAGTTCATCATTAAAGAGATCAGGAAGATGGAGGCGGCAGGCCTGGTAAGAGGAGTACTCCACCCCACGTGGTTGGTTAATCCGGTGGTGGTGCGTAAGGCAAACGCGAAGTGGAGGCTGTGTATTGACTACACAGACATCAATAAAGCTTGTCCAAAGGATCCTTTCCCTTTGCCACGCATCGACCAGATTGTAGACTCCACTGCCGGGTGTGACCTGCTGTCATTCCTCGATGCCTATTCAGGGTACCACCAGATCTTCAAGATGAAGGAAGATGAAGAGAAGACCACGTTCATCACCCCATGTGGTACGAACTGTTTTGTACGAATGCCTTTCGGGTTGAAGAGCGCTGGTTCGACGTTTGCCCGAGTAGTCCAGATTGGTTTTGAGCCCCAGCTACATAGAAATATGGAAGCTTATATGGATGACATAGTGGTCAAAACCAAGGACAGGGACACGCTCGTGCAAGATTTAGAAGAAACATTCACAAACCTGCGCAAGATCAACCTCAAGCTCAACCCAGAGAAGTGCATGTTTGGTGTCCCCTCTGGCATACTTCTCGGGTTCTTTGTGTCTCAACACGGAATCGAAGCAAATCCCGACAAGATCAAAGGGATTGAGCAGATTGAGGCGCCGAAACGGGTCAAAGATGTCCGTAGGCTCGGCAGCTGCGTTGCTGCCCTGAGTAGGTTCATCTCAAGATCTGCTGAGCACACCCTCCCCTTTTTCAAAGTTTTAGAAAAGGCGGGTCCAGTAAAAAAAGACCCCGGAGGTAGAGGCAGCACTGCAAGATTTGAAAAGGTACCTCTCCTCCACGCAAATACTAGTCGCGCCTAAACCACGAGAGCCGTTGCTGCTGTACTTAGCAGCAACGAATCAAGTGGTCAGTGCTGTGCTGGTGGCACAGAGGGAACCTAAGGGAGAAGCAGCAATTGCGATAGAGCCGTCGGATGGCAGGCCGGGGGCTTCCCTGGCAGAGCCTGACGCCGGCAAACCAGAACCCCCGGCAAGGCCGGAACCCGGTGGGGCAGACACTACAGGAATCAGCTACTTTGCCATCTGCCACGGCAGACGGCAAAGGCAGGAACGGCGGACGACAAAGGTCTTTGCCGTCTGCCGCGGATGGCAAAAGGCTCCGGCAAAGTAAGGATTGGCAAAGAGCTACTTTGCCGTCTGCTTTCGGCGGCTCATGGCAAAGGGGTCTTTGCCATTAGCAGCAGACGGCAAAGAAAGCAGACGACAATAATTATGTTGTTAGTCCATTAGGTGGCTAACGGCAGCCTTTGCCGTCCGCCGCTGACGACAAAATTTGTCCGGCCTTTGCCATCCGCCGAATGATGTCAGCTGGACGTCACTACACGGCAGGCCTTTGCTGTCCGCGGTAGGCAAAGTTGTTTACTCTTTGCCGTCAGCCACTGTAGGCAAAGCCTTTGCCGTCGACCTGTAAAGGCAACCGGCCAAATGGATCGGTTCGGGGAGGGACAATGTGGCATACGTGGCTGCTTTGCCGTCCATGTTGTTAGCAAAGTTGCATTTGCCGTCCGCGGCTGTCGGCAAAGGTGGCTTTGCCCTCAGTGGCTGACGGCAAAGATCCTGCTTTGCCTCATTTTTTTCTATTTTTTTAATGTAACAATTTTGACAACAAATATATATATATATATATATTTCACAGGGCTCTTTAAAAGGAAACATATGACATATCCAGCACATAAGTTTCATCGTACATACATATATAGTTCCATCCATTCATACATAGCAAGTTCCATCATAGCAAGCTAGAAGAATACTTGAAGTGAATGAAAGAAAAAACAAGCACTCCATCATAGCAAGCTAGCTTCCGTGAAGTGAATGAAATCTGCAAAATGGCAAATAAGAAAGTTAGAAAAAGGTGACTAGAAGAAGAAGACTAGAAGAAGAAGACTAGAACAAGAAGAAGACTAGAACAGGAAGACTAGAACAAGAAGTATATGTCATTTATGAGCTAACTTAGGTGAAATGGATCATATATGAGCTAATTAAGTTGAAATGGGTCGTTTATGAGCTAACTAAGGTGAAATGGATCATTTATGAGCTAACTTAGGTGAAATGGATCATTTAAGAGCTAAGTTAGGTGAAATGGATCGTTTTTAGCTAACTTAGGTGAAATGGATCGTTTGTGAGCTAACTTAGTTGAAATTGATCGTTTATGAGCTAACTTAGTAAAAAAGCATCATTTTAGAGCTAACCTAGGTGTGGTGGGTCATTTTGGAGCTAACCTAGGTAAGATGGGTCATTTTGGAGCTAACCTAGGTGGAATGGGTCATTTTAAAGCTAACGTAGGTAAAATGGATCATTTTGGAGCTAATCTAGGTAAAATGGGTCATTTTAGAGCTAACTTGGATAAAATGGATCATTTATAAGCTAACTAAGGTAAAATGGGTCATTTTAGAGCTAACTTAGGTAAAATGGATCGATTATGAGCTAACTAAGCTAATTATGCAATTTTTGACATAAGTAAAATAAGTATAGATCGTTTTAGAGCTAACTTAGGTAAAATGGATGGTTTTGGAGGTCAGTAAGCTTATTAAGTCATTTTGGAGGAAAAGAAGCTAACTTTAGGTCATTATGGTAAGCATATTGGAGGAAATAAAGCTAAGTCTAGGTCTTTATGCATTTGTTAAGCAAAACACTAGAGAAACTTACCGTGATCATGGAGGTGTAGGAGCGGGCTGGCTCGTGCCGGTAGCTGGAGAAGGATCGTGCGATGCTTGTCTGGAGTTACGCTGCACCAAAGATCATTTCCAATGTCTCGTTAGCATGATGACACTCAAATGTTAAGACTAGCAAGTAATGTCCATTCAAATTAAACTCACCGTGGTCCCAGGAGCAATCACTGGCATCAGCGGAGCGGTCTGACCGGACTTCTCGCACACAGACTGCACATTTGGTTTTGACAACTCAATCATACTAGTTAGTAATGAGGCAAACACTACATGAATGTTTTGGCAAGAAACTTACCACAAGGAGCTCGTACATGGCCCTTGCATGCATGTCATTCCGTGCCCTCTCCTCCTCCAACATCTTTGTCGTCCTCTCCTCCAACTCCTGCTGCCTCTCCGCCAGAAGTTTCTCCGTTCTATCTCTCTCACTCTGTATAGCAGCCTGCAACACCACTCACATGACCATTTGTAATCATTGATGGAAGTGCACACAATGTAATGGAGAAAGATAGCTGAGTGCATTATAACTAACCTTGAAGGCGAGTTGGGTGGCCGTTCACGAGGCCTTATCTCAGAGCGGAGCTCGATTGGCGCCTTTGATCTCCTGGAGAGTGCTAGGACAACGGCTAAGTCCATCTCCCATGGCTATGGAGCCATGGGACCTCCCACCACTAGATATCATCAGACTCTGTATCAACGGGACCACAGCTCGGGTTAAAGTCCTCCCTTTCCTCGCCTTCCCCGATCTCTATATTTCACGAGCTTGTCGTGGGAGGAGATGTTGGTGAAGTTCTTTGGATCATCAAGGTCGACGCAGAGAATGCCTTGACTTTCTTGTAAGAGCGGTGTGGGCCATGGCATACAGGTCGTACACCTCTGGCACCTTATCCGCCTTATTGTAGCATGCCTGAAAGAGAGAAACAAAGTAAATTAGTAATTAAAGGGCTAAAGCTAGCATGATGAATGAATTGCATGAATCATGAAGCAAACCACATACCCAGTTCCGCCCGAACTGATATAAGTTGGAGCTGCCTTGATGGTGTGGCACACCTTCCATTTGGGCACGTTTGTCCTTGGCCTCGTTGTGGAGGGCTAGCCATTCTTTTGAGCACCACTCATTGAACAACACCTCCCAACAATCCATCCGATCCGCGCACCATCTCGGAGGGGCCTAAGTTAGCAAATAGAAACTTGAGCGCTACGGCTATGAATTACTAAATGAAGGAAGTAAGTACAAGGCCTTAAGAATTACCTTCATGTACTCCTTCTTACTCAAGAACTTCTCGCGGCACGCCGGCTTGGTCTTCTTGATACCACGCAAGGCGTAGTAGTCTCGAAATGCCTGCACCCGAGCCTCGTGTCGTAAGTTCTATAGTAGGCGCTTGCAGACATTATCGATAACATTTGCCGCTTCCTCCTCGTATCCCTCCTCACACCTGTAGAATGTCTGCAATCAAATGAGACAATATTGATTAGTACAATTAATAACTAGCTAGTTGATGATTTTTAATTGTGTAAAGGAGAAATTACCCAAAACTTTCTGATCACCACGTCTGCCCTCGTCTTGCACAAGACACCGTCGATAATCTCACCTGGCGGGGCCGAGGCAGCCAAGTAGTGCTCCCAACTCAATCCAAGCTCTAGAAGCCGACCCTAACCAGGCAACGTGACAAACCCCGGGAAGTTTTGCCGACAAAGAACTCCAAGGACGGAGTTGGGCCCGCTGACAGTATGATGGTGGTCCCAACCCCTGCAGCATGACAAGGCCAACACATTAGTTATTTCAAGAAACGTGAATGCAGAAGGTACAAAAAGATTAAATGCACTTACCTCTCCCCATCAAGGAAAATCAACCACCTCTGCTTTCATGGTCGCCGCACAGACGGGAGCCGTGTACAACCACGCTGGTAGACGGTGCCCCCTCCTCCTCAATATCAGTCGGCTCCCCGCCATCATCAGCATGGCCACTCGGCTCCTCAGGCTGATCCGGCCAGGTACCCCATCCAGACGTGTGCTCCTCCGGGGTCTCATGGGCCGAAGGCCCGTCGACCCGAGGCTCGTGGGCCGAACTCTCGTGGGCCGAAGGCCCGTCCACCCGAGGCTCGTGGGCCGAAGACCCGTGGACCGGAGTCCGTGTAGCCTCCTCCTCGGACGAGTCCACCCTAGCAGTCATGTGCTCGGGTGAAACAGCTGGGGGTGGCGGTGAGGAAGGCGCCCTAGCAGTCACCCTACCTCCTCTCCCGCGACCACGTGCTCCAGCTCCTCTCTTCTTCTTACCTCGTCCCCTGCTGGGCACTGCGGTCGACGAAGAAGGGCCCGGCGGTGTCGCCATCTTGTCAAAGAACGCTCGGCGGAGAGGTGCGTGTGGAATGGAAGACCTCACACCAGCGCCCGACGAAGAAGGGGCCTTGGCGCTCCCGACCAGCGCCCACCATCTTTCAACACCTGCCATGACAAAGAGTAAACGAAATTAGTACAACATAAAAAAATACCGACATGAATAATAATATGTATATCACTTAAGTGTATCATCATCAAGTACAACATAAAGAATTGAATACCTGACACTACAATAATCTAGATCAGTATCATCAATAAATGCATAATCATCATCGTCACTATAATCAATGACAGGCTCATAGGGTTCAGTGGCATCAACATGTGGAAGGCCACCTTGACATAATCGGTCAAGCATTGACAGGTCATCCGCAGCAGTAACCTCTTCTTGTTCCAGCTCTTCTTGTTCCTCCTCTAGGGTGATGTTGGATTCACTGTCGCTGTCTACTTCAATGTTTTGGGGTGAAGTATAGCGGTTCTTGAAACGCTTTTTGGAAAGACGTGTCTCTTGGAAGAATTCTCCTTCATATGTGTTCGGGTTAATGTGAGGTTCATAATCATCTTCCTTTGGGGGAGATAGTCTAGTACGTGGAGGCACTTCATAAACAACATCCCAACCTTTCAGATTTGGATTAGTTTGGCAGGCCCACAGTAGATAGAATACTTGGGTCGCCTGTTGAGCTGTAATATAGACATCAGGAACATCTAAATGGGTGCTTTGGTTGATTTCAACTAGCCCTATATGTTGATGAGTCCTTCTAGTCTCCTTCGGCTGAAACCAATAACATTTGAAGACTACAACATTCGGTGGGTTTTCACCATAGAATAGAAGTTCAGAAATTGCTTCAACTCTCCCACAATACTCGGTACCTCCTTCGCCGATAGCAGATACACAACAATTTGTAGACTGTCGGTCGGCCATAGATAGCTCCTTGCCATAGGTACGAAAGCGATACCCGTTGATGTCATATTTGTCAAATGAACGGACCTTATAGTCAAAACCATTAGCGACTGGTCTCAATTCAGCGTCCATAGACTCTGAATTAGCCTACAAGTTTAATATGAAAAGATTGTTGCATTACGGACAAATTAGCAAATGAAATGAAATTGTCTAATAGAAATTACCATTTGTTTGAACCAAGAGATTAAACCGGGATAGCCGCCTCCTTGCTTTGCGTGAAGCTCATACTCTTCGATGGAATCCTTTTGGATCCCCGCTCCATACGAGAATATGGCAACGTATCGACTGTAAATATCCAGGAATTAGAGCAGTTCAAAGGAAATAGAAGTTGCGAAACAATGTACTGAGAACTTATTCGATGTACGGCCGCACTTCTATCAGGTTGTTGAAGATATACAACGAAATGGTCCGCCATTCCTAGTTATCCAAAGATACTGGATTTGAAACACTGGCTGGTGCGAGATTCCCTTTGAATAGGCTGAGATTGGATCCACCCTTTTTAGGGTCGTCAGCATTGTACCGAGACTTCGGATTATACAAATGACGATTTTTGGCTTCGTAGTGTGCTGTCACGAAGTTTGCCGCCTCCTCAGTGATGAATGCCTCAATCATCGATGCTTCAATTCTACGTTTATTTTAACGTTTTTCTCGAAGCGTCTTCTGCATCCTCTCAGTTGGGTAGCACAAACGATTTTGCACGCACCCCCCCCCCAATCTTGCCTCGGTCGGGAGATGCAAAATCAAATGCTGCATTGGATTGAAGAAGCCCGGTGGAAAGATCTTCTCTAACTTGCAGTTCAACTCTGGCGCCAACTCTTCCATTTCTTCTAGCACGCCAGGCGATAGTTCTTTCGCACAAAGAACACGGAAGAAATAGCTGAGTTCTGCCAGTACTAGCCATTCATCATCAGGGATGAAGCCACGCAACATCACCGGCATTACCCGCTCAATCCATATGTGCCAATCATGACTCTTGAGACCAAATATCTTCAATTTATCAAGACTCGCTCCCCTCTTTAGATTCGCTGCATACCCATCGGGAACATCAACCTTTTTCACCCACAAGATAATTTCCCTCATAGTCGGCCTTCCAAGATTGAACCATGCCTCTAGCTTCGTCCATTCTGCTTTCCTTTCGGTTCTTTCATGTTTTGTAACGGCCTATCACATAGCGCCTCCAGATCGACTCTAGCCTTAGTATTATCCTTTGACTTCCCATCTATGTCGAACAATGTACCAAAAAGTGCCTCAGTGATATTCTTCTTAGTGTGCATCATGTCGATGTTGTGTGGGCAAAGGAGGTCTTTGAAGTAAGGCAGATCCCATAAGCATGTCTTGTGAGTCCAGGCGTGCTTAGAATTATACCCCTTGAAGTACCCTGGACGCCTGGATGCAGCTCGCGAGAGTTTACGATCCAGGGTCTGTTAACTGTCAACGCAGGTGGTGCGAGTTTTTGACAACTCTACATCCGATGAAGTTCTTCTTGTCTTTCCCGAACTTATGGCGAGGATCCAGAACTGTCTATGCATGTCGAAGCAAGAAAACTTGCGACCGACACGAAATAACGAAACTCAAGAGCTCCCTTGCATGTGGGGCACGGGAACCTTCCATGCACACACCAGCCAACGAATAGTGCATACGCCGGCAAGTCATGCGTCGAGTACATGTACCAGACACGCATTATGAAGTTCTGTTTGCTATAGGCATTGTATGTCTTGAACCCATTATCCCAGGCTTCTTGCAATTCGTCCTTAAGCGTTGCATATACACATTCATATTTTTACCCAGATAGTTGGGCCCTGGAATTATCAACGTCAGGAAAATGTTCTTTCTTTGCATAATCTGTCCGGGAGATTGAGTGGAAAGACAAATACGGGCCAACAACTGTATTGGGCTACCGTCATACCAAACACACTGAACCCATCCGTGCTGATGCCGACTCGAGGATGCCTCGGACCTGCCGCTTTGTCAGCATGTAATTCATCAAACTTTTTCCATTCAACACCATCTGATGTGTGTACAATCATCAGATTCCCATCTGCATCTAGTTTGGTTCTTTTGCCTGTTTTGTGCCATGTCATACATGCGGCCGTCTCTTCGACCATGAAAAGGCGTTGAAGTCTTGATACGATTGGCATATACCGAAGAACACTAACGGGATTTTGGTCTGTGTCTTCTCACCCATACCGTTGTCTACCACAACAACATACCTGGAAGACTTGCAAACGGGACAATAGTTCAAGTCCGCATAGTCAAGCCTAAATAAGGCACATCCTTTCTCACAGGCATGTATCTTCTCATAGGGCATCTTCAGTGCACGGAGGATTTTGTCCGACTAGTACAACTTTGCAGGCATTACATGGCCTTTGGGTAGAAAGCGTCCAAATACTGTCATCATTCCGTCGTAGCATTCTCTGCCCAAGTTGAACTGAGCCTTCAGAGCATTACTTGTGAGATGACATTCAACTGACAAAGCTCAGTGTGCTCGTGGAGTGGACATTTTGAAGACTCCAACATTTCTTTGAAGGCCTTTGCCGAATCCCGAGCATCATCATAGTCTTGCACCATGTTTTCCATCCCGGTACCATGCTCGTCGGTGCGACGACGATCCACCTCAGCTCGGTCACGTTGGGCAGACTCACCATGATATGTCTACCTTTGTATAATCGGGCGTAAAACCACTCTTGGCATGTGTTTGCCCATTTCAGCCTCATCCTCTTTTCCCAATTGCCGCTTGCCGGAAGCAGGGGCACGAGGTTTTCCTCTGGCCATTTGCAATGCGGCTTGCACAAACCCCTTGGTTTTTGTGAACCATTCAACGCTCCATTTGTTCTGACCAGTGTGACCGGTATACATCCACGCACGATCACTCATCTTGACTTTCAGAGCTACTGGACACACAACAAATATATATATAATTCACCATGTATATATTCATCACTTGATCTACTTTGTCAAATTTATTACGTCCATGCAACCTACACTCTAATAGGTAACGATAGGTCCTAATCCCACCGCGTATTTGTAGATTGGGCTCGTTTTCCCATGCTATGCCCCGGATCCGACGCAAAATTTCGGCATCACCTCCCTGCTGTTCTCCTGATACACGTCTCTGCAATAAACAGAGAGGATATGTACCCGGAGAACAACAGGGGAGGCACTGACGAAATTTATGCGTCGGATCCGGAGCAAAACATATGGGAAAACGAACCCAATCTACAGATACTCGGGCTGTCCATGGATAGCATTGGACAATTCGAAAGAATCAAGGTTATAAATATGCAAATGCATGCATATTTATAACTATAATGCTTTCGAACAGGAGACATATATTGGTTACGCATACTGATGATTCAAGACACATATATAGCTAGCTATCAGGTTTCATCGGCACGAATACCAGAACAGAGCAAATAATTAATGGGGGAGGAGGACATGTTATTTGTGCTCACCCATGAACGAAGGGGCAGAGCTCGTCAAACGCACGGCGAGGTCGTCGAACACCAAACCTCGCAGTGATGAAACAACTGCACATTTAAATCTACCCGATCAACACAATTATATATGATGTTTTTCATAACAAAATCGAAAATATATGACCTAACTAATAATTCACAAATATATGACCCCGTCGGCCTCTGGAAGGCCAAAGAACACCTTTTCGGGAGGTGTCGGGGGTCGGGGTGTCGTGTCGGTGTTGGGGTGCCGTGTCGGGGTCGGGGTGCTGTTTCGGGGTCGGGGTGTCGGGGTGTGGTGTCAGGGTCGGGGTGTCTGGGTGTGGTGTCGGGGTCGGGGTGTCGGGGTCAGGGGGTCAGGTGGTCAGGGGGTCGGGGTGTCGGGGTGTCGTGTCGGGGTCGGGGTGTCGTTGTGTGGTGTCAGATTCGGGATGTCGGGGTCAGGGGGTCGGGGTGTGATAGAGGCGAGGGTGTCCCGATCTTTCGATGAGATGATAACTATCGATTTGGTGGAGTCGACTTTGACGATCCGACTACAAACGTGCACGACGTTGTGCCTTAGCAATCGCTAAACCAATCTCCCGAGGTTACTGACGATGCTGGAAGCACAATCAGCCTGACCACGAAGGTCTATTCCTGCAAGCAATCGAAGAACGAGCAAAAATATGATAAAGCAATCTGAATATTGCGAATATATATGAAGTATTTATAATGGTGGGGATCCGTAAGCGGTCTTGGTCTGGTCGTTGGACACAAACGAAGTACACGAAGTTGCAATGGCTAACTTTTAATCTAAACAAATCCCAAGGAAAAAGCTACTAGAAGGATCTACTTATATAGGAGCAAGGGGTGGCGGCCAAGGAGGTGGTAGGACGTCCCAAGGCAGCCTAAAACTAACCTAGGTCGTACAAGGCCAATGGGCCCAAGCGGAGGTGACGTAACACCTTTGGACTTGTAGTTTGACTTGGATTCTGCTGCAACATCAGATTGTTTCGTCCATAACTCAACGCTCCGGACGAATTTGAAGGTGAATCCAATTGGGTTGGAAGGTGCACGAAATCTATTTTCCAACAAAAAAAGAATTACCCAATTTGGAGTCCGGATGAAAAGGTTATTGACGTTTTGAGTCAGGTATGTCTGTGCAGTCCGAATCTGAGTCCAGAACGTGAGAGACTTGGACTCTATCTTCTCTTGGGCCAAAAGTGACGTGAGAGAACTTTTTGAATAGCAAGTAAACATCTCTTTCTCCCTTATCTTCATATGTGGATTGTACAAATGTCCCATACACCTGCAACTAGACATGGCACAAAAGTTTGTGAAGTATTTTTGTCCTGGATGATATAATTAAATTATTGCATAGTTTGCATTGGAAATCACCTCACAAATATACATGTATGCAATATTTTTGGTCGTATCGAAGGTAGCCATGTCCTCATCAGGGTGTCGTGTCGGGGTCGGGGTGTGGTGTCGGGGTCGGGGTCAAGGGGTCAGGGGGTCGGGGTGTCGGGGTGTGGTGTCGGGGTCGGGATGTCGGGTTGTGATGTCGGGGTCGGGGTGTCGGGGTCAGGGGGTCGGCGGGTCGGGGTGTCGGGGTGTGGTGTCGGTGTCAGGGGGTCGGGGTGTTTCCTTCTATCCTTCTTCTTCTTTCTTTCTCTTCTTCCTCTTCTTTCCTTTCTTCTTCTTCTTCTTTCATCTTTTATCTACTTCGTTTACTTCTTTTCGTTTCTTCTTTTCTTCTTCTTCTACTTCTTCTACTTCTTTTCTTTTTCTTCTTCTTTTTTCATCTTTTTTCTACTTCTTTTCTTTTCTTCCTTTCTTCTTCTCTACTTCTTTTCTTCATCTTCTTTTTTCATCTTTTTTCTACTTCTTTTCTTTTCTTCTTCTTCTACTTCTACTTCTACTTATTTTCTAACACTAACACATATGTAGCACTAAATCCAACACTAACACATATGTAGCACTAAATCCAACACTAACACATATGTAGCACTAAATCTAACACTAACACTAACACATAACTAGCACTAAATCTAACACTAACAATTAAACAACAAAAAAATGAAAAAAACAGGAAAAAAAGAAAAAAAATAACTCACGGAGCAATGGGACGGTCGGGGTAGTGGGGCGGGTGGGCGGCGACGTGGCGCACCGGGCAGTGGGGCAGTCGGGGTAGTGGCCAGGCGGGTGGGCAGGCGACGTGGTGGCCTTGCGGCGGGATGGTGGAGCAGGGCATCGGCGGGTGGGGTGGGGCGGCGGGGTGGTGGGGCGGCAAGCGGCGGGGCCGATGGCGAGGCGGCGGGCGGCGGGATGGTGGGTCGACAGGCGTCGGTGGGTGGGGTGGGCGGCGGGGTGGTGGGGCGGCAGGGCAAGTGGGGCGAAGCGGCGCGGGCGGCGGGCGGTGGGTGGATCTGGTGGCGGGGCGTTGGGGAAGAGAGGGAGAGAAGAGAGAGTAACGGGCGGGGGGTGGGGGCTCGATCGGCCGTTAGTTATGTTAGGTTAGTTAGCCTTTGCCGTCCGCCGAGGCTTTGTCGTCCGCTTTTTTTTATCTTTGCCGTCTGCTAGCAGACATCACTGAGGGGGGGGGGCGTTAAGTTTTGTCTAATCGGCTCGTTACTGGGGGCCACCTCTCTCTTTGCCGTCAACTAGCTGACGGCAAAGATTCTTTGCCGTCAGCCAACTGACGACAAAGAAGGGACAGATGGCAAAGACCGATTTTGCCGTCTGCCAGTTGTTTGCCATCTGCTTTTTGGTAGCTGATGGCAAAGACCTTCTTTGCCGTCTGCTAGCAGACGGCAAAGAACTGGCAGACGGCAAAATCCCTGATTCCAGTAGTGAGAGCCTGAGCGGATGGGCGAAGTGGGACAGAAGAAGAAGATGGTGCATCACTCAGTGTATTTTTTTTAGTTCCCTCTTGCAGGGGGCTAGGTCAGGATATTCTGGAATGCAGAACCTGCTTTTCGGCCTTCTCATGGCCTCGAGAAAGATGCGCCACTATTTCCAGCGCATGAGATCACCGTCGTCACCCGCCTCCCTTTGCAACGAATTTTGCACAACCAAGATGTGACAGGGAGGATTGTGGAGTGGGCATTGGAGCTGTTGAGCTTTGGCCTCAGGTTTGAAAGTACTTCAACGATCAAGAGCCGAGCTTTGGCAGAGTTCATAGCAGAATGGACCGCAACGTCCGACGAGGAGATTCAAGAGACCGCCCTTCCTGGCAAGGAGACGAGCAGTGAGTGGATTATGTATTTTGATGGAGCTTTCTCACTCAAAGGTGCTCGTGCTGGCGTGCTACTCGTTGCACCCACCGGAGAGCACCTCAAGTACGTAATCCAGATGCACTTCCCCAGGGAAAAATCAATGAACAATACTGCAGAGTACGAGGGGTTGCTTGCCGGTCTCTGGATCGTGGCAGACCTCGGAATCAAGAAGCTCATCATCAGGGGTGATTCGCAGCTCGTCGTCAAGCAAGTCAACAAGGATTACCAGAGCCCATTGATGGAGGCCTACGTAAAGGAAGTGAGGAAGTTGGAAGAATGTTTCGACGGCCTACAGGCATAACATGTCCCCCGAGCGGAGAACAACATTGCCGATGACCTGTCGAAACGCGCTGCCCTCAAGTTGCCTCTGGAACCAGGTACCTTTGTACTTCAGTTAATACAACCATTCGTAGAGCCATCAGCAGGGCAGAACAAGCGAAGGAAGACAAGCCCCGGCAAGTACCTTCCCACCGAGCTCCCAAGAGCCGCCGACAAGGAAGCCAGGTACCCCAAGCTTGCTGAGGGGCAACTACCTCCGATGGGGCCCCAGGCCCTGACCGTAGAGGCAGCTGCCCCTGCGGCCGAAGATGTGCCTTTGGTCTTTGCCGTCGAGCCTCAGGCTCAGGCATGGGCGCAGCCCACCGTCTGTTTCCCCCAAACAGGAGAACTCCCCGAGGAGCAGGAAGAAGCAGAGAAAGTAGCCCGTCGGTCCAACATGTACCAGTTTGTGGATGATACCCTGTACAGAAGGAGGCCAAACGGAGTCAGGCTGAAGTGCATTCCTTGAGAGGACGGACTAGAGCTATTGGTAGAGCTACATGGAGGTATGTGTGGCTCCCACATAGGGTCAAGGGCCCTTGCCGGCAAGGCATTCCAGCAAGGTTTCTTCTGGCCCACAGCCCTCCGGGATGCACCTGCGCTAGTAACCAAGTGTGAAGCATGTCAGTTCCATTCGAAGAAGCTTCATAAACTAGCTCAAGCCCTTCAAACAATTCCTCTCTCCTGGCCATTTTCGGTCTGGGGGCTCGACATACTAGGCCCTTTCCCCCTTGTTGTTGGTGGCTTTGAGTACTTGTACATCGCAATCGACAAGTTCACAAAGTGGCCCGAAGTGGAAGCAGTGAGGAAGGTGACAGCACAGTTAGTCATCAAGTTCTTCAAGGGGCTAGTTTGCTGATGAGGCACGACCGCTGATTTGGCCCGATCTTTCACGATGCAATAACTTTGTAGATCCACCGATAAAAAAATACTCCCAATTACACGAGTAGTGCGCGTAACCTGAAGCAGGGGTGACGACGACCAAGGGACAATTCCTCGTGTCACGAGGAAACTCCCGCCTAAGTGGCCCTAACAAGCACATAACCCGACAAGAACGACGGACCTCGAGCCAAGCGCAACTTTCACGCAGAAAATTCACACAAAATAAATACCACGGACACCCAAAGAGGACCACTTAATAGTCGATACACGACATTGTCTAACTCTCAGAAATAACCTCCCGTACATTGGCCGTAGCCAACCCTCTTTATGGGTGTCACATACCTGGTCGAACTGACCCAGGTGCTAGCTAACTTCCATCCGGACTCTATCTCTCTTTTCTTGTTTTAAACTAAATAAAGCTTATCAAATTAACTAACCGGCAAGATTGAACACGTTAGAACCTGGACTCAAAGAAAAGACAACAAAACTAATACTACTGGATAAAATAAAAACTTGACTCTCACGTTGTCACACAAGAACTTGGAGTGTAATTCTTTCCAACGAAAAACCAACTACATGGTGGCGTTCTAAACGTCGGCTTGATCACTTCTTCCTCGGGTTCGATTGCTGATGGAAATTTCACGAAAATAGATCCAATATAAAACACATGTTCACTGACCGGCTGTGTTTGCACGTCTGGTACCTTGCTCATATTCTTCTCCAGAAACAACTTGCATTTTTCTGATACTTGTTGCATCAAATTCCAGCGGTCTAAGTTTCTGTCCTTTTGTGTAGAACATGAAATAGCCTGAAATATTTTTGAACGCGAAACAATAGTTTCGGCACCAGTGATCACATCATCCACTCCCTCTTGAAACGAAGCCGTCCTCGGTTTTGTGAGAGCTTCAGGGACCTTTTCTACCGAAAGAAAATCATCCCCTCCACCAAGAGAAAGCATCTTTAGTTTTTTCTTTTTCTTGGGAACCCTCTCCTTTCGCACTGTCAATACCGTATCCCAGAGGATTAATTTATCATTCATCGATTTAAGTGTCCTTTGTATGCCTTTATGAATAAAAGTGTATGTGTTGGCCCTTCCAGAATGTTGCACACTACGGTCATACTGCCAAGGTCGGCCTAGTAATAAACCGCAAACTACCAATGGAAAAACATCGCATTCCACCTCATCGACATACTGTCCAACTAAAAATGGTACACACACTTCTTCAACCACTCTAAATGATATGGTTTTTCATATCGCCATGCGGACAAACCAAGCTTCTCCACCAACATCTTGCTAATGCCATTAGTGCAACTGCCTCCATCAAGAATTAACTTGCACGCCACATCTTTAATGTCACACTGAGTTTGAAATAAACTCATGCGTTGACCTTTGTCCACTTTTTAAGTCATCTTCATCATGTACCCTCTTAAGTTTCATATTCAGCCCACTCGTTGGTACTGCTGGTTTCTCTTTGTTCTTCTCATGTGAAGAAATATTTTTAGTTCCAACAAGACTATCCTCCACCTTTTTCTTTTCTAGCAAGATCTGTTGTACTTCTTTCTTTGCATTAATTGCAGCATGTGCTCGGTCTCTTCTCTTACGATCTTCCAAATATTCTACGAAAGAGTATGCTTCAAAATAAATCCATCGACCATTACGAAAAATCTAAAATTTGCTCCAAGAAAAATAGCCAGATTTATCAATCTGTAGCTCCCTCTTTTTTGTCCAAGATTTACCAAGTATCAAGCTAAACATATACATATGATATGGAAGAACATCACAGAAAACTGTATTGGTAAATCTACAAAATCCAAAAGTCACCTCTACTTGTTGTTTTATTGTCACAAATTTTCCCTGCCATCTGAGCTTATATGGGTCTGGATGCTCTATTACTACTAGCTCCAATGCATCAACCAAGGTTTGACTCACCAAATTTATTTCTGAAGAACGATCAAACATTGCAGCACAACTAGTTGGCCCAACCTTCACTCTTGTGTAGATTTGAAACCATGAAAGGGCTCGTGACGGATCCTTCTCACCTTGGGACATCTCACCATCAAAATAATACTCCATCCTCATCGCAGTTTTAGAATCTGTATGAACAAATTAAAGAGAAAATTTGCACCGTAATAAACCCAGTAATCTGATACCAACTGATGAGGCACGACCTCCATTGTGCCGCTGATTTAGCCTGATCCTTCATGATGCAATAACTTTGTAGATCCACCAATAAACAAATACTCCCAATTACACGAGCAGTGTGCGTAACCTGAAGCAGGTGTGACGACGACCAACGGACAATTCCTCGTCTCACGAGGAACCTCCCGCCGAAGTAGACGTAACAAGCACGCAACCCGTCAAGAACGACAGACCTCGAGCCAAGTGCAACTTTCACGCAGAAAATTCACACAAAATAAATACCACGGACACCCGAAGAGGACCACTTAATAGTCAATACACGACATTGTCTAACTCTCAAAAATAACCTCTCGTACATTGGCCGTAGCCAGCCCACTTTATGGGCGTCACATACTTGGTCGAACCGACCCAAGTGCTAGCTAACTTCCATCCAGAATCTATCTCCCTTTTCTTGTTTTAAACTAAATAAAGCTTATCTAATTAACTAACCGGCAAGATTGATCACGTAAGAACCTGGACTCAAAGAAAAGACAACAAAAATAGTACTACCGGATAAAAGAAAAACATGACTCTCACGTTGTCACACAAGAACTTGGAGTGTAATTCTTTCCAACGAAAAATCAACTGCATGGTGGCGTTCAAAACGTCGGCTTGATCGCTTCTTCCTCGGGTTCGATTGATGATGGAAATTTCACGAGAATAGATCCAATATAAAAAACATGTTCACTGACCGGCTATGTTTGCACGTCTGGTACCTTGGTCATATTGTTCTTCTCCAGAAACAACTTGCATTTTTCTGATACTTATTGCATCAAATTCCAGCGGGCTAATGATGTGGGGCAGAACCCTACGTGGATGATCTTTCACGTTGGAGCGGATCCTACGATGAATCACGAAGAACACGCGGAAGAACAAGAGGGAAAACACGGGGAAAACGAGAGAGAATTCACTCAACCGACAAGAGATCAATCACACAAGTGCTAGATCGATGAACACAAAGGGAGATACATGATTCAAGGTCAACAAAGGACGATACAAGCGGTAGCCGTTCTTCTCCGTGAGGAGGCCTTGAGGGGTCCACCCTAGAAGGGGTCTTGAATCCGCTTGGGGGATCTTCTCCGTAGAGGTCCTGATCTCCGAGGAGAAGTAGCCAAGCGGATGAGCAAAGGCTCTCACACAAGAATATGAGCTAATCCAATGCTAACCCTAATACAAAGCTAGGAGAAGAGTATATATAGTGCTAAGCCACGAAGGGGTAAGTGAGGCGAAGGGTACACGGGCTCGGCCCAATACATCTTGTGCGCAGACGCCGGTTGTACCGGTCATGGGCGGTTGTAATACCGAGAGCTCCTGAGGGGCGGTAGTTCCGGCCGAGGAAGGCGGTACTACCGCTGGGCGGTCGGCACTGGCTTCTGGAGGTGGGCGTCGAAGGAGCCAGCGGTTGTACCGGATGTCGGGGCGGTTGTTCCGGTCTTTGGGCATAAACTGGTAGAACCGGTCTTACGCCTTGCACCGCTTGATCACGAATGGTGGCGGTTGTTAGGCGGTGGCTAGCTGGTTGTTCCGCCCGTCACGGTGGTTGGGCGGTTGAACCGGTCGGGTGGCTTCAGCGGTAGTACCGCTTCAGTGGTAGTAGTACCGCTTCGTCTGGAAGCGGCGGGTTCTCTTCCTCCTTCTCTTCCATGCTTGTCCTCGGTCCTTGGATTCTCCATGGTCGTCTCGGTCGTACATGAGTATATGCAAGATCCATGCATGAGGTAGTAGCCATGTCTCACATGTAGAAAGTGAAGGTTCAAGAGGAGCGAAGTTCACCTTGTGTCCAATGGTGCATATTCGAGGTCTCGTCATATGTCCTCTTGGGGCTTGGAGAGTAGTCGGAGTGTACATGGGGATGAACGTGGGATGCTCCGCATCATCTCCCCCCCCCCTTGTGAAAGATCCGACCTCGGATCGTGATCCTCATCACCATGGAAACGGTTGTTGTGGAGGGACTTGTAGTTGGACGAAGTTCAAGACATGGCGCAATCCAAGTAGTCCAGGGTGTCGCCGGAATGATAGACATGCAAAAAGAGCAAACACAAGCAACACTCGGAAATACAATGGTTAGCGCATACAAAGTGTCCATCATGTAAGAATGAGTCCGTGCGGCAAGATTGGTCGTGACAAAGCACATGAAGCTTATCAAGTTGATCTAGAATGAGATGCAAAGCATTCATGGGAGGAAAAGCAATCATTGTGTACACAAATTTTTTATGAATATGAGAAATGCAACCACGATGCAAAATGATGTCATAATGGGATGGTTTATCAAATGCATGAACATGGCAATGGATGTTCAACATGTGGATATTATCATGCAATTGATGGTGCACAATATGATTATGATGTATGAATATGCCATCAAGGTAGATCACAACAAATTTGCTAAGGAAGTGCACAAGTTCATATATCATGGATGACATGGGAATACAAGATGCAACAAGGTAATCATAATGTGAGTCAATCCATGGATAGGGTGCAAACTTGTGGTGAGTATGATAAGTCCATAGAGCATGACATGTATGAGCACAATCAACTAATATGGAGGTGTTGGTGTACCAAAGCTCGATGTCGGGGCATGAGTGGAAGACCGAAGGTTCATCCACTAAGTGCGAGCATTCCTCAAATTTAAGGTCCAAAGAGCCAATCTCCAATGTTGCTCCTCCATCCACTAGATGTAACATGTAGACAACAAGAAAGAAACAACAATGAAAGAGTGACCCATCCAATATGCAAACTTGAGGATGGCTCAAAGGGAAGGAGTTCACCTTTATGAGGATGTCGCAAATGTTGGTGTCGCACATCGTGTATGCCTTCACATAACCAATATGTCTCATGACGGTAATGCCTTGTGAATCCTTCAAAAGCGAAAGAACATGGCAAACACTCGGAAAAACAAATGAGGTTAGCGGAAGTGCAAAACCTATCATTCGTGTGGTAAGATACCCAACAAGTGTATGCATCATGCTCATCATAAGAAAGGACAATGGAGCATTTCATAGTATGGAGGCATATGATGCGATACCAACTAAATGCAATAGGCTCAAGTAAACAAGCATGCATCACAAGTGAAGTGTCCAAGTCTCCAAGATCATGAAGTATAGAGGCAACTATAGGAGGCAAGCGACAATAAACAAGATATATCATGTGAGAGGCATGAACATATATGTCATCAACCCAAGAAAGCAAGTGATAGAGGAACATGGGTGATGCAACATAGTAAGCAATCATAGCGATCAAGTCAAGCAAGCTAGTAGTGCGAAGATGCAACGTACTAGAAGGAATCATGGCAAGCATGTCATGTGGGCAAATAGTGGGCATACAAAATGCACATGACATTTCACAAGCATAAAGGCAAGATATGAGCAAAATAGCATCAATAGCATGGGGCACATGATAAACATGGCAATAGCAACAAGGATCTCCACCAAGCATGCAAATACACATAGAAGTAGCATAATGATGAAACATGGGTAGATGCAAGCAAGGGTCACAATTGCATGGCCAAGGTCATAGCATGCAAAGTGAACACGGGAACATGAGCATAAGGCGACAAGTGATATATAGCCGATAGCCGTGTGAGAGACAAGTAAAAGAGATGCGCGTAGTCCTTGCACGAAGGGAACGGTGGGAATGATAATCTTCGGGATCCCAAATCATCGTTGCTCTCAAGAGCTCGTTTCGTCAACTCATGGGATTGAGAAGTTGACGAGTATACGTGAGTACCTACACAAAACAAAGACAAAGGGAAAATTGTGTGTGCGTGGTAGATGTACACATCATCCATCATGATGTGCACGTGCATGTGTCGGTTTGCACAAAATATCCAATGATCAAATAAATGAGATGCGTGATATAGAAACATGTCATCCATCATGAGAGGTTTGTGGTTATGCATGGCATAATGGAGACTAAAATTGTGTAATGCATCATGAGAAATATCTAGAGCATTGCTATTCATGGAATGCATATGATGCACGCAATTATGGGAATCATGCAAAGTATGGAATGTATCAAAATCTCCTAATATATATGAGGAAACTATGGGGGTCTCCTCATGAGCATGAGTAGCAACATCACATGGAGAATATTGACAACATCCAAAACAATGCATATTTGGATCAATGTGATCATGGCATGACATAGTATATGAATTGCGCAAATCATGTAAAGGAAGCATGGCAATATCATCACATGAAAAACAAAAGCCAATGACCATCATCTCGTCATCTATGCCATAAGTGCAAATGGGATTGTTTTTAATGGGGCATGCATAGTTACTATGTTGAGATTGTAAAGATGCAATATGGGAGATCTCACTCATAGTATATGACAAGTTCAATGGATTGTCAAACATGAAGTGACCAATAGAATTTTCACAAGATATCCTATGAAGCATAGCATCACAACTAGGCAACTCAACATGCTCATCATCATATTCATCATAAATAGGTAAGTCAAGGCATGAAGAAGTTTCACTAGCATGAAGCATGGTAATAGGTGGGACAACATGATGGGTGCAATCGTTGTGAAGTGAGTACACTAGTGGGACAAGAGATGCTGCTTCACGTATGTTACCATTGGTGCGTCGCTCATGAGTTGTAGGTGTGGTGTTGAAGATCCTCTCGTTGTCATCTTCTTCTTGATGGTACCATGTGGGGGTGCATCATCGTCCACCATGGCCATAAATGCGTCTCCAATGGAGGAATAGACTCATCAAGGATAGGCATGTCGTCATGTAGGAGACCTAGCACCAAAGAAGAAAACACACTAGGAGTAGAGGTTAAGTCGTTAGAAATCATGGTGGCCTCACATGCCGTGTCAACTACCTCACTCTCTAAGTGTTGTGGCTCACTCACTCCCTCAAGGATGCTCTCACTCGTATGGTTGGTGGAGTCACTCAAATGGCTCTCAACCTCACATAGGATATGTGGCATGCTCTCAAGTGTGGGGCTAGTGGTGGTCACACTCATCCTCTCATGGGAAATGCACTCAATGTCATATAGGGTGGAGTCACTCATCTCACTCATGTGGTGGTGGCTCTCCTCACATGGCACTTGGGGTAGCTCAACATATGTGGGTGTCGGAGAGGTGTAGGTGCAAATGTCTCCATGCGCGGTCGCGTAGCTTGACTCGGAGTATGAGTCCGATGTGGGCGTCGTCTTCATGTTGTTGAAGAGGTTCGCGCTCGTCGCCCGTGGTCGAAGGGATGGCCCTTGCTCGACCGTCTTGTCACCGTCTTGGTGTTGGAGGCCCATATGATGTGGCACCTCATAGCTCGTCTCCATGACCGAAGGGAGTTTCCCATGCTCGGCCATCTTCCTTGAGGGGCTTCCGAAGATGGAAGTGTCACCCTCGCTCGTAGTTGGTCGCCTTGGACTTGATGAAGTCGATGAAGGCGTACACGTGGGAAGTAGGCGAAGATGCCTTGAGAACACTTGGCGAAGATGCCGAAGTGGTTGATGTAGCCGTAGCGCCGTCTTGGTGGTGGTCGTCTCGCGGTCTTCTCTTGTGCTTATGAAGCTTCGACTTGGCGTGAAGTAGGGCTTGTTGGGACTTGTGCCTTTGCGCTTGTGGAGCATCTTCATGATGATGATGTCGTTGTCGTGCTTGAGCTCGTAGTAGATGTCGTTCGTCGTCGTCGTGCACATGATGCTTGGAGGTGACTTGCCCTTCATGACGATGAGGATCAAGAATGTGATGGTGGTCGCCATGGAGATGTGGACGACTTGCGCTTGCATCGCTTGGGCGCTCCGAAGACTTGTGGCTTGAACGTCGCTGTCTTGAAGATGATGAAGGGGAAGTCGACTTGAGCAAGGTCCGAATCACCTCCATTCTTGCATCTTGCTCCTCTTTATGTGTGGCAAGTTTCTTGTCGAAGTAGTCCCTTCTCCTTGCTTCAGAGTGACGAATGTCGATGGAGATGTTCTCGATGCGCTCTCGCAATCTTGATTGTGTTCCTTGCACTTGTCGTTGTAGATCAAAGATAGACGCTTTGGTGATGTAGTTGTTCACGCCGTCGTTGTTGTCGAAGACCGGAGATGAAATGCCTTGCCTATCCATCACAAGACTCGAGCAAATATGAGTGGGAGAAAGAGAAGAACTTATACCAATGTACCTTGACCGATGTTGACAATGAATCAAGTTCACTCAAATGCGGACAATGAAATAGCACTATTGGTACCAATCCTTGTCGGTTCTCACACCTACACAAGTAAAGCTTATGGAGGAGCTCGGTGAGGATAGTGGCACAAAAATTTAATGCAAAATGTTAGCAAGAGTCAATAATGTTGAAAGAGATTCACAAATTCGCAAGTGAAACAAATGGACCAATAGCAAAGAATGGCGCATACGGAAACACACACACGGATAGATAAATGGGGTCGTGCAACCAAGGAATGAGCACAAAATGTGGAATCCACGGAAAACGCTTCGTGTTGCACAACTCAAGAGAGACGCTTAGCACGATTGCTCAATAGGCGGATACGACACTTGTGCACAACCTATAAGATGCAAAATGGATAAACTTTCTATCCCAAGTATGCTATGTATGTATGGTTCCCGGTGTTTCTCTCAAGATGATCCAAGATGATCGGATATGACAATCTTATATGCAACATGGTATGATGCTATGGCACTTGCTTACAAGCTATTTGCTCTCTCTTTTTCTTTGCTTAAAAGCTTATTCTTTTTTTTCTATGGCCACTTTGCACAATGCACATACCAAGATAGCAATTGTGTGTATGCGGGAACAAACTTGTGACACAAGATATGATACCAATATATGCACCACAATGATATGGTATATATGCTATGGGAAGTATGATCACTAATGTGCACAAGTAGCGTTGCCGGCAATACTCAAATGGCTAATCTTGATAGGCAAGTAACGCAAAAGTAAGGCTAGGGGTTAACAATGCAATGGCAAGGGGAATATACAATGGAGGGATACCACGATACCAAGATGATATGGAGGTTACCGTCCGTGATGATGAGTAGCGGCGTTCTTGATGTAGATACCAAGATGATGGAGACTCGTCCCTAAGTAGCCGAAACACCTTAGGAAACGGAAAAACCGCGAACTCAAAATCTCAAACGTCAAATGTCAAAATGGTGTTAGCGGAAAGCGGTGGTAGTGTGCACTTGGCAATGCGGAAGTGGAATGATGGGCTATACATGGTGTAAGAGTTGGAAGCACACGGTCCCTAAGTAGCCGAAACACCTTAGGAGACACAAGCCACAACTCGAAAAAGGTCAATCAACAATTGGGTTAAGTTGGGTTGTCGGAAGTGTATGGTGGGCAAGGTTATGTGGAAGTGGTGGTGGTGTTGGTGGATGATGAAGAAGCAACCGTCCCTAAGTAGCCTAAACACCTTAGGAGACTCAAATCACAACTCAAACAACCACTAATGCTATAAGGAACAAAATGGGTTAGTTTGCGGAAGGCTATGGTGGTATTGCGGATGATGTGGTGGAAGCCCTAGGCAAAGATGCCAAAGTACCAAAAATTTGATTGTGTCAAAAGGTGGTGGTAGTATTTTTGTGGGATGGGGGATGTCAATAGCTTCAAAACAAGCTAAAGAACGTCAAAAACGGACTCCGGATGAATTAGTTATGGGCAAAACGGTTGAAACTTCGGGCGCTGAAACTGGGAGGGGCAGTAGTACCGCTTGGGAGGGCGGTTGTACCGCTCGAGGTACTCAGCGGTAGTACCGCTCGGAGGCGGAAGTACCGCTCGTGTCGGGATTTTCACAGATCGACTCGAGTAGCGATTTTGGGCGGAAATGGATGATTTCGGGGCCAAAATTGGATGGATTTCGTGGATGGAAGGTGGGGAAACTTGGGGAGATGCTAGATCCACTAGAAACCAAGCAAATCCATGGATCAAAATCAACAAAACATCATCAAAACTAACAAATCGCAAAAAAATTGGGGCTATTTTTGGTGGGGATTTTTGTATTTAGGACGAAAACAACAAAATCAAGCTAGAAAACACGGGGTAGGGGCTCCAAAAACGTGACCAACCTGGCTCATGATACCATGATAATGTGGGGCGGAACCCTACGTGGATGATCTTTCACGTTGGAGCGGATCCTACGGTGAATCACGAAGAACACGCGGAAGAACAAGAGGGAAAACACGGGAAAAACGAGAGAGAATTCACTCAACCGACAAGAGATCAATCATACAAGTGCTAGATCGATGAACACAAAGGGAGATACATGATTCAAGGTCAACAAAGGACGATACAAACGGTAGCCGTTCTTCTCCGTGAGGAGGCCTTGAGGGGTCCACCCTAGAAGGGGGTCTTGAATCCGCTTGGGGGATCTTCTCCGTAGAAGTCCTGATCTCCGAGGAGAAGTAGCCAAGTGGATGAGCAAAGGCTCTCACACAAGAATATGAGCTAATCCAATGCTAACCCTAATACAAAGCTAGGAGAAGAGTATATATAGTGCTAAGCCACGAAGGGGTAAGTGAGGGCGAAGGGGTACACGGGCTCGGCCCAATACCTGCGGCCAGACAGGCCGGTTGTACCGATCATGGGCGGTTGTACCGCTGAGAGCTCTGAGGCGGTAGTTCCGGCCGAGGAAGGCGGTACTACCGCTGGGCGGTCGGCACTTGCTTCTGGAGGTGGGCGTCGAAGGAGCCAGCGGTTGTACCGGATGTCGGGGCGGTTGTTCCGGTCTTTGGGCATAAACTGGTAGAACCGGTCTTGTACTGCCTTGCACCGCTTGATCACCGAATGGTGGCCGGTTGTTGGGCGGTGGCTAGCCGGTTGTTCCGCCCGTGCGGTGGTTGGGCGGTTGAACCGGTCGGCTGGCTTCAGCGGTAGTACCGCCTGTAGTGGGCGGTAGTACCGCTCGTGCTGGAGCGGTCGGGTTCTCTTCCTCCTTCTCTTCCATGCTTGGCCTCGATCCTTGGATTCTCCATGGTCGTCTCGGTCGTACATGAGTATATGCAAGATCCATGCATGAGGTAGTAGCCATGTCTCACATGTAGAAAGTGAAGGTTCGAAGAGGACCGAGTTCACCTTGTGTCCAATGGTGCATATTCGAGGTCTCGTCATATGTCCTCTTGGGGCTTGGAGAGTAGTCGGAGTGTACATGGGGATGAACGTGGGATGCTCCGCATCAGCTAAGTTTCTGTCATTTTGTGTAGAAGATGAAATAGCCTGAAATATTTTTGAACGCGAAACAATAGTTTCGGCACCAGTGATCACATCATCCACTCCCTCTTGAAACGAAGCTGTCCTTGGTTTCTTGAAAGCTTCAGGGACCTTTTCTACTGAAAGAAAATCATCTCCCTCCACCTGAAGAGAAACTGTCTTCAGTTTTTTGTTTTTCTTGCGAACCCTCTCCTTTCACACTGTCAATACCATATCCGAGACGATTAATTTATCATTCATCGATTTAAGTGTCCTTTGTATGCCTTTATGAATAAAAGTGTATGTGTTGGCCCTTCCAGAATGTTGCACACTATGGTCATACTGCCAAGGTCGGCCTAGTAATAAACCGCAAACTTCCAACGGCAAAACATCGCATTCCACCTCATCGACATACTGTCTAACTGAAGATGGTACACGCACTTTATGTGTAATTTTGAGCTTCCCACAGTTTTTCAACCACTCTAAATGATATGGTTCGTCATATCGCCATGCGGACAAACCAAGCTTCTTCACCAACATCTTCCTAATGCCATTAGTGCAACTGCCTCCATCAATAATTAACTTGCACGCCACACCTTTAATATCACACTGAGTTTGTAATAAACTCATGCGCTAACCTTTGTCCACTGTCAAGTCATCTTCATCATGTACCCTCTTAAGTTGCATATTCAGCCCACTCGTTGGTACTGCTGGTTTCTCTTTGTTCTTCTCATGTGAAGAAATATTTTTAGTTCCAACAAGACTATCCTCCGCCTTTTTCTTTTCTAGCAAGATCTACTGTACTTCTTCTTTTTGCATTAATTGCTGCATGTGCTCGTTCTCTTCTCTTACGATCTTCCAAAAATTGTACGGAAGAGTATGCTTCAAAATAAATCCATCGACCATTACGAAAAATCTGAAATTTGCTCCAAGAAAAATAGCCAGATTTATCAATCTGTAGCTCCCTCTTTTTTGTCCAAGATTTACCAAGTATCAAGCTACACATATACATATGATATGGAAGAACATCAGAGAAAACTGAATTGGTAAATCCACAAAATCGAAAATTCACCTCTACTTGATGTTTTATTGTCACAAATTTTCCCTGCCATATGAGCTTATATGGGTCTGGATGCTCTATTACTACTAGCTTCAATGCATCAACCAAGGTTTGACTCACCAAATTTATTTCTGAAGAACGATCAAAAATTGCAGCACAAGTAGTTGCCCCAACCTTCACTCTTGTGTAGATTTGAAACCATGAAAGGGCTCGTGACGGATCCTTCTCACATTGGGACATCTCACCATCAAAATAATACTCCATCCTCATCGCAGTTTTAGAATCTGTATGAACAAATTAAAGAGAAAATTTGCACCGTAATAAACCCAGTAATCTGATACCAACTCATGAGGCACGACCTCAATCGTGCCGCTGCTATGGCCCGATCCTTCATGATGTAATAACTTTGTAGATCCACCGATAAAAAAATACTCCCAATTACACGAGCAGTGCGCGTAACCTGAACCAGGGGTGATGACGACCAACAGACAATTCCTCGTCTCACGAGGAACCTCCCGCCGAAGTAGACGTAACAAGCACGCAACCCGTCAAGAACAACAGACCTCGAGCCAAGTGCAACTTTCACGTAGAAAATTCACACAAAATAAATACCACGGACACCCAAAGAGGACCATTTAATAGTCGATACACGACATTATCTAACTCTCAAAAATAACCTCCCGTACATTGGTCGTAGCCAGCCCTCTTTATGGGCGTCACATACCTGGTCGAACCGACCCAGGTGCTAGCTAACTTCCATCCGGACTCTATCTCTCTTTTCTTGTTTTAAACTAAATAAAGCTTATCTAATTAACTAGCCGGCAAGATTGATCACGTAAGAACCTGGACTCAAAGAGAAGACAAGAAACTAGTACTACTGGAAAAAAGAAAAACTTGACTCTCACGTTCTCACACAAGAACTTGCAGTGTAATTCTTTCCAACGAAAAACCAACTGCGTGGTGGCATTCTAAACGTCGGCTTGATCGCTTCTTCCTCGGGTTCAATTGATGATGGAAATTTCATGAAATTATATCCAATATAAAACAGATGTTCACTGACCGGCTGAGTTTGCACGTCTGGTACCTTGGTCATATTCTTCTTCTCCAGAAACAACTTGCATTTTTCTGCTACTTGTTGCATCAAATTCCGACGGGGTAACTTTCTGTCCTTTTGTGTAGAACATGAAATAGCCTGAAATATTTTGGAATGCGAAACAATAGTTTCGGCACCAGTGATCACATCATTTGCCATTTTGGTGTGCCGAACAGGATCATCACCGACAACGGCACACAGTTCAGAAGCCGCACCTTCATGCAATACATCCAGGACCTCGGTAGCAAGGTCTGTTTCACTTCGGTGGCACACCCACGGAGCAACGGCCAAGCGGAGAGGGCAAATGCTGAAGTACTGCGAGGCCTGAGGAAATAGACTTTTGACAGGCTGCACAAGTGTGGAAGTCACTAGATTAATGAGTGGCCGACGGTTCTTTGGTCGATCAGAACGACGCCAAATCGAGCCAACGACCAGACACCCTTTGCCCTGGTATACAGGGCAGAAGCAGTTCTCCCCATGGAACTCACATACGTGTCACCTCAAGTGCTCGCTTATGAAGAGCTTGAGCAAGAGCAGTTGCGGCAAGATGACATGACGCTCCTTGAGGAAGATCATCTTCGGGCGGCTGTGCGAGCTGCACGCTACCAGCAGGCCTTGCGCCGCTACCATTGCCGCAAGGTTCATGCCCGAAGATCCAGATAAGTCCTTTATCCTCTGTTATGCATTTCCGTGGAATTGGGACATATGAAGCCTCGTTATTCCGGGGCCACCATGCTCCCCCTTTCCTGTGCCCAAGAACTATTCCCTGTGCCGGAACTTGGTTGTAGTTGCAGTGACAAGGAAGCAAACGAAGGGCCTAACCCTACTCCGCCCCTGCCTCTGCCGAGGGTGTGAGTATGGTCGTGAATGAAGTGAGGGGACGGCAAGGCCTGTTGCCGGGTGACAATGTTTATCTTAAAAATAACAAGGATTCATTCCTTGGCATGGGCCTCGCTCACGCACAAGGAACCAGACAAACACCCTTTTTCATTAATACATTCCAAACAGGTACAGTTTGTATGGAATGCAAACATGAGCAAGGGGATTACAAGGTTTAAATCTAACAAGTCCCCGCAGGATTAAAAACTAAAAAAGATAAGTGCCCCGTGATCCCCGTTCTTGCCCCTTTCCTCCCAGGTGCGGCAGGTGAAGGCAAAAAGGAGGCGACGGGAACGCGCCGATGGAGAGCTTGACGAGGAAGGCCCTCGGCAGGGCGCGTGGCTGAGGGAGGAGAGCGACGCAGTCAATCGGAGTCGGAGTTGGCGTCCTCCCGCTTGACGCCCTCGTCGTCACTGCCGCTGTCCTCCTTGTCACTCCCGCTTGAGGAGGAGTCTTCATCATCAGAGGAGATATCCATGCAACACCTTAGGCGAGTTCCCAAGTGCCCAAAGACCTTGATGGAGAGCAGGCCGTTCTCCATTAATTTGAAGTAGCAGGCCGTTCTCCATTAATTTGAAGTGAAAAACGAGCCCCTTCGACAGGCTGTGGGCACGAGCGAAGGTCTTGCATCCGGGACGAAGATACATGACGTGAGGGGCGGGGAAGTCGACATCGACCCGCATGCTGCCATTCCCGCAGCCCCTCATATGCAACCTCAGAGCCTGTGGCGGGTCGAGCTCCATCTCGCGAGCGAACGGAGTAGAGAGACGAAGACGACGTTGCACTGGCCGGTGCAGCCTGATGACGAACTCGCGGGGCTGATTTCTGACGTGGCCCTCCATTGCGGGAGGGGCCGCTGACGGAGGAGAGGCCGGTGCGCCGCCCCGTCCTCCACTTCCCCGAGCGACATGGCGACCTCGGCCTCGCCCTCTCCCCCTTACTCTCGCGGCCGGCTCTGCCTCCACGAGCTCTTGGGAACGGGGTGTGCGCTGTCGAGCAGAAACCCTCGTCGCCGCCATCGGAGTGCCGGCGCGCCCTCTCGCCATAGCAGAAGGAAGGAAGGAGCCAAGGTAGAAGGAGATGAATGATGAAAGATTGGGGGGTGCCATCCCCCTCCCCTTCTTATAAAGGGACGGGGCCGAGGCTTGGGCGCCCCACTTAACCAATCCAGCCACCAGGGGCGCAGGGAATGAAGACCGACCCGCTGCTCCAACCAGCGACGACCCGGTTCCCCGCCTCGTCATTTAAAGCCCGTGCCCCCCGCGTCTACCGCCTACCATCTTCGAGGCATGGGGGACACGTGGCGAGCAAGCCGAAATCAAGGAGACGAGTGAGGCGACCGTTTTCCACCCTGTGATCATGGGGCACGGGCGCCTTGAAGGCCATGACTCGAGTCCACTTAGTAAATGAACCGCGCCCCTGCGTTTTCCTCTTTTTTATGGGGAAGGCGCGAGCCACCTCTTTACTGCGATGTGACGCATGAGGGCAGCAACCGCCCCACGCATGACCCCCACGTCACGCATGACCCCCACATCGCGCATTCAACGTGGGTCATGGGGAAGCGCAGCAAGCGAGGGAGTTACTGCGGTAAAAACTCCACCGCATGCACGCCCGCGCAATGTTCTGGGCCTGGCCCAATAACGCCCCACGCTTATATGTGGCCCAGGCCCGGGGGCTCCTGTCGGTGTACAAAAGTAGGGGTCCCTTTTTGCACCCCTTTACTTGTGCGCGGGCAGTCGCAGCCCCACGCCCTAGCCACGCTTGGCGGGGTAGAGGAAGCAAAGGCACAAGACGACCAGACCAACGCCAAGCCGAAAACACAAATAGAAGAAGGGCGAGATGGAATCCCCCGGCAAGGCCCTTGCCGGGGCGGCCTCCACGGCCCCGACAAGAACCTTGCCGGGGCAACTCGCCCAATGCCAGCAGGCTGCCACCCTTGAGCCTGAGAGTTCCAACGCCTTCAACCACACTGGAACCAAAGCTCGGGAGGCGCCTTCATGGTGGAATGCAGATCTTTGTGAAGACCAAGAGCATACAAGACTAGATAAATAACTAGAAGACGAAGATCCTCGGCAAGATCCTTGCCGCCAAGGATACCCACGAGACCCCCGGCAAGCCCCATGCCGGGGACGACCGCGACGCCACGGCAAGACCCTTGCCGGGGCCCCGGCAAGACTCTTGCCGAAGACATCCGCGGGGTCGCAGCCAGGCCCACATCTGCCAAAGCTCTGCCGCCGTTCCCATGCAGCTACGAGCCCACCAACTAGGCGAACACTGCATGCGACGTGCGGCCTCTAGGCCAACTCAGCAAGCACCTGCGTGGTGGCATGCAAATCTTCGTGAAGGCTCTGCCACTGCACCAACTCAGCAGCCAGCCAGCCAGCGTGGCACTACCCGCCTCGTCAGTGCAGACGCAAGTCGGAGCCAGGCGAGGCGGCGACAGCTGGGACGAGCCTCCTTGCCGTCCCCAATAAAGCAAGAGGGCACGTCGGCAGCGCATTAAATGTGTTTGTCTTGCGGTGCCAGAGGATACACTCGACCACTTTATGGCTTTCCACCTCCTGTGTGCCACTGTGGCAGCCCCTTTGTCTATAAAAGGAGGCCCGCGGCGTACTAGGAGAGAATTCGGACTTTTTGGACCCTGTACGCCTTGTAGCTAGTCCAAGAACACAAGATAAACAAAAACAAGCAGGAGTAGGGTATTACGCGTCTCTCGCGGCCCGAACCTGGATAATCCCCCCTCCCCGCGTTGATCTCTCAATCCCGTTCTTTCCACAGCCCCGCGCCCGCCAACCATAGCAAAAGGGATTCCTCGTGATCCCGTAGGTGTCGTTTCCCCCGACAGTTTGGGTCATCAAAAGTAATTGAGCACAACATGAACCGGCGGCAATGTATTCCACTTCGGCGGTGGATAATGATACTGAGATTTGTTTCTTGGGGCACCAAGACACAGGAGATCTACCAAGAAATTGACAAGTACCCGGAGTGGACTTTCGATCAACCTTGTCACCGACATATCGGAGTAGTCAACAAGATCAAAAGAAGACCTCTTAGGATACCAAATGCCAAAATTTGGTGTATGAATTAAGTATCTCACTATACTTTTCACAGCCTTAAGATGACATTCTTTAGGGGCCGCTTGATATCGTGCACACATGCACACACTTAGCATAATATCAGGACGGGAGGCAAATAGATATAATAATGAACCAATCATGGAGCGGTACACCTTTTGGTCAACCGGTTCGCCATCCTTAGTCAAGTCAAGATGTCCACTAGTAGGCATGGGTGTTTTCATACCTTTGCTTTCTTGCATGTTGAACTTCTTGAATACGTCCTTGGTATACTTCTTTTGAGAAATGAAGGTTACGTCCTTAGATTGCTTGATTTGCAAACCAAGCAAGAACTTGAGTTCACACATCATAGACATCTCAAACTTCTTCGACATTAGCTTTCCAAACTTTTCACTAAAATGAGGGTTAGTCGAACCAAGTATGATATCATCAACATAAATTTGGCACACAAATAATGCTCCATAGTAAAAAGAGTGAAATCTATCTTTCCAATCTCAAAGCCTTTTTCAATAAGGAACTTGGTCAAGCATTTATACCACGCTCTAGGAGCTTGTTTAAGACCATAAAGAGCTTTGTCAAGTTTGTAAAAATGGTCGGGTTTCTTAGGATTAACAAAGCTGGGAGGTTTTTTAACATAAACTTCCTCCTCAATTTCACCATTTAGAAAAGCACTTTTAATGTCCATTTGGTACAAGGTAATATCATGGTAATTTGCATAGGCAAGTAAGATGCGGATAGACTCAAGTCTGGCAATGGGGGCGTATGTCTCACCATAGTCCATTCCTTCAACTTGAGTGTGGCCTTGGGCGACGAGACGTGCTTTGTTGCGAATGAATTGTCCATCTTCGTCTTGCTTGTTGCGAAATACCCATTTGGTACCGATGATGTTGTGGTTGTTGTCGGGCTTCTCGACCAATGTCCACACTTGGTTCCGCTCAAAGTTGTGTCGCTCTTCGTGCATGGCATTTATCCAATCCGGATCTTCCGATGCTTCTTCAACCTTCATAGTTCAATGCTAGAGATGAATGAATAATGTTCACAAAAATTAGCCAAACGAGTTTTAGAGCGAGTGATTCTCCTGGTTTGGATATCATTGAAGATTTGTTCGGCGGGATGGTCTCGTGATACTCTTGCTCTAACTCGTGAGAGCTTTAGTTTGGGTCGGGTGGAACATCTTCTTCATCATCTTCTTCTTCCTATTGGCCTTCTTCGTTGTTGATGTTGTCGTTCTCTTGTCGAGGTGGAGAAGGAGGTTGATGAGGTTCATCTTGGTGTACTTCCTCGTTTTCTTCATCTTGGCATGTCCCACTTGTGGGTGCCTCCGTGTCAACTCTTGGTTCACCTTGTCGTGAGGTAGAAGCTTCCACTTGGACGGACGAGGTACTCTCCTTCACCTCCGTTGGACGAATCTTGCCAATAGACAAGTCTTGGATTGCTTCCGAAGGGTCTTTGTCTCCTACATCAATTCGTAATTGCTCTACTTGCGAGCCGTTAGATTCATCAAACTTCGCATCTACCGTCTCTTCAGCCTTTTGGGTGAAATTGTTGTAGACACAATAAGTGTGAGAGTTTGAGCGATAACCGAGTAGGAAACCCTAATGAGATTTAAGAGCAAATTTAAAGAGACGATGCTTATAAAAAATGTAGCACTTCGAGCCGAATACTCAAAAGTATCCAACTTGGGGTTTGTTACCAGTGAGAAGCTCGTATGATGTCTTATCGAGTAGCTTGTGAAGATATAGATGATTTGTTGCATGACAAGTTGTCTCAACCGCTTCCGCCCGAAAGTGTTTTGGCGTCTTGTACTCATCAAGTATCGTTCTCACCATATCAATAAGAGTCCGGTTCTTCCTCTCAACAACTCCATATTGTTGAGGTGTGTACGTAGCCGAGAACTCATGTGATATCCCTTCTTTGTCAAGAAAGGTATCAACATTTGCGCTCTTGAACTCCGTTCCATTGTCGCTGCAAACCTTCTTGATCTTCACTTCAAATTGATTTTGGGCCTTCCTAGCGAAGTTCTTGAAGATCTTTTGGACCTGTGATTTATCATCAAGAAAGAACACCCACGTAAATCTTGAAAAATCATCGACTATGACTAGACCAAACGAGTTTCCACCGAGACTTGTATAGCCATTGGGACCAAAGAGACCGATATGAAGTAGCTCAAGCGGTCTTCTCGTGGTCATGATGTTCTTCACGGCGTGGCTTCCTCCAACCTATTTTCCTGCTTGACAAGCACTGCACAATCTATCCTTGTCAAATATAACATCTTTCACTCCAAGGATATGATCACCTTTAATAAGCTTATCAAGATTTCGCATGCCCATATAATCTAACCTTCTATGCCACAACCAGCCTTTAGAAGATTTAGCAATTAAGCAAGATCTAGGTTGAGCCTTTGATGAGGACATCAATACCATTGTTACACCCACATCCCCTATTGCTACATATACTGGACCAATTACTAGAGCTCGTGCACACCAATTAAATTATCAAGTACTTTCGTTTCTTGGTAATGATTCTAATGTTCATGAGAATATGATGCTGCCTAAATTGGATACATTTATTTTGCTTACAAATGAAGGGCCTGGCATGGAGAAGAGGGACGAACACGGGAGCAAGACCAAGCCTGGAGATGATGGCATGCGCAAGGGGAACAAGAACGGAGTTACAAGTGATTCTTTCAGGATTTTGAAGCCACCATAAGGAGTGCATGAAGCCTTGGACCAAATATACATGATGCCACTTCATAAATTTCGTCCAGAGGCTATTCTAGGTGCTGCGTCACCTTATTATTGGGCCAGGCCCATGTAATTTCGAAATACTTAATTATAGGCTGTTTTTAGAATCCGTATGTGTGGGGAAACAAGAGTTAGGGTTGGTTTCGGACCCCTCCCTCAAGGGCCACGAAATCCCCCCCCCCCTTCCTCCATATATACAACCCTTATGGCGTCGTTTAGACTTTGGGTTTTGTTTAGATTAAAAGTTCGCCATAGCTACAACTTCGCATTTCGCTTGTGTGTTCAACGACCAGACAAAGGCGTCACAGAACCCCACCTTGATCAATAAAGATTTCCTCTTATATTCGCACTATCCAGATTGCAATCTTAGTTTCTTGCTCGTTGTTTGTTTGCTTGCAGGAAATAGACCTTCGTGGTCAGGTTGATTGTGCTCCGGCATGGTCAATAACCTCTCGGAGTTGGTTTCGCGATTGCTAAGGCGCGACGTCCTCGCACGTTCGTAGTCGGATCGTCAAAGTCGACTTCATCCTAAACGATAGCGACCATCTCATCGAAAGACGGGACACCTTTGCCTCTATCAAGTGGTATCAGATTTCCAGGTTGCTCGGTGAGATTTTACAGTTTTTCGTAGTTTAGATCGAGTCTATTCTTCATACCTATAGTCCACGATAAAGTCAAAAAAATTAGGGTTACTTCATCTTATCCGAAACAATCTGAGCCTTTGCATAATCTTTTCTGTATTTCCTTTGTTGAATTTGCGGTTGCATCGTCGTGTCAAGTTGCCGGTCCTAGCATCTAGTACTTTAGAGTTTCGAGTTTTGTTCACAAGTTGTCACGCCGCCGCCGCACCATCGTCATCATCGCTGCCATATACCACCATTGTCATCACCGCTGCCATGTACCACCATCATCATCATCACCGTTGCCATATACCACCATCGTCATCACCGCTGCCATATACCACCATCATCATCGCCGCTACTATATACCACATATCCGCCGCCATCACGCTAATCCGAGTCCACCTCCATCAAAGATTCGCCACCAGTCTATGTTCCACCGCCCTGCATATATCCGCCACCAGTCCGAGTTTCCACCAGATTCATCTCCGCCACCAGTCCGAGTCCAGTAATTGTTGCTTTGTTCTCGATTTCCAAATCACGCGATACTCCGAGTCGTGACAGCGGAGGACTCCCCAACTTCCAAGCCATCCGCAGAAGAAAAATAGATCCAGTTTAAAAAAACTAAATCTGGAAAATTCTGGCTAGGCAGTTTTTAGACCATTTGTAGACTTTTTCGAAAAAAAATTGTTGCGGAGCAAAAAAAAGAGGAAAGATGCAAAAAAAAAGAGAGAAAAAACTAAGAGTGTGCTCCTCCCTTGTTTACGTGCCGCGTCGTGATTTTGTTAGTGTTCTAGGCTCGCGTCTCTAGCACAGTCTAGCCTAGGACCAGCATAGTACCGTCGTTGAGCGTTTATTCAGCTTTTCATCTCTTAATTGATTATTGCTGACCCTTTTTGCTACCATATTATAAGCCTTCCCAGCTCCACATACATCTACTTCGTGCGTTTGACTCTCCCTGGTAATCGCTTTATCCAAGCTTTGAGAGTTTTTACTACAATGGTTGCCGATCACCGCCTGCTGCTGGGTAAGAACTGGTAAGAATTTGAGATTTGCTTGACAGATTTGTGACATCCACCACCACCTCTTGTTAGTAGTATGTAGGATCATATTCTTGTGTGTTTCTATTGCTGCTAACCATGCCAGGATCACAAGCTGACGAGACTGACTGGGAGAACATGATGAATAAGGAGTTCCATGATAAATTTCAGCAAATGATGAGTGGACAGGTGCAAGATGTGCTAAACAGATTTGAAGAGGCCATGGAGAAGATAGATGGCATGGAGAAGACGTTCGAAACAAAGCTCGATAACAAGTTTAATGAATTGCTCGCGCGTCTTCCACCACCACCACCTGCTGCACCTAACGCACCTCTACAACAACAACAACAACAACGACTACCTCCATGTAGCAAAACAGCCCTCCGCCGAGCGAGCCATGTCCCTCTTGCGCTTGGCCAAACTGTTGGTGCTGCTGTTGATACTTCTGTGGCTCCTACTTCTGATGCGGAGGAGGAGGATTATGTGGGAGATTACGAGGATGAAGTTGACCAAAATCAGAACTACGTGCAACCACCAGCACCACAACCACCAGGTCATCCACATGCAAATAATGGCAATGTTAGGGCTCCCCCTCAGGTACGAGATCATGAACATCTCCCTGAACTGAAATTGAATAGTCCACCATTTGAGGGTAGATATGTTCCTGATATATATCTTACTTGGGAGTTAGAAACTGAACAATGATTTACATGTTTACAATATCCTGAGGAGAGATGTGTTCCTGCCGCTGTTTGTGCTTTCACTAGCTTTGCATGTGTTTGGTGGTCTAAACATTGTAGATTATATCCTGTTCTAGCTACTTGGGCTGCTTTGAAAACTCCTGTGCGTACTCGTTGAGTTCCACCATATTATCAACGTGAATTACTTCAAAAATTGCAGCGCTTACGACAAGGAAAAAATTCTGTAGAAGAATATTACCAGGAATTACAAACTGGCTTGATTAGATGTGGTATTGTTGAGGAGAATGAAGCTATGCTTGCACGTTTTATGGGTGGATTAAATAGGGAGATGCAGACCATTCTAGAGTATAAGGATTATAATAATATCACTCGTTTATTCCATCTTGCTTGTAAAGCTGAACGTGAAGTGCAGGATCGACAAGCATTGGCGCGAACTAACTTTTCTGCAGGTCGACCTTCATCATGGACACCACGTGCATCATCTGCTTCCACTGCACCATCACCTTGTGTCGGGGCAGGCTGATCTGGCCCACGAACACCTATGGGGCCGGCGGACCGAGCCCGTTTCGGTTCGGCGGGGAGCGGAGGTCGCAGGAAGAGTAGATCGAGGCGAAGCACGCAAGGGGTTTACCAGCCGGAGCTCTCAGAGAGATAATACTCCTCTTGCTGCATGTCTAGGTGTATTATGCGTTCTTACTCAAGAGCGCTCGAATGCTTTCTGATGCAGACGAGGCTGCTAATCTAGAGGCCGAGCACGGAGGGAGCTGATCGACCAGCCAACCCTTTCTACGTTGCGCATGGGCCTCCTTTTATATGCTCAAGGGGCTCCCACAGTGGCAGCGAGACGGGGTACAAATGGAAAAATAGAGGTTGGTACACCTACTTATGCGATGTATGTTGTAATATACGACCACGACGGCGGGGGACAAAGGCATTAAATGCCGTCTAGTCGCCCTAACGATTACCAAGCGAGGGACCGTCAGGCGCCACCGCTCGCCACGATGGCAAACTTGTCGGCTGCTTGCCACCTCGCACCGCTGGCTGCACAGCCTCTCGCCACGCTGCTACCGGAAAGGCCCAGGCGACACGTTAGTGGATGCTTGGAGCGTAAATGCAGAGAGGTGGTCTGCTGCAAGCGCCTTGCCGCGGTTGTTGTCTTGTCGCGCCCGGAAGCTTGTCGCTCACCGGGCCTTCCCGGCAAGCTCCTCTTGCCGGGGCCTTGTATCCTTGGCTTGAATACTTTGTTCTTGAATGGCTCCAAAGGAACCACGGAGGACCTTGGCGGTCACCCGGTAAGCCTTGCCGCGGAGGGCTGCAACTGCCCGTACACAAGTTCGGGATACTAGGGTACCCCTACTCTAGTACAATCGACAGAGCCCGGTCTGGGCCACACGCAGTGCCAGCTGTTGGGCCAGGCCCAAAACAGGCAGGCACTGCGGCCGGGTCACACCATAACTCACCCGGTCCCACCACGCCCCCACTTAACGGCACGCATCGAGCGTGGGCGTCGTGTGAGAGATCGTGGGCGGTCGTGGGGGTTTCTTTATTCGAAATCGGAACGTCCGCCCCTCCCTCTTTATAAGCGGGGGAAGCAGGGTACGTCGCCTACCTTGCCAGTTGCTGTCCCATCGAAAAACCACCGCTGCTCCCCCCTTCTTCTCAAGGCTGAAAAGAGAGCAGCGCTCCGCCCCCCATCGCCGCCAGCACACTCAACGCCGTCGATCTCCTCCACCGCCTCCGCCATGGGCCCGAAAGCCGACAAGGGGAAGACCGTGAAGTCGGCCGAGGCGCTGCAACTTCTTGGCGCTGCGGAAGGAGCGGGCCGTCTTCCCCCTCGGCTTCGCCGCGAGGAGCTGAGGAGAACTACTACCTCTTACGGTCGACGGAGGCAGCGCATCCGCGCATCCGCGACGGTACTCCCCGCCGCTGCTGCAGAACTGGCCCCGATGGGGTATCCCTTCTTCGCGCTCTTCTTCTACTGCGGGCTGTGCCCGCCCTTCTCTGAGTTATTTTGCGACATTATGAACACCTACGGGTTCCGCCTCCTTGATTTCACCCCCAACGCCGTTCTGACCATGGAGGTTTTCGCACATCTCTGCGAAAACTTTGTCGGAGTCCACCCAAATGTAGCTCTTTTCCGTCACTTCTTTTTGCCCCGAGCCGAGAGAGGAGAGCCCCTTGCCGGAGGAATTGCTTGGGTCTCCTGTGGTCGGCAAGAAGGAGGCCTATCTGGAGGAGAGCTCCATAGCAAATGGGAGGAGTGGAGGGCAGATTGGTGCTGGATTGTTGAGGAGAACCCGCAGTTTTTACCGCCCAAATACCAAACCCCGTGAGTACGCGGCAATGATTGGAGCAATCTGGCCCGGAGGATGCTAGGTTGAAGATCGCGATTACCGAATCCTCCGCCTCGGACTTGCGGACTCACTTGTAGAAACCTTGTTGGCGCGGACTTTCTTCGCGCCGCGCCGCCTTGCGGAGAGAAGGAGACCTGCACTGGAATTTCAGAACGCCGTAGACATCATGAGGCTGCGCCCGAGCCTCAACTTCAACTTCTGATCTTGGAGCTTGGCGCAATGCTCTTAGAGCTGTTCAAGCCTGATCCTGATCATCCGGAGATGTTTAGGCTGCCGAGGGGCGTCGTTCCGCTGTGCAACAACTCGTCACTCGACCGCATCCGTGCAATGATGCCGTTGTGTGACTCCCATGGAATTTTCCCCACTTGGCAAGAGCCGGCAGATGACGTCGTGCGGCAGTTCTTCGACAATCTAGTGGAGATGCCGGTCCGCCCCAATGAGCAGAGGGGCCTCACCATGACACCAGCATCGACGACAGATGCAAGATCGCCACCAAACTAGAAGAGGCGGCAAGGCCGCCAAGGGCGAGTTTGGCTTCACTGTGGAGGAGGCAGAGGCAGCCGAGGCGGCAAGCCTTGTCGAGCGAAAGGAGTTCGTCGGGCGAGGAAGAGCTTGCCGAGTGAAGCCGAGTCGGCGAGCCCGCCGAGGGCATCCTCTCCACCTCCAAGCAGCTTGCCGCAGCGGAGCCACCGGCTCCACCAAGAAGGCGTCTTCGCAGGGCCGGAGACGCAGCGGGGCGGCAGACGGGCCAACAGCCGCAGCGCCGCGGGACGCGCTCCACCGCGGCAAGCACTGTTGCCGCGGGAGCACCTCACACCGCTGCGGCAACTGGGGCGGGGCCCTCGCAGGCCACCGGTCCCGCTCCCGCCAAGCGTCCAAGGGAGCCCACTCCTCCGCCTCGTGCACGGGAGGCGGGCAGGAGTCGACCTCTGCGGCGCCAGCTCGGACGAGGAAGAGGAAGAGTAAGATTCCTTGCTGTACTTGTAATTCTTCGATTTGTTGCCTTGTCTTGTATCTGATCTGCTTTACTCTGAATCCATTCCTTTTCAGGACGCTGGCCCAGAGGATGTCGAAGAGAGCCAAGACCCCGGTGATTGTCGTCGAGGACGAACCTACTGCGACGGCAGGAGGCGCGTCCGAGACAACCTTGCCGAATGAGGCAACTCTCCTTCAAAGCAGCCCCAGCCCAGCTCCCAGTAAGTATATGGTCTACTCCTTGCTGTTCGACGCGCATGGGTGCTTTTCCTTCTTGATATCGGCTGTCGACTTGTGTAGGAGTAGAGCAGCCTCATACCTTCGACCACGCCGCCAAGGGTGGATTCCCGGCAAGGGAGCCTTCTCCGACAAGGGAGCCTTCTCCGGCAAGGGCAGCTCTCCGGCAAGGGCGGCACCAGCGATCCCTTGGCGGCGGAGACCATGACCGCAGCCCGGCGCGCAGGTAACCTTCTTGCTGAGTACTTCCCTTGTGTTTTCTTCTTCTGATTTTATCTTTGAATATTTGCTTGACTTTCTTCATCCGTCCGCCACAGAGCCGATGGAGACCGAGGTCGCTGACGAGGAGGACGTGGCGCTGATAACATCGACGGGCGCCATTGTGGAAGAAGAAGCCGGCGCCGACGAGCCTGCCGCGAAGAGGCCACCGGCTGCCGCCGCAGAAGCCGGGCGAGGGTCTCGGCGATTGCAGACCGACGACCGAGGCCGCAGGGAGCGCCAGCGCCATCGACCGCCGATCCTCCGCCGCTGCGAACGTCAGTTCAAGAGCCCCAGCCCGGTGCCTACTTGAAGGCCGGCGACGGTGTCTTCATCAAGCTCCCATGGGAGTCGAGCTCCAGGGCGCCGGCCGAAGGACAAACCTTCGATGAAGAGCTGCTCGCCTCTGCTGGGCTGACGCTAGTCGACGCGCCAAGCAGCAGCAAGGGCGAGGAGGAGGAGCATTGCCGCGGAAGCTGCTGTCGCTCTACCGCGCCCGACAAGCCAAACTGGCATCCCGGGAGGCCCTTGTCGCGAAGGCAGGAGCGGACATTGAGAAGCGCACGGAGCAGCTCTGGGGCCGCAACCAGGAAGCTCTTCGGTCTTTGGCGGAGGAGCGGGAGCAACTCGCCGAGGAGCGCAAGGCCTTCATCCTCGAGAAGGCTGCAGAATCGAGGAGGAACAATGGCTTGCCGCCGAGAAGCCGCTTTCACGCAGGAGGGTGAGCTGGCGCAGCGGAAGGTCAACCTGGACAGCCACGAGGAGGATCTCGCCATGCGCGAGGAAACATTTGGCGGGGCTCTCAAGGAGGCAAAGGACGCTGTCGCGGCCGCCGAGGCCGCCAAGAAGGAGCTGGAGACGAAGGTGGCGCAATCGGAGGCCAGCCTCAAGAAGAGCGGCGAGGAGCTGGCTGCACTCAAGCACGAGCGCGAGAAGGACGCCTACACTCTTGGCGAGCTGCAGGGCCGTCTCGCCGAGAGGAGCAAGGAGCTCAGCGCCGCTAGGGACTCCAATGCAGATCTTGAGTTGAAGCTAACTACTTTGACTGAGCCAATGGACGGGCGCCAAGGAGGCGGGAGGTGGCCTTGAAGGAGAAGATCAAGGCCGACGAGGAGCTCTTGGCGAATCTTGTTGCGCCGCCTGTGGTGCCTTGAGGGAGAGTGTGGAGCCTTTGGACGAAGGTCTCGTGGATCTTGCTGCCGCCATCCACAGCGAGCCGATGGAGCTGGGATGGTGGATCTTGGATACTCCTCCGTGAGCACCTCCAACCCAGCGCCAAGCTTAGCTTATTCTTCAAGGGCATGGTGGCGGGCCTCCAGTGACCTCGGGAAGAGGTCCCAAAACAGCTGGCCGAGGAGTCGCGCCAGATCTGCTGGAGCCCTCAAAGGTCTTGATGAAGGTGGCCTTCCGCAACCAAGGCCTCAACCTCACCAACATCCTCAAGTCCCTTGCACGGATCTTGATGTGGAGGTGCTCAAGACCCTTGTCGCACCCATTGTGGACAGGGTGAGCGGAATCAAGAGGGTTGAGGGTGGTCGGCGTAGATTAGGCCGCCCGTTTTCTCTTGCTCTTGCCGCTGCTAGTCATGTCATAGGAACAATCCATTAGAGCTGCGGCAAGCTATATTGTAATATAACTTTATTTTGGATATCAATTGCTATGCTATTTCCTTTACTTGATTCCTTCCTTTGTATGTTTTTGCCTTACGCTTTTAGGGGACTTGTCGGCTGGCACTGAGCCGTAGGCCGAAGTCTTGAACGTCGGCCAACTTCTGGCGGTGCCTTCCGACAAGCAACCTTGTCGCAACTAGTCGCAGGTCACTTAAGTTGTTGAGCGGACTCGAAACAAAGTAAGGGCGCAACTAGCTACGAATTGGTTCCTCTGCACACAGGTTTTCCATACAAAGTTCGGTCGTTCAAGGAAAATAACTTATAATTTTTAAAACTGGTTGCTCAAACTTTGGCAACTTAGCTTTTCTGTCGTTTGGTTCCCGGTAAGGCTAGACTTCCTTGAGCGACGCTTGGTCCACACCATTATCTTCTCCTTCCCCCCCAGCAAACTTGTGTGCGAGGGAACCTTCCTTTCTTTGAGAAAGAGAAAGAAGAGAAAATAAAGATATGGAGCCTCGTGGCTCGTTATCACTTACTGTGGGTAGGTGCTGCACAAAGTGTCGACAAGCGCATGCAAAAATAGAAGTAAAAAGCATGAAATTGACAAGGTGTGCGAAGCACGCTAAGCTTCTTGATCGATGCACGGGTGCGCCCGGCTTTGTACAAAGGATTACATGCATCGGTGGCAAGACTTGTACAAAAGGTGGTTGCTTAGGAACAGGTTCCAGGAGTTGCTCAATATTCCGTGAGTTGCTCACGGAATGCCATCTTCGGTCTCAAAGGCGGACAGCGCTTGAGCCTAGTGACTCGTTTCACCCGATAAGGGCCTTCCCACTTCAAGGCGTCAACTTGTTGGAATTCTTGGCGGACTGAGCAGCGCCAAGAACAAGGTCGCCTTCCTCGAGACTTCGGCATTGACTTTGCGGCTATGGTAGCGGCGCAAAGCTTCTTGGTACCGAGCAGCTTCGTCTGACACGAAGGCGATCTTCCTCAAGGAGCATCGCGTCATCTTGTCGCAGCTGCTCTTGCTCAAGCTCATCATAAGTGAGCACTCGAGGCGATCCATTATCACGAAGTTCCGTGGGGAGAACTGCCTCTGCTCCATATACTAGAGCGAAAGGTGTCTGGCCAGTGGCTCGATTTGGCGTCGTCCTGATCGACCAAAGAACCACCGACAGCTCCTCAATCCAGTTTCTTCCGCACTTGTGTAGCCTGTCGAAAGTTCTGGTCTTGAGCCCGCGCAGCACTTCAGCATTTGCCCTCTCCACTTGACCGTTGCTTCTCGGATGAGCAACAGAAGCGAAGCAGACCTTGGCGCCAAGATCTTGGACGTACTGCATGAAGGTGCGGCTCGTGAATTGCGTGCCGTTGTCGGTGATGATCCTGTTAGGGATTCGAAGCGGCAAACAATCGACCAAGAACTTGATCGCCGATTTGTCTGTCACCTTCCTCATCGCTTCCACTTCCGGCCACTTTGTGAACTTGTCGATGGCAACGTACAAGTACTCAAAGCCCCGACGACTTCGGGGAAGGGGCCGAGAATGTCGAGCCCCGGACCGAAAATGGCGGGATAAAGGGATCGTGCGGAGAGCTTGAGCTGGCTGGTGTATCTGTTTGGAATGGAACTGCACGCTTCACACTTGGTTACTTGTGCGATTGCATCACGGAGGGTGTCGGCCAAAGAAACCTTGCCGGAACGCTTTGCGGCAAGTGCTCGCACCAATGTGGTGACCACATATGCCTCCATGTATCTCTGCCAACAGCTTTTGTCCGTCTTCGGTGAATACACTTCAATTTCACCTTTGTTGAGTCTTCTTACATACAGTGTCTTTGTCGACAAACTGGTATATACTTGACTGCCGGGCTACTCTTTCCGCTTCTTCTTGCTCCTCGGGAAGTTCTCCTGTCTGAAGGAAATGGACAATCTGCTGCGCCCATGCTGGAGCTTGCGGCTCGACAACAAGGACTAAAGGTACATCTGCTGCTGCGGGAACATCGGCTTCCACGGCAAGAACCTATGGCTCAGCCGGAGCTTGACGTTCCCCGGCAAGCTTGCCGGAGCAAAACTTGTCGGGAGCGTATGCTTCAACGAAACAAACCCTGGGGCTTGTCGGAGCAGACTGCCCCTCAGCACTGTTGGTGTCGATCTTGGGGACCTTCTTGGCGGCGGCTTGGAAGCTCACGGAAAGTAGTCACCAGAGATCAACCTTCTCTTCTTGCTCTGTCCAGTCGGTGGTGTCACAGACGGTTGAGTCAGCTTGAGCACAAAAATCCCTGGTTCCACAGGTAACTTAAGTGCGGCGCACTTTGACAGGCCATCAACAATGTCATTCTGAGCTCTCGGAATATATTCCATTTGCAGGCCGTCAAAGTGCTCTTCTAGCTTCCTCACTTCGTCAACATAAGCTTCCATCAACGGACTCTGATAATTCTTGTTCACTTGGCGGATAACAAGTTGTGAGTCACCCCGGACAATGAGCTTCTTGATCCCAAGGTCTACTGCGATCCTGAGACCGGCAAGCAAACCTTCATACTCTGCAGTATTGTTTGTTGCTTGCTCCTTGGGAAAGTGCATCTGGACTACGTACTTGAGGTGCTCTCCGGTGGGTGTGACGAGCAGCACGCTGGCACCGGCGCCTTGCAGCGAGAAGGCACCATCAAAGTACATCAGCCACTCTTTGCTTGCTTCCTTGACGGGGATGCTCGTCTCTGGAATCTCTTCATCCGTGTTGGCGTCCATTACGCTATGAACTCCGCCAATGCTCGCTTTGGATAGTTGAAGTGCTCTCAAACTTGAGGCCAAAGCTTGACAGTTCGATGCCCACTCGACAATCCCGCTGTTGCCTCTGGATTTTGCAGTATCCTCTTCAAAGGGAAAGCGAGTGACAACTGTGATCTCATGTGCTGAAAGTAATGGCGCAGCTTTCTCGAGGCCATGAGGAGGCTGAAAAGCAATTTACGCACACCAGTACCTTGACCTAGCCCCGCGAATGGGAACCGACAAAAGTAAACCGGGCGCTGCACCATCCTTTTGCATCTCCTCATGCGCTCAAGCAGATCCGTCCTTGTCGGGACCAGAGCTTGCCGGGCGAAGCCCCCCGCTTGTCGGATGTGTCGCCATGGTTGCTAGCTCATCATCCGCCTCCCTCTCCGCTACTAACGTAGCACTAACCACTTGATTGGTTGCCGCTATATATAGCGGCAACTTCTCTTGTGGCATAGGTGCGACAAGTGTTGGAGTGGAGGATGTATCTCTTCAAGTCTGCAGCGCTGCCTCCGCTTCGAGTCCATTGCATCAGACCTGCCTTTTTCAAGATTTTGAAAAATGGCAGGCGCTCAGCAGATCTAGAGATAAACCTGCCGAGAGCAGCTACATAGCAGGCAAGTCTTCGTACATCCTTGACGCTGCTTTTGGTGCTTCAATCTGCTCAATGGCCTTGATCTTGTCGGGGTTGGCTTCAATTCCCACGAGACACGAAGAACCGAGAAGCTTGCGGAAGGGACTCCAAACACGCACTTCTCGGGGTTGAGCTTGAGGTTGATCTTGCGCAGATTTGCAAAGGTTTCATCTAAATCTTGAACTAGGGTCGCCTTTGTCCTTGCTTTTGACCACTATGTCATCCATGTAGGCTTCCACATTCATGTGCATTTGCGGCTCAAAAGCATCATGAACTACTCTTGCAAACGTTGAACCAGCATTCTTTAACCCGAAGGGCATCCGTACAAAACAGTATGTGCCACATGGGGTGATGAATGCGGTCTTCTCCTCGTCCTCTTCTGCCATGAAGATCTGATGATATCCTGAATATGCATCCGTAAATGAAAGCAAATCACCTCCGGCCGTGGAGTCAACAATCTGGTCGATGCGCGGCAAGGGAAATGGATCTTTGGGACAAGCTTTATTGACATCTGTAAAGTCGATAAAAAGCCTCCATTTCCCGTTAGCCTTGCGTACAACTACAGGATTGGCCAACCACGTAGGATGGAGCACTCCTCTGACAAGGCCTGCTGCTTCCAGTTTCTTGATTTCTTCCGCGATGAACTCTAGACGCTCCACTGCTTGCTTTCTGACTTTCTGCTTGACGGGCCGCGCATGAGGACAAACGGCAAGATGGTGCTCAATTACTTTCCTCGGAACACCGGGGATGTCAGACGGTTTCCATGCAAACACGTCGACGTTCGCCCGCAGGAAAGCAACGAGCGCACCTTCCTATTTAGGGTCGAGAGAGGCACTCAAGTTGAAGGTACCACAACATCCGTCCTCCTTGTCGGACACCTTCTTGGTCTCTGGTGGAGCTGTCATCGTCTTCTTATACTTACCGGTGGAGCTCGATGGTGCGTCCTCGACGGTAGCGCAGCACTCCGAAGAGGTGCGCTTGCCGGAGTGGGCATCAGAGCTCTTGCCGGACTTGGTCTTCTTCTTCCCTCCGGGAGCTTCAGCGGCAAGTGGCTTGCAATCTGTCGCGCCTGCTGCTTCCCGGTAGATCTTGTCGGCGCAGATAAGAGCATCCTTCTTGTCGCCAGAGACAGAGATGACACTTATCGGGCTGGCATCTTCGTGGAGGTTGTAGGCATAGTGAGAGGCCGCCATGAATTTGGCGAGTCTTTGGACGGCCAAGTATTCCATTGTAAGGCAATGGAAAGTCAGCAACATCAAAGGTGACCTTCTCAGTCCTGAAGTTCAACTCGCTGCCGAATGTTACCGACAACGTGATTTTTCCCTTCGGCTTGCTCCTTCCCGGATTTATTCCTTGAAAGGTGCCGGTCTCTTCGAGCTCGCCATCAGGGATCTGGAGTTTCTGGAGCACCGCGAAGGAGATCAAATTCAAGCCGGCCCCGCCGTCAACTAACATCTTGGTGACCTTGAGGTTGCGGATAGTTGGTGAAACCAACATCGGCAAGCACCCGACCGCAGTTACGCGATCGGGGTGGTCCTCAATATCAAAGATGATAGGCGTGCTGGACCATTTCAGAGGCTTGCGTGACTCGATGGATGGTTCTGCTGCATTGACTTCCCGCATCCACTGCTTGAGTTGGCGGTGTGAAGTATGCAGAGAAGCACCGCCGTCAACGCACAGGACCTCTGTGGCTTTCTGGAACTCCTGCTCATCGGCTTCGTCATCGTCCATGTCTTCATCGCTGCCGTAAATGCGTCATCCTTGTCGCGGCCACGGGAGGTCATCTCCTTGCCGCTGCTTGGCCTTGCCGCGGCGCCCTCCCACGGGGCGTTTCTTGCTTACTCCTCCAGCACCTTCTGGGCCTTCTCCTTGTCGCGCGCTTTCGTATTCAGCTTTACATGTTGCTCGACAAGCTGCTCGACCTTCTTGCAGCTCTGGAGGTCATGGCCCTTAGTGCGGTGGATCTTGCGATCTTGCTTGCCGGAGCCGTCCTGCTTGTCGGCGGCCGCCACAGACTGGCAGTTGGTGGCAGCGGCAACCTCCTTGCCGGAGCTACCAGCCTTGACGTTCTTGGCGGCGCCTCCGTTGCCGGACTGCTCGACAACTAGCACATCTCTTCCTTTCTTTTTCCTGTTGCCCCGCCGCCGGCTCTTCTTTGCCGGGGCGGTCTCCTCCTTGTCGAGATCCTACTGCTTGGTATTTTCTCCGGGAGTCTCCTCCCCTCCTCAAAGACGTGCACACTTGTCGGCCAGGCGTATAGCTCATCGACATCTTCGATCTTGCACATCGCCATCTCCACCCGCATCCTGCTGCGTTACGATGGAACGCTACCGATCACTGTGGCAGGTGGACATCTGAGATGTTGTCTTTGTCATGCTAGGGCTCTCCTTCCTTCCGGGCGAAAGCAGATGAAGGTCACTTTCTTGGCCATGGGGTTTGTGGTCACCAGAAGGCGCCGACAAACTGATGGCATAGATCTGCCCAAGAAGATATGGAGTTGTCCGGCAAGTGCATGAGCCAGGATCTGACATTAGGCTTGAGCACCAGCGGGAAGTAGTTGGCAAGGATCTTGTCGTCTCGCCCCCCGGCAGCCTGCACCGCGATGGTGTAGATGCTGAGGAACTCCGACGGATGCGTCTTGCCGTCATACTTCTCCGGTACGTCTGGCTTGAAGTTTTTCTTGCTGGGCCACTGGACTTGCCGCAGCTCACGAGTGAACGCAGGGCAACCTACCACGTACGGCAAGTCGCCTGGTTCCTCTGGCGCGTGCATGTCGACAGAGGGCCCAGCGCGCTTGTCGGATTGACGTCGCGCTTCTCTTCGGCGCTCGATGTGAGTTCGAGCGTCCTCTTGCTGTCGTTCATGAAGAACTTGGCGCTGATCGCGATGAGCTCGCGGATCTGATGACGCAGTGGAGTTGCACCTCCACCGGTCTCGTCGCCACCGGCTCGTGTTTGGCAGTCTTGCCGCGGCAGCGATGCACTCGGTTGCCATGGAACGTCGCCGTTGGCGAAGCCGATGAGACTCTGTATGGTGGCCCTCCACTCGTCGACCTTGTCGGCCGTTGGAGGGTAATCCAGAGCGCTTGAGCTCTCGCCAGAGCTTCTGCTGGAGTAGTGGGTGGCGATGGCGAGCGGCGCGAGGAGCGGATATGCTCGGACTTCTAACTATGTTAAAAGGAGCAAGATATCCGTCCGAGCGACCATGCCTTTCGCCGCTACCGGGCATGTTGGCGTGCATGCTGGTCTTGAGCATCCCGAGATCCTCGGCTCGATCCGGTCCAACGGCGTATGGCATTGTGAATGCCATGACGCTTGTCGGTCTCGCGCCTCTGAGACAAAGCGCGCGGTGCATGTCTGAATGCCGAGGTCTGCGCGGCCTTGTCCTTGGACTTGGCATCACCGTGAGCTCCCGTCGCCGTCCATTCTTCCTCATTGGCGTCTACCCCACCACCTGTTTGCTTTGGTGGTGGTGGGTTCTGACGCGACGGGCTTCTGCCGCCGAAGCCTTCTTCTTGGTGGCATGTTGACGAAGATGATGAAGATCTAGCTCGCGGACGCCGGATCAGGTTCACACAACCTCGACGCCCTACCGCGCGCCAAAGATGTCGGGGCAGGCTGATCTGGCCCACGAACACCTATGGGGCCGGCGGACCGAGCCCCTTTCGGTTCAGCGTGGAGCGGAGGTCGCACGAAGAGCAGATCGAGGCGAAGCACGCGAGGGGTTTACCCAGCTTCGGAGCTCTTCGGAGAGAGAATACTCCTACTGCTGCATGTCTAGGTGTATTGCGTTCTTGCTCAGGAGCGCTCGAATGCTACAGTACAGACGAGCTGCTAACGAGACTAAGCCTGGAGGGAGCTGATCGACCAGCCAACCCTTTCTACGTTGCGCATGGGCCTCCTTTTATATGCTCAAGGGGCTCCCACAGGTGGCAACGTAGACGGGGGTACAAATGGAAAAATAGAGGTTGGTACACCTACTTGTACAGTGTACAGTGTAATATACCTAACCCTGACGGCAGGGGACAAAGGCATTAAATGCCCGTCTAGTCGCCCTAACAGTGCAAACAGGGACCGTCAGGGGCGCCACCGTTCGCCACGATGGCAAACTTGTCAGCGCTGCTTGCCACCTCGCACCGCTGGCTGCACAGCCTCTCGCCACGTGATAGAGGCAAAGGTGTCCCGATGTTTCGATGAGATGGTGGCTATCGTTTCTGTGGGAGTCGACCTTGACGATCCGACTACGTACGTGCGAGACGTCGCGCCTTAGCAATCGCTAAACCAACTTCCGAGGGTTATTGACCACGCCGAGCACGATCAACGACCACGAGGGCCTGTTTCCTGCGAGCAAACGAAGAACAAGCAAGAAACTAAGATTGCAATCTGGATATTGCGAATATAAGAGGAAAGCTTTATTAATGAAGGTGGGGTTACGAGACGCCTTGGTGCAGTCGTTGAACACAAACGGCACGCGAAGTTGCAGCTATGGCGAACTTTTGATCTAAACAAAACCCAAAGTCTAAACGACGCCCTAAGGGCTGTATATATGGAGAAAGAGGAGGGAATTTCGTGGCCCTTGAGGGAGGGGTCCGAAACCAACCCTAACTCTTGTTTCCCCACATACGGACTCTAAAAACAGCCTACACTTAAGTATTTCGAAATTACATGGGCCTGGCCCAATAATAAGGTGACGCAGCACCTAGAATAGCCTATGGACGAATATTATGAAGTGGCATCTTGTATATTTCGTCCAAGGCCTCATGCTCTCATTAGGGTGGCTTCAAAGTCCTGGAATCATCACTTGTAACTCCGTTCTTGTTTCCCTTGCGCATGCCAACATCTCCATGCTTGAACTTGCTCCAAGGTTCATCTTTCTTGTCCATGGTAGGCCCTTCATTTGTAAGCAAAACAAATGTATCCAATTTAGGCAGCATCATATTCTCATGAACATTGGAATCGTTACCAAGAAACGAAAGTACCTGATAATTCAATTGGCGCGCGCGAGCTCTAGTAATTGGTCCAGTATGTATAGCAGCAGGGGCTGTGGGTGTAACAATGGTATTGATGTCCTCATCATCCTCCCCTTCTTGAAATGAAGTCGTCCTCGACGGAAAATCATCTTCCTCACCCAAATAAGGCTTCAAATATGCAATGTTAAAAGTGGGACTAACCCCAAAATCTGCAGGCAGCTCAAGTTTGTATGCATTATCATTTATTTTCTCTAACACCTTAAATGGAACATCAGCACGTGGCATTTGCTTTGATTTGTGCAAATTAGAAAACCTATCCTTACGCAAATGTAACCAAACAAGATCTCCAGGTGCAAAGACAACATGTTTTCTACCCTTATCTCCAGCAAGTTTATATTTAGCATTCATACGCTCAATGTTTTCCTTAGTTAACTCATGCATTTTTAAAATCAATTCAGCACGTTCTTTAGCATCAAAATTAACCTTCTCCGAAGATGGAAGAGGCAACAAATCAATAGGTGCACGAGGTAGGAAGCCATACACATTTCAAAAGGGCACATCTTAGTAGTAGAATGCAATGAACGATTATAAGCAAATTCAATATGAGGCAAGCATTCTTCCCACATTTTATTATTATTCTTCAAAACAGCCCTAAGCATAGTAGACAATGTTCTATTGACTACTTCAGTTTATCCATCGGTTTGGGGGTGACAAGTAGTACTAAAAAGCAGTTTAGTCCCCAACTTAGCCCATAAACATCTCCAAAAGTGGCTAAGAAATTTAGTATCACGATCTGAAACAATAGTATTTGGCACACCATGCAAGCGAATAATTTCACGAAAGAACAAATCAGCAACATTAACAGGATCATCGCTTTTATGACATGGTATAAAGTGTGCCATTTTCGAGAATCTATCCACGACAACAAATATGCTATCCCTCCCTTCTTTGTTCGAGGTAAACCTAAAACAAAGTCCATAGATATATCCTCCCAAGGAACACTAGGTACAGGCAAAGGCATATATAAACCATGAGGATTGAGTCGTGACTTAGCTTTTTGACATGTAGTGCAGCGAGCAACAAAACGCTCAACATCCCGTCTCATCTTTGGCCAAAAGAAATGTGTAGCAAGTATATCCTCCGTCTTCTTCACGCCAAAGTGTCCCATTAATCCTCCTCCATGCGCCTCCTGCAACAACAAAAGACGAACAGAGCTAGCAGGAATGCATAGCTTGTTAGCACGGAACACAAAACCATCCTTAATAACGAACTTGTTCCATGTTCTTCCTTCTTTACAATTCTGCATTACATCTTTAAAATCAGCATCATGCACATATTGATCTTTGATGGTCTCCAAACCAAATATTTTGAAGTCAAGTTGTGAAAGCATAGTATAATGACGAGACAAAGCATCAAGAATAACATTTTCTTTACCCTTCTTGTGTTTAATGACATAAGGGAAAGTCTCAATGAATTCAACCCATTTAGCATGTCTACGATTCAGTTTAGCTTGACTTTTAATATGTTTCAAAGATTCATGATCAGAATGTATAACAAATTCTTTTGGGCCATAAATAATGTTGCCATGTCTCTAAAGTCCGAACAAGAGCATATAATTCTTTGTCATAAGTAGAATAGTTCAGACTGGGCCCACTCAATTTTTCGAGAAAAGTATGCAACAGGTTTGCCATCTTGTAATAACACACCTCCTAATCCAATTCCAGAGCATCACATTCAAGCTCAAAAGTCTTATTAAAGTCAGGAAGTTGGAGTAAAGGAGCATGTGTCAACTTATCTTTCAATACCGTGAAGGCTTCTTCTGTATGCGGTACCCCAAACAAAAGGCACATCCTTCTTTGTAAGTTCATTGAGAGGTGCAGCAATGGTGCTAAAGTCTCTCACAAAGCGCCTATAGAAACCAGCGAGTCCAAGAAAACTCCTCACTTGTGTGACCGTTTTGGGCTGCGGCCAACTCTCAATAGCTTCAATCTTGGCTTTATCAACTTCAATTCCCTGTGGAGTAACAACATAGCCAAGAAAAGATACTCGGTCGGTGCAAAAGGTGCACTTCCCAAGGTTACCAAACAAACGTGTATCACGTAGAGCATTAAAAACAGCACGTAAATGTTCCAAATGTTCTTCCAAAGATTTGCTATAAATCAGTATATCATCAAAATAGACTACCACAAATCGTCCAATGAAAGCACGTAAAACTTCGTTCATTAGTCTCATGAAAGTACTAGGTGCATTAGTTAACCCAAAAGGCATGACTAACCACTCATATAAACCAAACTTAGTTTTAAATGCTGTTTTCCATTCATCTCCCAATTTCATACGAATTTGATGGTATCCACTCATAAATCAACTTTGGAGAATATTGTAGAGCCACTCAATTCATCAAGCATATCATCTAGCCTAGGAATAGGATGGCGATAACGAATAGTAATATTATTAATGCCTCTACAATCAACACACATACGCCGACGTACCATCCTTTTAGGCACTAGTATAATAGGAACAGCACAAGGACTAAGAGATTCACAGATATAACCTTTGTCGAGCAGCTCCTGTACTTGACGCAGAATCTCCTTCGTCTCCTCTGGATTGGTACGGTATGGTGCACGGTTGGGTAGCGATGCACCAGGAATTAAGTCAATTTGATGCTCAATCCCTCGAATAGGTGGTAATCCCGGTGGCACGTCTTGTGGGAAGACGTCAGCGAACTCTGCAAAATGTTAGTGACGAGGGGGCAAAGAGGAAGGCACGTCCTCGAATGAAAATAATGCCTCTTTGCACACAAAAGCATAGCAAACAGATTTGCTAGAATCTAGCTCCTCAATATCAGATTTGGTGGCAAGTAAACATGCACTTTTCAGTTTAATTTCAGAAGCAACATTAGATGGTTTATTATTAGGCTTCATTTGTTGCTCAAATTCTTTTGCCACAATCTGATTTTCACTCTTATTTTTCTCCTGTTTTGCTTTATTAGCTCTATTAATATCATCTTTCAAAATTGAATCAGAGTCATAGGAAGCAAAGTAATATTTTTATCCTTGTGAACAAGAGTATCTTGATTGTTTCTACCATGGTGTACAGAATTTTTATCAAATTGCCATGGTCTACCAAGTAATAAGGAACATGCTTGCATAGGTACCACATCACAATCAACATAATCAGCATATGTAGAGATACTAAAATACACACGAAGCGACGTGTTACCTTAACCTTGCCGCTGTTGTTGAACCATTGGATGTAGTAAGGATGTGGATGTGGTCTTGTGGTGAGAGAAAGCTTCTCCACCATATCCATGCTAGCCAAGTTGTTGCAGCTCCCTCCATCTATGATGACGCTTGAATAGAACGTTCCTTCACAACTCCCTTTGTATGGAACAAGTTATGCCTCTGATTTTGCTCGACTTGTGTAACCTGCACACTCAAAACACGTTGAGCAACTAAACATTCATACTGTCGGCATCTTCTGCAGCCATGTATTGCGTCTCATGATCGTAATCCTCTCCACCGTGTTCTTCATGCGTAATAAGAGCCAAAGTCTCTTCATCATAGTCACTAGCGGACTCATACCCACCATCCTCGGTAGCAATCATCACACGCTGAGATTGGCATTCTCAAGAAAGTGTCCTCTTCCCTTACAACGACGACAAATAATATCACTTGTGTGTCCTGTTGACGCCATGGAAGAAGAAGAGCTCTGTGTAGGCCCAACAGGTGTGCTCTTGGCAGATAGTGGTGGTTGTGCCTGCTTTCTTGTATCACGGTTGGAGGTGGCAGCCGGCGGAGGTGCCGGTGTAGTAGAACGTGTGGAAGTAGATGATGCACGTGGTGTCCATGATGAAGGTCGACCTGCAGAAAAGTTAGTCCGCGCCAACGCCTGTCGATCCTGCACTTCACGTTCAGCTTTACAAGCAAGATGGAATAATCGAGTGATATTAGTATAATCCTTGTAGTCTAGAATGGTCTGAATATCTCTATTTAATCCACCCAGAAAACGTGCAAGCATAGCTTCATTCTCCTCAACAATACCACATCTAATCAAGCCAGTTTGTAATTCCTGATAATATTCTTCTACCGAATTTTTTACTTGTCTTAAGCGTTGCAATTTTTGAAGTAATTCACGTTGATAATATGGTGGAACCCAACGAGTACGCATAGCAGTTTTCAAAGCAGTCCAAGTAGCTGGAACAGGATATAATCTACAATGTTCAGACCACCAAACACATGCAAAGCTAGTGAAAGCACAAACAGCGGCGGGAACACGTCTCTCCTCGTGGATATTGTAAACATGTAAATCGTTGTTCAGTTTCTAACTCCCAAGTAAGATATAGATATGGAACATATCTACCCTCAAATGGTGGAATATTCAACTTCAGTTTAGGGAGATGGTCATGATCTCGCACTGAGGGGAGCCCTAACATTGCCATTATTTGCATGTGGACGACCGGGTGGTTGTGGTGCCGGTGGTTGCACTTGCACGTCGTTCTGAAGTTGATCAACCTCATCCTCGTACTCTCTCACATAATCATCCTCCCCACATCGCCAGCAGGAGCCACGAAGTATCAACAATGACACCAAAGCAGCTTGGCGGTGAAGAGGGACACGGCTCGCTTCGGCGGAGGGTTGCTTCAGCGATGTGGAGGTAGTCGTTGTTGTTGTTGTAGAGGTGCATTAGGTGCAGCCGGTGGTGGTGGTGGTAGACGCGCGAGCAATTCATTAAACTTGTTATCGAGCTTTGTTTCAACGCCTTCTCAATGCCATCTATCTTCTCCATGGCCTCTTCAAATCTATTTAGAACATCTTCCACCTGCCCACTCATCATTTGTTGAAACTTATCATGTAGCGCTTTGTTTGTCATGTTCTCCCGGTCGGTCTAAATCGGCTTGTGATCCTGCCATGGTTAGCAGCAATAGAAACACACAAGAATATGATTCGACAGACTACTAGGAAGTGGTGGTGGTGGTGTGGTGGGCGATCACAAATCCGTCAAGCAAATCTCAAATTCTTACCAGTTCTTACCCAACAAAGCGGTGATCGGCAACCGATGTAGTCAAAACTCTCAAAGCTTGGATAGAGCGATTACTGTGGAGAGTCAAGCATACGATGTAGATGTATGTGGAGCTGGGAAGGCTTATAATATGGTGGCAAAAGGGTCAGCAATAATCAAATCAGAGATGCAAAGTTGAATAAACGCTCAACGACCAGATCTTGTGCTGGTCCTAGGCTAGACCGTGCTAGAGACGCGAGCCTAGAACACTAACAAAATCACGGCTGCGAAAACAACGGAAAAGCACACTCTGGAAAAAAAAAATTCGCTCTTTTTTTTTTTTGCTTTGCTCTTTTTTTTGCGAAAAATCACTATAATGGCGAGTGTCTCAAAACTCTTCCTGTGTCAAACTGACAGGATGGGCACGAAATTTTTTCGACCAAATTTTTTTTTTTGACTGCTCGGACCCAAAACCTGGAAACAGGTCAAAAAAAACTTTCTATAACGGCGACTGTCTCAATACGCTTAGAAACACCTAAAAATAGGATAGCCAGAAAATTTTTCGACAAGTGCGTTTTCGGAAAATTTTGGGCCTAAACGGAGGGTGGTTTCCGGACTTTTTTTTTCGAAACCTACTCCGCTTAGGAAACACGAATCGGAAACTAGATGGATCTCAAAACAAACCTAATATGAGAAGAACTCGGATTGGTGGTGGATATATGGTTGTGGTATATGGCAGCGGTGGTGGTATATGGTAGCGGTGGTGGTATATGGCTACGGATTGGTGGTGGATAAGAAGGGTGGTAGATGGCAAGGCGATGATGATGGTCTTGTTGGCGTGACAACTTATGACCAGAACTCGAAACTCTAAAAGACTAGACTCTAAGACCAGCAACTTGACATGACGATGCAACCGCAAATTCAACAAAGCAAAAACCCCAAAAAGATTATGCGAAGGCTCAGATTGGTTCGGATATGATGAACTAACCCTAATTTTTTTTGTGGCTTTTTCGTGGACTTTAGGTATGAAGAACAGAATCGATCTAATCTACGAAAAACTGTAAAATCTCACCGAGCAACCTGAAAATCTGATACCACTTGATAGAGGCAAAGGTGTCCCGATGTTTCGATGAGATGGTGGCTATCGTTTCTGTGGGAGTCGACCTTTACGATCCGACTACGTACTTGCGAGACGTCGCGCTTAGCAATCGCTAAACCAACTTCCGAGGGTTATTGACCACGCCGGAGCACGATCAACTTGACCACGAGGGCCTGTTTCCTGCGAGCAAACGAAGAACAAGCAAGAAACTAAGATTGCAATCTGGATATTGCGAATATAAGAGGAAAGCTTTATTAATGAAGGTGGGGTTACGAGATGCCTTGGTCCGGTCGTTGAACACAAACGGCACGCGAAGTTGCAGCTATGGCGAACTTTTGATCTAAACAAAACCCAAAGTCTAAACGACGCCCTAAGGGCTGTATATATGGAGAAAGAGGAGGGAATTTCGTGGCCCTTGAGGGAGGGTCCGAAACCAACCCTAACTCTTGTTTCCCCACACATCTGGACTCTAAATACATCCTACACTTAATTATTTCGAAATTACATGGGCCTGGACAAATTATAAGGTGACGCGTCACCGAGAATAGCCTCTGGACGAATATTATGAAGTGGCATCTTGTATATTTCGTCCAAGGCCTCATGCTCTCATTAGGGTGGCTTCAAAGTCCTGGAATCATCACTTGTAACTCCGTTCTTGTTTCCCTTGCGCATGCCAACATCTCCATGCTTGAACTTGCTCCAAGGTTCATCTTTCTTGTCCATGGTAGGCCCTTCATTTGTAAGCAAAACAAATGTATCCAATTTAGGCAGCATCATATTCTTATGAACATTGGAATCGTTACCAAGAAATGAAAGTACCTGATAATTCAATTGGCGTGCGCGAGCTCTAGTAATTGGTCCAGTATGTATAGCAGCAGGGGCTGTGGGTGTAACAATGGTATTGATGTCCTCATCACCACGCGCGCCTGGAAAGGCCCCAGGGCGACACGTTAGTGGATGCGCTGGAGCGTAGGTACAGAGAGGTGGTCTGCCACGGCAAGCGCCTTTGTCACGCGGTTGTTGTCTTTGTCGCTACCGGAAGCTTGTCGCTCACGGGCCTTCCCGCAAGCTCCTCTTGCCGGGGCCTTGTCTTGTATGTGCCTAGGGTGGCCTTCCCGGCAAGCTCCTCTTCTTGCCGGGCCTTGTCTCCTTGGCTTGAATACTTTGTTCTTGAATGGCTCCAAAGGAACCACGGAGGACCTTGGCGGTCACCCGGTAAGCCTTGCCGCGGAGGGCTGCAACTGCCCGTGCACAAGTTCGGGATACTGGGGTACCCCTACTCTAGTACACCGACACCTTGTTCAGGTGCCACCTCCAACCGTGATACAAGAAAGCAGGCACAACCACCACTATCTGCCAAGAGCACACCTGTCGGGCCTGCACAGAGCTCTTCTTCTTCCATGGCGTCAATAGGGCACACAAGTGATATTATTTGTCGTCGTTGTAAGGGAAGAGGACATTTTGCGAGAGAATGCAAATCTCAGCGTGTGATGATTGCTACTGAGGATGGTGGGTATGAGTCCGCTAGTGACTATGATGAGGAGACTTTGGCTCTTATTACACATGAAGAACACGGTGGAGATGATTCTGATCATGAGACGCAATACATGGCTGCTGAACATGCTGACAGGTATGAATGTTTAGTTGCTCAACGTGTTTTGAGTGTGCAAGTTACACAAGCCGAGCAAAATCAGAGGCATAATTTGTTCCATACAAAGGGAGTTGTGAAGGAACGTTCTATTCGCGTCATCATAGATGGAGGGAGCTGCAACAACTTGGCTAGCATGGCGATGGTGGAGAAGCTATCTCTCATCACAAGACCACATCCACATCCTTACTACATCCAATGGTTCAACAACAGCGGCAAGGTTAAGGTAACACGTACTGTTCGGGTGCATTTTAGTATCTGTACATATGCCGATTATGTTGATTGTGATGTGGTACCTATGCAAGCATGTTCCTTATTACTTGGTAGACCATGGCAATTTGATAAAAATTTCGTACACCATGGTACAAACAATCAGTATACTCTTGTTCATAAGGATACAAATATTACTTTGCTTCCTATGACTCCTGATTCCATTTTGAAAGATGATATTCATAGAGCTAATATAGCAAAACAGGAGAAAAAGAAGAGTGAAAATCAGATTGTGGCAAAAGAATTTGAGCAACAAATGAAGCCTAATAATAAACCATCTGGTGTTGTTTCTGAAATTAAATTGAAAAGTGCATGTTTACTTGCCACCAAATCTGATATTGATGAGCTAGATTTTAGCAAATCTGTTTGCTATGCTTTTGTGTGCAAAGAGGCATTATTTTCATTCGAGGACATGCCTTCTTCTTTGCCCCCTGCTGTCACTAACATTTTGCAGGAGTTCGCTGACGTCTTCCCACAAGACGTGCCACCGGGATTACCACCTATTCGAGGGATTGGGCATCGATTGACTTTATTCGGTGCATCGCTACCCAACCATGCACCATACCGTACCAATCCGGAGGAGACGAAGGAGATTATGCGTCAAATCTGGGAGCTGCTCGACAAAGGTTATATACGTGAATCTCTTAGTCCTTGTGATGTTCCTATTTACTTGTGCCTAAAAAGGATGGTACGTCGCGTATGTGTGTTTATTGTAGAGGCATTAATAATATTACTATTCGTTATCGTCATCCTATTCCTAGGCTAGATGATATGCTTGATGAATTGAGTGGCTCTACAATATTCTCCAAAGTTGATTTGCGTAGTGGATACCATCAAATTAGTATGAAATTGGGAGATGAATGGAAAACAGCATTCAAAACTAAGTTTGGTTTATATGAGTGGTTAGTCATGCCTTTTGGGTTAACTAATGCACCTAGTACTTTCATGAGACTAATGAACGAAGTTTTACGTGCTTTCGTTGGACGATTTGTGGTAGTCTATTTTGATGATATACTGATTTATAGCAAATCTTTGGAAGAACATTTGGAACATTTACGTGCCGTTTTTATTGCTCTTCGTGATGCACGTTTGTTTGGTAACCTTGGGTAGTGCACCTTTTGCACCGACCGAGTATCTTTTCTTGGCTATGTTGTTACTCCACAGGGAATTGAAGTTGATAAAGCCAAGATTGAAGCTATTGAGAGTTGGCCGCAGCCCAAAACGGTCACACAAGTGAGGAGTTTTCTTGGACTCGCTGGTTTCTATAGGCGTTTTGTGAGAGATTTTAGCACCATTGCTGCACCTCTCAATGAGCTTACAAAGAAGGATGTGCCTTTTGTTTGGGGTACCGCATAGGAAGAAGCCTTCACGATATTGAAAGATAAGTTGACACATGCTCCTTTACTCCAACTTCCTGATTTTAATAAAACTTTTGAGCTTGAATGTGATGCTAGTGGAATTGGATTAGGAGGTGTGTTATTACAAGATGGCAAACCTGTTGCATACTTTTCTGAAAAATTGAGTGGGCCTAGTCTGAACTATTCTACTTATGATAGAATTATATGCTCTTGTTCGGACCTGAAAAACATGGCAACATTATTTATGGCCCAAAGAATTTGTTCTACATTCTGATCATGAATCTTTGAAACACATTAAAAGTCAAGCAAAACTGAACCGTAGACATGCTAAATGGGTTGAATTCATTGATACTTTCCCTTATGTCATTAAACACAAGAAGGGTAAAGAAAATGTTATTGCTGACGCATTGTCTCGTCGCTATACTATGCTTTCACAACTTGACTTTAAAATATTTGGTTTGGAGACCATCAAAGATCAATATGTGCATGATGTTGAATTTAAAGATATATTGCAGAATTGTAAAGAAGGTAGAACATGGAACAAGTTAAATGCGTTAACGATGGATTTGTGTTTCGTGCTAACAAGCTATGCATTCCAGCTAGCTCCGTTCGTCTTTTGTTGTTGCAGGAGGCGCATGGAGGAGGACTAATGGGACACTTTGGCGTGAAGAAGACGGAGGATATACTTGCTACACATTTGTTTCGGCCAAAGATGAGACGGGATGTTGAGTGTTGTGTTGCTCGCTGCACTACATGTCAAAAAGCTAAGTCACGACTCAATCCTCATGGTTTATATATGCCTTTGCCTGTACCTAGTGTTCCTTGGGAGGATATATCTATGGATTTTGTTTTAGGTTTACCTCGAACAAAGAAGGGGAGGGATAGCATATTTGTTGTCTTGGATAGGTTCTCGAAAATGGCACACTTTATACCATGTCATAAAAGCGATGATGTTGTTAATGTTGCTGATTTGTTCTTTCGTGAAATTATTCGCTTGCATGGTGTGCCAAATACTATTGTTTCAGATCGTGATACTAAATTTCTTAGCCACTTTTGGAGATGTTTACGGGCTAAGTTGGGGACTAAACTGCTTTTAGTACTACCTGTCATCCCCAAACAGATGGTCAAACTGAAGTAGTCAATAGAACATTGTCTACTATGCTTAGGGCTGTTTTGAAGAATAATAAGAAAATGTGGAAAGAATGCTTGCCTCATATTGAATTTGCTTATAATCGTTCGTTGCATTCTACTACTAAGATGTGGCCTTTTGAAATTGTGTATGGTTTCCTACCTCGTGCATCCATTGATTTATTGCCTCTTCCATCTTCGGAGAAGGTTAATTTTGATGCTAAAGAACGTGCTGATTTGATCTTAAAAATGCATGAGTTAACTAAGGAAAACATTGAGCATATGAATGCTAAATATAAACTTGCTGGAGATAAGGGTAGAAAACATGTTGTCTTTGCACCTGGAGATCTTGTTTGGTTACATTTGCGTAAGGATAGGTTTCCTAATTTGCGCTAATCAAAGCTAATGCCACGTGCTGATGGTCCTTTTAAGGAGTTAGAGAAAATAAATGATAATGCATATAAACTTGAGCTGCCTCCAGATTTTGGGGTTAGTCCCACTTTTAACATTGCAGATTTGAAGAATTATTTGGGCGAGGAAGATGAGCTTCCGTCGAGGACGACTTAATTTCAAGAAGGGGAGGATGATGAGGACATCAATACCATTGTTACACCCACATCCCCTACTGCTGCATATACTGGATCAATTACTAGAGCTCGCGCACGCCAATTAAATTATCAGGTACTTTCATTTCTTGGTAATGATTCTAATGTTCATGAGAATATGATGCTGCCTAAATTGGATACATTTTTTTTGCTTACAAATAAAGTGCCTGGCATGGAGAAGAGGGATGAACACTGGAGCAAGACCAAGCCTGGAGATGATGGCATGCACAAGGGGAACAAGAACGGAGTTACAAGTGATGATTTGAGGACTTTGAAGCCACCATAAGGAGTGCATGAAGCCTTGGACGAAATATACAAGATGCCACTTCATAAATTTCGTCCAGAGGCTATTCCAGGTGTTGCGTCACCTTATTATTGGGCCAGGCCCATGTAATTTCGAAATACTTAAGTATAGGCTGTTTTAACAGTCCGTATGTGTGGGGAAACAAGAGTTAGGGTTGGTTTTGAACCCCTCCCTCAAGGGCCACGAAATTCCCCCCTTCCTCCATATATACAACCCTTATGGCGTCGTTTAGACTTTGGGTTTTCTTTAGATTAAAAGTTCGCCATAGCTGCAACTTCGCGTACTTCGTTTGTGTTCAACGACCAGACAAACGCGTCAGAGAACCCCACCTTGATCAATAAAGCTTTCCTCTTATATTCGCAGTATCTAGATTGCAATCTTAGTTTCTTGCTTGTTCCTCGTTTGCTTGCAAGAAACAGACCTTCGCGGTCAGGTTGATCGTGCTCCGGCGTGGTCAATAACCTCTCGGAGTTGGTTTCGCGATTGCTAAGGCGCGACGTCCTCGCACGTTCGTAGTCGGATCATCAAAGTCGACTTCATCCTAAACGATAGCCACCATCTCATTGAAAGACGGGACACCTTTGCCTCTATCAGCCTTTTTAGTGAAATTGGCAATGTATAGATCACCTCTACGTATACCAGTAAAGACCATATTGTGATTATCTCGTCGAAGCACTTGGCAATCTACTTTAGTGAATAGGACATTGAATCCAAACTCAGCAAGTCTAGATACGGAAAGTAAATTATAGCCAAGAGATTCAACGAGCATATCATTTTGTATGGAGCTATCATGTGAGATGGCCACCTTACCAAGGCCAACAACCTTACCCTTTGAGTTATCACCAAAAGTGACATACTTTCGAGGGCCGTCGTTTTCCGCTAGCTCACGAAACATATCCTTGTCTCCGGTCACCAGATTGGTACATCCACTATCAACAACCCATTCCTTTCCTCTAGCCATGTAGCCGCGAAGATTTGCCATAAGACCAAAGTGTCTCATAGACTCATCGAGATCAAAGTCACTATCATCATCCGCATCATAGTATCCATGTTCAACATCGTCTTGTGATTGATCGTTTCCTAGAGAGAATGATTCATTAGATAAGTGAACATCACAATGTTCATCTTTATGAATTTTAATGGCTTCAGAGAAGATACTGCTAATGATTCCAACATCTCCTTTGGCATGCATAAGGTCACGGAGCTCAAACAAACAATCACCAAACTTAGGATCATTGGAATTCATCTTACTCAAAGCAACAGACTTATGAAGAATCTCATCTAAGTTTTGCAAGGAATAATTTCGAAATCGCTCCTCAAGAAATCTCCATATAGTGTAGGCACAATCAAGAGTAAGCAAGCAACCAAAGAAATTTCTAGCCAAACCTCTAGTAATAAGATTGACAGTTCTAAGGTTGCGGATCATGTCAATAGACTCATCAAGGGTAGGATGCAAAGGATCAACAGGGGATGCACAAGGGCTAGTAATGTACTTTTTCAAGTGATATTCATTGAAAATCTCAAGCATCTTATTTTTCCATTCATGAAAGAACTCTCCATCAAGTATAGACACTCTATGTCTAAGACTCCCCAACGTAGACTCATCCAACTTCCTCCAATGGTGATTAAACCAAAGCAATGGAGATCAAAGCTCTGATACCAATTGAAAGGATCGAGAAGAGGTGTCTAGAGGGGGGTGATTAGACCCTCAACAAAGAAAAGTAGCAGTTTTTAAGTTCTTCAAGTTAAGGTGGAGTTTTAGCACAAGTTTAAACATTCACAATACATTTCAAGCAAGCATGGCAAGAGTATATGAGCAGCGGAAAGTAAAGCATGCAATTTGCAAGAAAGTAAAGGGATGGGATTCGAGTGTGCAAACGCAATTGGAGAAACGAAGATGTTTTCCGTGGTTCCGATAGGTGGTGCTATCTGATACATCCATTTTGCATCATGCTTTTATATCGATATTTATCGCATTATGGGCTGTTATTTCACGTTATGTCACAATACTTATGGCTATTCTCTTTTATTTTACAAGGTTTACATGAAGAGGGAGAATCTTTGGCATTTGGAATTACAGAAATTTGGAAAAGGAGCAAATATTGGAGACCTATTCTGTGCAACTCCAAAAGTCCTGAAACTCCACGGAATATCTTAAAATAAATAAAAAAATCGTCACCAAAGATGAAGGCCAGGGGGCCCACACCCTGCTCACGAGGGTGGGGGGCGTGCCCCCCTACCTCGTGGGCCCCCTGGAGGCTCTCCGACGCCCATCTTCTCCTATATGAAGTCATTCGATGAGAAAAAAAGAAGAAACCTTTCGGGACGAAACTCCGCCGCCACGAGGCGGAACCTTGGCGGAACCAATCTAGGGCTCCGACGGAGCTGTTCTGCCGGGGACACTTCCCTCCGGGAGGGGGAAATCATCGTCATCGTCATCACCAACGCTCCTCTCATCGGGAGAGGGCAATCTCCATCAACATCTTCACCAGCACCATCTCATCTCCAAACCCTAGTTCATCACGTGTATCCAATTCTTGTCTCCAAGTCCGGGATTGGTGCTAGTAGGTTGCTAGTAGTGTTGATTACTCCTTGTAGTTGATGCTAGTTGGTTTATTTGGTGGAAGATCATATGTTCAGATCCTTTATGCATATTATTACCCTCTGATTATGAACATGAATATGCTTTGTGAGTAGTTACTTTGTTCCTGAGGACAAGGGAGAAGTCTTGCTATTAGTAGTCATGTGAATTTGGTATTCGTTCGATATTTTAATGAGATGTATGTTGTCTAGCCTCTAGTGGCGTTATGAACGTCGACTACATAGCACTTCACCATTATTTGGGCCTAGAGGAAGGCATTGGGAAGTAATAAGTAGATGATGGGTTGCTAGAGTGACAGAAGCTTAAACCCTAGTTTATGCGTTGCTTCGTAAGTGGCTGATTTTTATCCACATGTTTCATGCTATGGTTAGGTTTACCTTAATACTTTTGTTGTAGTTGCGGATGCTTGCAATAGAGGTTAATCATAAGTGGGATGCTTGTTCAAGTAAGAACAGCACCCAATCACCTGTCCACCCACATATCAAATTATCAAAGTACCGAACGCGAATCATATGAACGTGATGAAAACTAGCCTGACGATATTCCCATGTGTCCTCGGGAGCGCTTTTCCTATTATAAAAGTTTGTTCTAGCTTGTTCTTTGCTACAAAAAGGATTGGGCCACCTTGCTGCACTTTATTTACTCTTGTTACTTGTTGCTTGTTACAATTTATCTTATCATAAAACTATCTGTTACCACTTATTTCAAGATTTCTGCAGAGAATACCTTCTTTGAAAACCGCTTCTCATTTCCTTCTGCTCCTCGTTGGGTTCGACACTCTTACTTATCGAAAGGACTACGATAGATCCCTTATACTTGTGGGTCATCAAGAATCTTTTCTGGCACCGTTGCCGGGGAGTGTAGCGCCTTTGGTAGGTGGAATTTGGTAAGGAAAAATTTATATAGTGTGCTGAAATTTATTGTCACTTGTTACTATGGAAAGTAATTCTCTGAGGGGCTTGTTCGGGGTATCTTCACCCCATCCAGTAGAGCAAAGAGTTGCTCCTCAACCTACTGAACCTATTGAAAATGAAACTCCTTTTGAAATTCCTTCGGGTATGATGGAAAAACTGCTAGCTAATCCTTTTACAGGAGATGGAACAAAGCATCCTGATGAGCACTTAACATATGTGGATGAAGTTTATGGATTATTTAAGCTTGCAGGTATACCCGATGGCGTTGTTAAGAAGAAGTTCTTCGCTTTATCTTTGAAGGGAGACACATTGACATGGTATAGGCTATGTGATGATATGAGATCATGGAACTATAAAAGATTGAAATTGGAATTTTATCAAAAGTATTATCCTATGCATCTTGTTCATTGTGATTGCAATTATATATATAATTTTTGGCCTCGCGAAGGAGAAAGCATCGCTCAAGCTTGGGGGAGGCTTAAATCAATGTTATATTCATGCCCCAATCATGAGCTTCCAAGAGAAATAATTATTCAAAGTTTTTATGCTCGGCTTTCTGAAAACAATCGCACCATGCTCGATACTTCTTGTGCTGGCTCTTTTATGATGAAGACTATTGAATTCAAATGGAACTTATTGGATAGAATTAAACGCAACTCTGAAGATTGGGACCTCGACGAAGGTAGGAGTCAGGTATGACACCTAAGTTTGATATTGTTAAATCTTTTATGGATACCGATATTTTCCGTAAGTTTAGCACTAAATATGGACTTGACTCTGAGATAGTAGCTTCTTTCTCGTGAATCTTTGCTACTTATGTTGATCTCCCCAAGGAGAAGTGGTTTAAATATCATCCTCCCATAGAAGTAAAAGTAGCTGCACCTATTAAAGTTGAAGAAAAGATTGTCACTTATAATGATCCTATTGTTCCTACCTCTTATGTTGAGAAACCACCTTTCCCTGTTATAATAAAGGATCATGCTAAAGCTTCAACTGTTGTTCGTAAAAGCAATATTAGAACTTATACACCTCCTGAGCAAGTTAAAGTAGAACCTAATATTGCTATTGTAAAAGATCTCTTGTCTGATAATATTGATGGGCATGTTATTCAGTTCTATGTGAAACTGCTAGAATTGCTAAACCGTGTGCTAAAGATAAACATAGACCTGTGGTAGGCGTGCCTGTTATTTCTGTTAAAATAGGAGATCATTGTTATCATGGCTTATGTGATATGGGCGCTAGTGCTAGTGCAATACCCATTGACTTATACAAAGAAATTATGCATAATATTGCACCTATTGAGTTAGAAGAAATTGATGTCACAATTAAGCTTGCCAATATAGATACTATTTCACCAATTGGGATTGTTAGAGATGTTGAAGTCTTATGTGGGAAAACTAAATATCCCGCTGATTTTCTTGTTCTTGGTTCTCCACAAGATAGCTTTTGTCCCATTATATTTGGTAGACCCTTCTTGAACACTGTTAATGCTAGGATAGATTGCGAAAAGAATGTTGTTATTATTGGCTTGGATGATATGGTTCATGAGTTTAATTTCTCTAAATTTAGCAAACAACATCGTGAGGAAGAATTGCCCAGTAAGGATGAAATTATTGGTCTTGCTTCTATTGCCGTACCTCCTAGTGATCCTTTAGAACACTATTTGCTAGACCATGAAAATGATATGTTCATGAATGAAACAAGGGAAATAGATGAAGTATTCTTTAAACAGGAACCTATTCTGCAACACAATTTGCCGGTTGAAATCCTAGGGGATCCTCCTCCACCCAAGGGTGATCCCGTGTTTGAGCTTAAACCATTGCCTGATAATCTTAAATATGCTTATCTTGATGAAAAGAAAATATATCCTGTTATTATTAGTGCTAACCTTTCAGAGCATGAAGAAGAAATATTATTGAAAACTCTGAAGAAGCATCATGCCGCTATTGGATATACTCTTGATGATCTTAAGGGCATTAGTCCCACTCTATGTCAACATAAAATAAATTTGGAAGCGAATGCCAAACCAGTTCGTGATCCTCAACGACGTTTGAATCCTAAAATGAAAGAAGTGGTAAGAAAAGAAATACTCAAGCTTCTGGAGGCAGGTATAATTTATCCCGTTGCTGATAGTCAGTGGGTAAGTCCTGTCCATTGTGTCCCTAAGAAGAGAGGTATTACTGTTGTCCCTAATGATAAAGATGAATTGATCCCGCAAAGAATTATCACAGGTTATAGGATGGTAATTGATTTCCGCAAATTAAATAAAGCTACTAAGAAAGATCATTACCCCTTACCTTTTATTGATCAAATGCTAGAAAGATTATGCAAACATACACATTATTGCTTTCTGGATGGTTATTCTGGTTTCTCTCAAATACCTGTGTCGGCTAAAGATCAATCGAAGACTACTTTTACATGTCCATTTGGTACTTTTGCTTATAGACGTATGCCTTTTGGTTTATGTAATGCACCTGCTACCTTTCAAAAATGCATGATGGCTATATTCTCTGATTTTTGTGAAAAAAATTGTGAGGTTTTCATGGACGATTTTTCCATCTATGGTTCTTCTTTTGATGATTGCTTGAGCAATCTTGATAGAGTTTTGCAGAGATGTGAAGAAACTAATCTTGCTTGAATTGGGAAAAGTGCCACTTTATGGTTAATGAAGGTATTGTCTTGGGGCACAAAGTTTCTGAAAGAGGTATTGAAGTTGATAAAGCCAAGGTTGATGCTATTGAAAAGATGCCATGTCCCAAGGACATCAAAGGTATAAGAAGTTTCCTTGGTCACGCCGGATTTTATAGGAGGTTCATTAAGGACTTCTCAAAAATTTCTCGCCTCTCGACTAATTTATTACAAAAAGATGTACCATTTGTCTTTGATGATGATTGTGTAGAAGCATTTTAAATACTTAAGAAAGCATTAGTCTCTGCACCTGTTGTTCAGCCACCTGATTGGAAATTACCCTTTGAAATTATGTGTGATGCTAGTGATAATGCTATAGGTGTTGTTCTAGGGCAAAGAGTTGATAAGAAATTAAATGTTATCCATTATGCTAGTAAGACTCTAGACAATGCTCTAAGAAATTATGCTACTACCGAAAAGGAACTTCTAGCAGTTGTATTTGCTTGTGATAAATTCAGACCCTATATTGTTGATTCTAAAGTAACTATTCACACTGATCATGCTGCTATTAAATATCTTATGGAAAAGAAAGATGCAAAACCTAGACTTATTAGATGGGTTCTCTTGCTGCAAGAATTTGATTTGCATATTGTTGATAGGAAAGGAGCTGAGAACCCCGTTGCAGATAACTTATCTAGGCTAGAGAATGTTCTTGATGACCCACTACCTATTGATGATAGCTTCCCTGATGAACAATTAAATGCCATAAGCACTTCTCGTAGCACTCCATGGTACGCTGATTTTGCTAATTATATTGTTGCTAAATTTATACCACCTAGCTTCACATACCAACAAAAGAAAAAGTTTTTCTATGATTTGCGACATTACTTTTGGGATGACCCACATCTTTATAAAGGAGTAGATGGTGTTATTAGACGTTGTGTGCCTGAGCATGAACAGGAACAAATCCTACGCAAGTGTCACTCCGAAGCTTATGGAGGACACCACGCTGGAGATAGAATTGCACATAAGGTATTGCAATCCGGTTTTTATTGGCCTACTCTCTTCAAGGATGCCCGTAAGTTTTTCTTATCTTGTGATGAATGTCAAAGAATTGGTAATATTAGTATACGTCAAGAAATGCCTGTCAATTATTCACTTGTTATTGAACCATTTGATGTTTGGGGCTTTGATTATATGGGACCTTTTCCTGCCTCTAATGGATATACACATATTTTGGTTGCTGTTGATTACGTTATTAAGTGGTAGAAGCTATTCCAACTAGTAGTGCTGATCATAACACTTCTATTAAAATGCTTAAGGAAGTTATTTTTCCGATGTTTGGAGTCCCTAGATATTTAATGACTGATGGTGGTTCCCATTTTATTCATGGTGCTTTCCGTAAAATGCTTGCTAAATATGACGTTAATCATAGAATTGCATCTCCTTATCACCCGTAGTCTAGTGGTCAAGTAGAATTGAGCAATAAAGAGCTCAAATTAATTTTGCAAAAGACTGTTAATATGTCCAGGAAGAATTGGTCCAAGAAACTTGATGATGCATTATGGGCCTATAGAACTGCATATAAGAATCCTATGGGTATGTCTCCGTATAAAATGGTTTATGGAAAAGCATGTCACTTACCTCTCGAACTAGAACATAAGCCATATTGGGCTATTAAAGAGCTCAACTATGATTTCAAACTTGCCGGTGAGAAAAGGTTATTTGATATTAGCTCACTTGATGAATGGAGAACCCAAGCTTATGAAAATGCCAAGTTGTTTAAAGAAAAAGTTAAAAGATGGCATGACAAAAGGATACAAAAGCGTGAGTTTAATGTAGGTCATTATGTATTGCTATACAACTCTCGTTTAAGATTTTTTGCAGGAAAACTTCTCTCTAAATGAGAAGGTCCCTACGTTATCGAAGAGGTCTATCGTTCCGGTGCCATAAAAATCAACAACTTCGAAGGCACAAATCCGAAGGTGGTAAACGGTCAAAGGATCAAACATTATATCTCAGGTAATCCCATAAATGTTGAAACCAATATTATTGAAACCCTAAACCCGGAGGAATACATAAGAGACACTTTCCGGACTGCTTTGAGACTCAAAAGGAATAGGTATGTGGTACAGTAAGTAAACCGACTCCAAAACAATTTTTAAGGCAATATTTCTTCGTTTTGGAGTATTTAGAAAAATAGAAAAATAAGTTGCAGTCCGGGAAGGACACAAGGGCCCCACGAGGGTGGTGGGCGCAGCCTACCCCCCTGGGCGCGCCCCCTACCTCGTGAGCACCTCGTGTGCCCTCCGGACTCCGTCTTCTTGCATGATACGCATTTTGGTCGGTAAAAAATCATTATATATCCCCCCGAAGGTTTTGACTCCCGTATCATGCAAATTCCTCTGTTCTTGTTTTGAGCTGTCCTACTGCACATGTCATCCCAGGATTCGGAAGGGGAAAGCTATGTGGATGATTACCTAGCAAATCCTAAGGTCTATGGAGATGTGGAGCACGAGGGTTGGACCACGGAGGAAGAAGAGGACTATGAACCCAAGGGGAAGGAGGAGACGAGCTCAGATGAAGATGAAGCCCCATTACCTCAACCTGGGGACATGCATGTGGAGTTCAAAAAGTCAAGTCTCCCTGGTAGGATAAAGAAACCAAAGTTCGAGTTTATCCTTTCGCCTCTTGCGTGAAAATAAGCAGGACCTATGCAAAAAGATATTAACCCTGGAGTGGGAGATTGATGATCTGAGGGATCAAAATGCTATCCTCAAGCGCAAATTAAGGGAGAAGTCTATGCCATCAACTAAGTCAACGACACCTCCACCATCAACCCCGAAGAAGGAGACATAATCACATGGGTATGGGCACTCCCCTTGGCAACTGCCAAGCTTGGGGGAGGTGCCCCGGTATCGTATCACCATCACAACTCCTATCTTTACCGTTTTTCTTAGTTCGATCCTTTTAGTAGTATCTTGATTTAGTAGAATAAAGTGGCATGATCTAGTTTTGAGTTTTGCTTTATGTTCTCTCTATGTAATCGAGTCCGTGAGCTATATATATAATAAAGTTAGTGTTGAGTCAAGGGCTTGATTATTTTGCCATGATCTTGGGTGAACAAAAGAATAGAAAGAAGAAAAAGAATAAAAAGAAACAAAGAGTTCATATTGATCTTACTGAGAGTAATGACTTCACATAGAAAGAGTACGATGATTAAAAGTTGTTGGGAGTTGGCAAATATAGCTTTGGTCATCGTTGCAATTAATAGGAAGTAATAAGGAAAGAGAGGTTTCACATATAGATATATTATCATTGACATCTTTTATGATTGGGAGCACTCACTAAAATATAACATGCTAAAGAGTTGATGTTGGACAAGGAAGACAACGTGATGAGTTATGTTTTCTTATATCCGAGATAAAGTATGTTGTCATGGATCCTCTAACATGTTGAGCTTGCCTTTCCCCCTCACGCTAGCCAAATTCTCAGCACCAAGTAGAGATACTAATTGTGCTTCCAAATACCCTTAAACCAGTTTAGCCATGAGAGTCGACCATATCTACCTATGGATTGAGTAAGATCCTTCAAGTAAGTTGTCATCGGTGCAAAGCAATAAAAATTGCTCTAAACATGTATGATTGATTGGTGTGGGAGAAATAAGCTTTATACGATCTTGTGATGTGGAAGTAATAAAAGCGACAGACCGCATAATAAAGGTTCATATCACAAGGGGCAATATAAAGTGACGTTCTTTCGCATTGAGATTTTGTGCATTCAACCATAAAAGCGCATGGCAACATCTGCTTCCCTCTGCGAAGGGCCTATCTTTTATTATTATCCTTTACCTTATGCAAGAGTCACGGTGATCTTCACCTTTCCTTTTTCATTTTATCCTTTGGCAAGCCCAGCATGTTGGAAAGAACATGATAGGGGAGCATGAATTATTATTGGTGACATTACCCTTGAGGTAAAAGGTTGTGGGGCAAAACTATAAGCTCCTATCTTTCTCTATGTCTGATTAAAACTCCGTAACCACAAGTATTGCGTGAGTGTTAGCAATTATGAAGGACTAAATGATAGTTTAGTATGTGGACTTGCTTTTAAGCTCTGACATAGACTCTTAACGATGTTATGATAAATTGCAATTGATTCAATGACTCAGGTTATAATTTGTTGGTGCTCAATAAGGTTTCTGATTCATACTTTTGCATTGTGAAAAGATCATCACTTGAACATAAGTAATCATATGAAAAAATCTATTTATGTTGCTGTTATGAGAACAATCATGATGCCTTCATGTCCGTATTTTATTTTTATCGATGCCTCTACCTCTAAACATGAGGACATATTTATTGTTATCGGCTTTTCGCTTGAGGACAAGCGAGGCCTAAGCTTGAGGGAGTTGATACGTCCATTTTGCATCATGCTTTTATATCGATATTTATCGCATTATGGGCTGTTATTTCACGTTATGTCACAATACTTATGGCTATTCTCTTTTATTTTACAAGGTTTACATGAAGAGGGAGAATGCCGGCAGCTGGATTTCCGGGCTGGAAAAGGAGCAAATATTGGAGACCTATTCTACGCAACTCCAAATGTCCTGAAACTCCACGTAATATCTTAAAATAAATAAAGAAAAATCATCGTCAAAGATGAAGGCCAGGGGGCCCACACCCTGCTCACGAGGGTGGGGGGCGCCCCCCCTGGGGTGCGCCCCCTTACCTCGTGGGCCCCTTGGTGGCTCTCCAACGCCCATCTTCTCCTATACGAAGTCTTCCAATGAGAAAAAAATAAGAAGAAACCTTTCAGGACGAAACTCCGCCGCCATGAGGCGGAACCTTGGCGGAACCAATCTAGGGCTCCGCAGAGAGCTGCTCATTGGGACACTTCCCTCCGGGAGGGGGAAATCATCGTCATCGTCATCACCAACGCTTCTCTCATCGGGAGAGGGCAATCTCCATCAACATCTTCACCAGCACCATCTCATCTCCAAACCCTAGTTCATCTCGTGTATCCAATTCTTGTCTCCAAGTCCGGGATTGGTGCTAGTAGGTTGCTAGTAGTGTTGATTACTCCTTGTAGTTGATGCTAGTTGGTTTATTTGGTGGAAGATCATATGTTTAGATCCTTTATGCATATTATTACCCTCTGATTATGAACATGAATATGCTTTGTGAGTACTTACGTTTGTTCCTGAGGACAAGGGAAAAGTCTTGCTATTAGTAGTCATGTGAATTTGGTATTCGTTTGATATTTTGATGAGATGTATGTTGTCTAGCCTCTAGTGGTGTCATGTGAACGTCGACTACATAACACTTCACCATTATTTGGGCCTAGAGGAAGGCATTGGGAAGTAATAAGTAGATGATGGGTTGCTAGAGTGATGAAGCTTAAACCCTAGCTTATGCGTTGCTTCGTAAGGGGCTGATTTGGATCCATATGTTTCATGCTATGGTTAGGTTTACCTTAATACTTTTGTTGTAGTTGCGGATGCTTGCAATAGAGGTTAATCATAAGTGGGATGCTTGTTCAAGTAAGAACAGCACCCAAGCACCGTCCACCCACATATCAAATTATCAAAGTACCGAACGCGAATCATATGAACGTGATGAAAACTAGCTTGACGATATTCCCGTGTGTCCTCGGGAGCGCTTTTCCTATTATAAGAGTTTGTTCCGGCTTGTCCTTTGCTACAAAAAGGATTGGTCCACCTTGCTGCACTTTATTTACTATTGTTACTTGTTGCTTTTTACAATTTATCTTATCACAAAACTATCTCTTACCACTTATTTCAGTACTTGCAGAGAATACCTTGCTGAAAACCGCTTATCATTTCCTTCTGCTCCTCATTGGGTTCGACACCCTTACTTATCAAAAGGACTATGATAGATCCCCTATACTTGTGGGTCATCACTATCGTACATCCACGTTGATGGAGACTTCAACCCACGAAGGGTAACTATTGGCGAATCCATGGAGGGTCCACCCACGAAGGGTCCACGAAGAAGCAACCTTGTCTATCCCACCATGGCCATCGCCCACGAAGGACTTGCCTCACTAGGCTAGATCTTCATGAAGTAGGCGATCTCCTTGCCCGTACAAAATCCTTGGTTCAACTCCACAATCTTGATGGAGGCTCCCAAGTGACACCTAACCAATCTAGGAGACACCACTCTCCAAAAGTGTAAGTGCATCTATTGCCCCTTAGTGATTTTGGTTTATTGAAGACTTATAGGTTAAGGGCCTAATGTGTACAAACCCTCAAGTGATTGGGCATCACTGAAGAGATTGTTCCTGTGTGGATCCGACGCTTGTTACCTTTGAAGACTATGCATCTTCCAGACGGTTAGGTGTCATAGTTTAGAGCATCCAAGAGGAAATTGTGGACCGCCGAGTGACCGAGTTTGTGAGGGTTTGAAAGTCACCTTAAGACTTACCACGAGTGATTGGGTGAGGTCTGTGTGACCTTAGCTCAGGGAGAATACGGTGAGGACTGTGTGTCCGGGACTGTGTGTCCTCAGGTTTAAATACTTGGCCACTCCAACCAGACGTACAACTGTCGCAACAGTTGGAACTGGTCTACGAAGTCACTGTCTTCACCGAGATAACAGGTTCCATTTCTTCAACCCTTCCATTTCCTCATTACTGTGCTGTGTACTTGATTGCTACTATTTGAAGACTTTGACTGAAGACTTTCTCAATTTCCTCAGTTCAGTTTCTTCAGTCAGTTTATCTTCGGCTTGCTTATCCTGTGTTTACACATTCTTTACTCTATGCTTGTTTTCATTTTTCTTGATGACTGTGGTTATGTTCTGTTATGTTTGCATCTGAGTACTTATTCCGCTGCTAGTCGTTCGTGACTTAGGAATTTCCTCACCCTGAAATTCCTCAGGGACGAATTTGTAAAAATCGCCTATTCACCCCCCTCTAGTCGACTTAACGCACTTCCAATTGGTATCAGAGCAAGGTACTCCCTTGTTCTATGTGACTTTGGTTTAACCGCTTGGAGTTTTAGTTATGTCGACCGCATGTATGATCAAGGTCTCTGGTGGATGTCCTACCTTCGATGGGATGGACTACTCCTACTGGAAGAACAAGATGTGGATGCATCTTGAGGCAATTGACAACGATCTTTGGTACGTTGTGGAAAATGGCATCCCCTCTGTCACTCCCAGCATCAATGTTGCTGACATGAAGAGATTCAAGCAACTCGACTCTCAAGCGAAGAATATCATATGTGTCCATCTGAGCAAAGGGCAGTATGGCAGAGTGAGTGCTTTGGAGACAGCAAAGCTTATCTGGGATAGGCTGTCCAAAGTCAATGAAGGAGTCTCAACACAGCATGACTCTCGAGTTGACGTTCTTTGCAATCTCTTCAACCGCTTCAAAAGACTCGACAATGAAAATGTTCAGCAAACCTTCAATCGCCTCACTGACATCTCAAATGAGCTTCAAGCACTTGGTGCCACTGACATCACCGACCTTGAGGTGGTGAATAAATTTCTGAGATCGCTTGATTCCTCTTTTGACACCCTTGCACTAATGATACAAGAACGTGGAGACTACAAGTCACTTGATCTCGTTGATATCCTCGAGAGGCTAAACACTCATGAGTTCCAGCTTGCTGAGAAGAGAGATCTCTATGGACCAAGCTATGGCAGATCACGTGCTCTGAAGGCCAAGGAAGTGTCGGAATCTAAAGGTGAGGATTCTGGTAGCAGCCTTGGTGATCCTGAAGAACTCAGCCAGGAGCTAGCCATACTCATGAGGAAATTCCAGAAGTTCTGAAGACGTGGTCGCTTTGGAAAATCCTCAAGAAATGATGACATAAGACCAGATTCCTCATCCCGTGACTACAAGAAGAGAACTTTCCACAAATGCAAGAAACCTGGTCACTACATTCAAGATTGTCCTCAGTGGGAAAAGGAATCAAAGAAGAAGAAATACATGGATTACAGTTCTGATGATTGAAAGAAGAAGAAGAAATCTTCAAAGTCCTCATCATCAAAATCCTCGAAGTCTTCATCTCACAAGAAGAGCTGCTCCAAGAAGGCTCGGGCATTCATTGGCAAGGAAATGGACTCTAAGGCTGAATCTGAGGAAATTGAGGGAGAGGAGGCATCTGAGGAGTCAGAATCTGGCGTGGCAAGACTAGACCTTGCTACTGCATTCATCAGCAAGTCCATCTTCAACACTGAGGAAAATGGCTTCCACAAAAAGGCTGATGACGATGATGATGACTACGCTCCCACCTATTGCTTCATGGCAAAGGGTGCCAGGGTACTCAAATATGCCTCCTCTGAATCAAGTGAGGATGAATCTGATGAAAACCTCAAGCCTAGCTACTCTAAACTTGCTAAGATTACTGTGAAATAACAAAAGGCTTTTGAAAAGGTTCAAAACATGCTAGATAAGAGCAATGATAAGTTGGGTGAAGAAATGGATCGCGCTAAAACTTTGACTGAAAATCTTCTGAGACTTCAGTCCAAGTTTGATAACCATCAGAGTCATCATAACACTCTCTTATCTGATCATGAGAAGCTTTCTAATGAATTTCTTCAAAGAAAACAAGATCTTGAGAAGCTAAGGGTGAGTTATGAAGATCTTCAGAAGGAGCATGATTCATTACTTTCTCAACAAATCAGCGCTGCTCAGGAAGAATTCATTCCTCCATGTTTAAAGTGCATTGAACGTGAATCTGCTAATTCTTCACCTGAAAGTTCAAATGCTTCTATTGCTGCAAATTCTTCACCTGTCTCTGCTATCACTAATTCCTCATCTGAGGATGCTGCTAGTATCACTGACAATGCAGGGCTGAAGGAATTGTATATGAAAGACATGTACAAAAGCCTCAAAGGGCATCAGGCTCTTTGTGATGTGCTTAAAAAGCAGATCCTCAACAGGAACCCTAGGAAAGATGGTATTGCCTTTGAGAGGAAACTCAATGCTGATGGAACATACTCGAAGCCTGAGTTGTATCCCAAAACCTCATGGGTTGCTGCAAAGGGACCTCTAGTAGATCCATCTGTTTATCTGGCTTTACATGTGAAATCTCCTCATTCTTCTGATGAGTCATTTGACTCCAACTATAAACCGTTCAAAATTTAGAATGGTGAAGTATTTGCTAGATATGTTGGCACTAACTACAGGAACGGTCCCCCTATGAAGAAAATCTGGGTTCCCAAAAGGTGCCTTGAAAGTCTTCAGGTGAATGTCATCATGACACCACCTGTGAAGAATAGGAACCCTAGATCAAATTCTTCATATGGACCAAAGTCTTCGTATGGATCCAAGTCCCCATATGGATCAAATTCCTCACGTGGATAAAAGTCCTCATATGAACATCATCGTGCTAACACTTCTGTCTTGCAGGGAAATACTAAGGGTTATGAATATGTGCATTATTTTTCAAATCATTATGTTCATAAGTTCTCGAAGAATTTCTCTGCTTATTCATATGCTTACCCTAACTCCTCTTATGTGAAACAGAGTGGATTGGCATCTATGCCACCTTTCTCTTATGGAGCTCGCAGAGTGATGAACTCTTTGCCACCCCTCCCGATGTGGGTGGTGAAGAAAAAGAACTAATCTCTTGTGCAGGATCAGGTCTCTAGACGAACTTAAATGTCTGAAGAATTTGCTGGAGACCTGAATATGCTTGAAAGGACGCAAGCTAATCATGAAGAAATGAATTTTCATTTCTCACGTCCTCATACTGCTTTACCTATTCTATTGCTTGATGAAATTGATCTGATGAATTTGATGTCATATTCTTCATTGATGAAGTATATGAGTCTGTAAGCTGCACTAATTCATCCGCAGGATGATCAACCCAAAGCCACTGAGTGGGTCCTTGATAGTGGATGTACAAATCACATGATTGGTGACAAGAACTTATTGATGGATGCTCCCTTATCTCCATCGCATCTGAAGCATATCACCTACGCTGACAAAGGCAAAATCAAGGTATTGGGTCTAGGTAAGGTTGCCATTTCATAGGATCGACACAAGGACAAAGTCATGCTTGTCGAGTCCTTAGGATTCAACCTCATGTCAGTCTCAATGCTTTGTGATCTTGATATAGTTGTTATATTTGGCAACTATCATTCTGTTGTATCATGGAAGCTGACCATTCCAAAGTCTTCGAAGGCTTTAGGAGAGGAGATCTGTATATTGTTGCATTCTCTACAGGACCACAACCTGCCACATGTCTACTTGCAAAAGCTTCAGAAGGCTGGCTATGGCATCGACAACTCGGTCATGCTGGCATGAGGAACTTGCACACTCTTGCGAAGAAGAAGCATTTCATTGGCATCGAGGATGTCAAATTCCTCAAGGATCACTGTCTTGAACTGTGAAGCTGGAAAGATGACCAAGGCCAAGCATCCCGCAAAGACTATCATGACTACCACTCCTCCATTTGAATTGCTTCACATGGATCTCTTTGGTCCTAATCACTATTCTGCATTCACCAATGAAGCATCTCTATATGGCTTTGTCATTGTTGATGATTATTCTCGATACACATGGGTGCATATCGTCACTTACAAACGTGAAGTGCAGGAAGTCTTCAAACGATTTTCTTCGAGGGCTTCAACCAACTTTGGTGTGAAGATCAAGCACATCAGAAGTGACAATGGAACTGAGTTCAAGAACACTGGTCTTGATGAGTATCTTGATGAACTTGGTATCAGTCATGAGTTATCTGCTCCTTATACTCCTTAGCAGAATGGCATCATGGAGCGCAAGAACAGGACACTTGTTGAGATGGCTCGCATTATGCTTGATGAATACAAGACGCCTCGTCATTTCTAGATTGAGGCAATTGATACTGCGTGCCACATTATCAACAGGGTATATCTTCACAAATTCTTCAAAAAGACCGCATATGAACTCCTCACTGACAAGAAAACCAATGTGACTTATTTCAAAGTCTTCAATGCTAAATGTTGGATTAGAGATCCTCATCACAATTCTAAATTTGCATCGAAAGCACATGAAGGTTTTATGCTTGGTTACGAAAAGGACTCGCACACCTAAAGAGTCTTCAACAATTTTCACCACAAGGTTGTTGAAACTGTAGATGAGCAGTTCGATGAAACTAATGGCTCACAAAGAGAGCACCTACCTCCTATGCTAGATGAAAAATCACCTGAGGAAACCATCAAGTTCAAGGCTACTGAGGATGTTATTCCTACCGAAGAATCTGCTAAAGAAGTCATACCAGATCGTGAAGAATATCATGCTAGTGCACCTGAAGAAAATGGTTCTGAAGAAAATGAGCAAATTCCTCGTTGTCAACCTACTCATCCTTGCGTTGCAAATGAAGTACAGATTGACAAAATCATCAACGACATCAACGCACCAGGTCCCCTCACACGCTTAAAAGCTTCACATTTGTCTAACTTTTGTGGGCACTTCGCTTTCGTCTCTATCACAGAGCCCACTAAGGTAGATGAAGCATTTTTGGAGCCTCAGTGGATTCAAGCTATGCAAGAGAAATTACATCGGTTTGAGCTCAACAATGTCTGGGAACTTGTCAAGCGACCAGACCCTCGCAAGCACAGTATCATCGGCACAAAATGGATCTACCGTAACAAGCAAGATGAAAATGGCCTTGTGGTGAGGAATAAGGCACGACTTGTAGCTCAAGGCTATACACAGGTTGAGGGAATTGATTTCGATGAAACTTTTGCACCTGTTGCTAGACTTGAGGCTATCCGCATATTACTTGCTTATGCTAACCATCACAATATCATCTTCTATCAAATGGATGTGAAAAGTGCATTCCTCAATGGTAAGCTCGAGGAAGATGTATATGTTGCTCAACCCCTAGGTTTTGAAGATCCAAAGCATCCTGACAAAGTCTTCAAACTCAATCAGGCCCTCTATGGCCTCAAGCAGGCCCCTCGGGCGTGGTATGATACTTTGAAGGAATTCCTCGTGAGGAAAGGCCTCAAAACAGGTTCACTTGACCCAACTCTTTTCACCAAAACTTATGATGATGAATTATTTGTGTGCCAAATATATGTTGATGATATCATTTTTGGCTGTACTGACCAACGTTACACTGGTGAATTTGCCTATATGATGAGTGAAGAATATCAAATGTCTATGATGGGAGAATTGAAATTCTTCTTAGGTCTTCAGATACGTCAACAGTGCAACGACATCTTCATATCTTAGGAGAAATACCCCAAGGATGTATTGAGGAAATTCGGCATGCAAGATTGCAAAGGAGTCAAAATCCCTATGCCCACAAATGGCCATCTATGCACGGATGAAAATGGTATTGACTTCGATCAAAAGGTATACTGCTCCATGATTGGCTATTTATTGTATTTATGTGCATCTAGGCCAGATATTATGCTTAGTGTTTGCATGTGTGCCCGCTTTCAAGATACACCAAAGGAATCGCACCATAAGGCTGTGAAGCATATTCTTCAATATCTAGCTCACACTCCAACACTTGGATTATGGTATCCCAAGGGCTCGGCTTTTGATCTCATTGGATATTTAGACTCTGACTATGCTGGTGATCGTGTGGACCGCAAGTCAACATCAGGCACATGTCATTTCCTCGGACGATCTTTAGTATGTTGGTCCTCGAAGAAATAAAACTGTGTATCACTGTCAACTGCTGAAGCTGAATACATTGCTGCTGGTTCGTGCTGTGCTCAATTGCTATGGATGAAGCAAACCCTCAAGGACTACGGCATCAACGTGAAGAATGTGCCTCTCTATTGTGACAATAAGAGTGCCATCAAGATTGCTCATAACCCAGTTCAACACTCAAAAGACAAAGCACATTCAGATTCATCATCATTTTCTTCGTGATCATGTGTTGAAGGGCGACATCTCTATTGAGCACGTGAAGACTGAAGAACAGCTAGCCGATATCTTCACAAAGCCCTTGGATGAGAAGAGATTTACCAAGTTGCGGTGTGAGCTAAATATTTTAGAATCTTCGAATGTCCTTTAAAAAGGACACACATCCTAACACTTGTGCTAAATTGATGACTTAGATGTGCAACACACGAAGTAACATTTTTCTTCAATCAATGAAGACTAACCCTCTAAGTGTGAAGAAATTAACGAAGAATTTTATTCTCAGAGCCCTACGACAATTGTCCACGGCGTCTGAAATCATCATTCTTATACGGTGGGTTTCGCCACCAACAAAAGTTGAAAATCTTAAATTTGAGTTTTTCTCCAGTTTTGAAATTCCCCAGTTGTTCAATTTCTTCAGCTTTGCATTGTCTTCACTCTCTCCGTCGTTATTCTTCCTTGACTATATATATATCTTAGTTTTCAGTCCTCTACAGCATTCACTTATTGCTATTTCTTCAAGTTGTTTTTTTTCTGCTAAGTGAATGTGATCGGACCCTTCCCCCTCTATGCTGAACTCAACCCAGTCTGTTCACAAATTCCTCATGTGCGTTCTATTTGAAACCCGTTCAAAATCTTCACTGTGTCCTTATCAGCTGAAGAATTTGCAAACGAAACATTAAAATATTCTTATCTGAATTTTTGGCTTTTGCCGCTCAAACCGTTCCACATTCCATGATATGATTATCCCATTAACCCACAATATCGCACGATCTCCACCGTTCTGTACGTGGGTGACACATGTCGCTAGGATGAGAAGGGTCAGGGGCACGTTCGTCCTATTTCCTCGGGCGAGCGGTTTTTCACCTCGGCTATATATATAACCCTCCCCCCTAAGAATGCATTTACCCCGCTTGACCTCACTCCCCTCGTTCGAGCTTCCAGACCTAGCGCCACCGCTACTTTCATCATCGCTGGTGAGGAAGAGGTTCACTGCCTCGACCTCGTCGCCATCGTACTCATGCCGGCCGCATATTTCTTCTCTCCGCAGCCATCGTAGTTGTCTTCCTCTGCCAAGTTAGGGCGTGGAAGATCTGGACTGACGAACTTCCAGTCTACTATTCCCAATTCGTCGTGTTCTTCATCAAGGATAATTAAAAGTTACTTTTACTCCCCTTGTTGATTCTGATGATTTCTACAAAATGTTCAAAAGGTGTTTATTCTTCAACCATCACACTCTAAAACACCTCACACAAGTATCTGATTTTGATCTATTTCTCTAAGCAACATTTTTCTTCAAGATTCCTCTATTGTGTGGATTTTCAATCTATACAACTCTGGAACCTAAGTCAAAACGCTTTGTGTAATTCCTCAAGACACCTCTGGTCAAATTCCTCAAACTTGTTCTTTTGCAAAAAACTTCTGAGAACGCATATGACCTCTCCAAATTCTTCACACCTATATTGTGTTCACAGGTACTCATGTCTGCTGCTGAATCTCATGTTCAGAGAACTCAATTGTTCAAATTCCTCAGCTGAAGAAAATGGCTGACGGAAAGAAACCTCAGAAGAGAGGGTAGAAATTGGAAGTCAACACTGCTTTTGAAATCCCTGAAGATATCCATGCGGCGTACTGCACACCCCCTCAAGAAACAAAGAATAAGCGCAAAGTGCGCATTCAGAAGACTGAGAGGAGATGGGCCAGAGAATGGAGGGAATATCGCTATGTCACTCCCAAGTACATGAAGAAATTCGATGTACACCCTCCATGCCCAAGACCTCCATTGGCACCAAGCCAAGTGGCTGATCCCTCTAGCATCAGAAGAGGTGAGGAATTTCCTGCTGAATGGGCCAAGCGTCAAGCTAAATTGTCCAAAGTGGCCAAACAGGCAGTGAGGAAATTCAACGAAGACTCTGCTCTTGTCGCTGAGGCTTCTGCTAGCAAGCCCAAAAAGTCTATTCAAAAGAAGCCAGCTCGCAAGCCCAGTCTTCCCAAATGCCCTCAAGGCCAAGCTCATCTATGCCCTCACGGTCAATTCCTCAAGGTGCCCCTGTTCCTCAAGTTGCAAAGTACTCAGCTCCTCCGGCAAAGTCCTCAGCACCTGTGCATCTCGCCTCATGTCAAAGGACGACTGGCATCTCAATTGCCTCAGGAGCCTCTGCAAGTTCTTCTGCTCCTCCGCAATCATCAACTGGCCCCATCTTGCTGAAGACTAAGGCCACTGCTGTACGAGGCTCTAGACCAAGTCCTCATAAGAAGCAGGTTGCATTCCATGTTCCATCCAGTGATGACTAAGCTGGCGATGAAGAACTCGCTAAAATCATCAGAGACAGAGACCAAAGGGCCGCTAGAGCCAAAGGAAGTGAAGTGCCTCTTCTGCTGGATCCCAAGATGATCCTTGAGTACATTAATCTCTGGCACTAGGACCCCAACACTCCTATGCCTGACTTCAAGCTCACTCCTGGGCAAAGTCACATCTTGACCGCCTTCATAGGCGAAGAAAATGGAAGTTTGAGAAGGCCAGGCAGTTGAAGAAAGCTCAATACAAAAAGGAGTGCTTTCTGAAAAAGAACGTTGTCCTAATGACAACTGATGAGCTTGTAGCTGCACAAGCTGAGATCAAGGGACTCAATGATGAATTCCAAGCCAACCGTGCAGATTCGCTTCGAGCCAAAGTCAGATTTGTCAAGATGGCGAAGGGATTAACCCCCAATGTTGCAGCCCCATCGCAACATGAAACTCAGGCTGAAGCATCTGCCCAGCCAACTGAAGAACATGCCAGCACCGCTGATGAAAATCAGGTTGCTGATGAAAATGAAAGTTCCAGGGCTGATGAAGCTATTCCGGCCGCTGATGACATTGCTAGGGCAACCACTAGTGTTGCGCCTGAAGATCAAGTCAGGCCAGCTGAAGCATCAACCGTTGTGCCTGAAGAAATTGCACAAGCCAGGGCAACTGCATCAGTTGCACCTGAGGTAACTGAACCAATTTCCTCTGCTCCTCCTGCCCCAATGCCAAGTCCAGTTCTTCCTTCTGCATTAGAAGCGAAGAAAACGAAAGCCACAGGGCGAGCAGCTGTGAAGAAAGGGAAAGCATCTGCTTCCTCAGAGTCTTCAGCATCGAAGAAGATGAAGACTTTGACAAGCTCATTTGAAAATCCAATTGATGATGTTCCTGTTTCAAGTATGCCATCAATGGAAATCGTTCCTTTTGGTAAAGATTATGAGATCCCAAGCGGATCTGATGAAGATGTTCTGTCTGCTGCTTCGTCAGAGCAGTTGGACGAAGAAATTGAAGTGGATAATATCCCTTCAACCCCACTGGTATCATCGCGCATGCCTCAGTTCATAGCTGAAGAGGCAGGCGTTGAAGAAATCAATGAAGAAGATGAAGACGTGGACATTGGGAGCCCTAGTGGCCTTGGTCTTGGTCGAAGTGCGTGGCTCTGATCCGCCGCTGGCAAAGCGATCTTGTGGCCACACCGCGTCTCATTTGGTTGATGGCGCACGGAGCCTGAGGGAGGGATAAGCCGCCCGCTGGAAGCCAGCTTCCCTCAGGTCCGGCTACCCTGGCTTCCTCCTTCTTCAGGGCTCTCACTGCCTGGTAGGGCCCGCCGCCTGCAAGCCGTACCGTCAGGTCGTCGTGGGAACAGGGCTCCGCCTGTCAGGAGTGACGTTTGGGGGGGGGGAGCGGCAGCAGTGCCGCGTCATGCGGAGATTTCCGCCTGTACGGGGCACTTTGGCCACGCCCGGCCCTGGATTTCTGGGGATGGGCTACGCTGTAGCCAGACCCTGTCTTGTCTCCTTGATGAGGGTGCAAACTTTGGGGGCGCCACAGGCCGACTGCTAGGGGCCGGCCTCTTTGGAGGCCGCCCACTAGGAGTCGACCTGTTGTGATGCCGTCTTCTGGAACTCGGCCGCCTTTTGACAGTTGGCCGTTCAGCCAACCGGCCACCAGAAGGCGGGACCTATCTTGACGTCTTGAGGGGCGCAGCCGGCCCTGATGTCTTGAAAGGTTCAGGGGCTCGGGTTAGGCTACCCGTGGCCCATTACTCCGATAGTAGTCCCCGAAGATGGTGAGGGGCCATGGTTCGAGGAGCCTGGGAGCCTCAACAGTTTGCTCCTCCGGGTGCTCTGAAGGAAGCTCCATCCGGCTTCTGGGGAGCCGGTCGGTAGGAGTCGGATACGTCCAGTCGGATCCTTCTGGGATTTTGAATGCATCGGTGGGAACCAGGTGGCGTGCTTGTTAAGCTTCTCTGCCCGCCGCCCATCGTGGGCGTGCCACATGGCACCAGCCAGCCGGGTCGGCCTGCCAGCCCACGCGCGTGACGGGACGCGACCTTAGGCCGGGCCCGCCACCACCGGGCCTCGGCCTGCGAGCGGATCCGCTGCGGCCGAGGCGGGCGGTTGGGTTTCCCCGCGGAGTTACTGCGCGCAGTAACCCGCGCGGTAAAGGCGGGAGCGTGGGGTCGTGGGCACAGTTAATCCCACGATCCCACGCCCACCCCCTCGGCTTCGTAGCCCGTAGGCTATAAGTAGGGAGAGGAGAGGGAGCGGCGAAGCACGCGCGCCCCTTCACCCCACTCTCCCTTCTTCTTCTTCCTCTCGCCACAGCGCCCCGAGCCCCGCCGAAGCGCTGCCGCAGTTCGTCTCCATCAAGTCCGTCCGTCAACCTCTCGTCCCCATGGCGCGCTCCGGAGCCTGGGACGGCTCCACAGTTCATGAAGACCACATCGACTTCCTCCGCCAGACGCGTCGGCTGCCCAGCAAGGACTACGTGAGGGTTCGCCTCGCGCCGGAGAGGGAGATCTCGCCGGCGCTGGAGGAGGGCGAGCGGTTCGTCTTCCGCTTGCACTGCCTGCGCGGCCTCGGCCTGTCGGCGAGCGGCTTCTTCCGGGCCTTCCTCGAATTCTACAACCTCCAGCCGCACCACCTCACCCTGAACAAGGTGGTGCTGCTGTCATATAAATCACCACTGTGCGAAGGCTTCCTTGGCGTCCTCCCCACTATCGAGCTTTGGGGGGAGTTTTTCTACACCAAGCTCGGCACCGTCGTCGCGGGCGTGCCGGCTCAATGCGGCGCCTTCATCGCGGTGCGGAGGCCGGGAGGCGACAATCCATTTCCTCCCATCACGCTGATCCAGTCGGTGAAGATGTGGCAGCAGTCGTACTTCTACGTGAAGAGCATCTTCGCGGAGGGTGACTGGGTCAACCTACCGGCTTACGCTGCCGGCCCGCCAGCCGGGAGGCGGCCCAACTGGTAAATGTCGACGGCGAAGACACGGTGCATATACGGAGCCGCCGCCATCGTGCGGCTCGGGTGTTGGTACAGTCGGAGAGCCTGACCGGGCCTGACTTGCTGTCCGCCTTCGTGGCGCGCCGGGTGCTCTCGCTCCAGGGCCGCCCTCACATGATCTGTCAGATGAGCGGGCATCGGGACCCAAGCCGGCTGTGCACCAAGGAGATGCCTCACGCAGATGTAGCTCATATGGTGAACTACCTTGCGAACTGTAAGCTCACGGAAGAGTGGCGGTTCGGCAAGGAGCCGTATCTTCGCGCCGACCCCCCGCCTATGGTAAATTTCCTTTCTTTCTCTCTCTCTCTCTCTCTCTCTCTCTCTCTCTCTCTCTCTCTCTCTTTTCGCCGAGTTCCGTTTGTCTAACCTGACCAACCGGATCTTCGAACAGAGCTCCCTCCTCGAGCCGCCCGGCCCGGCTGTGAGCGGGCGTCAATTTCTCCCCGACCGGGCGGAGAGCGACGTGGATGACCCCGACTTGGGGGCGGCGACCTTGGAGAATGACGCCGAGGGAGGGGGCAGCGCAGCAGTTGGCTCAGGGCTCGGAGCCGGCCTCGAGGACTGGCCAGACGACGACGCGGGGGAAGTCGTCCCGCGCCACGAGCCAGGGTCCGACCAGGAGGGCGCGAGCTCGTCTGCCGCGCCGGCAGCCCGAGGGTGTGCGCACAGGCGCAGGGCCGCGTCGAGCTTGTTTGCAGCCGAACGAAGAAGCCCAGGGGCTCGGCCACGGCGACCAAGCGGGATGAAGCGGCCGCAAAAGCCATCCGCTTCCGCAAGGCGGTGAAGGAGCAGCAGCTGGTTTCCGCATAAGTATTGTCTTCCTCTCGGACTTTCTCCTTCCTTGTTGATCTTGTCTGTTCTTTCTTCGCTTTGTTTCCCTTGATCCAGGGCCCCGCACTCTCTTGAGAAGTCGTCTGCTGCCTCCATCGTGGGGTCGGCGGAGACTTCCACCACCACCCGGCAGATCGATCCGGCCGCCGATCTCCGAGAGGCGACGGAGCAAAACACGCGCGAGGAGCAGGAAGCCGCCCGCCTGGAGAAGGCGGAGGTAGACAGGGCGGAGACCGCCGCTTTGAAGAAGCTGGCAGAGGCCGAGGCCACCACCGCAGCGAAGAAGCAGGCCGAGGAAGCCGCACGCCTTCAGTCGGCGATGTTTGTCACCCCCCTGAACTCTACGCCGCCACCACCGGAGTTCGTGGTGTAGACTGGGGAAGCCGGCGGCGAGCACCCTATCATGAAGAGGGACAGCGGTGACGTTGCCATGCCAGACGTAATCGTGCCCCCTCCACCACCTTCTGAGGAGGCGCGAGACAAGCAGCCAGCCGACCCGCAGGCGCCACCAGCCGGAAACGAGATGGTGACGGGCTCGACTCCCGGGGTCCGCACTGTTGGAAATATGCCCTAGAGGCAATAATAAAAGCATTATTATTATATTTCCTTGTTCGTGATAATTATCTTTTATTCATGCTATAATTGTATTATCCGGAAATCGTAATATATGTGTGAATACATAGACCACAATACGTCCCTAGTAAGCCTCTAGTTGACTAGCTCGTTGGTCAACAGATAGTCATGGTTTCCTGACTATGGACATCAGATGTCATTGACAACGAGATCACGTCATTAGGAGAATGACGTGATGGACAAGACCCAATCCTAAGCATAGCACAAGATCGTGTAGTTCGTTTTGCTAGAGCTTTCTCAATGTCAAGTATCTATTCCTTAGACCATGAGATCGTGTAACTCCGGATACCGTAGGAGTGCTTTGGGTGTACCAAAGCGTCACAACGTAACTGGGTGACTATAAAGGTGCATTACGGTATCTCCGAAAGTGTACATTGGGTTGACACGGATCGAGACAGGATTTGTCACTCCAGACACGGAGAGGTATCACTGGGCCCACTCGGTAGTGCATCATCATAATGAGCTCAAAGTGACCAAGTGTTGGGTCACGGGATCATGCATTCTGATCTGAGTAAAGTGACTTGCCGGTAACGAGACTGAACAGGTATTGGGATACCGACGATCGAGTCTCGGGCAAGTAACATACCGTCTCACAAAGGGAATGGTATACGGGGTTGATTGAATCCTCGACATCGCGGTTCATCCGATGACATCATCGAGGAGCATGTGGGAGCCAACATGGGTATCCAGATCCCGCTGTTGGTTATTGACCTGAGAGCGTCTCGGTCATATGCGCATGTCTCCGAACCCGTAGGGTCTACACACTTAAGGTTCGGTGGCGCTAGGGTTATTAGGAAGACTTGTATGTGATTACGAATGTTGTTCGAGTCCCGGATGAGATCCCGGATGTCACGAGGAGTTAGGAAGGGTCCGGAGGTAAAGATTTATATATGGGAAGTTGTCAAGCGGACCTCGGAAAAGTTTCGGGCATATCGGTATTGTCTGGGGTCACGGAAAGGTTCCGGAGGTCCACCGGAGGAGCCACCCCTCGGGGCCACTTGGGCTGTGTGGGAAGGGGCCAGCCTCGGTGGGTGGGCGCACCCTCCCTTGGGCCCTTGCGCCTAGGGGTTGAGGGGAACCCTAGAAGGCGCCCCTTGCTTGGGGGGCAAGCCCCCCTCCCCTTGGCCGCCGCCCCCCTCTCGATGCCATCTAGAGGGGCCGGCCCCCCTTGCCCTCTCCCCTATAAATAGAGGGGTGGGGGGAGGGCTGCAACACACAATTGAAGGTGCAGCCCCTCCCCTCCCCAACACCTCTCCTCCTCCGCATGCGCTTGGCGAAGCCCTGCCGGAGAACTGTCACTCCACCATCATCACGCCGTCGTGCTGCTGCTGGAGCCATCTTCCTCAACCTATCCTTCCTCCTTGCTGGATCAAGACGGAGGAGACGTCGTCCGTACCGTACGTGTGTTGAACGCGGAGGTGCTGTCCGTTCAGCACTTGGTCATCGGTGATCGGAATAACGTTGTGTACGACTCCATCATCACCGCTCCCTCGAACGCTTCCGCACTCGATCTACAAGTGGTATGTAGATGCAAACTCTCTCCCTTGACTCGTTGCTTAGATGAACTCATAGATGGATCTTGGTGAAACCGTGGAAATTTTTTTAATTTTCTGCAACGTTCTCCAACAGTGGCATCATGAGCTAGGTTTATGCGTAGTTCTCTATTGCACGAGTAGAACACAATTTTGTTGTGGGCGTAGATCTTGTCAACTTGCTTGCCGCTACTAGTCTTATCTTGCTTCCGCGATATTGTGGGATGAAGCGGCCCGGACCAACCTTACACGTACACTTACGTGAGACCTGTTCCACCGACTAACATGCACTAGTTGCATAAGGTGGCTGGCGGGTGTCTGTCTCTCCCACTTTAGTTGGAACGGATTCGATGAAAAGGGTCCTTATGAAGGGTAAATAGAAGTTGACAAGATCACGTTGTGGTTATTCGTAGGTAAGAAAGCGTTCTTGCTAGAACCCAATTGCAGCCACGTAAAAGATGCAACAACAATTAGAGGACGTCTAACTTGTTTTTGCAGCAATTGTCATGTCATGTGATATGGCCAAGTTGTGATGAATGATGAATGACATATTGTGATGTATGAGATCATGTTCTTGTAATAGGAATCACGACTTGCATGTCGATGAGTATGACAACCGGCAGAGCCATAGGAGTTGTCTTTATTTTTGTATGACCTGCGTGTCATTGAAGAACGCTGTAAATTACTTTACTTTATTGCTAAACGTTAGCCATAGAAGTAGAAGTAGTCGTTGGCGTGACAACTTCATGAAGACACGATGATGGAGATCATGGTGTCATGCCGGTGACAAGATGATCATGGAGCCTCGAAGATGGAGATCAATGGAGATTTATGATATTGGCCATATCATGTCACTACTATATAATTGCATGTGATGTTTATTATGTTTATGCATCTTGTTTACTTAGAACGACGGTAGTAAATAAGATGATACCTTACAACAATATCAAGAAGTGTTCTCCCTAAGCGTGCACCGTTGCTAAAGTTCGTAAGCTTCTAAGCACCACGTGATGATCGGGTGTGATGGATTCTTACGTTCACATACAACGGGTGTAAGACAGATTTACACACGCAAAACACTTAGGGTTAACTTGATGAGCATAGCATGTATAGACATGGCCTCGGAACACGGAGACCGAAAGGTCGAACACGAGTCGTATGGAAGATACGATCAACATGAGAATGTTCACCGACGATGACTAGTCCGTCTCACGTGATGATCGGACACGGCCTAGTCGACTCGGATCGTGTAACACTTAGATGACTAGAGGGATGTCTAATCTGAGTGGGAGTTCATTAAAATAATTTGATTAGATGAACTTAATTATCATGAACTTAGTCTAAAACTTTTGCATAATATGTCTTGTAGATCAAATGGCCAACGCTCATGTCAACTTGAACTTCAACGCGTTCCTAGAGAAAACCAAGCTGAAAGATGATGGCAGCAACTATACGGACTGGGTCCGGAACCTGAGGATCATCCTCATAGCTGCCAGGAAACAATATGTCCTAGAAGGACCGCTAGGTGACGCACCCGTCCCCGAGAACCAAGACATTATGAATGCTTGGCAATCTCGTGCTGATGATTACTCCCTCGTTCGATTCGGCATGCTTTACAGCTTAGAACCGGGGCTGCAAAAGCGCTTTTGAGCATCACGGAGCATATGAGATGTTCGAGAGCTGAAACTAGTTTTCCAAGCTCACGCCGGGTCAAGAGATATGACATCTCCGACAAGTTCTATAGTTGTAAGATGGAGGAAAATAGTTACATCGGTGAACACATACTCAAGATATGCAGGGTTGCACAACCGTATGACCCAAATGAATATTAACCTCCACGATGAGGCGGTCATTGACAGAATCCTTGATCGCTCCCACCAAGCTACAAGAGCTTTGTGATGAACTACAATATGCAGGGGATGGTGAAGACCATTCTGAAATATTTTCAATCTTTGAAGTCGTGAGAGGTTGAGATCAAGAAAGAACATCAAGTGTTGATGGTCAATAAGACCACTAAGTTTAAGAAGGGCAAGGACAAGAAGAACTTCAAGAAGGACGGCAAGGATGTTGCGGCGCTGGTAAGCCGATTACGGGAAGAAGTCAAAGAATGGACCCAAGCACGAGACCGAGTGCTTTTATTGCAAGGGAAGGGTCCTTTGGAAGCGGAACTGCCCCAAATACTTAGCGGATAAGAAGGCCGGCAACACCAAAGGTATATTTGATATACATGTAATTGATGTGTACCTTACCGGTACTCGTAGTAACTCCTGGGTATTTGATACGGTGCCGTTGCTCATATTTGTAACTCACAGCAGGAGCTGCGGAATAAGCGGAGATCGGCGAAGGGCGACGAGGTGACGATGCGCGTCGGGAATGGTTCGAGTCGATGTGATCGCCGTCGGCACGCTACCTCTACATTTACCTACGGGATTAGTTTTGAACCTTAATAATTGTTATTTGGTGCCAAGTTTGAGCATGAACATTGTATCCGGATCTCGTTTAATGCGAGATGGCTACTCATTTAAATCCGAGAATAATGGTTGTTCTATTTATATGAGAGATATATTTTATGGTCATGCTCCGATGGTCAATGGTTTTATTCTTAATGAATCTCGAGCGTAATGTTACACATATTCATAGCGTGAATACCAAAAGATGTAAAGTTGATAACGATAGTCCCACATACTTATGGCCTTCGCCGCCTTGGTCACATTGGTGTCAAGCGCATGAAGAAGCTCCATGCTGATGGACTTTTGGAGTCTCTAGATTATGAATCATTTGACACATGCGAACCATGCCTCATGGGAAAGATGACCAAGACTCCGTTCTCCGGAACAATGGAGCGAGCAACCAACTTGTTGGAAATCATACATACCGATGTATGCGGTCCAATGAGTGTTGAGACTCGTGGAGGATATCGTTATGTTCTCACTCTCACAGATGACTTGAGTAGATATGGGTATGTCTACTTAATGAAACACAAGTCTGAGACCTTTGAAAAGTTCAAGGAATTTCAGAATGAGGTAGAGAATCAACGTGACCGAAAGATAAAATTCCTACGATCGAATCGTGGAGGAGAATATTTAAGTCACAATTTGGTACACACTTAAGAAAATGTGGAATCGTTTCACAACTCACGCCGCCGAACACCTCGGTAATAACGGTGTGTCCGAACGTCGTAATCGCACTCTATTGGATATGGTGCGATCTATGCTGTCTCTTACCAATTTACCGCTATCATTTTGGGGATACGCTCTAGAGACAGCTACATTCACTTTAAACAGGGCACCGTCTAAATCCGTTGAGACGACACCGTATGAATTATGGTTTGGGAAGAAACCTAAGCTATCGTTTCTAAAAGTTTGGGGATGCGATGCTTATGTCAAGAAACTTCAACCTGAAAAGCTCGAACCCAAGTCGGAAAAATGCGTCTTCATAGGATACCCTAAGGAAACCATTGGGTATATCTTCTACCTTAGATCCAAGGCAATATCTTTGTTGCCAAGAACGGATCCTTTCTCGGAAAAAGAGTTTCTCTCGAAAGGAGTAAGTGGGAGGAAAGTAGAACTTCGATGAAGTACTACCTCTTGAACCGGAGAGTAGTGCAGCTCAGGAAAATGTTCTGTGGTGCCTACACCAATTGGAGAGGAAATTAATGATGATGATCAAGGTACTTGGATCAAGTTGCTCTTGAACCCAGAGGTCCACTAGGACACGCCCGCACTGCAGTGGTGCGGCAACCCCGTCTCCGGAGATCATGTTGTTAGACAACGGTGAACCTTGAACTATGAAGAAGAAGCGATGGCGGCCCAGATTCCAACAAATGGCTAGAAGCCATGAAATCTGAGATAGAATCCATGTATGAAAACAAAGTATGGACTTTGGTGACTTGCCGATGATCGGCGGCGATAGAAAACAAATGGATCTTTAAGAAGAAGGCGGACGCGGATGGTAATGTCACCATCTATAAAGCTCGACTTGTCGCTAAGGGTTATCGGCAAGTTCAAGGGATTGACTACGATGAGACTTTCTCTCCGTAGCGAAGCTTAAGTCCGTCCGAATCATGTTAGCAATTGCCGCATACTATGATTATGAGATATGGCAGATGGACGTCAAAAGCGGCATTCCTTAACGGGCATCTTAAGGAAGAGCTGTATATGATGCAGCGGAAGGTTTTGTCGATCCTAAAAATGCTAACAAAGTATGCAAGCTCCAGCGATCCATTTATGGGCTGGTGCAAGCATCTCGGAGTTGGAACATTCGCTTTGATGAGATGATCAAAGCGTTTGGGTTTATGCAGACTTATGGAGAAGCCTGCGTTTACAAGAAAGTGAGTGGGAGCTCTGTAGCATTTCTCATATTATATGTAGATGACATACTTTTGATGGGAAATGATATAGAATTCTTGGACAGCATTAAGGCCTACTTGAATAAGTGTTTTTCAATGAAGGACCTTGGAGAAGCTGCTTATATATTAGGCATCAAGATCTATAGAGATAGATCGAGACGCCTCATAGGTCTTTCACAAAGCACATACCTTGACAAGATTTTGAAGAAGTTCAAAATGGATCAGTCCAAGAAAGGGTTCTTGCCTGTGCTGCAAGGTGTGAGGTTGAGCTCAGCTCAATGCCCAACCACGGCAAAAGATAAAGAAGAGATGAGCGTCATTCCCTATGCCTCAGCCATAGGATCTATTATGTATGCCATGCTGTGTACGGACACTGATGTAAACCTTGCCGTAAGTTTGGTAGGAAGGTACCAAAGTAATCCCGGCAAGGAACACTGGACAACGGTCAAGAATATCTTGAAGTACATGAAAAGGACAAAGGACATGTTTCTCGTTTATGGAGGTGACGAAGAGCTCGTCGTAAAGGGTTACGTCGACGCTAGCTTCGACACAGATCTGGATGACTCTAAGTCACAAACCGGATACGTGTATATGTTGAATGGTGGAAGCAAAGAAGCTGGTGCAGCTGCAAGCAGAGCATCGTGGCGGGATCTACATGTGAAGCAGAGTACATGGCAGCCTCGGAGGCAGCGCATGAAGCAATTTGGGTGAAGGAGTTCATCACCGACCTAGGAGTCATACCCAATGCGTCGGAGCCGTATCCTCGCGCCGACCCCCCGCCTATGGTAAATTTCCTTTCTTTCTCTCTCTCTCTCTCTCTCTCTCTCTCTCTCTTATCGCCGAGTTCCGTTTGTCTAACCTGACCAACCGGATCTTCGAACAGAGCTCCCTCCTCGAGCCGCCAGCCGGCGCCGTGGGGCCGGAGCGTCAATTTCTCCCCGACCGGGCGGAGAGCGACGTGGATGACCCCGACTTGGGGGCGGCGGCCTTGGAGGATGACGCCGAGGGAGGGGGCGGTGCAGTAGGCAGCTCAGGGCTCGGAGCCGGCCTCGAGGATCGGCAGACGATGACGCGGGGGAAGTCGTCCCGCGCCACGAGCCAGGGTCCGACCAGCAGGGCGCGAGCTCGTCTGCCGCGCCGGCAGCCCGAGGGGGTGCGCACAGGCGCAGGGCCGCGTCGAGCTTGTTCGCAGCCGAACGAAGAAGCCCAGGGGCTCGGCCACGGCGACCAAGCGGGATGAAGCGGCCGCAAAAGCCATCCGCTTCCGCAAGGCGGTGAAGGAGCAGCAGCTGGTTTCCGCGTAAGTATTGTCTTCCTCTCGGACTTTCTCCTTCCTTGTTGATCTTGTCTGTGTTTCTTCGCTTTGTTTCCCTTGATCCAGGGCCCCGCACTCTCTTGAGAAGTCGTCCGCTGCCTCCATCGTGGGGTCGGCGGAGACTTCCACCACCACCCGGCAGATCGATCCGGCCGCCGATCTCTGAGAGGCGACGGAGCGAAACACGCGCGAGGAGCAGGAAGCCGCCCGCCTGGAGAAGGCGGAGGTAGACAGGGCGGAGACCGCCGCTTTGAAGAAGCTGGCAGAGGCCGAGGCCACCACTGTGAAGAAGCGGGCCGAGGAAGCCGCACGCCCGTCGGCGATGTCTGTCCCCCCCCCCCCCTGAACCCGACGCCGCCACCACCGGAGTTCGTGGTGCAGACTGGGGAAGCCGGCGGTGAGCACCCTATCATGAAGAGGGACAGCGGTGACGTTGCCATGCCAGACGTAATCGTGCCCCCTCCACCACCTTCTGAAGGTGACTATAAAGGTGCATTACAGGTATCTCCGAAAGTGTCTGTTGGGTTGACACGGATCGAGACAGGGATTTGTCACTCCGTATTACGGAGAGGTATCACTGGGCCCACTCGGTAGTGCATCATCATAATGAGCTCAAAGTGACCAAGTGTTTGGTCACGGGATCATGCATTCTGATGCGAGTAAAGTGACTTGCCGGTAACGAGGCTGAGCAGGTATTGGGATACCGACGATCGAGTCTCGGGCAAGTAACATACCGTCGACAAAGGGAATGGTATACGGGGTTGATTGAATCCTCGACATCGTGGGTTCATCCGATGACATCATCGAGGAGCATGTGGGAGCCAACATGGGTATCCAGATCCGCTGTTGGTCATTGACTGAGAGCGTCTCGGTCATGTATGCGCATGTCTCCGAACCCGTATGGTCTACACACTTAAGGTTCGGTGGCGCTAGGGTTATTAGGAAGACTTGTATGTGATTACGAATGTTGTTCGAGTCTGGATGAGATCCCGGACGTCACGAGGAGTTCGGAAGGGTCCGGAGGTAAAGATTTATATATGGGAAGTTGTCAAGCAGACACGGAAAAGTTTCGGGGCATATCGGTATTATGCAGGGGTCACCGGAAAGGTTCGGAGGTCCAGGAGGAGGGCCACCTCCCGGGGCCACTTGGGCTGCGTGGGAAGGGGCCAGCCCCTGGTGGGCTGGGCGCACCCCCCTCCCTTGGGCCCTTGCACCTAGGGTTGAGGGGGGAACCCTAGAAGGGGCGCCCCCCTTGGTTGGGGGGCAAGTCCCCCTCCCCTTGGCCGCCGCCCCCCCTCTAGATGCCATCTAGAGGGGCCCGCCCCCCTTGCCCTCTCCCTATAAATAGAGGGGTGGGGGAGGGCTGCAACACACAAATGAAGGCGCAGCCCTCCCTCCCAACACCTCTCTCCTCCTCGCGTGCGCTTGGCGAAGCCCCGGAGAACTTGTCACTCCACCATCATCATGCCGTCGTGCTGCTGCTGGAGCCATCTTCCTCAACCTCTCCTCCTCCTTGCTGGATCAAGACGGAGGAGACATCGTCCGTACCGTACGTGTGTTGAACGCGGAGGTGCTGTCCGTTCAGCACTTGGTCATCGGTGATCGGAATCACGTTGTGTACGACTCCATCATCACCGCTCCTTCGAACGCTTCCGCACTCGATCTACAAGTGGTAGATGCAAACTCTCTCCCTTGACTCGTTGCTTAGATGAACTCATAGATGGATCTTGGTGAAACCGTAGATTTTTTTTTAATTTTCTGCAACGTTCTCCAACACGCACTCCCTTACGCCGCCGGCTCGCGAAGGCGGCGTCGGCGCCACGCCCGCTGGAGACCGGCGCCGCAAGCTCCTCGATCCCGGACACCGAGGCGACCAGCGCTGCACCCACTGGGTGGGTGCGGGAGGTGTGACGGGCCCTCTGAACAAGGCGATCCTGGACGTTCAAGCCAAACTCCGCGCCGAGGCCTACGCTCTCAAGCACTGCAACAAGGCTTTCCTTGAATCGCGAGAGGCCATCCGGGTACGCTTCTTGCTACTTCGTTTTTTATTCCTGTATTGCTTCGTGGGGTCGCGCCAGCGCACCCACTGGGTGTAGTCCCCGAGTTTCGGGCCGGCTGCTGAGCAGGCAGCTCGGAACTTTAATTAGCAAGCTCCGAGTACTAATGTCTTTGCTGCAGGACTATCATAACCTCCGTGCGACCGCCTTCAACTCCAAAGTCCAGGAGTTGGATCAACGTGCCGTCGACTTGTCGGAGAGTCGGAGTAAGTCTTCTTCTTTCTCTGCGGGGGCGCGCTGGCGCACCCGCGGGCTGTAGTCCCCAAGATTCGGGCTGACTGCTGAGTAGTCAGGCCGGATCTTCCTGGCAACTTCATCTTTCTTCGCTGATTCTTGACGGCCTTTCTTCTTCTTATTTTGCAGAAGCCAACGCCACCCTACAGCAGCAGCTGGGAGAAGCCAACACCGCGATGCACGCCAAGGAGGCGGACTGCAACAAGCTGGCCGAGGAGCGTGACCGGCTGGTCACGCAGCAGGCGGAGCTTCTCAAGAAGGCCCAGAAGGAGGCGGAAGACAAAGAGATCGGCCTCCTTGCTGAGTTCGCGGCCGAACGCTCCGCCTGGACCGACAAGGAGGCGATGCTGACTGCCAGCCTCGGCGAGGTTGAAGATATGGTCGACGGTAGGCTGCCTTCTTTACTCTTTCTTCAAACTGCCGGCCTCTTATCAAGTCGATTTCTTGTTTCTGATTTGACTCTTAGCTGTTTTGTCCGAGCAGACTTCTTCTCGGGTCACTCTGGCGCTGCCAACCAGGCTATCGAGGCCGACCACGAAGGACGGAGGGCGGAAGGCGAGCAGATCGCTACCGACGCCCCCCGCACTTTTGGCGAGCAACTTCTCAGTATCAAGGCTCGTCTTCGGCCAGCTCTTTGGATGATGCGCTGCCTTCAGCGTGTCGGCGCCCAGGCGATCGCTGCCCTGTGGCCGGACATGCCGGCTCCACGCACACCCAGCCAGACTGCCGACTGGCTGGAGGTGGCGGCCGGCCGTCTTGAGGCGTCGAAGGGCTCCTCGACCCGGGCCGGAGCGCGCCGGGCCTTGGAGTTCGTCAAGGCGTGGCACCCTGGGCTAGATCTAGCCCAGTTGACCACGTTTCGACTGGAAGCCCAGGAGGAGCTGGTGGCGATCGAGGATGACCTTGTCAAGCGAGCGGCGGCAATCGCCGAGTACACCAATACCGACATCTTCATCCCGGAGCTAGCCGAGAACGGTTGCGAGGCGCCACGGTAGTGGTTTGGGCTGAACCAGGAGGATGGCCAGGACTCGGCCGAGGTGACCAACTCCAGCGACGAGGGAGAAGACGAAGAGGAGGAGGAAGGTGAAGAGGAGGTGAGGGAGTCCCGTGTCCTGGGTAAAAACATTGGCCGGACTCCTGGACTATGAAGATACAAGATTGAAGACTTCGTCCCGTGTCCGGATGGGACTTTCCTTGGCGTGGAAGGCAAGCTTGGCGATACGGATATGTAGATCTCCTACCATTGTAACCGACTACGTGTAACCCTAACCTATCCGGTGTCTATATAAACCGGAGGGTTTTAGTCCCAGAGGGCGAACAACAATCATACCATAGGCTAGCTTCTAGGGTTTAGCCTCCTTGATCTCGTGGTAGATCTACTCTTGTACTACCCATATCATCAATATTAATCAAGCAGGAGTAGGGTATTACCTCCATCGAGAGGGCCCAAACCTGGGTAAAAACATCGTGTCCCTTGTCCTGTTACCATCCGCCTAGACGCACACTTCGGGACCCCCTGCCCGAGATCCGCCGGTTTTGACACCGACATTGGTGCTTTCATTGAGAGTTCCTCTGCCGCCGCCATCGGGTAGGATGCCTCATTTCGTCTTTAAAGGCGATACTATCGCCAAAGAAGCCTTGGCCACCGGTCGAACTCTTGACTAGGTGGTTTTCTCATGACTGCTAGTTCGGCCACCGCGCCGATGATGACCTCTCGAATCATCGAAACCAATCTCCATGTTAATTCGGAACTTGCCGAACAATTAGATCCGATCGAGCTCTCCTCCGTAAACAAGCTCTTGGATCGCATCGCCGCCCTGGGAGTCGCCACAGACTACGACCGGATCAGTCCTAAAACCGATCTGAGACAGATCAACTCTCCTGTGCTACCCATCATGTTGCTGTGATAGAGGAGCAATGCGGCGATTCTTCTTCTATCTTAAGGACTAGCTACGTCCGATTCCCGATCCCTCCATGCTGGATTCCCTTGAGAGGGGCGGATGTCGATCAAGCCCTGAACTTAAAGTCGAGCAATGGGTTGGATTCATTGGATAACACTCAAAATCCAAACTTCCGAGTTGAAACTTCCGCCCTGAGTCTTAAATTGGGCGGGGTTCCGGATCCAGTTCCACCCGCCCACCCAAACATTAGCGATCTATCCCGAATTCGGCAAGAGCCCGCTGAAACAGTACATCATTACTGGGCCAGATTCCTCCTGGTTATGGACAGGATAAAAGACTGCCGAGAGGAGGACGCAATCCCAATTTTCTGCAAAAATTGCACGGACAAGGGAATCCTAAACGCCATAAGTCATCGTGAATTTACACGCTTTGCCGACTTGGTGACCATAGTACAAAAGTACTGTGCGATGGAGAGCGCCTGGAAAACCGAAAGTAAATTTTGGGATAATCCGGCCCCGAATACATCCCTAGTCCGAAATAAAAGGGTGCATCATTACCGAGCACAGGCTAAACACCAAAAACCAAAACCCCTAAAGGGTATGGAACCGTCTTGGAGGGTTGGCTAAGCGGACCTGCAAAATTCACAATCTGAGGGCGCCACTCCAACTCATAGCCTTGAGCATGTTGGATACTACGAGTGGCCAAAAGTGGCGAAGAGCTTCTAGCTTGAGAATCCCAGCCCAAAGAACACCAAAGACGGTGTTAATAGTCTTGAGACTTTCGCATCAAATAACATGCGAAACGAACACTCGGCAACCTTGTCAAGTCTACCAAGTAGCAACAATAAATCCATGGGTGACACGGCTATTACTTTTAATGCTAGTGGCGAACCTAAATTCGAACAGCCCGAGCACCGGCCGCATTGGTCCTCGGTCCGATAGTGGATGGATTTAAGCCTTACTAAGGTACTCATGGATGGCGGCAGCGGACTAAACCTCATCTATGAGGAAACCCTCCGAAAAATGGAAATAGACTGGAACTGCATTGAGCGAAGCAGCACAACCTTTAGAGGAATAATCCCTAGCCGGGAAGCATGTTGCACAGGAAAAATAACACTGGACGTAGTGTTCGGCTCGCCGGACAATTACAGGTCCGAGGAGGTCACATTTCAAGTGGCCCCGTTCAGCAGCGGCTATCATGCTTTATTAGGACGAGAGGCATTCACAATTTTTCAAGCTATACCCCATTATGGGTACATGAAGTTTAAAATGCCCGGACCTAACGGAATCATCACTCTCGCTAGTGATCCGAACATAGCACTCGCTACCGAAAACAAGACAGCCGCACTAGCCCTCGAGGCACTATCCGAAGCCCTAGCGGCCGAGGAACTCACCGCGATGCGCTCCACGGTGAAACGAGGACGATGTGATACTTGATAAAAGATCCAAGTCCACCTCTTTTAAACCAGTGGATGAAATAGTCAAATTCCAAGTCCACCCAACAGACCGCAAAGACGGCCTCCATTGGGGCACAATTAAACCACGATGTAGACGCCAAGACCACGAGAATTTCTATGAGAAAACTGGGACATCTTTGCTCGGCACCCTTCAGACATGCCAGAATCCCACGTCGGCTGGCCGAAAGCATGCCCTAAATATCCTAAAAGGATTCAAGCTACCAAACAGGCTCTTCGGCGCTTTTCCGAACCTAAGAGACAGGCCATGGGAGAGGAGCTAGCCAAAATTTTGGAAGCCGGATTCATCAGAAATATAAAACATCCGGACTGGCTAGCAAACTTGGTGATGGTACCAAAGAAGGATAAATCCTGGCGCCTATGTGTTGATTTTAAAGACCTTAACAAGGCTTGCCCAAAGGATCCCTTCCCCCTCCCTCGAATTGATCAAATTATCGATGCTACAGCAGGACACGACTCATCGTGCTTCCTCGACACGCATACTCGGCTACCACCAAATCAAGATGGCGGAGCCGCACCAAGCTGCAACAACATTCATCACTCCATACGACCCGCTCGCTTAACACAATGCCCTTCGGGCTCAAAAGCGCCGGCGCAACATATCGTAGCATGATTCGGACATGTCCGGCAAACCAGATCGGCAAAATAGTGGAAGCATATGTAGATGACGTGGTCACAAAACCAAGCATGTCGAAACCCTAGTAGACGACTTGAGGCTCACATTCGACAATCTTGAAAATATGACATCAAGCTCAATCCGAAAATGCGTCTTGGGCGTTCTAGCCGGAAAGCTACTGGGCTTCATCGTGTCCGGTAGAGGAATTGAAGCAAACCCAGCCAAGATCCGAGCTCTGTCACAATTGGATATTCCAAAAGACCTCAAACAAATACAAAAATTGACGGGATGCGTAGCGGCTCTAAGCCGCTTTATTTCCCGTTTGGGAGAAAAGGCGTTACCCCTTTACCGCCTCCTCCGCCGCACCGAACACTTCGAGTGGACGGATGCCGCAACGGCCGGACTCGAAGAGATAAAAGCCATATTGGCAACAAATCCGGTCCTGGCCGCGCCCAACATAGACGAACCAATGCTATTATATATCGCCGCATCACATCAAGTTGTCAGCGCGGTGCTCGTTGTCGAACGAGAAACAGACGGACACAGGTTCCCTCTTCAAAAACCGTTTTATTATGTGTCCACTGTCGTCACTCCATGCAAGTCCTGGTACCCACATTATCAAAAGATAGCATACGCGGTGTTCATGGCATCCCGGAAGCTGCGACACTACTTTCAAGAGTGTTCGATAACGGTAGCCTCCGAAGTACATCTTAATGACATTATAAACAACCGCGACGCGACGGGCCGAATTGCTAAATGGGCCATAGAGCTCCTTCCATTCGACATAACCTCCAAGCCACGACGAGCTATCAAGTCGCAGGTTTTAGCCGACTTCCTTGCCGAATGGACCGAAGCCGAACTCCCTAAATAGTACAGCGCATACTCCAATTGGATCATGCACTTTGACGGATCCAAAATGTTGGTCGGCCTGGGGGCTGGCGTCGTCTTGACGTCCCCAACAGGGGACACAGTCCAATACGTCCTTCAGATAATGTATACGGACTCCAACAACGCGGCGAATCACGAGGCCCATACGCACGGCCTCCGGATGGCAGTCTCCATGGGCATTAAACGCCTAGAGGTGCGCGGGGATTCGAACCTCGCGATATCTCAAATAAACGGAGACTTTGATGCCAAAGATCCGAAAATGGCAGCACACAGCAATGCGGTCCTAAAAATGTCAGCACAGTTCGAAGGGCTCGAATTTCATCATATAGCCCGAGATAACAACCAGGCGGCGGACATATTGGCACACATCGGTGCAAAATGCGATGCCGTCCCGCCCAACATCTTCCTGGAACGGCTATTCAAGCCATCCGTATTATGGGAAGGGGAGTCCGGAAATAACAATCCGGACCCAACCGCACTGCCTGACGCCGAACACTCTGACACAATCGGAGGCTCTACCACCAAGATAACACCCTCCGCCCACGAAATAATGGCGGTTATCGCCCCGTGGACGGAACCATTCCTAGCCTACTTAACTAGGCAGGAACTCCCCGAAGACCAAAATGAGGCTCGCTGCATAGTACGGCGATCTACAGCCTATAAAGTCCATGAGAGAGAGCTTTATAAGAAAAGCACTACCGGAGTCCTTCAAAGGTGTATCTCCGAAGAGGAAGGGCGAAACCTCGTAGCTGAAATTCATGCCGGACTGGGCGAGCACCACGCTGCAGCCCGGGCCCTCGTAGGCAAGGCCTTCCGTACAGGATTTTATTGGCTGACGGCCCGGGCAGATACGCAGGACTTAGTCCAACGATGCGTTGGTTGCCAGCTTTTTGCTAACCAAAGCCACATGCCACCAACCGCCCTCAAAACTATATCCATCACACAGTGGTCGTCATGGGTCCGGGGCTTGACATGGTTGGACCCCTTAAGGGAGGAACCCACAAGCAAAAATACTTATTGGTCATGGTGGATAAATTCACCAAATGGATAGAGGCCAAGCCTGTTAAAACGGCCGAATCCGAACCGGTGATACACTTCATATCAGGGGTAGTGCACCGTTACGGTGTCCCCCACAGTATCATCACTGATAACGGCACCAACTTCACGGCCGATGAGGTCAAATTATGGTGCAAAAACATGGGCATCAAGCTCGATTACGCCTCAGTCTATCACCCTCAAACCAACGGTCAAGTCGAGCGAGAAAACGGTCTAATCATGAGCGGCATTAAACCCAGACTAGTGCGGTCCCTCAAGGAATCTAACACGCACTGGGTTGAGGAGCTCGACTCCGTACTCTGGGGGCTGCGGACCACGCCGAATCGTACTACCAGATTCACACCATTTTTTATGGCGTACGGTGTAGAGGCAGTCCTGCCCTGCGACATAATTCATGACTCACCTCGCGTGCGCATGTATGAAGAAAGAGAAGCCGAGCTCGATCGGCAGGACAGTTTGGACGCATTGGAGGAGTAGCGCGACGTGGAAAAAGCTTGTTCCGCATTCTATCAACAGCAGGCTTGAAGATATCAAAGCAGGGAAGTATGGGCCAAAGTTTATAACGTTGGCGAACTAGTTCTACGCCTCCCGGACAAGAAAAAGGACAAACTCAAGCCCAAATGGGAAGGTCCCTTCATCATCGACCAGGTCCTGACCGGCGGAGCATACCGTCTACGAAACGCATCGGATAACCGACTCGAGCCGAACCCATGGAACGCAGCCCGTCTACGAAGATTCTACGCCTAAGCGCCGGACTCCAAGTTCATTTCCTTCCTCCGTCCACATTTTCTATTTTTGCTGTATTTTATTTCTCTCCTTCCCCCTCCTTCTTCCTGGAGCCTTTAGAGGCTCGTTTGCGCTTTGTTTGCACATATTTGACACGCTGTACGCGCTCATTATACCTGGGGGCTTCTTTACCAGATGCTTATTTTATACGGGCTTCATGCCCAACACATGCGTCAAACTTCCGCATGTACCTTCTACTCACCATTATATGCATCGATATGACTTAAGTTTTGGCCAAGCTGGGTTGCCTGGCTCCTGTGCTTACCCCTACGTTCCTGATTGTTCGGCTAGGTGGTAAAGGGAGCACCTCTGCGATTGTTACTTCCGGGTCACCGGATGTGTACCTCGACCGGGTGAAGCCGAAAGCTAGCGTTCTTAAGGGAATATTCGGCCGGTGAACTGAAAGATGATTTTCACTATTTACCCATCTGCCCCGGATGATTTTACGCTTTCATAGCAGCTTTGACATGCACTTTAGGGCATGCATCCCCGAAAAAGGAACCCTTAACGAAACTATTCTCCTGGAAGATGGTTCTTACTACCCATGTAATATAACATAACTAGTTGGGCACTTATGCGATACAACAATAATGACCCCTCGCCTTTGTCTCCATGCATACCCGGTTCTTATATAACCACGAAGGTATTCAGACACACTCCAGAATATTGGGTCCTGAGGTCGAAGCGAAAAGGTCCGCTATGACAAACGATCTACAATCCGGCTAGAAGACATTTTTTCATGTCATATTTTTACATAGTCAACTCGACTCATTGTATTCCTCCTCAATGCCATCTAATAGGCTATCTAATTTACAATCTTCTTTGGGAATACTTGGCGGCCAATTCTACTTGGCCGTACACTAAGCTTACATGGATCTCCATCCCATCGGGCCCCACAGGTCCGACCTCGGCCATGTGGTTTGGGTCAACAACCGTGTACCGCGTCTTTACCATGGCCCGAGCCTCCCTGGCGCCTTTGACGGCAGGCCGATATCTTCCATAGTCGGAAGCGCCCGTCGTGCTCCTTGAAGCTGTTCTGCCCGGCTCCCCAATGCCTTGAGGCGGGAGATAGATGGCCACAAGGCACAGCCGACGCCTTTCATCACTGTCGGACTCGTTCGATGCGGTAGCCTTGGTCGGAAGAAAATCACCAGAGAACTAGGCATCTCCTCCTCGGGGCGACACGTGAGCAAACCTACATACATGTTTATGTTAGTCGCCTTCCTCGCCGAACTCTTTCAAAGTTCGCTCAAGCACTTATCTTGAAAATGCCGCTGACGAAGCCGCCGATTCTCCTTCTGGTCGGACAACCGGGCACGAACATCCTTTAGTTCCTCACCCAGTTTGGTGTTGGCATCTTGGAGGTTATTTTCTCCTGCCGCACCCTCGTAAGAACGCTCTCGCCCGACCTTTAGCTGGCGCAAGAGCTGTTGCTTGTCCGGATCTAGTCCGGCGCCATCTGCAATATTTTTGTCGATTTACACACCGCCGCACTTCATAAACTATTTATCTTTTAGGCGTATATTACGGAGGGGTCTCTGTGGCTCCCCCTATAGCGGCTAGTGCAGCCTCAAGTTGGGCCTTGCACTCTTCAAGCTCCCGGGACAGTCGGGTACTCTTCTCTGTAAGATCATGCATAACAAATGATCCTTAAATCAGTTATTCTAACTATTTTAAGTCTCGGGGGCTACTGGCATATATAACTGTCAAATTTCCTTACCCGTAGGTCCTTTACATACTACTCCGTGGCTCTGGCTAGACCATCTTGAGCGGCACGGAGGTGCGCATCTCCCGAATTGAAGGCATTCAAGGCCTCTTGGGAGAAACATGCGTCACGAAGAACTGTCCCGTGGCGCTGTGATTCAGGCGCTCTCCACCTCGGAGTTGGTGGCGGACAATCTGTCGGCATCCTCTGTCGGAGGAGCATCCGACGTCGCCTCGTGTTCGCCTCCGCTTCTAGACCCGGCTTTGGAGCACGGCGGCGGAGGTTCGATTAACAATCTTTCCGGACTCGATCCGTGGCGCTCTTTTTCACGAAAAAGGCGTCGATGTTAGTACGCCTTCGAGGAATCAATCCTAGGAACGTGGTGGCACGCCATACCGTTCTTGGCGGAGTTTCGATCCGGACCGCACTCCTTTTTAGCCTCTTAACAGACGCCTTGTTGGCGGCCACATGGCTCGGCTTCCTGCCTCGAAGGTACCCCCTGCGAAACACCATTGGTATACGGTGATCAAGAAATAAGCACGGATGGGTCATTATCAGAATATTGGGACCTCGGTCTTAGTTACCTGCGAGGCTGGAAGTATTCCGGGGTAATCGGGCGTAATAGCAACCAAAGCATTGTCGATGCTAAGTTGGTGGAACACCCCGTCGATTAACTCCACCTTTCTATCCGGATCCTCTTCGGAGGTTGGATCGAGGGACCGTTCCTGATCCTCGGGTTGTGGAGGCGGGCTGTGTATCTTCTCCACAGTCCGGCGCAGTTCCTGCGCAGAAACCATGAAATGAGATATTTAACTACGGGAACATGGATCGGACAGGTCACAAAGATGTTTGCTTACCCAGCTTCGAGGATTATTCAAGAAAACTCCTTCGAGTGGATTGGCGGAGGAAATCCTCCTCCTCCCCTTTATACATGGCAGACAAGATCTTCACCAGTTCGGTGACCGATCCCGGCCCTTTGCGGCCATGGCGGGTGGCATCATCCTCCCCGTTGAAGTCCCACATGGGGTGGCCCCTATATTGGAGCGGCTGCACTCCCCTCATAATGCAGATTGCCATGACTCCAATCATGGTCAATCCGGCATGAGCGATAACCTTATTCGGCTCATCAAATAGATGACATCCGGTCATTTTCCCTCCGGGCTCCGAGGCGCCCGGCTTAGGCGCTTCTTCAGAGGAGCATTGCTAAAATCTGGAAGGCCGATCCGAACAGGATCCGGCAGTGGGACATCCTCCATGTAAAACCATTCCGAAGGCCAGTCTTCGAACGCCTTCTTCGGGGTTCCGGATAGGTATCCGGTCCCAGCGATGCGCCATAGCTCTGCTCCGCCCACTTTATATATTGACCCCTCATAAGAACGGGGTACTAGGAAGAATAATCTCTTCCATAGCCCGAAATGAGCCTCGACGTCCAGGAACAGTTCGCGAAGGGCCACGAAGCCCGCGATGTGCAAAATGGAGGCAGGCGTAAGGTGGTGCAACTGGAGGCCGTCGAACTCCAAGAGCCCCCGGAGAAACGGATGGATTGGAAATTTGAGTCCTCTTACTAGATAAGAGTGAAGCATACCCGCTCTCCTTTAGAGGGATCAGGGACACTCTCCGCTTGCTTTCCACCCTTGTAGGTGGCGAGTCCGGCTCGAACCGGAACCATGAAGGCCGGGGGAAGAAATCCCTTGGTTTGGAGTATAACTAGCTCGCTATGCGGGACTGAGCATCTCTCCCAATTTCCAGGCTGAGGGATGGGAGCGCGAGAGGAGGAGTCGCGTCGACTGTCCATGATGGAATGGGGGGCTTTGGTCAGAGGCGCACCGATGAAAGCTCGCGACGGGGGGGGATGGTGTGACTCAGATCTAGATCCTCGCCCCTTTTATAGGCAGCTCATTTGCGCAGCTAGGGGGGTAAGTGTAAAAATACCCTGGCTTTTCGCATTCATTCAAACACGTGGAAGATGGCCATTATTGGGCATAGAAGCCAAGGAGCGCATCATTTATCAGAAGCCGGACACTATTCAACAAGTATATGGAATTTGGAGAAGAACCCGCCTCGCAATGCCGAAGACAATCAATGTGCCGGACTCATCGTCATTGAAGCCTGGTTAGGGGCTCTTGAGGAGTCTCGGATTAGGGGGTGTCCGGATAGCGAACTATCTCCGTTGGCGGACTCTGGACTATGAAGATACAAGATTGAAGACTTCGTCCCGTGTCTGGATGGGACTTTCCTTGGCGTGGAAGGCAAGCTTGGCGATACCGATATGTAGATCTCCTACCATTGTAACCGACTCTGTGTAACCCTAACCTATCCGGTGTCTATATAAACCGGAGGGTTTTAGTCCGTGGGGCGAACAATAATCATACCATAGGCTAGCTTCTAGGGTTTAGCCTCCTTGATCTCGTGGTAGATCTACTCTTGTACTACCCATATCATCAATATTAATCAAGCGGAGTAGGGTATTACCTCCATCGAGAGGGCCCGAACCTGGGTAAAAACATCGTGTCCCTTGTCTCCTGTTACCATCCGCCTAGATGCACAGTTTGGGACCCCCTACCCGAGATCCGCCGGTTTTGACACCGACAGGAGGCACCAGAGGTCGGAGCGGACGGCCAGCCTCAACTCGACCGCGCCTCCAGCAACGAGCCGCGCCCGAGCGAGCCGGCTGTTGCTAAGTGTGACCAAGCGGAGACCGACCAGCCGGCCGCCCAACCAGCCGGCACCACCGACTACACCATTCCGCCGACTCCCTCTGCTGCTTCCTAGGCTGCTATTTAACTTTGCTTCTTCCTGCTTATCGGTTTCAATAACTTTGTTAATTTCGCACAATCCCACCCGCGGGGTGTATTTCAAACTCCTGTTGAATATTGGCCAAGGGGCTTTTGATGTGTAAATATCTTATCTGAGTTCTATCTTTCCTTACTTTATGATCTTTTGGCTTTTTTCCTTTGCCGCCTTCCCTTGGTTACCGTCTTGCCAGCCGAATAGCCGCTCTGCGGACTGTGGCTGGGTCAAGTACTTAGCCACTTTTGGGAAGGCAAGTACTTAGCCGGCTAAAGTTTTTCTGGCAAGTTAAGTAGAAGCCGGCCAGCCGGCTGCTCGGCAGCCGGTCGGTGAGCCGAGAAGCCGGCTTGGACTATGTGTATGCTTTAGGTCCTTAGCCATTTTTCTTGTAGACACCCTTTTCGCCTTAGCTCCTGCCGACCGAACAGTCCCTCTACAAGCTGCAGCCTCTGGCAGTAGAAAGCTAGGGTGTCAACACATTACTTGTCCGGCTGCAGGAAGCATTTCATAGTACAAAGCGGCAAGTCCCTGGGTCGAGTGGTCGAACCCGGTGCCAGACGGTCTAATGGGATAACACAAATGACAGGCGTAATACTTATCATATAGATAAAAGAGGGCAGTCCCCGAGCTCTTCTCGGGGGACCCGGAGTCTTCATACTTAATACAAAAGTTGGCGTGGTACATACTGCTTTTAACTGTAAAACCTTCGAAGGAGATTCGCATTCCATGGTCGCTCTATCTCCTTGCCGGAGTTATCTCTTTTGCGTGCGCGAGGCTTCTGAGCGTCGATGAGGTAGTAGGAGTCGTTGCCCAACACCTTGCTAATGATGAAGGGGCCTTCCCAAGGTGCCAAGAGCATGTGCTGGCCGGCTGTTCACTGGATCGCGCCAAAACGGGCCAAGGCGCCTTTGGAGAAGTTTGTGCCATTGTCGGTGATGATGCGGTGTGGTATGCCATACCGGATGGTGATGTCGGAGATTAAAGTCACAGCAGTCGGACCATTCAATTTCTTGATTGGTGTAGCTTCTATCCACTTGGTGAACTTGTCCACCGCGACAAGAAGATGAGTCATGCCACCTCGTGATGTTTTGAATGGTCCCACCATGTCCAGGCCCAGCATGACAAAGGGCGAGCAATGGGGATAGTCTTGAGTGCAGAAGCCAGCTGATGAGGCTTGGAGCGGAACTTCTGGCACCCTTTGCACTTCTAGACCAAGTCTTTGGCATCTTCTAGAGCAGTCGGCCAGAAAAAACCATGGCGGAAAGCTTTGGCAACAAGTGCTCTTGAAGCCGCGTGGTGACCACATTCGCCTTGATGGATATCTTTGAGGATTGCTTGGCCTTGCTCCGGCTCCACGCAGTTGTTGGTAAACACCAGTGGACGCGCCTACCACAAGTTCTCATTGGCGATGGTGTATGCTGCCGCCCGGCGTTGCACTTGTCGGGCCGAGATCTCGTCAGTCGGAAGCTCTTTTTTCACCAGAAAATTTAGGATGGGCTTAGCCCACGAAGGTGCCGCAACTTCCTCGACTACTAGGACTGCTACTTGCATGAGGGCGGTTGGGCTGGGAGGCGGTGGGTTGGAGTCGGCCGCCGCTTGCTGAATTGATGAAGTCCCCGGGCCGACTGTTGCAGTCCCCGGGTCGGGCTCTGAGGTCCCATGGCCAGGTGCGACTGCTGCAGTCCCCGGGCCGCCTGCCGAAGTTCCCGTGTCGGCTGCTGGGGCTCTCAAGTCGGATCCGACTGCTTCAGGAGGATCCGGCACAAATATTGAATCCGACTTTGGCGATGGTTTAACAGACGGCTTGAGGAGGCGTTGCAGAGCGACGCCGGCTGGTATTGCTTGCCGGGTGAAGCCAATTCGTGCCAAGGCGTCGGCTTTCTCATTATCATTTCTTGGCACGTGGAGGAACTCACACCCTTCGAAGTATCCACTGAGTTGCTGTACGAGGAAGCGGTAGCTGGCCATATTTGCATCCTTGGCGGCCCAGTCGCCCGATGACGGCTGGACCACCAAGTCGGAGTCTCCATAGCATAGGATCCGGTGAATGCCGAGTTCCTTGGCAAGCCAGAGCCCGTGTATGAGCGCTTCACATTTAGCTACATTGTTGGAGGCGGCAAAGTGAATTTGCAGCACATATCTGAGCTTGCCGCCTTTGGGAGAGGCGAGGAAGATGCCGGCTCCCAAACCGGTGCGCATTTTTGAACCATCAAAATGCATCCGCCAATGGGTGGAATCTGGCGCTGGCAGCTGGTACCGGGTCTCGGCCCAGTCGACGAGGAAGTCGGCCAGTGCTTGTGACTTGATAGCGGTGCGAGGCTGGTAGTAGATGGTGTAGGGGGCCAAATCTATGGCCCATTTGGCCACTCGACCCGAGGCATCTCGGCTTCCAATGATCTCGGCAAGCGGATCTGTGCAGACCACAGTGATTGGGTGCTCTTGGAAGTATGGCTTCAGCTTCTTGGCAGCAAAGTGCATGCCATAACACATCTTCTGGTAGTGGGGATAGTTCTGCTTGGAAGCGGATAGTACTTCGCTCAAGTAATACACCGGCCTTTGGACTGGTAGGACTGGTAGGGCTTTGCCTTGCGTTCCACCACTATGATTGTGCTGACCATCCGGCTGGTAGCGGCGATGTAGAGGAGCATGGGCTCCTTAGGAGTCGGGGCCGCTAGGACAGGCGGAGTGGTCAACATTTTCTTGAGCTGGAGAAAAGCTTCATCCGCCTTGTCGTTCCACTCGAAAAAAGTGGTCTTCTTCATGAGCTGGTACAGGGGAAGAGCCTTCTCGCCCAGCCGACTGATGAAACGGCTGATGGATGCCAAGCAGCCGGTGAATTTTTGCACATCCAGCAGTCGGGTGGGCGCCTCCATCCTCTCGACGACCTTGATCTTCACTGGGTTGCACTCTGTGCCGCGCTCTGATACCAAGAAGCCAAGAAGCTGGCCGGCTGGTACTCCAAAGACGCATTTCTCCGAGTTGAGCTTGATCTGAAATCGGCGCAAATTCTCAAAGGTCTCCTTCAGATCTTCTAGTAGCGTCCCACGCTTCTCCGTCTTCACCACCACATTGTCCACATAGACATGGGTGTTTCTGCCGAGTTGCTTGAGGAGACACTTCTGCATGCATCGTTGAAACGTGGCGCCGGCGTTTCTCAAGCCGAACGTCATGGTTAGGTAACAGAAGGCTCCGAATGGCATGATGAAGGCGGTCTTTAGCCTGTCAGCTGGGTTCAGCTTGATCTGGTGATACCTGAAGTATGCATCCAAAAAACTCAAGAGCTTGCATCCGGCTGTAGACTCAATCACTTGGTCGATTCTTGGCAGAGCAAATGGGTCTTTGGGGCATGCTTTTTTGAGGCTGGTATAATCAATACACATGCACCACTGCTTGTTCTTATTCAGCATTAGGACCGGGTTGGCTAACCACTCTTGAAAGAACACCTCCATGATGAAGCCGGCTGCCAGAAGTGGGCTATCTCTTCCCCAACAACTCTTCTTTTCTTTTCTGACAGGCGGCACAAGGGCTGCCGGACTGGCTTGGCATCGGATCGGACATGTAGCTTGTGTTCGGCGAAATCCGTCAGAACACCCGGCATGTCCTTGGGGGACCATGCCAAGATGTCCCGATTCTCAGAGAGGAAATCGACGAGCTCGCCTTCCTATTTACTGTCAAGGTTTGCACCTATGAGAACGTACCTCACCGGGTGCTCCGGGTCCAAGGGTATCTTCTTTCTTTCTTTGGCCAACTTGAACGAGCCCTCGGCTTCCGACTCCTTGGGGTTGGGTGACATTTCTGGCTGCTTTCCTGCCATTGCCACAACCTGGTCAAGGAGCCGCTTCTCCGCTGCGATCACGAGGGACTCGGCCAACCGGCTGCTTTCTACAGCGCAGGCAGACGACTTCTTGTAGGCTCCTGCTATGGTCAGGATCCCCTTGGAGCTCGGCATCTTCATCTTTAGGTAAGCATAGTGGGGAACCGCCATCAACTTGGCTAGGGCAGGCCGGCCAGGTAATGCATGATAAGGGCTCTCAAGGTCCACCACTTCAAACCAGACTGGCTCTCGGCGGAAATGATATTTTGTCCCCGAAGAGGACATCTATCTGAGTCTTGCCGATTGGTGAGCAGGAAAGGCCAGGAACTATGCCATGAAAAACAGTCCGGCTGGGCTGAAGATGTCTCTGCTTGATCCCCAACTTCTCCATGGTATCTTTGTACAGAATGTTGATGCTGCTGCCGCCATCTATCAGGACTCGGGAGAAGCGAGCAGCTCGCCTCTCTGTGGCAAACGTGGCATCCAACACCAAGGCATAAGAGCGGGGATTTGGCATCACCTCCGGGTGGTTAGCTCTGCTCCAGCTGATGGGCTTTTCCGACCAATGCATGAACTCGGGGGGTCTCTCATGCTACTGCATTCACTTCTAGCTACCGCTGCCGTCTGCTGTGTCTGTCGTCGGCCACGCTGGTGAACACGACGTAAGCTCCGTGCTCCTCAAGATAATCATCTTGTATGGCACCGACTGGCCGGGCCGCCGACTGCTGACGAGGAGGAGGCGGTGGGCTGGCTGGCGGAGGAGGCTGGAGTCGGTCGCCCTTGGCGATCCTGGTGAGCCAGTGGCACTTCCGAGTAGTATGATTGGACGACTTCACACCGCTATGGAACTTGCAAGGTGCATCAAGAGTCTGCTCGTACGAGAAAGCGGGGAGCCAGATGGGCTTGCCGCCCTTCTGGCGCTTGGGAGGAGGCGGCCCTTCTGGCTGCTGATCTTCAACTGCCACCACGTGCCGGCTCGTGGAAGGCGGCTGCATGGCCTTGCGCTTGTTGTCATTCAGTTGCTGTCGCCGACTGGAGTCACCAGCCGGAGTCCGAGGAGCTTGAGGGGCCACCTTGCCCGACACGTTGACTTGAATCTCCGCCTTCATGGAAGAGTCAGCCGTGGAGTACTTGTCTGCTATGATTAGCAGTTCGTCGAGGGTCGCCGGTTCGTCGCAGAGAAGCTTCTGCTTGAGGAGGGTGCCCTCTTGGCACCCGGCGGTGAAGTACTCGATGGCCTGCACCTCGTGCACACCCTCACACGAGTTGCGCAACTCGGCCCAGCGCGTAAGATAGTCGCGAGTCGGTTCGTTGGGGCCTTGGATGCATAAGGAGAGTTGGCGGGGCTTGGGCGGCCGCTTATACATGCGGGTGAAGTTGAGGATGAATGCTTCTGTGAAATCAACCCAGCTTTTGATGCTGCGGGGCTTCAGGCTGTTCAACCACGTCCAGGCCGTGCCCTGGAGCATGACCGGGACGTACTTCACGACAACGCGCTTGTTGCCATTGGCGATGCTGACGGCTGTGGAGTAGTCGACGAGCCAGTCCTCCGGCTTCACGGAGACGGTGTACTTGGGTGTGTCTCTCGGGAGAGTGAATCCTTTGGGGAAGGGCTCATCTCGGATGCGGGGGCCAAAACAAGGCGGACCCAGCTCATCTTCCTCTTCTAGCGCCAGGGATCGATTGAGGCGATCGATCCGGTGGCGGGCATCGTTTTCTCCGATTCCTTCTCGGCGGCCAAGGCGGTCGCCGAGTGATGGGTGATCAACAGGCGGCGGGGAAATGCGCCTTTCCCTGCGGGGAGGAGGAGGCGGACAGTCGTCTCGCTGCCATACTGCTCTTGGGCGACCGTCTTGGTCGCGCTCGATGGTGATGTGAGTCCGGCTGCGGCTGGCAGCCGGCTCCTTGTCTCTTCTGTCACGGATGCCACCAGTCAGCGTCCGTGATATCGCGCCTTGGTCTCGTCGAGGAGGTGGATCGTCGTTTCGCCGGTTGGGCGCTTCCGTCCGGCACCCGGCATCTTGCTGCTCAGCAGCCGCGTCGAGGAGCTGCTGAACTCGCTCCGTCATGTGGCGACGCTCGTCGCCCTCGAGCTTGTCTAACTCGTCTGCTGCCTCCTGGGCAGCTCGTATGTTCTTCGCATGCGTGGCGTAGACGGGAAGATCTGTCCCGAACATGCTGGCGATGGTCGCGCCACGCTGCCAGAGCAAGCCAATGCGGATAGGCCCACCAGGTGCCGACGTGCCGCCGACGGCACGGTCCATTTTCCGCTAGTAGGCCTCCAAAAGGTGCTCATGCTGGCCAGCCGGTTGGCGCTCTCGACGGGCTGGATGCGGCGTGCTTCCAGCGTCTCGGCGTCGGTGTCTTCCGGGAGAGGCGCAGCCAGGTCTTGCATTGCCGCCTGCAATGGGTCCTGGCCACCTCCGCCAGAGTGCTCGCCGTGGCTGATGACGAGCACCTCCGTGACGGTGTTGCCGCCGCTGTCCGCGTGAGGAAGCAGCTCATTGTAGACCACCATGTTGGAGGGGAACACGTCGAGCGACGCCATGTCGGAGTCGACCAACATCGGGTTGGTGGAGCCAACTGACTCCAAGTCAGTAGCAGGCTCGCTGGTGACGTGGAGCTGATCGAGGAGGCTCACGAGGCGGCTCTCAAGGCCATCGGTGCCCGCATCAGACGCGGGCTCGTTGGAGAGGCGAATCTCGCCAACAAGATTGGCGAGGCAGCTCGCCGCGCAGGCGACCTCCGCGTCGCGCAGCACGTCGGTGCAGACGGCGTCTGGCGTGCCGGGCTGGCTGCGCTTGCCAGGAAGGAACAAGGTTCCCGCCCAGAGCAGGTCTCCGGGAGAAGGTGCACCTCGCCCCACGGTGGGCGCCAAATGTCGGGGGTTGGGTGCGACATATGCCAAAGGATGGCTTATCATGGTGGGAGCGAGTAGAACGTCGCCGTTGCCTAGAAGCGGGATTAGGCGTAGACACGTATGCCGGCGAACTTTACCCAGGTTCGGGGCTCTCCGTGGAGATAACACCCCTAGTCCTGCTCTGCGGGGTCTCCGCAAGATCACTAAGGCACTAGTGGTACAATGGTGCTCCTTGAGCTGTTTGCTAGAGGTGGAAGAAGGCAGGCACGCTCTCTCCTCCTCTAGGTATGAGTCTAGTTCTAACAGGTTGGAACCCTTTGAATGGGTGCCCTGAGGGGGTTTATATAGGCCCACCCCCCAGGGGTACATTGGTAATCAGCCGGGTGTAGGACCCGGCTGTCAGTGTCTCCGACCGCCGGCTTCTCCGCCGGCCGCTGGGGCCCGCCGCCTGGTGGGCCCCGCCGACTGGTCTGGTATGGAGCCGACAGGCCGCTCCCGCCGCTTCATGGTCTTGCTTGCTGGCGATCACCGTAGCTGTGTGATGCTAATGACGCAGGCTTGAGTCGGGCGTGGCTCTGATCCGCCGCTGGCGGGCGATTACTGTAGCCACACCGAGTCTCATCTGGTTGATGGCGCACGGGGCCCGAGGGAGGGATAAGCCGCCTGTTGGAAGCCAGCTTCGCTGAGGTCCGGCTTCCCTGGCTTCCTCCGTCTTCAGGGCTCTCACTGCCAGGTAGGGCCCGCCGCCTGCAAGCCGTACCGACAGGCCATCGTGGGAACAGGGCTCCGCCTGTCAGGAGTGACATTTGGGGGGGGGGGGGAGAGGCAACAGTGCCCGTCATGCGGAGATCTCCGCCAGACGGGCAATCGTGGCCACGCTTGACTCAGATTCGGGGGATGGGCTACGCTGTAGCCATACCCTGTCTTGTCTTCTTGATGACGGTGCAGACTTTGGGGGCGCCACAGGCCGACTACTAGGGGTTGGCCTCTCTGGAGGCCGCCCACTAGGAGTCGGCCTGTTGTGATGCCGTCTTCTGGAACTCGGCCGCCTTTCTCGACGGCCGGCCGCTCGGCCAAACAGCCTCGAAGCGGGATCTATCTTGACGTCTTGAGGGGCGCAGCCGCCCCGATGTCTTGAAAGGTTCGGGGGCTCGGGTTAGGCTACCCGTGGCCCATTACTCTGACACATGCATATTGGGGGATGGGATTTTCAGGTACTAGTTTGGAATTGTACCTAACCCATACTAAAAATGTTTCAGCAGCTCGACGAATATCTCGATTTAACTAGTCTCCTATTTTGCTATCGATCCCGTCCTCGGCTTCCATGAGCGCGAGCACCCCATATCTGGTGGTGAGATGAAGGCCACCCGTGATCCTTGCTTCCCGTCATCACCTCCACCTCGTGTGAGTTCACTGCCGAGAACAAGCACAGCCAGCTAGAGTTCGTGGTGGTCGCCTTGGCCACCCTCGGCCACGAGCTCATTCACCATGGTTACTTGCAGCCGTCCAATTGGAGCGCGGACATCAGTCCAAGTAGAATCACGGCCACCATCTTCACCAAGCGCTGCACAGATGTCCAAGTCGAGCACATACAACAGTCCAAGGTGATGCATGATCACTGATGGATTCAACATCTTTTTATTAGTTTGAATTCTGGAAGTCTCAATTCTTTGGAAGGCTTGCTGACGATGCGGCCAGCATGCTTTCTACAATAGCGGCACCACAAACATCATTGGCAGCCAGCACATGCACTACATGCTCGACTGCTACACACTGCCGCCATGGACGTAAACTATACATATTTTTTTAGAGATTTGATATCAGTTCACCCCTGAGAGGTAGTAAGTGCAAAGCAGAAAAATTGTAGCAGTTCAGCAAATAAGTTTACATGTACAAATGCTTCAGCAATTAATAGATGGCCACTTGATTTACTGTCCAATATCCTAAGTTTGCGATGGCAGGTCACTCGTCTAAAGGGTCCACAACATATGTTTCAGAAGATTAGTACCATCATTACATACAGATCAGTACAATCATTACAAAAAGGTAAGAACTAATTGCGCGTGAAAAGAGCTGTTATCTCTGAAATTCTCGAAGAGTTCAGACAGACTGCGGGTTGATGAAGTCCATCGGGTTCTTTGATTTTATACATGATGAAATCCTTGGATCTCAGGAAGATATAAAGCGTATGCACAAGATGGATTCGGGATGAATATAGATTCTCAGCTTATTCCCTGGTAAGTACTAGTAGTGTACAAGTGTATGCAACTAAAAGTAGACCGTAATTCCTTTTTGAATAATTCTGATTGTTGGTACCACATTGTGTAGATGGAACAGGACAGACAAACCCTGAGGGCATGGACTACTACAACAATTTGATAGACGAGCTGATACTACATTGGTATATAAATTGTTATTGTCTTATCTCATTTTTTTGATGTGAGATTGAATTGTACAAATAATATTGGTCTCTCAAATATTGGCTAATCCAGCTACTTGTTGTGCCATTTCGGTACGAATACAGCCTCACCCAACACCTCCCCTAGCGAGTCGCCACTGTCGGTGTCAAAACCGGCGGACCTCGGGTAGGGGGTCCCAAACTATGCGTCTAAGGTCGATGGTAACAGGAGACAGGGGACACGATGTTTACCCAGGTTCGGGACCTCTCAATGGAGGTAATACCCTACTTCCTGCTTGATTGATCTGGATGAATATGAGTATTACAAAAGTTGATCTACCACGAGATCGAAATGGCTAAAACCATAGAAGTCTAGCTTGTATGATTCTGATTGCCCCTACGGACTAAACCCTCTGGTTTATATAGACACCGGAGGGAACTAGGGTTGTACAAAGTCGGTTACAGAGAAAGGAATCTAATATCCGAACGCCAAACTTGCCATCCACGCCAAGGAGAGTCCCATCCGGACACAGGAGAGAATCTTCTGTCTTGTATCTTCTCGGCCCATCAGTCCGGCCCATTTCCAACATGTCGGACGCCCAAGGACACCTTAATCCAAGACTCACTCAGTAGCCCCTTAACCAGGCTTCAATGACGAAGTGTCCGGCGCGCAGATTGTCTTCGGCATTGCAAGGCGGGTTCCTCCTCCGATTACTCCAAAGCATCCTTCGAACACCAAAAACGTGTCCGGCTCTGCAAAACAAGCACCACACACAACCGCAGAGGGTATAATATTTCTCGAGTCCAATCTGCTGGCAACTTTTGTAGCGTGACATCACATCCTTGCCCGGTCATTATTTCAAACCATTTTTCAGGCCTCCCGCTCCATATTTCGAGATGCGGTTTAATTGGCACATCTTGTCAAAGCAGAGATCGTATCCCCTTATTGCAGGATTCTCATGAACGCCGGCGTGGGTAATCCAACTGTGCCGCCTACACGGCCCTTGGGGCATAGGCGAGTTTTAAGGCGAGTGGGGAGGCGCTTGATATTCGCTGCCTTTATAAGGAGATAAGGATTCACCCTTTCACCCATGCCTTCTCTCTCTCTGCCCACACATTCTCGAGCTCCAGCGCCCAAGTTCTCACCCTTTTCGCCTCAAGAAAGCACTCCAGTCATGTTCGGATCTGGAGCGCAGGGCAAGTGGATGGTTTCCTCTGTCAAGGAGAAGGACATCACCAAGCTCCGGGAGGCCAGATATTTGGCCAAGGAAGTCGCGCACCGGCTTCCGGCCAAGGGACAAATTGTCCCCACCCTAGAGCCCCATGAGAGGGTAGTGTTCATCCCCCACTTCGTCCGCAGGTTGGGATTTCCTCTCCACCCATTTGTCCGCAGATTCATGTTCTACTACGGACTGAATTTCCACGATCTGGCCCCCAACTCTTTCCTCAACATCTCGGCATTTATTGTCGTGTGCGAGGCCTTCCTCCGCATCTCACCCCACTTTGGACTGTGTCTAAAGATCTTCAACGTGAAGCCGAAGGTGGTGGATGGCCAACACGCAGAGTGCAGAGGCGCCATGGTGAGAAAGATGCCCAACCTCATATGGCCCAAGGATACCTTCATGGAAACCGTCAAAGGGTGGCAACAACAGTGGTTCTATGTCACAGAGCCGCGCGACTCCACCTGGGCCACGGCTCTCGAATTCAGGTCTATGGCCCCAATGTGGCTCACCTCCTGGCTAGAGAAGGGCCTGGACTGGGCCTCATCGGACGGGCTGACATCACTACAGATGCGCATCAAGAGCATGGTCGACAAGAACATCAAGCTTGTCAATGTGATCCAGGTGATGCTTTTTCGCCGGATCCTTCCATGCCAAAGCCGGACCTGCAATTTGTGGGAGTTTGATCCGGCCAAGCACCAAACCATGCAACATTTCTACGGCATTGTGCACGAAGGCATTTGGAAGGTGCTTTTCAAAGCCAATGAGACGTGGCCGAAGGAAACCGAAGACCGTGGGTACAACCTGGCCCATCCTGCCAGTCCGGTAAGCTTTTTGTGTTTTCAAGGTGTATCCTTTACTTATATACTCAAGGAGAATGTCTAAGCTTCCCCATCTTACTTTTTCAGGGCTGGACAAAGAAGGTGGAGCCGATCAAGTGTCCGGCTCCCCTGGCCGAAGACCCAGAAATCCCGCTTCTCACAAAGATGTTGGTTCCTGCGCCCTACCAGGTGCCAGAGAAGAAGGCCAAGGGGACCAGAAGTGGCCTCCGCCATAAGGGCATTTCAAACGTGACGTCCGAAGACGCCGAGACCCACTCCCCACCCGCCACCGACGACAAGGAGGAGGAGGAGGAAGAAAGCAACTCCCCCCTGAGGGGAGGAGGAAGAAAAGGGCGGCCTCCACACATCTTGAGGCTGAAGCGTCCAAGAAGGGGAGAGCCTCCCTTGCGGACGACGCCGCGCTGGATACTGACAGTAGCTCGGAGTGGCGCCCCAAGGATAAGCCCCTGGCTGAATCGGAAGTACTCAAAGGCACTGACGCACTCGTATATCCACCTTGTTCACATTATAGAGCTGACATACTGAATCATGCACTGCAGTCTGGCCCATAGCAGCTCCCAGCGATCTTCATCGGGGGGTTCGCTGGATTCAAAGGCGATGGACAACAAGTCACCCCGGCGGCTTTCTCTCCCAAGGCCAAGGGCGACGCCGAGGCACTGTCCCGAAGGACCTTCCCAGGCCAGGGAGAGGCTCAGGAGGCCGTTAGGGTGGTTACGGAAGGTGACCCTTCGGCTGCCGGACACATGGGGGTGCAAGTCCCCCTGGAGACTGGCGATGGGGGCCATATCCAGTTCGGCCCCCAGCCACATATCATTCCGGAATACAATACGGCTCCGGAATCAGGCAAGCAGGTTCCTTTGAAAGAGGGAATACTTTGTTTTTGCCACTCTAGCTTTTTCCCACTTTTCTTATGCCACTCTAGAATTTAACATTTCACTTTTGCCACTCTTAGGTTTTGACAATATATCAATTTTGCCACTCAGTGGCAAAAGCAAAAATTTTCAGAGTGGCAATTATGATACATTGCAAAACTTAAGAGTGGCAAAAGTGAAATGAAAAATTATCATTTTTGCCACTGAATGGCATTTGTGATGTATTGTCATAAGCTAACAGTGGCAAAAGTGAGATGTCAAATTCTAGAGTGGCATAAGCAAAGTGGGCAAAAACTAGAGTGGCGAAAACAAAATTTTCCCTTTGAAAGAAGGAGGTGCGCCTATTCCGCCGGTGTACTCTATCCATCCAGAGGCACCGGATAATCTGGTGGAAGCGCTGCAAGGCGCTTCCATTGTTGAGGAACACCGTATCCTTATGGGTATGGTGGTTGAGAGCGTTCAATCCGTTAAAAGCGAATTGACCGAAGCCTGCACCAACCTTCTGACAGGCTTTGAGGTATGTGGCGCAATTTATGTAAAAAGAATGCCATAGTATAGACATTAGCCCCTGAGACTCTGTTCGGTCTTCGGAATGAAAAGCCGGATTGAGGATAAAAGTATTTTCGCAGGAGACTAACAATACATGTCTATGTGAAAAAAGCAGGCGTCGTTGCTAGTTGTGACGTCTCATGCTGCCGAAGTCTCCGGACTGATGCAGAGGCTGGAGCGGACCAAGGAGGAGCTCGGCCAAGCAAGAAAGTAGCTGGAGGATACGCAAGGTATGTGATGACCTACTCAGATATAGAGAGATATGAATTGTTTGTGTTGATCAGAGTGCCATGATATTTGTAGGAGCGGCGACCGAGATGGAGACCCTCAAGAAGGCGATGGCCGAGGCCCAAAAGAAAGCGGCAAAGGAGCAAGCCGCCCATGAAAAACACGAGGCCAGAGTTGACGAGGTCCAGCAGGAGCTCCAGGACGCCGTGAAGAAATGCGAGTCCTTGGAGCGAAATATTGCGGATCAAGGGACCAAACTCGCCAAGGCTCGCCAAAGTGCACAAATGCCCAGGTTGAAGCCCAGGGCACCCTCTACGAAATCGAAGAGGCCAGAAAAATCACAGTGAGTAAGGCCTTCATTATGCAGAGCAATTATGTGAAGAGGAGGTATCACTTACTAACCAGGATTTGGAGTTCTCCAGGAGCGTTTGCGGATTTACCGCGCAGTGTTGCCGACGCTGCGGAGTTCTTCTAAGCCGAAGAGGGTAGCACGACGGAGAAGCTGTTCTGGTCGCAATACCTTGCACCAGAACATCCGGTGCCCTTTCGCGATCAGCTAAAATAGCTGGTCGAACTGCATAGGGTGGCCGAACTAGCCATGAAGGATTTGATAATCCGGCTATGGCTTGCCGAAGCCATGCCCAGCAGCTACTTCGGGCTCGTGAAGCGGCTGGTTAATGCCTACCCCCGGCTTGACGTCATCAAGCGGTTAGTCTGCATCAAGGGTGCGCGGATGACCTTCGCCCGTGTCAAAGTGCAGTGTGAGAAGATGAATGCCGTCAAGCTCGCGACTGAGGGACCGCCCGCTGGCAAGGAGCACCGCACACCCGAGCTGTATTTTGATGATGTCCTCGAGGGATCCCGCATTGTAGCGGGGCAATGTGCTAAGGACATTATTTTTGAATGAATATATTCATGTTTTCCTGTCTTGTATGGTGAAACAAAGCTGATATGTAATATAATGCTTGTTATTTTGCCTCTTATGCGGCCGTTTTGTTAAATCTGAGAGTTGGCCAATCGCCGACTTCAGCCCCCACGTAGGTAGTACGGGGGTGGTCGGGATGGAATCTAGACACTCTTGATCCAAAAGTTTGGTCCTTGAAGGAGGTGTTTAGTGCAATGAACCAGGCAATCGGATTATGTGGCTTTATCAACCCTCACTTAGCCATAGGAGTTTGACAATAGAAATGTAGGCGCAACCCCTAGGTGGTATTTGATCCAGACGAGGATGCTGTAAACACCTGACCAGATGAAGGCCGATCCGTCGAGTAAGGCGGAAAAAATCGCAAAAGATTTTGAACCTCCGGATAGCTGACCAGCTCTCGCCACATCATGAAAGTCAGTTTTTGGCTTTCTCTACTGAGGTGTTCGCTCGGATAAACCAGAAACACAATCGCAGTAGTTCTCCCTTTACTACCCTAGCCGATAGAGTGGAACATAAGGTAGTAAGCACAGGAGCTGGGCAACCCAACTATTGACCAAAGACATGATTCGGAGCCAATGCATATAATGCTAAAATTCAGGGTGCCGAATCTTTGTAAAAGTGTTCGGACTTTGTTGCCATAGTATGGAGCGCAGTGAAGCCCCTGGCCAATTTAAAGCGTACCAAGGTGTACGGGTGCAATCGATAAGAATAGTGAAAAAATTAAGTAGTAAGCTAATTCCATGTAAGTTGGGCCGCAAACTGTTTTCATTATAATTTCATTAATACGTCAAAGCGTATTTGTACAAATAGTGCGATAAGAAACCAGGCTATTTAACATGCCGAGATCAAGGGGAGCTTGCGTGTGGGTCCTGAAAACAGGTAGAATGATCGTCGAGAAAAACATCTAGAAATTCCCCCCACGCGTCTGTGCTACTTGCAACCTTGGTGTATCCGTCCTTCGAAAGCACCGATGAGCGGGCCACCGCGAGGGGCCTGCAGAAAAGAAACCTGAAAAGGATAAAAAAGAGTGAAAGTATGTGTGTCCAGGGAAGGTCGAGTCATATTATGGACCACAATCTGGCTATGCCTCCGTCTCTGCCCATGGTATTTTTAGTGCGTAGTTATGTACGCACGGTACGTATGCCGTCACTTGGTCGAGATTGAGACGGAGGTCGAATTGCTAGTCTAACTCTTGATGAGTCGGATTGTCATGTTGGGGAGTAGTCCGGACTCGTTTGGCAGTGTCCGGGAGCTTGGCTGCTGAATTAAAATTCTGCCTTAAAAGGCCACTTTGTACTTCCGCTGCCAGGGCCGCGGTGTGCTCCTCGGTACGGAAGGAGCACTCAGTGTTTCCATTGACTGTTATGACGCCGCGTGGTCCGGGCATCTTGAGCTTGAGATAAGCATAGTGCGGCACCGCCTTGAATCGAGCGAATGCGGTTCGTCTGAGCACTGCGTGATAGCCACTGCGGAAGGGGACGATATCGAAGATCAACTCTTCGCTTCGGAAGTTGTCCGGGGATCCGTAGACGACCTCCAATGTGATTGAGCCCGTGCAGCGGGCCTCTACGCCTGGTATAACTCCTTTAAAGGTAGTTTTTGTGGGCTTGATCCTTTATGGATCGATGCCCATTTTGCGCACTTTATCTTGATAGAGCAGGTTGAGGTTGCTGCCACCGTCCATGAGGACTCGCGTGAGGTGGAATCCATCAATTATTGGGTCGAGGACCATTGCGGCTGAACAACCATGACGGATGCTGGTCGGATGGTCCCTGCGATCGAAACTGATCGGGCATGACGACCATGGATTAAATTTTGGGGTGACTAGCTCTATCGCATAGACGTCCCTGAGAACGCGCTTGCGCTCCCTCTTGGGAATATGGGTAGCGTATATCATGTTCACCGTTTTGACCTGAGGGGGAACTTCTTCCGTCCCCCAGTGTTCAGTGGACGGGGTTCCTCGTCTTCGTACTCGCTTTGTGACCCCTTCTCCTTGGTCTCGGCATTTAACTTGCTGACCTGTTTAAAAACCCAACAACTTATGTTGGTGTGATTGGCTGGTTTATCGGGGGTGCCGTATATCTGGCATGGACGATCGAGTATGTGGTCCAAGCTGAATGAGCCCGGGTTGTTCCTTTAGATTGGCTTCTTCCGCTGGCCGAACTTGGAGCCACTGAATCCGGCGTTGATCGCCGTGTCATCGATATTGTTATCGTTGCTTCGATGCTTGTGTCTGTTGCATCGGGGCTTGCCGTTGCTATTTCTGGCTTCTGAGGTGCCAGGTTCGCTTGCATTGTTATTGCTACGGGCTAGCCAACTATCTTCGCCCGCGCAAAAGCGAGTCATGAGTGCCATGAGGGCTGCCATGGACTTCGGCTTTTCCTGGCCGAGGTGTCGGGCGAGCCATTCATCGCGGCTGCTGTGTTTAAAGGCCGCTAGGGCTTCGGCATCCAGACAGTCGACGATCTAGTTCTTTATAGTTAAGAACCTAGTCCAGAATTTCCTGGCAGACTCTCCGGGCTGTTAGACTATGTGACTTAGGTCATCGGCATCCGGAGGTCGGACATATGTACCTTGGAAATTATCGCGGAAGGCGTCTTCCAGGTCCTCCCAACTGCCAATGGAGTTTTTGGGCAGGCTGTTAAACCAGTGCCGAGCTGGTCCCTTGTGTTTTAGTGGGAGGTATTTGATGGCGTGAAGATCATCACCACGGGCCATATGAATATGGAGAAGGAAATCTTCGATCCATACCGCGGGGTCTGTTGTCCCATCATATGATTCGATGTTCAGGGTTTAAACCCTTCTAGGAATTCGTGCTCCATTACTTCATCAGTGAAGCAAAGGGGGTGTGCAGCGGCTCTATACCGAGCCACGCCGCGACGTAGCTCGGATGGAGTCCGTCTGCGGTTTTTGGCCCGGGCGTGATTATGCTTGTCACGTCCGGCTAGGTAGCCGTCATCGCGTGTCGGGGCACGCCCCCGCGATCCGTAGATCGATCTGGTCTGTCCTGCTCTATTGTCCAAGTCCTGCCGCAGGTCATATGTATATCCCCGAGCTATTTTATCTCTGCCTTTACGGCGAGGTAGTACGGGCTGGTGTTCGGCTTGAGTTTCCACTTTGTCCCGGACACGTGGTGGTCGGTCAGCCGCATTACGCGCTGATGGTATAGGCTCCACCGCCTCGTCATCGAATTGAGGTAGCAATTTGCGCTTCGGGTAACTTTTGGTTGGGCGCTCAAGGCCGTATTCCTCGGCTGCCAGGACATTAGTCCATCTATCATTGAGCAGATCTTGATCACTTTGAAGTTGCTACTTCTTCGTTTTCAGGCTCCTTGCAGTGGCTATTAGCCGACGCTTAAAGCGCTCCTACTCAAGAGTTTCTTCAGGCATGATGAAATCCTCGTTGCCGAGGCTCACATCTTCCTCGGAGAGCGGAAGATAATTACTGTCCTCCGAGTCTTTGTTTACGGCATGTTCATCAGGGCTAACTTGCCCATCTTCCCGATCGTCTTGTTCGGAAGTTGGCTCGACGGGGTCTTCTCTGTCTTCGGCATCATTCGGAGTGTTGTTGTCTCCTGTGCCGGTATTGTTGTCTTTTCCACGCCGTGATTTAGAGCGACGCCGCTGATGTCGGCGCTTTGGCTGTATCTTTGGAGGTTTATCCTCAACCGGATCTTCCTTGTCATCGCCGCTAATTTTTTTGGGTGTATCCACCATGTACACGTCATACGAAGAGGTGGCCGTCCAACGTCCGGTAAACGACGGGTTTTGGGCGTCCTCCTTTCCGGCATCGTCGTCCATACCGTCGATGTCTTCAGATCCGTAATCGAGCATGTCGGTCAAGTCTTCGATAGTGGCTATAAAGTGGGTGGTGGGTGGGACGTAAAATTCCCTGTTCTCAGCCCCTAGTCCGGGCTGAGCATAGTTTGGACGTTGCTCCTGTGTAATGACAAGGGATCACATTATGTCCAGGGCCTCGCTTAAAGCCGAGGTTTCGCCCGAGAGAAGAGAGCCCGTGGAGTACGGCGAGAGGGAGACTCCTTGGCCGAGCTCACACGATGCTGACTTCGAGGATTCGGAGCCAGTGTCTGGAGAAGGGTTCGGCTTCATGGTGGTTGCCAGCAACACTTCTTCCCCTCGCTCTCCCACAATGGGCCTAGTGGCCGCGGATAGTCCAGCGAGCCAAGGGAGCCCGTCTTCGGGCCTGGAGATACGCTCCGGATCTAAGGCCAGAGCGGAGGTTGGGGGTGCTAATCCTTGGAAGATCAAGTCTCCTCGGATATCAGGGACATAGTCTAGATTTCTAAAACTAATCTGTTGACCTGGGGCACAGCTGTCGATCTGCTCTAGATAGCCAAGCGAGTTGGCCCGCAGTGCGAAGCCGCCGAGCACAAAGATCTGGCCGGGGAAGAAAACCTCCCCCAGGGTAGCATTGTTGTAGATGATTGATGGAGCCATCGAACCTTCTAGTGACTACACAGCAGAACTCTCAATGAAAGCACCAATGTCAGTGTCAAAACCTGCGGATCTCGGGTAGGGGGTCCCGAACTGTGCGTCTAAGGTCGATGGTAATAGGAGACAAGGGACACGATGTTTACCCATGTTCGGCCCTCTCTATGGAGGTAATACCCTACTTCTTGCTTGATTGATCTTGATGAATATGAGTATTACAAGAGTTGATCTACCACGAGATAATAATGGCTAAAACCCTAGAATTCTAGCCTGTATGATTATGATTGCCCCTACGGACTAAACCCTCCGGTTTATATAGACATCGGAATGAACGAGGGTTGTACAAAGTCGGTTACAGAGAAAGGTATCTTCATATCCGAACGCCAAGCTTGCCATCTGTGCTAAGGAGAGTCCCATACGGACACGAGAGAGAATCTACAATCTTGTATCTTCTCCGCCCATCAGTCCGGCCCATGTCCAACAGGTCGGACGCCCGAGGACCCCTTAATCCAGGACTCCCTCAGCCACCCAGCCCCTTCCTCCACGGCTCACCTCCTCTGCCTCCACCCCGAGGTCCTCCCCTGCAAGTCCACGTCGGGGCGCCGTCTTTCACAGCGCAGCAGATGACCAAGGACACGAGTCCCTGCTGGAGCGCTCCTCCTCAAACGTCCTCTCTCTCTCTCTCTCTCTCTCTCTCTCTCTCTCTCTCTCTCTCAATCGGCAGCAAGTTCCTTTCTCCCGTACATTTTTTCTAGATCGTGTGCTCCTCCATATTCAAACCTGACGTTGGCCTCATGGTGCACTTGTGCTCTACACATGTTTTGTCTTAATGCCCAAAGTGGAGAAGAACATGTTTCCAATGTCAAACATTAGGGTCACTATTTATTCTTTCCTCAGTTCATAGAGAAAAATGGGAATTGTTTGATGTGTGTTGGAGAAATAGTTCAGTTTTACATATCATACGAAGAAAAGAACATGTTTCTTATAGGAGAAAAAACAAAAACACTATTAGCAACTCACAATGTATTCTATCATCAGTTCGGATAGAAACAAAAAAATAGGGCAGGTGTGTGTTAGATAGAGAGTTCAATGTCTCACTATTTTCACTTGCCTCGGAAAAAAAATCCTTTGTTACAGATTAGAAATATTGATTTTTTTGTCTGATTGAAATTTGAACTCTATCCTTCATATATAATACAAACAATACACATATTAGAAAATAATCTATTGCATGTGATAGTTCATCTGATTTGTATGATATTTTTACCTATATTGCTCCATTCTTTTCCTTGCAGATCATGATCTTGAGAGGCTCGCTGTTGAGACTGAAGGTAAATTCTATTTTCCGTTCTATCTTCATTTTTCAAATGATGGTTGTTGTGGTTCTTTATGATGAAGAATATCTATAGGATATACTATGGTATAGTATGTATTATACAAACAATCCATACAAGAAAACAAAAAATAGTCCAGTATTAAGAACACATGTGACAAAAAGAACACATGTGACAGCAAGTCCAAGTATTACTACATGGGGAGTACAAAATTACTTTCACTGAGATTTCACTAAAAACATGCATAGCTACTAGCCATAGGAACTTAATTCTTCAATGGGTGCAAAGTGGTAATGTTCTTCTCCTTGAAATTTCTCTTTTAATTTTTCTATAGGTCTTCCCCTGGCTCTTACCCTTCCTCTGACGTCATCGAATTTGAACACACCGACGCGCCCCATCAGGTGGTGAAGCAAGCATGGGAAAAAAGGAACCCGCATACCGCAGAAGCGCAAGCCCTGCTTACCGCTGGCGGCCATCTCCACGGAAGTTCAAACTGGGCACTGCCCTACTCGTGCAACCCATTGTCGCTGGCAGCCACTGCGGCCCCATGCCTGGAGCTCTCTTTGTGCAGTGCGCATGCCATTCACTGCCTCCACACAAGGCCGTTTGACGATGCAATGCTCAAGTAGTTCACCCGTACCACCACAAGCCGTTCACCTCTGCAACACGAGGCCGTGCGACGATGCAGCGATCAGGCCGTTCACCTCTGCCACCACATATAAGTTCAATTTCATGTTCAATTCAGTTCAGTTTCTTCCCCGCATATAAGTTCACCTATTTTATTGCTAAAATAGGTTCATTTAGTTCTCTATAGGATCTTGCCATGATTACCTTTGTGAAACCAGTACACTCAACACACATATCTATGTATTGAGAACCAAATTTTCTTTTTATAATTAGCTTTACTTCCATACTAACATTTCATTTATGTTCTTTTATAGTAGAACAAATACTAATTTTTATGCCAAGTAAGTTCAAACAGAACATAAGTGGAGCTTCATCTGCAAGAATAGAAAAAGAACAGATGCTTCATTTATGTTTTTTATGAATCCATCCTGAACTGAGGCCTGTCGGCGAGCCAGGCGCTAGGCCAACCACAAGGCAATGCCGCCGGGCAGGGCGCTCGATGGTCGCCGAGCGCGGCGCGAGCCTTTTCGGCCCCATTTTCAGGTTGAACTCCAAGGATCTCGTCGTGGGGTGCACGAAGGTGCTAGCTAGCCTCTGCTTCCATTTTTCTTCAAAAGCTTTCCTAAATTAGCCACTCATAAGATGAATTTGCTTCCAATTAGCCACTGAAAGTTGTGGCCATTCAATGAAAAATCTTTTCTATAGAACCGGTTTCTAAAGTTGTGGCCTCGTGGACGCGTCCCACTCCAACAACGTGGCTTATGCTTCAGTGGCAAACAGTGGAACCTACTGGAGGAGTCACGGGGTTGAGGACCTCCTTCTCAACAGTACAACTTCTTGTTTTGTGGCCGGTCACTCAAGGAGATGAGTGTAGGCCGCAGTAAGTACATGAGTACTAATATTAGGATATGTATGGTCCCAGTAAGTACATGAGTACTCTACTAATTAGCAAGTTTGATTGATCTTGGAAACTGAAAATGTCAGCTTGTACTGATGCATTCCAAAAATGTGTTGTGTGTTTTCAGAAAAAAAAACATTTGTCAGGTTTTTGGTGGCCAATTATTATTGATATGGAGATGAATAACTATGCGTATGGGCTCCTATTGTTTTTCTGAAAAAAACAAGATGCCATGTTTTACTTTATGAGCTTTCCAAATTGCATACTTCAAATTTGCTGCTTGCTCCTACCCATGAATTGTGCAATTTCAATGGGTGTCGTCGAGCATGTTCGGGAGTATGCCCTTCGTGCAAAAGTGTGAAGTTCTGTCAGTATTTTGTATATTTCATTTGGCAGAAGCTTCATGTGATCTTACGAAGCTTTATAGATGTACTGTCATTACACTTTTAAGGCCCTACAGTTCATTATATCATACACGTGTGGCCATTCTTTATGTATTACATGTTCAGTTCTTGGAAAAGAACACAACAGTTCAGTCAAAAAAAAATGATTAGTTTGATAGTGCACTCTCCTGCCTATTTTGGTTGATGTCCATGAATGGACAAAAATTGTAATGGAAATGTTCTATTATTATTAGCATATAAGTACAGAAAAAAGTTGAACACAACATCTAGTTTGGAAAAAAAACTCAAACAAAAAAACATGGAAATTCAAAATGGTAAATGTTCAAGTGGTAAAATGAGAGAAGTCCAGCATATGGTCGCAAAACAATGTTGAATTCAAAAGAAAACATAAAACATTTTCATTTTATTAAAAAAATCATTCAGTTTAATGGTATAAACTATGCAAGTTCGGGCATGATGATACCATCGAGAAGTTACGAGGAAAATTATACCGAAAATACAGAGTAAAGTCTAGTATGTGAAAACACGCTCAGTACAAAACCATACAGGCATCCGTTCAAGTACTCTTTTTGCGGAACCATTCAAAACTACTGTGAAAAAAATACCTCAGTATAAACACACAAATAGATCAATACGAGTACTCTGTTTTTCGATCGAAAAAACAACGCGATCGGTCTCACCGTATTAAGAATTACACTTCAACGATTGCGAATTTGAAAAATATTCGACATGACTAAGTTTCGCATTTTCTATATATTTCCAACGGTATATTATTTGCTCCGTTTCAACAAACTTTTAAAAAAGTCACGTTCGAAATCAAATTTATATTCGAATTTGAGTTTAAACCGCAAGAAATGAGAAAAACATTTATATACGAAAAAGTTGCGCATTTTTCATAGCTTTCCAACGCCGTATCATTTGCGTCAATCCGACAAACCATTTGCAAAAAAAATGCAAAAATATGTTTCACCCATAATTTCACAGTTTTTCAAATTACTTTTAAATTGTATAGAATTTGAATAAACAATACATATATGGAAGAAGCGGATTTTCACCAGCTTTCCAATGCCGTCTTATTTGCTCAATTCGGCAAACCGTTTGAAAATCCAGTCCAAAATACGATTCACATTTCCTGTTTAAAAAAAACGGTTTTTTCAAAACTGCTCTTAAACCGTGATGATTTTGCAAAAAAAATCCTATATATTTATAATGTAGATGTCAAGAGCTTTCCACGATATATTACACGCCCCTTTCTAACAAAAAGACGATCAGTTCGACGAGATGAAAATCATCAGTACAACCGCCTGAAATCATTCGTTCAAGTAGGGTAACAGAATAATATTTTGTTACGCGAAACAGAATAGCCCATCAGTTCAAGTAGGGTCGCACTATTCGTTACCCTTGGTGAGGAATAGTTATTCTTCACCCCCTCTCTATTTTGACATCAATGCACCGTATTTTCATGTTTCGTAAATTTTGTCTTATTTCAGACATAAAAAGAGAACGTAAAAGCTTAAGACCTTGTGCCGTTCCCATTATACTTGTACGTGAAAGCTTAAGACCTTGTGCCGTTCCCATTATACTTGTGCCTAAGCCCGATGGAAGTTTCCGCTTGTGTTCCGATTGTAGACCTATAAATGCTATTACCGTTCGCTATAGGCATCCCATTCCTCGCTTAGATGATATGCTTGATGAACTTAGTGGAGCCAACTTTTTCTCAAAAATTGACCTTAAAAGTGGCTATTATCAAATCCGCATACAAGAGGGTGATGAATGGAAAACTTCTTTCAAAACCAAATTTGGTTTATATGAGTGGTTAGTGATGCCTATGGGTCTATCGGAGGCTCCCGGTACTTTCGTGCGTCTTATGCATCATGTGCTTCGTCCTTACATTGGAGTCTTTGTCGTGGTTTACTTCGACGATATTCTTGTGTTTAGCAAAACCATGAAAGAACATCTTAATCATGTTAGGGATGTTTTGCAAACCCTTCAAAAGGAAAGTCTTTATGAAAACATGAAAAAAATGCACATTTGGTGTTGACAAAGTGGTTTTCTTGGGTTTTGTAGTATCCTCAAAGGGTGTCCATGTTGATGAATCTAAAATTGAAGCAATTAAAACTTGGCCCCAACCCACCAATTTGCAACAAGTGCGTAGCTTTCTTGGTTTCTTGGGTTTTTATCGTTGCTTTGTGAAAGATTTTAGCACAATTGCCACTCCTTTGCATGCTTTGAGTAAGAAGAATACTCCTTTTGTTTGGGGATCTTTGCAATCCACCGCTTTTGATGAGCTCAAGTCTTTGCTTACTCATGCTCCGATTCTTTCTTTGCCTAACTTTGATAAAACTTTTGAGGTTCATTGTGATGCAAGTGGTACCAGAATTGGCGGAGTTTTGATGCAAGAAAAACGAGCCATTGCATATTTTAGTGAAAAACTCTCCGGTGCTCAACTTAACTATCCCACATATGACAAAGAATTGTATGCTTTAGTGCGTGTCCTACATGTTTGGGAACATTATCTTAGATCTCATGAGTTTGTCATTCATACCGATCATGAAACACTTAAGTACTTAAAAGGTCAAACTAAGTTGAACAAGCGTCATGCCAAATGGAGTGAATTTATTGAATCTTTCCCATATGTGATCAAGTACATTAAGGGTAAGGAAAATGTAGTTGCCGATGCACTTTCACGCATATGCATGCTTGTCACTCAACTTGAGTTGAATGTTATTGGTTTTGAGCATATAAAAGACTTGTATGAGCATGATCCATCTTTTGCTATTCCTTATGCTAAGTGTTTGACGCATACTTCTTGGGAACAATATTACATCAAGGATGCTTACCTTATGAGAGCTAACAAACTATGCAATCCCGAGTCTTCTCTTCGTTTGATCATTTTGCAAGAGGCTCATGGAGGCGGACTCATGGGACACTTTGGACGTGACAAGACATTCGCCACGCTCTCCAACAACTACTTTTGGCCCAAGATGTTCATGATGTCTCACGCTTCACCAACCGTTGCTCTACATGCCGCAAAGCTAAGTCTAAAGCTCAATCCCACGGTCTTTACATGCCCCTTCCTATTCCTTATCAACCTTGGGAAGACATTAGCATGGACTTTGTACTTGGTTTTCCTATAACTCAAAATGGAAAGGATTCCGTGTTTGTTGTTGTGGATAGATTTTCTAAGATGGCACATTTCATTCCTTGCAACAAGATAGACGATGCTTCACATGTTGCAAATCTCTTTTGTAGGGAAATCTTGCGACTCCATGGAGTACCAAAGACAATCGTCTCCGATCGTGACGTCAAGTTCTTGAGTTACTTTTGGAAGACCCTATGCGCCAAGCTCGGAATCAAGCTCTTGTTCTCATCGGCATACCATCCTCAAACCGACGGCAAAACAGAGGTGATGAACCGCACACTATCCACTCTACTTCGTGTCTTGATCAAGAAGAACATCAAGGAGTGGGAAGCATGTCTACCCATCGCCGAAATGCACGCCTACAACCGTGCAAGACATTCGACTACCGGCAAGTCCCCCTTCGAGGTCGTCTCACGGCTTCAACCCGTTGTCCCCATTGGACATTCTACCTCTTCCTCTACAAGAGCGCACCAACATGGATGCGAGTGCACGGGCAAGCTACATCAAGAAGATGTATGAGGATACAAGACAAACCATCGAGCGCCAAGTACAATGACTAGCGACCAAGCTCAACGTCAACAAGCAACCCATGGTCTTCAACAATGGTGATCTAGTGTGGCTACACCTTCGCAAGGAACGCTTCCCCAAAGAACGCAAGTCCAAGCTTCTTCCTAGAGCCGATGGACCTTTCAAGGTGCTAGCACGCTACAACGACAACGCCTACAAGATTCAACTCCCACAAGACAAGTACACCGTGACCGACATCTTCAACGTCAAAGACCTCTCGCCTTTCCATGGTGATGAAGATTTTGATCCGAGGTCGGATCTTTCCCAAGGGAGGGGAGATGATGCGGAGCATCCTTCCATCATCCACATGGACTCTACATCGACACATCCAACCCCACGAGGACCCACGACGAGAGCTCGAGCACGTGCTATTCAATCCGAGGTTAACTCTCTCCTTGTTGAACTTCACTTTGACCCACTTGAGACATGGCTACTACCTCAAACGGAGATGCTTTGTGTGCTCAGTACCAGGTAAGCAACCCAGAGAAGGAACGGTGCAAGACGGACATCAAGATCAAGGAAGCATTCGCCCAACTCGGAAGAACGGTACAACCGCCCAATAACCGGTAAGGGCGGAACAACCGCCTACTACCGTAACAACCAGCCGCCATTCGGTGATCAAGCGGTGCCAGGCGATAAAGACCGGATGTGCCGGTAATTCCCAAATGACCGGAACAACCGGCCCCACGACCGGTACAACCGCTGGGGACCCCGACTACCAGCTGCAGAAGCCAACACCTGACCCCGGCGGTAGTACCGCCTTCCTCGACCGGTACTTCCGCTCTCCCTGGATCGCCAATGTACAACCGCCACCTCGACCGGAACAACCGGCCTGTCTGCGCACAGGGCTCGGGCATGAGGCCCATGTACCCCCTTCACTTCGCCCCCATTTGCACTAAGACTATAAATAGAACTCCCCCACCTCCTAGTTATGGTTAGCTTTGGTTTAGCTCATGTTTGTGTGAGAGCCTTGCTCATCCACTTGGTTACTTCTCCTCGGAGCTCAGGACCTCTACGGAGAAGATCCCCCAAGCGGATTCAAGACCCCCTTCTAGGGTGGACCCCATCAAGACCTCCTCTCGGAGAAGAAGGGCTACTCGTGTATCCTTACCTTTGTTGATTATGGATCATATGTATCTCTTTGTGTTCGGTGATCTAGCACTTGTGTGATTGATTCCTTGTTGGTTGAGTGATTTCTCTCTCGTTTCCTCCGTGTTTCCCTTCGTTCTTCCGTGTGTTCTTCGTGATTCCCCGTAGGATCCACTCCAAACGTGAAAGATCGTCCACATAGGGTTCCACCCTACATCACCGACCCTGCAGTTCCTCAACCCCCTCCAGCTAACCCCGACGGTGAAACCCGTGGAGAAGCCTCGACGTCCACAAGGCACGCCCGCTTAGATATTAACGAGGTAGACTAAGTTACTCGAGTAGTACCGAGTCTTAGTATGACTACACCCTGTAACCGTGTGATCCTGTACCGCCATAATTAAATGCTGTTTGCTGGTGCGCCCCTATTTTAAATAGTAGCCATGCATAAGTATGTTGGTGTACGATTGCATTTTTAATTCCGAGCGTAGCTACCAAAAACCAACCTCGACAACACAAAGTTTGTGCTATGAATAAACCTTTTAGTTTCAGCTAATAGGAATAATATTTTCAAAACAACTCTTAGCAAATCTCGAGGACGAGATTTTTCTTAAGGGGGGTAGTGTTGTAACACCCCAAAAATTTAACCATGTTTTGTTTATTAAAATTTTTGCCGGGAAATTAAATTTTCATTTTTTTTATTTAATTTTGATCTCAGAACCTCTCTTTTCTTCTAAGTTGAGGAGTTTTCACCCCAAGTAAAAACTTTTCAATTATTATTGGACTTGTTTACCCTCTCAAATAAACAATTCTTTTCTCATTGGGAATTATTTATATAATTATTATTTTCCTGAGCTTTATTTCTCTAAAATGGTTTTTCATAAGTTTTAGGGTCCCATTTGCACTACAACCCTTTGATAAATTCATTTAAAAATCCCACCAAAATTTGGGGATGACATATGATGTCCCTAAAACACTTCTATGCAAAAATATCCTTTAGTCATTTGGAGATTTTGAGCTTCACCCCTTGTTTTCAAATCTGGTCCAATTGCACTTTTGCACTACAACCTATTTAAATATTTCTTTAAAACATCCACCAAAATTAGGGGATGTTAGTAGGAGTATATTATTCATCTTTGTGCAAAAACCCACTAATGTTCTTTAAATTTTTTGAGCAAATCATCCTATTTTGCTCTCTGGTCCAGTTTGGCATTTTCTACTGCAACCATATTTTAACTTGCCTTTTTTCCCTTGATTCTTTTTCCCTCTTATAGTCCTCCCTACCAAACCCTTAAGTCCAGGAGAGTGGGCCCATTGGAGTAGTTTTGGTCCATGAAACTATGCCCTTTATTTCTGGCAAGAAATAGTTTTCTCAAAACTTTGCACTAGCAAGTTTTTGTGGTTGACAAACTAACCTTGACACCCTCTTATTCATCCAAAGAGACACTAGTCTAGAGTTTTTGGCCACCCCAAGAGTTGCCTAGATGCCCCTGGCATTCTGTCAAACACCTTGAGTGCATGAACAGATTTGGCATGATCTTTAGTTTGCATTGTGGACTTGATCCCCTGACCGAACCAGCATGTCCACTAATCTCCTAGATGACCCTGGCCTAGACCTGCTAAACCTCATGGGATTTGGAGCCCTCTGGCATGCCGTGGCATTTTGCCGAACATGCAGCATGGGTGCTCTGGGCGCGCCCAGAGCGCACGTTTTGCACGCGCGCACACCGAGCCGCCGCGTCTCACTGCCGCCTCCCCGCGCCCGTTCTGGCCCCATCACGCTCGCAGCCAACACACCCGCCCCCTCCCTCGCCGCCGTCAGGTCGGCCACGACGGCTAGCGGCCGGCCACAGTGGGCTCCTGCAATGGACGGTGCCGCCCGAGCCATAGCCGCGCACCAGCTGCCCTGTGGAGCAGTCCGAACCCATCCACAAGCTCGTCTGCAAGCGCTCGTCGCCGCCACGTCCCCTGGCTACAGAACGGCGGTTCGCCGTTCTTATCCACGGCCACCGTCCGAACCGACCTCGTCCACCTATAAATAGGAGTTCCCGAGCTCGTCCAGGCACGCAGGCAACCTCCTATCACCCCACTAGTGCCCCCCACGGCCAGCAAGCGACGGCGGGAAGCCGTCTTCCCCATGTCCGGCCAGTACAGCCGTCGCCGCCCTCTGGTCCATTTAGTCGCAACCAGAACCCCTCCCGTCCATCCAGTGCTCCCATTCTCTTCTCCTCGGTCTCGCGGAGCCACCCAACACCTCAACTTCGACGGAGAGCCACCGTAGCCCAAACCCCCAACTCACCCGAAGCCATCGTCCGCTACGGAGCTCGCTGTCGGCGACTAGCTCCACCCCCGCCACCCCCTTGACCATCGGGAGGACCGCCCTGGTCTGGCGGATCCATCCCCGCCCTCAGAACCCCGCAAGGAGCCGCCAATCGCCGGAGCCCCGCCTCTGTTTGGCCAGAGGAGGAAGGAGGCGGGGGCGACTGGTCAAACCTGACCAGTGGGCCCCCTGGACCCACTGTTAGTGACCCAGCGTCGGTCCACGTAGGCGTAAGTGGAGGCGTAATCCCGGAGTACGTCTTCTACGTGTCCTTTTATTCAAAACATTTTTTTTCTTTTTCTGTTTTGTTTTAAAAACAGAGTTGACCAAAGCTTTGACTGGCTATAACTTTTTAAATATAACTCCAAATGAGTTGATTCTTTTTCCTACCTCTCTCAAATATTGTCTAGTTTATTTTCAGATTTATTTGAAAAAAAATCAGACAACTTTTTATACTGTTTTGAAACTATGTGTTAATTTGAATATTTTTAAAAAATAGGATTTGTTGGAGAGAGAAGAAGACTTTCAAAAGTTTTGGAATGCACCCTACCTCTCCACAATTTGAAGGCAAGCATTCTGAACTCTGGCATAATATTTTTGTGTGTCGTTTGAATACGGTTACAACACTCCTTGTCTCGGAGTTTCCTTATTTTATGTGATGATATGAGCATACTCATAAGCGCATATTGTTGATTCCGTGCTACTGAAATTTGATACGTTGTGATAGTAATCACCCTCGTATGCCTTTCATGCATACCGTAAGGAAGCCGGGAAAGTCACTGTCTTGGGTAGACACGAGCTTGTCCCTAGTTCCTCGTCGAGACGATTGTGTCCGGTATGGCATGACGGGGTATGATGAGTGGTGATTTTGTCTGTTGGTTGAATATAAATTTGTTATGCTAATCATGCAGGGAATACTTAAACCTCCTGAGTCGGCCGTAGATCGAGTCTTGTTCCAGTAACCCCCATACTTGTTTCGTACTACCACTTGTCCCTGCCACAGATAGGGTACGGTTCAGTAAGTTGTCAACCCCTTCCTAGCACACACCGTACAGAGAGGCCATGATGGAAGATAGCGGATGCATCCGGTAGGCATGCCACCTGGTCCAGGGGCATGGGTGTTTCCGGTTGGGACCGAGAGGGGGGCACCCCTTAGAGCGTGTGATATAAATTTGATCCCATGCTACGCGAGGTTGTAGCCTCCCCACTTAGAGTTTCGCTTAACATGTCGTGGGTGACTCCGGACATCGGTAAGTTAAATTTGGTGTGTCTTGAGTTAGGTGTGTTTTCAATTAAAAGACCGTAAATGGAATTAGTCCCGATGGACTAAAGGAATCCGTTACTCGTGGGTAAAGAGTGCACCCTCTGCAGAGGTTAAATTTATTCGAATAGCCGTGTCCATGGTTAAGGACTACAGTCTGGGATGGGTAAAGTGTCGGTCTTAGTGTCGGTCTACGGAGGAAAAACTTCTAAACCAAAACATGGATCATGACTTGTGACGTATGATGATTATGATTATTATTATTATGGACTAACCATTTATATTATTTGAATTATTGAGTATCCCTGGGACAGTTCTACCTCCTGGATATTCATTATGATTATTTTCTTATAAGCCCTTTATGTGGTGTCGCTGAGATGCCCGACTGTGGCATGCTTGTTATTTATTTATTTTGTAAGCCCCTTATGTGGTGTCGCACAGACGCCCGACTGTGGCATGCTTGTTATTATTTACCTTATAAGCCCTTTACGCGGTGTCGCTCAAACGCCCGACTGTGGCATGCTTGTCATTTCTTTTATCTATAAGCCCTTTATGCGGTGTCGCTGAGACGCCCGACTGAGGCATGCTTTATATTATTGTCCTTTCGAGGCATCATCTCAGACACCCGATCGGTGCATTCTATTTTTATTCTCTGATTGCATGTTCATGTTTTATATGAACAACCTGCTTGCGTGCATCATGAACTTTTATTTTGTGACTGACGCTGTGATCATAGAATATTTCAGAGCGTGATTATCATTTGTTATATTATACCCGTGTTCGTGATGTTTGCGAGTACATTCAAAGTACTCATTGGCTTGTCCCTGGCTATTGTCTTGGCCAGATTTCTTGCTTGGAGAGGAGCGTTGCGATGACAGCCCCGGAACCTAAGCAATGGTGATAGCAGCCTCGCGAAGATAGGAGTTATCCAGGTCAGATGTTCCTGTGGGAAATGGAGTCCCATAGACACTGATGATCCGCAAACCGCTTCCGCCATCAACCTCTAGAAACCATTTGTCGTACTCATAGGCCAGAATTGTCTTGTACTACATATTATGTACTTTGCTTGGAATTTCTGTATCGAGTTGATGCCTCATCAGCTAACAGTAATCCTGGGGCTGATTCTGGGAAATTAATATCCCGAAAATCCGGTCCTGACAGCCCCCCTCACCGCCCGCCCGCGTTTCACTCAATTAGTCCACCCAATCTCCATCGCCAGCTCCACCTCCCCCAGATCCAAAGCATAACCCTTTCCAGCTCCGGGATGCTCAACTCGGCCATGTGCCCACTCTTCAGCGTCAGCCCTACGTCAACTACCGTACGCTACTGCCCGTGCCTCGTCGTCTTCATTTGCTCCCCAGCCACCCTCGAGCATATCGATCATGGTATTTAGGTCCTAGCTAATACTCACGATCATGTGCTAAGAACAATTAAGTAGTGTTGGTTAGATGACTATGATGATGATGAGCATGACTTGTTATTATGATAACAAATAGAAGTTGTATGATCATGATGAGTAGGACTTGTTATTATGATACCGATGATGATTTATTTATTATTATGATCGATGTGATGCTAGGTTGTTATATGAGCATGACGAGTTATTATATATATATATATATATATATATATATATATATATATATATATATATATATATATCAGTGGGTGAAATGAACATGGATTAGATTCAAGTGGAGGCAACATGTGGTGCACATCGAAAGTACTACTAATCCAAACTTGATCAAGTTTGGATTAGTAGTACTTTCGACATGCACCACATGTTGCCTCCACTTGAATCTAAGTTTGGATTAGTAGTACTTTCGACATGCACCACATGTTGCCTCCACTTGAATCTAATCCACGTTCATTTCACCCGTTGTTATATATAATAACTAATCATGGTCATAAAATCATATGATGGAAGTACTGTATATAAAACCTATAGCGACAATAAGCTGCATTTTCAAAAATACAAGAAAAGTTAGCAGCAGCGATTTTCAAAAGAACGCTACTGCTACTTACTATTATCAGTAGCACTTTCCCCTACAATACGGTACTACTAACTAGGTATAGCAAGATGGCGCTCTTTTCCAGTCAGCCATCGCTACCGCAGTTAGTATGAAGCGCCTTCTGGGTAGCTCTTGTACAAGCCCTACTACTAGCTATAAAACAAGCGCTACTACTAGCGTTATCCCTAGTAGTGGTTGTCTTTGGACACTCTAACTCGCTTGGTTATTGGCGGCAAGCCTATATATATTCGTGGGCCCACGTGGAGTTCCATCATTTCAACCGACGACGAGAAGGGCTACCAGGGTGGATTCTTCTTCTTTGGTTCATGTTACCGTATAATAGGTGTCGGCATCCTAGGAACGGGGGTACCCAGACTTTCCTGCCTGCGACTCGTGGTGTGGCTCCATCAACGGCCCGGCACGGCCAAGCTTCAGCAGAAACAACTCAAGACCCTCGCGAGGGGCCAAGCCTCGCGAGGCGAACGACACCAAGACCTCCCTGGGGGTGGCCTCGCTAGGCTGGCTCCCGAGGAGCGGAGATATCTATGCAAGGTGCACCTCGTCAGGTTCACATGACGTGAGCCATAACGACCAAGGCCAGGCGGGCGCCAGTGGGCGCAGTGTACCAGTTTCCTCTTCGTTGCTAAGGAGTAAAGCGCAGGCATGGTGTCCCGAGGAATCAAGCAAAGGTTTCCATACCGGTGCACCAAGACCAAAACCGCTAGGACGGCAGGACGGAGGTCATCGTGGAGCCCACGACAGCGTCACCACCAGAGCCTTTGGCAGGCGAAGAATACTTTTGTCAGGATAGCTTGTACTAGTTGTCTCCCTTCAAATTTGGCCATTGTCGGACCCCTTCCTGCCTAAATTTGGGAAGAGGACCAAGGCCACTATAAATAGGACCTAGCCACCACCATAGTGGGGAGAGAGAGATCTGGCATCAGAGCCATTCCACCCTCACCAGTTCATTGAGCCCAAGAACACCTCAACTCCCAAGGCTGTTCCACCACTGTATTAGTTCATCCTCAGCCCCTCGAGGCAATCCACCACAAAGCTGGAGTAGGGTATTACACCGCAAGGTGGCCTGAACCAGGATAAATCTCTGTGTTTCTCGTTCTTTATATTCGTCGAGCTTGGCCGTGGGATCCTTTAGCGAGCGCGCTGGGGAGAGAGTGTTCTTCGTGCGCACCCCACAGTTTGAACCTCTCAAGGATCTAAGGAACCCGCAATCCAACATCTGGCGCGCCAGGCAGGGGTGCGCCGTAGCCTCTTTTCCGTCGACCGACGCGCCGCCACTCCACCGCTTCCATGGCTGATGCTCGTCGGGCCCGTGCTGAGCGAGCTGCTCTCAACGCTCACGTCGCCCAGACGGCACCCGTCGGCGGGCCCCCCCGCCGCTCTCCATCACCCGTCGCCAACGCCGGCACTGACCCGACGGGACATGAGCAGCAAGCTTCGTTATTGCACCCCTCCGCGCGGCATGATGGACACACCGCCACCCCGTCGCTGACTCCGGCTGGCTCGTTGTCCCACGCTCATCGCGGGCCCAGGGACGCGCAGGCTGCGCTGCTCATGGCGCGCGAACTCCTGTGCTACCGCCCAGTCGACGACCTCTACGAGGACTGGCTGGACCGCATCGCCGATCTCGTCAGTGCCATTGGGGGCTCTCCTGCACTGTCCCTCTCGCTGCCTCGTCCGCCCCGTGCTGCGGGCGATGTAGCCCATGGAGCGCCTCCACCAACTCCCCATCAAGATGTGGTCGTCGAACCAAGACGCGCGGCCCCGCGGCGTGACCCGCCGCGCAAGGCGCCTGCCCGTGAAGAAGGAAGTTGCTCCTTCACTCCTGCAGCCACAAGAGGACGCTCCTGCACTCCCGGCACCGCCGCGTCAAGACCACGTGCTGCCTGCGGCGGCGGCGCATGGATATCAAGATCAGGCTCCACCTCCACAACGGGCTCCAGTGACCACCGCGGGCTGTCGCGCCTTCACCCCTGAGCTGCGCAACGTTGTCTAGCCAGGCAAGTTCAAGCCTGACCTACCTCCACGCTACGACGGTGTGGCACCCCGGCTTAGACAATACCATAGTAATCATTAAATGACCATAAGGAGCTTGATCTTTACCCACGATTCTTGCACAACATCACGAATATCCAACAACTCGTTATCCTCGATACCACGGTGATCATTCACGGATCACAATTGGAACCACTCTTGGCTCAACGGGTTACCTCATAACTAAACGGTGATCATTCACGGATCATATAACCAACTTAGCTCATCATCGAACCAGGGTTGTTATTAAGCACATTATTATTACTGTTGACCCATAGTGTGACCAACTACGAACTAGGTCCTTATCCGCGGGCGCGGATATCGATAGATTTAATATACACTCTTCAGAGGTTAGCACACTATACCCACACCACGGAACCCATGGCCTCGCACTCCCATTCGGGTGGACCAACAGCGTTTCGACAAAACCGTCCTACTACCATGACACTCTCCCGGCCACTCCGACCAACTCCCGTTTGGGCTAAGTCATGGGTGGCCCCGTGCCTACCAAAGGCATCAACGGCCACCGTCGTGGCAAAACATAAACGGTCCCAAACAGGGACAAGGTACCATAACAACAACAATGGGCACACAAGGCTTATGTCCGCCTACCTGATCAGGGTAGCACGCGCCGATAACCTTCCCTCATTGGAGGCACCGGCGAGAGGCATGACAATAGATCCAGTTAGGACCTTCCAATAAAGGCAAGCGTGGTTGCACTGGTCAGCTCAATATGGTGGCACCATGACTCAACCAACAGTTGTTCAAGTTCAATTTAATCCGGTTAAGCTTGAATGCAATATGTTGAGCCATGATAAAATAACATGATGCAATTACAATGCATCGGCATGATATAAGCATGGGGTGCGACAGTCAAATCAACAATGAATCATATCCAACTGAGCATGGCATAATGATGAGCATCAATATCACAAGTACAACACTACTCATAGCATAACATGGCCACTAACATCAACAATAAATACCATGCAAGAACACATCAATAACATTACCAAGTAAACACTTAACCAACTAATAGCAAAGGAACAATGCATATTAACGGTACTCGGTAACCGACGTTAGTCATGCACCAACATGACCAACCCAACATGTACTAGTATCTTGCATGACCAATATGAAAGTAATACTAGCAGGTAGAACATGCCAACAGAGTGCAAGAAAACATAGCATGACGGTAGTCACCAATCCATAAGCATAACCGAGATAACGACAACAGTAGCAAAAAAAACATACAGTTATTAAAGATTCAAGTTGAAAACCACAGCTACTTCAAGGGTATCATGCAAATAGTGGTTGTGGCTTGCCTAGGGATAGAGAAACCATCGGGAAGAAGTGCGGAAAGATCACGGAAGGAATCTCTGGAAAAGTTTCTCTCCCGAAGGGGCTGATTAGGGGCAAGGGAAAAGGTCATTTCCAGTATGTCAACCCATAGTGAAAATGATACCAACAGACAGAGCTCGACAAGACAAAGAAGGAGGCTTTGGAATCACCTCAAACGGAGTTACAGTTGCGAAGTTATGAGGTGTTGAACACCAGGGAGCAATCTTTCAAAGTTTTTATCACGAACGGGTCCCTGAGAGGAAAAACAGAAAGCGCCTTCGGGCCAAACACATTTTCTGTAAGGGAAAGCGCATTTAAGGCTGCAGTAGAGGAAAATACGTTTTCCAGAAGGGAAAACACATTCTTGCCAAAGAAGGAAAGAAATACGTTTTCAACTTGCCATGTTGGATGAGGCGCCTGGGCCACTGGCGCGTGCGGCCCAGGGGCAGGGGGAAGGGGCCAGGCGCTTGTCTTCTTCCTCCCATCCCTCTGTTCCTCTCGTGGAACAGAGCAGGGGCAGGGGAAGGAAGAGGCCCAGGGGCCGGCCGGCTCTGGCCGAGCGGAAACCACCGGCGGGACTACGGCGGCGAGGGGGTTCCATCCAGAGGGAGCATGGCCGCCTGGGAGGCGCGGGGAGGAGAGGAGGGACGGCGCCATGGGGAGCACAGGAGCGGCGGTGGTGGTGGTGGTCTCGGTGTTGCGGCTATCTCCGGCGAGGGGCAAGTGGGTGGGGCGGCTGAGTGGAACGAGGTGAACTCGTTGGACGTGGTGGGAGGAGGAGAGGAGGCTCGGGTTGGCCAGAATCATGCCGAGGCTGAGGCGGCGATGGTGGACATGACGAACTCCGGCGATATTGGAGCACTCTGGTGGTCCAGGAGGCTTGGGGAGAGGTTGGTGAGGTGCGGAGGGGTTCAGGGGTCCTTATATAGGCGCGGAGGAGGGCTCTAGAGCATCGCTAGCGAGCTAGAGCAGTGCTCTACTGGTGGGCAGTAGCTGGGCATCTCACGGGTATGGCTTTAGCGGCGCATTTATGGTGAACCACGGCGAGGCATCGACGCAGAGCGACGTAGTCGAGCACGGGCGAGCTCCAGGGCATGAATGGAGGTCGAGACAACGAGGGACACGACAGGAATAGTGGCTAGAACAAGCCAGAGCGCGAGTTTGCCATGCCACAAGCGTGATCACCGCAGGCACTGGCGCAAGCGGCGTGCTTTGGCGTGGCCGACCATGTCTAGTAGATGGACCTTAGTGCCCTTAGTATAGATGAAGAAAGAAATTGGTCCAGGGGCAAAGAAGAGATTTGCAGATGGCCCCAAAGCAAACCAGCAGCCAACTATTTGTGCTGTGTAGTGGAGACACCAGCTTGGTAACGAGTTAAATAATTTAACTGGTGATGATCCCACACTAAGGTGATATTGATCACCAGAAATCAGCTTAATAAGAGGAGTTTAGATGAGGGTTGCTGTACAAACCACCATAATGGCCAGAAAAAAAGATGATGAAGGTGCACTCATATACCTGATTGTAATGATCTGAAATTTGCATGAGGTGGATTATATGATCATATGAAGCTTCTGTAAAAGTTTCATGCCATTTGGAAATACCAAAATAGCACTTGCTTCACAATGCTTTATTATGATCAGAAACTTGGAAAAATTGCACAGGGCAATTGGATAGATGAATTGAGCTAAAACTTCGTGGAGGGAGTTTATATGGATGGGAGAATGCCCTGGAAATATATCAGCTTAAATGAAGCTATATAAAATATAGTTGCTTCATAAACTGAAAATCTGACCAGAAACCAAGATTCGGAGCTGGGCTCACATAGATGAGTTACATGAGCTCAAATTTGGTGGAGAGTCAAGATTTGGTCATATGAAGGGCCTTGCAAAATTTCAACTCATTTGGATATGCCTAACTAGTACTTCCTTCACAACCAATTCCCTCAGACAGGAACTTTGAAAAATTGCTCAGGAATATTCACTAGGCAAATTAAGTTGACTTTTGGCATGAGGCAATTATTTGGACATGAAAAGATGTCCAAATAGTTTGGGGTCCATTGGACAAAGATAAATGGCACTTGCTTCACAAACTGCCATTCAGGACAGAATAGGAAAGGAATCAATTGAGCATGATGGGAAACATGGCTAATGAAATATTTTTCCATATTTGAGAAAGATATGACCCGAACAATTTATGAGAATTATTTGGGAATTTTGGGAGTGTTAGAAATATACGTTGCTTCGCAACCAAGGGCAAATTGGGTTATTCCTTTAATATAAAAAGGAATATTTCCAAGGAAAAGAATATTGGAGTTTGGTCCAACATGGAAATGGCAAGGTCTTGGGAAGGGCTTGAGGATGACAAGCCACTTTGGAAAGAAAGAAGAGAGCATCTTCTTCAGTTTCCAGACCACATAGCCACGGAAAAAGAAATCTCAAGCAATAATCTCAGAAAAACAAAAGAAAAAGAAAGGGCCAAAAATCAGGCCGTGACAACTCTTCCCCCCCTTAAAGAAATCTCGTCCTCGAGATTTGGTTGCTCAGGGAACAAGTATGCATATACTGACTTAAGGAGACCGTTTCCAACTTGGGTATCCTCTTTCCTTTATTGATTGTTCCCATTAAATTCTTCATCTGACTTACTTGACTGGCTCTTGCGTGGTTTGCTTTAGTGTATCCATATCCTGACACCTCTCATTTTCATGCTTATACTGGCTCCAATTCTATTCATATCTGCTGACTTAGCGGAGTGTGATTTGTTATCATGACTGAAATATAAGTTCGTCTCACAAATCCGAGAGTGATTTTCGATTGTTGTGGCTGTACTGGAAAACTGCCATGAATTGGTGATCAGATTTTCCCTGATGAACACCCCAGCTCTTACTCCTTGCGTTGAGTTCTTCCGCTAAATGCAGGTACTTCGGGTTCCAAACAGTGAGTTGAGGCATAACCGTTTTTCTGACAGATTCCGACTTATCGCATGAATTTCTGAATCATCTTGAATGACTCCACTGTCTTGAGTGTCAGATCGGTACCACATATTTGACTGTCTCCTGTCGTAGCCAACATAAAAGGGGTACGGCCTTATATGATAGTATCCTCATCCTTGACTGACGGTGGCTCTGGCGGAAAGATTTTGTTCCAGACAAGCTATTCTTTGGTGATTCACATAAGTGAGGGCACATGCTTCGAGACTGTTATTCCTCATACTAACCATTCATTCTGTCGGTATATCCATGAGCATAGTAGGGTGTATGATGCTTTACCATATTAGCTGGAATCAAGCCGTGGAATTGACCTTTGGTCCGACTTGACAGACCCAGATATTTGATACCGACAAATCTGAGCATATACTGTTAACTGAGCGGGTCTTTCCTTGATATGGGGTTTTACCAAAATTGAGTAGACCCCTTGATCAATATTCATGGTGATCAATGCTGACTCAGACTGCCAAGGGTATCTGCACCATGTGGGTCATGCAACAATTACCAGTCTTGCTCCTTCATTACTGTTTTTTTTTATCTGGATCCATAGCTGAAAGAGCTTGGTCAAATTGCTTCTTCGTGTGACCATAGATACTGTCGGGTGCAATATTCCGGCAGGCGTACTTTTATCCTCATCTCCTGACATGGTAACATCATTTAAATGGCAGGTTCATCATTTCTCAAGTCTTAACCGTAGGGAAATGATCATCCGAACCCTTGCAAGAAATCGGCAAATAAATCAGTAGCCACCAGAACGGTCTTTACAACTCAGATCTGGGACATCACTGAAATAACTCAACCATGGCTCAAGACGGCCGAAAATAAGCTCAGAGCATGAGACCGTGTTGATAAGAAGAAAGTGGCAGTTCCCTAAGACGGCTGAAAAACAGCTCATAGCAAAGGGCCACTGTCACAAAAAGAAACTCAACAGTTGTACGAGACGGTCGGAAAGCAGCCCAGAACTCGTGACAATTGTTGAATACAGAAAACTAAAGTTGGCCTCCAGCCTGTTTGGCCAGAAACAGCTCAGAACATAGGCGTGGTGCCGTCACCTGAGAAAAGTAGACAAGTGCTCATCAGGATCATATTCCAGGTTCACAGGTACTTGTACAGGGCTCATTGTTGTCGTCAATCTTCATAGTCCTTGTCACACTGAGGTGTATATAAGGCTTCCTTCGCATATATTTGAGAATCTGATTCCCTATGCAGATTGGTGTTCTGACTGATTCTTGCTTCTAACCAAACTATTGCGGATCTGGTTCTTGGGATTCACTGCCATATGCTGTCAATTTACAGTGTACTATCTTGTACCAATGCGGTACTGAGGACGATTGGATGACTTATGCTGGAAACCGTTGGGAGTATCTTGCCGAGGAAGACTGGGTATCGTGCTTTAGAAGCTCCCCCCCTCAAAGACTTGCTGGAAACCATTGGGAGTATCTTGCCGAGGAAGACTGGGTATCGTGCTTTAGAAGCTCCCCCCCCCCCTCAAAGACTTGCTGGGGAAGGACTCGGTACCATGCACATGAAGTCATCCATGTATCGTACTAAGGAAGATAGATAAGTCTTGCCTTGGAAGCTTCTCTGGTAGCTTGTGAGGAAAGGCTGGGTAGCTTACACCAGAAGCTTCTCATTGTGATATGAAGACTGATTACCACATATACATACCATCTTAATATTTCTGCTGTTGATTACTAGTCTGAAATAGGGTTTGCTGGACTACCCTTCTTTCTGAGCATTGAATAGATGGCACATTCTCGCTTGATTCCAGGTATATCGTGTTTCAAAATCATCCTAAATGAAGAATCAAAACTCACATCTGAATCATACCTTTGACTGAGAATATGTCGTCAATCTTGCACACAATTTATCTTCCCACTGATTTGATCATTTCTGCTATGAAGGGTGCACACTGGGGTGACTTGATTATCCGTACTGCTGTCAGAGGTGCACATTAATGCAAACTTGATTATCATCATCACAATCAGATATTTCTCACTTCACTTCGGTCGGCTGAGAATTCCATTCTGTTCAGCTGAATTTCCAAATATATGCATTCCTTGCTGACTCTTTGGGTCCAACGTCGGTTGGCGAGCAACTTTAATGAGGGAAAAAATATGTAACACCGAGGGCCCAAAGAAAGAAGCAAAAGAGATGACGAAAACAAAAGCACACAGAGCATACAAATAATATTAATAATCAAGCAACATCATATATCACTACTACTCACAACAATAATATGCATATACGCCTAAGCACACAAATCTCGCAGAAACTCCGGTATTACTGTCTAATATGTTGTGGCGGTGTGCACGAAAAGTGAATATGTGTGTGGAAGGAGTTGGCGTAATCAAGGCTACACCAAGCGCTGGCTGGACACCGGTCGCAACCAGATGGATACGGAGGCAAGGACGGACTTGGTAATCAAGTAGCGAGACACAAGGTGATGTAGGGCGGAACCCTACGTGGATGATCTTTCACGTTGGAGCGAATCCTACAGTGAATCACGAAGAACACGCGGAAGAACAAGAGGGAAACACGGGGAAAACGAGAGAGAATTCACTCAACCGACAAGAGATCAATCACACAAGTGCTAGATCGATGAACACAAAGGGAGATACATGATTCAATGTCAACAAAGGACGATACAAATGGTAGCCATTCTTCTCCGCGAGGAGGCCTTGAGGGGGTCCACCCTAGAAGGGGGTCTTGAATCCGCTTGGGGGATCTTCTCCGTAGAGGTCCTGATCTCCGAGGAGAAGTAGCCAAGTGGATGAGCAAAGGCTCTCACACAAGAATATGAGCTAATCCAATGCTAACCTAATCAGGAGGTGGGGGAGTTCTATTTATAGTCTTAGTGCAAATGGGGCGAAGTGAAGGGGTACATGGGCCTCATGCCCGAGCCTGTCTTGGCGCAGACAGGCCGGTTGTTCGGTCGGCGATTGTACCTGGCGATCCAGTGGGGAGCGGAAGTACGGTCGAGGAAGGCGGTACTACCGCCGGGTCGTGTTAACCTGCGGCGTCGGGGCCCCAATGATTGTACCGGTCGTGGGGCCAGTAGTTCCGGTCATTTGGGTTTTACGGTACATCCGGTCTTTGACCCGCCTTGCACCGCTTGATCACCAAATAAGCGTCCGGTTGTTGGGCGGTAGTAGGCGGTTGTTCCGCCTGCGGTTGTGGGCGGTTGTACCGTCCCTCCAGGTTGGGCGAATGCTTCCTTGATCTTGATGTCCGTCTTGCACCGTTCCTTCTCCTTGGTTGCTTACACGGTACTGAGCACACAAAGCATCTCCGTTTGAGGTAGTAGCCATGTCTCAAGTGGGTCAAAGTGAAGTTCAACAAGGAGAGAGTTAACCTCGGATTGAATAGCACGTGCTCGAGCTCTCGTCGTGGGTCCTCGTGGGGTTGGATGTGTCGATGTAGGGTCCATGGGGATGATGGAAGGATGCTCCGCATCACAAGGTCACATCCACATCATCATCAAGCGTACGAAAGGGAATCATACACGTACAAGGAATAGACTGACAGGGCAATATAGGGGAGGAAGAACAAGGCTTGCTGGTATTGCCCTTTTCTCATAACAAATAGCAGTAAGGGTTGGCGAAGGGACGAGATGGATGGCACGATTCGGGATAGAGACAAGTCTATCACTGAAATAATACGGGTGGGTGGCAGAAACATATCGATGCGATACCTAAGCATAACTCCAGCGAATGGTGTCTGGAACACTTCGCACCAGGGCATCACTCTACTGGGACAGAGATGACGCCAAACACCGAAGAGCAGGCATCCTAAGGAGGGTGCAGGTAGTGGATCGAAACCGATGCCACCTACACTCACAAGAGTAACTGTTAGCGACTAAATAATAGTCTATATGTATGCTATGCAACAAACAAATGCAGCAAACAAGTGCAACAAACCAACTAGGCTCCATACTACCGCTTTCTAGCATTCGCGCGGGCTAGGGCATCCTACAGCCAAACTTGCTCTGATACCAAGCATGTGGCACCCAGGCTCAAAGAAACCGGAACGCCCCGTATTCCAGCCCAGTGATCGAGGAGAAGTCTTCTGGAATACGACACTGCTTAGCATAGAACAAATCATCACTTTATTACAAGCTATAATGATACAAGGGGGTTATATGGGCACGGCGACACTACGCCTGCCACGGTTGCTCTATGCAAGCAGCAGAACAACATGATGCAGCGGAATAACTCTTGCAGCAGAACAGTGACGACGGTGATGAACTCCACTCCGCATGGGACTCTGGCTGGAACGCTTATCCTAGCTCGCAAACAAGGAATCCACGGCAAATAAACAATCAAATCCGGCATGACCTGCAAACTCGCATGACACACCAGGTCAGTACATTGAATGTACTTACAAGCTCGCAGCAACCAAAGAAATCAAGACAAACAACAACATGGCATTTACAGGTTAAGCAGGAATTATCTTGAGATCATCATGATAACATGGCATGAACAACATGAACATGATACAACTAGAACAATATGAGCATGGCATGAACATATAAATATGACGATACTAGCATGCAACATGATGACACTATATGCACCACTGATTCTGCTCGGGTTACCTCGTAACCATCACATGCATCACTTACCACCCTCGGACATCACATGATCATCTTAGGATCAAATCTAGCTTGGTATAAACAATACCGTACTAATCATTAAATGACCACATGGAGCTTGATCTTTACCCATGATTCTCGCACAACATCATGAATATTCAACAACTCGGTATCCTCGATACCACGATGATCATTCACGGATCACAAACGGAACCACTCTTGGCTAAACGGGTTACCTCGTAACCAAACGGTGATCATTCACGGATCACATAACCAACTTATCTCATCATCGAACCAGGGTTGTTATTAAGCACATTATTATTACTGTTGACCCACAGTGTGACCAACTATGAACTGGGCCCTTATCCGCGGGCGCGGCTATCGATGGATTTAATATACACTCTGGAGAGGTTAGCACACTATACCCACACCACGGAACCCATGGCCTCGCACTCCCATTCGGGTGGACCAACGGCGTTCCGACAAAACCGTCCTACTGCCATGACACTCTCCCGGCCACTCCGACCAAGTCCCCTTTGGGCTAAGTCATGGGTGGCCCCGTGCCTACCAAAGGCATCAACGGCCACTGTTGTGGAAAAACATAAACGGTCCCAAATGGGGGGAAGGTACCATAACAAAAACAATGGGCAGACAAGGCTTATGTCCGCCTACCTGATCAGGGTAGCGCGCGCCCATAACCTTCCCTCGTTGGAGGCACGGGCGAGAGGCATGACAATACACCCAGTTAGGACCTTCCCATAAAGGCAAGTGTGGTTGCACTGGTCAGCTCGATATGGTGGCACCATGACTCAACCAACAAGTGCTCATGTTCAATTTAATCCGGTAAAACTTGAATCCAATATGTTGAGCCATGATAAAATAACATGATGCAATTACAATGCATCAGCATGATATAAGCATGGGGTGCGACAACCATATCAACAATGAATCATATCCAACTGAGCATGGCATAATGACGACCATGAATATCACAAGTACAACACTACTCATAGCATAACATGACCACTAGCATCAACAATAAATACCATGAAAGAACACATCAATAACATTAGCGTGTAAACACTTAACCAACTAACAGCAAAGGAACAATGCATATTAACGGTACTCAGTAACCGACGTTAGTCATGCACCGAAGAACATGACCAACCCAACATGTACTACTATCAAGCATGACCAATATAAAAGTAATACTAGGAGGTAGAACATGATAACAAAGTGCAAGAAAACATAGCTGACGGTAGTCACCGTTCCATAAGCATAACTGAAATAATGACAGCAGTATTAAAACAAACTTACAGTTATTAAAGATTGAAGTTGAAAACCAAAGCTACTACATGGCTATCATGCAAATGGTGGTTGTGGCTTGCCTGGGGATGAAGAAATCACCGGGAAGAAGTGCGGAAAGATCGCGGAAGGAATCTCCGGAAACCGAATGGGCTTATTAGGGGGAAGGGCAAAAAGCTCATTTCCAGTATGTCAAACCATAGTGAAAATGATACCAACAGACAGAGCTCAACAAGACGAACAAGTAGGCTTTGGAATCACCTCAAATGGAGTTATAGTTGCGAAGTTATGAGGTGTTCAACACCAGGGACCAATCTGTGAATGTTTTTAGCACCAATGGGTCCCTGAGAGGAAAAACAGAAAGCGCCTTCGGGCCAAACTGATTTTCTGTAAGGGAAAGCGCATTTAAGGCCGCAGTAGAGGAAAATATGTTTTCCAGAAGGGAAAACACATTCTTGCCAAAAAAGGAAAGAAATACGTTTTCATCAAACGAAAACGCACTCACCAGAAACCGTTTCCGCTTGCCACGTGGGATGAGGCGCCTGGGCCATTGGCGTGTGGGGCCCAGGGGCAGGGGGAGGGGGCCAGGCGCTCGTATTCTTCCTCCCGTGCCTCTGTTCCTCTCGTGCGACGGAGCAGGGGCAGGGGAAGGAAGTGGCCAAGGGGTTGGCCGGCTCCGACAATCTCTGGCCGAGCGGCGACCCCCGAATGGACCAGGGCGGCGAGGGGGTTCCATCCAGAGGGAGCATGGCCGCCTGGGAGGCGCAGGGAGGAGGGGAGGGGCAGCGCCATGGGGAGCACAGGGGCGGCGGCGGCGGCGGTGGTGGTCTCGGTATTGTGGCTATCTCCGGCGAGGGGCAAGTGGGTGGGACGGCTGAGTGGAACGAGGGGAACTGGTGGACGTGGTGACAGGAGGAGAGGAGGCTCGGGTTGGCCGGAATCACGTCGAAGCCAAGGCGGCCATGGTGGACACGACGAACTCCGGCGAGATTGGAGCACTCTAGGGGTTGAGGAGGCTTGGTGAGGTGCGGAGGGGTTCGGGGGTCCTTATATAGGCGCGAACGAGGGCTCTAGAGCATCGCTAGCGAGCTCGAGCAGTGCTCTAATGGTGGACAGTGGCTAGGCATCGCACGGGCATGGCGTTAGCGGTGCATTTATGGTGAACCACGACGAGGCATCGACGCAGAGCGACGCATTCGAGCATGGGCGAGCTCCAAGACATGAATGGAGGTCGACACGACGAGGGAGACGACCGGAACAGTGGCCGGAACGAGCCAGAGCGCGAGTTTGCCATGACGCAAGCGTGATCCGCGGGCACTGGCGCAAGCGGCATGCTTTGGCGTGGCCGACCATGTCCAGTAGATGGACCTTAGTGCCCTTAGTATAGATGAAGAAAGAAATTGGTCCAGGGGCAAATGAAGAGATTTGTAGATGGCCCCAAAGCAAACCAGCAGCCAACTATTTGTGCTGTGCAGTGGGGACACCATCTTCGTAACGAGGTAAATAATTTGTCTGGTGATGATCACACACTAAGGTGATATTGATCACCAGAAATCAGCTTAATAAGAGGAGTTTAGATGAGGGTTGCTGTAGAAACCACCATAATGGCCAGAATAAAAGATGATGAAGGTGCACTCATATACATGATTGTAATGAGCTGAAATTTGCAGGAGGTGGGTTATATGATCATATGAAGCTTCTGTAAAAGTTTCATGCCACTTGGAAAATTGCACAGGGCAATTGGATAGATGAATTGAGCTAAAACTTCGTGGAGGGAGTTTATATGGATGGGAGAATGCCCTGGAAAAATTTTAGCTTAAATTAAGCAATATAAAATATAGTTTCTTCACAAACTAAAAATCTGACCAGAAACCAAGATTCGGAGCTGGGCTCACATAGATGAGTTACATGAGCTCAAATTTGGTGGAGAGTCAAGATTTGGTCATATGAAGGGCCTTGCAAAATTTCAACTCATTTGGATATGCCTAACTAGTACTTCCTTCACAACCAATTCCCTCAGACAGGAACTTTGAAAAATTGCTCAGAATATTCACTAGGCAAATTAAGTTGACTTTTGGCATGAGGCAATTATTTGGACATGAAAAGATGTCCAAATAGTTTGTGGTCCATTGGACAAAGATAAATGGCACTTGCTTCACAAACCGCCATTCGTGAGTAATAGGAAAGGAATCAATTGAGCATGATGGGAAACATGGCTAATGAAATATTTTGCCATATTTGAAAAAGATATGACCCAAATAATTTATGAGAATTATTTGGGAATTTTGGAAGTGTTAGAAATATAGGTTGCTTCCCAACCAAGGGCAAATTGGGTTATTCCTTTAATATAAAAAGGAATATTTCCAAGGAAAAGAATATTGGGGTTTGGTCCAAGATGGAAATGGCAAGGTCTTGGGAAGGGCTTGAGGATGACAGGCCACTCTCGGAAGAAAGAAGAGGGCATCTTCTTCAGTTTCCACACCTCATAGCCACGGAAAAAGAAATCTCAAGCAAAAATCTCAGAAAAACAAAAGAAAAAGAAAGGGCCAAAAATCAGTCTGTGGACAGACGACACCCCCGACCCTGCTGAGTTCCTGCAGCTCTGCGGGCCGAGCATCGAGGCAGCCATTAGCGATGAAAAGGTTATGGCGAATTGGTTTCCCATGGCCCTCAAGGACGGCGCGCGCTCATGGCTCCTGAACCTGCCCGCATGATCGATCTCCTCCTGGGGTGAGATGCGCGAGCGTTTCGTTGCCAACTTCCTAGGCATTCGCGACCGCCCGCCTACCACACCTGACCTGCGGTGCATCAAGCAAGAGCCAGGGGAAACCCTGCAGAAGTACATACAACGCTTCAACAGCGTTTGCCTCAAGATTTCCAAGGTGACGGATGAGGCCATCATCTCAGCATTCTTTGATGGCGTCCGAGATATCAAGATGAAGGAGGAGCTCACCATACATGAGGACCTGTCCACGGCTCTGGAGATGTTCAACATGGAGACCAAGTGCGCAAGAGCTGAGGAGGGACGCCTCTCCCTCCTTGAGCTTCCAGCTGCCGACCTAGAAGACAAGAAGGCCAAGACCATGGACGTGAGGAGCAAGGGAGCGGCCGTGCTCGCGGCTGAACCAGAGATGAAGTACGGTTGCGACCACCCAGAGTCATCCAAGGTCAGCCGCCCATTCTGCGCCTTCCACAACATACACAACCACAACACCAATGACTGTCAGGAGCTCAGAGCCATCCACTACGGGCGCTTTGGTCGACACCCCGAGCGCAACGACCGAAACTACGACCACGGAGGAGGTAGAAGTGGAGGACGCTGGGATGACCTTGGCTCCCGCCAGGAGTGGCGCGACCAGCCTCGCGAGGACTGCTGGCAGGACTAGCCTTGTGAGGGCGCCTAGAGGGACTAGACTAGGGAGGACCGTCCTCAGGGCAAGGCCGGGCTCCCTCCGCTGTCGCCACCACCGAGGAGGAACAACGACCATCACCAAGACGAGGGGGTTGGGGGCTTCCAGGAACCTCGAGCAATGATCTGCATCCTGGGCGGCGCTCAGGCCCCAGCCTCACAGCGCATCTTCAAGCAGTTTGCTCGCGAGGTGAACGCGGCCCTCCCCAGGCTCGAGGCCACGCGCCCACTCAGGTGGTCCAAGTGCACCATCACCTTCAGCTCGTCCGACCAGCTCAAGTGCGCGGCAACCGCCGGTGCCCTCCCGATGCTCTGCTCGCCCGTCATCAGCAATGTCCTTTTCACCAAGACCCTCATCGGTGGTGGTGCGAGACTCAATGTTCTTTCCATTGAGACGTTCGACCACCTCCAAGTGCGATATGATTAGCTACAGCCCACCAAGCCCTTCTCAAGAGTGACCAACGGCTCCACCACCCGATAGGGCAGATTCGCCTCCCTGTCACCTTCGGCCAGCACGACAACTACCACACCGAGCTCATCGACTTCGACATCGCCCACATCCGCCCGCCGTACAATGCCATCGTTGGATATCCGGCCCTGGCCAAGTTCATGGCGGTGACCCACCACGGCTACAACATCCTAAAGATGCCAGGGAACCGCGACAACATCACGATCGCTTGCGAGGAGAAGGACACGATGTGCTCCCTCGAGCACGCCTACCAAGCTGGAGCAATTGAAGACCCAGACAACGAAGGCGCCATCTACCCTCCTGAGGCAGTCCCCAAGAAGAAGAAGCAGCTGCTCTGCCAAGAGCCTCAAGAGATCGGTGTCTCTAGCGGCACCACCTCAGGACCTATGCCCACAGATGGGGCGCCTCCCTCTCTCACACAGGAAGGTGCGCCTGGCGCCCTCCTCAGGTTGGGCTCAGGGGCTCTCTTTTGGAGGGCCTCTGACTTAGCCAATGTCATGAGGGAGGCGCTGGGGAACCACATGGAGGCATGCTTCAACGCACGCTTCCCTCATGAGGGCACAAGGCAGGGAGTGCCTGGTGCTCAGGAGTTCATCACCAAGGTGACCGAGGAGCTTCAAGAGGCAAGGGCCATGCGCGGCGACCGCCGCCCACCACCTGGCGTAGCTCCTTGTCCTGGCGAGGACGACGAGCTGTGCGTCTGCGTTAACATCCCAGGGCTCAACAGAGCCACATCCCAGGAGCTCTTCTCGCCTTCGCACGTTGGTAGGTGCGTGGGTCCACCTCACAGCTATGTTCGCATGCCATTCGGCTTGCCGAACGTGGCTGTTACCTTCCAGCGCCACCTGCAGAGCATTCTGGCAGCTCAGGAGGCCAGGCATCACGCATTCCTGGCAGAGATGGCGACGGTTCTTCATGAGCCCCCAGAGCCTCCCGAGGCTCAGGACCCAGGCGGCTCGTGAGGAGTGGCTTCTTCAACATGCGTCTTCGGCTGCTCCAACCTCTCACAAGCAACGGTGCAGGTGACTCTTTTCGGTTTACTCAGTTGGGGGCATCCCCCGGGCTGCATCATCCCATTTCGCATGGGCCTGCCCCTGCGACATGTATCCTTTTACGTCTTTAACTTACTCTGTTGGGGGCGCCCCTCGGGCTGCATCATCCCCAGGCCGCATGGGTCCGTCCCTGCGGAATGTATGGCTCATGCATTTGTTTGGACTAGTGGTATCTCCTTCTCCAAGATGGTTTATGATTATCGCCTACTTGCCTGTTGCCCTTCACGACCTCCCGCGTTGCTGACCGGCCTCCTACTCGTCCCGCATCTGGGGCAACACATGCTGGCACGGCGCTTGTGCTCGAGTCCATCCCTGCAACGCTGCCAAACCTGAGTGATCGAGCTCTGGCTTGTGGCCCGCCCCGCGCACGTCACCTCACCAGATCCTCAATGTCTTCATCTCCTTGCAAAAAGATCAGCGGCAGGATAGCAAACACGATTATAAGCCATATCCTCCTCTCAAACTAATCGCCGAAATCTCCGGAGCTTGGCTATGGTTGGCCTCACCGGCTGCCCTCCTTTCGCGTGATTCGATTGCGCGTTAAAGGGGGGCCTCCTGAGCACCGCGCCTCAGGAGCTCCTACTAACTCTCCAGCCCTCACCCCCTGGCCTTGACCACGGCATTGTGACCTGGTATACCAGCGGCGGAGCTTCGCTCGAGGGTCGGGACCCGAGGACGCAAAGCATTTAGATGAGCAAGGAAGGGGGAAGCCGGCGTGAGCCTCACTTAGCAGCACCGCCGCTGAAGCGCAAATCGGAGATGTACAAGGAATCACCTCGGGCTCGATAAGATAAGTCACATATTTGTGTTAGCACGACGCCATAGTTGGGAATTTTCGACTCTCGCAACCTTGCTCCGGCAATGACACCTTCCTTTTCAGCCTTTAGGAAGCTGCTTGCATGCCAAAGTGGACGTCTTGAGCATCGTGCCTCGGGAGCTCTTACCGGACCTTGGGCCGCTCACCTCCTAGCCTTGACCACGGCATCGCGACCTGGCATACCAGCGATGGCTGAAGCTTGCCTGGGGACTAGGACATGCCGGCATAGAGCGCTAAGCTACCGCAAGAACGAAAGGGGGGACAGTGCCGAAGCGAGACATGCAACCACAAACTTATAGTAGGAATAATAAACATCGGATCAAAAGCATTACAAGTTCTTTACACACCCCATCGGGTTCGTCTTGATTCCTTGTAGGGAACAAAAGAAGAAAAAACCTCAAGGAGACCGACTACAGCCGCCGTCACGGACGCCATCATCAAAAGTAGGCCATGAGGGGCCGATGCCAACCCCATCTAGGTCATCGACGATGAGGGGCGGATGCCGCTGCCGCGCCCTCTTGGCAGTTTCCTCGAGGCAGCACTCCAGGTGGCGGCCTTCCTCGTCGAAGACCTTAAAGAATAGCGGGAGACGCCGTCATACTCGAAGTGGATGGCGAGGGCCCCCTCCGCACGGCAAGCATGGGCGACCTCGCCCCATCCACAGGTCATGAAGATCTTGCCCGGGGAGACAACATCGACTTCCGCCCCCGTGGCCAGAGTGCAGCACCCGGCATATTGCAGCCACAGTTCGAGCGGTCCTCTCGGCGGCATCTCTTCGGCAAAGAACCAATGAAGCTAGATTGACGTGCACAGTCGCATCGCCACCCACACCACTAACTCGTGCGAGGAACCCTCGGCGTGGGCTGGTGGGCCGGTAGCTCATGCGACCTCAGCCTGGCCCCCACGGCCATGGCTTGCGTGGCGTGGAGCGCTGACGCCTTCTCTGGAGCCCTGCGCTTGGGCGTACAGAGGGAGCGGATAGCCAGGCGGAGGCCACTGATACAAGGGTCGCGTCATCTCCAGCCTCACACAAATGTCGCGGGAACAGCTGAACCTCTTCTTTGGTGGGAGTGGCCCCTGCTCCTCGCGAGGGATTTTTCCTTTCTCCGCGGCGGAGAACCACCTAATCGGCGCCATGAGTATCGTGACAAGATGGCAAGGCTAGGAGGAAGAAGAAGGAGCAAGCGGCGAGAAGATAGAGATGAGCAAGGGGGCTCTGCCCCTCTCCTCATTTATAGCCAGAAGGAGGCCAACCGCCGGCCTCCACGATCGCATGTAATGATGGTTTTCTTCTGCATGTAGAAGGGTCTCGTCAAGTAGAGCGGTTGCCGAGGCAGCATGGGGAAGCGGAGGCACCCACGTTCCATCAATCGCCACGCGTCTGCCGATGCTGCAGGTGGTTGGGGCCCGCGGCGCTCCGCACTTGCCCCTTGGCCATGCCTCGAAGCCAAGTTCGAGCGTGCCTTGGGCTCGGGGTCTTCTGTCAGCATCCTGGGAATGGGGATACCAAAACATGCCTATCTGCGGCCCATGGCGTGGCTCCATCAATGGTCCGGACGACACCAAGACCTCCCTGGGGGCAGCCTTGCTAGGCTGGCTCTCGAAGAGCAGAGATATCTATGCAAGGTGCACATTGCGAGATTCACATGACGTGATCCAGGACGACCAAGGCCAGGTGGGCGCCAGCGGGCGTAGTGTACCAGTTTCCTCTTTGGTGCTAAGGAGGAAAGTGCAGGCGCGGAGTCCCGAGGAATCAAGCAAATGTTGGAGATATGCCCTGGAGGCAATCATGTATGATGATATTTCCTATTTGTTTATGAATAAAGGTAGTCCTTGGACATTATCAATGATGTGTACTCAGCAAGTATGTGACTTGTTTGTGGGACTATGCATTATATGATGACTGTCCTAAAAGGTCCCTAGTCGAAAGCGCTCTGTGCACGCGAAGCCGACTAGACTAGCATATGACACGGTCGATGGCTTGGTCTCACTAGCCGTGGAGCATTTGATGCTAACCAGATAATATGGACTTGGAAAGGTCTGGTCGGATTCGACGTAGTCGGATCCGAGTCGAGATAAGGTCCGAGTCGGACAGACCCAACTATGAGATGCAGCGATATGTCATCTGTGAGTCTCTAGTACAACATACGTTCTATGTCCTAAGACCTGAGCTGAAGCATGTACTCGGGATAGTGACAGACTTGCTTTGGGCCGACCAAACGCTACTCCGTGACTGGTTAGTTACAAAGGTAGGTTTCGGGTTTGTCCAGTCCCATGCTGCGAGACATGGTCGAGCAAGATGGGATTTCCCCTCCGATCAGGAGAGATATACTCTGGGCCCCTCGTGTGATCCGACCAGGATAAGCATGGCCATGCGACAAGGATTATGAGATAATCCGGTTTGTGGTCGGTATCCTTTGGAGCGAAAGAGGTCGGGCTAGCACAAGGATGACAGTCTCGCCTTGAGCCCGACAACATATATCGTCTTGACAAAGGGAACAAAAGTGTGACACGTTGTACAGGTTCGCCTAACCAGCTTCATAGTTAGCTTGGTGGTCGGCACGCCTTGCTAGAGGCCGCTACTAACTGCAGGTCGGAGGTGATCGAATCGTGACCAAGCCGACTTGAACCTAAGGGGTCGCGCTTAAGGGAAGGAACCTACGAGGTCGGTTCAGGGACACTGGTCGGATGTGATCCGAACTGGACTAGGAACGTGACCGAGTAGACTTTGGGCTTTAGGGTCCGTGCAAGGCCCAAGTATTGAGCCCGCGACGGACGCCTATATAAAGTGGAGGTGCAGCACACTCAGGCGGTTGATCGCTTCGGCGCCGCGACTAGGGTTTGCATGTGTTGCGAATAGCCACCTCCACTCGCCGCCGACTGTGTGATCGGACCTAGCAGTCCGCCGCACGGTGTTCCTCCTGCACGTGCGGATACCGTTAGAGGCGGTGCACATGCGCCCCTCCGGCGAACTCGTACGTGGGATCGGATGACCGGTTGTTCGAGGGAGATCAGAACGAGGATGAGACGATCCACGCGAACGCGCTGCCCCAACTCTTCTTCCGCTGCACGGCACTGCGCGTCTAGTGGTAACGAACTGTGATCCATCTCCCGTAGCATGTTCCTGGATGTTCTGCGCGTAGGAAAATTTTAATTTGCAGTCTACGCACCCTACCGTAGAACCCAACAGCAAAGGTTTCCATATCGGTGCAACAAGACCAAGACCGCCATGACGTCAGGACGGAGGTCATCGCGGAGCCCACGACAGTTTCACCACCAGATCCTTTGGCAGGCGAAGACTACTTTTGTCAGGATAGCTTGTACTAGTTGTCTCCCTTCAAATTTGGCCGTTGTGGCATCACTTCCCGCCTACATTTGGGAAGAGGACAAAGGCCATAAATAGGACCTAGCCACCACCATAGTGGGGAGAGAGAGATCTGGCATCGGAGCCATTCCACCCTCACTAGCTCATTGAGCCCAAGAACACCTCACCTCCCGAGGCTGTTCCACCACTGTATTAGTTCATCCTCAGCCTCTCGAGGCAATCCACCACAAAGCTGGAGTAGGGTATTACACAGCAAGCTGGCCTGAACCATGATAAATCTCTGTGTCATTCGTTCTGTGGGTTCGTCAAGCTAGGCCGTGGGATCGTTTAGCGAGCGCGTTGGGGAGAGAGTGTTCTTCGTGCGCACCCTAGAGTTCGAACCTCTCAAGGGTCTGCGGAACCCGCAATCCGACAGCAGGTCTATCATTCTAGGCCTAATTAATTAAGTTTGAGCGCATGTTACGCGTCGTGAACCCTCGCTCACTTTGGGGATTTTACGGTTCCAAAGCATGGTGCCACATCAAATTTGTGCATTGGGTATTCAAACACCACACACCAATTTCCATATACATATGTTTGGGCCACATGCAAGAGTGGGTTTTGTCTTCTAGGACTCCCTCGTGAGGTTATCAGTGTCAAAAGCTAGCCTATTTTGCGGGGCCGTGTGGATGTCCATCACTTTGACCAACAATGTCCGAGAGAGGTTATACGACCAAGTTGGCTTTTGCTTCATCCGTGTAACAATACGTCTTGGTGAGATGCCCTCCCCCCCGACGTGTGTGTGTGTGGGGGGCAACTTCGCACTACCTGCACCTCCGTGGGGTCAGGTAAGTCCCGTTAATTTGCCAGGCACATGTGCCACATCAAAGTTGTGAATGTAGTTAAATATCACACCGCGCCCTTTTTATACATATAGTAAGGCCACCCGCCGTTGGTTCGTATGTGGTCTCGCCACAAAACACACATCTGTGGGTCGGCACATGGTCCACCTTTGTTCGGAAGCGAAAGGGGAAGTGTCACCATGATGGAATCCTATACGTTTTTTGTTATGGTAGGGTGAGATTTCAGACCTAGCTATTTAGGGGCATGTTTTCGTAGCTAGGATTCTCTTACCGCTGAAACAAAGTGGGGTTTAGTCCGTAGAGGCACTCACAATCATACATGCTAGACATCTAGGGTTTAGCCATTACGATCTCGTGGTAGATCAACTCTTGTAATCCTCATATTCATCAAGATCAATCAAAAAGGAAGTAGGGTGTTACCTCCATCAAGAGGGCCTGAACCTGGGTAAATATCGTGTCCCCCGTCTCCTGTTACCATCGACCTTAGACACATAGTTTGAGACCGCCTACCCGAGATCCGCCGGTTTTGACACCGACATTGGTGCTTTCATTGAGAGTTCCGTTGTGTCGTCATCAGAAGGTTCGATGGCTCCATCAGTCATCTACAACAATGCCGCCCTGGGGGAGGTTTTTCTCCCCGGCCAGATCTTTGTATTCGGCGGCTTCGCACTGCGGGCCAACTCGCTTGGCCATCTAGAGCAGATCGACAGCTACGCCCCAGGTCACCAGATTAGTTTTGGAAATCTGGACTATGTCGCTGATATCCGAGGAGACTTGATCTTCCAAGGGTTTGCGACCCCAACCTCCACTCTGGCCTTAGATCTGGAGCACATCGCCAGGTCCGAAGACGGGATTCCTGAGCCCGCCAGACTATCTATGGCCACTAAGCCCAGTACGGGAGAGCCAGAGGAAGTAGTGTCGCTGGCAACCATCATGAAGACGAACTCTTCTCTGGACACTGGCTCCGAACCCTCGGAATCAACATCGTGTGAGCTCGGCCAAGGAGTCTCCTTCCTGCCGTACTCCATGGACTCTCTTCTCCCTGGCCAAACCTCGCCTATAAGCGAGGCTCTGGACTTGATGCGATCCCTCGTCATTACAGAGGAGCAATGTCCAAAACTACGCCCAGCCCAGACTAGGGGCTGATAGCGGGGAATTTTACGTCCCACCCACCACCCACTTCATAGGAACTGTCGAGGACTTAACTAACATGCTCGATTACGGCTCCGAAGAAATCAACGGTATGGACGACGATGCCGGAGAAGAGCAGGCCCAAAACCCGCCGTTTACCGGACGCTAGACGGCCACCTTTTCGTATGACGTGTACTTGGTGGATACACCCAAAGAGGGTAACGGCGATAACGAGAAAAATGCAGTCGAGGATAAACCTCCTGAGATACAACCAAAGCTCCGACATCAGTGGCGCCGCCCTAAATCACACCATGGAAAAGACAGCAATACCAGCACGAGAGACAACAATACTCCGGACGACGCCGAAGACCAAGAAGAACTCGTCGAGCTAACCTCCGAACAGGACGATCGGGAAGACGGGCAAGTTAGCCCTGATGAACAGGCCGTAAACAAAGACTTGGAGGACAGCAATTATCTTCCAATCTCCGAGGATGAGGTGATCCTCGACGACAAAGACTTAATCGTGCCTGAGGAACCTCTCGAGCAGGAGCGCTTTAAGTGCCGGCTAATAGCCACTTCAAGCAGCCTCAAAAAGAAGCATCAGCAGCTTCAAGCTGATCAAGATCTACTCAACAACAAGTGGACTAACGTCCTGGCAGCCGAGGAATAAGGCCTCGAGCGCCCAACCAGAAGTTACCCGAAGCGTAAACTGCTACCTCAATTCGACGACGAGGCACTTGAGCCTGTTCCATCAGCGCGTAACACGACTGACCGACCACCACGTGGCCGGGACAAAACGGAAACTCAAGCCGAACACCAGCCCATACTACCTCGCCGCAAAGGTAGAGACACAACATCTCAGGGATATACATATGACCGGCGCCACGGCCTGGAAAATAGAGCAGGTCAGACCAGATCGATCTACGGATCGCGGGGGCATGCCTCGACACGCGACGACGGCTATCTAGCCGGTCGTGACAAGCATAACCACGTCCGTGCCGTAAACCGCAGACGGACTCCATCCGAGCTACGTCGCGACTTGGCCCGATATAGAGGCGCCGCACACCCCCTCTGCTTCATTGATGAAGTAATGGAGCACGAATTCCCAGAAGGTTTTAAACCCGTGAATACTAAATCATATGATGGAACAACAGATCCTGTGGTATGGATTGAGGACTTCCTTCAATATTCATATGGCCCATGGTGATGATCTTCATGCCATCAAATACCTCCTGCTAAAACTCAAGGGACCAGCTCAGCACTGGTTAAACAGCCTACCAGAAAACTCTATTGGTAGCTGGGAGGACTTGGAAGACGCCTTCCGCGACAACTTTCAAGGTACATACGTCCGACCTCCGGATGTTGATGACTTAAGTCACATAGTTCAACAGCCCAGAGAGTCAGCCTGGAAATTCTGACTAGGTTCCTAACTAAAAAGAACCAGATCATCGACTGTACGGATGTTGAAGGCCTAGCGGCCTTTAAGCATAACATCTGCAATGAATGGCTCGCCCGACACCTCGGCCAAGAAAAGCAGAAGTCCATGGCAACCCTCATGGCACTTATGACCCGCTTTTGCGCGGGCGAAGATAGCTGGCTAGCCCGTAGCAATAATAATGCAAGCAAAACTGGCACCTCTGAAGCCAGAAATAGCAACGGCAAGCCCCGACGCAAAAGTCACAAGCGTTGAAGCAACGGTGACAATACCGATGACACGGCGGTCAATGCCGGATTCAGTGGCTCCAAGTCCGGCCAGCGGAAGAAGCCATTTAAAAGAAACAATCCGGGCTCGTCCAGCATGGACCACATACTCGATCGTCCATGTCAGATCCGCGACACCCCCGATAAACCAGCCAATCATACCAACAGAAGCTGTTGGGTCTCTAAACAGGCCGGCAAGTTAAATACGAAGAACAAGGAGAAGGGGTCGTAAATTGAGGACGACGACGAGGAGCCCCGTCCACCGAACATAGGGGGACAGAAGAAGTCCCCCCCCCCAAGTTAAAGCAGTGAGCATGATATACGTTACCAACATCCCCAAGAGGGAGCGCAAACGCGCGCTCAGGGACGTCTATGCGATAGAGCCAGTCGCCCCAAAATTCAACCCATGGTCGTCCTGCCCGATCATATTCGATTGCAGGGACCATCCGACCAGTATCCGTCATGGCGTTCAGCCACAATGGTCCTCCACCCACTCATTGATTGATTCCACCTCACGAGAGTCCTCATGGACGGAGGCAGCAGCCTCAACCTGCTCAATCAGGATACAGTCCGCAAGATGGGCATCGATCCGTCAAGGATCAAACCCACAAAAACTACCTTTAAAGGAGTAATACCAGGTATAGAGGCCCATTGCACGGGCCCAATCACATTGGAAGTTGTCTTCGGATCCCCGGACAACTTCCGAAGTGAAGACTTGATCTTCGATATCGTCCCCTTCCGCAGTGGCTATCACGCACTGCTCGGACGAACTGCATTTGCTCGATTCAATGCGGTGCCACACTATGCTTATCTCAAAATCAAGATGCTCGGACCACGCGGTGTCATAAGAGTCAATGGAAACACGGAATGCTCCCTCCGTACCGAGGAGCACACCGTGGCCCTGGCAGTGGAAGTATAGAGCGGCCTTATCAAGCAGAATTTTAATTCAGCGGCCAAGCTCCCGGACACCGTCGAACGAGTCTGGGCTACTCTGCAGCTTGACAGTCTAGCTCGTCAGGAGTTCGACTAGCAATTCGGCCCCCGTCGCAGTCCCGACCAAATGGCAGCGTACGTACCGCGCGAACATAACTATGCACTCAAAATACCATGGGCAAAGACGGAGGCATAACTCGACTGTAGTCCATAATACGGCTCGACCCTCCTCGGGCACACTTACTTTCCGTTTTCTTTTTATCCTTTTTAGGTTTCTTTACCGCAGGCCCCTCACGACGGCCTGATCATTGATCCTTTCGAAGGATGAATATATCAAGGCAGCAAGGAGCATAGACGTGTGGGGGAATCTCTAGCTGGTCTTCTTGACGATCACTCTACCTGTTTTCAGGACCCGCACGCAGCTCCCCCTTGGTATCGGCATGTTAAATAGCCCTGTTGCCTATCGCACTATTTGTACGCTTTGACGTATTAATCAAATTATAATAGAAACAGTTTGCGGCCCAACTTATGCGGCACTGGCTTACTACTTCATTTTATTCCGCTATTCTTATCGATTGCACCCATACACTTTGGTACGCTTTAATTCGCCAGGGCTTCATTGCGCTCCATACTACGGCAACAAAGTCCAAACACTTTTTACAATATAGTTCGGCACCCTGAATTTAGCATTATATGCATCGGCTCCGAATCATGTCTTTGGTCAATAGTTGGGTTGCCCAGTTCCGGTGCTTACTACCTTACGTTCCGTCCTATAGGCTAGGGTAGTAAAGGGAGAACTACTTGTGTTTCTGGTTTATCCGGGTGAACACCTTAGTAGAGAAAGCCAAAAACTGACTGTCATGATGCGGCGAGAGCTGGTCAGCTATTCGGAGGTTAAAATCTCTTGCGATTTTTTCCCGCATTATGCGACGGATCGGCCTCCACCGGGTCAGGTGTCTACAACACCCTAGTCCGGATTAACAAAATACTAACTAGGGGCTGCGCCTACATTTCTATTGTCAAACTCCTATGGCTAAGTGAGGGTGATAAAGCCACATAGTCCAATTTCCTGGTTCGTTGCGCTAAACACCTCCTTCAAGGACCAAACTCTTGGATCAAGAGTGTTTAGGTTCCAACCCGAACCTACACGGGGGCTGAAGCCGACGACTGGCCAACTCTTAGAGTTAATAAAACAGCCGCACAGGAGGCAAAATTTTAAAACAAACGACAAGCATTATATTACATATTGGCTTTGTTTCATAATAGAGGACGGGATAACAAGAATGTCTTCATTCAAAGATAATGTCTTTTGCACACTGGCCCTCTACAATGCAGGATCCCTTCAGAACATCATCAAAATATCGCTCAGGCGTACGGTGCTCCTTGCCCGCGGGCGGTCCCTCGGTCGCGAGCTTGACGGCATCCATCTTGGCCGACTGCACCTTGACACGGGAGAAGGCCATCCGCGCACCTTCGATGCGGACCGATCGCTTGATGGCATCAAGCCGAGGGCAGGCATCGACCAGCCGCTTCACGAACCCGAAGTAGCTGCTGGGTATGGCTTTAGCAAGCCATAGAAGGATTATCAAATTCTTAATGGCCAATTCGGCCACCCTATGCAGTTCGGTCAACTGATCGCTAAAGGGCACCGGATGCTCTAGCGCAAGGTATTGCAACCAGAACAACTTCTCCATTGAGCTCCCCTCTTCGGCGCAAAAGAACTCTGCAGCATCAGCAACACTGCGCGGCATATCCGCAAACACTCCTGGAGAACTCCAAATCCGGGTCAGTAAGAGGTACCTTTTCTTCACAAATTTGCTCTGCATAATAAAGGCCTTACCCGCCGCGATTTTCCTGGCCTCCTGGATTTCCTGGACGGCGCCCTGGGCTTCAACCCGGGCCTTTTGTGCGCTTTGGCGGGCTTGGCAAGTTCAGACTCTTGGTCCGCAATATTGCGCTCCAAAGACTCGCATTTCTTTACGGTGTACTGGAGCTCCTGCTGGACCTCCCCGACCCTTGCCTCGTGTTTTTCGTGGGGCGGCTTGTTCCTTCGCCGCTCTCTTTCGGGCCTCGGCCAGCGCGCTCTTGAGGGACTCCACCTCGATCGCAGCTCCTACGAAATATCATGATAACATGATAAACACAAATAATTCATATCTTTCTATATCTGAATAGGCCATTGCATACCTTGCTTTTCCTCTAGTTGTTTTTTCACATAGCCAAGCTCTTCCTCGGCCCGCTCTAGACTCTGCTTCAGTTTGGAGACTTTGGCAGAATGGGAGGGCGCGGCCTGCATCGACGCCTGCTTATTCACATAGACATGTATGGTTAGTCTCCGATGAAAATTATTTGATCCTCTGTCCGGCTTTTCTTTTTGTACACCGGACATAGTCTCAGGGGCAACTGTCTATACTATGACATTCTTTTTTCATAATTACATCGCATACCTCAAAGCCTGTTAGAAGGCTAGTGCAGGCTTCGGTTAGTCCGCTCTTAGTGGACTGAACCCTCTTAACCACCGTACCCATGAGGGTACGGTGTTCCTAAAAATGGAAGCACTTTGCAGGGCTTCTAGTAAAGTATCCGGTGACTTTGGATGGACAGAGGTCACCGGTGGAATAGGTGCACCTCCCTCTTTCGGTGGAGGCTGCCCGGAGTCGTATGGGCCTCCGGAATAGTATTCGGCGGGGGGCCGAATTCGATATTGTCCCCATCGCCAGTCTCCAGGGGGATTTGCTCCCCCATGTGTCCGGCGGCCGAGGTATCACCCTCTAGCGCCATCCTGACGGCCTCCTGTACCTCTCCCTGGCCTGGGAAGGTCCTTCGGGACAACAACTCAGCATCGTCCATGGCCTTGGGAGAGGAGGCCACCGGAAGTGACCTGCTGCCATCACATTTGGATACAAGGAATTCCCTGAAGATGAGGATCGCTGGTGGCGGGCGTGGGCCGGACTACAGCGCAGGATTCGACATATTAAAACCATGAAGTAAAGAAGTTGGATATATGTGTGTATAAGTGCCTTGATGCATCGACGATTCGCCAGGGCTTCTCCCTGGGGCGCCACTCGGAGCTGCTATCAGTGTCCAACGCGGAGCTGTCCGCGAGGGAGACCTTCCCCTTCTTGGATGCCTCTACCTCCAGATCCATGGAGGCTGCCCTTTTCTTCCTTCCCCCCTCGGGGGGAGAGTTGCTTTCCTCCTCCTCCTCGTCCTCGGCGGCGGGGGAGGAGTGGGTTTCGGTGTCTTCGGACGTCGCGTCCGAAGTACCTTTACGGCGGAGGCCACTTCTGGTCTCCTTGGACTTCTTCTTGGCCTTCTTCTCCGGCGCCTGCTAGGGCGCCGGAACCAGTATCTTCGTCAGAAGTGGGATAGTTGGGTTTTCGGGCAGCGGAGCCGGACACTGGATATGCTCCGCCTTCTTCGTACAGCCCTGAAAAGACAGATAGGGAAGCTTAGACATCTTCCTTCAATGTACGGGAGAAGGATACACCTTGAAATACGAAAAACTTACCGGACTGGCGGGATGGGTCATGTTGTACCCAGGGTCCTCAGTCGTCTTCGGCCATGTCTCATTGGCCTTAAAAATCACCTTCCAGATGCTTTCGTACGTAGCGCCGAAGAACTATTGCAAGGTCTGGTGCTTGGCCGGATCGAACTCCCACAAATTGCAAGTCCGGCTTTGGAAAGGACGGATCTAGTGAAAAAGCATCACCTGGATCACATTGACAAGCTTGATGTTCTTGTCCACCATGCTCTTGATGCGTGTCTGCAGTGCTGTCAGTTCGTCCGACGAAGCCCAGTCCAGGCCCTTCTCTAGCCAGGAGGTGAGCCGCATTGGGGCCCCGGACTTGAATTCGGGAGCCGCGGCCCAGGTGGTGTCGCAGGGCTCTGTGACGTAGAACCACTGCTGCTGCCACCCTTTGACAGTCTCCACAAAGGTGCCTTTGGGCCACGTGACGTTGGACAGTTTGCTCACCATAGTGCCTCCGCACTCTGCGTGCTGGCGATCTACCACCTTCGTCTTCACATTGAAGGTCTTCAGCCACAATACGAAGTGGGGTGGGATGCGGAGGAAGGCCTCGCACACGACAATAAATGCCGAGATGTTGAGGAAGGAGTTTGGGGCCAGATCATGGAAATCTAGCCCGTAGTAAAACATGAGTCCATGGACGAATGGGTGGAGAGGAAACCTTAACCCACGGACGAAGTAGGGAATGAACACCACCCTCTCGTGGGCTCTGGGGTGGGGACAATCTGCCCCTTGGCCGGAAGCCGGTGGGCGATTTCCTGGGCCAAGTACCCCGCCTCCTGGAGCTTCGTGATATCCTTCTCTGTGATGGAGGAGGCCATCCACTTGCCATGCGCTCCAAATCCCGACATGGTTGTAGTGCTTTTTTGAGGCGGAAAGGATGGAAGCTTCGCCGCTGGAGCTCGAGAATGGGTGGGCAGAGAGAAAGAAGGTGTGGGTGAAAGAGTGAATCCTTATCTCTTTATAAAGGCAGTGAATATCAAGCCCCCCCCCCCCCCATTCGCCTTAAAACTCGCCTATTCCCCAAGGGTCGTGCAGACGGTGCGGTTGGATTATCCACGCCTGTATTGATGAGAATCCCGCAATTAGGGGACACGATCTTTGCTTCGACAAGACATGCCAATGAAAACCGCATCCGGAAACATGGAGCGGGAGGCTAAAAAACGGTTCAAAATAATGCCAGGGAGGGACGTAATGTCTCGAAACATGTTGTCAGTAGATGGGACTCATGAAATATTATACTCTCTGCGGTTGTGTGTGCTACTTGTTTTGCAGAGCCGGACACGTTTTCTGTGTTTGAAGGCTGCCTTGGAGTATTCGGAGGAGGAACCCGCCTTGCAATGATGAAGACAATCTGTGCGCCGGACACATCATCATTGAAGCCTGGTTCAGGGGCTACTAAGGGAGTCCTGGCTTATGGGTCCTCGGACGTCCGGGCTATGTGACGTGGGCCGGACTGATGGGCCAGGAAGGTACAAGATAGAAGAATTCCTCCCGTGTGCGGATGGGACTCTCCTTTGCGTGGATGGCAAGCTTGGCGTTCGGATGTGAAGATTCCTTCCTCTGCAAACCGACTCTGTACAACCCTAGGCCCCTCCGGTGTCTATATAAACTGGTGGGTTTTGTCCGTAGAGGAAATCACAATCATACAGGCTAGATATCTAGGGTTTAGCCATTACAATCTCGTGGTAGATCAACTCTTGTAATCCTCATATTCATCAAGATCAATCAAGCAGGAAGTAGGGTGTTACCTCCATCAAGAGGGCCCGAACCTGGGTAAACATCGTGTCCCCCGTCCCCTGTTACCATCGACCTTAGACACATAGTTCGGGACCCCCTACCCGAGATCCGCCGGTTTTGACACCGACACCCCCTATCGCCCACACTCACTACGCGACGGTTTAAAATGTCGTCGCGGAAAGTGGCTAAAAACCGTTTGTATAACAGCTCGCACTAATGGTGATACAAAACCCGACCTTTGGCTTAGCGACTATCTGACGTCTGACGACCTGGCGCATGGTGACATCGGCAACACCATTTGCCACGTTCCGCTATGCCTATCAGGATCGACATGGTCATGGCTGAACGGGCTCCCTCCAAACTCCATCCATAGTTGAGAAGATTTTGTGCATGAGTTCCTCAACAACTTCGAAGGGACGTAACACCGACCAGGAAACCTCGTAGACTTCTAAAATATAAGACAAGGCGAACAGGAAGCACAACCACATACATAAACGGAAGGAGCAGCTTCTGGCTGTAGCCGCTGGGCAGGAGACCGACCAGCCAGGCAGCAGCAGAACCAAGCATGAGCACAGGCAAGGCATGTGTCCTGCACATACGAGACGATCGTGAGCGGCCCCTTCAAGTATAACAACCATGGAGCCTACAAAGCACTACACTCAACACGCAAGTGCCACCTCAACGAGCAACTCACCCAAGAGAAGAACACAAGGGACAGAGAAGGCTCGGACACCGAAGATGGTCAGAATGCACGAGCGACCTCCTGAAGGACCCCAAGAGGAGGCCAGAAGGAAAGATCCGACACACATACAGTGAACTTAATTTTCCAAGGCCCGGAGTCCATAAGGGCTCAGAAGCAAACGTTATGACATGTCTACGCCCTCGTCCCCAGAGCACCACAACTACTAGACTGGTCGAATCATACGATTTCCTTAGAGCTCAATGACCACCCAGAATATATACACAACCCAAGTAGGAACGTGCTCGTAGCGAACCCATCAACGGGGGCTGCCAGTTGTCCAATGTACTCATGGACGGCGTATCTGACCTCAATATCATGTATTCCGCAACATTGCAGAAAATAGGACTCACCATAACGGGCCAACGACCTTCACCTACACACTTCCACGGCATCATCCCTAGGAAGAAGGTCATACCACTTGTGAAAGAGAAACTAATCCCCGGGTGGTTTTGGTAATTAATAACAACATATAAGTCATTGATCTAATGCTCATTAACAATAGATTTCAGAGAAGATCAATGACTAGCATGACAAGAATTGGCAAACTGCAAGACTCTTCATTTTTGTTTAAGTGATCCAAGATCACATTCAGTCCTATAGGAAAGCCAATAATATTGCTCCAAAACTGTTAAAAGGGTATGAGGTATTGTTGATGAGTGTGTTGCTCAAGTGCTCAGTAATATTACTCCAAAACACTCGTCCAAATTGTCCATATCACATATGTCCAAAACCCTAAAGTGTCAACTCGATCCCGCCGAAATTCTCTCTCCCGAAATCATTGAGTTGATCACACACACACTACCCAAGCCAAACCCTAGCATTTTGATTCCACTGATATGGATCTCGATCTCACCGAGATGGCGTGACCATGTTTCTATGATGAATTTGCTTCATTCGGAATTATCGAGATGAAACGATCGAAACTACCAAAACGAGGTCTTGCCCTAGCCATTGCCCTTCGGTCGCTCCGAGATGTTTTGTTCAGTCTCACCAAGACTTTCATCGTTCGAATGTTTTACACTAGTCGGTCTCATCAAGATTTTGGTCCGGTGTCACCGAGTCGGGTCAAAAGCTTGTAACGGTTGGATTTTTGGCTGAAGGCTACATATACCCCACCATAACCTACTCTCTAAGAGAGCCATTAGAACGAAACACTACTTCCACTACTCAATTTCTGAGACAGAACCACTTACTCATGTGTTGATATCAAGAGATTCCAATCCTACCATTTGGCCCTTGACTTCTAGCCTTTCCCAAGTTGCTTTCCACCCAAATCCTTCTCCTACCCAAGCCATATATCTATAAGAGAGTAATTGAGTTTTGGGGAGACTATCTTTTGAAGAACAAGAGCAAGGAGTTCTTCAACAACTATACAACAATTACCTTTTCGAGAATGGTGTCTCCTAGATTGGTTAGGTGTCACTTAGGAGCCTCAGAGACATTGTGGAGTTGAACCAAGGAGTTTGTAAGGTCAAGGAGATGGCCTACTTCATGAAGATCTACCTGAGTGAGGCTAATCCTTTGTGGGCGTAAGCCGTGATGGAATAGACAAGGTTGCTTCTTTGTGGATTCTTTGTGGGTGGAGCCCACCGTGGACTCGGGTAACAGTTATCCTCCCATGGGTTGAAGTTTTCACCAATGTGGATATATGATAGCACCACCTATCAGAACCACGACCAAAATCATCATGTCGTCATTGTGTTTGATTTCTCCAATCCCTCCTTTACGATCATATGCAAAGTCTTTACTTTCTGCCGCTCAACTCTTAGACTTGCATGTGTATGGTGTTCTTGACTTGCACTACTGCAGGATGCTGCTAAAGCGACACTACGATCAGAGACCCTTCGATAAAACTGTGTGGGATGCAATAATTGCAAACGGTGGTGTAAAAAAACCCGCCAAAAAAGGTGTAAAACGTTTGCGATGGAGGATGCATCAAACACGGTTCAGATTTTAGTTGTGTGTGAGATGCAGGGCATACGGTTCAGTTCAATTATTTCAATGAGGAGAACAAAAGAAACGGGCAACCGGATGAAGGTGTGTGCGATATATAGCATACGGTTCACTCGGATGAACTGTTTGTGATTAGGCAACACAAAAGAAATGGTCAACCATATCAAGGTGTGTGCGATATAAGGCATGCGGTTCACTCAAATGAACTGTTTGCGTTGAGATAAGAGAACAGAAACGGTTCGACTTAACAAGATGTGTGTTATACGCAGCAAACAGGTTTGTAATCGGAAACGTGTGCGATGACCGATAACAACACAAACGATTGCTGCTAACAAGCCTTGTGTGTTGTGAGCAACCGATTGCTGGTATACAATTGTGAGTGATTGATGAAAACATCATCGACGGGTTCCATTGTTTAGTCAGTGCAATGTGATTTTCTTTTTCCGCACAACATCTATGCTCTGTATCGGGGAAAACGACACCTATGGGATCCCGAGGACCCCTACTACGGTTGGCGGGGGCGAAGAGCTGCGCAAAGAGCAGGTCTAGTGATCAGCGCAAGGGGATTTTTACCTAGGTTCGGGCCGTAAATGATGCGTAAAACCCTAGTCCTGCTTGTATGTGTTTATCTTGTGTTCTTTAGTTCTTAGACTAGCTACTATGCGTGCCCAGTCCAAAAAGTCCAGATACTTCCACAGTACACCTCGAGCCTCCTTTTATATGGCAAAGGGGTCGCCACAGTGGCACACAAGAGGTGGAAAGTATCTACAGTGTATAAGTTTATCGCCTGACACCGTAGGACAAACGCATTTAATGCGCTGCCTACATGCCCTCTTGCTTTATTGGGGACGACAACAGAGCTTGCCGCCGCCTCGCCTTGCTTCGACGCGCGTCCAAGCTGACGAGGCATGCAGCGCCATGCTGGCTGGCTGGTCGCTGTGCTGGTGCGGTGGCAGGGTCTTCCCGAGGATCTACATGCCACCACGCAGGTGCTTGACTAGTTGTCCTAGAAGCTGCTTGCTGCCATGCAGGCGCTTGCCTAGTTGGCGGGCTGGTTGCTGCATCGGAACAGCCGCGGGGCAGTGGAACTTTGGTAGGTGTGGGCCTGGCCGCGGCCCCACAGATGCCCCTAGCAAGGGTGTTGCCGGGGTCTCGCAGTCGTCCCCATCAAGGATCTTACTGGGGGTCTTCGTCTTCTGGTTCTTATGTAGACTCGCAGGCCTTTGTCTACAAAAAGATCTGCATGCCACCACACAGGCGCCCCCGAGTCTTGGTTTCGATGTTGTCGATGGTGTAAGAACTCTCAGGCTCGAGGGTGGCGGCCTTGCTGGTGTTGGGTAAGTCGCCCCGGGAAGACTCTTGTCGGGGCTATGTAGGCCGCCCCGGCAATGGTGTTGCCGGGGGAAGTCCATCTTGCCCCCTTTGCTCTTCATGCCTCTGGCTTGTGTGCTGCCTTGGCAGTCTCGTACCTTTCCTTCCTCTGCCCTGCCAAGCTTGGCCGCAGGTGTGGCTACGACTGCCCGTGCACAAGTAAAGGGGTATAGAAATGCCCCTACTTTTGTACACCGAGAGGAGCCCCCGGGCTTGGGCAACAGATAAGCGCGAAGCATTGTTGGGCCCGCCCCAGAACGGTGTGCGGGTACACATCGTAGTGTTTTAACCGCGGTAATTTCTTTGCGAGTTGCACTTCCCCACGGTTCGCATTGAGTGTGTGACGTGGGGGTCGTGCCTGGAACGGTCGCAGTGCGCTTGCGTCACCTCACAGTGAACAGTAAAGAGGCAGACCGCGTCTTCCCCATGAAAAAGAGGAAACCACAAGGGCGCTGCTCATTTACAAAGTGGACTCGGGTCGTGGCTTCATGGCACCCGCGCCCCACGGTCACGGGGTGGGAAACGTTCGTCCCACTTGTCTTCTTAATTCCGGCTCTCCCGCCACGTATCCCCCATGCCTCAGGGAGGGTAGGCGGCGGATACGGAGGGCATGGGCCTTAACACCGAGACGGGAAGCCGGGCGTTGCTGATTAGAGCAGCGGGTCGGTCCTGATTCCCTGTGCCTCTGGCGGCCGGATTGGTCAAGTGTGGCGGACACCCTTAGGTCCTACGAATGCACCAACAAGCGCACCATGATCCTCAACGACGATGGCACCTATGACTCAATGAGTGATGAGGAGATGGAATCTCTTGAGCAAGTGGCCATGCACCGGCGAGTGAACGAGAATGAAGATGATCAAGTCTTTTGTGATGAGGATTCGAGCCCCACTCTCGTTGTCTCCAAGGTCTTGACTCTTCAACATCAACAAGAAGAGGACCAAAGATGCCACATCTTCCACACAAAGGCCGGCATCAATGGAAGGTCCGTCAAGGTCATCATCGACGGAGGTAGTTGCCACAACTTGGCAAGTGAAGAACTATGCTCCAAGCTTCAATTGGTCAAGAGGAAGCACCCGCAACCCTACAAGGTTCAATGGCTAAGTGACTCCGGCACTATACGAGTCGAGCATACGGTCCAAGTCTCCTTCAAAATTGGTGCATATGAGGACACTTTGGAGTGTGATGTGGTCCCAATGACCGTTTGCCACCTCCTTCTTGGTCAACCATGGCAATTCGACCGTGGTGTCCTCCACAACGGGCGTACCAATCACTATAGCTTCAAGATGAAAGGGAAGGAATATGTGCTACGACCTATGTCTCCTAATCAAGTGCTAGACGACAAACAAGCCACCCATCATGGAGAGAAGAGCGAGAAAGTGATCCACCAAAAACTGAGTGAGAGCCACAAGCCAAACTTGAGCACCTCTTCGCCTAGAGAGAAAAACCTCATCCTATTTGCCACCAAAAGTGAGATGAGACAAGTGTGTGAAAACCCATCTAATGTGATGCACTTTGTCCTTGTGTGCAAGGATGGAGAGCCAACAACTAACACCTCTCACGAGCTACCTTTAGTGTTTCAATCTCTTTTGCGGGAATTCCAAGACGTTTTCCCCGATGAGCTACCTCCGGGTCTACCTCCTCTTCGAGGCATTGAGCATCGAATCAACCTCATCGCCGGAGCGCCTCTCCCAAACAAAGCTCCATACTGAGTCAATCCCGAAGAAACCAAGGAGATTCAACGGCAAGTACAACAACTCATCGACAACGGTCATGTACTTGAAAGCCTAAGCCCTTGTGTCGTTCCCATCATACTTGTGCCTAAGCCCGATGGAAGTTTCCGTTTGTGTTCCGATTGTAGACCTATAAATGCTATTACCGTTCACTATAGGCATCCCATTCCTCGCTTAGATGATATGCTTGATGAACTTAGTGGAGCCAACTTTTTCTCAAAACTTGATCTTAAAAGTGGCTATTATCAAATTCGCATTCAAGAGGGTGATGAATGGAAAACTGCTTTCAAAACCAAATTTGGCTTATAATGAGTGGTTAGTGATGCCTATGGGTCTATCGGAGGCTCCGGTACTTTCGCATACTTTATGCATTATGTGCTTCGCCCTTATATCAGAGTCTTTGTTGTGGTTTACTTTGATGATATCCTTGTGTTTAGCAAAACCTTGAAAGAGCATCTTCATCATGTTAGGGTTGTTTTGCAAACCCTTCGCAAGGAAAGTCTTTATGCAAACATGAAAAAATGCACATTTGGTGTTGACAAAGTGGTTTTCTTGGGTTTTGTTGTATCCTCAAAGGGTGTCCATGTTGATGAATCTAAGATTGAAGCAATTAAAACTTGGCCCCAATCCACCAATTTGCAACAAGTGCGTAGCTTTCTTGGTCTTGCGGGTTTTCACCGTCGCTTTGTGAAAGATTTTAGCACCATTGCCGCTCCTTTGCATGCCTTGAGTAAGAAGAATACTCCTTTTGTTTGGGGATCTTTGCAATCCACCGCTTTTGATGAACTCAAATGTTTGCTTACTCATGCTCCGATTCTTGCTTTGCCCAATTTTGACAAAACTTTTGAGGTTCATTGTGATGCAAGCGGTACCGGAATTGGCGGAGTTTTGATGCAAGAAAAACGAGCCATTGCATATTTTAGTGAAAAACTATCCGGTGCTCAACTTAACTATCCCATATATGATAAAAAATTGTATGCTTTAGCACGTGTGCTACATGTTTGGGAACATTATCTTCGACCTCATGAGTTTGTCATACATACCGATCATGAAAAACTTAAGTACTTAAAAGGTCTAACTAAATTGAACAAGTGTCATGTCAAATGGGGTGAATTTATTGAATCTTTCCCCTACGTGATCAAGTACATTAAGGGTAAGGAAAATGTAGTTGCGGATGCACTTTCACGCATATGCACGCTTGTCACTAAACTTGAGTTGAATGTTATTGGTTTTGAGCACATCAAAGACTTGTATGCTAATGATCCATCTTTTTCTATTCCTTATGCTAAGTGTTTGACTCATACTTCTTGGGAACAATATTATATCAAGGATGCTTATCTTATGAAAGCTAACAAACTATGCATTCCCGAGTCTTCTCTTTGTTTGATACTTTTGCAAGAGGCTCATGGAGGCGGACTCATGGGACATTTTGGTCGAGATAAGACATTCGCCACGCTCTCCAAGAACTACTTTTGGCCCAAGATGTTTCGAGACGTCTCAAGCTTCACCAACCGATGCTCTACATGTCGCAAAGCTAAGTCTAAAGCTCAATCTCATGGTCTTTACATGCCTCTTCTTATTCCTTATCAACCTTGGGAAGACATTAGCATGGATTTTGTACTTGGTTTGCCTAGAACTCAAAATGGAAAGGATTCCGTGTTTGTTGTTGTTGATAGATTTTCTAAGATGGCACATTTCATTCCTTGCAACAAGATAGACGATTCTTCACACATTGCAAATCTCTTTTGTAGGGAAATCTTGCGACTCCATGGAGTACCAAAGACAATCGTCTCCGATCGTGACGTCAAGTTCTTGAGTTACTTTTGGAAGACCCTATGCGCCAAGCTCGGAATCAAGCTCTTGTTCTCATCCGCATACCATCCTCAAACCGACGGCCAAACGAAGGTGAAGAACCGCACACTCTCCACTCTACTTCGCGTCTTGATCAAGAAGAACATCAAGGAGTGGGAGGCATGTCTACCCATCGCCGAGTACGCCTACAATCGCGCAAGACACTCGACTACCGGCAAGTCCCCTTCGAGGTCGCTTCACGGCTTCAACAAGTTGTCACCATTGGACATTCTACCACTTCCTCTACAAGAGCGCACCAACATGGATGCGAGTGCACGTGCAAGCTACATCAAGAAGATGCATGAGGATACAAGGCACACAATCGAGCGCCAAGTACAACGACTAGCGACCAAGCTCAACGTCAACAAGCAACCCATGGTCTTCAACATTGGTGATCTAGTGTGGCTACACCTTCGCAAGGACCGCTTCCCCAAAGAACGCAAGTCCAAGCTTCTCCCTCGAGCCGATGGACCTTTGAAGGCGCTAGCACGCTACAACGACAACGCCTACAAGATCGACCTACCACGAGACAAGTACAATGTGAGCGACATCTTCAACGTCAAGGACCTCGCGCCATACCATGGAGATGAAGCTTTTGATCCGAGGTCAGATCTCTCCCAAGGGGGGGAAAATGATGTGGAGCATCCCTCGCTCATCCCCATGGACGCACCTACATCTTCCTCAACACCACGTGGACCCATGACTCGAGCTCGAGCTAAGTCTATTGAAGATAAGGTGAACCCGCTCCTCTCTGAACTCCCTCTTCCTACTCACGAGACATGGCTACTACCTCATTCGGAGACTCTGTGTGTGATCAGGTGCATGGAGGAGAGCCACAGTACAGCTACCTACAAGAACCAAGATGGCGAGGACCCCAAGCATGATGAAGAAGAAGAAGAGCTGTCAGGAAGCTACAAAGGCCGGATGATGACCGCGCGCCGGACGTCCGGACGAGTCCTGTGACGCTGACGCATCGAACTCTCCGGACGTCTGCACGACATCCAGAGCCAAATCTACGGACGACCGGCCCCCTCCGGACGTCCGACGCACCCAGATCAGAGCAAAATTCACGGAACACCGAAGACTCCGGACGACCGGACGACCCGCACCCGAGCCGAATTTACGGATGTCCGACAGCCCCCGGACCTTCCCGAAGCCCTGGACGTCCGACGCCTTCCGGACGTCTGACACCTGTGTGACCGCGCCCGCGGGCTGGAGCCCTTGTACCCCTTCACTTCGCCCCCATTTGCACTAAGACTATAAATAGACCTCCTCCTCCTCCTAGTTAGGGTTAGCAAAGGATTAGCTCATGTTTGTGTGAGAGCTTTGCTCATCCACTTGGTTACCTTCTCCTCGGAGCTCAGGACCTCTTCGGAGAAGATCCCCCAAGCAGATTCAGGACCCCCTCTAGGGTGGCCCCCATCAAGACCTCCTCACAGAGAAGAACGGCTACTCGTGTATCTTTCCTTTGTTGATTTTGAATCTTGTGCTACCTTATGTGTTCGGTGATCTAGCCCTTGTGTGATCGATACTTGTCGGTTTAGTGATTCGCTCGTGTGTTTTTCCTTGTGTTCTTCCACTCGTTCGTCGTGTTTTCCCCGTAGGATCCCCTCCAAACGTGAAAGATCTCCGACTAGGGTTCCGCCCTACATCACTTGGACCATCGCGAGGGTCTTGAGTGTTTGCTGGTGAAGATGGGTCGTACAGGGCCGCTAGTGGAGCCGCGCCGTGGGCCGTAGTATCGCAAGTCTGGGGACCCCCGTTCCCAGGACACCGATAGGGTGCCGCGCGGAGAGCTCAAGCGACAGCGAAACTTCCTCCTTGAGCGACAGTGATGAGGAGGACAGCAGCAGTGACGACGATGGTAGCGGGCGGGAGGACGCCGATTCCAACTCCGGCTGACCATCGGTGTTAGCACCATCATCTACATCGCCCTTCTCCCTCGGCCACGCGCCTTGCAGAGGGCCATCCCCGCCATGCTCTCCATCGGCGTGTTCCCCGTCGCCTCTTCTTTTCCTTCACCTGCCGTACCTGGGAGGAAAGGGGCAAGAATGGAGATCACGGGGCACTTATCTTTCTTTTAGCTTGTAGGCACTTGCCAGATCTTAATTTCTAAATAATGTAATCTCTCGAGCCAATGCCTGAGTCCTGTAACATTCGTACTTATATCAGCATGTCAATGAAAAAGACCAGCCTTGCAGGGAACTCGTGCATGTACACGTCCATGCATAGGCGAAATGCCTCTTTAATGCAAATAAACGAGTTCTCTCGGCAAGCTAACCTGCCGGTGCCCTCTGTGCCTGCCGGAGAATCACATCTGCCGAGTTAAACACAAAGGGTCCAGCCCCTCGTCAATCTCCTTTTAGCAAAGGCTACTACAACCATTCTGACCGAAGCAGCGTTTGGGCCAGGGATGGGAGCACCCGAGTTTAAAAGAGAGTGACGAGGTTTTCTAATGCACAAGTCACAGGTTACGAACATGAATGGGCAAGAGGTGAACTTTATCTGTTTAGTTTGCTGGGGATCGCCGTCCTTCTGGGGGATGACATGCAAATCACATGCCTGGCCAGGAGCTTGGTGGCCCTCGGTAAAGGCGCCGGCAAACTCGTGGCACAGATCCGACCAAGAAGAAATGGAATCCACCGGTAGGTGCATCAACCATGACATGACGTTGGGCTTAAGTGCGAACGGGAAGTAGTTGGCAAGCACCTTGTCGTCACGAGCCACAGCAGCCTACGTCGCGATAGTGTAGATGCTGAGGAACTCCAATGGGTGAGTCTTGCCATTGTACTTTTCTCCGACCTCAGGCTTGAATGTTCGGTGGGTGGGCCACTTGAATTGCCGCAGCTCACGGGAAAAGGCTGGACAACCCACCTCATAAGGTAAGTCACCGGAACCCCCATGCATTGGGCAGTCCATAGTGGGCCCCGCATGCCTATCTGACTGATGGCGCGCTTCCCGCCGCCGCTCGATAGTGGTCCAAGCGTCCTCCTGTGCTCGCTCGCGAAGAACTTGATGTTGGTTGCAACGGGCTCGCGGGTCGGACGACGCTGTGGAAACGTTGTCACATGCGTCGGCCCGATGAGCCAGCGGCTGCTATTGCTGGCGTGGGGGAGGAGAGTGCATTGTGGTCGCAGCAGCTCCGGTCCTTCCACCACTGGCGTGCGCCAGCTCGACAGAGCGCCGGCATGAGGGTCCCGCTAGTCGCGGTTCATCTTTATTGGCGAAGCTGATGAGGCTCCAGATGGTGGCCCTCCACTCGTCGAGCTTCTGCACGGCAGGAGGAAAGTCGAGGAGCAGTTGCACGCGCGCCAACGCTCCTACTGGCGTGGGTGGCAACAAAAGCTGCATGGACAGTGACGCGCTCTGACTTCTAACCACGTTAGAAGGAGCTCTATCACGGTCTCGCGGTCGCACGCCGTTTCTGCCAGCGTCTGGGCGCGCATGCTGGCCCAGTGCATCTCAAGAGTGACGCAGAGGGCTCTTCCCGCGGCGGCGCCCGGGGGCACTAGCGTCGCGGCGTTGCTCGTCATGTGCGACCTGGGAAGACCGTGCCACGGGCGCCGGCTGGGGCGTCCCGGAGGTTGCCGCGCCGCCCGTGGGCAGCATGGCCCCGCCCCTGGACCCAGCGGCGTGCGGCTCGTCGTCTTGGGCACGAACGACGCCGCTCGCCTGGCTCCGATTGCCAGGGTGTCGTGGAGGCTCACGGCCGCACCTCCACCACCATACGTGGCCGCCCCGTCGCCCGCCCGCGCTGGTATTGGCGGTTCGGCTCCAGGCGAACCGATCACTGTGATCCCCTTCTTCTTGGGAGCCATGGCATGAAGAAGTCGATGCACTGACTTCTAGACCAGAATTTCACATCCTAGAGCCCCCTACCTGGTGCGCCAAAGATGTTGGGGAAATGACACCTATGGGATCCCAAGGACCCCTACTACGGTTGGTGGGGGCGAAGAGCTGCGCAAAGAGCAGGTCTAGCGATCAGCGCGAGGGGATTTTTACCCAGGTTCGCGCCGCAAATGATGCGTAAAACCCTAGTCCTGCTTGTATGTGTTTATCTTGTGTTCTTCAGTTCTTGGACTAGCTACTATGTGTGCCCAGTCCAAAAGGTCCGAATCCTTCCACGGTACGCCTCGGGCCTCCTTTAATATGGCAAAGGGGTCGCCACAGTGGCAAACAGGAGGTGGAAAGTATCTACAGTGCACAAGTTTATCGCTTTACACTATAGGACAAACGCATTTAATGCGCTGCCTATGTGCCCTCCTACTTTATCAGGGACGGCAACAGAGCTCATCCCGTCCGTCACTGCCTCACCTTACTTCGATGCACGTCCAAGCTGACGAGGCATGCAGCGCCATCTTTGGCCGGCTGGTCATTTGGCCGGTCTTGATGCGTGGTCTTCACAAAGATCTGCATGTCACCACGTAGGTGCTTGACTAGTTGGCCTAGAAGCTGCATGCTGCCACGCAGGCGCTTGCCTAGTTGGCAGGCTGGTTGCCGCATCGGAACGGCTGCAGGGCAGCGAAACTTTGGTAGGTGTGGGCCTGGCCGCAGCCCCATGGATGCCCCTGGCAAGGGTCTTGCCGGGGTCTCACGATCGTCCCCGGCAAGGATCTTGCCATGTGTGTTCGTCTTCTGGTTCTTATGCAGACTCGCAGGCCTTTGATCTTCACAAAGATCTGCATGCCACCATGCAGGCGCCTTGAGTCTTTGTTTCGACATTGTCGATGGTGTTAGAACTCTCAGGCTCAAGGGTGGCGACCCTGCTGGTGTTGTGCAAGTCGCCCCGGCAAGGCTCTTGCTGGGTCTATGTAGGACGCCCCGGCAAGGGTGTTGCCGGGGGAAGTCCATCTTGCCCCCTTTGCTCTTCATGCCTCCAGGCACAGAAAGCATCTCAGGAAACTGACAACTTGCTCCAGGTTGGGGCCGATAGATTCTAGTGCAAAGACCTTCGCTGTGCGCAGTTTCAGGGTCAAGCTTGTCGGAATCATTTTCTGAATGACAGACGTGTCAGATTCTGGGTTCCGGCAAACCCTTGTGAGGTTCAAACTCTGGGGTGCACACGAAGAACTCTCTCTCTCTCTCTCCCTAGCTCATTCGCTCAACGATCCAAAGGCCTAACTCGATGAACCCAAAGAACACGAGACACAGAGGTTTATACTGGTTTGGGCGACCGTGTGGAGTAATACCCTACTCCAGTGTGGTGGTGGATTGCCTCGAGGGCTGAGGATGAACTAGTACAAAGGGAACAGCCTCACAAGGAGAGGTGTTCTTGAGATCGATGAGCTGGTGAGTGCGAGGGTGGTCCAAATGATCCGTCCAAGACTCCTCCCTTTCTATGGTGGTGGCTAGTCCTATTTGTAGAGGCCCTGGTCCTCTTCCCAAATGTTAGGCGGGAAGGGATCCCACAACGACCATGTTTGAAGGGGGACAACTAGTACAAGCTATCCTGACAAAAGTAGTCTTCGCGTGCCAAAGGCTCTGGTGGTGACGCTCCTGCGGGCTCCGCGATGACCTCCATCCTGCCGTCCTGCTGGTCTTGGTCTTGTTGCACCAATATGGAAACATTTGCTTGATGCCTTAGGACTCTTTGCCTGCGCTTGCCTCTTTAGCACCAAAGAGGAAACTAGTTCACAGCGCCCACTGGCACCCGCCCGGCCTTGGTCGTCATGGCTCACGTCACGCAAACCTCGCGAGGTGCCCCTTGCATAGATATCTCCTATCCTCTGGAGCCAACCTAGTGAGGCTTGGTGTCGTCCGCCTCGTGAGGCTTGGCCCCTCGCGAGGGTCTTGAGCTGCTGCTTTCGAAGCTGGGCCGTACCAGGCCGTTGGTGGAGCCTCCCCGTGGGCTGCAGGCAGGCAAGCCTGGACACCACCATTCCCAGGACACCGACAGTAGCCCCCGGGCCCAAAGCGCGCTCGAACTTGGCTTCGAGGCGAAGCCAAAGGGCAAGTGCGGAGCGCCGCGGAACCCAACCACCTGGGGCCTTGATTGATGCGTGGCGATTGACGGGACATGGGCACCTCCGCTTCCCCATGCTGCCTCGGCAACCGTCCTCGACTTGACGAGACCCTACTGCATGCAGAAGAAAACCATCATTACCTGCGATCATGGAGGCCGGCGGCTGGCCTCGTTCTGGCTATAAATGATGAGGGGGGCGGCGCCCCCGTTGCTCATCTCCTTCTCCACACCGCCTGCTTCTTCTTCCTCCTCCTTGCCTTGTTGTCTTGCTGTATTCCCATGGCACCGGCCGAGAGGTTCTCAGCCGTGGAGAAAGGGAAGGCTCGCCAGTAGGGGCCCGGCTCGCCACCGTCCAAAAGGGGGCGAGGACGCCCCCGTAAGCATGCTGTGACCCCCGCCATGGCTCCTCGGGGGTGCGGTCACACTCCTTCGGGGGCCGGTGTCATCCTCAGTAGCCGCAGCGGTGCCTCCTCCCACGGCAGGGGCCGCTCTAGGCGGAGCAGCCCTTGTGCCGAGGGGAGGCGTGCCGTGGCTGCTCGACCTCCTCGGCCATGCTTCCATTCAGCGGAGGTGCTCCCAGAGTTCGTTGTGTGGTCGGAGAGTCCGACAAGCACCTGGCTCCAGCTCCCACGCTCCTTCGTCGGTGAGTTGTCGACTGGTGGTCTTGGCGGCCTCTGGCTGCAAATCGATAGTTGCTGCAGCCAGGCCTCATGGGTCGTAGTGGAGACCTCTGTCGCCGGCAACGTGATCCTGGCCCGCGGCTAGTAGGCATTTGCCCGCGCGTGCGGCCTGAGCGGGCGGTGCACCCTCCACTTCAAGTACGATGGCGCCGTGACCCTCTTTGTGAGGGTTTTCGGGGAAGATGGTCGTCGTGCAGGCTGCTACCACGAAGACAGCAGCGGCGACGAGGAGCTCGGCCCGGGCGACGGCCGTGACGAGGTTGAGGGTGAACTCGCCCTTGGAGACGGCCGCGGTTCGCCCAGCGGTGGCAGCTTCTCCGCCAGCGAGAGCACCAGCAGTGTCGGCTACGACCAGCTGCCTCGCTGCTGGGCCCGCTTCGAGGACGGTGCCAGGTCGTTCGGCCGCCACGTGGCGATAAAGCGCGAGAGGGGCTCAGACTGAGATGAGTCCGGGAGTCCTTCGGTGCCGAGCCTCGTGAGCCGCCGCGGTCGCACGGGCTGCTTTTGTTTGACTTTTCCTTCCTTCCTGCATTCTGAAAAAGGTAGATGGCCCTGCTGGGCCATGTAACGAACTATGGTCTTTATGCTGATATGTTATGCTTGTTGTTCCGACGTTGTTCGTGCTCCATGTAGATGTAAGAGGGGCAAATTAGCATAACACGCTCGGGGTTGGTTTCCTTCTCGTGAGGGCATGCCTGGTGAGGCTTCCTTGCTGCCGACTCGGGAACCGCTGACCTCGGGAGGCACCGCGATGCTGCATAAATTTATTAGGACATCTGTCGGGTGCCTTGTTCCTCCTTGCGCGAGCCCTCAGGCATGGGCTAATCATGGCATAGTGCATCGCGTCGCGGTACCCTTGGGGCACGGGCTTAGGAGGGTGCGCCAATCACGAGCTCGATTGAGGGCGTCTTGCGGAAATCAAGGGAGCCGAAGTTCTGGAGTGGCAGGCTTCGGAGAGGTGTGTCTGTGGTTTAGGCTAGCCCAGTGCACGCACGCACACACCTGCCCAGCCCCTCGCGGGGCGCACGAGGGAGAGCGTCGGGCAACTGTCGCCCACCCTGGTGTAAGATAAGGAAGCGAGCAAAGAAGTAAGAGAGAGGGGAACTCAACCAAGCAATCGAGAAACGCCAGAACTCCAAATTTCAATAAAAGGTTGCAAACTAGCTAGAGAAAGCAAATGTACAGCCGCATCCGGCACCTAGTCTAGTCTTCTCACCAGCGCGGAGCTAAGTGCTGCCACTAAGACGTGGGAGGGAACCCCTGAGGACCGAGGGCGGCACTCCGGAGACTCCGGGGCGTGTACAACCCACTCATTGTTACGTGAGAGTGTCACGGGCGGATACCTTCTCCAGCACTGGGCCTTCCTTCCTGGGTAGAACTTCCGCAGGTGCTGGATGTTCCAGGCGTTCTGGATGGGGACCCTGTCCTGCGTCTCCAGGCACGCGGCAGTGGTACCGCCGCAGTGCCTGCTGGTACCTTGCCGCACGGAGCGAGGCTTGGCGGCGACGTTCCTGCCCCAACACGAGGTCCATCCCCCGCATGGCCTCCTGGTGTGCCTCGTCAAACACCAAGACCCACGCGGAGCGATGTTTGACCTCGTGAGAGAGAACCGCTTCGGCTCCACAGACGAGGAAGAATAGAGTCTCGCCTGTTGGCTTGGTGGCGGTGGTGCGGATGGACCACAGCACGGATTGGAGGTTGTTGTGCCAGCCTCTGCCGCAGGCCTCGAGCTTCTTCTTGAAGGTTCTTGTTTTGAGGCCTTTCAAGACCTCCAAGTTGGCGCGCTCGGCTTGGTCGTTGCTCTTGGGATGTGCCACTAAGGCATATCATATCTGTATTCCAAGGTTAGCACAATATGTTTTGAAGAGATTTTCGGTGATGATGCGATTAGGGACTCCGAACCGGCTCACGAGGCCCTTGAGAAACTTGACTACATAGCCAGCTGGGATGGTGCAGACGGCTTCCACCTCCGCCCACTTGGTGAATTTGTCGATGGCGACGTAGAGGTAGCGGTAGCCCCCGAGCGCTCGAGGGAATGCACCCAGGATATCCAGCTCCCAAACCGCAAACGCCCACGAGAGTGGGATAGTCTGGAGGCCTTGAGCGGGCTTGTGGATTTGCTTGGCGTGGAACTGGCAGGACTCGCAGGATCTCACCAGATCGGTTGCATCATTGCGTGCCGTGCGCCAGTAGAATTCGCTGCGGAACGCCTTGTCCACCAAGGTACGCGACAACGAATGATGCCCGCAGTCTCCACCGTGTATGTCAGCCAGCAGTTCACACCCCTACTTCCTGGAGATGAATCACAAGGAAACGTCATTCAGTCGCTTCCGGTATAGCTCACTATCATGAATGCAGTATGATGTAGCCTGCCGGGCCATGCGCTCCGCGTCCTCCTCCTTCTCTGGCAGGGTTCCATGCATCAGGTATGCCCCGAACTCTTCGGTCTAGCTCCACCCTGGGACTCAAGCACTAGGAGCAGGCGTGCTCCTAAGGTCGGACCGCAGGCGGGGGCTCCCAAGGCTGGCGGCAGGGGGAGTTCCTCACGAGGCGGCACAGGCTCCGCAGTTGGAGGGGCTGCTGATGGCTTGAAGAGTCGCTCCTCGAAGACACCGGGCTCTTGGGGCTGACGCTTTGACGCCCTTTTGTCTATATCATCGGCTTCATTGTTTGTTCCGGGGGCACATGCTGCAGTTCCAGGCCCAAGAATTGCTTCTCCATTTTTCTTACCTCCATGAGGTATGCCTCCATGTGCTCGTCCTTTGGCTCGTACACCTTCTTGGAGAAGTTGACGAGGAGCTGAGAGTCGCCCTTGATGGTGAGGGGCTCCACTCCCAAGGCCGTCGCAGCCTTGAGGCCGGCGATCAATCCTTCGTATTCCATGATGTTATTGGAGACCTTCTCGCCACGTTGGAAGCAGAGCTGCACGGCATAGTAGAGCTTGTCTTGGGTGGGCGAGATAAGCACGGCGCCAGCCCCCGCGCCCTGGCATGCGAAAGCGCCATCGAAGTACATGACCCAGCCGTCGGGTGCTTCGCTTCCTGGCGAGAGGGATCGGTCCTCGCCTGCTTCGGGCCCTGGAGCATCGGTCCACTCCTCCACGAAGTCGGCGAGTGCGGCTCCCTTGATGACCTGGTGGTGCTGAACTCCAGCTGGAATGCCTGCAACTCGATGTTCCATTCAGTGACCTTCCCCGCAGCATTGGGACTCCGGAGTACCCTCTCCAGCGGGTACGCCGAGACGACCTTGATGGGGTGGCTTTGGAAGTAGTGACGCAACTTGGGCGAGGCTACAAGGAGCGCGAGTACAAGCTTCTGCGGCATGGGGTAGCGTGCCCTTGCGTCCCGTAACACCGTGCTGACGAAGTACACCGGGTGCTCGACGAGGGCGGGAGTGTCGACGGAGTCCGAGGTCTCCGGAGGTTGGGACGCCTCCTGAGGCCGGGGGACCTCAGGAGCTCGATTGCCCATCGGGACCTCCGCAGTTTCAGGAGCGCTGTCTTGTGGAGCCTGGTCATCTACTGATGCCGTTGTGGCTTCAGGGGCGCCGTCTTGGTGCCGCACCATCCCAACCGAAGGTGCGGCATCGGACAGTAGGCCCTTGGCCTGGCGCCCTCTCAGACAGCCTCCAGCGCTACGCTGGCGGAATGAGGCGTGGCGGCTAGGTAAAGCACCAGGGGCTCGAGAGGATGAGGCGCTACCATCACCGGTGGGCTGGTCAGGTATCTCTTAAGGTCTTGAAGTGTCGTGTCGGCCTCTGGGGTCCACTCGAACAGGCCCTTCTTCTTCATCAGCTTGAGAGAACAGGAGGGCGCGCTCCCCAAGCTCGGAGATGAAGCGCCCCAGCAACGTCATACAGCCCGCGAGCTTTTGCATTTCCTTGAGAGTCTGTGGCGGGCTCATGTCTTCTATTGCCTTGACCTTCTCCTGGTTCGCCTCGATCCCCTTTTGTGACACGAGGAAACCGAGTAGCTTGCCGGTGGGACGCCGAACACGCGCTTCTCCGGGTTGAGCCGCAGGTCCACCTTGTGCAGGCTGGCGAAAGTCTCCTCCAGGTCCTGAATGAGGGTCGTGGCCTCCCAAGACTTTACCACGATGTTGTCGACGTAGGCCTCAGCGTTCCGCCTGAGCTGTTGTCCCAGAGCGATGTGCATCATTCGCTGCAAGGTCGCCCCAGCGTTGCGCAGCCAGAACGGCAGGTAGGTGTAGAAGTACACCCCGCACAGGGTCAAGAAGGTCGTCTTCTCTACATCCTCCACCGCCATCTTGATCTGGTGGTAACCTGAGAAGGCATCCAGAAAACATAACAGGTCGCACTCGGTGGTGGAGTCGACGATCTGATCGATGCGCGGAAGCGGGAACGGTTCCTGAGGGCAAGCCTTGTTCAGGTTGGTGAAGTCGACGCACATGCGCTCCTGCCCGCCCTTCTTGGGCACGACGACAGGGTTCGCCTGCCACTCCGGGTACCGGACTTCGCGGATGACACCTGCCACCTGTAGCTTGCGGGTTCCCTGGGTGATGAAGGACTGCTTCTTCATGGACTATCATCGCACCTTCAGCTTCACCGGGCGCACATTGGGGCACACCCTCAAGTGGTGCCCGATTAGTTCCCTTGGGACCCCCACAAGCTGCTTGGGCTCCCAGGCGAATACCTCCTTGTTCGCGCGCAGGAATTTCACCAGTGCTTCTTCTTGGTCCGGGTCGAGGTTGGTGCCTATGGTGAAGGTGGCTCCCGAGGCCCTGTCCTCCTCGACCGGTATTTGCTTCGTCTTGGCCCGACCTTGTGAGAATAACGGCTTCTTCTTCACCGGCGCAGCCCTCTGGGCACAGCCGCTGCCTTGTCAGTGGGGCGAGCTGCCGCCGTGGCCCTGAGGGCGAGCCTTAGGGCCGCCAAGGCCTCCTTGGTGTCTCAGGCCACGGTAAGGACACCGCTGCTCCCCGGCATCTTCATGAGATTGTAGGCGGGATAGGTTGCCGCGATGAACTAAGCCAGGGTAGGGTACCCGAGGATGGCGTTGTACGGGAGGCCAATGCGGGCGATGTCAGAGTTGATAAGCTCGGTGCGGTAGTTGTCGCGGGTGCCGAAGGTGACGGGGAAGTGGATCTGCCCTAGGAGGCTGGTCAATCTGCCACCAACCCCGAAGAAGGGCTTGGTGTGACGAAGCCGGCCGAGTGGCACGTGGGTCAAGCTGAAGGCCTCCATGGAGAGCACGTTGAGGCTTGCTCCTCCGTCGATGAGGGTTTTGGTAACTACTACATTGCAGATGGTGGGTGCGCAGAGCATCGGGAGCACACCTAAGCCTGTGGTGGTCGCTGGATGGTCGCCTGAGTCTAATGTGAGGTCAGCCTTGGCTGCCGCCCATCACGAAGGAGCCCCCTGTTGTACATGTGCGGCGCCCATCTGGCGGACGAATTGCTTGACGTGTTGCTCTGAGGGAGGCGCCTGCGAACCACCCAGGAGGGCTGCGACGGCGGGGAGCGCCGGTGCCACAAAGCGCGCAATGAAGAGGTCGCGTAGCTCCTCCCAGGAGGCCATAGAGGACCCCGGCAGGTTGAGCAACCAGGCGCGTGGCACACCAGCGAGGGCCAAGGGAACCAGTTGGCCATGACCTTGTCGTCGCCTCCGGCTTCCAGAACGGCCTCCTCGTACGCCAGAAGGAAGGCCGATGGATCCGCCGCACCGTCATAGCGAGACAGCATCTTCGGCTTGAACTTGTGCGGCCACCTCACTTGCCGCAAGGCGGGAGCGAAGGCCCGGAGGCCCATTGTGCTCCGCGTGCGCCCGTCAATCCGGTCGGAGGAGTGGCGCCTGCCATGGGAGCCGGACGGAAAGACGAAGCAAGCAGAGAGATGAAGCTTCGGCGCACCCCTACATGGTGCGCCAAATGTCTGATTCTGGGTTCCGGAAAACCCTTATTTGGTTCAAACTCTATGGTGCGCACGAAGAACGCTCTCTCTCTCTCCCTAGCTCGCTCGCTCAACGATCCCAAGGCCTAACTCGATGAACCCAAAGAACACAAGACACAGAGGTTTATACTGGTTCGGACCACTGTGTGGTGTAATACCATACTCTAGTGTGGTGGTGGATTGCCTCGAGGGCTGAGGATGAACAGTTACAAGGGGAAGAACAACCTCCTGAGGTTGAGGTGTTCTTGTGCTCTGTTGTGGGTGAGGATGATCTCCGTCAATGCTAGGCGGGAAGAGGTCCCACAATGGCCAAGTTTGAAGGGGGGCAACTAGTACAAGCTATCCTGACAAAAGTAGTCTTCGCCTGCCAAAGGCTTTGGTGGTGACGCTGTTGTGGGCTCCGCGATGACCTCCGTCCTGCCGTCCTGCCGGTCTTGGTCTTGTTGCACCAATATGGAAACCCTTCCCTAATGCCTCGGGACTCCTGGCCTGCGCTTGCCTCTTTAGCACCAAAGAGGAAACTGGTACACTGCGCCTGCTGGCGCCCGCCTAGCCTCGGTCGTCATGGCTCACGTGACGTGAACCTCGTGAGGTGCCCCTTGCATAGATATTTCCGCTCCTTGGGAGCCAGCCTAGTGAGGCCGCCCCCACGGAGGTCTTGCTGCCGTCCGCCTCGCGAGGCTTGGCCCCTCGCGAGGGTCTTGAGCTGCTGCTGTCGAAGCTAGGCCGTACCAGACCATTGGTGGAGCCACGCTGCAGGCCGGAGGCAGGCAAGCCTGGGTACCCCCATTCCCAGGACGCCGAAAAGACGAACAAACATCTTCAAAATTAGAAATAATCTTAATTTGTAGAAGAAGATGTAGAAGGCGGATGTTGTACCTGAACGGGTGTGGATCCAATAACAAGTTCGGAGTATTTGTGAGACGACTAGCCCACCACTGTCAATTTCGGCGCATAAATGACATTGATTCTTGTTGGACTTTCTTGATTAACTACAAGTAATCTCTCAAGTGAAGGTGTGTCCTGAATGACCATACCGTGGTACACATCTTGTGATGTCTTCCTACTGCACCAGCAACACACATAAATAGTCCGGAGAGTCATGGAGGTGATGTGGAAGGTACTCAGCCCATTGATTTCCTGAAAACGAAGGTACTCGAGTGCAGTACAACCACGGAGTATGCGCTCCACGTCACCGTTTGAGAGGCAGACGGCGACGAGCTCGAGGTGCTTCAGTCATGGTAGAATAAGAGCAGGCGCGTCATTAAGGGGAGGAGGAATGACAGTTCCTGAACTTGGCGACGCGAAGCATGGGCGCGAGGCAGAGCGCGGACGTTGGCAGCGAGCGCATATTCCCATCATCAAAAGTGAGCTCCTCGAGCTGATCTAGGGCGGGGGATCGAAACTAGTCATCAAGCTTGGCTCGGTCCTTGCCGTTGGAACGGAACTTCCCCATTCTAAGGCCTCTGGTTGGGCCAAGGTGACTGCCGAGTATCTTGGAGAACGCATCCAAGCTTTTGCGATAGCCATGGCTGAGCTCGTGGGTGCCCATGAGGTCGAGAGGGTTGGAGTTCCATAGGGGGCGCCACCGCCGGGAAAGGACGGTTGTCCGCGCCCCATATTTGATTGGGAGGAGGAAGATGATGACTGTCAACATATTATCGGGGAGGCTGCTGATGAAGTCTAGGCCTGCTGGAGTCACTTGCGGTTCTAGCTCGCCCTGCCTCCGCTTGTTGGCAACCCCGTTCTCAACCTCCGGAGTCTCCTTGTCAGCGGTGCTTTCTAATAGAAATGAGAGTATAGGAAATATTTAGTTAAAACAGGGCAATAGAAAAGTGTTTTGGTAACTAGAAGTTTTTAGATAGGAATATAGTAAGTAAAGGGAATAACGATTGCTTGCTTAAATACTAAACAATTCTTTAGATATTGCTGGGTAAGTCAACATGCAGATAGTTGAAAAGAAAACTTACTTCAACCAAAGTCTGGACGAATGATACCGTCGGGGAAGTTAGCATATATCTCATGACTAGGCCCTTTTATGTGCAGTGCAATTCTAGTGCCACCTTTCATTTCATAAAACTTAGAAATTTCTTTCCAAAAGCCAGTGCCAAAATAGGAGTCACCACGTAAATCAAGTCTTACAGTAGCAATGATTGTAAATCCATGGTCTGTGTGCAGTATGACATCACTGCAGTCTTGATTTATGTAAAGGGAAAGATTTTGCACTACAGTTTTGTTGCATAGCAAGGGACACACTACAGAGAATGGTAGAATTGTTAAAGAAAATATGGTAACATGCAAATATGGGCCCAAATTGAAAGAACTGTACAACAGTCGAAATCGAAGGACAAAATCTATAATTAAACAGATGGGTAAACACGATGTCATGGAAATAAGAGAGTAATGGAAAGAAAATACATCATTAATTTTCCTAATGTAGAAAGAAGAGGGGGGAAATCCCGACGTATATGGTGCAAGTGGCACATTTTATCCGAATGTAGTAATATTTAGAATATGTTCAGGAAAGTTGGCCATGCCAGCCGATTTAGGGTGAGATTGAACATACCAAGTGCATCCTCAAGTCATTTGGTACAGTGAGATGGAATGTCTGGCGGAGGCCACAAGGTCCTCATGTGTCGGCGCATTGTAGACTCTATGAACGGAAGAAAACCCTCAAATCATCTCGAATAAAAATGAATTCACAGCGATTTCGGCTGGGTGATTAAAGGAGGCAGATGAACTGGGATAAGAGATAAGATAATATCTCATTAAATTAGTTACCTTGTTGTCCATGAGAAAGAACCCTCACTATGGCAGATTCCCCAACCGAGCGGAGATGGGTCGACCGCGAGCAGCATCGAGAAAGTCGATGGTGATAGGTGGCGACAAGCGGAAGTGGCGAAATGCGGTGGGCTTTGCCGGCAGCCTGGCGGCGGCGGCAGGCGTCGAGCTAAGTGGTTAGCGCCACGATAGGCGGTGATATGCATAGATGCGGAGGAGCTTGTGCGGGTGTGAACGGGGACCGGAGGGGGTGGCAGGCGGGGTGAGGGTTTTTGTGACATGGGGATAGTGAGGGTTTTCTTTTTTCTTTTTTTGAATTGGGTGGTGAGAGTTTTCTGTCCCACAAAGAATTTTGGAGGGGACGGTTTGCTAGAGCCAACTGTGTGTGATTGACACAACAGGAAAAATGAAAGTCATTGCACACGGTTCCAATTTTGGGAACCGTGTGTGATTGACGTACTACCTCCATCCTAGTTTATTGGTCCCCTTTGTAATTTTTACCAAATTTTGACCAAATATTTAACTAAGAAATGTTTATGCATGTCACCAAAAATTATATCATTGAACACTATGCTCAAATACCCATCCAACGATATGATTTTCGCTGACCTGCGCTAACATTTTGCCAGTTAAACCTTTGGTTAAAATTTAACACAAATTTGAAAGGGACCAATAAACCAAGACGGAGGTAGCACTGGTACGTGTCGGTGCTATGCAAACGGTTTTGAACCTCTTTCCGCGACGACATTTGGAACCGCCGTCAAGTGAGTGTGAGCGATAGGTGGGTCCTTCCCACACTACCCAGAACTCGTCAGGGATAGGCCCTCCTGGGAGACAGGCTAGGGCCGTGTGCGATCCGGCGAGGCATCGAAACCCAATCATTTCCGTTCGTATGTAAATCCCACAAGGTGAATCCTAGAATAACATTTCCGTTCGTATGTATAACACACGCAGTCAATCCAAGAATATGTTTCCGTTCTTATGTACATCCCACAAAGTCAATCCAGGGATAATGTTTCCATTCGTCTGTATATCACACAAAGTAAATCCAAGGAATACGTTTCTGTTCTTATTTACATCCCACACAGTCAATCCAGGGAAGACGTTTCCGTTCGTATGTACATCCCACAAAGTTTTATGTGTAGGCTCGTGTGTGAAAGGTGTAATTATCACACATGCTCTGCCTTGGTTAACTGTTTTCTTTTATCAACTACATCACACACGATTTGATGAAGAAAACTGTGTGGCATTGGGCTATCCATCACAAGCGCATTTACTGCTAGAACCGTTTGCAAAGCTCCATGACACATTTAGCAGGTTTATTAGTTTACAATTAATAATTCCAGTATTATGCAAATTCACATTTCATATCGAACAGCTGTTTGCCAATTTCATATCAGTCACATAAATATATTATAACATCACAGTACGATACCTACAAGAAAACAGCACAGTAGAACATATAGCTAGTTCAACTTCATAAGAACAATATTAGAACAATATATTCATTTCCCTAATCGAGATCATCCAGGCTCGTCTTGTCCACCTCTACTTTCAGTTCAGTAAGAACCTGTTTTGCACTGGCCAACTGGGAAAGTGCCTCCTCCTTCGCCAACACCATCTTAGCAAAGTCTGATTTCAAAAATATAACCTCATTCTCCACCTTTCTCTGTTTATCCTGCACCTTCAAATATTCTTCAGCGTTGACAACACTTTCTCTAAGCCTACGTCTGTTCTCTTCCTCATACATGCTCCAGAGCTTCGCTAGGCACATCTTGAAAGACTGTGGCCACTCTTGATCAACCCACTCAATGTAAGAACACTTCCATTCATCCTATAATATTTAAAACTAGATCAGTAACAATTGTAGGGAAAATGGGGTTATAGCAACATAGAAAATCACCAATGCTTATTTTGAAAAACTGAAGAAACATGTTAATTATAACATATCTTCTCAAAAAGATCAATGTGCAAATGAATTAATTGCTACTGAGACAACGATGAAATTCTGGAACATCAGAAGCTATAATTAACTACAACAACGCTACAAGTTCTTACTGATGCACAATAAATAAGAAATTGAACATTGTATGAGGAAGGTAAATATAACTTCAACAACACAGCGACAGTGTTTGGATGACAACAAATTGATACTAACAGGTGTGTACATGCACAAATTTAGTAACATAGAACTAAAAGCACTAAGGCCGTCCACTATGTATTCCAAAAATGGTGTAAAGACAACTATTGCTGCATCTTGCACCGGTGCCCTGCACTGACGATGCAGCGAAAAAAATCAGGGACCCGGACTCCGGAGCACCTAGTTGATCTGAGGCCCAGTTCTTTCATGCCATAAAGATTTAGTATTTTACTGCTTGGCTGCTCGGATGTGTGGACCAAAGTTGGCTGCACAAACTGCTGAAGCGGTGCCAAATAATTTTCTAATGGCACCGCTGATGAGATGGCAACAATTTTAGATACTAGGTACAAACTGTGACATTGTCTTAGGATGCGATTGGTTGAAGGTGTGGTATGAATGGTTCGGGACTGTGACAGTGTCTGAATCACATCTAACAAATGATTTGTATCAATCAAAGTGGGTCTAACCTTCTCTGCACATGCCAGAAACTTCCTTCCACTGTCCACAGATTCAAACGCAACTAGCTTCACGCATGGAGATTGATGGTGACAACGAGCAGATAGATCTTCAGCCAACCCGCTCCATTCATTGCCACTGATGGTCCTAGGGAGCTACAAGAGGAAGAAATGACTCAAATCAACCACCGGGTAAAAATCCTGCATTCCAAGTCATAGACCGAGAGGGAGAAGAGAGGCATACCCGGGTGGTGAAGGAGTCATCACCGGAGGAGGAACCGCTGGAGAGGTCATTAAAGAAGACCATGGCGACCCCGGCGGTAGGATGCGAGACGGCGAGAGCGAGGAAGCGCCTATAGCTTAGGAAGGAAGGAACGAAGGAGGAAACATGTGAAATGTGACTTGTGCTCAGAGAGAAAAGGGGGTGGGGAAGGGGGAAGGGGGCGGGGGCGGTGGTAGATCTTTTGGCGGTAGGCCAAAATTTTGGTAATGTGGAGGGAAGCTTTGCGCGCGGTGCAGCCGGACCGTTCACTTTGAACGATTGTGCGTCGCAAACGATTCTTCTGCTTTATGCGCATGGGATAAGTTTGATAATTCAAATTTTGGTGGAAATTTCCCTGGGTACGTCATTGCATAATTTAATATTGCTTGCTAATTTGGGCACACAAAAGAGCGTACAGTAGACAGACCAGACTTACTGAATCGAGCAATTTTAGTAATTAAACAAAGCCAGTTGACCTAAACATTGCTCTAACAAAAGACAAGCATTAAAAACAAAGCCTAAGTATGCATAATTTTAACAAATCCGCTGTCCCGCCATCCTATGCATCACCGGTGTGAGAGGAGACGTTGATGACTTATCCTGGCGACATGCCGCCTTTGGTGGACTCCGCGTCCCCCTTGCTGAAGTCGACCGCGTCCTGGTCCTCGGCACCGCCTTCAAGGTTGTAGTACTCGTAGTACTGGCTGCGCCAGAGCTCACGTTGGTACTCCACCACCAATTCCTCCACGAACAGACTCTTCTCTACCTCGACCTCGGCCACGCACACCTCCTCCTCCCAGCGCTCCTCGATCTCCGCCGCCTCCTGCATCTCCAGCTCCCGCTCGGCGACCTCATGATGAAGCAGGTGCTCCATGGCCACCGCCGCCGTTTCGGACGTGGGTTGCATGCTGGAGTCCGAGGTGGCCTGGAATATCTTGGCGTGTGCAGCCTCGATCTTGGCGTGGATGGCCTCAACTCGGGCCAGCGCGACGTCGGTGGTCCGGAAGACAGCTCGAGCACTCTTGGCATTTGCAGGTGCCATCGCAGTAGCAGCTGCCCTGTCGGCTGCCGCATATGCCCTCTCGATGGAAGTAGCCGCGCTCAATCTGAATGCGACGGCACTCTCGGCATAGGCGGCCGCGATTTTGGCGCAGGCGCCGGCGCTCGGGGGAGACGCGGCCATCATACGGGCCGTTTCCTCGGCGTCATCTTTGCAAGAAGGGGGTGCAGGAATGGGGATCGGGATTCTTGGATTCGAGGGTTGCCGACACTAGAGCAGATGAGCCGGTGAAGCTTAAGGAGGGAGACTTAAATAGACCCGGATATTTTCATCGCAAACGGTTCCTAGAAATCAACTGTGGGTGATGTTGTAGATATTTTTTATTAACTATGAAAGACGAATTTGGAGTAAAGTGGCAACAGATGGTGTTTTAAATGTGTGAGAAATTTCGTAGTACTAATACAACTGTCATGTCAAATTTTGGAAATTTCAGGGGTCATTTGACCTTTTAAGACATTCAAGTGATTTTCTAGCCATTTAATGACCGTAATTAAAATTTGAACTACATGTCCATGCAACAACTAACCATAAAGGTCTGAAAAGTCATATTTTGTGTACATGTGTGCGATTTAATTCCATGTGCAGTAAATTGAAACGAATTTTCAAACATATTGCTCTAATGGCTATGACACAATTAAGCATGGAGTGCCATGGCATTTAAATTCTAAAAAAAAATCAGAAACACATGAAACCTTGGTTGATGTAATGTCATGCCACCAAGATGATGTGGTAAGAAATTTGGCATGTGTGACGAAAGTTTGCACACACACACCTCACAAACTGAAGCAACTCACTAGAAGGCTCGTGATTCCAAGAGGGAACAATGCATAGTTTGATGACGAATGAGAGATAGCTTCCTCTTACAGCCTTCAAATTTTTCTACGTGTAACTTGCACTAATACAACTGTCATGTGAAATTTTCAAAATTTTCAGGGGTCGTTTGTCCTTTTGAAGACATTTAAGTGATTTCTAGCAATTTAATGACCGTAATTCAAATTTGAACTACATCTACATGCAACGGCTAACCATAACGGTTTAAAAATCATATTTGTGTACTTGTGTGCGAGTTAATTCCATGTGCGGTAAATTACAAGGATTTTTCAAACATATTTGTCTCACGACATGGACACATGCATATGTATGCATGGAGTGCCATGGAAATTCCAAAAAATTAAAAAATATCAGAAACACATGAAATCTTGGTTGATGTAATGTCATGCCACCAAGATTATGTGGTAAAGAAATAGGCATGTTTGACGAAAGTTTGGACACACATCCCTCACAGACCGGAGCAACTCACTAGAAGGCTCGTGGTTCCGAGAGGGAAAAATTCATGTTTGCGAACGAACGAGAGATAGATTCCTCTTACGGCCTTCAAATATTTTCTATGTTTAACGTGTACTACTACAACTGTAATGCCAAAATTAGGAAAATTCTAGGGGTCATTTGACCTTTTAAAGATATTTATGTGATTTTCTATCCATTTAATGACCGTAATTCAAATTTGAACTACATCTACGTGCAACGCCTAAACATAACGGTTTGGAAAGCCATATTGGTGTACTTGTGAGCGAGTTAATTCCATGTGCAGTAAATCAGAAGGAATTTTCAAACATATTTGTCTCACGACATGGACACATGCATATGTTTGCATGGAGTGACATGGCATTTTAATTCCAAAAAATTATAAAATATCAGAAACACATGAAACCTTGCTTGATGTAATGTCATGCCACCAAGATGATGTGGTAAAACAATTGACATGTTTGACGAAAGTTTGGACACACACCCCTCACAAATCGGAGCAACTCGCCAGAAGGCTCGTGGTTCCGAGAGGGAACAATTCATGTTTGATGACGAATGGGAGATAGCATCCTCTTACGACCTTCAATTTTTTTCTATGTTTAATGTGCACTACTACAACTGCAATGTGAAAATATGGAAAATTCTAGGGGTCATTTGACCTTTTAAAGACATTTAAGTGATTTTCTAGCCATTTAATGACGATAATTCAAATTTGAACTACATCTACATGCAACGCCTAACCATCATAGATTGAAAAATCAGATTTGTGTACTTGTGTGCGAGTTAATTCCATGTGCAGTAAATTAGAAGGAGTTTTCAAACGTATTTGTCTCACGACATGGACACATGCATATGTTTGCATGGAGTGACATGGCATTTTAATTCCAAAAAATTAAAAAAGTATCAGAAACACATGAAACCTTGCTTGATGTAATGTCATGCCACCAAGATGATGTGGTAAAACAATTGGCATGTTCGACGAAAGTTTGGACACACATCCCTCACAAACCGGAGCAACTCGCCAGAAGGCTCGTGGTTCCGAGAGGGAACAATTCATGTTTGATGACGAAAGGGAGATAGCTTCCTCTTACGGCCTTCAAATTTTTTCTACGTTTAACGTGCACTACTACAACTATAATGTGAAAATTAGGAAAATTCTAGGGGTCATTTGACCTTTTAAAGACATTTAAGTGATTCTCTAGCCATTTAATGACCATAATTCAAATTTGAACTACATCTACATGCAACGCCTAACCATAACAGTTTGAAAAATCAGATTTGTGTACTTGTGTGCGAGTTAATTCCATGTGCAGTAAATTAGTAGGAATTTTCAGACATATTGGTCTCACGACATGGACACATGCATATGTATGCATGGAGTGCCATGGCATTTTAATTCAAAAAAATTAAAAAATGATCACAAAACATGAAACCTTGCTTGATGTAATGTCATGCCACTAAGATGATGTGGTAAAAAAATTGGCCTGTTTGACGAAAGTTTGGCCACACCCCCTCACAAATCGGAGCAACTCACTAGAAGGTTCGTGGTTCCGAGAGGGAACAATGCATGTTTGATGACGAAAGGGAGATAGCTTCATCTTAGGCCTTAAGTTTTTTTCTATGTTTAACATGCACTAATACAACTGTCATGTGAAAATTTGGAAAATTTTAGGGGTCATTTGACCTTTTAAAGAGATTTAAGTGATTTTCTAGCCATTTAATGACCGTAATTCAAATTTGAACTACATCTACATGCAACGGCTAACCATAACGGTTTGAAAAATCATATTTTTGTGTACCTGTGTGCGAGTTGAAAAATCAACAGACGATGTAAATATCTAGTGTTCAACAAAGAAAATGTAAAGATCTGGCAAGACAACCGGCCCCCACATGATTGGCACTCTATCTCGCGACTCGAGGTTTGGTAGGTGAGTGGCGGGGATAATTAATCAGACATGGTTCTGTATTGGAAACCGTCAGCTATTATGTTCACACGCGGATTTTGCTGCGGGAATCGTGTGTAATTCAAACTACAGTACTCGAAAATTTCGGCGACTGGCCTAAGTACTGTTCCCGTCGATCAAGATTCCGGCCGCCAATAAATACTACCTTGCATACGTCGTCCCGCCTGGATTCTCATCTACATCCTCCCCTCGCTCGCCCTCTCTCTCCCTCTCTCTCTCTCTCTCTCTCTCTCTCTCTCAAATCTCTACCATGGCACCATCGGTCTGCCCACGCGCCGACTAGGAGTCGCCGCCCCCGAGGACGCTCACTCGAATAGCAGCGACGAGGACCCTACGCGCCGCCGGACGAGGTTGCGTCGAACCCCCAACTTTGGATTGGTTGTGGGGCCAGTACAATCTTTGTCTGTGGAAGTCGCCGCCACTTGAGAAAAGCAGTGCAAGTGACGTTCAAGAAGGAGATGGTGGAGGAGGAAGCCAGGTACTAGGCAGCCCGTGATGCCGCCTGGAAAAAGGAGGTGGCAGAGCTTTGGGGGCGGGCGCGTCGTCGTGCGGAGGAAGTGTACAAAGACGGGTACTTCGCGAGGAAGGTCAAAGGCGCTGGGCGCCTCATCGCTACGTGGAGGTGGGCCGATAAGCTCTAGCCTTGCCATCGACGAGGAGCTTCGGCGGGCGCCCAACGAAATGGCAAGATCGTTCGCGCTTGTCCGCCAGCAAGAGGCAGATCGGTACGTCAAGCGCTGCGAGGCGGAGGAGGCGGAGTATTGCCTCTGCACTGGGAAGACGCCGTGCACCAGGGAGCTGCTGGCGTGGGGCTGCCGGAATACTGGCCCCAGGAGGGATTATTAGTTTTAATATTGTTCGTTTTCAATTTTATGCATTGTACCTAGTAGTTATGTATCATCACGTATATGTGATGATATTTTATATATATATATATATATATATATATATTCTGGGATGAACTAATGAACTAATGAACACTATTCTGATCACGGGATCAGAATATTATTCTGATCACAGTATGAACTTCTTAAGTTACACACCTAAACTTCCCTCTTTAGAAACCCGACCTTCGGGCTATCTTCGCAACCGAGTCTCCCCGCACGAATTATTCTGGTTAGTCGTGTTCTATATGATGTTAGTGTAATCTAGAAACATTTTTTAGCAACTAAATACCCGTTTTAAATAGGAATCTCGCTCGTTGGCGTATTTTGCTCTCGGGTTGTGATGAAATTGCGTTTTTTGCAATTTTACTGCCTGAGTTGTTTGGCCTGAACTTCTCCCAGTGGTAGGTTGAACTTCTACCAACATTGCCCAAATGGGGCTTGCGATATACCGTTGGAAAGCTATGGACACCAATATCATGACCCAAGTAAATTTTTTGACAAAATGTAAGTGGTTTAAGAGCAGTTTTGAAAACCGTTTTTTCTTCATATACAGAACAAGAATCATATTTTCGATCGCATTTCTAAACCGTTTATCAGAATGAGGCAAATAATTGGTTATGGAAAGCTGCTGTAAAACCGCTCCTTCCACATGTTGAAAGTTTTCTCCAATTCCCTATAGTTAAAGAGTAATTTGGAAAATCGTAAAATTTCGCAAACCGAACAACCGAGTTCGTATATTCGATGCCATTTCTAAACGGCTAATCCAATTGAGGCAAATGATACGGCGTTGGAATGCTTATGAAAATGCGCTACTTTCTCTTGTTGAAAGCTTTTTCTAATTTTGAACGGTTTAAAAGTAATTTAGAAAACGGTACAAGTTCCACTGAGTTCGTATTTTCAAGCTAATTTTTTAACCTTACGTCTGAATGCAACAAATTATATGGCCTTGGAAAGCTTGAGGAAATGCAAAAAAAATTGGTATATATTATTTCTCCCAATTCATTATGTTTTCATGTCAATTTTGCTGTAATTTTTACAACTTTTATCGGAATGGGGAAAATAATATACTGTTGAAAAGCTACGGAAAATGCGAAACTTTTTCATCTTGATAGTTTTCTCTGATTCCTAGCCATTTTTAAGTAATTTCGAAAACGCCGGATCATTCGTTCTGCCTATATCGCGAACCAGATTCTTCAAAAATGCACCGCGTGAAGAACTTGAATTTCTCGGCATGTTTACTTGAACTTCACTCTGTTTTTCACATGCTTTTTTTTCTCGTAGCTCTCCATCCACTCACCGGAACACTCACCGGAATTGAGCAAGTGATATACCGGTGGAAAGCTGCTGTAAACACGCACCTTTCCCGTGTTGATCATTTTTCCATACTCGCGACAATTTTAAAAGTTTTTCATCTGAAATTCATTCAGTGTAGTTGATGAACTTCCTGTTGTTTTCACGTTGAACTTCTGTGACGTATTTTCGTTTGTAATTTTCTCATACATTCGTTAGTATTACACAAATGATATTCCTTTTGTACAAACCTCTCACACAATAATTTTTTTAACTTTATCCGACCGAGGAATTGAACTTATAATAACAAAACTTTTAGCCTTTGCTTTTTATTCCTTTTTAATACAAAATGCACACTGTATAGTACATGAACTTCTGGCAGTTATCAATCTAAAACTTCTCTCGGTTACATGAAATATCAGAGTTTTTATGAATATTAATTTGAATTTCTTAATCTTTGTTTATGAAATTTAGAAGCGCTCTATTATTAAAAGTTGAACTTCTTGTTATTTAATTTTTGAACTTCTTGTTTCCATTCTTTAATAACGAGGAAAATCTGAGTTTTCTATAGTCATCGAACTTCTCCATCTTCTTAATATGGACTTCCTAGTTTTATTTTTCTATACTTTTGCTCTCACCTGAAATGAATTCCTTGCAGTACTTGAACTTCTCGTTGTTTTCACTATGAACTCTTTCAACAGATAAGAATTTTTTGAATACATAAAATCGTGTTTTAAACGATATACATGAAAATTTTATACTGTTCATCAAAATGTGGCACATAATATACTGGTGGAAAGCTTATGAATAGCAGCAATATTTTCATGTAGATAGGTGTTACAAATTCATTGTCGTTTGAGAGCAGTTTTTAAAATGGCAAAAAACAATGTTTTTGCCTTTTTTTCAACTTGTAAATGAAAGAGGGACGTCTCACACATGAATTTTGAACTATGCTAGGAGGAGCACATGAACTTCTTGCAAAAAACCTTTTAAGACTTTTGTTTTCTATTCTCATATTCTTATCTGAAACACATTCCATGTAGTAGTTGGGCTTCTCGTTGTTTTCACCTTGAACTTCTGTCACAGATTTTTTGTTCAACCTCTCTCACAAGAATTTTGGAAGTTTCCTGGGCCGAGCACTTGAACTTCTAGCAACAAAACTTTTAGCCTTTGATTTTTTTTTTCTTTTTTTCATACAAATACACACCGTGTAGTACGTGAACTTCTGGCAGTTATCAATCTGAACTTCTCTCGATTACGTGAAAATATCTGAGATTTTTATACTTTGAACCGCTCTAACTTTTTTATTTGAACTTCATCAATTGTGTTTTTTTAGAAATGTGAAAATTGAAGTTTTTTTTCAAAACATCGAACTTCTTCGTTATTTCGAATTGAACTGATTGGTTTAATTCTTCAGTAACTGGAAAATTTTGATTTTTCTCAAATAGATATCAAACTGCTCCGTTTCTTCCAATTGAACTTCTTGGTTTTATTCTCTAGTCACGACAAAACCTGAGTTTATATATATATATATTGAGTTACTCCGATTTTTAAATTAAACTTCCTGATTTTAATCTTTAGTATTTGGGAAAATATGAGTTTTTTACAAACATTAAACAGCTTCATTTTTTGCACGTCAACATCACGTGCACACCACCAAAAGTCCATTTTGTTATAGATTCATAATCTTGGTATATTATAGTTGAGAGAGAACATTGAGGGTTTTGTCCGATTTTTTGTGGACGAGTATAACTTGAACTAAATCGCTTGAAAAAAATTAAAATAGACAAGAGTAGATGCAACTCTCTGCCTGGATTTATTCATTTTTTGAATTTTCTTACTGATGTGATGTTCACGGTGATCCTAACAAAAAAGTTTTATCATATTTTTATTCTAATTCACTATATCATGTATTTGATTTTGAATTGTTGATAATTTCCTGAGAGAGTGTACTTGAACTACCAAGCAAAATTCTTTAATTGAACTTCAAAGGAAAAAATTATTTTAATGCATGCTATAATGTATTCTCTAATTCTTGGTGTTTTCCTGCGACAGTGTATTTGAACTTCCTCGGCAAAATTCCTTTGACTTCAACATCCGATCGAATAGAACCATATGAATGAGAAACCTTTGATTTAGTTAGAAATATTTTTCTTTTGTTTTGCAAGCCCTCAAAATTATAGGATGTTTTTTATGTTTATCTTTTAATCAATTTTTTCATGTACCAGCATTCAGAAATCTACCGATTAATTTTTTTCGTGATATAAAGGCAAGATAGTAACAACAGTATTACACGAGTGAGAAAACCCCTTGAGAAAAACACCTATTTTTGTATTGTTGCACAATGGACATTGTATTGGACACGTCCAGCAGCCTATATTCACACACGCATTTTTCTGAATGTACACGTTCACAAAAAAAGTGCTGATTCATAACTTTTTTTTTGGAAATCAAAATTTTTTGGTCTTTTTTCTCTCATGGAAATTGTCATATGTGAACTCATACCCAATCAGTATTGTACATGAACTTCTGCTAGAAATCCAAACATATTGGAACAGTTGTAAGAGAAGCCAAAAATTCACGTGAAAATGGAGAAAATGCAGAAGCAACAGTACAGGAGGAATTGAGGCATAGGTCCAGTCACCACGTAGAACGAGGATAGATGTGGTTTCTTTCTCTCCAAGTGCCCCTTTTCTTCTCTCCTTCGTGGCTTTGTCTGCCCAAATAACCTCGTGAGCAGCAATGGATTGGCAGCTGAGCATGAGGCAGGAGTGTGGAGCGGAGGTAGAATCCAGGGGAGAGATGGAACGGAGCAGCAATGTGTGGTAGGCTGCCGGCCACGATGCCACGTACAGACGTGAGTACTGGTGGAGCATTGCAGTTTTGTGTGTGGTCGGCCGGACACAATGAAGGCCGCCGACGGCTCACTAGGAAGGTCGACGCTGTCAAGCAATGAAGGTGGGGGATCTGCGTGTGGTAGCAGTTGACCCTGCTGACAACCGCGACCCAGGGATATGTGTGGTTGATCGAAAAGCAACGAAGATGGAGAATGGGGGCGCACAACTGCAGCTGGGAGGTGCTTGTGACTGCCGCGGCTGCGCTGAAGCTGTTATGGGAGGCGCACGACCATGCCCGGAGGTGCTCGTGGTTGCCCGCGGTAACGCCAATGAAACCCGAAGAGCTTGGCAGCAGGGCATGGTGGGATGAGAGGTCTAGGAGCGCAACCGCAGACCGGAAGAGATGACGGAAAGTTCGATGAGAGGCGCCGATGCAGGTCACGCGCGAGGGATGTCGAGGCAGGGCGTGCAGAGGCGACAGAGGGAGTCCTCCATGGAGGACCGTGGCCGCCTGTAGGAAGAGGAAGCTGCACCAGGGGGTGCAGAGTGATAGAGGAGAAGGTGTCCCGATGTATCGATGAGATAGCATTCATTTTCTGTGGGAGTCGACTTTGACGATCCGACTACGAACGTGCGAGGACGTCGCGCCTTAGCAATCGCTAAACCAACTCCGAGAGGTTATTGACCATGCCGGAGCACGATCAACCTGACCACGAAGGTCTGTTTCCTGCAGGCAAACAAAGAACAAGCAAGAAACTAAGATTGCAATCTGAATATTGCGAATATAAGAGGAAAGCTTTATTGATCAAGGTGGGGTTCTGTGACGCCTTTTTCTGGTCGTTGAACACAAACGAAGAACACGAAGTTGCAGCTATGGCAAACTTTAATCTAAACAAAACCCAAGGAAAAAGCTACTAGATGGACCTAATTATATAGGTGCAAGGGGTGGCGGCCAAGGAGGTGGGAGGACGTCCCAAGGCAGCGTAAAACCAACCCTAGGTCGTACAAGGCTCATGGGCCCAAGTGGAGGTGATGCAACACCTTTGGACTTGTTGTTTGACTCGGATTCTACGGCAGCGTCAGATTGTTTCGTCCATATCTCAATGCTCCGGACGAATTTAAAGGTGAATCCAATTGGGTTGCAAAGAGGACGAAATCTACTTTCCAACAAAAAAAGAATCACCCAATTCGGAGTCCGTATGAAAAAGTTGTTGGTGTTTTGAGTCAGGTATGTCTGTGCAGTCCGAATCTGAATCCAGAACGTGAGAGACTTGGACTCTATCTTCTCTTGGCCCAAAAGTGACGTGAGAGGACTTTTTGAACAGAACCTAAACTTCTACTTTTGCCTTATCTTCATATGTGGATTGTACAAATGTCCCATACACCTACAATTAGACAGAACACAAAAGTGTGTGAAGTATTTTTGTTCTGGATAACATAAATAGATTATTGAATAGTTTGCACTAGAGATCACCTGACAAATATGCATGTATGCAATATTTTTTATGTACATCAAACCTTAACTTTTTTATGTACATCAAAATTATTGGAAGCAAATATATTATTTATGTCAAACTCCCATTCAATATATAAAGCAGGTGTAAAACGGCCATTAGATGGTGGTAAAGCGCTCACAGTAAAGCAAATATGAATATCTTACAATTTCTTACCAAGCAGCAGGTAGTGATTGGCAACCAGCGGTGTCAAATAACACTGCTGATTGTGTAAAGCGATTGCCAGGGGAACATACGTATACACGATGCAGAAATATGTGGAGTTGGGTTGGCTATATATGGTAGCAAAATATTAGCACTAATCAATTCATAGATGCAATGTTGGATAAACGCTCAACGACGGGACTGTGCTGGTCCTAGACTAGACCGGACTAGAGACGCGAGCCTAGAACACTAGTGAGGTCACGGCGTAGCACAACTAGCATCAATGAAGGATACTAAGTCGCTCTGTACAACAAGATATAAGTGAAGATCACACCGGCAGTAAAGATAATGATGAAAAACAATTGCCAAGCAGGATATACAACAACTCTCTCTCCAACTATCCTCTTGAAAAGTTTGAGCCATTTTTTCTGAGAACTTTTTTCAAAGAATGCTACTAACTCAAGCTTTCCAATGCAAAAAGAATCACTCAATTCCGAATTGATATGAGGAGTCAAAGAATTCTAAAACTGGCCTGAAAAACTGGAATAAGCTGTGTCCGCGAACTTTGGAGGAAAAAAACCTATTTAGGAGATAATTTTGAGGTGTCAAACATTGAACTAGCCTCTGCAACTATTTAGATGCGGCTCGTCGCTAGTTTTCATTTGAGTACTCACGGAGCCAAAACGGACTTCGTATGAGGAAGTTATGCCTGTTTTACTGAACAGTGCACAAAACAGATTCCAATCCGAATTCAACTACGAGATTGAGTCTAGATAGATCCGAATTTTGTTTTTTTTCTTCTCTCTTTTTCTTTCCTCACACTTTTTTCTTTTTCTTTCTCTCTTTTTTTTCTCTGACTTTTTTTCTTTCTTTTCTCTCTTTTTTTTCTCTGTCTTTTTTTTTCTCTCCCTCTTTCCAAGACAGACTAGATAAGGTGCAGATTGGATCAAGCGAAGATGTGAACGACCTCAACTATGATTGTGACAATGAACTATGGGTAGCACGTGGTGGAAATTGATGGATGGTGTGGTGGACAGTGGAAGGGATAACGATGCAGCGGTGATGTGACTAATGTGAACAGAACTCGAGACTCTAAACGAACCAGACACTAAGACCAGCAACTCGACACGACGATGCAACCGATAATTCAATAATGCAAACAATGAAAAGAAAATTGCAAAGGCTCAGACTGGCTTGGACAAAAGGATGAATATATCTAACTTTTTGTGGCTTTTTCTTGGACAATAGGTAAGAAAATAAATCTAATCTACGGAAAACTAAAAATTCTCACCGGGCAACCTGAAAACTGATACCACTTGATAGAGGCGAAGGTGTCCCGATGTTTCGATGAGATAGCAATCGTTTTCTGTGGGAGTCGACTTTGACGATCTGACTATGAACGTGCGAGGACGTCGCGCCTTAGCAATCACTAAACCAACTCCGAGAGGTTATTGATCATGCCGGAGCACGATCAACCTGACCACGAAGGTCTGTTTCCTACAGGCAAAGGAAGAACAAGCAAGAAACTAAGATTGCAATCTGGATATTGCAAATATAAGAGGAAATCTTTATTGATCAAGGTGGGGTTCTGTAACGCCTTTGTCTGGTCGTTGAACACAAATGAAGAACACGAAGTTGCAGCTATGGCGAACTTTAATCTAAACAAAACCCAAGGAAAAAGATACTAGATGGATCTACTTATATAAGAGCAAGGAGTGGCGGCCAAGGAGGTGGGAGGACGTCCCAAGGCAGCCTAAAACCAACCCTAGGTCGTACAAGGCCCATGGGCCCAAGTGGAGGTGATGCAACACCTTTGGACTTGTTGTTTGACTCGGATTCTGCTGCAGCGTTAGATTGTTTCATCCATATCTCAACGCTCCGGACGAATTTAAAGGTGAATCCAATTGGGTTGGAAAGAGGACGAAATCTACTTTCCAACCAAAAAAGAATCACCCAATTCAGAGTCTGTATGAAAAAGTTGTTGGTGTTTTGAGTCAGGTATGTCTGTGCGGTCCGAATCTGAATCCAGAACATGAGACTTGGACTATATCTTCACTTGGCCCAAGAGTGATGTGAGATGACTTTTTAAACAGAACCTAAACTTCTCCTTTTGCCTTATCTTCATATGTGGATTGTACAAATATCCGATACACCTGCAATTAGACAGAACACAAAAGTGTGTGAAGTATTTTTGTTCCGGATAACATAAATAGACTATTGAATAGTTTGCACTAGAGATCACCTGACAAATATGCATGTATGCAATATTTTTTGTCGTATCCAAGGTAGTCATGTGCTCATCACAGAGGCGACAAACAAAGTTCGCAGGGTCCCCTGGCAGGCGGTGGCCATGGGATCCGTGGCGCCATGCTCGGCGTGATGGTGGGCGGCGATGGCAGGATCACCGGCGGCGCGCCGGGTTCCGGTGGCCAGCGGCAGTGAGATTGTGGCTGCAGGCGGAGAGTTCAGGAGGGCAGGCCAAGCTAGAGTTGAAGGAAGGCCGCGACAGAGTAGAGGGAAGGTCGCGCCGGATGGGAGGGAAGTTGGCGCTACAGGGGAGGTTGGGGTGGGCAGAGGTGGTTAGTGCGGGTGCTGCGCGGTGGCCGAAAGCAGGTGCGGCACGGCGGCCGAAAGCAGGTGCGAGGGCGGCGCAGGCATCAGATCCAGACGAGGGGGTTGTGCAGGGCCGGATCCAAGCGGGGGCGGCTCCAGCATGGTTAGAAGGCCGCCGGCGACGACCATGGTGGAGGGAGGAGCGGGAGGTGGTTTGTCGCTACAGGAGATCGGGCCACCATCGTCCCACCGGATCCCTGGCAGGGGAGTTGGCTGTCGCGTGGTGGCGGCGAATCTGAGGGGATTCCCCGGGGAGTTGGTGGCCGACGGCGCTCGGGGATTAGTGGTGGGAATCGCCCGCATGGGGGAGTGGGCCGATGACGCGGGGTGGATAGTTTTTTTTCCTGCCGGCGGTTTGTGGAGTTCGGGAATAGCCGATCGCCCCTATATAGTGCGTCGTGATCCAAATAGTTATTAATCCTGGGATTAGAATAGTGCTATCCTATATATATATATTATGAATTCCATTTTCTATCTGTTTTGTATACTAATTTGAATCTAGTTGTTATCATCCACATATAAAGAATGGAAAGTGTATATACACACATTGAAACCTAACATATAAGAATGGAAAACAGAGTACACACATTGAAATAGAGGAATAAACAGAGCAATACTATGATTGTGTGAATACATAGCTATCCACGCCGAAACGACTCAACAAAATAAAACGCGTCCATTAGACCATGACCAGCAGCCCTTGCCTACAGTAGCTCTTGGCTTTGCCTGAACTCGTACAGGCGTTCGTCCAAGCGGTGGACATGCTCGCGGTACATCTGGAGAACGATCTCGAGCTCCAAGTTGGCTATTTCATTGGAGATCACCAGCTCGAGGATGTGACGACCATGTTCCTCTACTACGCCCAGGTGGACACCTGGGCCAAGCAGGCGGTAGAGCCTGCCGATGAGCGTGTTGGCATCGAGCGGGCCGCGGACAAGGCAAACAACACGACCCATGCGAACGGCGCGCCGGGCGTCCGGTGCAAGTACAGCGCAGAGGGCCTCTGCCCACTCCTGGCGAGGAATGGGGGTACTGACGGGACGTGTACCCAGCTGCGACACCATGTCGACAGCAGGCAATCGCCGATGGATCCGTTCTTGCTGTGCAGCGCGGCGGGCCTCTCGCTCTGCGGTGCTCCAACGGTCTCGCCGTGTGGCGAGCCCCAGCCTATCGGCGCGGACGCGCCTAGCTTACTCTGCAGCGCGCCATCGATCATGTTGTGCGGAGAGCTGCAACCTGTCGGTGGTGACATACCTATCTTGATCCGCACCGCTCAAGTGCCATGTGCCAAAGGTCTGTTCAACCCTGGCGATGATGCGCATCACGGCGTCGTCTATCGCTTTGCCGGTGAGCGCCTCAGCCTCGATGGGCCGTGGCGCCTCCTCGTTTTCCTCATCGACGAGGTTGATGGCAGAGGCGTCACTTTGGTGGGTTGGCATGCTCGGAAAAGGTAGATGTGCTACAGGCTGCGCTTGTCGCCTCCGTGCGTTGTGCACCGCCTAGGTTTATGTGCAATATCACAGGGTGGCGGGAAACAGGTGAGGAAATGGTGGGATACGGTGGCGTGTTCATAGAACGCCATCAATTAATGGAAATTTAGCATACAAGGAACATCGAGCTAGCACAAGAAGTAGATGATGATCAGATGAACACGGACCACACTAGGGAACCCGTCGGTGATGAATTCATCAATCGCAAATGGTTGAATACTAGCAAGCATTTGCCCACCACACACGAGGCTTATTCCATCACAAACAGGTCAGATGGTCAAAAAGTAATGCGGTAGACCTTCTTTAAGATGTGTTAAATAAACAAGGACCTCGAGGTTAATTTAACCGATGGGATGTGTCAAATCAGTCATTTAATTTGACAGATATGACCCATCCTATCAGTTAATTTAACATCAACACAACTTTCCATCCAGTCACCCATCTGATGGCTGCTCCAGCCTGAGCACACTTAACTTGAGAGTTATCTTACATGAGCTACCGGTGGAATAGCTAGTTCTTGCTCATATAGGATGCCTCTTCGCATCCTTATGGCGTACCTGGATGACCACCTGTCCCCCAATGGCCAATAGATGTTGTGTAGACAGAGCATATCACATATGTCTTATTAGAAGCAATCGTCTGTGTTATTATCGATCTTCGCACACATTTCTGATTACAGGCCTGTTTGCCGCGTATCACACACATCTTGATATATTGAACCATTTCTGTTCTCTTGTCTCAACGCAAACAGTTCATCCGAGTGAACCGCATGCAGTATAACGCACACACCTTGATCTGGCTGACCGTTTCTTTTGTGTTACCTAATCACAAACAGTTCATCCGAGTGAACCGTAAGCTGTATATCACACACGCCTTCATCTGGTTGCCCGTTCCTTTTGTTTTGCCACATTGCAAACACTTAATTGAACGGAATCGTATGCCCAGCATCGCACACGCAACTAAAATCTGAACCGTGTGTTATGCATCCTCCATCACAAATGTTTTGCACCTTTTTTGATGGTTTTTTTACACCACCGTTTGCGATTAATGCATCGCACATAGTTTCGTCGAAGGGTCTCCGATTGTAGTGTCGTGTTAGCAGCAACCTACGGTAGTGTAGATTTCATCAACCGAACTGATTGCATCCATATCCCACGGTTTGACATAAGTAAACATAGATTAAACATACTCAGACATATATACATACGTACACAAGCGTACACGTACACAAGCATAGTTCAACCATAAGTACATAGTTCAACCGTCACTAAGCGTACTCAAGCGTACATAGTTCGATCCCACATCTCATCTCACATGCCGGCACGATCCTGGAGCTTCTCCGGGTACTCGGCGTACGTGCCATGCGCCACCCTGTGAGAATACTTCTGCTTGAAGGAGCCAACGGCCCGTCCTCTTTCATGTGCCAGAACACTTAGATATGAGTCATGAAGCTTGTGGTTGCAATATGGGCATTGATAGCCGCCGTTCCAGGTCCTAATACGCCTGTTATGCTTTCCCGCATAAAGCTCCCTCAAGATTTGCCTCTTGTACCTCCTCTGGCCATCTTTATCCTCGCTGTCCACATCGTCAAACAACACCTATACAAATAGTAAAACAAATTTGGCATCAAATCAATGTTTATATGCCGTGAAGTAGGATTAGGAATTTATGGCTATTTATTTATACATATCCAGAGATTATGGTTCGATTTTTAAGCACAGTCAAACAAATCTTGAAGAAAATAATGGTGCAAACATATGTAGGTCATTCAAAATCAATTGTCAATTCATGGTTAGGAATTATTAGCATGAACACTAACCATAGTCGGATTACTAGCAGAAATCATTTGCATAGATGAAACAACTGAACACTTATCACTTTTACCATTCAAACAAGCAATACACTACACGGATCTAACGAAACTTACTCAGATTTCATGGATTGGGAGAACATAACCATAGTTTTCTATTCCAAAAAGGGGGAGGCAGGAGTAACCAGACAAAACCTATGATCTATCTGACACATAAACGGGTATAGATGACTAACCAACTGTCCGTCGTCGTCGGAGTCGTTGCCGGAGTGGTCGTCGGAGTCGTCGCTGGGGTTGTCACCAGAGTCGGTGTGGAAGCTCGACGCCGTCAACGACGTCAAGGTGCAGCGATAACTCGCCGGCAGTGATGGCAACCTCTGTCTCCATCTCCACGCCATGCTCCGGTGCTTTAGCAGCCCCGACGTTGCCACTCCCTCCGATTGGGCGCTTTGGCGGCATCCTCATACACTGACGGCTTTGAGGACTGAGAGCGGCGTTGAGGATGCAAGCGGAGAGAGAGGATTGTGTGTGTGGCGAGGATGGGGGGTGCGGCCGCTTGGGCGCACAATTCCTATGGAGTAGTGTGAGTAGTGGGAGAGAGGCGGGCGGCGGTCAAACCGATGGCTCGCCTCCCGGTGAGCCTGCGCACCGGACTGCTGGCATGCCTACCAACATTTCACACAGCTACTCGCACGCCTCCCGATGACACATCACGGCGAGCACACCTCTGTCAATTCACACACCTGCATGCACGCCTCCCAGCTTGCCTGCACGACGGACTACTTGTATGCGTCCTATCAACTCACGCCTGCTCGCACGGCACACGGGTCACACAGCGGCACGTATATTGTTTTTCTATTTGGATGATTAATGCTGTCGCTTTATTGCCTAACCGAAGCATGGCACGTATCCATTATTGAATGCTCATAGTTTGAATAAATAATCCATTTCGGATATTAGTTCCCAGTTATTAATAATCTCCTGTTTGTAATTAGGTAAAGATTACATCAAAACTGATGTCAAATTTGACAAAAAAAGTACAATGCCACTTTGTATTGGTGTCCATATGACAACACGATATGTTTCATGAACTTCAAATAAGTTTTGGATGTACTAGAATTTTAAAAATCAAGATTCTCAATGTTTGAAATTTGTTGCACGGGGAGTAAACATGCACCCAGTAAGACACATGTGTTTTTGCAATCCATTTAGGTGCACTGTCACGTGTGCATGTAGCTCAAATTTCATTTTTACACATTATAGCCGTAGAAAATCAATCAATTAATGTACTAAAAAATCTTAATGATCTTTGTTTTTTTCGAAATTAAAACGCCCCTCCTTTGGTAATATATGTTCACCGCGGCATAATTAATTTAACATGCATCGTAGTTGCGGTGGATTCGCGGTGTGTGTGTGGGTGTGTGTGTCTGGGGGTGGCGGGCGGCTCGCAGTACACTACAAGTTGTCAGCCACCGTGCGGGTTAGCCGTTCTGTTAGGCAGGCCGGTGCCACATCAGAGTCGTGAATTCATTATTTAAAACATTACACAACCCTTTCATACATACATGTTTTGGCCACATGTAGTCAATGCTTGTCCTACACGACACTCGATACTCGCATGTGACGCTTTTCATGGGCCCGCGAGGTCGTCGTCCATCACTTTAATGAACAACCGATAGTGAGGTTAATTTGACCAGCAAGGTAGAATCTTTTTTGTTTGTGTTATGGTGGTAAATAGTACGCATCGAAGAGGTGAGAGGGGACTAGCATATATACTATACGTCTGGCGTCCATGAACAAGTACACCTCACTCGGTCGGGACTTTTCGGTTTCGAGGCACATGCCACATCAAAATTGTGAAATTGGCTATTCAAACATCACACAACACCTCTTTGGGCCACATGCATGCAGGCGGTGGTTATCCTAGCTAGGACACTCATGTGTGACGCTTCCATCTGTGGGCCCATGAGGCCATCGTTGATGCATGCATGCATGCATGCATCACTTTGACCTACATCGGGAGAGGTTAATTATTTTCACCATCGATGAGGATTCTTTTTGGGTTGTACATATTACGATAGGAGCATATAGTATGCGTCGAAGAGGGGGGACGGGGACCATCATATGTAGTACGCTTCATGAACCTTGCGCTGTGTGGGTGCATGGTTTATGGTTTTTTAGGCATGTGACACATCAAAATTGTGCATTTTGGGTATTCAATATATATATGTTTGGCCCACATGCAAAGCGATGGTGGTTTTCCTCTCGCACCCACTTAAGCGGTTATCAGTGATATCGATGATTTCCATCCGTGGGCTCGTTTGGTCCATCACTACTTTTTGCCTAACAACAAGAGAGGTTAATTTGACTTAGGAGGGGATTATTGTTTTTTCTCTGGGATGACATGCATGATATAGTTTGGGCGCACACACATGCATGTGTACGCATGAATCCATCCCATCGAGTCGAAGTGGCTAGTACAACGACACGTCCTGAACCGATCTCGCACTTTGTGGGCAGTGTACGATTTTCGACGCACGCGCCACATCAATGTTGTGAATTGGTATTTAAACATGATTGCACTCATCACCTCCATACATATGCATATAGTGGTTGCCTTCGAATGGTACACTCGCTCGCGTGGTTATCGACGACAAGCCTATATATACGTGGGCCCGCGTGGACATCCATGATCACCTTGACCGACAACAAGATAGGTTACCATGGCAGATTCTTCATTTGGTTTGTGTTATTGTAGTATAGGTCATGGTGAGATTCAGACCTAATTAAGTTTGAGCGCATATACTATGCACGCATGCATGCATGAATCCCCGTCGTCGGCTTGAAGTGTGGTGTAACATACATATGCCTCGTCAATCTAACCCTCACTTAGTGTGGGGATTAATTTCTAGTTCGAAATCACGGTGTCATATCAAAGTTGTTCCATTTTGTACTTAAAAACACACCTCTCCATACATATGTTTGGGCCACACGCATGCAGTGGTTGTCTTCGGGGAATAGCTACTTGCGTGATTATTGGCGAGCTAGCCCGTCTCCGGGATCGCATGGACGGCCATCACTTTGACCAACAACAAGAGAGAGGTTGTACGACCAAGGTGGATTATTCTTGGTCCATTTTATGATCCATCTTGGTGAGATGCCTCTCTGGCACGCCGACTGTAAGTGTGTGTGTGTGGGGGGGCTGCTACTTCGCACTTTGCTAGGTGAACCTCGCTTTGGGGGGGGGGGGGGAATGCATTCATAGCTTAGGATTCCCTTCGTGCCGACACGAGGGGGGGCTGCTAGCTACTTCGCACTTTGCTAGGTGAACCTCGTTTGGGGGGCATGCATTCATAGCTTAGGATTCCCTTCATGCCGACACGAGGGAGGGAGGCTGCTAGCTACTTCACACTTTGCTAGGTGAACCTCGGTTGGGGGGAGGGGGCATGCATTCATAGCTTAGGATTCCCTTCGTGCCGACACGAGGAACGGTGGGGGCAAGCAATACCGTGCGCTTTGCGAGATAGGTGCCACATCGAAGTTGCATTTGGTATTTGAAAATTAAACCACCCTTCTCATACATAAATTTCGTCCACATGCAAGTGTATTCGTGTTCTGACTCTCTCCCGCGTCATTTTTCACCAAATGTATGAACATTAGACAAGTCGGATGATGCAAGAGAGACAGTTCACTCAAACTAACCGTGTGCATTGGGCTCCACAAGGCTAGGGTTTTTCTGTTTCATAAAACATGGTTGTTATCTCCGGACCATGTGCGATGCACCATCATCAAAAGTTTCAATAGCCCCGGCATTTCACTCCCGCTTTTGACTCCCGTGTAGTAAAATTTTCAGTACCCGCGTCATTTCCTCAAACACACCCCCTGCCCCCCTCCGCGCACACACACACACACACTCACACACCAAAACCTCCTCGGGCGTGCGCGCACACACACACCCTCCCTCTCTCAAAACCCTTGCAAGGTCCCCGCCGCCGCCGCCGTAAGGCCTCCATTGTCAACATCTGCCGGTTTGCCAGTGCAACTTACCCACCGATCTCCATACCCAGGCCGCCCTGAGTTTCTTAGATGACGCCTGCCAAACGCCCTCTTTCCTGCAGATCCCCATCCCCATCTTCCACTCCAGAGCGTAGCAGCCTAAGCCCGGCTACACTTCTCGTGGAGCTCGACGAGCAACTGGCCCAAAAGAGGTGTATCGCGGTCTCTTCGCCCGACGTCGCCGAGGAAGCTGACAACCATTATTGTCTGCAGACACGCAATCAGCAGGCTAGAGTATGCGGTTATGTCGCGGACGCCGGCTACGACATCGAGGTCGTCGACCACGACGGCCTGAGGCGGGCTATGTCACAGGTTAGGTGGCCCACTCCCAACCCCTCAGGTTCAACCACCGTCGATCTCATCCATGGCCCCGCCGTTGATCTCCTCTGGCTCGCTGTAAAGAACTTTCCATCCTACACCGCCATCGAGCCCTTTTGTCATTTCTGAAGGACACGTTCTGCAACGCTGGCTTGGGATCCAGAGCTTCTAAGTCAGACCTCATCGACGGCGACCACGAGGAAAGCCCCCTCTCCGGCTCTTTCAAGAGGAAAGAGCCCATCTGCTCTTCCAAGGGGAATGGAGCCCATCTGCGACATCAGGGAGGGCACACTATAGTCGTTCTCTTCCAAGGGGAAGGAGCCCATCTGCGACAACATGGAGCGCATTCAGGGTCTGTGCTCATCCCAAGGGAACAAACCCATCTGTGACAAGTGAGGAAACCCATGATTTGTTTTGCCGTGCCTCTTCACAGGGGGAAACCCATGATTTGTTTTGTCGAGTCCCTTTTTTAGTGTAGTGAGAATATGTCCAGTTTTAATTGCTATATTGGGTTGTTTGCAGTATGCCTTGTTTATTTCAGTTGTTCACAATGTGATGCTCTATATGTGCAATTATTTATTGTGCAGTACATTTCATCAATCAAGTTTTAAACATACCGATAGGAATGCATATATTTGTTTGTAGTTAGCATATGTCTAGTTTCAAATGCTATCTTTTGTTGTTCGTAGTATGCCTTGTTTATTCCAGTTATTCACAACGTGATGTTCTATATGTGCAAGTATGAATTGTGCAATTCAATTTCAACATTACCAGTTTCAACAATACCACTATGAATGACTACATTTGGTTGCTGCATCTTGTAGTTAACACGTCTTTCCATTTTTATTTAACAATAACTAGTGTACTTAAACTGGCACAATACCAGTTTGAATGACTATGTTTGCTTGTTGTTAAATGTTAGGCATGTTGTTGTTAACACACCTTTCCACTTGTTTTGCTTTACTAGCGTGCTTAAACTTGCACACTGAAGCTATCTTTTGGAGATTATTTTGTCTGCCATGGATAATTTTGGTTGATGTTTAGCCTATTGTGCTTAACATGCTTCTCGATGTACCTACACAGGACAATTTTGGGAATGACTACTGTTTTCCATCGAGGTTAGTTTCATCCCAGGGCTTAAATATGCTCACTGTTCAGGATGTCGGTAGCTGGTACCATATAGGCCGGGGGCTGATAAGGGACTAATCGGTGAATTGGACTTTTAACTGAATATATCTGCAACCCATTTATCGTTAGATTAACTAGGGCCATATGTAATATATCTGAGGCTACATAGCAACATGCACTGGACTTAATGTCTAAATATGCAATTGTAGGCTACATAGCAACAAGGAAGAGTGTTACATTTATGTTCTAATGATGTCTAGATACATAGAAGAGCAGCAACAACAACAAAAACAACAACAACAACACAACCCTGTTTGGACTTTGGATACTCAACTTAGCTAGAGGTTAGAGTTAGTTTCTAGCTCATGACTAACCCTGAACTAACTCCATCCGAAGAGTTGTTTGGATGGCAGGGTTAGATTGACAATAAATGCACTAGTAGAACTAGCTCCAATTAGGACCTCTTGGGTTGGATAGTTTTTTTGGGTGGGTTATAGATGCAACTAGCTCAAACTAGCCCTCATTTTAGATATACTTTAGGGCTATTTGAGCCTGAACTAGCTCAAACTAACTGTAACCCATGGATACAGCAGCAGTTAATCAGCCGATAATTTGAAGAATGCAATAATCTCCTTCCGGCCCAAAATATAAGATGTTAATTCATCTAATATGTGAGTATATTGGATGTTATAAGATATTATAAAAGAGTGTTCTACTACATCATTGTGCAATTGTTGTTTAGCTTCTAATATTAACTTGGTGCTTTTAGGTACATATGTCATTGGTAAAGATTCGCGCTTCGAGCCTTTCTGCGTATGGGGCAATGAGATATCGATGAACCAGCATCAAGTGAGGAAGCTGATAAGGATTGTTAGTAAAATGGGTCCAAAGATGGCAATTAAACTATTTGTTTACAATTTATCCAAGACAATAGTGAACAGCAAGATGGTAAGTAAGAACTCTGGAGCCTTCTTTTTACTGCCAATAATGAGTTGTGTTAGATGACAATGTCAGAATCTTTTTCCTTTGAAGTGGTTGCCAAAGCAGTTTACTCAAGATTACCTCTCAAACTACATGATTCGTGTGCATGCAAAGGTTTAAGTATTTCTACTAGAACACGATGATTATCTAGATGTTTTCATGAAGACCGTGAAGGATGGGCGATCGGCCAGCACAAGGGGTTGGACTAGAGTCGTATGCGTTTATACGCATGCAGGAGGGCACATGGGCATTCCGCTTCACCTTGTTCAGCAACCAGAATGTATTTCGCCTCTTTCTTTACCGTCTTTAATAGTACAAGTATACAAATGTGGTTCATCATTCTTTATTTGGTTCGCATGTAATTCTTGAACATATGTACCTATGAAACGAATAATGCATTGGTTGTTTGAACCTGATGGATATGAGTAAAGCTATAGCATACATTCAAATTCAAAACCAGCACAATTTGAAATAGCAGCAATTAAATTACGATGAAATTATGCTCTCTAGGTCGTTACGGCACACACGGTTGGTCAAACACAAACATTTGTGATATACACTGTAATCCGAGACGGTTCACAGAGAGGAAACGTGTGCAAGCATGCACACAACTACCGTTTGCAAAGCGGGTGCGATGTCAGATAATATCACAAACGGTGTGGGCAAACTAAACATTTGTGATAGTTGCCTTATCGTACACGATTCGCAGCCATGAACTGTTTCTGATGAAGTATGCATCGTAAATGTTGCACCACAGAATAGCGTGTGCGATAGTTGTCGTGTATGACGATGTTACGATGGTCCAAAGTTTTGTAATCCTATCTGACCTTTGTACGACGATTAGCTAATCTTCTTAATTAGTTATCAGATATGGTTTGGGATAAGCAAATGTGTGTGATTGTATGTTTATCATACAGGTTCTATAATAGTGAACGGTTTGTGATGGGTCACGCATCGTAAACGTTGAACCACAAAATACCAACTACGATGGCAATGCGAGCACAAGCGAGTAGGAGTACTGTATATGCATCTTGGCTCCCTATCCCCGATGGTTTTTGGGTCGTGTGGGAAGGACCCCCCTATTGCCCACACTCACTTGGTGATGGTTCCAAATGTCGTCGTGGAAAGGGGTTAAAAACCGTTTGTATAGCACCGACGTGCACCCGTGTTGGTAGAGTTTCTAAAACTTGCCTGCAACTAAAATTAGGAAAAGGATAAGTTTTTATTTAGTTAAATAGTCTAATCACCCCCTCTAGACATACTTTCGATCCTACAAGTGGTATAAGAGCGTTGATCTCCGTTTCATTGGTTTCACAACCTAGGGGAGCATGGCGTCTAGTGAGGGTAACTATCACCGTAGAGGTCTGTATTTCCATGGTACAAACTTTGCTAGTTGGAAACATAAGATGAAAATGCATATTCTTGGTCATAACCCCGCCGTTTAGGCTATTGTTTGTGTTGGCTTGCAAGGTGAATTCTTTGAGGTTGGTAAGGAACCAGATTGTGAAGCAGCCACAGAAGAATTGAAGATGGTGCAATACAACACTCAAGCATGTGACATTCTCTTCAACGGTTCGTGTCCCGATGAGTTTGTGGAGAAATCAAAATTTCGGGGCAAAATTCAAGAGATTGCGTGGATGGAATTGGGATAAAAGTTAGGGGAAGCTAGATCTACCTGCTACACACGAAATCCGCGGATCAAATCCAACAAAAAATTATCACACCAACAAATCACAAAAAAAGTTGGGGGCTATTTTCGTGGGGATTCTAAAAATTGGGGGAAAACAATGCAAAATTTGGCTAGAAAACAAGGGTAGGGGCTCGAAAATCGTAATCAACCTAGGCTCATGATACCAAGATGATGTAGGGTGGAAACACTAGGGCCGATCTTTCACAATTGGAGCGGATCCTACGAAGAACATGAGGGCAAAACACGAGGGGAAACAGGAGAGAAATCACTCAAACCAACAAGATTCGATTACACATATGCTAGATCCTTGAAATACAAAGAGAGATACACGATCCAAAGTCAACAAAAGGACGATACAAGTGGCGGTAGTTCTTCTCTGTGAGGAGGTCTTGAGGGGGTTCATCACGTGATGAGGTCTTGAATCTGCTTGGGGAATCTTCTCCGAAGAGGTAGTGAGCTCCAATGGAGAAGTAACCAAGTGGATGAGCAAAGCTCTATCTCTCAAATGAGCAATCCTTTGCTAACCCTAGAAAGAGGGAGGAGGAGGAGGAGTATATATAGTCTAGGTGGGCGAAGGGGTACATGGGCCTCGGGCCCTTGCACTGTGCACAGACAGGGGAGGCCGGACGTCCGGGCGTCTGGCCGGATGTCTGGGCGGTCAGGGCTGGCCTCGGTGCTCTCCGGGTATATGGTGTCCGGATGTCTGGGCTGGAGGCCGGATGTCCGCCGGATCGGGAAGAGCCGGGTGTCTGCGCCCTTAGCCGGAAGTCCGCGCTGATGGGCATGTCCTTCTGCTCTCCGCATGGGCTTGTCCGGATGTCCGGGTTGAACGCCGGATTTCCGGGCCGGGGCCGGATGTCCGGGCCCTGTAGACTTGGCTGCTGGGCCGTTTCGGCTGGCGACACCTCCAGGGGCCGGATGTCTAGGTTCTGGGAGCTGTTCGTGACTCCTTCCAATGGTTCTCCTCGTCCGTGAACTTGGAGACTTGTCTGTCTTCACGAGCATCTCCAAGAGGGTCTTCTAGGTACCTGAGCACACATAGCATTTCCTTTTGAGGTAGTAGCCATGTCTCACATGATTTATATGGAAGTTCATTAAGGAGAGATGTCACCTCAGTCTCGAGAGCTCTTCCACGTGCTCATGTCATTGGTCCTCTTGGCACTTGGTGAGACGACTGTAGGTCCATGGGGATGGCCATATAGGATGCTCTGCATCACCTGCTCTCATTACAAATGAGATTGCCAGCTTGGGAAGCGAAGAGAGGACCGACAAGTTCATCATCAAGAATATCCTTAGAGCCTTTAATAGAAAATATGATACCATGTGCACACTGATCCAAATGATGCCCAATTACAAAGATCTCAAGTCCATGGAAGTTATTGGAAGGATTGTTGCTCATGATATGTCACTTAAGGACAAGGAGGAGCTCCACAACAAGTCAAGTGGTGGATACAAAGCCTCAAGCGATGACCCTATAAAATCAAGTGACAAGCTAGTATTGAATGAGGAGATAAGCCTAGTGGTGAAGAACTTCAACAAGTTCTACAAGAATAGATGCAAAGAGAGAAGATCCAACTCAAGACACTATGAGCAAAGATCAACAAGTCTTGACCGTAATTTCTACAATTGTGGAAGACCCGGACACTACTCCAATGAGTGTACGGTACCTCACAAGAAAAGAGATGAATCACCTACAAGGAAGAATAGAAGAGATGAATCAACTCATAGAGAGAGTAGTAGAGAAGATCGTTACGAATGAAGACCTTCTCGAAGAAAAAAGGATTCAAAGAGGAAAGACAAGTCTACCAAGAGCTACTCTAGAAGAAGACATCATGCTCATGTTGGTGAATGGGTTTCCAGCTCCGACTCCGACAACAACTCCGAGAGAAGTTATCACTTCGTCTCGACTATAGTCAAGATGAAGGTGTTGCCGGACTTGCTCTCATATCCTCCAACTTCTATGACCTATTTCATTCACCAAATGTAGGAATTAGAAGATGCTTCATAGCTAAAGGCCCCAAGGTATCACACCCCGAATATCTTCATTTCAATAGTGATGATGGTGATTTGCTAAGTGATGATGATTTGCTTGTTGATAGAACTAGTGAAGTGAGCTACAATGAACTTGCTAGTAATCATGATAGTCAAGATGAAACGAATGATAATGCTAAGAAGGAGATTGAGCGTCTAACTAAAGAATTAACCACTCTTAAGTTAGGTCATGAAACAACCTAAGAAGAACGTAGAGAGATCCTAAGAACTCATGAGAAGCTACGCTTCGAGAAGCTAAATTTAGATCAAGAGCATGACCTTCTAAAAGCTATCAATGATGATCTTCGAAAGAAGAGTTCTTCTTACATTGTTAAACATCTTATCTTGTGTACTTTTATGACACAAGTTAAATCTACTCAAACTAGTAATGAGAGTAAGAAAGGTTCTACCTCTAGTAGTAACAATAACAATGCTAAATCCAATGTTGTTGCTTCTAATAGTTCTATTGATTCCACTAATGATTCTCTTAGCCAAGTTAGACTTGAGAAAGAAAAAAAATTATTGAAAGGAATTATAGAAATGGGTGTGATGTAGGGTAGAACCCTAGATACCCAATCTTTCATGAAAGGAGCGGATCTCGTGAAGAACACGAGGAACACAAGGGGAAAACACGGGGAAAACACGGGAGAAATCACTCAAACCAACAAGATCCGGTTACACATGTGCTAGATCCTCGAAACACAAAGACATACAAGATCCATGATCAACAAGGGACGATACAAGTAGCACGTTCTTCTCCGGGAAGAGGTCTTGAGGGGTCTAGAATACACTTGGGGGATCTTCTCCGTAGAGGTCGTGAACTCCTATGGAGAAGGGATCAAGTGGAGAGCAAAGCTTCTCAAGTGAGCTACTACTTCGCTAACCCTAAAATGTAGGTAGGATAAGAGTATATATAGTCTCGGGGATGAAAGGTTACACAGGCCTCGGCCCAGTCACTGCGCGCAGGCAGGGCCGGAAGTTCCGGGCGCCGGATGTTCCGGGCCTGGTTCCGGGGAGGGTTCGGCCTAACCAAGGAGTTGGCATGGTGGGAGGTGGGCTGGAGTCCAGGGGCCGGAAGGTCTGGGCCAGGTTCCAGGCTGGTTCCGGGCTAACCAGAGATTTGGCATGCCCCGGCTGGCTGGGTTGTCGGAGGCTGGAAGTTCCGGGGCGGCCGGTGGTTCCGGGCTCTGGCCGGAAGTTCCGGGTTGGACAGAGAGTTGACGCCTGTTCCTTCTTCTTCAGCTCTCATCTCCGGACATGTGCATTGTACCTGATCACACATAGTGTTTCTACTTAGGCAGTAGCCATGTCTCCCTCGAATGCAAAGGAAGCTCAGGTAGGAGGGATGTCACCTCTGATTGAATAGCACGAGCTCTTGCTCTTGTCATGGGTACACTTCGAGCTTGGATAGTTGAGGTAGTGTCCATGGGGATGAACGTGGGATGCTCCGCATCATGTCCCCCCTTGGGAAAGATACGACCTCGGATTGAAATCGTCAACACCATGGTACGGGGAGAGATGTTTGACGTTGAAGACGTCGCTCATGGAGTACTTGTCGCGTGGAATGTCGATCTTGTAGGCGTTGTTGTTGTAGCGTTCAATCACCTTGAAGGGTCCATCGGCTCGTGGTAGAAGTTTGGACTTGCGTTCATTTGGGAAGCATTCCTTGCGAAGGTGTAGCCACACAAGATCTCCAATGTTTAATATCATGGGTTGCTTGTTGACGTTGAGCTTGGCCACGAGTCGTTGTACTTGTCGCTCGATGGTGTGCCTTATATCTTCATGCATCTTCTCTAGGTAGCTCACTCGCGCACTCGCGTCCATGTTGATGCGCTCTTGTAGTGGTAGAGGAAGAATGTCCAATGTGGACAACGGGTTGAAATCGTAGACGATCTCGAATGGGGACTTGCCGGTAGTAGATTGTCTTGCGCGGTTGTAGGCGTACTCGGGGATCGGTAGACACTCCTCCCACTCCTTGATGTTCTTCATGATGAACACATGAAGTAGAGTGGAGAATGTTCGGTTTCTCACCTCCGTTTGACCGTTGGTTTGAGGATGGTATGCCAAAGAGAACAAAAGCTTGATTCCGAGCTTGGCGCATAGAGTCTTCCAAAAGTAGATCAAGAACTTTACGTCACGGTCCGAGACAATAGTCTTTGGGACACCATGTAGGCGCAAGATTTCCCTACAAAAAAGATTTGCAATGTGTGAAGTATCGTCTATCTTGTTGCAAGGAATGAAATGAGCCATCTTAGAGAATCGGTCCTTAACAAAAAACACATAATCTTTGTCATTTCTTGTTCTAGGCAAACCAACCACAAAGTCCATACTAATATCTTCCCATGGGTGATACGGAATTGGAAGAGGCATATAGAGACCATGGGAATGAGCTTTAGACTTAGCTTTGCAGCATGTAGAGCAAAGGTTTGGTGAAGCGTGAGACGTCGCGGAACATCTTGGGCCAAAAATAGTTCTCGGAGAGCGTAGCAAATGTCTTGTCGTGTCTAAAGTGTCCCATTAGTCCTCCTCCATGAGCCTATTGCAAAAGTAACAAACGAAGTGAAGACTCGGGGATACAAAGTTTGTTAACTCTCACAAGATAATCATCTTTGATGTAATATCATTTCCAAGATGTATGCTTCAAACATTTAGCATATGGAGTAGCGAAATTAGGATCATGTGCATACAAGTCTTTTATGTGCTCAGAATCAATGACATTCAATTCAAGTTGGGTAACAAGCATGCATATACGGGAAAGAGCATCCGCGACAACATTTTACTTACCTTTGATATACTTGATGACGTAAGGAAATGACTCAATGAATTCACTCCACTTAGCATGACACTTGTTTAACTTAGTTTGACCCTTAAGGTACTTAAGTGTTTCATGATCGGTGTGAAGAATGAACTCATGAGGGCGGAGATAATGCTCAGAAACATGCAAGACTCTCACTAAAGGATATAGCTCTTTGTCATAGATGGGATAATTGAGTTGCGCTACGGAAAGTTTTTCAGTAAAGTAAGCTATGGGGCGCCTCTCTTGCATTAACACACCTCCTATGCCATAAGCACTAGCATCACAATGTATCTCAAAAGGTTTATCAAAGTTGGTTAAAGCAAGCAAAGGAGCATGTGTAAGCAAATTCTTAAGCTCATTGTATGCGGTATCTTGAGATGGTCCCCAAACAAAGAGTGCATTCTTCTTACTCAAAGCATGTAAAGTTAAAGCAATGGTGCTAAAATCCTTCACAAATCTACGGTAGAAACCGGCTAAACCAAGAAAACTACGCACTTGTTGCAAGTTTGTTGGTTGGGGCCAAGTTTTAATAGCATTGATCTTAGATTCATCTACATGAACACCCTTAGAAGACACAACAAAACCCAAGAAATAAGCTTATCAACACCAAAAAGGCATGCTGCCTTATTAGCATAAAGATGCTCTTTCCTAAGGGTTTGCAACATGGTTCTAAGATGGGTGACATGATCTTTAAGAGATTTGCTTAAGATAAGAATATCGTCAAAATAGACCACAACAAATACGCCAATATAGGGTCGCAGAACAAAATACATGAGTCGCATGAAAGTACCGGGTGCTTCGGATAAACCCATTGGCATAACAAGCCATTCGTATAAGCCAAATTTGGTCTTAAATGCAGTTTTCCATTCATCACCTTCTTGGATGCGTATTTGATAGTAGCCACTTTTAAGGTCAATCTTAGAGAAAACTGCGGCTAGCATATCATCTAGGTGTGGAATGGGATAATGATAACGCACGGTAATAGCATTGATAGGACGGAAATCGGGACACATGCTATATGTACCTTCTCTCTTGGGAACAAGGATTACCGGAGCGACACAAGGGCTCAAGCTTTCACGTACATGGCCGTTGTCGGTGAGTTGTTGTACTTGCCGTTGGATCCCCTTGGTTTCCTCAGGATTGACGCGGTAGGGAGCCTTGTTATGAAGGGGTGCTCCGGGGATGAGGTTGATGTGGTGTTCGATGCCTCATAGTGGAGGTATACCCGTAGGTAGTTCGTCGGGGAATACATCTTGGAATTCCTGCAATAGAGAAGATAACACTAAAGGTAGATTGGGAGAGTTATTAGTTTTGGGTGCCTCGGGTGCCTCGTCCTTGCACAAAAGGACATACCGCATGACACTTGATGGGTTCTCACACACTTCTCTCATTTCACTTTTGGTGGGAAATAAGACTAAGTTTTTCTTGTCGCTCATCGTCGAGGCAGTCAATTTGGGCTTTTGGCGCTGACTCTCTTTAGGGTGGTTCACTCTCTCACTATTCTCTCCATGAAGGGTGGCTTGCTTGTCGGCGATCACTTGGCTTGGAGACATAGGTCATAGCATGTACTCCTTTCCCTTCATCTTGAAGCTATAGTGATTTGTTTGCCCATTGTGGAAGATGCCTCGGTCAAATTGCCATGGTCGTCCAAGAAGGAGGTGGCAAACGGACATTGGAAGGATATCACACTCCAAAGTGTCTTCGAATGCTCTGATCTTGAAGGAAACTTGCACCATATGCTTGACTTGGATAGTGCCGGAGTCGCTTAGCCATTGGACCTTGTAGGGATGCGGGTTCTGCATCGTGACTAATTGGAGCTTGAAGCATAGTTCTTCACTTGCCAAGTTATGGCAACTCCCCTCCATTGATGATGACCTTCACGGACCTTCCATTGATGCCGGCCTTGGTGTGGAAAATATGGAATCTTTGGTCTTCGTCCTATTGATGTTGAAGTGTCAAGACCTAGGGGACAACGAGAGCGGGGCTCGAATTTTCATCACTAAAGACTTTATCATCTTCAGCTTCGTTCACGTGCCGGTGCATGGCCACTTGCTCAAGGGCTTCCATCTCCTCTTGAATCATGGAGTCATATGTGTCATCGTTGTTGAGGATCATGATGCGCTTGTTGGTACACTCAAAGGACTTGTGGCCTCGGCCGCCGCATGTGAAGCACTTGATTGAACTTGTCTTGATGGTCTCATCGGTTGGAGTAGATGATGATGAAGCTCTCAACTTGAAGTTGCTAGTAGTAGGAGGATGACTTGAGGTTGTCAAAATTTTCTTGTAACTTGACTTGTCACCGAAGCTTGGATAAGGTCTTGGAGTCGTTGAAGCTTGATTGTTGGAGAATCCATAGGACTTTGAAGAGAACTTGGCATACTTGAAGTCATCTTGCACGTGCCTCTCTGCTTAGGTGGCTTGGTGCGCTAGCGTGATGAGGTTGGAGTAAGGTTGGAAGTCGGCGATCTTCTTGATAGGGTGACTGAGTCGATTCAAGAAATGTGCCATAGTTTGATCATCATCATCTATGACATTGGCTCGTATTATGTTAATCTCCATTTATTTGTAGTACTCTTCAACGCTCCTTGTGCCTTGCTTGAGGAGTTGGAGTTTCTTGAAGAGGTCGCGGATGTAGTATGTTGGCACGAAATGGTGCTCTCATGACATCCTTCATTTATGCCCAAGTAGTGATGGGTGGTTCACCTCTTGCCTCGCGGCGCTCAATGACTTGTTCCCACCATATGAGTACGTAGTCTTGGAACTCAAGGGATGCCATGGCGATCTTCTTCTCTTCCTCATAGTTGTGCAAACAGAAGATTTTGTCAACCTTCAATGCCCATGAAAGGTACTCTTTGAGATTATTGCTTCCGGTGAACTTGGCATGGTGAACTTGAGTTTGCTGTAGCGTTGCTCTTCATCGTGTTGGGGTCGTGGATGAGGACGCCTATGTCGTTGATAGAGGCGGGGGTGTCCCGATCTTTCGATGAGATAATAACTATCGATTTGGTGGAGTCGACTTTGACGATCCGACTACAAACGTGCACGACGTTGCGCCTTCGCAATCGCTAAACCAATCTCTCGAGGTTCTTGACGATGCCGGAAGCACGATCAGGGACCACGAAGGTCTATTCCTGCAAGCAATCGAAGAACGAGCAAGAATATGATAAAGCAATCTGAATATTGCGAATATATATGAAGTATTGATAATGGTGGGGATCCGTGGCGGTCTTGGTCTGGTCGTTGGACACAAGCGAAGTATCTGAAGTTGCAATGGCTAACTTTTAACTAAACAAATCCCAAGGAAAAAGCTACTAGATAGATCTACTTATATAGGATCAAGGGGTGGCGGCCAAGGAGGTGGTAGGACGTCCCAAGGCAGCCTAAAACTAACCCTAGGTCGTACAAGGCCAATGGGCCCAAGCGGAGGTGACGTAACACCTTTGGACTTGTAGTTTGACTCGGATTCTGCTGCAGCATCAGATTGTTTCGTCCATAACTCAACGCTCCGGACGAATTTGAAGGTGAATCCAATTGGGTTGGAAGGTGCACGAAATCTATTTTCCAACAAAAAAGAATCACCCAATTTGGAGTCCGGATGAAAAAGTTATTGACGTTTTGAGTCAGGTATGTCTGCAGTCCGAATCTGAGTCCAGAACGTGAGAGACTTGGACTCTATCTTCTCTTGGTCCAAAAGTGACGTGAGAGGACTTTTTGAACAGCACCTAAACTTCTCCTTTTCCCTTATCTTCATATGTGTATTGTACAAATGTCCCATACACCTACAATTAGACAAAACACAAAAGTATGTGATGTATTTTTGTTCGAGAACATAAATAGATTATTGAATAGTTTGCACTAGAAATCACCGACAAATATGCATGTATGCAATATTTTTGGTCTTATCCAAGGTAGTCATGTCCTCATCATCCTCCACTTCTTGAAAACAAAGCCGTCCTCGGCGGTTCTTAGTCTGAAATGTGGCTAACAAAAGAGACAAGGTGTACATGTTGTATATGTATATGTCATCCATTTTTATTTCCCTTGATTTTTGCACATATGACACATAAATATATGAGTAACTTGCATAGTTCATAAAATCTAAAGCCAAAACATTATCACAAGAAGTAGAAGGCATGAAAATATTGCAACTCAGTTTGCACATATAAGTGAAGCTCTTATTCATTTCAAAAGATTGACAATGTTCATCATTAAACCATCCCAACATTGGTGAATAAACCTTACTTGCATCAAGTTTACATGCTACAACATGCTTAAATAAGTAAACATGCAATAAGTCATTCGACACAGAATCATCACCAAGATTAGAGGTCATATCAAAATGATTAAATATTGATTCTTTTGCATCAACAATTAATTCAATGGGTGCACTCAAAATTGTTGGTATTTCAGTTGTTTGATCACATGGCAAAGTCAAATTATCAATATAATCCTCTAAAAATAGGTGGTGTGATCAAAGTAGTGGGTAGCTCAACACATGATGTATTCAAGTTAACTAGGCATGCATCATTCTCATGTAAAAGTGGAAAATCTGTACCTTTGTCATTACCTCTTATAGTCAACTCAGATGATGCAGGCACTCTCGATGATGATGTGTCACATGGTGGAGATGATGTAGTCCTCGCAACAACGGATGTGGTTGTCATAGTACGCCTAGTAGTTGAATAAACATCTGTATCAACAGTTGGAATGTGCACCGTGCGCTTGTTCTCCTTGTGGGCAACACGTCGTTTTATTTCCTGTTCAGCTTTGCAAGCAAGACGAAACAAATGGTCCATAGGATAACACTCTTCATGAATTAGTATCTCCTGAATATTATGGTTTAATCCTCCCCAAAATCTATCCATAAAATCTTCTTCACTTTCTTCTAAAGATGAGTGCAACAAGGTAGTTTGTAAATCATCATAATATTTTGTTACGGTGTCACTACCTTGTTTTAAATGTTCCAGTTTTTTAATCATGCCACGAGTATAATAAACATCAACGAATCTATCTCTCATGACATGTTTTAAATCATCCCAAGTATTAGGTACATAATCAGGGTGTAACCGACAATATTCACTCCACCAAACTAGAGCATAACCAGTGAAAGAACCAACCGCAACCATAACTTTTTACGCTCATCAAAATTATGGGAAGCAAATATATTATTTATGTCTAACTCCCATTCAATATATAGAGGAGGTCTAAAACGGCCATTAAATGGTGGTATAGAAACATGAACCTGATCATGTGCATTTGGATGTTTGTGCACCTCTCGTGACGGTTGTGGTATTTGCATAGGTGGTGGCATGTCTCCCGCGATCGACAAAGCCCATGAATTGACTCTGGATCCTGTCATGATTAGTAGAACAAGAAACAAAATCCAAAAATAATGTTTCTATAACTACTAGGATGTGGTGGTAAAACGCTCACAGTAAAGCAAATATCAATGTCTTACAAGTTCTTACCATGCAACAGGCGGTGACAGGCAACCAGCGGTGTCAAGTAACTCTGAAGATTGTGTAAAGAGATTGCCAGGGGAGCGTACGTATACACGGTGTAGAAATATGTGGAGCTGGGTTGGCTATATATGGTAGCAAAAGATTAGCAATAATCAATTCAAAGATGCAATGTTGAATAAACGCTCAACGACGGTACTGTGCTGGTCCTAGGCTAGACCGGACTAGAGACGCGAGCCTAGAACACTAATGAGGTCACGGCGTAGCACAACTAGCATCAATGAAGGATAATGAGTAGCTCTAGACAGCAAGATATAAGTGAAGAGCACAACGGCAGTAAAGATAATGATGAAAAACAACTGCCAAGCAGGATATACAACAACTCTCTCTCCAGTTTTCCTCTTGAAAAGTTTGAGCCAATTTTCTGATAACTTTTTTCAAAGAATGCTACTAACTCAAGCTTTCCAATGCAAAAAGAATCACTCAATTCCGAGTTGATATGAGGAGTCAAAAAATTCTAAAACTGATTTGAAAAACTGGAATAAGCTGTGTTCACGAACTTCGGAGGGCAAAAATACCTATTTAGGAGCCGATTTTGAGGTGCCAAATATTGAACTAGCTTCTGCAACTATTTAGATGCGGCTCGTCTCTAGCTTTAATTTGAGTACTCGCGGAGCCAAAACGGACTTCGTATGAGGAAGTTATGCCTGTTTTACTGAACAGTGCACAAAACAGATTCCAATCCGAATTCAGCTACGAGATTGAGTCTAGATAGATCCAAACTTTGTTTTTTTTCTTCTCTCTTTTTTTTCTCACACTTTTTTTCCTTTTTCTTTCTCTTTTTTTTTTCTCTTTTTTTTCTCTCTTTTTTTTCTCTTTTTCCAAAACAAACTAGATAAGATGCAGATTGGATCAAGCGAAGATGTGAATGACCTCAACTATGATTATGACAATGAATAGTGCATAGCACGTGGTGGAAATTGATGGATGGTATGGTGGACAGTGGAAGGGATAATGATGCAGCGGCGGCGTGACTAATGTGAACAGAACTCGAAACTCTAAAGGAACTAGACACTAAGACCAGCAACTTGACACGACGATGCAACCGATAATTCAATAATGCAAACAATGAAAAGAAAATTGCAAAGGCTCAGACTGGCTTGGACAAAGGATGAATAGATCTAACTTTTTTTGTGGCTTTTTCTTGGACAATAGGTAAGAAAATAAATCTAATCTAGGGAAAACTGAAAATTCTCACCGAGCAACCTGAAAACTGATACCACTTGATAGAGGCGGGGGTGTCCCGATCTTTCGATGAGATAATAACTATCGATTTGGTGGAGTCGACTTTGACGATCCGACTACAAACGTGCACGACGTTGCGCCTTCGCAATCGCTAAACCAATCTCCTGAGGTTACTGACGATGCCGGAAGCACGATCAGCGACCACGAAGGTCTATTCCTGCAAGCAATCGAAGAACAAGCAAGAATATGATAAAGCAATCTGAATATTGCGAATATATATGAAGTATTGATAATGGTGGGGATCCGTAAGCGGTCTTGGTCTGGTCGTTGGACACAAACGGCAAGTACGAAGTTGCAATGGCTAACTTTTAACTAAACAAATCCCAAGGAAAAAGCTACTAGATGGATCTACTTATATAGGATCAAGGGGTGGCGGCCAAGGAGGTGGTAGGACGTCCCAAGGCAGCCTAAAACTAACCCTAGGTCGTACAAGGCCAATGGGCCCAAGCGGAGGTGACGTAACACCTTTGGACTTGTAGTTTGACTCGGATTCTGCTGCAGCATCAGATTGTTTCGTCCATAACTCAACGCTCCGGACGAATTTGAAGGTGAATCCAATTGGGTTGGAAGGTGCATGAAATCTATTTTCCAACAAAAAAAGAATCACCCAATTTGGAGTCCGGATGAAAAAGTTATTGACGTTTTGAGTTAGGTATGTCATGCAGTCCGAATCTGAGTCCGTAACGTGAGAGACTTGGACTCTATCTTCTCTTGGTCCAAAAGTGACGTGAGAGGACTTTTGAACAGCACCTAAACTTCTCCTTTTCCCTTATCTTCATATGTGTATTGTACAAATGTCCCATACACCTACAATTAGACAAAACACAAAAGTATGTGATGTATTTTTGTTCTGGAGAACATAAATAGATTATTGAATAGTTTGCACTAGAAATCACCTGACAAATATGCATGTATGCAATATTTTTGGTCTTATCCAAGGTAGTCATGTCCTCATCAGTCGTGCAGGATTGTCAACCTCATGTTGCTCTTGGCGCAGAGGGTTGTCAACCTCATGTTGCTTTTGGCGAACTTGGGGTTCTTGTCGAAGAACTTGTGGAACTTGACGATGCACTCGAGCTTGATAGTTCCTCTCTTGAATTTCCTCATGAAGCGCTTCTTCTTGCTCACGAGTTTGCCGGTTTCACGCGGTTACGTTGCGACTTGTGTCTCGAAGGGCACGTTGCGCCTAAAGTGCTTGAGCTTCGCGCTGTTGTTGTTGAAGATGTTGTGCCTCGGCATCTTGCTCGTCTTGGTGTTGTCGTTCTTGTGCTTGCACAAGGGTAGCTTTATTTTGACGATGTCGATGTTCTTGCGCTCGAAGTTGCTCTTGATGATCGGTGTCGTGTAGAGCACTGCGGTTTGCTTGATGGTATTGGCGTGCAGCTTGGCAAAGAGTGTTCGAGGTTGGTGTACTTGAGTTGTCAGAGGAGTATCAACTTGAGTGACTCCATCTTGAATAGGACGAAGTGGTAGAAGAGCGGTTGACCAACAAGGCACGAATCTCATCCATTCTTGCATTGCTCTCTTGTTTTTGTTCGTCGAGCTTGTTGTCGAAGTAGTCTCTTGTACGTTGCTTGGAGAGTCGCAAGTCGGTGGCGAGATTGTTGATGCAGTCGCTCAATGCTTGTTGTTTTTGATGCAAAGCTCATTGTGCACCGAAGAGGTGGTTCTCGGTGACGTAGTTGTTCGTGTCCTTGTCTTGCTCAATGAAGAGTGGGTTGTAGAAGAACTTGGCCCATCCATCATTCCAAGCAAATATGTGAGTGGGAGAAGGAGAAGAACTTATACCAAATGTACCTTGACGATGTTGAAGATGGATCAATGATCACTCAAATGTGTAACAAGGAAATAGCACAATTGGTACCAATTCTTTTCGGTTCTCACACCTACACAAATAAATCTTATAGTGGAGCTCGGTTAGGATGGTGGCATAAAATTGATGCCATTTTTAGTGAGACTCAATAATGTTGGAAAAGATTCGCAAATTTGCAATGCAACAAGTAGACCAATAGCAGGATATGGTACACGGAAACACACACATGGATAGATAAATGGGGTCGTGCAACCAAGGAATGAGCCAAAATGTGGAATCCATGAAAATGCTCTTGTTGCATAACACTAGAGAGACGCTAGCACGATTGCACAATAGGCGGATACGAAACTTTTGCACAACCTATAAAGCAAAAATGCAATGACTTCTATCCCAAGTATGCTATATGTATGGTATTCCGATGATATTATCGAGTATGATAATCTTAATGTAGTATGATGCTATGGTTCTTGCATAAAAGCTCTTTGCTTATCTCTCCTCTTTTGCTTAAAATCTTGTTTGGCTCTTTCTCTTTTGAGCTCTTTCTCATGCAAAATTTTGATGAACCAAGATAGTGATTATGTATATACTATGACAACCTTGTGACACAAGAGATGATTTCAAGATATGGATACCAAGATGATATGATATACACAACGAGATGATGATCTCTAATGTGCACAAGTGACGTTGCCGGCAATACTCAAAGGCTAGTCTCAATGGTTAAGATACGCAAAAGGCAGGCTATGGGGTTATCAATACAATTGCAAGTTGACAATGTGTCATTGAGGTTACCGTTCTTGCTTACGGTTGAAGGTGTCATATTGTTGAGCGGTTGTTGTCGATGACGACTCCGTGGCGATGATGAAGTGGTCGGTTTTGTAGTGCACGGTCTTCAGTATGTTGGCGAAGATGCCGGTGCACCATAGTCGAAGTTGGCGAATTAGCGGTAGTCGTCGAAGATGCGTAGACTTTTCTGTCAAGGCCGGAAGTTACGGGCAAGACAGAAGGTCTGGGGTCCGAAGTTCCGGGCGGGGCCGAAAGGTCCGGTGGCCGGATGGTCCTGGCGGGGCCGGATGTTCCGGGGGTCACGATTCTGCAAGAACAGGAAATTGGGGATCGTGGATTTGGGCGGAAAAACTTTGGGAAAAACTCAAATCCGAGGGGGAAAAGAAAAATTTTCGGTGGATGGAAGGTTGGGGAAGCTAGATCTACGTGCCACACATGAAAACCACGGAATCCAACAAAAGTTCATCACACCAACAAATCACAAAAAAAGTTGGAGGGCTATTTTTGTGGGGATTTTGAAAATTGGGACGAATCACAACAAAATTAGGCTAGAAAACAAAGAGGGGGGCTCCAAAATCGTGATCAATGTGTCTCATTATACGAAGATGATGTAGGATAGAACCCTAGATGCCCGATCTTTCACGAAAGGAGCGGATCCTGCGAAGAACACGAGGAACACAAGGGGAAAACACGAGGGAAACACAAGGAAAACACGGGAGAAATCACTCAAACCAACAAGATCCGGTTACACATGTGCTAGATCCTCGAAATACAAAGAGATACAAGATCCATGATCAACAAGGGACGATACAAGTAGCACGTTCTTCTCCGTGAGGAGGTCTTGAGTGGTCTTCCCGTGAGGGGTCTTGAATCCACTTGGGGAATCTTCTCCGTAGAGGTCGTGAACTCCTATGGAGAAGGGATCAAGTGGAGAGCAAAGCTTATCAAATGAGCTGCTACTTTGCTAACCCTAAAACGTAGTTAGGAGAAGAGTATATATAGTCTTGGGGATGAAACGGTACACAGGCCTCGCCCCAAGTCACCGCGCGCAGGCAGGGCTGGAAGTTCCGGACCAGGTTCCGGGGAAGGTCCGGCCTAACCAGGGAGTTGGCACGGCGGGAGCTGGACTGGTGTCTGGGGGCCGGAAGGTACGGGCTAGGTTCCGGGCTGGTTCCGAGCTAACCAGAGAGTTGACATGTCCGGGCTGGCTGAGTCGTCGGAGGCCAGAAGTTCCGGCGACTGGAGGTTCCGGGCTCTGGCTGGAAGTTCCGGGCTAGATAGAGAGTTGACGCCTATTCCTTCTTCTTCAGCTCTCGGCTCGGTGGCATGTGCATTGTACCTGATTACACATAGTGTTTCTGACTTACGCAGTAGCCATGTCTCACTCGAATGGAAAAGGAGCTCAAGTAGGAGGGATGTCACCTGAGATTGAATAGCACGAGCTCTTGATCTTGTCATGCGTCCACTTGGAGCTTGGATAGTTGAGGTAGTGTCCATGGGGATGACCATGGGATGCTCCGCAGCAGGGTGTCTACAAGAACCTTACTAAGAGTAAGCAATTTGTGGAAATTATACGCAAGCAAGGAAGGCACTGGAACAACCAATTAATTTTAAACGAAAGTTCACTGCCAGTGGAGTTGAGTGGGAAGAAGATCAATACCCCAAGATGTCATGTGTACGATGATCTATGGGACTGGCAAAGGCCCCTTTGCAGTTTGACTAGGGAGATCAACGTGCATAAAGAGTAGATCTAGTAATCAACACAAAGATTTACCCAGGTTCGAGTCGCTATGGAGCGTCAAACCACACTCCTTCTTTGTTGTATTGGATGTGTTTATGCTTATTTACAATGAGCGCAACTTGCCAGCAAGAGAGCGCAAGAAGTGCAGCTACGCGTGCAAATAAGCAAAATTCCGACCTTCGTAAAGGTAGCCATGGGCCTCCTTTTATGGGAAATGGGTCGCCACAATGGCAAAATTATCTTTACATAAGGTAAATATTGGCTACAATGCTGGCATAGATCGTCCCTCCTTATCTGTTGTTCGCCTAGCTACCTCTTATCTTGACATGCTCCTGGGATGGGTGTCATTAATGTTATATCTTCGGCGGTGAGCTGTCACGTTCCCAGAGAGAATTCACCTAACTACCTGCCCGCTCGACAGTGAGAAGTGACGTACTAGTCGCTGAGGTGGAGCGGTGGCAAAGTAGAGGGAACTTGCCGGGTCTTCTCTTGCTTGCCAGCAACTCTAGTCTTGGTCTTCTGTACTATCTTATTACTTCTCAATCACTTTCCTGGAGATCATCTTCGTGATTTTATCAACTAAGTCTTTAGTTTTTTAATAGTTGTCCTCCAGGGAGTCCTGCTGTCAGGAAGGCTACTACTGCATGTGCACGAGTTAGGGGTGCTAAAGGACCCAAATGTTCGTACACCGACAGGAGCCCCTGGGCAAGGGCCACACACGCATGCAAGGTGTTGTTGGGCTAGGCCCAAATAATGCGTAGGCACGTGTGGCAAAGGATAACTGTCATAATCTTCTCTTTTACCACGTCTCCCGACAATAGTGCAGAGTGTGGTGGGAGAGGTGGGATGAAATGATTGCAGCACTACTACGTCTGAATAGCGCATCCATGTCAGACAGTAAAGAGCCAGCCCCCGCGCCTTCCCCATAAAACGGAATCCATGAAGGGCGCTGCTCATTTACCTCCCCTCCTTTTCCAATCTAGCAAGCCGCCATCGTCTTCTTCCTTAAGCTAGAGTAGAGCACTTCTCCTCGATCCACCGCCTCTACACCCTTGCTTATCCCCAACCTTCTCTTCTACGATCACCATGGCACCTAAAAAAAGGGCCAAGACAAGCCAGAGAAAGTCGTCGACCTAGAGGCGGAGGCGAGGATCGAAGCCCTTGCGGAAGCATGGAAGAACTATGTATTCTTCACACGAGTGCGCGACAAGAACGCCCTGATAGAGCCGCACACATACATGTGGGGCAAGGAGACGGTGGCTCACACTGCCCCACATGTACTTCCCGGCTCCACCAAAGGCGGCGAAGATAAATACCCTTTCTTTACTGCGTATTTCTACTGCAAGCTCTTCCCTCCATTCTCTGATTTCTTCAATGACATCATGTATTCGTACGAGGCCCATCTCCTAGATTTCACACTGAACGCCATGACTTGCATGTCTGTCTTTGCCCACATGTGCAAGAATTTTGTCGGGGGTAGTCCCCAATGTAGCCGTCTTCTGCCACTATTTCATTCCACGCATTGAAGAAGATGCCCTTTCCGGTAGTGTCGCCTAGATTCCCAGGGCATGGAACAAGGACATTTATCCAGAGGGCAATCTACATCAGAAGTGGGAAGAGTGGTGAGCGGATTGATGCTAGATGGAAGAGAATTATTTCCCGCCATTCTGTTTGACCGAAGAAAAAGGTTGTCCGCGACAAGGATTGGAGCAATTTTGATACTCATGACAAGGAGCTCACACTTGCCATCACAAGAATCAACCATCTTAGAGCTGCCGGTCTCACCATTGAAATGGTGGGTGCTGACTTTCTTCGTCGCCGGGTTGCCCCTCTGAATAACAAGGGGAGACCAGCCTGGGACTTCAAGAACGTCGCGGACATCATGAGGTTGCATACTGGCCTGAACAAGAACTTGACGGTCCTGCAACACACAACTCTCTGTTATCAATTGTTCAGAACCAACGGCAAGTTCAAGTTGCCGGCAGCCGTAGTTCCTTTGTGCAACAACTTTGTCTTGGGACCGATCATGGCAATGATGCTAGCATGCAATGCTCACGGTGTCGAAGGGAGTTGGGTTGAACCACCTGTAGACCGTGTGTAGGAGTGGTTCGATACTTTGGTGGAGAAAGCCGACAGGGAAGAACTCGAGCTCATCCCCGCCACTATTAAGAAAGAGGTGGCATACATTACCAATAGGGTAGAATAGGCAGGACTAGCCAAAGAGGTTGGCGGCTCGGGATCTACGGCCAGTGATGTTGGCAAACAAGAAGGGGCGCCAGAGAAAATCATTGCCAACCAAAGCAATGTTGCTGGAGAACAAGGTGAGGAGGCTACCGTAACTCCTACTGAAGAGGACGCATCTGATGAACAGCTGTACAGGGAGCACCCTACTTCGGCAAAGAAACCCCGCATCCTCCATAAGGCTGTCTCCGGTGTTCTATGCATCCACCTTCTTACGGTGATCAACCCGTGCGGCGCACAAGGCACACGCCCGCGCCGGCAACTTGAGCAGTTCGATCTTCTTGACCCGTTGCTTCTGCTACAACCAAGCGTGCAAGAACTCCAACTCCACCTCCCTCCTCTAGCACGTCACTTGGAGGGGAGTATGACCTCTCCGTTCGGAGTGAACCTGAGGAATAACAAGAGTAAGAACTCTTGTTTGCCTCCGTCAATTCTTTATTCCTTGACTTGTTTATTTGATTTGTTTTGTCTTGATTTGCTTCCATAAAGATGCAGAGACGTTGGCGCAGAGGGTGGCGAAGAGAGTGAAAACCACAACTAGCGACGAGCGGCCGGCAAGTGCCGTGGAAGATCTAGAAGTTGTGATAAACGGCGTCCAACACAGCCCCCAGCGCAGCCCCTAGGGTGAGGCCATTACACATTTTTCCACTGGCGAGTGTTGGTGTGGAAATCTTCACTACTGACATCAACGAGAATGTACGAGAAGTGTGGCGTGAAGGAGAATGCCAAAGGTAAATCTTGATGCGTCGTCTTCATCAACCACACTACTCGGAGATGACTCTCCGGCGAGGGCCTCCACGATGAGCCTATTCGCGTTGAAGAGGAGCCGACAATCACGGTTGTAATGTTGCGGAGGAGAAGATGTTCCCCTTCAACAATCTCATGCTGATAATCCACTTGCTTTTGAGCGCTTCTTTTTCCTTCTTTGCTTTTGTTTTCTTGAACTTGATCTTGAATTTGATTTTTTTCTCCTCCATCTTCAGATCCTCCCTCAACAAACGACATGAATTTTGATGGTTACATCGAGGGGATCGTAAAGGATAACGCTATGGAGGCCAGCACAATTGCCGCTGATGAGGACAATAGGGATACCAGTTACGAGGCCAGCAGGGCTTCCGCTAATGAGGCCAGCAGGGTTGTTCATGAACAGGCCGCCAAGAAAGCTGTTGAGCAAACAGGCAACAAGACCATCGAGACCACTAACGACATTCCTGCAGTAGGAGCACTTGGCGCTGATTCGGTCATGAGGGTGTCTGCTACCGGCAAGGCAGTTGTCGATGACCACCCTTCGACATCTGAAACAGCTCCGTCAAGCAGATATCTAAAGGCTGGCAATAATTTATTCCTTAGCATTCCAGAATCATCAAGCCCTACAGCACCAACTGAAGAAGAAACTTTTGCTAATGATGTCATCACTGTTGCTATGGCCTTGAGGTTGTTGATGAGCCGTGCACCGGTAGTAGAGGATCGAAAGAACAACAGCTGCTCAAGATCATGGGCGACAATTTCCAGCAACTCCAAGTGCTTTTCCACAGCTGAGCAGGGAGCTTGGATTCTAGGGCTGCTGTCATAGGAGTAGCAGAAACACACTTCCAGAAGCACCTCAAAGAGATACAGATCTGGTAATCTGAATCCCTCCAAGAGCCGACGAACCGCCAAAAGCAACTGACCCAGGACTGGGAGAAGTTTGTTTGGGAGAGGGCTCATGCTGATAAGGTGGAAGAGGAGGTCATGCAGAAGAAAGGGGCAGAAGTCTCTGAATTAAGAAAACGGAAGGTTGGGCTTGACTCTCGTGAAGAAGACCATGCCACTTGGGAGGAAGCGCTTGCTGCAAGCTGTGCGGCAAGGATGAAGAAATTCAGACTCTTGTCGCACAGCGTACCCAAGAACTGGAGCAGAAGCACAAGGAAGCACTCGAAGCTCAAGCTACATATCATGTCGACAAGTTTAAGAAAGCCGTCAATGTTGTCGAGGCTATAGAGGCCACCAAGAACGAGTGGGATGGCAAGGTGAAGAAACTAGAAGCAGATATTACTACCAGCGGCAAGGAAATCTCGATGCTCAAAGCCGACAGGGAGAAGACAATTTGTACCTTGCCGAAGTTGCAAACTTCCTTGTCTGCCAAGAATCAAGATCTCACCAAAGCCAACGCTACTATGGCTGATCTCAAATTGAAACTGGAGACACCAAAGAAATCCCTTGAAGAGAGCATAGCTTGAGGGAAGACTCTAACCAAATATCTTTAGAGTGTAAAGAATCTAGTTGCTAGTGATGCGAACACGTTCAACAGGACAAAGACAACGTGACGATATGGACAGAATGTGTTGTCGGAGTAGCCAAAGACCTCACCACACAACTATCTGTTATGGGCTTGCAAAATTATAGCTTCTTCACCAACGAAAAGGGATGCTGCCAGTGCCAACTTGACCTTGTTCTTCGAAAGCATTGTTGATGCGCTCAAGCTTCTCCACTCTGACCGATCTTCGCATCTTGCCAATTAATCTAGCAGGCCTTGTTGGATGTTCTCTTCAAAGTGCTCGTCAAGGTTGGTTATCGGAACCCTGGATCAACTTCCCCAGTGCCCTTGCCAGCCTTCTGAAAGGAGCAGATACCAAAGCTATAGAAGAGCTTGCCACACCTATTGGCGACAAGGTTAGCCAGATCCTAAGGATTGAAGGCCAGCGCAGGGACTAGTCCTCTTGCTTCATCATGCCGCCAGCAGTCCATATCAAAAGACAATTTGCATCTTAAGTTAGAACTAGAGTTGACTCATTGATCTAATGTAACTTGTTGTGCTTGAATGAATGGATGCTATTTCCCCTGTTTGATTTTGTCTTTGCATGTTTTAAACCATACGCTTTGTCGGAAACTTGCCAGTGCATGCACCCTTGTCACGACTGCTTTGAGGAACGGATCGTTAGCAGCCAGCTGGAGGTGCCACTGCCGGCAAGATAACTTGCGATCACAGTGCAGCTACTTAAGTTGTTGAGCAGACTCGAAACAAAGTAAGAGTGTAGTTGATCATGACAAGGTTCCTTTGCATGCAGGTTTTCCATTCAAAATCCAAAAATGTTCAAGGGAAAGTAGCTCTACAACAAAGAATTTGTATCAAAGTTTTTTCACGACAAGGCCAGCACGATTGTTGCTAATGAGGCCAATAGGGCTAACGCTGATGAGGCCAGCAGGGGTTCCCCTGATGAGGCCGGCAGGGCTGTTCATGAAAAGGCCGCCAAGAAAGCTGCTGAGGAAACCGACAATGAGACCATCGAGACCACTAACGACATTCCTGCAGCAGGAGCAGTTGGTGCTGACCCGGTCATGTGGGTGTCTACTACCGGCAAGGCAGTTGTCGACAACCACCCTTCGATATCTGAAACGGCTCCGTCAAGCCGATATCTAAAGGCTGGCAATAATTTATTCCTTAGCATTCCAGGATCATCAAGCCCTAGGGCGTCAATTGAAGGAGAAACTTTTGTTAATTAGGCTATCACCATTCCTATGGGCTTGAGGTTGTTGATGAGCCGTGTACCAGTAGTAGAGGATCGAAAGAACAGCAGCTGCTCAAGACCATGGGCGACAATTTCCAGCAACTCCAGGTGCTTTTCCACAGCTGAGCAGAGAGCTTGGATTCCAGGGCTATTGTCATAGGATTAGTAGAAATAGACTTACAGAATCACGTCGAGGAGATGCAGATCTGGTACTCTGAATCCCTCCAAGAGCTAATGAAACCGCCAAAAGCAACTGACCCAGGACTGGGAGAAGTTTTTTTTGGAGAGGGTTGTTGCTGATAAGGCGCAACAGGAGGTCATGGAGAACAAAGCGGTAGAAGTTGCTGAATTAAGAAAACGCAAGGTTGGGCTTGACGCTTGTGAAGAATACCTTGCCACTTGCAAGGAAGCGCTTGCTGCAAGCTGTGCGGCAAGGATGAAGAAATTCAGACTATTGTCGCACAGTGTACCCGAGAACTGGAGCAGAAGCAGAAGGAAGCACTCGAAGCTCAAGCTAGGGATCATGCCGACAAGTTTAAGGAAGTCGTTAATGTTGTCGAAGCTATAGAGGCAGCCAAGAACGAGTTGGGTGGCATGGTGAAGAAACTAGAAGCAGATATTACTAACAGCGGCAAGGAAATCTCTATGCTCAAAACCGACAGTGAGAAGACAATCCATACCTTGCCGAAGTTGCAAACTTCCTTGTCTCCTAAGAATCAAGATCTCACCAAGGCCAACGGTGCTATTGCTGATATCAAATCGAAACTAGAGACACCGAATAAATCCCTTGAATAATGTAGAGCTTGAGAGAAGACTCTAACCAAATATCTTTAGCGTGAGAACAATCTAGTTGCTAGTGATGCGAACACGTTCAACAAGCACAAAAAAAACATGACGATATGGACATAACTTCTTGTCAGAGTAACCAAGGACCTCACCACGCAACTATATGTTATGGGCTTGCAAAATTATAGCTTCTCGACCAACGAAAGGGACACTGCCAGTGCCAAGTTGACCTTGTTCTTCGAAAGCATTGTTGATTCGCTCAGGCTGCTCCACTTTGACCGATCTGCGCATCTTGCCAAGTAATCCTGCAGGCCTTGCTAGGACCTTCTCTTCAAAGTACTCGTCAAGGTTGGTTATTGGAACCCTAGTATCAACTTCACTAGTGCCCTTGCCAACCTACCGAAAAGGAGCAGATACCAAAGCTAACATAGAGCTTGTCATGCCTATCACCGACAAGGTTAGCAATATCCTAAGGATCGAAGGCCAGCGCAGGGACTAGTCCTCTTGCTTCATCTTGCCGCCATCAGTCCATATAAAAAGACAATTTGCATCTTAAGTTAGAACTACAGTTGACTCATTGATCTAATATAACTTCTTGTGCTTGAACGAATGTATGCTATTTCCCCTGTTTGGTTTTGTCTTTGCATGTTTTGTACACTACACTTTGTCGGAAACTTGCCTGGGCATGCACCCTTGCCGCGAGCGCTTTGAGGAACGGATCCTTTGCATCCAGCTAGAGGTGCCACTGCCAGCAAGATAACTTGACGATCACAGTGCAGCTACTTAAGTTGTTTATCGGACAAGAAACAAAGTAAGAGTGCAGCTGATCACGACAATGTTCCTTTGCATGTGGGTTTTCCATACAAGAGCCAAAAACGCTCAAGGGAAAGTAGCTCTACAACAAAGAATTTGTATCAAAGTTTTTTCATGACAAGGCAAGCACGATTGCCGCTGATGAGGCCAATAGGACTGCCGCTGACGAGGCCAGCAAGGTTTTCGCCGATGAAGCCAACATGGCTGTTCATGAAGAGGCCACCAAGAAAGCTACCGAGGAAGCCGGTAACGAAACCGTCGAGACCACTAACGACATTCCTGCAGCAGGAGCACTTGGTGCTGACCCGGTCATGAGGGTATCTGCTACCGGCAAGGCAGTTGTCGACGACCACCCTTCGACATCTGAAACAGCTCCGTCAAGCAGATATCTAAAGGCTGGCAATAATTTATTCCTTAGCATTCTAGGATCATCTAGCCCTAGGGCGTGAACTGAAGGAGAAACTTTTGCTAATGAGGCCATCACCTTTGCTATGGGCTTGAGGTTGTTGATGAGTCATGCACTAGTAGTAGAGGATCGAAAGAACAGTAGCTGCTCAAGACCATGGGCGACAATTTCCAGCAACTCCAAGTGCTTTTCCACAGCCAAGCAGAGAGCTTGGATTCCAGGGCTTTTGTCATAGGAGTAGAAGAAATAGACTTCCATAAGCACGTCAAAGAGATGCAGATCTGGTACTCTGAATAACTCCAAGACCTGACGAACCGACAAAAGCAACTGACCCAGGACTGGGAGAAGTTTGTTTTGGAGAGGGCTGATGCTGATAAGGCGCAAGAGGAGGTCGTGCAGAAGAAAGCGGTAGAAGTTGCTGAATTAAGAAAATGCAAGGTTGGGCTTGACGCTCATGAAGAAGACCTTGCCACTTGCGAGGAAGCGCTTTCTTCAAACTGTGCAGCAAGGATGAAGAAATTCAGACTCTTGTCGCATAGCGTACCCAAGAACTAGAGCAGAAGCACAAGGAATCACTCGAATCTCAAGCTACGGATCATGCCGACAAGTTTAAGGAAGCCGTCCATGCTGTCGAGGCTATAGAGGCCGCCAAGAATGAGTTGGATGGCAAGGTGAAGAAACTAGAAGCAGATATTACTACCAGCGGCAAGCAAATCTCGATGCTCAAAGACGACAGGGAGAAGACAATCCATACCATGACGAATTTGCAAACTTCCTTGTCTGGCAAGAATCAAGATCTCACCAAAGTCAACGATGCTATGGCTGATCTCAAATTGAAACTAGAGACACCGAAGAAATCGCTTGAAGAGAGCAGAGCTCGAGAGAAGACTCTAACCAAATATCTTTAGAGTGAGAAGAATCTAGATGCCAGTGATGCGAACACGTTCAACGAGCACAAAGACAACGCGACGATATGGACATAACGTCTTGTCAGAGTAGCCAAGGACCTCACCAAACAGCTATCTGTTATGGGCTTGCTAAATTATAGCTTCTCCACCAACAAAAGGGACGCCACCAGAGCCAAGTTGACCTTGTTCTTCGAAAGCATTAATTGTTGATGCGCTCAAGCTGCTCCACTCCGACCGATCTTCGCATCTTGCCTATTAATCCCGCAGGCCTCTCTTCAAATTGCTCGTTGTCGGTGTCAAAACCGGCGGACCTCGGGTAGGGGGTCCCGAACTGTGCGTCTAGGCGGATGGTAACAGGAGACAAGGGACACGATGTTTTTACCCAGGTTCGGGCCCTCTCGATGGAGGTAATACCCTACTCCTGCTTGATTAATATTGATGATATGGGTAGTACAAGAGTAGATCTACCACGAGATCAAGGAGGCTAAACCCTAGAAGCTAGCCTATGGTATGATTGTTGTTCGTCCTACGGACTAAAACCCTTCCGGTTTATATAGACACCGGATAGGTTAGGGTTACACAGAGTCGGTTACAATGGTAGGAGATCTACATATCCGTATCGCCAAGCTTGCCTTCCACGCCAAGGAAAGTCCCATCCGGACACGGGACGAAGTCTTCAATCTTGTATCTTCATAGTCTTGGAGTCCGGCCGTGATGATAGTTCGGCTATCCAGACACCCCTAGTCCAGACTCCTCGGTAGCCCACGAACCAGGCTTCAATGACGACGAGTCCGGCGCGCATATTGTATTCGACATTGCAAGGCGGGTTCCTCTTCCGAATACTTCATAGAAGGTTTTGAACACCAGGATAGTGCCCGGCTCTGCAAAACAAGTTCCACATACCACCGTAGAGAGAATAACTTCTGCACAGATTTGCTGATGTATTCCGCGGCGTGACATCACACCACAGCCAGGCCTTTATATGAATCATTTTTTACTGTTCCACCTCAGTGCGTTTAGCGAGGCGGTTTCCTTGGCACGTCTTATCAAAGCATAGATCATGCCCCCTTATTCCGGGATTCTCATCAATACGGACGTGGGTAACCCATCCGCGCCATTGATTATGGCGCTTGGGAGATAAGCGAGTTTTACCAGGCTGGTGGGGGACGCATAGCTTCGTCATTCATATAAGGGATAAGGATCCACCTTTTCACCCACGCCTTCTTCCTCCTTTGCTCATCCATTTTCGCAAGACTTCGAGCTCCAGCGCTAAGTCCAAGACACCCCCACCTCAACCTTCTCCAACTATGTCGGGAGCGGGAGGCAGGTGGATGGCCTCCTCCGTCACGGAGGGGCACATCACAAAGCTGCGGAGGCCGGATACTTGTCCAGAACATCGCGCACCAGCTGCCCGACAGGGCAGCTCATTCCAACCCCTGTGCCCCATGAGAGGGTGGTGTTTCTCCCCACGTCCTCCGCGGACTAGGTTTTCCACTTCACCCATTTGTCCGGGGGCTCATGTTCTACTACGGCCTGGACTTCCACGACCTGGCCCCGAATTTCATCCTCAACATCTCGGGGTTCATCGTCGGGTCTGAGCCTTCCTCTGCATCCAGCCCCACTTCGGTTTATGGCTGAAGATCTTCAACGTCAGGCCGAAGGTAGTGGGTGGCCGTCAAGCGGAGTGCGGAGGCGCCATGGTTGGCAAGATGGCCAAAGTCCCATGGCTCGAGGGCTCCTTCGTGGAGACAATAAAGGGGTGGCAATCGGGGTGGTTCTATATCACCGAGCCGCTGACCCCAAATGGGCGGCGGCCCCAATTCAGATCTGGCTTCCCCACACGGCTCTCGTCATGGAAAGAGACGGGCCCGACGTGGGGAATTCGGACGAGCTATCCGGACTCCAAACATGCGTCCAAAACACGGTGGACAAGAATCTCAGGCTTGTCAACGTAATCCAGGTGATGCTCATCTGCCGGATTCTCCCATGCCAACAACGGGCCTTTAAATTGTGGGAGTTCGATCCGGCACAGCACCCAACTCTGAAAAGGCTCTTCGATACTACGTACGAAGATGCCTGGAAGGTGCTGTTCAAGGGCGCCGAGGCTCCCACATCCGCTACCGAAGATCGCAGATTCAGCTCGTAGCGTCAAGCCAGCGAGGTGAGTTATTTTACCCTTTATGGGACTCTTTTTTCGTAGTTTGACTCTATGCGGGATCTAAAACTCCCTAACCTTTAACAGGACTGGCTGAAGACGTTCGGAGAGGTTAACTGTCCGGCTCCTTTGCCAGAAGACCTAGCGGACGCCCGATTGACGGGGCTGCTGGCTCCGATACCCCATGTGGTACCGGAGAAGAAGGCCAAGAAGGAGGCAACGGGAACTTGAAGGAGCTCCCGACGCCTGGTGCTGTCAGATTCTGAAGTAGAATCTTCTCCTGAGAACGAGGAGGAGGAAAAAGAAGCCTCTCCCCTAGCGGGGGAGGAGAGGAAAAGGAAGGCCGCCCCAACTGGGGGGCCGGAGGGTCCAAGAAGGGAAGGACCCTTCCTCCGGACTTCTCCACCAACGTCGACAACGACGAGGAGGAGTGGCCGACAAGGGCCAAGCCCCTGGCGAGATCGTAAGTGTCCGGATACCCATGGCATTTTTATTGCATAGTGTTCTCTAATGCCGAACAATCATGCAGCCCGCCCAAGGGCGAGTTCGCCGCTTCGTCGAGCGGGTCCCTGAGTTCGTCGGAAATGGAGAGTACTTCACTTCCGGCCGCCTCATCGCCTCACGGCTGCAGACGATGCCGAGGTGGTGCCCCAAGGGGGCCTGGTCAAGAGGAGGTGGCACAGGAGGCGCGCAAGGCAACCTCCCGGACTCGAGCGTGGGGGCGAGACCCCAGGGCTCTAAGCCCGACCCTCGTCCGGACTCCATGCCGGAACCTTGATGGTTCCGAGTCCGCAAGCGTCCCTTCAGGGAAGGTAAAACGCCGTGTCTTCTGTCCCAACCGAGGCACCGGATAGCATCTTGGAGGCGCTTAACAGCCTCCATCGAGGAGGAGCACCGCCTTTGTTATGAGTGTGGTGATCCGAAAGTTCGATCCGCTAAGAGCGGGCTGATCAAGCCTGTACCAGCCTTCTAATAGGCTTTGAGGTAAGTTTAGAATATGTAAAAATATTACCGCATAGACAGTAGCCCCTGATGCTTAGTTCGGTGTTCGGAAACAAAACCGGACTAAGGATCTAAAAATATATACGCAGGAGTCTAACATAAGTATGTCAATATATGAATGCAGGTTGCGCTGCTGACCTCTGCCGCACTGACTGCGGAGGTCAATGCATTGAAGCAGAACCTCGAGCGGTCCGAGAACGAGCTCGACCTTGCCAAGAAGCAGCTCGAGGACAAGGAAGGTAAGTAATACCTTATTAAAGAAATACCTTACAGAAAGGTTTCGGTTGCGAAAAATAACAGGAATAACATGGGTACTGCAGGGTCCACGAAAAAGGTGGCGACCCTGAAGGAAGCGGTGTCCGTGGCCGAAAGCAAAGCGGCCGCGGAACGCACCGAGCGAGAGAAGGGGGAGGCGCAGCTGGCGGAGGTGCGGCAAGAGCTCCAAGCTCTCGTGAAAAAACACGAGGTTTTGGAGCATGACTCGAAGACCTGAGAGTCCGAGCTTGCCTCGGCTCTTGAGAGTGCCAAAGCTGCTAAGGTCGAGGCCCAAAAAGCCCTCCAAGAAATTGAATCATTAAAGAAGATAGCGGCGGGTAAGGCATTCTTTATGCAAAGCAAGCATGTGAAAGTGAATTACCTGTTACTTACCCGGATTCGGAGCTCTCCAGGAGCATTCGCAGATCTGCCTCAGAGTGTGTCCGATCTTGCCAGATTCTACCGTGCCAAGGAGGGGGCTCGACGAAGAAGGTGTTCTGGTCTCGATATCTTTGAGGCGGACATCCGGTGCCCCTAAGCGACCAGGTGAAGCGGCTGGTCGAGCTCCACAAGGTCGCCGAACAGGCCATGAGGGGCCTCATAGTTCGGCTGTGGCCATTGGAAGCCATGCCTGGGAGCTACTTTGGGCTAGTGCGGCGGTTGGTGGACGCCTATCCACGGAGAAGTCATCAAGCGCTCCGTCTGCATTGAAGGTGCCCGTCGGGCCCTTGCCCGTGCTAAAGTGCACTAGGGCAAGCTGGACGCGGAGAAGCTTGTGACGGACGGGCCACCGAAGGGCAAGGAGCATCGCACGCCCGAAATGTACTATGAGGGCCTCCTGAAGGGTGCCCGCCGTATAGCGGATGAGTGCTCCAAAGATGTAATTTTTTAATAGACTCGCATTTGTTATCCTCAGACGCTGAAAACTTGTTCATATGCGTAAGCAACGCTTGTCAATTTAAAATATTACCTTGCGGCTGTTTATCAAATTTGAGAGATGGCAAGTCGTTGGCTTCAGCCCCCATGCCACGAGTCTTTGGGGTGTTCGGGATAAACTTGAGCGCTCTTGTTCCCATTCTTGGGTCCATCGAGGAGGCGCTCAACGCAACGAACAAGGCAACCGGACTTATAATGCTTGAACACTCTCACTTAGCCATAGAATTCTATAATTTTAAATTTCGTGAAGCCCCTAGTATTCGGAAGACCGAGTTCGGGCGCTATCCACGCCTTGGCGGACAATTCCGGTTCCTCGCTCTAAGCGGCATAAGTCTTTAAGGACCCGAAAAACCTCTCGAACAACGTCCGCTCTCGCCCTATCATGACGCCGGGTTTTAGCTTTCTCCACTGAGGTGCTCGACCCAGCTCAACCGGGGCACAATTGCAGTGGTTCTCCTAGTGCTACCTTAGCCGATATAACGGAACGTAAGGTACCAAAACATAGGAGCCGGGCAAACCCAACTATTGACCCAAGACATGATTCGGAGCCGATGCATGTAATGCTATAAGTTCGGGGTGCCGCACTTGTGAAAGTGTTCGGACTTATCACACCATACTTTTGGGGTACTTAAGCCCTGGTGTATTGGCCGTACCAAAGTGTACTGGGTGCAACATGTCGTGAAATGAACATATATATAGAAAAGAAAGGAGTGCAATAATAGGCAAAAGCTATGTATTGTTTATTCAAAAAGAAAGCGCAAATAAAAGCGTAACGATACACATTGTGCGATAAGCCAGGATGGGACTATTTAACATGTCCCCTCCGAGGGTAAGCTGCGGATGGTATGTAAAACAGGTATAATGCTCGTAATAGAGACCACTGAACACTCAACGTAGCTTTCTACTTCGGCTGTTGCATCGTGAGTTCGGCGATTCTAGTGCCGACAGGGCTTCCGGAAAACGGAGTCCCGAAAGTAAGAAAAAGAAGAAAAGGAAAAAGAAAAGAATGACACAATCGAGCCCTGGTGTGGTTGAGCCGCGATTCGGGCATGCCGTGGTCGTGCCCCTCCCCTTATGCCCATGGTATCTCGAGAGCGTAGTTATGTACGCGCAGTACTGGCTTCGCAATTTCGCAAGGGCCGGGGTTGGGGCCGGATTGCTACGCGTGCTTGAATCGTGCCAGGCGGTCTTGTTGTAGGTTACTCCGGGCGCAGCGGTGTCCAGACGCTTAGTGGCCGGACTCGAGAATTGCTGTGAGAGGCTGCTTTGCACCTCCGCCGCGAGGGCCGCCGTGTGCTCCTCCGTTCGAAGAGAGCATTCGGTGTTTCCATTGACCGTGATTACTCCTCGAGGGCCTGGCATCTTGAGCTTGAGGTATGCGTAGTGCGGCACCGCATTGAACTTTGCAAATGAGGTTCGTCCGAGCAGTGCATGATAGCCGCTGCGGAAAGGGACTATGTCAAAGATTAACTCTTCGCTTCGGAAGTTATCCGGGGATCCGAAGACCACTTCGAGTGTAACTGAGCCCGTACAATTGGCCTCTACACCCGGTATGACGCCTTTAAGGTCGTCTTTGTAGGTTTAATCCTTGAGGGCCCATTTTTCGCACTGTATCCTGATAAAGCAGGTTCAGGCTGCTACCGCCGTCCATCAGGACTCTGGTGAGGTGAAATCCGTCAATAATTGGGTCAAGAACCAATGCGGCGAAACTGCCGTGACGGATGCTAGTGGGGTGGTCCCTTCAATCGAAGGTGATCGGGTAGGAAGACCATGGGTTGAACTTTGGGGCGACTGGCTCCATCGCATATACGTCCCTTAGCGCATGCTTCCGCTCCCTTTTGGGTATATGGGTTGCGTATATCATGTTCACCGTCCGCACTTGTGTGGGAAAGCCCTTGTGTCCTCTATTGTTCGGTGGCCGGGGCTCTTCCTCGTCATCGCTATGCAGCCCCTTGTCATTGAGTTCGCACTTAACTTGCTCGCTTGCTTGAACACCCAACAATCCCTGTTGGTGTGATTGGCTGATTTTCGGGGTGCCATGTATCCGCACAAGCGATCGAGTATTCGGTCCAAGTTGGACGGCCCCGGGTATTTCTTTTGAATGGCTTCTTCCACGACCGGGTTTAGAGCTCTGAATCCGGCATTGACCGCCAGATCTTCAGCATTTTCGCCGTGCACGCGGCGCTTGTTCTTGTTGCGACGCCGACCTGCCATTACTGTCCTTGGTATCCGAACTATCGTGGTGTTTGGCCAAGTTGTTGCTTCGAGCTAGCTACTGTCCTCTCCGCAAAAGCGGGTCATGAGTGTTGTGAGGGCTGCCATGGATTTCGGCTTTTCCTGTCCCTAGGTTCCGGCAAGCCACTCGTCATGGATGTTATGTTTGAAGGCTGCAAGGGCCTCCAGATCCGGACGATCAACGATTTGATTTTTCTTTGTTAGGAACCGTGTCCGTAATTGTCCGCGATTCTTCCGTTGCTGAATTATATGGCTAAGGTCATCGGCGTCTGGTGGTCGCACATATGTGCCCTGGAAGTTATCAAGGAATGCGGCTTCCAGGTCCTCCCAACAACCAATTGATTCTGCTGGCAAGCTGTTGAGCCAATGCCGAGCTGGTCCTTTAAGCTTGAGTGGGAGGTATTCGATGGCATATAGATCATCACCGCGGGCCATGTGGATATGGAGGAGATAGTCCTCGATCCAGACCGCAGGATCTGTGGTACCATCATATGATTCGATGTTTACGGGTTTGAAGCCCTCAGGGATTTGATGATCCATTACTTCATCTGTGAAGCATAGTGGGCGTCTTGGCGCCCGTATTGGGCTATATCACGACGTAGCTCATATGAGCTTTGACTACTATGTTCGGCCCCGCTGGTTTGTCAGATCCGGCGCGACGGTAATCATCCCGAGTCGTTGGGCGCCCACGCGATCCGTAGATCAATCTTGTATGTTTTGCCTTATCCTCCAATATATCTCGCAAGTGCGCCGCGTTTTCCGGTGCCTTGGTACTTTTTGACCGGCGTCGGGGTGCGGCTGGAGCGGAGGGCCGAGAGGCTTCTTTGTCGCGGCCACGGGGTGGCCAGTCTGCCATGTCTTGCACTGGTGACTTGGGTGCTTCCTCCTCTGATCGAGGCAATGGCCTGCGTTTGGGATAGCTTTTGGAGGGGCGTTCGAGTTCATACTCTTCGGCTGCAAGGACTTCAGTCCATCTGTCAGCTAGCAGGTCTTGGTCAGCTCTAAGCTGTCGCTTTTTCTTGAGGCTGCTTGCCGTGGCTATAAGCCTGCGTTTGAAACGCTCCTATTCGGCGGGATCCTCGAGCACGACAAATTAAATGCGTCGTCCGAGGCTTGCCTCATCTTCGGAGGGAGGCGCATAATTATCGCCCTCGACCTCTCTTTCACAGACCGTCAGGCGGACTTGCTTCTCCCTCCTCCCGCGCCGAGTCCCGCTGGAGGGTTGTCTTCAGACCGCCAAGGGTGTTATTATCTCCCATGCCGGAATCACCGCTTTTCTTGTGGCGGGATTTAGAGCGGCGCGCCGACGTTGGCGCCGGTTGCTTCTTGGAGGGTCATCCTCCGTTGTTCCATCGCTGCTCCCATCTTTTGGGATGTCCACCATGTATATGTCGTATGACGAGGTGGCCTTCCAAAGGCCTGAGGCGCTGGGTCTTGGTCGTCTCCGGCATCTCGTCCATACCGTCGATGTCTTCGGAGTCGAAGTCGAGCATGTCGGTTAAATCATCGACAGTGGCTACAAAGTGGGTGGTGGGTGGGCGTTGAATTTCTTCGTCGTCCGTATCCCAACCTTCCTGTCCGTAGTCCGGCCAGGGCTCTCCGGATAAAGAGAGAGACTTTAGTGAATTCAGGATGTCACCAAAGGGCGAGTGCTGAAAGATGTCTGCGGCAGTGAACTCCATGACCGGCGCCCAATCGGATTCGATTGGCAGGGGCGCGGAGGGTTCGGAGTCCGGAGAGGAGTCCGGCACCTTGGAGTCAAGGTCTTCGCAGCGACGGGGATGGAGTTCGGCTCAATCGCCATAGAGATCGTAGCCCCCGAGGCGGTGTCCAACCACTCGTCCTCGATCGGGGAATCCGGCTCCGGATTAAGGGTCGGAGCGGATGCTGGTGCGGCCTCCAGGGCACTGTTCGGCGGCAGAGCTAGATCATACCCATCGAGACAGTGCGGCAAGCTCGGCTGTGGCTCGAAACCGTCGAAGATCAAGTCTCCGCGGACATCGGTCGTATAGTTCAAACTTCCAAATCTGACCTGATGGCCAGGGGCGTAGCTTTCGATCTGCTCCAGATGGCTGCTTAATTGGCCCGCAGCAAAGCCGCCGAATCACGAAGATCTGTCCGAGGAGAAAAGTCTCACCCTGGACCGCGTCGTTGTTGATGATCGAAGGAGCCATCGGGCCTATCGGTGACGCATACGGAGGAACTCTCAATGAAAGCAACAATGTCGGTGTCAAAACCGGCGGATCTCGGTAGGGGGTCCCGAACTGTGCGTCTAGGCGGATGGTAACAGGAGACAAGGGACACAATGTTTTTACCTGTGTTCAGCCCTCTCGATGGAGGTAATACCCTACTCCTGCTTGATTAATATTGATGATATGGGTAGTACAAGAGTAGATCTACCACGAGATCAAGGAGGCAAAACCCTAGAAGCTAGCCTATGTTATGATTGTTGTTCGTCCTACGGACTAAAACCCTTCCGGTTTATATAGACACCGGATAGGTTAGGGTTACATAGAGTCGGTTACAATGGTAGGAGATCTACATATCCAGACGCCAAGCTTGCCTTCCACGCCAAGGAAAGTCCCATCCGGACACGGGATGAAGTCTTCAATCTTGTATCTTCATAGTCTTGGAGTCCGGCCGTGATGATAGTTCGGCTATCCGGACACCCCCTAGTCCAGGACTCCCTCACTCGTCAAGGCTGGTTATCGAAACCCTGGCACCAACTTCACTAGTACCCTTGCCAGCCTTCCGAAAGGAGCAGATACCAAAGCTATCGAAGAGCTTGTCACGCCTATCACCGAGAGGGTTAGCTAGATCCTATGGATCGAAGGCCAGCGCAAGGACTAGTCCTCCTGCTTCATCTTGCCACCTGCAGTCCATATAAAAAGACAATTTGCATCTTAAGTTAGAACTACAGTTGACTCATTGATCTAATATAACTTGTTGTGCTGGAATGAATGGATGTTATTTCCCATGTTTGATTTTGTCTTTGCATGTTTTGTACTACACTTTGTCGGAAACTTGCCATTGCACGCACCCTTGCCGCGAGCACTTTCAGGAATGGATCTTTAGCAGCCAGTTGGAGGTGCCACTGCCGGCAAGATAACTTGACGATCACAGTGCAACTACTTAAGTTGTTGACCAGACTCGAAACAAAGTAAGAGTGCAGCTCATCACGACAAGGTTCCTTTGCATGCAGGTTTTCCATACAAAAGACAAAAACGTTCAAGGGAAAGTAGCTATACAACAAAGAATTTGTATCAAAGTTTTTCACGCCAAGGCCAGCCCGATTGCCGCTGATGAGGCCAATAGGGTTGCCGCTGATGAGGCCAGCAGGGCTTCCACTGATGAGGCCAACAGGTCTGTTCATGAACAGGCCGCCAATAAAGCTGCTCAGGAAACCAGCAACAAGACCACCGAGACTACTAACGACATTCCTGCATCAGGAGCACTTGGTGCTGACCCGGTCATGAGGGTGTCTGCTACCGGCAAGGCAGTTGTCGATGACCACCCTTCGACATCTGAAACATCTCCCTCAAGCAGATACCTAAAGGCTGGCAATAATTTCTTCCATAGCATTCTAGGATCATCAAGCCCTAGGGCGTCAACTTGTGGGGATCCCGACTCATAAGTCAAGATCACCGAATGCACGTGTACTGTGATCCCAGAGACCAGTGCTCACTGAACACACAGAAGCTGAATAACAAGAGTCTTACATCCATACATACCATGTTACACAAATTATGACCATTATGGTCAAGTCTTACATAGATAGATCCTTAAGGGCTGAACATCAAATAAATCATAAGCAGCGGAAATCTTCGTTGTCAAGTAGAACCCATGCCATCTGCCTTAACCCTACTGGCATTCTGACTGGGAAAGCGTCCTAGTTCGCATGTTCGTCTCCAAAGAACTCTTCTTCAAACTCATGTTCTTCCATGCCTGGCCAATTAAATAACCAGTGGCAAGCCAATGTGTACTTTGAATGTACTCGCTAGCAACCCATGTTTTTGGATCAAGGTAATAATGCATGATGTAACAACAAGTAGGCAACCATGTGAACGACATGTCCTATCAACTTGTAAATCAACGACATGTCCTATCAACTTGTAAATCATGCATCAATGAACTCTGGTAACCATGTGAACAGGTTACAGATATCAACATAAATAGAGTTTGGAGCAACTCTAGCTTAATCAACACGTTAAGTCATTTGACTTGACTCAAATAGTTCTCTTCCATACGCACACGCACCAACTTTGTAAAAATACAGGACATAGTTTAAGTAGCACCACCCAACTGTCGTTGACCATGGACACAGCTATTTGAATAATTTGACACTCTGTAGAGGTTGCGCACTTTACTCACAAGAATCGGGGAGCTTTCATGTCATCCACGATCCCGCAGTACCTCAAGTACTCGGGGGAAGCACCCAATCACTATCTTTCCCTAGGCGATACTAACATAGGGTCCACTCGTTGGTACACAGCCCTCGTGTATAAGCATAAGATTTTGGGACGCTGCCCTTTTCAATATCACACATACACGAAGGGACCAACGGTGTGTCCGGTGCTCTGTGAAAACAGTCATGGCCGCCTATCCAAGCACGACCCCGTTCCAAGAGTGACCTCATGTCACCCCCATCACTAGTAATGTGGGCACCATGCTAGTATTGAACTAGATAATTAACAATGCCCCGTCCCATAAGGGGTAGATGTGATGACCTGAGACCGACGCTCCAGACGCCTTCCATGTTTTGCGTGACAGCCGTGTGTTTTATTTGTATGTTGCATTTCGTCATAGCATCATGCGCATTGCATCTACATGTTTTCATAAAGCTTGCACCCATTCGTAGTTGCCGCGTTCCCCCTTGCCTCCGTTGACCGATCCGAGTCCAACTGGGTTTTTGATTCCCTCTTGTCAAACCACCTAACCCTTCCCTGCACAGTGCATCGACCCCTCGCGCACATCCGAAACTCCCCCGGACCCGACCCGGGCAGTCGTTAACGATGGGTCCAGATCATCCCCAGACATCCCTAAAACATCTTCGGTTTCTCATTTGGGCTACCTAACCTATTTATTCTCGACCGCCCGATTACGATTGGACGGACTAAACACTCTCATTATCCTATATATAACCCAACCCCATACCTAATCTAGTCTAACCCTAAAACCTGGGGGATCTGTCCCAGCCATTCCGTGTCCGCCGCCGCCACCAACTCACCATCTACTATTTTACAAAAAAGCCCCTCATGTTCATGCATTTAATATCTCACAAACTATGCATCATATGTAAAAACTTCATATATGTAAAATGCTTAGAATTTCATCTAGTTTCATATTATGCTGCTTTCATCCATCTTTAAAATGTTTAAATTCATGTTTGCATTAGGTTGCATAAATGACATGTTAAAATGATTTATTTCATAACTAAATAACCGTAGCTCCATTTTAAATAAACTATATATGTAAATGGGGTAGAAAAATGTCTAGATTAACTTGGTGCACCTTGTTTTACTGTTTACCAACATTAAAATATGGTTTAGGGCAGAACAGTACTAAATTCAAAATATGCATATGGGGATTTTCCAGAATTGTTGTTTGTTGTTCCGGCCTCATTTAAACTTGCCTAAATAGTTAGTTTACTTATGTTTCACCTCTTGCCATGGTTAACGACATTTAATATTGTCGGGTAAATAAACAGAGAGAACTAAATAAATGGATGTGATGTTTCGCCAATATGCAACTCGTTGCATATTCAGCTCCACTTAATTTGTAGTATTGTTTGTTGCACTTTGCCATGCCATGCCTCATTAAACCGGACATGCATCATACTCGATTATGCATCATGCCATGTTTATGTGATGTATGTTTACCATGTTGTTTGCTTCTTTCCAGTTGCGCATCTCCTTGATAGTTTTGGTTATGTTGCGATTGTGAGGATCCGTTCGACTACGTTGGTTCGTCTACTTCATTGACTCGGTCTTCTTCCTAGCGGGATTTCAGGCAAGATGACCGTTACCCTAGGTACCACTACTATCTTTGCTATGCTACTTGTCTCGATGCTATCGCTATGTCGCGCTATCTACCACTTGCTTATCAATCCTCCCAAATTGCCATGATAGCCTCTAACCTTTTCACCCTTCCTAGCAAACCGTTGTTTGGCTATGTTACAGCTTTGCTCAGCCCCTCTTATAGCATTGCTAGTTGCAGGTCCAGTCGCAGTTTGTTCCATGTTGGGACATGGATATCATGGGATATCACAATACCTCTTATTTAATTAATGCACATATAAACTTGGTAAAGGGTGGAAGGCTCGGCCTTATGCCTGTTGTTTTGTTCCACTCTTGCCACCGTATTTTTCGTCATATCGGTATTATGTTCCTTGATTTTGCGTCCCTAACATGGTGAGGGGTATGGGGCCCTCTTGACAGTTCGCTTTGAATAAAACTCTTCCAGCAAGGCCCAACATTGATTTTGCCATTTGGCTAATAACAACTAAAACTTGCATAGGGACCCACCGGCACCCGGGGACTTTTAATCAACACCCGGGCTAATTGATGAGGACATGACTACCTTGGATAAGACCAAAAATATTGCATACATGCATATTTGTCAGGTGATTTCTAGTGCAAACTATTCAATAATCTATTTATGTTATCCAGAACAAAAATACATCACATACTTTTGTGTTTTGTCTAATTGTAGGTGTATGGGACATTTGTACAATACACATATGAAGATAAGGGAAAAGGAGAAGTTTAGGTGTTGTTCAAAAAGTCCTCTCACGTCACTTTTGGACCAAGAGAAGATAGAGTCCAAGTCTCTCACGTTACGGACTCAGATTCGGACTGCTGCAGACATACCTGACTCAAAACGTCAATAACTTTTCATCCGGACTCCAAATTGGGTGATTCTTTTTTTGTTGGAAAATAGATTTCGTGCACCTTCCAACCCAATTGGATTCACCTTCAAATTCGTTCGGAGCGTTGAGTTATGGACGAAACAATCTGATGCTGCAACAGAATCCGAGTCAAACTACAAGTCCAAAGGTGTTACGTCACCTCCACTTGGGCCCATTGGCCTTGTACGACCTAGGGTTAGTGTTAGGCTGCCTTGGGACGTCCTCCCACCTCCTTGGCCGCCACCCTTGCTCCTATATAAGTAGATCCATCTAGTAGCTTTTTCCTTGGGATTTGTTTAGTTAAAAGTTAGCCATTGCAACTTCATGTACTTCACTTGTGTCCAACGACCAGACCAAGACCGCTTACGGATCCCCACCTTTATCAATTCTTCATATATACTCGCAATATTCTGATTGCTTTATCATATTCTTGCTTGTTTTTCGATTGCTTGCAGGAATAGACCTTCGTGGTCGTTGATTGTGCTCGGCGTGGTCAATAACTTCTCGGAGTTGGTTTAGCGATTGCTAAGGCGCAACGTCGTGCACGTTTGTAGTCGGATCGTCAAAGTCGACACCACCAAGTCGATAGTTATCATCTCATCGGAAGATCGGGACACCCTCGCCTCTATCAAGTGGTATCAGTTTTCAGGTTGCTCGGTGAGAATTTCCAATTGTCCCTAGATTCGATTTATTTTCTTACCTATTGTCCAAGAAAAGGCCACCAGAAAAGTTAGATCTATTCATCATTTGTCCTAGCCAGTCCAAGCCTTTGCAATTTTCTTTTCATTGTTTGCATTATTGAATTATCGGTTGCATCGTCGTTTCGAGTTGCTGGTCTTAGTGTCTAGTTCCTTTAGAGTTTCGAGTTCTGTTCACATTAGTCACGCCGCCGCTGTATCATTATCCCTTCCACTGTCCACCATACCATCCATCAATTTCCACCACGTGCTATGCACTATTCATTGTCATAATCATAGTTGAGGTCATTCACATCTTCGCTTGATCCAATCTGCATCTTATCTAGTTTGTTTTGGAAAAAGAGAACAAAGAGAGAAAAAAAGAGAAAAAAGTAAAAAAAGTCAGAGAAAAAAAGAGAAAGAAAAAGGTAAAAAAGTGTGAGAAAAAAAGAGAGAAAAAAAAAACAAAGTTTGGATCTATCTAGACTCAATCTCGTAGCTGAATTCGGATTGGAATCTGTTTTGTGCACTGTTCAGTAAAACAGGCATAACTTCCTCATACGAAGTCCGTTTTGGCTCCGCGAGTACTCAAATTAAAGCTAGAGACGAGCCGCATCTAAATAGTTGCAGAAGCTAGTTCAATATTTGGCACCTCAAAATCGGCTCCTAAATAGGTATTTTTCCCTCCGAAGTTCGTGAACACAGCTTATTCCAGTTTTTCAAATCAGTTTTAGAATTTTTTGACTCCTCATATCAACTCGGAATTGAGTGATTCTTTTTGCATTGGAAAGCTTGAGTTAGTAGTATTCTTTGAAAGAATTTATCAGAAAATTGGCTCAAACTTTTCAAGAGGAAAACTGGAGAGAGAGTTGTTGTATATCCTGCTTGGCAGTTGTTTTTCATCATTATCTTTACTGCCGTTGTGCTCTTCACTTATATCTTGCTATCTAGAGCTACTCATTATCCTTCATTGATGCTAGTTGTGCTACGCCGTGACCTCATTAGTGTTCTAGGCTCGCGTCTCTAGTCCGGTCTAGCCTAGGACCAGCACAGGACCGTCGTTGAGCGTTTATTCAACATTGCATCTTTGAATTGATTATTGCTAATCTTTTGCTACCATATATAGCCAACCCAGCTCCACATATTTCTACACCGTGTATACGTCACGCCCCCTGGCAATCTCTTTACACAATCTTCAGAGTTACTTGACACCGCTGGTTTACTGTCACCGCTTTGCTGCATGGTAAGAACTTGTAAGACATTGATATTTGCTTTCTTGTGAGCGTTTTACCACCACATCCTAGTAGTTATAGAAACATTATTTTTGGATTTTGTTTCTTGTTCTACTAATCATGACAGGATCCAGAGTCAATTCATGGGCTTTGTCGATCATGGGAGACATGCCACCACCTATGCAAATACCACAACCGTCCACGAGAGGTGCACAAACATCCAAATGCACATGATCAAGTTCATGTTTCTATACCACCATTTAATGGCCGTTTTAGACCTCCTTTATATATTGAATGGGAGTTAGACATAAATAATATATTTGCTTCCCATAATTTTGATGAACGTAAAAAAGTTATGGTTGCGGTTGGTTCTTTCACTGGTTATGCTCTAGTTTGGTGGAGTGAATATTGTCGGTTACACCCTGATTATGTACCTAATACTTGGGATAATTTAAAACATGTCATGAGAGATAGATTCGTCGATGTTTATTATACTCGTGGCATGATTAAAAAACTGGAACATTTAAAACAAGGTAGTGACACCGTAACAAAATATTATGATGATTTACAAACTACCTTGTTGCACTCATTTTTAGAAGAAAGTGAAGAAGATTTTATGGATAGATTTTGGGAGGATTAAACCATAATATTCAGGAGATACTAATTCATGAAGAGTGTTATCCTATGGACCATTTGTTTCGTCTTGCTTGCAAAGCTGAACAGGAAATAAAACGACGTGTTGCCCACAAGGAGAACAAGCGCACGGTGCACATTCCAACTGTTGATACAGATGTTTATTCAACTACTAGGCGTACTATGACAACCACATCCGTTGTTGCGAGGACTACATCATCTCCACCATGTGACACATCATCATCGAGAGTGCCTGCATCATCTGAGTTGACTATAAGAGGTAATGACAAAGGTACAGATTTTCCACTTTTACATGAGAATGATGCATGCCTAGTTAACTTGAATACATCATGTGTTGAGCTACCCACTACTTTGATCACACCACCTATTTTAGAGGATTATATTGATAATTTGACTTTGCCATGTGATCAAACAACTGAAATACCAACAATTTTGAGTGCACCCATTGAATTAATTGTTGATGCAAAAGAATCAATATTTAATCATTTTGATATGACCTCTAATCTTGGTGATGATTCTGTGTCGAATGACTTATTGCATGTTTACTTATTTAAGCATGTTGTAGCATGTAAACTTGATGCAAGTAAGGTTTATTCACCAATGTTGGGATGGTTTAATGATGAACATTGTCAATCTTTTGAAATGAATAAGAGCTTCACTTATATGTGCAAACTGAGTTGCAATATTTTCATGCCTTCTACTTCTTGTGATAATGTTTTGGCTTTAGATTTTATGAACTATGCAAGTTACTCATCTATTTATGTGTCATATGTGCAAAAATCAAGGGAAATAAAAATGGATGACATATACATATACAACACCTTGTCTCTTTTGTTAGCCACATTTCAGACTAAGAACCGCCGAGGACGGCTTTGTTTTCAAGAAGTGGAGGATGATGAGGACATGACTACCTTGGATAAGACCAAAAATATTGCATACATGCATATTTGTCGGTGATTTCTAGTGCAAACTATTCAATAATCTATTTATGTTATCCAACAAAAATACATCACATACTTTTGTGTTTTGTCTAATTGTAGGTGTATGGGACATTTGTACAATACACATATGAAGATAAGGGAAAAGGAGAAGTTTAGGTGCTGTTCAAAAAGTCCTCTCACGTCACTTTTGGACCAAGAGAAGATAGAGTCCAAGTCTCTCACGTTACGGACTCAGATTCGGACTGCACAGACATACCTGACTCAAAACGTCAATAACTTTTTCATCCGGACTCCAAATTGGGTGATTCTTTTTTGTTGGAAAATAGATTTCGTGCACCTTCCAACCCAATTGGATTCACCTTCAAATTCGTCCGGAGCGTTGAGTTATGGACGAAACAATCTGATGCTGCAGCAGAATCCGAGTCAAACTACAAGTCCAAAGGTGTTACGTCACCTCCGCTTGGGCCCATTGGCCTTGTACGACCTAGGGTTAGTTTTAGGCTGCCTTGGGACGTCATACCACCTCCTTGACCGCCACCCCTTGATCCTATATAAGTAGATCCATCTAGTAGCTTTTTCCTTGGGATTTGTTTAGTTAAAGTTAGCCATTGCAACTTCGTGTACTTCGTTTGTGTCCAACGACGGGCGAAGACCGCCACGGATCCCCACCATTATCAATACTTCATATATATTCGCAATATTCAGATTGCTTTATCATATTCTTGCTCGTTCTTCGATTGCTTGCAGGAATAGACCTTCGTGGTCGCTGATCGTGCTTCCGGCATCGCCAAGAACCTCGTGGAGATTGGTTTAGCGATTGCTAAGGCGCAACGTCGTGCACGTTTGTAGTCGGATCGTCAAAGTCGACTCCACCAAATCGATAGTTATCATCTCATCGAAAGATCGGGACACCCTCGCCTCTATCACCAATGCTCCTCATGGGTATTGGTCCAAACCGAGCGATGTCCGGTGCCCCCTGGGCAACCAGGGTCTCAGGCAACCCGACGTCTTGCCCATCCGGTGTACCCTGAGAAGGTGATACGTGCGACTCCTATCAGGCTAGGTCGGTGCATCGGGAGGTCTTGCTGGTTTTGTTTTACCATTGTCGAAATGTCTTGTGCATCGGGATTCTGAGTCTGATAGGAGGGGCTCGCGATGGAGGATTGTCTCCGCGGATCGTGAGCTTGTCATGGGCCAAGTTGGGACACCCACGCAGGGTTTAAACTTTCGAAAGTCGTGCCCGTGGTTATGTGGCAGATGAGAATTTGTTAATATCCGGTTGTAGAGGACTTGAAGTAAACGCGATTAAAATACACCAACCGCGTTGCGTAATCGTGATTGTGTCTTTTCGGGGATGTTCGAGAGGAGAACACGGTTGGGTTATGTTTGAACGTAAGTAGTTCAGGATCACTTATTGATCGTTACTAGTTTGTGACTGTTGCGTAGTTTCTCATCTTATTCTTGTACTCGTAAGTTAGCCACCATACATGCTTAGTCGCTGCAACAACCTCACCACTTATCCATTCCATACCCATCATGCTTTGCTAGTCTTGATACCCATGGTAATGGGATTGCTGAGTCCTCGTGCCTCACAGATTACTACAACAACAGTTGCAGGTACAGGTAATGCGATGTTCATGACATGAGGGTGATGTTTACTTGTTTTGGAGTTCTTCTTATTCTTCGTCGATCTTGGGTTAGGTTCCTGGTCGGCAGCCTGGTCTAGCAGGGTGGATGTCGTTTGAGTTTCTATTTGTGATTCATCCGTAGTCGGATGTTGTTCTCATGTATGATGTTTGATGTATTCTTGTGGCATTTGTATGCCTTGTATGTATCCCCAACTATTATGTAATGGTACGATGTAATGATATCCACCTTGCAAAAGAGTGTCAATATGCGGTTCTATCCTTGGTGGGACCTTCGAGTTCCTTTAGGATAGAGTCGCATCTCGGGCACGGCAAGTTGGTATCAGAGCCTTACCGACCTTAGGAGCCCCCTTGTTTGATCGAACCGCTGCCGTTGTTGAGTCTAGAGCAAATACTATTTTGATTCTTAGGAATATATATATATCGGAGAGTAGGATTCTTTTTACTCCTCAACCCCTTCGTCGCTCTTGTGAGGACTCCTGACGTAGGCGTTTTGACTTCCCTCTCCTCACTTTCACAAAAAAAAAATTAGGATCACACGGGTTTCTTGGGATCGTTCCGATATTTTTGTGACGAGAACATTGTTCTTGGTGCCTCCTGACATTTAGGGGTTGTGGCAGTGTCCCGGGGAGTTGAGCTCCGAGGTGTTGCCATCACAATTTTATCGTGGAAGTTCCAGTATACCTGAGCTTGCCGACATCGAAAATCTCTTATATGCAGTTAGTGGTGAGAGAACCTCGACGCCACCCAGTACTGGGGAGGGAGTTCGGGAGTATTGCCACAACTCATATATCGAATGCTTTTTGAAAGTCGAGGTACACGATTTCTGGAGTTTTCTTGGTTATGTGTTGATGGATGGATACAGTTGGAGCGTAGGGCTTGTTAGTTGTGTGCCATATATTGTGCCTCCCTGTATCCCCAACACCAGATTGCATAACCAGAAAGTTTCGGGAGTCAATAGGTGGGAATTTAAGTAGCTCGTAGAATAGATGCATGATATGGGATTGGGTAAATCTCTATCATATGTATTTGTTCCAGCTTTTTCTGCAAGCCAAAGCTTTGTTTTGTTTTGAGTTGTGGTATTCGAGTTGCTTCAATGTCAAGTGTTGATTCCATACCTTTCCTAAGCAGTGTTCTCATATTCCTATGTGAATACTAATCCTTCTTATTTATCGAGATTCTCATCCCAATTCTATTTCCAACCAGTGCGCTTCTCTTCGAGATGATCCCATCATTCTCCCCATCCGCAAGATCAATTCTAGGTTTTCTCAATGGTGTTTGTTCCATCCGTCCCAAGTTACCTTTGTTTTTCCCGCCCTCCCACCCTTTTCTTCAAGGACTCATATATCTTAATCAAGTTTCCATTTTTATTCATGTGAAGTCTCTTCATTTTTTTTCATCCATGTTCTTACCTGGTCATTCTCATGAAGATGCTAAGGAATCTACAAGTTCATCATTCTTGGTTCTCTTTTCTTCTCTGGTGGATTCAATTCAAGCTTTGTTGATCATATCCTTTTCCTCGTTTCAAATGTTTCCCCATACTGGTGCACCTCGTAATCTTTCACTTCTTGTTATTCATTTGTTCCGGAGTGCTTAAGATTATCTCAAAAGATTCAAGTTTCTATTCTTAATCCTTTCAAGCTATTTCGAGGTCTTACCTTATTAAAGCCATTTAATTTAACTGGTGCAATCTCTCGTTTTAAAATCACTTCAACGGTGTTTCTTTTAAGTGGGCCCTAACCCACAGGTCTTTCCCAGGATCTTACGTGACTCTTCTAATTTTTGCAGAGTTATTCTCAAATTCTTTTCAAAGGTTGACGTAAGAATGAAGTTTCATCAGTCATATGCCTTCTTCAAGAACGCTTTCCAATTGTTTTCATCGTTGGTTCAACCTTTCTATTCTTCATTGTTCCGGAGTAGCTCAACAATTAATGGTGTTTATCATCGCCATTCTCAGCTTTTGAAGAGTGAAGAAGAGTTTTTCCTAAATCCTTGTCCGTTCTCTTAAAGATTTGTAGTTCAAGCTTGATGCCATCATCTCAAATCGGTTTTGATCGTGAGAAATTCTTTTCATACCCATCCGTAGCATTTCAGGAGTTGCTTTCCATTCTCGATCATCTGAAGGCCATCATCCCGAAGATTATCTTCGTTCTAAGTTTCAGCTATCGTTCCCCGATTCGTACTAGTGCATCGTTCAAGTATTCTCCAGTCAGCTTGTCATCTCTTCGTTCTCTTGTATCTAAATGCCCTCAAGTATCTTTGTTAGTTTTCTAATTCTTCCCGATGTTTCGTTGTCTTTTCTTCAATTGTTACGGTGGTTCGTTCAAGATTCCTATTCCTTTGTTTTCATATCAATTAATTCATTCGTTGTTCCCAAATCCTACCGGTGGTTCGTTCAAGACCTTCGCAAGTTTGCCCTATCTCTCTCTTAATCCTTTCTATGAGAATAAGTAGTATGTCACCTCCATTGCTGGTCATCAATTTAAGTTGATGAAGGATAAGCATAACGTATTTCTTATTCTTGTTTCATCGAATAAATTCAATTCCTTATTCCGGAGGTTCATAAAAAATTCTCGGTTCTAGTGTTTCATCTTTTCCTTTTCCGAAGTTCCAAGTTTTCTCGGTTATATCGTCGTGAAGCTCCATCTAAATCATTGCAAGGCTTCTCCGAGAGTTTTCAACTTCTCTTTCTTTCTATCATCCTTTTATTACCGGAGTTCTTAATGGAGGCTCTATGTGGTGGTTCATCAAATAATTCATTCCTTCTTCTAGTGTTCCTCAACATTCTTGTTGGAGGAGATCAAGCATTCTTCATTGTGCATTCTGAAATGCAATTCTTTCTACATTATCTTTTGAGGTGGTGTTATGCCATTTTTCACAAGTTGTCAGGAATGAGATATTTAAACCCATCATTTTCTTCCTTGGAGGAATCTTGGTATAGATTTCACCTAAAACCTTCCCTAAGGAATGTTGCTATGGTGGTGCTTATCAATGATCCAAGTTATCTCTTTATCACCTTGGTGGAAGAAGTTTTTTTCATCTCTTTGGTGTTCTCAATCAAATCAACTATTTCCGTTAGTGGTCGATTGTCACCTCATCATTTTGAGATGTTTTTCGTAAGCCCACAACAAACTTGTTCTTCTCGTTGTTGATTCTTTAACAACTCCATTCAATCCTTCCTTTTAAGGATGCTCTATTAAATTCATTTGAGGTAGAACATGTTGTTTTCTTCTCCGTTCCTTTCATTTCTTCCGGAGGCATTGTGTTGTTGCTCTCTTCGACCCATCATCTTGTTTTGTCAAGATCATGTTCTTTTATTGCTTATCCATTTAACCGGAGTGTTGTGGCTATAATTCCTCTTTTAACCAGAGTCTCATCCAAGTGCTTTCATTTTTCCAAGTTCATATTCTATTCCTTCCATTTCCAACTGGAGTGTTGCCGTAATTATTCTTATCGTTCCTTGTACATCTCGTTTCAACCGGAGTGCTTGCACGTACTTCTTACCCATTATAACCCTTTTCTTATGTCTTTCAACCTACAAGGTTCTTATAATGTTCCTTGTTCCTCTTTGATAACGGAGTGTTTGCAATCTCGTCATCTCCATTGTATTCTTTCTTTCACTTTGTTCAACCTCTCATGGTTCGTGGTTTCACTCGTTTGTCATAGAAGAGACTTTGTTTTACCTCTTCCTCTTCCGCTTCTCTCCGGTGCCATCCTTAGATCTCGGGTCGAGATCTCTTTTAAGTGCAAGAGAGTTGTGACGACCCGAGACCGACGCTCTAGACGCCTTCCATGTTTTGCGTGATAGTCGTGTGTTTTATTTGTATGTTGCATTTCATCATAACATTATGTGCATTGCATCTGCATGTATTCATAAAGCTTGCATCCGTTCGTAGTTGACGCGTTCCCCCTTGCCTCCGTTTATCGATCCGAGTCCAACCGGGTTTTCGATTCCCTCTTGTGAAACCACCTAACCCCTCCTTGCACAGTGCATTGACCCCTCGCGCGCGTCCGAAACTCCCCAGACCCAACCCGGGCAGTCGTTACCGACGGGTCCGGATCATCCCCAGACATCCCCAAAACATCTTCGGTTTCTCATTAGGGCTACCTAACCTATTTATTCTCGACGGCCCGATTACGATCGGACAGACTAAACACACTCACATTATCCTATATATAACCCAATCCCATACCTAATCTAGTCTATCCCTAAAACCTAGGGGATCTGTCCCATCCATTCCGTGTCCGCCGCCGCCACCAACTCACCATCTACCTCGGGATCCCTGAGGGAGTCCTGGACTAGGGGGTGTCCGGATAGCCGAACTATCATCACGGCCGGACTCCAAGACTATGAAGATACAAGATTAAAGACTTCGTCCCGTGTCCGGATGGGACTTTCCTTGGCGTGGAAGGCAAGCTTGGGGATACGGATATGTAGATCTCCTATCTTTGTAACCGACTCTGTGTAACCCTAACCTATCCGGTGTCTATATAAACCGGAGGGTTTTTAGTCCGTAGGACGAACAACAATCATACCATAGGCTAGCTTCTTGGGTTTAGCCTCTCTGATCTCGTGGTAGATCTACTCTTGTACTACCCATATCATCAATATTAATCAAGCAGGAGTAGGGTATTACCTCCATCGAGAGGGCCCGAACCTGGGTAAAACATCGTGTCCCTTGTCTCCTGTTACCATCCGCCTAGACACACAGTTCGGGACCCCCTACCCGAGATCCGCCGGTTTTGACAATCGACATTGGTGCTTTCATTGAGAGTTCCTGCGTAGTCGTCACCGATAGGCCCGATGGCTCCTTCGATCATCAACAACGACGCGGTCTAGGGTGAGACTTTTCTCCTGGACAGATCTTCAGATTCGGGCGGCTTTGCACCGCGGGCCAATTCACTTGGCCATCTGGAGCAGATCGAAGCTACGCCTTGCCATCAGGTCAGATTTGGAAGCTTGAATTATACGGCCGACATCCGCGGAGACTTGATCTTCGACGGATTCGAGCCATAGCTAGCGCTACCGCGACCTTTGTCTCGATGGGCATGATCTAACTCTGCCGCCGAACAGTGTCCTGGAGGCCACACTAGTGTCCGCTCCGAACATTGATTCGGAGCCGATCTCGCCTATCGAGGATGGTTCGTTGGACACCACCTCGGGGGCTGAAATCTCTATGGCGATTAAGCTGAACACAATCCCTGTCCTTTGCAAAGACCGTGACTCCTAGGTGCCGGACTCCTCTTCGGACTCCGAACCCTCCGCGCCCCTGCCAATCGAATCCGATCGGGCGTCGGTCATGAAGTTCACTACCACGGACATCTTTCAGCTCTCGCCCTTTGGCGACATCCTGAATTCACTAAAGTCTCTCTCTTATCCGGAGAGCCATGGCCGGACTACAGCCAGGAAGGTTGGGATGCGGACGACGAAGAAATTCAACACCCACCCACCACCCACTTCGTAGCCACTATCGAAAGCTTACACGACGTGCTCGATTTCGACTCCGAAGACATCGACGGTATGGACGACGATGTAGGAGACAACCATGAACCAGCGCCTATAGGATGCTTTGGACAACCACCTCATCCCATGATGTATACATGGTGGATACACCTAAAGGAAATGAAGACGAGGAACAATGGGACGCCACGAAGGATAAATCCTCGGCAGTCAAAACGGCAACGTAAACGCTGAACCAAGTCCCGCCTCAACAAAGACCCAGCCATAGAGCAGGCGAACCGGTGGACGCATTTAACATGCTATCGAGCAACCGTCCGAACAAGACAACTTGGATGAACAACCCGTCCCTCGATGAAGATAACAGTCGGACGATCTCACGCGGACAAATTGTTGGAGCAGAATAACCTCCACAAAAGGCTCGCTGCCATCGCTGCGTAGCCTGAAAAAGCGAAGCGGAAGCTCAAAACAGCGGAAGATGCACTCAGAATCAGATGGAGCAAAGTATTCAACATCAAGAACAAATACGGCGACGATCGCCGAACAAAGAGCTTCCCGAGAGAAAACTATCGCGAATTTGATGAGGAGGCCATAGAGCCCCACAATCAAAAATAAGAAGGCCATCCGGTCGGATGGGCGACCCCACGGCAAAAAAGAGAGCAGCAAATGGCGCCGCACACAAGCCGCACGCGATCCGCATAAGGATTCACATCAAAAGGATGGCCCGATTAGGTCCATCTATGGGCCGAGAAAGCAAGCTCTTCAAAGCAATGCAATACGCCAAATATCCGAACATCACGACACACCCAAATGTAGGGGCGCACACCCCTGTGTTTCACCGATGAGGTCTGGATCACGAATTCCCGGGATTCAAACCCGTAAACATAGAGGCATACGACGGAACAACAGACCCTGGAGTCTGGATTGAGGATTATATCCTCCACATACACATGGCTAGAGGAAATGATCTCCACGCCATAAAATACTTACCCCTCAAGCTCAAAGGGCCAGCCCGACATTGGCTCAAAGGCCTCCCTGAAAATACCATTGGAAGTTGGGAAGAGCTCGAGGATGCTTTTCGGGCAAATTTTCGAGGGACTTATGTCCGTCCTTCGGATGCAAACGATTTAAGTCATATAACTCAACAACCCGGAGAGTCAGCCCGCAAATTGTGGAACAGGTTCCTCACCAAAAAGAACCAAATAGTCGACTGTCCTGACGCCGAAGCCTTAGCAGCTTTCAAACACAACATCTGAGACGAATGGCTCGCCAGACACCTCGGCCAAGAGAAGCCGAGAACCATGGCCGCATTAACAAGCCTCATGACCCGCTTTTGCGCGAGAGAGGATAGCTGGCTAGCAAGATGCAGCACCAGCGACCCAAGTACATCCGAAGTCAGCGATGGAAATGGGAAACCACGGCGCAACAAGGACCAGCGCCGTATTAAGGGGAACGGTCCAAAGAGTGCGGCAGTCAACGCCGGATTCAAAAGCTCACGGCAGAACAATAAAAAACTGCCCCTTAAGGACAATAGCGATGAGCTATCCAACTTAAACAAAATCTTGGACAAGATATGTCAAATCCACAAGATACTCGGAGGCCCGCAAACCATACTCACAGAGATTGTTGGGTCTTCAAACAGTCCGGCAGACTCAACGCCGAACACAAGGGGCTCGACACACCAAGTGAAGATGATGACGAGCACCACAAGCAGAGACCCGGAAAACAAAAGAATTTCCCACAAGAGGTTAAAACAGTAAACTCACTTCACATGATCAAAGGGAAAAACAGAGCGGCGCCCACTAAAATGCGCATCGCACAAACTACCCTAGCGGAGTACCAACACTGGTTGTCAAAACCAATCACCTTCGACCATCAGGACTATTCCGAAAGTATCCGGAACGCATGATGGACTACCTTGATATTGGATCCTATAATTGACGGATTCCAATTTACACAAGTCCTCATGGATGGCGGCAGTGACATAAACCTGATATATCAGGACACAATCCGCAGCATGGGGATAGACGCAACCAAAATTCGCCATAGCAACACCTCCTTCAAAGGGGTAATGCCAGGCCCGTATGACCATTGTACGGGCTCCCTTCTATTAGAAGTTGTGTTCGGCTCATCCGACAACTTCCGCCGTGAAAAGTTAACCTTCCACATCGCCCCATTCGACAGTAGCTATCAAGCACTACTGGGGCGTGAAGCTTTCGCCCGCTTTAACGCAATACCGCACTACGCATCTCTCACACTTAAAATGCCCGGTCCACGCAGCATCATCTCATTAAAAGGGAGTATTAAGTGTTACTCGAGCAAGGAAGAACGTGAGACTGCCTTGACAGCCCCACACCTATCCGGCTCCGCTAATCAAAGAACCTGAATAGGTCATTCAAACCCCGGACACGGCTAGACGAGTCCGGCGCCTACTAGCAGCATGCCCCCATACAAGGGGCTGCACGCATGTACAGCAAGAGACAATAAAGCTCAATTTTATTCACTTCTTTGAATCGTACTCTATTTATTTAATATAAAGTACATTTTTCGCATGATCTTTTTTCTTTTAAACTAAGTTCCTCTCTTTTACAGATGAACAACATGCTACACCCGTCCAGGATATGGCACAACGGAGACACATGCGCAGACGTGCAGTAGGGACCCATTGCAAGGATTCTTTTCAGATTAAGACCCTGCGTAAACCATTTTTACTGTCTCTTGTTGATATACATCCCCCAGTTTCTTACAATAACCGAGGAGGAGGCTGGCGTTTTGGCATTGGTCGCACCAGAATTTTTGTGCATACCTGGACACCAGGGGCTTAGGGCATTATTCTGCCCGTTTTTATAAAGACCGAATACCTTAGGGAGTGTTCGGCGTCTCGAGTTAGGCCTTATATGCATCAGCTACGAATCATGTCTTTGGTCAAATGTTGGGTTTGCCCGGCTCACGTGTTTTGCTGCCTTACGTTCCGTTCTATCGGCTAACGCGGCACTGTGGAGAACTCTGCGATTGTGCCCGGTTCGCCGGGCGAGCACCTCGAGAGAAAGCCGAAAACTGTCATGATATAGCGAGACTGGTCAACCACTCGATGACTCGAATGTTTAGAATTCCTCCGCACTAACGAAGGACCGTTTTTCGGTCAGCACGACGCACTCGAATTCGGAGAGTGCGGTGCCCCCAAGGGCTATATAGTAGCCCCACCCTCGAACTCCTATGGCTAAGTGAAAGTGATAAAGCATTATAGTCCGGTTGCCTAGTTTGCTACGCTACCACCTCCTTAATAGGACCAAGACGTTGGATTAAGTGTGAAAAAGCGCCTTCTTTGCAAACACCCCCGCACTATGTGCGTGGGGGCTAAAGCCAAGGACTGCCATATTTCAGGTTATATATACATATACATCAACGGCCGCACAGGGAGTAGTTTACCACTTGATCGCACAAGTATAAAAAGCTCTTATACTATATTGAAACATTGTTTTCACAAATCATACATGTCATTTAAACATAATATCCTTCGAGCACTGCGTCTCTATTAAACGAGAGCCCTGCAGGACTTCCTCAAAATAGTGCTCGGCAGGTACTCGGCATCTGTCCGAATCTTGGGATGCAACGTCGGTGGCCTTCATCTCCGCCCAGTATGTCTTGACACGGGCCAGAGCCATCCGCGCTCCCTCAATAAACGCCGACCGCTTCATTGTGTCGATACGCGGTACCGCACCAAGGAACTGCTGCACTAAACCAAAATAGCTCTTCGGCTGGGGTCCACCTGGCCACAAATGAGTCATGACATGCTTCATGGCAAGTCCGGATAATCGATTCGGCTCGGCCCATTCGGCCAACCGATCGGTCAACGGAAGAGGACGCTCCGGACTATGGAATTGCGACCAATATAGCTCTTCCTTACATGCCTCCTCGGCCTCGGAAGTGCTCAATCGCGTCCGCAGCGCTCGCCGCTAAGTCCAGATAAGCATCCTCCAAACTCCACAACTTGTCCAACAGAGCAAACTTCGGATCCGTATATTTCCTCCGCAGCAGAAACAATTTTCCAGCCGGAATAGCCCCAGCCTGACTAAGCTCCTCCTTGGCAGCTCTCAAAGCGGAACGGGCATCCTTGGATTCGGCGGTGGCCTTTTTCAGGCCCTCTTGCTCTGCTTGACGTTCTTTTTCAAGAACATCGCAGCGGTCGGTAGTATTCTTCAACTTTTGGGCCATATCGGCCATTTCCTCTTTGCTTCGGCAGTGAGCAGCCCGTTCGGCTTTTAGCTCTTCGGCCGCCTTAAAGCGGCCGCATTACTATTTCTGGCTTGCTCTTTAGCTCGGGCGAGGTCCGCCCGCAGCTCCTCCACAACAGCGGCACCACCTGCATTAAGCATACAAGTAGTAAGGCATGAGCGTCAAGCTCCCTTACCAGGTGTCCACGTAGAAGTCGCATACCTTGTGACTCATCAAACCGCTTATTGACCAGCTGGCGATGTCCGCATCCGCCTCGTCAAGTTGCCGCTTTAGTTCGGCATATTCATCGATCCGGCTGGCCACGGACGCCCGCCACCTATTTAGGAGCGGCGATATGTTATAATCGAGATTATGATCCTCGGCACGCTGTCAATTTTGACAACATACCGAGTCTCGGGGCTACTATCTATACAGGCGCATTCTATATGCATAAATGTCGGAAGGTACATCATTTTGCGTACCTCAAACCCGTCGATAAACTTACGGCGGCTTCATGCAATCCGCTCTCGGCGGATGCAATTCTTTCAATCACCGTACCCATTAGAGCACGGTGATCTTACGAGATAGTCGCCGCCCGAGCAGATCCTTCACTCCTCCGACCGCACGCCCGGTTGGCGCGGACCTTCCGGCCACGGACTTGGGAAACCCTCCGCGATGACACCTCGGGATCGTCCGCCTCGCATGAGGGTGCGGCAGGTGGAGGCGTTCGCTCTCCATCATCTCCGGAAGAAGATCCTCAAGACGAGCTCACGAGAAGGGCTGAGATCCGAACTACAAGGTACAATTTCGGTTATCTTTAGAAATAAATACAGGGATGTTCCTTATTTACAAGACCCTTCTTTTTACTTACGACTCATTTGGAGGGCTGATCCCCTTGGGGAAAGCAGGCGGCTGGGGTACTTCCCAGCGCGGACTCTCTGACGAAGATTTCTTTCCCTCTTGAGGCCTTGACCTCCGGATCTTCCGAAGCGGTCCTCTTCTCGCCTTGGAGGGTGGGACTTTTGATCCCTCCTTCCTCAAAGGCCTCCTTCGTGGAGGCAGTTGCTTCCCCGCTCCCCCCTTCGCTTTCTTTAAAAGGCGCGGCCTTCAACATCTTGGTCAGCATGGGATCCGGCATGGTCTCTCGGAGGGGAGCCGGACACCTTATCTACTTTGCCTTCGCTATCCACTCCTGTTCAAGAAACGGCTCCTTTAAGGGCAAGTTTACGATAAATGAACGGACAGCCTGTCCGGGTACAGGACTACTTACTTGAGTATCTGGGCGATTGCAGCTTAGTCCTGCGTCCTCGGTCAGGTCCGGACACTTCTCTTGTGATCCGAAGAACAGTTTATACATCTCCACGGGCGTCGTACCCATAAAATGTTGGAAAGCTCGTGGTCCCTCCGGATTAAATTCCCACAGTCGGAGGGGGCGACGTTTGCAGGGCAGAAGGCGCCGAATCAACATGACCTGTGCCACTGCGACCAGATTGATCTCTCTTTCTCGGAGGTCTTGAATACGGCCCTGCAACAGAGGAACATCCTTGGACGGCCCCCAGTCGAGCCCCTTGTTGACCCATGACGCCAGCTGCTGTGGTGGACCTGAGGGGAAGGCGGGAAGCGCCACCCATTTGGTGCCCCTGAGAGCGGTAATATAAAACCACTCCCGTTGCCACAAACCAAGCTCCTCTTGAAAAGAGCCCTCGGGCCACGGAGCATCAACACACTTACTTACGACCGCCCCTCCGCACTCTGCTTGTTGCCCCTCGATCATCTTCGGCTCCACCTTGAAGGTCTTGAGCCATAATCCGAATTGAGGGGTCATATGGAGGAAGGCCTCACATACGACAATGAATGACGAGATATGGAGGACGGACTCCGGATTCAAGTCATGGAAATCCAGCCCATAATAAAACATGAGCCCCCGCACAAAGGGATCCGTCAGGAAGCCTGAACCCCGAAGGAAGTGTGACACGAACACCACGCTCTCGCCGGGCTTGGGAGTGGGAATGACCTGCCCTGGAGCAGGCAGCCTATGCGAAATCTCGCCGGTTAGATACCTGGCGTCTCGCAGCTTTTGCACATCTTCTTCTGTGACGGAAGAAGACATCCATCGGCCGTGCTGGTCGAAGCCGGACATCGTCGAAGGTCCGAAGCGCCGAAATCTGAAGCTTTGGGTGTTAGAACTCGAAGCGCGAGGCGAACTCGATGGAGGGTGTAAACAGAAGAGGGCCTTGGTCTCATTATAAAGAGGTTGAATACCAAGAGCCCTCCCCATGGTCGATTAGAACTCGCCTTCGGTAGAGGAGCCGTGCCAACGGGCACGGTTGGGTTACCCACGTCCGTATTTGATGAGAATCCCGGAATAAGGGGGCGCGATCTACGCTTTGATAAAGACGTGCCAAGGAAACCGCCTCGCTAAACGCGCTAAGGTGGAACAGTAAAAAAACGATTCGTATAAAGGCTTGGTCGTGGTGTGATGTCACACCGCGGAATACGTCAGCAGATCTGTGTAAGAATTATTCTCTCTACGGTGGTATGTGGAACTTGTTTTGCAGAGCCGGACACTATCCTGGTGTTCAAAATCTTCTATGAAGTATTCGGAGGAGGAACCCACCTTGCAATGCCGAAGACAATATGCGCGCCGGACTCGCCGTCATTGAAGCCTGGTTCAGGGGCTACTGAGGGAGTCCTGGACTAGGGGGTGTCCGGATAGCCGAACTATCATCACGGCCGGACTCCAAGACTATGAAGATACAAGATTGAAGACTTCGTCCCGTGTCCGGATGGGACTTTCCTTCGCGTGGAAGGCAAGCTTGGGGATACGGATATATAGATCTCCTACCTTTGTAACCGACTCTGTGTAACCCTTACCTATCCAGTGTCTATATAAACCGGAGGGTTTTTAGTCCGTAGGACGAACAACAATCATACCATAGGCTAGCTTCTAGGGTTTAGCCTCTCTGATCTCGTGGTAGATCTACTCTTGTACTACCCATATCATCAATATTAATCAAGCAGGAGTAGGGTATTACCTCCAGCGAGAAGGCCCGAACCTGGGTAAAAACATCGTGTCCCTTGTCTCCTGTTACCATCCGCCTAGACGCACAGTTCGGGACCCCCTACCCGAGATCCGCCGGTTTTGACACCGACAATCAATCCCGATCACGAATCCACCAATCAACAGCCCCATCCGCCGCCAGCGCCATTTCAGTCCCAGCTCGCTGGAGCCCCGTTGCTGCGCCACACGAGTTCTGCCTCATCCGCTCGTCTCTATACATGAGGGAAACGAGCGCCTAGCCTCGCGTTGACCGCGCCTCCAGCGCGTCAGGCCGCTGCCCAGAAGTGCCCCAAGCCCTCTAGTGAGAAGCCCAGATCCAGCGCCCGGCCTTGCACTAATGAGCCAGCCAGTTTCAGCATGTGGACGTTTTTTTCCAGTTATGGACGATTTGCTAATTATCCCATGATTTACTGTTTTATAGAAAAACACCTCATGTTCATGCATTTAATATCTCACAAACTATGCATCATATGTAAAAACTTCATATATGTAAAATGCTTAAAATTTCATCTAGTTTCATATTATGCTGCTTTCATCCATCTTTAAAATGTTTAAATTGTTGTTTGCATTAAGTTGCATAAATGACATGTTAAAATGGTTTATTTCATAACTAAATAACCATAGCTCCATTTTCAATAAACTATGTATCTAAATGGGGTAGAAAAATGTCTAGATTAACTTCTTGCACCTTGTTTTACTGTTTAACAACATTAAAATATGGTTTAGGGCAGAACAGTACCAAATTCAAAATATGCATATGGGGATTTTCCAGAATTGTTGTTTGTTGTTCCGGCCTCATTTGATCTTTCCTAAATAGTTAGTTTACTTACGTTTCACCTCTTGCCATTGTTAACAACATTTAATATTGTTGGGTACATAAACGGGAGCAAACTAAATAAATGGATGTGGTGTTTCGTCAATATGCAACTCGTTGCATATTGAGCTCCACTTAATTTGGAGTATTATTTGTTGCACTTTGCCATGCCATGCCTCATTAAACCGGAAATGCATCATACTCGATTATGCATCATGCCATGTTTATGTGATGTATGTTTACCATGTTGTTAGCTTCATTCCGGTTGCGCATCTCCTTGATAGTTCCGGTTATGTTGCGATTTTGAGGATCCGTTCGACTACGCTGGTTCGTCTACTTCATGGACTCAGTCTTCTTCCTAGCGGGATTTCAGGCAAGATGACCGTTACCCTGGATACCACTACCATCTTTGCTATGCTAGTTGTCTCGATGCTATCGCTATGTCACGCTAACTACCACTTGCTTATCAAGCCTCCCAAATTGCCATGATAGCCTCTAACCTTTTCACCCTTCCTAGCAAACCGTTGTTCGGCTATGTTACCGCTTTGCTCAGCCCCTTGTATAGCGTTGCTAGTTGCAGGTGCAGTTTGTTCCATGTTGGCCTATGGATATCATGTGATATCACAATACCTCTTATTTAATTAATGCACATATATACTTGGTAAAGGGTGGAAGGCTCGGCCTTATGCCTGGTGTTTTGTTCCATTTTTGCCGCCCTAGTTTCCGTCATACCGGTGTTATGTTCCTTCATTTTGCGCCCCTAACATGGTGAGGTGTATGGGGCCCTCTTGACAGTTCGCTTTGAATAAAACACTTGCAGATAGGCCCAACATTGATTTTACCATTTGCCTAATAACAACTAGAACTTGCATAGGGACCCGCCGGCACCCGAGGACTTTTAATCAACCCCCGGGCCAATGCTCCTCATGGATGTCTGTCCAAAACGCGCGATGTCCATTGCCCCCTGGGCAACTAGGGTCTCAGCCAGCACGACGTCTTGCCCATCCGGTGTAGCCTGAGAACGAGATACGTGCGACTCCTATCAGGCTAGGTTGGTGCATCGGGAGGTCTTGCTAGATTTGTTTTACCGTTGTCAAAATGTCTTGTGCACCGGGATTCGGAATCTGATCGGAGGGTCCCACTATGGAGGATTGTCTCCGTGGATCTTGAGCTTGTCATGGGCTAAGTTGGGACACCGCTGCAGGGTTTAAACTTTCGAAAGCCGTGCCTGCATGTTATGTGGCAGATGGGAATTTGTTAATATCCGGTTGTAGAGGACTTGAAGTAAACTCAATTAAAATACACCAACCGTGTTGCGTAACCGTGATTGTCTCTTTTGGGGGAAGTTCGAGAGGAGAACAGGGTTGGGTTATGTTTGAACGTAAGTAGTACAGGATCACTTATTGATCATTACTAGTTTGCGATCGTTGCGTACTTTCTCATCTTATTCTTGTACTTGTAAGTTAGCCACCATATATGCTTAGTCGCTACAGCAACCTCACCACTTATCCTTTCCATACCCATTAAGCTTTGCTAGTCTTGATACCCATGGTAACGGGATTGCTGAGTTCTCATGGCTCACGGATTACTACAACAACAGTTGCAGGTACAGGTAATGCGATGTTCATGACGTGAGGGCGATGTTTACTTGTTTTGGAGTTCTTCTTCTTTTTCGTCAATCTTGGGTTAGGTTCCTTGTCGGCAGCCTGGGCTAGCAGGGTGGATGTCTTTTGAGTTTCTGTTTGTGATTCATCTGTAGTCGGATGTTGTTCTCATGTAAGATGTTTGATGTATTCTTGTGGCATTTGTATGCCTTGTATGTATCCCAAACTATTATGTAATGGTACGATGTAATGATATCCACCTTGCAAAAGCGTGTCAATATGCGGTTCTGTCCTTGGTGGGACCTTGGAGTTCCTTTAGGATAGAGTCGCATATTGGGCGTGACAGTAGAGTGGCTGCACATGTTTGGTTGGGACGGTAATCCTACCTTAAATCTAGTCCATCATTTTACACACACACAATTGCTTGCTCCGGTACACCACTTCTTCCTCAAGTTCAACATCACCCACGGGCATTAGGGGCACCTGATGGGATTTTCGACAGAATGCAACCACAAGGTAATCATGGTGTACATGCAAAACTATCCATAAAAACTGAACTTTTGGCATCGTATCTCCAAGCACAAGGTAGAACTATGAGTATGGGCATGCAATCATTTGGTGGTTCACAATAAGTTCATCACCGTCAATTTCCATCATGATGCAATCGGAAAAAGGTACCGATGAATAAGAGAGGTATCATGGTCAAAGGGCTGCTTGCCTGGTTCATCAGAGGCTTGAAATCTTCTGGTCCTTTTCCAAATACTACGTCTACTTCGTCAACGAACGTTGGAAACAATCACAATAAGCCATACAAAAAGGAAAAAAATAAAAGTTCTTTAAAAAGAAGACATGGACTTTTCTAGGATACCTCTGGTCATATGAGGAATGACCAAAGTGGTTTCATTGGAATTGAATCAATGGATTCCTTTGAACATTTCAATATAATGGAATCAAGAGAGTAGTGGACTTGCAAGAAGTCTGCAGAAGAATTATTTTGAAAAATGAACAAAGGCACCCATCTAACAAGGAATGATTTTAGAAGCATCTAGGAGTTGGTTTCACTAGATTTGGAGTTCAAATGATAATCCTATGAATTTGCAAAGTTTGCAATATATGGAGAAATGGACCAATATTTCATGTGTCATAGAAAGTATTGGGAAAAATGTTCAAAAACTAAGTTTCAAACTTATAAGTATCTAGGAATTTGAATCATGGCATTTGGATCCAAAATGGGCTATCTGTGTTTTTCTAAAGTTTATGATAGAATTAAGAAAATTTGGGATTTACTAAATAAGTGTGAAGAAAATTTGGGAGGAACGTGGTGATGCTAGAGGTGCTCTGGTGGAGTCTAAAGGGGAGGGGAGAGGCCACAAAGCGCGAATTTAGGAGGAGGCCGATGACATGGCTCCGGCCATGGAGGTGGGCAGAGGGCACGAGAGGGAGAGGTAGGTTGGTCGAGGGGATGCACGAGAGGGGGAGAGAGCAAACGGAGAACAGAGAGGGCTCGAGGGTGGCCTTATATGGCGAGGCCACGGAGCATCGTGGACGGCGACCACGGCCGCGGCCTATTTAACACGGGGTGCCAAATGAGCGCCCTAGGGCATGTCTTCGGCTGTCGTGGGCGCGGTCTAGGCCGAGGGAGAAGGAATGGGTGAGCGGGGCATGCTCCAGGAGGGCCCCGAGCTCGTCCACCCACTGGCCAAGATGGGCCGCACTCGGGCGATCTCAGCAGGGCAAGAGGAGGCGAGGGAGGAGGGGCCCGAACACGTGCCGTGTAGAGGACGTCGACGTGGCCTCCGGAGACACGAGGGGGAGGCCCTAGGTGGTCCGGTCACTGGAATGGGCGCGGCTACAGTGCGGCTGGGCTCTGTAGCACGCTCCAGAGGGCCAATCTGGCATGCCACGGCATGCCCACGCGCTCTGGGCGTATCCCTCCTTGTCTACTAGCTGCTGGATTGTCTGAGGGGGCCTTATATGCTTAGGGAGTAAGGTAGAAGGGATGGGTAAGAAGTAGGAGGGTAGAAAAGGTGCTGCCATTGTGAAAACAGAGGGGAAAATGGGGTTTTACCCCCATCAAACATGGAGCTCTAGTTGGGAGGGAGTTACTGGAGGTAGAAGAGGACTAGGAGGAGTTGTGGTAAAAATTTGGGCTCATGGAGAATAGTGGAAGAGGTCCAAATGAGGATTTTGGGAAATTGACAGAAGGTTTTTGATAAGGTTTTGGGCTAACAAATGGATTCCACTCGGTATGATAACTAACAGAATCAATTGGAATACAAAAATAGGGTGCTCCACCAAGTTTGAGCTCATTTGAGGAAAGTTGACAATGCAACTTTGGTAAACCCTAGAAATCAACCGAGATGGGTTTTGTCGGTGTTCTGGGAACGGGGGTCCCCAGACTTGCCTGCCTGCGGCCCACAACGTGGCTAAGCGGCGGGCCGTACGACCCATCTTCATCTACAAGGCATCCAAGACCCTCGCGAGGGTCCAAGCCTCGCGAGGCGAACGGCGCAAGGCTTCCTCTAGAGTGGCCTAGCCAGGCGGCCTCACGAGGAGCGGAGATATCAACGCTGGAAAACCTCGCGGGGGACTCGTGATGTGAGCCAGGACGAACGGTGCTAGGCGGGTGCCAGGCGGGCGCCAGTGCGTGCGGCGTCCACATTTCCTCTTTGGTGCTAAGGAGGCAAGCGCAGAAGTACCGAGGCATCAGGCAAAGGTTGCCATATTGGTGCAACGAGACCAAGAGCAGGAGGATGGCAAGGAGGATGTCATTGTGGAGCCCAAGACGGCGTCACCCCAGGGCTTTTCGCAGGCGAAGACCGCTTTTGTCAGGATAGCTTGTACTAGTTGTCCCCCTTTATATTTGCCCGCCGTTGTTGGCTCCCTTCCCGCTCAACATTTGGGAAGAGGACCAGGGCCTCTATAAATAGGCTTAGCCACCATAGTAGAGGGACGACTCGAACAGATCGAGAAGCCAACGCACGCACAAGAACACCTCAACCTCAGGAGGTTGTTCTTCTCTTGTACTGTTCATCATTAGCCCAAGAGGCAATCCACCACCACCACACTGGAGTAGGGTATTACACCACAACAAAGGCCCCAAACCAAAGATAAACCCCGTGTCTCTTTCTGTGTTGTGAGTTCGTCGAGTTCGTCCGCAAGATCTTAGCGAGCTAGAGCGTAGATCGATTGGAGGGAAGACTTCGCGTGCACCCCAGTGTTCGAACCTTAAGGGTTTGCCGGAACCCCACATCCGACATTTGGCGCGCCTGGTAGTGGTGCGCCGGAGCTCCTCTCCACCAATCTGCACCCTGTGCAGCCGCACTTCGCTCCTATGTCAGGAGCGCCGCCATCCGCCCTTGCGACTGATGCCGGCAGCGGGGAGTCCGGGTACCGAGCGCTGGCTCCTGCCCTGCGGCGACTGAAGTGGCCGATCAAGTTCAAGCCAGAGATGCCGCCACGTTACGACGGCGCGGCAGATCCGGCACCATTCTTGCTGGCATACGAGAAGGCCGTCCTTGAAGCCGGAGGCGACGACAAGATCATGGCCAACTGGTTCCCATGGCCCTCGCCGGCGAGCCACGGGTCTGGCTGTTCAACCTCCCAGGATCGACGGTGGCGTCCTGGGAAGAACTCCGCAACCTCTTCGCCACGCGCTACGCGGCGCCGGTGCACCACGCAGTCACGGCGCTGTTGGGTGGCTCCCAAGCGCCGCCGTCAGATCGCCACGTCAAGCCTTTCCTCCGTCAGATTGGAGCAGCCTCCAAGCGCCCGGGGGCTCCGCCAAGTTGGGCTTCGCCGGAGGCCGACCTCACCTTCGACTCGGAAGACCACCCTGGCTCCATCGCCGGTTCCGGCATACTCCCAATGCTCTGTACACCTACCATCTGCAATGTGGCCGTCACCAAGACCCTCATCTATGGCGGTGCCGGCCTCAACTTGCTCTCCGTGGAAGCCTTCAGTCTCCTCCACGTGCCGCCCGAGAGGCTCAACCTCAGCAAGCCTTTTTCGGGAGTAGGCGGCGGAGCTGCCCACTCTCTGGGGCAGATCCGCCTCCCCGTCACCTTCGGCACGCGCGACAACTACCGCACTGAGCTGGCGGACTTCGACATCGCCCGCATTTGTCTCCCATACAATGCTATACTCGGGTACCCAGCTCTTGCTCAGTTCATGGCAGCGAATCACCCGGCTTACAACCTCATGAAGATGCCAGGGAGCAAGGGCGTCCTCACCATTAAGGGGGACACTAAGGAGGCAGTGACGGCGCTCAGGCTCGCCTTCAAGGCCGCGGCCGCGGCAGCGGCGAAGCCAGCCGGCGCCAGTACGCCCGGGGCCAAGGAGATCGGGCCCGCCAAGAAGAAGCAGTTGTTCACTCAAGACAAGGCGGAAACCAAGCAGGTGCCGGTTGACGAGGACGGGTTTTCAGGAGCCACCTTTACCATAGGAACCAGCCTTGACCCGGGACAAGAAGAAGCTTTGGTGAGGTTTTTGCGCGCGAACAAGGAGATATTCACATGGGAGCCCAATCAGCTGGTAGGGGTCCCGAGAGAGGTGATCCAGCATCATCTAAGGGTGTGCCCCAACATGCGCCCCGTGATGCAACGGGCGAGGCGGCAGTCCGCCGAGAAGCAAGCCTTCATCGTCCAAGAGACACGCAAGCTAGAGGCGGCTGGCACCATTCGAGAACTTTGATACCCTGATTGGCTGGCGAACCTCGTCATGGTGCCAAAGAAAGGTGGGAAGGAACAGATGTGCGTCGACTTTACCAACCTCAACAAAGCTTGCCCCAAAGATCTGTTCCCCCTTCCGCGCATCGATCAAATCATCGACTCCACCACCGAGTGTGATTTGTTATGTTTCCTGGATGCGTTCTCTGGATACCATCAGATCAAGATGGCGGTGGAGGATGTGGAGAAGACGGCCTTCTTGACACCATGTGGGGTGTATTGCTACACCTGCATGCCTTTCGGCCTCCGCAACGTGGGCGCAACCTTTCAGCGGCTTATGCACATCGCCTTGCGGCGGCAGCTCGGGAGGAACACAGAGGCCTACGTCGATGACATAGTGGTCAAATCTCACGAGGCGAGGACATTGATTCAAGACTTGGGGGAGACCTTTGAAAGCTTGCGCCGGGCGAACCTGAGGCTTAACCCGGAGAAGTGCGTGTTCAGTGTCCCCTCCGGCAAGTTGCTAGGGTTCCTTGTATCCCATAGAGGGATCGAGGCGAACCCGGAGAAAATTAAAGCCATCGGAGACATGAACCCACCGCAGACCCTCAAGGAGATGCAGAAGCTAGCAGGGCGGGTGACCGCGTTAGGGCGTTTCATCTCCAAGCTAGGCGAGCGTGCCTTACCCTTCTTTAAGCTCATGAAGAAGAAGGGCCCCTTTGAGTGGACCCCGGAGGCCGACCGGGCCTTCCAAGAACTCAAGAAATACCTTACCAGCCCCCCGGTGATGGTGGCGCCACGACCTCTCGAGCCTCTGGTACTCTACCTAGCCGCCACCCCGTACTCCGCCAGCGCGGCGCTGGTGGCGGTCTGGGAGGAACGCCAAGACAAGGGAGTCCTGCGCCAAGCCAGAGTTGATGCAGCGCAGGGCCAAGAAGGCACAACAGGGCCATCAGCGGCGGAAGATCAAGCTCGGAAGGGCAACATCGCGAAAGCTCCTGAGGACGGCCAAGTCTCAGGAAGTCCTCCGCCTCAGGATACGCCACAATCTCCGCAAGACTCAAGCCTCAATAGTGTGTCAGCCCTCATCGAGCACCCGGTGTACTTCGTCAGCACTGTACTGCGGGACGCAAGGGCACGCTACCCCATGCCGCAAAAGCTCCTGCTCGCGCTCTTGGTGGCCTCAGGCAAGCTGCGACACTACTTCCAGGGCCACCCCATCAAGGTCGTCTCATACTACCCATTGGAGAGGGTACTCAGGAGCCCGAACTCGGCCGGAAGGGTCGCTTAATGGAACATCGAGCTGCAAGCATTCCAGCTGGAGTTCAGCACTACCCGAGTCATCAAGGGAGCTGCGCTTGCCGATTTTGTGGCAGAACGTACCAATGCCCCGGCTCTTGAGGAAGGAGAAGACTGGTCCACCTCCCCAGGGAGTGAGGCACCAGACGGTTGGGTCATGCATTTTGATGGCGCCTTCGCGCACCAGGGCGCGGGGGCTGGAGCAGTGCTCATCTCGCCCACTCAGGACAAGCTTTACTACGCCATGCAACTCTGCTTCCAGCACGACGAGAAGGTCTCCAACAATATCGCAGAATACGAGGGCCTCATAGCTGGCCTGGAGGCCGCGTCGGCTTTGGGGGTGAGGCGCCTTACCGTCAAGGGCGACTTGCAGCTCCTCGTCAACTTCTCCAACATAGTGTACGAGCCGAAGGACGAGCACATGGAGGCCTACCTTGCGGAGGTGCGCAAGATGGAAAAGCAGTTCTCGGGCCTGGAGCTGCAACACGTGCCCCGAGGCACCAACAAGGAAGCCGACAACATCGCAAAGAGACCCTCCAAGAGGCAGCATCAAGAGCCCGGCGTCTTCAAAGAGCGGCTCTTCAAGCCGTCGGCTGCACCACCTCTATCAAGCACAGCTCAGCCTCGGCAGGAGCTCCCGCACCCCCCGGCCACGGGGGCTCCAGCTTGTGGCCCAACCTCAGGAGCTCGGTTACTCCTGGCGCTCGAGCCCCAGGAGGAATGTTGGACCAAAGAATTCAAGGAGTACCTGATGCACGGGACGTTGCCGGAGAAGGAAGAAGACGCGGAACGCGTGGCCCGACAGGCCACGGCATACTGCATTGAAGACGACGAGTTGTACAGGAAACGGCCGAACGACGTCACGCTACGCTCCATCTCTAACGATCAAGGAAGGGAGCTACTGATCGACATACACGGCGGGGACTGCGGACATCACTCATCGTCACGGACCCTCGTCGGCAAGGTGTTCCGCAGCGGATTCTATTGGCCCACAGAACTCAACGATGCAGCCGAGCTGGTGAAGTCTTGTGAAGCTTGCCAATTCCACACCAAGCAGATTCATCAGCCTGCGCAGGGCCTCCAAACCATTCCGCTCACGTGGCCATTCGCGGTCTGGGGGCTGGACATCTTGGGCCCGTTCCCACGAGCGCTAGGGGGCTACCGCTACCTCTACATCGCCATCGACAAGTTCACCAAGTGGGCAGAAGTGGAAGTCGTCCGTACCATTCCAGCCGGCTCTGCTGTCAAGTTCATCAAGGTCCTCGTGAGCCGCTTCGGGGTTCCCAACCGCATCATCACGGATAACGGCTCGCAGTTTACTAGTAACCTCTTCAAAACCTACTGTGCTAACCTTGGAACGTAGATCTGCTACGCTTTGGTGGCCCACCCCAGGAGCAATGGTCAAGCCGAACGCGCCAACGCTGAGGTCCTGAGGGGCCTCAAGACCAGGACCTTCAAGAAGAAGCTGGAAGCCTGCAGCAGAGGCTGGCACGACGAACTCCAGTCCGTGTTGTGGTCCATTCGTACCACTGCCACCAAGACAACTGGCGAGACTCCATTCTTCCTCATCTATGGAGCTGAAGCAGTCCTCCCTCACGAGGTCAGGCATCGCTCCGTGCGGGTCCTGGCATTCGACGAAGCGCAGCAGGACGTCACGCGGGGGGTGGATCTCGTGCTGGGGGAGGAGCACCGTCGCGAAGCTGCATTGAGGGCGTCAAGGTTCCAACAAGCTCTGCGGCGGTAAAATTGCCACAACATCCGCTCCAGAACGCTCGAGGTAGGCGACCTCGTCCTGAGGCGGGTCCTTTCCAGGGAAGGGCTGCACAAGCTTTCGCCCATGTGGGAGGGCCCGTTCAGGGTCGTTCATGTCTCCAGGCCGGGTGCAGCGCGCCTGGAGACGCAGGATGGCACACCCATCCAGAATGCCTGGAACATCCAGCACCTCCGGAATTTTTATCCATGAAGCAAGGCCCAGAGCCTGAGAAGAAAGGCCCAGAGCCTGAGAAGAAAGGCCCAGAGCCTGTGAAGAAGGCCTGGTGCCTGTGAAGAATCGTCGTCCGTGACACTCTCACGTAATAATGAGTTGGGGTTGTACACGCCCCGGAGTCTCAGGAGCGCCGGCCTCAGGCCCTGGGGCTCCCTCCCACGCCTAGTGGACAACACTTAGCTCCGCGCTGGTGAGAAGACTTGAAGACTAGATTAGGCGCCAGACGCGGCTTTTCATTTGCTTTTCGAAGTTGGCTCGCTTTTCCTTAATCAGAGTTGCTCTTGGTGTTCGTTGTTGATTTGGTCCCCCAGCCCTTTATCACTGCCTTTTGTTTCGGCTTCGGTTTGCTCTTATCCTCTCTCTCGCATGTCTCGCGAGGGGGCTGGGCAGGTGCCCTCGCGAGCGTTTCTCTTCTCGTTGCCTTTTCACGAGCCACCCTCGTTCGAGCCTGGAGGCTGGCACACCTCTCCTGAATCCGTGCCCCTCGGGTACCGCGATACAAAGCAACCAGTCAAGGCTTGGGTGGACGGCAGGCCTTTGGTACACCCCCTAACGATTTTTTTTGCAGTTTCCGAGCAACGCGGACACCACGCGAGGGAAGGGGTTTCCTAAACGCGCCAGGTTAAGTTATCTCTGCACAAAATAGCAGTACGGCGTAGGAAACAACTTGCACAATGCATTAACCAAAGAACCACAGTTCGATACACGCCCCTCTGGGCCCATACTGGATTTCGTTTTCTGATGCAGGAAAGAAAGGAAAAGCTAAGCAAAAGTAACGCTGCAGCAGTTCACGGAGGTAGGCCCTTGGCGACGCCCCAAGCCTAGCCGGACCCCACCTCGCGCTTCATGGAGGCGCGACGGTGAGATGACCCGGTGCCTCCTTCAAAGCGGGCGCGGCAACGTGGCGGCTGATCGTAGCCACCGCTGCTGGAGCTGTCACCGGAGAAAGAGCCGCTATAGCTGGAGGAGACGTGGCCGCCGCCGAAGGCAGGTTCGCCCTCGTCCTCATCGCAACAGTCACCAAGGCCAAGCACCTCCTCGTCGTCGTTTGCCTCGGGGCAGCACCCGGCACGGCGACCGTCCTCCCCGAACACCCTCACATACAGGGTCGAATCACCATCGTACCTGAAATGAAGGGTGCATCGCCTGCCCAGGCCGCACGCGTGGGCAAACGTCTGCCAGCCGCGGGCCAGGTCTATGTTGCCCGCAGCGGAAGTCTCGACCACGTCCCAAGAGGCCCTGCTGCAGCAGCCGTCCGCGTGCAGCCAGAGCCCGCCCGGGCCAGAGGCCGGCAGTTCGCCGGAAAAGAAGCGCGGAAGTTGGAGCCAGTTGCCGGCCGGGCTCTCCGACCAGACAACGAACTCCGGCGACACCTCAGCAGAGTGGAAGCACGGGCGGGGAGGCCGCGCCACCATCGCGCGCCTCCCCTCATCGGCTGGATCACCATGGATGGGACGATCCTCGCCGCGTGCCCCAGCGCTGATGAGGACATGACTACCTTGGATAAGACCAAAAATATTGCATACATGCATATTTGTCAGGTGATTTCTAGTGCAAACTATTCAATAATCTATTTATGTTATCCAGAACAAAAATACATCACATACTTTTGTGTTTTGTCTAATTGTAGGTGTATGGGACATTTGTACAATACACATATGAAGATAAGGGAAAAGGAGAAGTTTAGGTGCTGTTCAAAAGTCCTCTCACGTCACTTTTGGACCAAGAGAAGATAGAGTCCAAGTCTCTCACGTTCTGGACTCAGATTCGGACTGCACAGACATACCTGACTCAAAACGTCAATAACTTTTTCATCCGGACTCCAAATTGGGTGATTCTTTTTTGTTGGAAAATAGATTTCGTGCACCTTCCAACCCAATTGGATTCACCTTCAAATTCGTCCAGAGCGTTGAGTTATGGACGAAACAATCTGATGCTGCAGCAGAAGCCGAGTCAAACTACAAGTCCAAAGGTGTTACGTCACCTCCGCTTGGGCCCATTGGCCTTGTACGACCTAGGGTTAGTTTTAGGCTGCCTTGGGACGTCCTACCACCTCCTTGGCCGCCACCCCTTGATCCTATATAAGTAGATCCATCTAGTAGCTTTTTCCTTGGGATTTGTTTAGTTAAAGTTAGCCATTGCAACTTCGTACTTCGTTTGTGTCCAACGACCAGACCAAGACCGCTTACGGATCCCCACCTTTATCAATACTTCATATATACTACGCAATAGTCAGATTGCTTTATCATATTCTTGCTTGTTTTTCGATTGCTTGCAGGAATAGACCTTCGTGGTCAGGTTGATCGTGCTCCGGCGTGGTCAATAACCTCTCGGAGTTGGTTTAGCGATTGCTAAGGCGCAACGTCGTTGCACGTTTGTAGTCGGATCGTCAAAGTCGTCTCCACCAAATCGATAGTTATCATCTCATCGAAAGATCGGGACACCCTCGCCTCTATCAAGTGGTATCAGTTTTCAGGTTGCTCGGTGAGAATTTCCAATTGTCCCTAGATTCGATTTATTTTCTTACCTATTGTCCAAGAAAAGGCCACCAGAAAAGTTAGATCTATTCATCATTTGTCCTAGCCAGTCCAAGCCTTTGCAATTTTCTTTTCATTGTTTGCATTATTGAATTATCGGTTTGCATCGTGGGTGTCGAGTTCTTTGGTCTTAGTGTCTAGTTCCTTTAGAGTTTCGAGTTCTGTTCACATTAGTCACGCCGCCGCTGCATCATTATCCCTTCCACTGTCCACCATACCATCCATCAATTTTCACCACGTGCTATGCACTATTCATTGTCATAATCATAGTTGAGGTCATTCACATCTTCGCTTGATCCAATCTGCATCTTATCTAGTTTGTTTTGGAAAAAGAGAAAAAAAAGAGAGAAAAAAAAGAGAGAAAAAAAAGAGAAAAAAAGTAAAAAAAAAGTCAGAGAAAAAAAAAGAGAAAGAAAAAGGAAAAAAAAAGTGTGAGAAAAAAAAGAGAGAAGAAAAAAAAACAAAGTTTGGATCTATCTAGACTCAATCTCGTAGCTGAATTCGGATTGGAATCTGTTTTGTGCACTGTTCAGTAAAACAGGCATAACTTCCTCATACGAAGTACGTTTTGGCTCATGAGTACTCAAATTAAAGCTAGAGACGAGCCGCATCTAAATAGTTGCAGAAGCTAGTTCAATATTTGGCACCTCAAAATCGGCTCCTAAATAGGTCTTTTGGCCTCCGAAGTTCGTGAACACAGCTTATTCCAGTTTTTCAAATCAGTTTTAGAATTTTTTGACTCCTCATATCAACTCGGAATTGAGTGATTCTTTTTGCATTGGAAAGCTTGAGTTAGTAGTATTCTTTGAAAGAATTTATCAGAAAATTGGCTCAAACTTTTCAAGAGGAAAACTGAGAGAGAGTTGTTGTATATCTCTGCTTGGCAGTTGTTTTTCATCATTATCTTTACTGCCGTTGTGCTCTTCACTTATATCTTGCTATCTAGAGCTACTCATTATCCTTCATTGATGCTAGTTGTGCTACGCCGTGACCTCATTAGTGTTCTAGGCTCGCGTCTCTAGTCCGGGTCTAGCCTAGGACCAGCACTGATACCGTCGTTGAGCGTTTATTCAACATTGCATCTTTGAATTGATTATTGCTAATCTTTTGCTACCATATATAGCCAACCCAGCTCCACATATTTCTACACCGTGTATACGCACGCTCCCCGGCAATCTCTTTACACAATCTTCAGAGTTACTTGACACCGCTGGTTGCCTGTCACCGCCTGCGCATGGTAAGAACTTGTAAGACATTGATATTTGCTTTCTTGTGAGCGTTTTACCACCACATCCTAGTAGTAATAGAAACATTATTTTTTGATATTGTATCTTGTTCTACTAATCATGACAGGATCCAGAGTCAATTCATGGGCTTTGTCGATCGCGGGAGACATGCCACCACCTATACAAATACCACAACCGTCACGAGAGGTGCACAAACATCCAAATGCACATGATCAAGTTCATGTTTCTATACCACCATTTAATGGCCGTTTTAGACCTCCTTTATATATTGAATGGGAGTTAGACATAAATAATATATTTGCTTCCCATAATTTTGATGAACGTAAAAAGTTATGGTTATGCGGTTGGTTCTTTCACTGGTTATGCTCTAGTTTGGTGGAGTGAATATTGTCGGTTACACCCTGATTATGTACCTAATACTTGGGATAATTTAAAACATGTCATGAGAGATAGATTCGTCGATGTTTATTATACTCGTGGCATGATTAAAAACTGGAACATTTAAAACAAGGTAGTGACACCGTAACAAAATATTATGATGATTTACAAACTACCTTGTTGCACTCATTTTTAGAAGAAAGTGAAGAAGATTTTATGGATAGATTTTGGGGAGGATTAAACCATAATATTCAGGAGATACTAATTCATGAAGAGTGTTATCCTATGGACCATTTGTTTCGTCTTGCTTGCAAAGCTGAACAGGAAATAAAACGACGTGTTGCCCACAAGGAGAACAAGCGCACGGTGCACATTCCAACTGTTGATACAGATGTTTATTCAACTACTAGGCGTACTATGACAACCACATCCGTTGTTGCGAGGACTACATCATCTCCACCATGTGACACATCATCATCGAGAGTGCCTGCATCATCTGAGTTGACTATAAGAGGTAATGACAAAGGTACAGATTTTCCACTTTTACATGAGAATGATGCATGCCTAGTTAACTTGAATACATCATGTGTTGAGCTACCCACTACTTTGATCACACCACCTATTTTAGAGGATTGTATTGATAATTTGACTTTGCCATGTGATCAAACAAGCTGAAATACCAACAATTTTGAGTGCACCCATTGAATTAATTGTTGATGCAAAAGAATCAATATTTAATCATTTTGATATGACCTCTAATCTTGGTGATGATTCTGTGTCGAATGACTTATTGCATGTTTACTTATTTAAGCATGTTGTAGCATGTAAACTTGATGCAAGTAAGGTTTATTCACCAATGTTGGGATGGTTTAATGATGAACATTGTCAATCTTTTGAAATGAATAAGAGCTTCACTTATATGTGCAAACTGAGTTGCAATATTTTCATGCCTTCTACTTCTTGTGATAATGTTTTGGCTTTAGATTTTATGAACTATGCAAGTTACTCATCTATTTATGTGTCATATGTGCAAAAATCAAGGGAAATAAAATGGATGACATATACATATACAACATGTACACCTTGTCTCTTTTGTTAGCCACATTTCAGACTAAGAACACTTGAGGACGGCTTTGTTTTCAAGAAGTGGAGGATGATGAGGACATGACTACCTTGGATAAGACCAAAAATATTGCATACATGCATATTTGTCGTGTGATTTCTAGTGCAAACTATTCAATAATCTATTTATGTTATCCGAACAAAAATACATCACATACTTTTTGTTTTGTCTAATTGTAGGTGTATGGGACATTTGTACAATACACATATGAAGATAAGGGAAAAGGAGAAGTTTAGGTGCTGTTCAAAAGTCCTCTCACGTCACTTTTGGACCAAGAGAACATAGAGTCCAAGTCTCACGCTCCGGACTCAGATTCGGACTGCACAGACATACCTGACTCAAAACGTCAATAACTTTTTCATCCGGACTCCAAATTGGGTGATTCTTTTTTTGTTGGAAAATAGATTTCGTGCACCTTCCAACCCAATTGGATTCACCTTCAAATTCGTCCAGAGCGTTGAGTTATGGACGAAACAATCTGATGCTGCAGCAGAAGCCGAGTCAAACTACAAGTCCAAAGGTGTTACGTCACCTCCGCTTGGGCCCATTGGCCTTGTACGACCTAGGGTCAGTTTTAGGCTGCCTTGGGACGTCCTACCACCTCCTTGGCCGCCACCCCTTGATCCTATATAAGTAGATCCATCTAGTAGCTTTTTCCTTGGGATTTGTTTAGTTAAAGTTAGCCATTGCAACCGTGTACTTCGTTTGTGTCCAACGACTGCACCAAGACCGCTACGGATCCCCACCTTTATCAATACTTCATATATACTCGCAATATTCAGATTGCTTTATCATATTCTTGCTTGTTTTTCGATTGCTTGCAGGAATAGACCTTCGTGGTCGTTGATTGTGCTCCGGCGTGGTCAATAACCTCTCGGAGTTGGTTTAGCGATTGCTAAGGCGCAACGTCGTGCACGTTTGTAGTCGGATCGTCAAAGTCGTCTCCACCAAATCGATAGTTATCATCTCATCGAAAGATCGGGACACCCTCGCCTCTATCAAGCGCCACCTCGACGGTGGGACACGGCGGGGGTCGCGGCGTGCTTGCGTGGACGGCCACGGCCGCGCTTGGGCGCCGGAGAGCCAGGGCCCTCGCGAGGGGCCTTCCCTTTCTCGGGGGCAGAGAACTTCTTTGGTGGCGCCATTGATGGCACCGACAACAGTGGAGCAAGGAAGACGAAGAAAGCGAGCGAGGAGGAGATGGGTAACGGGGGCTCCGCCCCCTCCCCATTTATAGCGAGGGAAGGCCAACCGGTGTCTCCCATGATCACAGGTAATGATGGCTTTCCTTGCATGTAGCAGGGACTTGTCAAGTCGAGCAGTTGCCGAGGCTGCATGGGGAAGTGGAGACGCCCACGTCCAATCAACCGCCACGCATCGACCGAGGCCGCAGGCTTTTGGGGCCCGCGGCGCTCCGAACTTGACCCTTGGCTTCGCCTGCCAAGCCAAGCGCGTTTTGGGCCCGGGGCTACTGTCGGCGTTACGGGAACGGGGTCCCCAGACTTGCTCGCTGCGCCCACAGCATAGCTAAGCCGGGTCAGACGGCCCATCTTCATCTACCAGGCATCCAAGACCCTCGCGAGGGTCCAAGCCTCGCGAGGCGAACGGCGCAAGGCTTCCTCTGGAGTGGCCTAGCCAGGCGGCCTCACGAGGAGCGGAGATATCAAGGCGGGGCAAACCTCGTGAGGGACTCGTGACGTGAGCCATGACGAATGGTGCCAGGCGGGCGCCAGTGCGCACATCGTCCACCTTTCCTCTTTGGTGCTAAGGAGGCAAGCGCGGACGAAGAGTACCGAGGCATCAGGCAAAGGTTGCCATTTTGGTGCAACGAGACCAAGATCAGGAGGACGGCAGGGCGGAGGTCATTGTGGAGCCCAAGACGACGTCACCCCAGGGCTTTTCGCAGGCGAAGACCACTTTTGTCAGGATAGCTTAAACTAGTTGTCCCCCTTTAAATTTGCCCGCCGTTGTTGGCTCCCTTCCCGCTCAACATTTGGGAAGAGGACCAGGGCCTCTATAAATAGGCTTAGCCACCACAGTAGAGGGACGACTCGAAAAGATCGAGAAGCCAACGCACGCACAAGAACACCTCAACCTCAGGAGGCTGTTCTTTTCCTGTACTGTTCATCATTAGCCCAAGAGGCAATCCACCACCACCACATTGGAGTAGGGTATTACACCACAACGGTGGCCCGAACCAGTATAAACCCCGTGTCTCTTTCTGTTTTGTGAGTTCGTCGAGTTCGTCCGCAAGATCTTAGCGAGCTAGAGCATAGATCGATTGGAGGGAAGACTTCGCACGCACCCCAGTGCTCGAACCTTAAGGGTTTGCCGGAACCCCACATCCGACAGGTTTTCCAAGATTTAGTCATGCGAAACTATTCTCCTTGATCCACCACTTGGTGTAGGGTCATTATTGGGATATGTGAGCATGTCCATAAAAATTTAGGTAAAAAGGAGATAGTCGGAAATCTAGAGTTGTTCAAGTTTGGTTCTGGACAGAGTGGGTTTTGGGCCACTTTTGTGAACCAAAATGATTTTGGTTGAGATGAAACTTTGCAATATCATCACATTATGCATATGTGATGATAGAGGCAAAGGTGTCCCGTCTTTCGATGAGATGGTGGCTATCGTTTTGGAGGAAGTCGATTTTACGATCCGACTACGAACGTGCGAGGACGTCGTGCCTTAGCAATCATTAAACCAACTCCGAGAGGTTATTGACCATGCCGGAGCATGATCAACCTGACCACGAAGGTCTGTTTCCTGCAAGCAAACGAAGAACAAGCAAGAAACTAAGATTGCAATCTGGATATTGCGAATATAAGAGGAACGCTTTATTGATCAAGGTGCGGTTCTGTGACGCCTTTGTCTGGTCGTTGAACACAAACGAAGTACGCGAAGTTGCAGCTATGGCGAACTTTAATCTAAACAAAACCAAAAGTCTAAACAGTGCCCTAAGGGCTGTATAAATGGAGGAAGAGGGGGGGGTAATTTCGTGGCCCTTGGGGAAGGGGTCTGAAACCAACCCTATCTCTTGTTTCCCCACACATATGGATTCTAAAAACAGCATATACTTATGTATTTCGAAATTACATGGGCCTGGCCCAATAATAAGGTGATACAACACCTAGAATAGCCTCTGGACGAAATTTATGAAGTGGCATCTTGTATATTTCGTCCAAGGCTTCATGCACTCCTTATGGTGGCTTCAAAGTCCTGAAATCATCACTTGTAACTCCGTTCTTGTTCCCCTTGTGCATGCCATCAACTCCATGCTTGTTCTTGCTCCAATGTTCATCCTTCTCCAAGCTAGGCCCTTCATTTGTAAGCAAAACAAATGTATCCAATTTAGGCAGCATCATATTCTCATGAACACTAGAATCATTACCAAGAAACGAAAGTACCTGATAATTTAATTGGCGAGCGCGAGCTCTAGTCATTGGTCCAGTATGTATAGCAGCAGGGGTTGTGGGTGTAACAATGTTATTGATGTCCTCATCATCCTCCCCTTCTTGAAATGAAGTCGTCCTCAACGGAAGCTCATCTTCCTCACCCAAATAAAGCTTCAAATATGCAATGTTAAAAGTGGGAGTAACCCCAAAATTTGCAGGTAGCTCAAGTTTATATGCATTATCATTTATATTCTCTAACACATTAAAAGGACCAGCAGCATGTGGCATTAGCTTTGATTTGCGCAAATTGGGAAATTTATCCTTACGCAAATGTAACCAAACAAGATCTCCAAGTGCAAACACAACATGTTTTCTACCCTTATCTCCTGCAAGTTTATATCTAGCATTCATACGCTCAATGTTTTCCTTAGTTAACTCATGCATTTTTAAAATCAATTCAGCACGTTGTTTAGCATCAAAATTAACCTTCTCAGAAGATGGAAGAGGCAACAAATCAATAGGTGCACGAGGTAGGAAAACATACACAATTTCAAAAGGGCACATCTTAGTAGTAGAATGCAACGAACAATTATAAGCAAATTCAATATGAGGCAAGCATAGTAGACAATGTTCTATTAACTACTTCAGTTTGTCCATCAGTTTGGGGGTGACATGTAGTACTAAAAAGCAGTTTAGTCCACAACTTAGCCCATAAACATCTTCAAAAGTGGCTAAGAAATTTAGTATCACGATCTGAAACGATAGTATTTGGCAGAACATGCAAGCGAATAATTTCACGAAAGAACAAATCAGCAACATTAACAGCATCATCGCTTTTATGACATGGTATAAAGTGTGCCATTTTCGAGAATCTATCCATGACAACAAATATGCTATCCCTCCCCTTCTTTGTTCGAGGTAAATCTGAAACAAAGTCCATAGATATATCCTCCCAAGGAACACTAGGTACAGGCAAAGGCATATATAAACCATGAGGATTGAGTCGTGACTTAGCTTTTTGACATGTAGTGCAGCGACCAACAAAACGCTCAACATCCCGTCTCATCTTTGGCCAAAAGAAATGTGTAGCAAGTATATCCTCCGTCTTCTTCACGCCAAAGTGTCCCATTAGTTCTCCTCCATGTGCCTCCTGCAACAACAAAAGACGAACGGAGCTAGCTGGAATGCATAGCTTGTTAGCACGAAACACAAATCCATCGTTAACGCATTTAACTTGTTCCATGTTCTACCTTCTTTACAATTCCATGAGACATCTTTAAATTCCGCATCATGCACATATTGATCTTTGATGGTCTCCAAACCAAATATTTTAAAGTCAAGTTGTGAAAGCATAGTATAACGACGAGACAATGCATCAGCAATAACATTTTCTTTACCCTTCTTGTGTTTAATGACATCGGGAAAGTCTCAATGAATTCAATACATTTAGCATGTCTACGGTTCAGTTTTGCTGGACTTTTAATGTGTTTCAAAGATTCATGATCAGAATGTATAACAAATTCTTTGGGCCATAAATAATGTTGATATGTTTCTATGGTCCGAACAATAGCATATAATTCTTTATCATAAGTAGAATAGTTCAGACTAGGCCCACTCAATTTTTCAGAGAAGTATGCAACAGGTTTGCCAATTGTAATAACACACCTCCTAATCCAATTCCACTAGCATCACATTCAAGCTCAAAAGTCTTACTAAAATCAGAAAGTTGGAGTAAAGGAGCATGTGTCAACTTATCTTTCAATACCGTGAAGGCTTATTCCTGTGCGGTAGCCCAAACAAAAGGCACACCCTTCTTTATAAGCTCATTGAGAGGTGCAGCAATGGTGCTAAAATCTCTCACAAAACGCCTATAGAAACCAGCGAGTCCAAGAAAACTCCTCACTTGTGTGACCGTTTTGGGCTGCGGCCAACTATCAATAGCTTCAATCTTGGCTTTATCAACTCTTTAGTTAACCCAAAAGGCATGACTAACCACTCATATAAACCAAACTTAGTTTTAAATGCTGTTTTCCATTCATCTCCCAATTTCATACGAATTTGATGGTATCCACTACGCAAATCAACTTTGGAGAATATTGTAGAGCCGCTCAATTCATCAAGCATATCATCTAGCCTAGGAATAGGATGACGATAACGAATAGTAATATTATTAATGCCTCTACAATCAACACACATACGCGACGTACCTTCCATTTTAGGCACTAGCATAATAGAAACAGCACAATGACTAAGAGATTCGCGTATATAACCTTTCTCGAGCAGCTCCTGTACTTGACGCATAATCTCCTCCGTCTCCTATGGATTGGTACGGTAAGGTGCACGGTTGGGTAGCGATGCACTGGGAATTAAGTCAATTTGATGCTCAATCCCTCGAATAGGTGGTAATCCCAGTGGCATTTCTTGTGGGAAGACGTCCGCGAACTCCTGCAAAATGTTAGTGACAGCAGGGGGCAAAGAGGAAGGCACGTCCTTGAATGAAAATAATGCCTCTTTGCACACAAAAGCATAGCAAACAGATTTGCTAAAATCTAGCTCATCAATATCAGATTTGGTGGCAAGTAAACATGCACTTTTCAATTTAATTTCAGAAGCAACACTAGATGGTTTATTATTAGGCTTCTTTTGTTGCACAAATTCTTTTGCCACAATCTAATTTTCACTCTTATTTTTTCCAGTTTTGCTTTATTAGCTCTATCAATATCATCTTTCAAAATGGAATCGGGAGTCATAGGAAGCAAAATAATATTTTTATCCTTATGAACAAGAGTATACTGATTGTTTCTTCGATGGTGTATAGAATTTTTATCAAATTGCCATGGTCTACCAAGTAGTAAGGAACATGCTTGCATAGGTACCACATCACAATCAACATAATCAACATATCTAGAGATACTAAAATGCACACGAACAGTACGTGTTACCTTAACCTTGCCGCTATTGTTGAACCATTGGATGTAGCAAGGATGTGGATGTGGTCTTGCGGTGAGAGATAGCTTCTCCACCATCTACATGCTAGCCAAGTTGTTGCAGATACCTCCATCTATGATGACGCGAATAGAACGTTCCTTCACAACTCCCTTTGTATGGAAGAAATTATGCCTCTGATTTTGCTCAGCTTGTGTAACATGCACACTCAAAACACATTGAGCAACCAAACATTCATACCTGTCAGCATCTTCAGGAGCCATGTATTGCGTCTCGTGATCAGAATCATCTCCGCCGTGTTCTTCACGTGTAATAAGAACCAAAGTCTCCTCATCATAGTCACTAGCGGACTCATACCCACCATCCTCAGTAGCAATCATCACACCCTGAGATTTGCATTCTCTCGCATAATGACCTCTTCCCTTACAACGACGACAAATAATATCACTTGTGTGCCATGTTGATGCCATGGTAGAAGAAGAGCTCTGTGCAGGCCCGACAGGTGTGCTCTTGGCAGATAGTGGTGTTTGTGCCTGCTTTCTTGTATCACGGTTAGAGGTGGCACCTAATGGAGGTGATGATGCAGTGGAAGTAGAGGATGCACGTGGTGTCCATGACGAAGGTCGACCTGCAGAAAAGTTAGTTCGCGCCAATGCCTGTCGATCCTGCACTTCACGTTCAGCTTTACAAGCAAGATGGAATAAACGAGTGATATTATTATAATCCTTATACTCTAGAATGGTCTGAATCTCTCTATTTAATCCACCCATAAAACATGCAAGCATAGTTTCATTATCCTCAACAATACCACATCTAATCATGTCAGTTTGTAATTCCTGATAATATTCCTCTACATAATTTTTTTCTTGTCTTAAACGCTGCAATTTTTGAAGTAATTCACGTTGATAATATGGTGGAACCCAACGAGTACGCATAGTAGTTTTCAAAGCATCCCAAGTAGTTGGAATATTATTCGGATATAATCTACGATGTTCAGACCACCACACAAAAGCAAAATTAGTGAAAGCACAAAGTGCAGCAGCAACACGTCTCTCCTCGGGATATTCTAAACATGTAAAACGTTGTTCGGTTTCTAACTCCCAAGTAAGATATATATCAGGAACATATCTACCCTCAAATGGTGGAATATTCAATTTAAGTTTAGGAAGATGGTCATGATCTCATACCCGAGGGAGAGCCCTACCATTGTGATTATTTGCATGTGGACGACCTGGTGGTTGTGGTGCTGGTGGTTGCACGTAGTTCTGATTTTGATCAACCTCATCCTCGTAATCTCCCGCATAATCATCCTCCTCCTCATCAGCAGCAGGAGCCACAGAAGTAGCAATAGCAGCACCAATAGTTTGGCCAGGCTGAAGAGGAACATGGCTCGCTCGGCGGAGGGTTGTTTTGCGACGTGGAGGTAGTCGTCGTTGTTGTTGTTGCAGAGGTGCGGCAGGTGCAACCGGTCGTGGAAGACGCGCAAACAGTTCATTAAATCTGTTATCGAGCTTTGTTTCGAACGTCTTCTCAAGGCCAGTGATCATCTCCATGGCCTCTTCAAAATTGTTCAACACATCTTGCACCTGTTCAGTCATCATTTGCTGAAACTTATCATGAAGCTCCTTGTTCGTTAAGTTCTCCCAGTCAATCTCATCGGCATGTGATCCTGGCATGGTTAGCAGCAATAGAAACACACAAGAATATGATCCTACAGACTACTAATTAGTGGTGGTGGTGGTGGGTGTCACAAATCCGTCAAGCAAATCTCAAATTCTTACCAGTTCTTAGCCAGCAGCAGGCGGTGATTGGCAACCGATGTAGTCAAAACTCTCAAAGCTTGGATAGAGCGATTACCAGGGAGAGTCAAACGCACGATGTAGATGTGATGCAGAACATCCCACGTTCATCCCCATGTACACTTTGACTACTCCCCAAGCCCCAAGAGGACATACGATGAGACCTCGACCATACGCCATTGGACACAAGGTGAACTCACTCCTCTTCAAACCATCACTTTCCACATATGAGACATGGCTACTACCTCATGCATGGACCTTGCATACACTCAGGTACAACCGTTATGACCATGGAGGATCCAAGGACCAAGGCCAAGCATGGAAGAGGAGAAGGAAGAAGAAGAACGAACAAGATATCACTTCCTAGGATCATCCTGACCCCCAGCCGGATGATCCGGACCGAGCCCAGACGATCCGGACGACCACCCGGACGATCCGGCTATCTGTTTCAAGGACACCCGAAGGTTTCACCTGAAGCCGGATCATCCGGACGGCCGCCCGGATCATCCGGACCCTCGACACCCGGATCATCCGGGCCACCATCCGGATCATCCGGACCCCACCTGCGCGCGTGACTTGGGCCGAGGCCCGTGTACCCATTCTCCTCTCACTTACCCCTTCGTGGCTTAGCACTATATATAGACCCCTCCTCCTCCTAGTTAGGGTTAGCAAAGTAGTAGCTCATATGTGAGGATAGCTTTTGCTCATCCATACGGATCATCTCTTCGGGAGTGACCGCGGCCCCTCTCCGGAGAAGATCCCCTTGGATTCAAGACCCCCTCTTGGGTGGCCCCATCGAGACCTCCTCACGGAGAAGAACTGGTTACCTTTGTATCGTCCTTTGTTGGATTTGGATCTTGTATCTCACATTTGTGTTCATAAGAAAGATCGGCCTTCTTTTGCTTGATTTCGTCCTAATTTCGAAAATCCCCACCAAAAATAGCCCCAAATGTTTTTGTGATTTGTTGTTTTTGATGATGTTTTGTTGATTTTGATCCATGGATTTGCTTGGTTTCAAGTGGATCTAGCATCTCCCCAAGTTTCCCCACCTTCCATCCACGAAATCTCCTCAATTTTGCCCCGAAAATCACCCCATTTCCGCCCAAAAATTCCTCCCCGAGAGGAAATCCCGAGCAGTTTGACTTGCCTGGATCATCCGGGCCTTGTCCCGGATCATCCGGACCTTGTCCCGGATCATCCGGACACCTCCCGGATCAGCTGGACCCTCTCCCGGACGTCCGGATAACCCACGCACCCGAAAAACAGAACCGGAGTTGACGAACCCGGATCATCCGGATGTACACCCGGATCATCCGGACCAAGCCTGGATCATCCGGACCTCCTCCCGGATGTCCGGTTAACCCTGACACTCACTCGGCTGAATTCTTGTTTCGGCCATAACTAATTCATCCGGAGTCCGTTTTTTGACGTTCTTTAGCTCGTTTTGAAGCTCTTGACATCCTCCTTCCCACAAAAATACCACCAACATCACTTGACTGCATCAAATATTTGGAAGTTTGGCTTCTTTGCCTAGGGCCACCACCATATCATCCGCTCACTGACTCCCGCAACCTAACTCATTTTGATTCCCATCGCATACGTGGTTGCTTGAGTAGTGATTAGGGTCTCCTAAGGTGTTTCGGCTACCTAGGGACGGTTGTTTCTTCATCAACCACCACCAACACTTCCGCATAGGCTTGCCCACCATATACTTCCGCCACATCAACTTAACCCAATTTTGTTTGTGTTGTGAGTTGTGTCTCCTAAGGTGTTTCGGCTACTTAGGGACCGTGCTTTCAACTCCGACACCGTGTATAGTCCACCACCATAACCTCCACTTCTGCATTGCCTAGTGCAACACCACCGCTTTCCGCTACCACCATTTGACTTTTGTCCTTGAGATTTTGAGTTGTGGTTTTTCCGCTTCCTAAGGTGTTTCGGCTAATTAGGAACGGGTCGACATCGATAACACCGCCTCTCGTCATCGCCACGGACGGTAACCTCGACGACACCATTGTATATTCCCCTTGCAATTGCATTGATAACCCCTGGCCCATTTTGCGTCACTTGCCTATCGAGACTAGCCATTTGAGTATTACCCGGCAACGTTACTTGTGCACATTAGTGATCCACCCTTCCATTGCATACATACAATATCATATTGGTATCATCATATCATCCTTTGTGTCACAAGATTGTTCCTGCATATACACAATTGCTATCTTGGTTTGTGCATTGTGCCCATATAAAAAAAAGAATAAGCTTTTAAGCAAAAAAGAGAAAGAGCAAAGAAGCTTGTAAGCAAGTGCCATAGCACCATACCACATTGCACATAAGATTGTCACATCCGATCATCTTGGATCACATTGAGAAACCTCGGGAACCATACATACATAGCATACTTGGGATAGAAAGTTTATCCATTTTGCATCTTATATGTTGTGCACAAGTGTCGTATCCGCCTATTGAGCAATTGTGCTAGCGTCTCTCTTGAGTTGTGCAACACGAGCGTTTTCCGTGGACTCCACATTTTGTGCTCATTCCTTGGTTGCACGACCCCATTTATCAATTCGTGTGTGTGTTTCCGTGTGCCACATATTGCTATTGGTCTACTTGTTACATTTGTGAATTTGTGAATCTCTTTCAACGTTATTGACTCTTGCTAACATTTTTGCATCAAATTTTTGTGCCACTATCCTCACCGAGCTCCACCATAAGCCTTATTTGTGTAGGTGTGAGAAACCGACAAGAATTGGTACCAATATTTCCTTATTACAATTGAGTGATCATTGATCCATTTTCAACATCGGTCAATGTACATTTGGTATAAGTTCTTCTCTTTCTCCCACTCATATATGCTCGAGTCTTGTGATGGATAGGCAAGGCATTCATCTCTGGTCTTCGACAACAACGACGGCGTGAACAACTACATCACCAAAGCGTCCATCTTCGATCTACAACGACAAATGCAAGGCGCACAATCTACCTTGTGAGAGCGCCTCGACAACCTCGCCATCGACATACACCACTCCGAAGCAAGGAAAAGGGACTACATCGACACCAAGTTGGGCGAGCTAAAGGATCAACTACGAGACATGGTGGCCGACTACAAGTCTTCTTCCCCTTCATCATCCTCAAGGCGGCGGCGAGCAAGTCGATCATCCTCGGAGCGCAAACAAGATGCAAGCGCAAGTCTTCCACGTCCACATCTCGGCGACCATCGCCAACATCATCATGAAGGGAAAGACACCTCCAAGCATCATGTGCACAACAACAACGAACGACATCTACTACGAGCACAAGCATGACAACGACATCATCAACATGAAAATGTGCCACAAGCGCAAATGCACAAGTCCCAACAAGCCATACTTCATGTCAAGTCCAAGCTTCATGAGCACAAGAGAAGACCGCGAGACGAGCACCACCAAGATGGAGCTACGGCTACCACCACCACTTCGACATCTTCGCCAAGTGCTATCAAGGCATCTTCGCCTTTGGATGTACGACATCTTCGCCTACTTCCCATGAGTTCGCCTCCATCGACATCTTCAACAACAAGGCGACCACCTACGAGCGAGGGTGACACTTCCATCTTCGGAAGCCCCTCAAGGAAGATGGCCGAGCATGGGACATTCGCTTCGGTCATGGAGACGAGCTACGAGGTGCCACATCATATGGGCCTCCAAAAACAAGACGGTGACAAGAAGGTTGAGCATGGGACTATCCCTTCAACCAAGGCGGTGATAGGAGTTGAGCATGGAGACATTTGCACCAACATCTCTCCGACACCCACATATCATGAGATATCCCAATTCCCATGTGAGGAGAGCCACCCCACCATGAGTGATATGAGTGACTCCACCATATATGACATTGAGTGCATTTCCAATGAGAGGATGAGTGTGACCACCACTAGCCCCATTCATGAGAGCATGCCACACATCCTATGTGAGGTTGAGAGCCATTTGAGTGACTCCACCAATCATATGAGTGAGAGCATCCTTGAGGGAGTGAGTGAGCCACAACACTTAGTGAGTGAGGTAGTTGACACGGCATGTGAGGCCACTATGATTTATAATGCCTTGAACTCTACTCCTAGTGTGTTTTCTTCTTTGGTGCTAGGTCTCCTACATGATGACATGCCTATCTTCGACGAGTCCATACCGTCAATGGAGACGACAATGGCCATGGTGGACGATGATGCACCCCCCACATGGTACCATCAAGTTGCAACCTCACCTACAACACATGAGCGACGCTCCAAAGCTAACATAGGTGATGGTGCTTCTCTTGTCCCACTAGTGGAATATCTCATGAATGATTGCATGCATGATGTTGATCCACCTATTACCATGCTTCATGCTAGTGCGACATCCTCATGTCATGACTTGCCCATTTATGATGAATATGATGATGCGCATGTTGAGTTGCCTAGTTGTGATGCCATGCTCCATAGGATATCTTGTGAAAATTCTATTGATCACATCATGTTTGACAATCCATTGAACTTGTCATATGCTATGAGTGAGATCTCCCATATTGCATCATTTCAATCTCAACATAGTAACTATGCTTGCCCCATTAAAATAAATCCCATTTACACTTATGGCATAGATGACGAGATGATGGTGGCTTTTGTTTTTGATGTGATGATATTGCCATACTTCCTTTACATGATTTCCGCAATTCCTCTACTATACCATGCCATGATCACAAAGAACCAAATATGCTTTGTTTTGGATGTTGTCAATATTATCCATGTGATGTTTCCATTAATGCTCATGAGGAGACCCCCATAGTTTCCTCATACATATTAGGAGATGTTGATGCATTCCATACTTTGCATGATTCCCATAATTGCGTGCACCATATGCATTCCATGAATAACAATGCTCTACATATTTCTCATGATGCTTTACATAATTTGATTCTCCATTATGCTATACATAACAACAAACCTATCATGATGGATGACATGTTTCTATATCACGCATCTCATTTATTTGAGCATTGGATATTTTGTGCTAACCAACACAAGCACATGCGCATCATGATGGATGATGTGTACATCTACCACGCACACACAATTTTCCCTTTGTCTTTGTTTTGTGTAGGTACTCACGTATACTCGTCAACCTCTCAATCCCAAGAGTTGACGAAACGAGCTCTTGAGAGCAATGATGACTTGGGATCTCATGGACTATCCTTACCACCATTCCCTTCGTGGAAGGACTACGCGCATCTCTTCTACTTGGCTCTCACACGGCTTTGGGCTATATGTCACTTGTTACATTATGCCCATTCTACTATCATGTTCACTTTGCATATTATGCTTGCTTCTGTGCCTTTGCCATGCAATTGTGACCCTTGCTTGCAGTTACCCATGATTCATCATTCTACTACTCCTATGTGTATTTGCATGCTTGGTGGAGCACCTTGTTGCTATTGCCATGTTTATCATGTTCCTCATGCTATTGTTGATTCTTGTTTTGGGAGAGTTATGATGCTCCATTGCTATTTACATATGGCCTCTCGCCAATACATTGATGATACTTTCCTCATATCTTGCTTTCATGCTTGTGCTATGTCATGTGAAGTATTCACGCACACTATTTGCACCCATGACATGATTGCCATGATTCCTTCTAGTACGTTGCATCTTCACACTACTAGCTTGCACCACTTGATCGCTCTGATTGCTTGCTTTGTCGCATCACCCATGTTCCATTCTTACTCGCTTTCTTGGGTTGATGACATATATGTTCACGCCTCTCACATGATATATCTTGTTCATTGATAGAGGCAAAGGTGTCCCGTCTTTCGATGAGATGTTGGTTTTCGCTTTGGAGGAAGTCGACTTTGACGATCCGACTACGAACGTGCGAGGACGTCGCGCCTTAGCAATCGCTAAACCAACTCCGAGAGGTTATTGACCACGCCGGAGCACGATCAACCTGACCACGAGGGTCTGTTTCCTGCGAGCAAACGAAGAACAAGCAAGAAACTGAGATTGCAATCTGGATATTGCGAATATAAGATGAAAGCTTTATTGATCAAGGTGGGGTTCCGTGACGCCTTTGTCTGGTCGTTGAACACAAACGAAGTACGCGAAGTTGCAGCTATGGCGAACTTTTAATCTAAACAAAACCCAAAGTCTAAACGACGCCCTAAGGGCTGTATATATGGAGAAAGAGGAGGGAATTTCGTGGCCCTTGAGGGAGGGGTCCAAACCAACCATAACTCTTGTTTCCCCACACACGGACTCTAAAAACAGCCTACACTTAAGTATTTCGAAATTACATGGGCCTGGCCCAATATTAAGGTGACGAAGCACCTAGAATAGCCTATGGACGAATATTATGAAGTGGCATCTTGTATATTTCGTCCAAGGCTTCATGCTCTCATTAGGGTGGCTTCAAAGTCCTGGAATCATCACTTGTAACTCCGTTCTTGTTCCCCTTAGCATGCCAACATCTCCATGCTTGAACTTGCTCCAAGGTTCATCTTTCTTGTCCATGGTAGGCCCTTCATTTGTAAGCAAAACAAATGTATCCAATTTAGGCAGCATCATATCCTCATGAACATTGGAATTGTTACCAAGAAACGAAAGTACCTGATAATTCAATTGGCGTGCATGAGCTCTAGTAATTGGTCCAAGATGTATAGCGGCAGGGGGCTGTGGGTGTAACAATGGTATTGATGTCCTCATCATCCTCCCTTCTTGAAATGAAGTCGTCCTCGACGGAAACTCATCTTCCTCACCCAAATAAGGCTTCAAATCTGCAATGTTAAAAGTGGGACTAACCCCAAAATCTGCAGGCAGCTCAAGTTTATATGCATTATCATTTATTTTCTCTAACACCTTAAATGGACCATCAAGACGTGGCATTAGCTTTGATTTGCACAAATTAGGAAACCTATCCTTACGCAAATGTAACCAAACAAGATCTCCGGTGCAAAGACAACATGTTTTCTACCCTTATCTCCGGCAAGTTTATATTTAGCATTCATACGCTCAATGTTTTCCTTAGTTAACTCATGCATTTTAAAATCAATTCAGCACGTTCTTTAGCATCAAAATTAACCTTCTCCGAAGATGGAAGAGGCAACAAATCAATAGGTGCACGAGGTAGGAAGCCATACACAATTTCAAAAGGGCACATCTTAGTAGTAGAATGCAATGAACGATTATAAGCAAATTCAATATGAGGCAAACATTCTTCCCACATTTTCTTATTATTCTTCAAAACAGCCCTAAGCATAGTAGACAATGTTCTATTGACTACTTCAGTTTGTCCATCAGTTTGGGGGTGACAAGTAGTACTAAAAAGCAGTTTAGTCCCCAACTTAGCCCATAAACATCTCCAAAAGTGGCTAAGAAATTTAGTATCACGATCTGAAACAATAGTATTTGGCACACCATGCAAGCGGATAATTTCACGAAAGAATAAATCAGCAACATTAACAGCATCATCGCTTTTATGACATGGTATAAAGTGTGCCATTTTCGAGAATCTATCCACGACAACAAATATGCTATCCTCCCCTTCTTTGTTCGAGGTAAACCTAAAACAAAGTCCATAGATATATCCTCCCAAGGAACACTAGGTACAGTGCAAAGGCATATATAAACCATGAGGATTGAGTCGTGACTTAGCTTTTTGACATGTAGTGCAGCGAGCAACAAAACGCTCAACATCCCGGCTCATCTTTGGCCAAAAGAAATGTGTAGCAAGTATATCCTCCGTCTTCTTCACGCCAAAGTGTCCCATTAATCCTCCTCCATGCGCCTCCTGCAACAACAAAAGACAAACAGAGCTAGCAGTGAATGCATAGCTTGTTAGCACGGAACACAAAACCATCCTTAATAATGAACTTGTTCCATGTTCTTCCTTCTTTACAATTCTGCATTACATCTTTAAAATCAGCATCATGCACATATTGATCTTTGATGGTCTCCAAACCAAATATTTTGAAGTCAAGTTGTGAAAGCATAGTATAGCGACGAGACAAAGCATCAACAATAACATTTTCTTTACCCTTCTTGTGTTTAATGACATAAGGGAAAGTCTCAATGAATTCAACCCATTTAGCATGTCTACGATTCAGTTTAGCTTGAATTTTAATATGTTTCAAAGATTCATGATCAGAATGTATAACAAATTCTTTGGGCCATAAATAATGTTGCCATGTCTATAAAGTTAGAACAAGAGCATATAATTCTTTGTCATAAGTAGAATAGTTCAGACTAGGCCCACTCAATTTTTTCAGAAAAGTATGCAACAGGTTTGCCATCTTGTAATAACACACCTCCTAATCCAATTCCACTAGCATCGATTCAAGCTCAAAAGTCTTATTAAAGTCGGAAGTTGGAGTAAAGGAGCATGTGTCAACTTATCTTTCAATACCGTGAAGGCTTCTTCACATGCGGTACCCCAAACAAAAGGCACATCCTTCTTTGTAAGTTCATTGAGAGGTGCAGCAATGGTGCTAAAGTCTCTCACAAAACGCCTATAGAAACCAGCGAGTCCAAGAAAACTCCTCACTTGTGTGACCGTTTTGGGCTGCGGCCAACTCTCAATAGCTTCAATCTTGGCTTTATCAACTTCAATTCCTGTGGTGTAACAACATAGCCAAGAAAAGATACTCGGTCGGTGCAAAAGGTGCACTTCCCAAGGTTACCAAACAAGCGTGCATCACGTAGAGCATTAAAAACAGCACGTAAATGTTCCAAATGTTCTTCCAAAGATTTGCTATAAACCCGTATATCATCAAAATAGACTACCACAAATCGTCCAATGAAAGCACGTAAAACTTCGTTCATTAGTCTCATGAAAGTACTAGGTGCATTAGTTAACCCAAAAGGCATGACTAACCACTCATATAAACCAAACTTAGTTTTAAATGCTGTTTCCATTCATCTCCCAATTTCGCATTTAATTTGATGGTATGCACTCATAAATCAACTTTGGAGAATATTGTAGAGCCACTCAATTCATCAAGCATATCATCTAGCCTAGGAATAGGATGGCGATAACGAATAGTAATATTATTAATGCCTCTACAATCAACACACATACGTGACGTACCATCCTTTTTAGGCACTAGTATAATAGGAACAGCACAAGGACTAAGAGATTGGCAGATATAACCTTTGTCGAGCAGCTCACGACTTGACGCATAATCTCCTTCGTCTCCTCCGGATTGGTACGGTATGGTGCACGGTTGGGTAGCGATGCACAGGGAATTAAGTCAATTTGATGCTCAATCCCTCGAATAGGTGGTAATCCGGTGGCACGTCTTGTGGGAAGACGTCGTGAACTCTGCAAAATGTTAGTGACGAGGGGGGCAAAGAGGAAAACACGTCCTCGAATGAAAATAATGCCTCTTTGCACACAAAAGCATAGCAAACAGATTTGCTAGAATCTAGCTCCTCAATATCAGATTTGGTGGCAAGTAAACATGCACTTTTTAGTTTAATTTCAGAAGCAACATTAGATGGTTTATTATTAGGCTTCATTTGTTGCTCAAATTCTTTTGCCACAATCTTATTTTCACTCTTATTTTTCTCCTGTTTTGCTTTATTAGCTCTATTAATATCATCTTTCAAAATTGAATCAGGAGTCATAGGAAGCAAAGTAATATTTTTATCCTTGTGAACAAGAGTATACTGATTGTTTCTACCATGGTGTACATAATTTTTATCAAATTGCCATGGTCTACCAAGTAATAAGGAACATGCTTGCATAGGTACCACATCACAATCAACATAATCAGCATATGTAGAGATACTAAAATACACACTAACAAAGACGTGTTACCTTAACCTTGCCGCTGTTGTTGAACCATTGGATGTAGTAAGGATGTGGATGTGGTCTTGTGGTGAGAGAAAGCTTCTCCACCATATCCATGCTAGCCAAGTTGTTGCAGCTCCCTCCATCTATGATGACGCTTGAATAGAACGTTCCTTCACAACTCCCTTTGTATGGAACAAGTTATGCCTCTGATTTTGCTCAGCTTGTGTAACCTGCACACTCAAAACACGTTGAGCAACTAAACATTCATACTGTCGGCATCTTCAAAGACCATGTATTACGTCTCATGATCAGAATCATCTCCACCATGTTCTTCATGTGTAATAAGAGCCAAAGTCTCTTCATCATAGTCACTAGCGGACTCATACCCACCATCCTCAGTAGCAATCTTCACACGCTGAGATTGGCATTCTTCGGCAAAATGTCCTCTTCCCTTACAAGCGACGACAAATAATATCACTTGTGTGCCTGTTGGCGCCATGGAAGAAGAAGAGCTCTGTAGGCCAAGAGTGCGCTCTTGGCAGATAGTGGTGGTTGTGCCTGCTTTCTTGGCTCACGGTTGGAGGTGGCAGCCGACGGAGGTGCCGGTGTAGTAGAACGTGTGGAAGTAGATGATGCACGTGGTGTCCATGATGAAGGTCGACCTGCAGAAAAGTTAGTCCGCGCCAACGCCTGTCGATCCTGCACTTCACGTTCAACTTTACAAGCAAGATGGAATAATCAAGTGAAATTAGTATAATCCTTGTAGTCTAGAATGGTCGAATATCTCTATTTAATCCACCCGTAAAACGTGCAAGCATAGCTTCATTCTCCTCAACAATACCACATCTAATCAAGCCAGTTTGTAATTCACGATAATATTCTTCTACCGAATTTTTTCCTTGTCTTAAGCGCTGCAATTTTTGAAGTAATTCACGTTGATAATATGGTGGAACCCAACGAGCACGCATAGCAGTTTTCAAAGCAGCCCAAGTAGGCTGGAACAGGATATAATCTACAATGTTCAGACCACCAAACACATGCAAAGCTAGTGAAAGCACAAGCAATGACGGGAACACGTCTCTCCTCAAGATATTGCAAACATGTAAATCGTTGTTCAGTTTCTAACTCCCAAGTAAGATATATATCAGGAACATATCTACCCTCAAATGGTGGAATATTCAACTTCAATTTAGGGAGATGGTCATGATCTCGCACTGAGGGGAGCCCTAACATTGCCATTATTTGCATGTGGACGACCGGGTGGTTGTGGTCTTTGGTGGTTGTGGTCTGGTGGTTGCACGTAGTTCAAGTTGATCAACCTCATCCTCGTACTCTCTCACATAATCATCCTCCCCACATCGCCAGCAGGAGCCACAGAAGTATCAACAAAGACACCAGCAGCTTGGCGGTGAAGAGGGACACGGCTCGCTCGGCGGAGGGTTGCTTCGCGATGTGGAGGTAGTCGTTGTTGTTGTTGTAGAGGTGCATTAGGTGCAGCCGGTGGTGGTGGTGGTAGACGCCTTGAGCAATTCATTAAACCTGTTATCGAGCTTTGTTTGAACGCCTTCTCAATGCCATCTATCTTCTCCATGGCCTCTTCAAATCTATTTAGAACATCTTCCACCTGCCCACTCATCATTTGTTGAAACTTATCATGTAGCGCTTTGTTTGTCATGTTCTCCCGGTCGGTCTCGTCGGCTTGTGATCCTGCCATGGTTAGCAGCAATAGAAACACACAAGAATATGATTGACAGACTACTAGGAAGTGGTGGTGGTGGTGTGGTGGGCGATCACAAATCCGTCAAGCAAATCTCAAATTCTTACCAGTTCTACCCAAAGAAGCGGTGATCGGCAACCGATGTAGTCAAAACTCTCAAAGCTTGGATAGAGCGATTACCGGGGAGAGTCAAGCATACGATGTAGATGTATGTGGAGCTGGGAAGGCTTATAATATGGTAGCAAAAGGGTCAGCAATAATCAATTCAGAGATGCAAAGTTGAATAAACGCTCAACGAGTCTTGTCTTTGGTCCTAGGCTAGACCGTGCTAGAGACGCGAGCCTAGAACACTAACAAAATCACGGCGCTGCACGGAAACAACGAAAAAGCACACTCTGGAAAAAAAAAATTCGCTCTTCTTTTTTGCGCTGCTTTTTCTTTCTTTTTTTTTTGCGAAAAATCACTATAATGGCGAGTGTCTCAAAACTCTTCCCAGGTCAAACTGACAGGATGGGCACGAAATTTTTTCGACCAAAATTTTTTTTTCGACTGCCCGGACCCAAAAACTGGAAACGGGTCAAAAAAAACTTTCTATAATGGCGACTGTCTCAATACGCTTAGAAACACCTAAAAATAGGATAGCCAGAAAATTTTTCGACAAGTGCGTTTTTGGAAAATTTTGGGCCTAAACGGAGGGTGGTTTCCAGACTCCTTTTTTTTTCCAAAACCTACGCAGGCAAGGAAACACGAATCGGAATTTAGATGGATCTCGAAAACAAACCTAATATGAGAAGAACTCGGATTGGTGGTGGATATATGGTGGTGGTATATGGCAGTGGTGGTGGTATATGGTAGCGGTGGTGGTATATGGCTACGGATTGGTGGTGGATATATAGTGGTAGTATATGGCAGCGGTGGTGGTATATGGTAGCGGTGGTGGTATATGGCTACGGATTGGTGGTGGATAAGAAGGGTGGTAGATGGCAAGGCGATGATGATGGTGCGGCGGCGGCGTGACAACTTATGACCAGAACTCGAAACTCTAAAAGACTAGACTCTAAGACCAGCAACTTGACACGACGATGCAACCGCAAGAATTCAACAAAGCAAAAACCCTAAAAAGATTATGCGAAGGCTCAGATTGGTTCGGATATGATGAACTAACCCTAATTTTTTGTGGCTTTTTCGTGGACTTTAGGTATGAAGAAACAGACTCGATCTAATCTATGAAAACTGTAAAATCTCACCGAGCAACCTGAAAATCTGATACCACTTGATAGAGGCAAAGGTGTCCCGTCTTTCGATGAGATGTTGGTTTTCGCTTTGGAGGAAGTCGACTTTGACGATCCGACTACGAGCGGCGAGGACGTCGCGCCTTTAGCAATCGCTAAACTACCTCCGAGAGGTTATTGACCACGCCGGAGCACGATCAACTCGACCACGAGGGTCTGCTTTCTCGCGAGCAAACGAAGAACAAGCAAGAAACTGAGATTGCAATCTGGATATTGCGAATATAAGATGAAAGCTTTATTGATCAAGGTGGGGTTCCGTGGCGCCTTTATGCAGTCGTTGAACACAAGCGAAATGCACGCGAAGTTGCAGCTATGGCGAACTTTTAATCTAAACAAAACCCAAAGTCTAAACGACGCCCTAAGGCCTGTATATATGGAGAAAGAGGAGGGAATTTCGTGGCCCTTGAGGGAGGGTCCAAACCAACCCTAACTCTTGTTTCCCCACACATACGGACTCTAAAAACAGCCTACATTTAAGTATTTCGAAATTACATGGGCCTGGCCCAATATTAAGGTAATGTGACACCTAGAATAGCCTATGGACGAATATTATGAAGTGGCATCTTGTATATTTCGTCCAAGGCTTCATGCTCTCATTAGGGTGGCTTCAAAGTCCTGGAATCATCACTTGTAACTCCGTTCTTGTTCCCCTTAGCATGCCAACATCTCCATGCTTGAACTTGCTCCAAGGTTCATCTTTCTTGTCCATGGTAGGCCCTTCATTTGTAAGCAAAACAAATGTATCCAATTTAGGCAGCATCATATCCTCATGAACATTGGAATCGTTACCAAGAAACGAAAGTACCTGATAATTCAATTGGCGTGCGCGAGCTCTAGTAATTGGTCCAGTATGTATAGCAGCAGGGGTTGTGGGTGTAACAATGGTATTGATGTCCTCATCATTCATTGTCGCTTGCCTCCAATAGTTGCCTCTATGCTTAATGATCTTGGAGACTTGTTCATATTACTTGTGAAGCATGCTTGTTTGATTGAGCCTATTGTATTTGGTTGTTCTTGCATCATATGCTTTCGTACTATGAAATGATCCCTTGTCCTTTCTTATGATGAGCATGGTGCATACACTTGTTGGTTATCTTACCACACGAATGATAGGTGTTGCATTTGCACTAACCTCATTTGTTTTTCCGAGTGTTTGTCATGTTCTTACATTTTGAAGGATTCACAAGGCGGTACCATAATGAGAGACATATTGGTTATGTGAAGGCATACAAGATGCGCAACTCCATCATCTTTGAGAAACTCCTAAAGGTGAATTCCTTCCCTTTGAGCCATCTTCAAATATGCATATTGGATGGGCCATGCTTTCATTGTTGTCTCCTTCTTATTGTCTACATGCTACATATATTGGATGGAGGACCAACATTGGAGAAGGACCCTATGGACCTTCAAGTTGAGGAGTGCCATGACATCGAGCATTGGTACATCAACACTCCTTTGACAAATTGCACCAACACATACATATTTGTTTATTGTGTTCCCATATGTCATGCTCGATGGACATATCATACCCATAGCAAATTTTCATCTTATGCATGGATTGACTCAGATTATGATTGCCTTGTTGCATCTTGTATTCCCGTGTCATCCATGATATATGAGCTTGTGCATTTCCTTAGCAAATTTGTTGTGATCTTTCTTGATGACATATTCATACATCATGATCATATTGCCTACCATCAATTGCATGATAACTTTTTCATATTGAACATCCATTGCCATATTCATGCTACTGATAAACTGTCTCACTATGACATCATTTTGCATCGTGGTTGCATTGATCATATTCACAACACATTTGTGTGCATGATGCATGTTTTTGCTCCCATTAATGCTTTGCATATCATTCTCTATCATCTTGATAAGCTTCATGTGTTTTGTCACGAACAATCTTGCCTCACGGACTCATACTTCCTTGATGGACACTTTGTGTGCGCTAACCATTGTATTTCCGAGTGTTGTTTGTGTTTGTTTTTCTTGCATGTATACCACTCCGGCGACACCTTGGAGTACTTGGATTGCGCAATGTCTTCAACTCCGTCCAACTACAAGTACGTCCACAACAACCATTTCCATGGTGATGAGGATCACGATCCGAGGTCGGATCTTTCCCAAGGGGGCGGAGATGATGCAGAGCATCCCGCGTTCATCCCCATGTACACTTCGACTACTCCCCAAGCCCCAAGAGGACATACGATGAGACCTCGACCATATGCCATTGGACACAAGGTGAACTCACTCCTCTTCAAACCATCACTTTCCACATATGAGACATGGCTCCTACCTCATGCATGGACCTTGCATACACTCAGGTACAACCGTGATGACCATGGAGGATCCAAGGACCAAGGCCAAGCATGGATGAGGAGAAGGAAGAAGAAGAACGGACAAGACAACACTTGCCCGGGTCATCCGGACCCACAGCCGGATGATCCGGACCGAGCCCGGACGATCCGGCTATCTGCGTCAAGGACACCCGAAGGTTTCACCTGAAGCAGGATCATCCGGACCCTCGACACCCAGATCAACCGGGCCACCATCCGGATCATCCGGACCCCGCCTGCGCGTGACTTGGGCCGAGGCCCGTGTACCCATTCGCCTCTCACTTACTCCTTCGTGGCTTAGCACTATATATAGACCCCCTCCTCCTCCTAGTTAGGGTTAGCAAAGCAGTAGCTCATATGTGAGGATAGCTTTTGCTCATCCATACGGATCATCTCTTCGAGATTGACCGCGGCCCCTCTCTGGAGAAGATCCCCTTGGATTCAAGACCCCCTCTTGGGTGGCCCCGTCAAGACCTCCTCACGGAGAAGAACTGGTTACCTTTGTATCGTCCTTTGTTGGATTTGGATCTTGTATCTCACGTTTGTGTTCATCGATCTAGCACATGTGTGATCTATTCTTGTTGGTTTAGTGTTTCCTCTTGTGTTTTCCCTTGTGTTTTCCCATGTGTTCATCGTGTTCTTAGTCAGGATCCGCTCCTTTCGTGAAAGATCAGCCGCACAGAGTTCCACTCCACATCAAGATGTATGTGGAGCTGGGAAGGCTTATAATATGGTAGCAAAAAGGGTCAGCAATAATCAATTCAGAGATGCAAAGTTGAATAAACGCTCAATGATGGTACTGTGCTAGTCCTAGGCTAGACCGTGCTAGAGACGTGAGCCTAGAACACTAACAAAATCACGGCTCTGCACGTAAACAAGGGAAAAGCACACTCTGGAATTTTTTTCGCTCTGTTTTTTGTGCGCTCTTTTTTTGCGCTGCTCTTTTTTGTGTGTGAAAAATCACTATAATGGCGAGTGTCTCAAAACTCTTCCCAGGTCAAAATGGCAGGATGGGCATGAAATTTTTTGAATATTTTTTTCGGAAATCCGGGCAGCGACGACGAAGAAGTGCCACAAAAATCACTATGATGGCACGTGGCTCAAAAGACTCAGAAAAGCCTAAAAATAGGATAGGAAAAAATATTTTTGGTCGCCGAAATTTTGGCCTAAAAACTGCCCGGGGTCTCCAGACTCTTTTTTTTGAGACCTACTGTGGGAAGGAAACCCGAAACTGAAAATAGATGGATCTCGAAAACAAACCTAATATGAAAAGAACTCGGATTGGTGGTGGATATATGGTGGTAGGATATGGCAGCGGTGGTGGTATATGGTAGCGGTGGTGGTATATGGATACGGATCGGTGGTGGTATATGGATACGGATTGGTGGTGGTATATGGATACGGATTCAGAGCGGTGGCGGATAAGCGGTGGTGGTAGATGGCAGGGACGATGATGATGGTGCGGCGGCGGCGTGACAACTTATGACCAGAACTCGAAATTCCAAAAGACTAGACTCTAAGACCAGCAACTTGACACGACGATGCAACCGCAAATTCAACAAAGCAAAAACCTAAAAAGATTATGCAAAGGCTCAAATTGGTTCGGATATGATGAACTAACCCTAATTTTTTTGTGTGGCTTTTCGTGGACTGTAGGTATGAAGAACAGACTCGATCTAAACTACGAAAAACTGTAAAATCTCACCGAGCAACCAGGAAATCTGATAGCACTTGATAGAGGCAAAGGTGTCCCGTCTTTCAATGAGATGGTGGCTATCATTTTGGAGGAAGTTGACTTTGACGATCCGACTACGAACGTGCGAGGACGCCGTGCCTTAGGAATCGCTAAACCAACTCCGAGAGGTTATTGACCACGCCGGAGCACGATCAGCCTGACCACGAAGGTCTGTTTCCTGCAGGCAAATGAAGAACAAGCAAGAAACTAAGATTGCAATCTAGATATTGCGAATATAAGAGGAAAGATTTATTGATCAAGGTGGGGTTCTGTGATGCCTTTGTCTGGTCCTTGAACTCAAACAAAGTACACGAAGTTGCAGCTATGGCAAACTTTAGTCTAAGCAAAACCCAAAGTCTAAATGGTGCCCTAAGGGCTTTATATATGGAGGAAGAGGGGGGGGGGGGATTTCGTGGCTCTTGGGGAAGGGGTCAGAAACCAACCCTATCTCTTGTTTCCACACACATACGGACTCTAAAAACGGCCTATACTTATGTATTTTGAAATTACATGCGCCTGGCCCAATAATAAGGTGACGCAGCACCTAGAATAGCCTTTGGACGAAATTTATGAAGTGGCATCTTGTATATTTCGTCCAAGGCTTCATGCACTCCTTATGATGGCTTTAATGTCCTGAAATCCTCACTTGTAACTCCGTTCTTGTTCCCCTTGTGCGTGTCATCAAGTCCATGCTTGTTCTTGCTCCAATGTTCATCCTTCTCCAAGCTAGGCCCTTCATTTGTAAGCAAAACAAATGTATCCAATTTAGGCAGGATCATATTCTCATGAACATTAGAATCATTACCAAGAAACAAAAGTACCTGGTAATTTAATTGGCGTGCGCGAGCTCTAGTAATTGGTCTAGTGTGTATAGCAGCAGGGGTTGTGTGTGTAACAATGTTATTGATGTCCTCATCACGTGACTTGATAGATTTTTCCTAGATTTATTTGAAAATATTTCTTATAGAAATATTTCAAATACTTGAAATGAACAGAAATGGTTTTGGAGGGTTTTGTCCAATATTTTGTACATGACCATGTGTTGAAACTCATATATATGGAAAATATATGTCCACTGAGTCTCCTTAAATTTTCTCAAATATTTCTGAAACTCTAAAATAATTTTTACCCATTAAAGACCATTTCTGGACTAAAGAAAAAGCCTTTAAATAAAATAGAAAAGTAACTTTTAAAATAATTTTTTTGTGCTTTTAGGGAGTCCTATATCTAATAGGATTCAAATATAATTTTTGAAAGATTTTTCGCATCCCAGATTAAGTACTTGTAGTTCAAGCCTTAACTCAAGGGTTTTTGGAAAACCTAATTTAGAAAATACTTTTTGACCAAACTATTTTTACAAGAAAATATTATTCTGACCTATACACATGTCATGATCATTGGGAAATGTTTTGGATCAAGGAGATAAGGTATAGGAGTTGGAGGATTTATTTGATTTTTAGAGCACTTTCAAACAACAACAAAAATCCAATCAAGCAGAGTCCAAAACACTCAAAAGTTTATGTCAAACCACATTTTATCATAATTATTAGCTAAAGTGTTGTGGCATGAAAATCAGGGTGTGACACGACTGAAGCAGAAACTTTTGTTAATGAGGCCATCACCATTGTTATGGGCTTGAGGTTGTTGATGAGCCGTGCACCAGCAGTAGAGGATCGAAAGAACAGCAGCTGCTCAAGACCATGGGCGACAATTTCCAGCAACTCCAAGTGCTTTTCCACAGCTGAGTACAGAGCTTGGATTCCAGGGCTATTGTCATAGGAGTATTAGAAACAGACTTCCAGAAGCACATCGAAGAGATACAGTTCTGGTACTCTGAATAACTCCAAGAGCTGATGAACCGTCAAAAGCAACTGACCCAGGACTGGGAGAAGTTTGTTTTGGAGAGGGCTGATCCTGATAAGGCGCAAGAGGAGGTCATGCTGAAGAAAGTGGTAGAACTTGCTGAATTCAGAAAATGCAAGGTTGGGCTTGACGCTCATGAAGAAGACCTTGCCACTTGCGAGGAAGCGCTTGCTGCAAGCTGTGCGACAAGGATGAAGAAATTCAAACTCTTGTCGCACAGCATACCCAAGAACTGGAGCAGAAGCACAAGGAACTACTCGAAGCTCAAGCTTCGGATCATGCCGACAAGTTTAAGGAAGCCGTCAATGCTGTCGAGGCTATAGAGGCCGCCAAGAACTAGTTGGATGGCAAGGTGAAGAAACTAGAATCATATATTACTACCAGTGGCAAGGAAATCTCAATGTTCAAAGCTGAGAGGGAGAAGAGAATCCATACCTTGACGAGGTTGCAAACTTCCTTGTCTGCCAAGAATCAAGATCTCACCAAAGCCAACGATGTTATGGCTGATCTCAAATTGAAACTGGAGACACCGAAGAAATCTCTTGAAGAGAGCAGAGCTCGAGAGAAGACTCTAACCAAATATATTTGGAGTGAGTAGAATCTAGTTGCTAGTGATGCGAACACGTTCAACGAGCACAAAGACAACATGACGATATGCACATAATGTCTTGTCAGAGTAGCCAAGGACCTCACCACACATCTATTGATCTAATATAACTTGTTGTGCTGGAATGAATGGATGTTATTTCCCCTGTTTGATTTTGTCTGTGCATGTTTTGTACCCTACGCTTTGTCGGAAACTTGCCAGTGCACGCACCCTTGCCGCGAGCACTATGAGGAACATATCCTTAGTAGCCAGCTGGAGGTGCCACTGCCGGCAAGATAACTTGACGATCACAGTGCAACTACTTAAGTTGTTGAGCGGACTTGAAACATAGTAAGAGTGCAGCTGATCACGACAAGGTTCCTTTGCATGTAGGTTTTACATACAAAAGCCAAAAATGTTCAAGGAAAAAGAGCGATAAAACAAAGAATTTGTATCAAAGTTTTTTCACGACAAGGCCAGCACGATTGCCGCTGATGAGGCTAATAGGGCTGTCGCTGACAAGGCGAGCAGGGCTTCCGCCGATGAGGCCAGCAGGGATGTTCCTGAAGAGGCCGCCAAGAAAGATGCTGAGGAAACTGGCAATGAGACCATCGATACCACTAACGACATTCCTGCAGCAGGAGCACTTTGTGATGACCCGGTCATGAGGGTGTCTGCTACCGGCAAGGCAGTTGTCGATGACCACCCTTCGACATCTGAAACAGCTCCTTCAAGCAGGTACCTAAAGGCTGGCAATAATTTATTCCTTAGCATTCCAGGATCATCAAGCCCTAGAGCGTCAACTGAAGGAGAAACTTTTGCTAATGAGGCCATCACCGTCGCTATGGGCTTGAGGTTGTTGATGAGCCGTGCACAAGTAGTAGAGGATTGAAAGAACAGTAGCTACTCAAGACCATGGGCGACAATTTCCAGCAACTCCAGGTGCTTTTCCACAGCTGAGCAGAGAGCTTGGATTCCAGGACTGTTGTCATAGGAGTTGCAGAAACAGACTTCCAGAAGCATGTCAAAGAGATGCCGATCTGGCAGTCTGAATCCCTCCAAGAGCTGATGAACCGCCAAAAGCAACTCACCCAGGACTGGGAGAAGTTTGTTTTGGAGAGGGCTGATGCTGATAAGGCGCAAGAGGAGGTCATGCAGAAGAAAGCAGTATAAGTTGCTGAATTAAGAAAACGCAAGGTTGGGCTTGACGCTAGTGAAGAAGACCTTGCCACTTGCGAGGAAGCGCTTGCTGTAAGCTGTGCGGCAAGGATGAAGAAATTCAGACTCTTGTTGCACGACGTACCCAAGAACTGGAGCAGAAGCGCAAGGAAGAACTCAAAGCTCAAGCTACGTACGAATCATGCCGACAAGTTTAAGGAAGCTATCAATGTTGTCAAGGCTATAGAGGCCGCCAAGAACAAGTTGGATGGCAAGGTGAAGAAACTAGAAGCAGATATTACTACCAGCAGCAAGGAAATCTTGATTCTCAAAGCCGATGGGGAGAAGACACTCCATCCCTTGCCGAAGTTGCAAACTTCCTTGTCTGCCAACTATCAAGATCTCACCAAAGCCAAAGATGTTATGGCTGATCTCAAATTGAAACTGGAGACACCAAAGAAAACCCTTGATGAGAGCAGAGCTCGAGAGAAGACTCTAACCAAATATCTTTAGAGTTAGAAGAATCTAGTTGCTAGTGATGCAAACACGTTCAACGAGCACAAAGACAACGTGACGATATGGAAAGAACGTCTTGTCGGAGTAGCCAAAGACCTCACCACACAGCTATCTGTTATGGGCTTGCAAAATTATAGCTTCTCCAACAACAAAAGGGACGCCGCCAGCGCCAAGCCGACCATGTTCTTCGAAAAGCATTGTTGATGCGCTCAAGCTGCTCCACTCTGACGATCATCGCATCTTGCTAATTAATCCCGCATGCCATGCTAGGATGTTCTATTCAAAGTCCTCGTCAAGGTTGGTCATCGGAACCCTAGCATCAACTTCACCAGTGCCCTTGCCAGCCTTCCGAAAGGAGCAGATACCAAAGCTATCAAAGAGCTTGTCACGCCTATCATCGACAGGGTTAGCCAGATCCTATGGATCGAAGGCCAGTGCAGGGACTAGTCCTCCTGCTTCATCTTGCCACCTGTAGTCCATATCAAAAGACAATTTGCATCTTCAGTTGTAACTACAGTTGACTCATTGATCTAATATAACTTGTTATGCTGGAATGAATGGATCCTATTTCCCCCTTTTGATTTTGTCTTTGCATGTTTTGTACCCTACGCTTTGTCGGGAACTTGCCAGTGCACGCAACCTGGCCGCAAGCACTATGAGGAACGGATCCTTAGCAGCCAGCTGGAGGTGCCACTGCCGGCAAGATAACTTGACGATCACAGTGTAGCTAGTTAAGTTGTTGACCAGACTCGAAACAAAGTAAGAGTGCAGCTGATCACGACAAGGTTCCTTTGCATGCAGGTTTTCCATACAAAGGCCAAAAACCCGGTCATGAGGGCGTCTGCTATCGGCAAGGCAGTTGTCGATGACCACCCTTCGACATCTGAAACAGCTCCTTCAAGCAAATATCTAAAGGCTGGCAATAATTTATTCCTTAGCATTCCAGGATCATCAAGCCCTAGAGTGTCAACTGAAGGAGAAATTTTTGCTAATGAGGCCATCACCGTTGCTATGGGCTTGAGGTTGTTGATGAGACATGCACCAGTAGTAGAGGATTCAAAGAACAGCAGCTGCTCAAGACCGTGGGCGACAATTTCCAGCAACTCCAAGTGCTTTTCCACTCCTGAGCAGAGTGCTTGGATTCCAGGGCTGTTGTCATAGGAATAGCAGAAATAGACTTCCAGAAACACGTCGAAGAGACGCAGATCTGGTACTCTGAATCCCTCCAAGAGCTGACGAACCACCAAAAGCCACTGACCGAGGACTGGGAGAAGTTGCTTTTGGAGAGGGCTGATGCTGATAAGGCGCAAGAGGAGGTCATGCAGAAGAAAGTAGTATGCTGAATTAAAAAAACACAAGGTTGGGCTTGACGCTCGTGAAGAAGACCTTGCCACTTGCGAGGAAGCGCTTGCTGTAAGCTGTCCGGCAAGGATGAAGAAATTCAGATTCTTGTCGCACAGCGTACTAAAGAACTGGAGCAGAAGCGCAAGGAAGCACTCGAAGCTCAAGCTACGGATCATGCCGACAAGTTTAAGGAAGCCGTCAATGCTGTCGAGGCTATAGAGGCCGCTAAGAATGAGTTGGATGGCAAGGTGAAGAAACTAGAAGCAGATATTACTACCATCGGCAAGGAAATCTTGATTCTCAAAGCCGACGGGGAGAAGACAATCCATACCTTGCCGAAGTAGCAAACTTCCTTGTCTGCTAAGAATCAAGATCTCACCAAAGCCAACGATGTTATGGCTGATCTCAAATTGAAACTGGAGACAACAAAGAAATCCCTTGAAGAGAGCAGAGCTCGAGAGAAGACTCTAACAAAATATGTTTAGAGTGAGAAGAATCTATTTGCTTGTGATGCAAACACGTTCAACGAGCACAAAGACAACGTGACGATATGGTAAGAACGTCTTGTCGGAGTAGCCAAAGACCTCACCACACAGCTATTTGCTATGGGCTTGCAAAATTATAGCTTCTCCACCAACGAAAGGGACGCCGCCAGTGCCAAGTTGACCTGTTCTTCGAAAGCATTGTTGATGCGCTCAAGCTGCTCCACTCCGATCGATCTTCGCATTTTGCCAATTAATCCCGCAGGCCTTGCTAGGATGTTCTTTTTAAATTGGTCGTCAAGGTTGGTTATTGGAACCCTGGCATCAACTTCACCAGTGCCCTTGCCGGCCTTCCGAAAGGAGCAGATACCAAAGCTATCGAAGAGCTTGTCATGCATATCGCCGACAAGGTTAGCCAGATCGAAAGGATCGAAGGCTAGCGCAGGGACTAGTTGTCTTGCTTCATCTTGCCGCCAATAGTCCATATCAAAAGACAATTTGCATCTTAAGTTAGAACTACAGTTGACTCATTTATCTAGTATAACTTGTTGTGCTTGAATGAATGGATGCTATTTCCCCTGTTTGATTTTGTCTTTGCGTGTTTTGTACCCTACGCTTTGTCGGAAGCTTGCGAGTGCATGCACCCTTGCCACGAGCGCTTTGAAGAACAGATCCTTAGCAGCCAGATGGAGGTGCCACTGCCGGCAAGATAACTTGACAATCACAGTGCAACTACTTAAGTTGTTGAGTAGACTCGAAACAAAGTAAGAGTGCAGTTGATCACAACAAGGCTCCTTTGCATGCAGGTTATCCATAAGAAAGCCAAAATGTTCAAGGGAAAGTAGCTCTACAACAAAGAATTTGTATCAAAGTTTTTTCAACTTAACTTTTCTTTTCGGTACTTCTTGTCATAAAGTGTTAACTTGAACGTTATTTGCTAGTGTCCATACCATCATTCCCCCCGGTAACTTGCATGTGAGGCAACCTTCTGTCCTTTCAGAAAAAGAAAGAAGAGAAAATAAATGATATGGAACCTTGTTGATTCGTTATCATACATAGAAAGCAACTGTAACACCATCACATACAAGTATGCACAATTTAACATGAAAATTGACAAGAGTTGTGAAACACTTAGCTTTATTTCACCATGCACAGGGTCTGTTCCCGGCATTGTACGAAGGATTACATGCCTCGCCGGTAGACTCGTACACAACATGGTTGCCGGGTAGCCTAGCAACAATGCCTTATGGATATAACTTGTGAAGATGCTCAATAATCCATGTGTTATGCACTTGGGTGCCATCATTGGTCTCCAGACAGACTGCGCCAGGTCTGGTGACTCGTACTACCCGGTAAGGGCCTTCCCACTTTGTCATCAACTTGTTTGATTTCTGATGAGGAGGATCACCCTGGCTACACCACTGCGGTAGGGTGTTTTCCATTGTTGGTATCCCCAACAATTTGCAACCTCAAGGTCACAAAGATGTTAGTGGATGGAGGGGCTGGGTTGAATCTGATTTCCCGGCAGTCATCAACAAGCTTCAGATAGGAGAAGAAGAGCTAAAGGTTACCGGCACATTTCAAGGAGTCAATCCCGGCAGGAGCCATCCAAAGGGCAAGATTACGTTGCTGGTGACGTTTGGGGGAGAACTGAACTATCGGACTAAGAAGATTGTGTTTGATGTGGTTGATCTCCCCCTGCCGTACAATGGGATTCTGGGACGCCAGACCCTGGCTAAGTTCATGGCAGCATCCAACTATGCTTATAACACTTTGAAGATGCAGGCCCTTTGAGGAGTCATCACTATCCCATCAAATGAGAAGGATGCAATTATCTGTGTGGACAAGATGTACCGGATGCAGTCGCAGCAGAGGCTGCGGCAGCAGCGGCTCCTGCCAAGGAAAGCAAAGGAAAGAAGACGGATTGTAGGACCTCTGGCAAGGAGTTCGGGAAGCGTGCCCCCTCCGAGTTCACGGCACCCGCTGATGACGTGCCGGAGTGCTCCAACAGCAAGAGATCCAAGGTTACTGCACCCAAAGTAAAGAAGGTCCCGCAGGGCTGGCTGGCGTTGATGGTACTTTCACTATCAGCGCCACCCTTGATGACAAATAGGAAAGCGCACTCGTTGCCTTCCTGTGGGCGAATATCGATATGTTTGCTTGGCAGCCATCTGATATCCCCGGTGTTCCTAGGGAGGTAATCGAGCACCACCTTGCTGTCTGCCCACATGCCCGGCCCGTCAAGCGGAAAATCCGGAAGCTGGCCTTGGAGCGGCAGCAGTTCATTGCCAAGGAAATCAAGAAACTAGAGGTAGCTGGTTTGATCAGAGGAGTATTGCATCCTACGTGGTTAGCAAATCCGGTGGTGGTCCGGAAGGCGAATGGGAAATGAAGGTTCATTGAATTCATAGATCTCGACAAGGCTTGCCCGAAGGACCCGTTCCCCTTGCCGCGCACCGACCAGATCGTGGATTCCATTTCACGTTGTGATTTGCTCTCCTTTCTGGATGCATACTCCGGGTATCACCAGATCTTCATGTCCAAAGAAGATGAGGAGAAGACATCGTTCATCACACCATGTGGTACGTACTGCTTTGTCCGTATGCCTTTCAGATTAAAGAGTGCCGGGTCCACTTTTGCAAGAGCAGTCCAGATTGGTTTTGAGCCACGGTTGCATAGAAATATAGAAGCCTATATGGATGATATCGTGGTCAAAACCAAGGAGAAGACCACCTTTATCCAGGATTTCGAGGAGACATTTGCTAATCTGCGCAAGATCAACTTGAAGCTTAATCTGCAGAAGTGTGTATTTGGTGTTCCCTCCGGCAAGCTACTTGGATTCTTTGTGTCCCATCGGGGGATCGAAGCCAACCCTGACAAGATCAAGGCCATTGAGCAGATCCAAGAACCAAGGACAATTAAGGATGTAAGGCGCTTGATGGGATGCGTTGCCGCGCTAAGAAGATCCATTTCCAAGTCTGCCGAGCCTGCCCTCCCATTCTTCAAAATTGTGAAGAAAGCATGGCCTATGAAGTGGACCCCGGAAGAAGATGCAACTCTGCATGAATTGAGGGCCTACCTATCGTCTCTATCTAGCTTGGTTCCACCAAAACCACGAGAGCCGTTATTGCTTTACTTGGCGGCAACCAACCAAGTGGTCAGTGCGGCCTTGGTAGCACAGCGAGAGGTGGATGAGGCAAAAAGTGGCCAGATCACGACAGAGTCGAAAAAGGATCATAACAGCAATGAGCACGGCGACAAGAGCAACCCCAAGGGCGCGGCAAGTAAGAAAGTGGTGTAGCGCCCAGTGTACTTCATCAGCTCCTTGTTACAAGGGGCTAGATTGAGGTACTCTGGCGTGCAAACATTGATCTTTGGCCTCATCATGGCCTCAAGGAAACTGCGGCACTACTTCCAAGCCTATGAGATCATGGTTGTCACTCGTTTTCTGTTGCAAAGGATACTCCTAAACCCTGAGGCCACCGGCAGAATAGTGGAGTGGGCTTTGGAGTTATCCGGCTTTGGTTTGAAGTTTGAGAGCACATCAACTATTCAGAGTAGGGCACTGGCAGAGTTTAGTGTAGAATGGATGCCGACCCCTGATGAAGAAGTGACATAAACAGCTCTCCCCGGCAAGGAATCACCCCAAGAATGGATTATGTATTTTGACGGTGCTTTTTCCCTACAAGGTGCAGGGGCTGGCATGCTTCTTGTTGCCCCCTCCAGGGAGCACTTGAAGTACGTCGTCCAAATGCACTTTGCCCGGGAAGAAGCCACCAACAATACAACTGAGTATGAAGGGCTCCTTGCCGGGCTCAGGATTGCAGCAGAATTGGGAATTAAGAAGCCTATCTTTCGAGGAGATTCACAGCTTGTGGTGAGACAAGTCAACAAGGATTATCAAAGCCCATTGATGGAAGCCTACATCAAGGAAGTGAGGATACTGGAGGAGCACTTTGATGGGTTGCAAACAGAGCACGTACCCCGTGCGGAAAACAACATAGCTGATCACCTATCAAAGTGTGCTCCGCAGAAGCTTCCTGTGGAACCAGGAACTTTTCTTCTCCATCTCTGTCACCCCTCTGTATCACCAGCCACAATGGCCCGGAAAAGGAGAAAGTTGGACTACGGTAAGCCTCTCCCAGTCGAGTCGTCCGCTCCCGGCAGAGACCCTACGGGAAACAACTCCTCACAGCCTGCTGGACCACCCCCTCCAGCTGGGCCTATGGACCCCGACGAGGCTGGTGCTCCCGCAGTAGAGGAGGTGCCGCTAGTCCTCATTGCCGAGCCCCAGGCTCCAACTTGGGCAAGGCACATTGTCCACTTCCTCCAAACCAGAGAACATCCCGGCGACCAAGATGAAGCTGAGAAAGTAGCCCGAAGGGCTAGTATGTATCAGTTTGTCGATGACACTCTGTACAGAAGGAGGACCAACAGTGTGAAATTGAAGTGTGTCTTCCAGGAGGATGGAAAGGAACTGCTGGCTGAGTGAAAGTGCAACTATCCTTGGGTGGTTTTGGTAATTCCTAAGAACATATAACTCATTGAACTAATGCCATTTCAAGATGATCATTTCAGAAAGTTCAATGATTGGCATGGCATGGACTAGGTATGTGGACCTCTCAAAATGCCAAGGACACATATTGGCTCAAGCTCAAGACTCTACATTTTCATTTTAGTGATCCAAGATCACATTGAGTCCATAGGAAAAGCCAATACTATTAAAAGGGGATGAGGTGTTGCTTAATGGCTTGCTTGCTCAAAATGCTTAGTGATATGCTCCAAAAGCCCTCAAACTTTCGCATATCCACATATGTCCCAAACCAAAAGTCAAACTCGGCCCCACCAATTTGATCTGTCTGGCGCCACCGAGTTCATTTGACTTAGCCACTGCCAGAAACCCTAGTCACTTCAGTCTCACCGATAGGGATCTCGGTCTCACCGAGATGGGATTGCAAACTCTTTGTTTCCCTTCGTAACGTTTCGGTCCAACCGAGATGAGAGATTGGTCCCACCGAGTTTGCAATGCAAACTATCTGTTTCCCTTTCGTAACATTTCGGTCTCACCGAAATGAGCAACTTGGTCCCACCGAGTTTGCCTGACCAACTCTCTGTTTGCCTATTACAGAAATCGGTCTTACTGGGATTATGTGATTGTTCTCACCAAGATTATGTTATGCCCTAACCCTAATGAAATCGGTCCCATCGAGTTGACATGTCGGTCCCACCCAAAATCCTAACGTTCACATTTTGAACTAAATTGGTCTGACTGAGTTTCATGATTCGGTCCCACCGAGCTTGGTAAATTGTGTGTAACGGTTAGATTTTGTGTGGAGGCTCTATATACCCCTCCACCCATTCTTCATTCGTGGAGAGAGCCATCAGAACGTGCCTACACTTCCAACATACATTTTCTGAGAGAGAACCACCTACTCATGTGTTGAGACCAAGATATTCCATTCCAACCACAAGAATCTTGATCTCTAGCCTTCCCTAAGTTGCTGTCCACTCAAATCATCTTTCCACCAAATCCAAATCTGTGTGAGAGAGTTGAGTGTTGGGGAGACTATCATTTGAGCAAAGAGTTCATCATCAACACACCATCTATTAACTTATGGAGAGTGGTGTCTCCTAGATTGGTTAGGTGTCACTTGCGAGCCTCCGTCAAGATTGTGGAGTTGAACCAAGGAGTTTGTACGGGCAAGGAGTTCGCCCACTTCACTACAAAAGAACGACACATCCGTGACATTTTGGGCCGAACGAATTTTTTTCTGTCATACACATGACACTTCTATGACGATAATTATGGCAAAACCCGGTATCGTCATAGATGTGGTGGGCTCATACTTCTATGACAAAGAATCATGACAGAAAATGGGCTTTTCGTCCTGGGTGGGCCGGAGAAGAAGCTGCATGACATTCTTTGGGCCGTCCATGACGGAAAAAACCATGGTAGAAGCGAGGGGGAGGAAAATTTCGGGGAGTTCCCGGTTACGGTGGGAGGTCGGGGCGGCGATGCGCTGCTTTCTCAGACACGACGCGTGCGTGTGGGAGGCGTTGGCTCCAATCGAACCCGAGTGAGGCGTTGGGCTCTAAGCGAACCCGGCGATTGACCGCTGCGAGCTACGCGTTCATCGAACCCGAGCGATCGATCGATGGTCGTTAATCGAACCCGATCGGCGATTCCTTCGCCATCGCTGCTAATCAAGCCGGTCGATGCTGCCTCTGGGATGAACAATGAGTGTTGCGGGGGGAGGGGGGTTGGATGAATAGTGAGCGGTGGCGTTTGCCCCTGGATGAACAGGACCCCCGTGGTGTGGAGGGATGGATGAATAGTAAACGGCGGAGGGGTGCCCGTGGAGGGGTGGTTGAATAGGACCCCGTGGTGTGGAGGGCTGGATGAACAGTAGATGGTGGATGGGTGGCCGTGGAGGGGTGGTTGAACAGGAACCCGTGGTGTGGAGGGCTGGATGAACAGTAGACGGTGGAGGGGTGGTTGAACAGTAGCCGGTGGAGTAGCGCGTGGTGGAGGCTGGATGAACAGTAGCCCGTGGAGGCTGGACGAGGTCGACGGTAGCTCGTGGAGGCTGGAGGAGGTCGACGGTGGAGATGAACAGTATCCCGTGGAGTCCCGTTTTGCGGTACGCCACACCCCTCCCGATGAACAGGACCCCCGGTTCGACCGTAGGATGTCCGTTTTGTCCGTTTTGCGGTACGCCACACCCCTCCCGATCAACAGGACCCCCGTTTCGACCGTAGGAGGTCCGTTTCTTCAATTTTGCGGTACACCACACCCCTCCTGATCAACAGGACCCCCGTTTCGACCGTAGGAGGTCCGTTTCCTCCGTTTTACGTTACGCCACACCCCTCCCGATCAACAGGACCCCGTTTCGAACGTGGCCGGTCGAACACAAGGCTGTTTCCTCCGTCGTGCGGTATGCCAGGCCTCGTTTCCATCGCCTGTTCCGTCCAAGCCGTTTGGCTCCCACGCGTTCCGTTGCCTCCCGATGAACACGATGCATTTCGTTGCCTCCCGATGAACACGACGCATTCCGTTGCCTCCCCATGAACACGACGCATTCCGTTGCCTCCCCATGAACACGACGACGACGTTGTTTCTCCGTTCCGACCCAGCCATGTGCATGAGCCCTTGCTGTACGTATGCGCGAGTAGGCGTTCGAGACCCCGCCCGTATGTACACATACGTGGCCGTATTTTCTTTCTTGCACCACGGCGTATGCGTGCGTGCAGGCTACGTCGCGCGCTTTGTACTCACGACACGTCTGGCGCCTCTACATCAACCAGTATATGTACATACACGTTCGCGACCAGAATCACAACGCTACGTACGCTTCGACCAGGTGGGTCCCGACTGTTAGGCACTTCCTTGTGTGCGAAGATGTAGCTGGTGGGTCCCAGCAGTCAGGGGGGCGAATCATTTTTTTTGCCCGGACGCACTTCCTTGCGTGCGAAGATGTAGCCGATGGGTCCCAGCAGTCAGGGGAGCGAATCGTTTTTTTGCCCGGACGCACTTCCTTGCGTTAGAAGATGTATCTGGTGGGTCCCAGCAGTCAGGGGGCGAATCGTTTTGGTTTTTTTTTGCCCGGACGCACTTCCTTGCGGGCGAAGGTGTAGCTTTGGGTCCCAATGATCGGGGTGAATCGTTTTTGCCGAACGCACTTCCTTGCGTGCGATGGTGTAGCAGGTGGGTCCCGGTGATGGGCGAATCGTTTTTTGGACGCACTTCCTTGCGTGCGAAGATGTAGCTAGTGGGTCCCGGTGTGTGAAGCGAATCGTTTTTTTCGACGCACTTCCTTGCGTGCGAAGATGTAGCTCGTGGGTCCCAGCAATCGGGCGAATCATTTTTTCACGAAATACGGTGGCCCGTCTGGTGGGTCCCATTGCCAGTGGAAGAATAATTATTTTGGCGGCGTAATAAGGAGGCACTTCCTTGCGGCTGCCGTGGACCCAAATTGTCGACCTCTCCACGTCTGATCCACGTCCGATGGAAGTCGTTCCTTGACCATGTTGACGACGCCGCGCTGAGAGCACCACGGCGGTGGACGACGGCGAGGCCTAGGAAGGGGACGACGCGGAGCCGGGGAAGACGCGATAGTGGATGCACACGTAGAGAGGAGTACGAGGTTCCTTGGTTAATGCGCTGCCGTCGCCGCAGAATAACGAGGGGTGTGGGTGAGTGGAGGGATGGCACGGCGGCGGTGGGAGTAGTCTGGGCGGTGAGGCCTCGCGGCGACCTGACCCGACCACGGACGCAAGAGCAGGTGGCACGACCGGCGCTGCTTTGGGCGTGGAGCAAGAAGACCAGAGGTTGAAGAAGCACGACGGCCGTTGGATGGACATCGACGGTCACCGCAGACTAGAATCGTTTATATTGACTAAGTTGACAAATCCCTTGGTACGTCAACTTAGTAGGCCCACAGTCGACTTCAAAGCAGTGCGCCCGGATGTCGGGGAGGAATCATTTTTGGGCGGGTGAAGCTAGAATATTCAAGATTGAAGAAGAAGCCACGACATCCGTTGGATGGACATCCAACGCCACAGCTGCTAGAACCGTGTGTTGAATATAAGTTGACAAAGCCTTGCATACGCGTCAACTCTGTTTTTTTAGGGGACGCGTCAACTTAGTAAAGCCAGAAGTGTGTGGCAGAGAACTTATAGCCCATTTGAGATTTGTAAGAATGTGTAGCCCATTTTTGAATTCTAATGGAATTTACCTCAGCCCATTTACAGTTTGTTAAAAGTACAACCCATTTCAACCAACCGTTCAAAACAGAATTCAATAAAATTTCCCACATTTTGATGGGATCCAAAATATTTTTATCCTGAAATTTCTAGTCAGATTAAATAAAATTTCAATATAAATTTATATTACGTAAAAATCCAACGAAACATTGCGCTCGCAACAATTAATGAAATTAAAATTTTCAATATCCAAAAATAATAATTTATAAAGTAATCACGTGTTTGGTGCATTTTTTTATAGTTACTACCCAGTTTTTACAATTACATCCCATTTATTATTTCTTAAAGCCCATTTTCTTGTTAAGCCTAATGCATCCCTCCTAGGAAAGATTTGCAGCCCAGCGTGGAGGAGAATAACAACTTGACCTTGCCTAGGTATTCCTAAAAAAAGTATAGCTGGGCTAGCCATTTTCAGCTTAAAAAAATTAATATCTAGGCTGGATATCGGCACAGGCTAGACGGGCCACCTGACCCGCCAAGTTAATAACTTCAGCTATGTTTTCGTTTTTGTTCAGAGGAGAAAAGTTAATATCTGGGCTAAACATCGAAAAACTCTGCACAAATACTGCTCGAGCTGCTTGGTCCCAGCTGTCGGCCACTTCTTGTGCAATTCTCTTGTTTATTGACTACCCCAAGAGGTTGACAATGGTGTGGGACCATGATGTCAGGAAACCAGGAGGAAGCAAAATAAATTATAGTTATATATATATATATATATAATAAGGTGGCACTTGCGTACGTGAAGCTATGGACCTGGTGGGTCCCCATTGTCATCCTCTCCAAGTAAAGTCATCTCCTCGCCCGCGCGCGCTTTCCACCCGAAACAGTCAGCACCGCTGGCCCCGCTTCCCGGTGCAAGCGATTGCTCCACTTTCAAACGACACAAGCGCCGTCCATCCGTCCATCTGCCGCCCACATTAATGATACACGGTTGCCAAGGCGGCTACTCCGGCGCCACACGTCCGTCCCTCCGTCCGCCCACCATTGCTATATAAACTGTTGCGCCGGCCATAGCCGCAGTCATCCGCATCCGTTCCCTTTTTATTTTCCACACCACTACTGCCCACCATGGCTTCCTCGCGCTCTAGCGCTATTCGGGACGGGCGGACGACGGACCACAAGGAGATGGCAGCCATTGCTGCTGACCGGCTGGCCGGCAGGAAGCCGGAGGACGACGACGTCCCAATGGAGAACATGGTAGTCGACGATCCAGCGCCAACCCCCTCCTCCGCGCCATCCTCGCCGGTGCATTGCACCATGACCATCGGCGAGGCTCGTGCCCAATATATGGACAGGGTGAGGCAGATGTGTGAGGACCAGTTCCGGGAGGCGCACGCCGACGCCGCCTACAACCACCATCTCCTCCAGGAGCACCTGCAGGCGGAGGAGCAGATCGCCATGAGCGGCGGAGCGAGGCGCTGCTCGACCAGACCGCTCCGCTCGCAAGGGCCGCCTCAAGCGGCGGTACCGCATGCGGTGCCGGAGGCTGCGGCCGCCTACAAAGAGGCTAGCAAAGAGGGCGGCGAAGCGAGGCGCTGTTTGGCGAGACCGAGGATGAGGCAGAGGACGATGCCGGCTCCGACGAGTCCCCGCTCCACTGGCGTCGACGAGGCAGACGACATCGCCGGCTCAGCCGAGGCCCCACCCTGCCGGCAACGTGGCGGAGGATTTCCACCGCTCCGCTGAGGCGCCGCCCGCCGGCAACGAGACAGAGGACATCGTCGGCTCCGCGAGGCCCCTCCCCGCTGCCAACGAGGCCGCGCCACATAGAAAACGAGGAAGAGTAGAACACAATAGGTCGCCGCCGCTTGGATCCAAGTAAGGCCACCGCTGCTACCCTCCGGTTGAAGCCAAGCTAGGCGGGTTGACCATTGACGGCCGGTTAGCTTCTTGGCGGCGACGTGGAGTCGGAGAGCTGCTATTTGGAGAAGAATCTTGCTTCTACTTAGCTGTTGGTGCGATTGGTGGCGACACGTGGGCCCAACAGGCCACATGTCGATTACGAATCGCACCTGCAGTTAAGTCACCAAGCTTCTGTTCGGCTCAAGGGGACACAGGTGGGTAACCGGTTAATTAATTATACCTCCAGCGCACCCCTTTTTAGTTGAAGAATGTATGAAATGTAATGAAATCCGGCATGTTTATACGAAATCCGACCGTGTATTAATGAATTTATTTTGATTAGTTCGAATTCTTGTATCACTGGCATTGGATGAACATGCAAAACAATACGTACTAGCATTTTTCCCAGGGTGATCACCTCGTTTGCAGCAGTTTCACATGTACTCGCTCCGGTCCTTTCTAGTCTGCATACAAGTTTTTCCTGCAGTCAAAGTATCTCTACTTTGACCAATCTTATACAAAAAAGTATGCACTTTCACAATGTGCGAAGTAAAAGGAAATGTATGAGTACAAAGAGTTTGAGCAGCTTTTTAGCGTTTCTGTACATTGCAATCAAATACACAGGCCTGGCAATTCATAGAGAACATTCAAAACAATCGATGATTATGCATTTCAGCGACTCACATGTCATAGGCAATATTTACTTCACAACTAAAGAATAAAGAAAAAATTGATCGACTTTGCTGACAGCAAAGGGCGTCCCATTTGAAAATATCAAACGCATGTCTTGCTAAAATCAATGAGCAAAATTTGACAAGGTTGTCCCATTCCAAAATATCAAATGCCTATGATTGTGGAATGGGCAAGATTTGCCATCAGTTCGAACATTGACATGGCACCTCGTGCTAAATAAACCAGCTGTTCTTTTTGTGCAGTTCCACCAAAATCAACCAAATTCGCGCGTAGCTTGTATGATTTCGCCCTTATATGTTGCAACGCCTTGAACTTATCAGCACCTCCTTTCTTGTGGTGGAAATGAATGATTCGATGTATTCATGAACATTTTGTGCAGTTCCCATTGAAATCAAGCTGAGCACCCCTGTTTGCAAAAGTGATTAGTATAGAGCAAATTGTACTATGATTTGACAGCTTCAACAGGCACATACATGGTCCATGTAGAGCACACTTTTAGAAAAATGGAACTCACCAGAAAGAATCCTAGAACAACATTGTACTCGCGCATCACTACAAAAAAATGGAGATTTGTCAGTCCTTCTGAGCTGAAGTTAGTTTGGTCTTGTGGGGAGTAATGTAACCATCCTTCAACTGCTCCTTCTGATGAGAAGATAGACAGGGCTTCTTCATCCTGGCATAATCGGAACTAGTCACTTCACGTACTCCATATTCTTCTTAAGAGGAAGATGATCCTGTTGTGCAAAGACAAGAGGACTACTAAATGCTAGCATCCATGTTTGCTCGAAAAAAAGGAAAGGAAATATTTAAAACAACACAGATGAAGCACTTCTCAAGGACAATACCACCTTTTCATGATAGTATCTAGACAGTAGCACAACACCAATAGAGATGACAAAGCTCAATCATGTCGATGAAATCAGTGGGTGAGTACCAACCTTTGCCAGGAGGCTGATTCTGTAGAGCATACAAATGAAGCACTTCTTCGGAACCATCTGTTTCTATCTACGGGGGTGGCCATGCTTACTATATACTCCTCGATTAGTTTAACGTTTCCAACATCTTCTTGTGCAGTTCCACTAAAATATATGGTATCTTCAAAGAAGATCCCTGTTTGCCCAAGTAGAGATAATTACGTATGGCCTCAAATCAGTGGCAAAACAATTGCTCGTTCCAGCCATAGCAATAAATGAAGATGCAAAAATATATCATTAGTTGTGTCATCACAGTTCCAGTGCTTCATTACAGCACCGGGAGTTGATTTTTTTTTCTTCCGCTTGTTCTTCCCCTTCATCACTTGGTTCAATAATGCACAAGCTTCGCCTTCAATGTAAGATTTGGCATGTCAATTAGGGAGCACAAGTATAGTACTAAACTTAATTTTACGATGAAAGTGGCAAAATCTGAGGCCAGGTTGTGAAATATCCTTATCTTACCTCAATGGGATATTACGGTGCACATACAGATTGGAAGTCTTGTCTCCATTTGTGCAGTTCACTGAAATCAAGCAACATTATCGTACAAGTAGCACAACATATGAAAGCACACTGCAAAATCATGTGAAAGAAGGCTAGTAATGACCTCTCATGATGCGGAATTCAAACAACTCACAAGAAGAAGATCTGAACCAAATTCGCTTTAATGGATAGGAAGTAAGATCTCCTCTTGTGCAGTTCCACTAAGATCAAGAAATCAAGCAACGTGGTCGGTGTGACATTTTGGTTGAACTGCAGAAAACACTCTTAAAAGAAAAGTTTTTTGTGCAGTGCAACAAAAGGTCACAATGGCAACAAGGTGAAGTAGATAACCCTGTTTACACATAGGTGCAAAGGAAACAATTAGTGGTCAATAACGGTGGATGACACAGAAGCCAACAAAAAGAAGCATCTACCTTATCTAAATGGGAAAGAAAGCAAGACACTAGCATTTCTCAAATGGGGGCATTGATTAATATTAACATAGAGATTATATTAACAATAAAATTTGTTAAACATGTAATTTGCTTTTAACTGTGGCATTGCATCAATTTTCCAGCGGCATTATTAGAGGGTGTTTGTTTACAGGGACAGTTTGGTGTAGGGACTAACCAACTCCGTGTCAGTCCCATCTAGACCAGACAGGAGGGACTTTTAGGGACTAAAAGTGGGCATTTGGGACTAAAGAAAGAAGACCCCGAGGGAGTCTTTTTGGGACTTTTTCCAACAGTTGCCCCTGCGACGCATCGCACCTTGTTTCTATTAGTTCATTACTAGGGGTAACATGGTCTTTTAGCATGTCATTTAATAACCTCTAGTCCATGTTTAGTCCCTGGAACCAAGCAGGTAGGGACTAGGGAGTTTTTAACCAAACAGGGCCTTAGATTAACAACAACTAATGAGTTGCACGGGACAGTGGATGCACCAGCACCATGTGCATCTACCGATGTACTGTGGTCATGCACAGTCTGTTGCAACAAAGAACAAACAACCAAGGAGCATATTTGTGTTGGTCCCAGTTTTGTTATATTTAGACACCTTTCCCTATGTGAGCACAGCAAATCTAGTCCTGCTCAAACTCTACGGCCTTGTCCCTTCCTTTCCCTTTTGAACTAGTACTTTCGCCCCTTCCTTTCCTCTTTGAACCATGTCCTAGATTTATGCGATACAACTTCCCCGCTACTTTCCCACATTCCTTTCCTCTTTGAACCACGTCCTACATTCATGCTATACAACTTTCCCCCTTCATTTCCTCTTTGAACCACGTCCTAGATTCATGCTATATACTTCCTCCGTTCCTAACTATGAACCACATACGGATGTTATATAGATGCATTTTAGAGTGCAGATTCATTCATTTTGCTCCGTATGTAGTCCTAGTAAAATCTCTACAAAGACTTATATTTAGGAACGGAGGGAGTACAACTTTTCCCACTACTTTCCCCCACTCCTTTCCTCTTTGAACCACGTCCTAGATTCATGGTATACATGCAGCTAGAGCAATGCATGTGGAGTAAGTAAATTATACCTTAAGGTTCTTGGGGCGTGGTTCGGTGGGCGACGAGATGGCGGCTAAGAAGAAGGGGTCGGAGGCCCCAGCGCCACTACTGGGTGGAAAGTGAACAGCTGCTTGTAGTGGATTCCCTCCTCGCCGACGGCGACAGCGTTAAGCCTCCTTCCCTTCCCGGCGGACGAATCCTGCCGGCTCTTTGAGCAGCAGTGAGGGGAGAGAGAGAGGCCAACGAAGTCTTGTTTAGATCCGGAGAGGGCGAGAGTGTGTGAAGAGAGCAACTACAAGCGCTGAGGCTCCAGCGGGAGAGGGCGAGAGAGTGTGAAGAGAGCAAATACAAGCGCCGAGGCTCCAGCGTGTATATATATACCGGAGAGAGAGTGTGAAGCATGCAAACCCTAGAAAACATTTTGACCAGTCAAAGAATCCTCCTGGCAAAAATTATGCTCAAGTGTAGTTACCGAACCCGAGACCTCAAGTTTGATAAGAACAGGCTAACCAGCTACACAACCCTCCTGTTATGTTCAACGAGAGGAAAATAACCTTTTATACATTCCTGCATTCGTGTGACAAGCATGCCGTGTTTTTTGTGTGTGTGTGGGAGTCATTGGGATTTCAATCATAATCGTGTCATGTGGCTTTGGTGGTAAGACTATCCACAGTGGTGCAGAAATAATGCAGCCTTAGTCACCTTACCTCTCTCCACGTAGTAATGCTGGGTCCCACCAAATGAGGGTGAAACAAAGAAATTAATAAGAAAAATTAAAAGCGCCAGCGGTGTATCTTACCTCACACATCTCGCTATTGCTCAGGAACACTGTCCAATTGATCCCTCTGTTCGCTCACGTACTCTTTTAAGTGAATCCTTATTATAACATGCACACAAATTTTGGGTACTTGTATTCGACTTAAGTCAGTGTGCCACCGTATCTCGTATACTTACTACTCCATCCGTCTAGGTCTAATAAGTCATGTTAGAAGGTGCAACGGGACCAAGGTGCATGCGTGTGCGTGTGTGTGTTTAACAGCATGTGTGTGTTAGAGAGTGCGACAGATCGACCTACTCCTACAGAGAGATGGTGTGTAGTGTACGATTTTAGCCGCGAGTCGGTGCATCCTCTCGCTTCGGGCGTGTCAGTAGGGACATCGGACACCTGCCACGCCCACTCCTCGACCAGCCTGGCCCACCCAAAGCCCCTCCGTCGCTCATGCCTTCCCGCCCATAGCGGTCGGGCCCGCTCAAAGAATCGGTGCCGCATTCATGCCCGGCAGAGCGGACGCGACCTCTCACTGGCGCAAGAGTGATGGTTGCTTCATCCGTCCAACTTACTGCTGGGTCTATGTGATTTAACGGCTCATTGGTCTTTATTACTGAGGTGGTAGGACTGCTGGATGTCCCACGCTTTCGGCGAAAGGAGGTACTACTACTACTAGATTACAATTTTCTCCATTCTTACAACAGAGGAGTGCAAGAGCAGTGAAAACACGCAGGCTCATTGATTACATGGCCCACCTCACACTATCACCGCGCGACACCTAACTCTTTACATAATATTCCCTCTGTTCCTAAATATTACTAGATGAGTCCCCGTATGCTGTCATGGAACAGCAAAGATATCTCTCTGCACAGAATTATCGATTTCATAGAACTAAAAAGCTCTATAACCGCATGACAAATGTGGGAGCCAAACTAAATAAACTCCCATCATCATTTAGATCATCCTACGTAAGGAAAAAAGATCAGCCAACTCCTACTGCATAATGGGATTATATTTTTCTTTTTGACATGTTAATGGGACTTAAAAGCTCACTTACATGCATGCTACGGTGCATGCTTGCATGCAGAACATGTTGATGTGATTTAAAACCCACTCACATGCATGTGCCACGGTATTTCTGCATGCTTGCATGTGGCTTAGTGTGGATCCTCTCAACGTCTAGATCAGACGGCTATTATGGACTGATTTACTTCATCTAATGGCTACATCAATTTTGATGATGTGGCTCAAGGAGAGGATAGAGAATTCCTAGTAGTGGGGGCTAGCTATTACTAGTGGATAACTCTTTGTAGAGATTCCACTAGGTTAACTACATACGAAACAAAATGAATGAATCTACACTTAAAATGCATCTATATACATCTGCATGTGGTTCATGGTGAAATCTCTACAAAGACTTATATTTAGGAATGGAGGAAGTACTAGTATAGTACGTTCTGTAATTTATCAGCGAGATAAATTTGTACAATTCTATGAAGCTTCCAACACATTACATGTATCTTGCGTCCAAGGTTGCCCGTTGCAACATTTCATCAAATACAAAGGAGACTAACATGCATGCTATTGCATCTCAATGATTGACAGATCATAGCAAATATGTACTCCTTCCGTTCCAAAATAAGTGTCTCAACTTTGTGCAAACTTTAGTACAAAGTTGTACTACTACTAAAGTTGACACTTATTTTGGAACAGAGGCAGCTAAAGAAAAACGATCCATGCAGTCCCTAGCCCTTGAACCGTGAACCACGACCAGGCTTCAATTTGCTGGCAACGTTCGAGCTTCCTAATAAATGAAGTTTGCAACCTTTTGACCATCGGATCATTTTGTGCAGTTTCACCAAAATTGAGATGAGCATCCCTGTGGCAAAGAAATTGAAGAAGCGTGATTAGAATAAGATTACTGGGACTAGTTGATGAGACATAAACTCATCACAAATACAGTACGTAGAAGCCAGTAGAGGTATGTGCGAGGCAAAGAAGTAGAGAAATATCCACAGGGAGTGATGTGGGCAGTTGGAGCAGTGGTGTGAGGGATTCCCGCTGTAGGGTGTTGCAATATGTTCATTATTCGCTTATAGTGGGTTGCTTGAGTGACAGAAGCATAAACCCGAGTAAGGGGGTTGTGGCGTATGGGATAAAGGGGACTTGATGCTTTAATGCTATGGTTGGTTTTTACCTTAATGATCTTTAGTAGTTGCGGATGCTTGCTAGAGTTCCAATCATAAGTGCATATGATCCAAGAAGAGAAAGTATGTTAGCTTATGCCTCTCCCACATAAACTTGCTATTGGTCTAGTAAAGTAGTCAATTGCTTAGGGACAATTTCACAACTCCTACTACCACTTTTCCACACTCGCTATATTTACTTTATTGCTTCTTTGTCTAAACAGCCCCTAGTTTTTATTTACATGCTCTTTATTATCTTGCAAACCTATCAAACAACACCTACAAAGTCCTTCTAGTTTCATACTTGTTCTACGTAAAGCGAACGTCAAGCGTGCGCAGAGTTGTATCGGTGGTCGATAGAACTTGAGGGAATATTTGTTCTACCTTTAGCTCCTCACTGGATTCGACACTCTTACTTATCGAAAGAGGCTACAATTGATCCCCTACACTTGTGGGTTATCAAGACCTTTTTCTAGCGCCATTGCCGGGGAGTCATAGCGTGGGGTGAATATTCTCGTGTGTACTTGTTTGCTTTATCACTAAGTAATTTTTATTTGCTGTTCTTAGTTGTTCTCTATCTTTAGTTATGGATATGGAACACGAAATACCAAAAAAATTAGGTTTACTTGCTACTGATGGAGATGGGGAACCTCCTAAAACCCTCGATGCTCATTATGTGAAAGGAATTATGTACTACTTTGATAATCCTGAGAAAACCCCATTCAATTATGTAATGGGAGACACGTTGGATCAACGTGAATGCTTTAGGGATTATCACTTGACTCAACAAGGGAAACTATTATGACATCAAATTCATATGTTGCATTGGTATGCTCGGGAACTATGGTTGAGATATGATTATACTTGTTGCTCTAGGATGAAGGCTCCACATCTTCCCTTTTCATGCAAATTTAATGATGATAAAACCTTGGCTTCTTATGCTGATCGTATATATGATTACTATGATGTGGAACAAATAGAAGATTTTGCTGCTTTTATGGGTGCTTATGAAATTGAATCTTTGTTTAAAGAGTGTGAAAATCTTGATGATGCTGTTTACAGACCTGAAAATCTTACTATGCTCAAATGTTGCTATGAGAATTATGAATTCAATTCCGATATTGATGATTTTATTGAGAGAGTCTCTGCTGTCCTAGAAGAGACTAATATTTTGTAGGAGTCTATGAAAGAAGGAATTGATGAAACTGTGAGCTCATTGGATGAAAAAGATGATGAGGAGCCAAGAACAAAAGGAGGAAGAGCGGATTAGCTACCTGTGCCCACCTTCTAATGAGAGTAACTCTTTAACTCATACATTGTTTAATTTCCCTTCGTGCTTACTGAAGGATGATTGCTATGATGATTGTTATGATCCAGTTGATTCTTTTGAAATACCCCTTTTTGATGATACTTGCTATGCTTGTGGCCAAGATGCCAATATGAATTATGCTTATGGAGATGAACTTGTTATAGTTCCATATGTTAAACATGAAATTGTTGCTATTGCACCCACGCATGATAGTCCTACTATCTTCTTGAATTCTCCCTACTACACTATATCGGAGAAGTTTGTGCTTATTAGGGATTATATTGATGAGTTGCGTTTTGCTACTACACATGATGATTTTGATAGATATAATATGCATGTGCTTGCTGCTACTACTTGCAATTATTATGAGAGAGGAACTATATCTCCACCTCTCTATGTTTCCAACACGATAAAATTGCAAGAAACTGTTTATACTATGCATTGGCCTTTACTATGTGTGCATGAATTGTTCTTTTATGACATGCTGATGCATAGGAAGAGAGTTAGACTTCGTCGTTGCATGATATATGTTACTTTGTGTGCACTACTAAATCACAAATCATTGTTAATTAAAATTGGCTTTGATATACCTTGGGATCCGGGTGGATTCATTACTTGAGCAATATATGCCTAGCTTAATGGCTTTAAAGAAAGCGCTGCCAGGGAGACAACCCGGAAGTTTTAGAGAGTCATTTATTTCTGTTGAGTGCTTTTATATAGTCTAAAAACAAAATAAATAGGGGAACCCAAAGCTTTCAAAAAGGAAAGTGAAAGTAAGAAAGACAAGCATTGTTGAAGTGGGAGAGCTCCTTGAACTTTGTTCATGCTCACGGAAACTTTGTGAATCTTGATTACAGAAACTTTTCATCAAAAATAATATGCCTTTGTACAATTCCATTGTATTATAAAAATAATGTGCCAAGGTTTGCCTTTAGGATGTTTACAATGCTTGTTGGTTTGTATGGTGCAGGACAGAAACTTTGGCTGTAGTGCGCGATTTTGCATTTTTTATTGGAACGTCAAACGGTTCTGATTCTTTTTGCACTGTCTTGCTGTACAAATTTTTTATTCGTCCTAGTTTTAGTAGAATTTTTGGGGTACAATAAGTATGGTGAATGTTCAGATTGCTACAGACTGTTCTGTTTTTGACCGATGCTGTTTTTGATGCATAGTTTGCTTGTTTTGATGAAACTATCAATTTATATCAGTGGATTAAGCCATGAAAAAGTTATATTACAGTAGACACAATGTAAAAACAAAATATGAATTTGTTTGCAACAATACCTAGAGTAGTGATTTGCTTTATTATACTAACGGATCTTACCGAGTTTTCTGTTGAAGTTTTGTGTGGATGAAGTGTTTGATCGAGAAGGTTTCGATACGAGGAAAAGGAGGAGAGGCAAGAGCTCAAGCTTGGGGATGCCCAAGGCACCCCAGGTAAATATTCAAGGAGACTCAAGTGTCTAAGCTTGGGGATGCCCCGGAAGGAATCCCCTCTTTCTTCAATAAGTATCTGTATGTTTTCGGATTCGTTTCGTTCATGCGATATGTGTAAATCTTGGAGCGTCCTTTGCATCTAGTTTTCACTTTTATTTTATGTACATGCTGGTATGAGATAGTCCTTGGTTGGTTTATAGAATGCTCATTCCACCTCACTTAAATCTATCGAGTATGGCTTTATAGAAGGCTTCATGTGCTTCACTTATATCATTTGAAGTTTGGATTGCCTGTTTCTCTTCACATAGAAAACCGCCATTTGTAGAATTCTCTTTTGCTTCACTTATAATTGTTAGAGCGTGGGCATATCTTTTGTAGAATGAATTAAACTCTCTTGCTTCACTTATATCTATTTAGAGAGTTGACAAGAATTGGTCATTCACATGGTTAGTCATAAAATCCTACATAAAACTTGTAGATCACTGAATATGATATGTTTGATTCCTTGCAATAGTTTTGCGATATAAATATGGTGATATTAGAGTCATGCTAGTGGGTAGTTGTGGATTATAGAAATACTTGTATTGGAGTTTGTGATTCCCGTAGCATGCACATATGGTGAACCATTATGTAACAAAGTCGGAGCATGATCTATTTATTGATTGTCTTCCTTACGAGTGGCGGTCGGGGACGAGTGATGGTCTTTTCCTACCAATCTATCCCCCTAGGAGCATGCGCGTAGTACTTTGTTTCGATGACTAATAGATTTTTGCAATAAATATGTGAGTTCTTTATGACTAATGTTGTGTCCATGGATTATACGCACTCTCACCCTTCCATCATTGCTAGCCTCTTCGATACCATGCGTTGCCCTTTCTCACCTCGAGAGTTGGTGCAAACTTCGCCGGTGCATCCAAACCCCATGATATGATACGCTCTATCACACATAAGCCTCATATCTTCCTCAAAACAGCCACCATAACTACCTATCATGGCATTTCCATAGCCATTCTGAGATATATTGCCATGCAACTTCCATCATCATCATATACATGACTTGAGCATTCATCGTCATATTGCTTTGCATGATCGTAATATAGCTAGCATGATGTTTTCATGGCTTGTCCATTTTTTGATGTCATTGCTACGCTTAGATCATTGCACATCCTTTACATCACGGAGGCATTCATATAGAGTAAACCTTTGTTCTAGATATCGAGTTGTAATATTGAGTTGTAAGTAAATAAAGTGTGATGATCATCATTATTAGAGCATTGCCCCAGTGAGGAAAGGATGATGGAGACTATGATTCCCCCACAAGTCGGGATGAGTCTCCGGACTTTCTGAAAAATAAAAGAGGCCAAAGAAGCCCAAATAAAAAAAGAGGCCAAAGAAGCCCACCAAAAAATAAAAAAATAAAAAAATGAGAGAAAAAGAGAGAAGGGGCAATGTTACTATCCTTTTACCACACTTGTGCTTCAAAGTAGCACCATGTTCTTCATATATAGAGTCTCTTGAGTTATCACTTTCATATACTAGTGGGAATTTTCATTATAGAACTTGGCTTGTATATTCCGATGATGGGCTTCCTCAAATGCCCGAGGTCTTCATGAGCAAGCAAGTTGGATGCACACCCACATAGTTTCTTTTGTTGAGATTTCATACGTTTGTAGCTCTAGTGCATCCGTTGCATGGCAATCCCTACTCCTTGCGTTGACATCAATTGATGGGCATCCCTCTAGCCCGTTGATTAGCCGCATCAATGTGAGACTTTCTCCTTTTTTGTCTTCCCCACACAACCTCCATCATCATATTCTATTCCACCTATAGTGCGATGTCCATGGCTCACGCTCATGTATTGCGTGAAAGTTGAAAAGGTTTGAGAACGTCAAAAGTATGAAACAATTGCTTGGCTTGTCATCGGGGTTGTGCATGATTTGAATATTTTGTGTGGTGAAGATGGAGCATAGCCAGACTATATGATTTTGTAGGGATAACTTTCTTTGGCCATGTTATTTTGAAAAGACATGATTGCTTTGTTAGTGTGCTTGAAGTATTATTGTTTTTATGTCAAATGATAGACTATTGCCTTGAATACCTCGTGTCTTAATATTCATGCCATGATTAGATCACATGATCAAGATTATGCTAGGTAGCATTCCACATCAAAAATTATCTTTTTTATCGTTTACCTACTAGAGGACGAGCAGGAATTAAGCTTGGGGATCTTTGATACATCTCTGTCTGATCTATAATTTTTGATTGTTCCATGCCAATATTCTACAACTTTCATATACTTTTGGCAACTTTTTATATTATTTTTGGGACTAACATATTGATCCAGTGCCCAGTGCCAGTTCCTGTTTGTTGCATGTTTTATGTTTCACAGAAACCCCATATCAAACGGAGTCCAAACGGGATAAAAATGGACGGAGAATATTTTTGGAATATTTGTGATTTTTGGGAAGAAGAATCAATGCGAGACGGTGCCCGAGGGGGCCACGAGGCAGGGGGCGCACTGCTGACCCTCGTGGGCACCCCGTAAGGCGGTTGACGCTCTTCTTTTGCTGCAAGAAAGCTAATTTTGGGAGAAAAATCTGGGCGAAGGTTTCAACCCAATCGGAGTTACGGATCTCCGGATATATAAGAAACGATGAAAGGGCAGAATCCGAGGACGCAGAAATAGAGAGAGACAGAGAGACAGATCCAATCTCGGAAGGGATGTCGCCCCTCCCACGCCATGGGAGCCAAGGACCAGAGGGCAAACCCTTCTCCCATCTAGGGAGGAGGTCAAGGAAGAAGAAGAAGAAGAAGGGGGCTCTCTCCCCCTCGCTTCCGGTGGCGCCAGAACACCGCCGGGGGCCATCATCATCACCGCGATCTACACCAACACCTCCGCCATCTTCACCAACATCTCCATCACCTTCCCCCATCTATATTCAGCGGTCCACTCTTCCGCAACCCGCTGTACTATAGCAACCAGACCTCAGACAGTCTGATCTTTGTGCATCAGTGTCATCCCTGGATCGGTAATGCTGACACGCACAGTACTTGAAGGATTTATAACAGAGTAGCAGTCACACACTTATTACATCGAATGTCTCAAAAGAGAACTTATTACAATAAATATGGCTTAAGGCCATCTAATACGATAACATCGGAAGGCTTGGAAGATAAAGTGAGTCCATCAACTCCAACAGCATCACTGAGTGAAAGACCAAGACCTAAGGCTCCTTACTCGTCGTCTGAAAAGTCTGCAACATGATATGTTGTAGCCCGAAACGGGTCAGCACATGGAATATGCTGGGGCAACACAAAGAAGTAATGAACAGAATAAAGCTATCGCTATATGCATATATGGCTGGTGGAGGCTGTACGGTGAATATGTTTTGCGAAAAGCCAAATTTTCCCTACAACAAAGGAATAAATTTTATTTAACTACAAAGTTGGTTGAAAACACTGAGAATGGTAAACCCCATCTCAATCCCAATTAAAAGTAATTAATAACCCAACAATTTTTTTTAGAATGATGAGATCAACATGATAATCCAATAACTAGATACTCAAGATGTCCATAACCGGGGACACGGCTAACCATGATTAATTTATACAGTATGCAGAGGTTTGTGCACTTTTCCCCACAAGACCTTATCTCCTCCATTTGATTTCTCGCACTACATGATGTTTGAGAAACGGATGACCGAGACACAGTCTTTCCGAAGAGGTCCCCTAACCGATAGATAGGACTGTACATCTACAATCCCCTACATCTACTAGCCCATCATGGAAAGGTTTCCGACAACTTACTCAACTATGCCAGAGCCCATAGTGGCATGTGGCAGCACACGGAAGTTTCTAGCATGAATAATCTTGTGATCCCTTTGAGCCTGGGTGGCAGTCCATAGGAGAATCACACGGTACCCCGGGATTTCCAATAAATACAGGCAACACTGGGTTCCCCAGGTGCCTCAATCCACCAAGATGTGTATTAAAGTTGCCACCTTAAGTTAACCATTAATTAGAAATACTCACGTCTGTCATGGATACACTCAAACCCAATCCACGTCTACGAGCATAGCATAGCAATATAAGCAACGTAGAAGTAACTACCAAAGGTTTGATAATAAACAATTGAATAGGTACTACCTCAACTACTTCCAAAATCCACAATTTAATCAGATCCTAACCATGCAATTGTTTGAGGATTGATCTAATGCAATAAAACTGGGTAGTAATGAGGTATGATCAAAGTGTTACTTGCCTTGCTGGCGATCCGTGAAACCTAGAGACTCGTAGTAGCACACTTCGCACTCCGGGTACTCTATCGCAAACAAACAAGCATACAATAAGCAATCAAGCAAGGGCACGAGTAAAACTCAAATAAGAGATCTAACCAGAAAGATCAACTTCAGAACTCCGGTTTGCAAAAAGAATCAAATCAAACGAAGCAAGAAAACTCAAACGGCGAAAGAAACAAGATTCGTTTACTATTATGGACTAAAGTCAAATTTTACAGTAGCAAAAACTTGTTTAAGTTGATTAAACAGAAAGAGGGCTTCGAGAAGAAACTCTGGGCGCTTGATCGCCTGATTCCGATAAACGAGCGAAAAGATAAACTAAAACAAAAATCAGATCAGAAATCGCGATAGAAAATAATCACGGAAAATTCCAGAAAAAGAAAAACTACGAAAGGACTAACGAAAGTTTGCTGTCTGCGGCTAAACGGTGAAAACCGTTCATGAAAATGAACATACGAATGGGCGTTCGCTAAATAACTAAACCGAAAAAACCGATCCAAAATAAATAATAAAAACGCATCTAGGGTTTCGAAAAAATCGATCGGTTTTCTCACGAAAACCGAGGCGGCGGCGGCTACCTCCGGCGAGATCCGTAAACAAAGCGGCAATGGCGGTTCGAGCGGCGGGCGACGGTGGTGGCGGCGGCGGCGGGCGACATCGCGGCAGCAGCGTCGGCGGCGGCGGCACGCGCGGGCGGCGGCGGCTAGTGTTTCAGCGACGGGCTGGTGGGCTGCGGCCTCGGGCGGCACGGCTTATAAAGCCTCCCCCACGCGGAGTCCCGGGTGGATACGGCCCAAAGTCGGTTTCCTTTTTTAAAAAAAATTCTTCCACACAGAAAAATGAATAAAAGAAATACTAAACGGACTTTAAAAATCCTGAAATAAATTTTCCCCGTCTTCTAAAAATTTACCGGACAAGGTGAACATTTATTTGGGACTCTAATGCAATTTTGAAAAACACATATTTCCCTAATTCATATAAAATAGCGATAAAACTCCGAATAAAATTATTATTTGATTTTAATATTAAATCTCCAATATTTCTTAATTTTGAGGAAGTTATTTTATCCTCTCTCTTTTACTTTTATAAAAGAAATATTCAAAGAGAAAATAATTAAAATCAAACGATCCTCTTTTCAAAATTTGAGAAAAACTCAAATATGAAAATAACGAAATTCCCAACTCTCTCCGTGGGTCCTTAAGTTGCGTAGAATTTCTTGGATCAAGGCAAAATGTAATAAAATATGATATGCAATGATGATCTAATGCATAACATTCCAAGTTGAAAATTTGGGATGTTACAAACCTACCCCCCTTAAGATGAATCTCGCCCTCGAGATTCGAGTTGGCTAGAAAATAGGTGAGGGTAGTCCTTCTGTAGGTCTTCCTCTTGTTCCCAGGTGGCTTCATCTGCGGTATGGTGGCTCCACTGAACCTTGCAGAACTTGATAACTTTGCTGCGTGTGACTCGGCTGGCAAACTCGAGAATCTTGACTGGCTTCTCCTCGTAGGTCAAATCGCTATCCAAGTGTATCGCTTTCAGCGGCATTGTATCTCTCAGAGGAATATCGGCCATCTCTGCGTGGCACTTCTTCAACTGAGAAACGTGGAACACATCGTGAACTCCTGACAATCCTTCGGGCAATTCCAACTTGAAAGCAACTTCTCCCATACGTTCCTAAACTTTGTATGGTCCCACAAAACGTGGTGCTAACTTTCCCTTAACTCCAAAATGCTTCACTCCTCGAAGTGGGGATACACGAAGATACACTCTGTCTCCAACTTCGTAAACTGTCTCCTTGCGTTTAGAATCCGCATAACTCTTACGCTCGACTGGGCTACCTTGAGTCTATCACGAATCAGCTTAACCTTCTCTTCAGACTCTTTAATCAAATCTGGTCCAAACAACTGTCGGTCTCCAACTTCATCCCACAACAACGGTGTTCTGCACCTCCTTCCGTACAATGCTTCGAAAGGGGCCATCTTCAAACTGGCTTGATAGCTGTTGTTGTAACAGAACTCTGAATAAGGCAAATTGTCATCCCAACTAGATCCATTGTCTACCACACAAGCTCTCAACATGTCCTCCATAATCTGATTGACTCTCTCAGTCTGTCCATCCGTCTGCGGGTGAAAAGCTGTACTGAACTCTAGCCTGGTTCCCAAGGTTTCATGCAACTAATTTCAAAACTTTGAGGTAAACTGGGTTCCTGTATTTGATACAATGGTCCTCGGAACTCCATGTAGACATATGATCCTGGTCATGTATATCTTTGCCAACTTAGCACTCGTGTAAGTGGTCTTCACTGGGATGAAATGAGCTACCTTCGTCAAACGATCGACTACAATCCAAATCAAATCATAGCCTGAATGAGTCCTAGGTAATCCCGTGATGAAATCCATGCCAAGCTTATCCCACTTCCATTCGGGTATCAGCAATGGTTGTAGCAATCCTGCTGGCTTCTGATGCTCTGCCTTCACTCTCTGACATACATCACAAACTGCTACATACTCCGCAATATCCTTCTTCATTCTGGTCCACCAGAAACTATCCTTCAAATCCAGATACATCTTAGTATTTCCTAGGTGAATCGAATAGGGCGAATCATTGGCCTCTTGCAGAATCAACTTCCTGATCTCCTGGTCATTGGGCACATATACGCGGTCCTCAAACCATAAGGTATCGTGCTCATCCTCACGAAATCCTTTAGTCTTTCCTTTGCTCATCCTTTCCTTTATCTCGGTTATCTCCTTGTCCGTCTTCTGAGCTTCTCTGATCTTATCCATCAAACTAGATTGAATCTCCAAAGCTGCTACATAGCCTCTCGGAACTATCTCCAAACATAGCTCAGGAAGGTCTTCTGCTAACTCCTTGGGTAACTCTCCGGTCATGAGTGTATTGACATGACTCTTGCGGCTCAACGCATCAGCTACTACATTAGCCTTTCCGGGATGATAATGCAATCTCATATCATAATCCTTAATGAGTTCCAACCATCTCCTCCGCACGAGATTCAACTCCTTCTGCGTGAAGATATACTTCAAACTCTTGTGATCCGTGTATACCTCACAATGGTTTCCGATGAGAAAATGTCTCCAAGTCTTCAACGCATGCACTATGGCTGCTAACTCCAAATCATGCGTAGAGTAATTCAACTCATGGGGTTTAAGCTGCCGTGAGGCGTATGAAACAACTCTCCCTTCCTGCATAAGCACGGCTCCAAGTCCTCGACGAGAAGCGTCACAATACACTTCATAATCCTTGCGTTGATCTGGCAGAATCAACATTGGTGATGTAACCAAGCGTTTCTTCAACTCCTGAAAACTGGCCTCACATTCCTCAGTCCATTTGAACTTGATGTCCTTCTTTATGAACTCCGTCATAGGCTTTGCAAGCTTCGAGAAATTCTCAATGAACCTCCGGTAGTATCCTGTGAGTCCAAGAAAACTCCGGATCTCTCCAACTGACGTGGGTGCTTCCCAATTTGTCACAGTGACAGCTTTAGTGGGGTCTACCGCTATTCCTTCGCCGGATATAACATGTCCAAGGAATCCAACTTCCTTCAACCAAAATTCACACTTGCTGAAATTGGTGTATAGCTGATGTTCTCTGAGCTTCCCAAGTACTAAACACAAATGCTCTTTATGCTCCTATTAATTCTTCGAGTAGACCAGAATATCATCAATGAACACCACGACTAACTTATCCAAAAACTCCATAAACACCTTGTTCATCATGTTCATAAAATAGGCAGGTGCGTTAGTCAGACCAAATGACATAACGGTATACTCATATAGCATGTACCTTGTGGTAAAAGTTGTCTTAGCTATATCCTGCTCTCGAATCTTCAGCTGGTGGTACCCTGATCGCAGATCGATCTTGGAGAACACCTTAGCTCCTTGCAGCTGGTCAAACAAATCATTGATCATTGGCAATGGGTACTTGTTCTTGATCGTCACCTCATTCAATCCTCGATAATCAACAACCATCCTCAATGAACCATCCTTCTTCTCCACTAGAAGCACTGGTGATCCCCAAGGTGACAAACTTGGGCGAATATAACCTTTATCCAGTAACTCATTAATCTGCTTCTTAATTTCCTCCAAATCCTTTACGAGCATTCTGTACGGTCTCTTAGATATTGGCCCTGTGCTTGGCAAAAGCTCAATCAAAAAATCAATGTCTCTATCTGGTGGCATGCCTGGCAACTCTTCTGGAAATACGTCCGGGAAATCCTTCACCACTGGTACTTCCTCCTATACAACTCCTGATAAGTAATTTACTTGAGTCCTATTCGGCACATGCCGGGATACATACTTGATCCTTCTTCCTTCTAGGGTGGTGAGCAAAATAGTCTTACTGGCGCAATTGATGTTTCCTGCATACATCGATAGCCAATCCATACCCAGAATCACATCCAAACCTTGCGACTCCAAAATTATCAGGTCTGAGGGGAAAACAAGCCTACCTATGGTCAATGGCATCTGAAAACATACTTGGCTTGCCATATACTCTGCTCCTGTTGATACATGGGCAGTGCGAAAAGCCTGCTGGAACTGGTCCCATGTAACAGTGTCGATGGGGTAAGTGGCTGTGAAATTCTCCCACCATGATGCTGCGGGTCCATCAAGCTGATGTGCGGCAAAACGCACTCTCTCCGCATCTGTGCATCCTGCAGTGGTCAACTCCCTTTCAGTCTTGCGGAGCCAATCATCTGCAACTATCGGCTCGGTGCTACTGGAGAACACCGACGGATTCAGCCTTAGAAAACGGGCTAAGTGATCAACAGGTGGTGGTGGTGGTGGGTTGTAGTAGTAGTTGTTGTTCCCCTGGTTCTGATTCTGTACTAGTATCTGCATCAATGCATTATGCTGCTAGATCAACTGAGTGAGTTCCGGTGGGAAAGCAGATCCATTGTCGCGTCTCGGAGTCATCTGTTGGGTTTAGAAAAGGTGAGAAAACAGAGTAGAATGAGGTCCATGAGAAAACACTACCCATATGCACATGAGACAAACACATACATATCACTCAATCAATCAAACAAGGGCATACAATCGGTCTAGAACTATCGTTACAAAAGTGCTCGGACTATACAATATACATGGTGGAATGCTACTACTGATATGGTGGTCGACTAGAAAAATTGATCGGTCGAAGACTCCATGATATCCGCTCCAGCTTCATCAACATAGTCATCATCGCTATCATCGGGGTCCGAGTCGGTGTCGTCAATGATGATGTAGTTCTCCGGGCAAGTGGAACCATCATCTTCTCCTGCTGGCGCGGGGTCTCCCATGAATACTCCGATCTTCCTTGTCAAGTCGTCATTCTTCTCCACTAGTACGACGATTTCCTCCTCATTGTTTCCGCGTGTAGCCTTGAGTTCTTCCTCCAGCTCCGTGATCCTTGTCATCGCCTTCTTCAAATCTGTCATGCCTGCGCACATCTGGTTCTCCTGGCGTCAAATGTGCTAGTTTAGCTCCTGGATGAAAGCGGCAATTTATCTATCCTTCCTGGTGCTGATCATCTCCCATTGCTCATCTCGGCGCCCACAAATCTAGTAGATAGTATCCTTGAGATCCTTGTGGTAAACTTCTCGAATGCGTCCCATGGTGATGTAGGCTGCCATACTCTTTCCTAGACTCCAGGTTGGTGCATCAAAGGAAAACTCTATGGACTCAGTGACTGGCATGAATGTCCTTCCTGGAACTTGAACTTGAATCATCCAGCGCTCCTCTTCTGGTAAAGTGGCGTTGTAAGTCCCTATGAAGCTTGGTATTCCGATGTTCAGGTACCTAGTGACTTCCTTCAAGTGGGGTCCAAAAGGGGTGTCTTCATCCGGTTGCGTCAACATGATCCTAGCATCCGCCATCCTAAAGAGTAGAAAATGGAGAGGAGTCAGAAATGAGAAGAGAGTAGTGATCTAGGGCTTTAGCTTAGTGGTCGTGTCCTATAGTTAGCGTGTGCTCTGATACCATCTTGTAGCGACCAGACCTCAAACAGTCTGATCTCTATGCATCAGTGTCATCCCTGGATCGGTAATGTCGACACGACAAGACTTGAAGGATTTATAACAGAGTAGAAATCACACACTTATTACATCGAATGTCTCAAAAGAGAACTTATTACAATAAATATGGCTTAAGGTCATCTAATACGATAACAGCAGAAGGCTTGGAAGATAAAGTGAGTCCATCAACTCCAACGTCATCAATGAGTGAAAGACCACGACCTAAGGCTCCTTACTCATCGTCTGAAAAGTCGGCAACATGATACGTTGCAGCCTGAAACGGGTCAGCACATGGAATATGCTGGCAAGGCAACACAAAGAAGTAATGAACAGAATAAAGCTATCACTATATGCATATATGGCTGGTGGAGGCTGTATGGTTAATATGTTTTGCGAAAAGCCAATTTTTCCCTACAACAAAGGAATAAATTTTATTTAACTACAAAGTTGGTTGAAAACATTGAGAATGGTAAACCCCATCTCAATCCCAATTAAAAGTAATTAATAACCCAACAAAATTTATTTGGAATGATGAGATCAACATGATAATCCAAGAACTAGATAGTCAAGATGTCCATAACCGGGGACACGGCTAACCATGATTAGTTTGTACACTCTGCAGAGGTATGTGCACTTTTCCCCACAAGACTCGATTCCTCTGTTTGATTTCTCGCACTACATGACGTTTGAGAAACGGATGACTGAGACACAGTCTTTCCGAAGAGGTCCCCTTAACCGATAGATAGGCCTGTACACCTACAATCCCCTACATCTACTAGCCCATCATGGAAAGGTTTCCCACAACTTACTCAACTATGCCAGAGCCCATAATGGCATGTCGCTGCACACGGAAGTTTCTAGCATGAATAATCTTATGATCCCTTTGAGCCTGGGTGGCAGTCCATAGGAGAATCACACGGTACCCCGGGATTTCCAATAAATACAGTAACACTTTGGGTTCCTGTGTGCCTCAATCCACCCAGATGTGTATTAAAGTTGCCACCTTAAGTTAACCATTAATTAGAAATACTCACGTCTGTCATGGATACACTCAAACCCAATCCACGTCTACGAGCATAGCATAGCAATATAAGCAACATAGAAGTAACTACCAAAGGTTTGATAATAAACAGGTGAATAGGTACTACATCAACTACTTCCCAGACCCACAATTTAATCAGATCCTAACCATGCAATTGTTTGAAGATTGATCTAATGCAATAAAACCGGGTAGTAAAGAGGTATGTTCAAAGTGTTACTTGCCTTGCTGGCGATCCATGAAACCTAGAGGCTCGTACTAGCACGCTTGGCACTCCGCGTACTCTACCGCAAACAAACAAGCATACAATAAGCAATCAAGCAAGGTCACTGGTAAACCTCAAATAAGATATCTAACCAGAAAGTTCAACTTAAGAACTCCAGTTTGCAAAAAGAATCAATTCAAACGAAGCAACAAAACTCAAATGGCGAAAGAAACAAGCTTCATTTACTATTCTAGACTAAAGTCAAATTTTACAGTAGCAAAAACTTGTTTAAGTTGATTAAACAGAAAGAGGGCTTCGAGACGAAACTCTAGGCGCTTGAATTGCCTTATTCCGATAAACGAGCGAAATGATAAACTAAAATGAAAATCAGATCAGAAATCGCGATAGAAAATAATCGTGGAAAATCCGAGAAAAAGAAAAACTGACGAACAGACTAACGGACGAACGTTCGCTGTCTGCGGCTAAACGGTGAAAACCGTTCGTTAAACAAACGTAAGAACGGGCGTTCGCTAAATAACTAAACCGAAAAAAAAAATCTAAAATAAAAAAATAAAAATGCATCTAAGGTTTCGAAAAAAAACGGATCGGTTTTCTCATGAAAATCGAGGCGGCGGCGGAGGCTACCTCCGGCGGGATCCGACGAAACGGCGGCGGCGGCGAAAGTGGCTCATGGTGCGGGCGCGGGCGGCGGCGGGCGGCGGCGGGCGGCGGGTTTCGGCGGCTAGGGTTTCGGCGACGGCGGGCTGGTGGGCTACGGCCTCATGCGGCTGATAAAGGCAAAGGTGTCCCGTCTTTCGGTGAGATGGTGGCAATCGTTTTGAAGGAAGTCGACTTTGACGATCCGACTACGAACGTGCGAGGACGTCGTTCCTTAGCAATCGCTAAACCAACTCGGAGAGGTTATTGACCACGCCGGATCACGATCAACCTGACCACGAAGGTCTGTTTCCTGCAGGCAAACGAAGAACAAGAAAGAAAATAAGATTGCAATCTAGATATTGCGAATATAAGAGGAAAGCTTTATTGATCAAGGTGGGGTTCTGTGACGCCTTTGTCTGGTCGTTGAACACAAACGAAGTACGTGAAGTTGCAGCTATGGCGAACTTTTAATCTAAACAAAACCCAAAGTCTAAACGACGCCCTAAGGGCTGTATATATGGAGGAAGAGGAGGGAATTTCGTGGCCCTTGAGGGAGGGGTCCGAAACCAACCCTAACTCTTGTTTCCCCACACACACACGGACTCTAAAAACAGCCTATACTTAAGTATTTCGAAATTACATGGGCTGGCCCAATAATAAGGTGACGTGACACCTAGAATAGCCTATGGACGAATATTATGAAGTGGCATCTTGTATATTTCGTCCAAGGCTTCATGCACTCATTATGGTGGCCTCAGAGTCCTGAAATCATCACTTGTAACTCCGTTCTTGTTCCCCTCGCCCATGCCATCATCTCCATGCTTGGTCTTGCTCCAAAGTTGTTCATCCCTCTTATCCATGATGGGCCCTTCATTTGTAACCAAAACAAATGTATCCAATTTAGGCAGCATCATATTCTCATGAACATTAGAATCATTACCAAGAAACGAAAGTACCTGATAATTTAATTGGCATGCGCGAGCTCTATTAATTTGTCCAGTATGTATAGCAGCAGGGGTAGTGGGTGTAACAATGGTATTAATGTCCTCATCATCCTCCCCTCTTGAAATGAAGTCGTCCTCGACGGAAGCTCATCTTCCTCACCCAAATAAGGCTTCAAATCTGCAATGTTAAAAGTGGGACTAACCCCAAAATCTGCAGGTAGCTCAAGTTTACATGCATTATCATTTATTTTCTCTAACACCTTAAAAGGACCATCGACATGTGGCATTAGCTTTGATTTGCGCAAATTAGGAAATCTATCCTTACGCAAATGTAACCAAACAATATCTCCAGGTGCAAACACAACATGTTTTCTACCCTTATCTCCAGCAAGTTTATATTTAGCATTCATACGCTCAATGTTTTCCTTAGTTAACTCATGCATTTTTAAAATCAATTCAGCACGTTCTTTAGCATCAAAATTAACCTTCTCCGAGAAGATGGAAGAGGCAACAAATCAATAGGTGCACGAGATAGGAAACCATACACAATTTCAAAAGGGCACATCTTAGTAGTAGAATGCAATGAACGATTATAAGCAAATTCAATATGAGGTAAGCATTATTCCCACATTTTCTTATTATTCTTCAAAACAGCCCTAAGCGTAGTAGACAATGTTCTATTGACTACTTCAGTTTGTCCATCGCTTGGGGTGACAAGTAGTACTAAAAAGCAGTTTAGTCCCCAACTTAGCCCATAAACATCTCCAAAAGTGGCTAAGAAATTTACTATCACGATCTGAAATGATAGTATTTGGCACACCATGCAAGCGAATAATTTCACGAAAGAACAAATCAGCAACATTAACAGCATCATCGCTTTTATGACATGGTATGAAGTGTGCCATTTTCGAGAATCTATCCACTACAACAAATATGCTATCCCTCCCCTTCTTTGTTCGAGGTAAACCTAAAACAAAGTCCATAGATATATCCTCCAAAGGAACACTAGGTACAGGAAAGGCATATATAAACCATGAGGATTGAGTCGTGACTTAGCTTTTTGACATGTAGTGCAGCGAGCAACAAAACGCTCAACATCCTGGCCTCATCTTTGGCCAAAAGAAATGTGTAGCAAGTACGTCCTCCGTCTTCTTCACGCGAAAGTGTCCCATTAATCCTCCTCCATGCTCCTCCTGCAACAACAAAAGACGAACAGAGCTAGCTGGAATGCATAGCTTGTTAGCACGGAACACAAAGCCATCATTAATAACGAACTTGTGCCATGTTCTTCCTTCTTTACAATTCTGCGTTACATCTTTAAAATCAGCATCATGCACATATTGATCTTTGATGGTCTCCAAACCAAATATTTTGAAGTCAAGTTGTGAAAGCATAGTATAGCGACGAGACAATGCATTAGCAATAACATTTTCTTTACCCTTCTTGTGTGTAATGACATAAGGGAAAGTCTCAATGAATTCAACTCATTTAGCATGTCTACGATTCAGTTTAGCTTGACTTTTAATATGTTTCAGAGATTCATGATCAGAATGTATAACAAATTCTTTGGGCCATAAATAATGTTGCCATGTTTCTAAAGTCCGAACAAGAGCATATAATTCTTTATCATAAGTAGAATAATTAAGACTAGGCCCACTCAATTTTTCAGAAAAGTATGCAACAGGTTTGCCATCTTGTAATAACACACCTCCTAATTCAATTCCACTAGCATCACATTCAAGCTCAAAAGTCTTATTAAAATCAGGAAGTTGGAGTGAAGGAGCATGTGTCAACTTATCTTTCAATACCATGAAGGCTTCTTCCTATTTAGTACCCCAAACCAAAAGGCACGTCCTTCTTTGTAAGCTCATTGAGAGGTGCAGCAATGGTGCTGAAATCTCTCACAAAATGCCTATAGAATCCAGCGAGGCCAAGAAAACTCCTCACTTTTGTGACCGTTTTGGGCTGCGGCCAACTCTCAATAGCTTCAATCTTGGCTTTATCAACTTCAATTCCCTGTGGAGTAACAACATAGCCAAGAAAAGATACTCGGTCAGTGTAGAAGGTGCACTTCCCAAGGTTACCAAACAAACGTGCATCACGTTGAGCAATAAAAACAGCACGTAAATGTTCCAAATGTTCCTCCAAAGATTTGCTATAAATTAGTATATCATCAAAATAGACTACCACAAATCGTCCAATGAAAGCACGTAAAACTTCGTTCATTAGTTTCATGAAAGTACTAGGTGCATTATTTAACTCAAAAGGCATGACTAACCACTCATATAAACCAAACTTAGTTTTAAATTCTGTTTTCCATTCATCTCCCAATTTCATACGAATTTGATGGTATCCACTACGCAAATCAACTTTGGAGAATATTGTAGAGCCACTCAATTCATCAAGCATATCATCTAGCCTAGGAATAGGATGACGATGACGAATAGTAATATTATTAATGCCTCTACAATCAACACACATACGCGACGTACCATCCTTTTTCGACAATAGAATAATAGGAACAACACAAGGACTAAGGGATTCACGAATATAACCTTTGTCGAGCAGCTCCTGTACTTGATGCATAATCTCCTTCGTCTCCTCTGGATTGGTACGGTATGGTGCACGGTTGGGTAGCGATGCACCGGGAATTAAGTCAATTTGATGCTCAATCCCTCGAATAGGTGGTAATCCCGGTGGCACGTCAGCGAACTCCTACGAAATGTTAGTTACTGCAGGGGGCAAAGGGGAAGGCACATCCTCGAATGAAAATAATGCCTCTTTGCACACAAAAGCATAGCAAACAGATTTTCTAAAAACTAGCTCATCAATATCAGATTTGGTGGCAAGTAAACATGCACTTTTCAATTTAATTTCAGACGCAACACTAGACGGTTTATTATTAGGCTTCATTTGTTGCTCAAATTCTTTTGCCACAGTCTGATTTTCACTCTTATTTTTCTCCTGTTTTGCTTTATTAGCTCTATGAATATCATCTTTCAAAATGGAATCAGGAGTCATAGGAAGCAAAGTAATATTTGTATCCTTATGAACGAGAGTATACTGATTGTTTCTACCATGGTGTACATAATTTTTATCAAATTGCCATGGTCTACCAAGTAATAAGGAACATGCTTGCATAGGTACCACATCACATTCAACATAATCAGCATATGTAGAGATACTAAAATGCACCTGAACAGTACGTGTTCCTTAACCTTGCCGCTGTTGTTGAACCATTGGATGTAGTAAGGATGTGGATGTGGTCTTGTGGTGAGAGATAGCTTCTCCACCATCTCCATGCTAGCCAAGTTGTTGCAGCTCCCTCCATCTATGATGACGCAAATAGAACGTTCCTTCACAACTCCCTTTGTATGGAACAAATTATGCCTCTGATTTTGCTCAGCTTGTGTAACCTTCACACTCAAAACATGTTGAGCAACTAAACATTCATAACTGTCAGCATCTTCAACAGCCATGTATTGCGTCTCATGACCAGAATCATCTCCACCGTGTTCTTCACGTGTAATAAGAGCCAAAGTCTCCTCATCATAGTCACTAGCGGACTCATACCCACCATCCTCAGTAGCAATCATCACACACTGAGATTTGCATTCTCTCGCGAAATGTCCTCTTCCCTTACAACGACGACAAATAATATCACTTGTGTGCCCTGTTGACGCCATGGAAGAAGAAGAGCTCTGCGCAGGCCTGGCAGGTGTGCTCTTGGCAGATAGTGGTGGTTGTGCCTGCTTTCTTGTATCACGGTTGGAGGTGGCACCTGAAGGAGGTGATGGTGCAGTGTAAGTAGATGATGCACGTGGTGTCCATGGTGAAGGTCGACCTGCAGAAAAGTTAGTTCGCGCCAATGCCTGTCGATCCTGCACTTCACGTTCAGCTTTACAAGCAAGATGGAATAAACGAGTGATATTATTATAATCCTTATACTCTGGAATGGTCTGAATCTCTCTATTTAATCCACCCATAAAACGTGCAAGCATAGCTTCATTCTCCTCAACAATACCACATCTAATCAAGCCAGCTTGTAATTCCTGATAATATTCTTCTACAGAATTTTTTCCTTGTCTTAAGCGCTGCAACTTTTTAAGTAATTCACGTTGATAATATGGTGGAACCCAACGAGTACGCATAGCAGTTTTCAAAGCAGCCCAAGTAGCTGGAACAGGATATAATCGACAATATTTAGACCACCAAACACATGCAAAGCTAGTGAAAGCACAAACAGCAGCAGGAACGTGTCTCTCCTCAGGATATGGTAAACATGTAAATCGTTGTTCAGTTTCTAACTCCCAAGTAAGATATATATCAGGAACATATCTACCCTCAAATGGTGGAATATTCAATTTCAGTTTAGGGAGATGGTCATGATCTCGTACCTGAGGGGGAGCCCTAACATTGCCATTATTTGCATGTGGTCAACCTGGTGGTTGTGGTGCTGGTGGTTGCACGTAGTTCTGATTTTGATCAACCTCATCCTCGTAATCTCCCGCGTAATCATCCTCCTCCACATCAGCAGCAGGAGCCACAGAAGTACCAACAGCAGCACCAGCAGTTTGGCCAGGCTGAAGAGGAACACGGCTCGCCCGGCGGAGGGCTGTTTCCCGACGTGGAGGTAGTCGTCGTCGTCGTTGTTGTTGTTGTTGCAGAGGTGCGGCAGGTGCAGCCGGTGGTGGTGGTGGAAAACGCGAAAGCAATTCAGCAAACTTGTTATCGAGCATTGTTTCAAACGTCTTCTCCATGCCATCTATCTTCTCCATGGCCTCTTCAAATCTGTTTAGCACATCTTGCACATGTCCACTCATCATTTCTTTGAAACTTATCATGAAGCTCCTTGTTCGTCAAGTTCTCCCAGTCAGTCTCGTCGGCTTGTGATCCTAGTATGGTTAGCAGCAATAGAAACACACAAGAATATGATCCTACAGACTACTAACAAGTGGTGGTGGTGGTGGGTGTCATAAATCCGTCAAGCAAATCTCAAATTCTTACCAGTTCTTACCCAGCAGCAGGCGGTGATCGGCAACCGATGTAGTCAAAACTCTCAAAGCTTGGATAGAGCGATTACAGGGAGAGTCAAACGCACGATGTAGATGTATGTGGAGCTGGGAAGGCTTATAATATGGTAGCAAAAAGGGTCAGCAATAATCAATTCAGAGATGTAAAGTTGATAAACGCTCAACGACGGTACTGTGCTGGTCCTAGGCTAGACAGTGCTAGAGACGCAAGCCTAGAACACTAACAAAATCACGGCGCTGCACGTAAACAAGGGAAAAGCACACTCTGGAATTTTTTTTGCTCTGTTTTTTTTGCGCTCTTTTTTTTTGCACAAATTCACTATAATGGCCAGTGTCTCAAAACTCTTCCTAGGTCAAACTGACAGGATGGGCATGAAATTTTTTTGACTATTTTTTTCGCAAATCAGGGCAGCGACGACGAAAAAGTGCGACAAAAAATCACTATGATGGCGAGTGTCTCAAAAGACTCAGAAAAGCCTAAAAATAGGATAGGGAAAAATATTTTTGGTCGCCCAAATTTTGGCCTAAAATTGCCCGGGGGTCTCCATACTTTTTTTTTCCGAGACCTACTCAGGCAAGGAAACAGGAAACAGAAAATAGATGGATCTCGAAAACAAACCTAATATGAAAAGAACTCGGATTGTTGGTTGATATGTGGTGGTAGGATATGGCAGCGGTGGTCGTATATGGTAGCGGTGGTGGTATATGGATACGGATCGGTGGTGGTATATGGATACGGATTGGTGGTGGTATATGGATACGGATTCAGAGCGGTGGCGGATAAGCAATTGTGGTAGATGGCAAGGCGATGATGATGGTGCGGATGCGGCGTGACAACTTATGACCAGAACTCAAAACTCTAGAAGACTAGACTCTAAGACCAGCAACTTGACACGACGATGCAACCGCAAATTCAGCAAAGCAAAAACCCTAAAAAGATTATGCAAAGGCTCGGATTCTTTCGGATATGATGAACTAACCCTAAATGTTTTTGTGGCTTTTTCGTGGACTGTAGGTATGAAGAATAGACTCGATCTAAACTATGAAAAACTGTAAAATCTCACCGAGCAACCTGGAAATCCGATACCACTTGATAGAGGCAAAGGTGTCCCATCTTTCGGTGAGATGGTGGCTATCGTTTTGGAGGAAGTCGACTTTGATGATCCGACTACGAACGTGCGAGGACGTCGCGCCTTAGGAATCAGTAAACCAACTCCGAGAGGTTATTGACCACGCCGGAGCACGATCAACTCCGACCACAAAGGTCTGCATTTCCTGCAGCAAACAAAGAACAAGCAAGAAACTAAGATTGCAACTGGACGTTGCGAATATAAGAGGAAAGCTTTATTGATCAAGGTGGGGTTCTGTGACGCTTTATGCAGTCGTTAAACACAAACGAAGTACGCGAAGTTGTAGCTATGGCGAACTTTTAATCTAAACAAAACCCAGAGTCTAAACGACGCCCTAAGGGCTGTATATATGGAGGAAGAGGAGGGAATTTCGTGGCCCTTGAGGGAGGGGTTCGAAACCAACCCTAACTCTTGTTTCCCCACACATACGGAATTTATGAAGTGGCATCTTGTATATTTCGTCCAAGGCTTCATGCACTCATTATGGTGGCCTCAGAGTCCTGAAATCATCACTTGTAACTCTGTTCTTGTTCCCCTCGCCCATGCCATCATCTCCATGCTTGGTCTTGCTCCAGTGTTCATCCCTCTTATCCATGACAGGCCCTTCATTTGTAAGCAAAACAAATGTATCCAATTTAGGCAGCATCATATTCTCATGAACATTAGAATCATTACTAAGAAACGAAAGTACCTGATAATTTAATAGGCGTGCGCGAGCTCTAGTAATTGGTCCAGTATGTATAGCAGCAGGGGTTGTGGGTGTAACAATGGTATTGATGTCCTCATCAGCGGCGCGGCTTATAAAGCCTCCCCCGGGCGGAGTCCCGGGCGGACACAGCCCAAAGTCGGTTTCCTTTTTACAAAAAAATTATTTCGCGCAGAAAAACGAATAAAAGAAATACTAAACGGACTCCAAAAATTCTGAAATAATTTTTCCCCGTCCTCTAAAAATCTACTGGACAAGATGAACATTTATTTGGGACTCTAATGCAATTTTGAAAAACACATATTTTCCCTAATTCAAATAAAATAGTGATAAAACTCCGAATAAATTTTTTATTTGATTTTAATATTAAATATCCAATATTTCTTTATTTTGAGGAAGTCATTTTATCCTCTCTCTTTTATTTTTATAAAATAAATATTCAAATAGAAAATAATTAAAATCAAACGATCCTCTTTTCAAAATTTGAGAAAAACTCAAATATGAAAATAACGAAATTCCCAACTCTCTCCGTGGGTCCTTGAGTTGCGTAGAATTTCTTAGATCAAGCCAAAATGGAATAAAATATGATATGCAATGATGATCTAATGCATAACATTCCAAATTGAAAATTTGGGATGTTAAATGTACCCTCTACTTGAACATGGTGCTTTATGATTCATATTATTATCCAATGATGTGTTGCCATCCTATGATGTCTGAGTAGATTTTCGTTGTCCTACCGGTGATTGATGAATTGCTATGATTGGTTTAATTTGCTTGTGGTTATGTTGCTGTCCTATTGTGCCCTCCTTGTCGCGCAAGCGTGAGGGATTCCCGCTGTAGGGTGTTGCAATACGTTCATGATTCGCTTATAGTGTGTTGCTTGAGTGGCAGAAGCATAAACCCGAGTAAGGGGGTTGTGGCGTATGGGATAAAGGGGACTTGATGCTTTAATGCTATGGTTGGGTTTTACCTTAATGATCTTTAGTAGTTGCGGATGCTTGCTAGAGTTCCAATCATAAGTGCATATGATCCAAGAAGAGAAAGTATGTTAGCTTATGCCTCTCCCACATAAAACTTGCTATCGGTCTATTAAAGTAGTCAATTGCTTAGGGACAATTTCACAACTCCTACCACCACTTTTCCACACTCGCTATATTTACTTTATTGCTTCTTTGTCTAAACAGCCCCTAGTTTTTATTTACATGCTCTTTATTATCTTGCAAACCTATCCAACAACACCTACAAAGTCCTTCTAGTTTCATACTTGTTCTAGGTAAAGCGAACGTCAAGTAGAGTTGTATCGGTGGTCGATAGAACTTGAGGGAATATTTGTTCTACCTTTAGCTCCTCGTTGGGTTCGACACTCTTACTTATCGAAAGAGGTTACAGTTGATCCCCTACACTTGTGGGTTATCAAACACTAGAGCAACTTCATCGACACCTGCAGCCACAGCTTCAGTGCCACCTCCAGTTGCAACTCCACCAGCTCCATCAACTTCCACAGATGCATTCGTCCTTGGAGTCCTCTCAACACCTCCTCCCGAAGATCAAGCCTAGAGAGACGCATAGCACTATGCATTTGCAAACTTTTTGGTAACTTGTTGCCAATGGGGGAGCAATGTATAGATCATAGGCTTCGAGAGAGAGTGTTTTTGCCTCTTTTGTCTCTTTTGCTATTTGGTTGATACTCTTGTGTGCTTGCTTAATACTTTATGTCTATGTGTGTGAGATACTTGTATGATCATGTGTTTGATCATATCCTACATTAATGCTTGCGCTTGAATGATGTTATCTCTTATATTTCTTGTATGATCATTCACTTTGCCTTGGTGATGAGTGCATGTTTTTACTTTCTATCATTTTGGGCGCTACACCAAGATGTATGTAACATGGAAGAGTAACCCATGATACTAATCGATTGTGCATTTGCATTCAAAAGCAAATTTTACATAATGCACAAATTTAGGGGGAGCTCTTACTTATCACATACTTCTCAAAGCGGTGATGCATTTCAATCTTATTATCATTTGTCGAAGCTTTGATCTATATGTTGTCATCAATTACCAAAAAGGGGGAGATTGAAAGTGCAACTATCCCTGGGTGGTTTTGGTAATTCCTAACAACATATAGCTCATTGACCTAATGCTATTTCAAGATGATCATTTCAGGAAATTCAATGATTGGCATGGTATGGACTAGGAATGTGGACCCCTCAAAATGCTAAAGACATATTGGCTCAAGCTCAAGACAATACATTTTTATTTTAGTGATCCAACATCACATTGAGTCCATAGGAAAAGCCAATACTATTAAAATGGGATGAGGTGTTGCTTAATGGCTTGCTTGCTCAAAATGCTTAGTGATATGCTCCAAAAGCCCTCAACCACTTTCTCATATCCACATATGACCCAAACCAAAAGTCAAACTAGGCCCCACCAATTTTATCTATCCGGCGCCACCAAGTTCATTTGACTTAGCCACTGCCAGAAACCCTAGTCCCATCGGTCTCACCGATAGGGATCTCGGTCTCACCGAGATGGGATTGCAAACTCTCTGTTTCCCTTCATAACGTTTTGGTCCAACCGAGATGAGCGATCGGTCCCACCGAGTCCGCAATGCAAACTCTCTGTTTCCCTTTCGTAACATTTCGGTCCCACTGAAATGAGCGATTCGGTCCCTTCGAGTTTGCATGACCAACTCTCTATTTGCCTATTATAGAAATCGGTCTTACCGAGTTTATGTGATCGGTCGCACCGAGATTATGTTGTGCCCTAACCCTAACAAAATCGGTCCCACCAGGTTGACATGTTGGTCCCACCAAAAGTCCTAACGTTCACATTTTGAACTAAATCGGTCTGACCGAGTTTCATGATTCGGTCCCACCTAGTTTGGTAAATTGTGTGTAACGGTAAGATTTTGTGTGGAGGCTATATATACCCCTCCACCCACTCTTCATTCGTGGAGAGAGCCATCAGAACGTGCCTGCACTTCCAGCATAAATTTTCTAAGAGAGAACCACCTACTCATGTGTTGAGACCAAGATATTCCATTCCATCCACAAGAATCTTGATCTCTAGCCTTCCCCAAGTTGCTTTCCACTCAAATCATCTTTCCACCAAATCCAAATCTGTGAGAGAGTTGAGTGTTGGCGAGACTATCATTTGAATCACAAGAGCAAGGAGTTCATCATCAACACACCATCTATTACTTTTTGGAGAGTGGTGTCTCCTAGATTGGTTCGTTGTCACTTGGGGGCCTCCGTCAAGATTGTGGAGTTGAACCAAGGAGTTTATACGGGCAAGGAGATCGCCTACTTCGTGAAGATCTACCCTAGTTAGCCAAGTCCTTCATGAGAGATGGCCATGGTGGGATAGACAAGGTTGCTTCTTCGTGGGCCCTTCGTGAGTGGAGCCCTCTGTGGACTCGCGCAACCATTACCCTTCGCGGGTTGAAGTCTCCATCAATGTGGATGTACGATAGCACCACCTATCGGAAGCACGGGGAAAAATCTCTGCGTCTACATTGCGTTTGCTCCCTCCAAACTGCTCCCTTTACCTTCATGTGCAAATGTTTTACATTCCGCTGCTATACTCTTAGACTTGCATGTGTAGGTTGATTGCTTGACTTGTGCTAAGTTGCTAAAATCTGCCAAAACTTAAAATTGGGAAAAAGGATAGATTTTTATTTGGTCAAGTAGTCTAATCACCCCCCCTCTAGACATACTTTCGATCCTACACCGAGATTCACAGTGGAATGTGCGGCTCACACATTGGATCAAGGGCATTTATTGGGAAAGCATTCCGGCAAGGATTCTATTGGCCCACAACCCTCCAAGATGCAGTCGAGCTCGTCACGACATGTGAAGCCTGCCAGTTCCATTCCAAGAGAACACACCTGCCTGACCAAGCCCTTCAGACAGTCCCTCTATCATGGCCATTTTCGGTCTGGGGGCTCGATATCCTTGGCCCCTTCCCCCGAGCAATCGGGGGCTTTGAATTCTTGTTCATTGCCATCGACAAGTTTACAAAGTGGTGGAAAGTGACTGCCGTGAGAAAGGTGACTGCTCAGTCAGGTATTAAGTTCTTGAAAGAATTGTTGTGTCGTTTCGAAGTTTCAGCATGGATCATCACTGACAACGGCACCTAGTTCACGAGCCATGCCTTCATGCAATATGTTCATGACCCCGGATGCAAGATCTCATTCGCTTCTGTGGCACACCCCCAGAGCAATGGACAAGCTGAGAGCGCGAACGCTGAAGTGCTTCATGGACTCAAGCCAAGAACTTTGAATACGCTGCATAAGCATGACAGGCGGTGGATCGAGGAGCTGCCGGTAGTTCTCTGGTCCCTCGGAACGACACCTAAACGAGCTATCGGGCAGACTCCCTTCTCCCTGGTCTATGGGGCAGAAGCAGTTATCCCCACAGAACTCATTTACGGGTCCCCTCGAGTGCTTCCCTACGATGATGTAGCGCAAGATCAGCATCGGCGTGACGACGCTGTGCTACACAAGGAGAACCGTGTCCGCGCTGCTACGCGTGCTGCACGGTACTAGCAAGCCATGTGTCGCTATCATAGCCGCAGGGTTCATGCCCGGTGTTTTGAGGAAGGTGACCTTGTCCTTAGGCGCGTTCAGTCCGCCAAGGGTACAAACAAGCTGTCACCAAAGTGGGAAGGCCCTTACTGGGTGGTACGAGTCACCAGACCTGGCGCAGTCCGTCTGGAGACAGGGGATGGCACTCAGTTGCAAAACTCATGGAATATTGAGCATCTCTGTAAGTACTACGCATAAGGCCAGAGGCTGCCGGGCACTGCCTGGCAGCCACCCTTTTGTATAGGCCTTGCCTCAGATGCATTTGGGCTTCCATAACATCATCCGCTACACCACCACCGACTTCCGCAACCTAACCCATTGTGATCCCTATAGCATTAGTGGTTGCTTGAGTAGTAATTCGAGTCTCCTAAGGTGTTTCGGCTACTTAGGGATGGTTGCTTCTTCATCAACCACCACCACCACTTCCGCATACCCATTGCCCACCATATACACTTCCACCCCAACTTAACCCAATTTTGTTTGAGCTTGTTTGAGTTGTGGCTTGTGTCTCCTAAGGTGCTTCGGTTACTTAGGGATGATCACTTCAACATTGACTCGCATAACCCATCATTCCACTTCCGCATTGCCTAGTGCAACACCACCACCGCATTCCGCTACCACCATTTGACATTTTCCTTTGAGATTTTGAGTTCGCGGTTTTTTCCGTTTCCTAAGGTGTTTCGGCTACTTAGGGACGAGTCTCGATCATCTTGGTATCTACATCAAGATCACCGCCACTCATCATCGCCACGAGGTCATCATCGACTTTGACCACTTCACCATCATCCGTCCTTGGCATAGAAACGAGAAATTCTCGACGGTAACCTCGACGACATCATTGTATATCTCCCTAGCCATTGCGTTGATAACCCCTAGCCTATTTTGCGTCACTTGCCTATCGAGACTAGCCATTTGAGTATTGCCCGCAACGTTACTTGTGCACATTAGTGATCATTGATCTACACCTTCCATTTCATATATACCATATCATATTGGTATCATCTTGCTATCATATCATATCTTGTGTCATAAGTTTGTTCCCGCATATACACAATTGCTATCTTGGTTTGTGCATTGTGCAAAAGTGGCCATATTAAAAAAAATAAGCTTTTAAGCAAAAGAGAAAGAGCAAAGAAGCTTGTAAGCAAGTGCCATAGCATCATACCACATTGCATATAAGATTCTCATATCCGATCATCTTGGATCATGTTGAGAGAAACACCGGGAACCATACATACATCGCATACTTGGGATAGAAGTTGATACATTTTGCATCTTATAGGTTGTGCACAAGTGTCGTATACGCCTATACAGCAATCGTGCTAGTGTCTCTCTTGAGTTGTGCAACATGAGCGTTTTCCATGGATTCCACATTTTGTGCTCATTCCTTGGTTACAAGACCCCATTTATCTATCCGTGTGTGCGTTTCCGTGTGCCATTCATTGCTATTGGTCTACTTGTTTCACTTGCGAATTTGTGAATCTCTTTCAACATTATTGACTCTTGCTAACATTTTGCATCAAATTTTTCTGCCCCTATCCTCACCGAGCTCCACCGTAAGCCTTATTTGTGTAGGTGTGACAAATTGACGAGATCGGTACCAATTGTGCTATTTCCTTGTTACATCATTAAGTGATCATTGATCCATTTTCAACATTGGTCAAGGTACATTTGGTATAGTTCTCTCCTTTCTTCCACTCATATTTGCTCGAGTCTTGTGAAGGATAGGCAAGGCATTTCATCTCCGGTCTTCCACAACAACGATGGCGCGAACAACTACATCACCAAATCCTCAATCTTCGATCTACAACGACAAATGCAAGGCACACAATCAAGATTGCGAGCGCGCATCGAGAACTTCTCCATTGACATTCATTACTATGAAGCAAGGAAAAGGGACTACATCGACAACAAGCTTTCCGCACAAAAGGAGGAGCAAGATGCAAGGATGGAGGAGATTCAGACCTTGTTGATCAACCGTTCTTCCCTTTCATCATCCTCAAGGCGGCGACGTTCAAGTCACAAGTCTTCGGAGCACAGACATGATACAAGCGCAAGTCGTCCACGTCCACATCTCCATGGCGACCAACATCATGTTCGTGATCCACATCGTCATGAAGGGCAAGTCGCCTCCAAGCATCATGTGCACGACGACGACGAACGACATCTATTACGTGTTCAAGCGCGGCAATGACACCATCTTCATGAAGATGCTCCACAAGAGCAAATGCACAAGTCCCAACATGCCCTACTTCATGCCAAGGACAAGCTTCATAAGCAAAAGAGAAGACCGCGAGACGAGCACCAAGACGAAGCTACGGCTACACCAACCACTTCGGCATCTTCGCCAAGTGTTCTCAAGGCATCTTCGCCTTTGGGTGTACGGCATCTTCGCCTACTTCCCACGAGTTCGCCTACATCGACATATTCAACAATGAGGCAACCAACTACGAGCAAGGGTGACACTTCCATCTTCGGAAGCCCCTCAAGGAAGATGGCCGAGCATGGGAATTTCCCATCGGTCATGGAGACGAGCTACGAGGTGCCACATCATATGGGCCTCCAACAACAAGATGGTGACAAGAAGGTCGAGCAAGGGCCATCCCCTTCGACCAAGGTGACGAGCATGAACCTCTTCAACAACATTTGGTCAATCTTAGTTTCCTATGAGAGCATTTCCTATGAGAGGATGAGTGTGACCACCACTAGCCCCACACATGAGAGCATTCCAGACATCCTATGTGAGGTTGAGACCCATTTGAGTGATTCCACCAACCATACGAGTGAGAGCATCCAAGAGGGAGTGAGTGATCCACAACACTTAGTGAGTGAGGTAGTTGATACGGCATGTGAGGCCACTATGATTTCTAACAACTTAACCTCTACTCCGAGTGTGTTTTCTTCTTTGGTGCTAGGTCTCCTACATGACGACATGCCTATCCTCGACGAGTCCATACCTCAAATGGAAACGACGATGGCCATGGTGGATGATGATGCACCCCCACATGGTTCCATCAAGATTAAGATGACCACGACTCGGTCTTCGACACCTCACCCACAACAGATGAGCGATGCTCCAAAGCTAACATAGGTGATGGCGCTTCTCTTGTCCCACGAGTGGACTATATCAGGAATGATTGCTTGCATGATGTTGACGCACCTATTACCATGCTTCATGCTAGTGCGACTTCTTCATGTCATGACTTACCTATTTATGATGAATATGATGATGAGCATGTTGAGTTGCCTAGTTGTGATGCTATGCTCCATAGGATATCATGTGAAAATTCTTTTGGTCACAACATGTTTGACAATCCATTGAACTTGTCATATGCTATGAGTGAGATCTCCCATGTTGCATCATTTCAATCTCAACATAGTAACTATGCATGCCCCATTAAAATAAATCCCATTTGCACTTATGGCATAGATGACGAGATGATGGTCATTGGCTTTTGTTTTTCATGCGATGATATTGCTATGCTTCCTTTACATGATTTGCACAATTCATGTACTATGCCATGCCATGATCACACTGTTCCATATGCATTGTTTTGGATGTTGTCAATATTCTCCATGTGATGTTTCCACTATTGCTCATGAGGAGACTCCCATAGTTTCCTCATACATATTAGGAGATTTTGATGCATTCCATACTTTGCATGATTCCCATGATTGCGTGCACCATATGCATTCCATGAATAAAATGCTCTACATATTTCTCATGATGCTTTACACAATTTGAGTCTCCATTATGCTATACATAATGACAAACCTATCATGATGGATGACATGTTTCTATATCATGCATCTCACTTATTTGAGCATTGGATATTTTGTGCTAACCGACACAAGCACGTGCGCATCATAATGGATGATCTATACTATTACCATGCACACACAATTTTCCCTTTGTCTTTGTTTTGTGTAGGTACTCGCGTATACTCGTCAACCTCTCAATTCCAAGAGTTGACGAAATGAGCTCTTGAGAGCAACGACGATTTGGGATCCCGTGGACTATCCTTACTACCATTCCCTTCGTGCAAGCACTACGCACATCTCTTCTACTTGAGTCTCACACGGCTATGGGCCATATCTCACTTGTTACCTTATGCCCATACTATCGTGTTCACTTTGCATGTTATGCCTATTTCTATGCCTTTGCCATGCAATTGTGACCCTTGCTCGCATTTAGCCATGATGCACCATTATGATACTCCTATGTGTATTTGCATGCTTGGTGGAGATCCTTGTTTCTATTGCCATGTTTATCATGTGCCTCATGCTATTGTTGATTCTTGTGTTGGGAGAGTCATGATGTTCCGTTGCTATTTACATATGACTTCTTGCCAATACAATGATGATACTTTCCTCATATCTTGCTGTCATGCTTGTGTTATGTCATGTGAATTATTCATGCACACTATTTGCAACCATGACATGTTTGCCATGATTCCTTCTAGTACGTTGCATCTTCGCACTACTAGCTTGCTTGACTTGATCACTATGATTACTTGCTTGGTTGCATCACCCATGTTCCACTATTATTCGCTTTCTTGGGTTGATGACATATATGTTCATGCCTCTCACATGATATATCTTGATCATTGTCGCTTGTCTCCAATAATTGCATCTATGCTTATTGATCTTGGAGACTTGGACATATTACTTGTGAAGCATGCTTATTTGATTGAGCCTATTGTATTTGGTTGTTAGCGTATCATATGCCTCCATACTATGAAATGCTCCCTTGTCCTTTCTTATGATGAGCATGATGCATACACTTGTTGGGTATCTTACCACACTAATGTTAGGTTTTGCATTTACGCTAACCTCATTTGTTTTTCCGAGTGTTTGTCACGTTCTTTCAGTTTGAAGGATTCACAAGGCGGTAACATCATGAGACATATCGGTTATGGGAAGGCATACGTGATGTGCAACTCCAACATCTTTGGGAACATTCATGAGGTGACCTCCTTCCCTTTGAGCCATCCTCAAATATGCATATTCGATTGGTCATTCTTTAATTATTGTTTCCTTCTTGTTGTCTACATGATACATCTCGTGCATAGAGGAGCAACATTGGAGATTGGCTCTATGGACTTTCACATTAAGGAGCGCTCGGACTTATTGGATGTACCTCCGGAACCCCACTCATGCCACGACATCGAGCATTGGTACCTCAAAACTCCTTTGACACATTGCACCAACACATACATATTTGTTGATTGTGCTTCCTCATGTCATGCTCGATGGACATATCATAGTCACCACAGATTTGCATCTTATGCATGGATTGACTCACGTTATGATGGCTTTGTTGCATCATGTATTCCCATGTCATCCATGATATATAATCTTGTGCATTTTCTTAGCAAATTTTTTGTGATCTTTCTTGATGGCATCTTCATACATAATTATCATATTGCCTACTGAGGGAGTCCTGGATTAGGGGGTGTCCGGATAGCCGAACAATCACCGTTGGCCGGACTCCTGGACTGTGAAGATACAAGATTGAAGACTTCGTCCCGTGTCCGGATGGGACTTTCCTTGGCGTGGAAGGCAAGCTTGGCGATACGGATATGTAGATCTCCTACCATTGTAACCGACTCTGTGTAACCCTAACCCTATCTGGTGTCTATATAAACCGGAGGGTTTTAGTCCGTAGGACAAACAACAATCATACCATAGCTAGCTTCTAAGGTTTAGCCTCTCTGATCTCGTGGTAGATCCACTCTTGTACTACCCATATCATCAATATTAATCAAGCAGGAGTAGGGTATTACCTCCATCGAGAGGGCCCGAACCTGGGTAAAAACATCGTGTCCCTTGTCTCCTGTTACCATCCGCCTAGACGCACAGTTCGGGACCCCTACCCGAGATCCGCCGGTTTTGACACCGACATTGGTGCTTTCATTGAGAGTTCCTCTGTGTCATCATCTTTAGGCCTGATGGCTCCTTCGATCATCAACAACGACGTGGTCCAGGGTGAGACTTTTCTCCCGGGACAGATCTTCGTATTCGGCGGCTTTGCACTGCGGGCCAATTCACTTGAGCATCTGGAGCAGATCGAAAGCTACGCCCCTGGCCGTCAGGTCAGATTTGGGAGTTTGAGCTACATGGCCGACATCCGCGGAGACTTGATCTTCGACGGATTCGAGCCACAGCCAAGCGCGCCAAGATTGTCTCGATGGGCACGATCTAGCTCTGCCGCCGAACAGTGCCCTGGAGGCCGCACCAGCGTCCGCTCCGACCCTTAGCTCGGAGCCGACACCGCCGATCGAGGACGAGTGGCTGGACACCGCCTCGGGGGCTACGATCTCTACGGCGATGGAGCAGAACAGCATCCCTGTCCTTTGTGAATCCCGTGACTCCAAGGTGCCGGACTCCTCTGCGGACTCCGAACCTCCCGCGCCCCGGCCAGTCGAATCCGATTGGGCGCCGGTCATGGAGTTCACTGCCGCGGACATCTTTCAACACTCGCCCTTTGGCGACATCCTGAATTCGTCTCTCTCTTTATCAGGAGAGCCCTGGCCGGACTACGGTCAGGAAGGTTGGGATGCGGACGACGATGAAATTCAACGCCCACCCACCGCCCACTTTGTAGCCACTGTCGAAAGCTTAAACGACGTGCTCGATTTCAACTCCGTAGACATCGACGGTATGGACGACGATGTAGGAGACAACCATGAACCAGCACCTATAGGATACTGGACAGCCACCTCATCCCACGATGTATACATGGTGGATACACCTAAAGGAAGCGATGGCGAGGAACAACGGACGCCACGGCGATCGCTCCCTCGAAAAGCAGTCAAAACGGCAACGAACGCCGCAACAAGTCCCGCCTCGACAAAGACGCGGCAGCCGCAGACCCAGCCATAGAGCAGGGCGAACCAAAGGACGGCATTTAACATGCTATCGAGCAACCGTCCGAACAGGACAACTTGGATAAACAACCCGTCCCGGCGAAGATAACAGTCCGGACGATCTCATCACGGACAAATTGTTGGAGCAGAAGACCTCCACAAAAGGCTCGCCGCCATCGCGTAGCCTGAAAAAAGACGAAGGTAAACTCAAAACAGCGGAAGATGCACTCAGAGTCGATGGAGCGAAGTACTCAACATCATAGACAAATACGGCGACAAATAACAAAGAGCTACCCAAAGGGAAAACTACTGCCCGAATTTGATGAGGAGGCCGTAGAGCCCCCACAATCAAAAAACAAGGAGGCCACCCGGTCGGATGGACGACCCCATGGCAAACAGAGAGCGGCAAAAGGCACCGCACACAAGTCGGCACGTGATCCGCATAAGGATTCGCATCAAAGGGATGGCCCAGTTAGGTCCATCTATGGGCCGAGAAAGCAAGCTCTTCCAAGCAATGCAACACGCCAAATATCCGAACATCACGGCACACCCAAATATAGGGGTGCCGCACACCCCGTGTTTCACCGATGAGGTGCCGGATCACGAATTCCCAGTGGATTCAAACCCGTAAACATAGAGGCATACGATGTAACAATGCACTCGAGTGCGGATTGAGGATTACATCCTCCACATACACATGGCGGAGGAAATGATCTCCATGCCATAAAATACTTACCCCTCAAGCTCAAAGGGCCAGCCCGGCATTGGCTCAAAAGCCTCCCGAAAATACCATTGGAAGTTGGGAAGAGCTCGAGGATGCTTTTCGGTAAATTTTCAAGGGACTTATGTCCGTCCTCCGGATGCAAACGATTTAAGTCATATAACTCAACAACCCGGAGAGTCAGCCCAAAATTCTGGAACAGGTTCCTCACTAAAAGAACCAAATAGTCGATTGTCAGGACGCCAAGCCTTAGCAGCTTTCAAACACAATGTCCGAGACGAATGGTTTCGCAGACACCTCGCCAGGAGAAGCCGAGAACAATGGCTGCATTAACAAGCCTCATGACCCGCTTATGCTGGAGAGGATAGTTGGCTAGCAAGATGCAGTACCAGCGACCCAAGTACATCCAAGTCAGGGATGGAACGGAAACGACGACGCAGCTAGGACCAGCGCGGACAAAGGGAAACAGCCCAAGAGCACGGCAGTCAACGCCGGATTCAAGCTCCGGCAGAATCATAAAAACTGCCCCTCAAGGACAACAGCGACGAGCTATCCAACCTAAACAAAATCTTGGACAAAATATGCCAAATCCACAGTACTCCTGGGAAGCCTGCAAACCATACCCACAGAGATTGTTGGGTCTTCAGGCAGTCCAGAAAACTCAATGTCGAACACAAGGGGCTCGACACACCAAGCGAGGACGATGACGAACCCCACCAGCAGAGCACCGGAAAACAAAAGAATTTCCCACAAAAAGTGAAAACAGTGAACTCACTTCAAGTAACAAAAGGGAAAAACAGAGTGGCGCCCATAGAAACACGTGCCACACGGTCTATCCCAGAAGAGTCCCAACGATGGTTGTCAAAACCAATCACCTTACATCATCAGGACTATTCCGGAAGTATCCGGAACGCAGGATGGACTGCCTTGATATTAGATCCTATAATCGACGGACTCCAATTTACAGAAGTCCTAATGGATGGAGGTAGCGATCTAAACCTGTTATATCAGGACACAATCCGCAAAAAGGGGATAGACCCAACCAAAATCCGCCATAGCAACACCTCCTTCAAAGGGGTAATGCCAGGCCCATATGCCCATTGTACGGGCTCCCAACTGCTAGAAGTTGTGTTCGGGTCATCCGACAACTTCCGCTGCGAAAAGTTAACCTTCCACATCGCCCCATTCGAAAGTAGCTATCAAGCACTACTGGGACGTGAAGCTTTACCGCTTTTAACGCAATACCGCATTATGCATCTCTTACACTTAAAATGCCCGGTCCACGCGGCATCATCTCATTAAAAGGGAGTACCAAGTGTTACTCGAAACGGAACAACGTGAGACCGCCTTCACAGCCCCACACTAATCCGCTCCGCTTAATCAAAGCACTGAATAGGTCATTCGAACCCCGGACATGGCTAGACGAGTCCGGCGTAAACATATAAAGGCCTACTAGCGGCATACCCCCGTACAAGGGGCTGCATGCATGTACAATAAGAGACAATAAAGCTCAATTTTGTTCACTTTTTCGAACCGTACTCTGTTTATTTAATATAAAGTACATTTTTCGCACGATCCTTTTTCTTTTCAACTAAGTTCTTCTCTTTTAAAGATGAACACCGTGCTACACCCGTCCAGGATACGGCACAACGGAGACACAAAGCAGACGTGCAGAGGGACCCGTTGCAAGGATTCTTTTCAGATTAAGACCTGCGTAAACCTTTTTTACTGTCTCTTGTTAATACACATCCCCGGCTTCTTGCTATAACCGAGGAGGAGGGTGGCGTTTTGGCATCGGCCGCACCAGAATTTTTTGCGCTGCACGGACACGGGGGCTTAGGGCATTATTCTGCCCATTTTCATAAAGACCAAATACCTTAGGGAGTGTTCGGCGTCTCGAGTTAGGCCTTATATGCATCAGCTCGAATCATGTCTTTGGTCAAATGTTGGGTTTGCCTGGCTCCCATGTTTTGGTACCTTACATTCCGTTATATCGGCTAAGGTAAGGCTTGGGAGAACCACTGCGATTGTGCCCGGTTGAGCTGGGTTGAGCACCTCAAAGGAGAAAGCTATAACTGTTGTCATGATATAGCGTGAGACTGGTCAACCAATCGATGACCCACCGGAATGTTTAGAATTCTCAAGATTGACGAAGGACTGCTTTCCGGTCAGCACATACGCGCGCGAATTCGGGAGAGCGCGGTGCCCCTAGGGGCTATATAGTAGCCCCACCATCGAACTCCTATGGCTAAGTGAAAGTGATAAAGCATTATAGTCCGGTTGCCTAGTTTGCTACGCTATCACCTCCTTTACAGGACCAAGACGTTGGATTAAGTGTGAAAATGCGCCTTTTGCAAACACCCCGCACTATGTGCGTGGGGGCTGAAGTCAAGACTGCCATCTTTCAGTTATATACGCATATACATCAACGTCAAGACAGAGGTGTTTTAATACTTGAACGCACAAGTATAAAAAGCTCTTTTATTATATTGAAACATTGTTTTCACAAATCATACATGTCATTAAAACATAATATCCTTCGAGCACTGCGTCTCTATTAAGCGAGCGCCCTGCAGGACTTCCTCAAAATAGTGCTCGGCAGGTACTCGGCTTCTGTCCGAATCTTGGGATGCAACGTCGGTGGCCTTCATCTCCGCCCAGTATGTCTTGACACGGGCAAGAGCCATCCGCGCACCCTCTATGCATGCCGACTCCTTCACTGCATCGATATGCGACACTGCACCAAGGAACTGTTGCACCAAGCTAAAATAACTCTTCGGCTTGGGGCTTTTCGGCCACAAATGAGTCGCGACAGCCTTCATGGCAAGTCCGGACAACCTATTCAGCTCAACCCATTCGGCCAAACGATCGGTTAATGAAAGTGGACGCTCTGGACAATGGAACTGTGACCAAAAAAGCTCTTCCATTCCGTGATCCTTTTGACCTCGGAAGTGTTCGGCCGCGTCTGCGGCACTCGCCGCCAAGTCCAGATAAGCATCCTACGCACCCCAGAGCCGGTCCAATTGAGCGTACCTAGCATCCGTGAATTTCCTCCACAACAGAAAGGGCTTTCCAGCCGCAATATCTCCGGCTTGACGTAGCTCCTCCTTCATAGCTCTCATTGCAGAGCGAATATCCTTGGCCTTGGTGGCGGCCTTGTTCAGGTCCTCTTGTTTCGCTCGATCTTCTTTTTCAAGAAGCTTGCAACCGTCAGTAGCATTCTTCAAATTCATAGCCATCTCGGCCATTTCTTTCTTGCTTTGGCAGTGAGCACCCTGTTCGGCTTTTAGCTCTGCGGACGCCTTTAAAGCAGCCGCATCACTTTTTCTGGCTTGCTCCTTGGCTCGGGCGAGCTCCGCCCGAAGGCCCTCCATAACAGCGGCACCATCTGCATTAACGTTGTAAGACATGGGCGTTAAGCTCCCTAACCAGGTGTCCGCGGAGAAGTTGCATACCTTGTGACTCGTCAAGCCGCTTATTAACAAGCATGATGTCCGCATCCGCCACGTCAAGTTGCCGCTTCAGCTCGGCAAATTCATCAGCCCGACTAGCCACGGGACGCTTCACCACCTACATAGGAAGAGCGCATATTATACCTGGGGTTATGATCCTCGGCGCGCCGTCATTTTTGATAACGCACCAAGTCTCAGGGGCTACTATCTATACAGGGGCGCATTTTATATGCAAAACTGTCAGAAGGTACATCATTTTGCGTACCTCAAAACCCGTCAGTAAACTTATGACGGCTTCATGCAATCCGCTCTCAGCGGATGAAATCCTTTCAATCACCATACTCATTAACATACGGTGATCTTCCGAGATAGACGCTCGCCCGAGCAGATCCTTCAGCTCCTCCGACCGCACACCCGTTGGTGCCAGACTCGTCCGGTGGCCTTTTTCGAAGGCCGGACACGGAGAGCTTTGAGGGGACATACGGCTGCCTTCTGGCCCCGCCGGATTCGAAGGAGGCCTCTGCGACGACACCTCAGGGTCGTCCACCTTGCATAACGGTACGGCAGGCAGAGGCGTTTCGCTCTCCACCATCTCCGGATCAAGATCCCCTGAAGACGAGCTCTGCTGTGAAGGGCTGAGATCCGAACTACAAGGTAAACTTTCGGTTGCCTTCAGAAATAAAACATGGATGTCTTTTATTTTATAAACTCCCCCCTTTACTTACGGCTGGAGGGCTGATCACCTTGGGGAAATAGTGCAGCCGGGGCATCTCCCGCCGCAGGACCCTCTGGTGAAGATTTCTTCCCCCGTTTCGAGGCTTTGGTCTCCGGATCTTCAGAAGCGGTCCTCTTCTCCCTTGGAGGGAGGGATTCTCGATCCCCCCTTTCTTGATAGCCTCCTTCATGGAGGAAGTAGCTGCCAGGTTCCCCCCTTCGCCTTCTTCAAAAGGCACAACCTCTAGCATCTTGGTTAATACGGGATCCGGCGTGGTCTCAGGGAGGGGGGCCGGACACCTGATCAGTTTTGCTTTTGCTGTCCACTCTGCTTAAAGGATAGCTCTTTTAAGGGCAAGTTTATGATAAATATGCGGATAGCATGTCCGGGTACATGACTACTTACTTGAGTATCCGGGCGATTGCAGCTCAGACCTGCGTCCTCGGTCAAGTCCGGACACATTGCTTGTGATCCGAAGAACAGTTTGTACATCTCCACGGGCGTTGCGCCCATAAAATGTTGAAGAGCTCGTGGTCCCTCCGGATTGAACTCCCACAGGCGGAGGGGGCGACGTTTGCAGGGCAGAATGCGACGAAGCAGCATGACCTGCGCTACTATGACCAGATTGATCTCTCTCTCTAGGAGGTCTCGAATACGGCCATGCAACAAGGGCACATCCTTGGACGGCCCCCAGTCAAGCCCTTTATTGACCCATGACGCCAGCCGCGGTGGAGGACCCGAGCGAAAGGCAGGCGGCGCCACCCATTTGGTGCCCCTGGGAGCGGTGATATAAAACCACTCCTGTTGCCATAAATTGAGCTCCTCTTGAAAAGAGCCCTTGGGCCATGGAGCGTCTGCATTCTTGCTTATAACAACCCCTTCGCACTCTGCCTGATGCCCCTTGATCATCTTCGGCTCCACTTTGAAAGTCTTGAGCCACAATCCGAAGTGAGGGTAATGCGGAGGAAGGCTTCACATACGACAATGAACGCATTTAGATGTGGAGGATGGACTCGGATCCAAGTCATGGAATTCTGTGCCATAATAAAACATGAGCCCCCTCACAAAGGGGTCCGTCGGGAAGCCTAAACTCAAGGAAGTGAGACACGAATACCATGCTCTCACCAGGCTCGGAGTAGGAATAACCTGCCCTTGGGCAGGCTCAGGCGAAATTTCGCGGTGAGATACCCGGCGTCTCTCAGCTTTTAGCACATCTTCTTCCGTGGACGGAGGAAGACATCCACCGGTCGTGCAGGTCGGAGCGGACATCGTTGAAGGTCCGAAGCGCCTAAATCTGGAGCTTTGGGTGTTGGAACTCGAAGCGAGGGGCGGATTCAATTGAGATTGAAAGAAAGGAGCGGGCCTTGGTCTCGTTATAAAGAGGTTGAATACCAAGAGCCCTCCCCATGACCATTCGGGACTCGCCTTCGATGGAGGAGGCGTGCCAACGGGCATGACTGGGTTACCCACGCCCAGACATCGAGAATCCCGGAATAAGGGGCACGATCTCCGCTTTGATAAGACGTGCCAAGGAAATCGCCTCGCTAAACACGCTGAGGTGGAACAGTAAAAACGATTCGTATAAAGGCCTGGCCGTGGTGTGATGTCACGCCACAGAATACGTCAGCAGATCTGTGCAAAGGTTATTCTCTCTACGGTGGTATGTGGAACTTGTTTTCTAGAGCTGGACACTATCCTTGTGTTCGAAATCTTCTATGAAGTATTCGGAGGAGGAACCCGCCTTGCAATGCCGAAGACAATATGCGCGCCGGACTCGTCGTCATTGAAGCCTGGTTCAGGGGCAACTGAGTGAGTCCTCTATTAGGGGGTGTACGGATAGCCGAACTATCAGCGTTGGCTGGACTCAAGGACTATGAAGATACAAGATTGAAGACTTCGTCCCGTGTCCGGATGGGACTTTCCTTGGCGTGGAAGGCAAGCTTGGCGATACGGATATGTAGATCTCCTACCATTGTAACCGACTGTGTAACCCTAACCCTATCCGGTGTCTATATAAACCGGAGGGTTTTAGTCCGTAGGACAAACAACAATCATACCGTAGGCTAGCTTCTAGGGTTTAGCCTCTCTGATCTCGTGGTAGATCCACTCTTGTACTACCCATAACATCAATATTAATCAAGCAGGAGTAGGGTATTACCTCCATCGAGAGGGCCCGAACCTGGGTAAAAACATCGTGTCCCTTGTCTCCTGTTACCATCCGCCTAGACGCACAGTTCGGGACCCCCTACCCGAGATCCGCCGGTTTTGACACCAACACCTAGCATCAATTGCATGATAACATAATCATATTGAGCATCCATTGCCATATTCATGCTATTGATAAACTGTCTCACTATGACATCATTTTGCACCATGGTTGCATTGATCATATTCACAACACATTTGTGTGCACAATGAATGCTTTTGCTCCCATGAATGCTTTGCATGTCATTCTAGATCATCTTGATAAGCTTCATGCGCTTTGTCACAAACAATCTTGCCTCACGGACTCATTCTTCTATGATGGACACTTTGTGTGCGCTAACCATCGTATTTCCAAGTGTACTTTGTGTTTGCTCATTTTGCATGTACCACATACCGGAGACACCTTGGAGTACTTGGATTGCGCCATGCCTTCAACTCCGTCCAACTACAAGTCCGTCGACGACAACCGTTTCCATGGTGATGAGGATCACGATCCGAGGTCGGATCTTTCCCAAGGGGGGGAGATGATGCGGAGCATCCCAATGCTCATCCCCATGTACACTCCAACTACTCTCCAAGCCCCAAGGATACATAAGATGAGACCTCGACTATACACCATTGGACACAAGGTGAACTCGCTCCTCTTCGAACCATCACTTTCCATATGTGATACATGGCTACTACCTCAAATATATGTGTTGTGCATGACCAGGAGCCAAGAGGGAGACCATGGACAGACGGCGAGGACACCAAGCGCGAGGAACAAGAGGAAGAGTTGCCAAGAAGATACGGCTCTCGAACGTTCGACGGCCTCCGGACGACCGATGACCCCCGGATGACCGGGCCTTACCGGACGTCCGACACCTGGAGACTCCACCAGCCAGATCGACGACAGCCGAGGCAGCCTATAGCGCCCGGACGACCGACCGAGACCGGACGTCCGACACCTCCCAGGCCCCGGACGACCGGTGCCACAGCGACAGAAGGAAAATAGCGGAAGTCCGTAGACTTCCGGACGACCGGCCCTTCGTGAGCCTCCGGGCGTCCGACACCCACCGGACGTCCGATGCATGTCTGTGCACAGTGTTGCGGGCTGAAGCCCATGCACCCCTCACATACCCCTTCGTGTCCCTAGACTATATATACTCCTCCACCTCCTCCTAGTTAGGGTTAGCATTGGTTTAGCTCATTTAGAGATAGAGCTTTGCTCATCCATACAGATCTACTCCACGAGAGAGACTGCGGCCCCTCTACGGAGAAGATCCACCTTGGATTCAAGACCCCCTCACGGGTGGCCCCCATCAAGACCTCCTCACGGAGAAGAACCGGTTACCTCTTGTATCGTCCCTTCTTGACTTTGGATCATGTATCTCCCCTTGTGTTTCGAGGATCTAGAACATGTGTAATCGTTTGAGTGATTCTCTTGTTTTCCCCCGTGTTTCCCCTCGTGTTCTTCGTTGGGATCCGGTCCTTTCGTGAAAGATCGGCGGTATATGGTTCCACCCTACATCAACCCTCCCCGCCAAGAGCAACATGAGATTGTCAATCCTCAACGACATGGGCGTCATCATCCTCGACCCCAACACAATGAAGAACAACGCTACGGCAAGCTCAAGTTCACCATGCCCAAGTTCACCGGAAGCAATGACCCCGAAGAGTACATATCATGGGCATTGAAGGTCGACAAGATCTTTCACTTGCACAACTATGAAGAAGAGAAGAAGATCGCGATGGCATCCCTTGAGTTCCAAGACTACGTCCTCATTTGGTGGGAACAAGTCATTGAGCGCCGAGAGGCCAAAGGTGAACCACCCATAACTACTTGGGCACAAATGAAGCATGTCATGAGAGCACGTTTCGTGCCAACCTACTACAACCGCGACCTCTTCAAGAAACTCCAACTACTCAAGTAAGGAACCAATAGCGTTGAAGAGTACTACAAAGAAATGGAGATGGCCATGATACGAGCCAATGTCACGGAAGATGATGAGCAAACTATGGCACGTTTCTTGAATGGACTCAATCATCCTATCAAGAAGATCGCCGACTTCCAACCATACTTGAACCTCATCAAGCTAGTGCATCAAGCTACCAAAGCGGAACGTCAGGTGCAAGATGACTTAAAGTATGCCAAGTTCTCATCCATGTCCTATGGCTTCTCCAACAATCAAGCTTCATCGACTCCAACACGTTCTACTTCAACCAAGCCATCTATAAGCAATGGCGACAAGTCAAGTTACAAGAAAACTTCGACAACCTCAAGTCGTCCTCCTACTTCAAGCAACTTAAAGCCGAGAGCTTCATCATCATCTACCCCAACCAATGAGACCATCAAGACAAGTTCCTTCAAATGCTTCACATGCGGCAGCCGAGGCCACAAGACCTTTGAGTGCACAAACAAGCGCACCATGATCCTCAACGACGACGGAACCTATGACTCCGTGAGTGAAGGAGAAACCGAAAGGATTATGTGTTTGTTGTTGTGGACCGATTCTCTAAAATGACACATTTCATTCCTTGCAACAGGATAGACGATGCTTCACATGTTGCAAATTTATTTTGTAGGGAAATCTTGCGCCTACATGGAGTGCCAAAGACGATTGTCTCGGAACGCGACGTCCAGTTCTTGAGTTACTTTTGGAAGTCCTTATGCACCAAGCTCGGAATCAAGCTTTTGTTCTCTTCGGCATACCATCCTCAAACCGATGGCCAAACGAAGGTGACAAACCGCACGCTCTCCACTCTACTACGCGTGTTGATAAAGAAGAACATCAAGGAGTGATAGAGGCAAAGGTGTCCCGATGTTTCGATGAGATGGTGGCTATCGTTTCTGTGGGAGTCGACCTTGACGATCCGACTACGTACGTGCGAGACGTCGCGCCTTAGCAATCGCTAAACCAACTTCCGAGGGTTATAGACCACGCCGCAGCACGATCAACGACCACGAGGGCCTGTTTCCTGCGAGCAAACGAAGAACAAGCAAGAAACTAAGATTGCAATCTGGATATTGCGAATATAAGAGGAAAGCTTTATTAATGAAGGTGGGGTTACGAGACGCCTTGGTGCAGTCGTTGAACACAAACGGCACGCGAAGTTGCAGCTATGGCGAACTTTTGATCTAAACAAAACCCAAAGTCTAAACGACGCCCTAAGGGCTGTATATATGGAGAAAGAGGAGGGAATTTCGTGGCCCTTGAGGGAGGGGTCCAAACCAACCCTAACTCTTGTTTCCCCACACATACGGACTCTAAAAACAGCCTACACTTAAGTATTTCGAAATTACATGGGCCTGGCCCAATAATAAGGTGACGCAGCACCTAGAATAGCCTATGGACGAATATTATGAAGTGGCATCTTGTATATTTCGTCCAAGGCCTCATGCTCTCATTAGGGTGGCTTCAAAGTCCCGGAATCATCACTTGTAACTCCATTCTTGTTTCCCTTGCATGCCAACATCTCCATGCTTGAACTTGCTCCAAGGTTCATCTTTCTTGTCCATGGTAGGCCCTTCATTTGTAAGCAAAACAAATGTATCCAATTTAGGCAGCATCATATTCTCATGAACATTGGAATCGTTACCAAGAAACGAAAGTACACGATAATTCAATTGGCGTCTTGTGAGCTCTAGTAATTGGTCCAGTATGTATAGCAGCAGGGGCTGTGGGTGTAACAATGGTATTGATGTCCTCATCATCCTCCCTTTCTTGAAATGAAGTCGTCCTCGACGGAAACTCATCTTCCTCACCCAAATAAGGCTTCAAATCTGCAATGTTAAAAGTGGGACTAACCCCAAAATCTGCAGAGCAGCTCAAGTTTATATGCATTATCATTTATTTTCTCTAACACCTTAAATGGACCATCAAAGACGTGGCATTAGCTTTGATTTGCAAATTAGGAAACCTATCCTTACGCAAATGTAACCAAACAAGATCTCCAGTGCAAAGACAACATGTTTTCTACCCTTATCTCCAAAGCAAGTTTATATTTAGCATTCATACGCTCAATGTTTTCCTTAGTTAACTCATGCATTTTTAAAATCGATTCAGCATGTTCTTTAGCATCAAAATTAACCTTCTCCAAGATGGAAGAGGCAACAAATCAATAGGTGCACGAGGTAGGAAGCCATACACAATTTCAAAAGGGCACATCTTAGTAGTAGAATGCAATGAACGATTATAAGCAAATTCAATATGAGGCAAGCATTCTTCCCACATTTTCTTATTATTCTTCAAAACAGCCCTAAGCATAGTAGACAATGTTCTATTGACTACTTCAGTTTGTCCATCAGTTTGGGGGTGACAAGTAGTACTAAAAGGCAGTTTAGTCCCCAACTTAGCCCATAAACATCTCCAAAAGTGGCTAAGAAATTTAGTATCACGATCTGAAACAATAGTATTTGGCACACCATGCAAGCGAATAATTTCACGAAAGAACAAATCAGCAACATTAACAAAGATCATCGCTTTTATGACATGGTATAAAGTGTGCCATTTTCGAGAATCTATCCACGACAACAAATATGCTATCCCTCCCTTCTTTGTTCGAGGTAAACCTAAAACAAAGTCCATAGATATATCCTCCCAAGGAACACTAGGTACAGGCAAAGGCATATATAAACCATGAGGATTGAGTCGTGACTTAGCTTTTTGACATGTAGTGCAAATGAGCAACAAAGCGCTCAACATCCCGTCTCATCTTTGGCCAAAAGAAATGTGTAGCAAGTATATCCTCCGTCTTCTTCACGCCAAAGTGTCCCATTAATCCTCCTCCATGCGCCTCCTGCAACAACAAAAGACGAACAGAGCTAGCAGGAATGCATAGCTTGTTAGCACGGAACACAAAACCATCCTTAATAACGAACTTGTTCCATGTTCTTCCTTCTTTACAATTCTGCATTACATCTTTAAAATCAGCATCATGCACATATTGATCTTTGATGGTCTCCAAACCAAATATTTTGAAGTCAAGTTGTGAAAGCATAGTATAGCTACGAGACAAAGCATCGGCAATAACATTTTCTTTACCCTTCTTGTGTTTAATGACATAAGGGAAAGTCTCAATGAATTCAACCCATTTAGCATGTCTACGATTCAGTTTAGCTTGACTTTTAGTATGTTTCAAAGATTCATGATCGGAATGTATAACAAATTCTTTGGGCCATAAATAATGTTGCCATGTCTCTAAAGTCCGAACAAGAGCATATAATTCTTTGTCATAAGTAGAATAGTTCAGACTAGGCCTACTCAATTTTTCTAGAAAAGTATGCAACAGGTTTGCCATCTTGTAATAACACACCTCCTAATCCAATTCCACTAGCATCACATTCAAGCTCAAAAGTCTTATTAAAGTCGGAAGTTGGAGTAAAGGAGCATGTGCCAACTTATCTTTCAATACCGTGAAGGCTTCTTCTATGCGGTACCCCAAACAAAAGGCACATCCTTCTTTGTAAGTTCATTGAGAGGTGCAGCAATGGTGCTAAAGTCTCTCACAAAGCGCCTATAGAAACTAGCGAGTCCAAGAAAACTCCTCACTTGTGTGACCGTTTTGGGCTGCGGCCAACTCTCAATAGCTTCAATCTTGGCTTTATCAACTTCAATTCCCTGTGGTGTAACAACATAGCCAAGAAAAGATACTCGGTCGGTGCAAAAGGTGCACTTCCCAAGGTTACCAAACAAACGTGCATCACGTAGAGCATTAAAAACAGCACGTAAATGTTCCAAATGTTCTTCCAAAGATTTGCTATAAATCAGTATATCATCAAAATAGACTACCACAAATCGTCCAATGAAAGCACGTAAAACTTCGTTCATTAGTCTCATGAAAGTACTAGGTGCATTAGTTAACCCAAAAGGAATGACTAACCACTCATATAAACCAAACTTAGTTTTAAATGCTGTTTTCCATTCATCTCCCAATTTCATACGAATTTGATGGTATCCACTACATAAATCAACTTTGGAGAATATTGTAGAGCCACTCAATTCATCAAGCATATCATCTAGCCTAGGAATAGGATGGCGATAACGAATAGTAATATTATTAATGCCTCTACAATCAACACACATACGCCGACGTACCATCCTTTTTAGGCACTAGTATAATAGGAACAGCACAAGGACTAAGAGATTCGCGTATATAACCTTTGTCGAGCAGCTCCTGTACTTGACGCATAATCTCCTTCGTCTCCTCTGGATTGGTACGGTATGGTGCACGGTTGGGTAGCGATGCACGGGAATTAAGTCAATTTGATGCTCAATCCCTCGAATAGGTGGTAATCCGGTGGCACGTCTTGTGGGAAGACGCCGTGAACTCCCGCAAAATGTTAGTGACAAAGGGGCAAAGAGGAAGGCACGTCCTCGAATGAAAATAATGCCTCTTTGCACACAAAAGCATAGCAAACAGATTTGCTAGAATCTAGCTCCTCAATATCAGATTTGGTGGCAAGTAAACATGCACTTTTCAGTTTAATTTCAGAAGCAACATTAGATGGTTTATTATTAGGCTTCATTTGTTGCTCAAATTCTTTTGCCACAATCTGATTTTCACTCTTATTTTTCTCCTGTTTTGCTTTATTAGCTCTATTAATATCATCTTTCAAAATTGAATCAGGAGTCATAGGAAGCAAAGTAATATTTATATCCTTGTGAACAAGAGTATCTTGATTGTTTCTACCATGGTGTACAGAATTTTTATCAAATTGCCATGGTCTACCAAGTAATAAGGAACATGCTTGCATAGGTACCACATCACAATCAACATAATCAGCATATGTAGAGATACTAAAATACACACGAACAAAGACGTGTTACCTTAACCTTGCCGCTGTTGTTGAACCATTGGATGTAGTAAGGATGTGGATGTGGTCTTGTGGTGAGAGAAAGCTTCTCCACCATATCCATGCTAGCCAAGTTGTTGCAGCTCCCTCCATCTATGATGACGCGAATAGAACGCGTTCCTTCACAACTCCCTTTGTATGGAACAAGTTATGCCTCTGATTTTGCTCAGCTTGTGTAACCTGCACACTCAAAACACGTTGAGCAACTAAACATTCATACCTGTCGGCATCTTCAGAGCCATGTATTGCGTCTCATGATCGTAATCCTCTCCACCGTGTTCTTCATGCGTAATAAGAGCCAAAGTCTCTTCATCATAGTCACTAGCGGACTCATACCCACCATCCTCAGTAGCAATCATCACACGCTGAGATTGGCATTCTCTCGCAAAGTGTCCTCTTCCCTTACAACAACGACAAATAATATCACTTGTGTGTCATGTTGACGCCATGGAAGAAGAAGAGCTCTGTGTAGGCCCAGCAGGTGTGCTCTTGGCAGATAGTGGTGGTTGTGCTTGCTTTCTTGTATCACGGTTGGAGGTGGCAGCCGACGGAGGTGCCGGTGTAGTAGAACGTGTGGAAGTAGATGATGCACGTGGTGTCCATGATGAAGGTCGACCTGCAGAAAAGTTAGTCCGCGCCAACGCCTGTCGATCCTGCACTTCACCTTCAGCTTAACAAGCAAGATGAAATAATCGAGTGATATTAGTATAATCCTTGTAGTCTAGAATGGTCTGAATATCTCTATTTAATCCACCGAAAAGCGTGCAAGCATAGCTTCATTCTCCTCAACAATACCTCATCTAATCAAGCCAGTTTGTAATTCACGATAATATTCTTCTACCGAATTTTTCCTTGTCTTAAGCGCTGCAATTTTGAAGTAATTCACGTTGATAATATGGTGGAACCCAACGAGCACGCATAGCAGTTTTCAAAGCAGTCCAAGTAAATGGAACAGGATATAATCTACAATGTTCAGACCACCAAACACATGCAAAGCTAGTGAAAGCACAAACAAAGTGCGGAACACGTCTCTCCTCGGGATATTGTAAACATGTAAATAGTTTTTCAGTTTATAACTCCCAAGTAAGATATATATCAGGAAGATATATACCATCAAATGGTGGTATTTTCATCTTCTATTTAGGTAGATGGTCATGATCTCGTACCTGAGGGTGAGCCCTAACATTGCCATTATTTGCATGTGGACGACCGGGTGGTTGTGGTGCTTTGGTGGTTGCACTTGCACGTAGTTACGAAGTTGATCAACCTCATCCTCGTACTCTCTCACATAATCATCCTCCCCACATCAGCAGGGAGCCACGAAGTATCAACAATGACACCAGCAGCTTGGCGGTGAAGAGGGACACGGCTCGCTTCGGCGGAGGGCTGCTTCGTGATGTGGAGGTAGTCGTTGTTGTTGTTGTAGAGGTGCATTAGGTGCAGCCGGTGGTGGTGGTGGTAGACGCGAGCAATTCATTAAACTTGTTATCGAGCTTTGTTTGAACGCCTTCTCAATGCCATCTATCTTCTCCATGGCCTCTTCAAATCTATTTAGAACATCGTCCACCTGCCCACTCATCATTTGTTGAAACTTATCATGTAGCGCTTTGTTTGTCATGTTCTCCCGGTCGGTCTAAATCGGCTTGTGATCCTGCCATGGTTAGCAGCAATAGAAACACACAAGAATATGATTCGACAGACTACTAGGAAGTGGTGGTGGTGGTGTGGTGGACTGTCACAAATCCGTCAAGCAAATCTCAAATTCTTACCAGTTCTTACCAAGCAGTAGGCGGTGATCGGCAACCGATGTAGTCAAAACTCTCAAAGCTTGGATAGAGCAATTACCAGGGAGAGTCAAGCATACGATGTAGATGTATGTGGAGCTGGGAAGGCTTATAATATGGTGGCAAAAGGGTCAGCAATAATCAAATCAGGAGATGCAAAGTTGAATAAGCGCTCAACGACGGTATTGTCTTTGGTCCTAGGCTAGACCATGCTAGAGACGCGAGCCTAGAACACTAACAAAATCACGGCGCTGCGGAAACAACGGAAAAGCACACTCTGGAAATTTTTTTTCGCTCTTTTTTTTTGCTGCTTTTTTTTGCGAAAAATCACTATAATGGCGAGTGTCTCAAAACTCTTCCTGTGTCAAACCGACAGGATGGGCACGAAATTTTTCGACCAAATTTTTTTTATTTGCCGGACCCAAAAAGCTGAAACGGGTCAAAAAACTTTCTATAATGGCGATTGTCTCAATACGCTTAGAAACACCTAAAATAGGATAGGCAGAAAATTTTTCGACAAGTTCGTTTTCGAAAAATTTTGGGCCTAAACGGAGGGTGGTTTCCAGACTTTTTTTTTCCGAAACCTACTCAGGCAAGGAAACACGAGTCGGAATTTAGATGGATCTCGAAAACAAACCTAATATGAGAAGAACTCGGATTGGTGGTGGATATATGGTGGTGGTATATGGCACCGGTGGTGGTATATGGTAGCGGTGGTGGTATATGGCTACGGATTGGTGGTGGTATATGGATACGGATTGGTGGTGGTATATGGATACGGATTGGTAGTGGTATATGGATACGGATTGGTGGTGGTATATGGTAGCGGTGGTGGTATATGGCTACGGATTGGTGGTGGTATATGGATACGGATTGGTGGTGGTATATGGATACGGATTGGTGGTGGTATATGGATACGGATTGGTGGTGGTATATGGATACGGATTTTTTTTTTCTGAAACCTACTCCGGCTAGGAAACACGAATCGGAAACTAGATGGATCTCGAAAACAAACCTAATATGAGAAGAATTCGGATTGGTGGTGGATATATGGTTGTGGTATATGGCAGCGGTGGTGGTATATGGCTACGGATTGGTGGTGGATAAGAAGGGTGGTAGATGGCAAGGCGATGATGATGGTGCGGCGGCGTGACAACTTATGACCAGAACTTCGAAACTCTAAATCACTAGACTCTATGACCTGCACCTTGACACGACGATGCAACCGCAAATTCAAGAAAGCAAAAACCCCAAAAAGATTATGCGAAGGCTCAGATTGGTTCGGATATGATGAACTAACCCTAATTTTTTTTGTGGCTTTTTCGTGGATTTTAGGTATGAAGAACAGACTCGATCTAATCTACGAAAAACTGTAAAATCTCACCGAGCAACCTGAAAATCTGATACCCCTTGATAGAGGCAAAGGTGTCCCGATGTTTCGATGAGATGGTGGCTATCGTTTCTGTGGGAGTCGACCTTGACGATCCGACTACGTACGTGCGAGACGTCGCGCCTTAGCAATCGCTAAACCAACTTCCGAGGGTTATTGACCACGCCGAGCACGATCAACCTGACCACGAGGGCCTGTTTCCTGCGAGCAAGCGAAGAACAAGCAAGAAACTAAGATTGCAATCTGGATATTGCGAATATAAGAGGAAAGCTTTATTAATGAAGGTGGGGTTACGAGGCGCCTTGGTGCAGTCGTTGAACACAAGCGAAATCTGTGAAGTTGCAGCTATGGCGAACTTTTGATCTAAACAAAACCCAAAGTCTAAACGACGCCCTAAGGGCTGTATATATGGAGAAAGAGGAGAATTTCGTGGCCCTTGAGGGAGGGGTCCGAAACCAACCCTAACTCTTGTTTCCCCACACATACGGACTCTAAAAACAGCCTACACTTAAGTATTTCGAAATTACATGGGCCTGGCCCAATAATAAGGTGACGCAGCATATGGACGAATATTATGAAGTGGCATCTTGTATATTTCGTCCAAGGCCTCATGCTCTCATTAGGGTGGCTTCAAAGTCCTGGAATCATCACTTGTAACTCCGTTCTTGTTTCCCTTGCCCATGCCAACATCTCCATGCTTGAACTTGCTCCAAGGTTCATCTTTCTTGTCCATGGTAGGCCCTTCATTTGTAAGCAAAACAAATGTATCCAATTTAGGCAGCATCATATTCTCATGAACATTGGAATCGTTACCAAGAAACGAAAGTACCTGATAATTCAATTGGCGTGCGCGAGCTCTAGTAATTGGTCCAATATGTATAGCAGCAGGGGCTGTGGGTGTAACAATGGTATTGATGTCCTCATCAAGGAGTGAGAACACGGGGGGGGGGGGACATGAGGGAAAACACGAAAGAATCACTCAAACCAATAAGATTCAATTACACATGTGCTAGATCCACGAAACACAAAGGGACATACACAATCCAAAGTCCACAAAGGATGATACAAAGGGTAGCCGGTTCTTCTCCGTAAGGAGGTCTTGATGGGGGTGTTCTCCGTGAGGAGGTCCTGAATCCAAGGGAATCTTCTCCGAAGAGGGGCCGCGGTCTCGTGGAGTAGATCCGTAATGGATGAGCAATGCTCTATCTCACATATGAGCTAAACCAATGCTAAACCTAGAAAGATGGAGGAGAAGGAGTATATATAGTCTAGGGGGCAAAGGGGTACACGGGCTTCGGCCCTTTACTGTGTGCAGACAGACGGGACCGGATGTCCGGGCCTTCCCGAAGGGCCGGATGTCCGGGCTAGGAGGCCGGATGTCCTGGATGGTGGAGGCAGCTTCTGTAGGTTTGGGTGTGTGGCGCCGGATGTCCGGGCTTCTGGCCGGATTTCCGGGCTCGGGCCGGATGTCCGGGCTGGGGCTGGATGTCCGAGGCATGTAAATGTGGGGCGGCTGGAAGGCTGCTGAGGAGGATGCTCCAGGAGCCGGATGTCCGGGGCCAGGGAGGTGTTCTTGCCTTTGGATCTCTTCATCCATGGACTTGGCGACTTGTCTGTCTTCATGTACAACTCTGGGAGGGTCCTCTTGACACCTAATCATGCATAGCATATCGGACTTAGGTAGTAGCCATGTCTCGAGTGGGTCATATGTGATATCACTAAGGAAAGAAGTCACCTCATTCTCGAGAGCTCTAGCTCGTGCTCGTGTCATAGGTCCTCTTGGCTCTTGATGAGACAATGGTAGGTCCATGGGGATGACCGTAGGATGCTCTGCATCAGCTTTGCTCACCCATACGGATCTACTCCACGAGAGAGACCGTGGCCCCTCTATGGAGAAGATCCACCTTGGATTCAAGACCCCTTCTTGGGTGGCCCCATCAAGACCTGCTCATGGAGAAGAACCGGATATTCTATGTATCGCCCCTTGTTGGTTTTGGATCGTGCGATCTCTATGCGTACTTGGATCTAGCATATGTGTGACTATATCTTGTTGGTTTGAGAGATCCTCTTGTGTTTTCCCTCGTTTTCTTCGTGTTCTTAGTTGGGATCCGGTCCTTTCGTGAAATATCGGCCGTTTAGGGTTCCACCCTACATCATCTTGGTATCATGAGCCACGTTGATCACGATTTCGGAGCCCCCCTCTTTGTTTTCTAGCCTTGTTTTGTTGATTTTGTTCCTAATTCGAAAATTCCCCACAAAAATAGGCCCAATTTTTTTTGTGATTTGTTGGTGTGATGAAGTTTTGTTGGATTTGATCCATGGATTTGGTTTGCCACGAGTGGATCTAGCTTTTCCCCTTCTTCTCCACCATTTCCCTCCCCTCGACGAATTTTGACCTCCCCTCGACAAACCCTACATGTTCATCCCGTGCCCAAAGTTGCCCAGGCACCGGACGTCCGACGACCGTACGACCGCAATTCCCCGGACGTCCGTACTTCCCTGACGAAACCGAAAATTTTCAGCTACCACCCCACTTCCGCATACGCATCCGCAAACCACCACCACTTCCGCATAACACCACCATAGCCTTCCCGCTACCAACTTTGATAATTTGGCCATGCTTTGCTTTGAGAATTTGAGTTGCGGTTTCAGTGTCCTATTGTGTTTCGGCTATCTAGGTACGGTTCGACATCGACATCACTGCCGCTCATCTTCTCAAAGAACTCGTCATCAACGGTAACTTCATCTTGGTATCGTGACATCATCCTATATTCCTGTCTTTTTCATTGATAACCACCATAGACCTTTTTTTGCGTATCTTACCCATCGAGACTATCCTTTGAGTATTGCCGGCAATGTGACTTGTGCACATTAGTGATCATACTTCCCATAGCATACATACTATATCATCGTGTTGCATACCTTGGTATCATCTCTTGTGTCACAAAGTTGTCCTCACAGACACATTTCTATCTTGGTTCGTGAAGCGTTGCATGAGAAAAGAGCTCAAACAACAAAGAGCAAAACAAGCTTTTAAGCCAAAGGGAAAGATAAGCAAAGAGCTTATAAGCAAGAACCATAGCATCATACAACATTAAGATTGTCATACTCGATCATCTTGGATCATATCATTGGAATACCATACATATAGCATACTTGGGATAGAAGTCGTTTTATTTTTGTTTAGTAGGTTGTGCACAAGTTCGTATCCGCCTATTGTGCAATTGTGCTAGCGTCTCTCTAGTGTTGGTCAACAAGAGCATTTTCGTGGATTCCACATTTTGGCTCATTCCTTGGTTGCACGATCCCACTTATCTATTTGCTTGTGTGTTTCCGTGTACCATATCTTGCTATTGGTCTGCTTGTTGCATTTGCAAATTTGTGAATCTTTTCCAACATTATTGAGTCTCATTAACAATTGCATCAAATTTTGTACCACCATCCTAACTCCACCATAATCTTTTACTTGTGTAGGTGTGAGAAACCGACAAGAATTGGTATCAATTATGCTATTTCCTTGTTACACATTGAGTGATCATTGATCCATCTTCAACATCGGTCAAGGTACATTTGGTATAAGTTTTTCTTTTTCTCCAACTCACATATTTGTTTGGAATGATGGATAGGCCAAGTACTTCTACCAACCCACTCTTACTTGAGCAAGACGACGACCCGAATAACTACGTCACCAAACTACACCTCTTTGGTACACAACGAGCCTTGCATGGAGAGCAATTAGCAATGAGTGACCGCATCGACAACCTCGCCACCGACTTGTGACTCTCCGAGCAACGCACAAGAGACTACTTCGACAACAAGCTCGATGAACACAAGCATGAGAATGACGCAAGAATGGATGAGATTCGTGCCTTGTTGGTCAACCGCTCTTCTACCACTTTGTCCTACTCTAGAAGGAGCCGCTCAAGTCGACACTCCGACGACACTATCTCCAGCTCGAGTACCCCGACATCGAATACTCTTCGTCGTGCCGCGCGTCAAGATCGTCAAGCCAACCGCAATCCTCTACACGACACTGACTCTCAAGAGCATCGACATCATCAAATCCAAGCTACTTTCGCGCAAGCACAAGAACTACAACGTCTACACCAACAAGAACAGGAGGAGCGATCGCGCCAACACCAAGATGCACAAGATGCCGAGGCACAACACCAAGAACAACAACTTCATGAAGCTCAAGCACTTGAGGCGCAACTTGCCCTACGAGATTCAAGTCGAGCCGTAGCCAATCGAGGCCGCCAAGCTCATGAGCACCAAGAAGCTCTTCGCGATGAAGTTCAAGAAAGGATTTATCAATCACGTGTGCATCTTCAAGTTCCTCGTCAAGATCGACAAGCGCCTCCTCAAGCTAGAAAAGAACATCAAGTTCATCGCGAGCATGAAGACAATGGAAATCCTCCACGACAAGAGCAACATGAGTTGATCAATCCTCAACGACATGGGCTTCATCATCCCCGACCCCAACACAATGAAGAGCAACGATATGGCAAGCTAAAGTTCACCATGCCTAAGTTCACCGTAAGCAGTGACCCCAAAGAGTACATATCATGGGCATTGAAGGTTGACAAAATATTCCGCTTGCACAACTGTGAAGAAGAGAAGAATATAGTGATGACATCCCTTGAATTCCAAGACTACGTCCTCATTTGGTGGGAACAAGTCATTGAGCGCCGAGAGGCCAAAGGTGAACCACCCATAACTACTTGGGCACAAATGAAGCATGTCATGAGAGCACGTTTCGTGCCTAACTACTACAACCGCGACCTCTTCAAGAAACTCCAACTCCTCAACCAAGGAACCAAGAGCGTTCAAGAGTACTACAAGGAAATGGAGATTGCCATGATACGAGCCAATGTCATGGAAGATGATGAGCAAACTATGGCACATTTCTTGAATGGAATCAATCATCCTATCAAGAAGATCGCCGACTTGCAACCATACTTGAACCTCATCGAGCTAGTACATCAAGCTACCAAGGCGGAACATCAAGTGCAAGATGACTTCAAATATGCCAAGTTTTCATCCAACTTCTATGGTTTCTCCAACTCTGAAGCTTCAATGACTCCAAAAACTTCTACCTCAACCAAGCCATCTACAAGCAACAGCGACAAGTCAAGTTACAAGAAAACTTCGACAACCACAAGTCGTCCTCCTACTACAAGCAACTTTAAGCCGAGAGCTTCATCATCATCTACCCCAACCGATGAGACCATCAAGACAAGTTCCTTCAAATGCTTCACATGCGGCGGCCGAGGCCACAATTCCTTTGAGTGCACAAACAAGCGCACCATGATCCTCAATGACGACGGAACATATGACTCAATGAGTGAAGGAGAAATGGAAGCCCTTGAGCAAGTGGCCATGCACCGACAAGTGAACAACGAAGACGAAGATGATCAAGTCTTTTGTGACGAAGATTCAAACCTCGCTCTCGTTGTCTCCAAGGTCTTGACTCTTCAACATCAACAAGACGAAGACCAACGATGCCACATCTTCCACACCAAGGCCGGCATCAATGGAAGGTCCGTCAAGGTCATCATCGATGGAGGGAGTTGCCATAAGCTAGCAAGTGAAGAACCATGTTCCATGCTCCAATTGGTCAAGATGAAGCACCCGCACCCCTACAAGGTTTAATGGCTAAGCGACACCAGCTCCATCAAAGTCGAGCATAGAGTACAAGTTTCTTTCAAGATCGGCGCCTACGAAGACATTTTGGAGTGTGATGTCCTCCCGATGACCGTTTGCCAACTCGTCCTTGGACGGCCATGGCAATATGACCGATGTGTCATCCACAACGGGCGTACAAACCACTATAGCTTAAAGATGAAAGGAAAGGAGTACGTGCTACGACCCATGTCTCCAAGCCAAGTGATCACCGACAAACAATCCACCCATCATGGAGAGAATAGTGAGAGAGTGAACCACAAAAAAGAGAGTGAGCACCACATGCCCAAATTGAGTGGCTCCACGATGAGTGAAAAGAAGAACTTATTCCTATTTAACACCAACGTGAGATGAGAGAAGTGTGTGAGAACCCATCAAGTGTCATGCACTATGTCCTTTTGTGCAAGGACGGGGCACCAAAAACTACTAACTCTCAAAATCTACCTTTGGTGTTATCTTCACTATTGCAGGAATTCCAAGATGTTTTCCCCGACGAGCTACCTCCGGGTCTACCTCCACTATGAGGCATCGAACACCGCATCGACCTCATCCCTGGAGAACCTCTCCCGAACAAGGCCCCATACCGGGTCAACCCCGAAGAAACCAAAGAAATTCAAAGGCAAGTAAAGCATATCATAGATCATGGACATGTGCGTGAAAGTTTGAGTCCTTGTGTCGTACCGGTCATTCTTGTGCCAAAAAGAGACGGTAGCTTTCGCATGTGTTCCGATTGTAGACCTATCAATGTTATCACCGTTCGCTATAGGTACCCCATTCCACGCCTTGATGATATGCTAGATGAACTTAGCAGTGCCACTATTTTTCCAAAATTGATCTTAAAAGTGGTTACTATCAAATATGCATACAAGAGGGTGATGAATGGAAAACCGCTTTCAAAAAAAATTTGGTTTGTACGAGTGGTTAGTCATGCATATGGGTTTATTGGAAGAACCCGGTACGTTTCATGCGTCTTATGCATTATGTGTTTCGCCCTTACATTGGTGAATTTGTTGTGGTCTACTTCGACGATATCCTTGGTTTTAGCAAATCTCTCAAAGATCATGTCACCCACCTTTGAACCATGTTACAAACTCTTCGAAAAGAGCGTCTCTATGTTAACATGGAAAATGCCTTTTCGATGTTGATAAGCTTGTTTTCTTGGGTTTTGTAGTATCCTCTAAGGGTGTTCATGTTGATGAATCTAAGATCAATGCTATAAAAACTTGGCCACAACCAACCAACTTGCAACAAGTGCGTAGTTTCCTTGGTTTAGCCGGTTTCTACCGTCGATTTGTGAAGGATTTTAGCACAATTGCTTCACCTTTGCATTCCTTGAGTAAGAAAAACGCACCGTTTTTTGGGGAACATCCCAAGACACCGTTTTCAATGAGCTGAAGAATTTGCTTACTCATGCTCCCGTGCTTGCATTACCCAACTTTGACAAACCTTTTGAAATTCATTGCGATGCTAGCGGTAATGGCATAAGAGGTGTGTTAACGCAAGAGAAGCACCCCATAGCATACTTTAGTGAAACAAATTCCGGAGCACAACTCAATTACCCCATCTATGACAAAGAGCTATATGCTTTAGTGCAAGTTTTGTGTGAATGGGAACCTTATCTCCGCCCTCATGAATTTATCATCCATACCGATCATGAAATGCTTAAATACCTTAAGGGTCAAACTATGTTGAACAAGCGTCATGCTAAGTGGAGTGAATTTATAGTCTTTTCCTTATGTCATCAAGTATATTAAAGGTAAGGAAAATGTTGTGGCGGATGCCCTTTCCGGTATATGCATGCTTGTTACTCAACTTTAATTGAATGTCATTGGCTTTGAGCACATAAAAGACTTATATGCGCATGACCCTACTTTTCCTATTCCTTATGCAAAGTGCTTGACACATCCATCTTGAGAACGCTATTACATCAAAGATGGTTATCTTATGAGAGCTAACAAACTTTGCATCCCCGAGTCTTCCCTTCGTTTGTTGATTTTGCAAGAATTTCATTGACGAGGACTAATGGGACATTTTGGATGCGACAAGACACTTGCTACGCTCTCCAAGAACTATTTTTGGCCCAAGATGTTCCACGACGTCAACCGCTTCACCAACCAATGCTCTACATGTCGCAAAGCTATGTCTAAAGCTCAATCTCATGGCCTATATATGCCTCTTCCAATTCCGTATCAACCATGGAAAGATATTAGCATGTATTTTATGCTTGGTTTGCCTAGAACTAGAAATGTCAAGGATTCCGTTTTTGTTGTTGTGGACCGATTTTCCAAAATGGCTCATTTCATTCCTTGCAACAAGATAGACGATGCTTGATAGAGGCAAAGGTGTCCCGATGTTTCGATGAGATGGTGGCTATCGTTTCTGTGGGAGTCGACCTTGACGATCCGACTACGAACGTGCGAGACGTCGCGCCTTAGCAATCGCTAAACCAACTTCCGAGGGTTATTGACCACGCCGGAGCACGATCAACCTGACCACGAGGGCCTGTTTCCTGCGAGCAAACGAAGAACAAGCAAGAAACTGAGATTGCAATCTGAATATTGCGAATATAAGATGAAAACTTTATTGATCAAGGTGGGGTTCTGTGACGCCTTTGTCTGGTCGTTGAACACAAACGAAGTACGCGAAGTTGCAGCTATGGCGAACTTTTAATCTAAACAAAACCCAAAGTCTAAACGACGCCCTAAGGGCTGTATATATGGAGGAAGAGGAGGGAATTTCGTGGCCCTTGAGGGAGGGGTCCGAAACCATCCCTAACTCTTGTTTCCCCACACATACGGACTCTAAAAACAGCCTATACTTAAGTATTTCGAAATTACATGGGCCTGGCCCAATAATAAGGTGACGCAGCACCTAGAATAGCCTATGGACGAATATTATGAAGTGGCATCTTGTATATTTCGTCCAAGGCTTCATGCACCCATTATGGTGGCTTCAAAGTCCTGAAATCATCACTTGTAACTCTGTTCTTGTTCCCTTGCGCATGGCATTATCTCCATGCTTGTTCTTGCTCCAATGTCCATCCTTCTCCAAGCTAGGGCCTTCATTTGTAAGCAAAACAAATGTATCCAATTTAGGCAGCATCATATTCTCATGAACATTAGAATCATTACCAAGAAACGAAAGTACACGATAATTTAATTGGCATGCATGAGCTCTAGTAATTGGTCCAAAGATATGTAGCAAGAGGGGCTGTGGGTGTAACAATGGTATTGATGTCCTCATCATCCTCCCTTCTTGAAATGAAGTCGTCCTCGACGGAAGCTCATATTCCTCACCCAAATAAGGCTTCAAATCTGCAATGTTAAAAGTGGGACTAACCCCAAAATCTGCAGGTAGCTCAAGTTTATATGCATTATCATTTATTTTCTCTAACACCTTAAATGGACCATCAAGACACGTGGCATTAACTTTGATTTGCGCAAACTAGGAAACCTATCTCACGCAAATGTAACCAAACAAGATCTCCGGTGCAAAGACAACATGTTTTCTACCCTTATCTCCAAAGACGTTTATATTTAGCATTCATACGCTCAATGTTTTCCTTAGTTATCTCATGCATTTTAAAATCAATTCAGCACGTTCTTTAGCATCAAAATTAACCTTCTCCGAAGATGGAAGAGGCAACAAATCAATAGGTGCACGAGGTAGGAAGCCATACACAATTTCAAAAGGGCACATCTTAGTAGTAGAATGCAATGAACGATTATAAGCAAATTCAATATGAGGCAAGCATTCTTCCCACATTTTCTTATTATTCTTCAAAACAGCCCTAAGCATAGTAGACAATGTTCTATTGACTACTTCAGTTTGTCCATCGGTTTGGGGGTGACAAGTAGTACTAAAAAGCAGTTTAGTCCCCAACTTAGCCCATAAACATCTCCAAAAGTGGCTAAGAAATTTAGTATCACGATCTGAAACAATAGTATTTGGCACACCATGCAAGCGAATAATTTCACGAAAGAACAAATTAGCAACATTAACAAAGATCATCGCTTTTATGACATGGTATAAAGTGTGCCATTTTCGAGAATCTATCCACGACAACAAATATGCTATCCCTCCCTTCTTTGTTCGAGGTAAACCTAAAACAAAGTCCATAGATATATCCTCCCAAGGAACACTAGGCAGTGGCAAAGGCATATATAAACCATGAGGATTGAGTCGTGACTTAGCTTTTTGACATGTAGTGCAGCGAGCAACAAAACGCTCAACATCCCGTCTCATCTTTGGCCAAAAGAAATGTGTAGCAAGTATATCCTCCGTCTTCTTCACGCCAAAGTGTCCCATTAATCCTCCTCCATGCGCCTCCTGCAACAACAAAAGACGAACAGAGCTAGCAGGAATGCATAGCTTGTTAGCACGGAACACAAAACCATCATTAATAACGAACTTGTTCCATGTTCTTCCTTCTTTACAATTCTGCATTACATCTTTAAAATCAGCATCATGCACATATTGATCTTTGATGGTCTCCAAACCAAATATTTTGAAGTCAAGTTGTGAAAGCATAGTATATCGACGAGACAAAGCATCAGCAATAACATTTTCTTTACCCTTCTTGTGTTTAATGACATAAGGGAAAGTCTCAATGAATTCAACCCATTTAGCATGTCTACGATTCAGTTTAGCTTGACTTTTAATATGTTTCAAAGATTCATGATCGTAATGTATAACAAATTCTTTGGGCCATAAATAATGTTGCCATGTCTCTAAAGTCCTAACAAGAGCATATAATTCTTTGTCATAAGTAGAATAGTTCAGACTAGGCCCACTCAATTTTTCGTAAAAGTATGCAACAGGTTTGCCATCTTGTAATAACACACCTCCTAATCCAATTCCACTAGCATCACATTCAAGCTCAAAAGTCTTATTAAAGTCGGAAGTTGGAGTAAAGGAGCATGTGTCAACTTATCTTTCAATACCGTGAAGGCTTCTTCACATGCGGTACCCCAAACAAAAGGCACATCCTTCTTTGTAAGCTCATTAAGAGGTGCAGCAATGGTGCTAAAGTCTCTCACAAAACGCCTATAGAAACCAGCGAGTCCAAGAAAACTCCTCACTTGTGTGACCGCTTTGGGCTGCGGCCAACTCTCAATAGCTTCAATCTTGGCTTTATCAACTTCAATTCCTGTGGAGTAACAACATAGCCAAGAAAAGATACTCGGTCGGTGCAAAAGGTGCACTTCCCAAGGTTACCAAACAAACGTGCATCACGTAGAGCATTAAAAACAGCACGTAAATGTTCCAAATGTTCTTCCAAAGATTTGCTATAAATCAGTATATCATCAAAGTAAACTACCACAAATCGTCCAATGAAAGCACGTAAAACTTCGTTCATTAATCTCATGAAAGTACTAGGTGCATTAGTTAACCCAAAAGGCATGACTAACCACTCATATAATCCAAACTTAGTTTTAAATGCTGTTTTCCATTCATCTCCCAATTTCATACGAATTTGATGGTATCCACTACGCAAATCAACTTTGGAGAATATTGTAGAGCCACTCAATTCATCAAGCATATCATCTAGCCTAGGAATAGGATGACGATAACGAATAGTAATATTATTAATGCCTCTACAATCAACACACATACGCCGACGTACCATCCTTTTTAGGCACTAGTATAATAGGAACAGCACAAGGACTAAGAGATTCACAGATATAACCTTTGTCGAGCAGCTCACATGACTTGACGCATAATCTCCTTCGTCTCCTCCGGATTGGTACGGTATGGTGCGCGGTTGGGTAGCGATGCACCGGAATTAAGTCAATTTGATGCTCAATCCCTCGAATAGGTGGTAATCCCGGTGGCACGCCTTGTGGGAAGACGTCACGAACTCTGCAAAATGTTAGTGACAGTAGGGGCAAAGAGGAAGGCACGCCCTCGAATGAAAATAATGCCTCTTTGCACACAAAAGCATAGCAAACAGATTTGCTAGAATCTAGCTCATCAATATCAGATTTGGTGGCAAATAAACATGCACTTTTCAGTTTAATTTCGGAAGCAACATTAGATGGTTTATTATTAGGCTTCATTTGTTGCTCAAATTCTTTTGCCACAATCTGATTTTCACTCTTATTTTTCTCCTGTTTTGCTTTATTAGCTCTATTAATATCATCTTTCAAAATGGAATCGAGTCATAGGAAGCAAAGTAATATTTTTATCCTTGTGAACAAGAGTATCTTGATTGTTTCTACCATGGTGTACAGAATTTTATCAAATTGCCATGGTCTACCAAGTAATAAGGAACATGCTTGCATAGGTACCACATCACAATCAACATAATCAGCATATGTAGAGATACTAAAATGCACACGAACAAGACGTGTTACCTTAACCTTGCCGCTGTTGTTGAACCATTGGATGTAGTAAGGATGTGGATGTGGTCTTGTGGTGAGAGAAAGCTTCTCCACCATATCCATGCTAGCCAAGTTGTTGCAGCTCCCTCCATCTATGATGACGCTGAATAGAACGTTCCTTCACAACTCCCTTTGTATGGAACAAGTTATGTCTCCGATTTTGCTCAGCTTGTGTAACCTGCACACTCAAAACACGTTGAGCAACTAAACATTCATACTGCCAAGATCTTCAAAGAGCTACCATGTATTGCGTGTCATGATCGTAATCATCTCCACCGTGTTCTTCATGTGTAATAAGAGCCAAAGTCTCTTCATCATAGTCACTAGCGGACTCATACCCACCATCCTCAAGAGCAATCATCACACGCTGAGATTGGCATTCTCTCAAGAAATGTCCTCTTCCCTTACAACGACGACAAATAATATCACTTGTGTGCCCTGTTGACGCCATGGAAGAAGAAGAGCTCTGTGTAGGCCCAAAGCGGTGTGCTCTTGGCGATAGTGGTGGTTGTGCTCGCTTTCTTGTATCACGGTTGGAGGTGGAAGCCGACGGAGGTGCCGTGTAGTAGAACGTGTGGAAGTAGATGATGCACGTGGTGTCCATGATGAAGGTCGACCTGCGTAAAAGTTAGTTCAAGGCCAACGCCGTCGATCCTGCACTTCACGCTCAGCTTTACAAGCAAGATGGAATAATCGAGTGATATTATTATAATCCTTGTAGTCTAGAATGGTCTGAATCTCTCTATTTAATCCACCCGTAAAACGTGCAAGCATAGCTTCATTCTCCTCAACAATACCACATCTAATCAAGCGGTTTGTAATTCACGATAATATTCTTTCACCGAATTTTTCCTTGTCTTAAGCGCTGCAATTTTTGAAGTAATTCACGTTGATAATATGGTGGAACCCAACGAGTACGCATAGCAGTTTTCAAAGCAGCCCAAGTAGCTGGAACAGGATATAATCTACAATGTTCAGACCACCAAACACATGCAAAGCTAGTGAAAGCACAAACAGCAGCAGGAACATCGCCTCTCCTCGGGATATTGTAAACATGTAAATCGTTGTTCAGTTTCTAACTCCCAAGTAAGATATATATCAGAACATATCTACCCTCAAATGGTGGAATATTCAATTTCAGTTTAGGGAGATGGTCATGTTCTCAGACCAAGGGGAGCCCAACATTGCCATTATTTGCATGTGGACGACACGGTGGTTGTGGTGCAGGTGGTTGCACGTAGTTCGATGGTGATCAACCTCATCCTCGTAATCTCTCACATAATCATCCTCCCCACATCAGCCAGCAGGAGCCACAGAAGTATCAACAGCAGACCAAAGAGCTTGGCCAGTGAAGAGGGACACGGCTCGCTTCGGCGGAGGGCTGCTTCGTGATGTGGAGGTAGTCGTTGTTGTTGTTGTAGAGGTGCATTAGGTGCAGCCGGTGGTGGTGGTGGTAGACGCATGAGCAATTCATTAAACTTGTTATCGAGCTTTGTTTCAACGCCTTCTCAATGCCATCTATCTTCTCCATGGCCTCTTCAAATCTATTTAGCACATCGTCCACCTGCCCACTCATCATTTGTTGACACTTATCATGTAGCGCTTTGTTTGTCATGTTCTCCCGGTCCAGTCTCGGCTGCTTGTGATCCTGCCATGGTTAGCAGCAATAGAAACACACAAGAATATGATTCGACAGACTACTAGGAAGTGGTGGTGGTTGTGTGGTGGGCGGTCACAAATCCGTCAAGCAAATCTCAAATTCGTGCAGTTCTTACCCAAAGAAGCGGTGATCGGCAACCGATGTAGTCAAAACTCTCAAAGCTTGGATAGAGCGATTACTGTGGAGAGTCAAACGACGATGTAGATGTATGTGGAGCTGGGAAGGCTTATAATATGGTAGCAAAAGGGTCAGCAATAATCAATTCAGAGATGCAAAGTTGAATAAACGCTCAACGAGCAATGCGGTCTGGTCCTAGGCTAGACCGTGCTAGAGACGCGAGCCTAGAACACTAACAAAATCACGGCGCAAGACCGAAACAACGGAAAAGCACACTCTGGAATTTTTTTCGCTTTTTTTTTTGCGCAGCTTTTTTTTACCGCTCTTTTTTTTTTTGCGAAAAATCACTATAATGGCGAGTGTCTCAAAACTCTTACGAGGTCAAACTGACAAGATGGGCACGAAAAATTTTTTTACGACCAATTTTTTTTTTTTAGAATGCCCGGACCCAAAAACTGGAAACGGGTCAAAAAACTTTCTATAACGGCGATTGTCTCAATACGCTTAGAAACACTTAAAACAGGATAGCCGTAAAATTTTTCGACAAGTGCGTTGGAAAATTTTGGGCCTAAACGGAGGGTGGTTTCCGGAAATTTTTTTTTTTTCAAACCTACTCCGCAAGGAAACACGAATCGGAAACTAGATGGATCTCGAAAACAAACCTAATATGAGAAGAACTTCGGATTGGTGGTGGATATATGGTGGTGGTATATGGCAGCGGTGGTGGTAGCGGTGGTAGTATATGGATATGGATCGGTGGTGGTATATGGACACGGATTGGTGGTGGTATATGGATATGGATTCGGAGCGGTGATGGTAGGTGGCAGGGGCGATGATGATGGTGCGGTGGCGGCGTGACAACTTATGACCGAAACTCTAAAAGACTAGACGCTAAGACCAGCAACTAGACACGACGATGCAACAAGAAATTCAACAAAGCAAAACCCTAAAAAGATTATGCAAAGGCTCAGATTGGTTCGGATATGATGAACTAACCCTAATTTTTTTTGTGGCTTTTTCGTGGACTATAGGTATGAAGAATGACTCGATCTAAACTACGGAAAAGCTGTAAAATCTCACCGAGCAACCTGAAAATTTGATACCACTTGATAGAGGCAAAGGTGTCCCGATGTTTCGATGAGATGGTAGCTATCGTTTACGTGGGAGTCGACCTTGACGATCCGACTACTTAACGTGCGAGACGTCGCGCCTTAGCAATCGCTAAACCAACTTCCGAGGGTTATTGACCACGCCGGAGCACGATCAACCTGACCACGAGGGCCTGTTTCTTGCGAGCAAACGAAGAACAAGCAAGAAACTGAGATTGCAATCTGAATATTGCGAATATAAGATGAAAGCTTTATTGATCAAGGTGGGGTTCTGTGACGCCTTTGTCCGGTCGTTGAACACAAACGGCACGCGAAGTTGCAGCTATGGCGAACTTTTAATCTAAACAAAACCCAAAGTCTAAACGACGCCTAAGGGCTGTATATATGGAGGAAGAGGAGGAATTTCGTGGCCCTTGAGGGAGGGGTCCAAACCATCCCTAACTCTTGTTTCCCCACACATACGGACTCTAAAAACAGCCTATACTTAAGTATTTCGAAATTACATGGGCCTGGCCCAATAATAAGGTGACGCAGCACCTAGAATAGCCTATGGACGAATATTATGAAGTGGCATCTTGTATATTTCGTCCAAGGCTTCATGCACCCATTATGGTGGCTTCAAAGTCCTGAAATCATCACTTGTAACTCTGTTCTTGTTCCCCTTGCGCATGGCATTATCTCCATGCTTGTTCTTGCTCCAATGTCCATCCTTCTCCAAGCTAGGGCCTTCATTTGTAAGCAAAACAAATGTATCCAATTTAGGCAGCATCATATTCTCATGAACATTAGAATCATTACCAAGAAACGAAAGTACCTGATAATTTAATTGGCGTGCGCGAGCTCTAGTAATTGGTCCAGTATATGTAGCAGTAGGGGCTGTGGGTGTAACAATGGTATTGATGTCCTCATCAATGCTTCACATGTTGCCAATCTCTTTTGTAGGGGAATCTTGTGACTTCATGGAGTGCTAGAGATGATTGTCTCGGACCGTGACGTCAAGTTCTTGAGTTACTTTTGGAAAGCTTTATGCGCCAAGCTCGGAATCAAGCTACTATTCTCCATGGCATACCATCCACAAACCGACGACCAAACGGAGGTGACGAACCGTACACTCTCCACTCTACTATGCGTGTTGATAAAGAAGAACATCAAGGAGTGGGAGGAGTGCCTACCTATCGCCGAGTGCGCCTACAACCGTGCAAGAAATTCGACTACCGGCAAGTCCCCTTTCGAGCTCGTCTATGGTTTTAACCCGTTGTCCCCATTGCACATTCTTCCTCTACCACTACAAGAGCGCATCAACATGGACGCGAGTGCCCGAGTGAACTACCTCAAGAAGATGCATGAAGATACAAGGCACATCATCGAGCGCCAAGTACAATGACTCGCAACCAAGCTCAATGTCAACAAGCAACCGATGATATTCAACATTGGAGATCTTGTGTGGCTACACATTTGCAAGGACCGCTTCCCCAACGAACGCAAGTCCAAACTTCTCCCACGAGCCGGTGGACCCTTCAAGGTGCTAGCACGCTACAACAACAACGCTTACAAGATTGACCTCCCGCGACAAGTAGAACGTGAGCGACGTCTTCAACGTCAAGGATCTTTCGCCCTACCTTGGTGATGAAGATTTCGATCCGAGGTCGGATCTTTCCCAAGGGAGGGGAGATGATGTGGAGTATCCCAAGGTCATCCCCATGGACCTACCTATGTCTCCCATGACACCACTTGGACCTATGACAACAGCCCGAGCAAAGGCTGTCGAAGATAAGGTGAACTCGCTCCTTTCCGAACTACCACTTCCGTCACATGAGACATGGCTACTACCTCAAACGGAAATACTATGTGTGCTCAGGTACTTGGAGGAAAGCCACGGAACATCTACATCAAATGGACAAGACGGCGAGGACACCAAGTGTGAAGGACAAGAAGAAGGGCTGCCACGGAAGCTACAGCCACCGGACGACCGGCCCAGCCCGGACGTCCGGCCCTTGAAGGTCATGCCAGCCCCAGGAAACCAGGCCAACGCATGCTACAGTGGCCGGAAGTCCGTCCAGGACCGGACGTCCGACGACTCCCAGGCCCCGGATGACCGAACCACTCCGGACGTCCGTCGCTACGCCAACAGAACGTAATCTACGGAAATCCGAGAATCTCCGGACGTCCGACACTTCCTTCACAGAACCGAGTTTACGGAAGTCCGAGGATCTGATAGAGGCAAAGTTGTCCCGTCTTTTGATGAGATGGTGGCTATCGTTTTGGAGGAAGTCGACTTTGACGATCCGACTACGAACGTGCGAGGATGTCGCGCCTTAGAAATCGCTAAACCAATTCCGAGAGGTTATTGACCATGCTGGAGCACGATCAACCGGACCACGAAGGTCTGTTTCCTACAGGCAAACGAAGAACAAGCAAGAAACTGAGATTGCAATCTAGATATTGCGAATATAAGAGGAAGCTTTATTGATCAAGGTGGGGTTCTGTCGTGGAATTGTCACGGCAGATGTCCTCTTGCAAGGACTTAGTCGTGGAGCCATCGCAACTAGGAAGCTTAAAGGGGTTAATCGGGACAAAGGACACGAGAGAGTTTATACTAGTTCGGCCCCTTACGATGAAGGTAAGGCCTATGTCTAGTTGGGTTGGTATTGCCTGATGTTTCGATAACCAGGGAGCGAGATACGCTATGCCCGGCTCTCGAGGAGTTGTTTCTTGCCCTAAGCCGCCGCCGGGTCGTCCCCTTATATACACGGGTCAAAGCCCTGCGGCTTACAGAGTCCCGGCCGGCTCATAGACAATGTTCGGCTCGGTGACTAGTTAATTCTACCTTACAATACAAGTCATGCCATCATGGCGGTTTATCACTACGGGCCTTAAGTCGTCCATGGGCCTTAAACCCCTTATTGAACCGCCATCTTCATGCTTGGTCTTGGGCTTCTTCTGATGAGTCTCTCTTTGCGTAACCCGGCCCCTCCTGGGCGGCTTACACAAATAGTCATATCCCCAACATTAGGCCCCAGATTGATTTGAACCGGTTCATGCCAATCTTAAAATACCTTGACAACCAGTCCTTCTTTCTTCAGTTCTGCGAAAAGGTCATAACTCGTCGTGACGTCATCTTCTGGATCCGTGTTAACCCGCCGTGACGTCATCTTCAATTAAATTCATATTTTACTCCATCGTATCTTCCAACGGATCTTTTCCTTTACTGGTCCTTCCGAAAACCGAGGCGTTGGGGCCGCTGGATAATGATATTTTGGTCTCCTCGTTTCTCGCGCCGTCTCAGTTGGCCTTTCCTTATAAATAGGCGTGACCTAGGTCGTCCATTCTTCCCTCTTTCACTCGTCTTCTTCCTCTTGCCTCTTCTCGAGCTCCGCCGCCGCCGCCGTCGAACCCCTCGTCTTCGCCGACTCAGGCCGCTGCATCGACCTGACTCTGACCAGAAAATGACGGTGAATCTCCGCAGCCCATCCACATCCGTGAGTTCCTCTCTTTCCCTTTCTTAGATCTGTGTTGGAACTGTCTTGAGTTCGTCGGCGTTCATCGCCGCCCGACGCTAACCCTTGCTAGTTTTTACCTCCAATGCACTGTTTAGATCGTAAAAAAAAACATAGAACTGCTGCGGTAATTGTTTGTGCCTATTTTGCATAGAAACAGATCTCATTTCCCTTGTTTGGAAGCCCTCTTCAGGCGCATGAACTTCTCTGCCCTGTTTTAGGTCTACAAATTTTTCTTTCGAGAGCTACCGTTTGATCCAAAATAATAACTGCAACTTGTGAAACCTGTTTGTTCCACACTTAGCCAAAAATTGCATCTGTTGAATCTGTTTTAGCCATAGTAGTCTATGTGACCGGTTTAAGACAACACCGACTGTCAGCACCGCTTGCTTCCGGTGACTTAAGAAAATTTTGATTACCTTTAACACCTTCAGCGGTTTAAACGTTGTTGCATAGTCACCTATATGTCATTAGGCCCCTTCTTAAGTCGCCACCTTGAATATATTTAAACCGGACATTTTTTACTTTGACATAGGCTTCCGCCTACACCATGGCACCTAAGGCTCCCAAGGCCCCTGTGACCTGCAATCGGGTCCTGGCCCATTGTCACAGAAAGCAAACTGTGTGATTTTGTGAAGTCCGGCCATTTGCCCAAGAAGGAGGTCATGTCTTATCGTGCTCCTGACCCGTCCGTGGAGAAACCTCATCCCAAAGAAGGGGAGGTAATAGTTTTTACAGATCATAAGAGCCGGGGCTTCGCTCCACCCGGTTCAAAATTCTTCAGGGATGTTTTGCATTTCTTCGATCTCAGACCTCAAGGCATCAGACCCAATTCCGTGTCAAATATTTGCAACTTCCAAGTTTTCTGCGAGGTGTATCTTGGAGAGGAACCCAGCATACTATTATTCAGAGAACTGTTTTATTTAAACCGGCAGAACGAGCGTGCCAACGGGCCCAGTCTGGAACTTGGTGGCATCTCGATTCAGCGGCGGAGAGACGGTCTTTTTCCTTACGCTGAACTTCCGAGTCATCCAAAGGATTGGAATCGGACGTGGTTTTACTGCGAGGATACTTCTCCGGCTGACGAAAATCCTCTGCCCGGCTTCCGCGCCTTGCGTCTTGAATCCAACCACCCGCTGCCGGATAAACTGACTGCCGTTGAGCGTCTGCCACTTGCTCCCACCATTAGCAAAATCAAAGCTCTTTTGGGAAATGGCTTAGATGGTGTTGACCTGGTCCGAGTCTGGGTCGCTTGGCGAGTGATTCCATTAAGCCGCCGCCCCGGCTTAATGTGCACTTACTCAGGCGAGAAGAATGACCCACTGCATCATAGTCCTGACGACTTACCAGATGATGTGGTAGATGCTACGACCCAGACGTTGCTGAAAGAGGGCACGGTGACCAGTAACGCCTTCGGCTTACTTCCTTTCTGCAAGAAGAACCCGGCTCCTGCAGTAAGTCATCAACCTCAATAATTATTCCTTACTGTGTTATACTTTACTTTTATTCATAACCCCTTATCATTCTTCACAGGCCGATGATAACTTCTGGAAGGTCAAGTATGATCATGAGGCGGCAAAACAAGCCAGAGCGGCCAAACGAGCCGAAAGGAAAACCGCCAAAACTGGAACTTCAAGGAAAAGGAAGCCAAGCGCTTCCGATTTATTAAATTGGATGACACTTCTGACGACGAAGAAGAGGTAACTTTTAACTCCCTTGCCTCTTTATCATCACCTTGCTGACCCTTAATCTTTCCAGGAGGATACAGGGAACAGCCAACCCGTCGAGGAAGAGGTAACTATAATCTCCTCCGACTCCGAGCCCCTGCCGCGTCAGAAAATTCGAAGAGTAACCCGGAAAGTAAGATTTTCATATCCTTTGGCTTACCAAGATCCTCAATTTATTTTGAAGCAACAACAATTTGAAAGCCGGAGGCAGACCCGGACCAGCAAGGATATAGAGCTCTCCTCCGGCTTACCTGACGTAACAAGGAAGCGCCGGGCTGAGGTTATCTCTGATTTACGTTTTGTTTACCCTTTGGCGGGTTTAATTCGTCAACCTCTCAATTCCTCTGACTCCAATTATTAGGATACCTCTCCTTCCTCTGGCGAGTCTATGCAATCTAACATGCTGGCTTTCAAGACTACCCCTGGGTAATATAATTTTGTTATCCTTATGCTTTACCTTACTCATATTTTTGTACTCACCATTCTGCTTTATCCACAGCGTGCAGGTGAAGCCTAGTAAAAGGGCAAAAAAGAATAAGCCATCCGAAGACCCGGTAGCAATCGAGCCGAACTCGAACAAATGCCTCGACGCTTCCACTCATCAACCGCCGCTTGAACCGGCATATGAAATTCCAGCAGCATCCTCTGATCCGCCCACTGAAGAAACTCTTGGCAGCTCTGATAAGCAGGAAATTCTTAGCCCGGACAAGACCATTGACCCGGAAGTTGAAATTACCAAAACTCAGTTTGTCGAGCCAAGACAGCCCACCGTCCTTGCCAAGTGCTCTGCCAAGGAGGAGCCTTCGAGCCGAAGACTAAATTAGACCTTGCAGATTATACTCATTTGAGCATTGGAGATATAGTCTCGGCTATATCAATCAAGTGCATAACAGCCATGACCGAAATTGATATGGTGAAGCAGACAAAAAAATATGAGGTATGACTTATGCTACTTTCCTTAATCATACTTATCAGATCAGCCCTCAAGTCTATTGCTTATGAATGAATATGTCAGTAGACTTAGAAACCTGCTTAGCACTACCTTGTCCGGTTTATATGAAAATATTTAACCCGGTTATAACATGAAACCTTGAATTTGCAATACACATTAGCCCCCAAGTGTCAAGTATCTTTGCTTGCAAAGTGCTTGGGACTTAATTTCTCATGAACCGGCATTGTACATTTAAATTTCTTCAGCATACATTAGCCCCCAAGTGTCAAGTACCTTTGCTTGCAAAGTTCTTGGGACTTAATAATATCTTACCATAATTTGATTATAACCCGGCATCAACGCAGGCCACCACAAGTCAATTTGAGTCAGAGATTTCTGACCTGAAGAACCGCCTGGCAGCTCAAGAACTTGAAATTCAAAAGGCCAACTCCAAATTTGCATTCAGCGTCTCTGAACAAGAGAAGTTGAAGAAGAATTTTGATGCAGAGAAGAAAATCTGGGCTGACGAATAGGCCTCATTGGTGACCCGGGCCGAGACAGCAGAAGCATCACTTGCAGAATCAACCGCCGAGCTGTCCGGCTTAAAGCGCCAGATATCTCAAATGGTTTCAGCAATCTTTGGTATGTTACTATATACAACCTTGAATATCACAATCCTTCCTTTGATGACTATTTTAATTGTCATCTCCGGCTCACCTTATGTGTATAAACGCAGGCCCCAAGAGCATAAACCTTAAGCAGAACATGTTGATCAAGCTTAAGGCGGTGTATACTCTGGTGGAACAGCTATACGCCGGGTCACAACATGCTTTGGCCGTTGTGGCTTTATCAAATGACGTTCCCCATCTCCTGCAAGATGTGCTCAAGCGGCTTGCCATGCTACCCCAGCGGATTCAAGAGCTAAGGCGGGCATCTGCCAGAACCGGGGCCATAGCTGCTTTAAGCCGGGCCAAGGCGTTGCTTCCAGAGTTAGACCTGGCAGACGTTGCTCTTGGATATCCCAGCTTGAAGGAAGACGGCTCTGTATTCGATGAAACAGACTTCACCACCTGTGTGAGAGTCGTACGTCCTGTGGCTACCATCGTTGGGAATGATATTGATCTTACCAAGTATCAGTCGGGCTATGATAACGAGAACCGGAGAATTCCAACACCTCACTATGATGATGTCAGCCTGATCCCTCCAACTCGTAAGCACACCTTTGCCCCTGAAGTTGACCCAGCCGGTTTAATAGATGATGAAGCTGAGTTTGAAGCCTTAAGAGGCATTGACTGGACCTCGTCAACCTTCCGTGAGGGCAGTGCAGACGGAGAGGCAGAGAAGGATAACCCGGAATCTTCAAGCCCACCAAAGGAGTGAACCGCCTGGCGTTATGACTTTGCAAAAAATAATGCTTCATTATTCAGACTCGGGGGGTCTTGTAATAGGGTAGAAAAAACCTCTTAACTTTGTCATGCCTTCGCGCATGTTTGTGGCGCTTAATACTTTCGTGAGCCGCCATCGTTATATACTTCCAGCTTATGTTGATCTTTCCTTGATGTCAAAATCTTCTTGCTTTATCCTGTGTATAAAACAAAATAGAATTCCCTTGGCGACTTATCGCATCCGGGGTCACATAAAGTATTGATAACCCGGAGTATGAACCAAAATATCATATAAAGGCCGGTTTATGATTATGATCACAATAGCCTGCCTGCGATCTTATTTGGTATATACTCGCCGGCTTATGTGACCCAAATCAGAGAGTTAATTTAACTCCTGACAGTGGGCACATATAATGTTTACCTGGCCCTTAATAACATTTATACTTACAGAGTATAATGAATAGTAAACTTAATTTCAAAGCCTCTGATTCGAATACGATTAGTGAACCGTTCCAAAGGGGTTAAGATAAGATTCGAATACGATCATATAGCCCCCAGTGGCTTTGGCGATGCCAATCAAGTGGGTATCGACAGCTATGTTCTCTTTGGTTCGAATACGGCCTATGTTTGAATAGGAAGCCCCCAAGTGACCAGGAGAGTTGTTTAATGATGCTGATTCGAATATGATCCACGTCAGACCCAAAGGGGTTAAGCTATGATTCAAATACGATCAAGAAGCCCCCAAGTGGGTTTGGCAGTATGCCGATCAATTGGGTATCGAGAGCTATGTTCTCTTTGGTTCGAATACGACCTATGTTTGAACAGGAAGCCCCCAAGTGACCATAGCTAGATTCAGATATGATCATAAGCCGGACCAAAGGGAAAGCTGGATTCAGATATGATCCGATCCCTGTTGGTTGTTTCCACCACCTGGTAAAGAAGATATATAAACCTTTCAGGGTGGAAAGAAAAAGAGGTCCTGCTTTATTGCTTTATATAATATATACATTGCTAAAAAAGAAAAATATATATATATCCTGAGAGCCGGTAGCTCAAGTATAGTAAGGCCGAAGATGAGCTATGTAGCTCAAGTATAGTAAGGCCGAAGATGAGCTATGTTCCATGGTCGGCGGGTCTCTTCCTCCGACTTACGTGAGTCTTTGTGCTCTCGAACATCGATAAGGCAGTATGACCCGTTGTTCAGATTTTTGCTGACCACAAAGGGTCCTTCCCAAGGAGGGGATAGCTTGTGCATATCGATCGATCCCGGATGAGCCGGAGCACTAAGTCGCCTTCTGAAAGGCTCGCTTCTAACTCAAGCGGTTTGTGATAGCGGCGCAGGTCTTGCTGGTAAATCGCCGAGCGGGCTATTGCCAAGTCTCGCTCCTCATCCAACAAGTCAAGTGCATCCTCACGAGCCTTTTCATTATCAGCCTCAACGTAAGCCGCCACTCGGGGTGAGTCGTGCCGAATGTCACTTGGCAGAACTGCCTCTGCTCCGTACACCATGAAGAAGGGTGTATAACCTGTAGATCTGTTAGGCGTTGTGTTGATGCTCCATAGCACGTAGGGTAGCTCCTCCACCCAACAACCCGGAGTTCGCTGTAAGGGAACCAAGAGCCGAGGTTTGATACCCTTCAAGATCTCTTCATTAGCTCTCTCTGCTTGACCATTAGATTGAGGGTGAGCAACAGCCGAAACATCAAGCCGGATATGTTCTCGTTGACAAAACTCTTCCATGGCACCCTTGGAGAGATTAGTACCATTATCAGTTATAATGCTGTGTGGAAAGCCAAAACGAAAGATCACCTTTTTCATGAACTGAACTGTCGTGGCTGCATCACACTTACTGACCGGCTCTGCTTCAACTCACTTGGTGAATTTATCCACTGCCACCAAAAGGTGTGTCTTCTTATCCTTAGACCTTTTGAAAGGTCCAACCATGTCAAGCCCCAAGACTGCAAACGGCCAAGTAATTGGAATCATCCTCAATTCTTGAGCCAGCACATGAGCTCGTCGTGAGAATTTTTGACATCCTTCACATTTGCTGACCAGGTCCTCTGCATCAGCATGAGCCGTCAGCCAATAGAAACCATGACGGAAAGCCTTGTCCACCAGAGATTTTGAGCCGGTATGATGACCACAATCTCCTTCATGGATCTCACAAAGTATCTCCTGACCCTCCGCAGGCGACACACAACGTTGAAACACCCCAGTAACGCTGCGGTGATGCAATTCACCATGCACAATTGTCATAGATTTGGACCGGCTGATGATTTGTCTTGCCAAGGTCTCGTCCTCAGGCAACTCTCCCTAGGTCATATAGGCCAAATATGGGACTGTCCAATCTGGGATAGCGTGGAGAGCTGCCACCAGTTGTGCCTCCGGGTCTGGCACTGCTAGTTCTTCCTCTGTAGGCACTTTGACAGAAGGGTTATGCAAAACATCAAGAAAGGTGTTAGGCGGCACCGGCTTACGCTGAGACCCTAGCCAGCTTAAAGCATCACCGCCTCATTCTTCCTCCGATCAATGTGCTCCACTTGATAACCTTTGAAGTGTCCACCACCGCATCAACTTCACGATGATAAGCCGCCATCGGGGATCCTTGAGTCCCACGTGCTCGACACCTCGTTGAGCGATGAGGTCTCGAGTCGCCCAAGCACCTTACCCGGCTCAAATTCATCTCTTTGGCCATCCGGAGACCATGGAGTAAAGCCTCGTACTCAGCTGCATTGTTAGTACAGGAAACATAAGCCGGAGCACATAACAAAATTTGTCACCTCGTGGAAGTTAAAACGACTCCAAATTTCCGAGCCTTCCAACTGCCTGGACCCATCAAAGTGAATAGTCCAATATGTGTTATCTGGCTTCTCCTCAGGTGCCTGTAACTCTGTCCAATCATTGATAAAGTCCACCAAGGCTTGAGACTTAATAGTTGTACATGGCATGTACTTCAAACCATGAGGCCCAAGCTCAATTGCCCACTTGGCGACTCGTCCTGTGGCTTCCCTGTTCTAGATGATGTCTCCCAAGGGGCGTAACTTACCACGCTTATAGGATGACCTTGGAAGTATCGCTTGACTTCCGGCTTGCCATAAACACTTCGTAAAAAAGTTTCTGCCAATGTGGATACCTTTGCTTGGACTCTATGAGCACCTCACTGATGTAATAAACCGGCCGTTGAACCGGATGCTCCTTGCCAGCCTCCTTACGCTCCACCACGATGGCAACACTAACAGCTCGTGAGTTAGCAGCGACATATTACATCAACGGCTCTTTATCAATGGGAGCCGCAAGGACCGGCGGCTCAGACAACTGTCTATTTAAAGCTTCAAAGGCGATCAAGAAAGCATCACCCGGACAAAAGTGTCTGTTTTCTTCATAATCTCATACAGAGGTAAGGCCTTCTAAACTAACCGGCTTATGAACCGGCTTAGAGCAGAAACACGACACGACAGTCGCTGAACATCATTGATGCACGCCGGTTTAGCCAAAGAGGTAATCGTCTTGATCTTCTCCGGGTTAGCTTCAATGCCTCTGTTTGAGACCAGGAATCCTAAAAGTTTGCATGCAGGTACACCAAATACACACTTTTCCGGGTTAAGCATCATCTTATAAATTCGGAGATTATCAAAGGTTTCCTTCAAATCAGATATCATGGTTTCCTTCTCTCTGGACTTCACCACGATGTCATCCACATGAGCATGAACATTGCGCCCAATCTGACCGTGGAGGTAGTTCTGTACACACCGCTGATAAGTCGCCTGGGCACTCTTGAGCCCAAATGGCATAGATACATAGCAGAAGGCTCCAAACGGAGTAATGAAAGTCGTCTTCTCCTGGTCCTTAACTGCCATTTTGATCTGATGATAACCAGAGTAAGCATCCAAAAAGCTCAAACGCTCACAACCCGCCGTAGCATCAATGATTTGATCAATACGGGGTAGAGCAAAGGGATCAGCCGGACAAGCTTTATTTAAGTCCGTGTAATCCACACACATCCGCCAGGTGCCATTCTTCTTGAGCACAAGCACCGGGTTAGCCAACCACTCTGGGTGAAAAACTTCCACGATGAACCCAGCCGCTAAGAGCCGAGCGACCCCAATAGCTTTCTGTCTTTCCTCATTGAACCGTCGAAGAAATTGCCTGACCGTCTTATACTTGGATCAATATTAAGAGTGTGCTCAGCGAGTTCTCTCGGGACACCCGGCATGTCAGAAGGTTTCCATGCAAAGATGTCCCGGTTCTCACGGATGAACTCGATGAGCACGCTTTCCTATTTAGGATCCAAGTTGGCACTGATGCTGAACTGCTTGGAAGAGTCGCCGGGAGTGAAGTCAACAAGCTTTGTTTCAGCGGCCGATTTAAACTTCAATGTCGTGTCATGCTCTGTAGTCGGCTTCTTTAAAGAGGTCATATCCGCCGGGTCAACATTATTCTGATAAAACTTCAGCTCCTCCGCTGCACAAACAGACTCAGCATAAGCCGCATCGCCTTCTTCACATTCGAAGGCTACCTGGTGCCCTTGTGACCCGGCATCTTGAGCTGTAGATAAACATAATACGGTCGCGTCATGAACTTGGAATAAGCCGACCGTCCAAACAGAGCATGATACGGGCTCTTGATTTTGACTACCTCGAACGTCAATTTCTCAGCTCTGGAATCATATTCATCTCCAAAGGCCACTTCCAGCTCAATCTTGCCAACTGGGTACACCGACTTACCAGGCACCACTCCATGAAAGACAGTGTTGGACGTCCTCAAGTCTTTATCAGTCAACCCCATGCGGCGAAAGGTCTCATAATAGAGAAAATTGATGCTGCTTCCTCCGTCCATGAGTACCTTAGTGAATTTATATCCACCAACCTGAGGTGCTACCACCAAGGCCAACTGACCCGAGTTATCAACTCGGAGGGGGTGATCTTCCCTGCTCCATATAATGGGCTGCTCTGACCACCTCAAATAACGGGGAACCGCCGACTCAACAGAATTCACGGCCCTCTTATGAACCTTCTGGTCACGTTTGCACAAATTAGTGGTGAACACATGGTACTTCCCACCATTCAGCTGCTTTGGGTGGCTTTGATAACTTTATTCTTCTTCTTGTCCCCCTTGACCATTGTTGATGATAGCCGCCTTGACTTCCCTGAAAGCTGGAACTTGAACTGCCGCCCGGGCCATGAAAGCCACCGGCCCCTGAACCGCCGCCCGATCCATGATTGTCGTCAAACATGTTGGAATTCTTGAAAGCCTTCATGATCGCACAATCTTTCCATAAGTGGGTGGCGGGTCGTTCCCGAGTGCCGTGTCTCGGGGAAAGCTCATTGAGAAGCTGCTCAAGAGATGGGCCTGACCCGCCAGATCGAGGGGGTGGTCTTCCCTTACGTTTCTGATTATTACCCTGTGCATTGGCATTGGCCACAAACTCCGGGTTACCCTCCGCCTTACGTTTGTTGCCTCCCTGATTTGCCGGGTTATGTCACGACCCTTCTACATTGCCGTTCTTCTTTCCCTTCCTGTCTTTTCCTCATCGAGACGCGGGATCCTTGGTACTATCAGAATTGGCGATTTGACTAAAGCCGCCATCAGCGTTCCCATATCATTGCAATCACGCTTAAGGCGCCCGATTTACGCCTCGGTGCTCAAAACGCATAATTCTTCTCCAACATGAGTATCTTAGAGCCGGCATCCATCTTATCAGATGAATGTATTATTTCCTTGAACCGGCGCACCCAATGAGTTGTGGATTCACCTTCCTCCTGCTTACAATTGGTCAAGTCCACAATTGACATAGATTGCTTGCAAGTGTCCTTGAAGTTCTGGATAAACCGGGCCTTTAGCTCTGCCCATGAGCTAATGGAATTGGGCGGCAAACCCTTTAACCAAGACCGGGCCGTTCCATCTAACATCATGGTTAAGTACTTAGCCATTGCTGCGTCGCTAACCTCCAGTAGCTCCATGGCCATCTCGTAACTTTCGATCCATGCCCCGGGCTATAAGTCGGCTGTGTAATTCGGCACCTTTCGAGGTCCCTTGAAATCCTTGGGCAGACGTACATCCCGCAGAGCCGGCACCAAACAAGGAACACCGCCGGTTCTAGTAGCCACTCCTGCTCCCACAGAAGTCGTCAGATACTCTGGTTGATCTCGATGAGCCGCCTGCTGAGCCGCTAGCGGAGCCGCCCGCTCGTCCTCCTGACGTATTCGGTCTTGCACCGGGTTATAGCCACCGGGCTGGTTACGATGCTGGGCATTGCTTGACAAAGCTTCTGACTCCATGTGTCTGCTGTAGCTCGGACTCCGGTTCTGACGAGGCGGTGCTAGCCAAGGCGGAGGAGTTGAATGAATCATGTCCCGGCTGTAAGAATAGGTCTCTTGCTGGGCTAGGGCCGTCTGAATAAGTTCTCTGATCCTCCGGGTCTCCACCGCTGTCGGATCATCACTGTCCACTGGGATTAAGTTCTCCATGGGGTTGGAAAAGTGACCCGATGGTATTGGTACATAGCGGGGCGGGGCCATACTCCCATGCGGAGGTGCCATCTCTTGAAGCTTAGCCGGCCCCCCGCGCCGGCTAGTGTGAACTGATTTGCTCCGGGCGGGTTGCTAGGGCCGGCACCGGGTGTAGCGAAAAGGTTCCGAGGGTCGTAAACCGGAGGTAAACGGTATTGAGTTTTCTGGTGCCTCCTTCTCATTACTTCATTAGATGCGTTCAGGCTCATATTAAGCTGGAAAGCCTCCGACTGGAGCCGCAGCGCCCATGCATCTAAAGCCGCTCGTTCTGCAGCTAACCTGGTATCCTCAGCTTCCAAGGCCTCCTTGGCTCGAGCTATCGCTTCACGCACCTGTGCCACCTCTGCATTATGCTCATATTGATTTGCAGGAATAACCGTAGCTGTTAACAAGGCCGTAAGCTTATCCATGAGATCCATCGATTATCTCGGCCGGTAGGCGCCGCAGGCCTCCTGCCCGGCCGCTCGACCGGATGTTATTGCCGTAGCAGTAGAGTTTTGGCCGGGTTGAGTCCCAGCCATGAAGACTCCTGCCCAGCTTGGCGGCTCATAGGGGTCCGGAATACTGGAACCATCAGAACAACCCCCAAGCACGCCATATTGTACTTGATATAACGAGTCTGTTGAGCCGGCGAACGAATCATCATCCGAGGGGACGGCCGTCTCACCACCATCTTTAGATCCTTCAGAAAGTTCTTCTCCGTGGATGTAGCCCACGAAGGCACGCTTCATGACAGGTTTTGCTCGGGCGGGTATCGTACGCTGAGCCGTCTCGACGAGGTCGATGCAGTTGTCCGGCTCAGGGCCCGGCTCACCAATCCGGCCGATGAAGACGTGGATTCCGCCGTAGGGGACCTGCTACCCGTACTCAATTGAGTCGGCGTCGGGGCCCCAGCCTTCGTTGTCGATGTGGATCTTGCCGCGACGACTCTTGGTCATCCGGCCCATTGCGTATCCCTTGAGCCCTTAGAAGCTGCCCTTCAAGAACTCAAATCCACCGTGCGCTGGCCCCATGGTGGGCTCCAACTGTCGTGGAATCGTCACGGCAGATGTCCTTACGATGAAGGTAAGGCCTACGTCTAGTTGGGTTGGTATTGCTTGATGTTTGGATAACCAGGGAGCGAGATACGCTATTCCCGGCTCTCGAGGAGTTGTTTCTTGCCCTAAGCCGCCGCCGGGTCGTCCCCTTATATACACGGGTCGACGCCCTGCGGCTTACAGAGTCCCGGCCGGCTCATAGACAATGTCCGGCTCGGTGACTAGTTAATTCTACCTTACAATACAAGTCATGCCATCATGGCGGTTTATCACTACGGGCCTTAAGTCGCCTATGGGCCTTAAACCCCTTATTGAACCGCCATCTTCATGCTTGGTCTTGGGCTTCTTCTGATGAGTCTCTCTTTACGTAACCCGGCCCCTCCTGGGCGGCTTACACAAATAGTCATATCCCCAACAGGTTCTGTGACGCCTTTGTCTGGTCGTTGAACACAAACGAAGTACGCGAGGTTGCAGCTATGGCGAACTTTAATCTAAACAAAACGCAAAGTCTAAACGGTGCCCTAAGGGCTTTATATATGGAGGAAGGGGTGGGGGGATTTCGTGGCCCTTGCGGAAGGGGTCCGAAACCAACCCTATCTCTTGTTTCCCCACACATACGAACTCTAAAAACAGCCTATACTTTAGTATTTCGAAAATACATGGGCCTGGCCCTATTATAAGGTGACGTGACACCTAGAATAGCCTTTGGACCAGAAATTTATGAAGTGGCATCTTGTATATTTCGTCCAAGGCTTCATGCATTCATTATGCTGGCTTCAAAGTCCTGAAATCATAACTTGTAACTCCGTTCTTGTTCCCCTTGCGCATGCCATCCTCTCCATTCTTGGTCTTGCTCTAGTGTTCATCCCTCTTATCCATGCTAGGCCCTTCATTTGTAAGCAAAACAAATGTATCCAATTTAGGCAGCATCATATTCTCATGAAAATTAGATTCATTACCAAGAAACGGAAGTACCTGGAAAATTTAATTGGCGTGCGAGAGCTCTAGTAATTGGTCCAGTATATGTAGGAGTAGGGGCTATGGGTGTAACAATGGTATTGATGTCCTCATCATCCTCCCCTTCTTGAAATGAAGTCATCCTCGACGGAAGCTCGTCTTCCTCACCCAAATAGGGCTTCAAATCTGCAATGTTATAAGTGGGACTAACCCCATAATCTGCAGGCATCTCAAGTTTATATGCATTATCAATTATTTTCTCTAACACCTTAAATGGACCATCATCACGTGGCATTAGCTTTGATTTGTGCAAATCAGGAAATCTATCCTTACGCAAATGTAACCAAACAAGATCTCCAGGTGCAAAGACAACACGTTTTCTACCCTTATCTCCAAAGAAGTTTATATTTAGCATTCATACGCTCGGTGTTTTCCTTAGTTAACTCATGCATTTTAAGATCACTTCAAAGACGTTGTTTAGCATCAAAATTAACCTTCTCCGAAGATGGAAGAGGCAACAAATCAATGGGTGCACGAGGTAGGAAACCATACACAATTTCAAAAGGGCACATCTTAGTAGTAGAGTGCAACGAACGATTATAAGCAAATTCAATATGAGGCAAGCATTCTTCCCACATTTTCTTATTATTCTTCAAAACAGCCCTAAGCATAGTAGACAATGTTCTATTGACTACTTCAGTTTGACCATCGGTTTGGGGGTGACAAGTAGTACTAAAAGCAGTTTAGTCCCCAACTTAGCCCATAAACATCTCCAAAAGTGGCTAAGAAATTTAGTATCATGATCTGAAACAATAGTATTTGGCACACCATGCAAGCGAATAATTTCACGAAAGAACAAATCAGCAACATTAACAGCATCATCGCTTTTATGCCATGGTATAAAGTGTGCCAATTTCGAGAATCTATCCATGACAACAAATATGCTATCCCTCCCCTTCTTTGTTCTAGGTAAACCTAAAACAAAGTCCATATATATATCCTCCCAAGGAACACTAGGTACAGTGCAACAAAATGCTCAACATCATGTCTCATCTTTGGCCAAAAGAAGTGTGTAGCAAGTACGTCCTCCGTCTTCTTCACGCCAAAGTGTCCCATTAATCCTCCTCCATGCGCCTCGTGCAACAACAAAAGACGAACAGAGCTAGCTGGAATGCATAGCTTGTTAGCACGGAACACAAAGCCATCATTAATAGCGAACTTGTTCCATGTTCTTCCTTCTTTACAATTCTGCATTACATCTTGAAAATCAGCATCATGCACATATTGATCTTTGATGGTCTCCAAACCAAATATTATGAAGTCAAGTTGTGAAAGCATAGTATAGCAATGAGACAATGCATCAGCAATAACATTTTCTTTACCCTTCTTGTGTTTAATGACATAAGGGAAAGTCACAATGAATTCAACCCATTTAGCATGTCTATGATTAAGTTTAGCTTGACTTCTAATATGTTTCAAAGACTCATGATCAGAATGTATAACAAATTTTTTGGGCCATAAATAATGTTACCACGTCTCCAAAGTCAGAACAAGGGCATATAATTCTTTATCATAAGTAGAATAATTCAGACTAGGCCCACTCAATTTTTCAGAAAAGTATGCAACAGGTTTAACATCTTGTAATAACACACCTCCTAATCCAATTCCACTAGCATCACATTCAAGCTCAAAAGTCTTATTAAAATTAGGAAGTTGGAGTAAAGGAGCATGTGTCAACTTATCTTTCAATATCGTGACGGCTTCTTCCTGTGCGGTACCCCAAACAAAAGGCACATTCTTCTTTGTAAGCTCATTGAGAGGTGGAGCAATTGTGCTAAAATCTCTCACAAAATGCCTATAGAAACCAGCTAGTCCAAGAAAACTCCTCACTTGTGTGACCATTTTGGGCTGCGGCCGACTCTCAATAGCTTCAATCTTGGCTTTATCAACCTCAATTCCCTGTGGAGTTACAACATAGCCAAGAAAAGATACTCGGTCGGTGCAAAAGGTGCACTTCCCAAGGTTACCAAACAAACGTGCATCACGTAGAGCAATAAAAACAACACGTAAATGTTCCAAATGTTCTTCCAAAGATTTGCTATAAATCAGTATATCATCAAAATAGACTACCACAAATCGTCCAATGAAAGCACGTAAAACTTCGTTCATTAGTCTCATGAAAGTACTAGGTGCATTAGTTAATCAAAAGGCATGACTAACCACTCATATAAACTAGACTTAGTTTTAAATGCTGTTTTCCATTCATCTCCTAATTTCATATGAATTTGATGGTATCCACTACGCAAATCAACTTTGGAGAATATTGTAGAGCCACTCATTTAATCAAGCATATCATCTAGCCTAGGAATAGGATGACGATAACGAATAGTAATATTATTAATGCCTCTATAATCAACACACATACGCAACGTACCATCCTTTTTAGGCACTAGTATAATAGGAACAACACAAAGACTAAGAGATTTTTTGGGGATATACCCCGCGGTATGACCCGGCCGGAGTAGTAAACCGGCTGGGACTTGGTAAACAGGCAGATGGTAAACCGGCTGGGACTTGGTAAACAGGCAGATGGTAAACCGGCGGAGAGTTAAGACAGAGAGTCAAGACAGATGGCTAAGACAGGCGGTAAACCGGCAGACAATCTTAAACCGACAGACAATGTTAAACCGGCAGACAATGTTAAACCGGCAGACAATGTTAAACCGGCAGACAATGTTAAACCGACAAACAGTGATAACTGGGTTGTCAGGGGTTATGAAGCCCAAGATGTTAAGAAGCCCATGAAGATAAGTTAGAATAGTTAAGTCCTAAGTCCGAGTTGGAATCTACATGTAACCCACCCCTTCAACATATATAAGGAGGGGTAGGGCTCCCCAAAGAGGGACAAGCTACAAGCAAGAAGAAACAATCTTAGGGCTAGACACAAAGAGGAGAGCCGGCTTACCGGCGACTCCCTCATGATCATAATGAGACCTAGCCACAAACAACATGTAGGGTTATTGCCGGATGATGTTTCCCGGGGCCCGAAGCTGTCTAAATCCTTGTCTTATATTGCGTCTCTCGATTCCGCCCAACCCCTCTCAAGCTACCACATAGATGCGTTGGCCTCGCGACTAAGTCCTTGCAAGAGGACATCTGCCGTGACAAAACCACGACAGTTGGCGCCTACCGTGGGGCCTGCGTACGGTGGTGTTGAGTTCTTGGAGGGATCTTCCCGAGGGATCGAGAAGTTTTGCAATTTTCCGTGGCTATCCCACGTCTCGAAAAATATCATCGGGTGAAGAAAAGACTGCAGCAGAAGGATCTGCATCATCATAGAGCAAATAAACAGCATGTTTAGATTCGATCCAGCGGATTAGGATTACGCAAGTTGTCCGGTCCAAGATCGCCCTCGGGTTGCCGGGTCAGGACTGCCCGCACATCGCCGGCTCAAGATTGTTCAGAACCTGCCTATACTGCTATTCTCCTCAACTCGGATTCGATTCAGATGTTTAAAGGAAAGAAGAAAAGAAGAAGGTTGACTCGGTGAAACAAAAGAAGTCCCAGGCAATCACGACGGGAAGTGGAGAGGCCATGAATTTGGTCTTCGCCTTCGAGCGGCCAGTGGCTCTCCGAATTGGCCGTGGCCGAGCCCCCACCGCGTCTCCATCTCTGGTGCGACCCCGATACCTCCGTGAGCCGCTGTGGTTTCGCCGACTTGACCTTGCCGCAAGACGCTCCGATGTCGACTCGCTACTCCGACCTCGCTTCGCCACACCGATCCACTGCGCCACCTCAAGTCGGGCTCAACCTTCCCCTCGCCGGCGGACTCCACCCTTCGCCTCCACTGCTTCGGCCAACGGCCAGACCTTGAGCCGGCCGTGTTTGGAGCCGTCGGCTACCTCGACGCCCTCCGTCCTCTAGTCAAGCCGTGTGCCGCCCACGTCCGTGGTCTCACCTCCGCCTCGCCACACGTAGACCCTGCTATGAGCCGGCCCTGTCAGTGAGCCGCCCGCCGCCGCCGCAAGTCGACCTCCCCGAGGCTGCCGTGCTACTCTGCCCGGGGTGAGCCTCCCCCGCCGCTGTTGCACCGCGGCTGTTCTTCCTCGCGCCGCCTCGAGCTGCCGTACCGCCTCACATCGCCAGTCCGCCAGCGCTCTCCGCTCTCGCTCGGTCCTGAGGAATGTTCCAAGCGGGCCCAACTCTACCATCGTAGCGCGTGTTGAGCCGCCCTGATGCCTTCGCCGTCACGAGTCACGCTGCCCGCATCAACGCCCTTGCTTCAACTGCAGTAATCCCACTATCTCCAAGTTGCTGGGAAGGCCACCACTTCGGGTTAGCTGCTGTTGAGCCGCAAGCCGCCGACCTCTGCGCCGAGTTGGCCGGCCACTGTCATGATTTGCCTTGTCAACAACGAGCTGCCTGGTTGCCGCCGAGACCCACTCTGGTTCCATCAAACCGCCATGGTTCAGTCCGCCTGAAAGCACCACCAAACTATGGACTGGCCTGCACGATCGGTTGACCCGAAAATAGATGACCTTCGTCACATCGCCGGCTCACCTTTAAGTCGCCGAACACCACCAAGGCTTGATCTATAAAATTGTCAAAAGTCAGTTGGAGTCTCCGATTCGTGCAACATCGATGAAGTATTTTGCAGTTGTTCAGAAGTTGAAAATCCGGTTGCTAGTTTTACAGAGTCTGACGCACAAAAAATGTGTAAATACAAGAAAAGGCTGCGACTTGGAGGAGTACTTTTGGTTTGCGCCTTGAGCTGGTCCTTTGCCGCAGCTGACCTGCGCCATGGCCTCTGAGTCGTTGCGCCTTGCTCTACCATGAGCCGCCTTCCACCGCGGTCAAGCTATCGGCCTTAACCCGCCGCTGCCGCCGTATCGCCGGTCTTTGTCCTGTCCACTCGTCAAGCTGGACTCTGTTGTGCGTCAAATCGCCTTGGCCTCGCTCCGAGTATCCATCGGGCCTCGGCAGCCGTCCGCACTAAACCGCCTCGTCTCGTGCTCGAACCGCAGGGATCCATCTCTATCACCGAGAGCCGCCTCCGCGCTCAAGACGCCCGCCGGCTTGCCGCCCACATCAACCTCCTCCACGAATCGTCACCCGTGGAATCTGTTTCCGCTTTGGCCTCGTTGCCACCCCGGCAAGTTAGCCCTGTCGCCTTCGAACCACCGCTCGCCCGCGTCCCCGCCATACCGGTGCCTCTCCAAAAGCGCCACCGGTTCACCTGTACCTCGACGGCCGGTTTCAGCATGCCGTGAGCCGCCCCCCGCCTCATCGATCCGCCAGAGTGGCCTCATTCCACCCATGATGGTACAGCCGATAGCTCGTTTTCAACTGACGGCTCGTTCCTCCACTCAAACCGCCTTGTTAAACCGCCAGTGCTGACCGGTTCAAAACTCTGTTGTTATGAGTCTGATCGTGGAGTCACCTCTGCCATGGCTAGCAATAAAATCGCCGGCCTGCCGTCTCCTTCACTAACATTACAGCGGGAGGGCCGTTGCTGCTGAGCCACCGACCCCGTCGCCAAGTCACCGTCCGCTTTTGGTATTACTCCACCTCTATACAAGTCGCTTGTATTTGGGTCACCATGCCTACTCATCATTATAAACCGGAGCCGCCGAGGTCACGGGTGCTGCTTTGTGGTCTTGTGGTCGCGGCACCGCCGGTTCGAGCCCTCCTTCTAGCGCCATCCTGTGTCAGCTCGCCTCGCTGCGGTGGTGGTCGGCGCCGCCCACGATCCGCCGTCCGCTAAGCGGGAAATTGTCGTTGTTGGATACAAGTTTCAGACTTGAGGCATTTGAAGCCCTGTACTGGTACATCAGGCTGCATACTCAAAATCACCTGACGAAGTTGATTCAATCTGAACATACGGGTGCGTAGTGGACATACAGCATGCACTGAACGACGCTACTGGTACATAGTGGACATGTGGGTGCAGTATATGCCTACGAGAGGATTCATAGCACTCAATACCCGGGTGAAGTCCTGATAATTTGGACCTTTACAATCAGATGTTTAATGACAAGGCACCTCGGAGGAGAGCCCAAGAACAGTCCAAGATAAAAATGTTAGTACCGCTGCATAAGTCCCAAAAAAAAGCTGATGCAAGGTCGTCATGGTATCTTATCACGTGAGGAAAAGAAGCAAGGTGTATTACTGCTTCGAAATTTTTGTCTTCTCAAATTGCTCGAACCACCCACGTGAAGGGCCAAGCACCAACGCTCACGTGAGAATAAAAACAAAAGCTGCCCGGTTTAAGGTTTCCTTGTGAGAGTGATTAAAGCGCCACTAGAATCACCATCGATTATTCATGGACGCTATGTACGGATCATCCGTCATCCGCACGATCAATATAATTTAGATCGATTGCAAACCGACGACGGACATGACCGGCTCGACGTCCCAGAAAAGATCGGTGCTATCCACCCTATTTATTTTTTCAATATACTTTAAGTTCCTTCAGGAACAATTGTCTTCCCTTTAATATTTTTTGTTCCATGATCGTGGCAGAGACGACAAGATCATCTGTCATCCAAATACATCAGGACAATTATTCACCGCCGAAGTGGAGTTATATCGCGGATATGGAGCGCCTATCATTGTCATTTTGCACTAACATTTATCCGTGTCGACGTGCTCAATGGAAGTGCTTACGCTACCGCCCTGGCGGTCTGGTCTATATCAACACACCGGGCCGCACCTGTTTGCATGTGCTATTTATTGAGTATGAGCAAGTCGCTGCTTGGGTAGCCGGTTTTCTTCCAACAAATTGGAGGAAAATTATCATTCAGCCGCCGTCTGCGCTGGATGGTTCAATGGACATGCCCACTAGTCGCCACCACTACAGTTTGGTTAACTTCAAACAACCAGTTGAAAGGAACCATTGGCCGAGTTGCTGACACGGATCATACGGGATCATTTATAAACCGCCGCAGTCACCTCAATCTTCTGTGGATTTACATCGTGTTATCAACACCAATGACATATACCTTCTGCTATGGTCAAGTACGGAGAATCTCAAGACAACTCCTTGAGTCATCTTAAGACTCGGGGGCTACGATGATATGACTCAGCAAATCTTGCCAGTTTCAGCAAATTCAAGTGCCCCAAGATGTTGAAGGGAAAGATAACCCGGTCCCAGAAGCTACTGTTATATTTAAAGGCGGTCAGAAATATTCCGTCTCACAATGATGCTTCCGGTTTATAGTCCGGTTTAAGGAAAATCCCGTCTCCACACAAATACCGAAGCTCTCAGTATCTGGTTCAAATCCGGTTTAAGTGGAAACTATCTCTTGCAAAGCTCTGAAGCTCTCAAATCTGGTTTAAAAATATCCGGTTCAAAAAGGAATTAACTTCTCGCAAGTTCGAGTTTAAAGGCCGTCAGAAAATTTCCGGCTGAAAATGAAGATTCTGGTTTAAAATCCGGTTCAAGGGAAAGATGTCTCCCACAAAGCTTTGAAGCTCTCAATATCCGGTTTAACGTCCGGTTCAAGAAGGATTTATCTCTTGCAAAAAGTTAAAGGGTGGCAAAGAGGACCTGCTGCCATGATGTGCGGTTCAAACATGGGTATCATGGCTTATTGGCTTATCATATTATTGATCACTTGGGGGCTTGGTCATGTCTGAACCATAGTCACACCTCTTGATCGGCGCAATGCCACAACATCACTTGGGGGCTTTGGTCGTGTCCGAACCATAGCAACGCCATTTGGTAGGTGAAAAGCCACAGCATCACTTGGGGACTTGGTCATGTCTGAACCATAGTCACGCCTCTTGATCGGCCTAATGCCACAGCATCACTTGGGGGCTTTGGTCGAACCCGAACCATCACTACACCTCTTTATCGGCGTAATGCCAACGCATTATTTGGGGACCTGGCTGACTTGAACCATAGCTACGCCTTTTTGGGGGCATGGTCTTGTCCGACCATGGTAATGCCACTTGATCGGCTCATAGCCTCATTTGCAATGGTTTTATCTTTCCCTTTGCTTCTGTTTTTCTTTTGATAAAATATTTTTTTACATTGCGTTTTCAACCAACATTATTAAATCCGCTTTCAACCGTTAGTTACTGATTGACGAACACGATTAAATCATAATCCGGAGACTATCACCCGGTCTGGTTTTGACTATAATTCGCCAAAGATATATTTGGATTGCGCCATTGGAATCATGCGCTCATAAATCATTGGATTATATTATTCAAATCTTTAAATAGCCAACATGGCTGGATTTTATTATGGTAATCAAGAATCAAAGATATTATGATTAAGGTTTTCAAAGTCGCTTTAGCGCAATGGCTATTATATTGTCAATGGATATGATTTATTTTACAATTGAAGGAATAGTCCCAAGTCGCTACAGGCTTACAAGCCGGCACTTGGGGGCTACATTATTCAACTTAAGATTATATCAAATATGCAAGTCTCATGTCGCTGCAAGCATGCACCATGACACTTGGGGGCTAATGCAAAGTCAATGTTATTATTCTTATTGAAGACCCGACTCATCACATCATAATGAGCCGGCCCTTGGGGGCTACCAATTGCTCCTGTCAACAATTCAAGGTACATAATTTTCATCTATTATTGAAGGATCCACCGTCAGCTTGGTAAAGCACAAAGCTCTCAACCTTGTGGACGTGGGTTCACGCCCATGATGGGAGTTACATAATATAATGTTATTCTCAATGGAGTATATATAAAGTCCCAGCTCAATATTAGCTTATCGAGCGGCCCTTAGGGGCTACACGCTGTCATTACATTCTACATGATCATATTTTTAAAGTCCCCGCTCATTATTTGCATAATGACCCGGCCTTTGGGGGTTACATCGGTTGAAGTTTTTATGACCATCAGAAATTACAAGTCCTGTGTTGCCGCAAGCATGACAACCCGCACTTGGGGGCTACATATGTGGAATACTCAGTTCTGACTAGTGATTGAGATGAACAACCTAGATTTCTTCAAGCTTGTGACATTCATATTGAAGCAAATCTTAAGTTGTTACTACGTTACCTTCTTAAGATTTGAGGGCTACAAGTGATAGGCATATAACAGGTATATTTTCAAAAGTTGATGTTAACAAACAGTTATGATCCGGTGCCATCAATATTTGTAAACCGGCAAAGTTCTACATTCTTAAACCGGCTGAAGATCACATGAGTATTTCAAAGACCGTTAAGCATTGGGAGCTGAGTCAAAGAAGTTATTCTTCATAATATTTCTCTTTGCCAAAACAATATCAGCAAATTGATTATGAAGCTGGCCTATTGACCCGGATTTTCTAGAAGGAAATGACAAGGATTTAAAGATGCTCAGGATCAGTTTAACATGGATAAATCCAAATTAAACTGGGGGCTAATGTCGGGGATATACCCCGCGGTATGAACCGGCCGGAGTTGCAAACCGGCTGGGACTTGGTAAACCGGCGGAGAGTTAAGACAAAGAGTCAAGACAGATGGCTAAGACAGACGGTAAACCAGCTGGTGTTATACCGGCAGACAATGTTAAACCGGCAGACAATGTTAAACCGACAGACAATGTTAAACCGGCAAACAGTGATAACTGGGTTGTCAGGGGTTATGAATCCCAAGATGTTAAGAAGCCCATGAAGATAAGTTAGAATAGTTAAGTCTTAAATCCGAGTTGGACTCTAACCCGCCCCTTCAACATATATAAGGAGGGGTGGGGCTCCCCAAAGAGGGACAAGCTACAAGCAAGAAGAAACAATCTTAGGGCTAGACACAAAGAGGAGAGCCGGCTTACCGGCGACTCCCTCATGATCATAATGAGACCTAGCCACAAACAGCATGTAGGGTTATTGCCGGATGATGTTTCCCGGGGCCCGAAGCTGTCTAAATCCTTGTCTTATATTGCGTCTCTTGATTCCGCCCAACCCCTCTCAAGCTACCACATAGATGCGTTGGCCTCGCGACTAAGTCCTTGCAAGAGGACATCTGCCGTGACAAAACCACGACAAGATTCGTGTATATAACCTTTGTCGAGCAGCTCCTGTACTTGAAGCATAATATCCTTCGTCTCCACTGGATTGGTACGGTATGGTGCACGGTTGGGTAGCGATGCACCAGGAATTAAGTCAATTTGATGCTCAATCCCTCGAATAGGTGGTAATCCCAGTGGCACGTCTTGTGGGAAGATATCAGCGAATTCCTGCAAAATGTTAGTGACAGTAGGGGGCAAAGAGGAAGGCACGTCCTAGAATAAAAATAATGCCTCTTTGCACAAAAAAGCATAGCAAACATATTAGCTAAAATTTAGCTCATCAATATCAGATTTGGTGGCAGGTAAACATGCACTTTTCAATTTAATTTCAAAAGCAACACTAGATGGTTTATTATTAGGCTTCATTTGTTGCTCAAATTCTTTTTCCACAATCTGATTTTCACTCTTATTCTTCTCCTGTTTTGCTTTATTAGCTCTATTAATATCATCTTTCAAAATGGAATTAGGAGTCATAGGAAGCAAAGTAATATTTTTATCCTTATGAACAAGAGTATACTGATTGTTTCTACCATGGTGTACAGAAATTTTACCAAATTGCCATGGTCTACCAAGTAATAAGGAACATGCTTGCATAGTTACCACATCACAATCAACATAATCAGCATATGTAGAGATACTAAAATGCACACGAACAGTACATGTTACCTTAACCTTGCCGCTGTTGTTGAACCATTGGATGTAGTAAGGATGTGGATGTGGTCTTGTGGTGAGAGATAGCTTCTCCACCATCTCCATGCTAGCCAAGTTGTTGCAGCTCCCTCCATCTATGATGACGCGAACAGAACGTTCCTTCACAATGCCCTTTGTATGGAACAAATTATGCCTCTGATTTTGCTCAGCTTGTGTAACCTGCACACTCAAAACACGTTGAGCAACCAAACATTCATACCTATCAACATCTTCAGGAGCCATGTATTGCGTCTCATGATCAGAATCATCTCCACAGTGTTCTTCACGTGTAATAAGAGCCAAAGTCTCCTCATCATAGTCACTAGCGGACTCATACCCGCCATCCTCTGATAGAGGCAAAGGTGTCCCGTCTTTCGATTGGCTATCGTTTTGGAGGAAGTCGACTTTGACGGTCCGACTAAGAACGTGCAAGGACGTCGCGCCTTAGCTATCGCTAAACCAACTCTGTGAGGTTATTGACCATGCCGGAGCACGATCAACCTGACCACGAGGGTCTGTTTCCTGTAGGAAAATGAAGAACAAGCAAGAAACTAAGATTGTAATCTGGATATTGCGAATATAAGAGGAAAGCTTTATTGATCAAGGTGGGGTTCTGTGACGCCTTTTTCTGGTCATTGAACACAATCGAAGTACGCGAAGTTGCAGCTATGGCGAACTTTAATATAAACAAAACCAAAAGTCTAAACGATGCCCTAAGGGCTGTATATATGGAGGAGAGAGGGGGGAATTTCGTGGCCCTTGGAGGAGGGGTCCGAAACCAACCCTAACTCTTGTTTCCCCACACATACGGACTCTAAAAACTGCCTATAATCAAGTATTTCGAAATTACATGGGCCTGGCCCAAAAATAAGGTGACGCAGCACCTAGAATAGCCTCTGGACGAAATTTATGAAGTGTCATATTGTATATTTCAGCCAAGGCTTCATGCACTCATTATGGTGGCTTCAAAGTCCTGGAATCATCACTTGTAACTCCGTTCTTGTTCCCCTTGTGCATGCCATTATCTCCATGATTGAACTTGCTCCAAGGTTCATCTTTCTTGTCCAAGCTAAGCCCTTCATTTGTAAGCAAAACAAATGTATCCAATTTAGGCAGCATCATATTCTCATGAACATTAGAATCATTACCAAGAAATGAAAGTACCTGATAATTCAATTGGCGTCCGTGAGCTCTAGTTAGTCCAGTATGTATAGCAGCAGGGGCTGTGGGTGTAACAATGGTATTGATGTCCTCATCATCCTTAGTAACAATCATCACACGCTGAGATTTGCATTCTCTTGCATAATAATCTCTTCCCTTACAACGAAGACAAATAATATCACTTGTGTGCCCTGTTGGTGCAACCGCAAATTCAACACAGCAAAAACCCTAAAAAGATTATGCAAAGCCTCAGATTGGTTCGGATATGATGAACTAACCTAATTTTTTTGTGGCTTTTTCGTGGACTGTAGGTATGAAGAACAGACTTGATCTAAACTACGTAAAACTGTAAATCTCACCGAGCAACCTGGAAATCAGATACCACTTGATAGAGGCAAAGGTCTCCCGTCTTTCGATGAGATGGTGGCTATCGTTTTGGAGGAACACGACTTTGATGATCCGATTACAAATGCGTGAGAATGTCGCGCCTTAGCAATCGCTAAACCAACTCCGAGAGGTTATTGACCATGCCGGAGCATGATCAACCTGACCAGCAAGGTTTGTTTCCTGCAGGGAAACGAAGAACAAGCAAGAAACTGGTATTGCAATCTAGATATTTTGAATATAAGAGGAAAGATTTATTGATCAAGGTGGGGTTATGTGACGTCTTTGTCTGGTCGTTGAACACAAACGAAGTACGTGAAGTTGCAGCTATGGAAAACTTCAATCTAAACAAAACCCAAAGTCTAAACGGTGCCCTAAGGGTTGTATATATGGAGGAAGAGGGGGAAATTTCATGGCCCTTGGGAAAGGGGTCCGAAACCAACCCTATCTCTTGTTTCCCCACACATACGAACTCTAAAAACAGTCTGTACTTATGTATTTCGAAATTACATGGGCCCGGCCCAATAATAAGGTGACGCAGCACCTAGAATAGCCTTTGGACGAAATTTACGAAGTGGCATCTTGTATATTTCGTCCAAGGCTTCATGCACTCATTATGGTGGCTTCAAAGTCCTGAAATCATCACTTGTAACTCCGTTCTTGTTCCCCTTGTGCATGCCATCCTCTCCATGCTTGGTCTTGCTCCAGTGTTCATCCCTCTTATCCATGCCAGGCCCTTCATTTGTAAGCAAAACAAATGCATCCAATTTAGGCAGCATCATATTCTGATGAACATTAGAATCATTACCAAGAAATGAAAGTACCTGAATATTTAATTGGCGTGCGCGAGCTCTAGTAATTGGTCCAGTATATGTAGCGGTAGGGGTTGTGGGTGTAACAAAGGTATTGATGTCCTCATCAGGATATGCGGACATCCGGACCTCCGCGAGCCTCTGGACGTGTGACCCCTGGATGTTTACAGTAACGGGCTGAGGCCCATGTAACCCTCCACTTCGCCCCCATTTGCACTACGACTATAAATAGACCTCCTCCTCCTCCTAGTTAGCGTTAGCATTGGTTTAGCTCATATGTGAGATAGAGCTTTGCTCATCCATACGGATCTACTCCACGAGAGAGACTGCGGCCCCTCTACGGAGAAGATCCACCTTGGATTCAAGACCCCCTCTTGGGTGGCCCCATCAAGACCTCCTCACGGAGAAGAACCGGTTACCCAATGTATCGTACCTTGTTTGTTTTCGACTGTGTGATCTCTATGTGTACTTGGATCTAGCATATGTGTGACTATATCTTGTTGGTTGGAGAGATCCTCTTGTGTTTTCCCTCATTTTCCCCTCATGTTCTTCGTGTTCTTAGTTGGGATCCGCTCCTTTCGTGAAAGATTGGCCGTTTAGGGTTCCACCCTATATCATACTTTAATGATCCAAGAATAATGCATCCGCTGGTGAAAACGTGAGGGTGGTAGTGGTATGGGTGATAGACCATGTAAAGCATGAATTCTTGGGTTTCAATGCAACAAACAACCTCCTCCTTGTGTCCTGACTGAACCTGTAGTCTTTCTAGTTTGTAATGGAAGGATGGTGCATTGTTCTATATGCTATTATCCATATATCAGTCTGTATGTGAGCTCCCAGAAGGATTGTAGAGGGTCGCAGAGTATACTAAAAGCATGAAATCGTCCGGAACTCAATTTTACAACTCAGATTTTGCGTCCAAAATGTTGTCGAAGCCCACGAGTGGGTTACGAGCGTATACAACTTTGAGATGTGATTGTTTTTGCGGGTCATGGAGCTCCAATGGAGTTTTTATGGCAAAATTGTGGTTGTTTTATGGATATGACATCGCGCGACATACCGTGAATACAACTTTCAAGGTAAGTTGATCGCACCGACGAGCCATTTGTCACCATTCGAAATGACCAATAATTCTTAGAGTGCATAAACGGAGTGAGGATGAACTGTTACGTACTTTACTATCCAAAAATAATGCATCCGCTGGTGAAAACGTGAGGGTGGTAGCGGTATGGGTGATAGACCATACAAAGCATGAATTCTTGGGTTTCCATGCAACAAAGAGCCTCCTCCTTGTGTCGTGACTGAACCCGTAGTCTTTCTAGTTAGTAATGGAAGGATGGTGCATTGTTCTATATGCTATTGTCCATATATCAGTCCGCATGTGAGCTCCCGGAATGGTGGTAGAGGGTGCCAGAGTATACTTCAAGCATAAAATCGTCTGGAACTCAATTTTCAAGCTGGATCTTATCTCCGAAATGTTGTCGAAGCCTGCAAGTGGGTTACAGGCGCATACAACTTTGGGTTGTGATTGTTTTGACGGGTCATGGAGCTCCAATGGAGTTTTTATGGCAAAATTGTGGCCGTTTTATGGATAAGACATCACGGGATAGACCATGAATACAACTTTTCGAGTGGATAAACGGAGTGAGGAAGAACTGTTACGTACTTTTTGATCCAAGAATAGTGCATCCGCTGGTGAAAATGTGAGGGTGGTAGCGGTATGGGTGATAGACCATCTCAAGCATGAATTCTTGGGTTTCGATGCAACAAAGATCCTCCTCGTTGTGTCATGACTAAACATGTAGTCTTTCTAGTTTGTAATGGAAGGATGGTGCATTGTTCTATTGTTCATATATCAGTCCGTAGGTGAGCTCCCGGAAGGGTGGTAGAGGGTGGCAGAGTATAATTCAAGCATAAAATCGTCCGGAATTCACTTTTACAACCCGGATCTTGCCTCCGAAATGTTGTCGAAGACCGAGAGTGGGTTACGGGCACATACAACTTTTGGTTGTGATTGTTTTGCCAGGCCATGGAGCTCCAATGGAGTTTTGATAGCAAAACTGTGGCCATTTTATGGATACAACATCGCAGGACAGACCGTGAATACAACTTTCAAGGTAAGTTGATTGCACCGACGAGTCATCTTGCACCATTCAAATGACCTGTAATTTTTCGAGTACATAAACGAAGTGAGGATGAACTGTTGCGTACTTTATGATCCAAGAATAATGCATCCGCTGGTGAAAATGTGAGGGTGGTAGCGGTATGGGTCATAGACCATGTAAAGCATGAATTCTTGGGTTTCGATGCAACAAAGAGCCTCCTCCTTGTGTCGTGACTGAACCTGTAGTCTTTCTAGTTTGTAATGGAAAGATGGTGCATTGTTCTATATGTTATTGTCCATATATCAGTCCGTATGTGAGCCCCCGAAAGGGTGGCAGAGGCTTGCAGAGTATACTTCAAGCATAAAATCGCCCGGAACTCAATTTTACAAGCCTGATCTTGCCTCTCAAATGTTGTTGAAGCCCGCGAGTGGGTTACGGGTGCATACCACTTTGGGTTGTGATTGTTTTGGCGGGTCATGTTGCGACAATGGATTTTTTATGGCAAAATTGTGGCCGTTTTATGGATACGAAATCATGGGACAGACTGTGAATACAACTTTCAATGTAAGTTGATCGCACCGACGAGCCATCTTGCACCATTCGAAATGACCTATAATTTTTCGAGTGCATAAACGGAGTGAGGATGAACTGTTACGTACTTTATGATCCAAGAATAATGCATCCGCTGGTGAAAACGTGAGGGTGGTAGCGGTATGGGTCATAGACCATGTAAAGCATGAATTCTTGGGTTTCGATGCAACGAAGAGCCTCCTCCTTGTGTCCTGACTGAACCTGTAGTCTTTCTAGTTTGTAATGGAAAGATGGTGCATTGTTCTATATGTTATTGTCCATATATCAGTCCGTATTTGAGCTCCCGGAAGGGTGGTAGAGGGTGGCAGAGTATACTTGAAGCGTAAAATCGTCCGGAACTGAATTTTACAAGCCAGATCTTGCCTTTGATATGTTGTCGAAGCCTGTGAGTGGGTGACGGGCGCGTACAACTTTGGGTTGTGATTGTTTTGGTGGGTCATGGATCTCCAATGGAGTTTTTAGGGCAAAATTATGGTCGTTTTATGGATACGACATCGCGGGACAGACCGTGAATACAACATTCAAGGTAAGTTGATCGCACCAACGAGCCATTTGTCCCAATTCGAAATGACCTCTCATTCTTCGTGTGCATAAACGGGGTGAGGATGAACTGTTAAATACTTTATGATCCAAGAATAATGCATCCGCTGGTGAAAACGTGAGGGTGGTAGCGGTATGGGCGATAGACCATGTAAAGCATGAATTCTTGGGTTTCGATGCAACGAAGAGCCTCCTCCTTGTGTCGTGACTGAACCCGTAGTCTTTCTAGTTTGTAATGGAAGGATGGTGTATTGTTCTATATGCTATTGTCCATATATCAGTCCGCATGTGAGCTCCCGAAATGGTGGTAGAGGGTGGCAGAGTATACTTCCAGCATAAAATCATCCGGAACTCAATTTTCAAGCTGGATCTTATCTCCGAAATGTTGTCGAAGCCTGCGAGTGGGTTACAGGCGCATACAACTTTGGGTTGTGATTTTTTTGGCGGGTCATGGAGCTCCAATGGAGTTTTTATATCAAAATTGTGGTCGTTTTATGGATAAGACATCGCGGGATAGACCATGAATACAACTTTTCGAGTGGATAAACGGAGTGAGGAAGAACTGTTACGTACTTTTTGATCCAAGAATAATGCATCCGCTGGTGAAAATGTGAGGGTGGAAGCGGTATGGGTCATAGACCATGTAAAGCATGAATTCTTGGGTTTCGATGCAACGAAGAGCCTCCTCCTGGTGTCGTGACTGAACCTGTAGTCTTTCTAGTTTGTAATGGAAAGATGGTGCATTGTTCTATATGCTATTGTCCATATATCAGACCGTATGTGAACTCCCGAAAGGGTGGCAGAGGCTTGCAGAGTATACTTCAAGCATAAAATCGCCCGGAACTCAATTTTACAAGCCAGATCTTGCCTCTCAAATGTTGTTGAAGCCCGCGAGTGGGTTACGGGTGCATACAACTTTGGGTTGTGATTGTTTTGGCGGGTCATGTTGCTACAATGGATTTTTTATGGCAAAATTGTGGCCGTTTTATGGATACGAAATCATGGGACAGACTGTGAATACAACTTCCAATGTAAGTTGATTGCACCGACGAGCCATCTTGCACCATTCGAAATGACCTATAATTTTTTGAGTGCAGAAACGGAGTGAGGATGAACTGTTGCGTACTTTATGATCCAGGAATAATGCATCCGCTGGTGAAAACGTGAGGGTGGTAGCGGTATGGGCGATAGACCATGTAAAGCATGAATTCTTGGGTTTCGATGCAACAAAGAGCCTCCTCCTTGTGTCGTGACTGAGCCTGTAGTCTTTCTAGTTTGTAATATAAGGATGGTGCACTGTTCTATATGCTATTGTCCATATATCAGTCCGTATGTAAGATCCCGAAAGGGTGGCAGAGGCTTGCACAGTATACTTCAAGCATAAAATCGCCCAGAACTCAATTTTACAAGCCTGATCTTGCCTCTCAAATGTTGTTGAAGCCCGCGAGTGGGTTACGGGTGCATACAACTTTGGGTTGTGATTGGTTTGGCGGGTCATGTTGCTACAATGGATTTTTTATGGCAAAATTGTGGCGTTTTATGGATACGAAATCATGGGACAGACTGTGAATAAAACTTCCAATGTAAGTTGATCGCACCGACGAGCCATCTTGCACCATTCGAAATGACCTATAATTTTTCGAGTGCATAAACGGAGTGAGGATGAACTGTTACGTACTTTATGATCCAAGAATAATGCATCCACTGGTGAAAACATGAGGGTGGTAGCGGTATGGGTCATAGACCATGTAACGCATGAATTCTTGGGTTTCGATGCAATGAAGAGCCTCCTCCTTGTGTCGTGACTGAACCTGTAGTCTTTCTAGTTTGTAATGGAAAGATGGTGCATTGTTCTATATGTTATTGTCCATATATCAGTCTTTATGTGAGCTCTCGGAAGGGTGGTAGCGGGTGGCAGAGTATACTTGATGCGTAAAATCATCCGGAACTCAGTTTTACAAGCCAGATCTTGCGTGTGAAATGTTGTCGAAGCCTGCGAATGGGTTACCGGCGCATACAACTTTGGGTTGTGATTGTTTTGGTGGGTCATGGAGCTCCAATGGAGTTTTTATGGCAAAATTATGGCTGTTTTATGGATACGACATCGCGGGACAGACCGTGAATACAACTTTCAAGGTAAGTTGATCGCACCAACGAGCCATTTGTCCCCATTCGAAATGACCTATCATTCTTCGTGTGCATAAACGGGGTGAGGATGAACTGTTACATACTTTATGATCCAAGAATAATGCATCCGCTGGTGAAAACGTGAGGGTGGTAGCGGTATGGGTGATATTCCATGTAAAGCATGAATTCTTGGGTTTCGATGCAACAAAGAGCCTCCTCCTCGTGTCGTGACTGAACCTGTAGTCTTTCTAGTTTGTAATAGAAGGATGGTGCATTGTTCTATATGCTATTGTCCATATACCAGTCCGTATGTGAGCTCCCGAAAGGGTGGCAGAGGCTTGCAGAGTATAATTCAAGCATAAAATCGCCCGAAACTCAATTTTACAAGCCCGATCTTGCCTCTCAAATGTTGTTGAAGCCCGCGAGCGGGTTACGGGTGCATACAACTTTGGGTTGTGATTGTTTTGGATGGTCATGTTGCTACAATGGATTTTTTTTATGGCAAAATTGTGGCCATTTTATGGATACGAAATCATTGACAGACTGTGAATACAACTTCCAATGTAAGTTGATCGCACCGACGAGCCATCTTGCACCATTCGAAATGACCTATAATTTTTTGAGTGCATAAACGGAGTGAGGATGAACTGTTACGTACTTTATGATCCAAGAATAATGCATCCGCTGGTGAAAACGTGAGGGTGGTAGCGGTATGGGCGATATTCCATGTAAAGCATGAATTCTTGGGTTTCGATGCAACAAAGAGCCTCCTCCTCGTGTCGTGACTGAACCTGTAGTCTTTCTAGTTTATAATAGAAGGATGGTGCATTGTTCTATATGCTATTGTCCATATATCAGTCCGTATGTGAGCTCCCGATAGGGTGGCAGAGGCTTGCAGAGTATACTTCAAGCATAAAATCGCCCGGAACTCAATTTCACAAGCCTGATCTTGCCTCTCAAATGTTGTTGAAGCCCGCGAGTGGGTTACGGGTGCATACAACTTTGGGTTGTGATTGTTTTGGCGGGTCATGTTGCTACAATGGATTTTTTATGGCAAAATTGTGGCCGTTTTATGGATACGAAATCATGGGACAGACTGTGAATACAACTTCCAATGTAAGTTGATCGCACCGACGAGCCATCTTGCACCATTCGAAATGACCTATAATTTTCGAGTGCGTAAGCAGTGAGGATGAACTGTTACGTACTTTATGATCCAAGAATAATGCATCCGCTGGTGAAAACGTGAGGGTGGTAGCGGTATGGGTCATAGACCATGTAAAGCATGAATTCTTGGCTTTCGATGTAACGAAGAGCCTCCTCCTTGTGTCCTGACTGAACCTGTAGTCTTTCTAGTTTGTAATGGAAGGATGGTGCATTGTTCTGTATGTTATTGCCCATATATCAGTCCGTATGTGAGCTCTCGGAATGGTGGTAGAGGGTGGCAGATTATACTTCAAGCATAAAATCATCCGGAACTTAATTTTACAAGCCAGATCTTGCCTTTGAAATGTTGTCGAACCCTGCGAGTGGGTTACGGGCGCATACAACTTTGGTTTGTGATTGTTTTGGTGGGTCATGGAGCTCCAATGGAGTTTTTATGGCGAAATTATGGTCGTTTTATGGATACGACATCACGGGACAGACCGTGAATACAACTTTCAAGGTAAGTTGATCGCACAAACGAGCCATCTGTCCCCATTCGAAATGACCTATCATTTTTCGTGTGCATAAACGGGGTGAGGATGAACTGTTACATACTTTATGATCCAAGAATAACGCATCCGCTGGTGAAAACGTGAGGGTGGTAGCGGTATGGGTGATAGACCATGTAAAGCATGAATTCTTGGGTTTCAATGCAACAAAGAGCCTCCTCCTTGTGTAGTGACTGAACATGTAGTCTTAATAGTTTGTAATAGAAGGATGGTGCATTGTTCTATATGCTACTGTCCATATATCAGTACGTATGTGAGCTCCCGATAGGGTGGCAGAGGCTTGCAGATTATACTTCAAGCATAAAATTGCCCGGAACTCAATCTTACAAGCCTGATCTTGCGTCTCAAATGTTGTCGAAGCCCGCGAGTGGGTTACTGATAGAGGCAAAGGTGTCCCGTCTTTCGATGAGATGTTGGTTTTCGCTTTGGAGGAAGTCGACTTTGACGATCCGACTACGAACGTGCGAGGACGTCGCGCCTTAGCAATCGCTAAACCAACTCCGAGAGGTTATTGACCACGCCGGAGCACGATCAACCCGACCACGAGGGTCTGTTTCCTGCGAGCAAACGAAGAACAAGCAAGAAACTGAGATTGCAATCTGGATATTGCGAATATAAGGTGAAAGCTTTATTGATCAAGGTGGGGTTCTGTGACGCCTTTGTCCGGTCGTTGAACACAAACGGCACGCCAAGTTGCAGCTATGGCGAACTTTTAATCTAAACAAAACCCAAAGTCTAAACGACGCCCTAAGGGCTGTATATATGGAGGAAGAGGAGGGAATTTCGTGGCCCTTGAGGGAGGGGTCCGAAACCAACCCTAACTCTTGTTTCCCCACACATACGGACTCTAAAAACGGCCTATACTTAAGGTGACGCAATAATAAGGTGACGCAGCACCTAGAATAGCCTATGGACGAATATTATGAAGTGGCATCTTGTATATTTCGTCCAAGGCCTCATGCTCTCATTAGGGTGGCTTCAAAGTCCTGGAATCATCACTTGTAACTCCGTTCTTGTTCCCTTGGCGCATGCCAACATCTCCGTGCTTGAACTTGCTCCAAGGTTCATCTTTCTTGTCCATGGTAGGCCCTTCATTTGTAAGCAAAACAAATGTATCCAATTTAGGCAGCATCATATTCTCATGAACATTGGAATGGTTACCAAGAAATGAAAGTACCGATAATTCAATTGGCGTCATGAGCTCTAGTAATTGGTCCAAGATGTATAGCAGCAGGGCTGTGGGTGTAACAATGGTATTGATGTCCTCATCATCCTCCCTTCTTGAAATGAAGTCGCCCTCGACGGAAGCTCATCTTCCTCACCCAAATAAGGCTTCAAATCTGCAATGTTAAAAGTGGGACTAACCCCAAAATCTGCAGGCAGCTCAAGTTTATATGCATTATCATTTATTTTCTCTAACACCTTAAATAGACCATCAAGACGTGGCATTAGCTTTGATTTGCAAATTAGGAAACCTATCCTCACGCAAAATGTAACCAAACAAGATCTCTGTGCAAAGACAACATGTTTTCTACCCTTATCTCCAGCAAGTTTATATTTAGCCTTCATACGCTCAATGTTTTCCTTAGTTAACTCATGCATTTTTAAAATCAATTCAGCACGTTCTTTAGCATCAAAATTAACCTTCTCCGAAGATGGAAGAGGCAACAAATCAATAGGTGCACGAGGTAGGAAGCCATACACAATTTCAAAAGGGCACATCTTAGTAGTAGAATGCAATGAACGATTATAAGCAAATTCAATATGAGGCAAGCATTCTTCCCACATTTTCTTATTATTCTTCAAAACAGCCCTAAGCATAGTAGACAATGTTCTATTGACTACTTCAGTTTGTCCATCGCTTTGGGGGTGACAAGTAGTACTAAAAGCAGTTTAGTCCCCAACTTAGCCCATAAACATCTCCAAAAGTGGCTAAGAAATTTAGTATCACGATGCGAAACAATAGTATTTGGCACACCATGCAAGTTTAATAATTTCACGAAAGAACAAATCAGCAACATTAACAGCATCATCGCTTTTATGACATGGTATAAAGTGTGCCATTTTCGAGAATCTATCCACGACAACAAATATGTATCCCTCCCCTTGTTTGTTCGAGGTAAACCTAAAACAAAGTCCATAGATATATCCTCCCAAGGAACACTAGGTACAGGCAAAGGCATATATAAACCATGAGGATTGAGTCGTGACTTAGCTTTTTGACATGTAGTGCAATGAGCAACAAAACGCTCAACATCCCGCCTCATCTTTGGCCAAAAGAAATGTGTAGCAAGTATATCCTCCGTCTTCTTCACGCCAAAGTGTCCCATTAATCCTCCTCCATGCGCCTCCTGCAACAACAAAAGACTTAACAGAGCTAGCAGGAATGCATAGCTTGTTAGCACGGAACACAAAACCATCCTTAATAACGAACTTGTTCCATGTTCTTCCTTCTTTACAATTCTGCATTACATCTTTAAAATTAGCATCATGCACATATTGATCTTTGATGGTCTCCAAACCAAATATTTTGAAGTCAAGTTGTGAAAGCATAGTATAGCGATAGACAAAGCATCAGCAATAACATTTTCTTTACCCTTCTTGTGTTTAATGACATAAGGGAAAGTCTCAATGAATTCAACCCATTTAGCATGTCTACGATTCAGTTTAGCTTGACTTTTAATATGTTTCAAAGATTCATGATCGTAATGTATAACAAATTCTTTGGGCCATAAATAATGTTGCCATGTCTCTAAAGTCCGAACAAGAGCATATAATTCTTTGTCATAAGTAGAATAGTTCAGACTAGGCCCACTCAATATTTCAGAAAAGTATGCAACAGGTTTGCCATCTTGTAATAACACACTTCCTAATCCAATTCCACTAGCATCACATTCAAGCTCAAAAGTCTTATTGAAGTCAGGAAGTTGGAGTAAAGGAGCATGTGTCAACTTATCTTTCAATACCGTGAAGGCTTCTTCCGTGCGGTACCCCAAACAAAAGGCACATCCTTCTTTGTAAGTTCATTGAGAGGTGCAGCAATGGTGCTAAAGTCTCTCACAAAACGCCTATAGAAACCAGCGAGTCCAAGAAAACTCCTCACTTGTGTGACCGTTTTGGGCTGCGGCCAACTCTCAATAGCTTCAATCTTGGCTTTATCAACTTCAGTTCCCTATGGTGTAACAACATAGCCAAGAAAAGATACTCGGTCGGTGCAAAAGGTGCACTTCCCAAGGTTACCAAACAAACGTGCATCACGTAGAGCATTAAAAACAGCACGTAAATGTTCCAAATGTTCTTCCAAAGATTTGCTATAAATCAGTATATCATCAAAATAGACTACCACAAATCGTCCAATGAAAGCACGTAAAACTTCGTTCATTAGTCTCATGAAAGTACTAGGTGCATTAGTTAACCCAAAAGGCATGACTAACCACTCATATAAACCAAACTTAGTTTTAAATGCTGTTTTCCATTCATCTCCCAATTTCATACGAATTTGATGGTATCCACTACGCAAATCAACTTTGGAGAATATTGTAGAGCCACTCAATTCATCAAGCATATCATCTAGCCTAGGAATAGGATGACGATAACGAATAGTAATATTATTAATGCCTCTACAATCAACACACATACGCCGACGTACCATCCTTTTTAGGCACTAGTATAATAGGAACAGCACAAGGACTAAGAGATTCACAGATATAACCTTTGTCGAGCAGCTCACGTGACTTGACGCATAATCTCCTTCGTCTCCTCTGGATTGGTACAGTATGGTGCACGGTTGGGTAGCGATGCACCGGGAATTAAGTCAATTTGATGCTCAATCCCTCGAATAGGTGGTAATCCCGGTGGTATGTCTTATGGGAAGACGTCAGCGAACTCCTGCAAAATGTTAGTGACAGCAGGGGGCAAAGAGGAAGGCACGTCCTCGAATGAAAATAATGCCTCTTTGCACACAAAAGCATAGCAAACAGATTTGCTAGAATCTAGCTCCTCAATATCAGATTTGGTGGCAAGTAAACATGCACTTTTCAGTTTAATTTCAGAAGCAACATTAGATGGTTTATTATTAGGCTTCATTTGTTGCTCAAATTCTTTTGCCGCAATCTGATTTTCACTCTTATTTTTCTCCTGTTTTGCTTTATTAGCTCTATTAATATCATCTTTCAAAATTGAATCAGGAGTCATAGGAAGCAAAGTAATATTTTTATCCTTGTGAACAAGAGTATACTGATTGTTTCTACCATGGTGTACATAATTTTTATCAAATTGCCATGGTCTACCAAGTAATAAGGAACATGCTTGCATAGGTACCACATCACAATCAACATAATCAGCATATGTAGAGATACTAAAATACACACCTAACAAAGACGTGTTACCTTAACCTTGCCGCTGTTGTTGAACCATTGGATGTAGTAAGGATGTGGATGTGGTCTTGTGGTGAGAGAAAGCTTCTCCACCATATCCATGCTAGCCAAGTTGTTGCAGCTCCCTCCATCTATGATGACCTTGAATAGAACGTTCCTTCACAACTCCCTTTGTATGGAACAAGTTATGCCTCTGATTTTGCTCAGCTTGTGTAACCTGCACACTCAAAACACGTTGAGCAACTAAACATTCATACCACAAGATCTTCGGCAGCCATGTATTGCGTCTCATGATCGTAATCATCTCCACCATGTTCTTCATGTGTAATAAGAGCCAAAGTCTCTTCATCATAGTCACTAGCGGACTCATACCCACCATCCTCGTGAGCAATCATCACACGCTGAGATTGGCATTCTTCGGCAAAATGTCCTCTTCCCTTACAACGACGACAAATAATATCACTTGTGTGCCTGTTGACGCCATGGAAGAAGAAGAGCTGTGTAGGCCCAAAGAAAAGCGCTCTTGGCGTATAGTGGTGGTTGTGCTCGCTTTCTTGTATCACGGTTGGAGGTGGCAGCCGACGGAGGTGCCGGTGTAGTAGAACGTGTGGAAGTAGATGATGCACGTGGTGTCCATGATGAAGGTCGACCTGCAGAAAAGTTAGTCCGCGCCAACGCCACCGATCCTGCACTTCACGCTCAGCTTTACAAGCAAGATGGAATAATCGAGTGATATTTAGTATAATCCTTGTAGTCTAGAATGGTCTGAATATCTCTATTTAATCCACCTGTAAAACGTGCAAGCATAGCTTCATTCTCCTCAACAATACCACATCTAATCAAGCCAGTTTGTAATTCACGATAATATTCTTCTACCGAATTTTTTCCTTGTCTTAAGCGCTGCAATTTTTGAAGTAATTCACGTTGATAATATGGTGGAACCCAACGAGCACGCATAGCAGTTTTCAAAGCAGCCCAAGTAGCTGGAACAGGATATAATCTACAATGTTGGACCACCAAACACATGCAAAGCTAGTGAAAGCACAAACAAATAGCGGAACACGCCTCTCCTCGGGATATTGTAAACATGTAAATCGTTGTTCAGTTTCTAACTCCCAAGTAAGATATATATCGTGAACATATCTACCCTCAAATGGTGGAATATTCAACTTCAATTTAGGGAGATGGTCATGATCTCGTACCTGAGGGGAGCCCTAACATTGCCATTATTTGCATGTGGACGACCGGGTGGTTGTGGTGCTGGTGGTTGTGGTGCTGGTGGTTGCACGTAGTTCTGAAGTTGATCAACCTCATCCTCGTACTCTCTCACATAATCATCCTCCCCCACATCAGCAGCAGGAGCCACAGAAGTATCAACAAAGACCAAAGAGCTTGGCCAGTGAAGAGGGACACGGCTCGCTTCGGTGGAGGGCTGCTTCGCGATGTGGAGGTAGTCGTTGTTGTTGTTGTAGAGGTGCATTTGGTGCAGCCGGTGGTGGTGGTGGTAGACGCCTTGAGCAATTCATTAAACTTGTTATCGAGCTTTGTTTCAACGCCTTCTCAATGCCATCTATCTTCTCCATGGCCTCTTCAAATCTATTTAGAACATCTTCCACCTGCCCACTCATCATTTGTTGAAACTTATCATGTAGCGCTTTGTTTGTCATGTTCTCCCGGTCAGTCTAAATGCCGGCTTGTGATCCTGCCATGGTTAGCAGCAATAGAAACACACAAGAATATGATTCGACGGACTACTAGGAAGTGGTGGTGGTGGTGTGGTGGACAACACAAATCCGTCAAGCAAATCTCAAATTCTTACCAGTTCTTACCCAAAGAAGAGGCGGTGATCGGCAACCGATGTAGTCAAAACTCTCAAAGCTTGGATAGAGCGATTACTGTGGAGAGTCAAACATACGATGTAGATGTATGTGGAGCTGGGAAGGCTTATAATATGGTAGCAAAAGGGTCAAGAATAATCAGTTCAGAGATGCAAAGTTGAATGAACGGCTCAACGACAGATCTTGTCATGGTCCTAGGCTAGACCGTGCTAGAGACGCGAGCCTAGAACACTAACAAAATCACGGCGCTGCACGGAAACAACGGAAAAGCACACTGGAAATTTTGTCGCTCTTTTTTTTTGCGCTGCTTTTTTTTTGCGCTGCTCTGTTTTTTTTTGTGCGAAAAATCACTATAATGGCGAGTGTCTCAAAACTCTTCCCAGGTCAAACTGACAGGATGGGCACGGAATTTTTCGACCAATTTTTTTTTTTCGACTGCCCGGACCCAAAAACTGGAAACGGGTCAAAAAAAACTTTCTATAATGGCGACTGTCTCAATACGCTTAGAAACACCTAAAAATAGGATAGCCAGAAATTTTTTCGACAAGTGCGTTTTCAGAAAATTTTGGGCCTAAACGGAGGGTGGTTTCCAGACTTTTTTTTTCGAAACCTACTCCGGCAAGGAAACACGAATCGGAAACTAGATGGATCGCGAAAACAAACCTAATATGAGAAGAACTCGGATTGGTGGTGGATATATGGTGGTGGTATATGGCACCGTGGTGGTGGTATATGGTAGCGGTGGTGGTATATGGCTACGGATTGGTGGTGGTATATGGATACGGATTGGTGGTGGTATATGGATACGGATTGGTGGTGGTATATGGATACGGATTGGTGGTGGTATATGGATACGGATTGGTGGTGGTATATGGATACGGATTCAGAGCGGTGGCGGATAAGAAGGGTGGTAGATGGCAAGGCGATGATGATGGTGCGGCGCGGCGTGACAACTTATGACCGTAACTTCGAAACTCTAAAAGACTAGACTCTAAGACCAGCAACTTGACACGACGATGCAAATCAAGAAATTCAACAAAGCAAAAACCCTAAAAGATTATGCGAAGGCTCAGATTGGTTCGGATATGATGAACTAACCCTAATTTTTTGTGGCTTTTTGTGGACTTTAGGTATGAAGAATGACTCGATCTAATCTACGAAAAACTGTAAAATCTCACCGAGCAACCTGAAAATATGATACCACTTGATAGAGGCAAAGGTGTCCCGCCTTTCGATGAGATGTTGGTTTTCGCTTTGGAGGAAGTCGACTTTTGACGATCCGACTACGAACGTGGCGAGGACGCCGCTACTTAGCAATCGCTAAACCAACTCCGAGAGGTTATTGACCACGCCGAGCACGCATCAACTCGACCACGAGGGTCTGCTTTCCTGCGAGCAAACGAAGAACAAGCAAGAAACCGAGATTGCAATCTGGATATTGCGAATATAAGATGAAAGCTTTATTGATCAAGGTGGGGTTCTGTGGACGCCTTTGTCCGGTCATTGAACACAAACGGCACGCCAAGTTGCAGCTATGGCGAACTTTTAATCTAAACAAAACCCAAAGTCTAAACGACGCCCTAAGGGCTGTATATATGGAGGAAGAGGAGGGAATTTCGTGGCCCTTGAGGGAGGGGTCCAAACCAACCCTAACTCTTGTTTCCCCACACATACGGACTCTAAAAACAGCCTATACTTAAGTATTTCGAAATTACATGGGCCCGGCCCAATAATAAGGTGACGCAGCACCTAGAATAGCCTATGGACGAATATTATGAAGTGGCATCTTGTATATTTCGTCCAAGGCCTCATGCTCTCATTAGGGTGGCTTCAAAGTCCTGGAATCATCACTTGTAACTCCGTTCTTGTTCCCCTTGCGCATGCCAACATCTCCGTGCTTGAACTTGCTCCAAGGTTCATCTTTCTTGTCCATGGTAGGCCCTTCATTTGTAAGCAAAACAAATGTATCCAATTTAGGCAGCATCATATTCTCATGAACATTGGAATCGTTACCAAGAAACGAAAGTACCTGATAATTCAATTGGCGTGCGCGAGCTCTAGTAATTGGTCCAGTATGTATAGCAGCTGGGGCTATGGGTGTAACAATGGTATTGATGTCCTCATCAGTTACGAGTGCATACAACTTTTGGTTGTGATTGTTTTGGCGTGTCATGTTGCTACAATGAATTTTTTATGGCAAAATTGTGGCCGTTTTATGGATACGAAATCATGGGACAGACTGTGAATACAACTTCCAATGTAAGTTGATCGCACCGACGAGCCATCTTGCACCATTCGAAATGACCTATAATTTTTCGAGTGGATAAACGGAGTGAGGATGAACTATTATGTACTTTACGATCCAAGAATAATGCATCCGTTGGTGAAAACGTGAGGGTGGTAGAGGTATGGGCGATAGACCATGTAAAGCATGAATACTTGGGTTTCGATGCAACAAAGAGCCTCCTCCTTGTGTCGTGACTGAACCTGTAGTCTTTCTAGTTTGTAATAGAAGGATGGTGCATTGTTCTATATGCTATTGTCCATATATCAGTCCATATGTGAGCTCCCGAAAGGGTGGCAGAGGCTTGGCGTAGTATACTTCAAGCATAAAATCGCCCGGAACTCAATTTTACAAGCCTGATCTTGCCTCTCAAATGTTGTTGAAGCCCGCGAGTGGGTTACGGGTGCATACAACTTTGGGTTGTGATTCTTTTGGCCGGTCATATTGCTACAATTGATTTTTTATGGCAAAATTGTGGCCGTTTTATGGATACGAAATCATGGGACAGACTGTGAATACAACTTCCAATGTAAGTTGATCGCACCGACGAGACATCTTGCACCATTTGAAATGACCTATAATTTTTAGAGTGCATAAACGAAGTGAGGATGAACTGTTATGTACTTTATGATCCAAGAATAATGCATCCGCTGGTGAAAACATGAGGGTGGTAGCGGTATGGGCGATAGACCATGTAAAGCATGAATTCTTGGGTTTCGATGCAACAAAGAGCCTCCTCCTTGTGTCCTGACTGAACCTGTAGTCTTAATAGTTTGTAATAGAAGGATGGTGCATTGTTCTATATGCTACTGTCGATATATCAGTCCGTATGTGAGCTCCCGGAAGGGTGGTAGAGGCTTGCAGAGTATACTTCAAGCATAAAATCGCCTGGAACTCAATTTTACAATCCTGATCTTGCCTCTCAAATGTTGTTAAAGCCCGCGAATGGGTTACGGGTGCATACAACTTTGGGTAGTGATTGTTTTGGCGTGTCATGTTGCTACAATGGATTTTTTATGGCAAAATTGTGGCCGTTTTATGGATACAAAATCATGGGACAGGCTGTGAACACAAATTCCAATGTAAGTTGATCGCACCGACGAGCCATCTTGACCGTTCGAAATGACCTATAATTTGTCGAGTGCATAAACGGACTGAGGATGAATTGTTACGTACTTTATGATCCAAGAATAATGCATCCGCTGGTGAAAACTTGAGGGTGGTAGCGGTATGGGCGATAGACCATGTAAAGCATGAATTCTGGGGTTTCGATGCAACAAAGAGCCTCCTCCTTGTGTCGTGACTGAACCTGTAGTCTTTCTAGTTTGTAATAGAAGGATGGTGCATTGTTCTATATGCTATTGTCCATATATCAGTCCATATGTGAGCTCCCGAAAGGGTGGCAGAGGCTTGCAGAGTATACTTCAAGCATAAAATCGCCCGGAACTCAATTTTACAAGCCTGATCTTGCCTCTCAAATGTTGTTGAAGCCCGCGAGTGGGTTACGGGTGCATACAACTTTGGGTTGTGATTCTTTTGGCCGGTCATGTTGCTACAATGGATTTTTATGGCAAAATTGTGGCTGCTTTATGGATACGAAATCATGGGACACACTTTGTGAATACAAGTTCCAATGTAAGTTGATCGCACCGACGAGCCATCTTGCACCATTCAAATGACCTATAATTTTTCGAGTGCATAAACGGAGTGAGGATGAACTGTTACGCACTTTATGATCCAAGAATAATGCATCCGCCGGTGAAAACATGAGGGTGGTAGCGGTATGGGTCATAGACCATGTAATGCATGAATTCTTGGGTTTCGATGCAACGAAGAGCCTCCTCCTTGTGTCGTGGATCGAACTCGTAGTCTTTCTAGTTTGTAATGGAAAGATGGTGCATTGTTCTATATGTTATTGTCCATATATCAGTCCGTATGTGAGCTCCGGAAGGGTGGTAGACGGTGGCAAAGTATACTTGGAGCGTAAAATCGCTCTGAACTCAATTTTACAAGCCAGATCTTGCCTTCAAATGTTGTCGAAACTTGCGAGTGGGTTACGGGCGCATACAACTTTGGGTTGTGATTGTTTTGGTGGGTCATGGAGCTCCAATGGAGTTTTTATTGTAAATTATGGCGTTTTATGGATACGACATCGCTGAACAGACCGTGAATACAACTTTCAAGGTAAGTTGATCGCACTAACGAGCAATTTGTCCCCATTCAAATGACCTCTCATTCTACGTGTGCATAAACGGGGTGAGGATGAACTGTTACATACTTTATGATCCAAGAATAATGCATCCACCGGTGAAAACATGAGGGTGGTAGCGGCATGGGTGATAGACCATGCAAAGCATGAATTCTTGGGTTTCGATGCAACAAAGAGCCTCCTCCTTGTGTCGTGGATCGAACTCGTAGTCTTTCTAGTTTGTAATGGAAGGATGGTGCATTGTTCTATATGCTATTGTCCATATATCAGTCCGCATGTGAGCTCCCAGAATGGTGGTAGAGGGTGGCGAGTATACTTCCAAAGATAAACTCGTCCGAACTCAATTTTCAAGCTGGATCTTATCTCCGAAATGTTGTCAAGCTGCGAGTGGGTTACTGCGCATACAACTTTGGGTTGTGATTGTTTTGGCGGTCATGGAGCTCCAATGGAGTTTTTATGGCAAAATTGTGGCTGCTTTATGGATAAGACATCGCGGGATAGACCATGAATACAACTTTTCGAGTGGATAAACGGAGTGAGGAAGAACTGTTACGCATTTTTGATCCAAGAATAATGCATACGCTGGTGAAAATGTTTGGGTGGTAGCGGTATGGGAGATAGACCATCTCAAGCATGAATTCTTGGGTTTCGATGCAACGAAGATCCTCCTCGTTGTGTCATGACTAAACCTGTAGTCTTTCTAGTTTGTAATGGAAGGATGGTGCATTGTTCTATTGTTAATATATCAGTCCGTAGGTGAGCTCCCAGAAGGGTGGTAGAGGGTGGCAGAGTATACTTCAAGCATAAAATCGTCCGGAACTCACTTTTACAACCCGGATCTTGCCTACGAAATGATGTCGAAGCCCGAGAGTGGGTTACGGGCGCATACAACTTTTGGTTGTGATTGTTTTGGCGGGCCATGGAGCTCCAATGGAGTTTTTATAGCAAAATTGTGGCCATTTTATGGATACAACATCACAGAAAGACCGTGAATACAACTTTTAAGGTAAGTTGATCGCACCGACGAGCCATCTTGCACCATTCAAATGACCTATAATTATTCGAGTGCATAAACGGAGTGAGGATGAACTGTTGAGTACTTTATGATCCAAGAATAATGCATACCGTTGGTGAAAATGTGAGGGTGCTAGCGGTATGGGTCATAGACCATGTAAAGCATGAATTCTTGGGTTTCGATGCAACGAGGAGCCTCCTCCTTGTGTCGTGACTGAACATGTAGTCTTTCTAGTTTGTAATGGAAAGATGGTGCATTGTTCTATATGTTATTGTCCATATATCAGTCCGTATGTGAGCTCCCGAAAGGGTTGCAGAGGCTTGCAGAGTATACTTCATGCATAAAATACTTTGGAACTCAATTTTACAAGCCCGATCTTGCCTCTCAAATGTTGTTGAAGCCCGCGAGTGGGTTACGGGTGCATACAACTTTGGGTTGTGATTGTTTTGGCGGGTCATGTTGCTACAATGGATTTTTATGGCAAAATTGTGGCCATTTATGGATACGAAATCATGGGACACACTGTGAATACAAGTTCCAATGTAAGTTGATCGCACCGACGAGCCATCTTGCACCATTCTAAATGACCTATAATTTTTCGAGTGCATAAACGGAGTGAGGATGAACTGTTACGTACTTTATGATCCAAGAATAATGCATCCGCTGGTGAAAACATGAGGGTGGTAGCGGTATGGGTCATAGACCATGTAATGCATGAATTCTTGGGTTTCGATGCAACGAAGAGCCTCCTCCTTGTGTCGTGGATCGAACCTGTAGTCTTTCTAGTTTGTAATGGAACGATGGTGCATTGTTCTGTATGTTATTGTCCATATATCAGTCCGTATGTGAGCTCCCGGAAGGGTGGTAGACGGTGGCAAAGTATACTTGGAGCGTAAAATCGTCTGGAACTCAATTTTACAAGCCAGATCTTGCCTTCGAAATGTTGTCGAAACTTGCGAGTGGGTTACGGGCGCATACAACTTTGGGTTGTGATTGTTTTGGTGGGTCATGGAGCTCCAATGGAGTTTTTATTGCGAAATTATGGCCGTTTTATGGATACGACATCATGAACAGACCGTGAATACAACTTTCAAGGTAAGTTGATCGCACCAACGAGCAATTTGTCCCCATTCGAAATGACCTCTCATTCTACGTGGTGCATAAACGGGGTGAGGATGAACTGTTACATACTTTATGATCCAAGAATAATGCATCCATTGGTGAAAACATGAGGGTGGTAGCGGCATGGGTGATAGACCATGCAAAGCATGAATTCTTGGTTTCGATGCAACAAAGAGCCTCCTCCTTGTGTCGTGACTGAACTCGTAGTCTTTCTAGTTTGTAATGGAAGGATGGTGCATTGTTCTATATGCTATTGTCCATATATCGGTCGCATGTGAGCTCCCGAGAATGGTGGTAGAGGGTGGCGAGTATACTTCAGCATAAACTCGTCCGGAACTCAATTTTCAAGCTGGATCTTATCTCCGAAATGTTGTCGAAGCTGCGAGTGGGTTACAAAGCATACAACTTTGGGTTGTGATTGTTTTGGCGGGTCATGGAGCTCCAATGGAGTTTTTATGGCAAAATTGTGGCCGTTTTATGGATAAGACATCGCGAGATAGACCATGAATACAACTTTTCGAGTGGATAAACGGAGTGAGGAAGAACTGTTACGTACTTTTTGATCCAAGAATAATGCATACGCTGGTGAAAATGTTTGGGTGGTAGCGGTATGGGAGATAGACCATCTCAAGCATGAATTCTTGGGTTTCGATGCAACGAAGATCCTCCTCGTTGTGTCATGACTAAACCTGTAGTCTTTCTAGTTTGTAATGGAAGGATGGTGCATTGTTCTATTGTTAATATATCAGTCCGTAGGTGAGCTCCCGTAAGGGTGGTAGAGGGTGGCAGAGTATACTTCAAGCATAAAATCGTAGGAACTCACTTTTACAACCCGGATCTTGCCTACGAAATGATGTCGAAGCCGAGAGTGGGTTACGGGCGCATACAACTTTTGGTTGTGATTGTTTTGGCGGGCCATGGAGCTCCAATGGAGTTTTTATAGCAAAATTGTGGCCATTTTATGGATACAACATCACAGGAAAGACCGTGAATACAACTTTTAAGGTAAGTTGATCGCACCGACGAGCCATCTTGCACCATTCAAATGACCTATAATTATTCGAGTGCATAAACGGAGTGAGGATGAACTGTTGAGTACTTTATGATCCAAGAATAATGCATACGCTGGTGAAAATGTGAGGGTGCTAGCGGTATGGGTCATAGACCATGTAAAGCATGAATTCTTGGGTTTCGATGCAACGAGGAGCCTCCTCCTTGTGTCGTGGATGAACATGTAGTCTTTCTAGTTTGTAATGGAAAGATGGTGCATTGTTCTATATGTTATTGTCCATATATCAGTCCGTATGTGAGCTCCCGAAAGGGTGGCAGAGGCTTGCAGAGTATACTTCATGCATAAAATCGCCCGGAACTCAATTTTACAAGCCTGATCTTGCCTCTCAAATGTTGTTTAAGCCCGCGAGTGGGTTACGGGTGCATACAACTTTGGGTTGTGATTGTTTTGGCGGGTCATGTTGCTACAATGGATTTTTATGGCAAAATTGTGGCCGTTTATGGATACGAAATCATGGGACACACTGTGAATACAAGTTCCAATGTAAGTTGATCGCACCGACGAGCCATCTTGCACCATTCAAATGACCTATAATTTTTCGAGTGCATAAACGGAGTGAGGATGAACTGTTACGTGCTTTATGATCCAAGAATAATGCATCCGCTGGTGAAAACATGAGGGTGGTAGCGGTATGGGTCATAGACCATGTAATGCATGAATTCTTGGGTTTCGATGCAACGAAGAGCCTCCTCCTTGTGTCGTGGATCGAACCTGTAGTCTTTCTAGTTTGTAATGGAAAGATGGTGCATTGTTCTATATGTTATTGTCCATATATCAGTCCGTATGTGAGCTCCCGGAAGGGTGGTAGACGGTGGCAAAGTATACTTGAAGCGTAAAATCGTCCGGAACTCAATTTTACAAGCCAGATCTTGCCTTCGAAATGTTGTCGAAACTTGCGAGTGGGTTACGCGCATACAACTTTGGGTTGTGATTGTTTTGGTGGGTCATGGAGCTCCAATGGAGTTTTTATTGCGAAATTATGGCCGTTTTATGGATACGACATCGCGGAACAGACCGTGAATACAACTTTCAAGGTAAGTTGATCGCACCAACGAGCAATTTGTCCCCATTCGAAATGACCTCTCATTCTACGTGTGCATAAACGGGTGAGGATGAACTGTTACATACTTTATGATCCAAGAATAATGCATCCATTGGTGAAAACATGAGGGTGGTAGCGGCATGGGTGATAGACCATGCAAAGCATGAATTCTTGGGTTTCGATGCAACAAAGAGCCTCCTCCTTGTGTCGTGGACTGAACAACCTGTAGTCTTTCTAGTTTGTAATGGAAGGATGGTGCATTGTTCTATATGCTATTGTCCATATATCAGTCCGCATGTGAGCTCCCGTAATGGTGGTAGAGGGTGGCAGAGTATACTTCCAAAGCATAAACTCGTCCGGAACTCAATTTTCAAGCTGGATCTTATCTCCGAAATGTTGTCGAAGCTCGCGAGTGGGTTACTGCATATACAACTTTGGGTTGTGATTGTTTTGGCGGGTCATGGAGCTCCAATGGAGTTTTTATGGCAAAATTGTGGCCGTTTTATGGATAAGACATCGCGAGATAGACCATGAATACAACTTTTCGAGTGGATAAACGGAGTGAGGAAGAACTGTTACGTACTTTTTGATCCAAGAATAATGCATACGCTGGTGAAAATGTTTGGGTGGTAGCGGTATGGGAGATAGACCATCTCAAGCATGAATTCTTGGGTTTCGATGCAACGAAGATCCTCCTCGTTGTGTCATGACTAAACCTGTAGTCTTTCTAGTTTGTAATGGAAGGATGGTGCATTGTTCTATTGTTAATATATCAGTCCGTAGGTGAGCTCCCAGAAGGGTGGTAGAGGGTGGCAGAGTATACTTCAAGCATAAAATCGTCCGAAACTCACTTTTACAACCCGGATCTTGCCTACGAAATGATGTCGAAGCCCGAGAGTGGGTTACGGGCGCATACAACTTTTGGTTGTGATTGTTTTGGCGGGCCATGGAGCTCCAATGGAGTTTTTATAGCAAAATTGTGGCCATTTTATGGATACAACATCACAGAAAGACCGTGAATACAACTTTTAAGGTAAGTTGATCGCACCGACGAGCCATCTTGCACCATTCAAATGACCTATAATTATTCGAGTGCATAAACGGAGTGAGGATGAACTGTTGAGTACTTTATGATCCAAGAATAATGCATACGCTGGTGAAAATGTGAGGGTGCTAGCGGTATGGGTCATAGACCATGTAAAGCATGAATTCTTGGGTTTCGATGCAACGAGGAGCCTCCTCCTTGTGTCGTGTTGAACATGTAGTCTTTTTAGTTTGTAATGGAAAGATGTGCATTGTTCTATATGTTATTGTCCATATATCAGTCCGTATGTGAGCTCCCAAAGGGTGGCGAGGCTTGCAGAGAGTATACTTCATGCATAAAATCGCCCGGAACTCAATTTTACAAGCCTGATCTTGCCTCTCAAATGTTGTTGAAGCCCGCGAGTGGGTTACGGGTGCATACAACTTTGGGTTGTGATTGTTTTGGCGGGTCATGTTGCTACAATGGATTTTTATGGCAAAATTGTGGCCGTTTATGGATACGAAATCATGGGACACACCGTGAATACAAGTTCCAATGTAAGTTGATCGCACCGACGAGCCATCTTGCACCATTCAAATGACCTATAATTTTTCGAGTGCATAAACGGAGTGAGGATGAACTGTTACGTATTTTATGATCCAAGAATAATGCATCCGCTGGTGAAAACATGAGGGTGGTAGCGGTATGGGTCATAGACCATGTAATGCATGAATTCTTGGGTTTCGATGCAACGAAGAGCCTCCTCCTTGTGTCGTGGATCGAACCTGTAGTCTTTCTAGTTTGTAATGGAAAGATGGTGCATTGTTCTATATGTTATTGTCCATATATCAGTCCGTATGTGAGCTCCGGAAGGGTGGTAGACGGTGGCAAAGTATACTTGAAGCGTAAAATCGTCCGGAACTCAATTTTACAAGCCAGATCTTGCCTTCAAATGTTGTCGAAACTTGCGAGTGGGTTACGCGCATACAACTTTGGGTTGTGATTGTTTTGGTGGGTCATGGAGCTCCAATGGAGTTTTTATTGCGAAATTATGGCCGTTTTATGGATACGACATCGCGGAACAGACCGTGAATACAACTTTCAAGGTAAGTTGATCGCACCAACGAGCAATTTGTCCCCATTCGAAATGACCTCTCATTCTACGTGTGCATAAACGGGGTGAGGATGAACTGTTACATACTTTATGATCCAAGAATAATGCATCCGCTGGTGAAAACATGAGGGTGGTAGCGGCATGGGTGATAGACCATGCAAAGCATGAATTCTTGGGTTTCGATGCAACAAAGAGCCTCCTCCTTGTGTCGTGGATCGAACCTGTAGTCTTTCTAGTTTGTAATGGAAGGATGGTGCATTGTTCTATATGCTATTGTCCATATATCAGTCCGCATGTGAGCTCCAGAATGGTGGTAGAGGGTGGCAGAGTATACTTCCAGCATAAACTCGTCTCGAACTCAATTTTCAAGCTGGATCTTATCTCCGAAATGTTGTCGAAGCCTGCGAGTGGGTTACAGGCGCATACAACTTTGGGTTGTGATTGTTTTGGCGGGTCATGGAGCTCCAATGGAGTTTTTATGGCAAAATTGTGGCCGTTTTATGGATAAGACATCGCGGGATAGACCATGAATACAACTTTTCGAGTGGATAAACGGAGTGAGGAAGAACTGTTACGTACTTTTTGATCCAAGAATAATGCATACGCTGGTGAAAATGTTTGGGTGGTAGCGGTATGGGAGATAGACCATCTCAAGCATGAATTCTTGGGTTTCGATGCAACGAAGATCCTCCTCGTTGTGTCATGACTAAACCTGTAGTCTTTCTAGTTTGTAATGGAAGGATGGTGCATTGTTCTATTGTTAATATATCAGTCCGTAGGTGAGCTCCCGAGAAGGGTGGTAGAGGGTGGCGAGTATACTTCAAGCATAAAATCGTCCGAACTCACTTTTACAACCCGGATCTTGCCTACGAAATGATGTCAAGCCCGAGAGTGGGTTACGCGCATACAACTTTTGGTTGTGATTGTTTTGGCGGGCCATGGAGCTCCAATGGAGTTTTTATAGCAAAATTGTGGCCATTTTATGGATACAACATCACAGGAAAGACCGTGAATACAACTTTTAAGGTAAGTTGATCGCACCGACGAGCCATCTTGCACCATTCAAATGACCTATAATTATTCGAGTGCATAAACGGAGTGAGGATGAACTGTTGAGTACTTTATGATCCAAGAATAATGCATACTGTTGGTGAAAATGTGAGGGTGCTAGCGGTATGGGTCATAGACCATGTAAAGCATGAATTCTTGGGTTTCGATGCAACGAGGAGCCTCCTCCTTGTGTCGTGACTGAACATGTAGTCTTTTTAGTTTGTAATGGAAAGATGGTGCATTGTTCTATATGTTATTGTCCATATATCAGTCCGTATGTGAGCCCCCGAAAGGGTGGCAGAGGCTTGCAGAGTATACTTCATGCATAAAATCGCCCGGAACTCAATTTTACAAGCCTGATCTTGCCTCTCAAATGTTGTTGAAGCCCGCGAGTGGGTTACGGGTGCATACAACTTTGGGTTGTGATTGTTTTGGCGGGTCATGTTGCTACAATGGATTTTTTATGGCAAAATTGTGGCCGTTTTATGGATACGAAATCATGGGACACACTGTGAATACAAGTTCCAATGTAAGTTGATCGCACCGACGAGCCATCTTGCACCATTCGAAATGACCTATAATTTTTCGAGTGCATAAACGGAGTGAGGATGAACTGTTACGTACTTTATGATCCAAGAATAATGCATCCGCTGGTGAAAACATGAGGGTGGTAGCGGTATGGGTCATAGACCATGTAATGCATGAATTCTTGGGTTTCGATGCAACGAAGAGCCTCCTCCTTGTGTCGTGGATCGAACCTGTAGTCTTTCTAGTTTGTAATGGAAAGATGTTGCATTGTTCTATATGTTATTGTCCATATATCAGTCCGTATGTGAGCTCCCGGAAGGGTGGTAGACGGTGGCAAAGTATACTTGAAGCGTAAAATCGTCCGGAACTCAATTTTACAAGCCAGATCTTGCCTTGAAATGTTGTCGAAACTTGCGAGTGGGTTACGGTAGCATACAACTTTGGGTTGTGATTGTTTTGGTGGGTCATGGAGCTCCAATGGAGTTTTTATTGCGAAATTATGGCCGTTTATGGATACGACATCGCGAATGCACCGTGAATACAACTTTCAAGGTAAGTTGATCGCACTAACGAGCAATTTGTCCCCATTCAAATGACCTCTCATTCTACGTGTGCATAAACGGGTGAGGATGAACTGTTACATACTTTATGATCCAAGAATAATGCATCCGCTGGTGAAAACATGAGGGTGGTAGCGGCATGGGTGATAGACCATGCAAAGCATGAATTCTTGGGTTTCGATGCAACAAAGAGCCTCCTCCTTGTGTCGTGACTGAACCTGTAGTCTTTCTAGTTTGTAATGGAAGGATGGTGCATTGTTCTATATGCTATTGTCCATATATCAGTCCGCATGTGAGCTCCCAGAATGGTGGTAGAGGGTGGCAGAGTATACTTCCAGCATAAACTCGTCCGGAACTCAATTTTCAAGCTGGATCTTATCTCCGAAATGTTGTCGAAGCCTGCGAGTGGGTTACAGGCGCATACAACTTTGGGTTGTGATTGTTTTGGCGGGTCATGGAGCTCCAATGGAGTTTTTATGGCAAAATTGTGGCCATTTTATGGATAAGACATCGGATAGACCATGAATACAACTTTTCGAGTGGATAAACGGAGTGAGGAAGAACTGTTACGTACTTTTTGATCCAAGAATAATGCATACGTTGGTGAAAATGTTTGGGTGGTAGCGGTATGGGAGATAGACCATCTCAAGCATGAATTCTTGGGTTTCGATGCAACGAAGATCCTCCTCGTTGTGTCATGACTAAACCTGTAGTCTTTCTAGTTTGTAATGGAAGGATGGTGCATTGTTCTATTGTTAATATATCAGTCCGTAGGTGAGCTCCCAGAAGGGTGGTAGAGGGTGGCGAGTATACTTCAAGCATAAAATCGTCAGGAACTCACTTTTACAACCCGGATCTTGCCTACGAAATGATGTCGAAGCCCGAGAGTGGGTTACTGGTAGCATACAACTTTTGGTTGTGATTGTTTTGGCGGGCCATGGAGCTCCAATGGAGTTTTTATAGCAAAATTGTGGCCATTTTATGGATACAACATCACAGGAAAGACCGTGAATACAACTTTTAAGGTAAGTTGATCGCACCGACGAGCCATCTTGCACCATTCAAATGACCTATAATTATTCGAGTACATAAACGGAGTGAGGATGAACTGTTGAGTACTTTATGATCCAAGAATAATGCATACGCTGGTGAAAATGTGAGGGTGCTAGCGGTATGGGTCATAGACCATGTAAAGCATGAATTCTTGGGTTTCGATGCAACGAGGAGCCTCCTCCTTGTGTCGTGACTGAACATGTAGTCTTTCTAGTTTGTAATGGAAAGATGGTGCATTGTTCTATATGTTATTGTCCATATATCAGTCCGTATGTGAGCTCCCGAAAGGGTGGCAGAGGCTTGCAGAGTATACTTCATGCATAAAATCGCCTGAACTCAATTTTACAAGCCCGATCTTGCCTCTCAAATGTTGTTTAAGCCCGCGAGTGGGTTACGGTGCATACAACTTTGGGTTGTGATTGTTTTGGCGGGTCATGTTGCTACAATGGATTTTTTATGGCAAAATTGTGGCCGCTTTTTATGGATACGAAATCATGGGACACACTGTGAATACAAGTTCCAATGTAAGTTGATCACCGACGAGCCATCTTGCACCATTCGAAATGACCTATAATTTTTCGAGTGCATAAACGGAGTGAGGATGAACTGTTACGTACTTTATGATCCAAGAATAATGCATCCGCTGGTGAAAACATGAGGGTGGTAGCGGTATGGGTCATAGACCATGTAATGCATGAATTCTTGGGTTTCGATGCAACGAAGAGCCTCCTCCTTGTGTCGTGGATCGAACCTGTAGTCTTTCTAGTTTGTAATGGAAAGATGGTGCATTGTTCTATATGTTATTGTCCATATATCAGTCCGTATGTGAGCTCCGGAAGGGTGGTAGACGGTGGCAAAGTATACTTGAAGCGTAAAATCGTCCGGAACTCAATTTTACAAGCCGATCTTGCCTTCGAAATGTTGTCGAAACTTGCGAGTGGGTTACGGGCGCATACAACTTTGGGTTGTGATTGTTTTGGTGGGTCATGGAGCTCCAATGGAGTTTTTATTGCGAAATTATGGCCGTTTTATGGATACGACATCGCGGAACAGACCGTGAATACAACTTTCAAGGTAAGTTGATCGCACCAACGAGCAATTTGTCCCCATTCGAAATGACCTCTCATTCTACGTGTGCATAAACGGGGTGAGGATGAACTGTTACATACTTTATGATCCAAGAATAATGCATCCATTGGTGAAAACATGAGGGTGGTAGCGGCATGGGTGATAGACCATGCAAAGCATGAATTCTTGGGTTTCGATGCAACAAAGAGCCTCCTCCTTGTGTCGTGACTGAACCTCGTAGTCTTTCTAGTTTGTAATGGAAGGATGGTGCATTGTTCTATATGCTATTGTCCATATATCAGTCCGCATGTGAGCTCCCGTAATGGTGGTAGAGGGTGGCAGAGTATACTTCCAGCATAAACTCGTCCGAACTCAATTTTCAAGCTGGATCTTATCTCCGAAATGTTGTCGAAGCCTGCGAGTGGGTTACAGGCGCATACAACTTTGGGTTGTGATTGTTTTGGCGGGTCATGGAGCTCCAATGGAGTTTTTATGGCAAAATTGTGGCCGTTTTATGGATAAGACATCGCGAGATAGACCATGAATACAACTTTTCGAGTGGATAAACGGAGTGAGGAAGAACTGTTACGTACTTTTTGATCCAAGAATAATGCATACGCTGGTGAAAATGTTTGGGTGGTAGCGGTATGGGAGATAGACCATCTCAAGCATGAATTCTTGGGTTTCGATGCAACGAAGATCCTCCTCGTTGTGTCATGACTAAACCTGTAGTCTTTCTAGTTTGTAATGGAAGGATGGTGCATTGTTCTATTGTTAATATATCAGTCCGTAGGTGAGCTCCCGGAAAGGGTGGTAGAGGGTGGCAGAGTATACTTCAAGCATAAAATCGTCCAGGAACTCACTTTTACAACCCGGATCTTGCCTACGAAATGATGTCGAAGCCCGAGAGTGGGTTACGGTAGCATACAACTTGTGGTTGTGATTGTTTTGGCGGGCCATGGAGCTCCAATGGAGTTTTTATAGCAAAATTGTGGCCATTTTATGGATACAACATCACAGGAAAGACCGTGAATACAACTTTTAAGGTAAGTTGATCGCACCGACGAGCCATCTTGCACCATTCAAATGACCTATAATTATTCGAGTGCATAAACGGAGTGAGGATGAACTGTTGAGTACTTTATGATCCAAGAATAATGCATACGCTGGTGAAAATGTGAGGGTGCTAGCGGTATGGGTCATAGACCATGTAAAGCATGAATTCTTGGGTTTCGATGCAACGAGGAGCCTCCTCCTTGTGTCGTGACTGAACATGTAGTCTTTTTAGTTTGTAATGGAAAGATGTGCATTGTTCTATATGTTATTGTCCATATATCAGTCCGTATGTGAGCTCCCGAAAGGGTGGCAGAGGCTTGCAGAGTATACTTCATGCATAAAATCGCCCGGAACTCAATTTTACAAGCCTGATCTTGCCTCTCAAATGTTGTTGAAGCCCGCGAGTGGGTTACGGGTGCATACAACTTTGGGTTGTGATTGTTTTGGCGGGTCATGTTGCTACAATGGATTTTTATGGCAAAATTGTTGCCGTTTTATGGATACGAAATCATGGGACACACTTTGTGAATACAAGTTCCAATGTAAGTTGATCGCACCGACGAGCCATCTTGCACCATTCAAATGACCTATAATTTTTTGAGTGCATAAACGGAGTGAGGATGAACTATTATGTGCTTTATGATCCAAGAATAATGCAACCGCTGGTGAAAACATGAGGGTGGTAGTAGGATGGGTGATAGACCATGTAAAGCATGAATTCTTGGGTTTTGATCCAACGGAGAGCCTCCTCCTTGTGTCGTGATTGAACCTGTAGTCTTTCTAGTTTGTAATGGAAAGATGGTGCATTGTTCTATATGTTATTGTCCATATATCAGTCCGTATGTGAGCTCCCGGAAGGGTGGTAGACGGTGGCAAAGTATACTTGAAGCGTAAAATCGTCCGGAACTCAATTTTACAAGCCAGATCTTGCCTTCGAAATGTTGTCGAAACTTGCGAGTGGGTTACGGGCGCATACAACTTTGGGTTGTGATTGTTTTGGTGGGTCATGGAGCTCCAATGGAGTTTTTATTGCGAAATTATGGCCGTTTTATGGATACGACATCGCGGAACAGACCGTGAATACAACTTTCAAGGTAAGTTGATCGCACTAACGAGCAATTTGTCCCCATTCAAATGACCTCTCATTCTACGTGTGCATAAACGGGGTGAGGATGAACTGTTACATACTTTATGATCCAAGAATAATGCATCCATTGGTGAAAACATGAGGGTGGTAGCGGCATGGGTGATAGACCATGCAAAGCATGAATTCTTGGGTTTCGATGCAACAAAGAGCCTCCTCCTTGTGTCGTGACTGAACATGTAGTCTTTCTAGTTTGTAATGGAAGGATGGTGCATTGTTCTATATGCTATTGTCCATATATCAGTCCGCATGTGAGCTCCCAGAATGGTGGTAGAGGCTGGCAGAGTATACTTCCAAAGATAAACTCGTCAGGAACTCAATTTTCAAGCTGGATCTTATCTCCGAAATGTTGTCGAAGCTCGCGAGTGGGTTCTGCGCATACAACTTTGGGTTGTGATTGTTTTGACGGGTCATGGAGCTCCAATGGAGTTTTTATGGCAAAATTGTGGCCGTTTTATGGATAAGACATCACGGGATAGACCATGAATACAACTTTTCGAGTGGATAAACGGAGTGAGGAAGAACTGTTACGTACTTTTTGATCCAAGAATAATGCATACGCTGGTGAAAATGTTTGGGTGGTAGCGGTATGGGAGATAGACCATCTCAAGCATGAATTCTTGGGTTTCGATGCAACGAAGATCCTCCTCGTTGTGTCATGACTAAACCTGTAGTCTTTCTAGTTTGTAATGGAAGGATGGTGCATTGTTCTATTGTTAATATATCAGTCCGTAGGTGAGCTCCCGGAAGGGTGGTAGAGGGTGGCAGAGTATACTTCACGCATAAAATCGTCCGGAACTCACTTTTACAACCCGGATCTTGCCTCTGAAATGTTGTCGAAGCCCGAGAGTGGGTTACAGGCACATACAACTTTTGGTTGTGATTGTTTTGGCGGGTCATGGAGCTCCAATGGACTTTTATGGCAAAATTGTGGCCATTTTATGGATACAACATCACAGAAAGACCGTGAATACAACTTTTAAGGTAAGTTGATCGCACCGACGAGCCATCTTGCACCATTCAAATGACCTATAATTATTCGAGTGCATAAACGGAGTGAGGATGAACTGTTGAGTACTTTATGATCCAAGAATAATGCATCTATTTGGTGAAAATGTGAGGGTGCTAGCGGTATGGGTCATAGACCATGTAAAGCATGAATTCTTGGGTTTCGATGCAACGAGGAGCCTCCTCCTTGTGTCGTGGACTGAACATGTAGTCTTTTAGTTTGTAATGGAAAGATGGTGCATTGTTCTATATGTTATTGTCCATATATCAGTCCGTATGTGAGCCCCGAAAGGGTGGCAGAGGCTTGCAGAGTATACTTCATGCATAAAATCGCTTGAACTCAATTTTACAAGCCCGATCTTGCCTCTCAAATGTTGTTGAAGCCCGCGAGTGGGTTACGGGTGCATACAACTTTGGGTTGTGATTGTTTTGGCGGGTCATGTTGCTACAATGGATTTTTATGGCAAAATTGTGGCCGTTTTATGGATACGAAATCATGGGACACACTGTGAATACAAGTTCCAATGTAAGTTGATCGCACCGACGAGCCATCTTGCACCATTCGAAATGACCTATAATTTTTCGAGTGCATAAACGGAGTGAGGATGAACTGTTACGTACTTTATGATCCAAGAATAATGCATCCGCTGGTGAAAACATGAGGGTGGTAGCGGTATGGGTCATAGACCATGTAATGCATGAATTCTTGGGTTTCGATGCAACGAAGAGCCTCCTCCTTGTGTCGTGACTGAACCTGTAGTCTTTCTAGTTTGTAATGGAAAGATGGTGCATTGTTCTATATGTTATTGTCCATATATCAGTCCGAATGTGAGCTCCCGGAAGGGTGGTAGACGGTGGCAAAGTATACTTGAAGCGTAAAATCGTCCGGAACTCAATTTTACAAGCCAGATCTTGCCTTCAAATGTTGTCGAAACTTGCGAGTGGGTTACGCGCATACAACTTTGGGTTGTGATTGTTTTGGTGGGTCATGGAGCTCCAATGGAGTTTTTATTGCGAAATTATGGCCTGTTTATGGATACGACATCATGAATGACCGTGAATACAACTTTCAAGGTAAGTTGATCGCACCAACGAGCAATTTGTCCCCATTCGAAATGACCTCTCATTCTACGTGTGCATAAACGGGGTGAGGATGAACTGTTACATACTTTATGATCCAAGAATAATGCATCCATTGGTGAAAACATGAGGGTGGTAGCGGCATGGGTGATAGACCATGCAAAGCATGAATTCTTGGGTTTCGATGCAACAAAGAGCCTCCTCCTTGTGTCGTGACTGAACCTGTAGTCTTTCTAGTTTGTAATGGAAGGATGGTGCATTGTTCTATATGCTATTGTCCATATATCAGTCCGCATGTGAGCTCCCAGAATGGTGGTAGAGGGTGGCAGAGTATACTTCCAGCATAAACTCGTCCGGAACTCAATTTTCAAGCTGGATCTTATCTCCGAAATGTTGTCGAAGCCTGCGAGTGGGTTACAGGCGCATACAACTTTGGGTTGTGATTGTTTTGGCGGGTCATGGAGCTCCAATGGAGTTTTATGGCAAAATTGTGGCCGTTTATGGATAAGACATCGTGGGATAGACCATGAATACAACTTTTCGAGTGGATAAACGGAGTGAGGAAGAACTATTACGTACTTTTGATCCAAGAATAATGCATACGCTGGTGAAAATGTTTGGGTGGTAGCGGTATGGGAGATAGACCATCTCAAGCATGAATTCTTGGGTTTCGATGCAACGAAGATCCTCCTCGTTGTGTCATGACTAAACCTGTAGTCTTTCTAGTTTGTAATGGAAGGATGGTGCATTGTTCTATTGTTAATATATCAGTCCGTAGGTGAGCTCCCAGAAGGGTGGTAGAGGGTGGCAGAGTATACTTCAAGCATAAAATCGTCAGGAACTCACTTTTACAACCCGGATCTTGCCTACGAAATGATGTCGAAGCTTAGAGTGGGTTACGGTAGCATACAACTTTTGGTTGTGATTGTTTTGGCGGGCCATGGAGCTCCAATGGAGTTTTTATAGCAAAATTGTGGCCATTTTATGGATACAACATCACAGAAAGACCGTGAATACAACTTTTAAGGTAAGTTGATCGCACCGACGAGCCATCTTGCACCATTCAAATGACCTATAATTATTCGAGTGCATAAACGGAGTGAGGATGAACTGTTGAGTACTTTATGATCCAAGAATAATGCATCTGTTGGTGAAAATGTGAGGGTGCTAGCGGTATGGGTCATAGACCATGTAAAGCATGAATTCTTGGGTTTCGATGCAACGAGGAGCCTCCTCCTTGTGTCGTGGACTGAACATGTAGTCTTTTAGTTTGTAATGGAAAGATGGTGCATTGTTCTATATGTTATTGTCCATATATCAGTCCGTATGTGAGCTCCCAAAAGGGTGGCAGAGGCTTGCAGAGTATACTTCATGCATAAAATCGCCCGGAACTCAATTTTACAAGCCTGATCTTGCCTCTCAAATGTTGTTGAAGCCCGCGAGTGGGTTACGGGTGCATACAACTTTGGGTTGTGATTGTTTTGGCGGGTCATGTTGCTACAATGGATTTTTTATGGCAAAATTGTGGCCGTTTTATGGATACGAAATCATGGGACACACTGTGAATACAAGTTCCAATGTAAGTTGATCGCACCGACGAGCCATCTTGCACCATTCGAAATGACCTATAATTTTTCGAGTGCATAAACGGAGTGAGGATGAACTGTTACGTACTTTATGATCCAAGAATAATGCATCCGCTGGTGAAAACATGAGGGTGGTAGCGGTATGGGTCATAGACCATGTAATGCATGAATTCTTGGGTTTCGATGCAACGAAGAGCCTCCTCCTTGTGTCGTGGATCGAACCTGTAGTCTTTCTAGTTTGTAATGGAAAGATGGTGCATTGTTCTATATGTTATTGTCCATATATCAGTCCGTATGTGAGCTCCGGAAGGGTGGTAGACGGTGGCAAAGTATACTTGAAGCGTAAAATCGTCCGGAACTCAATTTTACAAGCCAGATCTTGCCTTCGAAATGTTGTCGAAACTTGCGAGTGGGTTACGGGCGCATACAACTTTGGGTTGTGATTGTTTTGGTGGGTCATGGAGCTCCAATGGAGTTTTTATTGCGAAATTATGGCCGTTTTATGGATACGACATCGCGAATGCAGACCGTGAATACAACTTTCAAGGTAAGTTGATCGCACCAACGAGCAATTTGTCCCCATTCGAAATGACCTCTCATTCTACGTGTGCATAAACAGGGGTGAGGATGAACTGTTACATACTTTATGATCCAAGAATAATGCATCCATTGGTGAAAACATGAGGGTGGTAGCGGCATGGGTGATAGACCATGCAAAGCATGAATTCTTGGGTTTCGATGCAACAAAGAGCCTCCTCCTTGTGTCGTGGTGAACACCTGTAGTCTTTCTAGTTTGTAATGGAAGGATGGTGCATTGTTCTATATGCTATTGTCCATATATCAGTCCGCATGTGAGCTCCCGAGAATGGTGGTAGAGGGTGGCAGAGTATACTTCCGGCATAAACTCGTCCGAACTCAATTTTCAAGCTGGATCTTATCTCCGAAATGTTGTCGAAGCTGCGAGTGGGTTACAAAGCATACAACTTTGGGTTGTGATTGTTTTGGCGGGTCATGGAGCTCCAATGGAGTTTTTATGGCAAAATTGTGGCCGTTTTATGGATAAGACATCGCGAGATAGACCATGAATACAACTTTTCGAGTGGATAAACGGAGTGAGGAAGAACTATTACGTACTTTTTGATCCAAGAATAATGCATACTGTTGGTGAAAATGTTTGGGTGGTAGCGGTATGGGAGATAGACCATCTCAAGCATGAATTCTTGGGTTTCGATGCAACGAAGATCCTCCTCGTTGTGTCATGACTAAACCTGTAGTCTTTCTAGTTTGTAATGGAAGGATGGTGCATTGTTCTATTGTTAATATATCAGTCCGTAGGTGAGCTCCCAGAAGGGTGGTAGAGGGTGGCAGAGTATACTTCAAGCATAAAATCGTCCGGAACTCACTTTTACAACCCGGATCTTGCCTACGAAATGATGTCGAAGCCCGAGAGTGGGTTACGGGCGCATACAACTTTTGGTTGTGATTGTTTTGGCGGGCCATGGAGCTCCAATGGAGTTTTTATAGCAAAATTGTGGCCATTTTATGGATACAACATCACAGGAAAGACCGTGAATACAACTTTTAAGGTAAGTTGATCGCACCGACGAGCCATCTTGCACCATTCAAATGACCTATAATTATTCGAGTGCATAAACGGAGTGAGGATGAACTGTTGAGTACTTTATGATCCAAGAATAATGCATACGTTGGTGAAAATGTGAGGGTGCTAGCGGTATGGGTCATAGACCATGTAAAGCATGAATTCTTGGGTTTCGATGCAACGAGGAGCCTCCTCCTTGTGTCGTGACTGAACATGTAGTCTTTCTAGTTTGTAATGGAAAGATGGTGCATTGTTCTATATGTTATTGTCCATATATCAGTCCGTATGTGAGCTCCCGAAAGGGTGGCAGAGGCTTGCAGAGTATACTTCATGCATAAAATCGCCCGGAACTCAATTTTACAAGCCTGATCTTGCCTCTCAAATGTTGTTGAAGCCCGCGAGTGGGTTACGGGTGCATACAACTTTGGGTTGTGATTGTTTTATGGGTCATGTTGCTACAATGGATTTTTATGGCAAAATTGTGGCCGTTTATGGATACGAAATCATGGGACACACTGTGAATACAACTTCCAATGTAAGTTGATCGCACCGACGAGCCATCTTGCACCATTCGAAATGACCTATAATTTTTCGAGTGCATAAACGGAGTGAGGATGAACTGTTACGTACTTTATGATCCAAGAATAATGCATCCATTGGTGAAAATGTGAGGGTGGTAGCGGTAAGGGTGATAGATCATGTCAGGCATGAATTCTTGGGTTTCGATGCAATGAAGAGCCTCCTCCTTGTGTCGTGGATCGAACTCGTAGTCTTTCTAGTTTGTAATGGAAAGATGGTGCATTGTTCTATATGTTATTGTCCATATATCGGTCCGTATGTGAGCTCCGGAAGGGTGGTAGACGGTGGCAAAGTATACTTGAAGCGTAAAATCGTCCGGAACTCAATTTTACAAGCCGATCTTGCCTTGAAATGTTGTCGAAACTTGCGAGTGGGTTACTGGCGCATACAACTTTGGGTTGTGATTGTTTTGGTGGGTCATGGAGCTCCAATGGAGTTTTTATTGCGTAAATTATGGCCGTTTATGGATACGACATCATGAATGCAGACCGTGAATACAACTTTCAAGGTAAGTCGATCGCACCAACGAGCAATTTGTCCCCATTCAAATGACCTCTCATTCTACGTGTGCATAAACGGGGTGAGGATGAACTGTTACATACTTTATGATCCAAGAATAATGCATCCATTGGTGAAAACATGAGGGTGGTAGCGGCATGGGTGATAGACCATGCAAAGCATGAATTCTTGGGTTTCGATGCAACAAAGAGCCTCCTCCTTGTGTCGTGGTGAACCTGTAGTCTTTCTAGTTTGTAATGGAAGGATGGTGCATTGTTCTATATGCTATTGTCCATATATCAGTCCGCATGTGAGCTCCCAGAATGGTGATAGAGGGTGGCAGAGTATACTTCCAGCATAAACTCGTCCGGAACTCAATTTTCAAGCTGATCTTATCTCCGAAATGTTGTCGAAGCCTGCGAGTGGGTTACAGGCGCATACAACTTTGGGTTGTGATTGTTTTGGCGGGTCATGGAGCTCCAATGGAGTTTTTATGGCAAAATTGTGGCCGTTTTATGGATAAGACATCGCGGGATAGACCATGAATACAACTTTTCGAGTGGATAAACGGAGTGAGGAAGAACTGTTACGTACTTTTTGATCCAAGAATAATGCATACGCTGGTGAAAAAGTTTGGGTGGTAGCGGTATGGGAGATAGACCATCTCAAGCATGAATTCTTGGGTTTCGATGCAACGAAGATCCTCCTCGTTGTGTCATGACTAAACCTGTAGTCTTTCTAGTTTGTAATGGAAGGATGGTGCATTGTTCTATTGTTAATATATCAGTCCGTAGGTGAGCTCCCAGAAGGGTGGTAGAGGGTGGCGAGTATACTTCAAGCATAAAATCGTCAGAACTCACTTTTACAACCCGGATCTTGCCTACGAAATGATGTCGAAGCCGAGAGTGGGTTACGAGCGCATACAACTTTTAGTTGTGATTGTTTTGGCGGGCCATGGAGCTCCAATGGAGTTTTTATAGCAAAATTGTGGCCATTTTATGTATACAACATCACAGGAAAGACCGTGAATACAACTTTTAAGGTAAGTTGATCGCACCGACGAGCCATCTTGCACCATTCAAATGACCTATAATTATTCGAGTGCATAAACGGAGTGAGGATGAACTGTTGAGTACTTTATGATCCAAGAATAATGCATATTTGGTGAAAATGTGAGGGTGCTAGCGGTATGGGTCATAGACCATGTAAAGCATGAATTCTTGGGTTTCGATGCAACGAGGAGCCTCCTCCTTGTGTCGTGTTGAACATGTAGTCTTTTTAGTTTGTAATGAAAAGATGGTGCATTGTTCTATATGTTATTGTCCATATATCAGTCCGTATGTGAGCTCCCGAAAGGGTGGCAGAGGCTTGCAGAGTATACTTCATGCATAAAATCGCCCGGAACTCAATTTTACAAGCCTGATCTTGCCTCTCAAATGTTGTTGAAGCCCGCGAGTGGGTTACTGGTGCATACAACTTTGGGTTGTGATTGTTTTGGCGGGTCATGTTGCTACAATGGATTTTTATGGCAAAATTGTGGCGTTTTATGGATACGAAATCATGGGACACACTGTGAATACAACTTCCAAGGTAAGTTGATCGCACCGATGAGCAATCTTGCACCATTCGAAAGGATCTATAATTTTTTGAGTGCATAAACGGAGTGAGGATGAACTATTATGTGCTTTATGATCCAAGAATAATGCATCCGCTGGTGAAAACATGAGGGTGGTAGCGGTATGGGTCATAGACCATGTAATGCATGAATTCTTGGGTTTCGATGCAACGAAGAGCCTCCTCCTTGTGTCGTGACTGAACCTGTAGTCTTTCTAGTTTGTAATGGAAAGATGGTGCATTGTTCTATATGTTATTGTCCATATATCAGTCCGTATGGGAGCTCCCGGAAGGGTGGTAGACGGTGGCAAAGTATACTTGAAGCGTAAAATCGTCCGAACTCAATTTTACAAGCGGATCTTGCCTTGAAATGTTGTCGAAACTTGCGAGTGGGTTACTGGTAGCATACAACTTTGGGTTGTGATTGTTTTGGTGGGTCATGGAGCTCCAATGGAGTTTTTATTGCGAAATTATGGCCGTTTTATGGATACGACATCATGAACAGACCGTGAATACAACTTTCAAGGTAAGTTGATCGCACTAACGAGCAATTTGTCCCCATTCAAATGACCTCTCATTCTACGTGTGCATAAACGGGGTGAGGATGAACTGTTACATACTTTATGATCCAAGAATAATGCATCCATTGGTGAAAACATGAGGGTGGTAGCGGCATGGGTGATAGACCATGCAAAGCATGAATTCTTGGGTTTCGATGCAACAAAGAGCCTCCTCCTTGTGTCGTGGATCGAACCTCGTAGTCTTTCTAGTTTGTAATGGAAGGATGGTGCATTGTTCTATATGCTATTGTCCATATATCAGTCCGCATGTGAGCTCCCAGAATGGTGGTAGAGGGTGGCAGAGTATACTTCCAGCATAAACTCGTCCGGAACTCAATTTTCAAGCTGGATCTTATCTCCGAAATGTTGTCGAAGCCTGCGAGTGGGTTACAGGCGCATACAACTTTGGGTTGTGATTGTTTTGGCGGGTCATGGAGCTCCAATGGAGTTTTTATGGCAAAATTGTGGCCGTTTTATGGATAAGACATCGCGGGATAGACCATGAATACAACTTTTCGAGTGGATAAACGGAGTGAGGAAGAACTGTTACGTACTTTTTGATCCAAGAATAATGCATACGCTGGTGAAAATGTTTGGGTGGTAGCGGTATGGGAGATAGACCATCTCAAGCATGAATTCTTGGGTTTCGATGCAACGAAGATCCTCCTCGTTGTGTCATGACTAAACCTGTAGTCTTTCTAGTTTGTAATGGAAGGATGGTGCATTGTTCTATTGTTAATATATCAGTCCGTAGGTGAGCTCCCAGAAGGGTGGTAGAGGGTGGCGAGTATACTTCAAGCATAAAATCGTCCGAACTCACTTTTACAACCCGGATCTTGCCTCTGAAATGATGTCGAAGCCGAGAGTGGGTTACAAGCATACAACTTTTGGTTGTGATTGTTTTGGCGGGCCATGGAGCTCCAATGGAGTTTTTATAGCAAAATTGTGGCCAATTTATGGACACAACATCACAGGAAAGACCGTGAATACAACTTTTAAGGTAAGTTGATCGCACCGACGAGCCATCTTGCACCATTCAAATGACCTATAATTATTCAAGTGCATAAACGGAGTGAGGATGAACTGTTGAGTACTTTATGATCCAAGAATAATGCATACATTTGGTGAAAATGTGAGGGTGCTAGCGGTATGGGTCATAGACCATGTAAAGCATGAATTCTTGGGTTTCGATGCAACGAGGAGCCTCCTCCTTGTGTCGTGTTGAACATGTAGTCTTTTTAGTTTGTAATGGAAAGATGGTGCATTGTTCTATATGTTATTGTCCATATATCAGTCCGTATGTGAGCTCCGAAAGGGTGGCGGAGGCTTGCAGTATACTTCATGCATAAAATCGCCCGGAACTCAATTTTACAAGCCTGATCTTGCCTCTCAAATGTTGTTGAAGCCCGCGAGTGGGTTACGGCTGCATACAACTTTGGGTTGTGATTGTTTTGGCGGATCATGTTGCTACAATGGATTTTTTATGGCAAAATTGTGGCCGTTTTATGGATACGAAATCATGGGACACACTGTGAATACAAGTTCCAATGTAAGTTGATCGCACCGACGAGCCATCTTGCACCATTCGAAATGACCTATAATTTTTCGAGTGCATAAGCGGAGTGAGGATGAACTATTACGTGCTTTATGATCCAAGAATAATGCATCCGCTGGTGAAAACATGAGGGTGGTAGCGGTATGGGTCATAGACCATGTAATGCATGAATTCTTGGGTTTCGATGCAACGAAGAGCCTCCTCCTTGTGTCGTGGATCGAACTCGTAGTCTTTCTAGTTTGTAATGGAAAGATGGTGCATTGTTCTATATGTTATTGTCCATATATCAGTCCATTATGTGAGCTCCGGAAGGGTGGTAGACGGTGGCAAAGTATACTTGAAGCGTAAAATCGTCCGGAACTCAATTTTACAAGCCGGATCTTGCCTTGAAATGTTGTCGAAACTTGCGAGTGGGTTCTGGCGCATACAACTTTGGGTTGTGATTGTTTTGGTGGGTCATGGAGCTCCAATGGAGTTTTATTAGAAATTATGGCGTTTTATGGATACGACATCGCGGAACAGACCGTGAATACAACTTTCAAGGTAAGTTGATCGCACCAACGAGCAATTTGTCCCCATTCGAAATGACCTCTCATTCTACGTGTGCATAAACGGGGTGAGGATGAACTGTTACATACTTTATGATCCAAGAATAATGCATCCGCTGGTGAAAACATGAGGGTGGTAGCGGCATGGGTGATAGACCATGCAAAGCATGAATTCTTGGGTTTCGATGCAACAAAGAGCCTCCTCCTTGTGTCGTGACTGAACATGTAGTCTTTCTAGTTTGTAATGGAAGGATGGTGCATTGTTCTATATGCTATTGTCCATATATCAGTCCGCATGTGAGCTCCCGAGAATGGTGGTAGAGGTCGGCAGAGTATACTTCCAGCATAAACTCGTCTCGAACTCAATTTTCAAGCTGGATCTTATCTCCGAAATGTTGTCGAAGCCTGCGAGTGGGTTACAGGCGCATACAACTTTGGGTTGTGATTGTTTTGGCGGGTCATGGAGCTCCAATGGAGTTTTTATGGCAAAATTGTGGCCGTTTTATGGATAAGACATCGCAGGATAGACCATGAATACAACTTTTCGAGTGGATAAACGGAGTGAGGAAGAAGCTATTACGTGCTTTTTGATCCAAGAATAATGCATACTGTTGGTGAAAATGTTTGGGTGGTAGCGGTATGGGAGATAGACCATCTCAAGCATGAATTCTTGGGTTTCGATGCAACGAAGATCCTCCTCGTTGTGTCATGACTAAACCTGTAGTCTTTCTAGTTTGTAATGGAAGGATGGTGCATTGTTCTATTGTTAATATATCAGTCCGTAGGTGAGCTCCCAGAAGGGTGGTAGAGGGTGGCAGAGTATACTTCAAGCATAAAATCGTCCGGAACTCACTTTTACAACCCGGATCTTGCCTACGAAATGATGTCGAAGCTTAGAGTGGGTTACGGTAGCATACAACTTTTGGTTGTGATTGTTTTATGGGCCATGGAGCTCCAATGGAGTTTTCATAGCAAAATTGTGGCCATTTTATGGATACAACATCACAGGAAAAGACCGTGAATACAACTTTTAAGGTAAGTTGATCGCACCGACGAGCCATCTTGCACCATTCAAATGACCTATAATTATTCGAGTGCATAAACGGAGTGAGGATGAACTGTTGAGTACTTTATGATCCAAGAATAATGCATACGTTGGTGAAAATGTGAGGGTGCTAGCGGTATGGGTCATAGACCATGTAAAGCATGAATTCTTGGGTTTCGATGCAACGAGGAGCCTCCTCCTTGTGTCGTGACTGAACATGTAGTCTTTTTAGTTTGTAATGGAAAGATGGTGCATTGTTCTATATGTTATTGTCCATATATCAGTCCGTATGTGAGCTCCCGAAAGGGTGGCAGAGGCTTGCAGAGTATACTTCATGCATAAAATCGCTTGAACTCAATTTTACAAGCCTGATCTTGCCTCTCAAATGTTGTTGAAGCCCGCGAGTGGGTTACGGTGCATACAACTTTGGGTTGTGATTGTTTTGGCGGGTCATGTTGCTACAATGGATTTTTATGGCAAAATTGTGGCCGTTTTATGGATACGAAATCATGGGACACACTTTGTGAATACAAGTTCCAATGTAAGTTGATCGCACCGACGAGCCATCTTGCACCATTCGAAATGACCTATAATTTTTCGAGTGCATAAACGGAGTGAGGATGAACTATTACGTACTTTATGATCCAAGAATAATGCATCATCTGGTGAAAACATGAGGGTGGTAGCGGTATGGGTCATAGACCATGTAATGCATGAATTCTTGGGTTTCGATGCAACGAAGAGCCTCCTCCTTGTGTCGTGACTGAACCTGTAGTCTTTCTAGTTTGTAATGGAAAGATGGTGCATTGTTCTATATGTTATTGTCCATATATCAGTCCGTATGTGAGCTCCCGGAAGGGTGGTAGACGGTGGCAAAGTATACTTGAAGCGTAAAATCGTCCGGAACTCAATTTTACAAGCGGATCTTGCCTTGAAATGTTGTCGAAACTTGCGAGTGGGTTACGGTAGCATACAACTTTGGGTTGTGATTGTTTTGGTGGGTCATGGAGCTCCAATGGAGTTTTTATTGCAAATTATGGCCGTTTATGGATACGACATCATGAACAGACCGTGAATACAACTTTCAAGGTAAGTTGATCGCACCAACGAGCAATTTGTCCCCATTCAAATGACCTCTCATTCTACGTGTGCATAAACGGGTGAGGATGAACTGTTACATACTTTATGATCCAAGAATAATGCATCCATTGGTGAAAACATGAGGGTGGTAGCGGCATGGGTGATAGACCATGCAAAGCATGAATTCTTGGGTTTCGATGCAACAAAGAGCCTCCTCCTTGTGTCGTGACTGAACCTGTAGTCTTTCTAGTTTGTAATGGAAGGATGGTGCATTGTTCTATATGCTATTGTCCATATATCAGTCCGCATGTGAGCTCCCAGAATGGTGGTAGAGGGTGGCAGAGTATACTTCCAAAGCATAAACTCGTCAGGAACTCAATTTTCAAGCTGGATCTTATCTCCGAAATGTTGTCGAAGCCTGCGAGTGGGTTACAAAGCATACAACTTTGGGTTGTGATTGTTTTGGCGGGTCATGGAGCTCCAATGGAGTTTTATGGCAAAATTGTGGCCGTTTATGGATAAGACATCATGGATAGACCATGAATACAACTTTTCGAGTGGATAAACGGAGTGAGGAAGAACTGTTACGTACTTTTTGATCCAAGAATAATGCATACGCTGGTGAAAATGTTTGGGTGGTAGCGGTATGGGTGATAGACCATCTCAAGCATGAATTCTTGGGTTTCGATGCAACGAAGATCCTCCTTGTTGTGTCATGACTAAACCTGTAGTCTTTCTAGTTTGTAATGGAAGGATGGTGCATTGTTCTATTGTTAATATATCAGTCCGTAGGTGAGCTCCCAGAAGGGTGGTAGAGGGTGGCAGAGTATACTTCAAGCATAAAATCGTCCGAAACTCACTTTTACAACCCGGATCTTGCCTACGAAATGATGTCGAAGCCCGAGAGTGGGTTACGAGCATACAACTTTTGGTTGTGATTGTTTTGGCGGGCCATGGAGCTCCAATGGAGTTTTATAGCAAAATTGTGGCCATTTTATGGATACAACATCACAGGAAAGACCGTGAATACAACTTTTAAGGTAAGTTGATCGCACCGACGAGCCATCTTGCACCATTCAAATGACCTATAATTATTCGAGTGCATAAACGGAGTGAGGATGAACTGTTGAGTACTTTATGATCCAAGAATAATGCATCTGTTGGTGAAAATGTGAGGGTGCTAGCGGTATGGGTCATAGACCATGTAAAGCATGAATTCTTGGGTTTCGATGCAACGAGGAGCCTCCTCCTTGTGTCGTGTTGAACATGTAGTCTTTCTAGTTTGTAATGGAAAGATGGTGCATTGTTCTATATGTTATTGTCCATATATCAGTCCGTATGTGAGCTCCCGAAAGGGTGGCGAGAGGCTTGCAGTATACTTCATGCATAAAATCGCTTGGAACTCAATTTTACAAGCTCGATCTTGCCTCTCAAATGTTGTTGAAGCCCGCGAGTGGGTTACGGGTGCATACAACTTTGGGTTGTGATTGTTTTGGCGGGTCATGTTGCTACAATGGATTTTTATGGCAAAATTGTGGCCGTTTATGGATACGAAATCATGGGATGATTGTGAATACAACTTTCAATGTAAGTTGATCGCACCGACGAGCCATCTTGCACCATTCAAATGACCTATAATTTTTCGAGTGCATAAACGGAGTGAGGATGAACTATTACGTGCTTTATGATCCAAGAATAATGCATCCGCTGGTGAAAACGTGAGGGTGGTAGCGGTATGGGTCATAGACCATGTAAAGCATGAATTCTTAGGTTTCGATGCAACGAAGAGCCTCCTCCTTGTGTTGTGACTGAACCTGTAGTCTTTCTAGTTTGTAATGGAAAGATGGTGCATTGTTCTATATGTTATTGTCCATATATCAGTCCGTATTTGAGCTCCCGGAAGGGTGGTAGAGGGTGGCAGAGTATACTTGAAGCGTAAAATCGTCCGGAACTGAATTTTACAAGCCAGATGTTGCCTTTGATATGTTGTCGAAGCCTGTGAGTGGGTGACGGGCGCATACAACTTTGGGTTGTGATTGTTTTGGTGGGTCATGGAGCTCCAATGGAGTTTTTATGGAAAAATTATGGTTGTTTTATGGATACGACATCGCGGGACAGACCGTGAATACAACTTTCAAGATAAGTTGATCGCACCAACGAGCCATTTGTCCCAATTCGAAATGACCTCTCATTCTTCGTGTGCATAAATGGGGTGAGGATGAACTGTTACATACTTTATGATCCAAGAATAATGCATCCGCTGGTGAAAACGTGAGGGTGGTAGCGGTATGGGCGATAGACCATGTAAAGCATGAATTCTTGGGTTTCGATGCAACAAAGAGCCTCCCATCCGGACACGGGACGAAGTCTTCAATCTTTTTATCTTCATAGTCTTGGAGTCCGGCCGTGATGATAGTTCGGCTATCCGGACACCCCCTAGTCCAGGACTCCCTCACTAGTCACCATCACCAAGTTAGTAGAACTTCGTGATGAACTATAATATGCAAGGGATGACGAAAACAATTCCCAAGCTCTTCGCGATGCTAAAATCGGCGAAGGTAGAAATCAAGAAAAACATCGAGTGTTGATGGTTGACAAGACCACTAGTTTCAAAAGAAAGGGCAAAGGGTAGAAGGGGAACTTCAAGAAGAATGGCAAGCAAGTTGCTACTCAAGTGAAGAAGCCCAAGTCTGTACCTAAGCTTGAGATTAAGTGCTTCTACTACAAAGGGACTGGTCACTGGAAGCGGAACTGCCCCAAGTATTTGGCGGATAAGAAGGATGGCAAAGTGAACATAGGTATATTTGATATACATGTTATTGATGTGTACTTTACTAGTGTTTATAGAAACCCCTCAGTATTTGATACTAGTTTAGTTGCTAAGAGTAGTAACTCGAAACGGGAGTTGCAGAATGAACAGAAACTAGTTAAGGGCGAGGTGACGATGTGTGTTGGAAGTAGTTTCAAGATTGATATGATCATCATAATACTTTCGGGATTAGTGTTGAACCTAAATAAGTGTTATTTGGTGTTTGCGTTGAGCAGGAATATGATTTGATCATGTTTATTGCAATACGGTTATTCATTTAAGTTAGAGAACAATTGTTGTTCTGTTTACATGAATAAAACCTTCTATGGTCATACACCCAATGAAAATGGTTTGTTGGATCTCGATCGTGGTGATACACATTTTCATAATATTGAAGCCAAAAGATGCAAAGTTAATAATGATAGTGCAACTTATTTGTGGCACTGCCGTTTAGGTCATATTGGTGTAAAGCGCACGAAGAAAATCCATGCTGATGGGCTTTTGGAATCACTTGATTATGAATCAGTTGATGTTTGCGAACCATGCCTCATGGGCAAGGTGACTAAGACTCCGTTCTCCGGAACAATGGAGCGAGCAATAGATTTATTGGAAATCATACATACTGATGTATGTGCTCCGATGAACATTGAGGCTCACGGCAGGTATCATTATTTTCTGATCTTCACAGATGATTTGAGCAGATATAAGTATATCTACTTGATGAAACACAAGTCTGAAACATTTGAAAAGTTCAAAGAATTTCAGAGTGAAGTGGAGAATCATCGTAACAAGAATATAAAAGTTTCTACGATATGATCGCAGAGGTAAAATATTTGAGTTACGAGTTTGGCCTTCAGTTAAAACCATGTGAAATAGTTTCACTACTCACGCCACCTGGAACACCACAGTGTAATGGTGTGTTCGAACGTCATAACCGTACTTTATTGGATATAGTGCAATCTATGATGTTTCTTACCGATTTACCACTATAGTTTTGGGGTTATGCATTAGAGACAGTTGCATTCACGTTAAAAAGGGCACCATCTAAATCCGTTGAGATGACACCGTATGAACTGTGGTTTGGCAAGAAACCAAAGTTGTCGTTTCTTAAAGTTTGGGGCTGCGATGCTTATGTGAAAAGCTTCAACCTGATAAGCTCAAACCCAAATCGGAGAAATGTGTCTTCATAGGATACCCAAAGGAAACTGTTGGGTACACCTTCTATCACAGATCTGAAGGCAAGACTTACATTGCTAAATTTGGATCCTTTCTAGAGAAGGAGTTTCTCTCGAAAGAAGTGAGTGGGAGGAAAGTAGAACTTGATGAGGTAACTGTACCTGCTCCCTTATTGGAAAGTAGTTCATCACAGAAACCGGTTTCTGTGACATCCACACCAATTAGTGAGGAAGCTAATGATGATGATCATGTAACTTCAGATCAAGTTACTACCGAACTTCGTAGGTCAACTAGAGTGAGATCCGCACCAGAGTGGTACGGTAATCCTATTCTAGAAGTTATGTTACTAGACCATGACGAACCTACGAACTATGAAGAAGTGATGGTGAGCCCAGATTCCGCGAAATGGCTTCAGGCCATGAAATCTGAGATGGGATCCACGTATGAGAACAAAGTGTGGACTTTGGTTGACTTGCCCGATGATCGGCAAGCTATTGAGATTAAATGGGTCTTCAAGAGGAAGACGGACGCTAATAGTAGTGTTACTATCTACAAAGCTAGAATTGTCGCAAAAAGGTTTTCGACAAGTTCAAGGTATTGACTACGATGAGAGTTTCTCACTCGTATCTATGCTTAAGTCTGTCCGAATCATGTTAGAAATTGCCACATTTTATGAAATCTGGCAAATGGATAAACAAAACTACATTCCTTAATGGATTTATTAAAGAAGAGTTGTATATGATGCAACCAGAAGGTTTTGTCAATCCTAAGGGTGCTAACAAAATATGCAAGCTCCAGCGATCCATCTATGGACTGGTGCAAGTATCTCGGAGCTGGAATATATGCTTTGTTGAGTTGATCAAAGCATATAGTTTTATACAGACTTGCGGTGAAGCCTGTATTTACAAGAAAGTGAGTGGGAGCACTAAAACATTTCTGATAAGTATATGTGAATGACATATTGTTGATCAGAAATAATGTAGAATTATTCTGCAAAGCATAAAGGAGTATTTGAAAGGAGTTTTTCAAAGAAAGACCTCGGTGAAGCTGCTTACATATTGAGCATCAAGATCTATAGAGATAGATCAAGATGCTTGATAAGTTTTTTCAATGAGTACATACCTTGACAAGATTTTGAAGTAGTTCAAAATGGAACAGTCAAAGAAAGAGTTCTTGCCTTTGTTACAAGGTGCAAAATTTAGTAAGACTCAAAGCCCGACCACGACAGAAGATAGAAAGAGAATGAAAGTCATTCCCTATGCCTCAGCCATTGGTTCTATAAAGTATGCCATGCTGTGTACCAGATCTATTGTATACCCTACCACTGAGTTTGGCAAGGGAGTACAATAGTGATCTAGGAGTAGATCACTGGACAGTGGTCAAAAATTATCCTTAGTGGAATAAGGATATGTTTCTTGATTATGGAAGTGACAAAAGGTTTGTCGTAAAGGGTTACGTCGATGCAAGTTTTGACACCAATATAGATGACTCTAAGTCTCGGTCTAGATACATATTGATAGTGGGAGCAATTAGCTAGAGTAGCTCCGTGCAGAGCATTGTAGACATAGAAATTTGCAAAATACTTACGGATCTGAATGTGACAGACCCGTTGACTAAAATTATCTCATAAGCAAAACATGATCACACCTTAGTACTCTTTGGATGTTAATCACACAACGATGTGAACTATATTACTGACTGTAGTAAACCCTTTGGGTGTTGGTCACATGTCGATGTGAACTATGGGTGTTAACCACATAAAGATGTGAACTATTGATGTTAAATCACATGGCGATGTGAACTAGATTATTGACTCTAGTGCAAGTGGGAGACTGAACGATATATGCCCTAGAGGAAATAATAAAGTTATTATTTATTTCCTTATATCATGATAAATGTTTATTATTCATGCTAGAATTGTATTAACCGGAAACCTAATACATGTGTGAATACATAGACAAACGGAGTGTCACTAGTATGCCTCTACTTGACTAGCTCGTTAATCAAAGATGGTTATGTTTCCTAACCATAGACATGAGTTGTCATTTGATTAACGGGGTCACATCATTAGGGGAATGATGTGATTGACTTGACCCATTCCGTTAGCTTAGTATTTGATCGTCTAGTATCTTGCTATTGCTTTCTTCATGACTTATACATGTTCCTATGACTATGAGATTATGCAACTCCCGTTTATCGGAGGAACACTTTGTGTGCTACCAAAAGTCACAACGTAACTGGGTGATTATAAAGGTGCTCTACAGGTGTCTCCGAAGGTACTTGTTGGGTTGGCGTATTTCGAGATTAAGATTTGTCGCTCCGATTGTCGGAGAGATATCTCTGGGCCCACTCGGTAATGCACATCACTATAAGCCTTGCAAGCATTGCAACTAATGAGTTAGTTGCGGAATGATGTATTACGGAACGAGTAAAGAGACTTGCCGACAACGAGATTGAACTAGGTATTGAGATACCGACGATCGAATCTCGGGCAAGTAACATACCGATGACAAAGGAAACAACGTATGTTGTTATGCGGTTTGACCGATAAAGATCTTCGTAGAATATGTGGGAGTCAATATGAGCATCCAGGTTCCTCTATTGGTTATTGACCGGAGACGTGTCTCGGTCATGTCTACATAGTTCTCGAACCCGTAGGGTCCGCTTGCAACAAAGTTCGATGGCGGCTATATTATGAGTTTATGTGTTTTGATGTACGAAGGTAGTTCGGAGTCCCGGATGAGATCGGGAACATGACGAGGAGTCTCGAAATGGTCGAGACGTAAAGATCGATATATTGGACGACTATATTCGGACATCGGAAAGGTTCCGAGTGATTCGGGTATTTTTTGGAGTATCGGGGAGTTACGGGTATACGGGAAAGAAATATTGGGCCTAAATCGGCCTTAGTGGGAAGGAGAGGCAGCAGCCAGGAAGTGGCGCGCGCCCCTCCCAAGCCCAGTCCGAATTGGACAAGGGGTTTGGGGCGCGGCCCCCCTCTCCCTTCCTTCTCCTCTTCCCCCCTTTCCCCCCTTCTCCTAGTTGGACTAGGAAAGGAGGAAACCTACTCCAACTAGGAGTGGGAATCCTACTTCCTTGGCGCGCCCCTCCTAGGGCCGACCTCCTCCTCCCTTGCTCCTTTATATACGGGGGCAGGGGGGCACCCCACAGACACAACAATTGATCGTTCGATCTTTTAGCCGTGTGCAGTGCCTCCCTCCACCATAGTCCACCTCGATAATACTGTAGCGGTGCTTAGGTGAAGCCCTGCATCGGTAGAACATCATCATCGTCACCACGCCGTCGTGCTGACAAAACTCTCCCTCAACACTCGGCTGGATCGGAGTTCGAGGGACGTCATCAGGCTGAACGTGTGCTGAACTCGGAGGTGTCGTGCGTTCGGTACTTGATCGGTCGGATCGTGAAGACGTACGACTACATCAACCGCGTTGTGCTAACGCTTCCGCTTTCAGTCTACAAGGGTACGTGGATAACACTCTCCCTCTCGTTGCTATGCATCTGCATGATCTTGCGTGTGCGTAGGAAATTTTTTTGAAATTACTACGTTCCCCAACAGTCCGCTCGCTGTAGCCTGTATTGGCTGGGACCCGGGCATGTTGAGCTTCAGGCGTCGGATGTCCGGTCCCGACCGGTCATCCGGTGGCTGTAGTTTCGTCGGGAGTTCTTCTTCTTGTCCTTCGCACTTGTTGTCCTCGCCGTCTTGTCCAATGGATGTAGATGTTCCATGGTTATCCTCCAAGTACCTAAGCACACATAGTGTTTCCGTTTGAGGTAGTAGCCATGTCTCATGTGTTGGAAGTAGTAGTTCGGAAAGGAGCGAGTTCACCTTATCTTCGATAGCCTTTGTTCGGGCTCTTGTCATGGGTCCAAGTGATGTCGTGGGAGACGTAGGATGGTCCATGGGGATGACCTTGGGATGCTCCGCATCTTAAGGGCCCGGGCTCGCCCTTTCAGCATAACCAGGAGAAGGCAGAGGATGAGGGAGAGGGATATGAGGATGGATGCCTCTGTTCCTCCCCCGCCCTTACTTTTATAGATGGGTCAGGGAATGCAGCCGATTCCTCGATGGGTAACCATCGCCCTCCTCCACCAATCCAAGAAAACCAGGCCCCTGCCTTGATGCTCTCCCGCACCACGCGCCTCCATTACCTACCCCACTCGATGCATGCAGCATACAAGGCTAAGGATAAGGGTGTGGTGGGAAGATTGAATTAGCAGTTACTCACCCGTGCATTAAAGTCATTCACGAGCCATTACAAGAGTGGCCCCACTTCGATTGGTGTTACGCGAAGCGCAGAAGAACCGGAGACTGACCAGGGCTCAAGTTAACGAAGAAGCAAAGAAGATCTCAAGGGGTAAGCCACCTCTATGCTCCTACCTGTGCACTAGTTAGGGCCTACCCTGACCACGCCCGGCAGCGTGTTCGGGCCAGGCCCGGGGGCCCCTGTCGGTGCAACAAACCCCGGGTTCGTTGCCCAGACTATGCATAGGCCCAAGAACGAGTTTGCAGCATCCAAGATCAGATCAAGGCAGAAGAGATCATTTCTTGAATGGAACAAAGTGCTGATCAAGAAGACCAAGACTAGCCAGAGAGACAAGATACCACTAAGGGAAGAACCTCCCTTGCCGAGCATGCGAGCCTGGCAAGGTTGGGGCTACCCCGGAAGCAAGCCTCCAAGATCATCCCGGCAGGCCTGCCGGGGCTTGCGGAGGCAAACCACTCCACCTCACAGCGACGCACGTCGTTAATCAGTGCGGTGTCAAGCTCCTAAGTGACTTAGTGGCTGCTTCCTGCCACATTGCAGCCACATCCTATAGGAAATACCTCAAAATGACACCCTTCCTGTGACATGTCAAGCAAGCAGGCGTGAAGCTGGAAAAACATCCTGGCGAGGCCTGCGGGCATGCTGTGATGTGACACTGAGTGCCACATTTAATGCGCTCTGTCAGCCTGCAGAATTAGTTACAATAGCACTGTTTGCTATCTAATCAGTATGTAAAGACTGATTTGCCACTTTGGTGACCCCTTCATAGAGCGCCGCGTTTTACACCATTATCCACCATCAATCCACGAAAGCAGGAGTAGGGTTTTACGCCTCGTGGCGGCCCGAACCTGGGTAAAACTTCTTGTGCGATCTCTGTCGTGATGTTATATGCTTCTCCACTCTTTGTGCAACGTGCCCATCCCCCCGCCGAACCAAAAGGGGCTCATGGCCCCATACGTGGTCGTGGTTTCCCACGACACAATACTTATAGTTTTCCCCTTTTATATTCAACATTAGCTTAAATGGCACTCGATTGAATTTCAATTTGGGGTCATTCCATTTTTTAGATTTCACCGGAGGGAAAGAAGGGCTCGCCGGAGGGCTGCCCCTTTATCTATCTTAGTGTTTTGGGTGGGGACATTCGTTGTGGGGGCGGTCGTCGGGCTATGGTGGGGCCTCGTCAGAGGCAAAACTTGACGCGGGTGGGGGTGGGGTGGGTTGCACTGGTACAACGAGGTGCTATACATACGGTTTTTAACCCCTTTCCGTGACGGCATTTTGAACCGTCGCTAAGTGAGTGTGTGCGATTGGGGTGTCCTTCCCACATGACGAGAAACCGCCGAGGATAGGGAGCCATGATGCAGAGGCCTTGCCAAATGTAATCATATGGGATGCAACACACACTAAATTCTTTCACATGTGTGGGATCAGTGATTAAACATTTCTAATGACGTAGTGAAACCAAATGGTGTGTTGTTCCGAACTGTTTGGTAAAGAGTATGTAACGAACATGGGCCAACATAAGAACTGTGTGCGATACGTGCCCCATCGCACATGAGTTTTCTACGGAACTCGTCTGCCATGCAAGACTCCATCGCACAAGTTTCCGAACAATTACCGTGTGCGATAATGTTCTATCACAAACAGTTCAAGAGCCCCTTCCCACACATACAAGTGTTGCAGACCGTTTGTGATTTGTTGTGTATCACCAATAGTTGCGGTAAGACTGACGCGTGCTTTTCATTTGGTATCCCACACGTTTCCTGAAAAATTTATGACTGGGATTGTATTTTACATTGGGCACGGTTTACTCCGAGCTCTCGTATGAGATAATGTGGTATCACAAACGGTTCCGGAGCCCCTACGCACATGTAGTAGTGCTGCAAATTATTTGCGATCTAGTGTGTATCACCGACGGTTCTGCTATGATTGAAGTATGCTTTCCGATGTGGATCGCACACACTCATTTTGTTGAACCATGTGCGGAGCAACTGTGAGGTTAAAGCAGAAATATCCCATTTAAATCGGCATGAAAAAAAGCAAATTCGCCACAATATCTGAATGAACAAATAGTGGCCACGGGAGCATTCACCAGATTTCGCAACAATTGCAATTGAACAAATGGTAGCTAAATTCCAATGATTTGTCGACATATATATGCATTACATAATTAATCATAGAGTACGAAATACGAAGACCTCATCAAATGGAAAACAATGGATCCATGCATATATGTTTAGTGGCTAACTCTTACTCAATGTTTCACGAGAAGGCATGGTGAAATCTTCATTATCACCAGTGGGATTGATGTAGTGATTCAGGAAGAAGTCGGTGATATATGTCCGAACCATCAACAATTCACTAGCGGGGAGTGGTTCAGGTGTCCTCGGTTCTAAGTGAGCTGCAGTATTTTTAAGATCAGAATGTGCCATATGAGTGGAGTAGAAGATATTAATTAAGATAGACTTACTGGTACTAAATCACGAGCATCTTCACAACTATCAGCAGATTTGCAGATAGAGATCATGCGTCTTCAAACATAGTGTCCACAAAGGTTGGTCCCTACTTGTTGTTGAGGACACTGAAATTTTTTGTACAGAATTAGTCATGTATTTGTCCTGTTAGGAACAACCTAATCGGTGTTATATGTTTTTCCTTTGGACAGAAATATACAGAGGTTTATTTGGAATCTTGAACATTTTACTAGCGTAAGAAAAGGTATTTGCAGACTATTGAATACATTTTAAAAAATAATGGATTTCGGTGTGTTACCGGAGAAACGATCGCGTGCTGCAGCGGTAGTTCCCTCTTGAACAGGTTCACTAGTTTAGTTTTCCACAATGCGAGCACACTACAAATGAAGATGAATTTTGACAACATCAATTATTGACATATACGAATGCAAATTAATTTCAACATCATAGAATGCTATACCTATCCTTGAATTGCTGAAGATGCGTTAGATCATCAGCGTTTGTTGAGTCTCTGAAAAATCCATGTAGTAAATTGTGTTCTTGTTTGAAACAATGAATACCAAGATCGTGTGATTACTACATATTAAGAAAGCCATGAACTTACAAACTATGTCGAAATCTGAAAGACAGCTAGTGTATGTATGGTTTTTTATTTGACTTACCGTCCATGATATGGCCAGAGAAATGATTCTTCATGGGACGTGTTTACGAAGATACGGGCGACCGTGTCAATGGCCCACTCCCGTTCATCCTTACCTTGTAATATTGTGCCATTTTCTAATGGAGGATCTATGAAATACACACTCTCACTTTTTCTTCTCTGCGCGTTCAATCCCCTGAGCGGAATAAAATGCAGTTAGCTATTTACCATTTAAAGCCTTGTAGGGAGAAGTTGATCAGAGTTTGTTAAGTACTTACAAAATCAGGCATCTAACAAGAGTTGCATCGAGCTCATTGAAGTTGAAGAAGAGATGTAAGTCCTCGAAACTCACACTAATGGAACCAGCATCGTGTCGGAAATGATCTCTATTGTAGCAGACTAGCAGAACATGATGACCTGCTAACATTTGATCCATGCAATATTTATGTAACTCGCGGCAACTGGAGCTGCACTCATCAAAGTATTTGCCAACAAGAAATGGCTGCCATGGACGTAAGTGCGTGCTTCAAGTACGTCTGCTTTATTTTTAGCAAGCAACAAAGCTATTTCGACATCATCCATGCCGTTAGAAATAATATTACTCTCTGATTCAAACAACTTGCTCTTAATTTGGTTCTGGGCGATGAGTGCTATAAGTAAGAGGCAATCATTCTCTTTCCTCTTCGCTCTTGGGGCGCGCTTCCTCATGGGTGCAGCCTTTTTGCTCGCTTCCTTCTTGGTACTTGATGCACTAGGTAAGGTCTGGATGGCTGAAAGGTAGACTGTCGAGCAGATGGTAAAGCTTCGATGGACTGTTTAGCTGACGGTTTAGCTATGCCTGACTGCTGAGCTGGCGGTGCTGCTGTGCCGGACTGCTTGGCTGTAGGAGTAGAGGCACGGGACAACTGACCATGCATTGAAGCTATGTGGGGTTTCTGTGCTGGTGGTGCCAACTTGTTGGTGTGCTGAGGAGGTCGTGCCAACGCATTGGTTTGCTGAGCTGGAAGTGCTGACGCATTGGTATGCTAATCACGTGGCTGCGGACCGACGGACTAATGAGCAGTCAGTTCTGGACCTACGGACTGCTTAGCAGGCGGTTCCGAAGCATTAGACTGCTTAGCAGTCCGTTCCACCAGGTTGGTCTGCTGAGCATGTGCTGCAGCTGGGTCTCCCCGAGCCGCTTCAGCGGCCGACATCTGAACCGGTGGTGCGTCTTCAGAAGTTTTAGGCCTTGCCACTGGCTGCTTCAGGGCGGACGATGACATGGCCTTTACGGCACAAAGTCGGGCGGGTTGATGAAAGGTTTATGCATCATCCGTCGGATTACTAGTATTAGGTTCCTTGGGGGAAGCACGCGAGAGCTCCTGTGCCAAGGAGAGCATCACCGGTTCAGGGGCGACATTGGTTGCTCTCGGTGGGGCTTCAGGGATCTCATCCATGAAGTCTATTACCTTCCGTGGCCACTGGATGTGATGTAATAGTGTTTCTCCCAAGGTCCTATTCTCATCAAAGTCCTCTAGGACATTCTTCAGGGCAAATTCATTGAATCCAGGCTTTACTTCAGTCACGTAGCATTTCACACAGCCCAACTTCAATGGCCCATTGTCCAACAAGAGGCCCTCTTCCAACAAGGGTGGCCAAACTCAGGTTGTTGCACATTTTAATGTACCTTCATAATGTATAAGCACACCCTTTAGTCTGTCTTTCATTCCAGATAGATCAGATATAGCATCATCATGAGCAGATGCAGTGTCAGTGTCACTCGGGTCAGCTGATGCACGGCTACTCATGTGCGGTGTTGTTGCGCAATAACCGGCATCCTCCATGCCCGCCTCCCCTCCCATCTGCTGGCTATATGTCAGTGTTAGAGTCTTCTGCACCATCCTTGAATCCTCAATTTCCTTTTGAACGGTCGGATACATGTCCTTCTTCAACCTTTCATACAATTCATTCTACTTCATTTCACTCCTTGCTTTTTTCATGATGAGCCTCTCTTCTTTGCTGAGTGTGAAAGCCCTCTTGTGCGGGACATTAACACATATACCCCTTGCACGGCCAGGGGGCTCTCTTGTTTCCAGAGGATCGGACAAAATGTCACATGGCCCCGAGCCTTTAACATCACATGATACCGTTTTTCGTCATGTGAGTTTTCAAAGTAATAAGTTCCATCATCACGCCTCTTTGCACGTGCGCGTAGGTAGTCTCGAGCGTGTTCACCCCTGATTTTACTAAAGGCTGGTTTCCCACCCGCAGCAAGTACTTCTTTGTCCTCCTGGTCCCCTATCAGTCTCATGCCGTAGTATCCTACCACACCCATATGGTGGGAGTGTGTGTTCCTCTTCTGTAGTTCTGATTGATTTGCACTCTTCTTAGAAAACTCTGTATTTGCCCTGGCCCTTTTGAATTCTGCCCAGTCTACCTTTGTAATTTGGGGTTCTGCAAGGATTGGGTCCTTGCCTTCACTCCAGTACTTCTTGTACATCACATGCTTCCAGTTTCTCCAAGCATCCCTAGCCTTCTTCATTGCAGTGTGTTCCACCTGCATTCTCCATTGCTCTGGAACGTTGAAGTGTCCATGATCTCCCGGACAATCCTTTGCCATGTTTCTGTGTCAGCCTTCCGAAACCCCAGCAGATTAATGTTGAGCCTTGCCCTGCCAACAAATTCACACACACTCCTGAACCTCGTGCGTGCTTTATCTGGTTTAGTTGGAGCCCAAGACTTTAAATCGATGTCGCTTACTTCATATACAGCTTTAGGCTGATGTGTGGGCTTCCTTGGAGCGTTCCTCCGTGTGCAGTCCGAAAGGGTAATTGCTGCAGCTCTATCCCGTTCCAGATTACTTGACCCCCCACCATCTTCTGAAGACCTAGGGTTGTCGGAATCAGATGAAGATACATCGCCTGGAGCATGAGTGTTGTCGCTACTACTCAGCATCTATAGAGAACACATGCGGAACTCAGGAAAGGTGGATAAGAATAAAGCTAACAACTTGGTATCAAGCTGTCTAAATGTCATGCAATAATTTAGAAAATTAACCGCTAATTTATTAAGTTTGTGTGACTCGGGCGCCCAAGATCTGTAAATTGACAGTAACTTATTAGAACAAATATAGCATATATGTACTAGTTAGGAAGGCATATAATGAACATATATATGCTCTATGTTATTTTATAGCCAATTTGGGAACATAAAGAATGAAATAGGAAGAGGGATTGTGAGGACATATGCATCACCGAGATGGAGAGCACTAACTAACAGGTTTCTTACTGCAACCCGGTAGTACCACCGGAGAGGCGAGGGTTACAGGATCGATATGCTCAAGGGTGGTTGGTGAGCAAACGAAGACGGCGAGGCGCGGGCAGCCGCATACGGCAGTGGAGGTAGGGTTGACGCTGAAGAGGGGGCACACGGTCGGGTTAAGCACGCCGGTGCCGGAGAGGGTTCTGCTGTGGATCTGGGGGAGCGAGGAGCTGGCGATGGAGATTGGGTGGACTAATTGAGTGAAACGCGAGCAGGTAGTGGAGGGTGTTGGCGGGCTAGGTGAAAAGGGTGAAAAAATATCCCCGTTCGCCGCGCGGAAAGGCCTATGCAAACAGTTGCTCTAAGTGCTCGTGTGCCCAAACAACATAATTTTGTTTGAAATGAAGACATGCTAATTTTGAAATGAAGACGGGAGTTCATCATTTCGCCTCTAATGTTTTCCCATGGTAAGCAATCACCATTATACCACAGGTTTGATTTGCTGGCGCATTTCAGGTCTCGTGTGCTATATTTAATTCATATTTGGCATTTACCATGCATTTTGGCATATAAATCAAATCCTAGCCAGAACTTTATGTGCTAATGAAAGGGCTGAGGATTGCCATTTGATCTAGGTGCATCCAACGGTGCAGACGTATGATCCGTGGGGTTTGGGTTTTGGCCAATCAGAACGCACGACTCAGATCGTGCGCGCAGCAGGGGGCATCAGCCACGGGTGGTAGGCACATGGCTTTCGTGAGTGAACCCAGTGCAATTTGAAAACATTTACATGAACTAGCAACATATTTTTGTTTGAATGAAAACACGAGTTCATCATTTCGCCTCGAAATTTTTTTCCACGGAAAAAATCACCATTATACCCTATGGTTCAATTTTCTGCTGCATTTGAGATCTCGTTTGCTGTATTTGAGTCATTTTTTTGCATTTACCATGCATACACACACACACACACACACACACACACACACACACACACACACACACACACACACACACACACATATATATATATATATATCGCAACTACACGTGGGTGTTAGGAAGATCATTTGTGTGTTGCTTTGCGAGTTTTCATTCATTGTCCGAGAAATGGGGAAAATTTCAAACAAATCGGCCGCAGGGTGCGGCTAGAGGCGTAGGCCTTGTTGGTATTTTAATTACAAGAAATGCATATAGAGTCTGGAAATAACGAAAATTGGTATGTCACCGTGGCGTGCTCTCAATATCCCATGGAAGAAATTTGGTAAAGTTTTGTAACACCCCGAGACCGATGCGCCAGATGTCTTCCAGTTATTGTCGTCGTTGCCATGTCATTTGCTTGCGTGTTGGACTTTGCCATGTCATCATGTGCATTTCATCCGCATGTTTTTGAAAATGTGCATCTGGTCACTTCCTCCGTTGTCCATTTCGTAATTCGACACTCTCACACGCACCCACCGTACCTCTCAAATCTCGTTTCGTGAGCGAGAGAAAAACCTACTCGGAATGAGCCGAGATTTGTCGAGTGGTCTTGGTACATCACCGGTAGACCGCTTCTCAAATTTCATTCCATTTGGAGGTCGTTTGATGCCCCAATGGTTAACCACATTAACCGAAGCCCCCTTTCTCTTTGCAGCCCAGCACCCCTCCACAACAGCCCACTAGCCCATCTAAACCCCCTAGCTCTCCGTCGTCTAGGCCAAAAACCGCACCTCAATAGTCCTCTCCTAGCTCCCGATGTCTATATAAATAGCCCCCTCGTCCAAATTTTGGATCAAACCCTAGCCATCTTCCTCTTTGGGCCGCCGGACGTGTCCGCCGCTGCCTCCTCAGCGAATCAGCAGCCACCACGTCCTCACCGCGCCTCACTTTGCCTTGACCCGCTTTCGGGCCCGAGGCCCGCCCAAAGCCGCACCCGGACCGCCTCGCCTCGCGGCAGCACCGCCACCGAGCCGCTGCCCAACAGCCACCACACCGCCCTCGCCCGCCGGCCGCCATGCGCCATCGCCTCGCCCCGCTAGCTTGCGCGCCGCCGCCTCGCCGCCGCCCTCGTCGGCGTCCTCCGCTGCCCTGATCTGGTCAGCTGGACCAGATCAACCACCTCCACCAACCAAACGCATCCCCGTCCCCCGATCCCTCCATCCCGGAACCTCTCCGTACACTTTTCTCGGGGTGAGATTTCGTCCAAGTCCCCAGAATTTCATATTATGTGTGCATCTTTGCCTGCCATAACTTCGTGCATATAGCTCCGTTTTGCATGCATAATACGTCAAAATGTTCACCTCTGAATGCTATACATGGTTGTGTTGTTTGCTTGCATGTTACTGTCCATCTTGTTGCCTTAGTGATTGTTGCAAACGTGATAAATGTTATAATCTGCTAGAAGTTGTCATAATTTGCTGATTTGTCTTTTTCATAGGATTTTGCGTGTTTATCTTTTGAGCATCATGTCAACATGTTTTAGGAGCATCTTCATGCCATCTTTACATTAGTGCAATCCATGTATTTTTTATGTGCCCTGTGGTGGCTACCACAACAATGCCAAGTCTAAATCTGCTACATTATGTTGCCAAGTTAACTTGATGCTACCATCAATTCCATGCATAATTTGGAGATGCTCAGTAAGGATGTTTTCTAGATCTTGTTACGCTCTATCCATACATGCTCTCGTTTGAAATTATGGCCTACTGTAGCTTGTTGTTACCATGCTCTAAATTTGCTAAATAATGGTGCCGTCAGTCTGTTAACAGTAAGTTCATTCTTGCCATGTGAATAGCTAGTGATCTATGCATCCCATGACCATGTTCTTGCAATGAGTAGTTGCATAACTATGCCTTCTTGCTGTTGGTTATATTCACATGCCATGATATGCTTTATGTTGAGTTAACCAAGCTTGCGAACATGTGCACTTGTTGTTTCTGCCATGTTCAGTTTGTTTCACTAAGTCTGTGAATCTGTTATCGTTTGCAAGCTTACCATGATGTTTTGAGCATGTTCTATTGTTTTCTAGCAGTAGCTCAGTGTTCATATTTTTAGTGCTCTACCTGTACATACTTCCCGTGCCCTTTGATGACATGAAATTTTCTTGTAGCATATGCTTTTGTTGTCTTAAAATATTCATCATGAATCTGTTTTCAGCCTTACTCTGTTTTTCACTAAATCTGAGAATTTGTTTTATCTTGCAATTTGATCTAGAGGTTAAATGGAGATTCTTAGTAATCATGTTTTTCGGTGTTTAACATGTACTTTAATGCCATGTTTTTGTTTGCCATGATCTTGCATGGAGCATGCTTGTTTAATTCCTCCAACATGTCAATATGTTATTTCTGCTCACATGTATGCCCTGTTTTTCAGTAAGTCATAATGTGTGTTATAAAGTTGCATTTTGCATTGATCATAATGGTTTAATCCTGATGCCTATGAACCTGAAACTTGATGTTAGTTGAAGCATGTAATATGTACTTTGAGTGCATATCAAGTTTGTGTCCATATGTTTCCTGTAGCATGTTGTTTCCTTGATTGCAAAGTGCTTAGTTGCTTTTTTGGACAGATTGTGTTTGAAACTTGTATTGAGTGTATGTGTTGAACCGTTGCTCCGTTTTGAGCTTGCTCTATATGAAATTTGCTTGGTTTTGCATGCAGTTTCATCATGCGATGTTGCATCCATGTTTTGGTGTGTTCGTGATTGTGTTTTGCTTGCATTTTGCATCAATGCCATGTTTGACTTGTTTTGCTCATATCTTCTAGGCCGTAGCTCCGAATTAAATGAACCGTATATGTAACTTTACTAGAAAGTCGCGTAGATCATTATGGTGCATCTTAACTTGTTTTTGAATAACTTCAACTTAATGGTTTGTTCATATCTGGACCAATTTCGAAATTGGCATATGGGGAGTTTCCAGAATTGTTATACGTTGATTCTGGCCTCATTTGAACTTGCTTTGGTGTGTTGTTCTTGTATGCATCATCTCTTGCCATGAGTAGCATCATGTAGCCTTGTCATGAATCATACTTGGATGAGCATCATGCCATGTTTATGTGTTGTGTGTTTACCGTGTTGTTTGCTTCTTTCCGATGTTGCTTCTTCTTGATAGTTCCGGTAACGTTGCGATTGTGAGGATCCGTTTAACTACGTGGGTTCGTCTTATTCATGGACTCGATCTTCTTCCTAGCGGGGTTTCAGGCAAGATGACCGTCACCTTGGATCTCACTACTATCATTGCTATGCTAGTTGTCTCGATGCTATCGCTATGTCGCGCTACCTACCACTTGTTTATCAAGCCTCCCAAATTGCCATGATAACCTCTAACCTTTTCACCCTTCCTAGCAAACCATTGTTTGGCTATGTTACCGCTTTCCTCAGCCCCTCTTATAGCGTTGCCAGTTGTATGTGTAGTTGAAGGTTGTTCCATGTTGGGACATGGATATCATGGATATCTTGGGATATCACAATATCTCTTATTTAATTAATGCACATAGAGGTAAAGGGTGGAAGGCTCGGCCTTTTGCCTGGTGTTTTGTTTCACTCTTGCTGTCCTAGTTTCCGTCATACCGGTGTTATGTTCCTTGATTTTGTGTCCCTAACATGATGAGGATTTATGGGCCCCTCTTGACAGTTCTCTTTGAATAAAACTCTTCCAGCAAGGCCCAACATTGGTTTTACCATTTGCCTAATAACAACTAAAACTTGCATAGGGACCGGCTAGCACCCAAGGACTCTTAATCAACCCCCGGGCCAATGCTCCTCATGAGTGTTGCTCCAAACTGGGCGATGTCCAGCGCCCCGTGGGTAACCAGGGTCTCAGCCAACCCGACGTCTGGCCCATCCGGTGTACCCTGAGAACGAGATACGTGCGATGCCTATCAGGCTAGGTCGATGCATCGGGAGGTCTTTCTGGTTTTGCTTTACCATTGTCGAAATGTCTTGTGCACTGGGCTCCCGAGTCTGATTGGATGTCCCGCGATGGAGGATTGTCTTCGCGGATAGTGAGCTTGTCATGGGCTAAGTTGGGACACCCCTACAGGGTTTAAACTTTCGAGAGTCGTGCCCGCGGTTATTGGCAGATGGGAATTTGTTAATATCCGGTTGTAGAGGACTTGAAGTAAACTCAATTAAAATACACCAACCGCGTGCGTAACCATGACTGTCTCTTTTCGGGGAAGCTCAAGAGGAGAACACGGTTGGGTTATGTTTGAACGTAAGTAGTTCAGGATCACTTCTTGATCACTACTAGTTTGCGACCGTTGTGTAGTTTCTCATCTTATTCTTGTACTCGTAAGTTAGCCACCATACATTTCTTAGTCGCTTGCTGCAACCTCACCACTTATCCTTTCCATACCCATTAAGCTTTGCTAGTCTTGATACCCATGGTAATGGGATTGCTGAATCGTCATGGCTCACAGATTACTACAAGAACAGTTGCAGGTACAAGTTATGCGATGTTCATGAAGTGAGAGCGATGTTTACTTGTTTTGGAGTTGTTCTTCTTCTTCGTCGATCATGGGTCCTGGTCGGCAGCCTGGGCTAGCAGGGTGGATGTCGTTTGAGCTTTTGTTTGTGTTACATCCGTAGTCGGATGTTGTTCTCATGTATGATGTTTGATATATTCTTGTGGCATTTGTATTCCTTTGTATGTATCCCCATCTATTATGTAATGGTAGGATGTAATGACATCCACCTTGCAAAAGCGTTTCAATATGCGGCTCTATCCTTGGTGGGACCTTCGAACTCCTCTCGGATAGGATCCCATATTGGGCGTGAAAAGTTTGGCACAATTTTTTATGCTCAGACCTTCCAAATCAGAGCATCTCACAAGAAGGATCATAATTTTCAAAAGGAGACGCGACACTTCAGACACCAATCGTCGATGACTACATCAATCTGCCTTGGATTTTTTTCACGGTAAACAATCACGGACATACCCTAGGTTTGATTTTCTGGCCCATTTTTCAGGTCTTGTCTGCTATATTTATGTCATTTTTTGCATTTACCTTCCAATTAGTGCATATAAAATCAAAACTCCACTACAACTACATGTGGGTGTTAGTTAGCAAAGAAGGTGTACAAATCATTTGTTAATCGCTTTGCGAGTTTTCCTCCGTTGTCTGAGAAGCACGGAGATGTTTCAAACCTTTCGTCCGCGAGGTGCGGCCACCGGCGTAGGCCTAGTTGGTATTTTATTTACAGGAAATTCATATGGAGTTCGTACATCATCAAAATCGTCATGTGCCCGTGGCGTGCTCTCACGACCCTGTGGGAAAAAAATGGTGAAGTTTGGCACAAGTTTTGATGATCGCTTCTTGGAAACTGGAGCATCTCACAAGAAGGATCATGGTTTCCATAAGGAGACGTGTCAATTCAAACTCTTGTGGTCGGTGACTTCATCTCTGGCCTCATAAAAAAATTCACGGTACGCAATCAGCATTATACCACGGGTTTGATTTTCTGGCGCATTTCAGGTATTGTTTGCTATATTTAAGACATTTTTCGAATTTAACGTGCATTTTGTGCATATATATACATAATATCAAAACTGGAACTGCATGTGTTGTCGAAAGGGATGAGGATCGTCGTTCGATCAAGGAGCATCTAACGGTGCAAACTTACGATCCGTGGGGTTTGGGTTCTGGCTAAGCAGAACGCATGACACAGATCACACGCGCGGTTTGGTCGGCACACGACTTTCATGAACGAACCGTATGCTATTTGCAAACCAGATTGCATATCTTTTGTTCATACATACTGGAGTGAGATCAATTGCGTGTGCTACCTCTATGGTATAATAATAATAATAATAATAATAATAATAATAATAATAATAATAATAATAATAATAATAATAATAATAATAATAATAATAATAATAATAGACAATTCAAATTCATTGCCTGAGCTCATAGCATATCAAGGTCAACATATTAACGGTTCTTACATCAATAGAAAACGCATAACTCACAAATTCAATACACACAGCAGTTCTAAATTAAACGAATTAAGTTGCAGGGTAGACATAAAAACTAGTCTTACAGCTTAACTCCCGTGTACATGGGGGAGCCGGGATCATTAGTTGAACCTGAATGAACTTGGGTTTCCCGATGATTTTATGCTTCTCTGATTTAGGGGTGCGTGATCCCTTGCCTAGCAACTCGGCAAATTCATTGTACTCATCCTCATTGACAACAACCTCGACACCCAGTACCCTCCTCTTCCCATGCATCACTACATGGCAATTCTTACGCAAGGGGTCTTCTGCATAGGAAATCTAGGTAGCATCGCTGGCAAGAATGAACGGGTCCGCATGATATGCCATCGTTTTCCTCTTAAAACAGGTCTTCCTGTAATCATCAACCTTTACCTCACTAGGAGGGATCCATGTGCACGTGAATAATGCCACCTTAACTTTCACATAGTTAAGCTCCCAAATATCTTTGATGGTTCCATAGTATATCCTTTTATCAGCTTCATGTATAGTCATGCATTTTATTCGAACAGAGTTGTTCTGATATGAGGTCTTCTCATCACGTTCTTTAGTGTAGAATGTGTAGCCATTTATGTCACAGGCTTGGTACATCAAAACTGTAGGTGATGGATTTTGTGCCAACCACGTAGCAATGTCATCAATGGATCCTTGTGACAAACGATTCTTTAGCCATTCGGCGTAGATCTTATTGTGCTCCTTCATCTCCACATCTAATGGATGCACCATTGGTAAGAAGCTTTGGCATATCTCCTCCAAGTGTTCGTCGGCATAAGCACTGAGAACTGGGTTGTTAAGTAGTACCATCAAATGGGCTTTCTCTGCCAATTCTTCGGGTGCAGCCTTTTGCGTGCCAGCAAGAACCGACTTACCTTTTAGCCTTCCCTCATGGCGAGAGATGGGCAAACCTATAGGTCTTTGTTTCATTTATTCGGTTTAAAACTAAACCACCTCCTCTGTGGTATAACCTGGTAGGATGCTTGCCCCTGGATGGTTTCGGTTCTGACAATAGCGCTTCAGTATTCCCATGAACCGCTCGAAGGGATACATGTTGCGAAGAAACACAGGACCAAAATACTTTATCTCATTGACAAGGTGCACAGTGAGATGGACCATAACATCAAAGAATGACGGTGGGAAAAAAATCTCCACGATGGACAATATTCTTGCAATATCCTCTTGCATATGATCCAACTCTTCGGGATCTACAACTTTCTACCATAGTTTGTTGAAGAAATCACAGAGCTCAATTAGTGTGTTTCTTATATATTTGTCCATCAGATTCCTAATGGCCACCGGGAGGATTTGTGTCAACATTACGTGGCAATCATGTGACTTCATGTGTCCCAACTTTATTTTACCTGAGCTCACATCCACGATACTTCTAATGTTTGCAAAGTAGGAAGAGGGTGTCTTAACTGACAACAAATAGGTTAAGAACTCTGTTGCTTCTTTTGTACTGAAATTGTAACTCTAGTGAGCGTGGAGGAATTTTTTTATCATCTTCTGCTTCACTCTTGCATTTTGATTGATCACCAAGCATATCAAGTCGTGCATCGTCACCATCCTTTGTTTTACCTTTAATCTTGAGCAAAGTACCAAGGATGCTTTCACATACGTTCTTCTCTATGTGCAGGACCTCGATGCAGTGACGTACACGTAGAATCTCCCAATAAGGTAATTTACAGAATACGGATTTCTTCTTGAACACTTGATTCCTGGGTGTTTGTTTCACAATCAAAGCGTGCTTCTTGCAAGCTCTACATTAATTTGTTTAGCCATGTTGTGGACCACCTCCCCATCATAAGGTCTTGGGCCCAAACCTAGCTCTGCGATAATATCAAATTCCGCTTTCATCTTTCGGTATGGGTGATTTCTCCGTAAGAACCTACGATGACGAAAATACATGGTTTTGCACGAGTTGGGAAGAAATCTGCTAGCTGTCATATCCATGCATGTGACACACCCTACATCTCCCATTCTTTTCTGGCCCGATGTGTTGCCTAATGCCGGCATATCTTCAATGGTGTGTAGCAGTGTTGGCGTTCTGGGAACTGGGGTCCCCAGACTTGCTTGCCTGCGGCCCACAGCGTGGCTCCTCTAGCGGCCTGGTACGGCCCATCTTCACCAGCAAACACTCAAGACCCTCTCGAGGGGCCAAGCCTCGCGAGGCGGGCGACACAAGATCTCCTCAGGGGCAGCCTCACTAGGCTGGCTCGCGAGGAGCGGAGAGATCAAGGCGAGGGGCACCTCATGAGGTTCCCATGACGTGAGCCGTGACAACAAAGGTCAGGCGGGCGCCAGTGGGCGCAGAGTACTGGTTTCCTCTTTGGTGCTAAAGCAGCAGGCACAGGCGAAGAGTCCCGAGGAATCAGGCAAAGGTTTCCATATCGGTGCAATGAGACCAAGACCCGCAGGATGGTAGGACGGAGGTCATCGCGGAGCCCTCGACGGCGTCACCACCGAAGCCTTTGGCAAGCGAAGACCACCTTTTGTCAGGATAGCTTGTACTAGTTGTCCCCCTTCAAATTATCCGTTGTGGGATCCCTTCCCGCCTAATATTTGGGAAGAGGACCGGGGCCTCTATAAATAGGACTAGTCAGCACCATAGGAAGGGGACGGACTTTGCATCAGATCCATTCCACCCTCACACACACAAGCTCACCGAGCTCAAGAACACCTCTCCTCAGGAGGCTGTTCTTCCCTTGTACTTGTTCATCCTCAGCTTACAAGGCAATCCACCGCACCACACTGGACTAGGGTATTACACCACATCGGTGGCCTGAACCAGTATAAACTCTAGTGTCCCTTATTCTCCGAGTTCGTCGAGCTGAGCTTTGATATCGTGGTGACAGAGTGAGCTAGGGGGAGGGAGAGATATTCGTGCGCACCCCAGAGTTCGAACCTTTAGGGTTTTGCCGGAACCCGAAATCCGACAATTGGCGCGCCAGGTAGGGGTACGCTGCAACTTTCCTTCCGTCGATCCACGTTCCACCACCTCCACGCTTTGTCCCCATGGCAGGCGTTGCTCCTCCGACTCGGATGACGGACGCCCACGATGGCGCCAGGGGGCTCAGAGCTTTTACCCCCGCCTTGCGGCGGGTACAGTGGTTGTCCAGGTTCAAGCCGGAGATGCCGCCGTGTTACGAGGGTGCGGCGGATCCGTCGGCCTTCCTGCTGGCATACGAAGAGGCCGTCCTAGAGGCTGGAGGCGACGACAAGGTCATGGCCAGCTGGTTTCCCATGGCCCTCGCTGGCGCGCCACACGCCTGGCTGCCCACCCTCCCAAGATCCTCAGTGGCATCTTGGGAGGAGCTGTGCGGCCTCTTCGTCACACGCTTTGCAGCACCAGCACCCATCACCGTCGCAACCCTCCTCGGCGGGTCACAAGCACCGCCCTCGGACCGTCACACCAAGCAGTTCTTCCGCAAGATCGGCGCCGCATCCACGCAGCAAGGAGCTCCACCAGGTTGGGCAGCACCCAAGGCCGACCTCACCTTCGACTCAAGGGATCACCCCGTGACCACCACTAGCTCGGGCATGCTCCCAATGCTTTGCACGCCCACCATCTGCAACGTAGCCATCACCAAGACCCTTATCGATGGCGGGACCGGCCTTAATGTGCTCTTTGTGGAAGCTTCCGGGTTGCTCCATGTGCCGCATGAATGGCTTTGTCCCACCAAGCCCTTCTCCGGTGTCGGCGGCGGCTCCGCCAGCCACCTAGGGCAGATCCGTCTTCATGTGACCTTCGGCACTCGCGACAACTATCGCACCAAGCTGGTCGACTTCGACATCGCCCGCATTGGCCTCCCATACAACGCCATCCTCGGGTACCCGGGGCTGGCTCAATTTATGGCGGCAACTCATCCGGCCTACAACCTCATGAAGATGCTCGGGAGCAAGGGCGTCCTCACCGTAGCTGGAGACACCAAAGAGGCTCTGGCAGCGCTCAAGCTTGCCCTCAAAGCCGCCGCGGCAGCATGCCGGGCCGACGAGGCCACCCCCGGAGCTAAGGAGGCCGCACCGGCAAAGTAGAAGCAGTTGTTCACTCAAGATCGGGCCGAAACTAAGAAAGTGTCGGTCGAGGAAGGTGGACCCTCGGGAGCCACCTTCACCATAGCCGCCAACCTCGACCCGAATCAAGAGGTGGCATTGGTGGGGTTCCTACGCGCGAACAAGGAGATATTCGCCTGGGAACCCAAGCAGCTGGTAGGGGTCCCGAGGGGGGTGATCGAGCATCACCTAAGGGTGTGCCCCAATTTGCACCCTGTGAAGCAGAAGGCGCGGCGGCAGTCCACGGAGAAGCAGTCCTTCATCGTCCAGGAGACACGCAAGCTGGAAGCAGCATGTGTCATTCGCGAGGTCCGGTACCCGGAGTGGCTGGCGAACCCTGTCGTCGTGCCTAAGAAAGGCGGGAAGGAGCGCATGTGTGTTGACTTCACCAACCTCAACAAGGCCTGCCCCCAAGACCCGTTCCCGCTTCCGTGCATTGACCAGAGTATCGACTCCATCACCGAGTGCGACCTGCTGTGTTTCCTGGACGCGTTCTCGGGCTACCACCAGATTAAGATGGCGGTGGAGGATGTGGAGAAGACGGCTTTCCTGACACCATGCGGGGTGTACTTCTACACTTGGATGTCGTTCGGGTTGCGCAACGTAGGTGCAACCTTCCAACGGCTGATGCACATCGCCCTAGGTCAGCAGCTCGGGAGAAACGCTAAAGCCTACGTCGATGATATCATGTTAAAATATCGGGAGGCAAGAAATTTGATTCAGGACCTGGAGAAGAACTTCTCAAGCCTGCGCTAGGTGGACCTGCGGCTCGACCCGGAGAAGTGCGTGTTCGGTGTTCCATCCGGCAAACTGCTGGGTTTCCTCGTGTCCCACAGGGGGGTCGAGGCTAGCCCGGAGAAGGTCAAGGCGATAGAAGACATGAGCCCACCGCAAACTCTCAAGGAAATGCAGAAGCTTGCGGGCTGATGACCTCGGTAGGGCGCTTCATCTCCAAGCTGGGGGAGCGCACCTTGCCGTTCTTCAAGCTGATGAAGAAGAAGGGCCCGTTCGGGTGGCCCCCGGAGGCCGACCTCGCATTTCAAGACCTCAAGAGATACCTGACCAGCCCTCCGGTGATGGTGGTGCCTCGTCCCCTCAAGCACCTGGTGCTTTACCTTGCCGCCAGTCCCTACTCCGCCAACGCGGCGCTAGTGGCGGTACAGGAGGAGCGCCAGGCCAAGAGTCTGTCTCGCCGTGCCGCACCCCGAACAAGGCGATGCGACACCAAGAGGATGCCGCAAGAGCTGCCACAACGTCGGCAAACGATCAGGTCCAACAAGACGGCGTTCTCGGGCCTGCAGAGACCCCAATGGACGGCCAGGCTCAGGGAGCGCCCCAACCTCCCGCAGACGCAGGCTCCATAGATGGTCCCACCCTCGTTGAGCACCCAGTGTACTTCGTCAACACGGTACTGCGAGATGCGAGGGCACGGTGTCGGTGTCAAAACCGGCGGATCTCGGGTAGGGGGTCCCGAACTATCCGTCTGAGGTCGATGGAAACAGGACACGGGGGACACGATGTTTACCCAGGTTCGGGCCCTCTTGATGGAGGTAATACCCTACTTCATGCTTGATTGATCTTGATGAATATTAGGATTACAAGAGTTGATCTACCACGAGATCGTAATGACCAAACCCTAGATTTCTAGCCTGTATGATTGTGATTGTCCCTGTGGACTAAACCCTCCGGTTTATATAGACACCAAAGGGGCCTAGGGTTGTACAAAGTCGGTTTACAAAGGAAGGAATCTTCATATCCGAACACCAAGCTAGCCTTCCACGCAAAGGAGAGTCCCATCCGGACACGGGAGGAAGTCTTCTATCTTGTATCTTCATGGCCCATCAGTCCGGCCCACATCACATAGGTTGGACGCCCGAGGATCCCTTAGTCCAGGACTCCCTCAATAGCCCCTGAACCAGGCTTCAATGACGATGTGTCTGGCGCGCAGATTGTCTTCGGCATTGCAAGGCGAGTTCCTCCTCCAAATATTCCAAAGTAGTCTTCGAACACAGATAACGTGTACGGCTCTGAAAAATAAGCTCCGCAAAGAGTACAGTATTTAACAAGTCCCATCTACTGACATCTTCTGTAGTGAAACGCCACATCTCCACCCGGTCATTATTTCGAACCGTTTTTAGCATCCCGCTCCGTGTTTCGAGAGGGAGTTTCTGTTGGCACGTCTTGTCGAAGCAGAGATCATGTCCCCTTATCATGGGATTCTCATAAATATGGACGTGGGTAAGCCAACCGTGTTGTTGGTGATTCTTTGGGAATAGGCGAGTTTTAAGGCCTATGAGGAGGCGCTTGATATTCTTCGCCTTTATAAAGGGGCACAGACCCGTCTTTCTCCCCCCACGCCTAGCTCTTCCTCAACCTTCCCAACCATAGGCTCCAGCGCCCAGGATTAGATTTCTTCCATTGTTTCCAGGCCCTCCAGTTATGTCTGGATCCATCTCCCAAGGTAGGTGGCAGCCTCCTCGGTCACAGAGGAGGATATCACGAAGCTGCGGAAGGCGAGGTACCTGACTTCAGAAATCCCCCACGGGCTCCCTACTAAAGGGCAGGTCATCCCCACACCAAAATCCGGTGAGATGGTTGTATTCATCTCCCACTTCCTCCGCGGGCTAGGATTCGCTCTTCACCCCTTTGTTCGCGGCCTCATGTTCTATTATGGGCTAGATTTCCACGATCTAGCTCCGGAATCTCTTCTCCACATCTCAACGTTCGTCATTGTGTGCTAAGCCTTTCTTCGCATCTTCGGAAATCCCCCACGGGCTCCCTACTAAAGGTCAAGACTTTCAATGTGAAGCCGAAGTTAATTAACGGGGAGCAAGCAAAGTGCGGCAGTGCTATAGTGAGCACGCTTTCCAATACTATCTGGTCAAAAGGCACCTTTGCGGAAACCTCCAACTCATGGCAACAGGAGTGGTTCTATATCACCGAACCCCGCGACACCAAATGGGCAGCCGCACATGTGTTCCGATCTGGCCCTCCGTTGCGACTCGCATCATGGATAAATAAAGGGCTAGATTGGGGATCAGCTGACGAAGTACAGACACTTCAAAGTCATATCCGGAGTGTCCTTGAAAGGGACGTTGGCCTTATAAATGTGATCCAGGTGATGCTAGTCCGCCGGATCCTCCCGTGCCAGCGACGGCCTCTCCATATGTGGGAGTTTAATCTGGAAGGACCGCGGACACTTCGGCAATTCTTCGTGTTTAGCTCCACTTCCCGAAGACTCGTCCGATCCTGTGTTGGCGAGGATGTTGGCCCCGGCGCCGTATCAAGTGCCAGCGCCAGAGGACAAGAAGAAGAGAGAAGAGGCTGAAAGCGGCCTCCACTCTACAAGTATGCCGGACACTATGTCCAGGGAAATTGAAGCTCCCTCTTCGGCAGGCGAAGGGGAGGGAGAAGGTGATATCCCTTCCCCTTATGGGAGGAAAAGGACTGCATCCGAAGCCGAATGGTTTGGGTTCCGAAGCCGATGTCGTTGCAAGGCACCTCTCCAGGGACACGCCCCTTGCCGAATCGTAAGTGAACAAGGATGCTTTAGACCTATCCCATTCCTTTCGGGTTGCAGGGGCAACATTTAAACTATATGCTTACAGTTCGGCCTACAATCCACCCTAACAGTCCTCCTCATCAGGAGAATTAACTCCGGGGATATTGGAAAGCGAGACGCCTTCTCATCCTTCCTCGCCTCTTAGGGCGAACGACTTCAAGGTGTCATCTCGGAGAATCTCCCCTGACCATCAAGCGGCGCCTGGGACAATGAAAACAACGCCCGAGGGTGGTCCTTCAATCGTCCAGGGTCCAACAATGAAGGCCCAGAACTATCCGGCTTACAGCCGAAGATGGCTCTAGGGTCAAGCCGATGTACCCCTTTGAAGGGAATGCATACTCCCGCAGCAGCCTCCCAGAATCCGGAGGTGCCGGATACTCTGATGAGCACAATACAAAGTGTGTTCATCTCAGAGGAACATCATACCTTAATGGGTATGGTAGTTGAAAGGGTTCTGTCCGCGAAAAGCGGATTGAATGAAGCTTTCATGGGCCTGTTGAGAGGCTTCAAGGTATGTAATGTAATAGCTTAACTATTTTTACATGCACAATGCGTCCGTGTACAGATAGTAGCCCCCGAGGCTCTGGTTGGCTTCCACAAGGAGGCGATCAGAGGATCAAAAAGATACGCTCAGGAAGTAACCTAATTAATTTGAACACAGGTTGTTACGTCCATGGCAACCGCCCAAGCTACGGAAGTTGCAGATCTAAAGCAGAAACTTGAGTTAGCAGGTGAGGATATCACTCTTATTAACAGGCGGCTCGACGAGGCACAAGGTATGTAGTCGAGCAGCTTGTGTATGCATGTATACTGGTATTAGCACGGGGCTGAAAATCATATACTGTGACGTGCATAACTGTAGATGGTGCTGCCGCGGTTGAGACCCTTCGGGCTGAACTTGCCCGGGCCAAGGAGTAGACCAGAGTGAGCGATGCGGCCGCCAGGAAGGTGGCTGCGGATGTAAAGGCCGAACTGACCATTCAGAGCCAGTGCCAGGACAGTATATTTACCATGGAGCGGGAGTTGAAGGATGCCACTACCAGGTGCAAATCTCTCTAGGAAGATAATAAAACCAAGGCAGCCGAACTCGACAAGGCCTTACTAGAGGCGAAAGAAGCGTGATCCGAATCCAGAGCGGTTCGGGAGGAGATCCGACAGGCTAGGAAGATAGCGGCTGGTAAGCCCTTTCTTCTACAGACTAAGTTCGGCGACCCGAAGTATGCTCTGCTTAACCAAACGTGGAGTTCTCCAGACGCGTTCTTGGATCTGCCGAAGAGTGTTTCCGACGTGGCGCAGTTTTCCCAAACACAGGAAGGACGTGTTGCGGAGAGGCTTTTCTGTTCACAATTCAACATGGCAAGGCGTACGGTGCAACTGAACGAACAGATGGCCCAGTGGGCCGAGTTACACAAGATGTCTGGAGCCGCCATGAAGGACGTCGTGGTTCGGCTATGGCCGACCGAACCAATTCCGAGCAGCTATTTCGGTTTGGTGCAACGGCTTGTAGATGCAGTGTCGCGTATTGACGCTGTCAAGCTGTCGGTGTGCATAGAAGGTGATCGGATAGCCTTCGCCCGCGTCAAGACGTTTTGGGCAAAGATGAAGGCCACCGATGTTGCAACCAAGGGTCTGCCTGGAGGCAAGGACCATCGCACACCGGAGCATTATTTGGAGGACGTCCTAGAGGGCGCCCGCTTGATAGAGGGTCGGTGCTCCAAGGATATTATATTTGAGTAGATGTACTTGAATTGAAAACAATATTATGATACATTAAGGCTGTGTTATATAGCTTCGCCATTTATTTCCTCCTGTGCGGCTATTTCTTATAACCTGAAAGTTTTCCAGTCGTCGCCTTCAGCCCCCTCGCATATAATGCGGGGGTGTTCGAAATAGCACCTGATCACTCTTGACCCAACGTCTTTGTCCGGAATGGAGGTGTCAGTGCGGCGAACTAGGCAATCAGACTATAGGGCTTTAACACCTCACTTAGCCATAGGAGTTTTACGGTGGATCTACGACGTAGCCCCTGGCATGTACGCAATTATCCGAATACAGTTGCTTTACATAGGTGACCAGAAAGACGGTCCTTCGTGTTATACGGAAGAAATCACAAAACATTCTGATAAGTCGCCGAGTGGTTGACCAGCTCTCGCCGCATCATGACAGTCAGATTTCGGCTTTCTCTACATAGGTATTTGACCAGGTGAACCAGAAACACAATCGCAGTAGTTCTCCCTTTACTACCCTAGCCGATAAGATGGAACGTAGGGTAGCAAGCACAGGAGGCTGGCAACCCAACTATTAACCAAAGACATGTTTCGAAGCTGATGCATATAATGCCAAACTCGTGACGCCGAAGTATGCTATAGAGTTGTTCGGACTTTTTTCGGCAACCCATATATTGTCGTATCAAGCCCCAGGCGATGTGTGCCGAGGTGTCTGCGTGAAACAACCGAAGAAGCAAGGTACATTTGTATGCGGAAAAGCAAATACTGAAGACCGATTATGTTCACTAATATCTGATTGATACGTCGAACGTAATCTTACAGATTATGACACCACCACCCAGGCCATCTTACGTGTCGGGGTCAAGGTCTAAGGCAAAAAAAGGCTCTGTAAAGGTTTCACATAGAGTTTTTGGTCTACAAAAAATCTATTGGACCTCCTGTCGCACGTCTGCGCTACCTGTGAAAAGGCTTCCTTAAAGGGAGCAATCCCTGATTACTTGTAGGAAAGCCAGGCTCATGAAGAGTCCTTTCAAGTCCATAGGATGGACATGTATTGTTTCACCTGTGGGAAAAAGATAAGAAAGTAGTTAGGAAAAAGAGAAAAGGTTAAAGTTTGGACGAACCGCTTTGTAGGCCTAACCGTATTATGCCTCCGCCGATGACCAAGGTATTTTTAGTGCATAATTATATATGTATGCGTGGTGCGAACTCTGTGGGTGCAAGAGGCGAGCGATAGAGGAGGAGCTGCTAATCAAGCTCTAGAATTGACCGATCCTGTGTAGTAGAGAGGTCGGCGGTTTAATGACCGATGAGATATGCGGCTTGAGAAGGCCGCTTTGTACTTCGGCCGTGATTGCCACAGTATGCCCCTCAGTGCGGAGGGAGTGTCCCATGTTTCTTTTGACCGTTATCGTGCCGCGTGGACCGGTCATCTTAATCTTTGAATGGGCGCAGTTTGGGACCACATTGAAATGAGCAAACGCGATCTGACCGAGCAGTGTGTGGTAGCCAGTTGGGAATGGGGCAATATCGAAGACCAAGTCCTCGCGTCGAAAGTTTTCCGGTGAACCAAAGATGACTTCCAGTGAGATTGAGCCTGTGCCGTGAGCTTCTACGCCGGATATTACTCCCTGGAAGGTAGTTGTGGTGGGCTTGATCCTTGAAGGGTCAATGCCCATTTTACGGGCATTGTCTTGATAGAGTAAATTAAGGCTACTGATGCCGTCCATAAGGACTCGTGTGAGATGGAATCTGCCGATAATTGGATCGAGGACCAGAGTGCCGAACCTTCGTGACAGATACTGGCTGGGTGGTCCTTGTGATCAAGACTGATCGAGCAGGCCGCCCATGGGTTCAATTTTAGGGTCGTCCGGCTTTATGGCGTGGTCATCTCGTAGTTCGTGCTTGCACTCCCTTTCAAAGGTATGCATCACGAATATCATGTTCACTATTTTTACTTCGGGGGGAAATTGCTTCTGTACCCCGGTGCTCAGTGGGCGAGCCTCCTCTTCTTCACTGTCACTAGGTGGCCCCTTCCCTTTGTGTTCGGCATTGAGCTTGCCGGCTTGTTCAAAAACCCAACAATTCATGTTGGTATGGTTGGCGGGTCTATCAGGGCTGCCATGGATCTGGCAGGGCCGATCCAATATCTTGTCTAGACTAGATGGACCATCTCTGTTTGACTTAAATGGCTTTTACCGTTGACCGGCTTTCGAGCCACTAAATCCGGCGTTGACCATTATGTCTGGGGTTCCTGCATTATTGTTGCGACGCTTGTCTGTATTGCGTCGCCGCTTGCCGTTGCCGTCCCTAACTTCGGAGGTGCCAGGATCGCTCACGCTGCTGCTTCTACAAGCGAGCCAACTATCTTCTCCCGTGCAAAAGCGGGTCATTAGTGCGGTAAGAACTGCCATGGATCTTTGGCTTTTCTTAGCCAAGGTGGTGGGCGAGCCACTCGTCGCAAATACTATGTTTAAAGGCCGCGAGTGCTTCGGCATCCGGACAGTCGACAATTTGGTTCTTTTTAATTAGGAACCTAGTCCAGAGCTTCCTGGCTGACTCTCTGGGCTGTTGCGCTATATGAGTTAAGTCATCGGCATCCGGAGGTCGGACGTATGAGCCTTGGAAGTTGTCGCGGAAGGCGTCTTCCCGGTCCTCCCAGCTTCCAATGGAGTTCTCAGGCAGGCTGTTTAACCAGTGCCGAGCCGGTCCCTTGAGCTTTAGCGGGAGGTATTTGACGGCATGAAGATCATTACCGCGGGCCATATGAATATGGAGAAGAAATTCCTCAATCCATACGCGGGATCTGTTGTTCCATCATATGATTCAATATTCACGGGTTTAAACCCTTATGGGAATTTGTGCTCCATTACTTCATCAATGAAGCAGAGGGGGTGTGCGGTGCCTCTATATCGGGCCAAGTCGTTATGTAGTTCCGATGGAGTCCGTCTGCGGTTTTCAGCCCGAACGTGGTTCTGCTTATCGCGTCCGGCTAGATAGCCGTCGTCACGCGATGGGGCACGCCCCCGCGATCCGCAGATTGATCTGGTCTGGTCTGCTCTGTTTTCCAGGTCCTGCCGCAGGTCGTATGTATATCCCCGAGTTGTTGTGTCTCTACCTTTACGGCGAGGTGGTATGGGCTTGTGTTCGGCTTGAGTTGCCGTTTTGTCCCGGCCACGTGGTGGTTGGTCAGCCGCGTTACGTGCTGATGGTACGGGGTCCAGTGCCTCATCGTCGAATTGAGGTAGAAGTTTACGCTTCGGGTAAATTTTGGTTGGGTGCTCGAGGCGTATTCCTCGGTTGCCAGGACATTAGTCCACCTGTCGTTGAGTAGATCTTGATCAGCTTGAAGCTACTGCTGCTTCTTTTTCAGGCTCCTCGCAGTGGCTATTAGCCGGCGCTTAAAGCGCTCCTGGTCGAGAGGTTCCTCAGGCACGATAATGTCTTCGTTGCCAAGGCTCACCTCATCCTCCGAGAGTGGAAGATAATTGCTGTCCTCCGAATCTTCGTTTTCGGCCTGTTCATCAGGGCTAACTTGCCCATCTTCCCGATCGTCCTGTTCGGAGGTTGGCTCGATGGGTTCTTCTTCGTCTTCGGCATCGTCCGGAGTATTGTTGTCTCTCGTGCCGGTATTGCTGTCTTTTCCACGGCGTGATTTAGAGTGGCGCCGGTGACGTCAGCGCTTTGGTTGTATCTCAGGAGGTTTATCCTCGACTGGACTCTTCTCGTTATCGCCATTACCCACTTTGGGTGTATCCACCATGTACACGTCATGCAAAGCGGTGGCCATCCAGCGTCCGGTAAATGGCGGGTTTTTGGTCTGCCCCTCTCTGGCATCGTCATCCATACCGTCGATGTCGTCGGAGCCGTAGTTGAGCATGTCAGTTAAGTCCTCGACAGCGGCTATGAAGTGGGTGGTGGGTGGGACGTAAAATTCCCCACTCTCAGCCCCTAGTCCGGGTTGGGCGTAGTTCGGACGTTGCTCCTTTGTAATGACGAGGGATCGCATCAAGTCCAAAGCCTCGCTTAAAGGCGAGGTTTGGCCAAGGAGAAGAGAATCAGTGGAGTACGGCGGGAAGGAGACTCCTTGGCCGAGCTCACACGATGCTGACTGCGAGGGTTCGGAGCCAGTGTCCGGAGAAGAGTCTGGCTTCATGATGGTTGCCAGCGAGACTACTACCTCCGGCTCTCCCGTACTGGGCTTAGTGGCCGCAGATAGTCCGACGGGCTCAGGAATCCCGTCTTCGGACCTGGCGACGCGCTCCGGATCTAAATCTAGAGCGGAGATTGGAGTCGTGAACCCTTGGAAGATCAAGTCTCCTTGGATATCAGCGACATAGTCTAGATTCCCAAAACTAATCTGGTGACCTGGGGCGTAGCTGTCGATCTGCTCTAGATGGCCAAGCGTGTTGGCCCGCTGTGGGAAGTTGCCGAATAAGAAGATCTGGCCGGGGAGAAAAACCTCTCCCAAGGCGGTATTGTTGTAGATGACCGATGGAGCCATCGAACCTTCTGATGACGACACAACGGAACTCTCAATGAAAGCACCAATGTCGGTGTCAAAACCGACGGATCTTGGGTAGGGGGTCCCGACATGTGCTTCTAAGGTCGATGGTAAAAGGACACAGGGAACATGATGTTTACCCAGGTTCAGGCCCTCTTGATGGAGGTAATACCCTACTTCCTGCATGATTTATCTTGATGAATATGAGGATTACAAGAGTTGATCTAGAACGAGATCGTAATGACCAAACCCTAGATATCTAGCCTATATGATTATGATTGTCCCTGTGGACTCAACCCTCCGGTTTATATAGACACCTGAGGGGCCTAGTGTCAGTGTCAAAACCGGTGGATCTCGGGTAGGGGGTCACGAACTGTGCGTCTAGGCGGATGGTAACAGGAGACAAGGGACACGATGTTTTTACCCAGGTTCGGGCCCTCTCGATGGAGGTAATACACTACTCATGCTTGATTAATATTGATGATATGGGTAGTACAAGAGTAGATCTACCACGAGATCAGGGAGGCTAAACCCTAGAAGCTAGCCTATGGTATGATTGTTGTTCGCCCCACGGACTAAAACCCTCCGGTTTATATAGACACCGGATAGGTCGTGGGTTACACAGAGTCGGTTACAATGGTAGGAGATCTACATATCCGTAACGACAAGCTAGCCCTCCAAGCCAAGGAAAGTCCCATCCGGACACGTCAAGAAGTCTTCAATCTAGTAAGTTCATAGTCTTGCAGTACTGCCGTGACGATATTCCGGCTATCCGGACACCCCTAGTCCGGGACTCCCTCAAGAGTCTCCCGAACCAGGCTTCAATGACGATGAGTCCGGGCGTTGATTGTCTTCGACGCTATGAGGAGGGTTCCTCCTCCGAATACTTCATAGAAGATTTTGAACACAAGGATAGTGTCCTGCTCGCAAAACAAGTTCCACATAACAATCAGAGAGAATAATTTTGCACAGATCTGTGGCGACGTATTCCGCGGCGTGACATCACACCACGGTCAGGCCTTTACACGAATCGTTTTTACTGTTCCACCCCAGCGTGTTTAGCGAGGCGGTTTCCTTGGCACGTCTTATCAAAGCATACATCGTGCCCCCTTATTCCGGATTCTCATCAATACGGACGTGGGTAACCCAACCGTGCGTCTGCTAAGCACGCCTCCTCTATCGGCGAGTCCTAATCGACCACGGGGTGGGCTCTTGGTATTCAACCTCTTTATAATGAGACCAAGGCCCTCCTCTTTTACACCCTCCATCGAAGTTCGCTTCAAGGCCGAGTTCCAACACCCAAAGCTTCAGATTTAGGGCGCCGGACCTTCGACGATGTCCGCTCCGACCAAAGACGGCCGATGGATGTCTTCCTCCGTCACAGAGGAAGATGTGCTAAAGTTGCGAGACGCCAGGTATCTAACCGGCGTGATCTCGCATAGGCTGCCTACTCCAGGGCAGGTCATTCCCACTCCTGAGCCCGGCGAGAACGTGGTGTTCGTGTCCCACTTCCTTCGGGGTTTAGGCTTCCCGACAGATCCCTTTGTGCGGGGGCTCATGTTTTATTATGGGCTTGATTTCCATGACTTGAATCCTGAGTCCATCCTCCATATCTCTTCATTCATTGTCGTATGTGAGGCCTTCCTCCATATTACCCCCACTTTGGATTGTGGCTCAAGACCTTCAAGGTGGAGCCAAAGATGATCAAGGGGCAACAAGCAGAAAAGCGGAGGGGCGGTCATAAGAAAATGTGCCGATGTCTCCGTGGTGAGGGCTCTTTTCAAGAGGAGATTGGTTTGTGGCAACGGGAGTGGTTTTATATCACTGCTCCCAGGGGCACCAAATGGGCGGCGCTCCCTGCCTTCCGCTCAGGTCCACCACAGCGGCTGGCATCATGGGTCAACAAGGGGCTCGACTGGGGGTCGCCCAAGGACGTTCCCCTGCTGCAGGGCCGTATTCGAGACCTCCAGGAAAGAGGGATCAATCTGGTTGCAGTGGCGCAGGTTATGGTGATCCGGCGCCTTCAGCCCTACAAACGTCGCCCCCTCCGCCTGTGGGAATTCAATCCGGAGGGACCACGAGCTCTCCAAAATTTTATGGGCACGACGCCCGTGGAGATGTATAAATTGTTCTTCGGATCACAAGAGAAGTGTCCGGACTTGACCGAGGACGCATGACTAAGCTGCAATCGCCTGATACTCAAGTAAGTAGTCCGTAACGGACAAGCTGTTCATTCATTTATTTTATATATATGTCCTTTAAAGGAGCCGCTTTCTTGAACAGGAGTGGATAGCCAAGGCAAAGTTAATAAGGTGTCCGGCTCCCTCCCAGAGACCACGCCGGATCCCATCTTGACCAAGATGTTGAAGGTCGCGCCTTTTGAAGAAGGCGAAGGGGGGAGCTGGAAGCGGCGCCTCCACGAAGGAGGCTATCAAGGAAGGAGGGATTAAAAGTCCCGTCTTTCGAGGAGAGAAGAGGACTCCTTCGGAAGATCCGGAGGTCAAGGCCTCAAAGAGGAGAAGGGAATCTTCGTCGAAGAATCCGGTGCTGGGAAGTAATCCAGCCGCACTATTTCCCCAAGGGGATCAGCCCTCCAGCGAGCCGTAAGTAAAAAGAAGGGGTCTTGTAAATAAGGAACATCCCTGTATTTATTTATGAAGATAACCGAAATTGTACCTTGTAGTTCGGACCTCAGCCCTTCTCAGCAGAGCTTGTCTTCGGAGGATCTTCTTCCGGAGATGATGGAGAGCGAAACGCCTCCACCTGTCGCACCCTCATGTGAAGCGGACTGACCCGGAGGTGTCGCCGCGAGGGTTCCCCAAGTCCGGCGGGGCGGAAGGTCCAGCGCCAAGTGGTGTGGCCGTCGGAGGAGTCAAGGATCTGCCGGACGGCGGTTATTTCGTAAGATCACCGTTCTCTAATGGGTACGGTGATTGAAAGAATTGCATCCGCGAGAGCGGATTGCATGAAGCCGTCGAAGCTTATCGACGGGGTTTGAGGTACGCAAAAATGATGTACCTTCTCGGCGCTTATGCATATGAAATGCGCTCAGAGCAGATAGTAGCCCTAAGACTCGGTATGTTGTCAAAATTGACAACGTGCGAGGATCAAATTCTCGATTATAACATATCGCCGCTCCTAAACAGGTGGCGGGCGCCCGAGGCCAGCCGGATCGATGATTATGCCGATCTAAATCGGCAACTTGACGAGGCGGATGCGGACATCGCGATGGTAAATAAACGGTTTGACGAGTCACAAGGTATGCGACTTCTATGCTTACACCTGGTAAGTGAGCTTGACGCCCATGTCTTACTATTCGTATCAGAATGCGTATGGTGCCGCCGTGCGGAAGAGCTGCGGGCAGAACACGCCCGAGCAAAAGAGCAAGCCAGAATTAGTAGTGCGGCCACTTTAAAGGCGGCCGAAGAGCTAGAAGCTGAACGGGCTGCTCACTGCCGAAGCAAAGAGGACATGGCCGATATGGCCAGAGAGTTGAGGGATATTACCGATCGCTACGAGGTTCTTGAAAAGAACGCGTCAAGCGGAACAAGAGGGCTCGAAAAGGCCGCCGCCGAATCCAAGAGTGCCGCCGGCTTTGAGAGCTGCCAAGGAGGAGCTGAGTCGCCGGGCGATTGCGGTGGAAAACCGTTCGCCGCGGAGGAAATATACGGATCCAAACTATGCGCAGTTGGATAAGTTGTGGAGTTCCGAGGATGCTTATCTCGACTTGGCGGCGAAGCGCCATGGACGCGTTGAGCACTTCCGGGCCGTATAAAGGGGCATGAAGGGAAGAGCTATAATGGTCGCAATTCCATAGTCCGGAGCGTCCTCTACCGCTGTCCGATCGGTTGGCCGAATGGGCCGAGCTGAATCGGTTGTCCGGATTTGCCATGAAGCATGTCTTGACTCACTTGTGGCCGGGCGGACCCCAGCCGAAGAGCTATTTTGGTTTAGTGCAGTTCCTTGGTGCGGTACCGCGTATCAACGCAATGAAGTGATCGGCTTGTATTGAGGGAGCGCGGATGGCTCTGGCCCGTGTCAAGACATACTGGCCAGAGATGAAGGCCACCGACATTGCATCCCAAGATTCGGACAGAAGCCGAGTACCTGCCGAGCACTACTTTGAAGAAGTCTTTCCGGCGCTGCTTAATTGAGACGCAAAGGCTCAAGGATATCATGTTTAAATGACATGTATGATTTGTGAAAACAATGTTTCAATATAATATAAGAGCTTTTTATACTTGTGCGTTCAAGTAGTAAACTACTCCTCGCAGGCGGTCGCTTATGTATATGTATATATAACTCGAAAGATGGCAGTCCTTGGCTTTCAGCCCCACGCACATAGTGCGGGGTGTTTGCAAAGAAAGCGCTTTTCACACTTAATCCAACGCCTTGGTCCTGTTAAGGAGGTGATAGCGTAGCAAACTAGGCAACCGGACTATAATGCTTTATCACTTTCACTTAGCCATAGGAGTTCGAGGGTGGGGCTACTATATAGCCCCGGGGCACCGCACTCTCCCGAATTCGGGTACGTATGTGCCCGACCGAAAACCGTCCTTCGTTAATGCGGAGGAATCCTAAACATTCCAAAGTGAGTCATCGAGTGGTTGACCAGTCTCTCGCTATATCATGACAGTTTTCGGCTTTCTCATCGAGGTGCTCGCCCGGCCGAACCGGGCACAATCGCAGAAGAGTTCTCCGGTGCCGCGTTAGCCGTGAAGACGGAACGTAAGGCAGCAAAACACAGTGAGCCGGGCAACCCAACATTTGACCAAAGACATGATTCGGAGCTGATGCATATAAGGCCTAACTTCGAGACGCCGAATACTCCCTAAGGTATTCGGTCTTTATGAAAATGGGCAGAATAATGCCCTAAGCCCTCGGGTGTCTAGGTATCGCAGCAAAAAATTCCGTGCGGTCAATGCCAAAGCACCAGCCTCCTCCTCGGTTATATTAAGGAACCGGGGATGTATATCAACAAGAGACAAGTGAAAAAGGTTTACGCAGGGTCTTAATCAAAAGAATCCTTGCAACGGGTCCCTACCGCACGTCTGCTACTGTGTCTCCGCAGCCGTGTCCTCGACGGGTGTAGCATGTTGTTCATCCGTAAAAGAGAGGAACTTAGTTTAAAAGAAAAAGGATCGTATGAAAGATGTACTTAATATTAAATAAACAGAGTACGGTTCAAGAAGTGAATAAAATTGAGCTTTATTGTCTCTTGTTATACATGCGGCGGCCCCTCGCACGGGGTATGCCGCTAGTAGGCGCCGGACTCGTCTAGCCGTGTCCGGGGTTTGAATGACCAATTCAGTGTTCTTTGCCTAGCGAGCCGGGATAGTCGTGGGCTGTCAAGGCAGTCTCCCGTTCTTCCGTGCTCGAGTAACACTTAATACTTCCTTTTTAACGAGATGATGCCGCGTGGACCGGGCATTTTAAGTGTTAGAGATGCAAAATGTGGTATTGCGTTAAAGCGGGCGAAAGCTTTGCGTCTCAATAGTGCTTGATGGCTACTTTTAAACGGGGCGACATGGAAGAGTAACCTTTCGCGACAGAATTTGTCGGATGAACCAAACACAACTTCTAGTAGTATGGAGCCCGTACAAAGGGCATATGGGCTTGGCATTACTCCTTTAAAGGAGGTGTTGCTACGGTGAATTTTGGTTGGGTTTATCCCCATCCTTCGGATTGTGTCCTGATATATCAGGTTTATGTCACTGCCGCCATCCATGAGGACATGTGTAAATTGGAATCCGTCGATTATAGGATCCAATATCAAGGCAGTCCATCCTGCGCTCCGGTATTTTCGGAATAGTCACGATGGTCGAAGGTGATTGGTTTTGACAACAGCATGCGGCGCACCTTTTAGTGGGCGCCGCCTGCTTTTTCCCTTTGATCACGTGAAGTGGGTTTACTGTTTTAACCTCCGTGGGAAAGTTTTTGTTTTTCGGCTCGCTTGTGGTGCTCGCCGTCATCTTCACTTGATTTGTCGAGCCTTGTGTTCGCTGCTCAGTTGGCTGTCGGACTGTTTGAAGACCCAACAATTTACGTGGGTATGGTTAGCGTGCCTCCTGTGAGTACTGTGGATTTGACATATCTTGTCCAAGATTTTGTTGAAGTTGGATAGCTCATCGCTATTGTCCTTAAGGGGCAGTTTTTTGTTGTTCTGCCGCGAGCTTTTGAATCCGGCGTTGACTCCCGTGCTCTTTGGACTGTTCCTTTTAATCCGGCGCTGGTCCTTGTTGCACCGTGGTTTCCCATTTCCATCCCTAATTTTGGATGTACTTGGGTCGCTGGTGCAGCACCTTGCTAGCCAGCTATCCTCTCCCGCGCAAAAGCGGGTCATGAGGCTTGTTAATGCGGCCATTGTTCTTGGCTTTTCTTGGCCGAGGTGTCTGGCGAGCCATTCATCTTGGACGTTGTGTTTGAAAGCTGCTAAGGCTTCGGCGTCCGGACAGTCGACTATTTGGTTCTTTTTAGTAAGGAACCTGTTCTGCACTTCCGGGCTGACTCTCCGGGCTGTTGAGTTATGTGGACCGAGATCGTCTGCATCCGGAGGGCGGACATAAGTCCCCTAAAATTTGCCCGAATGCATCCTCGAGCTCTCCCAGCTTCCAATGGAATTTTCGGGAGGCTTTTAAGCCAATGCCGAGCTGGCCCTTTGAGTTTAAGGGTAAGTATTTTATGGCGTGGAGATCGTCTCCTCTAGCCATGTGTATGTGGAGGATGTAATCCTCGATCCGCATCTGTGGTCTGTTGTTCCGTCGTATGCCTCTATGTTTAAGGGTTTGAATCCCGCTGGAAATTCATGATCCAGCACCTCATCGGTGAAACATAGGGGGTGTGCGGCGCCCTATATTTGGGTGTGCCCTGATCTTCAGAATTTTGGCGTATTGCATTGCTTTGACGAGCATGCTTTCTTGGCCCATAGATGGACCTAACTGGGCCATCCTTTTGATGTGAATCCTTAAGCGGATCACATATTGGCTGCGTCTTGGCGCCATTCGCCGCTCTCTTTTTGCCGTGGGGTCGTCCATCCGACCGGTGGCCTTCTTAATTTTTAATTGTGGGGCTCTAAGGCCTCCTCGTCAATTCGGGCGTAGCTTTCTTTCGGGTAGCTCTTTGTTCGGGCGATCGCCGCTGCATTTGTTCGCGGTGTCAATACTTTGCTCCATCTCGATCCTCGAGTGCATCGTCCGCTGTTTTGAGCTTCCGCTTCGCTTTTTTCAGGCTACGCGCAGCGGGCGACGAGCCTTTTTCTCGGAGGTCATTTTGCTCCAATAGTTTGTCCGTGTGAGATCGTCCGGACTGTTGTCTTTGCCGGGACAGATTGTTTATCCAAGTTGTCTTGTTCGGACGATTGCTCGATAGCTTGTTCGTTGTCCACCGGTTCGCCTCGCTCTATGGTTGGGTCTTTGTTGAGGCAGGACTTTGTTCGGCGCTTACGCTGCCGCTTTGACCGCCGAGGGATTTATCCTTCGTAGCGTCCCGTTGTTCCTCGTCTTCATTTCCTTTAGGTGTATCCACCATGTATACATCATGGGATGAGGTTGTCCAACATCCTATAGGTGCTGGTTCATGGTTGTCTCCTACATCGTCGTCCATACCGTCGATGTCTTCGGAGTCGAAATCGAGCACGTCGTGTAAGCTTTCGGCTGGCTGGCTCTGAAGTGGGTGGTGGGTGGGCGTTGAATTTCTTCGCCGTCTGCATCCCAACCTTCCCGACCGTAGTCCGCCAGTGGCTCTCCGGATAAAGAGAGAGACTTTAGTGAATTCAGGATGTCGCCAAAGGGCGAGTCTTTGAAAGATGTCCGCGTCAGAACTCCATGACTAGCGCCCAATCGGATCCGATTAAGGGGCGCGAGGGTTCAAAGTCCGGAGAGGAGTCCGCACCGGAGTCGAGGTCTTCGCAGCGACAGGATGGAGTTCGGCTCAATCGCCAGAGAGATTATAGCCCCGAGGCGGTGTCCAACCACTGCCCTCGATCGGGGAATCCGGCTCCGGATTAAGGGTCGGAGCGGATGTCGGTGCGGCTTCCGTGGCAATCGCTCGCCGCAGAGCTAGATCATGCCCATCGAAACAGTGCGTCACGCTTGGCTGCGGCTCGAATCCGTCAAAGATCAAGTCTCCGCGAATATCGGCCGTATAGTTCAAACTTCCAAATCTGACCTGATGGCCAGGGGCTTAGCTTTCGATCTGCTCCAGATGGCCAAGCTTAATTGCCCGCAGCAGTAAAGCCGCCGAATACGAAGATCTGTCCGGGAGAAAAGTCTCACCCTGGACCGCGTCGTTGTTGATGATCGAAGGAGCCATCGGGCCTATCGGTGACGGCTAGCAGGAACTCTCAATGAAAGCACCAATGTCGGTGTCAAAACCGCGGATCTCGTAGGGGGTCCCGAATCGTGCGTCTAGGCGGATGGTAACAGGAGACAAGGGACACGATGTTTTTACCTGTGTTCGGGCCCTCTTGATGGAGGTAATACCCTACTCCCCGCTTGATTAATATTGATGATATGGGTAGTACAAGAGTAGATCTACCACGAGATCGTGGAGGCTAAACCCTAGAAGCTAGCCTATGGTATGATTGTTGTTCGTCCCACGGACTAAAACCCTCCGGTTTATATAGACACCGGATAGGTTAGGGTTACACGTAGTCGGTTACAATGGTAGGAGATCTACATATCCGTATCGCCAAGCTTGCCTTCCACGCCAAGGAAAGTCCCATCCGGACACGGGACGAAGTCTTCAATCTTGTATCTTCATAGTCTTGGAGTCCGGCCGTGACGATAGTCCGGCTATCCGGACACCCCCTAGTCCGGGACACCCTCACCTAGGATTGTACAGAGTCGGTTTACAGAGGAAGGAAACTTCATATCCAAACGGCAAGCTTGCCTTCCAGGCGAAGGAGAGTCCCATCCGGACACGGAGGAAGTCTTCTGTCTTGTATCTTCATGGCCCATCAGTCCGGCCCACATCACATAGGTCAGACGCCCGAGGACCCCTTAATCCAGGACTCAATCACACGGTACCCTATGCCACAGAAGCTCCTGCTTGCACTCCTGGTGGCCTCACGCAAGCTGCGCCATTACTTCTGCTGTAGGGCGGAACCCTATGGGGCCGATCTTTCATGTTTTGAGTGGATCCTACGGGGAAATACGAAGAACGCGCGGAAGAACACAAGGGAAATCACGGGGAGGAACGAGAGAAACACTCAACCGACAAGTGATTGATCACACAAGGGCTAGATCACCGAAAGCACAAGGTAACACATGATCCAAAATCAACAAAGGGAAGATACAAGAGTAACCGTTCTTCTCAGTGAGGAGGCCTTGATTGTCTTCTCCGGATGGAGGCCTTGAATCCGAATGGATCTTCTCCGAAGAGGCACGGACCCTCACGTGGAGTAGATTCGGTACGGATGAGCTATGATCTATCTCAAGATGAGCTATCACAACGCTAACCCTAAACCGTAGGTAGGAGAAGAGTATATATAGTTTACAGGGCGAAAGGGTACATGGGCCTCGGCCCAAGTGGCTGCGTGCAGGAAGGGCCGGAAGTTCCGGGCCGGGCCGGGTCGAAAGTTCCGGGCGACGGAGGGTCCGGGCAGGGTGCGGCTTAACCAGAGAGTTGGCACGAGTGGAGCTAGGATGGCGTCTGGGGGCTGGAAGGTCTGGGCAGGCCGGAGGTTCTGAGGGCCGGAAGGTCCGGGACGGGTTCCGGGAAGGTTCCGGGCTAACCAGAGAGTTGGCACGCCCGGGCTGGTCGATGTCGTCGGAGGCCGGAAGCTCCGGGTAGGCCGGACGTTCCGGGGGCCGGAAGTTCCGGGCTGTGGCCGGAGGTTTTGGGCTTTCCAGAGAGTTGATGCCTATCGTTTCTTCTTCAGCTCCTGGCTCCTTGGCTTGAACATTGTACCTGATCACGCATAGCGTCTCAGACATAGGTAGTAGCCATGTCTCACTGGAAGAAAAGGGGAACTCAAGTAGGAGCGATGTCGCCTCGGATTGAATAACACGACCTCTTGCTCTTGTCATGGGTCCACTTGGAGCTTGGATAGTCGATGGAAGGTCCATGGGGATGACCAAAGGATGCTCCGCATCATCCCCCCCCCCCCCTTGGGAAAGATCCGACCTTGGATCGAAATCCTCATCACCATGTTACGGGGAGAGATCGGAGACGTTGAAGATGTCGCTCATGTTGTATTTGTCGCGTGGGAATCGATCTTGCAAGTGTTGTTGTTGTAGCGTGCTAGCACCTTGAAGGGTCCGTCTGCTCAAGGGAGAAACTTGGACTTGCGTTCATTGGAGAAGCTGTCCTTGCGAAGGTGTAGCCACACGAGGTCTCCAATGTTGAATATCATGAGATGCTTGTTGACGTTGAGCTTGGTCGCGAGTCGTTGTACTTGGCGCTCGATGGTGAGCCTTGTATCTTCATGCATCTTCTTGATATAGCTTGCACGGGAACTTGCGTCGAGGTTGGTGCGCTCTTGTAGAGGAAGAGGTAGAATGTCCAATGGGGACAATGGGTTGTAGCCGTAGACGACCTCGAAAGGGGACTTGCCGGTCGTCGAATGTCTTCCTCGGTTGTAGGCGTACTCAGCGATGGGTAGACACTCCTCCCACTCCTTGATGTTCTTCTTGATCAACACGCGAAGTAGAGTGGAGAGTGTACGGTTTGTCACCTCCGTTTGGCCGTCGGTTTGAGGATGGTATGCGGATGAGAACAAGAGCTTGATTCCGAGCTTGGCGCATAGGGTCTTCCAAAAGTAACTCAAGAACTTGACGTCGCTGTCGGAGACGATTGTCTTTGGTACTCCATGGAGACACAAGATTTCCCTACAAAAGAGATTTGCAATGTGTGGAGCGTCGTCTATCTTGTTGCAAGGAATGAAATGTGCCATCTTAGAAAATCGGTCCACAACAACAAACATGGATTCCTTGCCATTTTGAGTTCTAGCCAAACCAAGTACAAAATCCATGCTAATGTCTTCCTAAGGTTGATACGGAATAGGAAGAGGCATGTAAAGACCATGGGATTGAGCTTTAGACTTAGCTTTGCGACATGTGGAGCATCGGGTGGTGAAGCATGAGACGTCGCGGAACATCTTGGGCCAAAAGTAGTTATTGGAGAGCGTGGCGAATGTCTTGTCGCGTCTAAAATGTCCCATGAGTCCGCCTCCATGAGCCTCTTGCAAAAGGAGCAAACGAAGAGAAGACTCGGGAATGCATAGTTTGTTAGCTCTCATAAGATAACCATCCTTCATGTAATATTGTTCCCAAGATGTATGCGTCAAACATTTAGCATAAGGAGTCGCAAAAGATGGATCATTAGCATACAAGTCTTTTATGTGCTCAAATCCAATAACATTCAACTCAAGTTTAGTGACAAGCATGCATATGCATGAAAGTGCATCCGCAACTACATTTTCCTTACCCTTAATGTACTTGATCACATAGGGGAAAGATTCGATAAATTCACTCCATTTGGCATGACGCTTGTTCAACTTTGTTTGACCTTTTAAGTACTTAAGCGTTTCATGATCGGTATGGATGACAAACTCATGAGGTCTAAGATAATGTTCCCAAACATGTAGCACACGTACTAAAGCATACAATTCTTTGTCATATATGGGATAGTTAAGTTGAACACCAGATAGTTTTTCACTAAAATATGCAATGGCTCATTTTTCTTGCATCAAAACTCCGCCAATTCCGGTACCACTTGCATCACGATGAACCTCAAAAGTTTTCTCAAAGTTGGGCAAAGCAAGAATCGGAGCATGAGTAAGCAAGGACTTGAGCTCATCAAAAGCGGTGGATTGCAAAGATCCCCAAACAAAAGGAGCATTCTTCTTACTCAAAGCATGCAAAGGAGCGGCAATATTGCTAAAATCTTTGACAAAGCGACGATAAAAACCCGCAAGACCAAGAAAACTACGCACTTGTTGCAAATTGGTGGGTTGGGGCCAAGTTTTAATTGCTTCAATTTTAGATTCATCAACATGGACACCCTTGGAAGATACAACAAAACCCAAGAAAACCACTTTATCAACACCAAACGTGCATTTTTTTTCAAGTTTGCATAAAGACGTTCCTTGCGAAGGGTTTGCAAGACAGCCCTAACATGATTAAGATGCTCTTTCATGGTTTTGCTAAACACAAGAATATCATCGAAGTAAACCACAACAAAGACTCAAATATAAGGGCGAAGCACATAATGCATAAGACGCACGAAAGTACCGGGAGCCTCCGATAAACCCATAGGCATAACTAACCACTCATATAAGCCAAATTTGGTTTTGAAAGTAGTTTTCCATTCATCACCCTCTTGAATGCGGCTTTGATAATAGCCACTTTCAAGATCAATTTTTGAGAAAAAGTTGGATCCACTAAGTTCATCAAGCATATCATCTAAGCGAGGAATGGGATGCCTATAGCGAACGGTAATAGCATTTATAGGTCTGCAATCGGAACACAAGCGGAAACTTCCATCTGGCTTAGGCACAAGTATAACGGGAACGACACAAGGGCTTAAGCTTTCACGTACATGACTGTTGTCGATTAGTTGTTGTACTTGTCGTTGAATCTCCTTACTTTCTTCGGGGTTGACACGGTATGGAGCTTTGTTTGGAAGTGGCGCTCCGGGGATGAGGTGGATTCGATGCTCAATGCCTCGAAGAGGAGGTAGACCCGGAGGTAGCTCCTCGGGGAAGACATCTTGAAATTCCTGCAAAAGAGATCGAAACACTAAAGGTAGCTCGTGAGAAGTGTTAGCTTTTGGTTCTCCACCCTTGCACACAAGGACAAAGTGCATCACACTCGATGGGTTCTCACACACTTCTCTTATCTCTCTTTTTGTGGCAAATAGTATGAGGTTTTTCTCTCTAGGCGAAGAGGCGCTCAAGTTTGGCTTGTGGCTCTCACTAACTTTTTGGTGGATTACTTTCTCATTTTTCTCTCCATGATGGGTGGCTTGCTTGTAGGCTATCACTTGACTAGGAGACATAGGTCGTAGCACATATTCCTTCCCATTCATCTTGAAGCTATAGTGATTGGTACGCCCGTTGTGGATGACTCCACGGTCGAATTGCCATGGTCGGCCAAGAAGGAGGTAGCAAACGGTCATTGGGACCACATCACACTCCAAAGTGTCCTCATATGCACCAATTTTGAAGGAGACTTGGACCGTATGCTCAACTCGTATAGTGCCGGAGTCACTTAGCCACTGAGGGAAGATACAATAGTAACCGTTCTTCTCCGTGAGGAGGCCTTGATTGTCTTCTCCGGATGGAGGCCTTGAATCCGAATGGATCTTCTCCGAAGAGGCACGGTCCCTCACGTGGAGTAGATCCGGTACAGATGAGCTATATTCTATCTCAAGATGAGCTATCACAACGCTAGCCCTAAACCGTAGGTAGGAGAAGAGTATATATAGTTTACCGGGCGAAAGGGTACATGGGCCTCGGCCCAAGTGGTTGCGTGCACGCAGGGCCGGAAGTTCCGGGCAACGGAGGACCGGGCAGGGTCCGGCTTCACCAGAGAGTTGGCGCGGGTGGAGCTGGGCTAGCGTCCGGGGGCCGGAAGGTCCGGGCGGGCCGGAGGTTCCAGGGGCCGGAAGGTCTGGGACGGGTTCCGGGTAGGTTCCGGGCTAACCAGAGAGTTGGCACGCCCGGGCTGGTTGATGTCGTCGGAGGCCGGAAGTTCCGGGCTGTGGCCGGAGGTTCCGGGCTATCCAGAGAGTTGACGCCTGTCGTTTCTTCTTCAGCTCCTGGCTCCTTGGCTTGAACGTTGTACCTGATCATGCATAGTGTCTCAAACTTAGGTAGTAGCCATGTCTCACTGGAAGAAAAGGGGAAATCAAGTAGAAGAGATGTCACCTCGGATTGAATAGCACGAGCTCTTGCTCTTGTCATGGGTCCACTTGGAGCTTGGATAGTCGATGGAAGGTCCATGGGGATGACTGAAGGATGCTCCGCATCAAATTCCAAGGCCACCCGATTAAAGTTCTCAAAGCTTACCCACTCGAGAGGGTGTTTCGGAGCCCTAATGCCGCGGGAAGGGTCGCCGAATGTAACATCGAACTTCAGGCATTTCAGCTCGAGTTTAGCACAACCAGGGTCATCAAGGGGGCGGCCCTAGCCGACTTCATGGCCGAGTGGACCGACTCCCCGGAACCTGAGGTCAGCGAGGGCCGATCCCTCTCGCTAGGGAGTGAAGCACCAGATGGTTGGGTCATGTATTTCGACGGCGCCTTCGCAAGCCAAGGCGCGGGGGCTGGAGCCGTGCTTATCTCCCCCACCCAAGACAAGCTCTAGTACGTCGTGCAGCTCTGCTTCCAGCGGGGCGAGAAGGTCTCCAACAACATCGCGGAGTACGATGAGTTGATCGCCAGTCTCAAGGCCGCCATGGCCTTGACGGTAAAACATCTCACCATCAAAGGCGATTCGCAGCTCCTCGTCAACTTCTCCAACAAGGTCTACGAGCCTAAGGACGAGCACATGGAGGCGTACCTCGTGGAGGTGCGTAAGATGGAGAAGCAGTTCTTGGGCCTGGAGCTGCAGCACGTGCCTCGCGGCACGAACAAGGAAGCTGACGACATCGCCAGAAGGGCATCCAAGCATCTGCCCCAGGAGCCCGGCGTCTTCGAAGAGCGTCTCTTCAAGCCATCAGCAGCACCCCCAACTGCGGGGCTGGCGTCGCCTCGGGAGGAACTCCCTCAACCACCCGCCTCAGGAGCCCCCGCTTGTGGCCCGACCACAGGAGCGGGCCTACTCCTGGCACTCGAGCCTCGGGAGGGGTGCTGGACCGAGGAGCTCAAGGAATACCTAACGCGAGGGACGCGACCGGAGAAAGAGGAGGACGCGGAGCGCGTGGCCCGACAGGCTATGAAATACTGCATCTAGAACGGTGAGCTATACAGGAAGCGGCCAAATGATGTTTCCTTGCGACGCATCTCCAGGGAGCAGGGGAATGAGTTGCTAGTTGAGATACACGGTGGAGACTGCGGGCACCACTCTTCGTCACGTACCCTGGTCGGCAAGGCATTTCGCAGCGGGTTCTATTGGCCTACGGCACTTAGTGACGCGACCGAGCTGGTGAGGTCCTGCGAAGCCTGCCAATTCCACACCAAGCAGATCCATCAGCCAGCTCATGGCCTCCAGAGCATCCAACTCTTATGGCCATTCGCGGTCTGGGGACTAGATATCCTAGGCCTATTCCCTCGAGCGCCTGGGGGCTACCGCTACCTCTACGTCGCCATCGACAAGTTCACCAAATGGGCAGAGGTGGAGGATGTCCGCACCATCCCGGCCGGGTCCGCAGTTAAGTTCATCAAGGGCCTCGTGAGCCGGTTCGAGGTCCCTAACCGCATCATCACTGACAATGGCTCGCAGTTCACTAGCAATCTCTTCAAGACATATTGTGCTAACCTTGGAATTCAAATCTGCTACGCTTCGGTGGCACACCCCAGGAGCAATGCCCAAGCCGAACGCGCCAACGCGGAGGTCCTGAGAGGCCTCAAGACTAGGACTTCAAGAAGAAGCTCGAGGCCTGCGGCAGAGGCTGGCACGACGAGCTCCATTCCATGCTCTGGTCCATCCGCACCGCCGCCACCAAGCCAACAGGTGAGACCCCATTCTTCCTCGTCTACGGAGTAGAAGCGGTTCTCCCTCACGAGGTCAAGCATCGCTCTGCGCGGGTCCTGGCGTTTGATGAGATGCAGCAGGACGCCATGCGGGGGATGGACCTTGTGCTGGGGGAGGAACGCCGCCGTGAAGCCACGCTATGAGCGGCAAGATACCAGCAGGCGCTGAAACAGTATCACTGTCGCAACGTCCGCTCCAGGACGCTTGAGGTGGGCGACCTCGTCCTAAGGCGGGTGCTCTCCAGGGAAGGGCTGCATAAGCTCTCGTGTGGCACCACGGCTCAGAGCAACCGGTTTACCCTGTATTGCCAGCCCAGAGACCATGTCTTCTGGCAACACACAACATCTTGGTACAGAATACAACTGCTTTATTGATGCTAGCGGAACATGGTTCATATTACAACAAGTTGCCAGGCCAAGCGGCACACACGGTGCGGCTGAACAATATGTACATTATTTAGTGAACATAAAGGGGCCTCGATCACGACAACTACATGGCAGTGGAACGACGACGAAGTGGGACTCCATAGCACAGGGACGCCGATGAGGATACGATCTAGATTCGGACAGCACTTCGTTCCAACGAGACTTTCCTGAAAGCTGGCATGACATGCCAGGTGAGTAAATTGAATATACTTGCAAGCTCACAACAAGCATAAACATAATGAAAAACAATATCATGATAATTAACCAAGTGAATCATTATTGCAAAATCATACTAGAAATGTAGTGATCATGATCTCGTGACTCAAGTCCCTCGGACTTGCTTACCAAACGGTGATCTCTCTCGGATCACAAGCGGACCAACATCTTATCCCTTAATCGGGTTACCTCGTAACCGAAAGGTGATCTTTGTCGGATCACAAACTGACCAACAACTTGGTCCTTAATCAGGTTACCTCGTAACCAAATGGTGATCTTTCTCGGATAACAGACGGACCAACAACTTGGTCTCCATCAACCAACTAGTTTCTCAACCATCCTCTTTCCAATAGTACAAAGTTATTATCTTAGTGTGCAAAATTATTTAAACGTTGACCCATGGTGTGACCTACTTTCGAGCGTGTCCATAACCGTGGACTCGGCTATCGATAGATTAAATACACTCTGCAGAGGTAGCGCACTGTACCCACACCATGGAACCCATGGCCTCGCACTCCCATTCGGGGTGGACCAACGACATTCCGATAGAACCACTCCATTGCCATGACACTCTCGCGGCCACTCCGACTCCCCACTGGGCTAAGTCTTGGGTGGCCCCGTGTCTACCAAAGACACCAACGGCCACCGTCATGGCAAACGACCACCATTCTGGCAAAACATAAACGGTCCCAGACGGGGACAAGGTAACATAACAACAACGGGCACACAAGGTTATGTCTGCTTACCGGGCCAGGGGAACGCATGCCCATAACCTTTCCTCGTTGGAGGCACCGACCAAAGGCATGACAACGGACCGAATAATGGCCTTCACATAAAGGCAAATGTGGTGGCACTGGGAAAAACTCGATTCAGTGGCAACATGACCCGATCAACGATATGTTCAAGTTGAGTTATTATCAGGTTCAACTTAAAGTAAAAGTAATCGGTGTCATGATATGCTATGCAAATGCAATCATAAAGCATGCATCACTTATCATTTGAACAATAACAGGTCAACTATATCGAGCACTAACCATACATATTAGAAACTCATAACACTTTTCTGGTTATGATTATTCAGCAAACTAACCATGACAATATTTTAGCATAATTCTTTTCTCACTCAAGAAAATATTAAGCCAACTAATTCTTTTCATAAACAAATTACTTCTTCATAATCAAATATAAATTCTAGTGACTTAAACTAAGTTAGTTAGCCTTAATCTTCTATAACAAACATGTCAACACAAACAAGCGTTCAACAGAATAAATGTATATTTGTTTTAGTGATTTAAATGCATGAACTAAATTATTCATTCAAGTATAAAAATCACAAATACTGTAATGGCACCATGAAAATGTTGTTGTGGCTTGCCTTAGTGCAGGTGAGGTTCACACTCCTCCTGCTGATCCTCAAGACAAGCTTCTCCTTCTGAAAACAATTATTAACATAAAAAGAAAAAATCAAGAAATACTCTGAAATTCACCAGAAACTCTAGATAGCAGGGAAATATCTCATTTTTTGTGTGCTGCTAGATATGTTCATAGAGAACACAATGCAAAAAGAATCAATTCATTTGGACTTATGGTTAAAGAGTTGTGGCTGTTTAAAGCTCTCTGGTTAAATTTAAATTTGGTTTAAATAAAAACAGATCTGGGGGTGACGTCGAAGACGTAAACCCGCGGGGCGCCTCCACTCGTACCGCTTCGGGCGCGGCCAGAGTGACTGACAGCGGCCCCCGCTAGTCAGGTGAGAGGAAGGGGGAAAGGAAACAGAGCACAGCAGGGCTCCGCCGGAGCACACGCCAGTGAAGAGGGCATCTTGGCCCGAGCTAGAGGGATAGATCGAAGGAGAAGACTGAGGTGTACATGCCCATACCCAAAGATTAGCTAGTGGTGGTCAGACGGCATCAGAAATGACCTCTCCATCGGCGGCAGAGAGCGGAGGTCACTAGAGTTGGGGATGATGGCGACCACAGGCTGCACCAGTGGCTCCAACCGGGTCGGACGGCACCACTAAAGCACGACGGAGGCTCTGGAAGAGAGGCCCGAGCCTGGGAGGGGCTGGAGCTGTGGAGACGACCCGAGGGGATCGCCGGCGAGCTCGAGGACGGCGGCCCATGGCCTGCCCGGCCGGGCTATGGCTTCCTACGGTCTTATGGAGTGTGTGTGGTGAGTTGGTGATGGTCGAGAGGGCTGGGGAGTGATAGAGGCAAAGGTGTCCCGTCTTTTGATGAGCTGGTGGCTATCGTTTTGGAGGAAGTCGACTTTGACGATCCGACTACGAACGTGCGAGGACGTCACGCCTTAGCAATCGCTAAACCAACTCCGAGAGGTTATTGACCACGCCGGAGCACGATCAACCTGAACATGAAGGTCTGTTTCCCGCAGGTAAATGAAGAACAAGCAAGAAACTAAGATTGCAATCTAGATATTGCGAATATAAGAGGAAAGCTTTATTGATCAAGGTGGGGTTCTGTGACGCCTTTGTGTGGTCGTTGAACACAAACGAAGTACGCGAAGTTGCAGCTATGACGAACTTTTAATCTAAACAAAACCCAAAGTCTAAACGGTGCCCTAAGGGCTGTATATATGGAGGAAGAGGGGGGGGATTTCGTGGTCTTGGGGTCGGGGTCCGAAACCAACACTATCTCTTGTTTCCCCACACATACGGACTCTAAAAACAACCTATACTTATGTATTTCGAAATTACATGGGCCTGGCCCAATAATAAGGTGACGCGGCACCTAGAGTAGCCTCTAGACGAAATTTATGAAGTGGCATCTTGTATATTTCGTCCAAAGCTTCATTCACTCCTTATGGTGGCTTCAAAGTCCTGAAATCATCACTTGTAACTCCGTTCTTGTTCCCCTTGAGCATGCCATCAACTCCATGCTTGTTCTTGCTCCAATGTTCATCCTTCTCCAAGCTAGGCCCTTCATTTGTAAGCAAAACAAATGTATCCAATTTAGGCAAAGATCATATTCTCATGAACATTAGAATCATTACCAAGAAACGAAAGTACACGGTAATTTAATTGGCGTCTTGTGAGCTCCAAGAATTGGTCCATTATATGTAACAGTAGGGGATGTGGGTGTAACAATGGTATTGATGTCCTCATCATCCTCCCCTTCTTGAAATGAAGTCGTCCTCGACGGAAGCTCATCTTACTCACCCAAATAAGGCTTCAAATCTGCAATGTTAAAAGTGGGACTAACCCCAAAATCTGCAGGTAGCTCAAGTTTATATGCATTATCATTTATTTTTTCCTCTAACACCTTAAAAGGACCATCACGTGGCATTAGCTTTGATTTGCGCAAATTAGGAAATCTATCCTTACGCAAATGTAACCAAACAAGAGCTCCAGGTGCAAACACAACATGTTTTCTACCCTTATCTCCAGCAAGTTTATATTTAGCATTCATACGCTCAATGTTTTCCTTAGTTAACTCATGCATTTTTAAAATCAATTCAGCACGTTCTTTAGCATCAAAATTAACCTTCTCCGAAGATGGAAGAGGCAACAAATCAATAGGTGCATGAGGTAGGAAACCATACACAATTTCAAAAGGGCACATCTTAGTAGTAGAATGCAATGAACGATTATAAGCATCTTCAATATGAGGCAAGCATTCTTCCCACATTTTCTTATTATTCTTCAAAACAGCCCTAAGCATAGTAGACAATGTTCTATTGACTACTTCAATTTGACCATCAGTTTGGGGGTGACAAGTAGTACTAAAAAGCAGTTTAGTCCCCAACTTAGCCCATAAACATCTCCAAAAGTGGCTAAGAAATTTAGTATCACGATCTGAAACAATAGTATTTGGCACACCATGCAAGCGAATAATTTCATGAAAGAACAAATCAGCAATATTAACAACATCAACGCTTTTATGACATGGTATAAAGTGTGCCATTTTCGAGAATCTATCCACGACAACAAATATGGTATCCCTCCCCTTCTTTGTTCGAGCTAAACCTAAAACAAAGTCCATAGATATATCCTCCCAAGGAACACTAGGTACAGGCAAAGGCATATATAAACCATGAGGATTGAGTCGTGACTTAGCTTTTTGACATCTAGTGCAGCGAGCAACAAAACACTCAACATCTCGTCTCATCTTTGGCCAAAAGAAATGTGTAGCAAGTATGTCCTCCGTCTTCTTCACGCCAAAGTGTCCCATTAGTCCTCCTCCATGCGCCTCCTGCAACAACAAAAGACGAACGGAGCTAGCTGGAACGCATAGCTTGTTAGCACGAAACACAAATCCATTGTTAACGCATTTAACTTGTTCCATGTTCTACCTTCTTTACAATTCTGCAATACATCTTTAAATTCAGCACCATGCACATATTGATCTTTGATGGTCTCCAAACCAAATATTTTAAAGTCAAGTTGCGAAAGCATAGTATAACGACGAGACAATGCATCAACAATAACATTTTCTTTACCCTTCTTGTGTTTAATGACATAAGGGAAAGTCTCAATGAATTCAACCCATTTAGCATGTCTACGGTTCAGTTTTTCTTGACTTTTAATGTGTTTCAAAGATTCATGATCAGAATGTATAACAAATTCTTTGGGCCATAAATAATGTTGCCATGTTTCTAAAGTCCGAACAAGAGCATATAATTCTTTATCATAAATAGAATAGTTCATACTAGGCCCACTCAATTTTTCAGAAAAGTATGCAACAGGTTTGCCATCTTGTAATAACACACCTCCTAATCCAATTCCACTAGCATCACATTCAAGCTCAAAAGTCTTATTAAAATCAGGAAGTTGGAGTAAAGGAGCATGTGTCAACTTATCTTTCAATACCGTGAAGGCTTCTTCCTGTGCGGTAACCCCAACAAAAGGCACATCCTTCTTTGTAAGCTCGTTGAGAGGTGCAGCAATGGTGCTAAAATCTCTCACAAAACGCCTATAGAAACCAGCGAGTCCAAGAAAACTCCGCACTTGTGTGACCGTCTTGGGCTGCGGCCAACTCTCAATAGCTTCCATCTTGGCTTTATCAACTTCAATTCCCTGTGGAGTAACAACGTAGCCAAGAAAAGATACTCGGTCGGTGCAAAAGGTGCACTTCCCAAGGTTACCAAACAAACGTGAATCACGTACTGCAATAAAAACAACACGTAAATGTTCCAAATGTTCTTCCAAATATTTTCTATAAATCAGTATATCATCAAAATAGACTACCACAAATCGTCCAATGAAAGCACGTAAAACTTCATTCATTAGTCTCATCAAAGTACTAGGTGCATTAGTTAACCCAAAAGGCATGACTAACCACTCATATAAACCAAACTTAGTTTTAAATGCTGTTTTCCATTCATCTCCCGATTTCATACGAATTTGATGGTATCCACTACGCAAATCAACTTTGGAGAATATTTTAGAGCCACTCAATTCATCAAGCATATCATCTAGCCTAGGAATAGGATGACGATAACGAATAGTAATATTATTAATGCCTCTACAATCAACACACATACGCAACTTACCATCCTTTTTAGGAACTAGTATAATAGGAACAGCACAAGGACTAAGAGATTCACAGATATAACCTTTGTCGAGCAGCTGTACTTGACGCATAATCTCCTCTGTCTCCTCCGAATTGGTATGGTATGGTGCACGGTTGGTAGCGATGCACCGGGAATTAAGTCAATTTGATGCTCAATCCCTCGAATAGGTGGTAATCCGTGGCACGCCTTGTGGGAAGACGTCAGCGAACTCCTGCAAAATGTTAGTGACAGCAGGGGGCAAAGAGGAAGGCACGTCCTCGAATGAAAATAATGCGTCTTTGCACACAAAAGCATAGCAAACAGATTTTCTAAAATCTAGCTCATCAATATCAGATTTGGTGGCACGTAAACATGCACTTTACAATTTAATTTCAGAAGCAACACTAGATGGTTTATTATTCGGCTTCATGTGTTTCTCAAATTCTTTTGCCACAATCTGATTGTCACTCTTATGTTTCTCCTGTTTTGCTTTATTAGCTCTATTAATATCATCTTTCAAAATGGAATCAGGAGTCATAGGAAGCAAAGTAATATTTTTATCCTTATGAACAAGAGTATTCAGATTGTTTCTACCACGGTGTACATATTTTTTATCAAATTGCCATGGTCTACCAAGTAATAAGGAACATGCTTGCATAGGTACCACATCACAATCAACATAATCAGCATATGTAGAGATACTAAAATGCACCCGAATAGTACGTGTTACCTTAACCTTGCTGTTGTTGTTGAACCATTGAATGTAGTAAGGATGTGGATGTGGTCTTGTGGTGAGAGATAGCTTCTACACCATCTCCATGCTAGCCAAGTTGTTGCAGCTCCCTCCATCTATGATGACGCGAATAGAACGTTCCTTCACAACTCCCTTTGTATGGAACAAATTATGTCTCTGATTTTGCTCAGCTTGCGTAACCTGCACACTCAAAACACGTTGAGCAACTAAATATTCATAGCTGTCAGCATCTTCAGCAGCCATGTATTGCGTCTCATGATCATAATCATCTCCACCGTGTTCTTCATGTGTAATAAGAGCCAAAGTCTCCTCATCATAGTCACTAGCGGACTCATACCCACCATCCTCAGTAGCAATCATCACACGCTGAGATTTGCATTCTCTCGCAAAATATCCTCTTCCCTTTCAACGACGACAAATAATATCACTTTTGTGCCCTGTTGACGCCATGGAAGATGAAGAGCTCTGTGCAGGCCCGACAGGTGTGTTCTTGGCAGATAGGGGTGGTTGTGCCTCCTTTCTTGTATCACGGTTGGAGGTGGCACCTGAAAGAGGTGATGGTGCAGTGGAAGTAGATGATGCACGTGGTGTCCATGATGAAGGTTGACCTACAGAAAAGTTAGTTCACGCCAATGCCTATCGATCCTGCACTTCACGTTCAGCTTTACAAGCAAGATGGAATAAACGAGTGATATTATTATAATCCTTATACTCTAGAATGGTCTGAATCTATCTATTGAATCCACCCATAAAACGTGCAAGCATAGCTTCATTCTCCTCAATAATACCACATCTAATCAAGCCAGTTTGTAATTCCTGGTAATATTCTTCTACAAAATTGTTTCCTTGTCTTAAGCGCTGCAATTTTTAAAGTAATTCACGTTGATAATATGGAGGAACCCTACGAGTACGCATAGCAGTTTTCAAAGCAGCCCAAGTAGCTGGAACAGGATATAATCTACAATGTTCAGACCTCCAAACACATGCAAAGCTACACAAACAGCAGCAGGAACACGTCTCTCCTCAGGATATTGTAAACATGTAAATAGTTGTTCAGTTTCTAACTCCCAAGTAAGATATATATTAGGAACATATCTACCCTCAAATGGTGGAATATTCAATTTCAGTTTAGGGAGATGGTCATGATCTCGTACCTGAGGGGGAGCCCTAACATTGCCATTATTTGCATGTGGATGACCTGGTGGTTGTGGTGCTGGTGGTTGCATATAGTTCTGATTTTGATCAACTTCATCCTCGTAATCTCCCACATAATCATCCTCATTCGCATCAACAGCACGAGCCACAGAAGTATCAACAACAGCACCAACAGTTTGGCCAAGCGCAAGAGGGACACGGCTTGCTCGGCGGAGGGCTGTTTCGCGACGTGGAGGTAGTCGTCGTCGTCGTCGTCGTCGTTGTTGTTGTTGTTGTTGTTGTTGTTGTTGTTGTTGTTGTTGTTGTTGTTGTTGTTGTTGTTGTTGTTGTTGTTGTTGTTGTAGAGGTGCGTTAGGTGAAGCCGGTGGTGGTGGTGGAAGACGCACGAGCAATTCATTAAAGTTGTTATCGAGATTTGTTTCGAACGTCTTCTCCATGCCATATATCTTCTCCATGGCCTCCTCAAATCTGTTTAGCACATCTTGCACCTGTCCACTCATCATTTGCTGAAATTTATCATGCAACTCCTTATTCCTCATGTTCTCCCGATCAGTCTAAATGGCTTGTGATCCTAGCATGGTTAGCAGCAATAGAAACACACAAGAATATGATCCTACAGACTACTAACAAGAGGTGGTGGTGGGTTTCACAAATCCGTCAAGCAAATCTCAAATTCTTACCAGTTCTCCCAGCAGCAGGCGGTGATCGGCAACCGTTGTAGTCAAAACTCTCAAAAGCTTGGATAGAGCGATCGCCAGGGAGAGTCAAACGCATGATGTAGATGTATGTGGAGCTGGAAAGGCTTATAGTATGGTAGCAAAAAGGGTCAACAATAATCAATTCAGAGATGCAAAGTTGAATAAACGCTCAACAACGGTATTGTGCTGGTCCTAGGCTAGACCGTGCTAGAGACGCGAGCCTAGAACACTAACAAAATCACGGCGCTACACGCAAATAAGGGAGGAGCACACTCTGAATTTTTTTCCTATTTTTTTTACTTCTTTTCCTCTCTTTTTTGTCTTGCTCCGCAATAATTTTTTTTCGAAAAAGTCTATAAATGGTCTAAAAACTGCCTAGCCAGAATTTTTTCTTGAGTTTGGAACTATTTTTCTACTACGGGTAGCACAGAAGTTGGGGAGTCCTTCTCTATCATGACTTGGAGTATGGCGTGATCTCGAAATCCAAAACAGAGTAACAAAATACTGGACTCGGAATAGGACTGGTGGCGGAGATGAATCTCATTGAACTCGGACTGGTGGCGGAGATGAATCTAGTGGAACTCGGACTGGTGGCGGATATATGTTGCAGGTGGACTCGGATTGGCATGATGGCGGCGGATATGTGGTGGCGTATATGGACTCGGATTGGCGGTGAATATTTGGTGATATATGGCAGCAACGATGATGATGATGCGATGGTGATATATGGCAGCAGTGATGATGATGATGCGGTGGTGATATATGGCAGCAGCGATGATGATGATGCGGTGGTGATATATGGCAGCAGCGATGATGATGATGCGGTGGTGATATATGGCAGCATGACGTGACAACCAAAGGAATGTAACTCGAAATTCTAAAGGACTAGACGCTAAGACCAGCAACTTGACACGAGGATGCAACCGCAAATTCAACAAAGCAAATACAGAAAAGATTATGCAAAGGCTCAGATTGGTTCAAATATGATGAACTAACCCTAATTTTTTTGGCTTTTTCGTGGACTGTAGGTATGAAAAACAGACTCGATCTAAACTATGAAAAACTGTAAAATCTCACCGAGCAACCTGGAAATCTGATACCACTTGATAGAGGCAAAGGTGCCCCGTCTTTCGATGAGATGGTGGCTATCATTTTGGAGGAAGTCGACTTTGACGATCCGAATATGAACGTGCGAGGACGTCGTGCCTTAGCAATCGCTAAACCAACTCCGAGAGGTTGTTGACCACGCCGGAGCACGATCAACCTGACCACGAAGGTTCGTTTTTCTGTAGGCAAACGAAGAACAAGCAAGAAACTAAGATTGCAATCTGCATATTGCGAATATAAGAGGAAAGCTTTATTGATCAAGGTGGGGTTCTGTGACGCCTTTGTCTGGTCGTTGAACACAAACGAAGTACGCGAAGTTGCAGCTATGACGAACTTTTAATCTAAACAAAACCCAAAGTCTAAACGGTGCCCTAAGGGCTGTATATATGGAGGAAGAGGGGGGGGATTTCGTGGCCCTTGGGGAAGGGGTCCGAAACCAACCCTATCTCTTGTTTCCCCACACATACGGACTCTAAAAACAGCCTATACTTATGTATTTCGAAATTACATGGGCCTGGCCCAATAATAAGGTGACGCGGCACCTAGAGTAGCCTCTAGACGAAATTTATGAAGTGGCATCTTGTATATTTCGTCCAAAGCTTCATTCACTCCTTATGGTGGCTTCAAAGTCCTGAAATCATCACTTGTAACTCCGTTCTTGTTCCCCTTGCGCATGCGATCAACTCCATGCTTTTTCTTGCTCCAATGTTCATCCTTCTCCAAGCTAGACCCTTCATTTGTAAGCAAAACAAATGTATCCAATTTAGGAAACATCATATTGTCATGAACATTAGAATCATTACCAAGAAATGAAAGTACCTGGTAATTTAATTGGCGTGCGTGAGCTCTACTAATTGGTCCATTATATGTAACAATAGGGGCTGTGTGTGTAACAATGGTATTGATGTCCTCATCAGGGAGGGCTGCATTTATAGGCGAGCGAGAGGAGGGAATCGGTCTCTGCCGGAGGACACCTGGACACGGTGCCCGGCGACGAACAGCGTCAGTGAGCGAGGGGGGAGGCGACTCAGCTCACGCGGGCACTGTGGGTGGGTGGCGACGAGCACATGATCGGGGGCTGGCGAAGAACACAGTGTGCGGCGCACTGTGCGGTTGGTCGGACCGCACCCGTTCTCGCTGCAGCGAGCTCCGGCATCGGCGAGCGCCAGGAGGGAGTTAAGGGAGTAGAGACGGGGATGGTGGCGAGGTTTGGCGAGGTGCGGCACCCTAGGAAGCGAACACGTGACGCATAGAGCGCTTGGCGGCACCCAGAGCGCGCCGGTCAGCCAGCTTGCACCATGCACACGTGTTGGCACCGCGTGCACTTCGGCATAGCGCCACGGCTGGCCCCAATTTCATGTCTGGCGTGTAGTCCTTAGTGTTTAGGGTTGAGCCAACGCTTTGAGTCGAGCTCAGGTGTTGTAAGATTGAGTGTTACTTCATGGTAAGTTTCTAGACAGTAACTTTGAGAGTTAACTGTGGCCAATCTACTGGGAGTTGGGAGCTGAGCTTTGGAGGTTAGGAATCATATAGGAAGGTAGTGATTCACAAGAAATTTCAGCAGCATTGGAGCAAGTAAAATGGTAGTTGTTGTAGAAACTACCATTTCTGTGCAGAACAGAAAATATTTTCTATAGCAAAAATATTCCAAAAAAGTGATGCAATATTTTTGCTCAGGAAGGTGTCCTAGTGTCCAAAGAATATTTGGGAATTTTCTCAGATTTTTGTGGGCAAGAAAAATTGGGGTTGCTTTGGAGCACAAGTGGCTGGTTAGGGTTTTAGAGGAGAAAATGAATATTTTTTATTTAAGAAAAATATTGATAATATTATTTTTAGGTTGACCAGAGAAGAAATAATGTCTAGAGAGAGAAATGAGTCACTTGGGTGAAAGTCAAGGTGGTGCCCAAGTGTTTAAGTCCAACTAAAGTGATTCAAAACTCCAAATTCAAATCAAAAACTAAATAAAAATCAGAAAAGAAGAGAGGGCAAAAACCAGGCTGTCACAAACCTCCCCCACGTAGGATGAATCTCGTCCTCGAGATTCGGTTTCTCGGGAAAACAATTCTGGATAGTTTGCCTTTAGAAACTCTTCCCATTCCCAAGTTGCTTCTTCCTCTGTGTGATGCTCCCACTGAACCTCGTAAAAGTTTCTCGTTTTACTACGAGTGACCCTTTCCACGTCATCCAAAATCCTGAGTGGTCTGTCTTCATACCTTTAATCCTTAGCCAACTCTATTTCTGCCATAGTAGTCATTTTCTCGGGCGGTGATATACATCGTCTCAACTGGATGACATGGAACACACTGTGCACTTCGGACAATTCTGGGGGCAGTTCCAACTGATATGCAATAGTACCCACTCTGGACATAACTGGGAACAGACCAATAAACCTGGGTGCCAATTTTTCGCGAGTCTGAAAACTTTTGATTCCCTTCATAGGTGTGACTCGGAGGTATACATGCTCTCCGGGTTCAAAACTGACCTGTCGGTGCTTTGCATCATAGTAACTCTTTTGTCCGGATTTGGCTAATTGCAATCGGTCTCGGATTTCCCTGACTTGCTTTTCGGCTTCCATCATGAGATATGTTCCGAAAATGCGGCTATCTCCAGTTTGAGATCAATTCAATGGACTGCGGCACTTACGGCCATACAGAGCATCATAAGGTGACATCTTTAAACTGGCCTGGAAACTGTTGTTGTAGGAGAACTCGGCATACGGCAGATAGTCTTCCCATTTAGGCCCTTGGGCCAAGGCACATGCTCAAAGCATATCTTCGAGTATTTGGTTTACCCGCTCAGTCTGTCCATTGGTCTGAGGATGATAAGTGGTATTATATTTTAGCGTTGTTCCCAAAGCTTGATGCAGACTTGACCAGAAAGCGGAGGTAAATAGTGACCCCCGGTCAGAAGTTATTGTTTGAGGTACTCCATGCATACTGACTGTTCTGGACACATACAATTGTGGGAGCTGATCGGCTCGATATGTGGTTCTGATGGGAATAAAATGAGCTACCTTGGTTAAGGTGTCCACTATGACCCATACTGCGTCATTGCCTCGCTGAGTTTTCGGTAGTCCTGTGATAAAATCCATGCAGACATCATCCCAATTTCATTGGGAAATGGGAAATGGTTGGAGGAGTCCGACTGGTTTCTGGTGTTCTGCATTCACATTGTTGCATATGTCGCAACATGCCACAAAATAGGCAATGTCTTTCTTCATCCCATCCCACCAGAATATTTGTCGAAGGTCCTCATACATTTTGGTACCTCCGGGGTGAATAGAATACGAAGATTTGTGTGCTTATGCCAGTATTCTCTTCCTTAAATCTTCTTGCCTGGGTACACAAATCCTTCCACGGAATCGCAGTGTATCTCTTTGATCCTTAGAAAAATCTGAGGTCTGTCCTACTAACATACGCCTGGCATGTTTCTGTAGGACTGTGTCATTTGGTTGGGCCTTGCAGATCTCTTCCTCGAGGGTAGGAGTAATTTCCATAGTATTGGCAAGACCCGCACCAACTATGACCAGATTGAACTGAGCAATCTCTTCTTGGAGTTCAGGAGGCAAGGATTCCATCATGGTATTCAGACTGACAGGCTTTCGGCTGAGTGCACCGGCAACCATGTTGGCCTTACCCGGGTGGTAATTTATTCCAAGATCATAGTCCTTGACTAAATCGAGCCACCTCCATTGGCGGAGATTCAGATCTGGCTGAGTGAATATGTATTTGAGACTTTTGTGGTCAGTAAAGATTTGGCACCTTTTTCCAATGAGATAGTGTCTCCAAATATTTAGAGCATCAACCACCGCGACCAATTCCAGATCATGAGTAGGGTAGTTCCCCTCGTGGGATTGTAGCTGTCGAGATGCATATGCTACCACCTTGCCATCTTGCATAAGTACGCATCCAAGACCTTGTCTGGAGGCGTCACAGTACACATCAAAGCTGCGGTAGATGTCTGGAAGAGTCAACACAGGTGCTGTTGTCAGTCTGGTTTTCAGCTCATTGAAACTTTTCTCACAATCCTTGGTCCATTCAAATTTCTTATCTTTCTTGAGAAGCTCTGTCATTGGCTTGGAAATCTTAGAGAAACCTTCAATGAAACGGTGATAGTATCCGGCTAATCCAAGGAAACTACGGATTTGAGATTCTGTCATGGGTACCAACCAATCAAGTACGTCCTTTACCTTGCTTGGATCAATGGCTATACCTTCTGCGGATAGTATATGCCCAAGAAATCCAACTTGCTTGAGCCAAAACTCGCATTTACTAAATTTAGCGTACAGTTGATGGTCACGAAGTCTTTGTAGGACAGCTCTGAGGTGTCCTTTGTGCTCTTCTTCACTTTTGAGTATATGAGAATATCATCGATGAAAACCACCACAAATTTATCGAGGAAGTCCATGAATACTTAATTCATCATATGCATGAAGAAAGCAGCGGCATTGGTACAGCCAAAGGACATAACGGTATATTCATAAAGACCGTACCGAGTAGTGAACGCGGTCTTAGGAATATCTTCCTTTTTAATCTTGAGTTGGTGGTATCTTGTCCTTAAATCAATTTTGGAGAATACTTTTGCCCCACTGAGCTGATCAAATAAGTCATCAATCCTGGGCAGTGGATATTTGTTTTTGATGGTGACATCATTCAGCTGACGGTAATCCACACACATACGGAGACAACCATCTTTCTTATCCACGAATATAGTAGGTGATCCCCGTGGTGAAGAGCTGGGGCGGATATAACCTTTCTGGAGCATCTCATCAAGCTGTTTTTTTAGCTCCACTAATTCTGACGAAGGCATCCGATAATATTTCTTGTATAATGGCGCGGTTCTGGGTTCAAGATCTATTGCAAACACAAGCTCTCGGTCTGGCGGCATGCCTGGCAGTTCTTCTGGGAATACATCAGGAAACTCACTGACCACAGGAATTAATTCCAATTCACCAGCCATAGCGATGAAGACCATTTCTTTCTTGGGTATGCTTCTGCGGGCATAGAATTTTGTAGTCTGCGCCTCTTGACTTGTCAAGGTGACTTCTCGGGTCGCGCAATTATTGCATACTTGATATTGGGTAAACCAATTCATCCCCAAAATAATGTCCAACTTGACAGACTCAATGACTATCAAAGAAGTTGGAAAACAGAATCCGTTGATACTGATTTCAAATTACGGTAAACCATATTGCTTCTGAGCAAAGATCTCGGGGATTGTACCAGCATATTCTTGCTCAAAACCGAACAGGGAAATTTGTTTTGGGCAGCAAAACTCCGTGAAATAAAAGAGTGGGAAGCCCCAGAGTCAAATAAAATTATGGCAGGTATGCTATTAACAGGAAACATGCCAATGACAACCTCCTGGTTTTCTTGGGCTTCGTCTGTGGAGAGGTGATGCACTTGCCCGGTGATGTTTTTCTGGACAGGGTATGACCCCATAAAGTTGACTTGTGGCCTGAATGGAGCATTAGTCTTGCCGTTCTTCGGACATTGCCTGGCATCATGTCCGGTTTGCACACAACTGAAACCAGAATTGTTGCGCTGGCACTCTTCTCGCACTGGGTTGGTCACGACATTCTTGACTTGTGTAGTGGTTTTGTTAACATTCTGCTACCAATTGGGTTTGTAATCTACTTGAGTATGCTGCCAGGTACGAGCCTTTTGCATGGGTTGAACCTCCTTCCTCAGCTCGAACTTGCGCTTGTGATCATTATTTGTCGGCTTGTTCTCATGTATCAACTTGTGCTCTCTTTCAGCAATGAGGGCCTTGTTCACTAGAGTTTGGAAACCAGGGAAGTCAAACATACTTAGGGTGCATCGAAGATGCTGGTTTAATCCCCCAAGAAACCTGTCGATCTTTCTTTCTTCGGTGGCCACAACATAGAGGGAGTAACGAGCCAAATGATTGAACTTTTGCAAATATTGACTCACAGACTAACTTCCTTGGATGACCGTGAGGAGTTCACGCTGCTTGACCTTCATAATGCCAGCATGAATATGGTATTTACGGAACTGGTCCTTGAATTTTGTCCAGGTGATTTCTTCATCAGCAGGCCACATGGCTTTTGCATTTTCCCACCATATTGCAGCAGCGCCTTCAAGATAATGAGTTGCAAACGGGACTTTGTCATCCTCTTCAGTATGAGCAATCTCAACCTTCTTCTCAATGGTTCGTAACCAGTCGTCTGCGTCCAAGGGATCAATAACCTGACTGAAATTGGGAGGCTTGGTTCTCTGAAAATCTGACAGTTTGGAGTGATGACCGTTCTGATTTCCATTCTGCCCAACCATAGCTTGCACACTCCTTAATATTTCAATCAGATCATTATTCCTCCTTTCCTCAAACATACGTAGAATTTTCTCGATGGAGGGCGGATTTGGCGGTGGAGGCGGTGGTGGAACGTACGGCTCGGGGGAGTGTCCTGCCTGTCGTGCGGAATGATGAACAGGGACATCCACACAAGCGTCGCTACTGCTGCCTCCCCACGTCATCCTATTGTTTGTTTTTTTCCAAGACAACGCAACCGAGATGAGCAACATCCAAAAATATAGTGGGGAAAAGCCAGTGACAAAACCCCGAAAGAAAACGAAATAACGAAGGGAACACGTCGAATAAGAAAGTTCCCACATAATTATACATAGACTCGTACATAAAAGATAAATGACATGATAAGTTCAACTACTCTCATACATGAAACGGAACATCATGACTTGTACGACTACATCCGTACATCCACCTAACAACCGCGGATACTCGAGCGCTCTAGTGCTCTGCTGGTGCTGCGGGCTCCTCTCTTGAAGCGGACTTGGATCCTGAACTGAAGACGTTAATCGAGACCTCCGGGTTAAAGGTAACACGACGACGCTGCCTCGAGGGCTCTCCCTCTGGAGCAGGTGCAGGGTGGGGCTGAAGCATCGGGGCTACGGGGGTAGCGAGAAGGGAAACCCACTCAGCAGGAGCACTAAGGGGATTCATGGTCGAGGTGCCCGAGCTACTCTGAGGAGTAACCGGTGGAATAGGTGAACTTGAACTGGATGAAATATAAGGAGTAAATCCCGTAGACGATGGAGTAGTGAAAGCTCTAGTAGCGGCTAAAGCAGTACGAGCACGAGTTAGCTCTCGAGCCAGCTCGTGAATCAGAAGTTAGCTAGCAGTGATGTAGCGAGAAAGGTGGCTAGCAGTACTATCAGACTCCGGATCAATGATAGGAAAACGGACATGGCCATTGTCATGCAAGGAGAGATAGTAATGGAAACCTGGATGGTTCTGCATTCGGACCTCGTTATAGCGTAGCTTGACGCAGACCTCAAATGCAGCAAACTGGACAACCTGAGAAGCCGTAGAAGCGAAACCGCTCCTGGAGGTACAAATGTAAGTGCTACACGATGAACTAGTGCATAGAGTAACCACTTCGTGATACCCATACACTGAGTCTGCTAGACGCTCCCGGTACACACGATAGACTGGGTCGTCACTGAGAGGGTACAGCCGACGCCACACGTTACGAAGGAGATGCGGCGACGTGTACGGCATCAGCTGCAACTGGCATGGATACGGCACCGGAGTCATATACACGCACAGCCATTAGTAGGTTAGAATAAAAATAAACGAGCGTATGCAATGCAACAACCAGCTACAAACGCTACTGGCACTCTTTTACTCTAGCTAACGTCCAGGAACATGGCGGTAGCCTAGCGTGTCCTACAGCCAGCGCGACTCTGATACCAACCGTCGTGGCTGCCCGGCTCAGAGCAACCGGTTTACCCTGTATTGCCAGCCCTGAGACCATGTCTTCGGGCAACACACAACATCTTGGTACAGAAAACAACCACTGTATTGATGCTAGCGGAACATGGTTCGTATTACAACAACTTGCGAGGCCAAGCGACACAAACGGTGCGGCTGAACAATACGTACATTATTTAGTGAACATAAAGGGGCCTCGATCACAACAACTACACGGCAGCGGAATGACGATGAAGCCAGACTCCATAGCACAGGGACACCGATGTGGACATGATCTAGACTCGGACAGCACTTCGTTCCAACGAGACTTTCCTGAAAGCTAGCATGACACGCCAGGTCAGTACATTCAATGTACTTGCAACCTCACAACAAGCATAAACATAATGACAAATCATATCATGATAATTAACCAAGTGAATCATTATTGCAAATTCATACTAGAAATGCAGTGATCATAATCTCGTGACTCAAGTGCCTCGGACTTGCTTACGAAATGGTGATCTCTCTCGGATCACAAGCAGACCAACATCTTGGCCTTTAATTGGGTTACCTCATAATCGAACGGTGATCTTTCTCGGAGCACAAACTGACCAACAACTTGGTCCTTAATCGGGTTAGCTTGTAACCAAATGGTAATCTTTCTCAGATCACAGACGGACCAACAACTTGGTCTCCATCAACCAACTGATTTCTCAACCATCCTCTTTCCAACAGTGCGAAGTTATTATCTTAGTGTGCAAAATTATTTAAACGATGACCCATGGTGTGACCTACTTTCGAGCGTGTCCGTAACCGTGCACTCGGCTATCGATAGATTAGATACACTCTGCAGAGGTACCGCATTGTACCCACACCACGGAAATCATGGCCTCGCACTCCCATTCGGGTGGACGAACGACATTCCGACAGAACCCCTCCATTTCCATGACACTCTCCCAGCCACTCCGACTCCCCACTGGGCTAAGTCCTGGGTGGCCTCGTGTCTACCAAAGACACCAACGGCCACCGTCACGGCAAAACATAAACGGTGCCAAAGAGGGACAAGGTACCATAACAACAACGGGCACACAAGGTTATGTCTGCCTACCGGGTCAGGGTAACGCATGCCCATAACCTTCCCTCGTTGGAGGCACCGACTAGAGGCATGACAACGGACCGAATAAAGGCCTTCCCATAAAGGCAAATGTGGTTGCACTGGGAAAAACTCGATTCAGTGGCACCATGACCCGATCAACGATATGTTCAAGTTGAGTTATTATCAGGTTCAACTTAAAGTAAAAGTAATTGGTGTCATGATATGCCATACAAATGCAATCATAAAGCATTCATCACTTATCATTTGGACAATAGCAGGTCAACTATATCAAGCACTAACCATACATATCAGAAACTCATAACACTATTCTGGTTATGATTATTCAGCAAACTAACCATGACACTATCTTAGCATAATTCTTTTCTCACTCAAGAAAATATTAAGCCAACTAATTATTTTCATAAACAAATTACTTCTTCATAATCAAATATATATTATAGTGACTTAAACTAACTTAGTTAGTCTTAATATTCTATAACAAACATATCAACACAAACAAGCATTCAACAGAATAAATGTATATTTATTTTAGTGATTTAAATGCATGAACTAAATTACTCATTCAAGTAGAAAATCACAAATATTGTAATGGCACCAGGAAAATGTTGCTGTGGCTTGCCTTAGTGCAGGTGAGGTTCACACTCCTCTTGGTGATCCTCAATGCAAGCTTCACCTTCTGAAAACAATTATAAACATAAAAAGAAAACATCAAGAAACACTCTGAAATTCACCATAAAATCTAGACAGCAGAGAAAAATATCATTTTTTGTGTGCTGCTAGATATTTTTATAAAGAACACAATACCAAAAGAATCAATCATTTGGACTTATGGTTAAAGAGTTGTGGCTGTTTAAAGCTCTCTACTTAAATTTAAATTTGATGTAAATAAAAACATATCTGTGGGGTGACGTCGAAGACATAAACCCGCGTGGCGCCTCCACTCGTACCGCTTCGGGCGCGGCCAGAGTGGCTGATAGTGGGCCCCGCTAGTCAGGTGAGAGGGATGGGGAGAAGGAAACAGAGCATGGCGGGGCTCCGCCGGAGCACACGCCGGCGAGGAGGGCATCTTGGCCCGAGCTAGAGGGATAGATCGAAGGAGAATACTGAGGCGCACCCTGACCTCTCCAGCGGCGGCAGATTAGCTAGGGGTGGTCGGACGGTGTCGGAAAGGACCTCTCCAGCGGCGGCAGAGAGTGGAGGTCACCAGAGTTGATGACGGCGACCAGAGGCTGCACCAGTGGCTACAACCAGGTCGGACGGCACCACTGAAGCACGACGGAGGCTCTGGAAGAGTGGCCCGAGCCTGGGAGGGGCTGGAGCTGTGGAGACGACCCGAGGGGATTGCCGGCGAGCTCGAGCTCGGGGACGGCGGCCCGAGGCCTGCCCGGCCGGGCGACGGCTTCCTACGGTCTTGTGGAGTGTGTGTTATGAGTTGGTGATGCTCGAGAGGGCTGGGGAGGGCTGCAATTATAGGCGAGCGAGAGGAGGTGATCGGGCTCCGCCGGAGGACACCTGGACACGGCGCCCGACGACGAACGGCGTTAGTGAGCGAGGGGGAAGGCGACACAGCTCACGCGGGCACTGTGGGTGGGAGGCGACGAGCACACGATCGAGGGGGGTGGCGATGAAGACAGTGTGCGGCGCACTGTGCGGTTGGCCGAAACGCGTCCATGCTTGCTGTGGCAAGCTCTGGCGTTGGCCAGCACCCGGAGGGAGTTAAGGGAGTAGAGACGGGGATGGTGGTGAGGTTTGGAGAGGAGCGGCAGCCTGGGAAGCGAGCACGCGACGCATAGAGCGCTCGGCGGTACCAAGAGCGCGTTGGTTAGCCGGCTGCCACCATGCACACGTGTGGTTACCGCGTGCACTTCGGCATAGCGCCAGGGCTGGCCCCAATTTCATGTCTGGCGTGTAGTCCTTAGTGTATAGGGTTGAGCCAATGCTTTGAGTCAAGCTCAGGTGCTGTAAGATTGATAGTTACTTCATGGTAAGTTTCTGGGCAGTAACTTTGAGAGTTAACTATGGCCAATCTACTGGGAGTTGGGAGTTGAGTTTTGGAGGTTAGCGATCATTTAGGAAGGTAGTGATGCACAAGAAATTTCAGCAGCATTGGAGCAAGTAAAATGGTAGTTGCAGTAGAAACTACCATTTCTATCTAGAACAGAAAATATTTTCTATAGCAAAAATATTCCAAAAAGTGATGCAATATTTTTGCTTAGGAAGGTGCCCTAGTTTCCAAGGAATATTTTGGGATTTTCTCAGATTTTTGTGGGCAAGAAATATTGTGGTTGCTTTGGAGCACAAGGGGCTGGTTAGGGCTTTAGAGGAGAAAATGAATATTTTTCATTTAAGAAAAATATTCATAACATTATTTTGAGGTTGACCAGAGAAGAAATGATGGCTAGAGAGAGAAATGAGTCACTTTGGTGAAAGTCAAGGTGGTGCCCAAGTGTTTATGTCCAACTGAAGTGATTCAAAACTCCAAATTCAAATCAAAAACCAAATAAAAATCATAAAAGAAGAGAGGGCAAAAACCAGGCTGTCACATCTCGCCCATGTGAGAGGGCCCGTTTACGGTTGCCCACGTCTCCAGCCCTGGCGTCGTGCGCCTGGAGACGTAGGACGTGGTCCCCATCAAGAACGCCTGGAACATCCAGCACCTCGGGAAGTTCTACCCATGAAGCAAGGCCCAGTGCCTGTGAAGGTCTCCGCTCGTGACACTCTCACGTAATAATGAGTGGGGCTGTCCATGCCCCGGAGTCTCTGGAGTGCCGCCCTCGGTCCTCGGGGGCTCCCTCCCATGTCCTAGTGGCAGCACTTAGCTTCGCGCTGGTGACAAGAATAGAATAGGTGTCGGACGCGGCTCTTCATTTGCTTTCCGTAGTTGGCTTGCCCCTCTTTATTGGAAATTCGCATTCTGGTGTTCCTCGTTGGCTTGGTTCGATTCCATTTTTCCCTCTGTTTTCCCCTCGGTTCTTTGCTTTGGCCCGCACTCTCCCTCGCATGCCTCGCGAGGGGGTTGGACAGGTGGTGCGCGCGTAAGTGTTTCCCTTGATCTTCGCAAGGCACCCTCGTTCGAGCTCGCAAACTAGCGCACCTCCCCCTCTTAAGTCTGTGCCCCACGGGTACCGCGATGTGGAGCGTTGTGTCATGACCGGCTACGCCTGGGGCCCTGAGCAAGGAAGAATAAGAGTTTCTTAACAAATTTTTGCAGTACTTCGACGCCCCCCTAAGTCTGCAGGAAGGAGGTCTCACCAGGTGCTGGAGATCTGCGCCTCATGAGGCGGAAACTACTTCAAACACACCGAGCTAAGTTATCTTTACACGCCTACGTGAAGCTCTGATGCCGCGACACAACTCAGAAATGATAAACATAGCGAAGGCAGGAAAAGCGTTACAGTTCATCATACGCCCCCAAGGGGCCCCATACTTGTTTCTTGCGATGTAGGAAGAAAAGAAAGAAAAACAGGCAAAAGCGGCCCCTACGCCTGTGGCTACTCCTGAGAATCAGTCCCCAGCGCTGCCTCCAACTCAGCCAGAGTCCTCCTTGCGCTTCACCGGGGCGCGACGGCGGGACCACCCACCACCGTCCTCGAAGCGAGCGTGGCGACGGGGCGGCTGGTCATAGCCGACGCTGCTGGAGCCTTCGCCGAAGGAGGAGCCACTGCTACTGGACGAGCCGCGGTCATCGCCAAGAGCGAGCTCGCCCTCGTCCTCGTCACGGCCGTCGCCAAGGACGAGCACTTCGCCACCGTCGTTGTCCTATGGGCAGCACCTAGCGCAGCTGCCTTCTTCCCCGAACACCCTCACGAAGAGGGTCGCGGCACCATCGTACCTAAAGTGGAGGGTGCACCGCTTACCCAGGCCGCGTGCGCGGGCAAACGTCTGCCAACCGCGGTCCAGAGCTATGTTGCAGCAACCGTCCGCCTACAGCCAGAGGCCGCCGGGAACCGAAGCCGCCAGCTCTCCGGCAAAGAAGCGTGGAAGCTAGAGCCAGGTGCTGGTCGGGTTCTCCGACCAAACAACGAACACCGGCAGCACCTCCACCGAGTGGAAGCGCGGCCGGGGAGGCCTAGCGACCGTGGTGCGCCTCCCTTCATCAACAAGGCCACCACGCCTCAAGCGGCTCCCACCAGGAGGAGAAGCACCGCTTCTGACACCCGGAGCGGCACCGGACCCCGAGGTGACTCGCCCTCGCCCGCGCGGAACCACAGCAGTGTCGCGGCGTGCTTACAAGGGCGACCGTGCCCCCTCTTGGGCGGAGGAGAGCCGGGCCCCTCTTGGCGAGCCTTTCCTTTCTCCGCGGCAGAGAACCTCTTCATCGGCGCCTTGGATGTCGCTGCTAGCAGTGAGGCAAGGAAGAAGAAGCAAGCGGAATGGGAGGAGATGGGCGACGGGGGCTCCGCCCCCTTCTCCATTTATAGAAGGAGAAGGCCAACCGGCAACCCCCACGATCGCAGGTAATGATGGCTTTTCTGCATGCACCAGGGACTCGTCAAGTTGGGCGGTTGCCGAGGCAGCGTGGGGAAGCGGAGACGCCCACGTCCTGTCAGTCGCCACGCGTCAATCAAGGTCGCAGGCAGTTGGGGCCCTCGGTGCTCCGCATTTGCCCCTTGGCTTCGCCCAGAAGCCAAGTCCGAGCACGGCTTGGGCTCGTGGGCTATTGTCGGCATTCTGGGAACGGGGTCCCCAGACTTGCCTGCCTGCGGCCCACGGCATGGCTCCTCTAGCGGCCTGGTACGGCCCATCTTCACCAGCAAACACTCAAGACCCTTGCGAGGGGCCAAGCCTCGCGAGGCGGGCAACATAAGACCTCCTCAGGGGCAGCCTCCCTAGACTGGCTCGCGAGGAGCGGAGAGATCAAGGCAAGGGGCACCTTGCGAGGTTACCGTGACGTGAGCCATGACGACCAAGGCCAGGCGGGCGCCAGTAGTGGCAGAGTACTGGTTTCCTCTTTGGTGCTAAAGGAGCAGGCACAGGCAAAGAGTCCCGAGGCATCAGGGTAAGGTTTCCATATTGGTGCAACGAGACCAAGACCCGCAGGACGGCAAGAGGGAGGTCATCGCAGAGCCCACGACGGCGTCACCACCAGAGCCTTTGGCAGGCGAAGACCACCTTTTGTCAGGATAGCTTGTACTAGCTGGCCCCCTTCAAATTGGCCGTTGTGGGATTCCTTCCCGCCTAATATTTGGGAAGTGGACTGGGGCCTCTATAAATAGGACTAGCCACCACCATAGGAGGGGCAGACTTTGGATCAGATCAATTCCACCCTCACACACACAAGCTCACCGAGCTCAAGAACACCTCTCCACAGGAGGCTGCTCTTCCCTTGTACTTGTTTATCCTTAGCCTACAAGGCAATCCACCACACCACACTGGAGTAGGGTATTACACCACATCGGTGGCCCGAACCAGTATAAACTCTTGTGTCCCTTGTTCTCCGGGTTTGACGAGCTGAGCTTTGAGATCGTGGTGAGGGAGTGAGCTAGGGGGAGGGAGAGATCTTCATGCGCACCCCAGAGTGATGAGGATATGACTACTTTGGATAAGACCAAAAATATTGCATACATGCATATTTGTCAGGTGATTTCTAGTGCAAACTATTCAATAATCTATTTATGTTATCCAGAACAAAAATACATCACACACTTTTGTGTTTTGTCTAATTGTAGGTGTATGGGACATTTGTACAATACACATATGAAGATAAGGGAAAAGGAGAAGTTTAGGTGCTGTTCAAAAAGTCCTCTCACGTCACTTTTGGACCAAGAGAAGATAGAGTCCAAGTCTCTCACGTTACGGACTCAGATTCGGACTGCTGCAGACATACCTGACTCAAAACGTCAATAACTTTTTCATCCGAACTCCAAATTGGGTGATTCTTTTTTTGTTGGAAAATAGATTTCGTGCACCTTCCAACCCAATTGGATTCACCTTCAAATTCGTCCGGAGCATTGAGTTATGGACGAAACAATCTGATGCTGCAACAGAATCCGAGTCAAACTACAAGTCCAAAGGTGTTACGTCACCTCCACTTGGGCCCATTGGCCTTGTACGACCTAGGGTTAGTGTTAGGCTGCCTTGGGACATCCTCCTACCTCCTTGGCCGCCACCCCTTGCTCCTATATAAGTAGATCCATCTAGTAGCTTTTTCCTTGGGATTTGTTTAGTTAAAAGTTAGCCATTGCAACTTCCGTGTACTTCGCTTTGTGTCCAACGACCAGACCAAGACCGCTTACGGATCCCCACCTTTATCAATACTTCATATATACCGCAATATTCAGATTGCTTTATCATATTCTTGCTTGTTTTTCGATTGCTTGCAGGAATAGACCTTCGTGGTCAGGTTGATTGTGCTCCGGCGTGGTCAATAACCTCTCGGAGTTGGTTTAGCGATTGCTAAGGCGCAACGTCGTGCATGTTTGTAGTCGGATCGAAAGTCGTCTCCACCAAATCGATAGTTATCATCTCATCGAAAGATCGGGACACCCTCGCCTCTATCAAGTGGTATCAGTTTTCAGGTTGCTCGGTGAGAATTTCCAATTGTCCCTAGATTCGATTTATTTTCTTACCTATTGTCCAAGAAAAGGCCACGGAAAAGTTAGATCTATTCATCATTTGTCCTAGCCAGTCCAAGCCTTTGCAATTTTCTTTTCATTGTTTGCATTATTGAATTATCGGTTGCATCGTCGTGTCGAGTTGCTGGTCTTAGTGTCTAGTTCCTTTAGAGTTTCGAAGTTCTGTTCACATTAGTCACGCCCGCTGCATCATTATCCCTTCCACTGTCCACCATACCATCCATCAATTTCCACCACGTGCTATGCACTATTCATTGTCATAATCATAGTTGAGGTCATTCACATCTTCGCTTGATCCAATCTGCATCTTATCTAGTTTGTTTTGGAAAAAGAGAAAAAGAGAAAAAAAGTAAAAAAGTCAGAAAAAAGAGAAAGAAAAGGAAAAAAAGTGTGAGAAAAAAAAGAGAAGAAAAAAAAACAAAGTTTGGATCTATCTAGACTCAATCTCGTAGCTGAATTCGGATTGGAATCTGTTTTGTGCATTGTTCAGTAAAACAGGCATAACTTCCTCATACGAAGTCCGTTTTGGCTCCGTGAGTACTCAAATTAAAGCTAGAGACGAGCCGCATCTAAGTAGTTGCAGAAGCTAGTTCAATATTTGGCACCTCAAAATCGGCTCCTAAATAGGTCTTTTTGCCCTCAAAAGTTCGTGAACACAGCTTATTCCAGTTTTTCAAACCAGTTTTAGAATTTTTTGACTCCTCATATCAACTCGGAATTGAGTGATTCTTTTTCGTTGGAAAGCTTGAGTTAGTAGCATTCTTTGAAAAAAGTTATCAGAAAATTGGCTCAAACTTTTCAAGAGGAAAACTGGAGAGAGAGTTGTTGTATATCCTGCTTGGCAGTTGTTTTCATCATTATCTTTACCGCCGTTGTGCTCTTCACTTATATCATGCTGTCTAGAGCTACTCATTATCCTTCATTGATGCTAGTTGTGCTACGCCGTGACCTCATTAGTGTTCTAGGCTCGCGTCTCTAGTCCGGTCTAGCCTAGGACCGGCACAGTACCGTCGTTGAGCGTTTATTCAACATTGCATCTTTGAATTGATTATTGCTAATCTTTTGCTACCATATATAGCCAACCCAGCTCCATATATTTCTACACCGTGTATCGTGACGCTCCCTCGGCAATCTCTTTACACAATCTTGAGTTACTTGACACCGCTGGTTGCTGTCACCGCTTTCGCATGGTAAGAACTTGTAAGACATTGATATTTGCTTTCTTGTGAGCGTTTTACCACCACATCCTAGTAGTTATAGAAACATTATTTTTGGATTTTGTTTCTTGTTCTACTAATCATGACAGGATCCAGAGTCAATTCATGGGCTTTGTCGATCGCGGAGACATGCCATCACCTATGCAAATACCACAACCGTCACGAGAGGTGCACAAACATCCAAATGCACATGATCAGGTTCATGTTTCTATACCACCATTTAATGGCCGTTTTAGACCTCCTTTATATATTGAATGGGAGTTAGACATAAATAATATATTTGCTTCCCATAATTTTGATGAACGTAAAAAGTTATGGTTGCGGTTGGTTCTTTCACTGGTTATGCTCTAGTTTGGTGGAGTGAATATTGTCGGTTACACCCTGATTATGTACCTAATACTTGGGATGATTTAAAACATGTCATGAGAGATAGATTCGTCGATGTTTATTATACTCGTGGCATGATTAAAAAGCTGGAACATTTAAAACAAGGTAGTGACACCGTAACAAAATATTATGATGATTTACAAACTACCTTGTTGCACTCATTTTTAGAAGAAAGTGAAGAAGATTTTATGGATAGATTTTGGGGAGGATTAAACCATAATATTCAGGAGATACTAATTCATGAAGAGTGTTATCCTATGGACCATTTGTTTCGTCTTGCTTGCAAAGCTGAACAGGAAATAAAACGACGTGTTGCCCACAAGGAGAACAAGCGCACGGTGCACATTCCAACTGTTGATACAGATGTTTATTCAACTACTAGGCGTACTATGACAACCACATCCGTTGTTGCGAGGACTACATCATCTCCACCATGTGACACATCATCATCGAGAGTGCTGCATCATCTGAGTTGACTATAAGAGGTAATGACAAAGGTACAGATTTTCCACTTTTACATGAGAATGATGCATGCCTAGTTAACTTGAATACATCATGTGTTGAGCTACCCACTACTTTGATCACACCACCTATTTTAGAGGATTATATTGATAATTTGACTTTGCCATGTGATCAAACAACTGAAATACCAACAATTTTGAGTGCACCCATTGAATTAATTGTTGATGCAAAAGAATCAATATTTAATCATTTTGATATGACCTCTAATCTTGGTGATGATTCTGTGTCGAATGACTTATTGCATGTTTACTTATTTAAGCATGTTGTAGCATGTAAACTTGATGAAAGTAAGGTTTATTCACCAATGTTGGGATGGTTTAATGATGAACATTGTCAATCTTTTCAAATGAATAAGAGCTTCACTTATATGTGCAAACTGAGTTGCAATATTTTCATGCCTTCTACTTGTGATAATGTTTTGGCTTTAGATTTTATGAACTATGCAAGTTACTCATCTATTTATGTGTCATATGTGCAAAAATCAAGGGAAATAAAAATGGATGACATATACATATACAACATGTACACCTTGTCTCTTTTGTTAGCCACAATTCAGACTAAGAACCGCCGAGGACGGCTTTGTTTTCAAGAAGTGGAGGATGATGAGGACATGACTACCTTGGATAAGACCAAAAATATTGCATACATGCATATTTGTCAGGTGATTTCTAGTGCTAATTATTCAATAATCTATTTATGTTATCCAGAACAAAAATACATCACACACTTTTGTGTTTTGTCTAATTGTAGGTGTATGGGACAGTTGTACAATACACATATGAAGATAAGGGAAAAGGAGAAGTTTAGGTGTTGTTCAAAAGTCCTCTCACGTCACTTTTGGACCAAGAGAAGATAGAGTCCAAGTCTCTCACGTTACGGACTCAGATTCGGACTGCTGCAGACATACGACTCAAAACGTCAATAACTTTTTCATCCGGACTCCAAATGATGAGGACATCAATACCATTGTTACACCAGCCCCTCGCTGCTATACATCTTGGACCAATTACTAGAGCTCAAGACGCCAATTGAATTATCAGTACTTTCGCTTTCTTGGTACCGATTCCAATGTTCATGAGAATATGATGCTGCCTAAATTGGATACATTTGTTTTGCTTACAAATGAAGGGCCTACCATGGACAAGAAAGATGAACCTTGGAGCAAGTTCAAGCATGGAGATGTTGGCATGCGCAAGGGATGATTCCAGGACTTTGAAGCCACCCTAATGAGAGCATGAGGCCTTGGACGAAATATACAAGATGCCACTTCATAATATTCGTCCATAGGCTATTCTAGGTGCTGCGTCACCTTATTATTGGGCCAGGCCCATGTAATTTCGAAATACTTAAGTGTAGGCTGTTTTTAGAGTTCAGATGTGTGGGGAAACAAGAGTTAGGGTTGGTTTCGGACCCCTCCCTCAAGGGCCACGAAATTCCCTCCTCTTTCTCCATATATACAGCCATTAGGGCGTCGTTTAGACTTTGGGTTTTGTTTAGATCAAAAGTTCGCCATAGCTGCAACTTCACAGATTTCGCTTGTGTTCAACGACCGGACCAAGGCGTCTCGTAACCCCACCTTCATTAATAAAGCTTTCCTCTTATATTCGCAATATCCAGATTGCAATCTTAGTTTCTTGCTTGTTCTTCGTTTGCTCGCAGGAAAGCAGGCCCTCGTGGTCGAGTTGATCGTGCTCGGCGTGGTCAATAACCCTCGGAAGTTGGTTTAGCGATTGCTAAGGCGCGACATCTCGCACGTACGTAGTCGGATCGTCAAGGTCGACTCCCACAGAAACGATAGCCACCATCTCATCGAAACATCGGGACACCTTTGCCTCTATCAAGTGGTATCAGATTTTCAGGTTGCTCGGTGAGATTTTACAGTTTTTCAGAGATTAGATCGAGTCTGTTTCTTCATACCTAAAGTCCACGAAAAAGCCACAAAAAAATTAGGGTTAGTTCATCATATCCGAACCAATCTGAGCCTTCGCATAATCTTTTTGGGGTTTTTGCTTTGTTGAATTTATGTTGCATCGTCGTGTCAAGTTGCTTGGTCTTAGAGTCTAGTCTTTTAGAGTTTCGAAGTTACGGTCATAAGTTGTCACGCCGCGCCGCACCATCATCATCGCCTTGCCATCTACCACCCTTCTTATCCGCCACCAATCAGAAATATATACCACCACCGCTGCCATATACCACCACCGCTGCCATATACCATATACCACCACCATATATCCACCACCAATCCGAAGTTCTTCTCATATTAGGTTTGTTTTCGAGATCCATCTAGTTTCCGATTCGTGTTTCCTAGCCGGAGTAGGTTTCAAAAAAAAGAGTCCGGAAACCACCCTCCGTTTAGGCCCAAAATTTTCCGAAACGCACTTGTCGAAAAAAATTTACGGCTATCCTGCTTTTAAGTGTTTCTAAGCGTATTGAGACAGTCGCCATTATAGAAAGTTTTTTGACCCGTTTCCAGTTTTTGGGTCCGGGCAGTCGAAAAAAAAAATTGGTCGAAAAAATTTCGTGCCCATCCTGTCAGTTTGACCTGGGAAGAGTTTTGAGACACTCGCCATTATAGTGATTTTTCACAAAAAAAGCTATAAAAAAAAAAAGCATATAAAAAAAAAGCGAAAAAAAAATTTCCAGAGTGTGCTTTTCCTTTGTTTCCGTGCAGCGCCCGTGATTTTGTTAGTGTTCTAGGCTCGCGTCTCTAGCACGGTCTAGCCTAGGACCAAAGACAAGACCGTCGTTGAGCGTTTATTCAACTTTGCATCTCTCGATTTGATTATTGCTGACCCTTTTTGCCACCATATTATAAGCCTTCCCAGCTCCACATACATCTACATCGTGCGTTTGACTCTCCCTGGTAATCGCTCTATCCAAGCTTTGAGAGTTTTGACTACATCGGTTGCCGATCACCGCCTGCTGCTGGGTAAGAACTGGTAAGAATTTGAGATTTGCTTGACGGATTTGTGATCGCCCACCACACCACCACCACCACTTCCTAGTAGTCCGTCGAATCATATTCTTGTGTGTTTCTATTGTCGCTAACCATGGCAGGATCACAAGCCGATTTAGACCGACCGGGAGAACATGACAAACAAAGCGCTACATGATAAGTTTCAACAAATGATGAGTGGGCAGGTGGACGATGTGCTAAATAGATTTGAAGAGGCCATGGAGAAGATAGATGGCATTGAGAAGGCGTTTGAAACAAAGCTCGATAACAGGTTTAATGAATTGCTCGCTGCGTCTACCACCACCACCACCGCGGCACCTAACGCACCTCTACTACAACAACAAGGACTACCTCCACATCATGAAACAGCCCTCCGCCGAAGCTTCCCGTGTCCCTCTTCACTGGCCAAGCTGCTTTGGTCTTGCTGTTGATACTTCGTGGCTCCTGCCGCTGCGGTGGGGCGGATGATTATGTGAGAGATTACGAGGATGAGGTTGATCAACATCGAACTACGTGCAACCACCAAAGCACCACAACCACCGTGTCGCCCACATGCAAATAATGGCAATGTTCGGGCTCCCCTTCAGTGCGAGATCATGACCATCTCCCTAAACTGAAATTGAATATTCCACCATTTGAGGGTAGATATGTTCACGATATATATCTTACTTGGGAGTTAGAAACTGAACAACGATTTACATGTTTACAATATCACGAGGAGAGACGTGTTCCGCCGCTGTTTGTGCTTTCACTAGCTTTGCATGTGTTTGGTGGTCCGAACATTGTAGATTATATCCTGTTCCAGCCTACTTGGGCTGCTTTGAAAACTGCTATGCGTGCTCGTTGGGTTCCACCATATTATCAACGTGAATTACTTCAAAAATTGCAGCGCTTAAGACAAGGAAAAATTCGGTAGAAGAATATTATCGGGAATTACAAACTGGCTTGATTAGATGTGGTATTGTTGAGGAGAATGAAGCTATGCTTGCACGCTTTACGGGTGGATTAAATAGAGAGATTCAGACCATTCTAGACTACAAGGATTATAATAATATCACTCGATTATTCCATCTTGCTTGTAAAGCTGAACGTGAAGTGCAGGATCGATGTGCCTTGGCGCGGACTAACTTTTCTCGCAGGTCGACCTTCATCATGGACACCACGTGCATCATCTACTTCCACACGTTCTACTACACCGCACCTCCGTCGGCTGCCACCTCCAACCGTGATACAAGAAAGGTGCACAACCACCACTATCTCGCCAAGAGCACACCGCCGGGGCCTACACATGAGCTCTTCTTCTTCCATGGCGTCAACAGGGCACACAAGTGATATTATTTGTCGTCGTTGTAAGGGAAGAGGACATTTTATGAGAGAATGCCAATCTCAGCGTGTGATGATTGCTAACGAGGATGGTGGGTATGAGTCCGCTAGTGACTATGATGAAGAGACTTTGGCTCTTATTACACATGAAGAACACGGTGGAGATGATTACGATCATGACACGCAATACATGGTCTTGAAGATGCTTGACAGGTATGAATGTTTAGTTGCTCAACGTGTTTTGAGTGTGCAGGTTACACAAGCTGAGCAAAATCAGAGACATAACTTGTTCCATACAAAGGGAGTTGTGAAGGAACGTTCTATTCGCGTCATCATAGATGGAGGGAGCTGCAACAACTTGGCTAGCATGGATATGGTGGAGAAGCTTTCTCTCACCACAAGACCACATCCACATCCTTACTACATCCAATGGTTCAACAATAGCGGCAAGGTTAAGGTAACACGCATCGCTCGTGTGTGTATTTTAGTATCTCTACATATGCTGATTATGTTGATTGTGATGTGGTACCTATGCAAGCATGTTCCTTATTACTTGGTAGACCATGGCAATTTGATAAAAATTCTGTACACCATGGTAGAAACAATCAGTATACTCTTGTTCACAAGGATAAAATATTACTTTGCTTCCTATGACTCTGATTCCATTTTGAAAGATGATATTAATAGAGCTAATAAAGCAAAACAGGAGAAAAATAAGAGTGAAAATCAGATTGTGGCAAAAGAATTTGAGCAACAAATGAAGCCTAATAATAAACCATCTAATGTTGCTTCTGAAATTAAACTGAAAAGTGCATGTTTATTTGCCACGAAATCTGATATTGATGAGCTAGATTCTAGCAAATCTCATTTGCTATGCTTTTGTGTGCAAAGAGGCATTATTTTCATTCGAGGACGTGCCTTCCTCTTTGCCCCCTGCTGTCACTAACATTTTGCAGGAGTTCGCGACGTCTTCCCACAAGACGTGCCACCGGATTACCACCTATTCGAGGGATTGAGCATCAAATTGACTTAATTCCCGGTGCATCGCTACCCAACCGCGCACCATACCGTACCAATCCGGAGGAGGAGACGAAGGAGATTATGCGTCAAGTACGTGAGCTGCTCGACAAAGGTTATATACGCGAATCTCTTAGTCCTTGTCTGTTCCTATTATACTAGTGCCTAAAAAGGATGGTACGTCATGTATGTGTGTTGATTGTAGAGGCATTAATAATATTACTATTCGTTATCGTCATCCTATTCCTAGGCTAGATGATATGCTTGATGAATTGAGTGGCTCTACAATATTCTCCAAAGTTGATTTATGTAGTGGATACCATCAAATTCGTATGAAATTGGGAGATGAATGGAAAACAGCATTTAAAACTAAGTTTGGATTATATGAGTGGTTAGTCATGCCTTTTGGGTTAACTAATGCACCTAGTACTTTCATGAGATTAATGAGCGAAGTTTTACGTGCTTTCATTGGACGATTTGTGGTAGTTTACTTTGATGATATACTGATTTATAGCAAATCTTTGGAAGAACATTTGGAACATTTACGTGTTGTTTTTAATGCTCTACGTGATGCACGCTTTGTTTGGTAACCTTGGGAAGTGCACCTTTTGCACCGACCGAGTATCTTTTCTTGGCTATGTTGTTACTCCACAGGAATTGAAGTTGATAAAGCCAAGATTGAAGCTATTGAGAGTTGGCCGCAGCCCAAAACGGTCACACAAGTGAGGAGTTTTCTTGGACTCACTGGTTTCTATAGGCGTTTTGTGAGAGACTTTAGCACCATTGCTGCACCTCTCAATGAGCTTACAAAGAAGGATGTGCCTTTTGTTTGGGGTACCGCCGGGAAGAAGCCTTCACGGTATTGAAAGATAAGTTGACACATGCTCCTTTACTCCAACTTCACGACTTTAATAAGACTTTTGAGCTTGAATGTGATGCTAGTGGAATTGGATTAGGAGGTGTGTTATTACAAGATGGCAAACCTGTTGCATACTTTTCTCAAAAAATTGAGTGGGCCTAGTCTGAACTATTCTACTTATGACAAAGAATTATATGCTCTTGTTAGGACTTTAGAGACATGGCAACATTATTTATGGCCCAAAGAATTTGTTATACATTACGATCATGAATCTTTGAAACATATTAAAAGTCAAGCTAAACTGAATCGTAGACATGCTAAATGGTTTGAATTCATTGAGACTTTCCCTTATGTCATTAAACACAAGAAGGGTAAAGAAAATGTTATTCTTGATGCTTTGTCTCGTCGATATACTATGCTTTCACAACTTGACTTCAAAATATTTGGTTTGGAGACCATCAAAGATCAATATGTGCATGATGCTGATTTTAAAGATGTAATGCAGAATTGTAAAGAAGGAAGAACATGGAACAAGTTCGTTATTAATGATGGTTTTGTGTTCGTGCTAACAAGCTATGCATTCCTGCTAGCTCTGTTAGTCTTTTGTTGTTGCAGGAGGCGCATGGAGGAGGATTAATGGGACACTTTGGCGTGAAGAAGACGGAGGATATACTTGCTACACATTTCTTTTGGCCAAAGATGAGACGGGATGTTGAGCGTTTTGTTGCTCGCTGCACTACATGTCAAAAAGCTAAGTCACGACTCAATCCTCATGGTTTATATATGCCTTTGCCCGATTGCCTAGTGTTCCTTGGGAGGATATATCTATGGACTTTGTTTTAGGTTTACCTCGAACAAAGAAGGGAGGGATAGCATATTTGTTGTCGTGGATAGATTCTCGAAAATGGCACACTTTATACCATGTCATAAAAGCGATGATCCGTTAATGTTGCTGATTTGTTCTTTCGTGAAATTATTCGCTTGCATGGTGTGCCAAATACTATTGTTTCAGATCGTGATACTAAATTTCTTAGCCACTTTTGGAGATGTTTATGGGCTAAGTTGGGGACTAAACTGCTTTTTAGTACTACTTGTCACCCCCAAACCGATGGACAAACTGAAGTAGTCAATAGAACATTGTCTACTATGCTTAGGGCTGTTTTGAAGAATAATAAGAAAATGTGGGAAGAATGCTTGCCTCATATTGAATTTGCTTATAATCGTTCATTGCATTCTACTACTAAGATGTGCCCTTTTGAAATTGTGTATGGCTTCCTACCTCGTGCACCTATTGATTTGTTGCCTCTTCCATCTTCGGAGAAGGTTAATTTTGATGCTAAAGAACGTGCTGAATTGATTTTAAAAATGCATGAGTTAACTAAGGAAAACATTGAGCGTATGAATGCTAAATATAAACTTGCTTTGGAGATAAGGGTAGAACACATGTTGTCTTTGCACTGGAGATCTTGTTTGGTTACATTTGCGTAAGGATAGGTTTCCTAATTTGCGCAAATCAAAGCTAATGCCACGTGCTGATGGTCCATTTAAGGTGTTAGAGAAAATAAATGATAATGCATATAAACTTGAGCTGCCTGCAGATTTTGGGGTTAGTCCCACTTTTAACATTGCAGATTTGAAGCCTTATTTGGGTGAGGAAGATGAGTTTCCGTCGAGGACGACTTCATTTCAAGAAGGGAGGATGATGAGGACATCAATACCATTGTTACACCCACAGCCCCTCGCTGCTATACATCTTGGACCAATTACTAGAGCTCATGCGCCAATTGAATTATCGGTACTTTCGCTTTCTTGGTAACGATTCCAATGTTCATGAGAATATGATGCTGCCTAAATTGGATACATTTGTTTTGCTTACAAATGAAGGGCCTACCATGGACAAGAAAGATGAATCTTGGAGCAAGTTCAAGCATGGAGATGTTGGCATGCGCAAGGGAAACAAGAACGGAGTTACAAGTGATGATTCCAGGACTTTGAAGCCACCCTAATGAGAGTATGAGGCCTTGGACGAAATATACAAGATGCCACTTCATAATATTCGTCCATAGGCTATTCTAGGTGCTGCGTCACCTTATTATTGGGCCAGGCCCATGTAATTTCGAAATACTTAAGTGTAGGCTGTTTTTAGAGTCCGTATGTTTGGGGAAACAAGAGTTAGGGTTGGTTTCGGACCCCTCCCTCAAGGGCCACGAAATTCCTCCTCTTTCTCCATATATACAGCCCTTAGGGCGTCGTTTAGACTTTGGGTTTTGTTTAGATTAAAAGTTCGCCATAGCTGCAACTTCGCGTGCATTTCGTTTGTGTTCAACGACCGCACAAAGGCGTCCACAGAACCCCACCTTGATCAATAAAGCTTTCATCTTATATTCGCAATATCCAGATTGCAATCTCAGTTTCTTGCTTGTTCTTCGTTTGCTCGCAGGAAGCAGACCCTCGTGGTCGGAGTTGATCGTGCTCGGCGTGGTCAATAACCTCTCGGAGTTGGTTTAGCGATTGCTAAGGCGCGACGTCCTCGCACGTTCGTAGTCGGATCGTCAAAGTCGACTTCCTCCAAAGCGAAAACCAACATCTCATCGAAAGACGGGACACCTTTGCCTCTATCAGAGAGAGTACGAGGATGAGGTTGATCAACTTCAGAACTACGTGCAACTACCAGCACCACAACCACCAGCACCACAACCACCCGGTCGTCCACATGCAAATAATGGCAATGTTAGGGCTCCCCCTCAAGTACGAGATCATGACCATCTCCCTAAACTGAAATTGAATATTCCACCATTTGAGGGTAGATATGTTCCTGATATATAACTTAGTTGGGAGTTTGTTCCTGAACAACGATTTTCATGTTTACAATATCGTGAGGAGAGACGTGTTCCCGTCATTGTTTGTGCTTTCACTAGCTTTGCATGTGTTTGGTGGTCTGAACATTGTAGATTATATCCTGTTCCAGCTACTTGGACTGCTTTGAAAACTGCTATGCGTACTCGTTGGGTTCCACCATATTATCAACGTGAATTACTTCAAAAATTGCAGCGCTTAAGACAAGGGAAAAATTCGGTAGAAGAATATTATCGGGAATTACAAACTGGCTTGATTAGATGTGGTATTGTTGAGGAGAATGAAGCTATGCTTGCACGTTTTACGGGTGGATTAAATAGAGATATTCAGACCATTCTAGACTACAAGGATTATACTAATATCACTCGATTATTCCATCTTGCTTGTAAAGCTGAACGTGAAGTGCAGGATCGACAAAGCGTTGGCGGCGGACTAACTCTTCTCGCAGGTCGACCTTCATCATGGACACCACGTGCATCATCTACTTCCACACGTTCTACTACACGGCACCTCCGTCGGCTGCCACCTCCAACCGTGATACAAGAAAGGTGCACAACCACCACTATCTCGCCAAGAGCACACTGCTGGGCCTACACAAAGCTCTTCTTCTTCCATGGCGTCAACAGGACACACAAGTGATATTATTTGTCGTCGTTGTAAGGGAAGAGGACACTTTGAGAGAATGCCAATCTCGGCGTGTGATGATTGCTACCGAGGATGGTGGGTATGAGTCCGCTTAGTGACTATGATGAAGAGACTTTGGCTCTTATTACGCATGAAGAACACGGTGGAGAGGATTACGATCATGAGACGCAATACATGGCTGTCAAGATGCCGATGTGTATGAATGTTTAGTTGCTCAACGTGTTTTGAGTGTGCAGGTTACACAAGTTGAGCAAAATCAGAGGCATAACTTGTTCCATACAAAGGGAGTTGTGAAGGAACGTTCTATTCGCGTCATCATAGATGGAGGGAGCTGCAACAACTTGGCTAGCATGGATATGGTGGAGAAGCTTTCTCTCACCACAAGACCACATCCACATCCTTACTACATCCAATGGTTCAACAACAGCGGCAAGGTTAAGGTAACACGTCTTTGTTCGTGTGTATTTTAGTATCTCTACATATGCTGATTATGTTGATTGTGATGTGGTACCTATGCAAGCATGTTCCCTATTACTTGGTAGACCATGGCAATTTGATAAAAATTCTGTACACCATGGTAGAAACAATCGATATACTCTTGTTCACAAGGATAAAAATATTACTTTGCTTCCTATGACTCCTGATTCAATTTTGAAAGATGATATTAATAGAGCTAATAAAGCAAAATAGGAGAAAAATAAGAGTGAAAATCAGATTGTGGCAAAAGAATTTGAGCAACAAATGAAGCCTAATAATAAACCATCTAATGTTACTTCTGAAATTAAACTGAAAAGTGCATGTTTACTTGCCACCAAATCTGATATTGAGGAGCTAGATTCTAGCAAATCTGTTTGCTATGCTTTTGTGTGCAAAGAGGCATTATTTTCATTCGAGGACGTGCCTTCCTCTTTGCCCCCTCGCTGTCACTAACATTTTGCAGGGGAGTTCAGACGTCCTTCCCACAAGACGTGCCACCGGGATTACCACCTATTCGAGGGATTGAGCATCAAATTGACTTAATTCCGGTGCATCGCTACCCAACCGTGCACCATACCGTACCAATCCGGAGGAGACGAAGGAGATTATGCGTCAAGTACGAGGAGTTGCTCGACAAAGGTTATATACGCGAATCTCTTAGTCCTTGTGCTGTTCCTATTATACTAGTGCACGAAAAGGATGGTACGTCGGCGTATGTGTGTTGATTGTAGAGGCATTAATAATATTACTATTCGTTATCGTCATCCTATTCCTAGGCTAGATGATATGCTTGATGAATTGAGTGGCTCTACAATATTCTCCAAAGTTGATTTTATGAGTGGATACCATCAAATTCGTATGAAATTGGGAGATGAATGGAAAACAGCATTTAAAACTAAGTTTGGTTTATATGAGTGGTTAGTCATGCCTTTTGGGTTAACTAATGCACCTAGTACTTTCATGAGACTAATGAGCGAAGTTTTACTTGCTTTAATTGGTCTATTTTTGGTAGTCTATTTTGATGATATACTGATTTATAGCATATCTTTGGAAGAACATTTGGAACATTTACGAGCTGTTTTTAATGCTCTACGTGATGCACGTTTGTTTGGTAACCTTGGGAAGTGCACCTTTTGCACCGACCGAGTATCTTTTCTTGGCTATGTTGTTACACCACAGGGAATTGAAGTTGATAAAGCCAAGATTGAAGCTATTGAGAGTTGGCCGCAGCCCAAAACGGTCACACAAGTGAGGAGTTTTCTTGGACTCGCTGGTTTCTATAGGCGCTTTGTGAGAGACTTTAGCACCATTGCTGCACCTCTCAATGAACTTACAAAGAAGGATGTGCCTTTTGTTTGGGGTACCGCAGGGAAGAAGCCTTCACGGTATTGAAAGATAAGTTGACACATGCTCCTTTACTCCAACTTCACGACTTTAATAAGACTTTTGAGCTTGAATGTGATGCTAGTGGAATTGGATTAGGAGGTGTGTTATTACAAGATGGCAAACCTGTTGCATACTTTTACGAAAAATTGAGTGGGCCTAGTCTAAACTATTCTACTTATGACAAAGAATTATATGCTCTTGTTCGGACTTTAGAGACATGGCAACATTATTTATGGCCCAAAGAATTTGTTATACATTACGATCATGAATCTTTGAAACATATTAAAAGTCAAGCTAAACTGAATCGTAGACATGCTAAATGGGTTGAATTCATTGAGACTTTCCCTTATGTCATTAAACACAAGAAGGGTAAAGAAAATGTTATTCTTGATGCTTTGTCTCGTCGCTATACTATGCTTTCACAACTTGACTTCAAAATATTTGGTTTGGAGACCATCAAAGATCAATATGTGCATGATGCTGATTTTAAAGATGTAATGCAGAATTGTAAAGAAGGAAGAACATGGAACAAGTTCGTTATTAAGGATGGTTTTGTGTTCCGTGCTAACAAGCTATGCATTCCTGCTAGCTCTGTCGTCTTTTGTTGTTGCAGGAGGCGCATGGAGGAGGATTAATGGGACACTTTGGCGTGAAGAAGACGGAGGATATACTTGCTACACATTTCTTTTGGCCAAAGATGAGACGGGATGTTGAGCGCTTTGTTGCTCGCTGCACTACATGTCAAAAAGCTAAGTCACGACTCAATCCTCATGGTTTATATATGCCTTTGCCTGTACCTAGTGTTCCTTGGGAGGATATATCTATGGACTTTGTTTTAGGTTTACCTCGAACAAAGAAGGGAGGGATAGCATATTTGTTGTCGTGGATAGATTCTCGAAAATGGCACACTTTATACCATGTCATAAAAGCGATGATCTGTTAATGTTGCTGATTTGTTCTTTTCGTGAAATTATTCGCTTGCATGGTGTGCCAAATACTATTGTTTCAGATCGTGATACTAAATTTCTTAGCCACTTTTGGAGATGTTTATGGGCTAAGTTGGGGACTAAACTGCTTTTAGTACTACTTGTCACCCCCAAACCGATGGACAAACTGAAGTAGTCAATAGAACATTGTCTACTATGCTTAGGGCTGTTTTGAAGAATAATAAGAAAATGTGGGAAGAATGCTTGCCTCATATTGAATTTGCTTATAATCGTTCATTGCATTCTACTACTAAGATGTGCCCTTTTGAAATTGTGTATGGCTTCCTACCTCGTGCACCTATTGATTTGTTGCCTCTTCCATCTTCGGAGAAGGTTAATTTTGATGCTAAAGAACGTGCTGAATTGATTTTAAAATGCATGAGTTAACTAAGGAAAACATTGAGCGTATGAATGCTAAATATAAACTTGCTTGGAGATAAGGGTAGAAAACATGTTGTCTTTGCACTGGAGATCTTGTTTGGTTACATTTATGTAAGGATAGGTTTCCTAATTTGCGCAAATCAAAGCTAATGCCACGTCTTGATGGTCCATTTAAGGTGTTAGAGAAAATAAATGATAATGCATATAAACTTGAGCTGCCTGCAGATTTTGGGGTTAGTCCCACTTTTAACATTGCAGATTTGAAGCCTTATTTGGGTGAGGAAGATGAGTTTCCGTCGAGGGCGACTTCATTTCAGGAAGGAGAGGATGAGGAGGACATCAATACCATTGTTACACCCACAGCACCTGCTGCTATACATACTGGACCAATTACTAGAGCTCGCGCACGCCAATTGAATTATCAGGTACTTTCGTTTCTTGGTAACGATTCCAATGTTCATGAGAATATGATGCTGCCTAAATTGGATATTTTCATGCCTTCTACTTCTTGTGATAATGTTTTGGCTTTAGATTTTATGAACTATGCAAGTTACTCATCTATTTATGTGTCATATGTGCAAAAATCAAGGGAAATAAAAATGGATGACATATACATATACAACATGTACACCTTGTCTATTTTGTTAGCCACATTTCAGACTAAGAACCGCCGAGGACGGCTTTGTTTTCAAGAAGTGGAGGATGATGAGGACATGACTAACTTGGATAAGACCAAAAATATTGCATACATGCATATTTGTCAGGTGATTTCTAGTGCAAACTATTCAATAATCTATTTATGTTATCCAGAACAAAAATACATCACACACTTTTCTGTTTTGTCTAATTGTAGGTGTATGGGACATTTGTACAATACACATATGAAGATAAGGGAAAAGGAGAAGTTTAGATGCTGTTCAAAAAGTCCTCTCACGTCACTTTTGGACCAAGAGAAGATAGAGTCCAAGTCTCTCACGTTCTGGACTCAGATTCGGACTGCACAGACATACCTGACTCAAAACGTCAATAACTTTTTCATCCGGACTCCAAATGATGAGGACATCAATACCATTGTTACACCCACAGCCCCTGCTGCTATACATACTGGACCAATTACTAGAGCTCGCGCACGCCAATTGAATTATCAGGTACTTTCGTTTCTTGGTAACGATTCCAGTGTTCATGAGAATATGATGCTGCCTAAATTGGATACATTTGTTTTGCTTACAAATGAAGGGCCTACCATGGACAAGAAAGATGAACCTTGGAGCAAGTTCAAGCATGGAGATGTTGGCATGCGCAAGGGAAACAAGAACGGAGTTACAAGTGATGATTCGGGACTTTGAAGCCACCCTAATGAGAGCATGAGGCCTTGGACGAAATATACAAGATGCCACTTCATAATATTCGTCCATAGGCTATTCTAGGTGCTGCGTCACCTTATTATTGGGCCAGGCCCATGTAATTTCGAAATACTTAAGTGTAGGCTGTTTTTAGAGTCCGTATGTGGGGAAACAAGAGTTAGGGTTGGTTTGGACCCCTCCCTCAAGGGCCACGAAATTCCCTCCTCTTTCTCCATATATACAGCCCTTAGGGCGTCGTTTAGACTTTGGGTTTTGTTTAGATCAAAAGTTCGCCATAGCTGCAACTTCACAGATTTCGCTTTGTGTTCAACGACTGACCAAGGCGCCTCGTAACCCCACCTTCATTAATAAAGCTGTCCTCTTATGTTTGCAATATCCAGATTGCAATCTTAGTTTCTTGCTTGTTCTTCGTTTGCTCGCAGGAAACAGGCCCTCGTGGTCAGGTTGATCGTGCTCCGGCGTGGTCAATAACCCTCAGAAGTTGGTTTAGCGATTGCTAAGGCGCGACGTCTCGCACGTACGTAGTCGGATCGTCAAGGTCGACTCCCACAGAAACGATAGCCACCATCTCATCGAAACATCGGGACACCTTTGCCTCTATCACCAAATTGGGTGATTCTTTTTTTGTTGGAAAATAGATTTCGTGCACCTTCCAACCCAATTGGATTCACCTTCAAATTCGTCCGGAGCATTGAGTTATGGACGAAACAATCTGATGCTGCAACAGAATCCGAGTCAAACTACAAGTCCAAAGGTGTTACATCACCTCCACTTGGGCCCATTGGCCTTGTACGACCTAGGGTTAGTGTTAGGCTGCCTTGGGACGTCCTCCCACCTCCTTGGCCGCCACCCCTTGCTCCTATATAAGTAGATCCATCTAGTAGCTTTTTCCTTGGGATTTGTTTAGTAAAAGTTAGCCATTGCAACTTCGTGTACTTCGTTTGTGTCCAACGACCAGACCAAGACCGCCACGGATCCCCACATTTATCAATACTTCATATATACTCGCAATATTCAGATTGCTTTATCATATTCTTGCTTGTTTTTCGATTGCTTGCAGGAATAGACCTTCGTGGTCAGGTTGATTGTGCTCGGCGTGGTCAATAACCTCTCGGAGTTGGTTTAGCGATTGCTAAGGCGCAACGTCGTGCACGTTTGTAGTCGGATCGTCAAAGTCGTCTCCACCAAATCGATAGTTATCATCTCATCGAAAGATCGGGACACCCTCGCCTCTATCACAGAGTTCGAACCTTAAGGGTTTGCCGGAACCCGAAATCCGACAAGCAGCATCACATGTAGATCCAAAATCTCCTTTTTGTAAGCATCATAATATTTTGCAGCGGGCCCTTGTACCCACACTGTCAGCAGTTCTTCTACCAGTAGCTGAAAGTAGATGTCGATGTCATTTCAAGGTTGCTTTGGGCCTTAGATAATCATTGACATCATAATGTATTTTTTCTTCATACACAACCAAGGAGCTAGGTTATATATGCACAAAAGCACCGACCATGTTTTGTGTTTGGTACTCATATCGCCAAAAGGATTCATCCGGTCAGTACACTCCCCGAGACTTATACTTCTAGGATACATGGCAAAGTCTTCAAACTTGTTGACGATTAATTCCCACTGAGCTCCATCTTTCAGGTGCCTTAGATATTTATCCGCAGTCCACTCATCATGATGCCACCACAACCTCTTTGCCTCTCTAGGGTTTGCAAACAAACGCCTCAACCTTGGAATTAAAGGAAAGTACCAAACAACCTTGAACGGGATTCCTGTCTTGATCTCGTCGTCCAATTTGTACTTGTCCATTGCTCTCATGTGCTTGTATCGTGTATGCTTGGAGATGCACGCAAATCTTTGTACTCACCACAGTACAATATACAATCATTCACACAAGCGTGTATCTTCTGTACTTCAAGTTCCAATGGGCAAACAATTTTCTTCGGTTCGTTCGTGCTTCTGGGGAGCACATTATCTTCCAGAAGAATTTATTTCAAAAGACCTAACAACTCTATGAAGCCCTTGTTTGATAGACCATTTGCTGCTTTAAATATGAGAAGCGCCAGGGTGGCACTCAACTTGGAATATTTCTTTTTGCAACCTGGATACATTTTTTTCCTAGAGTCCGCAACAATGGTTGGCAGATCCTTGTGCCCTATCATATCCTTTTTGGGCCCTTGAAATCTGCAACCATGGTAGCAAAATCTAGCATATCAAGATCATCGCCGCTGGATCGTTGTCTTGGTTTTCCCGTGGCCATTTAGGTTTTCTGGTGTTCCATTGGTAGCTTGACGCCTCTGCCCTGATGTTAGATTCAATATCCATGTGACACTGACCGGGGTTTGGCATCTCGCAACCCTGGGTATATGTCGCGGGATATCCACAGCCACCTATGCGACCAGGAGGCCCCTTGCTGGTTCGGCGGGGGAATGTCACATTGCACAAAGAGCAGACCATCACATGGCAACACGACAGAGAGCACACAAGCAATTTACCTAGGTTCGTGCCGCCGCGAGGCGTAAGACCCTACTCCTGCTTTGGTGGATTGATGGTGGAATGGAGATGGTGGAACGTGGTACACTTGCCCGGCAGGGGTCTCTATAGGGCAGCAGCGACTACGCGCGTATGGGGGTGTGGGTTCGTCAACTTCCCAACCCTTCCTATGGGTGCCATGGGCCTCCTTTTATAGATCAAGCGGTCACCACAATGGCAAAGTAGTCATTATCCATTGACATGATAGCAAATAGTGCTATCATAACTAACTCTGCGGGCTGACAGGGTGCGTTAAATGCACTGCTTAGTGTGACATCACTGGTTGCCTGGCAAGGCTTGCTGGGCTATCTTGCCAGCTCCGCGCCTGTTGCCTTGACACGTCGCAGGACGGTTGTCATCCGTGGGTTTCTTCTTTAGGAAATGGCTGCCATGTGGCGAATGACTGTCACTTAATCACCTTGCAGCTTGATACCGCACTAATTGACGACGTGGGTCACGCTAGAGTGGTTGGTGAGGTGGTTTTGCCTCTGCAAGCCCCGGCAGGCCATGCCGGGGATCTTTGATCGCTTGCTTCTGGTGGTGGTCTCGCCCTTGCCATGCTCACCTGCACGGCAAGGGAGGCCCCTCTCTCGTCGATACTCTACTTCTCCAGCATGATCTTGGCCTGTCTTAGCTGCATGTTGGTTCTCCAAGTCTCTTGGCCCTTCGGTCTCTGACTTAGGTTGGTGCTTCAATCTTCCTCTTGTGCGTGTGCACAGTCTGGGCAACAGACCCAGGGTTTGTTGCACCGACAGAAGCCCCCGGGCCTACCCCGAACGCGCTGCTGAGTGTCGTCGGGGTAGGGCCTAATAAGTGCACATGCAGGGTTGCTGAAGGGGTTGGCCCCTTGAGGTTTCCATTGCTGCTTCATTAGCCTTGATTTCGGGCCAGTTTCTGGTTTCCCTGCGCGTGGTATAAAGCCAATAGTGATGGATCCGCTCCAGTGATGGTCCATGAATGACTTTAACGCACGGGGTAGAAACTGCCAATTTACTCTTCCCACGGCACGCCCTTATCCTTAGCCACGTATGCTGCATGGATCGTGCGGGGTAGGTAATGAAGGCGCGTGGCGCGGGAGAGCATCATGGTGAGGGCCCGATCGTCTTGAATTGGCGGAGGAGGCGGTGGCCGCCCGTTGATGGAGCAGCTGCCTACCCTGCCCGGCCTATGAAATGTAGGGGTGGAGGAAGGTGGAGTCATCCATCTTTGCATTCCCCCTCTTCTTCCTTTGTTCTCTGCTTCTGCTGGCTATGCCGAAGAGAAGGGCTCGGGGCTAGCCCCCAGGCTTCACCTCGAAGTTCTCCTTAGATCTAAAAGGCGGACTCGGGCGGCGTGGCGATAATGCTGGGGGTGGCTACCCTGGCGCGTTCTCCGCCGGGTCGCCCGTGGCCTTGACTTCTTTGGGAGGGGACACGGACGACACCATGTCGCGGCTTGAGGCGGGTACGACCCGTGGTAGTCGAATGCTCCCTACTCTTCTTTCCTTCACGGTGTCAGGGAGGAGCCAAGAGAGAGATTCGTTGCTGATAAGGGCGAATCTGGCTCCTCCTTGGTGTTGTCCTCTTGACGTGCAGGAAGATTCCCTGCTTTCTCACACGTCTCCGGGACGTGCAGTGGCTTCTAACGTCAGGGGTCCCGGGACGACCATGCTCTCTGTGGGAGGATTTAGAGAGCATGGTGCCCGGTGTGGCGGTCATGCCGAGGTCTTTGGGTGGTAGTGATGCGGGCGGTAGCGGCAACCCACGATGCATCAAGAACGGGGACGACCGTTCCGACGAGTCATGTTGGCCGATAACTCCGTGCCTCCGATTTGGTCCTCCGGCAGCGTCACCATCCACGCCAGCCTTCCGGTTTCTTCCTGCTCGCTGGGGAACGGTGCCGTTCTGCTCCTGGGGAGGTGCCGAATCCTAGTCGTGCCCACCTCCGGCCCCTTCGACCTCTTCCTGGACTCCTTGCCGGAGGTGTCGTGCAGTCGGAGGGGGCACGCTTCCTGGACTCCTTGCCGGAGGTCCTACAATCCCTCTTCTTTCCTTTGATTTCCTTGGCGGGAGCTGTCGCTGCCGCTGCCTCTGTTGCGACTGGATCTCAATACATCTTGTCCACGCAGATAATTGCATCCTTCTCATCTGATGGGATAGTGATGACTCCCAATGGCCCAGGCATCTTCAAGGTGTTGTAAGCATAGTGGGATGCTACCATGAACTTGGCCAGGGCCGGGTTCCAAGAATCCCATTGTATGGCAGGGGAGATCAACCACATCAAACACAATGTTCTCTGTGTGGTAGTTCAGTTCTCCCCCAAACGTCGCCGGCAACGTAATCTTCCATTTAGGATGGTTCCTGCCGGGATTAAATCCTTGAAACGTGTCGGTAACCTCTATCTCTTCTTCTCCTATCTGAAGCTTGCTGATCACTGTCGGGGAAATCGGATTCAACCCGGCCCCGCCATCCACTAACATCTTTGTGACCATGAGGTTGCGAATTGTTGGGGAGACCAACAATGGCAAACATCCTACAGCAGTGGTGCGGCCAGGGTGATCCTGCTCATCAAAGATGATGGGCGTGCGGGACCATTTGAGCGGCTTTCGGGTCTCTGGCGCTGGCTCCACGGCATTAATCTCTCGTGCCCATCACTTGAGCTGGCGGTGAGAGGCGTGCAAAGATGCACCCCCATCAATGCATAGGTTGTCAGTGGCCTTCTGAAACCCCTACTCACTGGTTTCCTCTTCATGCCCTCCATCACTCACATCATCACAGATTTCCCTCTCCTGACCCCTGGTGGGTTTTCCTTGGTTCTGAAAGGGTTTGCCGGGGCGATTTGCTTCACCTCCTCGGCCCTTACCGCCAGCGGCATTCTGACCTTTTTCCTTGTCATGTTTATCATATTCTGCCCTCTGTTTCTTGACAAGCTGCTCAACATGGTAACACTCCTGAAGGTCATGGCCCTTGGTCCGATGGATCTTGCAGTACGGGCCATCGCCTTTCCCAGCTTTCTCGGCGGCAGCGGCTTCCCGGCAGGCAGTGCATGCGGCAACTTCCTTGCCGGGGGTCTCAGCCTTGGCCTTCTTGCCGGTACTAGGTGTGCCCGAACCTTCCACAGTCATCACTGCCTTATCTCTTGGCTTCATACTGTGCTTCTTACCGTTTCTCTGACTGGTTGATTCATCCTCATCCTCTGAATCGACATTGATGCAATCTTCCTCTCCGGGCAACTTCCTTCCTTCCTCCATCCGAGCACACTTATCCACCAGTGTGTATAGCTCCTTCACAGTCTTGGGCAACCGCACATTCATCTTAGAACGAATGCGACCGTTGCCCACATTGGACTGGAAATCTGCCATAACGGCTGCCGGATGGATATTTGGAATATTTCTATGAACTTTACTAAATCTCTATAAATACTTATGGAGGGTTTCTCCTTCTTTCTGCTGGAGAAGGTGCAGGTCATTGGGCCTGCCGAGCTCTTGGTGGCCACCGGTAAAGGCACCGATGAACTCGTGTACGCAGTGCGCCCATGACGAAATGGGGTTCTCCGGCAGGTGCATCAGCCAAGACCTCACGTTCGATTTGAAGGACAAAGGGAAGTAGTTGGCGCACACCTTCTCATCTCTTCCCCCGGCAGCCTGAACAAAGATGGTGTAGATGCTCAGGAACTCTGCCGGGTTCAGCCTGCTATCATACTTCTCAGCTATCTCTAGCTTGAACGGGCGAACGGATGGCCAACGGACTTGCCGCAACTCTCGCGTAAAGGCAGGTCAGCCAACCTCGAAAGGTAGGCACCCGCCAACATCGAGCGCAGGCTCCTCGACGTTGAGGCCGTCGCACCCGTCGGTCTGGGGGAGGTCGTCGCGACGTTGATCTACGACGACGCGCGCGTCTCCCCGCCGCCTATCCTCCGGGGCTCGACATTGTCCTAGACGCGCTCGAGGGTCAGAAGAGGCCATCGAGACATCGTCGGGGTCTTGATTCAGTTGCGCCCGCGTCAGCTGCCGTGGTGGGGACTGCACCGTGGGGACGGCCCCCTTCGTTCGGCCAGCATTACGGGCGGTTTCTGTCCTTGGGGAGGTCGTGGCGCGCCGGCTCGTCGTGAGCCCCCAGCTTTGGTGAAACATAGCAGGCTTTGGATGGTGGCACGCCATTCATCCATCTGCTCGGCCGCTAGCGGAAACCTTAGTAGGAACTAAGCTCGCGCCATAGCCTTAGTGGTTGTGCTTGGCATAGATGTTGATGACGTCGACCGCACCGTCACCTGGCTCCTGACAGTCCCAGCGACGGCGGTGCTGTCGCATCCACGCAGTTGTGGGACAACCACCTGGGTAGTGGGGTTGCGTGGTGGTGGCGCTCGAGGGTCAGCGGCTCCATTGAGCGCAACGGTGTGGTTGGCTCGCCCGGGAGGAGGTGCATGGGCTGCGGTCGCTCTCGTGGTGGGAGCGGCCGAAGGCCGGTGGCTCACCCCGGACCGAGCGTCGTTGTTGCGGTTGTTCCCATCGGTGGGAGGAGAGGGTGCAGACGGAGTGACCCCCTCTCCCGCACCTTGCGGAGCGTGATCTTTGAGGTGCTGCTGATGATGTTCTCCTCGGATATCTCCAGACCCCGTGTCGGCCGCGGGGGAAGTGGTGATGGCGCCACCTGCTCCAACTACGCCCCCAGCAACGTTTACGTCCTCGCTTGCCTCCGCATCCCCCACGACATTAGAGGCCGCGGGCGGCGGAGCCTTCGAGGTGGATGGATGGGCCGAAGGACCGAACTTCTTCTTCTTGGGCACCATGGTCGACGACTCCATCGAAGATGAAGATGGTGATGTAGATGACGCGCTGCGCACACTTTTAGGTTCTCGCAAGCGAGCCCCCTACCTGGTGCGCCAAAGAAGTCATGGGATATCCATGGCCACCTATGGGACTAGGAGGCCCCTTGCTGGTTCAGCGCGGGGGGGGGGGGTGGGGCGTCGCGTTGCACAAAGAGCAGACCAGCGCACAGCAGCACGGTAGAGAGCACACAAGCAATTTACACAAGTTCGGGCCGCTGCAAGGCGTAAGACCCTACTCCTGTTTTGGTGGATTGATGGTGGAATGAATATGGTGGAACATGGTACACTTGCCAAACAAGGGTCGCCGTAGGGCAGCAGCGATTACGCGCATATGGGTGTGGGGGTTCGTCAACTTTCCAACCCTTCCTACGGGTGCCATGGGCCTCCTTTTATAGATCAAGGGGTCACCACAATGGCAAAGTAGTCATTATCCATTGACATGAGAGAAAACAGTGCTATCATACCTAACTCTGCAGGCTAACAGGGTGCATTGAATGCACCGCTTAGTGTCACATCACTGGTTGCCCGGCAAGGCTTGCGGGCTATCTTGCCAGCTCCGTGCCTGTTCCCTTGACACGTCTTAGGACGGGTGTCATCTGTGGGTTTCTTCTGCAGCAAATGGCTGCCATGTGGCGAATGGCTGCCACTTAATCACCTTGCGGCTTGACACCGCACTGATTGACGACGTGGGTCGCGCTTGAGTGGTTGGTGAGGTGGTTTTGCCTCCGCGAGCCACTGCAGGCCCTGCCGGGGAGCTTTGATCACTTGCTTCTGGTGGTGGCCTCGCCCCTTGCCGGGCTCGCCTGCCCGACAAGGGAGGCCTCTCTCTCATCGATACTCTGCTTCTCCAGCTTGATCTTGGTCTCTCTGAGCTGCATGTTGGTTCTTCAAATCTCTTGGTCCTTCGATCTCTGACTTAGGTTGGTGCTTCAATCTTGCTCTTGTGCCTGTGCATAGTCTGGGAAACTGGCCCAGGGTTTGTTGCACCGATAGTATATTCATCCATGACCTGCTCTTCACCGTGTCTGGTCCAACGTGTATATCCATCCATGAATCCCCGAGAGAGTAAGTGCAACTTGACATCTGCAACTTCATGTGACTCTGTATTGGCACAATGACTACACGGACACAGGATGTAATCCTCATCATCAGTTCTCTTCTTTGTACTTTCAACCAAATTCATGAACTCCGCCACACCACTCATAAAATCTGAGCTTCTCTGATTCTCCATCCATTCAGATGGTTTCGTGCGGCTCCTCCTACTCGTATCGCCGCTCTCGGTAGCGCCGCCTCGGCGGCGGTCGCTGCTAAGCACTTGCCTAGGGTCATTAGAAGGCAGTTGTACTACGGATTCGAATCATCCTGCCAGGTTCCAATCTATCCCGATCTTTTTTAGCATGTCTAAAGTAGCTTCATGTTAAATCCATCCTGAATGACCCCCCACCCCCCGAGAAAAGTGATCTGCCGCCAGATCCGGACCATGACTCCAGACTCCCGCAACACGAGTTTGACTCCGACTTTTGCATCATCGAGAAGTACCAAAAGTTCAGTTGTGTGCACACGCACACTCGCGCTTGACATGTATGTACAAAGGGATTCGACATTGCTAGGCGGTTTCCCGGTTGCCCCTTAAAGGTTATTGCTAAGTTCATCATTTTACTTGAGTTAATGCCACCGCTCATCCTGAATACTATTTAACATTGGCAGGCATATGAAGCTTGTGCCTTTGTTAATTGGCCGGATGAAGGATGGCATGGCAGGGCTCGGAGTGTTATCACGAAGCCCGCAGAAGATAACGTAAAGCCGAAGAAGAAACTGGCTGATCTGGAATTTACAATCAGTACGATGAAGCAAGAAAGAATCAATCACATGCAATAGATAAAGCAAGAGACAAGAAGGAACTAGCATGTGTAGTTGTGGTTGTCGCATTAGCCATGATCTATGCGATGTTTGCAATGATGATTAGGGTTTTTTTATAGTATTGCTAAAGAACACCTAGATGTGCTCTAAGTAATGCACATCTAGGTCATATGCCATTGATGTTACGCGAAGATTCATGCAACTATTTTCCTTTGTATTTTTTTTCCTTTGTAGTTTCACTATCACTGGTTTCATCAATAAGAAGAGCTCAACGTATTGCTTACCAACTATTGTACTCTGTTCGTACCAGTGCATAAGTCACATTACGAAAACCAAATAATCCCAAAACTCGTTCCTTGTTTTTGTCCTGGAAAAAAGAAATCAGCTAATAGGAGTCCCGTGTAATTAATTATCACATTGAGAGTTGCGCAACCCCGGGAATTTGGAGCGATTGGGTACAAATAATTGTGGTTGATTATATCAGCGGTTACATAATACGTCAACCCCCGCTTCAATTGGCATTCCTCTTCTTTGCAAACCACGCTTAAGTGTCCACCATCTTCATAGTCCCCGGCCGGCCGCGCTACACACTTACACACTCTCTGCAATCTCGCTTTCTCGCGGTTTTTATACGACCGCAGCCATGTCGAGCGACAGCGAGGACGACAGTTCCGCCAGGAGTCTGGCACCCGATGATAGGTCAACATCGGAATCGTCCTACTCGTCTTCCATGAGTCTGCCTTCCAGCCCAGACCTTGATTATATACGGAGAAGGGACGCTGCCTCTGGAGTCTTCAGACGACAATCAGACGGACGAGGAGCCGTCAGAGGACGAAGAAGAGGACGACGATGATGAGGAGGAGGAATGGCTAACTACGATGACGACGGCGGCGGCGATGAAAAGCCAATGCTCAGTGGCAAGAAGTGTCCTCGCCAAGACAATGTCGCAGGGCCATCCAACAACAACCAAAACAATAGCAAGGACTAAATTAAGCAGAGATTGCATATCTCTGTTTCGGTTCGCTCATATTAATTCATTATCTCTATTTGCCCTGTCAATCTCATCGTAGACGGTTAGTAATACGTATTCGACAGAGATCTTTTACATTATCGCCCACAGGTTGGTTTCTTGAATTGTGTGCCCTAACCAGCACACAATTCACAAAAAAAGACCATATGGACTGTCTATAATGATCACACACAATTCTGATTACCGACCTATTTGTCGGGTATCATACACATCTTGTTACGCCGAGTCATTTGTGTTCAACTCGATCATCGCAAATGGTTCATCGGAGCGAATTGTATGCCGTATATCGCACACACCTTGATATGGCTACCCGTTTCTGTTGTTCTATCTCATCGCAAACAGTTCGTATGGATCAACTGTATGCCCCTCGTCGCACACTGAACTAAAATATGAACCGTCTTTGATCTATCCTTCATCGCAAAAGTTTTGCATCTTTTTTAATGGTTTGTTACAACACCCTTTGTGATTAATCCATCGCACACAGTTTCGTTAAAGGGTCTCTGAACCTAGTGTCACATTAGCAGCATCCTGCAGTAGTGTTGGCTAGAGGGATGGCCGGGGGCGGCAAAAGGCCAGAGGTGGTGGGTTGTTTGCCGGCGGCCCATGCGGTGGTCTATAAGGGAAGAATAAGAGGCGAGGTAGAAGAAGGCACTACAAAAAAATACACTTCCGTGATGATACGTGTTTGTCACAGTAGGTCGCGTTTTTTGTCATGCATGTACATCCATGACAATTTTATGACAGAATCAAGATAGTCATACCTGTGCTGTCATAGAAATGTTCCATGACATTACCAAAATTATCATCACGGAAGTGTCCACTTCCATGACGATAAATCGCGCGTCACAGAAGTGCTTTCGTCAAGGATGACCGACACGTGGCATCCACCATAACGGAACGCCATTAAGCTATCGGGTCCGGTTTTGGATCCGATAACCCGCTAACAGCCCCGACCAATGGGGATTTTCCACGTGTAAAATCATCATTGGCTGGAGGAAACATGTGACGGCTCACCGTTGGGACCGATGTCATCCACTCATTGGACCGAAGGCGCCTATGATACGTAGACACGTGGCACAGCCGAACAGAGGCCCATTCATGTGAAAAGGCCGACCCGTTTGACTTGGTCAAAAGGTGGCGGGCCGGCCCAACGACCTGTTCGCATATAGCCCATTTACAGCCCGCTAACCTAGGCCCCGTTACGACCTATCCGAATTAGGTCCAGTAGCGTCATCTGGGCCGTCTAATATGATTCCAACCCATTTTAATTTCCAGCCCATGAGGTCTTTCGTCCCATATGAGGCCCTTTGTAACTCTGGGCCCATTAATGGCTCGTGGTGAAACTGGCCCGTAATGAACAGTGTATCACTTTATACCCATTCACGGCCCATTAATCCATTGGGCCGTTTGCAACCCATGTTATCGTTCGGCCTTCTCAGGGCCCATTTATTCTTGGGCTCATTTCCAGCATTCGGTTACTTACGGCCCGTTATTGCCATTTTGTGCTTGTGGGCCAAATTCAGCCCGTGGTTACAGCCGGCCCGTTTGTGGCCCGTTAATACGTTGGGCCGTTTTCATAGCGTCATCAAATACGGCCTATTAACGACCACCCATTATGGTCGGCCCATGAACGGACGACTCAAACTCTAGCCCGTTTACGGCCATAATGCGGTTTGTTTTTTGCCCATGTTTGGCCAATCGATCATACGACCCGTATAAGGCCCATTGATGATACGGCCCATAGAAGGCCCATTGTTTCTATGGCCCGTAGAAGCCCAATTGTTTCTACGGACCGTAGAAGCCCCATTGTTTCTACGGCCCGTAGGAGGCCCAGTGTCACTACAGTAAATATGTAGCCCATGGTTATTGTGGCCTAGTTTTAAAAAATAGGTTATTGCGGCCACTAGCAAACCGCGGAAAAAGAACTGCACTGACTACAAGCAAACAAATAAACAAGACAACAAGGAAATAAATAAGCAGCGAACTTACGCTAGGCTATCACGGCTATTACATATATTACATCCATTGGGCATCAAAGTTCGCCACTAGTGCAAATAAACGCGCCGACAAAAGAATATACAAAATTGAGAGCACTTCAGATGGCACTAGGCCGGGCCAGGTCAGGCAACCCAAACAGCCGAACAAGCTGATTAGACCTCTGTTGTGTCAACGATAGATGCATCACCCGTAGTTGTATGGCATGATGGTGCGCAAGGCAGTCCTCTGACATCTTCATTACATCTTTGACTTCAAGTCGCAGCTGAGCTGAAGCAAGCCTTTCCGCTTTAAGTTGAGACTGAAGAAGTCAAACTGATTGAGGCAGCGATTACACAGAGGTTGTCTCACACATGCTGGTGAGCAGCTTTAACTCATTGTCTTCATCAAGACAGGACCTTGGGGTCATCTCGCTGTCCTCAAGATGGTTTGGCTCACTATCTTCCCTAAAGTTCTGCTTGGCATATGAGATACGACTCTGAAAGAGAAACAAGGAGACACGTAACAGGTTTCATAATTATATAAGGAAATAAATGGATCTGTTCTGCATAAGGAACATGTTTTTACAACTACAATTTGAAACTGGTAGTTGTTGCAAACATCCAATCAGATGTAAATAGCAAAGCAAATAGTAGTGGAGGAAATGATGCCTATCCAAATCTATACTAGAACAAAGTTTGAAGGCTTGAGAAGGATGAACTTACATTACATGTTAACACGGGCTTGACAAAGCCCTTCTCCATGTTGATGGAAGGATAATTCAATAAATTCCCAAAGAAAATTCTTTATAAGCGTTGCCATTATTCTACATTTTTCAAAGAGTAAATATAGATCAAATAATATTGGAAGAAACAGAGGATAATGAAGCTCAAAGTGCATCGATGATACATAATCAAATAGCAATTAATTAAGTACAGCGTTACAAGGCAAAAGGGAGAGAGGTACTGACAAGAGCAACGCAGAGCCCAGTATTGTTGTGAGATCGTATGATCCTTTGAGCAGGGAGATTCATGTGAAATTAGTTTTCATACAAGAGAGAAGGTAAGGCACATGCAGCAATTTTGGAGTTCAAATTTTGAATTGATATCATAGACAGTACCTGACGCTGGGCTCCCAGCAGTTCTAATAGGGGTTTGGCCACTGGAGTAGGGGTAAAGTGTGGTACAGTTGGGCCTGTGTTTTCTGTGGGTGCTGATCTATCTGATTTAAAAGGTATCACCACCGTTTCCAAATACCGTTTGTACTCCTTGAGTATCTGCACTCACCCTCTTCATTGCGGACATCTATTACGAAAGAACAATATTTGACTGGAAAAACATAGTATGACAACACATGGAATAGGTACATAAAATGGATAGGTATGGCATATACTCATATATGATGCTTAAACTAAGTAGATGGTGTAACAAAGTAGAAGTAATGCAAGAGGTCAGATGCAAAATATAAAGCGACCAATACAACCTTGCCAAGTTAGAGCAAGCACCTTGATGGGTGAATAAGATAGGCCATCCTACACCATGCCAATTTTATTAGCCAGTGGATTGTTCCGCAATATACCTCTCGTGCGCCCATTCTCAAATTCATTTTGATATTGCTCGATATCTGACATGCATGAAAACATAAAAAAAGTGAGATTATCTTTGTAATGCAGAAGTGGTTCTAATCCAATACTGCCTCCTGTAAACCCGTTTGTGTTATCTCTGCAATTCTTTTAAGAGATGCCATGCATGCTATAATTTGGTGTGTGCATTAATATATTGTGGCCTGGTACTCAAAATATGAGAGCTCCAGAAGTGATGACACTTCGCAGATGACAGCTTCAACATATATTAAACAAGAACAAGTCGACCTGACCTGACAGATTCAAAATATACTAAGGGAGAACAACTCGATCTGACCAGTCGACCGCAAGAGACGAGGATCATCTTAAAGAAGAGCATAAAAGCAAGCAGATTGAAGATATTACAAGTCTTTCAATACAATGTCGGTTGGCCACCCATGATGAACCAAAGCGCACAAAGAAATACTATTCTTTCAGGTCTCTCCATATGTGGCTCACATGCATTTCGAAACTAAAGGAGGAACATTTAGCTGACCAATTAAACATCTCTCAGTTTTACTAATATAAGCATAATATCAGATATGAATTTGTACAACTAAGCTTATTTAGCTCGATGGGTGGAGCAGTGCTATTACGACACGAACCACATAGGCTGATCGTGGTCATCATAAAATGGGGAAACCATAAGCATGATGAGTACAGTGTTGACCGTGGCAGTGGGATGGCAGATCTGAAGCTGCAAACTGCGCAAAGGGTAGTTAGCAATCGATGTTTGCTTTTAAATAACAAGTAAGATTTGGTATGGATAAGAAAGTACAGTCAACAAGTGACAAAGAGATGCAATTTTGCTGTCTCTCTATATGTCGCGACATGCATTTGGAAACTCAAGTGGGACCTTTAGCTAACCAATTAAATGTGTACATTAACTAATATCAAGTATCATATCACAATCATATTTTAACAACTAAGCTTTGAATTTTGAGTGTTGTGTTGTTTAGTTTGAAGGGTGGAGTAATGCTAGTCTGACGAGAAAGCACCTACGCAGATCATAGTAGAGTATATAAAAGGGGAAAACCCTAAGCATCAAGAGAAAAATCAGGAAAGTGGAACTAGCTGGACCAGTGGGTGGCGCACATGCTTTTCGAAACGAACATAGGAACATTAGGTGACCAATTAAATGTTCTCTGTTTTAGTGATGTGAGCATCATATCAGATTCATATTTCAACACGTAAGCTTTGGGTTGAGGTCTTGAGGAGCAATGCTAGCACGACTCGAAGCACCTACGATGATGGTAGTGAATATAAAGGGGGGAAACCATAAGCTTTACGAGTATAGTGCTCGTGCCATGGCAGATCTGAAGGTGCAAACCGGACAAAGCTACTTCACAACCAATGTTTGCTTTCAACTAGCCACTACGATTTGGTACGGTCAAGAAAAGTACAGTAAACAAATTACGATCTATTTTCCTAGTGAGATCAATAACTTAAGCACATATGGAAGAGTACCACCTCTCTTGCGACGCCATGTAGGGCTCTGCTGATACGTTGAGGGTGTTGCGGGTGCGATGGCTGTCAGCGGCGGGGAAGAAGACTTTAGACGGCAGACGGTCGGGTCAGGGGATAAATCCTGTTGCCGTGGATGAGGCGGTCGTAGGAGCGGCAACAGCAAGGTGGACGACGGAGCCGATGAAGCGAGAGGACGCGATGAAAGGATCCTGGTCCAGTGCCGTGGATGAGAGACGTCCATCTCTTGCAGTGGACGACGGGGTAGGGGTAGCAGCTCCGGCAAGGTGGAGGATGGGGTGGCGGACGGAGGAGGCTGACCGCAGTGGGGAGGTTGACGTGGTGCCGGCGGTGTATGAATGGGGAAATGGAGGGGAGGGGGGATCTCAAACTTTGGGACGCGCTTCTCTAAAATATGGGAAAGTTACGAACTTATCCCCCATTTAAAATTTCAGACATCGCGTCGGTTGGGGGTAGGACAGTAATCTCGCATCTCCCAAATATTTGCCGATAACTATTTCAGGCGAGGAGAGGGTGTTTTGCCGCCCATGGTTGGCGCCCACGGCGTATGAATGGGGCTGACAGGTAGGGCGGTTGTGTCACGTCTGAGGGAAGTTACACATCTGCCCCTATTAAAAATATTAGCCTACATTGATTTCAGACGAGAAGAGTTTGTTTTGCCGCCCACCGTTTATGAATGGGGAAATGGAGGGAGAGACACATGTCTTTCGAACGAGCTTGAATCAAATGTGTTTTGCCGCCACGTTTGGTGCCCACCGTGTCTTAATGGGCTCAGAGGCCGTCGTGTCACGTCTGATTGAAGTTACTAGTCTACCCCTATCAAAAGTAGTGTAAAACTGATCGATAAGGATGTAAGTGTGAGGGGTAGACAGTAATTTCCATCTCACAAACACTTGCTTCGGGCAGCCCACAAATTATAGTGTGTGTTTAGCCGCTTCGTTCAAAACTTGGGAGAATTAGCATTCATGTTTGCCCTGGGCCCTGGCAAACTAAATTCAAATCCAATTTGTATTCGATTACAAATATCCACAGATAATTTTACGTTTTGTTATCTATTTCTTCAAAATGACAACAAAGATTTATTCCACCTTTATATATGATTATGATTTAGAAATGTCGCGATCTTCGAATTCAGTAGGTTGGATACACTTTGACTCAAACAGTTATTTCATCCAATACAATATGCTCACACGAAAAACTATGTCAATCATACAAGTACTAAGGATTACCTCGCCTAAAAAAATTGGATCATTACAACACATGGACAACATAGGGGGTCCTACAACATAATCCATTCAGAGACATGACACAACATGCAAGTACAATAATCTAATGACAATTTCAACTGGTATCTAAAGAAGAATCGGGATTACCCTGGGCTTCGGATAGCAGAAACAGCAGGACCTCCTCCGTCTTCAAATGCAACATTCTTACTTCCTCCAATTCTTGGGTTTCTTGCATAATGCGTGCCGCTAATTCCATAATTTCCAGCCCCAAGATAAAGATTACTTCATTCATGGCAGCCACACCATCTCTTTCTCCCTCTAGTAGAGCCTCAAGAACTATAATATATGTGCTCAGACTGCTCTCCGGTGGTGTTGCCTCTGAACTGCTACCATCTGGTAACATGGATGGCGCACCGCTTCCACAAATAGATTCTGGGGTTGTACATAGTGTCCTAGTGTGAACGGCATCCTGAAAGGTTTCCGCTGGACATAAGTAAGAGATAGTTATCGCATGATCCAGGCAGTAAGCTTACATGGTAAACGACATACAAATTATTGCCGAGCATGGCAAACTATATTTAAATGGTTCGAAGCAGCATCAGCCGAAAAGAAATTAAAATGGTAAGATGAATGTTGAAAGGGAGTGTACCACCGCTACATTTAATTTGCCAAGGCATCTAAGCAGTTGAAATAATCTGAGAAAGCACTTAACAGTGTGGCCTCATATAAACTACGAAGACAGTCTTGTGATGAAGTTGAGAGGAAAAGTTAAGGACTCAAATGAACTAGGCATGCATTTCTTTACGATATTAGAACAGGCACTGCTAACATATTGGCCAACTCAGGTATAGCGTAACAACAAACAAACATTCGAATCAAGCAATACAAAGAAAGCGCATAACCGAACTATTTGTAATTCGTAGGATTACAGGTTGAGGGCACAAGCCAAGAAAGCAGCCCACTCGCATTACATTTCATATCTACTAAAACACACTGGCTTACCATATGTTCTTTGTGAAGCCTCGCCGCTTTGTTGCAATGTTCTTTGAAGATATCGTCAGCATCCCGTGGTTGCAAATCTAGTTGTTGTAGTTTATTCTGCACCATCTATTTAGATAAAATTAATTTTAATCGCATGCACTGGTCTGAATTGATCATCAATGGCTCATCTAAACTAATGAAAGAAGGGTGTGTGCATACACGGCAATATATCTGCTTCCCTCTACTTTTATGCTTGTTCGAGGTTCCAGCCCGAAAAGAACAAATATTTTGCTTGATGGGGTTGGCAGCTCCATAATTAATAGAAGCGTCAAATTAGTCATGCAACTTGGGAAGATCAAGAACACACAAACAATTACTGAACAGAGGCTCGGAGAAGTGATGTAATAGCTAGCATCAGAAAATGTAGGGTAAAACGACCAAAAAGCAGCGGAACCACATGCTAGTTTGCTGATGTGTAATTAAGCATAGAGAACATTAAGCAGTCTGATGGAACCAACAGGTGGCATCAGAACACACTACTACAAAAAGGGCTATAGATGGAATGGCTACTAATGGCGCACCTGTGATGTGGTGCGCCATTACTATATTCTAATGGTGCACCATGTCTCGGTGCGCCATTAGTAATATATTACTAATGGCGCACCTGGTGTGGTGCGCCATTAGTAGTTTGGAAAAAACATAAAAAAATTTGTTACTAGTGGCGCACGGTGCATAGTGCGCCATTACTAATTGACATAGTAATGGCGCACCACATCCGTCAGGCGCCATTAGTAGTTTTGAAAAAATGTAAAAAATAAATAAAAATTTTTTGTTACTAATGGCGCACCTTGGAGTGGTGCGCCATTACTAATTTTAACTAGTAATGGCGCACTTTCCACTGGTGCGCCATTACTAAGTTTTTTAAAAAAATCAAAAAATATCATTTTTTTCAAAACTACTAATGGCGCACCGTGGGAGTAGTGCGCCATTAGTAGTTGAACTAGTAATGGCGCACCACCCCAGTGCGCCATTAGTAACTTGGCCACCTTCCACCGACGGCGTGCCGTGGAAGGTGGAAGGTAACCAAGTTACTAATGGCGCATTGGGTGGTGCGCCATTACTAGTTCAACTACTAATGGCGCACCACTCCCACGGTGCGCCATTAGTTACTTGGCCACCTTCCACGAATGCACCCCGTGGATCGCCTTTTAGTTTTAAAAAAATAAAAGAAAATGATGAAAATGTCAAAAAATAAACCAAAATAACTTGCCCATGTGATATGTGGTCTAGTTGTTGGGAAAATTTGCAAATATGAATTTCGACTTCATTTGCAAACTCTCTCGAGAATTTGTAAAAATGGGCATAACTTTTGCATACTAACTCGGATGAAAAAGTTTTTTATATGAAAAATCATCTACTCGAAAAGTTGCATCCGAATTTAACCGGGGGAACCCCGTTAAACATTTTCAAAATCCCCAAAAACCTAACAGAAAAAAAGTTACGGGGCTTTCAAGATCTAGCGGCAAAAAAATTCAAAAAATTTCAAACTTACTAGTGGCGCACCACGCACCGTGGATGTGGTGCGCCACTAGTAACAGAAAAAATTACTAATTTCAAAATTACTAATTTCAATTTTTTTTTGATTTTTTTTCAAAAAATGATACGTAATATGATCGAGAAGTTTGAAATATTTTTCAAAATTTCATCATAGTCATTAACATGAACAAAGTCCTAGACATCAATAAGGTATAACAGGATTGATATGCTAGATATATCAACAAGTGCACGTGAAGTGAGCTGTTGTCTTTGGGGTTGGATAGAACTCTGAAGTTAAGCGTGCTTGGGCTGGAGTAGTGTGAGGATGGGTGACCTTTCGGGAAGTTTGACCACGGAGTGCGATTTGACCTGAGATTAAGCATATTGACCCGAGATTAAGCCATATGGGCTCCGGTGCTATGGCTGCGGCGCTTGTCGACATACAAGAAAGCTCATCTGTGGTAAGTGAACAGTTGCACGATAAAGAGGAAAACCGAAGGAGTACAAATCAAAATAACCTGATGAGGCTACGGTGTCGATAAAGCAGGGCCGGTGGAGTTGAATATGGCGTCCGTGGAGCAGGTCCGGTGCAGTGGATGAAGGCTTCAGCGGGCGCGTTGTACAGTGCTTTTAGTGAGGCGGATCTGTTGTGGCGGACGAGGGCTTGTATGAAGGGCCAGCGAAGGGGCGGACGAGGGAGTCAGTGAAGGGCCTACACTGTTGCCAGGAGATGAGTTAGTAGGTTCTTTCTGGTGGAAGGCAAACTTGCAATTAGTTCAACAGTTTAAAGGCTTAGCAAGGTGTAACTTGGGAGATGGCAGAAGTGCTTTTTCTGGTTTGACTTATGGTCTGAGCAAATACTGCAGCATCAGTTCCCACATCTTTTCTCCTTTGTGATTAATGCGAAACTTATAGTGCAGCAGGTCCTGGTCATAGAGTACTTTGAAGATCTTTTTCACCTTCCACTATCAATGGAAGCCCATGAACAATTCTTGCAGCTTGAAGAGATGTGTTACTCCACGAGGCAATCAAAGTACCAGAACCACAAAGACACATGGAGTTACATCTGGGGTAATGAACAATTAGATCTGGAATTCATCATGCCAACCCAAGCACAAAATGTTCTTCTGGATGCTTTTACATGACAGACTCAATACAAGAAATCTTTTGAGAAGGAAAACATTTGTTTTAGAAGACTATAACTGTGCTCTCAGGGGGTGCCAACAGGAGGAAACCCAGTATCATTTGTTTTGGGAATGCACTTTTGCTGAGAGATGTTGGGATCACATCTGCCCCACCAGTCTCCAAATTTATCTGTTCTTGAGGCATTTCAGGATATTAAAGAAAAGCTAGGACTACCTTTTTTCATGGACATAATTATACTTACCTCTTGGGCTATCTGGATTTCCAGAAACAACAAGATCTTTGAACATATCCACCCCACATTCCAAGGATGGAAAAACATATTCTTGATGGAGCTGAAGTTACTAAAGCACAGGATGATACGAAAGCATGCTAACCAATTCAACTCATGGCTGGCTCTTCAAGGATAGCTTCTTTTCTCTGTTTTGGCAGCTACTTCCTGCCTAGTCTCTAGCTTCAGTCTTAGTTCTAGCCTTTCTCTTAGTCATTTTTTGGTTACTCCTAGCTTCTTTAGCTTCTTCTCTTTTTTCTTTTTTCTTTTTTCTTCTTCTTTTCTTTTCTCTGTTCTTCTTAAGGGGCTCCTCTCAAGCCCTTGTAGTCCTTTTTTTCTTTCCTTGTACTGCTGGACCTTGCCTGGTTATTTATAAAAATTGCAGTGGGGTGTTTTGCCCTACTGTTTATAGTAAAAAAAAAGGGCCTACGCTGTGGTGGACGAGGGCGCCGGTTAAGCAGATCTGGTGCAGTGGACCATGATGGCGGTCAAGGAGATCTAGAGCGGTGGACAAGCCAGTCGATGAAGCGGCTCCGATGAAGTGGTGAGTGGCAGTTGGGGGTTCCAAGGTGTGGAAGGTAGATCCATCGGGGTGTGAGGTCCACCGCTGCGGCGGAGGACTACATTTGGCGGCTTGCTGTGGTTGGGGGGTCGGGGAGGGGAAGGGGAGGGGCTCTGGGGAAGAGTGCTGGGGGCAAAGAGGGGAAAACAATGGAGTTACCAAAGCAGGCCTTTTCCGTTTCATGTGGCAGGGGCAAAACAGGAGTATCGCAGGGCTAAACTTTCGGGCGCGAGATATTTCGATGTGAGCGGGAAGTTTGAAAGCTTTTGGCACCTGAAATTATATTCTGCTCTTGTACGACCGACTATGATATCATGGCCGAGAATTTGTTTGTTTTGCACACAAAAAAAGTGCAAGTTTTGAAAATCAATGTCTCCAACTCGAAACTTAGATTGTCCATTCAATTCAAATATCATTGAGCTACTACAAGCAAATACCATCATATGGTCCAATTCAAATGAAATTCCAAATGTGTTTATCCTAAATATGATGACAAAAGCAGAAAATTGTATGTGTATGAATAAAGTGGATGATTATAAAGTTTGAACATGCCCGTATGTGTATATCTCTAAGTTTGATATATGAATTTTAAATCACGAAATCTCGGCTTAAAAAATGTACCTCCGTTTAAATGAATTACAAAAGCTAATGATGGAGTCGAATTACAAAATTCAAATCTTAGGTTTGTAATTCTGGTACATCAAGGTATATCACGCATGTTCAAAAGTATCGATATCTCATAGTCCAAACTGTGAAACAAATTGATCAACCATGAGTGCACACACTATTGACCATGTATATCTCAATTACACTAAAGGCCCTCAAATATAGACACCTCACTCTTTATATGAAGCCAACCCCCCGTCGCCCCCCCACACACACACAGAGAAGTCGTTCTCTCCCCCAAACACCAACACGCGAGCACATTAACACCCCTCTCTTTTCTAAAGTTCGGACCCCAATATAGGTCTCTATCACTTTGTCTCTTGGGCATGCACACATCTCTTCCCCCACTCTCTAGCTAGATCTCCCGGCATCTCTCTTTCCCAAGCACACGCATTATGTAGCGTGTATCTTTCCCATACACACAAAACGTCGCCCCAAACGTCTATCTCCCTAGTTATGTGGTTCTCGCACACTCACCTCACACACCACCCCCACTGCAAACAAGCACACTTTGTCTCCTTGTGCACCACTCTCCTCTTTCTATCTCTCCCACATGCGGACCCACCCCAGCTCCTTCCATGTATACATATATGTCGTGACTCTTTCCATAGCTCCCTAATGCATCATCGTTCTCGATCTCGCACATTGTTCTCTACACCATCTATTCTAGGTCTCTCATGAAGTCCCTATCACACACACGATGACTCGCTTCCCTAGCGTCTCCCTACATAGGCCAATTTCAAACAACATCAACATTGTCTCCCTATCTACACGCCATTTATGGACACAAACGCCCCCTCTCTTCCTCTCTCTCTCTCTCTCTCTCTTTCTCTCTCTCTCTCTCTCTCTCTCTCTTCTCTCTCTCTCTCTCTCTCTCTCTCTCTCTCTCTCTCTCTCTCTCTCTCTCTCTCTCTCTCTCCGTCGCTAGCTCTCTGTCTACCTCTCACTCTAACACCCCTCTCCCACACACACTCGATGTCTCTTCCAAATAGTCTCCTCTCCCCGCCCGCACCCATGCTATCCCGCTACTACACATGTCACACCATTCCCCCTTCCCTTATACTAGGTTTACATCATTAGTGGTCTCTCTACTCCACATACACACACTCCCTCTCACACACAAACGCGCGCACAAACACACACAAACACGAACAAACACCCATTAATCTGGATCCTCATCAGTCCCCATGTCCGCATGTGTATCTCACACACCCAGTCTCTAATTATGTATATGTGTCTCCACGTTACACAACACAAAGCCCCATGTACATGTCTCTCTCTATCCTCCACACACATAGACACAAAGAATCTGTTATCGTTGCCTCAGTCTCTAGACATATCACACACGCACACTGTCTATCTCTCTCTCTCTCTCTCTTGCAAACGCGCTCAACAAGGGTGTCCCCGTGAATTACTTACCGTCTATTCATCAACAGTCGTGGCAGTACGGCGAACACGAGACGTGAAAAATAATAAATCTACACGTGCTTAGACCACCTAGTATGACTACTAGGACTAGAGCAAGCCAAAAAGCGTGCCGCCGTCACCCCCTCCTTATCGGCGACGGGAAAACCTTTGTTTTACATAATCGAGAAGTCATTGTGCTAAGGCCCTAAATGCTGAGGCGTTGAATAGAATGTAGATGCTAGTTTACGGAAACAAGTATCGATAATATGTTTTGTATCTCCATACTTATATTTCTTCTCTTATAAAAAACCGAGTTGGTGATGATGGTACGCGTGCCATCTTGCAATCTAGACCGTCCGATCTATATCTGACAGATGGAAATTAAACTAAAAGATACCCGCACCCCTCTCCACATTTGCAGACAAGGCCTTCCCTTGTTTATCCTTATCTCCAACAACCTCATTGTTGAGCAATTAAGAAAGGAAACCTCTGGAACAAACTGGCCTGGTGGCCACTGCCGGCGTCATCAATCCCCATGCCTCCCTCAGTCCAACCACCAATCACCACCACGGCCCACTCCTCTTCACCTTATCTCCTATCTCTCGAGATATCATTAGTTTTTACACATGGGATTACTCCCGCATGGGTCAATCACAACAAGTGTTTTATAAAAAAATGCATCTTGATGTTCCGTGCAATGCACGGATCTTGCTAGTACTCCTACAGAAGACTAAGTTGGTGATGATGGTGTATACGCCATCTGTCGTTTGTGACCATTAGATCTACATCTAACGACTGTGAGGTAAGTTGTTGCCTTTTCTCACCAACATTCCACTTGTCTACCAATTTGCAGAAAAACCCATAATTAGTATCTTAAAACCAACCACCTCCCTCCCTGACCTCATCAAAACACCCCAAGGAATATATTCTAATTGAAACATAATATATCTCTAGTGATATATGTATATCAAAATTAGAGTGTTTTGTATCAAGTTTGTGAATAAGTATTATTCTAATTATGATTTGTTGCAACGCACATGAACATTGCTAGTATTTCCAACCATGCAATTTTTTCCTAGTATTCCATAGTTTGAGTTTTCCATCAAGATATTAGTCACTCATGGTTGATATTTACTTTCAATCATGTACACATATGCACTATGTAACTAGCCTTGCTTATTGGGTTCCAAAGCTTAACTTTCACTCCTACTTATAATATGTAGAGTATTTAACAAAAACTACCACTTTCAACCAGCCCTAGGAAGAATCTATTGTACAAAAATAGCAAAAACATACCCAAAATTTCTTAATCTCGCTAAAAACTACTACCTAGTACTCCCTCCGTCTCACAATGTAAGACGCGTTTTTGCAAGCTAGTTTAGCTTGCAAAAACATCTTATATTATGGAGACAGAGGAGTACCGTTAGGTTAGTTTAAACCCATTTATGACAGTGGTTGGCCCACACGTCCGCGGCCGACGAGGCAGCTTAAACCAACACATTTTGTTTGACCGTTGACACGAGGGACCCACATCGACCTTCTATCCTGTTATTCCCCTCAAATCATTATTTATCCTGAACATTACTTGAGAGCGGTACCTATCACGTGTTAAATCGATGGCGACGGTGATGAGCGAGTTGGCCGCCGCTCCGCCGGACGGGCCGGACGCCGCGCTGGCCTCCGCACGGGTTGGTAGGCTGGCCCAAGTGTGACTCACGAGCGAGCAAGCCGCCGCGCTTGCCTTCGCTCGACCCAGATGGCTGGCCTTAGCGCAGCGTGCGCGAGCAAGCCATTGCGCCGCCGTGCCAATCTAGCAAGCAAACCTTGTAGACAAGCAGCTGGACGAAGCTATCTTGGCTAGCTAGCGGCCGCGAGCGCCGGATGGAGCTGTCATCTGGGCTGCCGCAAGATGGGATCCACACCGCCGGTGGTTTTGACCACGCCTTTTGCCGGCGGTGGTAGCTGCGTCCCATGGCCGAGGATGACTAGGTGGACGGGCTGGAGGTAGGAGGTCACTCGGGGATTTTTGTGCAGACTGACATGTAGGTCCCACAAGTCATGACACCCGGTCGAATAGAAGGCATTGACTTAATGGGCGACATGGGCCCTGTTTGGATACTCTAAGTCATAGGTTAGAGTTAGATTCTAACCCTAAACTAACTCTAACCAAAGTGGTGTTTGGATGGCACGGTTAGATTGACAACAAATGTATCCAAACAGGGCCATGGGTTGAATCGTGCCTATAACGGCACTTTGTAGAGTAGTCATTTCTTGGTAGGGCTGGTTGGTAAGAGCATGTACAATGGTTGATAAGGTAGCCTTATCTTAAGTCTGCCATGTATGCAAGTGGTACTAGTTTCTTGGCATTATCTGTGGTTTCTTGCATTATTAGGGGTTTCTTGTAAGGAACAATGTACCTCTAGCGACAAAAGGCGATTCTAGGTTGCGTTGTACTCCAAGGAGTACTACTAGTGGTCACGTTAGTGTATACCTCGTTTTGTGGGTTCGATCCCGGCCGAACGCATGACGACCTTTTTTTAATAGTAACTTCACTGCGAGCCAATATTTTACATGGGTAGTTTGAGTTTTGAAGTCAAACGGACGTGCGGCACCACAATCTGGGTGCACTGGATAGCCTAGCCACGTGAACGGGTTTTCCTTCCCAGCATCTCGTGGCTCGCGTGCTCGCCCTAGCCGCACCTCGCTTGCAGCTTCCTCATCAGCTAGTAGCATATTTAAACTAGCGCCTCCCAATTAAGCCCGAGGAGCCGGAAAAGCCTAGCGGGGCATTGGGAACTATGCAATATGGCTATGCACGTAAAGTTCTCTACTACTACTTTGTAGCTTGTGGCGTTGCACGCATGGACTTCACTCCATTGTCGGCTCTACTATAAAAGAAATTCCTCTTGACGTGTTTTTTTGAAATGGAGGCAAATCATTCATAAAGAAGGAACTACTAACAAAGTTCGAAGAGATCCATTACACCTCCACAAATGGAAGCGAAACGCCTAGTCTCGCTGTATCAAATAACTCAAATGTTACGCTTGTGATAAAAGAATCGTTGATAAACAGGCTGCTAGTGTGTGCGTGAGAGGAGCGGCTTAATAGAGCACCAAGAGTACCCACTAGGCCACTACGCAGGTGTACTTTCCCTACATTGATAGTACAGTGATGGTTCTAGAGAACAGTAGTAGCCTCCACTTCCAACTGTAGCTCCTTGGCCCTGAGATTGAAGAGTTCAAAACTAGTGCACTATACTAGAAGTACAGTACATCGCACTACTAGTTGAGAAAGTAGTACTAGTACTGCTACAGTATGAGTACGTACTCCTCCATCACATAATGTAAGACGTTTTTTGGCACTAGTTGGCGTGTACAAAAAATAGCAAAGACATACCCAAAATTTCTTAATCCACGCCAAAAAGTACTAGCTAGTGCCAAAAATTTCTTACTAGTGCTATTATTTACAGTATAATGCAATCCCATAACGTCCCATAATGCTAGTACTAGTAGTAAATAATAGCCTCACCCCTTCGCTAAGGAACGATCTACAGTTGGAAGGGACGAGGCCCTGCGGTTACTACGCTCTTATCTCCTCCTCGCCAGTTCCCCTCCCCCCGAAAAGAAGGCAGTTCGTCGCTGCTCCCATGGATTCGCCAGGTTGTTCTCCTCCACGTCGGGGCTAGGAGACCTTGGACGACGATCCTCTGGGAGAAATCGCACGCCGCTCCGACGTCCTCATCGCCGCAAGACTCGGTGCTTCCTTCACCAACTTTTTGAAGACGGTGCTTAAACAGTCTTGGGAAAAGGCCATGCTTGTTGGTCTTCCATACATCCTCGAGGAGAAGGTTCTTCTATGGGACAATCCTTCGAACAGTCCACCACTCCCTGGCCATGGTTGCACGTTGACTCCGCTAGAGTTGCCGACGTTGAGAGGTAGTCGGATTTTGTCCGATGAGCGGTCAAGAATGGAGTTTGATCATGTAGTACTTAGTTATTCCATTTCCATCACGTAATTTCTCCTGCCCACCGTCTTATATATAGATGCAGGTCGGTGCCAGCGAAGATTGGCTTGCATACCTCCGGCGGATACCACCATCATTTTGCACAACATCCACAAAGCGGCCGTTCGGTAGACCCCTTCTCCACCATTGGGATCGGCCTTCGGTGGCCGGGCTTGAATACGTATGATGATGCCTACATGAGATTGAAGAAGATAGCAATTGCGGACCCGCCGACAAAGCGGCCAGCGGCTACAATGATTACTACCTCATCGCGGTGTTCGACATAAGGATTGCCATCAATGCAAGAGGCAAGATGTAGCACGCAGTGGCGCATGTTGGCGGTGGCAGATTTGTACCCTACACATTCAAGACGGCAGGCGCCATCTAGCCCGCATCTTCGCAGGTGACAAGTCAGGGGACTTGTTTCATCTGGTTACCATCCCACGATGCGGAGATTACAAGCGGAATGCACAAACCATCATTTGCATCCCTAACGGTACTCCATTATTTTACAGGACGGTCATCCCCCGATCAAAATAAGATCGCCGATCCTGGATGTGCATTTGCATCCGCGATTCGGTCTAACCTGGAACCTTGTAGCTGACTTTGGCATATTTTGATCAACTATCTTAGCAGTCGTTACACATGGTATCACTGATGTGCAACATGGTCACACAATCTACCACGATCGGACCATCACCATCTACCCAGGTATTCCATTTTTAACCCTCCCGCCTTCTCTTTCATTGTTGTACTACTACTATACTTACGTACTAGTAGGACTACTTTTTACCTTGGAGGACGCGTATAGCTAGCTAGGCCCCTGAAGACTTGAATCCACTAGCTGCCACCATTTTTGTTTTTCCCTGTCTTACTATCTCATCCATGTAGCCAAGAGTGACTATATATAATAAGCTGGTTATTTACTTCCTCTATACCGGAGTAGTACTATTTCTTTGCAGTACATCGACCGCCATATTTGAGCACAACATTATTATGCATGGACCTTGACTATGTACGTCACCATGTTTCCAGATCTGAGATGCCGCGTGTACCAGATGAACAGCGCCGAGTTCGACCCCCGTGGTGCTACGTGGGTGCCGAGGAATGCTCACTTTTCATTGGGGATAGCTACCACATTGTGAAGCGGATGCCACCTTCCGTGCACGACACGGAAGGCCTGCCGTTCATGAAGCATGGTTGTGTCTTCAGTGTGCATCGCCGGATGAACGACATGCTGAGACACGCTATCCCTGATTTATGCCGCTTCAGCTTGGATGAGTCTCCATCGTGTGGAACCGGACTAGAAAGTTGCGACAATGATTCCCGTTGCCCACCGCTATGGATCGTGCCATCCATGAAGAACACCTAGGGCTGGAACCTGGAGGAGGACATGTAGCCCATCTATAACGTGTAAGTGGAGTATGGTAAATTGTGAACGGTAGCGCTGTGAATGTATGAGTCGTGCACAAATTTATCACATGAATTGGAGATGAATTTGTGTGGCATACTGGCATTTGTCCTTTAGAATTTATTACTAGTAAATGTGATATGTGTACGTGCAACTTGTGTGGTTGTTGCACGGGCTCCAACACGCTCTTTGAGAATAAAAGGTGGCACGGCTTTGGATATATGTGAATTGGCGGCATCATACAGTAGCATCGTTCTCTATAGTTGTAGCACACTCCTGCTAGGACGACAACTCCTATAAAACCTTGCTCTTGGTTCTTTGCCTCTTCGGGAGGTTCAACAGTTCGTACTCATGTGAACCTTGCACTTGGCTCTTCGCCCTTCGGAAGGTCCAACAATGATGATACTACAGTACAATATGCTTCTGGCAATCTGACACCGATTGAACTGCTGCATGTCCACCGCGAGGGCAAGGGAGAGGGAGAGGGCGCTGTAGTCAAAACCCTCTCCTCGTCCTGCGAACCACCGCGCGTGTGGGTGAGGGAGAGGCGTAGTAAGCAAGCTTCTCCTCGTTCGGCGAGTTGACGGGACACATCAAAGCAGTACTAGTACTAGTCCATACTGCCTCCTTTCCGGTTAATATGGCTTAATTTGAAAGAGAAAAATACACTGGCGGTCAACGTATGTAACACTACACTCTTTACGGTCACTATATATAGTTTTGCGGTGATTATACGATCACTAGCTCATCGTAGAGCATCGTATTCCACCCTACTGACTGGCCACATAGTCGACGTGGCACTTTGTTGACTGGTTAAATTGTCACCTGGTTTCCTGGTCCCACCTATCAGTTGGCAGAGCAAAGAAATCAGCTAAAAAACAAAGAGTGTAGTACATCTACACTTCCAATGCATTTAGCCTTTAATCTAAATCGATATTGATTGACTAATGCACCAACTTGTGCTCTAGGTATAGGCTACATGTCTATCCTTAATTACCGCATGCAACGACTTTCATTTAATCTTCTTCTCTCAATGGTCGCATGCACAGATAAGTCTGTTACTTTTGGGCGTTAATTATGCCCTGGTCAATGTGTAAATCTCTAAATGTACAATCTTTCACGGACGTAGGGAGTAGGTTGAGCAATTGAGCGTGAGCGTGTGTGTTGCATCGTGTGATGTGTGCCGCATGGGTGCATGAGTGTTGCGTGCGTCCATGTGTACGTGTGAGTGTTGCATGCATGCATGCATGCATGCATGGGGCTTACTCCCTCCCACTGACATGTTCATATTTCAAGCTTCCTCTGTTCCCTCCATATGGTGATACTCCCTCTATTCCCAAATACGAAGTAAAATTCTCCCTCTGTTCCCAAATATGGAGTATTTGTCTTTCTAGAGATTTCATCAAGTGACTACGTACGGAGTAAAATGAGTGAAGTGAGCGTAGAGGCATAGGGATACTGTAGAAAGGAAGTCTTCGCAATCCATTATTGCCCATCTAGGTGAGAGAGAACTATTCAACTAGTCTTCGCAGTGAAGTAACAATACATGCTGCAGCCTATGGGACACTTAATTAATAAGCTGAACTAGCGTGTTGGTGTTACTAAATCAGCCTTACCCAACACTGCCATCATGTTTGCTAGTAGAGCATGCTTCTCTCCTCCATTAACTGACATATGGGCCCTCGTGTGGTAGACCCACATGTCATCGGTGTAACTATTTACACTCCGAAGGATGGTATATCCTGGTAGTAGTACTAGTAGAATTGAGATTTAATGCACTTTCTTCCCCGTCTTCCACTCTTCTTCCTCCTCTCTTCTTCTTCCCCCTCTCTTCCCCATCATCGGTCGCACGCCATTTCCCCCCTCTCACTGCTCGCCCGCCCACGCTATCTTCCTTGGTAGCTCGCGCGTACCAAATCCCCCGCTCCTTCGCCGACCACACGAGGAGAAGCTTCTTCGCCGCCCGCCGAATCCACTTCCCTGGCTCGCAGCACCGAAAACCCCAATGTCGTAACAGATCGACACGCAGAGCCACGATTGGAATTCCCTCCCGATGTTCTCTTGGAGCAGATTCAGAATCGTATGGACCTACTCAAAGCACCATCCGTGCGGCCGCATGCTCGGTGTTTTTGTACCGTCTACTAAATGCAATGGCGGCTCTTTTCAAGACACCACCTTTGCGATGCCCGATCCTCGCGGTGGCCCGGACACCGACTTGATGATCCTACGAAGGTTGCCGTGGTGCCCCTCGACATGCTACCACTACCGTCCACCTATCCTTCATGCGCGGCCACTCATCGGGCGGGCATGAAGGCCAACTGAATCGTCCTCATCCACCAATCCGGTAGTTCGTGGCGTCTCGTGGATATCTACACCCAGCGAGAGATCACCCTTCCATCGTTGGATACCACCGCCATCGAGCCTCGCAGCCCGCCGGACACTCCTGCCTACTACGCACGAGACGTGTCATGCTTTTGGCTCAACCTCTGTTTGCTGAAAGTTGTAATCTGCGAAGTGCCCACACCATCAGAACACTACATGGATTACAAGCTCATTGCCTTGTTCAACATGGGATTAGTCTATCTGGAATCCGGTCACTATACATGGTTATGGCTCATCGTCAATCCTGTTGAGGCAACATTTACATACGATGCTATAGTGCATGATGGCATCGTTTACGCGGTCGACGCACAGATTGGCCGCCTATACTGGTGGAATCTATCATCGTGTAATTGTTCTATCTCATCTCATCTTTACCTTATGAATACGACCGCTTGTTCATTGTGACAAATTTAGAATAGATAGTATGTCTATAACCACATCATTGCTATATGTTCCTCTCATTTCCTAGATTTGTATGAGCACACATGTTATTGTTAGAGTTGATATGAGAACAATTGGCATCTAATGATTGTTAGAATAGATATTATGAGCATAACATCATGATTGCTATATGTTACTCTCATTTCCAAGATTTTTATAACAACGCATGTTATTGCTTAGATTTTATATGATTAAAGTAGTAGTAAGTGCTATGGTAGAATATGAGTAGGCTCTGTCATAGTTGTTTTCCTCTCATTGTTACATGATGTTTGAACCATGACATATTGCTAGAATATGAAAGCCATTGGCTTATTTTTTTTAACTTGGGGTATGATTATGACCACGACATTGGAATTCTCTGTCTATGATATGTGTCACTGTTATAATAATCTTAATTCCACACATACTCTGAACATGATTGCTTATTTCTATCCTTTTGGTCTCCAACTTGAATTGTTGCAGCAGACGCAAATGCGCTGGCCTTCATGATTCCAGGACTTGGAATCATACCAGCCGATGGGTGGTGGTTTATCGCTCGTTCAGCTGACGGCGGTCATTTGATGCTCATTCGCACGTACCAAATTGACCAAAGCATTACATCAAACCACATGCAGTACAATGCCTGGGGCGTTCGTGACATTGATGGCTATGGCTGCATCGTGTTCGAGAAAGATCCCAGCTCTGTTGGGCCAGGCGTATTCAACTGGAGGCGAGTTTACAGCCTCGGCAACCACTCCATGTTCCTCGGGCTCAATTATCCGATCATCCAACCAATCATCGATCATATCACCGGTGATGATTACCGTGCTATGCAACTTCCGTTCGCCAGGGGGGACTGGGTTTCATGAATCACTATATCCAGAGATTCGTCGACACAACTTGTTGCCAGATAATCTTAAGTGTGTGAAAGGCATCAAGCTTCCATGCGATGGATGGCTTTTGCAAACCCGACATGCGGCGATGTGGTTCATGCCAACAACAAATATGCACAACTTGATTCATACTGATATCTAGACTGAGCCATGTATTCTGCTGCTGTAGCACGACCCTCTTTTGTTGGATATTATGTCTTGTTGTTAGTTTGTAGCACTCCTCCGGTTTGAAGGATAGATACCTTTCGGGAGCAAGTGCATCCTAACTCACCTGCGTATGATGTACTGATAATGATGATGGAGATGTTATATATATATATATATATATATATATATATATATATATATATATATATATATATATATATATATATATATATATATATATATATATATATATATATATATATATATAGGCTTCAAGTGCGTAATTGTTAGTTAAACCTATGGTTAACATGTGACACTAAAACGACTAGTAAGTAGTACAAGAGCTTGATACTAGTATACGTCGGTCAAATTATTCATCATGTCCACACATTGAATTGACGTGACAACACGCTGCGCGTGAGGTGACACAACAATCCTGGCAGCGTGTTCGGGTATTCTGGACTTCAGATTTGGAGTACCACTTATTTGTCGAAATCTTTCATCATTCACTTAAAACAGTCGATTGATCATACATTGAGTACCACATAACTGGAATTAACCAATGCAATTCGAAGAAGGACTGGACGGTGCTGCCGGCTGGCGTCAAGTTTGATCCCACGGATCAGGAGCTGGTCGAGCACCTTCAGGCCAAAGTGAGTGCTGACAGCGTGAGATCTCACCCTCTCATCGATTTGTTCATACCAACCATCGATAGCGAGCATGGCATATGCTACACCTATCCTGAGAAACTTCCAGGTAAGGCACCGATTGACCGTCTACTTGCACAAACATATTCCATTGTTTGTAGCTCTATTTTTCTTTTTAGACGCAGACCTGGTGAAGCAATTACAATTTGACAGTTAATAAAAAGTGAAACAAGAGACTGCGACATGCCAAATATGTTACGAAAATGCCAACTACGTACACTAAAACCTGTATTCGACAATACTGCAGGTATCACACTGAGTAGCCTAAGCAAGCATTTCTTGCAGCGCACTTCCAGGGCGTTCAAAAGGGGCACGTGGACGCGTCGCAAGATACAGTCGGAGCGCGGCATGCACGCGATGTGGCACAACACTGGCAATACCTTGCCGGTAATGGTCAACGGCCGGCAGACGGGCAGCAAAAATGTTCTGGTGCTACACACCAAGAAGAACTTCGACCAGCAGAGGACCAACTAGGTGATGCACCAGTACCACCTCGGGGACCTGGAGCAAGAGAAGGAGCGGGAGCTGGTCCTCTGCAAGATTTTCTACCGTAGCGAACACTAGGGCCAGGAGTAAAAAGATTATAAGTTAGTTTGGTATTGGTACTTGTACTACCTTGTCGTCCGCAAGTTGGTATTGTTGTTAACGATCTTTTGGTATGAACTTGGCATTTGCTTCCAACCATCATGCCGAGGGTCGACGTGGATATAAAGCTGAATCATTTGTTTCGAAACGAATTTTCAGGCAACTGATTTTTATTTGATGGGTAGCATAAGCAGCTGCCGTTCGAATTCCCAGTTCTCCAAATTTTTCGAAACAAGTGCATGCACTTATTATCACAATGAAAAAACAATATTCCTGCTGCATCCCAGCTTATCGACCAGTACTTGCAGAATTCTCTCGCTTATTGAGCACGATATTGTTTTTTCAGGTCGAGCAAGTTTCAACTGGGTTGTAGACTGCCCAAGCTTGGTTTTGTTTTTAATGTGCCAAGCCCATGATTTACAAGGGGCACAAAGATCCAGCAGGTATCTCATCGGCTCTCGCCCGCCAAACGTTAGTTATAATTTGTCTTACAACATCCGCATGCAGTTTTTTTACTGAATCAAACACACAGCCAAGTTCTATTTTCCTCTTCAAACGCATGTCCTACATCCGTTTTCTAATCTCTACCTATAGTTTTACTAGTTCATATACACGTATCATTATATTGAAAATACATAAAATTCCCTTTTCATATTTACATCCTTATTTTTGTTGTTGTTTTCCCTCCCAACGCTGATTTTTTTACCACTGGTTTTCCCTTAAACCAACTCAATTGTCCCACGTCTTATTTTCTTACAAAAACAAAACGATTTTTTTGGCATATCAGTAAGTTCTTAAAAACATGTTTATCATTTTGGGATTAAAAAAGTTCGGACTCCACCAAAATATGCAAAATAAGGTTGAACTTTTTTACCGTGGTCCTTGGCAGAAAATGTGCTGTAATAAATTACTTAAGAATTAGCAAATGGGTTGCAAATTATTAAAAAATAGCAAATGGGCTCTATGTTGTCTGCCACAGATTTGGAAGCTGACTTGTGGGCCTACTAAGTTCACGTGTACACAAGGTTTCTCAAAAAAGAAACTTAGTCAACAATCGACTCTACTAATGGACCGTTAGATGTCAATCTAACGGCAATCGTCTTCTTCGGTCTCGATCTTCCCGCCTCAAATTACCAAACCAGCGCCATATCGAAACCGCTGCTCCCGCCTCCCGTGGCCGGGTCAGGTTGCCGGGCAGGCCTCACGGCCCCATCATATACTCGCATCCCTGGCCTGTCTATCCCTCTACTCACCCACACCTCCTGTTATTTTCCGGCGACGGCAGCCGAACCATGATGCGGAGCATCCTATGATCATCCCCATGTCCACTTCGACCACTCCCCATGACCCAAGGGTACATAAGATGAGACCTCGACTATACGCCATTGGACACAAGGTGAACTCGCTCATCTCCGAACCTTCACTTTCCACATGTGAGACATGGTTACTACCTCAAATATATGTGCTAGGCATGACCAAGAACAAGGAGGAAGACCATGGACAAGACGGCGAGGACACCGACCGTGAAGTACAAGAAGAAGTGTCATTAAAGAAACTCCAGCCACCGGACGACCGGTCGGGACCGACGTCCGCACTAAGCAAACCTCGCCAAGTACCAGTTACGTTGAGCGGACGTCCGTCCAGGACCGGACGACCTGCCATACCTCCCAGCGAGCGGATGACCGGCCCCACCGGACGACCGGTGCCACGACACCCGAGCCGAATAAGCGGAAGTCCGGAGACTACCGGACGTCCGGACGCCCACGAGCCACCGGACGACCGGACCCTAGCGGATGTCCTGCACTGTCACAAGATGTTGTTCGGGCCCGAGGCCCATGTATCCTCTCTCTCACTTACCCCTTCGTGGACATAGACTATATATGCTCCTCCACCTCCTCCTAGCTAGGGTAGCGTTGATTTAGCTCATTGTTAGATAGAGCTTCACTCATCCATACCGGATCTACTCCACGAGAGAGACCGCGATCCCTCTTCGGAGAAGATCCACCTTGGATTCAAGACCCCCTCTTGGGTGGCCCCCATCAAGACCTCCTAACGGAGAAGAACGGCTACCGTTTGTATCGTCCTTTGTTGACCTTGAATCATGTATCTCCCTTTGTGTTCATCGATCTAGCACATGTGTGATTGATCTTGTTGGTTTGAGTGATTCTCTTGTGTTTTCCCCGTGATTTCCCTCGTGTTCTTCCGCTCGTTCTTCGTGTTCCTAGTAGGGATCCTCTCCAAACGTGAAAGATCGTCCACATAGGGTTCCGCCCTACATCATCTTGGATCAGAGCAAGGTTGATCACGTTTTTGGAGCCCCTACCCCATGTTTTCTATCTTGATTTTGTTGTGTTCTTCCCCAATTTCGAAAATCCCCACCAAAAATAGCCCCAATTTTTTTTTTGTGATTTGTTGGTTAGATGAAGTTTTGTTGATTTTGATCCATGGATTTGCCTGGTTTCGAGTGGATCTAGCATTTCCCCAAGTTTCCCCATCTTTCATCCACGAAATCTCTTCAATTTTGACCCCAAAATCCCAAAATTCCGCTTAAAATCGCGCTTCGGATCTCGTGATCTCGTTGACCCCGACCCACCGGACGATCATTCACTTTACCGGACGTCCGGAGCCCTCGAATGACTGGACGTCCGTCATCCACCGGACGCATCAGAACCCCTAACCCGATCTGAAATAGCGGATTTCCGACCAGACCGGACGCCCCGACGTCTGCCACCGGACATCCGTCCATTAGCGGACGTCCGCTACTGTAGATATCAACTTCGCTGATTTTTGTTTTGCCCATAACTAATTCATCCGAACTCCGATTTTGACGTTCTTTAGCTTGTTTTGAAGCTATTGACATCCCCCTTCCAACAAAAATACCACCAACATCATTTGACTCCATCAAATTTTGTGAACTTTGGCATCTTTGCCTAGGGCTTCCACCACATCATCCGCATAGTCACCACCGACTTCCGCAACCTAACCAATTTTGCTCCCCGTTGTATATGTGGTTGCTTGAGTAGTGATTCGAGTCTCCTAAGGTGTTTCGGCTACTTAGGGACAATTGCTTCTTCTTCTTCAACCACCACCACCACTTCCGCATAGGCTTACCCACCATACACTTCCACCACCCCCAACTTAACCCAATTTTGTTTGTGTTGAGAGTTGTGTCTCCTAAGGTGTTTCGGCTACTTAGGGACCGTGCTTGCAACTCCGACACCGTGTATAGTCCTCCATCTTACCCTCCACTTCCGCATTGCGTACACCATAACCCATAATTGCATTTCCGCAATCCCATTGAGCTTCCGCAACCACCATCGCATTCCCGCTACCACCATTTGACATTTGTCATTTGAGATTTTGAGTTCGCGGTTTTTCCGTTTCCTAAGGTGTTTCGGCTACTTATGGACGAGTCTCCATCATCTTGGTATCTACATCAAGAACACCGCCACTCATCATCAGAAGGACGGTAACCTCGACGACACCATTGTATATTCCCCTTGGAATTGCATTGTTAACCCCTAGCCCATTTTGCGTCACTTGCCTATCGAGACTAGCCATTTGAGTATTGCCGGGCCACGTTACTTGTGCACATTAGTGATCATCGATACACCTTCCATTGCATACATACCATATCATATTGGTATCATATCTTGTGTCACAAGTTTGTTCCCGCATATACACAATTGCTATCTTGGTTTGTGCATTGTGCAAAGTGGCCATAGAAAAAAAGAAAAGAGAATAAGCTTTTAAGCAAAAGAGAGAAAGAGCAAAGAAGCTTGTAAGCAAGTGCCATAGCATCATAACCACATTGCACATAAGATTGTCATATCCAATCATCTTGGATCATCTTGAGAGAACACCGGGAACCATACATACATAGCATACTTGGGATAGAAAGTTTATCCATTTTGCATCTTATAGGTTGTGCACAAGTGTCGATCCGCCTATTGAGCAATCGTGCTAGCGTCTCTCTTGAGTTGTGCAACACGAAGCGCTTTTGGTGGATTCCACATTTTGAGCTCATTTCTTGGTTGCGCTGCCCCATTTATCTATCCGTGTGTGTGTTTCCGTGTGCCATTCTTTGCTATTGGTCTACTTGTTTCTCTTAAATTTGTGAATCTCTTTCAACATTATTGACTCTTGCTAACATTTTGCATCAAATTTTCGTGCCACTATCCTCACCAAGCTCCACCATAAGCCTTATTTGTGTAGGTGTGAGAAACCGACAAGAATTGGTACCAATTGTGCTATTTCCTTGTTACACATTGAGTGATCATTGATCCATTTTCAACATCGGTCAAGGTACATTTGGTCTAGTTCTTCTCTTTCTCCCACTCATATTTGCTCGAGTTTTGTGATGGATAGGCAAGGCATTCCCTCTCCGGTCTTCGACAACAACGACGGGCGTGAACAACTACATCACCAAAGAGTCTATCTTCGATCTACAACGACAAGTGCAAGGCGACAATCAAGATTGCGAGAGCGCATCGAGAACATCTCCATCGACATTCGTCACTCCGAAGCAAGGAGAAGGGACTACATCGACAAGAAGCTTGCCGCACATAAAGAGGAGCAAGATGCGAGGATGGAGGAGATTCGGACCTTGCTCAAGCGGACTTCCCCTTCATCATCTTCAAGACGGCGACATTCAAGCCACAAATCTTCGGAGCGCGAAAATGATGCAAGTGCAAATCGTCCTCATCCACATCTACATGGCGACCACCATCACGTTTGTGATCCACATCGTCATGAAGGGCAAGTCACCTCCAAGCATTATGTGCATGACGACGACGAACGACAACTACTACGAGCTCAAGCACGACAACGACACCATCATCATGAAGATGCTCCACAAGCGCAAGTGCACAAGTCCCAACAAGCCCTACTTCACGCCAAGTCGACGCTTCATGAGCACAAAAGAAGATCGCGAGATGACCACCACAAAGACGGCGCTACGGCTACATCAACCACTTCGGCATCTTCGCCAAGTGTTCTCAAGGCATCTTCGCCTTTGGACGTACGGCATCTTCGCCTACTTCCCACGAGTACGCCTACTACGACTTCATCAAGTCCAAAGCGACTACCTACGAGCGAGGGCGACACTTCCATCTTCCGAAGCCCCTCAAGGAAGATGGCCAAGCATGGGACATTCCCTTCGGTCATGGAGACGAGCTACGAGGTGCCACATCATATGGGCCTCCCACACCAAGACGGTGACAAGACGGTCGAGCAAGGGCCATCCCTTCGACCACGGGCGACGAGCGCGAACCTCTTCAACAACATGAAGACGGCGCCCACATTGGACTCATACCCGAGTCAAGCTACGCGACCAGCATGGAGACATTTGCACCTACACCTCTCCGACACCCACATATGTTGAGCTACCCCAAGTGCCATGTGAGGAGAGCCACCACCCCATGAGAGAGATGAGTGACTCCACCATACGTGACATTGAGAGCATTTCCTATGAGAGGATGAGTGTGACCACCACTAGCCCCACACATGAGAGCATGCCACACATCCTATGTGAGGTTGAGCACCATTTGAGTGAGTCCACCAACCATATGAGTGAGAGCATCATATTGGGAGTGAGTGAGCCAAAACACTTAGTGAGTGAGGTAGTTGACACGGCATGTGAGGCCACTATGATTTCTAACGACTTACCCTCTACTCCGAGTGTGTTTTCTTCTTGGGTGCTAGGTCTCCTACATGACGACATGCCTATCCTCGAGGAGTCCATCCCTCCAATGGAGACGCATTTATGGCCATGGTGGATGATGATGCACCCCCACATGGTTCCATCAAGATAAAGATGACAATGACTTGTTCTTCGACACCTCACCTACAACACATGAGCGATGCTCCAAAGGTAAAATAGGTGATCGTGCTTCTCTTGTCCCACTAGTGGACTCTCTTACCATCGATTGCTCCCATGATATTGACCCACCTATTACCATGCTTCATGCTAGTGAAACTTCTTCATGCCTTGACTTACCTATTTATGATGAATATGATGATGAGCATGTTGAGTTGCCTAGTTGTGATGCTATGCTTCATAGGATATCTTGTGAAAATTCTATTGGTCACTTCATGTTTGACAATCCATTGAACTTGTCATATGCTATGAGTGAGATCTCCCATATAGCCTCATTTCAATCTCAACATAGTAACTATGCATGCCCCATTAAAATCAATCCTATTTGCACTTATAGCATAGATGACGAGATGATGGTCATTGGCTTTTGTTTTTCATGTGATGATATTGCCATGCTTCGTTTACATGATTTGCGCAATTCATCTACTATGTCATGCCAGGATCACATTGTTCCAAATATGCATTGTTTTGGATGTTGTCAATATTCTCCACGTGATGTTTCTACTCTTGCTCATGAGGAGATCCCCATAGTTTCCTCATACATGTTTGGAGATTTTGATTCATCCCATCCTTTGCATGATTTCCATGATTGCTTGCACCATATGCATTCCATGAATACCAATGCTCTAGATATTTCCCATGATGCATTACACAATTTAAGTCTCTATTATGCTATACATAACAACAAACCTATCATGATGGATGACATGTTTCTATATCACGCATCTCATTTATTTGAGCATTGGCTATTTTGTGCTAACCGACACATGCATGTGCGCATCATGATGGATGATGTGTACATCTACCACACACACACAATTTTCCCTTTGTCTTTGTTTTGTGTAGGTACCCACATACGCTCGTCAACTTCTCAATCCCATGAGTTGACGAAACGAGCTCTTGAGAGCAATGATGACTTGGGATCCCGTGGACTATCCTTACCACCATTCCCTTCGCGCAAGGACTACGCGCACCTCTTCTACTTGGCTCTCACACGGCTATGGGCTATATATCACTTGTCGATTCATGCTCATTTTACCGTGTTCACTTTGCATGCTATGCTTGCTTCTATACATTTGCCATGCAATTGTGACCCTTGCTTGCATTTACCCATGATTCACAATTATGCTACTTCTATGTGTATTTGCATGCTTGGTGGAGATCCTTCTTGCTTTTGCCATGTTTATCATGTGCCCCATGCTATTGATGCTATTTTGCTCATATCTTGCTTTCATGCTTGTGCTATGACATGTGAATTATTCATGCCCACTATTTGCACACATGACATGCTTGCCATGATTCCTCCTAGTATGTTGCATCTTCGCACTACTAGCTTGCTTGATTTGATCGCTATGATTGCTTGCTATGTTGCATCACCCATGTTCCACTATTACTCGCTTTCTTGGGTTGATGACATATATGTTCATGCCTCTCACATGATATATCTTGTTTATTGTCCCTTGCCTCCTATAGTTGCCTCTATGCTTAATGATCTTGGAGACTTGGACATATTACTTGTGATGCATGCTTGTTTACTTGAGCCTATTGCAATTGGTTGTTATCGCATCATATGCCTCCATACTATGAAATGCTCCCTTGTCCTTTCTTATGATGAGCATGATGCATACACTTGTTGGGTATCTTACCATACGAATGATAGGTTTTGCACTTCCGCTAACCTCATTTGTTTTTCCGAGTGTTTGTCATGTTCTTTCGTTTTGAAGGATTCACAAGGCATTACCGTCATGAGACATATTGGTTATGTGAAGGCATACACGATGTGCGACACCAACATTTTCGACATCCTCAATAAGGTGAACTCCTTCCCTTTGAGCCATCCTCAAGTTTGCATATTGGATGGGTCACTCTTTCATTGTTGTTTCTTTCTTGTTGTCTACATGCTACATCTATTGGATGGGGGAGCAACATTGGAGATTGGCTCTTTGGACATTCACATTGAGGAGCGCTCGCACTTATTGGATGCATCTTTGGAATTCCACTCATGCCACGACATCGAGCATTGGTACACCACCACCTCCATATTTGTTGATTGTGCTCATACATGTCATGCTCGATGGACATATCATTCTCACCACAAGTTTGCACCCTATGCATGGATTGACACACAGTATGATTGCCTTGTTGCATCTTGTATTCCCATGTCATCCATGATATTTGAGCTTGTTCACTTCCTTAGCAAACTTGTTGTGATCTTCCTTGATGGCATTTTCATACATCATGATCATGTGGTCCTCCATCAATTGCATGATGACATTCACATATTGAGCATCCATTGCTATGTTCATGCTTTTGATGCACCATCCCATTATGACATCATTCTGCACCGTGGTCGCATTGATCATATTCACAACACATTTGCGTGCACAATGATTGCATTTCCTCCCATGAATGCTTTGCATCTCATTCTAGATCATCTTGATAAGCTTCATGCGCTTTGTCATGAACTATATTGCCGCACGGACTCATTCTTACATGATGGACACTTTGTGTGCGCTAACCATTGTATTCCCGAGTGTTGCTTGTGTTTGCTCTTTTTGCATGTCTATCGCTCCGGCGACACCTTGAAGTACTTGGATTGCGCCATGTTTTCAACTCCGTCCAACTTCAAGTCCGTCCATGACAACCGTTCCCATGGTGATGAGGATCACGATCCGAGGTCGGATCTTTCCCAAGGGAGGGGAGATGATGCGGAGCATCCTACGATCATCCCCATGTCCACTTCGACCACTCCCCATGACCCAAGGGTACATAAGATGAGACCTCGACTATACGCCATTGGACACAAGGTGAACTCGCTTATCTCCGAACCATCACTTTCCACATGTGAGACATGGTTACTACCTCAAATATATGTGCTAGGCATGACCAAGAACAAGGAGGAAGACCATGGACAAGACGGCGAGGACACCGACCGTGAAGTACAAGAAGAAGTGCTGCCAAAGAAACTCCAGTCACCGGACGACCGGTCGGGACCGGACGTCCGACACCTGAAGCAAACCTGCGCCAAGTACCAGGCTACAGCGAGCGGACGTCCGTCCAGGACCGGACGACCTGCCATACCTCCCAGCGAGCGGACGACCGGACCCACCGGACGACCGGTGCCACGACACCCGAGCCGAATTAGCGGAAGTCCGGAGACTACCGGACGTCCGGACGCCCACGAGCCACAGAACGACCGGCCCCTAGCGGACGCTCGCACTGTCACAAGATGTTGTTCGGGCCCGAGGCCCATGTATCATCTCTCACTTACCACTTCGTGGACATAGACTATATATACTCCTCCACCTCCTCCTAGCTAGGGTAGAGTTGATTTAGCTCATTGTTAGATAGAGCTTCGCTCATCCATACCGGATCTACTCCACGAGAGAGACCGCGGCCCCTCTTCGGAGAAGATCCACCTTGGATTCAAGACCCCCTCTTGGGTGGCCCCCATCAAGACCTCCTAACGAAGAAGAACGGCTACCGTTTGTATCGTCCTTTGTTGACCTTGAATCATGTATCTCCCTTTGTGTTCATCGATCTAGCACATGTGTGATTGATCTTGTTGGTTTGAGTGATTCTCTTGTGTTTTCCCCGTGATTTCCCTCGTGTTCTTCCGCTCGTTCTTCGTGTTCCTAGTAGGGATCCTCTCCAAACGTGAAAGATCGTCCACATAGGGTTCCGCCCTAAATCAAACCAGTAAAACCTCGTACCCTCCACCGTGTGGGCAGCCACTGCCGTGTCTTCCCCGGCTCAGTGTCGTTCCCTTCGTAGGCCTCGCCGTCGTCCACCGCCCTGGTGCTCTCGGTGCGGCTTGGTCAACGTGGTCAACAAACGACATCCATCGGAAGTGCACTGTACGTGGAGTGGCTGACAGCTGGGTCCATGGCCGTACACAAGGAAATGCCTCCTTATTACGCGCAAAATAATGATTCCTCCACCTGACATCTGGGACCCGCCGGAAGGGCTTCTGTATTTCGCGAAAAAAACATTCCCTCCGCTGACAGGTCGGACCTACCAACTATATCTTCGCACGCAAGGAAGTGCCTCCTTATTGCGCACAAAAAAAATGAATACCCCCTGCCAGCTGGGACCCACCACAGTGGGAGGCTGACTTGTGGGCCTACTAAGTTGACGGGGAGGAAGGGCTTTGTCAACTTAGTCAATATATGAACGATTCTAGCTCCAGTGACCGTACGATGTCCATCCAACGGCCATAGTGCTTCTTCAACATCTGGTCTTCTTGCTCCAACCGCCCAAACTAGCGCCGGTCGTGCCGCGTGCTCCTGCCTCCCATGGCCGGCTGTGATGCCGCGGAGGCCTCACTGCCCCCTACTACTCCCACCGCTGGCCAGGCCATCCCTCTACTCACCCACACCCCATGTTATTCTGCGGGAACGACAGCCTCACACCACAGCCGAACTAGTGAACCCTCGTACTCCTCTCCGTGTGGGCATCCACTGCCGCGTCTTCCCTGGCTCCGCATCGTCCCCTTCCTAGGCCTCGCCGTCGTCCACCGCCTTGGTGCTCTCGGTGCAGCATGGTCACTGTGGTCAACGACCGACTTCCATCGGAAGAGTACTGTACATGGAGAGGCTGACAGCTGGGTCCATGGCAGCTGCAAGGAAGTGCCTCCTTATTATGTGCAAAATAATTATTCCTGCACCTGACAGTGGGGACCGACCGGACGGGCCACCGTATTTCGCAAAAAAAACATTTCCCACCTGACTGCCGGGACCCACCAGCTACATCTTTGCACGCAAGGAAGTGCGTCCGGGCAAAAAAAAAACGATTCGCCCCCTGACTGCTGGAACCCACCAACTACATCTTCACTCGCAAGGAAGTGCCTGACAGTCGGGACCCACCTGGTCGAAGCGTACGTAGCATTGTCATTCTGGTCGCGAACGTGTACGTACATACTAGTCGATGTAGAGCGCGCACGTGTCGTAGTAGAGGCGCGCATGTAGCATGTACACGTACGTACAACGGCCAATGTGCAAGAAAGAAAATATGGCCACGTACGTACATACGGGAGGGGTCTCGAACGCCTACTCGCGCATACGAACGACCAGGGCTCGTGTACATGGCTGGGTCGAAATGGAGAAACTGCGTCGTCGTCATGCCCATGGGGAGCCAACCAGCTGGGTCGGAATGGAATGCGTCGTCGTGTTCATCAGGAGGGCTTGGACGGAACAGCCAATGGAAACGAGGCCTGGCGTACTGCACAACGGTGGAAACGGCCTTGTGTTTGACCGGCCACGTTCGAAACGGGATCCTGTTCATCGTGAGGGGTCTGGCGTACCGCAAAACAGAGGAAACGGACTTGTGTTGGACCTTCTACAATCGAAACGGGGTCCTATTGATCGGGAGGGGTGTGGCATACCGCAAAAAGGAGGAAACGAACTTGTGTTGGAGCGCTACGGTCAAAACGGGGGTCCTGTTCATCGGGAGAAGTGTGGTGTACCGCAAAACGGGACTCCACGGGATACTGTTCATCTCCACCGTCGACCCCCTCCAGCCTCTAGGGGCTACTGTTCATCCACCGTCGACCTCCTCTGGCCTCCACCTGCGACTGTTTATCCACGGGCTCCTGTTCATCCAGCCTCCATCGCGCGCTACTCCACCGGCTACTGCTCAACCAGCCCTCTCCATGGGCTCCTGTTCAACCACCCCTCCACGGTCTACTGTTCATCCAGCCCTCCACCGTCTACTGTTCAGCCAGCCCTCCACGGGGTGGTCCTGTTCATCCAGCCCTCCATGGGGTCCTGTTCATCCAGCCCCAACCGGCTCGATCGATCGGGGTCCTGTTCATCTAGAGGCAACACCACGGGGTCCTGTTCATCCACCCCCACCGGGAACTGTTCATTCAAACCCCCCCAGCAATGCTCACTATTCATCCAAAGGCAGCATCGATCAACTTCAGTTAGCAGCAGTAGCGAAGGAATCGCTTGATCGGCTTCAGTTAACGGCCATCGATCGATCGCTCGGGTTCAGTGACGTGTAGCCTGCAGGGCAATCGCTTGGGTTCAGTAGGCGAACGCCTCGCTCGATCGGGTTCAGTTAGAGCCCAACGCCTCGCACTCAAGTGCGTGCGTGTATGAGAGAAACACGCAAACCTCCATGCATCGCTCGGCCCCGACCACCCACCGTAACTGGGAACACCCCGATATTTTCCTCGCCCTCGCTTCTACCATGGTTTTTTCTGTCATGGACGACCCAAAGAATGTCATGCAGCTGCATCTCCGGCCCGCCCAGGATGAAAAGCCCATTTTCTGTCATGATTTTTTGTCATAGAAGTAGGAGCCCACTACATCTATGATGATACCAGGTTTTGTCACCATTATCGTCATAGAAGTATCATAAGTATGATAGAAAAAAATTTCGTTCGGCCCAAAATGTCACGGATGTGTCTTTTTTTTGTAGTGAAGGTTAGGATACGTAGGATCTTCATCCAACCGCCTAAAATGGTCGACTAACCCAACTTATGAAAGTCAGGCGACTTGCATGTATACATTCCCATATATTCAGTACCATCATCATAGGTGCTTCGAGACATGCAAGCAGTGCTCCTCAACCCATCAAGCTAAACAACATGCCACTCATAATTCCAAACTTAGTTGCTCAAATACGAATCTGATATGATGCTGACATGTTGTACTAAAACAGAGAATCTTTAATTGGTCAGCTAATGTTCCTACTTTACTTTTGAAAATCATGTTCACCACATATCGAGGGACAACAGGGAGTTGCATTCTTTATGCGCTCTGGTTCGTCATGTGTTGGCAACGAACATTTTATTATCCCAAATATGCTTGCTCTTTTTTAGCATGCTCCTCTTCAGTTCTTCTTTAATAAGTACCATCTCCATTCCTAAATATAAGTCTTTGTAGAGATTCCTCCATGTACTACATATGGAGCACAATGAGTGAATCTACACTCTAAAATGTATCTATATACATTTGTATGTGATCCATAGTGGAATATCTACAAAGACTTGTATTTAGGAACAGAGGGAGTACAATAGTAGTATGTTCCTTAGTACAGTATGTTCCTTGTAATGAAGAGGAGCAGGGAGTATCTACATCCGTATGTGATCCATAGTACAGTATGTTCCTTGTAGTGAGGTGGAGCGGGGACATTTGCGGTGCACAGGTCCATTCGTTCGCTTGTCATGGATGCTTTCAACTCTTCATGTTTGTCTTCATGTCGCTTGTCATGGATGCTTTCAACTCTTCGTATTCAATCGTATGTGTCGCCTTTGAGAGTTAGACTGATAGTAAGTGTACTGCGCCTTCAGTTGTAGAGAGCTGGTATCCGAAGCCTTTCTAGCCGTACCGGCAATACTAGCACATATTTTCCCGCAAGTTCCACTTTCCTGATTTTACCCGTGATGCTTAGGCTTTTCCCATTATATCAACACTATGTTATGCGTAGGTGCTTTGTGTCCTACTAGCAGAACTCCACCCTTTAAAGATAAATAATACTCCAATCATAATTCCAAAGCTTAGTTGTTCCAATATGAATGTGACATGATATTGATATTAGCTAACAAACATACATTTAATTGGTCAGCTAATGCTCCCACTTGAGTTTCCAAATGCCTGTGGCCACATAGAGAGAGATAGCATGGAATTGCATTTCTTTGCTCTAATTCATCATGGGTGGGCAACCAACATTGTATAGAAAGAAACGGAATCTCCATAATATGCTTCCTCTTCTCTTCTTTAACATTTTCCTCTTCTATTCTTCTTTAATAAGTACAGTATGTTCCTCGTCAAGAAGGCAAGCAGGGACATCTGCATTCGACAGGTCTATTTGGACGCTTCTGCAAGTTGCTTTCAACAATTTGAGTTGGTCTGCCATAATATCCAGGAAATGCTGGGGGCTGTGTGGCCTTTGAGAGACTAGACTGATAGTAACAGTAATGCGCCTTCAGGTGAATAGAGCTATCATGTAGGTGATTGATATGCTATTGGTTAGTAGCGGCACTACAACCCCGTATTTTCCAGCCAGTTCCGCTTTCCCGATTTATTTATGATTGTTATGGTGTACCCCTTTTTATCTACACTACGATCTGCCTAGTGGCCGTGCGCTCTCGTTATCATGGTTTGGCAATAAACTTTCTATACACTATATTATGAACCTATCATCTGCCAACTATCCTTACATCTGGAGCTCCCAACAGGGAGCCTATTTTTCGGTAGTTGTGCCAGAATATATTTATCTATGCACCATATTACAACACACATAGGCTCTCTCATCAGAATCCAGTGATAGCACACAAGGGTTTACAAGGAGCCCCTATTATATTAGAATATCCTCTGCATTACAAAAATAATTGCACTATTTATGTTTTCATGCTTCTCAGATATTGTACGTAGTCATAATGAATATAAGAATGCGCATGATACGTCTCCAATGTATCTATAATTTATGAAGTATTCATGCTGTTATATTATCATCCTCGGATGTTTTACAATCATTTTATAGCAACTTTATATCATTTTTGCGACTAACCTATCGACATAGTGCCCAGTGCCAGTTGCTGTTTTTTGCTTGTTTTTTACATCGCAGAAAACTAGTACCAAACGGAGTCCAAATGCAGCGAAAATTTTTGGAGAACTTTTTAGATCATAAGACATCAAGTGGGCCGAGTAAGTGCCAGAGGGGAGCCCGAGGGGGGCACAACCCACCAGGGCGCGCCTGGGGGCCCAGGCGCGCCCAGGTATGTTGTGCCCACCTTGGTGGCCTCCCGCACCGCCTCTTTGCCCTATAAATTGCAAAATATTCCAAAAACCCCAAAGATAACCCTAGATCAGAAGTTCCTTCGCCGCAAGCGTCAGTATCCATGGAAAACCAATCTAGACACCGTTCTGGCACTCCACCGGTGGGGAAATCATCACCGGTGGCCATCTTCATCATCCCGACGACCACCATGATGAGGAGGGAGTAGTCCACCCTCGGGGCAGAGGATCTGTATTAGTAGCTATGTGTATCATCTCTCTCTTCCTTTCGTGTTCTTGAGATGGCATGATCTTGATGTATCGCGAGCTTTATTAATATAGTTGGATCATATGGTGCTTTCCCCTCTCTATGTTGTGATGATGAATTCAGTTTTTCCCTTTGAGATTTCGTTCTTATCGGATTTAATACTTATGTGGATTTGAGAGCACTTGATATATGTTGATGCACGTTCTCGTCTTTCGTTTTTTCTAGTATTAATCTTGGGGCACTCTTTGAGGTTCTTGCTGTTGGATTGAGTATTATGAATTTAAATATAATTTGGTTATGAACTCTTGATAGATCGATCCGAAAGAATAACTTGCTGTTATTTTAGTACGAACTCTCGATAGATCGATTGGAAAGAATAACTTGGTGTTATTTTAGTACGAACTCTTGGATAGATTGATCGGAAAGAATAGCTACAAACAATTTCTTCTTATATTCTCCGCTAGATTGGAACTTTGGAGTGATTCTTCATTACACTTTGAGGGATGGTTATATGATCCAATTACATTAGCATTGTTGAGAGATTGCACTAGCGAAAGTACGGACCCTAGGCCTCATTTATAAGCATTGCAGTACCGTTTGTCCTCTATTTTATCAATTGGTACCTTGTTGTTTTTTATTGTTATTTTTACATAAACTAATATCTACTATCCATATTACGCTTGTATTACCATCTCTTCGCCGAACTAGTGCACCTATACAAATTACCATTGTATTCGATGTGTTGGGGACACAAGAGACTCTTTATTATTTGGTTGCAAGGTTGTTTGAGAGAGACCATCTTCATCCTACACCTCCCACGGATTGATAAACCTTGGGTCATCCACTTGAGGGAAAATTGCTAGTGTCCTACAAAACTCTGCGCTTGGAGGCCCAACACGAGTATACAAGAATAAAGTTGTGTAGTAGACATCAAGCTCTTTTCTGGCGCCGTTGCCGGGGAGGTGCGTGCTTGAAGGTATAACTTTAGATCTTGCAATTGAATCTTTTAGTTTCTTGTTTTATCACTAGTTTAGTTTGTAAAAGAAAACTAAAAAAAATGGAATTGATGTGGCATCATATTGTTCATCTTTATAATGTCTTTCTTGAAAATGATGGATCGAAAAATTGTGTCGGTGCAACAAACCCTGGATCTGTTGCCCAGATTATGCACAGGCCTAAGGACAAGATCACAACAACCAAGTCCAGACCAAGTCCAAGAGATCAGCTCATTTAAAGGATCAAAGTGCAGATCAAGAAGACCAAGTCAAGCCAGAGAGAGAAAATATCGCTAAGGGAAAAACCTCCCTTACTGGGCAGGCGAGCATGGCGAGGACCAGGTTGCCCCGAAGACAAGCCACCAGACCGCCCTGGCAGGCTTGCCGGGCATAGTAAGGGCGGACTGCCCCACCAAAGCTTCACCTCTCCACCTCACAGCTACACAAGTCATCGATCAATGCAGTGTCAAGCCCCTAAGTGACTAAGTGGTTGCTTCTTGCCACATGGAAGCCACTTCCTATGGAAAACACCTCCAAATGACACCCATCCTGAGACCTGTCAAGCAAGCAGGCGCCAAGCTGGCAAAACAGCCGAGCAAGGCTTGTCGGGCACGCTGCGATGTGACACTAAGCGGGCGCATTTAATGCGCTCTATCTGCCTGCAGAGTTAAGTATGATAGCACTGTTTCCTATGTAATCAATACGTAAAGACTGATTTGCCACTATGGTGACCCCTTGTTCGAGGGCCATAGAAATCATAGAGAGGATTCGGACCCTTGCATACTCATACGCGCGTAGTCGCTCTCGCCCAGAGGCAACCCTGCCGTGCTAGGGCGCTGCATTTTCGACTAGAATCCACCATCAATCCAGCAAAGCTGGAGTAGGGTTTTACGCCTCACGGTGGCCCGAACCTAGGTAAAACTGCCCGTGTGATCTCTGTCATGCTGTGTTACGCTTCTCCGCTCTTTGTGCAACGTGCCCATCCCCCCTCCAAACCACAAAGGGGCTCATGGCCCAATAGGTGGCAGTGTTTCCCACGACAAATTGTGCTCAATTGATAGAATAGGAATTTAATAAAATGTTTGGCATAAGTGATGAGCATGATTGCAATGTTTTAGTATGAATTCTTTTAATATCCAAAATGCTAATGATGATGGTACAAGTCATGACAAAATGTATCTTATAGGCATGTCAATTTTTATGGAGTGGAAAGACTTTGTGAAGACATAACTTATAGGGAAGATAGATTTTGTAAGAAGCATAAACATGATAGAACCAATTTTTTGCTCAAAGTGATAGAACAATTTTGCAATATTACTTGTGAAATTTGCAATTGTTGGTGATCTTAATTTCCAATGAAAACTTTTTCATGATCGAATCATGGCCAAATATTGTAATGATTTGATCGCCCTTGAACTCTATAATGAGCTTTGTCTATTTTTGGGGAGTGAAGAATTGACACATAAAAATAGTTGGTTTGAAGTATTCATTCTCACGGACGACATTGAAACTAATCTAAAAAATATCTATATGTTCTGCATGGTAAGTTGCAATGAGAATGCTTATATTGCCAACTATAGAAAGATGGGGAAACCAATAGAATATAAAAGGAATACTAATGAAAGGGAAAAGATTTCCACTCCCCCTCCTATTGTCTCTTATGATGAAATAGGTGACGAGGAGGAGGTCCCTATTCATCCAATCTCATCAATAAGAAGATCAAAAATAATAATTAAACCCACACATGATGTGGTGAAGAAGAAGAAAAGAAGAAAGACTAGAGGTAAAAAGGTATCTCTCCCAAATAATGTTGCTTCTATTATTGTTGTGCCTCATGAAAATGAATCAAAAATAATTGTGGAAGGTGATGCACTTGATGATGATATTGCTTCTTTGTCTTATGGCACAATGTCCGAGAGCACTATTGATGATGATTTTGTTATGCCAGTTGCCTATTCTGATGATTATGATTGGGAAGATAATGATACTTCTTATAATCTTGGAAATCTTTTTGGCACCAACTTGGGAAATTATGATGATAGCAATTGTTATACCGTTGGTGCTATTCATACTATTAATGATGAGAGTGATTATGTTTATGATATGCCAAGCCATAAGCTTGGGGATGCTATGTTTTTTGAGAATTTATTTGCTGCAATTAATGTATGTCCCAAACTTGGGGATGATATGCTTAAAGAAGATGATCTATTTAGTCCCCCTACTTTGAATGACAAATTTGCTATGATGATTGCATGCCTCCTATCTTTGATGAGAACAAAGTTGCTACTTATGATGATTATTGTGGTGATACTTATGTCATAAAAAGTAGTGATAATTATTGTCATAATTTTGAATGTACTTTTACTGAACATTACTCTCTTAATGTGGAAACAATTTTTAGTATTCGAGTTTCATATGATACTCCCACTATTCTGAATGAGAATAAAATTACTTGTATGGAGAGTAATAAATTTTTTATGCTTTTGGATCATGAAAAGAATGCTTTATGTGATGGTTATATTGATGAATCTATTCATGATGCTACTGAAAATTATTATGAGAGAGGAACTTATGATCCATGATGCTCTTGTTATGTTTCAATTCTTATCTTTTATGCGAGCATCATTGAACTCATCATGCCTAGCTAAAAGGCATTAAAGAAAAGAGCTTGTTGGGAGACAACCCAACATCTACCCCTACTGTTTTTGTGCGTTAACATGATAAATATAGTGTAATAATAATGTTTTATAGCTTTTATTTCAATAAAGTGCCAAGTAAAGCCTTTGGGATAGTGTGGATGATAGTTGACTTGATTCTGTGCAAAAACAGAAACTTTTGCGCTCAGTCCAGGAATTTTGAAAATTCACTGGAACGTGCTTTTGATCTAAATTTTTCTTACAGATGATTTATATACAAATTGCATATGTTTTCCTAATTTTTCTGAATTTTTGGTGTAGCAGAAAAATGGTTGGAGCACAGATTATTACAAACTGTTCTGTTTTTGACAAATTCTGTCTTCAATGCATGGTTTGCTTGTTCTCTAGTTCCTATGGATTATATTGCTCAATATAAATTGTGGAAATGACGAGTTGCAGCAGGAATTGTGTAAGAACAATTATGAATCTTGTCTTTCACTGTAAAAAAAGCGAATGGTTTGCTCTTTATCATACTAACCTATCTCACAAAGTTCCGTTAAGTTTTCCGTGATTGAAGCTTTCAAGTTTTGGGTGAGATATCGATATGAGGAGAATAAGGAGTGACAACACCATAAGCATGGGGATTCCCAAGGCACCTCAAGGTAATATTCAAGGAAGATCCAAGCAACTAAGCTTGGGGATGCCCCGGAAGGCATCCCCACTTTCGTCTCAAACATTACCGGCAACCTTACTTGGAGCTATATTTTCATTCATCACATGATATGAGTTTTGCTTGGAGTATCATTTTATTTTGTTTGTATTTTCTTGCGGCAATAAAGTTTTTTATGTTTCATTTCAATAAAAATGTCAAGTATAGCCTTTGCCATGCTTATTTTGCAAGTCTACATGTTGCTGTTTCAAAACAGAAAGTGTATCTCGGTTGCAAAAATTCCTGAGAAAGTAAGAATGTGATAAAATGTTGAAAATTTTTGCACAATAAGATATGATAAATTTTCTACAGTGTGGTAAATTTTCAGAATTTTTGGGCTTATATAAGTATGAATCCTCTTGCATTCTTACAGACTATCCTATTTTGGCTGATTGTTGTTATGTTTGCATTGTTTTGCATATGTTTGCTTGTTTAATGATTCTATTTGAGGATAAGAGTACTAAATATGTAGAGGCATTTAGTATGCAATGTTGAATAATAATTTTAGTCATTTGCTACAGTAGAGAATGATAAGGTTATGCATTGATTTTTACTAACTTATCTCACGAGTTCTTGTTGAGTTTTGTGTGGATGAAGTTTTTAATATTTAGGGAAACCGGGATATAAAATGAATTAAGGAGACACAAAAGCTCGAGCTTGGGGATGCCCAAGGCATCCCAAATTAATATTTCAACCAGTCTCAAGTATCTAAGCTTGGGGATGCCCTGGTAGGCATCCCATGTTTCTTCATCAACAATTATCGGTTAGTGTCGGTATAACCAAAGTTTTTTTCTTCTTCGCATGATGTGTGCTATTCTTGTAATATCATTTTATTTTGTTTTGCTTGCTGTTCTAATAAAATATTTAGATCTGAAAGTTTTTTAAAAATAAAAGAGTGTCCTCAATTAGCTACCCACTTACTTAACTACCCGCTTGATCTTCACTTATATCTTTTTGGAGTAGTTTGTCATTTACTCTTGTGCTTCACTTATATCCTATGAGTAAATTGTTGAATGAATTGAATATCATGAAGTTTGAATTATATGTTCATATCATGCCTAGTGGTAGCTTCACATTGGGTTTAGAAAGTGAAATCTTTTTAAGCTTCACAATCAAAATATTGGTCATACAAGTAATTCATGAATGGTTAATATAAGGAAGAGAACTTTCACATGCAAATATATTATCTTGGACATCTTCTATGATTGTGAATACCCATTAATTATTTTCAAACTTGAGCAAATTAGTTGAAGTTGGACAAGGAAGACAATGTAATGAGTTATGGTTGTGTATATTTACGTACAAGTTATATTGTCATGGATCCTCCAACATGTGGTGTTTGCCTAGGATCTTTTGCTAGATAAAAATCGTACTAAGTAGAGATACTACTTGTGCATCCAAAAACCCATAAACCCAGTTTCTCGCCATGAGTGTCCACCTTACCTACCTATGGATTGAATAAGATCCTTCAAGTAAGTTTTCATCGGTGCATAAAGCAATAAAAATTGCTCCTAAATATGTTTGATCTTTTATTGTAAGGGAAAATTGAGCGTTGTTCGAACTTGTGATGGAAAGTAATAAAAGCAACGGACTGCATAATAAAGGTTGCTATCATAAGGGGCAATATAACGTGACGTTCCTTTGCATCAACAACTTGTGCATCCAAATAAAAAGTGCATCACAACCTCTTATTCCCTCTGCGAAGGGCCTATCTTTTACTTTTCAGTATTTACTTTTATGCAAGAGTCAATAGAATGAATTCTTATTTCAACATCAATTATTCTCTAGTTGGCAAACATCATGTGGTGGGGAAAGATCTAGGCACATCTGACCAGTCAAATATATTTGATCATGATTTATTATTGTTGACAGTTATCTCTATGATAAATGAGTTGGGAGGCGAAATATTAGGACCCTATCTTTCTTTGTGTTTGATGGATGCCATTTGTTCTAAGAGTATGCTTTGACTACTAGCAATCATATAATACTATATGATGATTGAGTATGTGGAGCTCTTACTTAGACTCTGTTGAATAATGTGAATTGCAATTGTTTGGTGACTAAGAATATAGGTTGTTGAGTTTCAAGAGAATTCATTGTTTGAACCTTAACATGTGAATTGGTTGCTACTTTAACATGATGAGTATTATGAGAAAGAATTGTTGTTATTATGATAGCAAAAGTGATTGAAATTATCATTGATCAAACTTATGCACTTTGCTAGCACTCACACTTCATAAATTATTTCTTTTATCATTTACCTACTCAGGGACGAGTAGGAATTAAGCTTGGGGATGTTGATACGTCTCCAACGTATCTATAATTTATGAAGTATTCATGTTGTTATATTATCATTCTTGGATGTTTTACAATAATTTTATAGTGACTTTATATCAGTTCTTGGGACTAACCTATTGACATAGTGCCTAGTGCCAGTTGTTGTTTTTTGGTTGTTTTTTACATCGCAGAAAACCAACAAACGGAGTCCAAACACAGCAAAACTTTTAGGAGATTTTTTTTGGAATAGAAGACATCCAGTGGGCCAAATAAGTGCCAGACGGGAACCTCGAGGGGGGCACAACCCACCAGGGCGCGCCTGGGGGCCTAGGCACGCCGAGGTGGGTTATGCCCCCCTCGGTGGCTTCCCGCACCGCCTCTTCGCCCTATAAATTGCCAAATATTCCAAAACCCCCAAGGATAACCCTAGACCAGAAGCTCCACCACCACAAGCCTCTGTAGCCATAAAAAAACCAATCTAGACCCCGTTCTGGCACTCTACCAGAGGGGGAAATCATCATGAGTGGCCATCTTCATCATCCCGACAGCCACCATGATGAGGAGGGAGTAGTCCACCCTCGGGGTTGAGGGTTTGTACCAATAGCTATGTGTTTAATCTCTCTCTCTCTCTCTCTCTCTCTCTCTCTCTCTCTCTCTCTCGTGTTCTTGAGATGGCACGATCCTGATGTATCGCGGGCTTTGTCAATATAGTTGGATCATATGATGTTTTCCCCTCTCTATCTTGTTGTGATGAATTGAGTTTTTCCCTTTGAGGTTTCGTTCTTATCGGATCGAATATTTTTTTGGATTTGAGAGCACTTGATATATGTCTTGCATATGAATACGCGTGGTGACAATGGGTATTATATTGATTCACTTGAGATATGTTTTGGCACTCAACTCGCGGATTCCCGAGGTGACATTGGGGTAATCTATGCATAGGGGTTGATGCACGTTCTCATCTTTTGTTTCTCCAGTAGAAATCTTGGGGCACTCTTTGAGGTTCTTTGTGTTGGATTGAGTATTATGAATCTGAATTTTCTTTGGTGTTATTCTAGTATGAACTCTTTATAGATCGGTCGAAAAGAATAACTTGGTGTTATTTTAGTACAAACTCTTGACAGATCGATCGGAAAGAATAACTTGGTGTTATGTTAGTACAAACTCTTGGATAGATTGATCGGAAAGAATAGCTACAAACAATTCTTCTTACGTTCTTCGCTAGATAGGAAGTTTGAGTGATTCTTCATTACACTTTGAGGGATGGTTATATGATTCAATTACATTGGCATTGTTGAGAGATTGCACTAGAGAAAGTACGGACCCTAGGCCTCATTTTTAAGCATTGCAATACCGTTTGTTCTCCGTTTTATAAACTGCTACCTTGTTGTTTTTTATAGTTCTTATTACAAAAACCAATATCTAATGTCCATATTACGCTTGTATTGCCATCTCTTCGCCGAACTAGTGCACCTATACAAATTACCATTGTATTCGGTGTGTTGGGGACACAAGAGACTCTTCGTTATTTGGTTGCAAGGTTGTTTGAGAGAGACATCTTCATCCTACGGCTCCAACGGATTGATAGACCTTAGGTCATCCACTTGAGGGAAAATTACTACTGTCCTACAAATCTCTGTGCTTGGAGGCCCAACACGAGTCTACAAGAATAAAGTTGTGTCCTAGACATCAGCGCACATCAGAAGAATACTGTAGAACAGTTCAATGGGTAACAAACTTGGCCATCAAGGGATTTAGGTCCATTCTGGATGCAATGAAACCGACATGCTCCCGACCTACAGATTCATATTCAGCGTATGATCCTAATGACTATTCTGAGCTCAAGGAGTCAAAGGCATATGGCCTATCTTGTTTACCCAATAAGGTGCCTATTCTAATTTGGCAAGGTTTTATTGGTTGCACGTATCTTGCATAAGGTGTCTTGCATTTCTTCTGTTTCGTTGCACCGCCATCTGCTTACTAAACTCATGATATATGTGAAGATGCCATGCACATCCATTATCAATATCTATTACATTTGTTGTCATACCATGTTTTTTAATTCGAATAATGTTCTTGTGTTTTAGACATCCAAAAGGAAGAGGCTGATTGCAGAACCTGAAGGAATACAAGCAAAGTCCTTGAAAAAGATGGTGGTACCGGAGAAATCAGATAGCACCCCACTTATATTGGCGATAGAACCATCGCGGCAAAACCTAGGATATCGCAACTATGTTGTTCGCTGCTTTGCTCTCGTTAGTACATGTTGTCCTATCACTGTACTTACATTCAAACCTGGTGGATTATGTGACATCATTGTGCAATAGCTTTCTTATCCACTGTTTGCTCCAAATTATCAGATCTATATTAATGCTTATATTATTGTAGAATAAACCCAATGCTTATGAAGAAGTTAAGCTCTGCATTGTTCTTGTAAGTATTTCTTATCCTTCATCATTATACTTATATTATCAGCTAGTTGTTCATGTACACTTTGTAGCTTATTCCCTTGCCCTCCATTTTCTACACATCACATCTATATTTACTATTGCCAAAATATTGAATAAAACCACTACTCTAGAAGTTTAGCTCTGCATTGCACTTGTCAGTGCCTTTTGCATGTATGTTGTACTTACATTTATAGTGTGCATCTTAGCTTTAATAATCGCCATTTGTTCCTATATTATCACATCTATATTTACTCTTTACAAAATGTAGGGTAAAGGCAATGCTATTGAAGAAGAGTTTGTGGTAAAGTACTTGAATTGCCACCCCCCCCCCATCAATATGGACATGGGCTTTATAGAGCCGTTCTTCAGTACTAACGTAAGTTTGTCCTCGTCGAGCCTTCAAACTTTGTTGTGTATATTTGGATAGCTATGACTGCATCCTTTTTATTTTTGTCGTCTGCATCAAATTGCATGTTCAAAGTTTATTACGAACATAAACATAAGTTTGTGCTTCTCAATTTCTGTTTTTAGTTGCACAACCTAGTTCCTTATTCATACCATGTAAATTAAACTAAACATAGCAAGTTATCTTATCTAGCGTTGCATGTATGCTTTGTGTTCTTGATCTGTAATTTAGTGGTGTGGTGAAACTACCAACTCTAGCACAATGTCATATCCTGCTATGTCTTAACTATGAACAATGTCATATTATGTTAATGTTATTTAAATCATGTCTCTTTATTTACCAATCTGAAATGGTATAAATTGATAGTACACTCACCATTCGTGCTTATACGTTGTTTAGCACTACATGTATGCCTGTGTTCTTGATCTGTAATCCAATGGTGTGGTCAAGCTGGCCGATCCTGCACAATGCCATTTCTTGTCGTCTTAACTATGAACAATGCATGTTATGTTAATGCTATTTTAAACCATGTCTCTTTATTTCTGACTAAGAAATGAGATGAATTGATAGCACTGATGCTTATATGTGCAAAACCTGTCATATACCTACTTGTTTCTCTTTCAGGGTGACATCACTGATGCTAGGAAGAACTGCCACAATGATAGTGATATTAACCCATTGCTAGTCCCTCCAACATATATTCCAGAGAAGAAGGCAACATATCTTGAGGATAGCGATACAACCCAAAAGGCATGTCTTGATGTAGTTTCGAACTTACTCGTTAATAGAAGTGACACAAGCTCGATGAAGTCGCCACCTGAATCTGTTCAACTTCTTCAGTCTTAAATTCAAGCAGAAAGATATGCTTTCGCTCAAATCCAACTGGAACCACTACAAAAAAAAGACACATCCATGACATTTTGGGCCGAACAATTTTTTTTCCTGCCATGCTTATGACACTTCTATGAAGATAATTGTGACAAAAGCACGTATCATGATAGATGTGGTGGGCTCCTACTTCTATGACAAAAAATCATGACAAAAAATGGGCTTTTTATCCTGGGTGGGCCGGGGACGCACCTGCATGACATTCTTTGGGCCGTCCTTGACGGAAAAAATCGTGGTAGAAGCAAGGGCAGGGAAAACTTCAGGGAGTTCCCGGTTACGGTGGGTGGTCGGGGCCGAGCGATGCACGGAGGGATTGCACATTTCTCTCGTACACGTACGCGGGTGTGTGCGAGGCGTTGGGCTTTAACTGAACCCGAGCAAGGCATTCGCTTACTAAACCCGAGTGATTGCTCTGGCTATGTGTTACTGAACCCAAGCGATCGATCGATCCCTGGCTGTTAACTGGACCCGATCGAGGGACTCCTTTCCTACTGCTGCTAACTGAAGCCGATCGAACCTGCTGCGTCTTGATGGATAGTGAGCGTTGTTGGGGGTTGGATGAATAGTTCCCGGTGGGGGTTGGATGAACAGGACCCCGTGGTAGTAGAGGTCGTTGCCGCTGGATGAACAGGACCCCGATCGAGAGGAGGCCGCCACACACCCGAGCTGGTTGGGGCTGGATGAACAGGACTGTCGGTGTCAAAACCGGCGGATCTCGGGTAGGGGGTCCCGAACTGCGCGTCTAGGCGGATGCTAACAGGAGACAAGGGACACGATGTTTTACCCAGGTTCGGGCCCTCTCGATGGAGGTAATACCCTACTCCTGCTTGATTAATATTGATGATATGGGTAGTACAAGAGTAGATCTACCACGAGATCAAGGAGGCTAAACCCTAGAAGCTAGCCAATGGTATGATTGTTGTTCGTCCTATGGACTAAAACCCTCCGGTTTATATAGACACCGGATAGGTTAGGGTTACACAGTCGGTTACAAAGGTAGGAGATCTACATATCTCAGACGCCAAGCTTGCCTTCCATGCCAAGGAAAGTCCCATCCGGACACGGGACGAAGTCTTCAATCTTGTATCTTCATAGTCTTGGAGTCCGGCCGTGATGATAGTTCGACTATCCGGACATCCCTAGTCCAGGACTCCTCGGTAGCCCTGAACCAGGCTTCAATGACGACGAGTCCGGGCGCGTTGATTGTCTTCGGCATTGCGAGGCGGGTTCCTCCTCCGAATACTTCATAGAAGGTTTTGAACACAAGGATAGTGTCCGGCTCGCAAAACAAGTTCCACATACCACCGTAGAGAGAATAACTTTTGCACAGATCTGGCTGACGATTTCAAGGGCGTGACATCACACCACGGTCGGGCCTTTATATGAATCGTTTTTCTTGTTCCACCTCGGTAGCGTTTAGCGAGGCGGTTTCCTTGGCACGTCTTATCAAAGCATAGATCGTGCCCCCTTATTCCGGGATTCCCATCAATACGGACGTGGGTAACCCAACCGTGCCCGTCGGCACGCCTCCTCTATCAAAGGCGAGTCCTAATCGACCACGGGGAGGGCTCTTGGTATTCAACCTCTTTATAATGAGACCAAGGCCCTCTTCTTTTTTACACCCTCCATCGAGTTCGCCTCGCGCTTCGAGTTCTAACACCCAAAGCTTTAGATTTAGTCGCTTCAGACCTTCGATGATGTCCGGCTCCGACCAGCACGGCCGATGGATGTCTTCCTCCGTCACAGAAGAAGATGTGCTAAAGCTGCGAGACGCCAGGTATCTAACCGACGAGATCGCATAGGCTGCCTGCTCCAGGGCAGGTCATTCCCACTCCCGAGACCGGCGAGAACGTGGTGTTCGTGTCTCACTTCCTTCGGGGTTTAGGCTTCCCGACTGATCCCTTTGTGCGGGGGCTCATGTTTTATTATGGGCTTTATTTCCATGACTTGAATCCGGAGTCCATCCTCCATATCTCGTCATTCATTGTCGTATGTGAGGCCTTCCTCCATATTACCCCTCACTTTGGATTGTGGCTCAATACCTTCAAGGTGGAGCCGAAGATGATCGGGGGGCAACAAGGAGAGTGCGGAGGGGCGGTCATAAGCAAATGTGCTGATGCTCCGTGTCCCGAGGGCTCTTTTCAAGAGGAGCTTGGTTTGTGGCAACGGGAGTGGTTTTATATCACCGCTCCCAGGGGCACCAAATGGGTGGCGCTCCCCGCCTTCCGCTCAGGTCCACCACAATGGTGGCGTCATGGGTCAACAAGGGGCTCGACTGGGGCCGCCCAAGGACGTTCCTTTGCTGCAGGGCCGTATTCGAGACCTCCAAGAAAGAGAGATCAATCTGGTTGCGATGGGCGCAGTTATGTTGATCCGGCGCCTATACGCCTGCTTGTCGCCCCCTCCGCCTTTGTGGGAATTTAATCCGGAGGGACCACGAGCTCTCCAAAATTTTATGGGCATGACGCCCGTGGAGATGTATAAACTGTTCTTGGATCACAAGAGAAGTGTCCGGACTGACCGAGGACGCAGGACTAAGCTGCAATCGCCAGATACTAAAGTAAGTAGTCCTGTAACGGACAAATTTGTTCATTCATTTATCATATGTATACCCTTTAAAGGAGCCATTTCTTGAACAGATTTGGATAGCCAAGGCAAAGTTAATAAGGTGTCCGGCTCCCCTCGAGAGACCGCCGGATCCCATGCTGACCAAGATGTTGAAGGCCGCGCCTTTTAAAGTAGGCGAAGGGGGGACCAGGGAAGCAACTGACTCCACAAAGGAGGCTTCTGAGGAAGGAGGGATCAAAAGTCCCACCCTCCAAGGAGAAAAGAGGACCACTTCGGAAGATCCGGAGGTCAAGGCCTCAAAGAGAGGAAAGAAATCTTCGCCAGAGAGTCCGGCGCTGGGAAGTAACCCAGCCGCACTATTTCCCCAAGGGGATCAGCCCTCCAGCGAGCCGTAAGTAAAAAGAAGGGGTCTTGTAAATAAGGAACATCCTGTATTTATTTCTAAAGATAACCGAAATTGTACCTTGTAGTTCGGATCTCAGCCCTTCTCAGTGAGCTCGTCTTGGGGATCTTCTTCCGGAGATGATGGAGAGCTAAACGCCTCCACTGTCGCACCCTCATGCGAGGCGGACGACCACGAGGTGTCTTCACGGAGGGTTTCCCCAAGTCCGCGGCGGAAGGTCCGGCGCCAAGCGCGTCTTGGTCGGAGGAGCTGAAGGATCTGCTCGGGCGAGCGGCTATCTCAGAAGATCACCGTGCTCTAATGGGTACGGTGATTGAAAGAATTGCATCCGCGGAGAGCGGATTGTATGAAGCCGTCGGAAGCTTACTCACGGGGTTCGAGGTACGCAAAAGTGATGTACCTTCTGACAGTTATGCATATAGAATGTGCCCTGTATAGATAGTAGCCCCTGAGACTCGGTATGTTGTCAAAATTGACAGCGTGCCGAGGATCAAAATCTCGATTATAACATATCGCCGCTCCTAAACGGTGGTGGGGCGTCCGTGGCCAGCCGGATCGATGAATATGCCGAACTAAAGCGGCAACTTGACGAGGCGGATGCACATCGCTACCGGTCAATAAACGGTTTGACGAGTCACAAGGTATGCGACTTCTACGGACACCTGGTAAGGGAGCTTGACGCCCATGCCTTACTACTTGTATGCTTAATGCAGATGGTGCCGCTGCTGTGGAGGAGCTGCGGGCGGAACTCGCCCGAGCGAAAGAGCAAGCCAGAAATAGTAATGCGACCGCTTTAAGGGCGGCCGAAGAGCTAGAAGCCGAACGGGCTGCTCGCGCCAAGCAAAGAGGAAAGCGGCCGATATGGCGAAAGTTGAAGAATACTACCGATCGCTGCGAGGTTCTTGGAAAAGAACGTCAAGCGGAGCAAGAGGGCCTGAAAAAGGCCGCCGCCGAATCCAAGGATGCCCGTTCGGCTTTGAGAGCTGCCAAGGAGGAGCTGAGTCAGGCCGAGGCTATTGCGGCTGGAAAACCGTTTCTGCTGCGGAGGAAATATACGGATCTGAAGTATGCTCAGTTGGACAAGTTGTGGAGTTCGGAGGATGCTTATCTGGACTTAGCGGCGAGCGCTGCGGACGCGATTGAGCACTTCCGAGGCCAGAAGGGACGAGCTATATTGGTCGCAATTCCATAGTCCGGAGCGTCCTCTTCCGTTGACCGATCGGTTGGCCGAATGGGCCGAACTGAATCGATTATCCGGACTTGCCATGAAGCATGTCATGACTCATTTGTGGCCGGGCGGACCCCAGCCGAAGAGTTATTTTGGTTTAGTGCAGCAGTTCCTTGGTGCGGTGCCGCGTATCGACGCAATGAAGCGGTCGGCGTGTATTGAGGGAGCGCGGATGGCTCTGGTCCGTGTCAAGACATACTAGGCGGAGATGAAGGCCACCGACGTTGCATCCCAAGATTTGGACAGAAGCCGAGTACCTGTCGAGCACTATTTTGAGGAAGTCCTGCAGGGCGCTCGTATAATAGAGACGCAGTGCTCGAAGGATATTATGTTTAAATGACATGCATGATTTGTGAAAACAATGTTTCAATATAATATAAGAGCTTTTTATACTTGTGCGTTCAAGTAGTAAACTACTCCCTGTGCGGCCGTTTATGTATATGTATATATAACCTGAAAGATGGCAGTCCTTGGCTTCAGCCCCCACACACATAGTGCGGGGGTGTTTGCAAAGAAGGCGCTTTTTCACACTTAATCCAACGTCTTGGTCCTGTTAAGGAGGTGGTAGCGTAGCAAACTAGGCAACCAGACTATGATGCTTTATCACTTTCACTTAGCCATAGGAGTTCGAGGGTGGGGCTACTATATAGCCCCTGGGGGCACCGCACTCTCCCGAATTCCGGGTGTGTATGTGCCTGACCGAAAACCGGTCCTTCGTTAATGTGGAGGAATTCTAAACATTCCGGTGAGTCATCGAGTGGTTGACCAGTCTCTCGCTATATCATGACAGTCAGTTTTTGGCTTTCTCTACTGAGGTGCTTGCCCGGCCGAACCGGGGCACAATCGTAGTAGTTCTCCTGGTGCCGCGTTAACTGATAAAACGGAACGTAAGGCAGCAAAACACAGTAGCCGGGAAAACCCAACATTTGACCAAAGACACGATTCGGACCTGATGCATATGAGGCCTAACTCGAGATGCCGAACACTCCCTAAGGTTTCGGTCTTTATAAAAACGGGCAGAATAATGCCCTAAGCCCCTGGTGTCCAGGTACGCGCAAAAATTCTGGTGCGGCCAATGCCAAAACGCCAACCTCCTCCTCGGTTATAGTAAGAAACCGGGGGATGTATATCAACAAGAGACAGTAAAAAAGGTTTACATGTGGTCTTAATCTGAAAAGAATCCTTGCAACGGGTCCCTCTTGCGCGTCTGCGCTTTGTGTCTCCGTTGTGCCGTATCTCGGACGGGTGTAGCACGTTGTTCATCTATAAAAGAGAGGAACTTAGTTTAAAAGAAAAAAGATCATGTGAAAGATGTACTTTATATTAAATAAACAGAGTACGATTCGAAGAAGTGAATAAAATTGAGCTTTATTGTCTCTTGTTGTGCATGCATGCAGCCCCTTGTATGGGGGTATGCCGCTAATAGGCGCCGGACTCGTATAGCCGTGTCCGGGGTTCGAATTACCTGTTCAGGTGCTTTGGTTAGCGGAGCCGGATTGGTGTGGGGCTGTCAAGGCAGCGTCGCATTCTTCCATGCTCGAGTAACACTTAATACTCCCTTTTAATGAGATGACGCTGCGTGGACCGGGCATTTTAAGTGTAAGAGATGCATAGTGCGGTATTGCGTTAAAGCGGGCGAAAGCTTCGCGTCCCAATAGTACTTGATGGCTACTTTTAAATGGGGCGACATGGAAGACTAACTTTTTGCGCCGGAAGTTGTCGGGTGAACCGAACACAACTTCTAGCAGTAGGGAGCCCGTACAATGGGCATATGGGCCTGGCATTACCCCTTTAAAGGAGGTGTTGTTGTGGCGAATTTTGGTTGGGTCTATCCCCATCCTGCGGATTGTGTCCTGATATATCAGGTTTATGTCACTGCCACCATCCATGAGGACTTGTGTAAATTGGAATCTGTCAATTATAGGATCCAATATCAAGGCAGTCCATCATGCGTTCCGGATACTTTCGGAATAGTCCTGATGGTCGAAGGTGATTGGTTTTGACAACCGGTGTTGGTACTCCGCTAGGGTAGTTTGTGCGGCGCGCATTCTAGCGGGCGCCGCTCTGTTTTTCCCTTTGATCACGTGAAGTGAGTTTACTGTTTTAACCTCTTGCGGGAAATTCTTTTGTTTTCCGGGGCTCTGCTTGTGGTGCTCGTCATCATCTTCACTTGGTGTGTCGAGCCCTTGTGTTCGGCGTTGAGTCTGCGGACTATTTGAAGACCCAGCAATTTCTATGGGTATGGTTTGCGGGCCTCCGGAATCTTGTGGATTTGACATATCTTGTCCAAGATTTTGTTTATGTTGGATAGCTCATCGCTATTGTCCTTAAGGCGGTTTTTATTGTTCTGCCGTGAGCTTTTGAATCCGGCGTTGATTGCCGCGCTCTTTGGACCGTTCCCTTTAATCCGTATTTGGTCCTTGTTGCGCCGTGGTTTCCCATTTCCATCCCTGACTTGGATGTACTTGGGTCGCTGGTGCTGCATCTTGCTAGCCACTATCCTCTCCAGCATAAAAGCGGGTCATGAGGCTTGTTAATGCAGCCATGGTTCTCGGCTTCTCTTGGCGAGGTGTACATGCAGCCATTCGTCTCAGACGTTGTGTTTGAAAGCTGCTAAGGCTTGGCGTTCGGACAATCGACTATTTGGTTCTTTTGGTGAGGAACCTGTTCCAGAATTCTATGGCTGACTCTCCGGGTTATTGAGTTATATGACTTAAATAAATGCGCATCCGGAGGGCGGACATAAGTCCCTTGAAAATTTGCCGAAAAGTATCCTCGAGCTCTTCGGCTTCCAATAGTATTTTCGGGGAGGCTTTTAAGCCAATGCCGAGCTGGCCCTTTGAGTTTGAGGGGTAAGTATTTTATGGCGTGGAGATCATCTCCTCTAGCCATGTGTATGTGGAGGATGTAATCCTCAATCCAGACTCCAGGGTGTGTTGTTCCGTCGTATGCCTCTATGTTTACGGGTTTGAATCACCGGGAATTCATGATCCAGCACCTCATCGGTGAAACATAGGGGATGTGCGGAGCCCCATATTTGGGTGTGCCGTGATGTTCGGATATTTGGCGTGTTGCATTGCTTTGAAGAGCTTGCTTTCTCGGCCCATAGATGGACCTACGGGCCATCCTTTTGATGTGAATCCTTATGCGGATCGCGTCTGCGGCTTGTGTGCGGCGCCATTTGCCGCTCTCTTTTTGCCGTGGGGTCGTCCATCCGACCGGGTGGCCTTCTTACTTTTTGATTGTGGGGGCTCTATGGCCTCCTCATCAAATTCGGGTAGTAGTTTTCTCTATGGGTAGCTCTTTGTTCGGCGACTGTCGCCGCATTTGTCTGCGGTGTTGAATACTCTGCGCCCTCTGATTCTGAGTGCATCTTCCGCTGTTTTGAGCTTCCGCTTCTGCTTTTTCAGGCTACGCACAGTGGCGACGAGCCGTTTGTGGAGGTTATTTTGCTCCAACAATTTGTCCGGTGTGAAGTCATCCGGACTGTTGTCTTCGCCGGGGACGGGTTGTTTATCCAAGTTATCTTGTTCGGACGATTGCTCGATAGCATGTTCGTCGTCCACCGGTTCGCCCTGCTCTATGGCTGGGTCTTTGTTGAGGCGGGACTTGGTTCGGCGTTTACGTTGCCGTTTGATCGCTTTTGAAGGATTTATCCTTCCGTGGCGTCGATTGTTCCTCGTCTTCATTTCCTTTAGGTGTATCCACCATGTATACATCATGGGATCGGTGGTTGTCCACAGATCCTATAGGCGCTGGTTCATGGTTGTCTCCTACATCGTCGTCCATACCGTCGATGTCTTCGGAGTCGAAATCGAGCACATTGTGTAAGCTTTCGACAGTGGCTACGAAGTGGGTGGTGGGTGGGCGTTGGATTTCTTCGTCGTCCGCATCCCAACCTTCCTGTCCGTAGTCCGGCCAGGGCTCTCCGGATAAAGAGAGAGACTTTAGTGAATTCAGGATGTCGCCAAAGGGCGAGTGCTGAAAGATGTCCGCGGTAGTGAACTCCATGACCGGCGCCCGATCAGATTCGATTGGCAGGGGCGCGGAGGGTTCGGAGTCCGGAGAGGAGTCCGGCACCCTGGAGTCAAGGACTTCGCAAAGGACAGGGATGGAGTTCGGCTAAATCGCCGTAGAGATCGTAGCCCCCGAGGCGGTGTCCAACCACTCGTCCTCGATCGGGGAATCCGGCTGATGCTGGTGCGGCCTCCAGGGCAATGTTCGGCTGCAGAGCTAGATCATGCCCATCGAGACAGTGCGGCACGCTCGGCTGCGGCTCGAATCCGTCGAGGATCAAGTCACCGCGGACACCGGCCGTATAGTTCAAACTTCCAAATCTGACACGATGGCGGGCGAAGCTTCGATCTACTCGGATGGCTGCGAATTGCCCGCAAGCAAAGCCGCCGAATACGAAGATCTGTCTAGGGAGAAAAGTCTCACCCTGGACCGTGTCATTGTTGATGATCGAAGGAGCCATCGGGCCTATCAGTGACGACACAGAGGACTCTCAATGAAAGCACCAATGTCGGTGTCAAAACCGGTGGATCTCGGGTAGGGGGTCCCAAACTGTGCATCTAGGCGGATGGTAACAGGAGACAAGGGACACGATGTTTTACCCAGGTTCGGGCCCTCTCGATGGAGGTAATACCCTACTCCTGCTTGATTAATATTGATGATATGGGTAGTACAAGAGTAGATCTACCACGAGATCAAGGAGGCTAAACCCTAGAAGGTAGCCTATGGTATGATTGTTGTTCGTCCTATGGACTAAAACCCTCCGGTTTATATAGACACCGGATAGGTTAGGGTTACACAGAGTCGGTTACAAAGGTAGGAGATCTACATATCCGTATCGCCAAGCTTGCCTTCCACGCCAAGGAAAGTCCCATCCGGACACGGGACGAAGTCTTCAATCTTGTATCTTCATAGTCTTGGAGTCCGGCCGTGATGATAGTTCGGCTATCCGGACACCCCCTAGTCCAGGACTCCCTCAAGGACCCTGTGGAGGGCTGGTTGAACAGGACCCCGTGTGGAGGGCTGGTTGAACAGTAGCCGGTGGAGGCTGGATGAATAGGACCCCATGGTGAACAGTAGCTAGTGGAGGCTGGAGGAAGTCGATGGTGGATGAAGAGTTGCAGGTGGTGGCTGGAGGAAGTCGACGGTGGATGAATAGTAGCCCGTGGAGGAGGGAGCGAGGCAGTAGACGGTGGATGAACAGTAGCCCGTGGAGTCCCGTTTTGCGGTACGCAACACCCCTCCTTATGAACAGGACCCCTATTTCAACCGTAGGCGCTCTAACACAAATCTTTTTCCTCCGTTTTGCAGTACGCCACATCCCTCCCGATCAACAACACCCCGTTTCGACCGTAGGCACTCGAACACAAGTCTGTTTCCTTCGTTTTGCGATATGCCAGACCCTGTTTCGGCTATTCCGTCCAAGCCGGTTGGCTCCCGATGAACAAGACGCATTCCAACCCAGTCTTTTGCCTCCCGACGAACACGATGTTGTTTCTCCATTGCGACCCGGTCGGTTGGCTGCCGATGAATAGGACGCCGTAGCTGTACGCATTCGAGACCCCGCCCGTATGTACGTACGTAGTCGTATTTACTTTCTTGCAGCATGGTTGTACGTACATGTACACGATATAGACAAGACTGCCTGTACAACTACCACTCCTTACTGGGCCACGGTTCATCATGGCAGAAAGACCGATGGACTAGTATGTACGTACACGTTTGCGACCAGAATGACAACGCTACGTATGCTTCGACCGGGTGGGTCCCGGCTGTTAGGGGGGATAAGGAGGCACTTCCTTGCATGCGAAGATATTGATGGTGGGTCCGAGCTTACAGGGCAAGGATTCTTTTTTTGCATGTAATAAGGAGGCACTTCCTTGCATGCAAATATGTAGCTGGTGGGTCCATCTGTCAGCCTCACCGCGTACAGTCCTCTTCTGATGGCTGTTGTTCGTTAACCACGTTGAGCATGATGCGCGGACAGCACCAGGCGGTGGACGACGGTGAGGCAGGGAATGATGCGGAGCCTAGGAACACGCGGAGGGTAGTACGAAGGTTGACTAGTTTGGCTGCGGTGTGAGGCTGCCGTCGCCGTAGAAACAGGGGGTGGGTGAGTGGAGAGATGGTCTGGCCAACGGCGGGGGTAGTAGGGGGCGGTGAGGCCTGCGCGTCATCACAGCCGTCCATGGGAGGCACGAGCACGCGGTGCTTTGGAGGGCTGGAGCAAGAAAATCAGAGGTTGAAGAAGCAGGACGACCGTTGGATGTTAACAATCCAACGGTCACTAGTGATAGAATCGTTTGTTAACTAAGTTGACAAAGCCCTGCGTACGCGTCAACTTAGTAGGGCCACAAGTCAACCTCCAAATCTGGTGGGCCCCAGCTGTCATGGGAGCACTCGTTATTTTTCGCTTAATAAGGAGGCACTTCCTTCTGTGCCAAGATATAGCTGGTAGGGCCTATCCGTCATTGGGAGGATTCATTCTTTTTGGCGTAATAAGGAGGTACTTGCTTGCGTGCGGCCATCGACCATGCGACTATCAACTGTCAGCCTCTCCATGTACATACCTCTTCCGATGTTGTCATTTGTTGACAACATTGACCATGCCGTGCCGAGAACACCAGCGCGATGGACGACGGCGAGACCCAGGAAGGGAATGACCTGGGGGCGGCGAAGCTACAACAGTGGAGGGATCTGGGTGAGTAGAGGTATGGCCTGGCCAGCGGTGGGATTGTAGGGGGCGTTGAGGCCTGCGCGGCAGCATAGCCGACCACCAAAGGCGGGAGCAAACAGTCCCGCCGGCGCTGGATTTGGCGGATGAGCAAGAATATCAAAGATTGAAGAAGCACGACGATCGTTGGATTGACATCCAGTGGTCATGTCTGCTAGAATCGTTTGTTGATGTATATAAAAAGTAAAAAAATCTTGCATACGCGTCAACTTAATAGGCCCGCAAGTCAGATCATTCACTATTTTTTAATAATTTAGATCTCATCGCAACTTCTTATGCAATTTATGGCAGTCCATTTTTTTGTTGGCCAGGGTTAAATTTTAAATGAAATTTTGCATATTTCGGTGGGGTCTAAATTATTTTTAGTACTGAAATGTCGAGCCAAATTTAAAGTACCTTGAAGATATATTTAAATTAGGTTAAAGCCAAGTGAAATTGGAATCTAAAAATGTGAAAATATTCAGAAATTGAAAGTAATTGCCAATTCATCGTCTGTTTTTATATTTATAGCCCATTTCATATTACTTTGAAGATTTGCAGCCATCTTGAAAGAGTTCCAGCTCATAAGGGCATAGAAAAATAAGTAGACCTGGATTGGGTATTCTTTAGAATAAATAAACTGGGCTCATTTTCACAAAGAAAAAATAGCTGGGCTGGTCATGTGGTGAACGTAAAATATAAGCCTGGGCTAGATGAGACACATCCCAGTTGAAACCCTGCTCCGTCTCAACGATAACAAAACATAATACTGCTCGAGTAGCTACGTCCCAGGTTTCAGTCGATCTTGTGATGTTCTCTTGTTTATTGACTATACGCTGACAATGTCGTCGGTCCCAGATGTCAGCAAACCACTAGGAGGAAGCACTTTATTTTCTATACGCTGACAATGGTGTATATAACAAAAAATGAGGAACTTGCTTGCGTACAGCCACGAACATGGTGGTCCCCTACTGTCATCCTCTCCACATACAGTCCTCTCCCGATTCCTCTTGTTTGTTGACTAGGTTGACAACGCGAGAGGGCGGCGCCGCGGTAACGCACCAAAGCGCACGGAGGATGACGGCGAGGCCTCGGACATCGCGCTCATGATTTAGGAGACGGTGGGGCGGCGATGCATGCGCTGAGGCGCAGCCAGCCATGGGAGGCGGAAGAAGGCGGCCAGGTGCTGGTTTGGTTTTGGCGGCTGGAGGAAGACAGGACTGAAGAAACACGACAGACTATAAAAGCAGCAGGAGTACTAAACAACCTTAAGTGAAACCAGCAGGGGCACTTCACAACCATAGCTGAAAGCAGTATGAGTACTTATCTGAGTTCAACTGCATAAAGCATGCCTCGAACAGTGCTACTTTGCCTACAGTTAACCAAGGGTGAGGCCACCAAGCCCCAGGACAAGGCCCAGGCGCCACCCCGCGCATCCACAACCTTCTGAAAGCGGTTTCATCTCGCAACGTGGTCAACAAACAGGATATTCGCTTTAGATCCATGGAAAAGCATGAGCATAACCTTCTGTCCTATTCTCTAAGATGGACGGGCCTTCATTATTTGAGACCACACATGAATAAGTATCTTTTCACCTCCAAGGGAAATGGAGTAGGTCGACATAAACATCATGTTGTGACCAAGCGCAAGCCTTGACCCAACCATGGTCATGCATCTGTATAGGAACAATAGAACTGGGCAGTTTCTGTTTCAAGAAGATCACAGCTGCAAAACTGTGTATAAGCAAGAGTTTATGAACAACATATATAACAGAAAATAGCTCGTACCACAAGTCTCTCCGCACAGTTGGACATGTTCAACATGTGCATCAGAGGCACACATATCCCACGCGGCCTTCCACCATTGAAACGCCCACAAGGACCTCAAGACGATCAATAAAGTGTAGGAACTGGTGGATGTCGTCCCAGTCAACTTCAGTGCCATTAGTAACAGTCGAGTTCTTATAGAATACCAAACGAGTAGCATGCTTAACTTTGCAATAACCTACACGTGCCACCAATTATAAGAAATATTAGTTAGAAGTAGCATCTTCGTGAGAGAAGGGAATCACAAATCGTTGCTACTTCCAAAGTTAAATTGTGATTAGTTAGACAGAATAGGTGGATTAAGAAGTAATCGACGCAACATGCAAGAACTAGATACAAAACTAACATGGATGAAGTACTGGAACGACGTCGGGGTGGAAGATCATAGTGAAGATGAGACAAGGTTCTGCTATTTCCATCAACATTTGTGCACCAACTTTCAGTCTGTAACTCTTGAGAAAGTATATCCAAGTTCAGCCATAAAAAAGTAGCGATCTTCTTGGATCATGAACCCAACTCGGAACTTATACCCATGGCTTGTCTTCAATGTGACCATTAAACTGGTGTATTCGGTTATGGTAAGGCCGACCATCTTGAGTACATGTGTTCTAGCAGAGCAAGGAATGCACTACAGGAAAAATAATATGAGAACACAATGTATTCACTATCCAAATCTAGAAATAATTTCCTCCTTCATGTCAGTGTTGACCATGGTACTAGTACCTTTTATCCAAATATAGCAATCCAAAATTCCAAATTAGTCGATAGCATGTTCAAAAACCCCCCACCCCCGGATAGAAAAGAGGATTCTAGGAACATACTATGCGCGTTTTAAAATCATGTGTTAGGATGAGTAGGAACAAGTGTGGCGTCTCGCCGAGGGCGCAGAAACTTGTAGGGTCCTTGCACTTTGGGCACTGCAAATGAAACACACTAGATTTAGTAGGAAGAAATATGCATCAACGGCGGCGGATGCCATCCTAGGATTAACCGCGACTAAGGGACTTGGATTTATTGGGGATGGATGAATAATTGTACCTGGTTCTCCATGAGAAAACCATATGCAATCACTGAGATGGGGTTTTCTGAACAACCAGACGAGGGAGAAGGTAATTCGGGCCGAGTGAAATATCATTGTCATTCGTCTTACCATCGCTAAAGCTGGAAATGTGGGGGGTTTTGTGATTTGATGGCTCATTGGGCATTATTGTGGCGCTACGACCGGGGTGAGTCTATCGTGCAGTTGTGCACTCTAATTTGGTGCATGGCACGTGGACCCCATTGCCGGATGCCCCACATATTAGCGAAAGGAAGAAGAAAGGCAGGAGTAACTAGTTACATATAAATATATTTTTGACAGAGAATTACTCCCTTTATAAAGAAATAAAAAAATCTTTTATATCACAACTTTATACATAAGAAAAATCAAGGGGAATATATATAACATAATATGGGGGTTCAGCTGAGAATATAATATTCAGACAGGCTCACGGTTCTTGACTTTGGGCCACAGGCCGGTGGGTCTGCATGTTTGGGGGCCCATGTGAGCGATTGGTACGGCGCTGGTTTTAGATGTTGTCACAAGGCGAATACAGAAAAGTAAATAAAGCACGGCAACTGTTAGAATGAAATGGAACAACAGTTCCTTATTACCAGCAACCAGAGTTGCAATTCTTTCACGATATCCTACGTGATAAATAATAATGTCGTACTACTTATACACACAGGACACTTGTTTCACCATGCCATATTATTACATCAAAAGCTCTCGGAGGATAGATCAGTTCGGCAGTTGCGTGCTGCTACTGAAGAATTTCAAAGTTGATATGGACTAGCTGATGTAGAGTAGAACCCTAGGGGCCGACCTTTCATGATTGGAGCGGATCCTATGAAGAACACGATGGGAAACACGAGGGGAAACGCGAGAGAAATCACTCAAACCAACAAGATTCTATTACACATGTGCTAGATCCTCGAAACACAAGAAGATACACGATCCAAATCCAACAAAGGACGATGCAAGAGGTAACTATTTCTTCTTCGTGAGGAGGACTTGAGGGGGTCTTCCCGTGAGGGGTCTTGAATCCGCTTGGGGGATCTTCTCCGAAGAGGACTTGAACTCCAATGGAGAAGTAACCAAGTGGATGAGCAAAGCTCTATCTCTCAAATGAGCTAATCCTTTGCTAACCCTAGAAAGGAGGTGGAGGTGGTCTATTTATAGTACAGGGCCAGATATGGGTAAGTGAGCGGCGAAGGGGTACATGGGCCTCGGTCCCAATACGCTGTGCGCAGACAGGTGTCGGACGTCTGGTCGCTCGCTGGCGTCCGGTCGTCCGGAGGAGGCCGCACTTCCGACGTTTCTGCTCGGTTCAGGTGGCGCCAAATTTCCGGACGATGTCGGTCGTCGGGTGGCTGATGGTCCTCGAACGTCCGGCCTTGGTCGGTCGTCCGACCGTTGTAGTTCTCGTCGGCTAGTCCATCTGGCTGGTGGGGACTCCAGGCATCGGGCGTCCGGTAGTGTCTGGTCGTTTAGTGGCTGTCGGACGTCCGAGAGCTGTAGCTTCCTGGCAGCTCCTTCTCTTTCTCCTCGCGCTTGGTGTACTCGTCGTCTTGTCCATGGTCTTCCTCTTGGTTCCTGGTCATGCATATCACATGTGGAAAGTGACGCTTCGGAGAGGAGCGAGTTCACCTTGTGTCCAATGGCGTATAATCGAGGTCTCATCGTATGTTCTCTTGGGGAATGGAGAGTAGATGTAGTGTACATGGGGATGATCGTAGGATGCATCCGCAGCATCTCCCCCCCCCCCCCCCACTTGGGAAAGATCCGACCTCGGGTCGTGAACCACATCACCATGGAAACGGTTTCCGTGGACGGATTTGTAGTTGGACGGAGTTGAAGACATTACGCAATCCAAGTACTCCAAGGTGTCGCCGGAGTGGTATACATGCAAGAAGAGCAAACATAAACGACACTCGGAAATACAATGGTTAGCGCACACAAAGTGTCCATCAAGTAAGTATGAGTCTGTGTGACAAGATTGCTCTTGACAAAGCGCATGAAGCTTATCAAGATGATATAAAATGATATGAAAAGCATTCATGGAAGCAAAAGCATTTGTAGTACGGACAAAGGTGTTGCAAAATGATGTCATAATGAGATGGTGTATTAAAAGCATGAACATGGTAATTGGTGCTCAATGTGACTATGTGATCATGCAATTGATGGTGGGCAATATGATCATGATGTAATAATATGCCATCAAGGAAGATCACAACGAATTTTCTCAAAAAATGCACAAGCTCATATATCATGGATGACATGGGAATACAAGATGCAACAAGGCAATCATAATGTGAGTCAATCCATGCATAGGGTGCAAACTTGTGGTGAGTATGACATGTCCATCGAGCATGACATGTGTGAGCACAATCAACAAATATGGAAGTGTTGGTGCAATATGGCCAAGGAGTGTTGATGTACCAATATTCGATGTCGTGGCATGAGTGGGGGTTCGAAGGTGCATCCAATAAGTCAGAGCGCTCCTCAATGTGAAGGTCCATAGAGCCAATCTTCAATGTCGCTCCTCCGTTCGCGAGATGTATCATGTAGACAACAAGAAGGAAACAACAATGAATGAATGACCCGTCCAATATGCGTATGTGAGGATGGCTCAAAGGGAAGGAGGTCACCTTTAGGAGTTTCTCAAGGATGTCGAAAATGTTGGTGTCGCGCATCGTGTAGACCTTTGCATGACAAATATGTGTCGTATGGGTAACGCCTTCTGAATCCTTCAAAATGAAAGAACATGACAAACACTCGAAAAAACAATTGAGGTTAGCGGAAATGCAAAACCTAGCATTCGTATGGTGAAATACCCAACAAGTGTATGCATCATGCTCATCATAAGAAAGGACAAGGGAGTATTTCATAGTATGGAGGCATATGACGCGAGAACAACCAAATACAAGAGGCTCAATCAAATAAGCATGCATCACAAGTAAACTATCCAAGTCGCAAGATCAATAAGAATAGATGCAACTATTGGAGGCACGTGACAATGAACATGATATATCATGTGAGGGGCATCAACATATATGTCATCAACCCAATAAAGCAAGCAATCATAGCGATCAAGTGGTGCAAGCTAGTAGTGCGAAGATGCAACATACTGGAGGTAATCATGGCAATCATGTCATGTTGTGCAAATAGTGGGCATGAATAATTCACATGACATAGCACAAGCATGAAAGCAAGATATGAGGAAAGTATCATCATTGTATTGACAAGAAGTCCTAGGTAAATAGAAATGGAACATCAGGACTCTCGCAACACAAGAATCAACAATAGCATGTGGCACATGGTAAACATGGTAATAACAGCAATGATATCCACCAAGCATGCAAATACACATAGAAGTAGTATAATGGAGAATCATATGTAAGTGCAAGCAGGTCACAATTGCATGGCAATGGCATGGAAAGAGGCATAGCATGCAAAGTGAACACGAGAAAATGGGCATAACGTAACAAGTATATATAGCCCAAAGTCGTGTGAGAGCCAAGTAAAAGAGATGCGTGTAGTTCTTGCGCGAAGGGAATGGTGGTAAGGATCATCGATGGGATATCAAATCGTCGTTGCTCTCAAGAACTCGTTTCGTCAACTCATGGGATTGTGAGGTTGACGAGTATGCATGAGTACCTTCACAAAACAAAGGCAAAGAGAAAATTGTGTGTGCGTGGTATTGTACACATCATCTATCATGATGCGCACGTGCATGTGTTAGTTAGAACAAAATAGCCAATGCTCAAATAAATGATATTTGTGATATAGAAACATGTCATTCATAATGATAGGTTTGTCATTATGTATGGCATAATGGAGACTCAAATTGTGTAATGCATCACGAGAAATATGCGGAGCATTGTTATTCATGGAATACATATGGTGCAAGAAGTTATGGGAATCATGTAAAGTACGGAATGAATCAAAATCTCCTAATATGTATGAGGAAACTATGGGGGTCTCCTCATGAGCAGTAATGGAAACATCACATGGAGAATATTGACAACATCCAAAACAATGCATATTTGAAACAATGTGATCATGGCATGGCATAGTAGATGAATTACGCAAATCATGTAAAGGAAGCTTAGCAATATCATCACAAGAAAAACAAAAGCCAGTGACAATCATCTCGTCATCTATGCCATAAGTGCAAATGGGATTTATTTTAATGGGGCATGCATAGTTACTATGTTGAGATTGAAATGATGCAATATGGAAGATCTCACTCATAGCATATGACAAGTTTAAAGGATTGTCATACATGAAGTGACCAATAGAATTTTCACATGATAAACTATGGAGCATAGCATCACAACTAGACAATTCAACATGATCATCATCATATGCATCATAAATGGGTGGCATATCGAAACATGACATAGTATGCGATGAATCCATAAGGTGATCATCATCACGCAAGCAATCATTTGCAAGATAGTCCACTAGTGGGAAAACAGAAGCACCGTCACCTATGTTACCTTTGGAGCATCGCTCATGTGTTGTAGGTGAGGTGTTGAAGACAAAGTCATGGTCATCTTCATCTTGATGGAACCATGTGGGGGGTGCATCGTCGTCCACCATGGCCATCGTCGTCCCCATTGGAGGTATGGACTCGTCGAGGATAGACATGTCATCATGTAGTAGACCTAGCACCATAAGGGAAAACACACTCAGAGTAGAGGGTAAGTCATTAGAAATCATAGTGGATTCCCATGCCGTGTCAACTACCTCACTCCCTAAGTGGTGTGGCTCACTCACTCCATCTTGGATGCTCTCACTCGTATGGTCGGTGGAGTCACTCAAATGTTTCTCAACCTCACATAGGATGTGTGGCACGCTCTCAAGTGTGGGGCTAGTGGTGGTCACGCTCATCCTCTCATACGAAATGCACTTGATGTCGCATATGGTGGAGTCACTCATATCACTCATGGTGGGGTGGCTCTCCTCAGATGGGAATTGGGGCATCTCGTCATATGTGGGTGTCGAAGAGATGTGGGTGCAAACGTGATGCGGAGCATCCCTCCTTCATCCCCATGGACGTTCCCTCACCACCGCAAGCACGAAGAGTACCAATGACAAGAGTCCATGCACGCGTCATCGAAACCAAGGTAAACTCTTTCCTCTTCGAACTTCATTCGGATTCACATGAGAGTTGGGTTCTAGCTCAAATGGATACATTGTGCATTCTTAGGTACCAATAAGAAGACCCTGAGGAGGCATGGAGGGATCACCAAGTCCACATGGAGCACCAAGGAGAAAAAGGAACTCCCAGACGCAGAACAACGGAGGCCTCGGACCACCCCGGGTGCCCGGACCCCCGGCCCCAAAGGGCGCGGCCCCTCTATCCACCTTGGGTGCCCTGACCCCGCGGTGCCCGCACCCCAACCACCAGGTGCTCGGCCCCCTCCCTGGCGCCACTCCGGGTGCCCGACCCTCAACCCCGGGTGCCCTATCTTCTACTCCCTAACGACCCCGGGTGCCCGGACTCCACCGAAAGTGCATGCGTGCATCTTGGGGAATATGACCCTTGTACCCTCGTTTTCCTCTTATTTCGTCCATAGACTATAAGTACTCTTCCCCTAGCTCATTAGGGAGGATAGCAAAGTATATGTGAGATATTGAGAGAGCTTTTCTCATCTTCCTCCTCTTGGAGATCATGACCTCCTAAGGGAGAAGATCCTCTTGTGGATATCAACACCTCCTCTTGGAAGGATCCCCATCATAGGATCATCAAGACCTCTTTCCTCGTAGGACTGGGATGAACTAGTTACCTCTTGTATCTTCTTGTGTTGGATTTGGACCTTTGTATCTCTATTTGTGTGATTGGATCTAGCACATGTGTGATTGGATCAAGTCAATTTGAGTGTTCCTCTTGTTTTCCCCCTTTATGTTCTTCTTGTTCTTGGGGATTCCCCCTCCAATTCGTGAAAGATCTCTATCTAGGGTTCCACCCTACAACAAAATGTCTCCATGCTGGTTGAAGGGATAGTCCCATGCTCAACCTCCTCATCCATAACGCCTCCAAAGATGAATGCCGTAGGGTGTGGCAAATCATCACTCTCCTCCGAGATTAAAGAGAAGGTCTCATGTGCGCTCGTGTAGCTTGACTCACAGTATGAGTCCAATATAGGCGTCGTCTTCATGTCGTTGAAGAGGTTCATGCTCATCGCCGTGGTCGAAGGGGATGGCCCTAGCTCGACCTTCTTGTTACCGTCTTGTTGTTGGAGGTCCATATGATGTGGCACCTCGTAGCTTGTCTCAATGACCAAAGGGAATTTCCCATGCTCGGTCATCTTCCCTGAGGGTCTTTCAGAGATGGAAGTGTCGCCCTCGCTTGTAGGTGGTCGCCTTGTTGTTGAAGATGTCGATGTGGGCGAACTCGTGGGAAGTAGGCAAAGATGACGTACGTCCAAAGGCGAAGATGCCTTGATAGCACTTGGCGAAGATGTCGAAGTGGTGGTAGCCGTAGCTTCCTCTTGGTGGTGCTAGTCTCGCAGTCTTCTCTTGTGCTCATGAAGTTTGGTTGTACCTTCATGTAGATCTTGTTGGGACTCATAGGTTTGCGTGTCTCGAGTATCTTCATGTTGATGGTCTCGTTGTCCTGCTTGAGCTCGATGGCGTTCATCATCGTCGTGCACATGATGCTTTGAGGTGACTTGCCCTTCATGACGATATGGATCACGTATGTGATGATGGTCGCCATGGAGATGTGGACGTGGACGAATTGCACTTGCATCACGTGGGCGCTTGGAAGATGATCGATTTGGTCGCCGCCACCTTGAAGATGACGAAGGGGAAGAACGGTTGACCAACAAGGCCCGAATCTCCTCCATCCTTGCATCTTGCTCCTCCTTTTGTGCGAAAGCTTGTTGTCTATGTAGTCCCTTTTCCTTGCTCCGGAGTGACGAATGTCATTGGAGAGATTCTCGATGCGCTCTCGCAAGGTAGAACATGCACCTTGCATTTGTTTTTGTAGGCCGAGGATGGATGTTTTAGTGATGTAGTTGTTCGCGTCATCGTTGTCGCCAAAAACCGGAGAAGAAATGCCTTGCCCATCCATCACAAGACTCGAGTAAATATGAGTGGAAGACAGGAGACAACTATATCAAATGTACCTTGACCGATGTTGAGAATGGATCAATGATCACTCGATGATGTAACAAGGAAATAGCACAAGTGGTACCGATCTCATTAATTTCTCACACCTACAAAAATAAGGCTTATGGTGGAGCACGGTGAGGATAGTGGCACAAAATTTTTATGCAAAATGTTAGCAAGAGTCAATAATGTTGAAAGATATTCACAAATTCGCAAGTGAAACAAGTAGACCAATAACAAAGGGTGGTACACGAAAACACACACACAGATAGATAAATGGGGTCGTGCAACCAAGGAATGAGCACAAAATGTGGAATCCACTGAAAACGCTCATTATCCACAACTCAAGAGAGACTCTAGCACGATTGCTCTATAGGCGGATACGACACTTGTGCACAACCTATGATATGCAAAATGTATCAAGTTCTATCCCAAGTATGCTATATATGTATGATGTTCCGGTGTTTTAGCACAAGATGATCAAAGATGGTCGGATATGACAATCTTATATGCAATGTGGTAAGATGCTATGGCTCTTGCTTACAAGCTTCTTTGCTCTTTCTCTTTTGCTTAAAAGCTTATTCTTTTTTTTGTATGGCAACTATGCGAAATGCACAAACCAAGATAGCAATTGTGTATATGCGGGAACAAGCTTGTGACGCAAGAGATTATATGATGATACCAAGATGATATGTTATGTATGCAATTGAAGGTGAAGATCACTAATGTGCACAAGTAACGTTGCCGGCAATACTCAATGGCTAGTCTCGATAGGCAGGTGACACAAAATGGGCTAGGGGTTATGAACGCAATTGCAAGGAGAATGTACAATAACGGGATACAACGATACCAAGATGATATGGAGGTTACCGTCAATGACGATGATGAGTGGCTTTGTTCTTGATGTACACATCAAGATGCGTCCCTAATTAGCCGAAACACCTTAGGAAACGGAAAAACCGTGAACTCAAAATCTCAAATGTTAAATGTCAAATGGTGGTAGTGGAATGTGATGGTGGTTTTTGCGGAAACTCCAATGGATTGTGGAAGTGCAATGATGGGTTTTGGAGTGGGCAATGCGGTAGTGGAGGTTATGGTGGTGGACTATACACGGTGTCGGAGTTGAAGTCGTCGTACCTAAGTAGCCGAAACACCTTAGGAGACACAAACCACAACTCGAACAAGCTCAAGCAAAATTGGGTTAAGTTGAGGTGGCGGAAGTGTATGATGGGCGAGGTTATGCGGAAGGTATGGTGGTGGTTGATGAAGAAGCAACCGTCCCTAAGTAGCTAAAACACCTTAGGAGACTCCAATCACTACTCAAGCAACCACTAATGCTATAAGGATCAAAATGGGTTAGGTTGTGGAAGTCTATGGTGGTAATGCGGATGATGTGGTGAAGGCCCTAGGCAAAGATGCCAAAGTTCCAAAATTTTGATGGTGTCAAATGATGTTGGTAGTATTTTTTGGGATGGGGGATGTCAATAGCTTCAAAACGAGATAAAGAACATCAAAATCGCAGTTCGGATGAATTAGTTATGGTCAAAACAAAAATTAGCCAAAGTTATAATCTACAGGTGTCGGACGTCCGATAAACGTCAGACTTCCGATGGCTGGAGCGATATGGACGTTCGGAAATGACCAGAAATCCGATGTTTTCGTACTGGATCGAGGGTATCGGACGTCTGGTAAATGTCGGTCGTCCGATGGTTCTGAGGGCAACGGACGTCCGAGAAAATGTAGATCGTCTGATGGGTCTCGGTCAACGCGAGATGCGAGTTTTGGGACGTGATTTTTGGGCGGAAAATGGAGATTTTGGGGTCAAAATTGAGGAGATTTCATGGATGGAAAGTGGGGAAACTTGGGGAGATGCTAGATCCACTTGAAACCTAACAAATCCATGGATCACAATCAACAAAACATCATCATACCAACAAATCACAAAAAAATTGGGGCTATTTTTGGTGGGGATTTTCGAAATTGGGGAAGAACACAACTAAATTAGGCTAGAAAACGGGTGTAGGGGCTCCAAATTCATGATCAACCGTGGCTCATGATACCAAGATGATGTAGCGTAGAACCCTAGGGCCCGATCTTTCACGATTGGAGTGGATCCTACGAAGATCATGAGGGGAAACACGAGGGGAAACGCGAGAGAAATCACTCAAACCAACAAGATTTGATTACACATGTGCTAGATCCTCGAAACACAAGAAGATACACGATCCAAATCCAACAAAGGACAATACAAGAGGGAACTATTTCTTCTCCATGAGGAGGCGTTAAGGGGGTCTTCCCGTGAGGGATCTTGAATCCGCTTGGGGGATCTTCTCCGAAGAGGTCATGTACTCCAATGGAGAAGTAACCAAGTGGATGAGCAAAGCTCTTCTTCTCAAATGAGCTAACCCTTTGCTAACCCTTGAAAGGAGGTTGAGGTGGTCTATTTATAGTCTAGGGCCACAAAGGGTAAGCAATGGGCGAAAGGGTACATGGGCCTCGGGCCCGATACACTGGGCGCAGACAGGCGTCGGACATCCGATGGGAGTTGGTCGTCCGGAGGAGGCCGGGCTTCCGGCATTTCGGCTCGGTTGAGGTGGCGCCGGACTTTTTGACGATATCGGTCGTCCGGTGGCTGATGGTCATCGGACACCCACCTTAGTCGGTCGTCCGGCCGGTGTAGTTCTCGTTTGCTGGCCCGTCTTGCTGGTGGGGACTCCAGGCATCGGACGTCCGGTAGTGTCCGGTCGCCCGGTGGCTGTCGGACGTCCGTGAGATGTACCTTCCTGGCAGCTCCTTCTCTTGCTCCTCGCGCTTAGTTTACTCGTCGTCTTGTCCATGGTCTCGTTCTTGGTTCCTGGTCATGCATAGCACATATGTTTGAGGTAGTAGCCATGTCTCACATGTGGAAAGTGACGGTTCGGAGAGGAGCGAGTTCACCTTGTGTCTAATGGCGTATAGTCGAGGTCTCATCGTATGTTCTCTTGGGGCATGGAGAGTAGATGTAGTGTACATGGGGATGATCGTAGGATGCTCCGCATCATCAGCTCTCCTTGCCAAGAAAGTTCGATTTTGACATCATCCCCTACCGCAAGATTTGATTTGGTTTTGAACCTTGACCATCCTTTAGCATCAATCATCATGCGACCATCCTTTGTAGTTATGACATATTTAGCAGGTTTATTCACACCAAGCCTACGCATGGTAAGAGAAACTTGGCCACGGTCGCCTGGATTATTGAACGACTCCCTCCTATCTCTAGGAATTCTCTGTTTGCAAACAAGAAGACATACACAAACAGTTAGATCAGTGAATCATGTGAAACAACATGGAAAGAAAAGATAACGAAGCACTTGGGCGGCCAATGCTTACCAAGAAGGTGGAGATGTCAGTTTTTGTAAGGACTTTGGCATATATAGTGCGAACTGCAGCCCAGTCTGTTGCGAGTGCAACTGCTGGTTCCGTTGCCGCTGCACAGGCCGGAGCAGATGCAAGTGCAACTTGAAGTGCTGGTGCAGGTGCCGGAGCCGTTGCTGGTGCGTTTGCCAGTGCAACTGGTAGTGCCGCTGCTGCTGCCGGAGATGGTGCTTCTTGTGGAGCTGGTGCCGGTGTCGGAACTGGTGCCCGTGTCGGTGCCCGATCCTCCGGTAGATTAGCCTGATCTGCTGATGCGGTCGGTGTCCAATCCTCTAGTGCAGCAGACTTAGCTGCTACTGCTGTCAGTGCTAGAGCCAGTGCCGTCTGAGAAGGTGCCGGTGCTCGATCCGATTCTGAAGGTGGTACCGATGTGCGAGATAGCAGCGATCATCTCTGGTCTGCTATGATTTCATACTTCAGCTTTCTAACTTGACAAGGCTTCATGACCTTGATCCAGTATTTTTCTTCATTTCTTTTAAAAGCAAGAAGGACTAATTGTGGCGTGTTTGTTAAACCAAACTGCAGTTCATCATAGGGCTTAAGATTGTACTCAGACAACAGACTGATCCAATTGTGTCCAGTAATATAAGTGATGGACAGTGCCTTCATTACTGACACGACATAAGAAGTGAAACCTGCATAAATAACCATCATAGAGCAAACCAAACGGTTTATTCTGTAACGAATGTCACATGGCAAAACCTGCATCGTAAAATTGCAGGAAAAGTAAGAAAACATGACACTAAATCAATAACATTTAGACAGTAAATCAATAAGATTTACTTGATGTGACACAAGTGAATCCTTACCAGGAAATCACTATATTCAAGTTCAAAACAGAAGGTTGATCATCCAATTACGGGTGGCATGCAGGGCCCCCACTTACTCCCACAAGCAGGATAGTCCAAAGGTCGTGACAAATCATATGGACCGAACATCCATGGGACTAGAAATCCTGGTGGGTGCGATAAACCCTGCAATGCATATAGATATTGGAGTGTAACCATAATTGATAAACCGTCCTCACAAAAAAGATGATCTGGATACTTCAAAATATACAGACTGAATTGAGTGGACAGACATTAACATAGACTGTTCTCAGGACTCACCATGCAACAAAAGTAGCAATACTAAATAATACAAGGTTCACACACACAAATCAAGTACTGAACAATAGTACTTACTACAGACAAGCAAAGTTGCACTAATTAAACTCTTAGACTATTTCTTGCGACCGACCTACGGGATGTACCCCACATAACTGACTAGGCCATGGACTTCGTGAGAGATGTCTACCAGCACCATCGCCATCTCGTCAACCTTGGAGAACCTAACAGAGTGGTCTTTCCACTCATAAACATGACGATGAAGACAGTCTGCATCAGATTTGTCTGGAAGCTTTACAAGAATCACACCCTTCATAATCTAAGGCACATCTAGGAAATCGTTGTGATGAAGTACACCATCGAGAACACACCTGACAACAATGCTACAGGAAAACACTAGTTCACGACACATGGCGAGAAGGACACATCAGCTGGATAGTTTAGTAGTAGAACTCATCCTCGGGTCTTCCAGTTCACACGACATGACTTTGAGAACTTCATATCCACCGTGGACCTGGTTCTAATTCAAACATAAACCAAATATTTTATTACTACCTCCGTTAAGAAATATAAGATGATTTTCGATGTTTTACTCCATATAGGACTACATATACGCATAGAAATGAGTTAACGAGGACACTAGAACATGTCTTCAAAGGCATGAGAGCAGAGGGATTACTTGCAATATCCATAACACAAATTACTGAGGCTAATATACTCTCTTCAAAGGCATGAGAGCTAAAATCTTGCATTTCCTATAGCTAGCGTTGATGTTCATAAAGTAGTTGAAAGTAATCTATAAGAAATCAGTGTCAACCTCTCACATGTTTTTGTCAATAGAGCAATTTAGAACCATCATTTGGCACACCAAAATCACATGCAAGATCACCAAGAAATTTGTACTACTAGTACTAGTACTGCGTGTTAGATGAAAAAACATGATCAAGATCACCAAAAATATCGTCAAGAAGAGATATTACCTGGACTTGCTTAATGAGGGATCCCGGAGAGGGGGGGGGGGGGGGTTGGACAGGGCTATGCCCTTGAGCTTGTCAGCGGTAGTCTCTGCAGGGTGCTTGCGCTTCTTCGTACCCCGAGCCTCGATGGTTTTGGCCAGAGCCATAGACATCACTTCGACCGGTGCTGTAGGGTCCATCAAGAAACTGTTAAATAGAAATAAAAGAAAAGAAACCATAATCACAAACCCAAAAGAAGAAGAGAGATGGAGTTATAGGATCAGTCTCGGGGTTGCAAGACCGGGCCTTGGCCAGAATCAAGAACATCGATGGCTCACCTTTCCTTCTTTGGGAGAGAAGAACAATGGCAAAAGCAGGTCAGGGTTTTCTTAAAGAAATGAGGAACAAGATGAGGGAGAAGCGAGTTGGGGTTTTCTTCAAGAGAGGAAGCTGAGGGAGAATAGTGAAATGATGGTTGCTTCATCCGTCCAACTTACTGCTGGAAAGATGGGGGTTTTGTGATTTGATGGCTCATTGGGCATTGGTGCGGCGCTTCATTGGGGTAGTCTACCATGCAGTTGTGCACTCTAGTATGGAGTAATTTAGTGCATGGCAAGTGGACCCCGATGCAGGCTGTCCCATATGTCGCTGAAAGTGACTAGCAAGGTTCCCAATGACTGTCGAGGAGGATCCGCACGGTAGAGTGTGTCCACTGTTTCTGAAGAAAAAAATGTTTATAGCAAGTGTTTCCACTCTTACGACGGAGGAGTGCGAAACACGGCAGCCACTTGAACTTACACAGTACTCCTACTATAGGCATGTGCAGTGGTTCATACGTCAGTACTATATAATCTTGTTGCTAGTGTAGTAAGATATGACGATAACAAATGATGTTGTGCGCATGTTAACTATATGAATAGTAATGTAACATACCCCTTTCTTGACTGTCCTGCCGAGAATGAACGGTGAGATCAATGTAAACAAAACTAGGTCTACTGCGCATGGAGAGTACGGTGCTACAGTACTCCACGGAACATGAACCACATGAAGCACGAATCAGTGTTAGACAGCGTGTACGAAGGGTGCATGGGATGGGAGAAAAAGTTCCCTTCTCGACCCACTTTCGGGTGTTTGGGAGAGTGCATGAAGGGTGCATGAGTCCACAGTGTTGGTGTTCTGGGAACCAGGGTACCTAGACTTGCCTGCCTGCGGCACATCGCGTGGCTCCATCTATGGCCTGGTACGACCCATCTTCAGCACCAGCAAGATAAGACCCTCCCGAGGGGCCAAGCCTCGGGAGGCGGACGACGCCAAGACCTCCGGAGGGAGCGGCCTCCCCAGGCTGGCTCCCGAGAAGCAGAGATTTCTAAGTAGGCTCCCACCTCATGAGGTTGAGGTGACGCCAGCCATGACAACCAAGGCTAGGTGAGCACCAGCGGGCATAGAGCGACAGGTTTCCTCTTTGGTGCTAAAGAGGCAAGCACAGGCGCGGGGTCCCGAGGTATCAGCCAAAGGTTTCCATTCTCGTGCATCGAGACCAAGACTGCCAGGATGGTAGGGCGGATGTCATCACCGAGCCCATCACAGCGTCATGACCAGAAGCTTTGCAGGCGAAGACCACCTTTCATCAGGATAGGGTGTACTTCTTGTCCCCCCTCAAAATTGGCCACGGTGGGATCCCTTCCCGCCTTCGTTCGGAGGAAGAGGACCAAGGCCAGTATAAATATAGCTTAGCCACCACCGTAGGAAAGGATCCAGATCCAGAGAGACCTCACTAGCTCACACCCACACTAGAGCAGACCTCGTGAGGTTGTTCTTCCTTTGTACTAGTTCATCCTCAGACCCTCGCGAGGCTAATCCACCACAAAGTAGCATTAGGGTCTTACACCGTAAGGTGGCCCAAACCTGGGTAAACTACTGTGTCCCTTTCCTTTCTTGTTCATCGAGCTAGGCCGTGCGGGTGACGAATTGGTTGGCTGGAGAGGTTGAGTTCTTCGCACACGCCCCAGAGTGCGAACCTTTCTTGGGTCTGCGGAGCCTTGAATCCGACATTTGGCGTGCCAGGTAGGGGCGTGTTGAAGTTTTGCCTCTTCATCAGCCACGCTCAGCCCACGCCGCGTGATTCCCATGACAGGCGATGCTCCATCTGCCGGGCCGCTAGGCGCGTTCGGGGGCATTGTGGGCCTTCGAGCTTCCTCCCCCGCCTTGCGATAGGTGCAGTGGCCGCTGAAGTTCAGGCCGGATTTGCGCCGCGGTACGACAGCGTGCCGGACCCCGCAGAGTTCCTCCGGGTGTATGCGGAGGCCATCTGGGCAGCAGGCGGCGACGACAAGGTCATGGCGAATTGGCTCCCTATGGCTCTTACGGGTGTGCCGTGAGCCTGGCTGCTCAACCTGCCAGAGTCTTCGGTGGCCACCTGGGAGGAGCTGCACGACCTGTTCATCACGCACTTCGCGGCACCGGCGCCCCACGCCGTTGCGGCCATCGTCGGCGGGTCGCAGGTGCCGGCCTCAAGCCGCCACGTCAAGCAGTTCTTTCGGTAGGTGGGGACCACCCAATCGCAGTCGGGGGCTCCTCTAGGTTGGGTGGCGCCCGAGCCCGACCTCGTCTTCGACTTCATGGACCACCCCAAGACCATGGTCAGCGCCTGCGTGCACCCCATGCTCTGCACCCCCACCATTTGCAACATTGCATTCACCAGGATCCTCATCGACGGCGGCACTGGTCTCAACGTCCTCTCCGTGGAGGCCTTAAGCCTACTCCTTGTGCCTTACGACGGGCTCCTCCCCACCAAGCATTTCTCAGGGGTGGCTGATGGCTCCACCTTTCCTCTGGGCAGGTCCGCCTCCTCGTCACCTTTGGTACGCGCAACAACTACCGCACTGAGCTCATCTACTTGGACGGTTCCCGCATTGGCCTCCCGTATAATGCCATCCTCAGGTATCCGTCCCTCGCCAACTTCATGGCAACCACTCACCCGTCTACAACATCCTGAACATGCCCGGGAACAGCGGCGTCCTCACCATGGTGGGGGACACCAAGGACGCGCTCATGGACCTCAGAATCGCTTATAAGGCCGCGGTGGCTGCACGACCAAATGTGGAGGGCGCTCCGGAGACCCCGGAAGCCGCGCCGGCGAAGAAGAAGCAGTTGTTCTCCCAAGACCGGGTGGAAACGAAGCAGGTGTTGTTTGACGGCGAGGGCTCTGGTTGCACCTTCACCATAGGCGCTGGCCTCTCCCTGGGCCAGAAGGAGGCGCTGGTCAGTTTCCTCCGCACGAACAATGATGTGTTTGCATGGTAAGCAAGGGATCTGGTCGGCGTCCCGTGAGATGTGATTGAGCACCACTTGATGGTGTGCCCCGGCGCGCGCCTGGTGAAGCAGAAGGCATGGCGAGAAGCCCCGGAGAAGCAGTCGTTCATCGTCCAAGAGACCCACAAGCTGCAAGAGGTCGGTCTTATCCGGGAGGTGCGCCATCCGGATTGGCCGGCGAACCCAGTTATCGTCCCCAAGAAGGGCGGGAAGGAGTGCATGTGCATCGACTTCACGAGCCTCAGTAAAGCTTGTCCACAGGACCCATTCCCTCTTCCGCGCATCGACCAGCTCGTCGACTCCACCGCCGAGTGCGACTTGCTGTGCTTCCTGGACGCCTTCTTGGGCTATCATCAAATCAAGATGGCGGTGCAGGATGTCGAGAAGACAGCTTCGCGAGGCGCACGACGTTGGTGATGCAGGGTGCCACAGCCCACAGAGCCCGCTCCCGGTCGACGGGAGCCAACTCATCAAAGACGGCATCCAATGGCACGAACGGATTCCGATGATGGAGCCCTAAGAGGATTCGCCCGGCAACGACGAGTGCAGCCTGCAAACCCTCCTTGTCCAGCTCCGCCCCGACCATCGTGCGGTGATGGCTCAGTTCCTCAGAGATATAGGTGAAGAAGGAGACCAGATCAGGAAGCCGCCGCTCATTGAAGTCGACGGGGTGGTCAAATGGGTTTAGCCCGACGCCCGGCATGATCGCGTTGGCACGACGGTAAGCATTGCACAGCCGCAACACGTGTGTGGCAACATGGTCCACCAAGTGGTTGAGGCGATCCTGGACCTCGTCACAATCGGCCCGCTAGCGCTCCAGCCGGCTTGCCTGACAGCCTACCGTATCTCTCGTTTTCTACAGCAACACCGCCGACGCCTCGAGCATCTTTGTGGTGGATGTCTACCGCTTTTGAAGCTCTGTGAAGTCCCACACATAAATGAGGAGCATGGCACTCCTCTCCTCCTTGAGCTCACGAAGATCCACATCCTTGGCCCAGAGCTCCGCATCCTTGGCCTGGAGCTCCTGTGTCAGGCGCCTCACCTCAGACTCCGTGATCTGGTGCGCCACCATGGAACCAGGTAGAAGCAATGGGGAGAGGTAGCAAAGGGGGTGAAATGGCTGAAAGGCAATCCAATCTAGGGGAAGGCGGATGGAGCCAGCCGAGGTGCGGGGTGAATCTTTTGATTCTCACCTTGGGAAAACACCAGTCGACGACTTTTCACATCAGGGAGTAGTGGGTTTTAGAGGCGGAGTCATCATGACTAATTGTTGCCGCGCCTGCCGCACCCAAAGAGAAGAGCAACACCGCGGTGGATATTTAAATTTACCTGTCGGCAAGGAGAGAAAATAATGGGTGAAAAAACAAATGTGGTGGTGGCCTAGCTAATCGATCACACTAGTCCAACTAGTTATCCACCGTACTGCACTGATGTACTCCGTGGGAAAGGTGGGATTTTGTGATTTGACGACTCATTTACTTGCTTCAGCGCTATGACCGAGGAGGACCTATAAAACATGCGGTAGGGCGTCCCATGTCTCGGCAAGGAAGAAAATATGCATGCACCACCTGGGAGGACCCAGAAACCACGTGGTAGGGTGTGCCACGTCTCGGCACAGAGGAAAAATATGCGTGTAAAAATATACTGTATCAGACGTACTACCTATGGTTCGACCTCAGGACCCAGCCAGTCGGTCGAAACACCCCACTAGCCACACAGCTTCAACATGCTAACATGGCACAGAGGATAGGTGTGGTTATTAGCTCCATCTCGACGAGCCACAACGTCTCTTGTTCTAGGAAATTCTTCTATTTTCCAAGCATTTTTTTAGTTATAATAACACCACGGCAAGCTTGCGCTGCTCTTCGTGTGTGCCAGTGCGTCTAAAGGTTAGACGATGTAGAGGAGAGGGAGATCGTAGACATGGGACCCACCAGTAAGTGAGTCCACGGTCATGCACGTGTTGACGAGCCACTCCCTCTACTCTACTCAATGTAATACAGTATAAAATCAAGTTACGCGACAAAGCCAACTACTGTTACTGTTTCAGGCTATCGACTTACACTTTGTAGTCCAGGTTGCTAGTTCGAATCTCGTCTTTCAGATTTGTTAGTTTTAGTTCCAAATTTGATCAATGGCAAGTGGGACCCCCGTGTGTTGTTCCGATATTTCAGTGTAGGATGGTACTTTTTTTCATAAATACTTTGCGCGGTTAGACAAGTAACGACACCAGTTACACATATTTTGCAAGTTTAGGAAAAAATGACAGCGGCATAGAATATCACATCCACCCCGCAGCTTAGATGATATGCTGATACAAGTTTTTACGTCGTTTGATCTGAGATCCAATGGCTTGGGAGTAGTCTTTGTAATTAAGCGCAATTTCCAAACTCTCCAAGGGTTTTTTTGCAAATAAAACATTCAGGCATCGTGTCTGCCACTGCATATTGGATCCAACGGTACCAGTAGCTCATATTAGGTCCTCCCCGTAGCTTAATTAGCCGCTAGGGTGATATGAGCATCTAGGTATTATGATATGTGATCATATGCCACATGCGTAGCTGATACGTCTCCAACGTATGTATAATTTATGAAGTATTCATGCTGTTATTTTATCATTCTTGGATGTTTTACAGTCATTTTATAGAAACTATATATCATTTTTTGGGAGTAACCTATTGACCCAGTGTGATGAGGACATCAATACCATTGTTACACCCACAGCCCCTGCTGCTATACATACTGGACCAATTACTAGAGCTCGTGCACGCCAATTGAATTATCAGGTACTTTCGTTTCTTGGTAACGATTCCAATGTTCATGAGGATATGATCTTGCCTAAATTGGATACATTTGTTTTGCTTACAAATGAAGGGCCTACCATGGACAAGAAAGATGAACCTTGGAGCAAGTTCAAGCATGGAGATGTTGGCATGCGCATAGGGAACAAGAACGGAGTTACAAGTGATGATTCCGGGACTTTGAAGCCACCCTAATGAGAGCATGAAGCCTTGGACGAAATATACAAGATGCCACTTCATAATATTCGTCCATAGGCTATTCTAGGTCTGCGTCACCTTAATATTGGGCCAGCCCATGTAATTTCGAAATACTTAAGTGTAGGCTGTTTTAGAGTCCGTATGTGTGGGGAAACAAGAGTTAGGGTTGGTTTGGGACCCCTCCCTCAAGGGCCACGAAATTCCCTCCTCTTTCTCCATATATACAGCCCTTAGGCGTCGTTTAGACTTTGGGTTTTGTTTACATTAAAAGTTCGCCATAGCTGCAACTTGGCGTGCGCCGTTTGTGTTCAACGACCAGACAAAGGCGTCACGGAACCCCACCTTGATCAATAAAGCTTTCATCTTATATTCGCAATATCCAGATTGCAATCTCAGTTTCTTGCTTGTTCTTCGTTTTCGCAGGAAACAGACCCTCGTGGTCAGGTTGATCGTGCTCCGGCGTGGTCAATAACCTCTCGGAGTTGGTTTAGCGATTGCTAAGGCGCGGCGTCCTCGCCACGTTAGTAGTCGGATCGTCAAAGTCGACTTCCTCCAAAGCGAAAACCAACATCTCATCGAAAGGCGGGACACCTTTGCCTCTATCAAGTGGTATCGATTTTCGGGTTGCTCGGTGAGATTTTACGCTTTTTCATAGATTAGATCGAGTGCATTCTTCATACCTAAAGTCCACGAAAAAGCCACAAAAAAATTAGGGTTAGTTCATCATATCCGAACCAATCGAGCCTTCGCATAATCTTTTTAGGGTTTTTGCTTTGTTGAATTCTTGGTTGCATCGTCGTGTCAAGTTCTTTGGTCTTAGAGTCTAGTCTTTTAGAGTTTCGAGTTACGGTCATAAGTTGTCACGCGCCCGCACTTTCATCATCATCGCCTTGCCATCTACCACCCTTCTTATCCACCACCAATCCGTAGCCATATACCACCACCGCTACCATATACCACCACCGCTGCCATATACCACCAACATATATCCACCACCAATCCGAGTTCTTCTCATATTAGGTTTGTTAACGAGATCCAACTAAAAACCGAATCGTGTTTCATAGCCTGAGTAGGTTTCGGAAAAAAAAAATTGGTCGAAAAAATTCCGTGCCCATCTGTCGGTTTGACACAGGAAGAGTTTGAGACACTCGCCATTATAGTGATTTTTCGCAAAAAAAGAAAGAAAAAGCGCAAAAAAAAAAGCGAAAAAAATTCCAGAGTGTGCTTTTCCGTTGTTTCCGTGCGGTAGCCGTGATTTTGTTAGTGTTCTAGGCTCGCGTCTCTAGCACGGTCTAGCCTAGGACCAGCACAAGATCTGCGTCGTTGAGCGTTTATTCAACTTTGCATCTCTGAATTGATTATTCTTGACCCTTTTTGCTACCATATTATAAGCCTTCCCAGCTCCACATACATCTACATCGATGCGTTTGACTCTCCACGGTAATCGCTCTATCCAAGCTTTGAGAGTTTTGACTACATCGGTTGCCGATCACCGCTTCTTCTTTGGGTAGAAGCGGTAAGAATTTGAGATTTGCTTGACGGATTTGTGATTGTCCACCACACCACCACCACCACTTCCTAGTAGTCTGTCGAATCATATTCTTGTGTGTTTCTATTGCTTTGCTAACCATGGCGGGATCACAAGCCGACGAGACCGACCGGGAGAACATGACAAACAAAGCGCTACATGATAAGTTTCAACAAATGATGAGTGGGCAGGTGGAAGATGTGCTAAATAGATTTGAAGAGGCCATGGAGAAGATAGATGGCATTGAGAAGGCGTTCGAAACAAAGCTCGATAACAGGTTTAATGAATTGCTCGCGCGTCTACCACCACCACCACCGGCTGCACCTAATGCACCTCTACAACAACAACAACGACTAACTCCACATCGCTAAGCATCCCTCCGCCGAAGCGAGCCGTGTCCCTCTTCACTGGCCAAGGCTCTTTGTCTTTGTTGATACTACGTGGCTCCTGCTGGCGATGTGGGGAGGATGATTATGTGAGAGAGTACGAGGATGAGGTTGAACAACTTCAGAACTACGTGCAACCACCGGCACCACAACCACTGACACCACAACCACCCGGTCGTCCACATGCAAATAATGGCAATGTTAGGGCTCCCCTCAGTGCGAGATCATGACCATCTCCCTCAATTGAAGTTGAATATTCCACCATTTGAGGGTAGATATGTTCTGATATATATCTTACTTGGGAGTTAGAAAGCTGAACAACGATTTACATGTTTACAATATCACGAGGAGAGGCGTGTTCCGCTGCTGTTTGTGCTTTCACTAGCTTTGCATGTGTTTGGTGGTGCGAATTGTAGATTATATCCTGTTCCGGCTACTTGGGCTGCTTTGAAAACTGCTATGCGTGCTCGTTGGGTTCCACCATATTATCAACGTGAATTACTTCAAAAATTGCAGCGCTTAAGACAAGGAAAAATTCGGTGAAAGAATATTATCGGGAATTACAAACTGGATTTATTAGATTTGTTATTGTTGAGGATAATGAAGCTATGCTTGCAATTTTTCTGGGTGGATTAAATATATATATTCAGACAATTCTAGACTACAAGGTTTATACTAATATCACTCGATTATTCCATCTTGCTTGTAAAGCTGAACGTGAAGTGCAGGATCGACAGCGTTGGCGGCGGACTAACTTTTTCGCAGTCGACCTTCATCATGGACACCACGTGCATCATCTACTTCCACACGTTCTACTACACGGCACCTCCGTCGGCTGCCACCTCCAACCGTGATACAAGAAAGCGGGCACAACCACCACTATCTCGCCAAGAGCGCTTTTCTTTGGGCCTACGAGCTCTTATTCTTCCATGGCGTCAACAGGGCACACAAGTGATATTATTTGTCGTCGTTGTAAGGGAAGAGGACATTTTGCGAGAGAATGCCAATCTCAGCGTGTGATGATTGCTACTGAGGATGGTGGGTATGAGTTCGCTAGTGACTATGATGAAGAGACTTTGGCTCTTATTACACATGAAGAACATGGTGGAGATGATTACGATCATGAGGCGCAATACATGGCTGCTTTGAAGATCTTGTGAGGTATGAATGTTTAGTTGCTCAACGTGTTTTGAGTGTGCGAGGTTACACAAGTGAGCAAAATCGGAGGCATAACTTGTTCCATACAAAGGGAGTTGTGAAGGAACGTTCTATTGGCGTCATCATAGATGGAGGGAGCTGCAACAACTTGGCTAGCATGGATATGGTGGAGAAGCTTTCTCTCACCACAAGACCACATCCACATCCTTACTACATCCAATGGTTCAACAACGGCGGCAAGGTTAAGGTAACACGTCTGTTCATGTGTATTTTAGTATCTCTACATATGCTTTGATTATGTTGATTGTGATGTGGTACCTATGCAAGCATGTTCCTTATTACTTGGTAGACCATGGCAATTTGATAAAAATTATGTACACCATGGTAGAAACAATCGGTATACTCTTGTTCACAAGGATAAAAATATTACTTTGCTTCCTATGACTCTGATTCAATTTTGAAAGATGATATTAATAGAGCTAATAAAGCAAAAGCAGGAGAAAAATAAGAGTGAAAATAAGATTGTGGCAAAAGAATTTGAGCAACAAATGAAGCCTAATAATAAACCATCTAATGTTGCTTCGAAATTAAACTAAAAAGTGCATGTTTACTTGCCACCAAATCTGATATTGAGGAGCTAGATTCTAGCAAATCTGTTTGCTATGCTTTTGTGTGCAAAGAGGCATTATTTTCATTCGAGGACGTGCCTTCCTCTTTGCCCCTGCTGTCACTAACATTTTGCGGGGAGTTCACGACGTCTTCCCACAAGACGTGCCACCGGATTACCACCTATTCGAGGGATTGAGCATCAAATTGACTTAATTCGGTGCATCGCTACCCAACCGTGCACCATACCGTACCAATCCGGAGGAGACGAAGGAGATTATGCGTCAAATCAGTGAGCTGCTCGACAAAGGTTATATCTGTGAATCTCTTAGTCCTTGTGCTGTTCGTATTATACTAGTGCCTAAAAAGGATGGTACGTCACGTATGTGTGTTGATTGTAGAGGCATTAATAATATTACTATTCATTATCGTCATCCTATTCCTAGGCTAGATGATATGCTTGATGAATTGAGTGGCTCTACAATATTCTCCAAAGTTGATTTGCGTAGTGGATACCATCAAATTCGTATGAAATTGGGAGATGAATGGAAAACAGCATTTAAAACTAAGTTTGGTTTATATGAGTGATTAGTCATGCCTTTTGGGTTAACTAATGCACCTAGTACTTTCATGAGACTAATGAGCGAAGTTTTACGTGCTTTCATTGGACGATTTGTGGTAGTCTATTTTGATGATATCTTGATTTATAGCAAATCTTTGGAAGAACATTTGGAACATTTACGTGCTGTTTTTAATGCTCTACGTGATGCACGTTTGTTTGGTAACCTTGGGAAGTGCACCTTTTGCACCGACCAGAGTATCTTTTCTTGGCTATGTTGTTACACCACGTGGAATTGAAGTTGATAAAGCCAAGATTGAAGCTATTGAGAGTTGGCCGCAGCCCAAAACGGTCACACAAGTGAGGAGTTTTCTTGGACTCGCTGGTTTCTATAGGCGTTTTGTGAGAGACTTTAGCACCATTGCTGCACCTCTCAATGAACTTACAAAGAAGGATGTGCCTTTTGTTTGGGGTACCGCACAGGAAGAAGCCTTCACGGTATTGAAAGATAAGTTGACACATGCTCCTTTACTCCAACTTCCTCACTTTAATAAGACTTTTGAGCTTGAATGTGATGCTAGTGGAATTGGATTAGGAGGTGTGTTATTACAAGATGGCAAACCTGTTGCATACTTTTACGAAAAATTGAGTGGGCCTAGTCTGAACTATTCTACTTATGACAAAGAATTATATGCTCTTGTTAGGACTTTAGAGACATGGCAACATTATTTATGGCCCAAAGAATTTGTTATACATTACGATCATGAATCTTTGAAACATATTAAAAGTCAAGCTAAACTGAATCGTAGACATGCTAAATGGGTTGAATTCATTGAGACTTTCCCTTATGTCATTAAACACAAGAAGGGTAAAGAAAATGTTATTCTTGATGCTTTGTCTCGTCGCTATACTATGCTTTCACAACTTGACTTCAAAATATTTGGTTTGGAGACCATCAAAGATCAATATGTGCATGATGCTGATTTTAAAGATGTAATGCAGAATTGTAAAGAAGGAAGAACATGGAACAAGTTCGTTATTAAGGATGGTTTTGTGTTCCGTGCTAACAAGCTATGCATTCCTACTAGCTCTGTTCGTCTTTTGTTGTTGCAGGAGGCGCATGGAGGAGGATTAATGGGACACTTTGGCGTGAAGAAGACGGAGGGTATACTTGCTACACATTTCTTTTGGCCAAAGATGAGACGGGATGTTGAGCGTTTTGTTGCTCGCTGCACTACATGTCAAAAAGCTAAGTCACGACTCAATCCTCATGGTTTATATATGCCTTTGCCTCGTACCTAGTGTTCCTTGGGAGGATATATCTATGGACTTTGTTTTAGGTTTACCTCGAACAAAGAAGGGAGGGATAGCATATTTGTTGTCGTGGATAGATTCTCGAAAATGGCACACTTTATACCATGTCATAAAAGCGATGATCTTTGTTAATGTTACTGATTTATTCTTTCGTGAAATTATTCGCTTGCATGGTGTGCCAAATACTATTGTTTCAGATCGTGATACTAAATTTCTTAGCCACTTTTGGAGATGTGTATGGGCTAAGTTGGGGACTAAACTGCTTTTTAGTACTACTTCTCACCCCAAACCGATGGACAAACCAAGTAGTCAATAGAACATTGTCTACTATGCTTAGGGCTGTTTTGAAGAATAATAAAAAAATGTGGGAAGAATGTTTGCCTCATATTGAATTTGCTTATAATCGTTCATTGCATTCTACAACTAAGATGTGCCCTTTTGAAATTGTGTATGGCTTCCTACCTCGTGCACCTATTGATTTGTTGCCTCTTCCATCTTCGGAGAAGGTTAATTTTGATGCTAAAGAACGTGCATGAATTGATTTTAAAAATGCATGAGTTAACTAAGGAAAACATTGAGCGTATGAATGCTAAATATAAACTTGCTTTGGAGATAAGGGTAGAAAACATGTTGTCTTTGCACCTGGAGATCTTGTTTGGTTACATTTGTGTAAGGATAGGTTTCCTAATTTGCGCAAATCAAAGCTAATGCCACGTGTTGATGGTCCATTTAAGGTGTTAGAGAAAATAAATGATAATGCATATAAACTTGAGCTGCCTGCAGATTTTGGGGTTAGTCCCACTTTTAACATTGCAGATTTGAAGCCTTATTTGGGTGAGGAAGATGAGTTTCCGTCGAGGACGACTTCATTTCAAGAAGGGGAGGATGATGAGGACATCAATACCATTGTTACACCCACAGCCCCTGCGGCTATACATATTGGACCAATTACTAGAGCTCGCGCACGCCAATTGAATTATCAGGTACTTTCGTTTCTTGGTAACGATTCCAATGTTCATGAGGATATGATGCTACCTAAATTGGATACATTTGTTTTGCTTACAAATGAAGGGCCTACCATGGACAAGAAAGATGAACCTTGGAGCAAGTTCAAGCATGGAGATGTTGGCATGCGCAAGGGGAACAAGAACAGAGTTACAAGTGATGATTCCAGGACTTTGAAGCCACCCTAATGAGAGCATGAAGCCTTGGACGAAATATACAAGATGCCACTTCATAACATTCGTCCATAGGCTATTCTAGGTGCTGCGTCACCTTAATATTGGGCCAGGCCCATGTAATTTCGAAATACTTAAGTGTAGGCTGTTTTAGAGTCCCAGATGTGTGGGAAACAAGAGTTAGGGTTGGTTTGGACCCCTCCCTCAAGGGCCACGAAATTCCTCCTCTTTCTCCATATATACAGCCCTTAGGGCGTCGTTTAGACTTTGGGTTTTGTTTAGATTAAAAGTTCGCCATAGCTGCAACTTCGCGTGCCGTTTGTGTTCAACGACTGCACAAAGGCGCCACGGAACCCCATCTTGATCAATAAAGCTTTCATCTTATATTCGCAATATCCAGATTGCAATCTCATTTTCTTGCTTGTTCTTCGTTTGCTCGCAGGAAATGCAGACCCTCGTGGTCGAGTTGATCGTGCTTTCGGCGTGGTCAATAACCTCTCGGAGTTGGTTTAGCGATTGCTAAGGCGCGTCGTCCTCGCACGGTCGTAGTCGGATCGTCAAAGTCGACTTCCTCCAAAGCGAAAACCAACATCTCATCGAAAGACGGGACACCTTTGCCTCTATCACAGTGCCCAGTGCCGGTTGTTGTTTTTTGCTTGTTTTTTACATCGCAGGAAATCAATATCAAACGGAGTCCAAACACCGCGAAACTCCACGGGGATTTTTATGGGCCAGGAGACAACCTTTGGGCCAAAGCAGCACCTGGGGGGTGCCCCGAGGGGGGCACAACCCAACAGGGCGCGCCAGGCCCCCCCTGGCGCGCCCAGGTGGGTTGTGCCCACCTCGATGGCCTCCTGCACCCCCTCTTTGCACTATAAATTCCCAAATATTTCGAAACCCTTCAGGGCTAACCTAGATCAGAAGTTCCACCACTGCAAGGTCTCTGTATACGTGAAAATCAATCTAGACGATGTTTCGGCACCTTGCCGAAGGGGGGAATCATCTCCGGTGGCCATCTTCATCATCCCGGTGGCCACCACGATGAGGAGGGAGTAGTTCACCCTCGGGGCTAAGGGTTTGTACCAGTAGCTATGTGTTCAATCTCTCTCTCTCTCTCTCTCTCTCTCTCTCTCTCTCTCGTGATCTATATCATGGGTTTTGTTAATATAGTCGGGTCATATGATGTTTCTACCCTCTATACTCTTGTTATGACGAATTGAATCTTTACCCTTTGAAGTTTTGTCTTGTCAGATTGAATATTCAGAGATGAGAACACATGATATATGCCTTGCGGTATGAATACTTGAGGTGACAATTGGGGTATCTTATTGATTCACTTGATATATGTTATGGCATTCAACTCACGGATTCCCGCAGTGATATTCGGGTAATCTATGCATAGGGGTTGATGCACGTTTTTCTCCGACGGAAACTTTGGGGTCTCTTTATAGTTCTTTGTGTGGATTGAGAATTATGAATATGGATTTGCTTTGGTGTTATTCTAGTACGAACTCTAGGATAGATCGAACGGAAAAAATAGCTTTGTGTTATTTTAGTACGAACTCTTGAGTAGATCGAACGGAAAGAAAACCTTTGAGGTAGTCTCGTAACCTACAAGCAATATCTATCTTTTGTTCTCTGCTAACAGGAACTCAGGAGTGATTCTCTATTACACATTGAGGGATAATCGTATGATCCAACTATGTTAGCACTATTGAGAGATTGCACTAGCGAAAGTACGGACCCTAGGCCTCATTTTTAAGTGTTGCAATACCGTTTTTGTGCCCGTTTACTAATTGCTACCTTGCTGTTTTTATTTATTCAGATTATAAAAATATATTTCTACCATCAATATTACACTTTTATCACCATTTCTTCGCTGAACTAGTGCACCTATATAATTTGCCATTGTATTGGGTGTGTTGGGGACACAAGAGATTTCTTGTATTTGGTTGCAAGGTCGTTTGAGAGAGACCATCTTCATCCTACACCTCTCACAGAATGATAAACCTTAGGTCATCCACTTGAGGGAAAATTGCTACTGTCCTACAAAACACTGCGCTTGGAGGCCCAACACGAGTCTACAAGAATAAAGTTGCGTAGTAGACATCAAGCTCTTTTCTGGCGCCGTTGCCGGGGAGGTGAGTGCTTGAAGGTATATCTTTAGATCTTGCAATTGAATCTTTTAGTTTCCTGTTTTATCACTAGTTTTGTCTATAAAAGAAAACAACATAAAAATTGAAATTTAGGTTGCATCATATTATTGATCATCTTTATAATATCTTTCTTGAAAATGATGATTCGTAAAACTGTGCTCAATTGTTAGAAGAAGAAGTCAACAAAATGCTTGGCACAAACTATTTGAATGATGAGCATGATTGCAATGTTGAATGATGAGCGTGATTGCAATGCTTGGCACTAATGATGATTGCACAAGTAATGACAAAAATGTTTCTTATAAGCATGTCACTTTTTGCGGAGTGAATTGGGAGTGCCTTTGCACACCAAAAAGGGAAGATAGGTTTTGTAAGAAGCATAAATATTTAGAAACGAGAAACTTGCAAGAGAGGCTAGATGATTGTGCTGAAAGATTTAATTTTTTTCGCCATCCTTGTGAACTTTGCAATGAATGTGGTAATTTAAATCGCCAATGCAAGTTTTTTCATGATCAATTCGTGTCCAAACATTGTGATGACTTGATTACCCTTGAGCATCATAAAGGGCTTAGTCTTCTTTTGGGGTATGAAGAAATGAAACATATAACTAAGGGTATTCCAAAATTTAATCTCGAGAGATTTGTTGATTTTGGTCTAGAGGAAATTTATATGTTTTGTGCGGTGAATTGCATTGAGAATCCTTATATTGCCAACTATCTAAAGTCAAGAAAAAAATAGAATATGAAGAGAGTACTAACAAAAGGGAATGAGGTCACGGCGTAGCAAAACTAGCATCAATGAAGGATAATAAGTAGCTCTGGACAGCAAGATATAAGTGAAGATCACAACGGCAAAGAAAGATAATGATGAAGAACAAGCGCCAAGGTGATATACAACAACTCTCTCTCTAATTTTCCTCTTGAAAATTTTGAGCCAATTTTCTGATAACTTTTTCAAAGAATGCTACTAACTCAAGTTTTCCAATGCAAAAAGAATCACTCAATTCCGAGTTGATATGAGGAGTCAAAAAATTCTAAAACCGGTTTGAAAAGCTGGAATAAGCTGTGTTCACGAACTTCGAAGGGCAAAAAGACCTATTTAGAAGCCGATTTTGAGGTGCCAAATATTGATCTTTCTTCTGCAACTATTTAGATGCGCCTCGTCGCTAGCTTTAATTTGAGTACTCACGGAGCCAAAACGGACTTCGTATGAGGAAGATACACCTGTTTTATCGAATAAAGGCGCAAAACAGATTCCAATCCCAATTCAGGTACGAGATTGATTCTTCTTAGATCCGAATTTTTTTTTTCTTCTCTCTTTTTTATCACACTTTTTTTTTCTTTTTCTTCTCTCTTTTTCTTCTTTGACTTTTTTTTTACTTTTTTCTCTCTTTTTTCTCTCTCCCTTTTTCCAAACAAACTAGATAAGATGCGGATTGGATCAAGTGAAGATGTGAACGATCTCAACTATGATTATGACAATGAACGGTGGGTAGCACGTGGTGGAAATTGATGGATGGATGGTGGTCAACGGAAGGGATAACGATGCAGCGCGGCGTGACTAATGTGAACAGAACTTCGAAACTCTAAACGAACTAGACACTAAGACCGCAACTCGACACGATGATGCAACCGATAATTCAATAATGCAAACAATGAAAAGAAAACTGCAAAGGCTCGGTGGCTTGGACAAAGGATGAATAGATCTAACTTTTTTGTGGCTTTTTCTTGGACAATAGGTAAGAAAATAAATCTAATCTAGGGATAATTGGAAATTCTCACCGAGCAACATGAAAACCGATACCACTTGATAGAGGCGAGGGTCCCGATCTTTCGATGAGATGATAACTATCGATTTGGTGGAGTCGACTTTGACGATCCGACTACAAACGCGTAACGACGTTGCGCCTTAGCAATCTCTAAACAAATCTCTCGAGGTTCTTGACGATGCCGGAAGCACGATCACCTGACCACGAAGGTCTATTCTCGCAAGCAATCGAAGAACGAGCAAGAATATGATAAAGCAATCTGAATATTGCGAATATATATGAAGTATTGATAATGGTGGGGATCCGTAAGCGGTCTTGGTGCGGTCGTTGGACACAAACGAAGTACACGAAGTTGCAATGGCTAACTTTAACTAAACAAATCCCAAGGAAAAAGCTACTAGATGGATCTACTTATATAGGAGCAAGGGGTGGCGGCCAAGGAGGTGGGAGGACGTCCCAAGGCAGCCTAACACTAACCCTAGGTCGTACAAGGCCAATGGGCCCAAATGGAGGTGACGTAACACCTTTGGACTTGTAGTTTGACTCGGATTCTGCTGCAGCATCAGATTGTTTCGTCCATAACTCAACGCTCCAGACGGATTTTAAGGTGATTCCAATTGGGTTGGAATATGCACGAAATCTATTTTCCAACAAAAAAGGAATCAACCAATTTGGAGTCATGTATGAAAAAGTTATTGACGCTTTTGAGTCGGTATGTATGCGGTAGTCCGAATCGAGTCCGTAACGTGAGAGACTTGGACTCTATCTTCTCTTGGCCCAAAAGTGACGTGAGAGGACTTTTTGAACAGCACCTAAACTTCTCCTTTTCCCTTATCTTCATATGTGTATTGTACAAATGTCCCATACACCTGCAATTAGACAAAACACAAAAGTATGTGATGTATTTTTGTTCTGGATAACATAAATAGATTATTGAATAGTTTGCACTAGAAATCACCTGACAAATAAGCATGTATGCAATATTTTTGGTCTTATCCAAGGTAGTCATGTCCTCATCACACGGGCCCTGGACCCCGTGCGCACGGCCCCCCTACAGCAGCCGCGAGCAATTCACGTTTTTGCTCATAACTTCCACCCCCGAACTCCGATTTGGGTCTTCTTTGGCTCGTTGAAAAGCTAGCGACGTGCCCGAGCTGCTCATCTTGGTTTTACCACCATTTGACTTCATCAAATTTTGCCCATTTTTGCATCTTTTGCATAGGCCCTACGCCATAACTTCCGCACCACCACATAAAACGTCCGTAAACTAACCCATTTTGGTTCTGATTGCATTTGTGGTCGGTTGAGTTGTGATTTGAGTCTCCTAAGGTGTTTCGGCTACTTAGGGAAGGTTACATATTCATCCACCACCGGTGACTTGTATCGGTCCATCGACTACATCCGCCACGAGCTTCCACATCGACGACGACCATCCATCCTTTGAGACCATCTTCAACCAGAAGCAAGGCCGGTTACCCCCGACTTCGTGAAAGGTTAAGTGTGATGAAGGTATCCATTCCGTCATAAACTTTTCCTTCCTTGCCACTACATCTTGATAGCCCTACCATCTTTGGGAATACCTTCATACCTATTGAGACTAGCTATCCGAGTATTGTCGGGCTTCGCAAAAACTTGTGCACCATAGTGATACGATATCATATTGTTGCATCATTGGATATATAGTGCAATTGTTTACTCCCGTGCATATCTTGTGATACTTATCTCATGTTTGTGGTTGAGGCTCAATAAGAAAAGTGGAAAGGAAGAGAAGATAAAAAAAGCTTTTAAGCAAGAAAAAATGATCATAAGCTTATAAGCAAAAGAGAGTTGAGCATGAAAAGAGATACTTGTGCATGAGGATACATGGAATAGGGAACATTTAGCTTGCATACATATAGGTTGGTGCCAAGTGGTGAATCGTGCCCAAGTGTGCAATCAAGCTAGTGCTCTCCTAGTGTTTGTGCAACACGAGCTTCGTCTTCATTAGGCAATTTTGTATTGCTCATCCCTATAGTTGCACAAGCCCCATTATCCCACCGTGTGTGTTTCTTTATTGCCCTCCTCTATATTGGTGATCACTTGCTTTGCATTTTGAGTCCTTCGGATTTATTTCAACATTTACAATATCTATTTCAACATTTACAATATCTTGGACTTCAATTTGCATGAAATTTGTGCCACTTGTCCTAACCAAGCCACTCGATAAGCTTTTACTTGTAGGTGTGAGTGAACAAGTCCGGTACCAATTCCACTATTCTTTCATCTCACATTGAGTGATACGAGATACATCCTCAACATTGGGAACATTGAGTGATACGAGATACATCCTCAACTTGGTATTGTTTATCTCATTTCCTACTCACCTTTGCTCGAGTCTTGTGATGGATAGGCAAAGCACATCATCTCGGGTCTACAACCACGACGACGAGTTCGATGCTATGAAGAACGTCATCGACGCCAAGATTGACAAGCAAATGGAGGAGCTCAAGGCCCTCATCAAGAACCGCAAGCGGTCTTCCTCATCTTCGAGAAGACGCTCAAGTGCAAAGAATTCCGTGCTACCATCTCCGGCAAGTACACACAAGCATCGACATCGACAAGACCATGAAGAGCGACCTCCTGGATGAGAGTTGGCTTCTCTGCCACCCCCGTGCACACGATCCCTCGACCCCCATGCACACGGGACCCCGTGCACACGGCCTCCAGCACCCCCGCGCGCACGGGCCATACAGTATAGCAACATCGACTACAAGGCTGCGGCTCCTTCAACACATTTGGCATCTTCTCCAAGTGACTTCAAGGCATCTTCGCCTTCGGATGTACGGCATCTTCACCTACTCCACGAGCTCAAGTCCGCTACTCCCTCGAGCTACAATGACTTCAACATCGCCGACGAGATTCCATTCTTTGGGACTAATGACCCCGATGAATACCTCGAGTGGGAGTGCAAGATGGATGACTACCTCAAGCTACATCAAGTACCCTCCGAAGTTCAAGTGAAGTGCGCCACAAGTACCTTCCACGACTACGCGTTGATTTGGTGGCTTCACTCACCTTCAAGGAGCTTCGACATGAGTTGGTCCAAGACGAAGAAAGTGATGCGGCGAGAATTTGTGCCTTCCACCTACACGGAACATCTTCAACGCCAATTGGAGAATACCATACAAGGATCCAAGTCGATCGACGCATACTTCAAGGAGATGAAGATTGCATTGCGACGAGCCGGCGTGGACAACCCCATTTCGATGAAGTTCCACTTCATGATGGGATTGAACAACGACATCTCCAAGACTATCTTCCTCGCGAACTACAAGCCCCTCGACGACAACTACATTGGTGCTCTCAAGGCGGAGCAAGAACTCAAGAAGGCCAAGTCTACTCGACACCGAGCTCACTTCGCGACGACCATGCTACAAGACGGCGAGAGTGATGATGTGCCATCTTCGGCCTTCATCTATGATGAGAGTGATGTTGTGTCATCTTCGGCCTTCATCCACGACGAGAGTGATGATGTGCCATCTTCGGCCTTCATCCATGGCGACGATGACGGAACAGTTGAGCATGGGATTTCCCCCTTGACCACGGTGACGTATGATGACTTGAGTGGCTTTAGCCACCATATTGAGAGTGAGAGTGACTTCACCACTAGCCCCATATATGATGAGTTGCCCCAATTCCCATGTGAAGAGAGCCACCACCACCACCACTTGAGTGATTTGAGTGACTCCACCATATGTGACATTGAGTGCACCTACCTTGAGGGAGTGAGTGAGCCACCACCACATAGAGAGAGTGAGGTAGTTGATGAGGCATATGAGGCCATTTCGATTTCTAACAACTTAACCTCTACCTCTATTGTGTCTGCTCATTTGGTGCTAGGTGCCATATATGATGACGCGCCGATCCTCGACGACTTCGTCCTTCCTTCGGACAAGACGATGGCCATGGTGGACTATGATGCACCCCCCACATGGTTCCATCCCGATGACGACGTTGGCCACGATTTGGTATTTCCCACCTCACCTACATCACATGAGTGGAATGAACAAGGTAACAAAGGTGAAGGTGAATGCTCTTGTCCCACTAGTGGACATTCTTGACATTGATTGCTTGCATGATGTCGATCCACCTATTCCCATGCTTCATGCTAGTGTGACTTCCTCATGTCATGACTTACCACTTTATGATGAATATGATGATGAGCATGCTGAATTGCCTAGTTGTGATGCCATGTTACATAGGATTTCTTGTGATAATTCTCTAGGTCACATCATGTTTGACAATCCACTTGACTTGTCATATGCTATGCATGAGATCAACAATATGTCATATTTGCAATCTCATCGTAGTGACTATGCATATGCCATTAAAATTAATCCAATTTGCACTTATGGCATAGATGATAAGCCCAAGGTTATTGACATTTGTTTTTCTTGTGATGATATTGATATGCTCGCTTTGCATAATTTATCTCGTATGCCATGCCATGACTACCTAGCTTCGGATATGCATTATTTTGGATGTTGTCCATTTTCTCCATATGATGTTTTCCCTCATGAGGAGACCCCCATAGTTTCCTCATACCCATTAGGAGATTTTGATCCATCCCATCCATTGCATGATCCTCATACTTGTGTGTACAATATGCTTTCCACGAATGATGTGCCATATAATTGCACACTTCATTTGTGCCCTCATCATGTCATACATAACAACTATTCTTTCATGATGGATGACATGTTCTTATACCATGCATCAAATTTCTTTGAGCGATGCTTATCTTGTGCTAACTCACACATGCACATACACATCATGATGGATGATGTGTACATTTACCACGCACACACGTTCTTTCGTTTGTTTCTCTTTTGTGTAGGTACCCATGAACACTCGTCAACCTCACAATCCCATGAGTTGACAAAACGAGCTCTCGAGAGCAATGATGACTTGGGATTACGTGGATTTTCATTCCCACCGCTCCCTTCGCACAAAGACTTCGCGCATCTCTTCTACATGGCCCTCACATGGCTATGGGTTATTTACCACTTCTCGCTTTATTCCCATATCTCCATGTTCACTTTGCATGATATGCTCATTTCGATGCCTTTGCCATGCATTTGTGACCCATGCTTTGCATTACACATGATGATTGATTCTAGTACTTGTATGTGTATTTGCAAGCTTGGTGGAGATATCACTTGTTATTGCCATGTTTGCTTTGTGCCCCATGTCTATGATGATACTATGATCTTGCTTTGTGTTCGTGCTTGCGATATGTCATGTGCATTGCATATATCCACTATTTGCTCACATGACATGATTGCCATCATTTCCTCTAGTGTGTTGCATCTTCGCTCCACTAGTTTGCACGACATGATTACCATAATTGACTTGTTTGCATCACACATGTTAAACAATTGTTCTTTCCATTGTGTTGAGTGCCACGATATCTTCACTCCACCCTATGCACATTATGCTTGGATTGTCTTGCACTTGCCCCATGTGTTTAGACACCTCATTATACTTGGTGTTGTGAATGATTCCTATGCCTACCATAGACCTTTCGTTGAGCACATTAGCATTCTTGCTATGATCTTGAGGTAGATGCTTGTTCACTTGTCACACATATTAGCATCTTCACCTCCCATTTGGATGCTTGTTTCCATGATGTCCTTGATTGTGCTCAATTTATATGCTTAAATGCCATGCCACACTCAACACTTGTTGAGTGAATCACCTCTTGAATGCTTGGTTTTTCCCTAACGCCAACCACATTTGTTTTTCCAAGTGCTTGTTATCTTTGCTCCTTTTGAAGAAATTACAAGACGGTGCGACATTGGAGAGTGCCCATTTGAAACTACAAGATGATGCATGCTTGGTGATCGTCAACTTCTACACGGCAACATAATCTCTTTCCCATGGTGATTTGGATTTCGATCCGAGGTCGGATCTTTCCCAAGGGGGAGGGAATGATGCAGAGCATCCGATGGACATTACCATCTCAAGAATCCCATCGCTAAGAGACACGTTCAACTTCTACTTCAATCATACTAAGGTGAATTTCATCCTTAATGCGTGTCTTCTTAGTTTCCTTGAGGATGGTATACTACTTGACCGTCCTACCATGTGCCCATATAAGTTTGAGCCCGATGATGAACGTGCCATGGAGGAGGTCAACCACAAGTGAGCGCCTAAACCGTCCTCGAGAGAAGCATGGAAACGTATAAGGAACCATCAAGGAGAAGGCGAGGGTCCACCTGCACCAACGGGAGTCCACGAGAAGACGTGCTGCGAGCTTCAGGACACTCCGTGTGCTCGGGCCCTTGGATGCCGTGCCCATGGGACCCCGTGCCCACGGTACAAGCCCGTGCACACGGGCTAAGTCGCCAGCTCTTTAGATACCCCGTGCGCACGGGACCTCCTGCGTGTGACTGTTGGGCTTTGCCTTGTATTCCCATTTCGCCCCTCCTTACCCCTTCATCCCTTGGACATATATATACTCCTTCATCTCCTCCATTTAGACTTAGCTAAGAATAGACACAAATCATAGAGCTTAGCTCATGTATCTCCCCTTGTGGGTTTCCTCCTAAGGGAGAAGGTTCCCTGGGATCATCAAGCCCTCCTAAGGGAGAAGGATTCCCCAAGTGAATCATCAAGCCCTCATCTCCTTCATAGGATTTGGGATGAACTCTACCATGTATCTTGTTTCCCTTTGATTGTTCATTTACCTTGTGGATCTTGTGTGTTTGTTGGTCTAGTGGATGTGTGATTAGACTTGTCCTTGAGTGTCCCTCTTGTTTCCTCTCTTGTGTTCATCTTGTTCTTGGGGATCCCCCCTCCAATTCGTGAAAGATCTCCACTTAGGGTTCCACCCTACAACATTGTGCCTGCTTTCTTGTATCATGGCTGAAGGTGGCACCTGATGGAGGTGCTGGTGCAGTGGAAGTAGAGGATGCACGTGGTGTCCATGATGAAGATCGACCTGTAGAAAAGTTAGTTCGTGCCAATGCCTGTCGATCCTGCACTTCACGTTCAGCTTTACAAGCAAGATGGAATAAACGAGTGATATTATTATACTCCTTATAGTCTAGAATGGTCTGAATCTCTCTATTTAATCCACCCATAGAACGTGCAAGCATAGCTTCATTCTCCTCAACAATACCACATCTAATCATGCCAGTTTGTAATTCCTGATAATATTCTTCGACGGAATTTTTTTCCTTGTCTCAAACACTGCAATTTTTGAATTAATTCATGTTGATAATATGGTGGAACCCAACGAGTACGCATAGCAGTTTTCAAAGCAGCCCAAGTAGCTGGAATAGGATATAATCTACAATGTTCAGACCACCAAACACATGCAAAGCTAGTGAAAGCACAAACAATGACGAGGAACACGTCTCTCCTCAAGATATTGTAAACATGTGAATCGTTGTTCAGTTTCTAACTCCCAAGTAAGATATATATCAGGAACATATCTACCCTCAAATGGTGGAATATTCAACTTCAGTTTAGGAAGATGGTCATGATCTCGTACCTAAGGGTGAGCCCTACCATTGTGATTATTTGCATGTGGACGACCTGGTGGTTGTGGTGCTGGTGGTTGCACGTAGTTCTGATTTTAATCAACCTCATCCTCGTAATCTCTCGCATAATCATCCTCCACATCAGCAGTAGGAGCTACAGAAGTATCAACGGCAACACCAACAATTTGGCTAGGCTGAAGAAGGACACGGATCGCTCGGTGGAGGGTTGTTTAGCGACGTGGAGGTAGTAGTAGTAGTAGTTGTTGTTGTTGTTGTTGTTGTTGCAGAGGTGCGGCAGGTGCAGCCGGTGGTGGAAGACGCGCAAGCAGTTCATTAAATCTGTTATCGAGCTTTGTTTCGAACGTCTTCTCAAGGCCAGTGATCTTCTCCATGGCCTCTTCAAAATTGTTCAAAGACATCTTGCACTGTTCAGGTCATCATTTGTTGAAACTTATCATGAAGCTCCTTGTTCGTTAAGTTCTCCCGATCAATCTAAATCGGCTTGTGATCTGGCATGGTTAGCAGCAATAGAAACACACAAGAATATGATCCTATAGACTACTAACAAGTGGTGGTGGTGGGTGACACAAATCCGTCAAGCAGAACTCAAATTCTTACCAGTTCTTACCCAGCAGTAGGCGGTGATCGGCAACTGTTGTAGTCAAACCTCTCAAAGCTTGGATAGAGCGATTACCAGGGAGAGTCAAACGCACGACATAGATGTATGTGGAGCTGGGAAGGCTTATAATATGGTAGCAAAAAGGGTCAACAATAATCAATTCAGATATGCAAAGTTGAATAAACGCTCAACGACCGTACTTTGCTGGTCCTGGGCTAGATCGTGCTAGAGACGCGAGCCTAGAACACTAACAAAATCACGGCGCTGCACGTAAACAAGGGAAAAGCACACTCTGGAATTTTTTCGCTCTTTTTTTGCGCTCCTCTTTTTTTTGCGAAAAATCACTATAATGGCGAGTGTCTCAAAACTCTTCCTAGGTCAAACTGACAGGATGTGCACGAATTTTTTTTGACAATTTTTTTTCGCAATTTAGGGCAGCGACGATGAAAAAGTGCGACAAAAAATCACTATGATGGCGAGTGTCTCAAAACGCTCCGTGGGACCTAAAAATAGGATAGGGAAAAATATTTTTAGTCGCCGAAAATTTGGCCTAAAAACTGCCGGGGGATCTCCAGACTTTTTTTTCGAGACCTACTCAGGCAAGGAAACACAAAACAAAAACTAGATGGATCTCGAAAACAAACCTAATATGAAAAGAACTCAGATTGGTGGTGGACAAGCAGATGTATATGTGGATTCGGATTGGTGGTGGACAGGCGGATGTATATGTGGACTCGGATTGGTGGTGGACAGGCAGATGTATATGTGGACTCGGATTGGTGGTGGACCGGCGGATGTATATGTGGACTCGGATTGGTGGTGGACAGGCGGATGTATATGGAAGCGGTAAGGAATATGTTGGTGGTGGTGGTTTATGGTAGAAACGATGACAATGGTGCGGCGGCGGCGTGACAACTTGTGAACAGAACTCAAAACTCTAAGGGAAACCAGACGCTAAGACCAGCAACTTGACACGAGGATGCAACCGCAAATTCAACAAAGCAAATACAGAAAAGATTATGCAAAGGCTCAGATTGGTCCGGATAGGATGAACTAACCCTGATTTTTTTTTGGCTTTTTTCGTGGACTATAGGTATAAAGAACAGACTCGATCTAAACTACAAAAAACTGTAAAATCTCATCGAGCAACCTGGAAATATGATACCACTTGATAGAGGCAAAGTTGTCCCGTCTTTCGATGAGATGGTGGCTATCGTTTTGGAGGAAGTCAACTTTCATGATCCGACTACGAACGCGCGAGGACGTCGCGCCTTAGCAATCGATAAACCAACTCCGAGAGGTTATTGACCACGCCAGAGCACGATAAATCTGACCATGAAGGTCTGTTTCCTGCAGGCAAATGAAGAACAAGCAAGAAACTAAGATTACAATCTGGATATTGCGAATATAAGAGGAAAGCTTTCTTGTCCAAGCTAGGCCCTTCATTTGTAAGCAAAACAAATGTATCCAATTTAGGCAGCATCATATTCTCATGAACATTAGAATCGTTACCAAGAAACGAATGTACCTGTTAATTCAATTGGCGTGCGCGAGCTCTAGTAATTGGTCTAGTATGTATAACAGCAGGGGATGTGGGTGTAACAATGGTATTGATGTCATCATCACGCGCCAACGTCCCTCCCTCCTCGCCAACGGAACCCTAGCCAACAGCCATGGCTAGGGTTTGTGCAGTTTCTCCCCATTCGATCTGGCGAGTCTCCCTCCAAGGACAAGCTTCGGCGACTTCCTCCTCCCCCGCTCCCTGAACCTTAGCCACTCCAAAACCCTGACCCCTTCTTGTCTCGTCTCTACAGGTAGACCGCGCCGGCAAGCGACCAGGACGATGCTCGGAGAGGAGAGGAGGGCCTTCTCCTCACTGTGTAGCCGCCGACCTTGTCCTGCTCGAGGAGGAGGAGCAGGAGGGGCGCACCCAGGCACCACAGTCGCCGCCGTCAAGGGCTTCTTCCACCTAGACCTCTAAATCCACGGCGCCGTCGTCCAGCCACCCAAGGTGAAGGTTCCCCCAACTCCCCTCCGTCCCCTCTCCCCTCCTTGTTTCATTCGATCTAGCAGCCATGGATTTGGGTTCCTCAAGGCTGCCTAATTACTCTACCAGAGTAGACCATCTCCTGCACATGTACCTACATACCAGAGTAGACCATCTATATAGTTTCTAGCCATGTTGATAAGATTTTTTTAAGAAAGAAATCAAGTTAGATTATATACATACAATTATTATGCACATACGTATGGTGACATCTCATTATATGCTTTGGTTTGTTGCATAGGCGTTAGGCTACAAGTTGGATCTGATTATTCGGTGCTTGCATACATGTCATGGTGTCACAGATTAGAAATGATGAGGAATTGAGTAAAAGCTAGAGTTCAGTTTCTTGTGTTGGGCTGGTCTGGTTCAGTCAGCTTCTATTTCATGCTTGAGCTAATCCAAGCTTGATTTCTGTAAATGTTCTTATCCGATGCATCTTCTTTGGGTGGAGGAGGAACATGATATGTACGGTGATGCGTGGAGACGAAGCATATAAGCGGCGTTCCTCTGGCATTCGACGTTTGTTGAGCAAGCAAGTAGATTTCTTAGAGTTGTCGTACGTTGTTTTCCACGACTTGTACTATTGGGGCAATACCTGATATGATAACATGAACTGAATTTGGGCTATTAGCTCCTTTACTTGCTCTTGTTTGGTTAAAGCTGGTAATGCCATGGATAAGAACACACATTACTATTAAGTTTAAAAGTTCCGTTGAAATAAGGTGGAAGCATGTTCTTTCTTGCAAATGTTCTGTTAGCTAATATGAAGATAGAGCATTGAGTTCAATCCATTATTGGGATTCTTGTTGTTTGTCTTTGAACAATGCTTGCGTTTTAGCTACTGCCACTTTGAGTCTTTGTAGCTTGTAGTTATCAATTCCAACTGGGTTTATATATTGCATTTCTGGAGCAGTCGATCGGAATTTCTAAGTTTTTTTGTTATATAAGATGAACGAATGTTATTTTCAAAGTGTGAGCTGACTAGTTATCCTAGAGAGAACCAACTCCATTTTTGCAAATGTTATGGTACATTATATGGTTTCTTTAGCTATGCGATGCCACACTTATATTTTAATTTTCTGTTTAGTGTAAATTTTGATCTCGTTCTCAATTTCGGTGCCTCTGGTTGATGCAGGTGCACATGAGTGTTCTGGACGACATGGTCTCCTTTTCGGCATGTGCAAGTGTCGGGTGGTGCTTGCCTACATGGTTTACCGGCAATGATAGAGGCAAAGGTGTCCCGATGTTTCGATGAGATGGTGGCTATCGTTTCTGTGGGAGTCGACCTTGACGATCCGACTACGAACGTGCGAGACGTCGCGCCTTAGCAATCGCTAAACCAACTTCCGAGGGTTATTGACCACGCCGGAGCACGATCAACGACCACGAGGGCCTGTTTCGCGAGCAAACGAAGAACAAGCAAGAAACTGAGATTGCAATCTGAATATTGCGAATATAAGATGAAAGCTTTATTGATCAAGGTGGGGTTCTGTGACGCCTTTATGCAGTCGTTGAACACAAACGAAATGCACGAAGTTGCAGCTATGGCGAACTTTTAATCTAAACAAAACCCAAGGTCTAAACGGTGCCCTAAGGGCTGTATATATGGAGGAAGAGGGGGAATTTCGTGGCCCTTGGTGGAGGGTCCGAAATCAACCCTATCTCTTGTTTCCCCACATACGGACTCTAAAAATAGCCTATACTTGTGTATTTCGAAATTACAAGGGCCCTGCCCACTAATAAGGTGACTAAGACACCTAGAATAGCCTCAGGACGACATTTATGAAGTAGCATCTTGTATATTTCGTCCAAGGCTTCATGCACCCATTATGGTGGCTTCAAAGTCTGAAATCATCACTTGTAACTCCGTTCTTGTTCCCCTTGCATGGCATTATCTCCATGCTTGTTCTTGCTCCAATGTCCATCCTTCTCCAAGCTAGGGCCTTCATTTGTAAGCAAAACAAATGTATTCAATTTAAAAGACATCATATTCTCATGAACATTAGAATCATTACCAAGAAACGAAAGTACACGATAATTTAATTGGGCGATGTGAGCTCTAGTAATTGGTCCAATATATGTAGCAGTGGGGCCTGTGGGTGTAACAATGGTATTGATGTCCTCATCATCCTCCCTTCTTGAAATGAAGTCGTCCTCGGCGGAAGCTCATATTCCTCACCCAAATAAGGCTTCAAATCTGCAATGTTAAAAGTGGGACTAACCCCAAAATCGGCAGCAGCTCAAGTTTATATGCATTATCATTTATTTTCTCTAACACCTTAAATGGACCATCAAGACGTGGCATTAGCTTTGATTTGCGCAAATTAGGAAACCTATCCTTACGCAAATGTAACCAAACAAGATCTCGGTGCAAAGACAACATGTTTTCTACCCTTATCTCCAAAGACGTTTATATTTAGCATTCATACGCTCAATGTTTTCCTTAGTTATCTCATGCATTTTTAAAATCAATTCAAAGACGTTCTTTAGCATCAAAATTAACCTTCTCCGAAGATGGAAGAGGCAACAAATCAATAGGTGCACGAGGTAGGAAGCCATACACAATTTCAAAAGGGCACATCTTAGTTGTAGAATGCAATGAACGATTATAAGCAAATTCAATATGAGGCAAGCATTCTTCCCACATTTTCTTATTATTCTTCAAAACAGCCCTAAGCATAGTAGACAATGTTCTATTGACTACTTGGTTTGTCCATCGGTTTGGGGTGACAAGTAGTACTAAAAAGCGGTTTAGTCCCCAACTTAGCCCATAAACATCTCCAAAAGTGGCTAAGAAATTTAGTATCACGATCTGAAACAATAGTATTTGGCACACCATGCAAACGAATAATTTAGCGAAAGAACAAATCAGCAACATTAACAAAGATCATCGCTTTTATGACATGGTATAAAGTGTGCCATTTTCGAGAATCTATCCACGACAACAAATATGCTATCCCTCCCTTCTTTGTTCGAGGTAAACCTAAAACAAAGTCCATAGATATATCCTCCCAAGGAACACTAGGCACGAGCAAAGGCATATATAAACCATGAGGATTGAGTCGTGACTTAGCTTTTTGACATGTAGTGCAGCGAGCTACAAAACGCTCAACATCCCGTCTCATCTTTGGCCAAAAGAAATGCGTAGCAAGTATATCCTCCGTCATTTGCCACTTTAGCTTCTCCCTCTAAGGGGACACACAAAAGCATAGCAAACAGATTTGCTAGAATCTAGCTCATCAATATCAGATTTGGTGGCAAGTAAACATGCACTTTTAAGTTTAATTTCAGAAGCAACATTAGATGGTTTATTATTAGGCTTCATTTTTTGCTCAAATTCTTTTGCCACAATCTGATTTTCACTATTATTTTTCTCCTGTTTTTCTTTATTAGCTCTATTAATATCATCTTTCAAAATGGAATCAGGAGTCATAAGAAGCAAAGTAATATTTTTATCCTTGTCATTTGCCACTTTTGTGTTTCTAAAGAAATGGAATCAGGAGTCATAGCTAGATTCTATCCTCCGTCATTTGCCACTTTTGTGTTTCTAAAGAAATGCGTAGCAAGTATATCCTCCGTCTCAACTTAAAATGGTATTGATGCGTAACAGATTCTAGCAAATGGCCAAAAGAAATGCTACAAAACGCTCAACATCCCATAACCACTCTAGCTTCTCCCTCTAAGGGGACACACCCTGAGGTCTCATTTGGTTGCAGGGTTACCCGGGAGGATCCCCGCTGTTTGCCCGGGCTGGAGAACCACGGGCCGAGTTGGCCCAGGAAAATTGAGTTGGTCATTTGGATGCATCGTTCTCGGGGTAACCCCTGCCCGACCCATGCCCTTTCCACGAGGAGAAAACCCACGACCCTAGAGCTCGGGGAGGAAACCCACGGCTTGAGCGAGACGAACGAACGGTAGCGGCGTCGACCAAGATGCAGCGCCCCCGACCACCTCCGAGCTCCCCCGCCGGTGACAGAAGCGACGCCCACGACTCCTCCCTCCGGTGCCAAGGATCCAAGCTCAGCTCATCCAGCGACAGCGACAGACCGCGGTCGTCACCGTTCTCCTCTCCCAGATCTTCCCTCCGCCTCCATGCTCCGATCCCCTCTGGCGACGGCAACGGCGACGGTTTCGCGGATGTATTCATCTCATCGGATCAAGGGTTAGCCCCCCCCCCCCCCCCAGCCCCAAATACATTTTTTCTTCAAATCATGCCTTCACCGTCCCTGATTTTGCTTATATTTTTCTTGTGTAGTTGCTCTGCACTTGTTGTAGAGCATAGCTTGCATCAGTATTTTTACCTATTTTTTTACCTCTCGTTCTGAAATACATCTAACAGGTGCTCATCATGGTGTAAACTTGTATGCTAGAAGCAGACAGACACACTAGACCCTCCTCCATTAGACTGATGATGATGCAACAGTGCATTCTTTACAGTGGATAAACTGAAACTAGAGTAAGCATCTTTTTGCTCTGATGGATCAATTTCTCATTGCTAATATTTATATATCTTCTTCTAGGATTTATACTTTCTCGTTCAAGATAAACCACCAGACAAAATAAAATGTACAAGATGGTTCTGTTTTCTTCACCCATTACATACTGTATCACATACACACTATGTCTGAATCCTACTACCCATTTCTGTACAATATCAAGATTGTGTGTTTCTGTACCCCTATATACTTTCCTGTGTCTATTTGTTTTATGCAAGCCTGCATTCCTAGAGTCTTAATTTTCGACTGATGACAGAACTGAATAATGTGCAATATCTGATGTGTTCTTTTCTCGGATATAATGTGCAACATATATAATTAGGTAGATAGGTTCTTATGGTGAAAGGTACATGGCAGTATCTTGTTGAAGTTGTCTCTTGTTGATACTTGATAGCTGAAATTGCTTCTTGTTGAAGTCCTGCACAATGTACTCCTAACGATGTATGTACGCGAGTACTTTACTATAGAATTTCCGAGACGAGGTAGCAATGGTTGGCGTTAGGTCACATTTTGTGCCACTAAGGTGAAAGTGCCATCTGCACCTTCACTCGGCACAAAATATGGAATGCTTCTCCAGATTATAAACAACATTGCCGGATAATGATCTGAGGTTGGTTCTCGGTTGAACTAACTTGAAGCTTTGTGTTTTTCTTATAGCTGGCTGATATACTTTTTATTTTTATAAGGTATATATCTTTTACATTCTGCAATAACTTGCCCATATATGTCAGTTTTTTTGGAAATATGCGTCCAGTTGTGTGTTGATTAGATAGAGATCTATGCACATGTGGGCTAATGAGGTATATATGGACCTTGTGCTGATTAGATATATGCATCTGGGTGTTGATCTTAATATTGCCACTCCTAGGAAACTGACATGACAGTGTATATTATTCTGAATATTATACAATTGGAATAGTGTTTATACAATTGAAAAGCTTCGACGACTATTTTCAAGCTGGTTTCAGTGTAACATTCTTTTCTTGCCAAATGATGGCTTTCATGGCGTGGTCGTCTAGGAATCAAGGGGAACAATATTTTATTTATTAGAACATAAATAAGTTTGGCTTATTATGTTTGCATCTATTTCATTGAGAACCATGCATATGTGATTATATATAGTTTAAAATGTGATATTGTATACTATATTGTTTTTTTTATTTGCAGGTTTCCCAAAGCTAACCAATGAAAATGTTCAAAGAAGTTGATGGTGGAAGTTTCAGTAGTGATTATTCCAGTGACAACGCATTTCAGCATGGATCAGTCGCATATGTACATCTTTTTAATGGAACTAAATGTGTCGTTCCCCTCCTTGGAGGCGTCGGTATGGACTGATCCCCTCACTTCCCCTGCCCCTAGGTCTCCCAGGCGAAAGCCCTAACTTTGTTGGGCGGCGGCGATGCTCTCGGCGCCGTTCCCTTCTTGAAGGCTCCGCTTTGTGAGCCTTGTGGTCGGCTGGCGCTTGTGGGTGGTGGGCGGCAGCGACGTGTGGCCCTCCGGTGTTGGATGTGTGGAGCGGCGATGTTCTGCTCAAGGAGAGCCTCCGGGTCTGGTTGGGGATGCGCTGACCTTCTCTATGTGGCCATCTTCTGGCGGCATCCATCTCATCTTGCGACGGTGCGGCGCCTTCGATCCAGGCAAGGAGGTAGTGGCCTTCTTCGAAGATGGTGTACCGGATGTGCCGTGCCGGGGCCCGTAGGTGCATGGTGACAGCATATGCCCCGCTGCTGTCGACCCCTCTCTCCTCCGAGCCAGTGTGATATTGTTCTTCATGCAACATTGTTGGAGAAGGTCCTCGGTGTCTTCGGCTTCGTTCTCTTTTGATTATCTTCAGTTTCCGTAACGTGTGAGGAGTAGTTTGGTGTTGTCCATCTTTATGTATCTTACCGCTGTGTTGTTCTTTTTTTTTGCATGAGGGTGTTTGCTTGTAATCTGCCAGTTGATGGCTTTGTTAATTCAAAGTCGGGCTAGGCTCGAGCCCTATCTCGGACTCGGCTGATGCCTTTTGTCTAATTTTTTTAAACAATGATTAGCACACCAGAATTTATCCTTGGTGTTGTGTTATTTATGGTCCACGTGTGTGATGTGGACTGAAGTGTTTTTTTACTGATTATGTGTGTTTCATATTTCCTGATTTATCCTTGAAATTACAGAATTATTCTCCATTGTTTTGTCATTTCTGAATTTTGCATGAAAACTAGAAATTTACTTACTTCCGTACTGCTATGATGATTCTGTAAGAAAAAACAAAAAAAGGGAATTAGTTTTCATGGTTTTTGAATACAACATTTCTTTTCTAAGAAATTTGGCACTTCCCTGACGTGATTCCCTCCCTTCCCCTTTGTCTCCAGACTCACGTGGGGATCTCCCCCGGTGGCGGGAGAGGATTTCCTATAACCATGGGAAGTCCCCCTCGTGGGATTACTACCCTGAAATATTTTCACTTAGCAACCAAATGAGGCCTGAGTGTGTGTGTTCCACTCGGTTTTGGTCTGACCGGCAAAGACGATAGTGAAACTGAACTCGTGGCTCCGGCGCTATGTAACTGTAGCTCCGTCCCTCCCTGCAGTGCACGCGCGCCCCCACGTTCTCTCCGGCGACGAAAAATCCTGGAGATCACACCTGGCCCAATCACTCCTCCCCGTTCCGCCCCCTATCCTCCTGCCCGCGCTCGCCTTGGCCCACCCACCCCCTTATCCTCTTCCTCGCCACTAAACCGCCAAATCCGTCTCAGTTCAGCACGCTCGCCCACTCCAACTCTACCACAGCTGCTATCACCTCACTCACTGGCGAGGGTTCGGCCATGGAAGAACTCCTGCTGCGCCACGGCCGCCTCTCGAGGCCGGTGGCAACCCGCCGCCTCCGCGTCGTCGCCGTCGCGCTAAGGTCCAGACCGAGCAGCAGCCTTGCCGTCCCTGGGTTTCCGCCCGCGACGGCGCCGGCCCCGGCGCCTGCCCTGGAGCACGTGCTACCGTCGCCGCATGTGGCCGCAGACGCCGCAGCTGTCCTGCTCGAGGCGGGCGTGCGCCCGGAGGATCTCCGGCGCGCGGCGGGGATGTGCCCCGAGCTGATGTCCGTCCCCGTCGAGACCATCACGGCCGCGCTGCGGTTCCTGACCGACGAGGCCGGAGTGCCCGCCGAGGAGCTGCCGCGCGTGCTGAGGCGACGCCCACGCCTGCTCGTGTCCTCCGCCGCGGCGCGGCTCCGGCCGACGCTCTACTTCCTCCGGGCGCTTGGCGTGCCCGACCTCCACCGCCGTGCCGACCTGCTCTCCTTCTCCGTGGAGGACAAGCTGCTCCCGCGGATCGAGTTCCTCGAGTCGCTGGGCCTCCCCTCCCGCGCCGCGCGCTCCATGGCACGCCGCTTCCCGGCGCTATTCTACTACGGCATTGACGGCAACATGCGGCCCAAGGCTGAGTACCTTCTGGGCGTCATGGGCCGCGACGCCGACGAGCTCTTCGACTTCCCAGAGTACTTCTCCTACGCGCTCGACACGCGCATCGCGACGCGCCACGAGGCCTGCGCCGCGCGCGGCGTGAGGATGCCGCTGCCCGCCATGCTCCGGCCTGGGGAGCCCAAGTTCGAGGACTGCCTCGCGGGCTGCGTCGGCTCCACGCCGCCACGGCGGCGCTCTCCCCTTTGGCACGCCTATTGGGTGGATGGCGACGGCGCCGGCGTCAGCGCGGTGGTAGAGAAGGCCAGACGTGACGACGCGATCGTGGCATCATACAGCCATGTGCATTATTAGTACTACAATAGTGGGCGATCTTGGATGTTGTAAGCTGTGCATAACTACATGTGATCTGTAAGTATGATACCATCTGGTTGGACTCTCTTGTTAATCAATCAATCATCAAGGCATGGCCTTATAGTTCAAAACTTTTTTTGACAGTAGATGGCTTCGCTTGTTGTGTGGGTGATAGAGGCGAGGGTGTCCCGTCTTTCGATGAGATGTTGGTTTTCGCTTTGGACGAAGTCGACTTTGACGATCCGACTACGAACGTGTGAGAACGTCGCGCCTTAGCAATCGCTAAACCAACTCCGATAGGTTATGACCACGCCAGAGCACGATCAACCTGACCACGAGGGTCTGTTTCCTGCGAGCAAACGAAGAACAAGCAAGAAACTGAGATTGCAATCTGGATATTGCGAATATAAGATGAAAGCTTTATTGATCAAGGTGGGGTTCTGTGACGCCTTTGTCTGGTCGTTGAACACAAACGAAGTACGCGAAGTTGCAGCTATGGCGAACTTTTAATCTAAACAAAACCCAAAGTCTAAACGACGCCCTAAGGGCTGTATATATGGAGGAAGAGGGGGGAATTTCGTGGCCCTTGAGGGAGGGGTCCGAAACCAACCCTAACTCTTGTTTCCCCACATACGGACTCTAAAAACAGCCTATACTTAAGTATTTCGAAATTACATGGGCTGGCCCAATAATAAGGTGACATAACACCTAGAATAGCCTATGGGCCGAATATTATGAAGTGGCATCTTGTATATTTCGTCTAAGGCTTCATGCACTCGTTATGGTGGCTTCAAAGTCCTGGAATCATCACTTGTAACTCTGTTCTTGTTCCCCTTGCGCATGCCATCATCTCCATGCTTGAACTTGCTCCAAGGTTCATCTTTCTTGTCCATGGTAGGCCCTTCATTTGTAAGCAAAACAAATGTATCCAATTTAGGCAAAGACATCGATTCTCATGAACATTGGAATCGTTACCAAGAAACGAAAGTACCGATAATTCAATAGGCGTCTTGTGAGCTCTAGTAATTGGTCCAAGATGTATAGCGGGGGTGGGTGTAACATTGGTATTGATGTCCTCATCATCCTCCCCTTCTTGAAATGAAGTCGTCCTCGACGGAAGCTCATCTTCCTCACCCAAATAAGGCTTCAAATCTACAATGTTAAAAGTGGGACTAACCCCAAAATCTGCAGGCAGCTCAAGTTTATATGCATTATCATTTATTTTCTCTAACACCTTAAATGGACCATCAAGACGTGGCATTAGCTTTGATTTGCGCAAATTAGGAAACCTATCCTTACGCATAAATGTAACCAAACAAGATCTCCGGTGCAAAGACAACATGTTTTCTACCCTTATCTCCAGCAAGTTTATATTTAGCATTCATACGCTCAATGTTTTCCTTAGTTAACTCATGCATTTTTAAAATCAATTCAAAGACGTTCTTTAGCATCAAAATTAACCTTCTCCGAAGATGGAAGAGGCAACAAATCAATAGGTGCACGAGGTAGGAAGCCATACACAATTTTAAAAGGGCACATCTTAGTAGTAGAATGCAATGAACGATTATAAGCAAATTCAATATGAGGCAAGCATTCTTCCCACAATTTCTTATTATTCTTCAAACAGCCCTAAGCATAGTAGACAATGTTCTATTGACTACTTCAGTTTGTCCATTAGTTTGGGGGTGACAAGTAGTACTAAAAAGCAGTTTAGTCCCCAACTTAGCCCTTAAACATCTCCAAAAGTGGCTAAGAAATTTAGTATCACGATCTGAAACAATATTATTTGGCACACCATGCAAGCGAATAATTTCACGAAAGAACAAATCAACAACATTAACAGCATCATCGCTTTTATGACATGGTATAAAGTGTGCCATTTTCGAGAATCTATCCACGACAACAAATAAGCTATCCCTCACCTTCTTTTTTCGAGGTAAACCTAAAACAAAGTCCATAGATATATCCTCCCAAGGAACACTAGAGTGCAGTGCAAATGCATATATAAACCATGAGGATTGAGTCGTGACTTAGCTTTTTGACATGTAATGCAGCGAGCAACAAAACGCTCAACATCCCGTCTCATCTTTGGCCAAAAGAAATGCGTAGCAAGTATATCCTCCGTCTTCTTCACGCCAAAGTGTCCCATTAATCCTCCTCCATGCGCCTCCTGCAACAACAAAAGACGAACAGAGCTCGCAGGAATGCATAGCTTGTTTGCACGGAACACAAAACCATCATTAATAACGAACTTGTTCCATGTTCTTCCTTCTTTACAATTATGCATTACATCTTTAAAATCAGCATCATGCACATATTGATCTTTGATGGTCTCCAAACCAAATATTTTGAAGTCAAGTTGTGAAAGCATAGTATAGCTGACGAAACAAAGCATCGACAATAACATTTTCTTTACCCTTCTTGTGTTTAATGACATAAGGGAAAGTCTCAATGAATTCAACCCATTTAGCATGTCTACGATTCAGTTTAGCTTGACTTTTAATATGTTTCAAAGATTCATGATCGGAATGTATAACAAATTCTTTGGGCCATAAATAATGTTGCCATGTCTCTAAAGTCCTAACAAGACCATATAATTCTTTGTCATAAGTAGAATAGTTCAGACTAGGCCCACTCAATTTTTAGAAAAGTATGCAACAGGTTTGCCATCTTGTAATAACACACCTCCTAATCCAATTCCACTAGCATCACATTCAAGCTCAAAAGTCTTATTAAAGTCGGGAAGTTGGAGTAAAGGAGCATGTGTCAACTTATCTTTCAATACCGTGAAGGCTTCTTCTGTATGCGGTACCCCAAACAAAAGGCACATCCTTCTTTGTAAGCTCATTGAGAGGTGCAGCAATGGTGCTAAAGTCTCTCACAAAACGCCTATAGAAACCAAATGAGTCCAAGAAAACTCCTCACTTGTGTGACCGTTTTGGGCGGCCAACTCTCAATAGCTTCAATCTTGGCTTTATCAACTTCAATTGCTCGTGGTGTAACAACATAGCCAAGAAAAGATACTCGGTCGGTGCAAAAGGTGCACTTCCCAAGGTTTCCAAACAAACGTGCATCACGTAGAGCATTAAAAACAACACGTAAATGTTCCAAATGTTCTTCCAAAGATTTGCTATAAATCAAGATATCATCAAAATAGACTACCACAAATCGTCCAATGAAAGCACGTAAAACTTCGTTCATTAGTCTCATGAAAGTACTAGGTGCATTAGTTAACCCAAAAGGCATGACTAACCACTCATATAAACTAAACATAGTTTTAAATGCTGTTTTCCATTCATCTCCCAATTTCATCTGAATTTGATGGTATCCACTACGCAAATCAACTTTGGAGAATATTGTAGAGCCACTCAATTCATCAAGCATATCATCTAGCCTAGGAATAGGATGACGATAACGAATAGTAATATTATTAATGCCTCTACAATCAACGCACATATGCGACGTACCATCCTTTTTAGGCACTAGTATAATAGGAACAGCACAAGGACTAAGAGATTCGCGTATATAACCTTTGTCGAGCAGCTCTGCTTGACGCATAATCTCCTTCGTCTCCTCCGGATTGGTACGGTATGGTGCACGGTTGGGTAGTGATGCACCGGAATTAAGTCAATTTGATGCTCAATCCCTCGAATAGGTGGTAATCCGGTGACACGCCTTGTGGGAAGACGTCGTGAACTCTGCAAAATGTTAGTGACAAGGGGGCAAAGAGTAAGGCACGTCCTCGAATGAAAATAATGCCTCTTTGCACACAAAAGCATAGCAAACAGATTTGCTAGAATCTAGCTCATCAATATCAGATTTGGTGGCAAGTAAACATGCACTTTTAAGTTTAATTTCAGAAGCAACATTAGATGGTTTATTATTAGGCTTCATTTTTTGCTCAAATTCTTTTGCCACAATCTGATTTTCACTATTATTTTTCTCCTGTTTTTCTTTATTAGCTCTATTAATATCATCTTTCAAAATGGAATCAGGAGTCATAGGAAGCAAAGTAATATTTTTATCCTTGTGAACAAGAGTATCTTGATTGTTTCTACCATGGTGTACAGAATTTGTATCAAATTGCCATGGTCTACCAAGTAATAAGGAACATGCTTGCATAGGTACCACATCACAATCAACATAATCAGCATATGTAGAGATACTAAAATACACACGAGCGATGACGTGTTACCTTAACCTTGCCGCTGTTGTTGAACCATTGGATGTAGTAAGGATGTGGATGTGGTCTTGTGGTGAGAGATAGCTTCTCCACCATCTCCATGCTAGCCAAGTTGTTGCAGCTCCCTCCATCTATGATGACGCTTGAATAGAACGTTCCTTCACAACTCCCTTTGTATGGAACAAATTATGCCTCTGATTTTGCTCAACTTGTGTAACCTGCACACTCAAAACACGTTGAGCAACTAAACATTCATACCTATCAGCATCTTCAAAGAGCCGGTATTGCGTCTCATGATCGTAATCATCTCCACCGTGTTCTTCATGTGTAATAAGAGCCAACGTCTCTTCATCATAGTCACTAAGCGGACTCATACCCACCATCCTCAGAGTAATCATCACATGCCGAGATTGGCATTCTCTCATAAAAATGTCCTCTTCCCTTACAACGCATTTACAAATAATATCACTCGTGTGCCTGTTGACGCCATGGAAGAAGAAGAGCTCTGTGTAGGCCCAAAGAGGTGTGCTCTTGGCGAGATAGTGGTGGTTGTGCCCGCTTTCTTGTATCACGGTTGGAGGTGGCAGCCAGCGGAGGTGCCGTGTAGTAGAACGTGTGGAAGTAGATGATGCACGTGGTGTCCATGATGAAGGTCGACCTGCGAGAAAAGTTAGTCCGCCAACGCCTGTCGATCCTGCACTTCACGTTCATCTTTACAAGCAAGATGGAATAATCGAGTGATATTATTATAATCCTTGTAGTCTAGAATGGTCTGAATCTCTATTTAATCCACCTGTAAAACGTGCAAGCATAGCTTCATTCTCCTCAACAATACCACATCTAATCAAGCCAGTTTGTAATTCCTGATAATATTCTTCTACCGAAATTTTTCCTTGTCTTAAGCGCTGCAATTTTTGAAGTAATTCACGCTGATAATATGGTGGAACCCAACGAGTACGCATAGCAGTTTTCAAAGCAGCCCAAGTAGCTGGAACAGGATATAATCGACAATGTTTAGACCACCAAACACATGCAAAGCTAGTGAACGCACAAACAGCAACAGGAACACGTCTCTCCTCAGGATATTGTAAACATGTAAATCGTTGTTCAGTTTCTAACTCCCAAGTAAGATATATATCAGGAACATATCTACCCTCAAATGGTGGAATATTCAATTTCAGTTTAGGGAGATGGTCATGATCTCGTACCTAAGGGGGAGCCCTAACATTGCCATTATTTGCATGTGGACGACCTGGTGGTTGTGGTCTTGGTGGTTGCACGTAGTTCGATGTTGATCAACCTCATCCTCGTAATCTCCCACATAATCATCCTCCCCACATCGCCAGCAGGAGCCACGAAGTATCAACAAAGAAGCACCAAAGCAGCTTGGCCAGGCTGAAGAGGGACACGGGAAGCTCGGCGGAGGGCTGTTTCGCGATGTGGAGGTAGTCGTTGTTGTTGTTGTAGAGGTGCGTTAGGTGCAGCCGGTGGTGGTGGTGGTAGACGCGCGACCAATTCATTAAACTTGTTATCGAGCTTTTTTTCGAACGCCTTCTCAATGCCATCTATCTTCTCCATGGCCTCTTCAAATCTATTTAGCACATCTTCCACCTGCCCACTCATCATTTGTTGAAAATTATCATGTAGCGCTTTGTTTGTCATGTTCTCACAGTCAGTCTCGTCGGCTTGAGATCATGCCATGGTTAGCAGCAATAGAAACACACAAGAATATGATTGACAGACTACTAGGAAGTGGTGGTGGTGGTGTGGTGGAGTCACAAATCCGTCAAGCAAATCTCAAATTCTTACCAGTTCTTACCCAAAGAAGAAAGGTGATCGGCAACAAGCGTAGTCAAAACTCTCAAAGCTTGGATAGAGCGATTACCAGGGAGAGTCAAACACACGATGTAGATGTATGTGGAGCTAGGAAGGCTTATAATATGGTAGCAAAAAGGGCGAGCAATAATCAATTCAGAGATGCAAAGTTGAATAAACGCTCAACGACGGTACTGTGCTGGTCCTAGGCTAGACCGTGCTAGAGACGAGAGCCTAGAAGACTAACAAAATCACGGCGCTGCACGGAAACACGGAAAAGCACACTCTGGAATTTTTTTTCGCTCTTTTTTTTTGCGCTGCTTTTTTTTGCGCTGCTCTTTTTTTTGCGAAAAATCACTATAATGGCGAGTGTCTCAAAACTCTTCCTGTGTCAAATCGACAGGATGGGCACGAAATTTTTTCGACCAAATTTTTTTCGATTGCCGGACTCAAAAAGCTGGAACGGGTCAAAAAACTTTCTATAACGGCGGTTGTCTCAATACGCTTAGAAACACCTATAAATAGGATAGCCGTAAAATTTTTTCGACAAGTGCGTTTTGAATTTTTTCCGAAACCTACTCCGCAAGGAAACACGAATCGGAAACTAGATGGATCGCGAAAACAAACCTAATATGCAAGGAACTCGGATTGGTGGTGGATATATGGTGGTGGTATATGGCAGTGGTGGTGGTAGCGGTGGTAGTATATGGATATGGATCGGTGGTGGTATATGGACACGGATTTGTGGTGGTATATGGATACGGATTCAGAGCGGTGATGGTAGGTGGCAGGGGCGATGATGATGGTGCGGTGGCGGCGTGACAACTTATGACCGTAACTTCGAAACTCTAAAAGACTAGACGCTAAGACCAGCAACTAGACACGACAATGCACCCAAGAATTCAACAAAGCAAAAGCCTAAAAAGATTATGCAAAGGCTCGATTGGTTCGGATATGATGAACTAACCCTAATTTTTTTGTGGCTTTTTCGTGGACTATAGGTATGAAGAATAGACTCGATCTAAACTACGGAAAACTGTAAAATCTCACCGAGCAACCTGGAAATCTGATACACTTGATAGAGGCGAGGGTGTCCCGTCTTTCGATGAGATGTTGGTTTTCGCTTTGGAGGAAGTCGACTTTGACGATCCGACCATTTAACGATGTGAGGACGTCGCGCCTTAGCAATCGCTAAACCAACTCCGAGAGGTTATTGACCACGCCAGAACACGACCAACCTGACCACGAGGGTCTGCTTCTACGAGCAAACGAAGAACAAGCAAGAAACTGAGATTGCAACTGGATATTGCGAATATAAGATGAAAGCTTTATTGATCAAGGTGGGGTTCTGTGGACGCCTTTGTGCGGTCGTTGAACACAAGCGAAATGCTGCGAAGTTGCAGCTATGGCGAACTTTTAATCTAAACAAAACCCAAAATCTAAACGACGCCCTAAGGGCTGTATATATGGAGGAAGGGGAGGGAATTTCGTGGCCCTTGAGGGAGGGGTCCGAAACCAACCCTAACTCTTGTTTCCCCACATACGGACTCTAAAAACAGCCTATACTTAAGTATTTCGAAATTACATGGGCCTGGCCCAATAATAAGGTGACGCAGCACCTAGAGTAGCCTATGGACGAATATTATGAAGTGGCATCTTGTATATTTCGTCCAAGGCCTCATGCACTCATTAGGGTGGCTTAAAAGTCCTGGAATCATCACTTGTAACTCCGTTCTTGTTCCCCTTGCGCATGCCAACATCTCCATGGTTGAACTTGCTCCAAGGTTCATCTTTCTTGTCCATGGTAGGCCCTTCATTTGTAAGCAAAACAAATGTATCCAATTTAGGCAGCATCATATTCTCATGAACATTGGAATCGTTACCAAGAAACGAAAGTACCTGATAATTCAATTGGCGTGCGCGAGCTCTAGTAATTGGTCCAGTATGTATAGGAGCAGGGGCTGTGGGTGTAACAATGGTATTGATGTCCTCATCAGTGGGACATCAGAATACATGACCAGGTTTGTTCCAAGTGGCTGATCAGCTCGCGCTTGTCGATAAGGTTCCTTAGTGTCGGTTCATGGATGGTTGGCGCGACCTGGACCTATTCCCTATGAGGGACGGGAAAATGGCCGACTATGAGGGATGGGGTTGCGCTTGTTGATAGGGTCGGTGGCACGTCGCTTTTGGTGATCGTTCGTGAAGGATGAGAGATCCCGAATATCGGCATTTGGGGTTTGATTGGTCGACCCGGTGTTATCGGGCGCTGAAAGTGCATCTAATCTCTGTGTCGTTTTGGTAATTCATAACAACATATATCTATTAAACTAATGCTTATTCCGGAATATTTTAGGAAGGTTCAATTTAAGTATAATAATGGGGTGTGAAAATAGACCCCTCACAATGCTTAGACAAGTGTTGGTTAATGCCTTAAAAATTCATTTTATATTTAAGTGATCCAAGATCATATTGAGTCCACCAGTATGCTAATATTATCAAAAGGGGATGAGGTTGAGATAATGAGTTTCTTGCTCAAAGTATTTAAAGGTCGAGCTCCTAACTCCTCACATCATTTATCATGATTCCTCTATATCACAAACCAAAAGTTAAACCTGGACTCATCGAACCCATATACACCGGAGTCACCGAGTCACATTGTTTTAGCCATTGTCCTAAACTCTATACTTTCGGACTCACTGAGTTGACCCTTCAATCTCACCGAAGAGCACTTGCCAATCTTCTCTTGCCTACTAAAATTCATTCGGAATTTTCGAACAATTTAGGTCGATGAAACCGAAGTGTGTACAATACTTCGGTCATAACAACTCAGAGCCACCAAACAGTTTCATCTGGTGTCATCGAAATTTCTAAAGTTGAACTTTGTACAGTTCGGTCTGACTGGGTATTTTCAATCGGTCTTGATGACATGTGCTTAAACTGAGTAACGGTAAGATTTTTGGTGAAGCCTATATATACCCCTACCCACTCAAACCAGTTCTTCTATGATTTCTAGCCCCCTCATTGCTTTCGACCCAAACCTCTCCTACCCAAAGCCAAAATTTGTGACAGAGAGTTTGAGTGGTGAGGAGATTATCTTTTGAAGCACAAGAGCATGGAGTTCGCCATTAACAACACCATCTATTACCTTTTGGAGGGTGATGCCTCTTAGATTAGCTAGGTATGCTTGGGAGTCTCCAAACCGTGCAGAGAAACCAAGAAGTTACATCTATTAAATGAAAATCTACCCGAGTGTGGACATCCCTATGTCGGCGTAAGCCATGGTGGGATAGGCAAGGTTGCTTCATCGTGGACCCTGCGTGGATGTGAGCCTTCCATGGAATCGATTCTTCGTGGCATCTCGAAACTGTGATCTCTTGAAGATCGAAACCTCCATTAATGTGGACATACGATAGCACCACCCATCGAAACCACGGGTCAAAAATATTCCATGTCAACACTGTGTTTGCACATCTTCAAACCCTTCTCTACAAAAGAAATACACATCCGTGACATTGTAGCCTGAATGAAAACTTTTTCTGTCATGGTTATGACTCTTCTATGGCGATAATTGTGAAAAAAACACGTACCATCATTGATGTGGTGGGCTCCTACTTCTATGACAAAAATTATGATAGAAATTGGGCTTTTCGTCCTGGGCGGGCCGTAGACGCACCTGCATGAAATTCTTTGGCCCTTCCATGACATAAAAAATTGTGGTAGAAGTGAGGGCAAGGAAAATTTCGGGGAGTTCCCGGCTACGGTGGGTGGTCGGGACCGAGCGATGCAGTGTGGTTTGCACGTTTCCCTCGTATGCGCGTGTGTGCGAGGCGTTCGCTTACCGAACCCAAGCGATCACACTATATATAGCTACGTACTGAAGCCGATCGATCCCTTCACTGCTAACCGAACCCGAGCGATTCCTTCGCTGCTAACTGAACCCGAGTGATTCCTTCGCCGCTGCCGCTGCTAACCGAACCCGAGCGATTCCTCCGTTGCTGCATGCTGCTTACTGAAGCCGATCGAACGAGCCCCCCCCCCCCCCCGTGCGAGACGTAGCTAGCTGGTTGGGTTGCCTCTGGATGAATAGTACGCGTTGTCGCCGTGCGCGTGATACGTAGAATAAGTCGAGACGTGTGGTGAGTCCAGCCGATTGGTTGGCTATGGACGAAACAGTTCCTGGTGGGGGTTGGATGAACAGGACCGGCCATGTAGGCAGTTGTCGCTCGCTGAACAGGACCCCGAGGAGGTCGCTACACACCCCAACCAGTTGGTGGTGGATGAACAGGCCCCCGTGGAGGCTAGATGAACAGTAGCCGGTGGAGACTAGATGAACAATAGCCCATGGATGAATAGTAGCTGGTGGAGGCTAGGGAAAGTCATGGTGGGTGAACAGTAGCTGGTGGAGGCGGAGGAAGTCAAAAGTGGATGATTAGTCGCCCGTGGAGGATGGAGCGAGGCAGTAGATGGGGGATGAATGATAGCCCATGGAGTCCCGTTTTGCAGTATGCCACACCCATCCCGATGAACGGGACCCCGTTTTGACCAAAGGTGCTCGAAGAGAAGTCTGTTTCCTCTGTTTTGCGGTACGCCAGACCCCTCTCAATCAATAGGACCCTGTTTCGACTATAGGCTATTGAACAGAAGTCCGTTTCCTCCGTTTTGCGTACGCCAGACTGCTCCGGATGATTTGGACCATGTTTTGACCATAGGTCGTCGAAGAGCGCTCTGTTTCCTCTACTTTGCGGTACACAAGACCCTGAGTCGATGAACATGACCCCGTTTTGGCTGTTCCGTCCAAGCCTGTTGCCTCCTGATGAACATGATCGCCGCTGCTCGGGAACGGGGTCCCAGACTTGCACTGCGGCTGACTGGCGTGGCTCAAGGGTAGCCCATCAAGGCCCATCTTGATCGGCACAAGCTCAAGACCCTCGCGAGGCCAAGCCTCATGAGGCGGGACGACAGGGGAGCTTCCTCGAGCACGGCCTCGTCATGTTGGGTCGCGAGGCGGAGAGATCAAGGCGGGGTACCTCACGAGGTGCCCATGACGCAAGCCATGACGACCAAGGGCGCCCGGCGGGCGCCAGCCCCTGATGTCCTACTTTCCTCTTTGGTGCAAAGGAGCAAGCGCAGGCAAGAGTATCAAGCAAAGGCATCCGTTTGATTGCAACAAGACCAAGACCGTCGCGGGCGGGGAAGGAAGTCATTGTGGAGCCCAAGCCGGCATCACCACCAGAGCCTTTGACAGGCGAGGACCAACTTTAGTCAGGATAAGTGTACTAGATGTTCCCCTTCAAAATGGCCAATTGTTGGCGCCTGAGGGAGTTCCGGACTAGGGGGTGTCCGGATAGCCGGACTATCATCATCGGCCGGACTCCAAGACTATGAAGATACAAGATTGAAGACTTCGTCCCGTGTCAGGATGGGACTTTCCTTGGCGTGGAAGGCAAGCTTGGCGATACGGATATGTAGATCTCCTACCATTGTAACCGACTCTGTGTAACCCTAACCCTATCCGGTGTCTATATAAACCGGAGGGTTTTAGTCTGTAGGACGAACAACAATCATACCATAGGCTAGCTTCTAGGGTTTAGCCTCTTTGATCTCGTGGTAGATCCACTCTTGTAACACACATCATCAATATTAATCAAGCAGGACGTAGGGTTTTACCTCCATCAAGAGGGCTCGAACACAGGTAAAATATCGTGTCCCTTGTCTCCTATTACCATCCGCCTAGACGCACGGTTTGGGACCCCCTACCGAGATCCGCGGTTTGACACGGCATTGGTGCTTTCATTGAGAGTTCCTCTGTGTCGTCACCGATAGGCTCGATGGCTCCTTCGATCATCAACAACGACGCAGTCCAGGGTGAGACCTTTCTCCCCGGACAGATCTTCGTATTCGGCGGCTTTGCACTGCGGGCCAATTCGCTTGGCCATCTGGAGCAGATCGAAAACTACGCCCCTGGCCATCAGGTCAGATTTGGAAGTTTGAACTATACGGCCGATATCCGCGGAGACTTGATCTTCGACGGATTCGGGCCGCAGCCGAGCGTGCCGCACTGTTTCGATGGGCATGATCTAGCTCTGCGGCGAGCGATTGCCCTGGAGGCCGCACCTGAATCCGCTCCGACCCTTAATCCGGAGCCGGATTCCCCGATCGAGGACGAGTGGTTGGACACCGCCTCGGGGGCTTTAATCTCTACGGCGATCGAGCCGAACTCTATCCCTGTCCTTTGCGAAGACATGGACTCCTCTCCGGACTCCGAACCCTCCGCGCCCTTGCCAATCGAATCCGATTGGGCGCCATCATGGAGTTCACCGCGCGGATATCTTTCAAAGCACTCGCCCTTTGGCGACATCCTGAATTCAGTAAAGTCTCTCTCTTTATCCGGAGAGCCCTGGCGGATTACGGTCAGGAAGGTTGGGATGCGACGACGAAGAAATTCAACGCCCACCCACCACCCACTTGGTAGTCGGCCGACGATCTAACCGACATGCTAGACTATGACTCAAGACATCGACGGTATGGACGGCGATGCCGGAGCGACCAAGACCAGCGCCTACGAGGCGCTGGAAGGCCACCTCGTCATACGACATATACATGGTGGACATCCCAAAAGATGGGAACAACGATGGAACAACGGAGGATGACCCCTCCAAGAAGCAGCCCAAGCGCCGGCGTCAGCGGCGCCGATCTAGATCCCGCCACTGCAATAATGAAGATTCCGGCACCGGAGATAACAATACACCGGACAGTGCCGAAGACAATCCACTCCAGCAAGATCCAACGCAGGAGGATGGAGACGCCAGCCCTCAAGAGAGAGCGGCAGAAGAAGAGGTAGAGGATTATATGCCTCCCTCCGAAGACGAAGCAAGCCTCGACGACAATGAATTGGTCGTGCCTGAGGATCCCGTCGAACAAGAGCGTTTTAGACGCAGGCTTATGGCCACGGCGAACATCCTCAAGAAAAAGCAGCAACAGCTTCGAGCTGATCAGGATCTGCTAGCCAATAGATGGAATTTGAAGTCCTCACGGCGAAGAGCATGAGCTCGAACGCCCCTCAAAAGCTACCCTAAACGCAAGCTGCTCCCCGATTAGAGGAGGAGGCTTATGAACCCGCATCACCCGGAGACAATGCGGTGACCGACCACCCGTGGTCGCGACAGAAGAGGCCTCTAGGCCCTTCACTAGAACCGCACCCGGCATCGCTCAAAAAGCACACGGCCAAAGGGGCAGCTCCGGGACTGCGAGATATATTGGAGGACAAGGCAAGACAATCAAGATCGATCTATGGATCGCGTGGGCGCCACAGTGCGTGGCGACAACCGTCGCGCGGACATGATAAGTCCAGCCGGGCCGAACAAAATAGACAAAGCTCTTTTGAGCTCCGTCGTGATATCGCCCAATACAGAGGCGCCGCACACCCGCTATGCTTCACAGACGAAGTAATGGATCATCAAATCCCCGAATGGTTTAAACCCGTCAATATTGAATCCTATGATGGCACAACAGACCCCGCGGTTTGGATCAAAGACTATCTCCTTCACATCCACATGGCCCGCGGTGACGATCTTCACGCCATCAAATACCTCCCCCTCAAGCTTAAAGGACTAGCCCGGCATTGGCTCAACAGCTTGCCAGCAGAGTCAATTGGGAGCTGGGAGGACCTGGAAGCCGCATTCCTTGATAACTTCCACGGCACTTATGTGCGACCACCAGACGTTGATGACCTAAGCCACATAATTCAGTGACCCAGACGAATCGGCGGACAATTACGGACACGGTTCTTAACCAAGAAAAACCAAATCGTTGATCGTCCGGGATGCGGAGGCCCTCGCGACCTTCAAGCATAACATCCGCGATGAGTGGCTTGCGGCACCTAGGACAGGAAAAGCGAAATCCATGGCAGCCCTCACATCACTCATGACCCGCTTCTGCGGGTGAGGACAGTAGCTAGCACGCAGCAACAACCTCGGCAAAAAATTCTGGCGGTCCGGACTTCAAGGACCGAAATGGCAGGCAGCGTCGTAACAAAAACAAACGCCGCGTGCTTGGCGACAATATTGAGGATACAGCGGTCAATGCCGGATTCAGAGGCTCTAAACCCGGTCGGCGGAAAAAGCCATTCAAAAGAACTACTCGGGTCCGTCCAATTTGGACCGAATACTCGACCGCTTGTGCGGATACACGGCACCCCAAAAAGCCATTAACCACACCAACAGGGACTGTTGGGTATTCAAGCAGGCGAGCAAGTTAATTGCGAAAGCAATGACAAGGGCTGCATAAGCGATGTCGAGGACGAGACCCAACCGCCGAACAATAGAGGATGAAGGGTTTCCCCCACAGTGCGGACGGTGAACATGATATCATAACGCACATACCCAAAAGGGAGCGGAAGCGTGCACTCGAGGATGTCTACGCGATGGAGCCAGTTGCCCGAAGTTCAATCCATGGTCCTCTGCCCGATCACTTTTGACCGAAGGGACCACCCACTCAAAGATCCGCCACGGCGGATTCGGCCAGACCGGTCTTAGACCCAATCGTCGATGGATTTCACCTAACGAGTCACGATGGGCGGCGGCGGCGACTGAACCTGCTTTACTAGGATACGGTCGCAAAATGGGCATAGACCCTCAAGGATTAAACCTACCAAAGCGACCTTTAAAGGCGTCATACCAGTGTCGAAGCCAATTATGCGAGCTCAATTACATTGGAAGTGGTCTTGGATCCCGGATAACTTCGAAGCGAGGAGTTAATCTTGACATAGTCCCGTTTCGCGGCTATCATGCCTTGCTCGGACGTGCAGCGTTTGCAAAATTCAACAGCGGTGCCGCACCACGCATACCTCAAGCTCAAGATGCCAGCCCTCGAGGAGTCATCACGGTCAGCGAAACACCGAACGTTCTCTCCTTGCGGAGGAACATACAGCTGACTCTCGCGACAGTGCAATGCAGCCTCTTAAGGCAATTCTCGAGTCCGGCCGTTAAGCGGCCGGACACAAGCGCCGGAGTAACTTACAACAAGACCACTGGCACGTTACGAGCAGCGTAGCGATGCGGCCCCAACCCCAGCTCTGCGAAACATCAGCAGGTCCTTCGCGTACACCATTACGCTCAAGATACCATGGGCATGGGGAGAGGGGCACGACCACGACAAACCCAGATCTGCGGCTCAACCACACGGGGCTCTCAAGTGTGTCGTTCCTTTTTCTTTTCTTTTTACCTTTTACTTTTTACCCACAGGACTCCGTTTGTCGGAAGCCTGTCCGGCCAGAACTGCCGAACTCACGATGCAACAGCCAGGGAAGGATAAAGGCTACAACGAATATCTGGTGGTCTCCATTACGAGCATTTTCATACACCAATCTGCAGCCTACCCAGGAGAGGACATGTTTAATGATCTCATACCTTGCTTATCGCACTATTTGTATCGTTCTGCATTCGTAGCAGCACTTATTGAATAAAACAATGCAGCACCTTTTTGTTTATAATTGCATTTCTTCTTCATACATATGTTCATTCACGACATGTTGCATCCGTACACTTTGGTACGGCTAATATACACCAGGGGCTTATGTTTCCCGCATTATGGTATAATGAGTCCGAACACTTTCACATGTGCGGCACCCCGAACTTATAGCACTATATGCATCAGCTCTGAATCACGTCTTGGGTTAATAGTTGGGTTTGCCCGGCTCCCGTGTTTTGGTACCTTACGTTCCGTTATATCGGCTAAGGTAGCACCGGGAGAACCACTGCGATTCCGCCATGATTCGGTGAGTTAACGCCTCGATGGAGAAAGCTAAAACTGACCCGTCATGATGAGGCGAGAGCCGGTCGCTGTTCGAGAGGTTTTTGCGAGTCCTTAAAGACTTATGCCGCTTAGAGCGAGGAGACGGATACTGTCCGGCCAAGGCGTGGATAAGCGCCCCAAATTGGTCTTCGAAGACTAGGGGCTTCGCGAAATTTAAAATTATAGAATTCTATGGCTAAGTGAGAGTGTTCAAGCATTATAAGTCTGGTTGCCTTGTTCGTTGTGTTGAGCGCCTCCCTAGATGGACCCAAAAATGGGAACAAGAGCGCTCAAGTTTATCCTGAACACCCCAAAGACTTTCGTGGCATGAAATTTGAAGCCGACGACTTGCCATCTCTCAGATTTGATAAACAACCGCCTGAAGGTAATATTTTAAATTGTTACAAGCGTTGCTTAGCGCATATGAACTAAGTTTTCAGCACACAGGATAACAAAATGCGAGTCTACTCAAATATTACATCTTTGGAGCACTCACCCGCAATAGTGCGGGCGCCCTTCAGCACACTCTTATAATACATCTCGGGCGTGCGATGCTCCTTGCCCTCTGGTGGCGGGTCCGTCACAAGCTTCTGGGCATCCATCTTGCCCCAGTGCACCTTTGCGCGGGCAAGGGCCCGACAGGCACCCTCAATACAAGCGGAATGCTTGATCACTTCAACCCACATGCACGCATCCATCAGCCGCCGCAGGGCCGAAGTAGCTCCTGCATGGCCTCCTTAGGCCACAGCCGAACTATAAGGCCCTTCATGGCCTGTTCGGCCGCCTTGTGGAGCTCGACCAGCTGCTTCACTGGTCGCTAAGGGCACTGCCGGATGTCCGCCTCAAAGATACCGAGACCATAAGACCTTCTCCGTCGAGCTCCCTCCTCGGCCCGGTAGAATGCGGCAGCATCGGACACGCTGCGAGGAAGATCTGCGAACGCAGAGAGCTCGAATTCGGGTAAGCAACTGGTAATTAACACTCACATGCTTACTCTGCATGAAAAATGCCTTACCCGCTGCTATTTTCTTCACCGCCTCAATCTCCTGGAGGGCCTTGTAGGCTTCGGCCTTAGCGGCTTTGGCACTCTCAAGCGCCGTTGCAAGCTCGGACTCTCGAGTCTTCAAGTCACGCTCCAAGCTCTCACGTTTTTTCACGAGATCCTGGAGCTCTTGCTGTACCTCCGCCACCCGCGCCTCCTGCTTCTCTCGCTCGGTGCGCTCCAGTCAAGATTATGCGCGTTCGGCCGCGGCCACCACCTCCTTCAGGGTCGCCACCTCGTTAGTGGCCCCTACAATACCCATGTTATCCTTGTCATTTTTCTTGCAACCAAATCCTTTTCTGTAAGGTACAATTTTCATAAGGTATTACTCACCTTCTTTTTTTTTCGAGCTGCTTCTTGGCATGGCCGAGCTCGTTCTCGGACCGCTCGAGGTTTTCCTTCAAAGTATTGACCTCCGTAGTCAGTAAGGGCGGAGGTCGGACAAAACCTGCAATCCCATATTGACATATTTTTATATGACTCCTGCGTTTATCTTTCTAAAGATCCTCGGTCCGCTTTTCTTTCCGAACACCGAACCGAGCATCGTGGGCTATTGTCTATGCGGTACCATTTTACATATATTGAAATTTCTTACCTCAAAGCCTGTTAGAAGGCGGTACAGGCTTGGTCAACCCGCTCTTGGCGGACTGGCTGTCAGGATCACCGCACTCACTTGATGCGGTGCTCCTCCTCGATGGGCGCCGTTGGCGCCTCGATGCTATCCGGTGCCTCCCGTTTGGACAAAGGACACGGCGTCTTACCCTTCTTGCGAAGGGATCGCTTACCGGACTCGGAACCACTGAAGGTTCCGGCATGGAGTCCGGACAAGGGTCGGGCTTAGAGCCCCTGGGGGTCTTGCCCCCCACGCGCCTGGAGTCCGGGAGGTTGCCTTGTGGCACCTCCTGCGCCACCTCCTCGTGACCAAGCCCCCTTTGGAGCCCCGCCGCGGCGTTGTCCGCAGCATGAGGCGAGGAGGCGGTCGGAAGCGAAGTACTCTCCATTTCCGACGAGCCCAGGGACCCGCTCGATGAATCGGCGAACTCGCTTTTGGGCGGGCTGCACGATTGTTCGACATTAGAGAACACTCTGCAATAATAAAAAGCCATGGGTATCCGGACACTTACGATCTCGCCAGGGCTTGGCCTCGAGGGACAATCCCCTCGTCGGTAAATCGATGTTGGTGGAGAAGTCCGGAGGAAGGGTTCTTCCCTTCTTGGACCCTCCGGCCTCCCGGTTGGGCGGCCTTCCTTTTCCCTCTCCTCCCCGGGGAGAAGCTTCTTCTTCTTCCTCCTCGTCTTGGGAGAAGATTACGCTTCGTAATCCGGCGGCACTGGCGCCGGGAGCTCCTTCGAGTTCCGTGGCCTCCTTCTTGGCCGTCTTCTCCGGCACCACATGGTGCCGGAGCCAGCAGCCTCCAATCGGGCGTCTGCTGGTCTTCGGCAAAGGAGCCGGACAGTTAATCTGTCCGGACGTCTTCAGCCGGACACTGTCGAAGAATAGGGAGTTTTAGATCCCACGTAGAGTCAATCTATGAAAATAGAGTCCCGTAAAGGGTAAAATAACTTACCTCGCCCGGCTTGACGTCATGAAATGTATCTGCGATCTTTGTTAGCGGATGCGGGGCTTCAGCGCCCTTGAACGGCACCTTCGGGCATCTTCGTGCGTGGTATCGAAGAGCCGGCTCAAGGTTCCGGTCTTTATGCGGATCGAACTCCCACAAATTGAAGTCCCGTTGTTGGCATGGGAGAATCCGGCGGATGAGCATCACCGGATTACGTCGACAAGCTGCGATTCTTGTCCACCGTGTTCTAGACGCGTGTTTGGAGTCCAGGATAGCTCGTCTCAATCCCCCACTTCAGGCCCGTCTCTTTCCATGACGAGAGCCGTGTGGGGAATCCAGATCTGAATTGGGGCCGCCACCCATTCGTGGTCGCGTGGCTCGGTGATGTAGAACCACCCCGATTGCCACCCCTTTATTGTCTCCACAAAGGAGCCCTCGAGCCATAGGACTTTGGCCATCTTGCCGACCATGGCGCTGCGCAAGACTCCGCTTGGCTGCCTTCACAACCTTCGCTTGACATCAAGGTCTTGAGCCACAAGCCGAAGTGGGGCTGGATGCAGAGGAAGGCCTCGCACACGACGATAAACGCTGAGACGTTGAGGACGAAATTCGGGGCCAGGTCGTGGAAGTCCAGACCGTAGTAGAACATGAGCCCCCGGAAAAACGGGTGAAGTGGAAAACCTAGTCCGTGGAGCAAGTGGGGGAGAAATACCACCCTCTCATGGGGACTGGGGGTTGGAATAAGCTACCCCGCGTCGGGCAGCTCAGGCGTGATATCGCCAGACAAGTATCCGCCTCCGCAGTCTTGTGATGTGCCCTCCGTGAAGGAGGAGGCCATCCATCTGCCTCCAGCGCTGACATGGTTGGAGAAGGTTGAGGAGGAAAGTGCGGACTTGGGCGCTAGAGCTCGAGTGCACGGGAATGCATGAGCAAAGGAGGAAGAAGGCGTAGGTGAAAGGGTGGATCCTTATCCCCTTATATGGGCGGACAAAAACTCGCTTATCTCCCAAGCGCCACAATCAATGGCGCGGTTGGGTTACCCACGTCCGTAATGATGGGAATCCCGGAATAAGGGGAACACGATCTCTGCCTTGACAAGACGTGCCAAGGAAACCGCTTTGCTAAACGCGCTGAGGTGGAACAGTAAAAACAATTTGAATAAAGGCTTGGTAGTGGTGCGACGTCACGCCACAAAATATGTCAGCAGATTGATCTTGTGTAATATTATTCTCTCTACGGTGGTATGTCGAATTTATTTTTGCAGAGCCGGACACTATCCTGGTGTTCACAATCTTCTATAAATTATTCGGAGGAAGAACCCGCCTTGCAATGCCGAAGACAACATGCGTGCCGGACTCGTCGTCATTGAAGCCTGGTTCAGGGGCTACTGAGGGAGTTCCGAACTAGGGGGTGTCCGGATAGCCGGACTATCATCATCGGCCGGACTCCAAGACTATGAAGATACAAGATTGAAGACTTCGTCCCGTGTCCGGATGGGACTTCCCTTGGCGTGGAAGGCAAGCTTGGCGATACGGATATGTAGATCTCCTACCATTGTAACCGACTCTGTGTAACCCGGTTATAAACCGGAGGGTTTTAGTCCGTAGGACGAACAACAATCATACCATAGGCTAGCTTCTAGGGTTTAGCCTCTTTGATCTCGTGGTAGATCCACTCTTGTAACACACATCATCAGTATTAATCAAGCAGGACGTAGGGTTTTACCTCCATCAAGAGGGCCCGAACCTGGGTAAAATATCGTGTCCCTTGTCTCCTGTTACCATCTTCCTAGACGCACAGTTTGGGACCCCCTACCCGAGATCCGCCGGTTTTGACACCGACAGCGCCCTTCCCGATCAATATTTGGGAAGAGGCCTAGGGCCTTTGCCTATAAATAGGACTAGCTACCCACAAGGTAGAGGCATTTGGAGAGAGGATCCAGCATCTGGGATCAGCAGAGAGAGAGAGAGCGACTGAACTCCCCCTAGCAGTTCATCACTCCAGCCAAGAACAGACCCTCGCGAGGTTGTTCTTCCTTGTATTGTTTATCATCATTAGCCCAAGAGGCAATCCACCACACAACAAACTAGAGTAGGGTATTACACCACAATGGTGGCCCGAACTAGTATAAACCCTGTGTCTCTTGTGTTGTTCCTTTCATAGCTTAGATCTTAGCGAGGCGGCGAGGTGCAGGAAGGTAGAGGGTGAAATCTCCGCGCACCTGAGTTCGAACCTAGAGGGTCTGCGGGACCCGAAATCCGACATTTGGCGCGCCAGTAGGTGCGAGAACTTGTCTTCGCCGCCTGTTCTTCGCCGACCACCGCATCCATGTCGACGCTCGTCGGGCCGCGCTGAAGCGCCGAGCCGCTCTCGCTTCCTCGCCGCCAGACGGCCCCGTCGGCGGCCGTCCCGCCGTTCCCGTCGCTGGCGTCAACACCACCACTGCCCGGCGGGAACGAGCAGCAAGCATCGCCCCAAAGACTCCGTGGTGAGGCGAGACGGCCGCATCGCTACTCCTTCGCCGCCCGCTGGTTCTTCGTCCGCGCTCCGCGCTACCATGGAGGCTCGAGCTGCGCCATCGCGGCAAACGAGCTCCTGTGCTACCGCCTGTCCGACGACGTCACGAAGAGTGGCTCGACCGCGTCGCCGAAGCTTCGTCCGCGCAGGGGCTCCCGCGCCGTCCCTTCTCGCTGCACCACGCCCGCCTACCTTTCGGCCGATGAAGCTCCAGGGGCGCCTCAGCTGGCTCCCCCTCAAGAAGGCGCTTTGGCCCCAAGGCGCGTGTGGCCCCATGGCGGAACCCGCTCCGTCCGGTGCCAAAGACAAGAAGAGCAGAGCTGCCAAGAAGTCCCTCGCCCCAAGAAGTTGTCCGAGTGCTCTCGCACCGCTCGTCTCGACCACGCCTCGCTCCAAAGACGCCAAGACCCCGCTGCTCCCAGCTGCAGTGCATAGGGACCCGCAAGACCAGGCTCTTCGTCACCAAAGGCCTCCGTGGCCACCGCAGCTGCTGCGCTTTCACCGCCGAGTCAAGCGCAGCGTCGCGTGGCCCAACAAGTTCAAGCCAGACCTGCCTCCTCGCTACGACGGCACGGCCGACCCTGCGGAGTTCCTCCAACTCTACGAGCTGGGCATCGAAGCCGCCAACTGGGACGAGAAGGTCATGGCGAACTGGTTTCCCATGGCACTCAAGGACGGAGCCCGCACCTGGCTCCTGAACACGGCTCTGCACGATCTCCTCCTCGACGAGATGCGCACCAGCTTCATCGCCAACTTCCAAGGTACTCGCGACCGCCTCCTCAGGAGCGACATGCGCCGCATCAAGCAGCAGCAGGGGAGACCTCAGAAGTACATCCAGCGCTTCAACAACGCACGCCTCAAGATTCCCAAGGTGACTGAGGAGGCCATCATCTCCGCCTTCTCCGATGGTGTGCGAGACGTCAAGATGAAGGAGGAGCTGGCGATGCATGAAGATCTGTGCACTTGCTTGGAGCTGTTCAACTTGGCAACCAAGTGCGCCAGGACTGAGGAAGGGCGCCTTTCCCTCCTCGAGCTGCCAGCTGCAGACACAAAAGAGAAGAAATCCAAGGCCAAGGACGTGAAGCGCAAGGGGGCTACCATGCTCATGGCGTAACCGGACACCAAGCGGGCAGATCAACCCGAGTCTTCCAAGGGCAGCCGGATCTGTGTGTACCACGACCTCCACACCCACAACACCAACGAATGTCAAGAGCTCCGGGCCGTGCGAGAAGGGAGGATCGGCCGACGCCCCGACCGCAACGATCGAGACTACGACCGAGGAGGAGGAAGAAACCCTCGGAGTCAGCATCGTGCGAGCTCGGCCAAGGAGTTTCCTTCCTGCCGTACTCCACGCACTCTCTTCCCCCTGGCCAAACCCCGCCTTTAAGCGGGGAGCGACTAGTATAGAAAAACAGCCAAGGGTAGAAAATTAGAAAAAAACAATCTGAGCCATCAATTCTAGGATGGGTGGTCCAGATTGTAGTGGAGGGAACTGAGAGCACACGTGCTAGATTCTTTGCACAAAATCCCCCTACTTGTACTAGTTTTGCTTTCATAATCTCCTTCTTCCTTCTTACGATAGCAGCAACACAACCCCAAATTCCCCAATCTAGCTTGACCGCCAGCCGCCTCCGGGACCAATCCGCTCGCTTATCGCCCGCCGACCGTGGCGGAGGTCCAGATCCGGTGCCTAGCTGGGCGAGTACGACCAGTAGAGGTGCCATTCTAGCTCTTGGTTGTCTCGACGCGGTCGGTGCTGCCCCGGCGGGTCTCGCCCTGTTCCAAGCCGCACTTGAGGGTACTCTGCTCCGGCATTCAGTGGTCGACCTCGCCTCGTACTTTTTCCTACCCCAATCCGTCATTCTCCATAGTTGCCCCCTACTCATGTGCGGCTAGCTCGGCCACCCACCGACGACAGAGAAGAAAACTCGGGTCTTAAGGTATGCTATCTACTGAAGTTGCTACCAATTTCAGATTTCTAGAGCATTTTACTTAGGAAGTACTCCTTCGTTCAGATGTGACTACGACTGTCCATATCATGTGCATAATATTTTCGTTCATAGTTATTTGCTTGAGTTCTTCCAGTCAAAAAAGCATTCTCACATTAAATTTGTGCTGGGAGCATATGTTGGATTGCTGCTGAACACTTTATAATTTTGTTTGTTTTCATCAAGGTATCCTCTAGGAGGAGATTTAGAAATTCTGGATCTTTGGAAATGATATGAATGGTTGCATTTCAAAATTTAAACATATGGACATATAGTGTAGATGACATAATTTGATTGTGAGTAGTAGTGATGAGGACATCAATACCATTGTTACACCCACAGCCCCTACTGCTACATATACTGGACCAATTACTAGAGCTCGCGCACGCCAATTAAATTATCAGGTACTTTCGCTTTCTTGGTAATGATTCTAATGTTCATGAGAATATGATGCTGCCTAAATTGGATACATTTGTTTTGCTTACAAATGAAGGCCCTAGCTTGGAGAAGGATGGACATTGGAGCAAGAACAAGCATGGAGATAATGCCATGCTAAGGGGAACAAGAACGGAGTTACAAGTGATGATTTCAGGACTTTGAAGCCACCATAATGGGTGCATGAAGCCTTGGACGAAATATACAAGATGCCACTTCATAATATTCGTCCATAGGCTATTCTAGGTGCTGCGTCACCTTATTATCGCGCCACGCCCATGTAATTTCGAAATACTTCAGTATAGGCTGTTTTTAGAGTCCGTATGTGTGGGGAAACAAGAGTTAGGGATGGTTTCGGACCCCTCCCTCAAGGGCCACGAAAGTCCCTCCTCTTCCTCCATATATACAGCCCTTAGGGCGTCGTTTAGACTTTGGGTTTTGTTTAGATTAAAAGTTCGCCATAGCTGCAACTTCACAGATTTCGCTTGTGTTCAACGACTGCACAAAGGCGCCACGTAACCCCACCTTGATCAATAAAGCGTCCATCTTATATTCGCAATATCCAGATTGCAATCTCGGTTTCTTGCTTGTTCTTCGTTTGCTCGCAGGAAGCAGACCCTCGTGGTCAGGTTGATCGTGCTCGGCGTGGTCAATAACCTCTCGGAGTTGGTTTAGCGATTGCTAAGGCGCCGACGTCCTCAAGACGCTCGTAGTCGGATCGTCAAAGTCGACTTCCTCCAAAGCGAAAACCAACATCTCATCGAAAGACGGGACACCTTTGCCTCTATCAAGTGGTATCAGATTTTCAGGTTGCTCGGTGAGATTTTACAGTTTTCCGTAGTTTAGATCGAGTCTGTTCTTCATACCTATAGTCCACGAAAAAGCCACAAAAAAAATTAGGGTTAGTTCATCATATCCGAACCAATCTGAGCCTTTGCATAATCTTTTTAGGGTTTTGCTTTGTTGAATTTGCGGTTGCATCGTCGTGTCTAGTTGCTGGTCTTAGCGTCTAGTCTTTTAGAGTTTCGAGTTCTGGTCATAAGTTTTCACGCCGCTGCCGCACCATCATCATCGCCTTGCCATCTACCACCAATCCATATCCATATACCACCACCAATCCGTATCCATATACCACCACCGCTACCATATACCACCACCGCTGCCATATACCACCACCATATATCCACCACCAATCCGAGTTCTTCTCATATTAGGTTTGTTTTCGAGATCCATCTAGTTTCCGATTCGTGTTTCCTTGCCGGAGTAGGTTTCGGAAAAAAAAAAAAAAAAGAGTCCGGAAACCACCCTCCGTTTAGGCCCAAAATTTTCCGAAAACGCACTTGTCGAAAATTTTTCTGGCTATCCTGTTTTTAAGTGTTTCTAAGTGTATTGAGACGGTTCGTTATAGAAAGTTTTTTGACCCGTTTCAGCTTTTTGGGTCCGGCGTTCGAAAAAAAAAAATTTGGTCGAAATTTTTTTTCGTGCCCATCCTGTCAGTTTGACCTCGGAAGAGTTTTGAGACACTCGCCATTATAGTGATTTTTCGCAAAAAAAAAAAAAGAGCAGCGCAAAAAAAAAAAGCAGCGCAAAAAAAAAAAAGAGCGAAAAAAAAAAATCCAGAGTGTGCTTTTCCCTTGTTTACGCAGGTACTGCGTGATTTTGTTAGTGTTCTAGGCTCGCGTCTCTAGCACGGTCTAGCCTAGGACCAAAGACAAGATCTTGGTCGTTGAGCGTTTATTCAACTTTGCATCTCCTCGAATTGATTATTCTTGACCCTTTTTGCTACCATATTATAAGCCTTCCCAGCTCCACATACATCTACATCGTATGCTTGACTCCCGTAATCGCTCTATCCAAGCTTTGAGAGTTTTGACTACATCGGTTGCGGTCACCTTTCTTCTGGGTAAGAACTGGTAAGAATTTGAGATTTGCTTGACGGATTTGTGATCGCCCACCACACAACCACCACCACTTCCTAGTAGTCTGTCGAATCATATTCTTGTATGTTTCTATTGCTGCTAACCATGGCAGGATCACAAGCCGATTTAGACCGACCGGGAGAACATGACAAACAAAGCGCTACATGATAAGTTTCAACAAATGATGAGTGGGCAGGTGGACGATGTGCTAAATAGATTTGAAGAGGCCATGGAGAAGATAGATGGCATTGAGAAGGCGTCAAACAAAGCTCGATACCAAGTTTAATGAATTGCTCATGCGTCTACCACCACCACCACCGCGGCATCTAACGCACCTCTACTACAACAACAAGGACTACCTCCACATCGCGAAACAGCCCTCCGCCGAAGCTTCCCGTGTCCCTCTTCACTGGCCAAGCTGCTTTGGTGCTGCTTGTTGATACTTATGTGGCTCCCCGCCGCTGCGGTGGGGAGGATGATTATGTGAGAGATTACGAGGATGAGGTTGATCAACATCAAGATTACTACGTGCAACCACCAAAGACCACAACCACCGTGTCGTCCACATGCAAATAATGGCAATGTTCGGGCTCCCCTTCAGTGCGAGATCATGACCATCTCCCTAAACTGAAATTGAATATTCCACCATTTGAGGGTAGATATGTTCTGATATATATCTTACTTGGGAGTTAGAAACTGAACAACGATTTACATGTTTACAATATCCCGAGGAGAGACGTGTTCCTCGCTTTGTTTGTGCTTTCACTAGCTTTGCATGTGTTTGGTGGTCTCGAACATTGTAGATTATATCCTGTTCCAGCTACTTGGGCTGCTTTGAAAACTGCTATGCGTGCTCGTTGGGTTCCACCATATTATCAACGTGAATTACTTCAAAAATTGCAGCGCTTAAGACAAGGAAAAAATTCGGTAGAAGAATATTATCGGGAATTACAAACCGGCTTGATTAGATGTGGTATTGTTGAGGAGAATGAAGCTATGCTTGCACGTTTTCGGGTGGATTAAATAGAGAGATTCAGACCATTCTAGACTACAAGGATTATAATAATATCACTCGATTATTCCATCTTGCTTGTAAAGCTGAACGTGAAGTGCAGGATCGATGTGCGTTGGCGCGAACTAACTTTTTCCGCAGGTCGACCTTCATCATGGACACCACGTGCATCATCTACTTCCACACGTTCTACTACACCGCACCTCCGCCGGGCTGCCACCTCCAACCGTGATACAAGAAAGCAGGCACAACCACCACTATCTCGCCAAGAGCACACCTGCTTTGGGCCTACAGAGCTCTTCTTCTTCCATGGCGTCAACAGGGCACACAAGTGATATTATTTGTCGTCGTTGTAAGGGAAGAGGACATTTTATGAGAGAATGCCAATCTCGGCAGGTGATGATTGCTACCGAGGATGGTGGGTATGAGTCCGCTTAGTGACTATGATGAAGAGACTTTGGCTCTTATTACACATGAAGAACACGGTGGAGATGATTACGATCATGACACGCAATACATGGCTGTCAAGATGCCGACAGGTATGAATGTTTAGTTGCTCAACGTGTTTTGAGTGTGCAGGTTACACAAGCTGAGCAAAATCAGAGACATAACTTGTTCCATACAAAGGGAGTTGTGAAGGAACGTTCTATTCAAGGCCATCATAGATGGAGGGAGCTGCAACAACTTGGCTAGCATGGATATGGTGGAGAAGCTTTCTCTCACCACAAGACCACATCCACATCCTTACTACATCCAATGGTTCAACAACAGCGGCAAGGTTAAGGTAACACGCACTGTTCGTGTGTATTTTAGTATCTCTACATATGCTGATTATGTTGATTGTGATGTGGTACCTATGCAAGCATGTTCCTTATTACTTGGTAGACCATGGCAATTTGATAAAAATTCTGTACACCATGGTAGAAACAATCAGTATACTCTTGTTCACAAGGATAAAAATATTACTTTGCTTCCTATGACTCCTGATTCCATTTTGAAAGATGATTTTAATAGAGCTAATAAAGCAAAACAGGAGAAAAATAAGAGTGAAAATCAGATTGTGGCAAAAGAATTTGAGCAACAAATGAAGCCTAATAATAAACCATCTAATGTTGCTTACGAAATTAAACTGAAAAGTGCATGTTTATTTGCCACCAAATCTGATATTGATGAGCTAGATTCTAGCAAATCTGTTTGCTATGCTTTTGTGTGCAAAGAGGCATTATTTTCATTCGAGGACGTGCCTTCCTCTTTGCCCCTGCTGTCACTAACATTTTGCAGGAGTTCACGACGTCCTTCCCACAAGACGTGCCACCGGATTACCACCTATTCGAGGGATTGAGCATCAAATTGACTTAATTCCGTGCATCGCTACCCAACCGCGCACCATACCGCACCGATCCAGAGGAGACGAAGGAGATTATGCGTCAAGTATGTGAGCTGCTCGACAAAGGTTATATACGCGAATCTCTTAGTCCTTGCGCTGTTCCTATTATACTAGTGCCTAAAAAGGATGGTACGTCGGCGTATGTGTGTTGATTGTAGAGGCATTAATAATATTACTATTCGTTATCGTCATCCTATTCCTAGGCTAGATGATATGCTTGATGAATTGAGTGGCTCTACAATATTCTCCAAAGTTGATTTATGAGTGGATACCATCAAATTCGTATGAAATTGGGAGATGAATGGAAAACAGCATTTAAAACTAAGTTTGGATTATATGAGTGGTTAGTCATGCCTTTTGGGTTAACTAATGCACCTAGTACTTTCATGAGATTAATGAAAGAAGTTTTACGTGCTTTCATTGGACGATTTGTGGTAGTTTACGTTTAAGATATACTGATTTATAGCAAATCTTTGGAAGAACATTTGGAACATTTACGTGTTGTTTTTAGTGCTCTACGTGATGCATGCTTGTTAGGTAACCTTGGAAAGTGCACCTTTTGCACCGACCGAGTATCTTTTCTTGGCTATGTTGTTACTCCACGTGGAATTGAAGTTGATAAAGCCAAGATTGAAGCTATTGAGAGTTGGCCGCAGCCCAAAACGGTCACACAAGTGAGGAGTTTTCTTGGACTCGCTGGTTTCTATAGGCGTTTTGTGAGAGACTTTAGCACCATTGCTGCACCTCTCAATGAGCTTACAAAGAAGGATGTGCCTTTTGTTTGGGGTACCGCACAGGAAGAAGCCTTCACGGTATTGAAAGATAAGTTGACACATGCTCCTTTACTCCAACTTCCCGACTTTAATAAGACTTTTGAGCTTGAATGTGATGCTAGTGGAATTGGATTAGGAGGTGTGTTATTACAAGATGGCAAACCTGTTGCATACTTTTCTCAAAAATTGAGTGGGCCTAGTCTGAACTATTCTACTTATGACAAAGAATTATATGCTCTTGTTCGGACTTTAGAGACATGGCAACATTATTTATGGCCCAAAGAATTTGTTATACATTCTGATCATGAATCTTTGAAACATATTAAAAGTCAAGCTAAACTGAATCGTAGACATGCTAAATGGGTTGAATTCATTGAGACTTTCCCTTATGTCATTAAACACAAGAAGGGTAAAGAAAATGTTATTGCTGATGCTTTGTCTCGTCGATATACTATGCTTTCACAACTTGACTTCAAAATATTTGGTTTGGAGACCATCAAAGATCAATATGTGCATGATGCTGATTTTAAAGATGTAATGCAGAATTGTAAAGAAGGAAGAACATGGAACAAGTTCGTTATTAATGATGGTTTTGTGTTCCGTGCTAACAAGCTATGCATTCCTCGCTAGCTCTGCTCGCCTTTTGTTGTTGCAGGAGGCGCATGGAGGAGGATTAATGGGACACTTTGGCGTGAAGAAGACGGAGGATATACTTGCTACACATTTCTTTTGGCCAAAGATGAGACGGGATGTTGAGCGTTTTGTTGCTCATTGCACTACATGTCAAAAAGCTAAGTCACGACTCAATCCTCATGGTTTATATATGCCTTTGCCAGGTGCCTAGTGTTCCTTGGGAGGATATATCTATGGACTTTGTTTTAGGTTTACCTCGAACAAAGAAGGGGAGGGATAGCATATTTGTTGTCGTGGATAGATTCTCGAAAATGGCACACTTTATACCATGTCATAAAAGCGATGATGCTGTTAATGTTGCTAATTTGTTCTTTCGTGAAATTATTCGCTTGCATGGTGTGCCAAATACTATTGTTTCAGATCGTGATACTAAATTTCTTAGCCACTTTTGGAGATGTTTATGGGCTAAGTTGGGGACTAAACTGCTTTTTAGTACTACTTGTCACCCCCAAACTGATGTACAAACTGAAGTAGTCAATAGAACATTGTCTACTATGCTTAGGGCTGTTTTGAAGAATAATAAGAAAATGTGGGAATAATGCTTGCCTCATATTGAATTTGCTTATAATCGTTCATTGCATTCTACTACTAAGATGTGCCCTTTTGAAATTGTGTATGGCTTCCTACCTCGTGCACCTATTGATTTGTTGCCTCTTCCATCTTCGGAGAAGGTTAATTTTGATGCTAAAGAACGTGCTGAATTGATTTTAAAAATGCATGAGATAACTAAGGAAAACATTGAGCGTATGAATGCTAAATATAAACGTCTTGGAGATAAGGGTAGAAAACATGTTGTCTTTGCACCGGAGATCTTGTTTGGTTACATTTGCGTAAGGATAGGTTTCCTAGTTTATGCAAATCAAAGCTAATGCCACGTCTTTGATGGTCCATTTAAGGTGTTAGAGAAAATAAATGATAATGCATATAAACTTGAGCTACCTGCAGATTTTGGGGTTAGTCCCACTTTTAACATTGCAGATTTGAAGCCTTATTTGGGTGAGGAATATGAGCTTCCGTCGAGGACGACTTCATTTCAAGAAGGGAGGATGATGAGGACATCAATACCATTGTTACACCCACAGCCCCTCTTGCTACATATCTTGGACCAATTACTAGAGCTCACAAGACGCCAATTAAATTATCGTGTACTTTCGCTTTCTTGGTAATGATTCTAATGTTCATGAGAATATGATCTTGCCTAAATTGGATACATTTGTTTTGCTTACAAATGAAGGCCCTAGCTTGGAGAAGGATGGACATTGAGCAAGAACAAGCATGGAGATAATGCCATGCGCAAGGGGAACAAGAACGGAGTTACAAGTGATGATTTCAGGACTTTGAAGCCACCATAATGGGTGCATGAAGCCTTGTACGAAATATACAAGATGCCACTTCATAATATTCGTCCATAGGCTATTCTAGGTGCTGCGTCACCTTATTATTGGGCCAGGCCCATGTCATTTCGAAATACTTAAGTATAGGCTGTTTTTAGAGTCCGTATGTGTGGGGAAACAAGAGTTAGGGATGGTTTCGGACCCCTCCCTCAAGGGCCACGAACTTCCCTCCTCTTCCTCCATATATACAGCCCTTAAGGCGTCGTTTAGACTTTGGGTTTTGTTTAGATTAAAAGTTCGCCATAGCTGCAACTTCGCAGATTTCGCTTTGTGTTCAACGACTGCACAAAGGCGCCACAGTAACCCCACCTTGATCAATAAAGCGTTCATCTTATATTCGCAATATCCAGATTGCAATCTCAGTTTCTTGCTTGTTCTTCGCTTTGCTCGCAGGAAACAGACCCTCGTGGTCAGTTGATCGTGCTCGGCGTGGTCAATAACCTCCTGAGTTGGTTTAGCGATTGCTAAGGCGCCGACGCCCTCAAGACGCTCGTAGTCGGATCGTCAAAGTCGACTTCCTCCAAAGCGAAAACCAACATCTCATCGAAAGACGGGACACCTTTGCCTCTATCAAGTAGTAGCTTGGAAGCTTAAAACTGTTTTTGATTAAGCTTCCAAGCTACTGCTACTCACAATCAAATTATGTCATCTACACTATATGTCCATATGTTTAAATTTTGAAATGCAACCATTCATATCAATTCCAAAGATCCAGAATTTCTAAATCTCCTCCTAGAGGATACCTTGATGAAAACAAACAAAATTATAAAGTGTTCAACAACAATCCAACATATGCTCCCAGCACAAATTTAAAGTGAGAGTGCTTTTGTGACTGGAAGAACTCAAGTAAATAACTATGAACGAAAATATCATGCACATGATATGGAAGGAAGGCTCGATCTTAAATGAATGGAAGTAGTGCAACGTCGCCTTTAGGGCAGCCTACAGTTCCAATAATCGCAAACTGTGTACCAACATTATCAGGTGAGAACACACAATCCAAAAAGGCAAGAGTATCTCGTCATGAACTAATATTCTGTTAATCCCTGCTTTGATGTTTGCCGAAAATTTATTTGCAGCCGTGGAATCGGTCAACAGTGCTCAAAATAAAGATTTCAGCGATGCCACCTCATTTGCAGAGATTAATTCCCCAATGCTTCTCATTAATGAATCTAGTACACCAAAGAAGAAGCAATCCTTCTCTCAAGAGGTACGCACACTGGACACAACTTGTAATACTCGTCAAATGGCGTTGAATAAGGCCAATAGTAGTTGAATTGTGTCTGTTTCGAAATATATTATTTGTTATGATAGAAAATGAGATCTCGTAAGTGAAAAGCATGTAGTCTTTACAAGTAAATATGATATCACATTTTTCATGCAAGGTAACTGGTACTAACCTTGCAATTGATGTTCCAGGGTTCTTTGTACAAACCCGAGTTTGACGGGGAACTGAAGCCCAAAGTAGGGATGATATTTGATGACATTGGCTCGGTACTAGAATTTTACAGGACATATTGAAAGTGCAACTATCCCTAGGTGGTTTTGGTAATTCCTAACAACATATAGTTCATTGAGCTAATGCTATTTCAAGACTAACATTTTAGGAAAGCTCAATGATTGGCATGGCATGGGTGAGAAAAGTGGACCCCTCAAAATACTAAGGACAAAAGGATTGACTCAAGCTCAAAAGTTCAAGACTCTACATTTTCTATTTTAGTGATCCAAGATCACATTGAGTCTATAGGAAAAGCCTATCAAGGAGGGATGATGTGTTGCTTAATGAGGCTCTTGCTCAAAATGCTTAGTGATATGCTCCAAAGTCCTCAACTACTTTCTCACATCCACATTTGACCTAAACCAAAAGTCAAACTCGGCCCCACCGATTCTTTCTATCCGCGCCACCGAAGTTCAGATGTCATAGCCACCGCTAAAACACAAGGCAAATCGGTTTCACCGATAGGGATCTCGGTCTCACCGAGATGGGATTGTAATCTCTCTGTTTCCCTTCGTAACGTTTCAGTCCCACCGAGATGAGCGATCGGTCCCACCGAGATTGCAATGTAAACTCTCTATTTCCCTTTTGTAACATTTCGGTCTCTCTGAAATGAGTGAACCGGTCCCACCGAGTTTACCTGACCAACTCTCTGGTTAGCTTATTACCAAAATCGGTCTCACCGAGTTTGTGTAATCGGTCTCACCGAGATTACGTTATGCCCTAACCCTAACCATATCGGTCCTACCGAGTTGCATGTCGGTCCCAATCAAAATCCTAACGGTCACTAGATTTGCTGAATCGGTCTGACCGAGTTTATCAATTCGGTCCCACCAAGTTTGGCAAGTTGTGTGTAACGGTTAGATTTTGTGTGGAGGCTATAAATACCCCTCCACCTCCTCTTCATTCGTGGACAGAGCCATCAGAATGAATCTACACTTCCAACCAACATTTTCTGAGAGAGAACCACCTACACTTGTGTTGAGGCCAAGATATTCCATTCCTACCATATGAATCTTGATCTCTAGCCTTCCCCAAGTTGCCTTCCACTCAAATCTTCTTTCCACCAAATCCAAATCCTGTGAGAGAGAGTTGAATGTTGGGGAGACTATCATTTGAAGCACAAGAGCAAGGAGTTCATCAAAGAACACACCATTTGTTACTTCTTGGAGAGTGGTGTCTTCTAGATTGGCTAGGTGTCACTTGGGAGCCTCCGACAAGATTGTGGAGTTGAACCAAGGAGTTTGTAAGGGCAAGGAGATCGCCTACTTCGTGAAGATCTACCGCTAGTGAGGCAAGTCCTTTGTGGGCGACGGCCATGGTGGGATAGACAAGGTTGCTTCTTCATGGACCCTTCGTGGGTGGAGCCCTCCGTGGACTCGCGCAAACGTTACCCTTCGTGGGTTGAAGTCTCCATCAATGTGGATGTACGATAGCACCACCTACCGGAACCATGACAAAAACTTCCGTGTCTCCAATTGCGTTTGAATCCTCCAAACCCTTCCCTTTACATTCTTGCAAGTTGCATGCTTTACTTTCCGCTGCTCATATACTCTTTGCATGCTTGCTTGAATTGTGTTAAGATTGCTTGACTTGTTCTAAGTTGCTAAAATCTGCCAAGAACTAAAATTGGGAAAATGCTAGATTTTTAATTGTTCAAGTAGTCTAATCACCCCCTCTAGACATACTTTCGATCCTACAAGTGGTAAGCTTTGGTCTCCATTTTCTTTGATTTCCATAACTTTTGATGGTCATAGCCTTGGTTTCACAACCTAGGAGAGTATGGCGTTTAGCGAGGGAAATTACCACCATAGAGGTCCTTACTTTGATGGTACTAATTTTGCTAGTTGGAAGCATAAGATGAAAATGCATATTCTTGGACATAACCACGCCGTTTGGGCTATTGTGTGTATTGGCTTGCAAGGTGAATTCTTCGATGGGAGAGAACGAACCGTGAAGCTACCGCGGAAGAGTAGAAGATGCTGCAATGCAATGCTCAAGCTTGTGATATCCTCTTCAACGGATTGTGCCCCGAAGAATTCAACAAAATCAGCCGTCTTGAGAATGCAAAGGAAATTTGGGATACTTTGATTGATATGCACGAAGGTACCGACTCCGTCGAGGAATCCAAATTGGATGTGCTTCAAAGTCAACTTGACAAGTTAAAAATGAAGGATGGTGAAGGTGCCGCTGAAATGTACTCTAGGCTTGCTCTCATCACAAATGAGATTGCCAACTTAGGAAGTGAAGAGATGACCGACAAATTCATCATCAAGAAGATCCTAAGAGCCTTGGATGGAAAATATGATACCGTATGCACATTGATCCAAATGATGCCCAATTACAAAGATCTCAAGCCAACGGAAGTCATTGGAAGAATTGTTGCTCATGAGATGTCACTCAAGGATAAGGAGGAGCTCCATAACAAGTCAAGTGGTGCTTACAAAGCCTCATGTGAAGCTCCCACATCATCAAGTGAGAAACAAACTTTCAATGAAGAATTGACCTAATGGTGAGGAACTTCAACAAGTTCTACAAGAGTAGAAGCAAACAGAGAAGTTCCAAGTCAAGGTCCTACAATGACAAAAGATCTTATAGTCGAGAGCATAATTGCTACAATTGTGGAAGACCTAGACACTACTCCAATGAGTGTATGGCCCCCTACAAAAGAAGAGAAGATTCTCCCAAAAGAAGGAATAGAAGAGAAGAATCACCATCAAGAGAGAGGAGTAGGGATGATCGTTATGAACGAAGACCCTCTCGGAGAAGCAAGGATTCGGAAAGGAAGGACAAGTTATCAAGGAGCTACACAAAACGAAGACATGAAGCTCATGTTGGTGAATGGGTATCTAGCTCCGACTCCGAGAATCACTCCGACTCCGAATATACTCAAGATGAAGGTGTTGCCGGTCTAGCACTTGTATCAGCCAACTCCTACGACATATTTGATTCACCCAATGAAGGAATTGGAAGATGCTTCATGGCCCAAGGTCCAAAGGTATCACACCCTGAGTATGTTGATTTCAATAGTGATGAAGATGACTTGTTAGGTGATGATGATTTACTTGTTGACAACTCTAGTGATGAATACTATGATGAAACGTCAATTAATCATGCTAATCAAGATGAAACAAATGACAATGATAAGGAGAAGATTGAGTCTCTAACTAAAGAACTAAACACTCTTAAGTTAGCTCATGAAACTATCTTAGGAGATCATCGAGAACTTTTAAGGACTCATGAGAAATTACATTTTGAGAAGCTCAATCTTGAGCAAGAGCATGAGTTCTTAAAGGCAATCAATGATGATCTTCGCAAGAAAAGTTCTTCTTACATTGCCAAGCGTTTACTCTTATCCACTTACATGCCTCAAGTCAAGTCTAGTAACAAGAACAAAAAGAATCTTCCTCTAGTAGTAACAATAATCATGCTAAATCCAATGTTGTTGCTTCTAGTAGTTCTCTTGATTCCACTAATGATTCTCTTAGCCAAGTTACACTTGAGCAATAAAATAGCTTATTGAAGGGAATTATAGAGAAAGGTGTTTACAAGAGCCTTGCCGGGAGTAAGCAATTCGAGAAAATTGTACGCAAGCAAGGAAGGCACCGGAAGAACCAAGGTATTGGTTTTGAACGGAAGTTCAATGCTAATGGAGTTGAGTGGGAAGAAGATCAATACCCCAAGACGAAGTTTGTTCCTCAACAAGAGAAGTATGATCCTACTTCTTTCAAAGGGACACAAGCTCAAGATGATCTTCCACCACAAGACCACAAGCAAAAAGGCAAGGATAAGCTTCAAGAGGAAACTGATGCATTTGAAGAAGCACCTAAGGCCTTGGTCAAGTGGGTTCCCAAGACTACATCAAGTTCTACTTCATCAAGTACAACTACAACTCCGAGGATTCCCATCAAGATGGTGTGGATCCAAAAGAAGAAGAATTAGAAAGTTCTTGAGGGTGACTCCGCCAACATACTTCACTCTTATCATTTTGGCAAGAACAAGTGCAATCAACTTCCACATCTTGCACTAGTTCAAGGAGTCACAAACCCTCTTGTTGGTAAGACAAGGGACAAGGTAACCAAATGCTTTCATAGACATCATCTTGTGTGTGCATCACTCTATGTCTATGGATATCCTTGTTTGTTACTTGTGGGACTAACCCGTGTAGGTATTGAAAGTGCAACTCACTCCAAAGGATAGCTCCAAATGATCTACATCAACATTGAGCATCCACATCTTCAACGCCTACATGAAGTCATCATCGACAAAACCCAAGGTTAGTTCATCCCTCTTAGGGGGATCTCACATCTAGGGGGAGCTTTACTCTAAGAATTGAGCTAAAGCAACTCTAATGGTGTGAACACAACAATGCTTTATGTAAAAGTGGTAAACCCACTTGTGCTTAAACGATGAGTATGACCTATGATCAAATGTTCTCATTTGACTCCTAAGTCAATATACTCATATATAGATGACCTAGTCATCGCCAATTGCTTGATAGATGCTAGAATTGGTTGTGTATGCCTTGCCACATATTTCACTTGCCATTTTATTGTGTGAGCATGTTGGTTGCATAATTTACTCATTCGAGGACATCCACTTGTAGTTTTGATTGATTGGTTTCTTTTTCTTTTGCCAATTGGATGGACAAGAATGCCTAAGAACCTTCTCTAGCTATCTATGCTCTTCTCGTCTCAAACTCTATTCATGCTGCATCACAAAATTTGATGAAGTCAGATTCGAACCACTCTGTGTGAGGAGCACTCAGAGTCCCGATTCGTCATAGACTTAAACTTCCAAATCTTCTTTGTGCGTTTTGGTCTGACCGATTCATCTGTTTTGGTCATACTGAGATCACTAAGTCGATCTAGGCTTTCAATCTCGGTGCAACCGATTTGAACTTTTCGGTCACACCGAGTTGCAGTAACTGCTTGAAGTTATGCATCTCGGTGCCACCGAGTTATTCCACTCGGTCCCACCGACAGGGTCAGGCTATATATACCCACGGGCCAAGATTTGGAAAACTTTCCGAACCTCTTCACCCGTGCTCAGCCTGCCCTGCCTCCGTGGGTCTCCGGATTGTCCTCCTCGTCGCCAGCCGCCTCCAGTCGCTGGTCTCCGCCGCCGTCAACGAGATCGTCTCCGCTGTTGCCGCCGTAGCAAGTCCATCGCCGCACTAGGGTATGGACTTGATCCTTGTGCTGATCTAACTCCGATTCCCCAGCACATTGTTTTGCCTTGTATCTTGCCACGATTGAGATCACTTTATCCAATGAAAACACTCTGTAGTTTAGTTGTGGATTGAAAATTTAGGGTTAGGTTTCCGCCGAAACCATCTCAGACCGACCGAGTTGTTGAAATTGGTTCCACCGATTTGGCTCAGGCCATTGCACATGTGATTCTCGGTCTGACCGAGAATTGCAAATCGGTGTGACCGAGTTCAAGTCTTTGTGAAACCCTAGCAGCCTCGGTGCCACCAAACTGTGACTCGGTCTGACCGAGTTCACTAGTTTAGGTTCCAAAGACTGCTTCGGTATCACCGAGATCTCAAATCGGTAGATCCGAAATGCTTTCTGTGGAAAACTAAAACTAAGTTTCTGATTCATTCTTTTGCAAAAACCTCTGCACTTTGTGATGCTCATCCACTCTACCTCATCTATAATCTATTCACAGGGTCAGCTGTCAGTGTTTGCATCATGTCAGATCAGAGTGATAGTCAGAACAAGTCTGAGGAGCAGGTTCACATGAGTGAGGGCACTAGTCCCTCTAGCAGCTCAGATATGGAAGCAGGAGCACACCCAGCAACTTGCCAAAGGCTGCCACAAGGGCCAGCAGGAAAAGAACCTCAGATTCAGAGGATGAGGACTATGTGGCTGAGGAGGAAGAAGCCGCCTCAAAGAAGAAAGTGCTCAAAAAGGAATATAGCATGTACAGCAAAGAACTAAGCTGTGTCTATAAACCAAGAAGCCAGCAGGAAGACAGCCAATGTCTAAGCCAAGGAAAGTTGCCACAGGTGAGAAAATGGTGTTCACTCTTGAACCCAAGGAAGCTGGAGAAGGCAAGAAGAGAAAAGAGAGGGTCAAGAGGACCACTGCCAGAGTTCTTGGCAAGCCATCTATGATGAGAGACTCTGAAGAGGAAGAGGAAGAGGTTGCTGCACCAGACCTAAGGCATGAAGCTTATGGGAGATGCCATAAGATCAGGGGCTGCTCCATCTAAGCCCAAAGAAGCTCCCAAGCCAGCTGCTCCAAAACCCAAAACCGCACCTAAGAGAAGCACCAGGAACATCCCAGCAGCTGAGAAGAATAAGGCCCCAGTGCCTGAAGCTACAATGGAAGAAGAAGATGATGAGTCACATGTCTTGAGAAAGTTGAAGCCAAAAATTCCGGATCACAATGATGTTCATCCAGTAGCTGAGAACGTGAAGATAAGGAAGGATTCAGGATTGAGGCTATGGAGAGAGTCAGATCCATATGCCACCAGAAGAAGAACTGATGTGGATTACAGGTTTCATACCAAGGAATAACAGGATTTCTATGAGACAGTGTTGCTTGACAAGAAGCCAATAGTGTGTGACATGAGATGGGTCAACTGGGAGTATATCAAGGAGAATGAAGAGCACTATCCTGGAGTTTATGATAGTTTCAAGGCTTGTGGAGTTGATAAGTTTGTAGCTCAGACACAAAGTGGAATGATGAGCTTATCATGCAGTTCTACTCCACAGCTCACTTCTACCCAGATGGAAGAATTGTCTGGATGTCTGAAGGCACTAGATACCAGTCAACAGTTGTAGAATGGGCTCAGTTGATCAATGCCCAGAAGAACAAGAAGATGACTTCGATGTCTATGCCAAGAAGAAGAAGGATCACAACTCCATGGCTAGCATGTACAAGGAGATTCCTGATGTAGATCTTGAGACTCACCAGTTTGGATCAGTGAAACACTTGCTGTCAGGCCTGCCCACAATCAACTGGATCCTCAGGCACACTCTTCTGCCCAAGTCAGGTGATCACAGAATGGTCAGAGGCCACTCCATCAACTTGCTGCACATTTTTGATGTTCCACAGAAGTTCAAGGTCATGAGCCTAATTGTGGAAACCATAGAGGACAGCTGCAGATTAGAAGAGGAGTTGTGGGTATGCCCCACAAATTCAGGAGTTGATTAACTCCAAGATGGGCACTGACACATATCTGCTGGACAAGGAGCACCTGCTCATCTACCCAGACTTTCAGGATAACACTGTGGTGATGGATGAAAATGAACCATCTTCTGTGCAAGCGTAAGCAAAGAGGGAGAAGGCAAGGACTGAAAAGGCTGCAAAGATGCCAACCATGGATGAGGCATCTCAGTATCTTCTGAAGAGGAAGCAAGATCAGCTTGGCTACTTGATTGCCTCCACTCTGAGGATTGAGAAGGGACTGGCCACCCTGACTCAAAACCAGGAGAGCTTGGAGAGGATCATGGAGCAGAAGTTCTATGACTTAGATGTGAAGGTCACTGAGATACAATCTATTGTTGAGCAACTTTAGGAGGAAGTGTAGGAGAAGAAGGGCAAGACAACCATTGATGCTTTTGCTAGAGTGCCCAGAGGTCAGAGATCTGCTGCTATGCCTGCATGCATACACGTGAGCAACTTCATCTCGCACGACCTACAGCCTTCAAGACCACCAGCTCCAAAGACCCACTCCACCAGCTCCATCTACACCAACTGATGCCTTCGTCCTTGGAGTCCTATCTACACCACCACCTGAAGACCAAGCCTGAGAGTCGATCTAGCACTATGCATTTTTATGAACTTTTTGGTAACTTGTTGCCAAAGGGCGAGAAAATGTATGGATCATAGGCTTCGAGAGAGAGTGTTGCTTTTTTGTTCTCTCTTGCTTTTTGGTGGTTGAACTTTGTCATTTGCTTGTTTGAGATACTTTATGCTTGTGTGTGATACTTGGATGATCATGTGTTTGATCATATACTACCTTTATGCTTGTTGGATGACATTATCCTTTTATATTCCATATGATCACTCACTTTGCTTGGTAATGAGTGCATGTATTTTAATTATTATCATTTTGAGCGCTCCATCAAGATGTATGTGACATGGAAGAGTAACCCATGATCCTAGCTCTTTGTGCATTTGTAGTCCAAAGCAAATCATAAACTATGCACAAATTTAGGGGGAGCTCTTGCTTTTCACAAACTTCTCAAAGCGACAATGTTTTTCACTCTTATTATTATTTGTCGAAGCTTTGATCTATATGTTGTCATCAATTACCAAAAAGGGGGAGATTGAAAGTGCAACTATCCCTAGGTGGTTTTGGTAATTCCTAACAACATATAGTTCATTGAGCTAATGCTATTTCAAGACTAATATTTCAGGAAAGCTCAATGATTGGCATGGCATGGATGAGAAAAGTGGACCCCTCAAAATACTAAGGGCAAAAGGATTGGCTCAAGCTCAAAAGTTCAAGACTCTACATTTTCTATTTTAGTGATCCAAGATCACATTGAGTCTATAGGAAAATCCAATACTATCAAGGAGGGATGAGGTGTTGCTTAATGAGGCTCTTGCTCAAAATGCTTAGTGATATGCTCCAAAGTCCTCAACTACTTTCTCACATCCACATTTGACCTAAACCAAAAGTCAAACTCGGCCCCACCGATTCTTTCTATCCGCGCCACCGAAGTTCAGATGTCATAGCCACCGCCACAAACCCTAGGGAAATCGGTCTCATCGATAGGGATCTCGGTCTCACCGAGATGGGATTGTAATCTCTCGCTTCCCTTCGTAACATTTCGGTCCCACCGAGATGAGCGATCGGTCCCACCGAGATTGCAATGTAAACTCTCTGTTTCCTTTTGTAACATTTCGGTCTCACCGAAATGAGCTTAATCGATCCCACAGAGTTTACTCCGACCAACTCTCTAGTTAGCTTATTACCAAAATCGGTCTCACCGAGATTACGTTATGCCCTGACCCTAACCATATCGGTCCTACCGAGTTGCATGTCAGTCCCACGAAAAATCCTAACGGTCACTAGATTTGCTGAATCGGTCCGACCGAGTTTATCAATTCGGTCCCACCGAGTTTGGCAAGTTGTGTGTAACGGTTAGATTTTGTGTGGAGACTATAAATACCCATCCACCTCCTCTTCATTCGTGGAGAGAGCCATCAGAACGAATCTACACTTCCAACTAACATTTTCTCAGAGAGAACCACCTACACTTGTGTTGAGGCCAAGATACACCATTCCTACCATATGAATCTTGATCTCTAGCCTTCCCCAAGTTGCTTTCCACTCAAATCTTGTTTCCACCAAATCCAAATCCTGTGAGAGAGAGTTGAGTGTTGGGGAGACTATCATTTAAAGCACAAGAGCAAGGAGTTCATCATCAACACACCATTTGTTACTTCTTGGAGAGTGGTGTCTCCTAGATTGGCTAGGTGTCACTTGGGAGCCTCCGACAAGATTGTGGAGTTGAACCAAGGAGTTTGTAAGGGCAAGGAGATCGCTTACTTCGTGAAGATCTACCTCTAGTGAGGCAAGTCCTTCGTGGGCGACGGCCATGGTGGGATAGACAAGGTTGCTTCTTTGTGGACCCTTCGTGGGTGGAGCCCTCCGTGGACTCGCGCAACCGTTACCCTTCGTGGGTTGAAGTCTCCTTCAACGTGGATGTACGATAGCACCACCTATCGGAACCACGACAAAAACATTCTTGTCTCCAATTGCGTTTGAATCCTCCAAACCCTTCCCTTTACATTCTTGCAAGTTGCATGCTTTATTTTCCGCTGCTCATATACTCTTTGCATGCTTGCTTGAATTGTGTTAAGATTGCTTGACTTGTTCTAAGTTGCTAAAATCTGCCAAGAACTAAAATTGGGAAAAGACTAGATTTTTAATTGGTCAAGTAGTCTAATCACCCCCCCTCTAGACATACTTTCGATCCTACACATATGCTCATAATGTCGGATTCGGTGTACGTCTCGGACAACAAAGGGTCGTCGATAATGTGCTTCAGTGGAAGAGCTCTTTTCAATAAAAAAGTTTGTGTTCATCTCTTTCTTAGTTCAGTTGTGGCAAATGGCGTATGAAGCTGGACATAAGGACTTCCTCTCTTCTCAATATTTGATGTTTGATATATGTTTCTAACAAACTTATTTAATTGGTATGCTTAACTAGGTGGATTGAACTGGTGAAGTTTATACAGAGTCGCCTTAAAAAAAGGTCTATATAGAATCCATGGAGGTGGTCGTCTATTCCAGCAGATGAAGCTCGATTAGCAAGAGGCACTAAAATATGAAGGCAAGATCATAGATCTTTTCTAGCATCCATCAATCCTTAATACTTCGTTTTCCTGGAAATGTACTAAAAATGATCTATGTATGCCTCTTGTGTTGTGTTCCCATGTACTCGAGTACTCAAATGCTTGTTGAGATATAATGTACTATCAGTCCTTAACACGCTGTCTACCTGGGAATGTACTAAATAAGATATACGTATGCCTTTTGTGTTGAGTTCTCATGTACTCTGTTGAGCGTGCACCTCAGTCCTTTATTTTCTCATCCACAAAGGCTGACATGTACGGTTCATGTAGTTCTGCTTGATATGGGATGGTTTAATTTTCTCATGCACTCAATTTTTTTGATGTATGTTGGTTTTTTGTGACAAACATGTTCAACTCTCTTGAAAAATTAGGACTTCAATGTGCATGGATCTCATGCATCAAATATTTGCAAAGATTTTATATCCAACTAAGAGGAGAAGGTAGTCACCATTGTGCATATCTGAAAATAAACTTACTTTACAAAGACCTGAGATTGTACTGCAAAAGAGCAGACATTAGCGCTGTCAGCTTTGAAGAATAGTCATATTACGAAGGACAAAATGTTTAAATATGAGGAAGTTGAGGTGGTTATTGCAAAAGTCAAGTTTTTATATCAACCAAGTACCAGGGGGGTTTTGTGAAATGTACATTAAGGGGCCTGAGGTGCCTCCACTGGAATCTGAGCCATACATGCCTGATCTAATGGCCCAGATTCATTTTTTCTATTTTTGTACTACATGCCCAGATTCTATACTAGTTTCTCCCCTTTAAGCGAGGCTATAGACTTAATGCGATCCCTCGTCATTACAGAGGTGCAACGTCCGAACTACGCCCAGCGCAGACTAGGGGCTGAGAGCGGGGAATTTTACGTCCCACCCACTACCCACTTCATAGCCACTGTGGAGGACTTAACGACATGCTCGATTACGGCTCCGAAGACATAGACGGTATGGACGACGATGTCGGAGAAGAGCAGGCCCATAACCCGCTGTTTACCGGACGCTGGATGGCCACCTCTTCATATGACGTGTACATGGTGGATACACCCAAAGAGGATAACGACGATAACGAGAAAAATCCAGGTGAGGATAAACTTCCTGAGACACAACCAAAGAGCTGACGTCAGCGGTGCCGCTCTAAATCACGCCGTGGAAAAGACAGCAATACCGGCACCGGAGACAACAATACTCCGGACGATGCCGAAGACCAAGAAGACCCTGTCGAGCCAACCTCCAAACAGGACGATCGGGAAGATTGGCAAGTTGGCCCTGATGAACAGGCTGTAAACGAAGACTCGGGGGATAGTAATTATCTTCCACTCTCCAAGGATGAGGTGAGCCTCGGCGACGAAGACTTTATCGTGCCTGAGGAACCCCTTGAGCAGGAGTGCTTTAAGCACCGGCTAATAGCCACTGCAAGGAGTCTTGGTAGCCGAGGAATACGGCCTCAGGCGCCCAACCAAGAGTTACCCGAAGCGTAAGCTGCTACCTCAACTCGATGACGAGGCGCTGGAGCCCATACCATCAGCGCGTAACGCGGCCGACAGACCACCACGTGGCTGTGGAAAAATGGCAACCCAAGCCGAACACCAGCCCGTACTACCTCACCGTAAAAGTAGAGACACAACAACTCGGGGATATATGTATGACCTATGACAGGACTTGGAAAATAGAGCAGGTCAGACAAGATCAATCTACGGATCGTGGGAGCGCCCCCCGATGCGCGAGGATGGCTATCTAGCCGGGCGCGACAAGCATAACCACATGCAGGCCAAAAACCACAGATGGACTCCATCCGAACTGCGTCGCGACTTGGCCCGATATAGAGGCGCCACACACTCACTCTGCTTCATTGACGAAGTAATGGAACATGAATTCCCAGAAGGGTTTAAACCTATGAATATAGAATCATATGATGGAACAACAGATCCCGCAGCATGGATTGAGGACTTTCTCCTCCATATTCATATGACCCGCGGTGATGATCTTCATGCCATCAAATACCTCCCGCTAAAGCTCAAGGGGCCATCTCGGCACTGGTTAAACAGCCTGCCAGAAAACTCCATTGGCAGCTGGGAGGACTTGGAAGACGCCTTCCGCGATAACTTCCAGGGTACATATGTCCGACCTCCGGATGCCGATGACTTAAGTCACATCGTTCAACAGCCCGGAGAGTCGGCCAGGAAATTTTGGACCAGGTTCCTAATTAAAAAGAACCAGATCGTCGACTGTCCGGATGTCGAAGCCCTAGCGGCATTTAAGCATAGCATTCGTGACGAATGGCTCGCCCGACACCTTGGCCAAGAAAAGCCGAAGTCCATGGCAGCCCTCACGACACTTATGACCTGATTTTGCATGGGCGAAGATAGTTGGCTAGCCCGTAGCAGCAACAATGCAAGCAAACCTAGCACCTCTGAAGCCAGAAACAGCAACGGCAAGCCCCGACGCAACATGCGCAAGCGTCGGAACAACGGTGACAATACCGACGACATGGCGGTTAACGCTGGATTTAGTGGCTCCAAGTCCAGGCAACGGAAGAAGCCATTTAAAAGAAGCAATCTAGGCTCATCCAGCATGGACCGAATCCTCGATCGACCATGTCAGATCCACGGCACCCCCGATAAACCCGCCAACCATACCAACAGAAGCTGTTGGGTCTTTAAACAAGCTGGTAAGTTAAATACCGAGAATAAGGAGGAGGGGTCACCAAGTGAGGACGATGACGAGGAGACCCGTCCACCGAACACAGGGGGACAGAAGAAATTTCCCCTCCCCCCAAGTCAAAATGGCGATCATGATATACGTTACCCATATCCCCAAGAGGAAGAGCAAACCCGCGCTCAGGGACGTCTATGTGATAGAGCCAGTCGCCCCAAAATTCAATCCATGGTCATCCTGCCCGATCACTTTCGATCGCATGGACCATCCGACCAGTATCTGTCACGGCGGCTCAGCCGCTCTGGTCCTCGACCCAATCAATGATGGATTCCACCTCACATGAGTCCTCATGGACGGTGGCAGCAGCCTTAACCTACTCTATGAGGACACAGTCCGCAAGATGGGCATCGATCCATCAAGGATCAAGCCCACAAAAACTACCTTCAAAGGAGTAATACCAGGTGTAGAGGCCCGTTGCATGGGCTCAATCACATTGGAAGTCATCTTCGGATCGCCGGACAACTTCTGAAGCGAAGAATTGATCTTCGACATTGTCCCCCTCCACAGTGGCTATCACGCACTCCTCAGACGAACCGCATTTGCTGGCTTCAATGCGGTGCCACACTATGCCTATCTCAAACTTAAGATGCCCGGACCACGTGGTGTCATAACAGTCAACGGAAACATGGAACGCTCCATTCGTATCGAGGAGCACATCGCATCCCTGGCAGCGGAAGTACATGGCGGCCTTATCAAGAAGAACATCAATTCGGCGGCCAAGCCCTCGAACACTATTAAACGAGTCCGGACTACTCCGCAGCATGACAGTCCAGCTCATCAGGAGTTCAACTAGCAATTCGGCCTCCATCTCAGTCCCGACCGAATTGCGGCGTACGTACCGCGCGTACATAACTACACACTAAAAACTACCATGGGCACAGACGGAGGCATAACTCGACATGGTCCACAATACGGCTCGACCTTATCTGGGCACTCATACTTTCCCTTTTCTCTCTATCCTTTTCAGGTTTCTTTTCCATAGGCCCCTCACGATGGCCTGATCGTCGATCCTTTCGAAGAATAAAACATACCAAGGAGGCAAGCAGCATAGACGTGTGGCAGAATATGTAGATGATCTTCTTGACGATCACCTTGTCTGTTTTCAGGACCCGCACGCAGCTTCCTCTTGGTCTCGGCATGTTAAGTAGCCCTGTTTCTTATCGCATTATTTGTGCAAATATGCTTTGACGTATCAATCAGATTATAATGGAAACAGTTTGCGGCCCAACATATGTGGCACTGGCTTACTCCTTCATTATATTTCACTATTTTTATCGATTGCACCCGTACACTTTGGTGCGACTTAACTCGCCAGGGGATCCATTGCGCTCCATACGATTGCAACAAGTCCGAGCACTTTTTACAGTATAATTCGGCGCCCCGAATATAGCATTATATGCATCGGCTCCGAATCATGTCTTTGGTCAATAGTTAGGTTGCCCGGCTCCTGTGCTTACTACCTTACATTCTGTCTTATCGGCTAGGGTAGTAAAGGGAGAACTACCGCGATTGTGTTCCTGGTTTATCCGGATAAACACCTCAGTAGAGAAAGCAGAAATCTAACTGTTATGATGCGGCGAGAGCTGGTCAGCTATTTGGTGGCTAAACATAAATCTCTTGCGATTTCTTCCGCATTATGCGACGGATCGGCCTCCACCCGACCAGGTGTCTACAGCGCCCTAGTCCGGATAAACAAATACTAACTGGGGGCTGCGCCTAAATTCCTATTGTCAAACTCCTATGGGTAAGTGAGGGTGATAAAGCCACATAGTCCGATTGCGTGGTTCGCTGCACTAAACACCTCCTTCAAGGACCAAACTCTTGGGTCAAGTGTTTTTAGGTTCCACCCCGAACACCCCCGTACTACCTACGTGGGGGCTGAAGCCGACGACTGAACAACTCTCAGATTTAATAAACGGTCGCACAGGAGGAAATATTTTCAAAAAACAACAAGCAATATATTACATATAGGCTTTGTTCCATAATACAGGACCGGATAACACGAATACATTCATTCAAAGATAATGTCCTTCGCACACTGGCCCTCTACAATGCGGGATCCTTCCAGGACATCATCAAAACACCGCTCGGGCATGCGGTGCTCTTTGCCCACAGGCGGTCCCTCCGTCGCAAGCTTGACGGTGTTCATCTTCGCCCACTGTACCTTGACAGGGGCAAAGGCCATCCGCGCACCTTCAATGCAGACCGACCGCTTTATGGCATCAAGCCGAGGGCAGGCATCGACCAGCCGCTTCACGAGCCCGAAGTGGCTGCTGGGCATGGCTTCGGCAGGCCATAGACGGATTATCAAATCCTTCATGGCCAATCTGGCCACCCTATGCAGTTCAGTCAGCTGTTTCAGCTGATTCCTAAGGGACACCGGATGCTCTGGTGCAAGGTATTGCGACCAGAAAAACTTCTCCGTTGAGCTCCCCTCTTCGGCTCGGAGAACTCCGCACCATCAGCAACACTACGAGGCAAATCCACAAATGCTCCTGGAGAACTCCAAATCCGGGTCAGTAAGAGGTACCTTTCCTTCACAAATTTGCTCTGATAATAAAGGCCTTACCGGCCGCAATCTGCTTGGCCTCCTGGATTTCCCGGAGGGCGCCCTGGGCTTCAACTCGGGCCTCTTGTGCACTTTGGTGGGCCTTAGCAAGTTCGGACTCTTGGTCCGCAATCTTGCGCTCCAAGGACTCGCATTTCTTTATGGCATCCTTGAGCTCCTGCTGAACCTCCCCGACCCTTGACTCGTGTTTTTGCAGGCGGCTTGTTCCTTCTCCGCTTTCTTCTGGGCCTCGGCTAGCGCATTCTTCAAGGACTCCATCTCGGCTGCACCTCCTATGAAACATCATAATAACATGATCAACAGAAACAATTCAAGATCTGAACAGGCCATCGCATACCTTGCTTGTTGATAGAGGCAAAGGTGTCCCGATGTTTCGATGAGATGGTGGCTATCGTTTCTGTGGGAGTCGACCTTGACGATCCGACTACGAACGTGCGAGACGTCGCGCCTTAGCAATCGCTAAACCAACTTCCGAGGGTTATTGACCACGCCGGAGCACGATCACCTGACCACGAGGGCCTGTTTCCTGCGAGCGAATGAAGAACAGCAAGTAACTAAGATTGCAATCTGGATATTGCGAATATAAGAGGAAAGCTTTATTAATGAAGGTGGGGTTCTGTGGACGCCTTTGTGCAGTCGTTGAACACAAACGAAGTACGCGAAGTTGCAGCTATGGCGAACTTTTAATCTAAACAAAACCCAAGGTCTAAACGGTGGCCTAAGTGCTGTATATATGGAGGAAGAGGGGGGAATTTCGTGGCCCTTGGTGGAGGGATCCGAAATCAACCCTAACTCTTGTTTCCCCACACATACGGACTCTAAAAACAGCCTATACTTAAGTATTTCGAAATTACATGGGCCTGGCCCAATAATAAGGTGACGGCACCTAGAATAGACTATGGACGCATATTATGAAGTGGCATCTTGTATATTTCGTCCAAGGCCTCATGCACTCATTAGGGTGGCTTCAAAGTCCTGGAATCATCACTTGTAACTCCGTTCTTGTTCTCCTTGCATGCCAACATCTCCATGCTTGAACTTGCTCCAAGGTTCATCTTTCTTGTCCATGGTAGGCCCTTCATTTGTAAGCAAAACAAATGTATCCAATTTAGGCAGCATCATATTCTCATGAACATTGGAATCGTTACCAAGAAACGAAAGTACACGATAATTCAATTGGCGTCTTGTGAGCTCTAGTAATTGGTCCGGTATGTATAGCCTTAGGGCTGTGGGTGTAACAATGGTATTGATGTCCTCATCATCCTCCCCTTCTTGAAATGAAGTCGTCCTCGACGGAAGCTCATCTTCCTCACCCAAATAAGGCTTCAAATCTGCAATGTTAAAAGTGGGACTAACCCCAAAATCTGCAGGCAACTCAAGTTTATATGCATTATCATTTATTTTCTCTAACACCTTAAATGGACCATCATCACGTGGCATTAGCTTTGATTTGCGCAATTTAGGAAACCTATCATTACATAAATGTAACCAAACAAGATCTCCGGTGCAAAGACAACATGTTTTCTACCCTTATCTCTAGCAAGTTTATATTTAGCATTCATACGCTCAATGTTTTCCTTAGTTAACTCATGCATTTTTAAAATCAATTCAGCACGTTCTTTAGCATCAAAATTAACCTTCTCCGAAGATGGAAGAGGCAACAAATCAATAGGTGCACGGTAGGAAGCCATACACAATTTCAAAAGGGCACATCTTAGTAGTAGAATGCAATGAACGATTATAAGCAAATTCAATATGAGGCAAGCATTCTTCCCACATTTTCTTATTATTCTTCAAAACAGCCCTAAGCATAGTAGACAATGTTCTATTGACTACTTCAGTTTGTCCATCGGTTTGGGGGTGACAAGTAGTACTAAAAGCAGTTTAGTCCCCAACTTAGCCCATAAACATCTCCAAAAGTGGCTAAGAAATTTAGTATCACGATCTGAAACAATAGTATTTGGCACACCATGCAAGCGAATAATTTCACGAAAGAACAAATCAGCAACATTAACAAAGATCATCGCTTTTATGACATGGTATAAAGTGTGCCATTTTCGAGAATCTATCCACGACAACAAATATGCTATCCCTCCCTTCTTTGTTCGAGGTAAACCTAAAACAAAGTCCATAGATATATCCTCCCAAGGAATACTAGGCACTGCAAAGGCATATATAAACCATGAGGATTGAGTCGTGACTTAGCTTTTTGACAGTAGTGCAATGAGCAACAAAACGCTCAACATCCCGTCTCATCTTTGGCCAAAAGAAATGTGTAGCAAGTATATCCTCCGTCTTTTTGACGCCAAAGTGTCCCATTAATCCTCCTCCATGCGCCTCCTGCAACAACAAAAGACGAACAGAGCTAGCAGGAATGCATAGCTTGTTAGCACGGAACACAAAACCATCATTAATAACGAACTTGTTCCATGTTCTTCCTTCTTTACCATTCTGCATTACATCTTTAAAATCAGCATCATGCACATATTGATCTTTGATGGTCTCCAAACCAAATATTTTGAAGTCAAGTTGTGAAAGCATAGTATAGCTGACGAGACAATGCATCGGCAATAACATTTTCTTTACCCTTCTTGTGTTTAATGACATAAGGGAAAGTCTCAATGAATTCAACCCATTTAGCATGTCTACGATTCAGTTTAGCTTGACTTTTAATATGTTTCAAAGATTCATGATCAGAATGTATAACAAATTCTGTGGGCCATAAATAATGTTGCCATGTCTCTAAAGTCCGAACAAGAGCATATAATTCTTTGTCATAAGTAGAATAGTTCAGACTAGGCCCACTCAATTTTTCAGAAAAGTATGCAACAGGTTTGCCATCTTGTAATAACACACCTCCTAATCCAATTCCACTAGCATCACATTCAAGCTCAAAAGTCTTATTAAAGTCGGAAGTTGGAGTGAAGGAGCATGTGTCAACTTATCTTTCAATACCGTGAAGGCTTCTTCCGTATGCGGTACCCCAAACAAAAGGCACATCCTTCTTTGTAAGCTCATTGAGAGGTGCAGCAATGGTGCTAAAGTCTCTCACAAAACGCCTATAGAAACCAGCGAGTCCAAGAAAACTCCTCACTTGTGTGACCGTTTTGGGCTGCGGCCAACTCTCAATAGCTTCAATCTTGGCTTTATCAACTTCAATTCCCTGTGGAGTAACAACATAGCCAAGAAAAGATACTCGGTCGGTGCAAAAGGTGCACTTCCCAAGGTTACCAAACAAACGTGCATCACGTAGAGCATTAAAAACAGCACGTAAATGTTCCAAATGTTCTTCCAAAGATTTGCTATAAATCAGTATATCATCAAAGTAAACTACCACAAATCGTCCAATGAAAGCACGTAAAACTTCGTTCATTAATCTCATGAAAGTACTAGGTGCATTAGTTAACCCAAAAGGCATGACTAACCACTCATATAATCCAAACTTAGTTTTAAATGCTGTTTTCCATTCATCTCCCAATTTCATACGAATTTGATGGTATCCACTCATAAATCAACTTTGGAGAATATTGTAGAGCCACTCAATTCATCAAGCATATCATCTAGCCTAGGAATAGGATGACGATAACGAATAGTAATATTATTAATGCCTCTACAATCAACACACATACTGACGTACCATCCTTTTTAGGCACTAGTATAATAGGAACAGCACAAGGACTAAGAGATTCGCGTATATAACCTTTGTCGAGCAGCTCACGACTTGACGCATAATCTCCTTCGTCTCCTCCGGATTGATGCGGTATGGTGCTTGGCGGTTGGGTAGCGATGCACCGGGAATTAAGTCAATTTGATGCTCAATCCCTCGAATAGGTGGTAATCCGGTGGCACGTCTTGTGGGAAGACGTCAGCGAACTCTGCAAAATGTTAGTGACAGTGAGGGGGCAAAGAGGAAGGCACGTCCTCGAATGAAAATAATGCCTCTTTGCACACAAAAGCATAGCAAACAGATTTGCTAGAATCTAGCTCATCAATATCAGATTTGGTGGCAAATAAACATGCACTTTTCAGTTTAATTTCAGAATCAACATTAGATGGTTTATTATTAGGCTTCATTTGTTGCTCAAAGTCTTTTGCCACAATCTGATTTTCACTCTTATTTTTCTCCTGTTTTGCTTTATTAGCTCTATTAATATCATCTTTAAATATGGAATCAGGAGTCATAGGAAGCAAAGTAATATTTTTATCCTTGTGAACAAGAGTATACTGATTGTTTCTACCATGGTGTACAGAATTTTATCAAATTGCCATGGTCTACCAAGTAATAAGGAACATGCTTGCATAGGTACCACATCACAATCAACATAATCAGCATATGTAGAGATACTAAAATACACACGAACAAAGACGTGTTACCTTAACCTTGCCGCTGTTGTTGAACCATTGGATGTAGTAAGGATGTGGATGTGGTCTTGTGGTGAGAGAAAGCTTCTCCACCATATCCATGCTAGCCAAGTTGTTGCAGCTCCCTCCATCTATGATGACGCCTTGAATAGAACGTTCCTTCACAACTCCCTTTGTATGGAACAAGTTATGTCTCCGATTTTGCTTTCGGCGTGTGTAACCTGCACACTCAAAACACGTTGAGCAACTAAACATTCATACTTGTCGGCATCTTCGCAGCCATGTATTGCGTGTCATGATCGTAATCATCTCCACCGTGTTCTTCATGTGTAATAAGAGCCAAAGTCTCTTCATCATAGTCACTAGCGGACTCATACCCACCATCCTCGTTAGCAATCATCACACGCTGAGATTGGCATTCTCTCATAAAATGTCCTCTTCCCTTACAACGACAAATAATATCACTTGTGTGCCCTGTTGACGCCATGGAAGAAGAAGAGCTACTGTAGGCCCAGCAGGTGTGCTCTTGGCGTATAGTGGTGGTTGTGCACGCTTTCTTGTATCACGGTTGGAGGTGGCAGCCGACGGAGGTGCCGGTGTAGTAGAACGTGTGGAAGTAGATGATGCACGTGGTGTCCATGATGAAGGTCGACTGCGAGAAAAGTTAGTTCGCGCCAACGCACATCGATCCTGCACTTCACGTTCAGCTTTACAAGCAAGATGGAATAATCGAGTGATATTATTATAATCCTTGTAGTCTAGAATGGTCTGAATCTCTCTATTTAATCCACCCAGAAAAGCGTGCAAGCATAGCTTCATTCTCCTCAACAATACCACATCTAATCAAGCCGCTTTGTAATTCCTGATAATATTCTTCTACCGAATTTTTCCTTGTCTTAAGCGCTGCAAATTTTGAAGTAATTCACGTTGATAATATGGTGGAACCCAACGAGTACGCATAGCAGTTTTCAAAGCAGCCCAAGTAGCTGGAACAGGATATAATCTACAATGTTCAGACCACCAAACACATGCAAAGCTAGTGAAAGCACAAACAACAACAGGAACACGTCTCTCCTCAGGATATTGTAAACATGTAAATCGTTGTCCAGTTTCTAACTCCCAAGTAAGATATATATCAGGAACATATCTACCCTCAAATGGTGGAATATTCAATTTCAGTTTAGGGAGATGGTCATGATCTCGTACCTGAAGGGGAGCCGAACATTGCCATTATTTGCATGTGGACGACACGGTGGTTGTGGTGCTGGTGGTTGCACGTAGTTCGATGTTGATCAACCTCATCCTCGTAATCTCTCACATAATCATCCTCCCCACCGCAGCAGCAGGAGCCACGAAGTATCAACAAAGCAGCACCAAAGCAGCCTTGGCCAAATGAAGAGGGACACGGGAAGCTCGGCGGGAGGGCTGTTTCGCGATGTGGAGGTAGTCCTTGTTGTTGTAGTAGAGGTGCGTTAGGTGCCGCGGTGGTGGTGGTAGACGCCTTGAGCAATTCATTAAACTTGTTATCGAGCTTTGTTTGAACGCCTTCTCAATGCCATCTATCTTCTCCATGGCCTCTTCAAATCTATTTAGCACATCGTCCACCGCCCACTCATCATTTGTTGAAACTTATCATGTAGCGCTTTGTTTGTCATGTTCTCCCAGTCGGTCTAAATCGGCTTGTGATCCTGCCATGGTTAGCAGCAATAGAAACACACAAGAATATGATTCGACAAACTACTAGGAAGTGGTGGTGGTTGTGTGGTGGCGATCCTAAATCCGTCAAGCAAATCTCAAATTCTTACCAGTTCTTACCCAAAGAAGGCGGTGATCGGCAACCGATGTAGTCAAAACTCTCAAAGCTTGGATAGAGCGATTACCGTGGAGAGTCAAACGCATACGATGTAGATGTATGTGGAGCTGGGAAGGCTTATAATATGGTAGCAAAAGGGTCAAGAATAATCAATTCAGAGATGCAAAGTTGAATAAACGCTCAAAAGGCAGATCTTGTGCTGGTCCTAGGCTAGACCGTGCTAGAGACGCGAGCCTAGAACACTAACAAAATCACGGCGCTACACGTAAACAAGGGAAAAGCACACTCTGGATTTTCTTTTTCGCTCTTTTTTTTTTTTGCGCTGCTCTTTTTTTTTTTTTGCGAAAAATCACTATAATGGCGAGTGTCTCAAAACTCTTCCGAGGTCAAACTGACAGGATGGGCACGAAATTTTTTTCGACCAGTATTTTTTTGACGCCCGGACCCAAAACCGGAAACGGGTCAAAAAAACTTTCTATAACGGCGATTGTCTCAATACACTTAGAAACACTTAAAAACAGGATAGCGGAAAATTTTTTCGACAAGTGCGTTTTCGGAAAATTTTGGGCCCTAAACGGAGGTGGTTTCAGGACTCTTTTTTTCTGAAACCTACTCCGGCAAGGAAACACGAATCGGAAACTAGATGGATCTCGAAAACAAACCTAATATGAGAAGAACCTTCGGATTGGTGGTGGATATATGGTGGTGGTATATGGCAGCGGTGGTGGTAGCGGTGGTAGTATATGGATATGGATCGGTGGTGGTATATGGACACGGATTGGTGGTGGTATATGGATACGGATTCGGAGCGGTGATGGTAGGTGGCAGTGGCGATGTTGTTGGTGCGGTGGCGGCGTGACAACTTTTGACCACAACTCGAAAATATAAAAGACTAGACTCTAAGACCAGCAACTAGACACGACGATGCAACCGCCAATTCAACAAAGCAAAACCCTAAAAAGATTATGCAAAGGCTCGATTGGTTCGGATATGATGAACTAACCCTAATTTTTTTGTGGCTTTTTCGTGGACTATAGGTATGAAGAACAGACTCGATCTAAACTACGAAAAACTGTAAAATCTCACCGAGCAACCTGAAAATCTGATACCACTTGATAGAGGCAAAGGTGTCCCGATGTTTCGATGAGATGGTGGCTATCGTTTTCTGTGGGAGTCGACCTTGACGATCCGACTACGAACGTGCGAGACGTCGCGCCTTAGCAATCGCTAAACCAACTTCCGAGGGTTATTGACCACGCCGAGCACGATCAACTCGACCACGAGGGCCTGCTTTCCCCGCGAAAGCAAACGAAGAACAAGCAAGAAACCGAGATTGCAATCTGAATATTGCGAATATAAGATGAAAGCTTTATTGATCAAGGTGGGGTTCTGTGACGCCTTTGTGCAGTCGTTGAACACAAACGGCACGCGAAGTTGCAGCTATGGCGAACTTTTAATCTAAACAAAACCCAAGGTCTAAACGGTGCCCTAAGGGCTGTATATATGGAGGAAGAGGGGGGAATTTCGTGGCCCTTGGTGGAGGGATCCGAAATCAACCCTAACTCTTGTTTCCCCACACATACGGACTCTAAAAACAGCCTATACTTAAGTATTTCGAAATTACATGGGCCTGGCCCAATAATAAGGTGACGCAGCACCTAGAATAGACTATGGACGCATATTATGAAGTGGCATCTTGTATATTTCGTCCAAGGCCTCATGCACTCATTAGGGTGGCTTCAAAGTCCTGGAATCATCACTTGTAACTCCGTTCTTGTTCTCCTTGGCGCATGCCAACATCTCCATGCTTGAACTTGCTCCAAGGTTCATCTTTCTTGTCCATGGTAGGCCCTTCATTTGTAAGCAAAACAAATGTATCCAATTTAGGCAGCATCATATTCTCATGAACATTGGAATCGTTACCAAGAAACGAAAGTACCTGATAATTCAATTGGCGTGCGCGAGCTCTAGTAATTGGTCCAGTATGTATAGCCGCAGGGGCTGTGGGTGTAACAATGGTATTGATGTCCTCATCACTTGTCCTCTAGTTGTTTTGAAACGGCCGAGCTCTTCATCGGCCTGCTCCAGACTCTGCTTCAGTTTGGAGACTTCGGCAGAATGGGAGGTCGCAACCAGCATCGACGCCTGCTTATTCAGATAGACATATATGATTAGTCTCCTGCGAAAATTATTCGATCCTCTGTCCGGCCTTTCTTTTCGAAAACCGGACAGAGTCTCAGGGGCTACTGTCTGTACTACGTCATTCTTTTTGCATAATTACGCCACATTCCTCAAAGCCTGTTAGAAGGCTGGCGCAGGCTTCGGTCAGTCCGCTCTTAGCAGACTGAACCCTCTCAACCACCGTATCCATAAGGATACGGTGTTCTTCTACAATGGAAGCACCTTGAAGCGCTTCCAATAGAGTATCCGGTGCCTCTGGATGGACAGAGGTCACCGGCGGAATAGGTGCACCTCCTTCTTTCGAAGGAGGCTGCTTACCTGATTCCGGAGTCGTATGGGCCTCCAGAATAGTATTCGTCTGGGGGCCGTACTGGGTATGGCCCTCATCGCCAGTTTTTTGGGGGGTCTGCTCCCCCATGTGTCCGGCGACCGAGGCATCACCCTCTGGCACCACCTCGACGGCCTCCTGTACCTCTCCCTGGCCTGGGAGGGTCCTTCGGGACAACACCTCGGCATCGTCCATAGCCTTGGGGGAGGAGGTTAGAGGAGGCGACTCGCTGTCCATCACATATGGATCCAGCGAATTCCCCGAAGATGAGGATCACTGGAGGCGGGTATGAGCCGGAATGTAGCGCATGATTCAACATGTTAAAACCACGAAGTAAAGGAGCTGGATATATTGTGCATAAGTGCCTTTGAATACTTACGATCCGACCAGGGGCTCCTCCTTCGGACGCCACTCAGGACTGCTATCGGTGTCCGATTTGGAATTGTCCACAAGGGAGACCCTCCCTTTCTTGGACGCCTCCGCCTCTGCCTCCAGATCCGTGGAGGCCGCCCTTTTCTTCCTTCCCCCCTCGGGGGGAGAATTGCTTTCCTCCTCCTCCTCATCGTTCTCGGCGGGGGAGGAGTGGTTTTCGGCGTCTTCGGACGTTGCGTCCGGAGTGCCTTTACGGCGGAGGCCGCTTCTTGCCTCCTGGCCCTTCTTCTTGGGCTTCTTCTCCGGCGCCTTGTAGGGCGCCAGAACCAGCATCTTCGTCAGAAGTGGGATACCTGGGTTTTCGGGCAGCAGAGCCGGACACTGGATCTGCTCCGCCTTCTTTATCCAGCCCTGAAAAGACAAATGGAGAAACTTAGGCATCTTCCTTGAATGCATAGGTAGAGGATACACCTTGACATATGAAGAACTTACCGAACTGGCGGGATGAGTCAGTTAATAGCCGCGGTCCTGTGTCATCTTCGGCCAAGACAGATTGGCCTTGAAAAGCACCTTCCAGATACCTTCGTGCGTGGCGCCGAAGAACTGTTGCATGGTCTGGTGCTTGGCTGGATCGAACTCCCACAAATGGCAAGCCCGACTTTGATGGGGAAGGATCCGGCGAAAAAGCATCACCTGGATCACGTTGACAAGCTTGATGTTCTTGTCCACCATGCTCTTGACGCGCGTCTGCAGTGCTGACATCTCGTCCGATGACGCCCAGTCCAGGCCCTTGTTTAGCCAGGAGGTAAGCCACAGTGGGGGCCCAGACTTGAATTCGGGAGCCACGTCCCAGGTGGTGTCGCGGGGCTCTGTGACGTAGAGCCACTGTTGTTGCCACCCTTTGACGGTCTCCACAAAGGTGCCTGTGGGCCATGTGATGTTGGACAGTTTGCTCACCATGGCACCTCCGCACTCGGCATGTTGACCATCCACCACTTTTGGCTTCACATTGAAGGTCTTTAGCCATAATTCGAAGTGGGGTGGGATGCGGAGGAAGGCCTCACACATGACAATGAATGCCGAGATGTTGAGGAAAGAATTTGGGGCTAGATCTTGGAAATCTAGCCCGTAGTAGAACATGAGTCCGCGGACGAAGGGGTGGAGGGGAAATCCTAACCCGGATGAAGTGGGGGATGAATACCACCCTCTCGTTGGGCTCTGGGGTGGGGATGATCTGCCCCTTGGCCGGAAGCCGGTGGGCGATTTCTTGGGCCAAGTACCCCACTTCCTAGCGCTCCGTGATGTTCTCCTCCATGATGGAGGAGGCTATCCACTTGCCCTGCGCTCCAGATCCGAACATTGTCGGTGTGCTTTGTGGGGGCGGAATGGATGGAAGCTTGGGCGCTGGAGCTTGAGAACGGATGAGCGGAGAGGAAGAAGGTGTGGGTGAAAGAGTGGATCCTTATCCTCTTATAAAGGCAGCGGATATCAAGCGCCTCCCCACTCGCCTTAAAACTCGCCTATTCCCCAAGGGTCGTGCAGACGGTGCGGTTGGATTACCTACACCCGTATTGATGAGAATCCCGCGATAAGGGGACACAATCTCTGCTTCGACAAGACGTGCCAATGAAAACCGCATCTCAGAACGTGGAGCGGTAAGCTAACAAAAACGGTTCGAAATAATAACCGGGTAGGGACGTAACGTCTCGCTACAAAAGTTGTCAGTAGATGGGACTTGTTAAATATTATACTCTCTGCGGCTGTGTGTGGTGCCTGCTTTGCAGAGCCGGACACGTTTTCTGTGTTCGAGGACTACTTTGAAGTATTTGGAGGAGGAACCCGCCTTGCAATGCCGAAGACAATCTGCGCGCCGGACATATCGACATTGAAGCCTAGTTCAGGGGCTACTAAGGGATTCCTGGATTAAGGGGTCCTCGGGCGTCCGGGCTATGTGACATGGGCCGAAATAATGGGCCATGAAGATACAAGACAAAAGATTTCTTCCCGTGTCCGGATGGCATTCTCCTTTGTGTGGAAGGCAAGCTTGGCGTTTAGATATGAAGATTACTTCCTCTGTAAACCGACTCTGTACAACCCTAGGCCCCTCCGTGTCTATATAAACGGGAGGATTTAGTCCGTAGAGGTAATAATAATCATACAGGCTAGACATCTAGGGTTTAGCCATTACGATCTCGAGGTAGATCAACTCTTGTAAATCCCATATTCATCCAAGACAATCAAGCAGGAAGTAGGGTATTACCTCCATCAAGAGGGACCGAACCTGGGTAAACATCGTTACCCCGTCTCCTGTTACCTTCGATCCTTAGACGCATAGTTCGGGATCCCCTACCCGAGATCTGCCGGTTTTGACACCGACACCGACCCCACGGAGTTCCTCCTGCTCTACACCATCAGCATCCAGGCCACGAAGGGGGATGACCAGGTCATGGCGAACTAGTTCTCCATGGCCCTAAAGGACGCCGCACGATCGTGGCTCTTGAACCTTCCAGAGGCGTCCGTCTCCTCGTGGGGCGAGTTGTGCATGCTATCCGTCGCCAACTTCGCGGGCACGAGCGATCGCCCTCTCATGCTCATCGACCTAAGAGCCGTGCGTAAACGCCCTGTGGAGACCTTCCGCAAGTTCGTCCAGTGCTTCAGCCAGGTGCGCTACCAGATCTCGAAGGCCTCTGATGCCACGATCATCTCGCCTTCACCAACGGCGTCACAGACGTGAAGTTGTGCGAAAAGCTCTCCATCAACGATGACCTCGACTCCGCGGCAGAGCTATTCATCCTCGCTGACCGCTGCACCAAGGTTGAATAGGGCCGCCTTTTCTTCCACAACGACCCTGACGCTAAGCCTCGCATGGCAAAGTCCAAGGGCAAGGACGTCAAGCGCAAGGGCCCTACCGTGCTCGCAGTAGAGCCAGAGTACAAGCTCGGTCGAGACCGCGGTGAGGCCAAGAAGGATGACCGTCTTTTTTGCCCCCACAACACCGAAGACCGGCACGAGCTGAAGTTGCTTCGTGAGGGTCACACCAAGCGCCGCGGCAGTCACAAGGAGCGTGGCAAGGGCCATGACGGCAACAACTGAGGCAGCCGCTAGGGCAACAACAACAACAATAACGACACCGACAACCACAGACGTTAGGGCTGGCTGAACCATCCGCGGTAGGCTGACCCTCAGGCCAACGGCGCCTCGCCGCATGCAAACGACCCTCCTCCCACCGAGAATGCTGGGGGCTACCAAGAACCCCGCAGGGTGGCCTTCATCCTCGGCGGGGCCCAGGCCCCTCCATCCAACCGCCACTTCAAGCAGTTCTCTAGTGAGGTGAACGCGGACCTCCCGACGCCCGAGTCTGCCAGCCTCCTCAAGTGCTCCGAGTTCCCCATCGCCTTTGACGCCAGTGACCACCCCAAGTCCACTAAGGCCGTGGGTGCCGTCCCCCTGTTGTGTACTCCTACAATCAAGAAAGTGGCCGTCACCAAGACAATCATCGACGGTGGCACATGCCTCAACGTACTCTCCATGGAGACCTTCGAGATGCTTGAACTACCCTACGAGTGCCTGATACCCACCAGGCCCTTCTCGGGCATCATCGATGGCTCCACTCTTTCCCTGGGGTAGGTGCGCCTTCTCGTTACATTTGGCTCTCGCAAGAACTACTGCACGGAGTTCATTGTCTTTGACCTGGCTCACATCGGCCTGCCCTACAACGCCATCTTTGGATACCCGACGCTCTCCAAGTTCATGGCCGTCACCCACCATGCCTACGACCTCGTCAAGATGACCACCTCCATCGGCACCCTCACCATCTACTACAACGAGGAGGACGTGATACGCACTCTCGAGCACACCTACTATTGGAATCTGGCCTCCGACCCAAAGAAAGGTTTTAACTCTGGGGTGTGCACGAAGAACTCCGCTAGGCTATGGCTTGCTGCTCACTGCCACACGGCTTAGCTCCGTCGTGCTCGAGTGAAAGGGAAGAGGAATTGGACACGATCATTTACCCAGGTTCGGGCCACCTTGCGGTGTAAAACCCTACTCCTGCTTTGTGGTGGATTGCCTCGCGAGGAGGGTGAGTATCAACTAGTACTGATGAGGACATCAATACCATTGTTACACCCACAACCCTTCCTGCTATACATACTGGACCAATTACTAGAGCTCGCGCACGCCAATTAAATTATCAGGTACTTTCATGTTGTAGGGTGGAACCCTAAGATGGATCTTTCATGAAATGGAGGGGAAATCCATGAAGAACACGAAGAACACAAGAGAGGGGAAACACTCAAATCAACTAGATCCAATCACACATGTGCTAAATCCACATACACAAAGAGGATACAAGGTTCCAAATCCAACACAAGAAGATACAAGAGGTAACTAGTTCATCCCAATCCTATGAGGAAAGAGGTCATGATGATAATCTTCTCCAAGAGGAGGTCTTGAATCCACAAGGGATCTTCTCCTAGGAGGTCTTGATATCCTAGAGGAGTGGATACAAGGAACAAAGCTCTCTAAATGAAGCGGAGGCCCAAACTAGCAGCCTCGGTCGGCCATCCTGTAGGGCCCGTGCGCACGGGGTAAGTTGGGCCCATGCTCATGGAGTCCCGTGGGCACGGTACAAGCCTGTGCGCACTGGGTGCTCCATCACCAGCTTCCCGTGTAGCCCGTGGGCACGGGGTCTCGGGGGCCCATGCGCACAGGGTCGCCTGGGACTTCTTGTCCAGCTCCTGTTGGGTTACTTCTTCCTCCGTGCGGACTTGGGGTCCTTCTCCTTGGCCTCCGGGAAGCTTCCTAGCTACTTGGTGCTGGTCACCCTCGTACATAATGATGCACAACGATCCATGGTGAGGTAGCAACCAAGTCCAATGGATATTGATGTAAATCTTGAAGAGGAGCGGGTTCACCTTAAGTCCAAGAGGGTCCACAGGGCTTGAGGTGCTATGAAGGTGTACATGGAGATGACCGTGGGATGCTCCGCGTCATCCCCTCCCCCTTGGGAAAGATCCGACCTCGGATCGTAAACCGTATCGCCATGTACACGGTAGGAATGGATGTACTTGTTGTCGGATGGAGTGTATGTGATGGCACAATCCAGGTACTTCAAGATGTCGCTGGGATGGTATACATGCAAAACGAGCAAACACAAGGGACACTTGGAAATACAATGGTTAGCACGCAAAATGCGTCCATCAAGGAAGTATGAGTCTGTTCGAAAAGATTGTGCGTGGCAAGACACATGATGCTTATCCAAAAGATGTAAAATGATATGTAATGCACTCATGGGAGAAAATTCATTCATTGTGCACAAAAAGGTGTTGTGAATATGATCAAGGCAACCATTGTGCAAAATGATGTCATAATGGGATGGTGTATCAAAAGCATGAACATGATAATTGGTGCTTGATGTGACTATGTTATCATGCAATTGATGATTGGCAATGTGATCATTATGTATGAATATGCCATCAAGAAAGATCACAACAAATTTGCTAAGGAAATGCACAAGCTCATATATCATGGATGACATGGTGATACAAGGTGCAACAAGGCAATCATAATGTGAGTCAATCCATGCATAAGATGCAATTTTTTTATGGGTGGTGTTGTACCATAGCTTGATGTCGTGGCACTCCTCAACTTGAAGGTCCGTATGGTTCATCTCCAATGTCGGTCCTCCATCCAATAGATGTATCATGTAGACAAGAAGAAGGAAACGACAATGAAAGAGTGACCCATCCAATATGCATATGTGAGGATGGCTCAAAGGGAAGGAGTTCACCTTTATGAGGATGTCGAAAATGTTGGTGGTGCACGCCTTCACATAACCTATATGTCTCATGACGGTACCGCCTTGTGAATCCTTCAAAATGAAAGAACATGACAAACACTCAGAAAAACAAATGAGGTTAGTGCAAATGCAACACCTATCACTCGTGTGGTAAAATACCCAACAAATGTTTGCATCATTCTTATCATAAGAAAGTACAAGGGTGTAGTTCATGGTATGTAGGCATAAGATGCTAGAACAACCAAAGAGATTAAGCTCAATCAAACAAGCATGCATCGCAAGTAAGATGTCCAAGTCTCCAAGATTGATAAGCATATCATGGGTGCACTCACTACAAGTGTATATGAGAGATGCAACTAATGGAGACAGGTGGCAATGATTAAGATATATCATGTGAGAGGCATGAACATATATGCTATCAACCCAATGAAACAAGCAAGAATGGATCATGAGTGATGCAACCAAACAAGTGATCATCGTAAAAAAGTCATGCAAGCTATTAGTGCAAAGATGCAACCTACTAGGAGGAATTATGGCGAACATGTCATGTGTGCAAATAGCGGGCATACATAATGCACATGACATAGCACAAGCATGAAAGCAAGATATGAGTAAAGTATCATGATTGTATTGGCAAGAAGTCCTATGAAAATATCAATGGAACATCATGACTCTTCCAACACAAGAATCAACAATAGCATGTGGCACATGGTAAACATGGCAATAGCAACAAGGGTCTCCACCAAGCATGCAAATACACATAGAAGTAGCATAATGGTGAATCATGGGTAATTGCAAACAAGGGTCACAATTGCATGGCAAAGGCATAGAAATGGGCATATCATGCAAAGTGAACATGGCAATATGGGCATAAAGTGAGAATTGGTAAATAACCCATAACCATATGAGGGCCGAGTAAAATAAATGCGCATAGTCCTTGCGCAAAGGGAATGGTGCTAAGGATAATCCACGGGATCCCAAATCATCGTTGCTCTCAAGAGCTCGTTTTGTCAACTCATGGGTTTGTGAAGTTGACAAATATTCATGAGTACCTACACAAAACAAATACAAAGTAAAAAATCGTGTGCGCATGGTATATGTACACATCATCCATTCTGATGCATACGTGCATGTGTTGGTTAGCACAAAATATCCAATGCTCAAATAAATAAGATGCGTGATATAGAAACATGTCATCCATCATGAGAGGTTTGTTATTATGTATAGCATAATGGATACTCAAATTGTGTAATGCATCACGAGCAATATGTAGAGCATTGTTATTCATGGAATGCATAGGGTGCTCACAAGCATGGGAATCAAGCGAAGTATGGAATGCATCAAAATATCCTAGTATGTATGAGGAAACTATGGGGGTCTCCTCATGAGCATTAGTGGGAACATCACATGGAGAATATTGACAACATCGAAAACAAAGGATATTCGGAACAATGTGATCATGGCATGGCATAGTAGATGAATTGCACAGATCATGTAAAGGAAGGATGGCAATATCATCACATGAAAAACAAAAGCCAATGACCATCAACTTGTCATCTATGCCATAAGTGAAAATGGGATTTATTTTAATGAGGCATGCATAGTTACTATGTTGATATTGGAATGATGCAATATGAGAAATATCACTCATAGCATATGACAAGTTTAATGGATTGTCAAACATGATGTGACTGCTATAATTTTCATATGATATCCTATGGAGCATAGTATCACAACTAGGCAATTTGACAAACTCATAATCATATACATCATAAATTGGTAAGTCATGACATGAGGAAGTTGCACTAGCATGAAGCGTGTCAATAGCTGGATCAACATCATGCAAGCAATCAATTGTAAGAATGTCCAGTAATGGGACAAGAGAAGCACCATCACCTATGTTACCTTTGGAGCATTGCTCATATGTTGTAGATGAGGTGTCGAAGACCAAGTCGTGTTCATCTTTATCGTGATGGAACCATGTGGGGGTGCATCATCGTCCACCATGGCCATCGTCATCGTTGTTGGAGGTATGGACTCGTCGAGGGTAGGCATGTCATCATGTAGGAGACCTAGCACCAAAGAAGAAAACACACTCGGAATAGAGGTTAAGTTGTTGGTAATCATAGTGGCCTCACGTGCCGTCTCAACTACCTCTCACTAAGTGTTGTGGCTCACTCACTCCCGGTAAGATGCTCTCACCCATATGGTTGGTGGAGTCACTCAAATTGCTCTCCACATCACATCGGATGTGTGGCATAATCTTGTGTGTGGGGCTAGTGGTGGTCACACTCATCCTCTCATAGGAAATGCGCTCAATGTCACATATGGTGGAGTCACTCATATCATTCAAGGTGGGGTGGCTCTCCTCACATGGGAATTGGGGCATCTCGTCATATGTGGGTGTTGGAGAGATGTAGGTGCAAATGTCTCCATGTGGCGTCTTCTAGCTTGACTCGAAGTATGAGTCCCGTAGGGGCGCCGTCTTCATATTGTTGAAGGGGTTTGCGCTCGTCGCCGTGGTCGAAGGGGATGGCCCTTGCTCGACCGTCTTGTCGCCGTCTTGTATGAGGCCCATATAATGTGGCACCTCGTAGCTAGTCTCCACAATCGAAGGGAATTTCCCATGCTCGATCGTCTTCCTTGAGGGGCTTCTGAAGATGGAAGTGTCGCCCTCGCTCATAGGTGATCGCCTTGGACATGATGATGTCGCAGTAGGCGTACTCGTGGGAAGTAGGCGAAGATGCCGTATGACCAAAGGTAAAGATTCCTTGAAGTCATTTGGCGAAGATGCCAAAGTTGTTGATGAAGCCGCAACCTTGGGGTCGACGCTGCTGTTTTGTAGAGCCCGTGCGCATGGGGTTGCAAGAGGCCGTGTGCATGGGGTCCCGTGTGCACGGGAGTTGAGAGCCCGTGTGCACGGGGGTGGCAGATAAGCCAACTATCGTCCCGAAGGTCGCCCTTCATGCTCTTGTCCGTGGTCTTGGCGGACGTCTCGAAGATGATGATGGTGCCGCGTGGTACGTGCATCATGTGGCCACTCCGAAGGTTTGCGACTTGAGCGTCTCCGCCGTGAAGATGACGAAGGGGAATAAGACTTGCAGTTGGCCAACACGTGTCGGATGACATCCATGTGTGCGTCCAACTTGTCGTCAAGGTAGTCCCTTTTCCTTGCTTCGGAGTGTCGTATGTCGATGGCGAGTTGCTCGAGGCTGTCGAAGACCGAAGATGATGTGCTTTTCCTATCCATCAGAAAACTCGAGCACATGTGAGTGGAAGTGAAAGTGCGTTATATCGACTAGAGGGGGGGGGGGGTGAATAGGCGATTTTTACAAATTCATCACTGAGGAATTTCAAGGTGAGGAAATTTCTAAGCAACGAACTACTTAGCAGCGGAATAAGTACTCAGATGCAAGAGTAACAGAGCAGTAGCACAGTCATCATGATGAAATGAAAACAAGCACATAGTACAAGTAGCGTGAACACAAGATAAGCAGGCTGAAGACAAACTGACTAAAGAAATAGGATTGAGGAAATTGAGAAAGTCTTCAGTCAAAGTCTTCAAACAGTAACGATCATGTACTTCAACACAGAAATGAGGAAATGAAAGGGTTGAGAAAATAGAACCAGTAGCTTGGTGAAGACGATGATTTGGTAGACCAGTTCCAACTGCTGTGACAGTCGTATGTCTTGGTTGGAGCGGCTAGGTATTTAAACTTGAGGACACACAGTCCCGGACACACAGTCCTCGCCGTATTCTCCTTGAGCTAAGATCACACAGACCTCACCCAATCACTCATGGTAAGTCTTTAGGTGACTTCCAAACCTTCACAGACTCGGTCACTCGGCGATCCACAATTCCTCTTGGATGCTCTAGACCATGACGCCTAACCGTCTGGAGGATGCGTAGTCCTCAAAGGTAACAAGCATCGGTTCCACACAGGAACAATCTATTCAGTGATGCTCAATCACTTTGGGTTTGTAGGTGTTTGGGTTTTGGTTTTCCTCACTTGATGATTTTCGCTAAATGTCCTCGTAGGATGGGATGCTCTCAATGACAAGTGTCAGTTTCTCCCAGAGCAGCCAACCAGCTAGTGGTTCTAGGGGGCGGCTATTTATAGCATAGGGAGAAGCCCGACATGATAAGACATAAATGCCCTTCGATGATATGACCGTTAGGTGGGTAGATATTTTGGGACAGCTGGCGCATAGCACAGCAACGGTCGGATATTTGAGTATCAAATTCCTCAGGGCTATCATGTTCCTCACTTGTAGGAAATCCGCACTGGCGAATTCCTAACTCCTCAGTCAGAACATCCTCAGAGGCCACAAGATCTTCGTCTCTGTCATTGAAGTAATTGACTGAACTGTATGAGAGTTCCAATGGCTTCACTCGGAAGGATTGGTAGGTGTAGGATTTTGAGATGAGCATCACTTGGAAACTTTTCCTTAGTTTTACCTCGACTCCCTTTAACAATACAGTGTTTAACTCAAGAAGGAGAAAATCAAACTAAGAAAACAAAAGTCTCCATGTTTCATATTCCTCACATGAATACCAAGTCTTCACGGCCACACCAGTTTCTTTACTTTCAAAGTCTTCAAGAAAACCAAAGTCTTCAGCTGAAGACATACATTTTTAGGGGTCCACTTTCATCGTAAATTCAAACTCCTCTTAGACTTATAGACTTGTGTACACTCACAAACTCATTAGTGCCTTAACCTATAAGTCTTCAATACACCAAAATCACTAAGGGGCAGTAGATGCACTTACAATCTCCCCCTTTTTGGCGATTGATGACAATATAGGTTAAGTTTCCAACGGGGATAAACATATGAAATGTAAATACTAATATTGAGGAATTTGAGTGCAAGATATAGAAGAACTCCCCCTGAAGATGTGCATACTGAGGAATTTGCTTTGAATAGCAAATGCACATTGTAGAGTAGAATCATGGAGATCTCCCCTATATCTTGTAATTCATACAAGCATTTAAGATATGATATGAAGAATTTGAAATGCATGATGAAATATTATGACTGGTGTAATTCAGCATGCGTGCATTAACATTCTTGAGGAAATAGCATGCAGAAAAACAGAGCAAAAGTATCAGACCACCATAGGACTTAAGTTTACAACTCGATCCAACAAAAATCTTCAGAAGAGCAAGAGTTGGAACTTAAAAAAACACCCATCTATAGAGACCCGCTTGAAGACTAACTCAAATTTCTCCCCCTTTGTCATCAAGTTACCAAAAGGGACGAAAAATAAGGACAAACGCCCCTGAAGATCATCACGAAGTCGATGAAGGGGCGCCAATGTTGTTGGGGTCATCCGTTGGATTAGGGCCTACCGCGGTGTCATTCAAGTCTTCAGCTTCGTCCGTCTCGCGTGATGGGGAATATGAACTGGCAACCAAGTGAGGAAGTTTGACCTTCTTGAATTTCTTTGAAGGTGGTTGTGACCAGTCAAAGTCCTATTATAAGCCCATCTACTTGAGATCTTCATCACCGTAGAGGTGAGACAATACAGCCCAAGTGCAATCAAAAACTTCATGCAAGTAGTAATGTTTCTTCTTCAAAGTGTTTTGCGTGATTGTCATATTCTGAAGAATTGAACCAAACTGACGGTTGACCCACTTGTGGTTGCGATCGACCCTCTGATGAAGACTGAGGAGAAGCTCACGATCAATCATCACACGCGGAGCAGTTGCTTGAGGATATTGCTTTGAAGCATTTGCAGCAGAATCATGTGTGGCAGAGTCATCATTGGTGGAATAAGAAGCAGCTTTGCGAAACTGTCCATCCAATGAACGAGTGCATTCATCAATAATAGCGGCCTTGCCCTTCTCATCAGCTGAGGAAATAGTCCGTTTGAGGACTTCTATTGGTGTCAAGTAGCTGAGATGATTTTGAAAGTCGGCCTTGTAATGAATTGAAGACCTTGTTCTGATGAATCTCATAATCCAGGGAGCGTAAGGTTTCAACTCAAACGGTGACAAAGCATCATTGGCCAAAGTCCTCATGAAGAAATCGTGATAGTTAATAGGAATACCATGGATGATATTGAATAGAAGATTCTTCAATATGCCAACAACCTCTTCTTCATCAGAGTTGTGGCCCTTGATCGGACTGAGGGTTTTGGTCAATATTCGGTAGATCGTCCTTGGCACATAAAGCAATTCCTTCACTAGGAATGTGGTCTGTGGAGCTTGGCCTGGCTTCAAAGGCTTCATCAGCACTTGCATAAGATGGTTGGAGAGCTCAGGTTCAACGTAGATGAGCCTTGCACCTTCAGTGGGCGGACTGACTAGGATGGCGTGAAGCAATTCAGAGGCCGGAGTTTTGTAGTGAGTATTTTCAGTCATCTAGTCCAGCACCCATGAGTTGAGATCTTCAACATTTCCAGTAATGTGCAGCATGGCGAAGAATTGAAGAATGGGTTCTTCATTCCAATCGCAGGTGTCGGTGCGGAAGTTGAGTAGCCCAGCGTCATGAAGAACACTAAGGACTGGGGTGAAGCATGGTAGAGACTCCATATCCACATGAGGAAGTTGCTCATGGTCAAAAACTTTGTCCTTATCAAACAACAATGAGGAATAGAAATTCATCTGGCTGGCAGTCCAAAAATGCTTGCGACGAAGTCGTGTAGAGTCATATGGATTGTAATTAGAGGAGAAATGATGCTTAGCAAAGAAGTCATCAGCCTTGAACTTCTGCTTCTTGGTGTGAGGATTCCGTGGCTTGGGCTGAAGATTTGCAGTGGAGGTCTTCACAGCTTCTTAAGCACAACCTCTGGAGCCATAGGCTGAAGAATTTTAGGAGCAGTATCATCAGCAGCCTTGGCCTCCATTTCTTCAGCAACATTTGCATCAGTGCTAGTGGCTGGAATGTCTTCTGGAATAGAGAGAAGAGAAGCTTGACGTTCTTCAGAGCCCATATGAATTTCTTGTGATGCCCGGATAATTAAGCTACAGTAACCCTCTACTAATGATGCCACATCACCACTGTTACTGTTACTAAACTCACTCTGATTTAAATCCCCTTCGAATTCAAAATTCAACGTCAAGTCAAACGGTAAAACTTTTCAAATATTAAAACTAAAATGTACGGGTTGTGCCAAATAATCCATACTAAATATTGGTGAAGAAACCACACTTCTTTAATGTATTAAATTGCACTATGATAAGTAAAACAGCGACAAGACTATTATTTAGATGCTCTTAAAATAATAAACAAGTACAAACTACTATATTTAATGTGTCATAATATTTGTGGCAGTGGCATAATTACATATACTAAAATTAGGTACAACTTTTGTATTTTTCTAACTAAAGGTAATGTGGAACTAAAATCAATAACAGGAAAGAAATAGAAAACAATAGGAAATATAAAATAAAACTAAATATAAAATAGAGCAAACCCCCACCCCCCAACTGGGCCGTGAGGCCCAGCTGTCCAGCAAGCCGGCCCATCCCGCCCCCTGGCCTATATGGCCTACCTCCCCACCCCCCAGAAACCCTAGATCGAAACACCACCCCACTCGCCCCACTTCCCCTTCCCACACCCCGCTCCTCCATCTGCCCCCCTGATTGGATCGGGGGGAATCAACCCCATCGACCGCGCCTCGCCGCCCGAAGTCGCCCCATCGTCGGACCGTCCTTGTCCTTCTTCCCGCCGGCCTGCTTCCCCTCCGCCACTCGTCACCGTCCTCAACCTCAACCCCCACTGCCCCGTTCCCTACTAACCGCGGTGAGGCTCCGGCCTATCTTCCTCTCCCCTTCTAGGCCCCGTGCCGCGCCGAAGCACGCACGCGCTTGCGCGCCGCTGCCTTGCCCATGGCCCCTCGCGCGACCATAGCTGCATCTGGTCGCCGACGACCTCGCCTCCGCGCGCACCCCCGCATGGCCTCACCCCCCTGCTGTCGCTCCGTCCAGTCCCCCTCGCCGTCCGCAAGCGCCCACTTGCCGCCTCACAGGCGCCCGCCGTACTCGTTGTCATCCCGGGGCCGCGACCTCCTCCCCGCACCATGCCTGGGCCGTGCGCCCCGCTCACACCCCTTGGTCATGCTCCAGCACCACCGCGCGCTGCTTGCTCTCCGCCTCATGACGTCGCGACCAGCCACACGAGCGCCGTTGCACTCCGCCGTCCACAGCCCGCGTCCTCCACGGTCCGGACCACGGCCCGGCGCCAAGGCCAACTGCGTTGGCTGCGCTGCGCCTGCCCGGCCTCGCCCGCTACCAATGGGCGGCGGCCACAAGACCGCACGATCGGGTCAAGGCCATAGGGCCTAGGGGCCTATGACAAGGCCCCACCTGGAACTTTTTATAAAAAAGAATTTAAAAAATAATATAATAAATAAAATATTAATTAATTATTTTTAAGTAATTAATTAACTTAATTAATCCTGATTAGATTAACCTAATCACTTAGGTTAGTTAATTAATCTGTTAGGTTAATTAACACTCAATGACAGCTGGGACCCACGCGTCAGCTTGACCCAGTCAACACCTTTGTTGACTGCTGACGTCAGCATGCACTATTCTGGATAATGTGGAATTAAATTAATTTTAAAAATGATTTAAAACTTTAGAAAATCATATAAACAAACCGTAGCTCAGATGGAAAAACTTTGTACATGAAAATTGCTCAGAACGACGAGACGAATCCGGATACGCAGTCCGTTCGCCCGCCACACATCCCTAGCATAGCAAACCTGCAACATTTCACCTCCAGTTCATCTGTCCGAAAACGCGAAACACCGGGAATACTTTCCCGAATGTTTCCCCCTTCGCTGGTACCACCTCCTACCGCGTTAGGGCACACCTAGCACCGCGCATTGTCATGTCTTCCACCGTCATGCTTATGTTTGCATTATATTTATTGTTTCTTCCCCCTCTTTTGTCGTTAGACACCGAGACCGACGCCGCTGCTACCCAGTACGACTACAGTGTTGATGACCCTTCCTTCTTGCCAGAGCTTCCTGGCAAGCCCCCCCCCCTTTGATCACCAGATATCGCCTACTCTTCTCTATATTGCTTGCATTAGAGTAGTGTAGCATGTTACTGCTTTCCGTTTATCCTATCCTGATGCATAGCCTGTCCTTGCTACTACTATTGTTACCTTTACCTGCAATCCTAAATGCTTAGTATAGGATCCTAGTATTCCATCAGCGGCCCTAAACTCTTGTCCGTCTGCCATGCTATACTACTGGGCCGTGATCACTTCGGGAGGTGATCACGGGCATATGCTATATACTTTAAACTGTTACATTACTTATGATATTGTTCGGAGATGGGGGCTGAAGGGGCAGGTGGCTCCATCCAGGTAGAGGTGGGCCTGGGTTCCCGACGGCCCCCGACTGTTACTTTATGGCGGAGCGACAAGGCAGGTTGAGACCACCTAGGAGAGAGGTGGGCTGGCCTGGTCGTCGGCGTTCATGGATACTTAACACGCTTAACGAGATCTTGGTATTTGATCTCGAGTTCCGCCACCGGCCTATACGCACTAACCAGCCACTGGAACAGTTATGGGCACTCGACGTCGTGGTATCACCAAGCCTTCGCGGACGTCAGCGATCGAAGCGGCCACGGATTGGACCGGAACGCTGCTAGGCTAGGTCTACTTCGGCGTGATGCAACGTCTTGTGTGTGCTAAGGGCGATGGGCCTGCACCCAGGCGCTTAGGTTTAGACCGCGCGTCTGACCTCTCTGTTGGCCTAGGTGGGGCTGCGACGTGTTGATCTTCCGAGGCCAGGCATGACCCAGGAAAGTGTGTCCGGCCAAATGGGATCAAGCGTGTTGGGTTATGTGGTGCACCCCTGCAGGGAATTTTATCTATTCGAATAGCCGTGATCTTCGGTAACAGGACGACTTGGAGTTGTACCTTGACCTTATGACAACTAGAACCGGATACTTAATAAAACACACCCTTGCAAGTGCCAGATACAACCCGGTGATCGCTCTCTAACAGGGCGACGAGGAGGGGATCGCCGGGTAGGATTATGCTATACAATGCTACTTGGTGAACTTACCATCTACTCTCTTCTACATCTTTGCAAGATGGAGGTGGCACAAGCGTAGTCTTGACAGGATTAGCTATCCCCTCTTATTACGGCATTCTCAGCTCACCCACCGATATGGCCCTTTACACATATACCCATGCTTATGTAGTGTAGTTCCTTGCTTGCAAGTACTTTGGATGAGTACTCACGGTTGCTTTTCTCCCCCCATTTTCCCCGTTCCCTTCTACCTGGTTGCCGCAACCAGGATCTTTGGAGTCCAGAGCGACGCCACCATTGACGACGACTCCTACTACACCGGAGGTGCCTACTACTACGTGCAGCCCGCGGATGACGACCATGAGTAGTTAGGAGGATCCCAGGCAGGAGGCCTACGCCTCTTTCGATCTGTTTCCCAGTTTGTGCTAGCCTTCTTAAGGCAAACTTGTTTAACTTATGTATGTACTCAGATATTGTTGCTTCCATTGACTGCCTATGATCGAAAGCACTTGTATTCGAGCCCTCGAGGCCCCCGGCTTGTATTATGATGCTTGTATGACTTATTTATGTTTTAGAGTTGTGTTGTGATATCTTCCGTGAGTCCCTGATCTTGATCGTACACGTTTGCGTGTATGATTAGTGTACGATTGAATCAGGGGCGTCACAAGTTGGTATTAGAGCCGACTGCCTGTAGGAATCCCCCTTCCACACTCCTTGGCCGAAGTCGAGTCTAGTCATTGAAAAAAAACTTTTACTAACATGGTTGTGTGGCTTACGGGCCCACGTCGCCATTGGGTGGTGTTAGGATCTTTTACTCCTCGATCTATACTCTGCGACTCTGATCTCTCTACTATTCGGGTTTAATGAATTTGGTAAAATCTAACTTTAGGATCTCGTTACTACTTTCTCCAGGAGAGCCCTTTATTATAGATGATCGCCTGCTTCACCAGAAGATTTCGAAGATACCCTCTGATGTTCTCTCGAGACTTTGTGCCCGTCTTTTTTTTTGCAAACCCGCACCACCGATATATCCCTATGGATAGCTACTTATACTTGCCATCCATACGTTCATTCTCGATTACTCTTGCTAGTACAAGATGCCCTGAACTACCCGCTATTTCGAGAATCCTTTGTGCTTACTGCCTTGCAGCTCTTTCTGCACGACTACACCTACGGATAATTCCTCACAACTTACCGAGGGTTCGTTCATCCCCGGTTGATCATGTGTTTCACAAAGTCTTCGAAATACCATTCGATCTTCTAAAAATCCTCATCAGCCTATTGCTCTTGAAATTCTTGCCTGCTTGCATTATGGTTAATTCCATATGTCTAGTAGTCTTCGTTGGCATCCCTTGTCCTTGCCATTTTGAACCTAATGAATTATAGATTGTGAATGCACACAATCATTAGTTGGCCCTTATAAATTATCCTTCGGCTCAGACGTCATTTTAAACATGAGTTGGGTCTCGCCAATCGAATTGCCGTTGATTGTACCCCTAAGCTTATTCAAGTTATCCATCCTTAATCAGAGTTTGCTTTTGAACCCTTGATTTCAAAATCATAAATTCCTTTTCAATTGAGATTTGAATTAACCAGTTGTTCTATAATCGGATCTCCTTGCATTCTTGCTTTCTCTGGTTGAGTACCGGTGCTCACATCAGATCCCTTGAGGACCACCGGATCCTTTGTTGGATTTTATCCGATAGCGTCCTTCATATTCAGTCACTTTGGAAGTTCTTTCTCCATTGGTAAATCCTATCCTCTGATTGACCAACCATGCTCTGCTTTCGAGCTTGTGTTATTTACTCCTGAAGTTTGTGGTATATGTTCCTAAGAGACCCTGATGGGTTGAACCTATGCCTTTTCTAAACCGTGTGAACCCGAAAGTTTTCACGAGTCATATTCTTCTGGTATTTTGCCAGATAAAATTTCAACACTACAACTTCTACAAAAGTGAGAAGTGAATGAAAGGTTATGCATTGGAGAAGTGGGAGTCGACCTTGAACTTTGTGTTCATGCCCATGGACACGATGTAGATCCTATCATGAAAGCTTCTTGCAAGAATATTTAATCATTCGAATAATTCTTCCGGTGTAGTCAATTGGATCCCTTGTAGTTATGGTTTCGACCATGTTAACATTATTCAATACATCTGAAAGGAAACCATTCCATTGCCTTGTCTATTATGACAGTATTAAAGTATCTGCTATTGCAAGTCAACACTCCAGTTCAGTTTCTATTCTGATCTGCCTTTGAGTATTACCTTCTGGTATCTCGAGAATACCACAGAACTACATAACTTCTTATGAGTTCTTCATCAACTAATATTCTTGCCGATTCCATTTTTCCAACGGATTCTGAGTTGTTAGAACCCCTCAAGGACACCGACAACTAAATCGAGTCCGCACTGTGATTCAACAACTATTAGTAATCTTCATTACTTACGAGTTTGTACTCGATCGTGTCATTCCCAGCTGATTGACTACCTCGTCATCGTCAGGCTGACTGCTTGACCACTCTACCTATGTCCTCCATCCTCGGGACACAATCCCAACAGTGCTCTAAGCTTACATCAAACTTTCACCATCATATTGTTTGTCTTGAGAGACAACTCTAAATCCCGAGATGACATCTTATCTATGTTTATAATGGCCTTTTGCTTCACCATTCCCTTGGCTTGATGTCGTCACCGATTGATTACATCTTCGTGGAGCCTCTCGACAAAATTTGTCGTGATCATCATCAACATTTTGATTCCTTCCAGGATATCAAACTAATTCATGATGGTAAGTGCCATCCTCGTCCCTTGGTAATTTGAGTTACCATCGACAACATCTTTACCTTCCTTTCATCACAAACTTGTTCTTGTTATGGATGCAACTTCTATCCATTTTATATTATGTTCTACCTTGAAGTATTACTCACCTTTTATGTCAAGAATGTCGTGGGAATTTCACCACCTCTTAAGAATTCTTGGTATGGTGATACTTCTCACCATCACCATTATTTCTTGGGTCCTCGTGTTGATTCCAACCGGGGTACCAACAAGTGAGCGGTGCTGTTTGGATTCTGCCCTTCTAGCAACCCTCTTGCTTTGAAGTTAATGGACAACCGTTCATTCTTAGACTATTGATTACTGAATCACCATTTTGACGTTGGTCGTGCAACCCAGCCCATATTTGGGTGCACCTTTCAACCAATGTTTAATTGTGTATGTTTTCCTCGAGCATACATCATTATACCATTTGATCTGACAAATGTTATCTCCTTGTTCACATTATTGTGGAAATCCATCCGTTTGGAATTCTTGATGAATTGTCGCTGAGCCCATCAGCCACCTCCTCCTCTCCTTGGTTTAATGATGAACTATGGTTTCAAAACTTGCTTCCATAGTTCAATTCCCGAGAATCTTACAATGTCATCTCGACAATTTGTGTTGCACCTTTCTTCTCAGGCATCCTGAGTCTGAGTTATCCTGACACCAATCAGATCTGAATCTCGGTCAGATATGATGGTTGGAACATATTTCCAAGAGTTATAACATTGGTATTTATGTGACCCGGTAAGGTGATGTCGTGCCTAGCACACGTGGCCCGAGGCCTTATTGTTACAGATTCCTTTTCAGCAAGGTCATCCATTCTTCCATGAGGAAATTGTAAGACTTATTCTACAAGTTATTCCTGATGGATCCTTTGTGTTTCCAAAGTCCGATCTTCACCTGATGACCATGTCAATGCTATCTCGAAGCATGCCTATGGTACTCTGATTTTCAACAAGAACATTTGAAGCCCAATGCTAATGTTTCTTGCTCAATTATCCAAACACCGTTGTATGGGTAATGTTATGAAATTTCTCTCCCCTCACCTAGAGGGTTTTCTACATAATATCCTATCATGGTTATCATGCTCTGCTTGTCCTTGGGAGGGATATACCCCTGAAATATGTGTTTAAACATATTTTCCTTTCCATTGTTCTATTTAATATGATAATCATACTATCCTTTCCATTGTATTGTTTAACCTTTCCGGTAATCTGACTTAAATGAGCAGTGACATTTCCCTGCTTAGGTAAGCACCTTGTTGTACCACTTTGTCAGTAAGACCCTGTTACTATTGTTGATGACATTCCGGTAGCCACCAATGGACGAGAACTTTGCCTATTGGTCCGCCTCGTTTCAACAAGCAGGAAAATGGTTCTCTCCGTCCCTCGCCCTTGGTACCGATGTTGTTGCCGACATAACTGACAGGCTATCCTCTGACATGCCTTGCTTACATGACCGTCCAAGATGTCAGCCCCCTTTATACTTTTAACCCACATGGTGGGCCCATAACCCACATGTCCACTGGATCGAAACCTGACTCTTCTTTACAACCCGGATTCTAATGTATCCTTTGCACCTGGCTTCGTATGTGATTCACGAGCTAAATGCTATACCATTATTAATCCTTGAATCAAATACCATGTTATTCTCGTTGTTCAAACCCCCATTCCAGCTTCTGTCTAGTCATCGAATGATTGCCTACCCGTTTGAAGCTTTGGTACCATCGTATATTGCCCTCAACGAATTCACTGAAATACAACTCGTGGGGTACCTCATGTATTTCCCATTGAGTTCACCGTCAGATGCCCAGCTTTGTGGAGATGCGTTCTTCCGAAGTTACCCCTTGTCCTTTCGTAAGTACGATGAAATTTTCGAAGAAAGGATGATGACATCATCATGATGACCTGAAGCAGAGGAATGAAGACCTCAATATAATGGATCGACCTCTTCGAGAAGAGCAACCAAGACCGAGATGACTCGATAGAATTTCGTAACCAGACCTTTCCCCGTTTTCAACCTCTTAAATCTCGGGACGAGATTTCTTGTAGTGGAGGAGAATTGTGACGACCGGATAATTAAGCTACAGTAACCCTCTACTAATGATGCCACATCACCACTGTTACTGTTACTAAACTCACTCTGATTTAAATCCCCTTCGAATTCAAAATTCAACGTCAAGTCAAACGGTAAAACTTTTCAATATTGAAACTAAAATGTACGGGTTGTGCCAACTAATCCATACTAAATATTGGTGAAGAAACCACACTTCTTTAATGTATTAATTGCACTATGATAAGTAAAACAGCGACAAGACTATTATTTGGATGCTCTTAAAATAATAAACAAGTACAAACTACTGTATATAATGTGTCATAATATTTGTGGCAGTGGCATAATTACATATACTAAAATTAGGTACAACTTTTGTATTTTTCTAACTAAAGGTAATGTGGAACTAAAATCAAAAACAGGAAAGAAAATAGAAAACAATAGGAAATATAAAATAAAACTAAATATAAAATAAAGTAACCCCCCTCCCCAACTGGGCCGTGAGGCCCAGCTGTCCAGCAAGCCGGCCCATCCCGCCCCCTGGCCTATATGGCCTACCTCCCGACCCCCCAGAAACCCTAGATCGAAACCCCACCCACTCGCCCCACTTCCCCTTCCCACACCCCGCTCCTCCCTTTGCCCCCCGATTGGATCGGGGGGAATCAACCCCATCGACCGCGCCTCGCCGCCCGAAGTCGCCCCATCGTCGGACCGTCCTCGTCCTCCGCCCCGCCGGCCTGCTTCCCCTCTGCCACTCGTCACCGTCCTCCTTCTCAACCCCCACCGCCCCGTTCCCTACGAACCGCGGTGAGGCTCCGGCCTCTCTTCCTCTCCCCTTCTAGGCCCCGTGCCGCGCCGAAGCACGCACGCGCTTGCGCGCCGCTGCCTTGCCCATGGCCCCTCGCGCGACCATAGGCGCATCCCAGGTCGCCGACGACTCGCCTCGCGCGCACCCACATGGCCTCACCCCCTGCTGTCGCTCCGTCCAGTCCCCCTCGCCGTCCGCAAGCGCCCACGGTCGCCCCCGCGTGCGCCCGCCGTACTCGTTGTCGTCCCGGGGCCGCGACTTCCTCCCCGCACTACGCCTGGGCCGTGCGCCCCGCTCACACCCCCTGGTCATGCTCCGGCACCACTGCGCTGCCTCCGCCTCTGCGGCGTCGCGGCCGGCCACACGGCGCCGTTGCACTCCGCCGTCGCCGACCGCGTCCTCCACAGATCCGGACCACGGCCTCGGCAGCGCCGGCCAACTTGCGTTAGCTGCGCCCGGCCGGCCCTGCTCGACCCTCGCCCGCTTCTGCGGGCGGGCGGCTTCAGCCGCACCGCCCGTCGGGTTGCGCTCGTTAAACCTAGGGGCCTATGACAAGGGGCCCCACCCTGGAACTTTTTATAAAAAAAGAATTTAAAATAATAATATAATAAATAAAATATTAATTAATTATTTTTAAGTAATTAATTAACTTAATTAATTCCATATTAGATTAACCTAATCACTTAGGTTAGTTAATTAATATGTTAGGTTAATTAACACTCAGTGACAGCTAAGACCCACTCGTCAGCTTGACCCAGTCAACACCTCTGTTGACTGCTGACGTCATGCTGATGTCATTATGACGTCAGCATGCACTATTTAAATTAATTAAATAAATTCTAAAAATGATTTAAAACTTTAGAAAATCATATAAAATAAACCGTAGCTCAGATGGAAAAACTTTGTACATGAAAGTTGCTCAGAACGACGAGATGAATCCGGATACGCAGTCCGTTTGCCCGCCACACATCCCTAGCATAGCAAACCTGCAACATTTCTCCTCCGGTTCATCTGTCCGAAAACGCGAAACACCGGGAATACTTTCCCGGATGTTTCCCCCTTCGCTGGTACCACCTCCTACCGCGTTAGGGCACACCTAGCACCGCACATTGTCATGTATTCCATCGTCATGCTTATGTTTGCATTATATTTATTGTTTCTTCCCCCCTCTTCTGTCGTTAGACACCGAGACCGACGCCGCTGCTACCCAGTACTACTACGGTGTTGATGACCCTTCCTTCTTGCTAGAGCTTCCAGGCAAGCCCCCCTTTGATCACCAGATATCGCCTACTCTTCTCTATACTACTTGCATTAGAGTAGTGTAGCATGTTACTGCTTTCCGTTTATCCTATCCTGATGCATAGCCTGTCCTTGCTACTATTGTTGTTACCTTTACCTGCAATCCTAAATGCTTATTATAGGATGCTAGTATTCCATCAGTGGCCCTACACTCTTGTCCGTCTACAATGCTATACTACTGGGCCATGATCACTTTGGGAGGTGATCACGGGCATATGCTATATACTTTAAACTGTTACATTACTTATGATACTGTTCGGAGATGGGGGCTGAAGGGGCAGGTGGCTCTATCCGGGTAGAGGTGGGCCTGGGTTCCCGACGGCCTCCGACTGTTACTTTGTCGCAGAGCTACAGGGCAGGTTGAGACCACCTAGGATAGAGGTGTGCCTGGCCCTGGTCGGCGTTCGCGGATCCTTAACACGCTTAACAAGATCTTGGTATTTGATCTGAGTCTGGCCACTGGCCTATACGCACTAACTAGCTATGCGGGAACAGTTATGGGCACTCGACGTCGTGGTATCAGCCGAAGCCTTCGTGACATCAGCGACTGAGCGACGCGCGCCGGATTGGACTGGAACGCCTGCTAGGCTAGGTCTTCTTCCGGCCGCGTTCGCAACGTGCAGGTGTGCTAAGGGCGATGGGCCCAGACCCCTGTGAGCTTAGGTTTAGACCGGCGTGCTGACCTCTCTGTTGGCCTAGGTGGGGCTGCGACGTGTTGATCTTCCGAGGCCGGACATGACCCAGGAAAGTGTGTCCGGCCAAATGGGATCAAGTGTGTTGGGTTATGTGGTGCACCTCACAGGGAAGTTTATCTATTCGAATAGTCGTGATCTTCTAATGACGACTTGGAGTTGTACCTTGACCTTATGACAACTAGAACCGGATACTTAATAAAACACACCCTTCCAAGTGCCAGATACAACCCGGTGATCGCTCTTTAAAAGGGCGACGAGGAGGGGATCGCCGGATAGGATTATGCTATGCGATGCTACTTGGTGAACTTACCATCTACTCTCTTCTACATGGTGCAAGATGGAGGTGGCCTGAAGCGTATTCTTCGACAGGATTAGCTATCCCCCTCTTATTCTGGCATTCTGCAGTTCAGTCCACCGATATGGCCCTTTACACATATACCCATGCATATGTAGTGTAGTTCCTTGCTTGCGAGTACTTTGGATGAGTACTCACGGTTGCTTTTCTCCCCCCATTTTCCCCGTTCCTTTCTACCTGGTTGCCGCAACCAGATGCTGGAGTCCAGGAGCCAGACGCCACCGTTGACGATGACTCCTACTACACCGGAGGTGCCTACTACTACGTGCAGCCCGCAGATGACGACCAGGAGTAATTAGGAGGATCCCAGGCATGACGCCTATGCCTCTTTTGATCTGTTTCCCAGTTTGTGCTAGCCTTCTTAAGGCAAACTTGTTTAACTTATGTCTGTACTCAGATATTGTTGCTTCCGCTGACACGTCTATGATCAAGCACTTGTATTCGAGCCCTCGAGGCCCCTGGCTTGTATTATGATGCTTGTATGACTTATTTATGTTTTAGAATTGTGTTGTGATATCTTCCCGTGAGTCCCTGATCTTGATCGTACACGTCTGTGTGTATGATTAGTGCATGATTGAATCGGGGGCGTCACATTTCTTCTGTTTGGACCGGGGACTGAGGAAGTTGATGCAAAGGAGTACTTAGTGGTGAATTGGGGTGATGACTTTCCCAGTAGTCTACATTCTGAATAGGAGTTGTAGACCCAATATCCACATCCTCGTCTTGTTCATCAATTTCTTCAACACCTGCCTCTTCAGGTGTGAATTGAGGCATGGGAGATGATACCAGCGGAGTTGAAGGGATATCATCCACTTCAATTTCTTCATCCAACTGCTCTGACGTAGCAGTAGAAGGATCTTCTTCATCCGATTCACTAGGAATCACATATTCCTCATCAAAGGGAACAATCTCCTTTGATGGCATGCTTGATATTGGAACATCATCTATGGGGTGTGCAAATGAGCTCGTCAAAGTCTTCACTTTCTTCGAAGCTGAAGACTCTGAGGATGCAGATGCTTTCCTTTTCTTCACTGCTGCCCTCTCTGCAGCCTTGGTCTTCTTCGCTTTTGATGCAGAAGGAAGGTCCGCACTTGTCGTCTGTGTAGGAGGAGTAGAGGAAATTGGTGCAATTTCTTCAGGCGCAACTGATGCAGTTGCTCTGGCATGTTTAGTTTCCTCAGGCTCAGTAGAAGATGCTTCAACTGGCTTGGGTTGTTCATCAGGCGCAACACTGGAGGTTGCCCTGGCAATTTCTTCAGCGGATGGAATTTCTTCATGAGCCCTTGTGCTTTCATTTTCTTCAACAACCTGATTTTCATCAGTTGTGCTTGCATGTTCTTCAGTAGGCTGAGCAGATGTCTCAGCCTGAGGAAATTATTGTTGCAATGAAGCTACAACATTTGATGTGAATTTCTTCATCATATTGACAAATCTGGCTTTGGCTCCCAGCCAATCAGCATGATATGCATCAAATTCATCACTGAGTGATTTGATTCAGTTTGCATAGTCACAAATTCATCGGGAGTCATTGTCACAACATTTTTCTTCAGTGAACGCTCCTTCTTGTACTGAGCTTTCTTCACTTGACTGGCCTTTTCAAATTTCCATTTTTCTTCGCCAATGACGGCATTGAGCATGTGACTTTGGCCAGGTGTGAGATTCAGATCAGGCAGAGGAGTGTTGGGGTCCTTATGCCACAGATCGATGAAATCAAGGATTAACTTGGGATCCATCAGAAGTCGCACTTCATTGCCTTTGGCTCTAGCGGCCCTTGCTTGTCGATCTCTGATGATTTCAGCCAATTCTTCATCATCAGCTTCGTCTTCACTAGACGGTTCTTGAAAGGCGACCTGCTTCTTGTGAGGACTTGGCCTTGTGCCTCGTCCAGCAGTGGCCTTTGTCTTCAGCAAGGTCGGAGCTGTTGAAGACTGAGGAGGAGCTGAAGAACTTGCAGAGACTCCTGAAGCAATTGATATTCTAGTGGTCCTTTGACAAGAGGCGAGATGCATAGGTGCCGAGGAATTTGCAGCAGCAGCTGAGGATTTTGAAGTGGGGACTTGAGCTGCTTTGGAGGAAGTGGCGTGAGGCACTGGCCGTGAGTACATTGCAGCTGAGGAACTGGGCTTGTGAGCAGGATTTTTGGGCATAGCCTTCTTTGGCTTGCCAGCAGAGGCCTCAGCAGCGGTAGCAACAAAATCTTCATTGAATTTCTTCACTGATTCTTTGGCCATTTTGGCTAACTTGGCTTGCCGCTTTGCCCACTCCTTGGGAAATTCCTCACCACTTCTGATGCTAGAGGGATCAACAACTTGGCCTGATTGCCGACTTCCAAGCATACTCGAACCTCATCGAGCTAGTACACCAAGCTACCAAAGCGGAACGACAAGTGCAAGATGACTTCAAGTACGCCAAGTACTCATCCAAGTCCTATGGCTTCTCCAACAATCAAGCGTCAACGACTCCAACACCTTCTTCCTCAACCAAGCCATCTACAAGCAACGGAGACAAGTCAAGTTACAAGAAAACTTCGACAAGCTCAAGTCGTCCTCCTACAACAAGAAACTTCAAGCCGAGAGCTTCATCATCATCTACCCCAACCGATGAGACCATCAAGACAAGTTCCTTCAAATGTTTCACATGCGGCGGCTGAGGCCACAAGTCCTTAGAGTTCACAAACAAGCGCACCATGATCCTCAACGATGACGGAACCTACGACTCAATGAGTGAAGGATAAATTGATGAGGACATCAATACCATTGTTACACCCACAGCCCCTGCTGCTATACATACTGGACCAATTACTAGAGCTCGCGCATGCCAATTGAATTATCAGGTACTTTCGTTTCTTGGTAACGATTCCAATGTTCATGAGAATATGATGCTGCCTAAATTGGATACATTTGTTTTGCTTACAAATGAAGGGCCTACCATGGACAAGAAAGATGAACCTTGGAGCAAGTTCAAGCATGGAGATGTTGGCATGCTAAGGGAAACAAGAACGGAGTTACAAGTGATGATTCCAGGACTTTGAAGCCACCCTAATGAGAGCATGAGGCCTTGGACGAAATATACAAGATGCCACTTCATAATATTCGTCCATAGGCTATTCTAGGTGCTGCGTCACCTTATTATTGGGCCAGGCCCATGTAATTTTGAAATACTTAAGTGTAGGCTGTTTTAGAGTCCGTATGTGGGGAAACAAGAGTTAGGGTTGGTTTGGACCCCTCCCTCAAGGGCCACGAAATTCCTCCTCTTTCTCCATATATACAACCCTTAGGGCGTCGTTTAGACTTTGGGTTTTGTTTAGATCAAAAGTTCGCCATAGCTGCAACTTCACAGCATTTCGCTTGTGTTCAACGACCGGACCAAGGCGTCTCGTAATCCCACCTTCATTAATAAAGCTTTCCTCTTATATTCGCAATATCCAGATTGCAATCTTAGTTTCTTGCTTGTTCTTCGTTTGCTCGCAGGAAGCAGGCCCTCGTGGTCGAGTTGATCGTGTTCGCGTGGTCAATAACCCTCGGAAGTTGGTTTAGCGATTGCTAAGGCGCCGACGTCTCAAGACGTGCGTAGTCGGATCGTCAAGGTCGACTCCCACAGAAACGATAGCCACCATCTCATCGAAACATCGGGACACCTTTGCCGCTATCAAGTGGTATCAGATTTTCAGGTTGCTCGGTGAGATTTTACAGTTTTTCGTAGTTTAGATCGAGTCTGTTCTTCATACCTAAAGTCCACGAAAAAGCCACAAAAAAAATTAGGGTTAGTTCATCATATCAGAACCAATCTGAGACTTTGCATAATATTTTTGGGGATTTTGCTTTGTTGAATTTCCGGTTGCATCGTCGTGTCAAGTTGCTGGTCTTAGAGTCTAGTCTTTTAGAGTTTCGAAGTTACGGTCATAAGTTGTCACGCCGCCGCAGACCATCATCATCGCCTTGCCATCTACCACCCTTCTTATCCACCACCAATCCGTAGCCATATACCACCACCGCTGCCATATACCACCACCGCTGCCATATACCACAACCATATATCCACCACCAATCCGAAGTTCTTCTCATATTAGGTTTGTTTTCGAGATCCATCTAGTTTCCGATTCGTGTTTCCTAGCCGGAGTAGGTTTCGAAAAAAAGAGTCCTGAAACCACCCTCGTTTAGGCCCAAAATTTTCCGAAAACGCACTTGTCGAAAAAATTTTATGGCTATCCTATTTTTAGGTGTTTCTAAGCGTATTGAGACAGTCGCCATTATAGAAAGTTTTTTTTGACCCGTTTCCAGTTTTTGGGTCCGGGCAGTCAAAAAAAAATTTTGGTCGAAAAAAAAGAGTTTTGAGACACTCGCCATTATAGGCCCAAAAAAAAGCAGCGGAAAAAAAAGAGCGAAATTTTTTTTTCCAGAGTGTGCTTTTCCGTTGTTTCCGTGCAGCGCCATGATTTTGTTAGTGTTCTAGGCTCGCGTCTCTAGCACGGTCTAGCCTAGGACCAAAGACAAGACTGTCGTTGAGCGCTTATTCAACTTTGCATCTCTGATTTGATTATTGCTGACCCCTTTTGCCACCATATTATAAGCCTTCCCAGCTCCACATACATCTACATCGTATGCTTGACTCTCCCCGGTAATCGCTCTATCCAAGCTTTGAGAGTTTTGACTACATCGGTTGCCGATCACCTTTCTTCTGGGTAAGAACTGGTAAGAATTTGAGATTTGCTTGACGGATTTGTGATCGTCACCACACCACCACCACCACTTCCTAGTAGTCTGTCGAATCATATTCTTGTGTGTTTCTATTGTCGCTAACCATGGCAGGATCACAAGCCGATTTAGACCGACCGGGAGAACATGACAAACAAAGCGCTACATGATAAGTTTCAACAAATGATGAGTGGGCAGGTGGAAGATGTTCTAAATAGATTTGAAGAGGCCATGGAGAAGATAGATGGCATTGAGAAGGCGTCAAACAAAGCTCGATAACAAGTTTAATGAATTGCTCGCGTCTACCACCACCACCACCGGCTGCACCTAATGCACCTCTACAACAACAACAACGACTACCTCCACATCGCTGAAGCAGCCCTCCGCCGAGCGAGCCGTGTCCCTCTTCGGCTGGCCAAGCTGCTTGGTCTTCTGTTGATATTCGTGGCTCCTGCTGGCGATGTGGGGAGGATGATTGTGTGAGAGAGTACGAGGATGAGGTTGATCAACTTGAACTACGTGCAAGTGCAACCACCAAAGACCACAACCACCCGGTCGTCCACATGCAAATAATGGCAATGTTAGGGCTCCCCTCAGTACGAGATCATGACCATCTCCCTAAACTGAAGTTGAATATTCCACCATTTGAGGGTAGATATGTTCACGATCTATATCTTACTTGGGAGTTAGAAAGCGAACAACGATTTACATGTTTACAATATCACGAGGAGAGACGTGTTCCCGTCATTTGTTTGTGCTTTCACTAGCTTTGCATGTGTTTGGTGGTGCGAACATTGTAGATTATATCCTGTTCCACTACTTGGACTGCTTTGAAAACTGCTATGTACTCGTTGGGTTCCACCATATTATCAACGTGAATTACTTCAAAAATTGCAGCGCTTAAGACAAGGAAAAATTCGGTAGAAGAATATTATCGGGAATTACAAACCGGCTTGATTAGATGTGGTATTGTTGAGGAGAATGAAGCTATGCTTGCACGTTTTACGGGTGGATTAATAGGGATATTCAGACCATTCTAGACTACAAGGATTATACTAATATCACTTTCGATTATTCCATCTTGCTTGTAAAGCTGAACATGAAGTGCAGGATCGGCTGTGCGTTGGCGCGGACTAACTTTTCTGCAGTCGACCTTCATCATGGACACCACGTGCATCATCTACTTCCACACGTTCTACTACACCGGCACCTCCGCCGGCTGCCACCTCCAACCGTGATACAAGAAAGGTGCACAACCACCACTATCCGCCAAGAGCACACTGCTTTGGGCCTACGAGCTCTTCTTCTTCCATGGCGTCAACAGGACACACAAGTGATATTATTTGTCGTCGTTGTAAGGGAAGAGGACATGCGAGAGAATGCCAATCTCAGCGTGTGATGATTGCTACTGAGGATGGTGGGTATGAGTCCGCTAGTGACTATGATGAAGAGACTTTGGCTCTTATTACGCATGAAGAACACGGTGGAGAGGATTCTGATCATGAGACGCAATACATGGCTGTCAAGATGCCGACAGTATGAATGTTTAGTTGCTCAACGTGTTTTGAGTGTGCAGGTTACACAAGTCGAGCAAAATCGAGGCATAACTTGTTCCATACAAAGGGAGTTGTGAAGGAACGTTCTATTCAAGGCGTCATCATAGATGGAGGGAGCTGCAACAACTTGGCTAGCATGGATATGGTGGAGAAGCTTTCTCTCACCACAAGACCACATCCACATCCTTACTACATCCAATGGTTCAACAACAAATGCAAGGTTAAGGTAACACGTCTTTGTTCATGTGTATTTTAGTATCTCTACATATGCGATTATGTTGATTGTGATGTGGTACCTATGCAAGCATGTTCCTTATTACTTGGTAGACCATGGCAATTTGATAAAAATTCTGTACACCATGGTAGAAACAATCAAGATACTCTTGTTCACAAGGATAAAATATTACTTTGCTTCCTATGACTCTGATTCAATTTTGAAAGATGATATTAATAGAGCTAATAAAGCAAAACAGGAGAAAAATAAGAGTGAAAATCAGATTGTGGCAAAAGAATTTGAGCAACAAATGAAGCCTAATAATAAACCATCTAATGTTGCTTCTGAAATTAAACTGAAAAGTGCATGTTTACTTGCCACCAAATCTGATATTGAGGAGCTAGATTCTAGCAAATCGGTTTGCTATGCTTTTGTGTGCAAAGAGGCATTATTTTCATTCGAGGACGCGCCTTCCTCTTTGCCCCCTGCTGTCACTAACATTTTGCAGGAGTTCGCTGACGTCTTCCCACAAGACGTGCCACCGGATTACCACCTATTCGAGGGATTGAGCATCAAATTGACTTAATTCCGGTGCATCGCTACCCAACCGTGCACCATACCGCACCAATCCGAGAGGAGACGAAGGAGATTATGCGTCAAGCATGTGAGCTGCTCGACAAAGGTTATATACGCGAATCTCTTAGTCCTTGTGCTGTTCCTATTATACTAGTGCCTAAAAAGGATGGTACGTCGGCGTATGTGTGTTGATTGTAGAGGCATTAATAATATTACTATTCGTTATCGTCATCCTATTCCTAGGCTAGATGATATGCTTGATGAATTGAGTGGCTCTACAATATTCTCCAAAGTTGATTTGCGTAGTGGATACCATCAAATTCGTATGAAATTGGGAGATGAATGGAAAACATCATTTAAAACTAAGTTTGGTTTATATGAGTGGTTAGTCATGCCTTTTGGGTTAACTAATGCACCTAGTACTTTCATGAGACTAATGAACGAAGTTTTACGTGCTTTCATTGGACGATTTGTGGTAGTCTATTTTGATGATATCTTGATTTATAGCAAATCTTTGGAAGAACATTTGGAACATTTACCTGTTGTTTTTAATGCTCTACGTGATGCACGTTTGTTTGGTAACCTTGGGAAGTGCACCTTTTGCACCGACCGAGTATCTTTTCTTGGCTATGTTGTTACACCACAGGAATTGAAGTTGATAAAGCCAAGATTGAAGCTATTGAGAGTTGGCCGCAGCCCAAAACGGTCACACAAGTGAGGAGTTTTCTTGGACTCGCTGGTTTCTATAGGCGCTTTGTGAGAGACTTTAGCACCATTGCTGCACCTCTCAATGAACTTACAAACAAGGATGTGCCTTTTGTTTGGGGTACCGCATACGGGAAGAAGCCTTCACGGTATTGAAAGATAAGTTGACACATGCTCCTTTACTCCAACTTCCCGACTTTAATAAGACTTTTGAGCTTGAATGTGATGCTAGTGGAATTGGATTAGGAGGTGTGTTATTACAAGATGGCAAACCTGTTGCATACTTTTACGAAAAATTGAGTGGGCCTAGTCTGAACTATTCTACTTATGACAAAGAATTATATGCTCTTGTTCGGACTTTAGAGACATGGCAACATTATTTATGGCCCAAAGAATTTGTTATACATTACGATCATGAATCTTTGAAACATATTAAAAGTCAAGCTAAACTGAATCGTAGACATGCTAAATGAGTTGAATTCATTGAGACTTTCCCTTATGTCATTAAACACAAGAAGGGTAAAGAAAATGTTATTCTTTGATGCTTTATCTCGTCGCTATACTATGCTTTCACAACTTGACTTCAAAATATTTGGTTTGGAGACCATCAAAGATCAATATGTGCATGATGCTGATTTTAAAGATGTAATGCAGAATTGTAAAGAAGGAAGAACATGGAACAAGTTCGTTATTAAGGATGGTTTTGTGTTCGTGCTAACAAGCTATGCATTCCTGCTAGCTCTGTTCGTCTTTTGTTGTTGCAGGAGGCGCATGGAGGAGGATTAATGGGACACTTTGGCGTGAAGAAGGCGGAGGATATACTTGCTACACATTTCTTTTGGCCAAAGATGAGACGGGATGTTGAGCGTTTTGTTGCTCGCTGCACTACATGTCAAAAAGCTAAGTCACGACTCAATCCTCATGGTTTATATATGCCTTTGCCTGTACCTAGTGTTCCTTGGGAGGATATATCTATGGACTTTGTTTTAGGTTTACCTCGAACAAAGAAGGGAGGGATAGCATATTTGTTGTCGTGGATAGATTCTCGAAAATGGCACACTTTATACCATGTCATAAAAGCGATGATCTTTGTTAATGTTGCTGATTTGTTCTTTCGTGAAATTATTCGCTTGCATGGTGTGCCAAATACTATTGTTTCAGATCGTGATACTAAATTTCTTAGCCACTTTTGGAGATGTTTATGGGCTAAGTTGGGGACTAAACTGCTTTTTAGTACTACTTGTCACCCCCAAAGCGATGGACAAAGCTGAAGTAGTCAATAGAACATTGTCTACTATGCTTAGGGCTGTTTTGAAGAATAATAAGAAAATGTGGGAAGAATGCTTGCCTCATATTGAATTTGCTTATAATCGTTCATTGCATTCTACTACTAAGATGTGCCCTTTTGAAATTGTGTATGGCTTCCTACCTCGTGCACCTATTGATTTGTTGCCTCTTCCATCTTCGGAGAAGGTTAATTTTGATGCTAAAGAACGTGCTGAATTGATTTTAAAAATGCATGAGTTAACTAAGGAAAACATTGAGCGTATGAATGCTAAATATAAACTTGCTTGAGATAAGGGTAGAAAACATGTTGTCTTTGCACCTGGAGATCTTGTTTGGTTACATTTGCGTAAGGATAGGTTTCCTAATTTGCGCAAATCAAAGCTAATGCCACGTGCTGATGGTCCATTTAAGGTGTTAGAGAAAATAAATGATAATGCATATAAACTTGAGCTGCCTGCAGATTTTGGGGTTAGTCCCACTTTTAACATTGCAGATTTGAAGCCTTATTTGGGTGAGGAAGATGAGTTTCCGTCGAGGACGACTTCATTTCAAGAAGGGGAGGATGATGAGGACATCAATACCATTGTTACACCCACAGCCCTGCTGCTATACATCTTGGACCAATTACTAGAGCTCGCAAGACGCCAATTGAATTATCGTGTACTTTCGTTTCTTGGTAACGATTCCAATGTTCATGAGAATATGATGCTGCCTAAATTGGATACATTTGTTTTGCTTACAAATGAAGGGCCTACCATGGACAAGAAAGATGAACCTTGGAGCAAGTTCAAGCATGGAGATGTTGGCATGCGCAAGGGAAACAAGAACGGAGTTACAAGTGATGATTCCAGGACTTTGAAGCCACCCTAATGAGAGCATGAGGCCTTGGACGAAATATACAAGATGCCACTTCATAATATTCGTCCATAGGCTATTCTAGGTGCTTTGCGTCACCTTATTATTGGGCCAGGCCCATGTAATTTCGAAATACTTAAGTGTAGGCTGTTTTTAGAGTCCGTATGTGTGGGGAAACAAGAGTTAGGGTTGGTTTGGACCCCTCCCTCAAGGGCCACGAAATTCCTCCTCTTTCTCCATATATACAACCCTTAGGCGTCGTTTAGACTTTGGGTTTTGTTTAGATCAAAAGTTCGCCATAGCTGCAACTTCACAGATTGCCGTGTTCAACGACTGGACCAAGGCGCCTCGTAACCCCACCTTCATTAATAAAGCTTTCCTCTTATATTCGCAATATCCAGATTGCAATCTTAGTTTCTTGCTTGTTCTTCGTTTGCTCGCAGGAAACAGGCCCTCGTGGTCGGAGTTGATCGTGCTCGGCGTGGTCAATAACCCTCGGAAGTTGGTTTAGCGATTGCTAAGGCGCGACGTCTCGCACGTGCGTAGTCGGATCGTAAAGGTCAACTCCCACAGAAACGATAGCCACCATCTCATCGAAACATCGGGACACCTTTGCCGCTATCAGAAATGCAAGCCCTTGAGCAAGTGGCCATGCACCAGCAAGTGAACAACAAAGATGAAGATGACCAAGTCTTTTGTGATGAAGATTCGAGCCCCGCTCTTGTTGTCTCCAAGGTTTTGACTCTTCAACATCAACAAGAAGAAGACCAAAGATGCTATATCTTCCACACAAAGGCCAGCATCAATGGAAGGTCCGTCAAGGTCATCATCGATGGAGGGAGTTGCCATAACTTAGCATGTGAAGAACTATACTCCAAGCTCCAATTGGTCAAGATGAAGCACCCGCACCCCTACAAGTTTCAATGGCTAAGCAACAACGTCACCATCCATGTCGAGCATAGGGTATAAGTTTCTTTCAAGATCAGAGCTTACGAAGACACTTTGGAGTGTGATGTCCTTCCGATGACCGTTTGCCATCTCCTTCTTGGATGGCCATGGCAATTCGACCGAGGTGTCATCCACAATGGACGTACAAACCACTATAGCTTCAAGAGGAAATGGAAGGAGTATGTGCTACGACCTATGTCTCCAAGCCAAGTGCTCGCCGACAAGCAAGCCACCCATCATGGAGAGAATAGTGAGCGAGCGAACAACCAAAAAGAGAGTGAGCGCCACAAGCCCAAATTGAGTGCCTCCACGATGAGCGACAAGAAAACCTTGGTTCTATTTGCCACCAAACGTGAGATGATAGAAGTATGTGAGAACCCATCAAGCGTCCTACACTATGTCCTATTGTGCAAGGAGGGGGCACCAAAAACAAACACCTCTCACAATCTACCTTTGGTGTTATCTTCTTTATTGCAGGAATTCCAAGATGTTTTCCCCGACGAGCTACCTCGGGTCTACCTCCACTACGAGGCATCGAAAGCACCGTGATCGACCTCATGCCCGGAGCACCACTTCCAAACAAGGCTCCCTACCGAGTCAACCCTGAAGAAACCAAAGAAATACAAAGGCAAGTAAAGCATCTCATAGACCATGGACATGTGCGTGAAAGTTTGAGTCCTTGTGCCGTACTGGTCATTCTTGTGCCAAAAAGAGACGGTAGCTTTCGCATGTGTTCCGATTGTAGACCTATCAATGCTATTACCGTTCACTATAGATACCCCATTCCACGCCTTGATGATATGCTAGATGAACTTAGTGGTGCCACTATCTTTTCCAAAATTGATCTTAAAAGTGGTTACTATGAAATACGTATACAAGAGGGTGATGAATGGAAAACCGGTTTCAAAACAAATTTGGTTTCTTTGAGTGGTTAGTCATGCCAATGGGTTTATCGGAAGCACCCGGTACTTTCATGCGTCTTATGCATTATGTGTTTCGACCTTATATTGGTGAATTTGTTGTTATCTACTTCGATGATATCCTTGTTTTTAGCAAATCTCTCAAAGAACATGTACCCACCTTTGCACTGTGCTACAAACTCTTCGAAAAGAGCAACTTTATGATAATATGGAAAAATGCCTTTTTGGTGTTGATAAGCTTGTTTTCTTGGGTTTTGTAGTATCATCTAAGGGTGTACATGTTGATGAATCTAAGATCAATGCTATTAAAACTTGGCCCCAACCAACCAATTTGCAGCAAGTGCGTAGTTTCCTTGGTTTAGCCGGTTTCTACCATAGATTTGTGAAGGATTTTAGCACTATTGCATCTCCTTTACATGCTTTGACCTAGAAGAATGCACCCTTTGTTTGGGGACCATCTCAAGATAGCGCATTCAATGAGCTTAAGAATTTACTTACTCATGCTCCCGTGCTTGCATTACCCAAATTTGACAAACCCTTTGAAATTCATTGCGATGCTAGTGGTAATGGCATAGGAGGTGTGTTAACATAAGAGAAGCGCCCCATAGCATACTTTAGTGAGAAACTCTCCGGAGCGCAACTCAATTACCCCATCTATGACAAAGAGCTATATGCTTTAGTGCGAGTTTTGCATGAATGGGAACATTTCCATCGCCCTCATGAATTTATCATCCATACCGATCATGAAACGCTTAAATATCTTAAGGGTCAAACTAAGTTGAACAAGCGTCATGCCAAATGGAGTGAATTTATAGAGTCATTTCCTTATGTCATCAAGTACATCAAAGGTAAGGAAAATGTTGTGGTGGATGCCCTTTCCCGTATATGCATGCTTGTTACTCAACTTGAATTAAATGTCATTGGCTTTGAGCACATAAAAGACTTGTATGCGCATGATCCTACTTTTGCAATTCCTTATGCCAAATGTTTGACGCATACATCTTGGGAACGATATTACATCAAGGATGGTTATATTATGAGAGCTAACAAACTTTGCATCCCCGAGTCATCTCTTCGTTTGTTGCTTTTGCAAGAATCTCATGGAGGAGGACTAATGGGACATTTTGGACGCGACAAGACACTTGCTACGCCCTCCAAGAACTATTTTTGGCCCAAGATGTTCCGCGACGTCAACCGTTTCACCAAACGATACTCTACATGTCGCAAAGCTAAGTCTAAAGCTCAATCTCATGGCCTTTACATGCCACTTCCAATTCCATGTCAACCATGGGAAGATATTAGCATGGATTTTGTGCTTGGTTTTCCTAGAACTAGAGACGGCAAGGATTCCGTTGTTGTTGTGGACCGATTCTCAAAATGGCTCATTTCATTCCTTGCAACAAGATAGACGATGCTTCACATGTTGCCAATCTCTTTTGTAGCGAAATCTTGCGACTTCATGGAGTGCCAAAGACAATTGTCTCGGACCTCGACGTCAAGTTCTTGAGTTACTTTTAGAAGACCCTATGCGCCAAGCTCGGAATCAAGCTATTATTCTTCACGGCATACCATCCACAAACCGACGGCCAAACGGAAGTGACGAACCGCACGCTCTCCACTCTTCTCCGCGTGCTAATCAAGAAGAACATCAAGGAGTGGGAGGAGTGCCTACCAATCACCGAGTACGCCTACAACCATGCAAGACATTCGACTACCAGCAAGTCCCCTTTCGAGGTCGTCTACGGTTTCAACCCGTTGTCCCCATTGAAACATTCTTCCTCTACCACTACAAGAGCGCACAAATATGGACGCAAGTGCCTGAGTCAACTACCTCAAGAATATACGTGAAGATACAAGGCACACCATCGAACGCCAAGTACAACGACTTGCAACCAAGCTCAACGTCAACAAGCAACCCATGATATTCAACATTGGAGATCTTGTGTGGCTGCACCTTTGCAAGGACTGCTTCCCCAACGAACGCAAGTTCGAACTCCTACCACGAGTCGATGGACCTTTCAAGGTGCTTGCACGCTACAACAACAATGCCTACAAGATCGACATCCCACGCGACAAGTACAACGTGAGCGACGTCTTCAACGTTAAGGATCTCTCGCCCTACCATGGTGATTAAGATTTCGATTCGAGGTCGGATCTTTCACAAGGGGGGGGGGGGGATGATGCGGAGCATCCCAAGGCCATCCCCATGGACCTACCTACATCTCCCACGACAACACTTGGACCTATGGCAAGAGCCCGTGAGAGAGCCATCGAGAGCGAGGTTAACTCTCTCCTTGTTGAACTTCTCTTTGACCCACTTGAGACATGGCTACTACCTCAAACGGAGATGTTTTGTGTGCTTAGGTACCAAGAAGGCAACCAAGGAGAAGTTACGGTGCAAGATGAACATCAAGCGCATGGAGATAATCTGCCAAACCCAGGAGGACTGGAACAACCGGCCAACTACCGCCCGGGCGGAACAACCGGTCGGCTACCGGCCCACAACCGGTCCACCTTCTGTGATCGAGCGGTGCAAGGCCGAAACTGCACCGAATGTACCGGTAACGGCAAAAAGACCAGTACTACCGCCCCGACAACCGGTACAACCGCTGGCCCCTTCGACGTTCACCTCCAGAAGCCAGCGCCTGACCTCCCAGTGGTACTACCGCCCCCCGTGTCCGGTACTTCCGCCCTGCCTGAGCTCCTAGCAGCACAACCGCCCCCATGACCGGTACTACCGGCCTGCCTGTGCGCAGTGAAAGGGTCAACAACCCGTGTAACCCCCAACTTACCCCTTGGACTATAAGTACTCATCCCCTAGCTCCGAATTAGGGTTAGCAAAGGATTAGCTCATGTTTGTGTGAGAGCTTTGCTCACCCACTTGGTTACCTTCTCCTCGGAGATCGCGCCTCCTCGGAGATCGCGCCTCCTCGAAGAAGATCCTTCCAAGCGGATTCAAGACCCCCTCTTGGGTGGCCCCATCGAGACCTCCTCACGTAGAAGAACCGGTTGCCTATGTATCCTCCCTTGTTGACTTTGGATCATCTATCTCCCTTTGTGTTCATGGATCTAGCGCATGTGTGATCTATTCTTGTTGGTTGAGTGATTTCTCTCATTATTTCCCTCGTGTTTCCCCTTGTGTTCTTCGTGTTCTTAGTCGGGATCCGCTCATTTCGTGAAAGATTGGCCATATAGAGTTCAACCCTACATCAGAGCTTCTCTCACAACAAGCCTGATGGTTTCGGTAGGGAACATGCCACCTTGGGGGATGAAACTATATACGTTGCCTCTTCTTACTTCCAAAATTTTTCTCGTGTCAACATAGAACAACAGGAGTGTTGTGTTAATTTTTGGGATTTTTCAGGGTTTGCTTGGACATTTTTATACATTAACTGAGTTTTCTATGCATTCATGTGCATAATTAAAAAAATTGAACTACATGCACATGCTCCAGTGCATATAAACAGGTTGAAAAATCAAATGTGTGTCCTTGGTTGCAACCTTAGGTCCCATGCAAGAAATGGGACTGAATCTCAAACACCTTTGCCACCTTCGCTCGCCCACTAACATTGAGATACATGGTAAAATTCTAGTAAACTGAAAACTCATCTAAAATTCATGAAACTTGCCATGCTATCATGGAACGGCATAAACATGCAGTGGTAAAATATTGTCCCATTTGGGGCAGGTTGGGGTATAAGCTTCTCACAAACGAGAGCTTCTCGCAACAAGCCTCATGGTTACGGTAGGGTACGTTTCACCTTTCTGGATGAAACGATATTCGTTGCCTCTTCTTGATTTCAATTTTTTCTCTAGTGCCAACATGGAACAACAGGAGTGTTGTGTTAAATTTTGGAATTTTTTGGGGTTCGTTTGGACATTTTAATACATTATATGAGTTTTTAATGCATTTAAGTGCATAATTCAAATTTGAACTACAAGCACATGCTCTAATGCATATAAATTGGTTGCTAATTCAAATATATGTCTTCGGTTGCATGCTTAGGTCCCTTGCAAGAAATGGGAATGAATGTCAAACACCCTGGCACCATCAGTCGGCCGAAAACATTGAGATACTTGGTTTTTAAATTCTAGTAAATCCAAAACCCGTCTAAAATTCATGAAACTTGGCATGCTATCATGGAGCGGCATCAACATGTCGTGGTAAATTTGTTGTCCCATTAGGGGCAGGTTTGGGTGTAAGGTTCTCACAAACCAGAGCTTCTCACTACAAGCCTAATGGTTTCAGTAGGGAACGTGCCACCTTTGGGGAAGAAACGATATCCGTTGCCTCTTATTTCTTTCAAAAAAAAAATCTAGTGTCAACATAGAACAACAGGAGTGTTGTGTTAAATTTTGGAAATTTCCGGGGTTCGTTGGACGTTTTTATACATTAACTGGGTTTTCTAGGCATTTTATGTGCATAATTCAATTTTGAACTACATGCACATGCTCTAGTGCATATAAATTGGTTGAAAAATCAAATATGTGTCCTTGGGTGCAAGCTTAGGTCCCATGCAAGAAATGGGAATGAATTTCAAACACCAGGGCACTGTTGATTGCCGACAAAATGTTGAGATCTTTGCTTTTAAATTCTAGTAAATCCAAAAATCGTCTGAAATTCATGAAACTTGGCATGCTATCATGGAATGGCACCCGACATGCTGTGGTATTTTTCATGTCAATTTTTAGAGAAGGCACACTCGAATAACAGCCAACAAAGGCATTTTGAAACCAATGGCTGCCACTTTAACATGACAAACGTTTCAGATAGAACATCCGTATGTAAACCGACAGCTTCCCCAGTAAGCCAAGGGAAAATACTCTGAGCAGGATTTGTCTAGCTCTTCATCGCAAACATATTAGACAGAACACTTGTATGCAAAGCGAGAGCTATGGTCTTCTGTAGTAAGCCAAGGGATAAATCGCCGCACATGATTTGTGCATCTCTTCAACGCAAACGGTTCAGATTGAATAAGGTATGCAAAGCGAGACTTCGGGGCTAAGCCAAGAGAAAATTTGGCAAGCAGGATTTGGACCTCCCTTCAATGCAAACAGTTTTTTCGGATGACCCGTGTGCAACCATGTACAGCCAATTTGGTAAGATTTGCATCTGTCATATTGGGTATATTGCCATTTGTCAAACTGGAAAGATTGACATTTGTTGATCTAGTAACATTGCCATTTGTCAATCCTTGTAACACTGCGATTTGTCCAAATATGTAGCTAAAAATCACTAGCACTATATAATTTTTGCAACTAAAATTTAGTAATTAAGCATAGATTTCATTCACAGATTAAGCAGTCATTCTTAATTTATACAAACAATTCAACTCGACAGCTGAACCAACCAAACTTTTCCCCCATTGTTGCCAACCATGTACTGAAATAGGTAGTTCAACTATATATACTAGCTAATTTTAAGTACGTTGTACAGTTCCACCACATATATAGTCAGATGAACTGAACAAAATAGCCCCTAAATATTTCTACTACGGAGGGGCTATGTACTACTTCCGGCAGCCTCTCCTCCGCCGAGCGCACTTAGTAAGACGACGAGGAGGAGGAGGAGCCTACCGACGAGCTGGACAACTCCAATATGGTGCCTGCCGTTGCTGCACCTTCATGTACGCTCACCTCGTACGCCCTCTACCGCTCCAAATGACCCCTCTCGAAGCGGCCGGACTGCTCGTAGATCTCCGGATTCCTCGTCTCTACGTAGGCGTGTGCTGCGGCCACGACTGCGGTAAGTCTCTTTGCGTGCTTGACGAGACGCTCCTCCTCCTCCCGCAAGAACTCGATGTAGCGCGCAAGGTCGCTAACACACATGCAGGCATCCACCTCTGCCTCCCTCCTTCGGGCGGCGGTAGTGGAGCGGGTGATGATCCCGGCGGTCGAGGTGGGCTGGCGGCCACGGCGGCCGACGATGGGGTGGTGGCCACGACCACCACCTCCCGCCTTCAGGTCATGGTGGCGGAGCGGATGATGGCGACGGTGGCCCGCAGTGGGGTGGCGGCCATGATGGCCACCTCCCGCCTTCGGGCCGCGGCGGCGGAGCGGGCGATCGCCCTGGCTTTCGACGGTAGTCTGGCGGCAATGGCGGCCGGAAACAGCGGCTGACAGGCAGCGGCGGCGAAGCGTGTGGTGGGTGTTCCGCGCACACCCAACAGGGACGCCACGCGCACTACCCTATGCCAGGGACTGCGCCACCGCCGCGGTGTAGCCTCCCAGCTGGAGCTGTCCTCTGATGACGGCAGAGTGTGATGTAGGGCGGAACCCTATGTGGACGATCTTTCACGTTTGGACTGGATCCTACGGGGGAACACGAGGAACACGCGGAAAACACAAAGGGGAAACACGGGGGAAACGAGAGAATCACTAAACCGACAAGTAATTGATCACACAAGGGCTAGATCACCGAACACATGAGGTAGCACAAGATTCAAAATCAACAAAGGAAAGATACAAATGTAGCCGTTCTTCTCTGTGAGGAGGTCTTGATTGTCTTCCCTTGAAGGGGTCTTGAATCCGCTTGGGGGATCTTCTCTGAAGAGGTCCTGAGCTCTGAGGAGAAGTAACCAAGTGGATGAGCAAGGCTCTCACACAAAATATGAGCTAAACCATCGCTAACCCTAGCTAGGAGGTGGGAGAGACCTATTTATAGTCGTAGTGCAAATGGAAGTCAACGTGAAGGGGTACAAGGGCTCCAGCCCGCGGGCACGGTCACTTAGGTCTCGGATGTCCGGAGGGCGCCGGTCGTCCGGGGCTTCGGGACGGTCCGGACATCCGTAGATCGTCGGATGTCCGTAGATTTGGTTTGGGTGCGGGTCGTCCGGTCGTCCGATGGCTTCGATCTTCCGTGAATTTCCATTCAGGTGCCCAGCTACCGGACGTCTGGAGGGCGTCGGTCGTCCGGGACCTGGGAGTCGTCGGACGTCCGGGCGGGCCGGTCGTCCGTGGCCTGTAGCACTGGCCTGTCTTCCTACTCTCTGCTGTAGCATCCTCCAGGGCTCGGACGTCCTTGACCGGCCGGTCGTCCGGAGCATGTAGCTTCCCAAGTAGCTCTTCTTCTTGATGTTCATGCTTGGTGTCCTTGCCATCTTGGCCATTGGGTGTAGCTGTCCCGTGGCTCTCCACCAAGTACCTGATCACACACAGAGTGTCTGTATGAGGTAGTAGCCATGTCTCGTGAGTAGGAAGAGGAAGTTCGGAGAGGAGCGAGTTCACGTTATCTTCAATAGCCTTAGCTCGAGCTCGAGTCATGGGTTTCAAGTGGTGTTTAGGAAGATGTAGGAGCGTCCATGGGGATGAGCGAGGGATGCTGTGCATCATCTCCCCCCCCCCCCCCTTGGAAGAGATCCGACCTCAGATCAAAAGCTTCATCTCCATGGTATGGCGCGAGGTCCTTGACGTTGAAGATGTTGCTCACATTGTACTTGTCTCGTGGTAGGTCGATCTTGTAGGCGTTGTCGTTGTAGCATGCTAGCACCTTGAAAGGTCCATCGGCTCGAGGGAGAAGCTTGGACTTGCGTTCGTTGGGGAAGCGGTCCTTGTGAAGGTGTAGCCACACTAGATCACCAATGTTGAATACCATGGGTTGCTTGTTGAGATTGAGCTTGGTCGCTAGTCGTTGTACTTGGAGCTCGATGGTGTGCCTTGTATCCTCATGCATCTTCTTGATGTAGCTTGCCCGAGTACTTGCATCCATGTTGGTGCGCTCTTGTAGAGGAAGAGGTAGAATGTCCAATGGGGACAACGGGTTGAAGCCGTAGACGACCTCGAAGGGGGACTTGCCGGTAGTCGAATGTCTTGCACGGTTTTAGGCGTAATCGGTGATGGGTAGACATGCTTCCCACTCCTTGATGTTCTTCTTGATCAACACGCGAAGTAGAGTGGAGAGTGTCCGGTTCGTCACCTCCGTTTGGCCGTCGATTTGAGGATGGTATGCGGATGAGAACAAGAGCTTGATTTCGAGCTTGGCGCATAGGGTCTTCCAAAAGGAACTCAAGAACTTGACGTCGATCAGAGACGATTGTCTTTGGTACTCCATGGAGTCGCAAGATTTCCCTACAAAAGAGATTTGCAATGTGTGAAGCATCGTCTATCTTGTTGCAAGGAATGAAATGTGCCATCTTAGAAAATCTATCCACAACAACAAACACAGAATCCTTTCCATTTTGAGTTCTAGGCAAACCAAGTACAAAATCCATGCTAATGTCTTCCCAAGGTTGATAAGGAATAGGAAGAGGCATGTAAAGACCATGAGATTGAGCTTTAGACTTAGCTTTGCGACATGTAGAGCATCGGTTGGTGAAGCGTGAGATGTCTCGAAACATCTTGGGCCAAAAGTAGTTCTTGGAGAGCGTGGCGAATGTCTTATCTCGTCCAAAATGTCCCATGAGTCCGCCTCCATGAGCCTCTTGCAAAAGGAGCAAACGAAGAGAAGACTCGGGAATGCATAGTTTATTAGCGTTCATAAGATAAGCATCCTTGATATAATATTGTTCCCAAGAAGTATGCGTCAAACACTTAGCATAAGGAATAGCAAAAGATGGATCATTAGCATACAAGTCTTTGGCCCTGTTTGGTTCAGCTTTTATCGACGGATTCCGCTGCCGCGCAGCAGAATCTGAACCAAAGGGCGAACCCAGCAGAATCCGATTCCAGAAATCCGCTGCCAAAATCTGAACCAGAAGTGGAAGCAGCTCAGGACGTGCTTTCCAAAATCTGATTCCGCTGCGGACAAAAATTTGAAAAAGTTGTATCAGCTGGTTTGCCAAATGACCTACATCTTTTTCACATCAGATTTTGCACAGCTGTTTTTCCACTGCAGACTTTTCACAGCTGCTTTTAGAAATCCACAGCTGAACCAAATAGGGCCTTTGATGTGCTCAAAACCAATAACATTCAACTCAAGTTTTGTGACAAGCGTGCATATGCGTGAAAGTGCATCCGCAACTACATTTTCCTTACCCTTAATGTACTTGATCACATAGGGGAAAGATTCAATAAACTCACTCCATTTGGCATGACGCTTGTTCAACTTAGTTTGACCTTTTAAGTACTTAAGCGTTTCATGATCGGTATGTATGACAAACTCATGAGGTCTAAGATAATGTTCCCAAACATGTAGCGCACATACTAAAGCATACAATTCTTTGTCATATATGGGATAGTTAAGTTGAGCACCGGAGAGTTTTTCACAAAAATATGCAATGGCTCGTTTTTCTTGCATCAAAACTCCGCCAATTCCGGTACCACTTGCATCACAATGAACCTCAAAAGTTTTGTCAAAATTGGGCAAAGCAAGAATCGGAGCATGAGTAAGCAAAGACTTGAGCTCATCAAAAGCGGTGGATTGCAAAGATCCCAAAACGAAAGGTGCATTCTTCTTACTCAATGCATGCAAATGAGCTTCAATAGTGCTAAAATCTTTCACAAAGCAACGATAAAAACCCGCAAGACCAAGAAAACTACGCACTTGTTGCAAATTGGTGGGTTGGGGCCAAGTTTTAATTGCTTCAATTTTAGATTCATCAACATGGACACCCTTTGAGGATACAACAAAACCCAAGAAAACCACTTTGTCAACACCAAACATGCATTTTTTCATGTTTGCATAAAGATGTTCCTTGCGAAGGGTTTGCAAAACAGCCCTAACATGATTAAGATGCTCTTTCATGGTTTTGCTAAACACAAGGATATCATCGAAGTAAACCACTACAAAGACTCCAATATAAGGGCGAAGCACATAATGCATAAGGCGCACGAAAGTACCGGGAGCCTCCAATAGACCCATAGGCATCACTAACCACTCATATAAGCCAAATTTTGTTTTGAAAGCAGTTTTCCATTCATCACCCTCTTGAATGCGGATTTGATAATAGCCACTTTTAAGATCAATTTTTGAGAAAAAGTTGGCTCCACTAAGTTCATCAAGCATATCATCTAAGCGAGGAATGGGATGCCTATAGTGAACGGTGATAGCATTTATAGGTCTACAATCGGAACACAAGCGGAAACTTCCATCGGGCTTAGGCACAAGTATAACGGGAACGTCACAAGGGCTTGGGCTTTCACGTACATGACCGTTGTCGATGAGTTGTTGTACTTGTCGTTGAATCTCCTTGGTTTCTTCGGGATTGACTCGGTATGGAGCTTTGTTTGGGAGAGGCGCTCCGGGGATGAGGTCGATTCGATGCTCGATGCCTCGAAGAGGAGGTAGACCCGGAGGTAGCTCATCGGGGAAAACATCTTGGAATTCCTGCAAAAGAGATTGAAACACTAAAGGCAGCTCATGAGAGGTGTTAGTTGTTGGCTCTCCATCCTTGCACACAAGGACAAAGTGCATCACACTCGATGGGTTATCACACACTTCTCTCATCTCACTTTTTGTGGCAAATAGTATGAGGTTTTTCTCTCTAGGCAAAGAGGCGCTCAAGTTTGGCTTGTGGCTCTCACTCACTTTTTGGTGGATCACTTTCTCACTCTTCTCTCCATGATGGGTGGCTTGCTTGTCGGCTATCACTTGACTAGGAGACATAGGTCATAGCACATATTTCTTCCCTTTCATCTTGAAGCTATAGAGATTGGTGCGCCCATTATGGATGATACCACGGTCGAATTGCCATGGTCGACCAAGAAGGAGGTGGCAAAAGGTCATTGGGACCACATCACACTCCAAAGTGTCCTCGTATGCACCAATTTTGAAAGAGACTTGGACCGTATGCTCAACTCGTATAGTGCTGGAGTCACTTAACCATTGAACCTTGTAGGGGTGTGGGTGCTTCCTCTTGACCAATTGAAGCTTGGAGCATAGTTCTTCACTTGCCAAGTTGTGACAACTACCTCCATCGATGATGACCTTGACGGACCTTCCATTGATGCCGGCCTTTCTGTGAAAGATGTGGCATCGTTGGTCTTCTTCTTGTTGATGTTGAAGAGTCAAGACCTTGGAGACAACGAGAGCGGGGCTCGAATCCTCATCACAAAAGACTTGATCATCTTCATCCTAGTTCACTCGCCGGTGCACGGCCACTTGCTCAAGGGCTTCCATATCCTCATCACTCATGGAGTCATAGGTACCATCGTCGTTGAGGATCATGGTGCGCTTGTTTGTGCATTCATAGGACTTGTGGCCTCGGCCGCTGCAAGTGAAACACTTGAAGGAGCTTGTCTTGATGGTCTCATCGGTCGGAGTAGATGATGAAGCACGCGTCTTAAAGTTGCTTGTAGTAGGAGGAGGGCGACTTGAACTAGTCGAAGTTTTCTTGTAACTTGACTTGTCGTCGTTGTTTGTAGAAGGTTTGGTTGATGTAGATGTTGGAGGAGTCGTTGAGGATTGGTTGTTGGAGAAGCCGTAGGTCTTGGACGAGTACTTATGCATTTGAAGTCATCTTGCACTTGACGTTCCGCCTTTGTAGCTTGATGCACGAGCTCAATGAGGTTGGAGTAGGGTTGGAAGTCGGCGATCTTCTTGATGGGATGATTGAGTCCATTCAAGAAACGTGCCATTGTTTGCTCATCATCTTCCTTTACATTGGCTCGAATCATGGCTATCTCCATTTCCTTGTAGTATTCTTCAACACTCTTTGTTCCTTGCTTGAGGAGTTGGAGTTTCTTGAAGAGGTCGCGGTTGTAGTAGATGGGCACAAAACGTGCTCGCATGACATCCTTCATTTGAGCCCAAGTGGTGATTGGAGGTTCACCTCTTGCTTGTCGCCGCTCAAGGATTTGTTCCCACCATATGAGCACATAGTCTTGGAACTCAAGTGATGCCATAGAGATCTTCTTCTCTTCCTCATAGTTGCGCAAACGAAAGATTTTGTCGACCTTCAATGCCCATGAAAGGTACTCTTCGGGGTCATTGCTTCCATTGAACTTGGGCATGGTGAATTTTAGCTTTCCATAACGTTGCTCTTCATTGTGTTGTTGGCGATGGTGATGATGACGCCCTTGACGTGGATGGCAATCATCTTCATGTTGCTCTTGGCGTGAAGGAAGTCCATGATCAACTTGCTCTTGTTGAACTTGAGGTTGAGGTGGAGCTTGACGAGCTTGTGGAGGAGCTTGAGGAACTTGACGTTGCACATGGGATTGGTAGTTCCTCTCGTGGATTTCTTCTCGGAGGGCTTCCTCTTGATTGTGCCGTTCGCGATTGCGGTTGGCGATGACTCGACTTGATTCTTGGAGGGCACGTTGCGCCTCAAGAACTTGTGCTTCTCGTTGTTGTTGTTAAAGACGTTGTGCCTCGGCGTCTTGTTCTTCTTGGTGTAGACGCGCTCGTTCTTCCTCTTGGCGCCATAGTCGTTGTCGTTCTTGAGCTTGGGCAAAAGCGACTTGGTTTGATTGAGGACGAGGGACTTGCTCATCGACTTGCTCTTGTGAATGCTTGTCATGTAGCGGGCTGCGAGATGCATGACGGTCTTGACGCGCGGCTCGTCGAACAGTGTTCGGTGACGGTGTACTTGAGTCGGAGAAGGTGCCGTTGGAGTGTCGACTCGAGCGACTCCGTCTTGAGGATGAAGAAGTGGAAGGATGCCGGTTCCTCATCAAGGCCCGTATCTCTTCCATTCTTGCATCATTCTCTTGCTTGTGAGTGTCGAACTTGTTATCGAAGTAGTCTCTTGTATGTTGCTCGGAGAGTTGCAAGTCAGTGGCGAGGTTGTCGATGCGGTCGCTCATTGCTTGTTGCTCTCGGTGCAACGCTCGTTGTGCACCAAAGAGGTGGCTCTAGGTGACGTATGATGACATGTCGTCGTCTTGCTCGAAGAAGAGTGGGTTGGTAGAAGTACTCGACCTATCCATCATTCCAAGCAAAATGTGAGTGGAGAAGGAGAAGAACTTATACCAATGTAGCTTGACCGATGTTGATGATGAATCAAGTTCACTCAAATGCGGACAATGAAATAGCACTATTGGTACCAATCCTTGTCTGTTCTCACACCTACACAAGTAAAAGCTTATGGTGGATCTTGGTGAGGATGGTGGCACGAAATTTGATGCAATTGTAAGTGAGCTTCAATAATGTTGGAAAGGTTCACAAATTTGCAAATGCAACAAGTAGACCAAGCAAATAATGGTACACGGAAACACACACGCAAATAGATAAGTGGGATTGTGCAAACCAAAAGTGAGCCAAAATGTGGAATCCACGAAAATGCTCTTGTTGCACAATACTAGAGAGACGCTAGCACGATTGCACAATAGGCGGATACGGAACTTGTGCACAACCTACTAGGCAAAAATGCAACTATCTCTATCCCACGTATGCTATATGCATGGTATTTTGGTGCTATGATCCAAGATGATCCAATATGACAATCTTAATGTGGTATGATGCTATGGTTCTTGCTCATAAGCTCTTTGCTAATCTTTCCTCTTTGCTTAAAAGCTTGGGTGGCTCTTTCACTTTTGAGCTCTTTTCTCATGCAAAACTTCACGAACCAAGATAGCAATTGCGGTATGCTATGACAACTTTGAGACACACAAGTGGATCCCAAGATATGCACCACGGTGGTATGGTATGTATGCTATGGAGTATGATCCCTAATGTGCACAAGTCACGTTGCCGGCAATACTCAATGGCTAGTCTCAATGGGTAAGCTACGCAAAAGTAAGGCCATGTGGGTATCAATGCAATTGCAAGGTATGACAAAGATCTCGACGATGTTACCGTCCTTGGCGATGATGAGACCCTTGCAAAGATGAGCCGTGGTGATGATGATGTCGAACCGTACCTAGATAGCCAAAACACAAAAGGATACGGGAACCACAACTCAAAATCTCAAGGACCAAAACGTGTCGAAATCGTCATAGGAGGTATCATGGAAGATGGTGGAGTATGTGGGTTTGGAAGATGTGGTGGAAGGTGGGGTTGTGGTGGTGGCTGAAGTGAAAATATTCAGTTTCGTCAGAGTTACACGGACGTTCAGGTCTTTTACGGTCGTCCGATCGTCGGACGTCCGACAGGGTCCGGTCGTCCGTAATTTCAGTTCGGGTTCGGTGTTCCGGTCGTCCGGGAGAGGTCGGACGTTCGGAGCTCGGGGGTCAACGTGGGATGAACAACACGATTTCGGGGAGGAAGAAGGTGGTGAGGTCGAAATCGAGCGGATTGGTGGATGGAAAAGGATGGGGAGGGTGGGGAAATCTAGATCCACACGTAGCAACACAAATCCATGGACCAAATCCAACAAAATTTCAACTCACCAACAAATCACAAAAAAAAAATTGGGGCTATTTCTGGTGGGGAATTTTTGGATTTAGGAAGAAAACAACAAAATCAAGCTAGAAAACACGGGGTAGGGGCTCCAAAAACGTGATCAACGTGGCTCATGATACCAAGATGATGTAGGGCGGAACCCTAAGTGGACGATCTTTCACGTTTGGAGTGGATCCTACGGGGGAACACGAGGAACACGCGGAAAACACAAAGGGGAAACACGGGGAAAACGAGAGAATCACTAAACTGGTAAGTAATTGATCACACAAGGGCTAGATCACCGAACACATGAGGTAGCACAAGATTCAAAATCAACTAAGGAAAGATACAAAGGTAGCCGTTCTTCTCCGTGAGGAGGTCTTGATTGTCTTCCCTTGAAGGGGTCTTGAATCCGCTTGGGGGATCTTCTCCGAAGAGGTCCACGAGCTCGAGGAGAAGTAACCAAGTGGATGAGCAAGGCTCTCACACAAAATATGAGCTAAACCATCGCTAACCCTAGCTAGGAGGTGGGAGAGACCTATTTATAGTCGTAGTGCAAATGGAAGTCAAAGTGAAGGGGTACAAGGGCTCCAGCCCGCGGGCGCGGTCACTCAGGTGTCGGACGTCCGGAGGGCGCTGGTCATCCGAGGCTTCGGGACGGTCCGGACATCCGTAGATCGTCGGACGTCCGTAGATTCGGTTTGGGTGCGGGTTGTCCGGTCGTTCGGTGGCTTTGGTCTTCCGTGAATTTCCATTCGGGTGCCCAGTTGCCGGACGTCCGGAGGGCGTCGGTCGTTCGGGACCTGGGAGTCGTCGGACGTCCGGGCGGGCCAGTCGTCCGTGGCCTGTAGCACTGGCCTGTCTTCCTTCTCTCGGCTGTAGCATCCTCCAGGGCTCGGACGTCCGGGACCGGCCGGTCGTCCGGAGCATGTAGCTTCCCAAGTAGCTCTTCTTCTTGATGTTCATGCTTGGTGTCCTTGCCATCTTGACCATTGGGTGTAGCTGTCCCGTGGCTCTCCTCCAAGTACCCGATCACACACAGAGTGTCCGTATGAGGTAGTAGCCATGCCTCGTGAGTAGGAAGAGGAAGTTCAGAGAGGAGCGAGTTCACCTTATCTTCAATAGCCTTAGCTCGAGCTCGAGTCATGGGTCCAAGTGGTGTTGAGGAAGATGTAGGTGCGTCCATGGGGATGAGCGAGGGATGCTCCGCATCAGAGTGGCTGAGCGACGATGATCGACCGGTGCCATTGGCTATTGTTGGAGAAGTAGACGAGATAAGCTACAGGGAGGGAGGGGAAAATGCGACGCAGGACTCGTAGACCATGTGGGTTTATATAGTAGGCTGGTAAGCATTGGGATTTTGGGGGATTTCATCGAGTCGGGCGGGAAGCTTGCGCGGCCACCCCCGCGGTTGCGCGGGAACAGGCTCACCACCATTTTTGCAAAAGAAAGCCCCCGCGCGCTGCTCAAGCTTGCATTCGAAGCCGTCTGCGGTAGCGGGGTGAAAAGACATGCGAGAGGAGGACGAAAGGACACGTACACATATGGTTAATAAAAAAATGTGCGATCTAATTACCTACTATACACCCGTCCTTGTTTATAAGTAGGATTTAACTAATAAAATACAAATGCATGTCGCCAAAGATTATATCGTTGGGTTCGTATTTGAACATAGTTTCCAGTTATATAAATTTTGTAACACGCATTAACATTTTGTTGGTTAAATTTAAGGTTATATACCAGCAAGCATTTGCCCACAACACACATGGCTTATTCCATCACAAACAGCTCGGATGGATCAACTGTATGCCTCGTATCGCACACGCAACTCTAATCTTATTCGTGCTTGATGTCTCCGACATTGCTCGCACAGTTTGTCTTATTTGCCATATATCACTGTGCTGGCCTCTGCTTGCGTCCCTCGGCAAGCTCTGCTCAACGTTAGGCACCGCAGCATGTTGTGCTCGCTGTTAGGCACCACTGAACGCTCTGCTCACGTCCGTCGGCGCACTCGGCTTGTGGACAGATTTTCCTTGCGTGTTCAACTACTATATGCATATATATGGTTGCTAGCCATTGAGGCGACAGCGGAGCGCTCTGCTCGCGTCTCTCCACGCGCGCCCTGCCAGCGGTTGGGCCTGCACACGATCACGTCTGGAGCCCCATATGCGTGTGGTTGCGCCACGCGATGCAGTTACGTGCGGCACGATGGAGTTATGCGTTGCAAATTAGAACTGCCATCAGGGCGTGCCGATATTCCAGGTCGTATGACTTACCCTTTAATTCCCACGGCCATTATAACTTTAGTCTCCTCAACCTTTCGATCGCGCCCACAACACAACAACCACACCCACGACGACACATAGAGAGGGGATGTCTAGTGGCGCTCTAATTGAGTTAGGCGCGCATAAAGTGGAGACCCACGTGAGGGAGACGGATCTCTCGGTGGTGTACACCATCGACCCGACCGTGGTGGACGACTACATTAACACTGTTGAGCAGTTGCTTGCTCGAGACAAGTACAAGGTGGTCGGCATCGACCTCCAGTACACCACTGGTCGTCCCAACATAGATCAGAAGGTTGTTGTTGCCCAGTTGTGCGTGCACCATCATGTCCTCATCTACCACTACTGCATGGCCACAGAGCCTTTCGACCGTTTCGCCAGGTTTGTCAAGAGCACCGACTACAAGTTCGCTACGATGGAAACCATCGACGATGTAAAGGAGCTCAGGGTTACGGGCTTGCCCTGTAAGAACCTTGTCGAAATCCATGAGCACTACAGGGTCTGGGATGCACGAAGAAGGACTCCCTTGTTAAACTCGCCTCAGCCATCATCGACCCATACTATGATAAGATGAAGCAGGATGCCAACAGAACACGTCCCGTATTTTGGCACGAGGCCTGGATGCGGCAACTGGATGAACCTCACCTCAGGTTCTTAGCCAAGAGCGTGTACACATGCTACGAGATGTACAGGCGAATTGTTGACATGAGGAAGTGCCTCGTTACCCAAATCGACGAGGCCGGATCGAGCCACAAGCAGAGCAAGCGTCACAAAAAGTAGATGATGATCAGATGATCATTTATCCTAGTTAATCATGCATGTTATATATAGTTTACTTTGGTGTGTGGAAATGTCATGTGTGCAGTAGCCACCTATGTAATTATGCATGTAATAGTTTACTTTGGTGTGTGCAAATGCCATGGTTGTAGTAGCCACCTATGTAATTGGATGTTTAATTTGGTTATGCAACCATGTCCTTATATGTGTGTGTGTATATATGTTGTTGTTCTGTATGCAATCCCATCCACAACACACATGTCTTATTAGCAGCAGTCGGCTGTGTTATTATCGGTCTTCACACACATTTCTGATTACAGACCTGTTTGCCGCGTATCACAGACATCTTGTTATATTGAACCGTTTTTGTTCTCTTGTCTCAATGCAAACAGTTCATCTGAGTGACTGCATGCGGTATATCGCACACACCTTGATCTGGCTAACCGTTTCTTTTGTGTTTCCTAATCACAAACAGTTCATCCGAGTGAACCGTATGCTGTATGTCGCACACACCTTCATCTAGCATCGCAAACAGTTACTTGAACTGAATCATATGCCCTGTATCGCACATGCAACTAAAATCTAAACCGTGTTTGATGCATCCGTCATCGCAAACGTTTTGCACGTTTTTGATGGTTTTTTTACACCACCGTTTGTGATTATTGCATCACACACAGTTTCATCGAAGGGTCTCTGACCATAGTGTCGCGTTAGCAGCATCCTGTGGTAGTGTACTCCTCCTTCTCCCACTTATTAGGGTTAGCATTGGCTTAGCTCATTATAGAGATAGAGCTTTGCTCATCCATTTGGTTCTACTCCATCAAGATACCACGACCTCTTCGAAGAAGATCCACTCTTGGATTCAAGACCCATCACATGAAGACCCCCTCAAGACCTCCTCACGGAGATGAACTAGTTACCATTTGTATCGTCCTTTGTTGACTTTGGATCGTGTGATCTCTATGTGTACTTAGATCTAGCACATGTTTGACTATTTCTTCTTGATTTGAGTGTATCCTCTTGTTCCACTCATGTTTTCCCCCTCGTGTTCTTCATGTTCTTCATGGGAATCCCCTCCATTCGTGAAAGATCGGCCTAGATCGGGTTAGCCCCGCATCATATGGGATCATGAGCCTTGGTTGATCACGATTTTGGAGCCCCCCATCGTTTTCTAGCCTATTTTTGTTGTTTTCTTCCCCAAATCCGGAAATTCCCTCATAGCCTCCGGACGTCCAACAGCAACCGGTCGTCCGACCACTACCGGACATCCGACCCTTCCTGATGAAACTGAAATTTTTCCTTTGAAAATTTTCAGCCGCCCACTACACCTTCCACACCACCACTCCCTTAACCCCTCATTACATTGCAGCATACCACCATCGCTTTTCACAACCACCATCGCTTACTCGCTACACATTCCGACGAGTTTTACACGTTTTGTTCTTTGAGAACTTGAGTTGCGGCTTCCGTTTCCTAACGTGTTTCGGCTACTTAGGGACGGTTCGACAACGACATCACCGCCACTCGTCTTCGTCATCGACAACGACCACGTCACAATCTTGACACCCATGACCGTAAGCAAGGACGGTAACTTCAACGACACCTTTGTGTACTCCTTGCCATTGTATTGATAACCCCATAGCCCACCTTGCGACTTTCCTATCGAGACTAGCCATTTGATTATTGCCGGCAATGTCACTTGTGCACATTAGTGATCATAGTTCCCATTGCATACATACCATATCATCTTGGTACACGCATCTTGATATCATGTCTTGTGTCACAAGGTGGTCACCGCATATACACAATTGCTATCTTGGTTCGTGAAGTTTTGCATAACTGACACACAAAAGAGCTCAAAAGAGAAAGACCAACCAAGCTTTTAAGCAAAAGAGAAAGATAAGCAATGAGCATTTAAGCAAGAACCATAGCGTCATACTACATTAAGACTGTCATACTCGATCATCTTGGATCATATCACCGGAACATCATACTTATATAGCATACATTGGATAGAAGTCGTTGCATTTTTTCCTTATAGGTTTTGCACAAGTCTCGTATCTGCCTATTGTGCAATCACGCTAGCTTCTTTCTAGTGTTTTGTAACAAGAGCATTTTCCATGGATTCCACATTTTGAGCTCGTTCCTTGGTTGCACGACCCCACTTATCTATCTGTGCGTGCGTTTTTGTGTGCCCCTTTTTGCTATTGGTCTACTCGTTGCATTTGCAAATTTGTGGATAATTTTCAACATCATTGAAGCTTGCTAACAAATTGCATAAATTTTGTGCCACTATCCTCACCTAGTTCCACCAAAGGCTTTATTATGTAGGTGTGAAAATCGACAAGAATCGGTACCAATTGTGCTAATTCCTTACTACACTATTGAGTGATCATAGATCCATTTTCAACATCGGATAAGGTACATTTGGTTTAGTTCTTCCTTTCTTCCACTCACATATTTGCTTGAGATGATGGATAGGCCAATTACATCTTCGAACCCGCTCTTCGATGATCCACAAGAGCCGAACAACTACGTCACCAAGGTTCACCTATTTGGTGTTCAACGAGCTCTACATCAAGAGAATGAAGCTATGAACGAACGCATTGAGCTACTTGCCACCGACATGAGGCATTCCCAAGTGCTAATAAGAGACTACTTCAACACTACTCTTGCACATCACATGGAAGATCTCAAATGCCAACATGACTACTCGAATGGAAGAGCTACAGACATTGATGGTCAATCGATCTTCTTCCTCTTCATCATCCCAAATATAGCATAACTCGAGTCGACACTCCTATGACTCCATCACCGACTCAAGTACGCCATCATGAAACACACTTTGTCGATCCGCGTGCCATGATCGCCGAGAAAATCGGAATCCATCATATTATCAACGTGAATTACTTTAAAAATTGCAGCGCTTAAGACAAGGAAAAAATTCTGTAGAAGAATATTATCAGGAATTACAAACTGGCTTGATTAGATGTGGTATTGTTGAGGAGAATGAAGCTATACTTGCACGTTTTATGGGTGGATTAAATAGAGAGATTCAGACCATTCTAGAGTATAAGGATTATAATAATATCACTCGTTTATTCCATCTTGCTTGTAAAGCTGAACGTGAAGTGCAGGATCGACAGGCATTGGCGCGAACTAACTTTTTCGCAGTCGACCTTCATCATGGACACCACGTGCATCATCTACTTCATTGCCACGATCACCTCCTTCAGTGCCACCTCCAACCGTGATACAAGAAAGCAGGCACAACCACCACTATCTGCCAAGAGCACAACTGCCGGGCCTGCACATAGCTCTTCTTCTTCCATGGCGTCAACAGGGCACACAAGTGATATTATTTGTCGTCGTTGTAAGGGAAGAGGACATTCTGCGAGAGAATGCAAATCTCAACATGTGATGATTGCTACTGAGGATGGTGGGTATGAGTCCGCTAGTGACTATGATGAGGAGACTTTGGCTCTTATTACACATGAAGAACACGGTGGAGATGATTCTGATCATGAGACGCAATACATGGCTCTTTGAAGATGCCGACATGTATGAATGTTTAGTTGCTCAACGTGTTTTGAGTGTGCAGGTTACACAAGTGAGCAAAATCAGAGGCATAATTTGTTCCATACAAAGGGAGTTGTGAAGGAACGTTTTATTCGCGTGATCATAGATGGAGGGAGCTGCAACAACTTGGCTAGCATGGAGATGGTGGAGAAGCTATCTCTCACCACAAGACCACATCCACATCCTTACTACATCCAATGGTTCAACAACAAATGCAAGGTTAAGGTAACATGTACTATTCGGGTGCATTTTAGTATCTCTACATATGCTGATTATGTTGATTGTGATGTGGTACCTATGCAAGCATGTTCCTTATTACTTGGTAGACCATGGCAATTTGATAAATATTCCGTACACCATGGTAGAAACAATCAGTATACTCTTGTTCATAAGGATATAAATATTACTTTGCTTCCTATGACTCCTGATTACATTTTGAAAGATGATATTCATAGAGCTAATAAAGCAAAACATGAGAAAAATAAGAGTGAAAATCAGCTTGTGGCAAAAGAATTTGAGAAACAAATGAAGCCTAATAATAAACCATCTGGTGTTGCTTCTGAAATTAAATTGAAAAGTGCATGTTTACTTGCCACCAAATCTGATATTGATGAGCTAGATTTTAGCAAATCTGTTTGCTATGCTTTTGTGTGCAAAGAGGCATTATTTTCATTCGACGACGTGCCTTCCTCTTTGCCCCCTGCTGTCACTAACATTTTGCAGAAGTTCGCTGACGTCTTTCCACAAGACGTGCCACCGGGATTACCACCTATTCGAGGGATTGAGCATCAAATTGACTTAATTCCCGGTGCATCGCTACCCAACCGTGCACCATACCGTACCAATCCAGAGGAGACGAAGGAGATTATACGTCAAGTACAGGAGCTGCTCGACAAAGGTTATATACGCGAATCTCTTAGTCCTTGTGCTGTTCCTATTATACTAGTGCATAAAAAGGATGGTACATCGCGTATGTGTGTTGATTGTGATAGAGGCAAAGGTGTCCCGATGTTTCGATGAGATGGTGGCTATCGTTTCTGTGGGAGTCGACCTTGACGATCCGACTATTTAACGCGTGCGAGACGTCGCGCCTTAGCAATCGCTAAACCAACTTCCGAGGGTTATTGACCACGCCGAGCACGATCAACTCGACCACGAGGGCCTGCTTCCTGCGAGCAAACGAAGAACAAGCAAGAAACCGAGATTGCAATCTGAATATTGCGAATATAAGATGAAAGCTTTATTGATCAAGGTGGGGTTACGTGGACGCCTTTGTCCGGTCGTTGAACACAAACGGCACGCGAAGTTGCAGCTATGGCGAACTTTTAATCTAAACAAAACCCAAGGTGCGAACGGTGCCCTAAGGGCTGTATATATGGAGGAAGAGGGGAATTTCGTGGCCCTTGGTGGAGGGGTCGAAATCAACCCTAACTCTTGTTTCCCCACACATACGGACTCTAAAACAGCCTACACTTAAGTATTTCGAAATTACATGGGCCTGGCCCAATAATAAGGTGACGCAAAGACACCTAGAATAGCCTATGGACGCATATTATGAAGTGGCATCTTGTATATTTCGTCCAAGGCCTCATGCACTCATTAGGGTGGCTTCAAAGTCCTGGAATCATCACTTGTAACTCCGTTCTTGTTCTCCTTGCGCATGCCAACATCTCCATGCTTGAACTTGCTCCAAGGTTCATCTTTCTTGTCCACGGTAGGCCCTTCATTTGTAAGCAAAACAAATGTATCCAATTTAGGCAGCATCATATTCTCATGAACATTGGAATCAAGTTACCAAGAAAGCGAAAGTACCGATAATTCAATTGGCGTGCGCGAGCTCTAGTAATTGGTCCAAGATGTATAGTCATAGGGCTGTGGGTGTAACAATGGTATTGATGTCCTCATCATCCTCCCTTCTTGAAATGAAGTCGCCCTCGACGGAAGCTCATCTTCCTCACCCAAATAAGGCTTCAAATCTGCAATGTTAAAAGTGGGACTAACCCCAAAATCTGCAGGCAGCTCAAGTTTATATGCATTATCATTTATTTTCTCTAACACCTTAAATGGACCATCAAAGACGTGGCATTAGCTTTGATTTGCGCAATTTAGGAAACCTATCCTTACATAAATGTAACCAAACAAGATCTCCGGTGCAAAGACAACATGTTTTCTACCCTTATCTCCAGCAAGTTTATATTTAGCATTCATACGCTCAATGTTTTCCTTAGTTAACTCATGCATTTTTAAAATCAATTCAGCACGTTCTTTAGCATCAAAATTAACCTTCTCCGAAGATGGAAGAGGCAACAAATCAATAGGTGCACGAGGTAGGAAGCCATACACAATTTCAAAAGGGCACATCTTAGTAGTAGAATGCAATGAGCGATTATAAGCAAATTCAATATGAGGCAAGCATTCTTCCCACATTTTCTTATTATTCTTCAAAACAGCCCTAAGCATAGTAGACAATGTTCTATTGACTACTTCAGCTTTCTCCATCGGTTTGGGGTGACAAGTAGTACTAAAAGCGGTTTAGTCCCCAACTTAGCCCATAAACATCTCCAAAAGTGGCTAAGAAATTTAGTATCACGATCTGAAACAATAGTATTTGGCACACCATGCAAGCGAATAATTTCAATGAAAGAACAAATCAGCAACATTAACAACATCATCGCTTTTATGACATGGTATAAAGTGTGCCATTTTCGAGAATCTATCCACGACAACAAATATGCTATCCCTCCCTTCTTTGTTCGAGGTAAACCTAAAACAAAGTCCATAGATATATCCTCCCAAGGAATACTAGGCACGAGCAAAGGCATATATAAACCATGAGGATTGAGTCGTGACTTAGCTTTTGATGTAGTGCAATGAGCAACAAAACGCTCAACATCCCGGCCTCATCTTTGGCCAAAAGAAATGTGTAGCATGTATATCCTCCGTCTGTTTGACGCCAAAGTGTCCCATTAAGCCTCCTCCATGCGCCTCCTGCAACAACAAAAGACGAACAGAGCTAGCAGGAATGCATAGCTTGTTAGCACGAACACAAAACCATCATTAATAACGAACTTGTTCCATGTTCTTCCTTCTTTACAATTCTGCATTACATCTTTAAAATCAGCATCATGCACATATTGATCTTTGATGGTCTCCAAACCAAATATTTTGAAGTCAAGTTGTGAAAGCATAGTATATCGACGAGACAAAGCATCAAGAATAACATTTTCTTTACCCTTCTTGTGTTTAATGACATAAGGGAAAGTCTCAATGAATTCAACCCATTTAGCATGTCTACGATTCAGTTTAGCTTGACTTTTAATATGTTTCAAAGATTCATGATCAGAATGTATAACAAATTCTTTCGCCATAAATAATGTTGCCATGTCTCTAAAGTCCTAACAAGAGCATATAATTCTTTGTCATAAGTAGAATAGTTCAGACTAGGCCCACTCAATTTTTCGTAAAAGTATGCAACAGGTTTGCCCTCTTGTAATAACACACCTCCTAATCCAATTCCACTAGCATCACATTCAAGCTCAAAAGTCTTATTAAAGTCGGGAAGTTGGAGTAAAGGAGCATGTGTCAACTTATCTTTCAATACCGTGAAGGCTTCTTCCTGTGCGGTACCCCAAACATAAGGCACATCCTTCTTTGTAAGCTCATTGAGAGGTGCAGCTATGGTGCTAAAGTCTCTCACAAAACGCCTATAGTAACCAGCGAGTCCAAGAAAACTCCTCACTTGTGTGACCGCTTTTGGCTGCGGACACCTCTCAATAGCTTCAATCTTGGCTTTATCAACTTCAATTCACTGTGGAGTAACAACATAGCCAAGAAAAGATACTCGGTCGGTGCAAAAGGTGCACTTCCCAAGGTTACCAAACAAACGTGCATCACGTAGAGCATTAAAAACAGCACGTAAATGTTCCAAATGTTCTTCCAAAGATTTGCTATAAATCAGTATATCATCAAAGTAAACTACCACAAATCGTCCAATGAAAGCACGTAAAACTTCGCTCATTAATCTCATGAAAGTACTAGGTGCATTAGTTAACCCAAAAGGCATGACTAACCACTCATATAATCCAAACTTAGTTTTAAATGCTGTTTTCCATTCATCTCCCAATTTCATACGAATTTGATGGTATCCACTACGCAAATCAACTTTGGAGAATATTGTAGAGCCACTCAATTCATCAAGCATATCATCTAGCCTAGGAATAGGATGACGATAACGAATAGTAATATTATTAATGCCTCTACAATCAACACACACACGCCGACGCACCATCCTTTTTAGGCACTAGTATAATAGGAACAAAGACAAGGACTAAGAGATTCGCAGATATAACCTTTGTCGAGCAGCTCGTACTTGACGCATAATCTCCTTCGTCTCCTCTGGATTGGTACGGTATGGTGCGCGGTTGGGTAGCGATGCACCGGGAATAAGTCAATTTGATGCTCAATCCCTCGAATAGGTGGTAATCCGGTGGCACGCCTTGTGGGAAGACGCCGAACTCCTGCAAAATGTTAGTGACTAGGGGCAAAGAGGAAGGCACGCCCTCGAATGAAAATAATGCCTCTTTGCACACAAAAGCATAGCAAACAGATTTGCTACAATCTAGCTCATCAATATCAGATTTGGTGGCAAATAAACATGCACTTTTCAGTTTAATTTCAGAAGCAACATTAGATGGTTTATTATTAGGCTTCATTTGTTGCTCAAATTCTTTTGCCACAATCTGATTTTCACTCTTATTTTTCTCCTGTTTTGCTTTATTAGCTCTATTAATATCATCTTTCAAAATGGAATCAGGAGTCATAGGAAGCAAAGTAATATTTTTATCCTTGTGAACAAGAGTATACTGATTGTTTCTACCATGGTGTACAGAATTTTTATCAAATTGATATGGTCTACCAAGTAATAAGGAACATGCTTGCATAGGTACCACATCACAATCAACATAATCAGCATATGTAGAGATACTAAAATACACACGAACAGTACGTGTTACCTTAACCTTGCCGCTGTTGTTGAACCATTGGATGTAGTAAGGATGTGGATGTGGTCTTGTGGTGAGAGAAAGCTTCTCCACCATATCCATGCTAGCCAAGTTGTTGCAGCTCCCTCCATCTATGATGACGCGAATAGAACGCTCCTTCACAACTCCCTTTGTATGGAACAAGTTATGTCTCTGATTTTGCTCAGCTTGTGTAACCTGCACACTCAAAACACGTTGAGCAACTAAACATTCATACCTGTCAAGATCTTCAAAGAGCCATGTATTGCGTGTCATGATCGTAATCATCTCCACCGTGTTCTTCATGTGTAATAAGAGCCAAAGTCTCTTCATCATAGTCACTAGCGGACTCATACCCACCATCCTCAAGAGCAATCATCACACGCTGAGATTGGCATTCTCTCATAAAATGTCCTCTTCCCTTACAACGACGACAAATAATATCACTTGTGTGCCCTGTTGACGCCATGGAAGAAGAAGAGCCTGTGTAGGCCCAGCAGTGTGCTCTTGGCGAGATAGTGGTGGTTGTGCCCGCTTTCTTGTATCACGGTTGGAGGTGGCAGCCGACGGAGGTGCCGGTGTAGTAGAACGTGTGGAAGTAGATGATGCACGTGGTGTCCATGATGAAGGTCGACCTGCGAGAAAAGTTAGTTCGCGCCAACTGTCGATCCTCAAGCACTTCACGCTCAGCTTTACAAGCAAGATGGAATAATCGAGTGATATTATTATAATCCTTGTAGTCTAGAATGGTCTGAATCTCTCTATTTAATCCACCCGTAAAACGTGCAAGCATAGCTTCATTCTCCTCAACAATACCACATCTAATCAAGCCAGTTTGTAATTCCCGATAATATTCTTCTACCGAATTTTTTCCTTGTCTTAAGCGCTGCAATTTTGAAGTAATTCACGTTGATAATATGGTGGAACCCAACGAGTACGCATAGCAGTTTTCAAAGCAGCCCAAGTAGCTGGAACAGGATATAATCTACAATGTTCAGACCACCAAACACATGCAAAGCTAGTGAAAGCACAAACAGCAGCAGGAACACGTCTCTCCTAAGGATATTGTAAACATGTAAATCGTTGTTCAGTTTCTAACTCCCAAGTTAGATATATATCAGGAACATATCTACCCTCAAATGGTGGAATATTCAATTTCAGTTTAGGGAGATGGTCATGATCTCGTACCTGAAGGGGAGCCCGAACATTGCCATTATTTGCATGTGGACGACCTGGTGGTTGTGGTGCTGGTGGTTGCACGTAGTTACGATGTTGATCAACCTCATCCTCGTAATCTCTCACATAATCATCCTCCCCCGCAGCAAAGATGAGCCATGAAGTATCAACAAAGGCACCGGCAGCTTGGCCAGGTGAAGAGGGACACGGAAGCTCGGCGGAGGGCTGTTTCGCGATGTGGAGGTAGTCCTTGTTGTTGTAGTAGAGGTGCGTTAGGTGCCGCCGGTGGTGGTGGTGGTAGACGCGCGAGCAATTCATTAAACTTGTTATCGAGCTTTGTTTCGAACGCCTTCTCAATGCCATCTATCTTCTCCATGGCCTCTTCAAATCTATTTAGCACATCGTCCACCTGCCCACTCATCATTTGTTGAAACTTATCATGTAGCGCTTTGTTTGTCATGTTCTCCCAGTCAGTCTCGTCGGCTTGTGATCCTGCCATGGTTAGCGGCAATAGAAACACACAAGAATATGATTCGACAGACTACTAGGAAGTGGTGGTGGTTGTGTGGTGGAGGTCACAAATCCGTCAAGCAAATCTCAAATTCTTACCAGTTCTTACCCAAAGAAGGCGGTGATCGGCAACCGATGTAGTCAAAACTCTCAAAGCTTGGATAGAGCGATTACTGTGGAGAGTCAAACGCACGATGTAGATGTATGTGGAGCTGGGAAGGCTTATAATATGGTAGCAAAAAGGGTCAGCAATAATCAATTCAGAGATGCAAAGTTGAATAAACGCTCAACGACGGTACTGTGCTGGTCCTAGGCTAGACCGTGCTAGAGACGCGAGCCTAGAACACTAACAAAATCACGGCGCTGCACGTAAACAAGGGAAAAGCACACTCTGGATTTTTTTTTCGCTTTTTTTTTGCGCTGCTTTTTTTTTTGGGCCTAAACGGAGGGTGGTTTCCAGACTCTTTTTTTTTCCGAAACCTACTCATGCAAGGAAACACGAATCGGAAACTAGATGGATCTCGAAAACAAACCTAATATGAGAAGAACTCGGATTGGTGGTGGATATATGGTGGTGGTATATGGCAGCGGTGGTGGTAGCGGTGGTAGTATATGGATATGGATCGGTGGTGGTATATGGACACGGATTGGTGGTGGTATATGGATACGGATTCGAAGCGGTGATGGTAGGTGGCAGGGGCGATGATGATGGTGCGGTGGCGGCGTGACAACTTATGACCGTAACTTCGAAACTCTAAAAGACTAGACGCTAAGACCAGCAACTAGACACGACGATGCAACCGCAAATTCAACAAAGCAAAACCCTAAAAAGATTATGCAAAGGCTCAGATTGGTTCGGATATGATGAACTAACCCTAATTTTTTTTGTGGCTTTTTCGTGGACTATAGGTATGAAGAACAGACTCGATCTAAACTACGGAAAACTGTAAAATCTCACCGAGCAACCTGAAAATCTGATACCACTTGATAGAGGCAAAGGTGTCCCGATGTTTCGATGAGATGGTGGCTATCGTTTACGTGGGAGTCGACCTTTGACGATCCGACTACGAACGTGTGAGACGTCGCGCCTTTAGCAATCGCTAAACCAACTTCCGAGGGTTATTGACCACGCCGAGCACGATCAACTCGACCACGAGGGCCTGTTTCCTGCGAGCAAGCGAAGAACAAGCAAGAAACTGAGATTGCAATCTGAATATTGCGAATATAAGATGATAGCTTTATTGATCAAGGTGGGGTTCTGTGGACGCCTTTGTGCAGTCGTTGAACACAAACGAAATGCACGAAGTTGCAGCTATGGCGAACTTTTAATCTAAACAAAACCCAAGGTGCGAACGGTGCCCTAAGGGCTGTATATATGGAGGAAGAGGGGAATTTCGTGGCCCTTGGTGGAGGGGTCCGAAATCAACCCTAACTCTTGTTTCCCCACACATACGGACTCTAAAACAGCCTACACTTAAGTATTTCGAAATTACATGGGCTGGCCCAATAATAAGGTGACGCAGCACCTAGAATAGCCTATGGACGCATAATATGAAGTGGCATCTTGTATATTTCGTCCAAGGCCTCATGCACTCATTAGGGTGGCTTCAAAGTCCTGGAATCATCACTTGTAACTCCGTTCTTGTTCTCCTAGCGCATGCCAACATCTCCATGCTTGAACTTGCTCCAAGGTTCATCTTTCTTGTCCACGGTAGGCCCTTCATTTGTAAGCAAAACAAATGTATCCAATTTAGGCAGCATCATATTCTCATGAACATTGGAATCGTTACCAAGAAACGAAAGTACGTGATAATTCAATTGGCGTGCGCGAGCTCTAGTAATTGGTCCAGTATGTATAGCCGCAGGGGCTGTGAGTGTAACAATGGTATTGATGTCCTCATCAGATTGTAGAGGCATTAATAATATTACTATTCGTTATCGTCATCCTATTCCTAGGCTAGATGATATGCTTGATGAATTGAGTGGCTCTACAATATTCTCCAAAGTTGATTTGCATAGTGGATACCATCAAATTCGTATGAAATCGGGAGATGAATGGAAAATAGCATTTAAAACTAAGTTTGGTTTATATGAGTGGTTAGTCATGCCTTTTGGGTTAACTAATGCACCTAGTACTTTCATGAGACTAATGAACGAAGTTTTATGTGCTTTCATTGGATGATTTGTGGTAGTCTATTTTGATGATATACTGATTTATAGCAAATCTTTGGAAGAACATTTGGAACATTTACGTGTTGTTTTTATTGCTCTCACGTGATGCACGTTTGTTTGGTAACCTTGGGAAGTGCACCTTTTGCACTGACCGAGTATCTTTTCTTGGCTATGTTGTTACTCCACAGGGAATTGAAGTTGATAAAGCCAAGGTTGAAGCTATTGAGAGTTGGCCGCAGCCCAAAACGGTCACACAAGTGAGGAGTTTCCGTGGCCTCGCTGGTTTCTATAGGCGTTTTCTGAGAGATTTCAGCACCATTGCTGCACCTCTCAACGAGCTTACAAAGAAGGATGAGCCTTTTTTTTCGGTACCGCACAGGAAGAAGCCTTCACGGTATTGAAAGATAAGTTGACACATGCTCCTTTACTCCAACTTCCTGATTTTAATTAGACTTTTGAGCTTGAATGTGATGCTAGTGGAATTGGATTACGAGGTGTGTTATTACAAGATGGCAAACCTGTTGCATACTTTTCTGAAAAATTGAGTGGGCCTAGTCTAAACTATTCTACTTATGATAAAGAATTATATGCTCTTGTTCCGACTTTAGAGACATGGCAACATTATTTATGGCCCAAATAATTTGTTATACATTATGATCATGAATCTTTGAAACATATTAAAAGTCAAGCTAAACTGAATCGTAGACATGCTAAATGGGTGGAATTCAATGAGACTTTCCCTTATGTCATTAAACATAAGAAGGGTAAAGAAAATGTTATTGTTGATGCTTTGTCTCGTCGCTATACTATGCTTTCACAACTTGACTTCAAAATATTTTGTTTGTAGACCATCAAAGATCAATATGTGCATGATGCTGAATTTAAAGATGTATTGCAGAATTGTAAAGAAGATAGAACATGGAACAAGTTCGTCGTTAACGATGGATTTGTGTTTCGTGCTAACAAGCTATGTATTCCAGCTAGCTCAGTTCGTCTTTTGTTGTTGCAGGATGCGCATGGAGGAGGACTAATGGGACACTTTGGCCTGAAGAAGACGGAGGATATACTTGCTACACATTTCTTTTGGCCAAAGATGAGACAGGATGTTGAGCGTTTTGTTGCTCGCTGCACTACATGTCAAAAAGCTAAGTCACGACTCAATCTTCATGGTTTATATATGCCTTTGCCTGTACCTAGTGTTCCTTGGGAGGATATATCTATGGACTTTGTTTTAGGTTTACCTCAAACAAAGATGGGGAGGGATAGCATATTTGTTGTCGTGGATAGATTTTCGAAAATGGCACACTTTATACCATGTCATAAAAGCGATGATGCTGTTAATGTTGCTGATTTGTTCTTTCGGGAAATTATTCGCTTGCATGGTGTGCCAAATACTATTGTTTCAGATCGTGATACTAAATTCCTTAGCCACTTTTGGAGATGTTTATGGGCTAAGTTGGGGACTAAACAACTTTTTAGTACTACTTGTCACCCCCAAACTGATGGACAAACTGAAGTAGTCAATAGAACATTGTCTACTATTCTTAGGGCTGTTTTGAAGAATAATAAGAAAATGTGGGAAGAATTCTTGCCTCATATTGAATTTTCTTATAATGGTTCATTGCACTCTACTACTAAGATGTGCCCTTTTGAAATTGTGTATGGTTTCCTACCTCGTGCACCTATTGATTTGTTGCCTCTTCCATCTTCGGAGAAGGGTAATTTTGATGCTAAAGAACGTGCTGAATTGATTTTAAAAATGCATGAGTTAACTAAGGAAAACATTGAGCGTATGAATGCTAAATATAAACTTGTTGGAGATAAGGGTAGAAAACTTGTTGTGTTTGCACCTGGAGATCTTGTTTGGTTACATTTGTGTAAGGATAGATTTCCAAATTTGCGCAAATCAAAGCTAATGCCACGTGCTGATGGTCCCTTTAAGGTGTTAGAGAAAATAAATGATAATGCATATAAATTGAGCTACCTGCAGATTTTGGGGTTAGTCCCACTTTTAACATTGCAGATTTGAAGCCTTATTTGGGTGAGGAAGATGAGCTTCCGTCGAGGACGACTTCATCTCAAGAAGGGGAGGATGATGAGGACATTAATACCATTGTTACACCCACAGCCCCTACTGTTACATATACTGGACCAATTACTAGAGCTCGCTCACGCCAATTAAATTACCAGGTACTTTCGTTTCTTGGTAATGATTCTAATGTTCATGAGAATATGATGTTGCCTAAATTGGATACATTTGTTTTGCTTACAAATGAAGGGCCTAGCTTGGAGAAGGATGAACATTGGAGCAAGAACACGCATGGAGTTGATGGCATGCGCAAGGGGATCAAGAACGGAGTTACAAGTGATGATTTCAGGACTTTGAAGCCACCATAATGAGTGCATGAAGCTTTGGACGAAATATACAAAATGCCACTTCATAAATTTCGTCTAAAGGCTATTCTAGGTGCTGCGTCACCTTATTATTGGTCCAGGCCCATGTATTTTCGAAATACTAAAGTATAGGCTGTTTGTAGAATCCGTATGTGTGGGGAAACAAGAGTTAGGGTTGGTTTCGGACCCCTCCTCCCAGGGCCACGAAATTCCCCCCTCTTCCTCCATATATACAGCCCTTATGGCGTTGTTTAGACTTTGGGTTTTGCTTAGATTAAAAGTTCGTCATAGCTGCAAGTTCGCGCACTTCGTTTGTGTTCAACGACCAGACCAAGGCATCACAGAACCCCACCTTGATCAATAAAGCTTTCCTCTTATATTCGCAATATCCAGATTGCAATCGTAGTTTCTTGCTTGTTCTTCGTTTGCTGCAGGAAGCAGACCTTCGTGGTCAGGTTGATCGTGCTCCGGCGTGGTCAATAACCTCTCGGAGTTGTTTTAGCGATTGCTAAGGCACGACGTCCTTGCACGTTCGTAGTCGGATCGTCAAAGTCGACTGCATCCTAAACGATAGCCACCATCTCATCGAAAGACAGGACACCTTTGCCTCTATCACTACTACCTCAAGCGGGGACCCTATGTGTGATCAGGTACTTAGAGGAAAGCCACTGAGCTATCACATCCAACGGACAAGATAGGGAGGACACCAAGTACAAGGACCAAGAAGATCTGCCAGAATCCTACATCCACCAGATGACCGGTCCGGACCGAATGTCCGACGCCTAGAGTCTCCACCAGCCCGAAGAGCCAGCCAGCGAATGCTACAGCGGTCGGACATCCGACACTGACCGGATGACAGACACCTCCCAGCAACCGGACGACCGAGCTCCTCCGGACAACCGTTGCCACACCACAGAACGGAAATTATCAGAAGTCTGAAGTCTCGGGATGACCTACGATCAGACGGCCGACTGCCACCGAAAATTTGGCGCCGCCTGATCGAGCTGAAATATTGGACGTACGATCGCTACCGAACGTCCGGACCCTCACGAGCCACTAGACGTCCAGTAGTTGCCGGACAACCGACGCCTATCTGCGCACTGTATGTTGGGATGAGGCCCATGTACCCTTTTGCCCACCTAGACTATATATACCACTAGTATAGCGAGGTGCTATACAAACGGTTTTTAACCCCTTTCCGTGACGTCATTTGGAACCATCGCCTAGTGAGTGACTGCGATAGGGGGGTCCTTCCCACATGACCCAGAAACCGTCGGGGATATGCCCTCCTATCACACACACTCGGCAAAATGAGGTCGTGTGCGACCGGCGAGCGATCAAATTCAATTATACAGGCGAAAACGTTTTCGGTCGTAAGTTCATCCCACACAGTTAGTCCCCGCTAAACGTTTCCGTTCGTATATACATCGCACACAGTCGCTCCAAGGAAAACGTTTCTGTTCGCAAGTACATAACACACAATTTTCCCCATTAAATCATTTGAGATAGTGTTTCCATTGCACACGGTATTAAGAATTGTATCGTTTGCGTTATTGAATGCATCACACACGGTGCATAGAAGAAACTTTGTGGCAAAGGCTATCCATCACACACAGTTTTTATGTCGTAAGCGTTTGTGCCAGGTGGCCTAACGCAAATAGTTTTCAAGAGGATGTCTGTAACAGCCTAAGACTGACTCTCCAGATGCTTTCCATATTTTGTGTGTGAGCTACGATAATTATTTGTTTATTGCATTCATCATGTCATCATTTGCATTGCATGGGCACTCCGTTGCCGTCCTTTTTTCAAAACTTGCATCCGCTCGTAGTTCCCGCTTCTTCCTTGTCTCTGTTGACATTCTCTCAGACCAAGCGGACCGCTCTCTTCTCTCTTGTCTTCTCCATGGCCTTTCGTCAAACCCCTCGCGCGCGTCCAAAAGCTGACCCGAACCCGACCTGGGCAATCGTGACCGATGGGTCCGGATCATCCCCAAACATCCCGAAAATATCTTCGATTATTTGTTTGGACTCCCAAAGCATTTTATCCAGGACCATCCGATTAAGATCCGAGATTCCAACTGACACCTCCCGAAATCCACTAGTTATATATAGTGGACAACCCTAGATCCTAGGTGATAGAGGCGAGGGTGTCCAGATCTTTCGATGAGATGATAACTATCGATTTGGTGGAGACGACTTTGACGAACCGACTACAAACGTGCACGAGGTTGCAACTTAGCAATCGCTAAACCAATCTCCTTGGGTTACTGTCGATGCCGGAAGCACGGTCAGCCTGACCACGAAGGTCTATTCCTGCAAGCAATCGAAGAGCAAGCAAGAACATGATAAAGAAATCTGAATATTGCAAATATATATGAAGTATTGATAATGGTGGGGATCCCTAAGCGGTCTTGGTCTGGTCGTTGGACACAAACGAAGTACACGAAGTTGCAATGGCTAACTTTTAACTAAAGAAATCGCAAGTAAAAAGCTACTAGATGGATCTACTTATATAGGAGCAAGGTGTGGCAGCCAAGGAGATGGGAGGACGTCCCAAGGCAGCCTAAAACCAACCCTAGGTCGTACAAGGCTCATGGGCCCAAGTGGAGGTGATGCAACACCTTTGGACTTGTTGTTTGACTCAGATTCTGCTGCAGCGTCAGTTTTTTTCGTCCATATCTCAACGCTCCGTACGAATTTAAAGGTGAATCCAATTGGGTTGGAAAGAGGACGGAATCTAGTTTCCAACAAAAAAAATCACCCAATTCGGAGTCCGTATGAAAAAGTTGTTGGCGTTTTGAGTCAGGTATGTCTGTGCAGTCCGAATCTGAGTCCAGAACGTGAGAGACTTGGACTCTATCTTCTCTTGGCCCAAAAGTGACGTGAGAGGACTTTTTGAATAGAACCTAAACTTCTCCTTTTGCCTTATCTTCATATGTGAATTGTACAAATGTCCCATACACCTGCGATTAGACAAAACACAAAAGTGTGTGAAGTATTTTTGTTCTGGATAACATAAATAGATTATTGAATAGTTTGCACTAGAAACCACCTGACAAATATGCATGTATGCAATATTTTTGGTCGTATCCAAGGTAGTTATGTCCTCATCATCCTCCCCTTCTTGAAAACAAAGCCGTCCTCGGTGTTGCTTAATCTGAAATCTGTCTAACAAAAGAGACAAGGTGTACACGTTGTATATGTATATGTCATCCGTTTTTACTGATCTCATTTGGTGCACATGTGACTCAGTTATACAAGAGCACCCTTCAAAAGTCGTGAAATGTAAAGCCAATATATTATCACAAGAAGTCAAAGGCATGAAAATATTGCAACTCAGTTTGCACATATAAGTGAAGCTCTTATTCATATCAAAAGATTGACAATGCTTATCATTAAACCATCCCAACATTGATGAACCATCACCAAGATTAGAGGTCATATCAAAATGATTAAACATTGGCACAATTATTTTCAAACATATTTGATCCAAATCTGATTTATTCCCTGATTCACTTGATTCTTTTGCATCGGTAGTTAATTCAATGGGTTCACTCAAAATTGTTTGATCACGTGGCAAAGTTAAATCATCAACGTAGTCCTCTAAAGTAGCTGGTGTGATCAAAGTAGTGGGTAGCTCACCGCATGGTGCACTTAAATTGACAAGACATTCATCATACTCATGTGGAGGTGGAAGATTAGTACCTTTATCATTACCTCTTATGATCAACTCAGATGATGTAGGCACTCTCGGTGATGATGTGTTACATGGTGGAGGTGATGTAGTCCTCACAACAACGGATGTGGTTGTCATAGTATGCCTAGTAGTTGAATGGACAACCATATCAACTCTTGGAATGTGCATCTCGTGCTTGTTCTCCTTGTGGGCAACATGTCGTTTTATTTCCCGTTCAGCTTTGCAAGCAAGATGAAACAAATGGTCCATAGGATAACACTCTTCATGAATTAGTATCTCCTGAATGTCACGATTTAATCCTCCCCAAAATCTATCCATAAAATCTTCTTCACTTTCTTCTAAAGAGGAATGCAGCAAGGTAGTTTGTAAAGTATCATAATATTTTGGTACGGTGTCACTACCTTGTTTTAAATGTTGCAACTTTGTAATCATGTCACGAGTATAATAACCGGGAACTAATGTATGTCGCATGGCAAGTTTCAAATCATCCCAAGTAGTAGGTATATCATTAGGGTGTAACCGACAATATTCACTCCACCAAACTACATCATAACCAGTGAAAGAACCAACTGCAACCTTAACTTTTTTACGTACATCAAAATTATTGGAAGCAAATATATTATTATGTCAAACTCCCATTCAATATATAAAGCAGGTGTAAAACGGCCATTAAATGGTGGTATAGAAACATTAACCTGATCATGTGCATTTGGATGTTTGGGCACCTCTCGTGACGGTTGTGGTATTTGCATAGGTGATGGCACGTCTCCCATGATCGACAAACCCCATGAATTGACTCTAGATCCTGTCATGATTAGTAGAAACAAGAAACAAAATTCAAGAATAATGTTCCTATGAAGTACTAGGATGTGGTGGTAAAGCGCTCACAGTAAAGCAAATATCAATATCTTACAAGTTCTTACCAAGCAGCAGGTGGTGATAGGCAACCAGCGGTGTCAAATAACTTTGAAGATTGTGTAAAGAGATTGCCAGGGGAACATACGTATACACGGTGCAGAAATATGTGGAGTTGGGTTGGCTATATATGGTAGCAAGATATTAGCAATAATCAATTCAGAGATGCCATGTTGAATAAACTCTCAATGATGGTACTGTGCTGGGCTAGACCGTACTAGAGACGCGAGCCTAGAACACTAATGAGGTCACGGCGTAGCGCAACTCCCATCAATGAAGGATACTAAGTAGCTCTGGACAGCAAGATATAAGTGAAGATCACAACGGCAGTAAAGATAATGACGAAAAACAACTGCCAAGCAGGATATACAACAACTCTCTCTCCAACTTTCTCTTGAAAACTTTGAGCCAATTTTTTGATAAATTTTTCTAAAGAATGCTACTAACACAAGCTTTCCAATGCAAAAGGAATCACTCAATTCCGAATTGATATGAGGAGTCAAAGAATTCTAAAACTGACTTGAAAAACTGGAATAAGCTGTGTTCATGAACTTCGGAGGGCAAAATGACCTATTTAGATGCTGATTTTGAGGTGCCAAATATTGAACAAGCTTCTGCAACTATTTCTATGCGGCTCGTCAATAGCTTCCATTTGAGTACTCACGGAGCCAAAACGGACTTCGTAGGAGGAAGTTCTGCCTGTTTTACTGAACAGTGCACAAAACAGATTCCAATCCGAAGTCAACTACGAGAATGAGTCTAGATAGATCAGAATTTTGTTTATTTTTTCTACTCTTTTTTTCCTCACACTTTTATCTTTTTCTTTCTCTCCTTTTTTTTTCTCTGACTCTTTTTTTACCTTTTTATCTTTTTTTTCAAAACAAACTAGATAAGATGCAGATTGGATCAAGCAAAGATGTGAACGATCTGAACTATGACTATGACAATGAACGATGGGTAGCACGTGGTGCAAATTGATGGATGGGTGGTGGACAGCGGAAGGGGTAACGATGCAGCGGCGACGTGACTAATGTGAACAGAACTCGAAACTCTAAACGAACTAGACACTAAGACCAGCAACTCGACACGACGATGCAAGCGATAATTCAATAATGCAAACAATAAAAAGAAAATTGCAAAGGCTCAGACTGGCTAGGACAAAGGATGAAAAGATATAACTTTTTTTGTGGATTTTTCTTGGACAATAGGTAAGAAAATAAATCCAATCTAGGGATAACTGGAAATCCTCACCGAGCAACCTGAAAACTGATACCACTTGATAGAGGCGAGGGTGTCCCGATTTTTCGATGAGATGATAACTATCGATTTGGTGGAGACGACTTTGGCGAACCGACTACAAACGTGCACGACGTTGCGCCTTAGCAATCGCTAAACCAATCTCCTTAGGTTACTGACGATGCCGGAATCACGGTCAGCCTGACCACGAAGGTCTATTCCTGCAAGCAATCGAAGAACGAGCAAGAATATGATAAAGCAATCTGAATATTGCAAATATATATGAAGTATTGATAATGGTGGGGATCCCTAAGCGGTCTTGGTCTGGTCGTTGGACACAAACGAAGTACACGAAGTTGCAATGGCTAACTTTTAACTAAACAAATCCCAAGAAACAACTACTAGATGGATCTACTTATATAGGAGCAAGGTGTGGAAGCCAAGGAGATGGGAGGACGTCCCAAGGCAGCCTAAAACCAACCCTAGGTCGTACAAGGCTCATGGGACCAAGTGGAGGTGATGCAACACCATTGGACTTGTTCTTTGACTCGGATTCTGCTGCAGCGCCAGTTTGTTTCGTCCATATCTCAATGCTCCGGACGAATTTAAAGATGAATTCAATTGGGTTGGAAAGAGGACGGAATCTACTTTCCAACAAGAAAAGAATCACACAATTCGGAGTCCGTATGAAAAAGTTGTTGGCGTTTTGAGTCAGGTATGTCTGTGCAGTCCGAATCTGAATCCATAACGTGAGAGACTTGGACTCTATCTTCTCTTGGCCCAAAAGTGACGTGAGAGGACTTTTTGAACAAAATCTAAACTTCTCCTTTTGCCTTATTTTCATATGTGAATTATACAAATGTCCCATACACCTGCGATTAGACAAAACACAAAAGTGTGTGAAGTATTTTTGTTCTGGATAACATAAATAGATTATTGAATAGTTTGCACTAGAAATCACCTGATAAATATGCATGTATGCAATATTTTTGGTCGTATCCAAGGTAGTCATGTCCTCATCACTAGGTGCCTTGTCCCATCCCTTCGCTGCCGGCAGTCCACTGTCTTCCTCCTCGTTTGGATCCCCTCCCGATCCAAACTACCAACCATAGCCGCCAAAGCTCCTCCCCAATTTCCATGCCGCCCAACTAGCACCCCCTCAATCCAGCAATCTCAGTGTGATAGAGGCGAAGGTGTGCTGTCTTTCGATGAGATGGTGGCTATCTTTTTGGAGGAATTCGACTTTGACGATCTGACTATGAACGTGCGGGGACGTCGCGCCTTAGCAATCGCTAAACCAACTCCGAGAGGTTATTGACCATGCCGGAGCATGATCAACCTGACCACGAAGGTCTGTTTCCTGCAGGCAAACGAAGAACAAGCAAAAAACTAAGATTCCAATCTGGATATTGTGAATATAAGAGGAAAGCTTTATTGATCAAGGTGGGGTTCTGTGACGCCTTTATGCAGTCGTTGAACACAAACGGCACGCGAAGTTGCAGCTATGGCGAACTTTTAATCTAAACAAAACCCAAAGTCTAAACAGTGCCCTAAGGGCTGTATATATGGAGGAAGAGGGGGGGGGGGTGGGATTTCGTGGCCCTTGGGGAAGGGGTCCGAAACCAACCCTATCTTTTGTTTCCCCACACATACGAACTCTAAAAACAACCTATACTTATGTATTTTGAAATTACATGGGCCTGGCCCAATAATAAGGTGAGCAACAACTAGAATAGCCTCTGGACGAAATTTATGAAGTGTCATCTTGTATATTTCGTCCAAGGCTTCATGCACTCCTTATGGTGGCTTCAAAGTCCTGAAATCATCACTTGCAACTCCGTTCTTGTTCCCCTGGCGCATGCCATCAACTCCATGCTTGTTCTTGCTCCAATGTCCATCCTTCTCCAAGCTAGGCCCTTCATTTGTAAGCAAACCAAATGTATCCAATTTAGGCAGCATCATATTCTCATGAACATTAGAATCATTACCAAGAAGCGAAAGTACCTAGTAATTTAATTGGCGTGCGCGAGCTCTAGTAATTGGTCCGGTATATGTAACAGTAGGGGCTGTGGATGTAACAATGGTATTGATGTCCTCATCATCCTCCCCTTCTTGAAATGAAGTCGTCCTCGACGGATGCTCATCTTCCTCACCCAAATTAGGCTTCAAATCTGCAACGTTAAAACTGGGACTAACCCCAAAATCTGCATGTAGCTCAAGTTTATATGCATTATCATTTATTTTCTCTAACACCTTAAAAGGACCAGCAGCACGTGCCATTAGCTTTGATTTGCGCAAATTGGGAAACCTGTCCTTACTCAAATGTAACCAAACAATATCTCCAGGTGCAAACACAACATGTTTTCTACCCTTATCTCCCACAAGTTTATATCTAGCATTCATACGCTCAATGTTTTCCTTAGTTAACTCATGCATTTTTAAAATCAATTCAGCACGTTGTTTAGCATCAAAATTAACCTTCTCCGAAGATGGAAGAGGCAACAAATCAATAGGTGCACGAGGTAGGAAACCATACACAATTTCAAAAGGGCACATCTTAGTAGTAGAATGCAACGAACGATTATAAGCAAATTCAATATGAGGCAAGCATTCTTCCCACATTTTCTTATTATTCTTGAAAACATCCCTAAGCATAGTAGACAATGTTCTATTGACTACTTCAGTTTGTCCATCAGTTTGGGGGTGACATGTAGTACTAAAAAGAAGTTTAGTCCACAACTTAGCCCATCAACATCTCCAAAAGTAGTTAAAAAATTTAGTATCACGATCTGAAACGATAGTATTTGGCACACCATGCAAGCGAATAATTTCACGAAAGAACAAATCAGCAACATTAACAGCATCATCGCTTTTATGACATGGTATAAAGTGTGCCATTTTCGAGAACCTATCCACGACAACAAATATGCTATCGCTCCCTTCTTTGTTCGAGGTAACCCTAAAACAAAGTCCATAGATATATCCTCCCAAGGAACACTAGGTACAGGCAAAGGCATATATAAACCATGAGGATTGAGTCGTGACCTAGCTTTTTGACATGTAGTGCAGCGAGCAACAAAACGCTCAACATCCCGTCTCATCTTTGGCCAAAAGAAATGTGTAGCAAGTACGTCCTCCGTATTCTTCACGCCAAAGTGTCCCATTAATCCTCCTCCATGCGCCTCCTGCAACAACAAAAGACGGACAGAGCTAGCAGGAATGCATAGCTTGTTAGCACGGAACACAAAGCCAGCATTAATAATGAACTTGTTCCATGTTCGACCTTCTTTACTATTCTGCATTACATCTTTAAAATCAGCATCATGCACATATTGATCTTTGATGGTCTCCAAACCAAATATTTTGAAGTCAAGTTGTGAAAGCGTAGTATAGCGACGAGACAAAGCATCAGTAATAACATTTTCTTTACCCTTCTTGTGTTTAATGACATAAGGGAAATTCTCAATGAATTCAACCCATTTAGCATGTCTACGATTCAGTTTAGCTTGACTTTTAATATGTTTCAAAGATTCATGATCAGAATGTATAACAAATTATTTGGGCCATAAATAATGTTGCCATGTCTCTAAAGTCCGAACAAGAGCATATAATTCTTTATCATAAGTAGAATAATTCAGACTAGGCCCACTCAATTTTTCGTAAAAGTATGCAACAGGTTTGCCATCTTGTAATAACACACCTCCTAATCCAATTCCACTAGCATCACATTCAAGCTCAAAAGTCTTAAAATCAGGAAGTTGGAGTAAAGGAGCATGTGTCAACTTATCTTTCAATACCGTGAAGGCTTCTTCCTGTGCGGTACCCCAAACAAACGGCACATCCTTCTTTGTAAGCTCATTGAGAGGTGCAGCAATGGTGCTAAAATCTCTCACAAAACGCCTATAGAAACCAGCGAGTCCAAGAAAACTCCTCACTTGTGTGACCATTTTGGGCTGCAACCAACTCTCAATAGCTTCAATCTTGGCTTTATCAACTTCAATTCCCTGTGGAGTAAGAACATAGTCAAGAAAAGATACGCGGTCGGTGCAAAAGGTGCACTTCCCAAGGTTACCAAACAAACGTGCATCACGTAGAGCAATAAAAACAGCACGTAAGTGTTCCAAATGTTCTTCCACAGATTCGCTATAAATCAGTATATCATCAAAATAGACTACCACAAATCGTCTAATGAAAGCACGTAAAACATCGTTCATTAATCTCATGAAAGTACTAGGTGCATTAGTTAACCCAAAAGGCATGACTAACCACTCATATAAACCAAACTTAGTTTTGAATGCTGTTTTCCATTCATCTCCCAATTTCATACTAATTTGATGGTATCCACTACGCAAATAAACTTTGGAGAATATTGTAGAGCCACTCAATTCATCAAGCATATCATCTAGCCTAGGAATTGGATGACGATAACGAATAGTAATATTATTAATGCCTCTACAATAAACACACATACGCGACGTACCATCCTTTTTAGGCACAAGTAAATAGGAACATCACAAGGACTAAGAGATTCACGTATATAACCTTTGTCGAGCAGCTCCTGTACTTGACGCATAATCTCCTTCGTCTCCTCTGGATTGGTACGGTATGGTGCATGGTTGGGTAGCGATGCACCGGGAATAAAGTCAATCTGATGCCCAATCCCTCGAATAGGTGGTAATCCCGGTGGCACGTCTTGTGGGAAGACGTCAGCGAACTCCTGCAAAATGTTAGTGACAGCAGGGGGCAAAGAAGAAGGCATGTCCACGAATGAAAATAATGCCTCTTTGCACACAAAAGCATAGCAAACAGATTTGCTAGAATCTAGCTCATCAATATCAGATTTGGTGGCAAGTAAACATGCAATTTTCAATTTAATTTCTGAAGCAACACTACATGGTTTATTATTAGGCTTCATTTGTTGCTCAAATTCTTTTGCAACAATCTGATTTTCACTCTTATTTTTCTCATGTTTTCCTTTATTAGCTCTATTAATATCATCTGTCAAAATGGAATCAGGAGTCATAGGAAGCAAAATAATATTTTTATCCTTATGAACAAGAGTATACAGATTGTTTCTAGCATGGTGAACATATTTTTTATCAAATTGCCATGGTCTACCAAGTAATAAGGAACATGCTTGCATAGGTACCACATCACAATCAACATAATCAGCATATGTAGAGATACTAAAATGCACACGAACAATACGTGTTACCTTAACCTTGCCACTGTTGTTGAACCATTGGATGTAGTAAGGATGTGGATGTGGTCTTGTGGTAAGAGATAGCTTCTCCACCATCTCCATGCTAGCCAAGTTGTTGCAGCTCCCTCCATCTATGATGACGCGAATAGAACGTTCCTTCACAACTCCCTTTGTATGGAACAAATTATGCCTTTGATTTTGCTCAGCTTGTGTAACCTGCACACTCAAAACACGTTGAGCAACTAAACATTCATACCTGTCAGCATCTTCAGCAGCCATGTATTGCGTCTTATGATCAGAATCATCTCCACCGTGTTCTTCATGTGTAATAAGAGCCAAAGTCTCCTCATCATAGTCACTAGACTCATACCCACCATCCTCAGTAGCAATCATCACACGCTGAGATTTGCATTCTCTCGCAAAATGTCCTCTTCCCTTACAACGACGACAAATAATATCACTTGTGTGCCCTGTTGATGCCATGGAAGAAGAAGAGCTCTGTGTAGGCCCGGCAGGTGTGCACTTGGCCGATAGTGGTGGTTGTGCCTGCTTTCTTGTATCATGGTTGGAGGTTGCACCTGAAGGAGGTGATGGTGCAGTGGAAGTAGATGATGCACGTGGTGTCCATGATGAAGGACGACCTGCAGAAAAGTTAGTTCGCGCCAATGCCTGTCGATCCTGCACTACACGCTCATCTTTACAAGCAAGATGGAATAAACGAGTGATATTATTATAATCCTTATACTCTCGAATGGTCTGAATCTCTCTATTTAATCCACCCATAAAACGTGCAAGCATAGCTTCATTCTCCTCAACAATACCACATCTAATCAAGCCACTTTGTAATTCCTGATAATATTCTTCTATAGAATTTTTTGCTTGTCTTAAGCGCTGCAATTTTTGAAGTAATTCACTTTGATAATATGGCGGAACCCAACAAGTACGCATAGCAGTTTTCAAAGCAGCCCAAGTAGCTGGAACATGATATAATCTACAATGTTCAGACCACCAAACACATGCAAAACTAGTGAAAGCACAAACAACAGCAGGAACATATCTACCCTCAAATGGTGGAATATTCAATTTCAGTTTAGGGAGATGGGTATGATCTCGTACCTGAGGGGGAGCCCTAACATTGCCATTATTTGCATGTGGGCGACCTGGTGGTTGTGGTGCTAGTGGTTGCACGTAGTTCTGATTTTGATCAACCTCATCCTCGTAATCTCCCGCATAATCATCCTCCGCATCAGTAGCAGGAGCCACAGAAGTATCAACAGCAGCACCAACAGTTTGGCCAGGCTGAAGAAGGATATGGCTCGCTCGGCGGAGGGCTGTTTCGCGACGTGGAGGTAGTAGTAGTAGTAGTAGTAGTAGTAGTAGTTGTTGTTGTTGTTGTTGTTGTTGCAGAGGTGCGGCAGGTGCAGCCGGTGGTGGAAGACACGCAAGCAGTTCATTAAATCTGTTATCGAGCTTTGTTTCGAACGTCTTCTCAAGGCCAGTTTTCTTCTCCTTGGCCTCTTCAAAATTGTTCAGCACATCTTGCACCTATTCAGTCATCATTTGCTGAAACTTATCATGAAGCTCCTTGTTCGTTAGGTTCTCCCAATCAATCTCGTCGGCTTGTGATACCGGCATGGTTAGTAGCAATAGAAACACACAAGAATATGATCCTACGGACTACTAAGAAGTGGTGGTGGTGGGTGTCACAAATCCGTCAAGCAAATCTCAAATTCTTACCAGTTCTTACCCAGCAGCAGGCGGTGATCGGCAACCGATGTAGTCAAAACTCTCAAAGCTTGGATAGAGCGATTACCAGGGAGAGTCAAACGCACGATGTAGATGTATGTGGAGCTGGGAAGGCTTATAATATGGTAGCAAAAAGGGTCAGCAATAATCAATTTGGAGATGCAAAGTTGAATAAACGCTTAACGACGGTACTGTGTTGGTCCTAGGCTAGACCGTACTAGAGACGCGAACCTAGAACACTAAGAAAATCACGGCGCTGCACGTAAACAAGGGAGGAGCACACTCTGAATTTTTTTTCTTTTTTTTCACTTTTTTTGCACTTTTTTTCCTCGTTTTTTTTTGCTCCGCAACAATTTTTTTTTGAAAGTCTACAAATGGCCTAATAACTGCCTAGCCAGAATTTTCCAGACTTAAGTATAGGCAAAGGTGTCCCTTCTTTCGATGAGATGGTGGCTATCGTTTTGGAGGAATTCGACTTTGACGATCCGACTACGAACGTGCGAGGACGTTGCGCCTTAGCAATCGCTAAACCAACTCCGAGAGGTTATTGACCACGCCGGAGCACGTTCAACCTGACCACGAAGGTGTGTTTCCTGCAGGCAAACAAAGAACAAGCAAGAAACTAAGATTGCAATCTGGATATTGCGAATATAAGAGGAAAGCTTTATTGATCAAGGTGGGGTTCTGTGACGCCTTTGTCTGGTCGTTGAACACAAACGAAATCGTGAAGTTGCAGCTATGGAGAACTTTTTAATCTAAACAAAACCCAAAGTCTAAACGGTGCCCTAAGGGCTGTATATATGGAGGAAGAGGGGGAATTTCGTGGCCCTTGGGGAAGGGGTCCAAACCAACCCTATCTCTTGTTTCCCCACACATATGGACTCTAAAAACAGCCTATACTTATGTATTTCGAAATTACACGGGCCTGGCCCAATAATAAGGTGACGCGGCACCTAGAATGGCCCCTGGATGAAATTTATGAAGTGGCATCTTGTATATTTCATCCAAGGCTTCATGCACTCCTTATGGTGGCTTCAAAGTCCTGAAATCATCACTTGCAACTCCGTTCTTGTTCCCCTGGCGCATGCCATCAACTCCATGCGTGTTCTTGCTCCAATGTCCATCCTTCTCCAAGCTAGGCCCTTCATTTGTAAGCAAAACAAATGTATCCAATTTAGGCAGCATCGTATTCTCATGAACATTAGAATCATTACCAAGAAACGAAAGTACCTGGTAATTTAATTGGCGTGCGCGAGCTCTAGTAATTGGTCTGGTATATGTAACAGTAGGGGTTGTGGGTGTAACAATGGTATTTATGTCCTCATCACAGTGCCTGCAGCCTCCTCCCGCCTCCGTATGGCCAGCCACGCCGCCGGCGGACCCGTAGATGAGCGTCGTCCCTCCTCCTTTTCCTTCCTCCTCTACTCCTCTCTCTCACTACTCATCTCTCTCCCTTGTTTCTTTCTCTACAGGAGCGCCCACACCATGGCACCTCGCTCAAGTTCTGCCTCTGCTTCCTGATTGGCCGCCTCCACTTGATCTTCTCCGGCCATCCCCGTTGTTTGCCGGCCTCCCCTACCCGGCGACCATGTTGCTGCGTCGTCTTCGCGCCGCAGCCCAAGCTTTGCTCTGGCCGCCTCCTCCTCTGCTTCTGCATTGAGCGGGAGTTCGAGACACACCCTGTCTTCCTCGTCCCTGCTAGGTGGACTACCTCGAGCCACTTCAGCTCGCTGGTGAGCACCTCTAGCCGCCCGCGCCTGTTCTTCCCTCCTTTCTTTTCCCGTTTCTTCTCTCTGTCTCTCCTCTCTGAAACTCTCTCGCAACCGGTACATGTTCACAGGAGCACATTCCCGCTGCCGGTCCTCTTCCGTAGCACGCCGGCGCCGCCACACCTTGTTTTGACCCCGCCGCTTCGGATCCCGGCGACCCCAGTTCGCCATCGCCGCGCCAAGTCCCCTGCCGCCATGGACACGAGCTTCTCTGCTTCCCCTGTGTTCGCTCACACTCCGGTCGCTGCCTGCGCGTGGACTTGTACCGCCACTCACCCACGTGTGTGCAAGGGCCGCAAGGCTAGAGGCGCCCAGCTCCTTCCGCTTCCCAGCCAGCCATGGGCCAGCATCGCCATGGCCGCCGGCCTCTTTGTTTCCCCGCTGTGAGCAACTTCCTTCATATCTGAAGCTTCATTCTATTCCTAGATCCGTTCAGGCATGTATAGGTTATTTGCAGTTGCCATTACATTCTAGCACAATCAGATTAGCTAGCCTATTGGTTCTGAGCTTGTGTACAGAACAGGGGGTCTGGGGTTCCAATCCCACGGGCCCCTATTTCTTTTTATTGCCCTATTTCCTTTCTCTCGCACAACCGTATTGGGTCGGATATGCCACCGGGATTGCATAGTGGATTGAGTCCGGCATGTCTATGTTTTTTTCCTGTTCCATGTGATTTAGCATTTATTCATTTTTCTGCATATTCAGTTAAATGCCATTAGTTTGCATTGCTCACATATAAATAACCATGCATCGGATTAAAACAAACTTTATATGTGATATGCTTAGAATTTCATGTACTTTCACAATTTGCAGCATTCATCCATGTTTAAAATGTTTAACTTGCTGTTTGCATTTAATTTGCATAAATGTCATGCTATAACGCTTTATTTCATAACTAAATAAACGTAGCTCTGAATTAAATAAACTTTATATGTAAATGGTGTAGAAAATGCATAGATTAACTTGATGCACTTATTTTTGCATGTTTAACAACTCTAACATATGGTTTAGGGCAGAACAGTACCAAATTCGAAATATTCATATGGGGATTTTTCGGAATTGTTGTTTGTTATTTCTGGCCTCATTTAAACTTGGTTAAATAGTTAGTTTACTTATGCTTCACCTCTTGCCATATTAATCAACATTTAATATTGATGGGTAGCATAAACGAGAGTGAGATAAATATTTCAATGTGGTGTTTCGTCAATATGCAACTCGTTGCATATTGAGCTCCACTTAATTTGTAGAATTGTTTGTTGCATTTTGCCATGCCCTGACTCATTAAACCGGACATGCATCATACTTGATTGTGCATCATGCCATGTTTATGTGATGGTTGTTTACCATGTTGTTTGCTTATTTCCGGTTCTTCTTCTTCTCGATAGTTTCGGTTACGTTGCGATTGTGTGGATCCGTTCGACTACGTTGGTTAGTCTACTTCATGGATTTGGTCTTCTTCCTAGCGGATTTCATGCAAGATGACTGTTACCTTGGACACCACTACTATCTTTGCCTTGCTAGTTGTCTCGATGCTATTGCTATGTCGCGCTACCTACGACTTGTTTATCAAGCTTCCCAATATGCCATGAAACAACCTCTAACCTTTTCACCATCGCAGCAAACCGTTGTTAGGCTATGTTACCGCTTTGCTCAGCCCCTCTTATAGCGTTGCTAGTTGCAGGTGCAGGTGCAGTTTGTTCCATGTTGGGACATGGATATCATGGATATCATGGGGTATCACAATATCTCTAATTTAATTAATGCATCTATATACTTGGTAAAGGGTGGAAGGCTTGGCCTTTTGCTCGGTGTTTTGTTCCACTCTTGCCTCCCTAGTTTCCGTCATACCGATGTTATGTTCCTTGAATTTTGCGTTCCTAATGCGGTCAGGGTTTATGTCCCCCCCCTTGTTTCTTCATCTTAAGTAAAGCTTTCCTGGGGAGATCCAACAGTGGTTTTACCATTTGCCTAATAACAACTAAAACTTGCATAGGGACCGGCTAGCACCCGAGGACTCTTAATCAAACCCCGGGCGGAGTGCTCCTCATGAGTGTTGGTTCACCTACCTAGCAGTCGGCGGTGCCGCCTCGGGAAAACTCGAGGGTATTTGGCTATCGTCCACTTTGCATAGATGGATGAGTCCGTAGATAGAGAGCCGCGGCTCTGGACAGGGATCGGACTCACCGGGAGATCTCCTTGGGATAGTTTTCCTTTCTTCGAAGAGCTTGTGCACCGGGATTCCATTGTTAATCGGGGTGTCCCTAGATGGAGGATTGTCTCCATGGATCGTGAGAGCTTATCATGGGCTAAGTTGGGACACCCCTACGGGGTTTAAACTATTGAAAGCCGTGCCCGCGATTATGTGGCAGATGCGAATTTTTAATATCCGGTTGTAGAGAACTTGACACCAGATCCGAAATAAAATACACCAACCGCGTGTGTAACCGTGATCGTATCTTTTCGAGTGAGTTCAAGAAGAGAACATGGTGGGGTTATGTTTGAACGTAAGTAGTTCAAGATCACTTCTTGATCATTACTAGTTTGTGACCGTTTGCGTAGCTTCTCACCTTACTCTTGTATTTGTAAGTTAGCCACCATACAATGCTTAGTGTTTCTGCAACCACACGACTTATACATTCCGTACCCATTAAGCTTTGCTAGTCTTGATACCCATGGTAATGGGATTGCTGAGTCCTCATTGCTCACAGATTACTACAACAACAGTTGCAGGTACAGGTAAAGCGATGCTTTGACGTGAGAGCGATGCTTGATTCTTCTGGATTTCTTCTACTTCGGTCAAGGGATAGGTTCCGGGTCGGGAGCCTGGGATTAGCAGGGTGGATGTTGTTCTTCTTTTTCGTTTGATTTCATTCGTATTCGAATCCTGCTCTTCTGTATGATGATTGCTATATATTGATGAACTGTTGTATTCATGTTGTTGCTTGTGGTGAGTGTAAGCCTTTATCTTGTATTCTCATCTATTCAGTACATGGTATGTTGTAATGATATCCACCTTGCTATGCGCTCGAAATGCGATTGTGCCCCGATCATGAATTCATCACATGATTGGAATAGAATCGCATCTTGGGCGCTACAAGTTGGTATCAGAGCCTTACCGACCTTAGGATCCCCCTTGATTGATCGAACCGCAGCTGTTGTTGAGTCTAGAAAGAAAACTATCTTGAGTCTTAGTTATATCGGAGAGTAGGAATTCTTTTTACTACTTATCCCCTTAGTCGCTCTGGTGAGGACTAGTGACGTAGGTGTTTTCCCACTCTTCTATCTTTTTCACTCAAAAATTTTGGTAAGGGGAGGGGGCGGGGAGGTAGATATTTCTGCGGAAAAAACTGGTGCGCAAAGTGTCATCAGACACGGTCCCTTATTCAAAACTGTGTACGATATGTGGACATCACAAACGATTCAGATAGCTTAACCCGTGTGTGATGTTGAATGTCAGAAGTTTTGGTTCAAATTTCCCTGGTCAAAGTGGTCATCCACGTCATTGCATAATTTGGGTACACAAAGGAGACTACAACATACCCACACTTCTTAATCGAGCAAGTTCAACAATTAAACGGAGCTAGCTGATCTAAACATTACTCTAACAAATTAAAGTCTGGCGCTCTTAATTAAACAAAACAAAGAGTACTACTACGGCTGGTGCTCATCGATCTCCGTCGTCTCCTCCATGTCCAGCTCACGCCCAACGGTCTCCTGGGGAAGGGGCTCCATGACATACATCGCACCATACTCGGAAATCATCTCACCATCCGCGTCCACCATTTCTTTGGAAAAGGCTGCCACGACCTGGGCGTGGGCGGCCACGATCTGGGCTTGGACGTGGCAAGGTATGCGGGGGAGGAACGGACGGCTGCTCGAACGCTCTCGGCAATAGCCAACTCTTCCACCATGGGTTGTCGACCGTTGTCGGAGAAGCTTCATTTGATTTGTACAGTGACTGCCACGAGCTGGGAATGGGCGGCCTCGACATGGTCATGCGCAGCCTCCATTAGGGCTAAGTCTGTCGCTGCGGAATGGACAGCTGCTGTGCCACTCTCGCCGGTTGCTATCCCCGAGGGAGATTGATAGAGGCAAAGGTGTCCCGATGTTTCGATGAGATGTTGGCTATCGTTTTCTGTGGGAGTCGACCTGGACGATCCGACTATGAACGTGCGAGACGTCGCGCCTTAGCAATCGCTAAACCAACTTCCGAGGGTTATTGACCACGCTGGAGCAAACGAAGAACAAACAAGAAACTAAGATTGCAATCTGGATATTGTGAATATAAGATGAAATCTTTATTAATGAAGGTGGGGTTCTGTGACGCCTTGGTCTGGTCGTTGAACACAAACGAAGTACGCGAAGTTGCAACTATGGTGAACTTTTGATCTAAACAAAACCCAAAGTCTAAACAACGCCCTAAGGGCTGTATATATGGAGGAAGAGGGGGGAATTTCGTAGCCCTTGGAGGAGGGGTTCGAAAACAACCCTAACTCTTGTTTCCTCACACATACGGACTCTAAAAACAGCCTATACTTAAGTATTTCGAAAATACATGGTCCTGGCCCAATAATAAGGTGACGCAGCACATAGAATAACCTCTAGATGAAATTTATGAAGTGGCATCTTGTATATTTCGTCCAAGGCTTCATGTACTCCTTATGGTGGCTTCAAAGTCCTGAAATCATCACTTGTAACTCCGTTCTTGATCCCCTTGCGCATGCCATCAACTCCATGCGTGTTCTTGCTCCAATGTTCATCCTTCTCCAAGCTAGGCCCTTCATTTGTAAGCAAAACAAATGTATCCAATTTAGGCAGCATCATATTCTCATGAACATTAGAATCATTACCAAGAAACGAAAGTACCTGGTAATTTAATTGGCGTGCGCGAGCTCTAGTAATTGGTCCAGTATATGTAACAGTAGGGGCTGTGGGTGTAACATTGGTATTAATGTCCTCATCATCCTCCCCTTCTTGAAATGAAGTTGTCCTCGACGGAAGCTCATCTTCCTCACCCAAAAAATGCTTCAAATCTGCAATGTTAAAAGTGGGACTAACCCCAAAATCTGCAGGTAGCTCAAGTTTATATGCATTATTATTTATTTTCTTTAACACCTTAAAAGGACCATCAGCACGTGGCATTAGCTTTGATTTGTGCAAATTAGGAAATCTATCCTTACGCAAATGTAACCAAACAAGATCTCCAGGTGCAAACACAACATGTTTTCTACCCTTATCTCCAGCAAGTTTCATTTAGCATTCATACGCTCAATGTTTTCCTTAGTTAACTCATGCATTTTTAAAATCAATTCAGCACGTTGTTTAGCATCAAAATTAACCTTCTCCGAAGATGGAAGAGGCAACAAATCAATCGGTGCACGAGGTAGGAAACCATACACAATTTCAAAAGGGCACATCTTAGTAGTAGAATGCAATGAACGATTATAAGCAAATTTAATATGAGGCAAGCATTCTTCCCACATTTTCTTATTATTCTTCAAAAGCGCCCTAAGCATAGTAGACAATGTTCTATTGACTACTTCAGTTTGTCCATCAGCTTGGGGGTGACAAGTAGTACTAAAAAGCAGTTTAGTCCCCAACTTAGCCCATAAACATCTCCAAAAGTGGCTAAGGAATTTAGTATCACAATCGGAAACAATAGTATTTGGCACACCATGCAAGCGAATAATTTCCCGAAAGAACAAATTAGCAACATTAACAACATCATCGCTTTTATGACATGGTATAAAGTGTGCCATTTTCGAAAATCTTTCCACGACAACAAATATGCTATTCCTCCCCTTCTTTGTTCGGGGTAAACCGAAAACAAAGTCCATAGATATATCCTCCCAAGGAACACTAGGTATAGGCAAAGGCATATATAAACCATGAGGATTGAGTCGTGACTTAGCTTTTTGACATGTAGTGCAAATGAGCAACAAAATGCTCAACATCCGTCTCATCTTTGGCCAAAAGAAATGTGTAGCAAGTCGTCCTCCATCTTCTTCACGCCTAAAGTGTCCCATTAATCCGCCTCCATGTGCCTCCTACAACAACAAAAGACGAATGAGCTAGCAGGAATGCATAGCTTGTTAGCCGAACACAAAGCCATCATTAATAACGAACTTGTTCCATGTTCTTCCTTCTTTACAATTCTGCATTACATCTTTAAAATCAGCATCATGCACATATTGATCTTTGATGGTCTCCAAACCAAATATTTTGAAGTCAAGTTCTGAAAGCATAGTATAGCGACGAGACAAAGCATCAGCAATAACATTTTCTTCACCATCCTTGTGTTTAATGACATAAGGGAAAGTCTCAATTTATTCCACCCATTTAGCATGTCTACGATTCAGTTTAGCTTGACTTTTAATATGTTTCGAAGATTCATGATCAGAATGTATAACAAATTCTTTGGGCCATAAATAATGTTGCCATGTCTCTAAAGTCCGAACAAGAGCATATAATTCTTTATCATAAGTAGAATAGTTCAGACTAGGCCCACTCAGTTTTTCAGAAAAGTATGCAACAGGTTTGCCATCTTGTAATAAAACACCTCCTAATCCAATTCCACTAGCATCACATTCAAGCTCAAAAGTCTTATTAAAATCAGGAAGTTGGAGTAAAGGAGCATGTGTCAACTTATCTTTCAATACCGTGAAGGATTCTTCCTGTGCGGTACCCCAAACAAAAGGCACATCCTTCTTTGTAAGCTCGTTGAGAGGTGCAGCAATGGTGCTGAAATCTCTCACAAAACGCCTATAGAAACCAGCGAGGCCAAGGAAACTCCTCACTTGTGTGACCGTTTTGGGCTGCGGCCAACTCTCAATAGCTTCAATCTTGGCTTTATCAACTTAAATCCCGTGTGGAGTAACAACATAGCCAAGAAAAGATACTCGTCGGTGCAAAAGGTGCACTTCCCAAGGTTACCAAACAAACGTGCATCACGTAGAGCAATAAAAACAACACGTAAATGTTCCAAATGTTCTTCCAAAGATTTGCTATAAATCAGTATATAATCAAAATAGACTACCACAAATCGTCCAATGAAAGCACGTAAAACTTCGTTCATTAGTCTCATGAAAGTACTAGGCGCATTAGTTAACCCAACAGGCATGACTAACCACTCATATAAACCAAACTTAGTTTTAAATGTTGTTTTCCGTTCATCTTCCAGTTTCATACGAATTTGATGGTATCCACTACGCAAATCAACTTTGGAGAATATTGTAGAGCCACTCAATTCATCAAGCATATCATCTAGCCTAGGAATATGATGACGATAACGAATAGTAATATTATTAATGCCTCTACAATCAACACACATACGCGACGTACCATCCTTTTTAGGCACTAGTATAATAGGAACAACACAAGGACTAAGAGATTCGCGTATATAACCTTTGTCGAGCAGCTCCTGTACTTGACGCATAATCTCCTTCGTCTCCCCCGGATTGGTACGGTATGGTGCACGGTTGGGTAGCGATGCACCAGGAATAAAGTCAATTTGATGCTCAATCCCTCGAATAGGTGGTAATCCCGGTGGCACGTCTTGTGGAAAGACGTCAGCGAACTCCTGCAAAATGTTAGTGACAGCAGGGGGCAAAGAGGAAGGCACGTCCTCGAATGAAAATAATTCCGCTTTGCACACTCCTAAAATCTAGCTCATCAATATCAGATTTGGTGGCAAGTAAACATGCACTTTTCAATTTAATTTCCGAAGCAACAGTAGATGATTTATTATTAGGCTTCATTTGTTGCTCAAATTATTTTGCCACAATCTGATTTTCACTCTTATTTTTCTCCTGTTTAGCTCTATTAGCTCTATTAATATCATCTTTCAAAATGGAATCAGGAGTCATAGGAAGCAAAGTAATATTTTTATCCTTATTAACAAGAGTATACTGATTTTTTCTACCATGGTGTACAGAACTTTTATCAAATTGCCATGGTCTACCAAGTAATAAGGAACATGCTTGCATAGGTACCACATCACAATCAACATAATCATCATATGTAGAGATACTAAAATGCACACGAACAGTACGTGTTACCTTAACCTTGCCGCTGTTGTTGAACCATTCGATGTAGTAAGGATGTGGATGTGGTCTTGTGGTGAGAGATAGCTTCTCCACCATCTCCATGCTAGCCAAGTTGTTGCAACTCCCTCCATCTATGATCACCTTGAACAGAGCGTTCCTTCACAACTCCCTTTGTATGGAACAAATTATGCCTCTGATTTTGCTCAGCTTGTGTAACCTGCACACTCAAAACACGTTGATCAACTAAACATTCATACATGTCAGCATCTTCATGAGCCATGTTGATGCGGAGCATCCTACGGACATCACCATGTCAAGAGTCCATTTGGCAAGTGACACGTGCGACATCTACTTCACATACACAAAGGTGAATCATCTCCTTTACACGTGTTCACTTGACCCTCTCGAGGATGGTATACTACTTGACACTCCTCTCGTGTGCATGCATAGGTATTGTCGGAACACTACGGACGAGGAGGAGGAGTGCAAGCGCCAAGGAATGACTACACCGTCCGCGAGGGAAGCGTGGAAGAGAAGACGGAAGAAAGGAGAAGAAGAAGACGGAGCGGCTACTGGAACCAGGCCGGACATCTGGACCACCGTACGGATCATCCGGGCTCAGCTGGATCATCCGGGTTCCCTTCCGGATCATCCGGATATCGGCGTCGAAGACACCCGTCGACCTCACGTGAAGCCGGATGATCCGGCCCCCTCCCGGATCATCCGCACGACGGCCGGATCATCCGGACCCCCATCCAGATCTTCCGGGCCTTGCCTGCGTGCAACGTATCGGGCCGAGGCCCATGTACCCGTTTTGCCCCCTCACTTACCCCTTCGTGGCCTAGACTATAAATACACCTCGTCCACCTCCTTTCTAGGGTTAGCAAATATGATAGCTCATTCTTAGGTGAGCTTTGCTCCTACCTCTACTCTTGAGAGAGAGAGAGAGAGAGAGAGAGAGAGAGACCACTACTCCATTGGAGGCCAAGACCTCCATCTAGGAGAAGATCCTGCGGGATATATCATCAAGACCCCCTCTTGGGCGGCCCCCTTCAAGACCTCCTCATGCAGATGAACTCTACCTTGTATCTTTCCCTTTGTTGTTCATGTACCTTGTGGATCTTGTGTGTTTGATTGTCTAGTGGATGTGTGATCAGACTTGTTCTTGAGTGTTTCCCCTTGTGATTTCTCTTTGTTCTTCCCCGTGTTCGTCGTGTTCTTAGAGGGATCTCGCTCCTTTCGTGAAAGATCGACCATCTATGATTCCACCCTACATCATCTTGGTATCATGAGCCACGTTGATCACGATTTCAGAGCCTCCTCGTTGTGTTTTCAAGCTTGATTTTGTTGATTTCGTCCTAAATTCGAAAATCCCCACCAAGAATAGCCCCAATTTTTTTTTGTGATTTGTGAGTTTTGATGATGTTTTGTTGATTTTGATCCATGGATTTGCTTGGTTTCGAGTGGATCTAGCATCTCCCCAAGTTTCCCCACCTTCCATCCACGAAATCTCCTCAATTTGCCCCGAAAATCCCCCATTTCCGCCCAAAAATTCGTCCCCGAGAGGAAATCCCGAGCAGTTTGACCTGCCCGGATCATCCGGAAGTGCTCCCGGATCATCCGGATCCACCCGGATCAGCTGGACCATCTCCCGGATGTCCGGACGCCCCACATGACAGAAATCCGGTTGACGAACCCGGATCATCCGGACCTACTCACGGATATCCGGCTAACCCTGAAACTAACTGTGCTGAAATCTTGTTTTGGCCATAACTAATTCATCCGGAGTCCGATTTTGACGTTCTTTAACTCGTTTTGAAGCTATTGACATCCCCCATCCCACAAAAATACCACCAACATCTTTTGACTCCATCATATTTTCTGAATTTTGGCAAGTTTGCCTAGGCCCTCCATCATATCATCCGCATTACCACCACCAACTTCCGCAACCTAACACATTTCGATCCCCATTGCATATGTGGTTGCTTGAGTAGTGATTTGAGTCTCCTAAGGTGTTTCGGCTACTTAGGGACGGTTGCTTCTTCGTCAACCACCACCTCCACTTCCGCATAGGCTTGCCCACTATACACTTCTGCCACACCAACTTAACCCAATTTTGTTTGTGTTGTGAGTGGTGTCTCCTAAGGTGTTTCGGCTACTTAGGGACCGTGCTTTCAACTCCGACACCGTGTATAGTCCACCACCATAACCTCCACTTCCACATTGTCTACTCGCATAACCCATCATTGCATTTCCGCTACCACCATTTGACATTTGTCATTTGAGATTTTGAGTTCACGGTTTTTCCGTTTCCTAAGGTGTTTCGGCTACTTAGGGATGAGTCCCCATCATCTTGGTATCTACATCAAGAACACCACCACTCACCATCACCAAGGACGGTAACCTCGACGACATCATTGTATATTCCCCTTGCAATTGCATTGTTAACCCCTAGCCCATTTTGCGTCACTTGCCTATAGAGACTAGCCATTGAGTATTGCCGGCAATGTTACTTGTGCACATTAGTGATCTACACCTCCCATTGCATACATACCATAACATCTTCGTATCATCATAGCATCCCTTGTGTCACAAGCTTGTTCCCGCATATACACAATTGCTATCTTGGTTTGTGCATTTCACATTGTGGCCATATCATAAAAAAAGAATAAGCTTTTAAGCAAAAAGAGAAAGAGACCAAAGAAGCTTGTAAGCAATAGCCATAGCATCATACCACATTGCATAAGATTGTCATATCCGATCATCTTGAGAGAAACACCGGGAACCATACATAATAGCATACTTGGGATAGAAAGTTGATATATCTTTGCATCTGATAGGTTGTGCTAAAGTGCCGTATCCTCCTATTGAGAAATCGTGCTAGCGTCTCTCTTGAGTTGTGCAACACGAGTGTTTTCCGTGGATTCCACATTTTGTGCTCATTCCTTGGTTGCACGACCCCATTTATCTATCCGTGTGTGCGTTTCCGTGTGCCATTCTTTGCTATTGGTCTACTTGTTCCACTTGCGAATTTGTGAGTCACTTTCAACATTATTGACTCTTGCTAACATTTTGCATTAAATTTTTGTGCCACTATCCTCACCGAGCCACTCCATAAGCTTTACTTGATAGGTGTGAGTGAACAAGTCCGGTACCAATTCCACTATTCTTTCATCTCACATTGAGTGAAATGGGATACATCCTCAACTTTGGGAAAAGGTAACTTGGTATTGTTTATCTCATTTCCTACTCACCTCTACTCGAGTCTTGTGATGGATAGGCCAGGCATTTCACCTTCGGTCTATAGCAACAACGACGAGTTCGATGCCACGAACAACTCCAACGACGCCAAGATGCGAGCTCAAATGGAGGACATCAAAGCCCTCATCAAGTCCTACAAGAGATCTTCCTCATCTTCGAGAAGACGCTCAAGAGCACATCCTTCCGAGCTACCAGCTCGGCAAGATCACATAGGCATCGACACCATCACCACTAAGAACGTGAAGGTCAAGAGCTATACACCAACAACCGCTCAACGACTTCACCATCTCCCTTGGCATCTTTGCCAAGCGACTTCAAGGCATCTTCGCCTACGGACATACGACATCTTCGCCAACAAGCACCTCAAGACTACGCTCAAGAGAAGCTCCCCAAGCTCAAGTCCGCGACTTCCACGAGCTACTACGACCTCGACATCGACCACGCGATTCCTTTCTATGGGACTCAAGAACCCGAGGAGTATCTCGAGTGGGAGTGCCTCATGGACGACTACCTCAAGCTACATCAAGTTCCTCCCGAAGAACAAGTGAAGTGCGCCACAAGAAACTTCCACGACTACGCCTCGACATGGTGGCTTCACACACCTTCGGAGACCTACGACATGAGTTGGCCCAAGACAAAGAGAGCTTTGCAGCGAGAGTTTGTGCCTCCAACCTACACGGAACAACTTCTACGCCAATTGGAGAACACCATCCAAGGATCCAACTCCATCGACGAGTACTTCAAGGAGATGATGAATGCCTTGTGACGAGCCGGCATGGACGACCCCATGTCGATGAAGTTCCACTTCATGATGGGATTGCACAATGACATCTCCAAGACAATCTTCCTCGAGAACAAAAAGTCCCTCGACGACAACTACATTGGTGCTCTCAAGGCGGAACAAGAATTCATGAAGGCCAAGGCTTCTCCACCCCAAGCTCACTTCGCGACGACCAAGCTCCATGAGAACGAGCATGAGGATAGCACCACCAATATGTCCAAGCCTAACAAGCTCCAAGACGATGCTCCCAAGTTCGACTTCACCGCCATCCCTCTTTGTGGCATTGATGATGCCGAGTTCCCCACGACTCTTTTTCAAGATGGTGCGGTGACGAGTACGACTACGGAGACCCTCAAGGACCAAGCTTTGGAGGCGAGCGACAAGGTGGCGAGCAAGGATGATGCTTCCATCTTAGGAGGCGAGAGTGATGTTGTGACATCTTTGGCCTTCATCCACGGCGACGATGACGAGATGATCGAGCATGGGATTTTCCCTTCGGTCATGGAGGAGAGTGATGATATGCCATCTTTGGCCTTCATCCATGGTGACGGCGATGAGATGGTTGAGTATTTCACCTCAACCACGGCGATGTATGATGACTTGAGTGACTTTATCCACCATATTGAGAGTGAGAGTGACTTCACCACTAGCCACATATATGATGTGTTGCCCCAATTCCCATGTGAGGAGAGCCACAACCCCCACCACTTGAGTGAGATGAGTGACTCCACCATACGCGAGATTGAGTGCACCTACATTGAGGGAGTGAGTGAGCCACCACAGAGAGAGTGAGGCCATTTGCATTTCTATCAACTTGACCTCTACCTCTATTGTGTCTTCTCATTTGGTGCTAGGCCCCATATATGATGACGCGCCGATTCGCGATTTACTTCTGGCCCTACCTTTGGACAAGACGATGGCCATGGTGGAATATGATGCACCCCCCCCCACATGGTTCCATCAAGATGAAGATGACCACCATTTGGTCTTTCCCACCTCACCTACACCACTTGAGTGGAATGACAAAGGTAACATAGGTGACGGTGATGCTGTAGTCCCACTAGTGGACATTCTTGACATTGATTGCTTGCATGATGTTGATCAAACTATTTCCTTGCTTCATGCTAGTGCGACTTCCTCATGTCTTGATAGAGGCGAGGGTGTCCCGATCTTTCGATGAGATGATAACTATCGATTTGGTGGAGACGACTTTGACGATCCGACTACAAACGTGCACGACGTTGCGCCTTAGCAATCGCTAAACCAACTCCGAGAGGTTATTGACCACGCCGAGCACAATCAACCTGACCACGAAGGTCTATTCCTGCAAGCAATCGAAAAACAAGCAAGAATATGATAAAGCAATCTGAATATTGCGAGTATATATGAAGTATTGATAAAGGTGGGGATCCGTAAGCGGTCTTGGTGCGGTCGTTGGACACAAACGAAGTACACGGTTGCAATGGCTAACTTTTAACTAAACAAAGTCCAAGGAAAAAGCTACTAGATGGATCTACTTATATAGGATCAAGGGGTGGCGGCCAAGGAGGTGGTAGGACGTCCCAAGGCAGCCTAAAACTAACCCTAGGTCGTACAAGGCCAATGGGCCCAAGCGGAGGTGACGTAACACCTTTGGACTTGTAGTTTGACTCGGATTCTGCTGCAGATCAGATTGTTTCGTCCATAACTCAATGCTCCGGATGAATTTGAAGGTGAATCCAATTGGGTTGGAAGGTGCACGAAATCTATTTTCCAACAAAAAAGAATCACCCAATTTGGAGTCCGGATGAAAAAGTTATTGACGTTTTGAGTCAGGTATGTCTGCAGAAGTCCGAATCTGAGTCCGAACGTGAGAGACTTGGACTCTATCTTCTCTTGGTCCAAAAGTGACGTGAGAGGACTTTTGAACAGCACCTAAACTTCTCCTTTTCCCTTATCTTCATATGTGTATTGTACAAATGTCCCATACACCTACAATTAGACAAAACACAAAAGTATGTGATGTATTTTTGTTCGGATAACATAAATAGATTATTGAATAGTTTGCACTAGAAATCACACGACAAATATGCATGTATGCAATATTTTTGGTCTTATCCAAGGTAGTCATGTCCTCATCATCCTCCACTTCTTGAAAACAAAGCCGTCCTCGGCGGTTCTTAGTCTGAAATGTGGCTAACAAAAGAGACAAGGTGTACATGTTGTATATGTATATGTCATCCATTTTTATTTCCCTTGATTTTTGCACATATGACACATAAATAGATGAGTAACTTGCATAGTTCATAAAATCTAAAGCCAAAACATTATCACAAGAAGTAGAAGGCATGAAAATATTGCAACTCGGTTTGCACATATAAGTGAAGCTCTTATTCATTTCAAAAAATTGACAATGTTCATCATTAAACCATCCCAACATTGGTGAATAAACCTTACTTGCATCAAGTTTACATGCTACAACATGCTTAAATAAGTAAACATGCAATAAGTCATTCGACACAGAATCATCACCAAGATTAGAGGTCATATCAAAATGATTAAATATTGATTCTTTTGCATCAACAATTAATTCAATGGGTGCACTCAAAATTGTTGGTATTTCAGTTGTTTGATCACATGGCAAAGTCAAATTATCAATATAATCCTCTAAAATAGGTGGTGTGATCAAAGTAGTGGGTAGCTCAACACATGATGTATTCAAGTTAACTAGGCATGCATCATTCTCATGTAAAAGTGGAAAATATGTACCTTTGTCATTACCTCTTATAGTCAACTCAGATGATGCAGGCACTCTCGATGATGATGTGTCACATGGTGGAGATGATGTAGTCCTCGCAACAACGGATGTGGTTGTCATAGTACGCCTAGTAGTTGAATAAACATCTGTATCAATAGTTGGAATGTGCACCGTGCGCTTGTTCTCCTTGTGGGCAACACGTCGCTTTTATTTCCTGTTCAGCTTTGCAAGCAAGACGAAACAAATGGTCCATAGGATAACACTCTTCATGAATTAGTATCTCCTGAATATTATGGTTTAATCCTCCCCAAAATCTATCCATAAAATCTTCTTCACTTTCTTCTAAAAATGAGTGCAACAAGGTAGTTTGTAAATCATCATAATATTTTGTTACGGTGTCACTACCTTGTTTTAAATGTTCCAGTTTTTTAATCATGCCACGAGTATAATAAACATCGGCATTTAATCTATCTCTCATGACATGTTTTAAATCATCCCAAGTATTAGGTACATAATCAGGGTGTAACCGACAATATTCACTCCACCAAACTAGAGCATAACCGGTGAAAGAACCAACCGCAACCATAACTTTTTACGTTCATCAAAATTATGGGAAGCAAATATATTATTTATGTCTAACTCCCATTCAATATATAAAGGAGGTCTAAAACGGCCATTAAATGGTGGTATAGAAACATGAACCTGATCATGTGCATTTGGATGTTTGTGCACCTCTCGTGACAGTTGTGGTATTTGCATAGGTGGTGGCATGTCTCCCGCGATCGACAAAGCCCATGAATTGACTCTGGATCCTGTCATGATTAGTAGAACAAGAAACAAAATCCAAAAATAATGTTTCTATAACTACTAGGATGTGGTGGTAAAACGCTCACAAGAAAGCAAATATCAATGTCTTACAAGTTCTTACCATGCAAAGAAGGTGACAGTAAACCAGCGGTGTCAAGTAACTCAAGATTGTGTAAAGAGATTGCCGGGAGCGTCACGTATACACGGTGTAGAAATATGTGGAGCTGGGTTGGCTATATATGGTAGCAAAAGATTAGCAATAATCAATTCAAAGATGCAATGTTGAATAAACGCTCAACGACGATCTTGTCTTTGGTCCTAGGCTAGACCGGACTAGAGACGCGAGCCTAGAACACTAATGAGGTCACGGCGTAGCACAACTAGCATCAATGAAGGATAATGAGTAGCTCTAGACAGCAAGATATAAGTGAAGAGCACAACGGCAAGAAAGATAATGATGAAAAACAAGCGCCAAGCAGGATATACAACAACTCTCTCTCCAGTTTTCCTCTTGAAAAGTTTGAGCCAATTTTCTGATAACTTTTTCAAAGAATGCTACTAACTCAAGCTTTCCAATGCAAAAAGAATCACTCAATTCGAGTTGATATGAGGAGTCAAAAATTCTAAAACTGATTTGAAAAACTGGAATAAGCTGTGTTCACGAACTTCGGAGGGCAAAAAGACCTATTTAGGAGCCGATTTTGAGGTGCCAAATATTGAACTAGATTCTGCAACTATTTAGATGCGGCTCGTCTCTAGCTTTAATTTGAGTACTCATGGAGCCAAAAGCGGACTTCAGATGAGGAAGTTATGCCTGTTTTACTGAACAGTGCACAAAACAGATTCCAATCCGAATTCAGCTACGAGATTGAGTCTAGATAGATCCGAACTTTGTTTTTTTTCTTCTCTCTTTTTTTTCTCACACTTTTTTTCCTTTTTCTTTCTTTTTTTTTCTCTGACTTTTTTTTACTTTTTTTCTCTCTTTTTTTTTCTCTTTTTCCAAAACAAACTAGATAAGATGCAGATTGGATCAAGCGAAGATGTGAATGACCTCAACTATGATTATGACAATGAATAGTGCATAGCACGTGGTGGAAATTGATGGATGGTATGGTGGACAGTGGAAGGGATAATGATGCAGCGGGCGTGACTAATGTGAACAGAACTTCGAAACTCTAAAGGAACTAGACACTAAGACCAAAGAACTCGACACGACGATGCAACCGATAATTCAATAATGCAAACAATGAAAAGAAAATTGCAAAGGCTTGGACTGGCTAGGACAAATGATGAATAGATCTAACTTTTACGGTGGCCTTTTCTTGGACAATAGGTAAGAAAATAAATCGAATCTAGGGACAATTGGAAATTCTCACCGAGCAACCTGAAAACCGATACCACTTGATAGAGGCGAGGGTGTCCCGATCTTTCGATGAGATGATAACTATCGATTTGGTGGAGACGACTTTGACGATCCGACTACAAACGTGCACGACGTTGCGCCTTAGCAATCGCTAAACCAACTCCGAGAGGTTATTGACCACGCCGGAGCACAATCAACGACCACGAAGGTCTATTCCTGCAAGCAATCGAAAAACAAGCAAGAATATGATAAAGCAATCTGAATATTGCGAGTATATATGAAGTATTGATAAAGGTGGGGATCCGTAAGCGGTCTTGGTCTGGTCGTTGGACACAAACGAAGTACACGGTTGCAATGGCTAACTTTAACTAAACAAATCCCAAGGAAAAAGCTACTAGATGGATCTACTTATATAGGATCAAGGGGTGGCGGCCAAGGAGGTGGTAGGACGTCCCAAGGCAGCCTAAAACTAACCCTAGGTCGTACAAGGCCAATGGGCCCAAGCGGAGGTGACGTAACACCTTTGGACTTGTAGTTTGACTCGGATTCTGCTGCAGCATCAGATTGTTTCGTCCATAACTCAATGCTCCGGACGAATTTGAAGGTGAATCAATTGGGTTGGAAGGTGCACGAAATCTATTTTCCAACAAAAAAGAATCACCCAATTTGGAGTCCGGATGAAAAGTTATTGACGTTTTGAGTCAGGTATGTCTGCAGTAGTCCGAATCTGAGTCCGTAACGTGAGAGACTTGGACTCTATCTTCTCTTGGTCCAAAAGTGACGTGAGAGGACTTTTGAACAGCACCTAAACTTCTCCTTTTCCCTTATCTTCATATGTGTATTGTACAAATGTCCCATACACCTACAATTAGACAAAACACAAAAGTATGTGATGTATTTTTGTTCTGGATAACATAAATAGATTATTGAATAGTTTGCACTAGAAATCACCTGACAAATATGCATGTATGCAATATTTTTGGTCTTATCCAAGGTAGTCATGTCCTCATCATGTCTTGACTTACCAATTTATGATGAATATGATGATGAGCATGTTGAATTGCCTAGTTGTGATGCCATGTTACATAGGATTTCTTGTGAGAATTCTTTAGGTCACATCATGTTTGACAATCCGCTTGACTTGTCATATGCTATGCATGAGATCAACCATATGTCATATTTGCAATCTCATCGTAGTGACTATACATATGCCATTAAAATGAACCCAATTTGCACAAATGGCATAGATGACAAGCCCATGGTTATTGGCATTTGTTTTTCTAGTGATGATATTGATATGCTCCCTTTGCATCATTTATCTCATATGCCATGCCATGACCACCTAGCTTCGGATATGCATTGTTTTGGATGTTGTCCATTTTCTCCATATGATGTTTCAAATATTGCTCATGAGGAGACCCCCATAGTTTCCTCATACATGTTAGGAGATTTTGATTCATCCTATCCATTGCATGATCCCAATACTTGTGTGCACCATATGCTGCCCATGAATAAACATGCTATTGATGTGCCATATACTTCTATGCTAAATTTGCATCCCCATCGTGTCATACACAATAACTATTCTTTCATGATGGATGACATGTTCTTATACCATGCATCAAATTTCTTTGAGCGATGCTTATCTTATGCTAACTCACACGTGCACATACACATCATGATGGATGATGTGTACATTTACCACACACACAATTTCTTTCGTTTGTGTCTTCATTGTGTAGGATACTTGGACTTTGTGTCGACTTCCACTTCCCGTGAGTTGACCATTCGAGCTCTTGAGAGCGAACCACCTTCGATCACGACGCTTCTACATCGCACTTGCTTGTGCTTTGGCATTGTGAAGGGCCAAGGACATGCTTTCAAGGTGATATCCTTCTCTTTCGAGAACCCCCAAACCATGAGCATGGATATTATGGATCATACTACTTGTGTTGCTTTCCCCATGAGACTTGTTCATCTTGGACTACTTGATTGCCCACATGTTGGAGATCTTGCTTGCCATTTCAACATTTCCATGCATCATGATATATATATGCGTTGTGTGTTGCATCCAATTCTTGGATTACTTGCTCCTATCATATGTTTGGTTGCAACAATGTCACTTCTTTACATATGCCATGTCCCATTGCTTGTCATATGATTGACTTGATTGCCTCACACATGATGAACAATTGATCTTTCTATTGTGTTGAGTGCCATACTATCTTCACTACACCCTATGCACGTTATGCTTGGATTGTCTTGCAGTTGACCCATGTGTATAGACACTTCATTTTACTTGGTGTTGTGAATGATTCCTATGACTACCATCGACCATTTGTCGAGCGCTTTGTGCATGATCGCTATGACCGTGAGGTTGATGATCCTTCTCTTGTTACACATATTTGCATCACTACCTCACATTTACATGCTTGTTTCCATGATGCCCTTCTTTGTGCTCAATTTATGTGCTTATATGCCATGTCACAATCCTTTGTCACACCATATGCTATGCTTGATGACGACACTTGTTGGGTGAATCACCTCTTGAATGCTTGGTTTTGCACTAACGCTAACCACATTTGTTTTTCCAAGTGTTTGTTGTCTTTGCTACTTTTGAAGGAATCCCAAGACGGTGCGACATTGGAGAGTGCCCATTTCGAGCTTCCAGATGACAAGAACTTGGTGATCGACCACTCCTACACGGCGACGCCATCTCTTTCCCATGGTGATTTGGATTTCGATTCGAGGTCGGATCTTTCCCAAGGGGGAGGGGATGATGCGGAGCATCCTCTGAACATCACCATGTCAAGAGTCCATTTGGCAAGTGACACGTGCGACATCTACTTCACATACACAAAGGTGAATCATCTCCTTTACACGTGTTCACTTGACCCTCTCGAGGATGGTATACTACTTGACACTCCTCTCGTGTGCATGCATAGGTATTGTCGGAACACTACATACGAGGAGGAAGAGTGCAAGCGCCAAGGAATGACTACACCGTCCGCGAGGGAAGCGTGGAAGAGAAGACGGAAGAAAGGAGAAGAAGAAGATGGAGCGGCTGCTAGAACCAGGCTGGACATCCGGACCACCGTTCGGATCATCCGGGCACAGCCGGATCATCCGGGTCTCCTTCCGGATCATCCGGATATCGGCGTAGAAGACACCTGTAGGCCTCACGTGAAGCCGGATCATCCGGGCCCCCTCCTAGATCATCCAGACCCCCGTACGGATCATCCAGGCCTTGCCTGCGTGCAACATATCGGGCCGAGGCCCATGTACCAGTTTCGCCCCCTCACTTACCCCTTCGTGGCCTAGACTATAAATAGACCTCCTCCACCTCCTTTCTAGGGTTAGCAAATATGATAGCTCATTCTTAGGTGAGCTTTGCTCCTACCTCTACTCTTGAGAGAGAGAGAGAGAGACCACTACTCCATTGTTGGCCAAGACCTCCATCTAGGAGAAGATCCTGCGGGATATATCATCAAGACCGCCTCTTGGGCGGCCCCCTTCAAGACCTCCTCACGTAGATGAACTCTACCTTGTATCTTTCCCTTTGTTGTTCGTGTACCTTGTGGATCTTGTGTGTTTGATTGTCTAGTGGATGTGTGACCGGACTTGTTCTTGAGTGTTTCCCCTTGTGATTTCTCTTTGTTCTTCCCCGTGTTCGTCGTGTTCTTAGAGGGATCTCGCTCCTTTCGTGAAAGATCGACAATCTAGGGTTCCACCCTACATCACATGTATTGCGTCTCATGATCAGAATCGTCTCCACCGTGTTCTTCATGTGTAATAAGAGCCAAAGTCTCGTCATCATAGTCACTAGTGGACTCATACCCACCATCCTCAGTAGCTATCATCACACGCTGAGATTTGTATTCTCTCGCAAAATGTCCTCTTCCCTTACAACGACGACAAATAATATCACTTGTTTGCCCTGTTGATGCCGTGGAAGAAGAAGAACTATGTGCAGGTCCGATAGGTGTGCTCTTGGCAGATAATGGTGGTTGTGCCTGCTTCCTTGTATCACGGCTGGAGGTAACAGCTGATGGAGGTGTCGATGCAATAGAATGTGTGGAAGTAGAGGATGCACGTGGTGTCCATGATGAAAGTCGACCTGCATAAAACTTAGTTCGGCGCCAATGCCCGCCGATCCAAAGCACTTCACGTTCAGCTTTACAAGCAAGATGGAATAAACGAGTGATATTATTATACTCCTTATACTCTAGAATGGTCTGAATCTCTCTATTTAATCCACCCATAAAACGTGCAAGCATAGCTTCATTCACCTCAACAATATCACATCTAATCATGCGGTTTGTAATTCCTGATAGTATTCTTCTACAGAATTTTTTCCTTGTCTTAAGCGTTGCAATTTTTTAAGTAATTCACGTTGATAATAAGGTGGAACCCAACGAGTACACATAGCAGTTTTCAAAGCAGCCCAAGTAGCTGGAATGGGATATAATTTTTTGGGGTTCGTTTGGACATTTTTATACATTAAATGAGTTTTTAATACATTTACGTGCATAACTCAAATTTGAACTACAAGCACATGCTCCAATGCATATAAATTGGTTGCAAATTCAAATATGTGTTCTTGGTTGCATGCTTAGATCCCATGCAAGAAATGGGAATGAATGTCAAACACCCTGCCACCGTCACTCGGCCACAAACGTTGAGATACCTGGTTTTTAAATTCTAGTAAATCAAAACTCGTCTAAAATTCATGAAGTTGGCATGCTATCATGGAGTGGCATCAACATGTCGTGGTAAATTTGGTCCCATGTGGGGCAGGTTTGGGTATAAGCTTCTCACAACAAGCCTAATGGTTTCAGTAGGGAATGTGCCACCTTTGGGGAAGAAACGATATCCGTTGCCTCTTATTTCTTTCAAAAAAATTCTAGTGTCAACATAGAACAACATGAGTGTTGTGTTAAATTTTGGAATTTTTCGGGGTTCGTTGGACATTTTTATACATTAACTAGGTTTTCTAGGCATTTTATGTGCATAATTCAAATTTGAACTACATGCACATGCTCTAGTGCATATAAATTGGTTGAAAAATCAAATATGTGTCCTTGGGTGCATGCTTAGGTCCCGTGCAAGAAATGGAATGAATTTCAAACACCAGGGCACTGTTGATTGCCGGCAAAACATTGAGATCTTTGTTTTTAAATTCTACTCCCTCCGTTCCTAAATATTTGTCTTTCTAGAGATTTCAAATGGACTACCACATACGGATGTATATAGACATATTTTAGAGTGTAGATTTGCTCATTTTGCTCCGTATGTAGTCACTTGTTGAAATCTCTAGAAAGACAAATATTTAGGAACAGAGGGAGTAGTAAATCCAAAACTTGTCTGAAATTCGTGGAACTTGGCATGCTATCATGGAATGGCACCCAACATGTTGTGGTATTTTTCATGTCAATTTTGAGAAAAGGCACACTCGAATAACAGCCAACAGAGGCATTTTGAAACCAATGGCTGCCACTTTAACATCACAAACGTTTCAGATAGAACACCGGTATGTAAACCGATAGCTTCACCAGTAAGCCAAGGGAAAATGCGCCGAGCAGGATTTGTGTAGCTCTTCATCGCAAGCATATTAGATAGAACACTTGTATGTAAAGCGAGAGCTATGGTCTTTCGCAGTAAGCCAAGGGAAAATTCGCCGCGCGGGATTTGTGCATCTCTTCCACGCAAACGGTTCAGATTGAATAAGGTATGCAAAGCGAGACTTCGGCGCTAAGCCAAGAGAAAATTTGGCAAGCAGGGTTTGGACCTCCCTTCAACGCAAATAGTTTTTTCAGATGACCTGTGTGCAACCATGTACAGACAATTTGGTAAGATTCGCATCTGTCATATTGGGTATATTGCCATTTGTCAAACTGGAAAGATTGACATTTGTTGATCTAGTAAGGTTGCCATTTGTTAATCCTTGTAACACTGCGATTTGTCAAAATATGTGGCTAAAAATCACTATCACTATCTAATTTTTGCAACTAAAATTCAGTAATTAAGCATAGATTTCATTTATAGATTAAGCAGTCATTCTTAATTTATACAAACAATTCAACTCAACAGCTGAACCGACCAAACTTTTCCCCAATTGTTGCCAACCACGTACTGAAATAGCTAGTTGAACTATATATACTAGCTAATTTTAAGTTCGTTGTACAGTTCCCCACATCTATAGTCAGATGAACTGAACAAAATAGCCCCTAAATATTTCTACTACGGAGGGGCTATTCACTACTTCCGGCAGCCTCTCCTCTACCGAGCGTGCTCAGTAAGACGAGGAGGAGGAGGAGCCTACCGACGAGCTGGACAACTGCAATACGGTGCCTGCCGCCGCTGCACCTTCATCAACGCTCACCTCGTACGCCCTCTGCCGCTCCAAATGACCCCTCTCGAAGCGGTCGGACTACTCGTAGATCTCCAGATTCCTCATCTCTGCGTAGGCGTGTGCTGCGGCCACGACTGCGGTAAGTCTCTTTGCGTGCTCGACAACAGGCTCCTCCTCCTCCCGTAGGAACTCGATGTAGCATGCAAGGTCGCTGACGCACGTGCAGGCCTCCACGTCTGCCTCCCTCCTTCGGGCGGCGGTGGCTGAGCGGGTGATGATCCCGGCGGTCGACGGTGAGCTGGCGGCCACAGCAGCCAACGATGGGGTGCTTGGCCACGACCACCACCTCCGCCGGCCGCGGTGGCGAGGCGGGTGATGGCCACGGTGCGCAGATGGGGTGGCGGCCACGACGGCTACCTCCCGCCGCCGCCGGCGGGCGGAGTGGGCGATCGCCACGGCTTTCGACAATAGTGTGGCGGCCGACAGTGCAGCGGCGTGAGCGTGTGGTGGGTGTTCAAGACACCCAATAGGGACGCCACGTGCACTACACTACGCCAGGGACTGCGCCACCGCCGCGGTGTAGCCTCCCAGTTGGAGCTGTCCTCTGATGACGGCGGAGTGGCTGAGCGACGGCGACCGACCGGTGCCATTGGCTATTGTGGGAGAAGCAGGCGAGATAAGCTACAAGAAGGGAGGGGAAAATGCGACGCAGGACTCGTCGACCGTGAGGGTTTATATAGTAGGCTGGTAAGCATTGGGATTTGGGGGGATTTCATCGAGTCGGGCCGGTTAAGGCTACCCGCCAAGTTGCGCTGAACAGGCTCACCACTGTTTGGGCAAAAGAAAGCCCCAACGCGCTCCTCAAGCTTGCGCTCGAAGCCATCTGCGGCAGCGGGGTGACAAGACGTGCGACAGGAGGACGAAAGGACACGTACACATACGGTTAATAAAAAAATGTTTGCGATTTAATTACCTACTATACCCTCGTCCTTGTTTATAAGTAGGATTTAACTAATAAAATACAAATGCATGTCGCCAAAAGATTATATCGTTGGATTCGTATTTGAACATAGTTTGCAGTTATATAAATTTTGTAACATGCATTAACATTTTGTTGGTTAAATTCAAGGTTATATACCAGCATGCATTTGCCCACAACACACATGGCTTATTCCATCACAAATAGCTCGGATGGATCAACTGTATGCCACGTATCGCACACACAACTCTAATCTGATTCGTGCTTGATGTCTCCGACATTGCTCGCACAGTTCGTCATATTTGCCACGTATCAACATGTCTGGGCTCGCTATGCCCCCTCGGCAAGCTCTGCTCATTGTTAGGCGCCACAGCATGCTGTGCTCGCCGTTAAGCACCGCGGAATGCTCTGCTCATGTCCGTCGGCGCGCTCGACTTGTGGACAGCTTTTCCTTGCGTGTTCAACTGCTATATGCATATATATGGTTGCTAGCCATTGAGGGACCGCCGAGCGCTCTGCTCGCGTCTCTCCACGTGCGCTTTGCCAGCGGTTGGGCCTACACACGATCACGTCTGGCGCCCCATATGCATGCGGTTGCGCCGCGCGTGTCGCCACCTGATGTAGTTACGTGTGGCATGATGGAGTTACGCGCTGGAAATTAGAACTGCTATCAGGGCGTGCTGATATTCCAGGCCGTACGACTTCGCCTTTAATTGCCGCGACCATTATAACCTTAGTCTCTTCAACCTTCCGATCGCGCCCCACAACACAACAACCACGACGACACATAGAGAGGGTATGTCTACTGGCACTCTAATAGAGTTCGGAGAGCATAAAGTGGAGACCCAAGTGAGGGAGACGGTTCTTGAGTGTTTCCCCTTGTGATTTCTCTTTGTTCTTCCCCGTGTTCGTCGTGTTCTTAGAGGGATCTCGCTCCTTTCGTGAAAGATCGACAATCTAGGGTTCCACCCTACATCACATGTATTGCGTCTCATGATCAGAATCGTCTCCACCGTGTTCTTCATGTGTAATAAGAGCCAAAGTCTCGTCATCATAGTCACTAGTGGACTCATACCCACCATCCTCAGTAGCTATCATCACACGCTGAGATTTGTATTCTCTCGCAAAATGTCCTCTTCCCTTACAACGACGACAAATAATATCACTTGTTTGCCTGTTGATGCCGTGGAAGAAGAAGAACTATGTGCAGGTCCGATAGGTGTGCTCTTGGCGATAATGGTGGTTGTGCCTGCTTCCTTGTATCACGGCTGGAGGTAACAGCTGATGGAGGTGTCGATGCAATAGAATGTGTGGAAGTAGAGGATGCACGTGGTGTCCATGATGAAAGTCGACCTGCATAAAACTTAGTTCGCGCCAATGCCTGTCGATCCTGCACTTCACGTTCAGCTTTACAAGCAAGATGGAATAAACGAGTGATATTATTATACTCCTTATACTCTAGAATGGTCTGAATCTCTCTATTTAATCCACCCATAAAACGTGCAAGCATAGCTTCATTCACCTCAACAATATCACATCTAATCATGCCAGTTTGTAATTCCTGATAGTATTCTTCTACAGAATTTTTTCCTTGTCTTAAGCGTTGCAATTTTTTAAGTAATTCACGTTGATAATAAGGTGGAACCCAACGAGTACACATAGCAGTTTTCAAAGCAGCCCAAGTAGCTGGAATGGGATATAATTTACAATGTTCAGACCACCAAACACATGCAAAACTAGTGAAAGCACAAACAGCAGCAGGAACACGTCTCTCCTCAGGATATTGTAAACATGTAAAACGTTGTTCAGTTTCTAACTCCCAAGTAAGATATATATCAGGAACATATCTACCCTCAAACGGTGGAATATTCAACTTTAGTTTAGGAAGATGGTCATGATGATCTCGTACCTCGGGTGGTGGTGCAGCCCTACCGTTGCGATGATATGCATGAGGACGACCTGGTGGTGGTGGTGCGGGTGGTTGCACGTAGTTCTGATTTTGATCAACCTCGTCCTCGTAATGGTCCTCCATCTCTGCAGTAACAGCAGGAGCTACAGAAGCATCAACAATAGGTACAGCGGCACCAGAAGTTTGACCAGGCTCAAGGGGAACGCGTTGTGCTCGTCCCACTTGATTTGGAAGGCGATGTTGTTGCTGTTGTTGTAGATGTGCGACAGTCTGCAAGGCGGTGGTTGTGGAAGGCCTTACGAGCAATTCATTAAACTTGCTATCGAGATTTGTTTGGAATGCCTTCTCAATGCCATCTATCTTCTCCATGGCCTCTTCAAATCTGTTTAGCACATCTTCCACTGTCCACTCATCATTTTTGAAACTTATCATGAAGCTCCTTGTTCGTCAAGTTCTCCCGGTCGGTCTAAATCGGCTTGTGATCCTGGCATGGTTAGCAGCAATAGAAAAACACAAGAATATGATCCTACAGACTACTAGGAAGTGGTGGTGGTGGTGTGGTGGACAGTCACAAATCCATCAAGCAAATCTCAAATTCTTACCAGTTCTTACCCAGCAGCAGGCGGTGATCGGCAACCGTTGTAATCAAAACTCTCAAAGCTTGGATAGAGCGATTACCAGGGAGAGTCAAACGCACGACGTAAATGTATGTGGAGCTAGGAAGGCTTATAATATGGTAGCAAAAAGGGTCAGCCATAATCAATTCAGAAATGCAAAGTTGAATAAACGCTCAACGACGGTACTGTGCTGTTCCTAAGCTAGACCGTGCTAGAGACGTGAGCCTAGAACACTAACAAAATCACGGCGCTGCACGTAAACAAGGGAGGAGCACACTCTAAATTTTTCATTTTTTTTCTTTTTTTCCTCTTTTTTTCTTTGCTCCGCAACAATTTTTTTTGAAAAATTCTACAAATGGTCTAAAAACTGCCTAGCCAGAATTTTCCAGACTTAGTTTTTCTTTTTGAGTTTGGAACTATTTTTCTACTGCGGGTAGCACGAAAATTGGGGAGTCCTTCTCTGTCACGACTCGGAGTATGGCGTGATTTGGAAATCCAAAATAGAGTAACGAAATACTGGACTCAGAATAGGACTGGTGGCGGAGATGAATCTGGTGGAACTCGGACCGGTGGCGGAGATGAATTTGGTGGAACTCGGACTAGTGGCAGATATATGTTGCAGGTGGACTCGGATTGGCGTGATGGTGGCGGATATGTGGTGGCGTATATGGCCTCGGATTGGTGTTGAATATGTGGTGATATATGGCAGCATCGACGATGATGATGCTGTGGTGATATATGACAGCAGCGATGATGATGATGCGGTGGTGATATATGGCAGCAGCAATGATGATGATGCGGTGGTGATATATGGTAGCGGCGACGTGACAATCTGTGAACAGAACTCGAAACTCTAAAGGACTAGACGCTAAGACCAGCAACTTGACACGACGATGCAATCGCAAATTCAACAAAGCAAATACAGAAAAGATTATGCAAAGGCTCAGATTGGTTCGGATAGGATGAACTAACCCTAATTTTTTTTGGCTTTTTCGTGGACTATAGGTATGAAGAACATACTCGATCTAAACTACGAAAAACTGTAAAATCTCACCGAGCAACCTGGAAATCTGATACCATTTGATAGAGGCAAAGGTGTCCTGATGTTTCGATGAGATGTTGGCTATCGTTTTCTGCGGGAGTCGACCTTGACGATCTGACTACGAACGTGCGAGACGTCATACTTAGCAATCGCTAAACCAACTTCCGAGGGTTATTGACCACGCTGGAGCACGATCAACCTGACCACGAGGCCCTGTTTCCTGCGAGCAAACGAAGAACAAGCAAGAAACTAAGATTGCAATCTAGATATTGCGAATATAAGAGGAAAGATTTATTAATGAAGGTGGGGTTCTGTGACGCCTTGGTCTGGACGTTGAACACAAACGAAGTACGCGAAGTTGCAAATATGGCGAACTTTTGATCTAAACAAAACCCAATGTCTAAACGACGCCCTAAGGGCTGTATATATGGAGGAAGAGGGGGGAATTTTGTGGCGCTTGGAGGAGGGGTCCGAAACCAACCCTAACTCTTGTTTCCCCACACATACAGACTCTAAAAACAGCCTATACTTAAGTATTTCGAAAATACATGGGCCCGACCTAATAATAAGGTGACGCAGCACCTAGAATAACCTCAAGACGAAATTTATGAAGTGGCATCTTTTATATTTCGTCCAAGGCTTCATGCACTTCTTATGGTGGCTTCAAAGTCCTGAGATCATCACTTGCAACTCCGTTCTTGATCCCCTTGCGCATGACATCAACTCCATGCGTGTTCTTGCTACAATGTTCATCCTTCTCCAAGCTAGGCCCTTCATTTTAAGCAAAACAAATGTATCCAATTTAGGCAGCATCATATTCTCATGAACATTAGAATCATTACCAAGAAACGAAAGTACCTGGTAATTTAATTGGCGTGCGCGAGGTCTAGTAATTGGTCCAGTATATGTAATAGTAGGGTTGTGGGTGTAACAATGGTATTGATGTCCTCATCACAGATGTTGCTGCCGCCACCTGAGAAGCAACAGCAGCCGTTTGGGCTGCCTTGGCCGCCCGGTCGCAGATTGTGGCCACACTCATGCACCTTGTTAGCACGCGCATGGCGGCTGCAGCCGCACTCTCGACGGAGTGGGCCGCCAAATTTGCCCTCACGACGCGGGTCCATGGCCCCATCTTTCACCGACGATGATTGAACAGTGAAATGATATTTGGGGAGCGAGCTAGTGTGCTTGACACGCTAGCTGTGGACTCTAGCCGACGCACCTTCTCGTGTAAGCCATAGGCGTACTATACACCGACGGTGCTCCAGTATATTTTGTACTGCATCTCACACGATTGGTGATAATAAACTATGTGCGATCTACTTTATTTTTCGTCTTGATTTGAATTACATAATGGGGTCACAGCTGCAAAGGATGGTGTTTGAATTGCTAGAACTTTTATCTGCAGTGAACATGCAACTATAGGTGTGTCATCAAAAAAATTGGAATTATCCAGGGTTCGTTTGGACATTTTTATACATTAACTTGGTTTTCTAAGAATTCCAGGTGCACAACTCAAAATTAAACTACATGTACATGCTCCGGTGCACCAAAATGGGTTGTAAAATGATATATGTGTCCATGGGTTGATGCTTATGTCCCATTCAAGAAATGGGGACGAATTTCAAACACCACGGCACCGTGGCTCTTCAGCAAACGTTGAGGTGCTTGCTTTTGTAATTCTAGTAAATACAAAACTCGTCTGAAATTCATGAACCTTGGCATGCTATTATGGAACAACACCAACATGCTGGGGTAAAAAATATTATCCCATTTAGGGCAGGTTGTGCTATAAGCTTCTCACAAATTAGAGCTTCTCACAAGAAGCCTCATGGTTTCGTTAGTGAAACATGTCACCTTTGTGGACAAAACGATATTCGTCGCCTCTTCTTCCTTTCATTATTTTTCCTAGTGTCAACATATAACAACAGGAGTGTCGTGTTAAATTTTGGATCTTTTCGGGGATCGTTTGGACATTTTTATAGGTTAACTGAGTTTTCTTGGCATTTATGTGCATAATTCAAAATTGAACTACATGCACATGCACCAGTCCATAAAAACGGGTTGCAAAATCAAATGTTTGTCCTTGCTTGCAAGCTTAGGTCACATGCAAGAAATGAGAATGAATGTTAAACACGTTGACATTGTCGCTCGGCGGCTAACATTGAGATACATGGTTTTAAAATTCTAGTAAATCGAAAGCTCACATGAAATTCATGAAACTTGACATGATATCATGGAATGGCATGGACATGCCGTGGTAACATGCCACCTTGGGGGACGAAATGATATATGTTGCCTCTTCTTACTTTCAAAATTTTTCTCGTGTCAACATAGAACAACAGGAGTGTTGTGTTAATTTTTGGGATTTTTCGGGGTTCGCTTGGACATTTTTATACATTAATTGAGTTTTCTATGCATTCATGTGCATAATTCAAATTTGAACTACATGCACATGCTCCAGTGCATATAAACGGGTTGAAGAACCAAATGTGTGTCCTTGGTTGCAACCTTAGGTCCCATGCAAGAAATGGGACTGAATGTCAAACACCTTTGCCACCTTCGCTCGCCCGCTAACATTGAGATACATGGTTTTAAAATTCTAGTAAATTGAAAACTCATCTGAAATTCATGAAACTTGCCATGCTATCATCGAATGGCATAAACATGCAGTGGTAAAATATTGTCCCATTTGGGGCAGGTTGGGGTATAAACTTCTCACAAACTAGAGCTTCTCGCAACAAGCCTCATGGTTACGGTAGGGAACGTTTCACCTTTCTGGATGAAACGATATCCGTTGCCTCTTCTTGATTTCAATTTTTTCTCTAGTGCCAACATAGAACAACAGGAGTGTTGTGTTAAATTTTGTAATTTTTTGGGGTTCGTTTGGACATTTTTATACATTAAATGAGTTTTTAATGCATTTACGTGCATAACTCAAATTTGAACTACAAGCACATGCTCCAATGCATATAAATTGGTTGCAAATTCAAATATGTGTTCTTGGTTGCATGCTTAGATCCCATGCAAGAAATGGGAATGAATGTCAAACACCCTGCCACCGTCACTCGGCCACAAACGTTGAGATACCTGGTTTTTAAATTCTAGTAAATCAAAAACTCGTCTAAAATTCATGAAGTTGGCATGCTATCATGGAGTGGCATCAACATGTCGTGGTAAATTTGGTCCCATGTGGGGCAGGTTTGGGTATAAGCTTCTCACAACAAGCCTAATGGTTTCAAGAGGGAATGTGCCACCTTTGGGGAAGAAACGATATCCGTTGCCTCTTATTTCTTTCAAAAAATTCTAGTGTCAACATAGAACAACATGAGTGTTGTGTTAAATTTTGGAATTTTTCGGGGTTCGTTGGACATTTTTATACATTAACTAGGTTTTCTAGGCATTTTATGTGCATAATTCAAATTTGAACTACATGCACATGCTCTAGTGCATATAAATTGGTTGAAAAATCAAATATGTGTCCTTGGGTGCATGCTTAGGTCCCGTGCAAGAAATGGAATGAATTTCAAACACTGTGGCAATTGTTGATTGCCTAAGAAAACATTGAGATCTTTGTTTTTAAATTCTACTCCTCCGTTCCTAAATATTTGTCTTTCTAGAGATTTCAAATGGTCTACCACATACTGATTTATTTAGACATATTTTAGAGTGTTGATTTGCTCATTTTGCTACGTATGTACTCACTTGTTGAAATCTCTAGAAAGACAAATATTTAGGAACAGAGGGAGTAGTAAATCCAAAACTTGTCTGAAATTCGTGGAACTTGGCATGCTATCATGGAATGGCACCCAACATGTTGTGGTATTTTTCATGTCAATTTTGAGAAAAGGCACACTCGAATAACAGCCAATGAGGCATTTTGAAACCAATGGCTGCCACTTTAACATCACAAACGTTTCAGATAGAACACCGGTATGTAAACCGATAGCTTCACCAGTAAGCCAAGGGAAAATGCGCCGAGCAGGATTTGTGTAGCTCTTCATCGCAAGCATATTAGATAGAACACTTGTATGTAAAGCGAGAGCTATGGTCTTTCGCAGTAAGCCAAGGGAAAATTCGCCGCGCGGGATTTGTGCATCTCTTCCACGCAAACGGTTCAGATTGAATAAGGTATGCAAAGCGAGACTTCGGCGCTAAGCCAAGAGAAAATTTGGCAAGCAGGGTTTGGACCTCCCTTCAACGCAAATAGTTTTTTCAGATGACCTGTGCAACCATGTACAGACAATTTGGTAAGATTCGCATCTGTCATATTGGGTATATTGCCATTTGTCAAACTAGAAAGATTGACATTTGTTGATCTAGTAAGGTTGCCATTTGTTAATCCTTGTAACACTGCGATTTGTCAAAATATGTGGCTAAAAATCACTATCACTATCTAATTTTTGCAACTAAAATTCAGTAATTAAGCATAGATTTCATTTATAGATTAAGCAGTCATTCTTAATTTATACAAACAATTCAACTCAACAAATGAACCGACCAAACTTTTCCCCAATTGTTGCCAACCACGTACTGAAATAGCTAGTTGAACTATATATACTAGCTAATTTTAAGTTCGTTGTACAGTTCCCCACATCTATAGTCAGATGAACTGAACAAAATAGCCCCTAAATATTTATACTACGGAGGGGCTATTCACTACTTTCCGCAGCTCTCTCCTCTACCGAGCGTGCTCAAGAAGACGAGGAGGAGGAGGAGCCTACCGACGAGCTGGACAACCGCAATACGGTGCTCGCTGGCCGCTGCACCTTCATCAACGCCACCAGACGCCCTCTGCCGCTCCAAATGACCCCTCTCGAAGCGGTCGGACTACTCAGAGATCTCCAGATTCCTCATCTCACAGAGGCGTGTCTGCGCCACGATGCAGTAAGTCTCTTTGCGTGCTCGACAACAGGCTCCTCCTCCTCCCGTAGGAACTCGATGTAGCATGCAAGGTCGCTGACGCACGTGCAGGCCTCCACGTCTGCCTCCCTCCTTCGGGCGGCGGTGGCTGAGCGGGTGATGATCCCGGCGGTCGACGGTGAGCTGGCGGCCACAGCAGCCAACGATGGGGTGCTGGCCACGACCACCACCTCCCGCCTTCGGGCCGCGGTGGCGGAGCGGGTGATGGCCACGGTGCCCGCAGTGGGGTGGCGGCCACGACGGCTACCTCCCGCCTTCGGGCCGCGGCGGCGGAGTGGGCGATCGCCCTGGCTTTCGACAATAGTGTGGCGGCCGACAGGCAGCGGCGGCGGAGCGTGTGGTGGGTGTTCCGCGCACACCCAATAGGGACGCCACGTGCACTACACTACGCCAGGGACTGCACCACCGCCGCGGTGTAGCCTCCCAGTTGGAGCTGTCCTCTGATGACGGCGGAGTGGCTGAGCGACGGCGACCGACCGGTGCCATTGGCTATTGTGGGAGAAGCAGGCGAGATAAGCTACAAGAAGGGAGGGGAAAATGCGACGCAGGACTCGTCGACCGTGAGGGTTTATATAGTAGGCTGGTAAGCATTGGGATTTGGGGGGATTTCATCGAGTCGGGCCAGAAGCTAGCGCGGCCACCCGCGCGGTTGCGCGGGAACAGGCTCACCACTGTTTGGGCAAAAGAAAGCCCCAACGCGCTCCTCAAGCTTGCGCTCGAAGCCATCTCATGCAGCGGGTGACAAGACGCATGACAGAGGACGAAAGGACACGCATACATACGGTTAATAAAAAAATGTTTGCGATTTAATTACCTACTATACCTCGTCCTTGTTTATAAGTAGGATTTAACTAATAAAATACAAATGCATGTCGCCAAAAGATTATATCGTTGGATTCGTATTTGAACATAGTTTGCGATTATATAAATTTTGTAACATGCATTAACATTTTGTTGGTTAAATTCAAGGTTATATACCAGCATGCATTTGCCCACAACACACATGGCTTATTCCATCACAAATAGCTCGGATGGATCAACTGTATGCCACGTATCGCACACACAACTCTAATCTGATTCGTGCTTGATGTCTCCGACATTGCTCGCACAGTTCGTCATATTTGCCACGTATCACTGTGCTGGGCTCTGCTTGCGTCCCTCGGCAAGCTCTGCTCATTGTTAGGCGCCACAGCATGCTGTGCTCGCCGTTAAGCACCGCGGAATGCTCTGCTCATGTCCGTCGGCGCGCTCGACTTGTGGACAGCTTTTCCTTGCGTGTTCAACTGCTATATGCATATATATGGTTGCTAGCCATTGAGGGACCGCCGAGCTCGCTCGCTGCCTTCTCCACGCGGCGCTTTGCCAGCGGTTGGGCCTACACACGATCACGTCTGGCGCCCCATATGCATGCGGTTGCGCCGCGCGTGTCGCCACCTGATGTAGTTACGTGTGGCATGATGGAGTTACGCTACCGAAATTAGAATCGCCATCGTATGCGTTGATATTCCAGCCGCATTTGACTTCGCCTTTAATTGCCGCGACCATTATAACCTTAGTCTCTTCAACCTTCCGATCGCGCCCCACAACACAACAACCACGACGACACATAGAGAGGGTATGTCTACTGGCACTCTAATAGAGTTCGGAGAGCATAAAGTGGAGACCCAAGTGAGGGAGACGGATCTCTCGGTGGTGTACACCATCGACCTGGCCGTGCTGGACGACTACATTAACAGTGTTGAGTAGTTGCTTGCTCGAGATAAGTACAAGGTGGTCGGCATCGACCTCCAGTACACCACTGATCGTCCCAACATAGATCAGAAGGTTGTCGTCGCCCAGTTGTGGGTGCGCCATCATGTCCTCATCTACCACTACTGCATGGCCACAGAGCCTTCCGACCGTTTCGCCAGGTTTGTCAAGAGCACCGACTACAAGTTCGCTATGGTGGAAACCACTGATGATGTAAAAGCGCTCAGGGTTACGGGCTTGCCCTGTAAGAACCTTGTCGAAATCCGTGAGCACTACAGGGTCTGGGCAGCATGATGGACTCCCTTGTTGTACTCACCTCGGCCATCATCGACCCATACTACGAAAAGATGAAGCAGGATGCCAACAGAACACGTCTCGTATTTTGGCACGGGGCCTGGATGCGGCAACTGGATGAACCTCACCTCAGGTTGTCGGCCAAGAGCGTGTACACATGCTACGAGATGCACAGGCGAATCATTGATATGAGGAAGTGCCTCGTTACCCAAATTGACGAGGCCGGATCGAGCCACAAGCAGAGCAAGCGTCACAAGAAGTAGATGATGATCAGATGATCATTTATCCTAGTTAGTCATGCATGTAATATATAGTTTACTTTGGTGTGTGGAAATGTCATGTGTGCAGTAGCCACCTATGTAATTATGCATGTAATAGTTTACTTTGGTGTGTGAAATGCCTAGTAGCCACCTATGTAATTGGATGTTTAATTTGGTTATGCAACCATGTCCTTATAACTTTGTGTATATATTAACACTATGCTTTTCCGTTTGTAATTTTACATTACATAAAATATTTCTTACGATGATTATATATTTTCTTACGGTCTTTTTTTACGTCAGAAATAAGACAAACTTACGAAACGTAAAATTACGATGCATTGATGGTAAAATAAAGGGGGGATGAAGAATAACTATTCCTCACCCAGGGTGATGAATAGTCAATCCAGGGATTGACTATTCATCACCCTGGGTAAGGAATAGTTATTCTTCACCCACCTCTATTTTGATATCTATGCACCGTAATTTTACGCTTCAGAATTTTGTCATATTTTAGACATAAAAGAGAACGTAAGAAAACCTATAATCGTCAGATTTTTTTTATGTTATGTAAAATTACAAATGTAAATATATAGTGTAAAGTGTACATAAAATACAATTTTGACCTATATTTTTTGTTATGCCAAATTTTATGCAAGAAATCAATATGAATGTAACTATTTGTATTTCAAATATAATTTATTTATGAAATGATTGTAACATTACCTCGGGTGAAGAATAACTTATTCTCGCATTAATCGGGTGATGAATAGTAACACTATATATATATATATATATATATATATATATATATATATATATATATATATATCGTTGTTCTGTATGCAATCCCATCACAACACTCATGTCTTATTAGCAGCAATCGTCTGTGTTATTATCGGTCTTCGCACACATTTCTGATTATAGACATGTTTGCCGCGTATCACACACATCTTGTTATATTGAACTATTTCTGTTCTCTTATCTAACCGCAAACAGTTCATCCGAGTGACCGCATGCCGTATATCATACACACCTTGATCTGGCTGACCGTTTCTTTTGTGTTGCCTAATCACAAACAGTTCATCAGAGTGAACCGTATGCTGTATATCGCACACACCTTCATCTGGCTGCCTGTTTCTTTTGTTCCTCCTCATCGCAAACAGTTAATTGAACTGGATCTTATGCCCTGTATCGCACATGTAACTAAAATCTGAACCGTGTTTGATGCATCCGTAATCGCAAACGTTTTGCACCTTTTCGATGTTTTTTTGCACCACCATTTGCGATTATTGCATCACACACAGTTTCGTCGACGGGTCTATGACCGTAGTGTCACGTTAGCAGCATCCTGTGGTAGTGTACTCCTCCTCCTCCCACTTATTAGGGTTAGCATTGGCTTAGCTCATTATAGATATAGAGCTTTGCTCATCCATTTGGTTCTACTCCATCAAGAGACCGCGACCTCTTCGGAGAAGATCCACTCTTGGATTCAAGACCCCTCACAGGAAGACCCCCTCAAGACCTCCTCGCGGAGATGAACTAGTTACCATTTGTATCGTCCTTTGTTGACTTTGGATCATGTGATCTCTATGTGTACTTGGATCTAGCACATGTGTGACTGTTTCTTGTTGATTTCTGTGTATCCTCTTGTTCCCCTCATGTTTTCGCTCGTGTTCTTCATGTTCTTCATGGGAATCCCCTCCATTCGTGAAAGATCGGCCTAGATCGAGTTAGCCCTGCATCATATAGGATCATGAGCCTTGGTTGATCACGATTTTGGAGCCCCCATCGTTTTCTAGCCTATTTTTGTCGTTTTCTTCCCCAAATTCGAAAATTCCCCGATAGCCTCCGGACGTCCGACAGTAACCGGTCGTCCGACCACTACCGGACATCCAACGTTTCCAGATGAAACTGAAATTTTTCCTTCGAAAATTTTCAGCCGCCCACTACACCTTCCGCACCACCACTCCCTTAACCCCTCATTACATTGCAGCATACCACCACCGCTTTTCGCAACCACCATCTCTTACTCGCTACGCACTCCGACGAGTTTTACACGTTTTGTTCTTTGAGAACTTGAGTTGCGGCTTCCGTTTCCTAACGTGTTTCAGCTACTTAGGGACGGTTCGACAACGACATCACCGCCACTCGTGTTCGTCATCGACAATGACCACGTCACAATCTTGACACCCGTGACCGTAAGCAAGGACGGTAACTTCGACGACACCTTTGTGTACTCCTTGCCACTGTATTGATAACCCCATAGCCCACATTGCGACTTTCCGACGAGCCATTTGATTATTGCCGGCAACGTCACTTGTGCACATTAGTGATCATAGTTCCCATTTCATACATACCATATCATCTTGGTACACGCATCTTGATATCATCTCTTGTGTCACAACGTTGTCACCGCATATACACAATTGCTATCTTGGTTCGTGAAGTTTTGCATAACTGACACACAAAAGAGCTCAAAAGAGAAAGACCAACCAAGCTTTTAAGCAAAAGAGAAAGATAAGCAAAGAGCGTTTAAGCAAGAACCATAGCATCATACTACATTAAGATTGTCATACTCGATCATCTTGGATCATATCACCGGAACATCATACTTATATAGCATACATTGGATAGAAGTCGTTGCATTTTTTTCCTTATAGGTTGTGCACAAGTCTCGTATCCGCCTATTGTGCAATCACACTAGCTTCTTTCTAGTGTTTTGTAACAAGAGCATTTTCCATGGATTCCACATTTTGAGCTCGTTCCTTGGTTGCACGACCCCACTTATCTATCCGTGCGTGCGTTTTCGTGTGCCCCTTTTTGCTATTGGTCTACTTGTTGCATTTGCAAATTTGTGGACAATTTTCAACCTCATTGAAGCTTGCTAACAAATTGCATAAATTTTGTGCCACTATCCTCACCTAGTTCCACCAAAGGTTTTATTGTGTAGGTGTGAGAATCGACAAGAATCGATACCAATTGTGCTAATTCCTTACTACACTATTGAGTGATCATTGATCCATCTTCAACATCAGATACGGTACATTTGGTCTAGTTCTTCCTTTCTTCCACTCACATGTTTGCTTGAGATGATGGATAAACTACATCTTCGAACCGGCTCTTCGATGATCCACAAGAGCCGAACAACTAAGTCACCAAGGTTCACCTATTTGGTGTTCAACGAGCTCTACATCAAGAGAGTGAAGCTATGAATGAACGCATTGAGCTACTTGCCACCGACATGAGGCATTCCCAAGTGCGAATAAGAGACTACTTCAACACTACTCTTGCACATCACATGGAAGATCTCAATGCCAACATGACTACTCGAATAGAAGAGCTACGAACATTGATGGGTCAATCGATCTTCTTCGTCTTCATCATCCCAAAGACAGCACAACTCGAGTCGACACTCCTATGACTCCATCACCGACTCAAGTACGCCATCATCAAACACTCTTTGTCCAGCTGTGTGCCATGATCATCGAGAAAATCGGAATCCACTTCACGGCAATGCTTCACAAGAGCAACTTGAGGAGCAAGAACTTCGACATCAACAAAATCAAGCTACACTTGAGCAAGCACAAGAAAGGAAATGTTTACGCCAACAAGAGTGGGGGAGTCCTAGATTACGGGGTCCTCGGGTGTGCGGTCTATTCGATATGGGCTGAACTGATGGACCATGAAGGTAAAGCAGAAGGCTATCACCCGTGTCCGGGTAGGACTCCTATGTGCGTAGAACAACAAGTTCCGGGTGTAATGTTTCCTTCCTCTGCAAACTGATTCTGTAAAATCCTAGGCCTCTCTGGTGTTTATATAAACCTGAGGGTTTAGTCCGTGGAGGCTATCAGAATAATCATAGGCTAGACGACAAGGGTTTAGCCATTATGATGTCGAGGTAGATCAACTCTTGTAAGCCCTATACTCTTTGAATACAACCAAGCATGACGTAGGGTTTTACCTCCTTCAAGAGGGCCTGAACCTAGGTAAACATCGTGTCCCTATTGTCCCTTGTTAATATCGATCCTTAAAGACACAGCTTGGGACCCCCTACTCGAGATCTGCCGGTTTTGACACCAACATTGCTGCTTTCATTGAGAGTTCCGTTGTGTTGTCGATAGAAGAATCGATGGCTCGCCTCGTTATCGACAATGATGCTATTTTCGGGGAGACTTTTCTCTCGGGTCAACTCTTTGTGTTTGTTGGCTTCGTGCTACGTGCCAAATCGACCAGTCACCTTGAGCAGGTCGACAGTTAGGCCCCCGGTCACCAGATCAGGTTCGGAAGTCTGGACTACATCGCTGATATCTGAGGAGACCTCGTCTTCGAGGGGTTCACGGCCTCAGTCACCACTCCCCACCCGCATGAAGGAGGCCCTTCGAATCTACCATCTGATCCCATCCAGGGGTCGACACTCATTCCCGCCTCGGCCTTAGATCCAGGGCGGACCACTTCGTCCGAAGACGGGAGGATAAACCCTGCTAGACTCTCTCCCATTACAGAGCTACTAGCCGGAGACCTAGATCCCACCACGCCATCAGAGGACCCAGAGTCAAACGGGACTCTCCCCATCATCAGGAAGCCGGACTCGCCTCTGGACACCAACTCCGAACTCTTGAGGTCCGCGACCATCGGGCTCGAATGAGTGGTTATCACCGAGCCTAGCTCCGCAGATCCTCACACGCCTCTCCAGCTTTCGCTCTTAAACAAAACGCTGAACTTAATACAATCTCTCGCCATCACGGAAGTGCCACCTCTGAACTACGCCCAGCTTGAACTGGGGGCTGAGAGTAGAGAATTTTACGTCCCACTCACCACCCACTTAATAGGCGTTGTCGATCATTTAACTGACATGCTAGACTACGCCTCCGACGACAACGATGGCATGGATGATGATGTCGAAGCCGTACCAAGTCAAAAGCGACCCATCACGCATTGGACGGCCACTTCTACCTACAATGTATACATAGTGGACACACCTGAGAAGAAGGACGACGATGGCACTCAAGATCCAGATGAGGACAAGCCCGTCGATGACCACCAAAACGCTGGCGTCAGCGGCACCGCTCATGATCGCGTCATGGAAGGGAAAGCAATACCGGCACCGGAGATAATGACACTCCGGACAACGCCGAACACCCCGTGGAGCCTGCGTGCAAGCAGGATGAAATGGATGAGGGTCAATACAGCCCCGACGAACTTGCCGATCATGAGGATTCGGAAGATAGTAACTACTTACCGGCCTCCGAAGAGGATGTTAGCCTCAGTGACGAAGATTTCATAATCCCAGAGGAACCCTCGAACAAGAACGCTTCAAGCGACGGCTCATCGCCACTTCATGGAGCCTGAAAAAGAAACAGAAGCAGATTCAAGCCGAACATGATACGCTCAACGTCAGATGGACTAAGGTCCTAGCCTTCGACGAAGGATATGGTTTTGAGCACCAAACAAAGAGTTATCCCAAGCGCAGGCTACTGCCACAATTCGACGACGAGGCCTCCGATACCGTCAAAATATAATTAGGCTGATCAACCGGACCGACCACCGCGTGGACTGGACAAAATAGCTAATTATGCCGAACACCAGTCCGCGCCCCTCGTCATAGAGGCAAGGAAGCAGCGGCTCCGGGCTACACGTACGACCTATGTCAGGACTTGACCAATAGAGCCGGCCAGACCAGATCAATCTATGGATCAAGAGGACGTGCCTCGACATGGGATTACGACCATCAAGCCTGGCACGACAAACCTAATCATGTCTGGGGTCAGCACCGAACATAAATACCATCCGAACTCTATCGCCATGTCTCTCGGTACAGAGGTGCCGCACACCCCATGTGGTTTACCGATGAGGTAATGCAGCACCAATTTTCGGAGGGGTTCAAACCCGTCAACATCATTCAATACGATGGAATAACGGATCCCACCGTATGGATTGAAGATTTTCTTCTCCACATTCACATGGCTCGCGGAGATGATCTTCACGCCATTAAATACCTCCCTCTAAAGCTGAAAGGACCAGCACGACACTGGTTGAACAGCCTCCCAGAAAACTCCATTGGAAGTTGGGAAGACTTAGAGGATTCTTTCTGGGACAACTTTCAGGGCACTTATGTTCGGCCACCGGATGCTGATGACTTGAGTCACATAGTGCAGCAACCTGGAGAGTCAACTCGCAAACTTTGGAATCGGTTCTTAATTAAAAAGAACCAAATCGTGGACTGTCCGGATGCTGAAGCCCTAGCGGCATTTAAGCACAACGTCCGTGATGAATGGCTCGCCCGACACCTCGGTCAGGAAAAGCCGAAGACTATGGCAGCTCTTACTACACTTATGACCCACTTCTACATGGGCGAAGATAGCTGGCTGGCTTAAAGAAGCAACAGTACCAGTCACCTTGCCAGCTCTAAGGCCAGGGATGTCAATGGAAGGCCACGACGCAGCAAAAACAAGCGTCGAAACAACAACGAAGAAACAGAGGATACGACAGTAAACGCCGGATTCAGTGGCTCTAAATCCGGTCAGCGGAAGAATCCGTTCAAAGGTAATCGGGATGGTCCATCCAACTTGGACAAAATACTAGAGCGACCTTGCCAGATTCATGGCACCCCCGACAAGCCTGCCAACCACACCAACAGAAACTACTTGGTTTTTAAACAAGCCGGTAAATTAAATACCGAACATAAAGGGAAAGGACCGCAAAGCGAGGACGATGATGAGCCTCGCCCGCCGAACACTGTGAGACAGAAACAGTTTCCCCCCGAGGTGAAAATGGTGAACATGATCTATGTCACCCACATCCCCAAGAGGGATCGCAAACGCGCATTAAGGGACGTGTACGCCGTAGAGCCTGCACCCCAAAATTCAACCCATGGTCAGCTTGTCCGATCACCTTTGATCGTAGGGACCACCCAACCAGTATTTGTCACGGAGGTTTGGTGGCTCTGGTACTCGATCCTATCATAGACGGATACCATCTCACTAGAGTCCTCATGGACGGCGGCAGCAGCCTCAACTTGATCTATAAGGACACTATCGTAAGATGGGTATCGACCCGTCAAGAATCGAGCCTAGAAACACTACCTCTAAAGGAGTGATACCCAGCGTGGAGGCCCGCTGCACGGGCTCCTTAACATTGGAAGCAGTATTCGGCTCTCCATACAACTTCCGAAGCAAAGAATTGATCTTCGACATCGTCCCTTTACGCAGTGGTTATCATGCAATCGCCGGACGAATCGCTTACCGCTTTTAATGCAGTCTCGCACTATGCTTATCTGAAGCTCAAAATGCCTGGACCTCATGGCGTCATTACAGTAAATGGAAATACAGAGCGCTCCCTCCGTATTGAGGAGCATACCGCGGCTCTAGCAGCCGAAGTACAGGACGGCCTTATCAAGCCGAACAACTCATCAGTCATCAAGACCCATGATACTGCTAAACACGTTCGACCCGCGTTACAATGCGGTAGCTCGGTCGCACCAGAGTTTGCATAGCAGTTTCGCCTCCGATGATCGCCCCATAAGGTTGCGGCATGCATACCGCGCGTACATAAGTACGCACTTAAAATACCTTGGGCAGCGCCGGAGGCACACTGCGGAAAAGATCCACAGTATGGCTTGACCCTATTTGGACCTCACATATTTTTACACTGAAGGTTCGTTAAGAAACCTACATGATCTACGGTCATACGGGGGCGCCTTTCCAGGTCCCTCTTTCTAGCTGACGGCCATCGTACTCCTTCTCTACAAGGATGTCTCACCAAGGAGAAATGGCGCAGGCGTGCAGCAGGGCATCATTGGGATCTTGAAACCACTACTTTTAGGCCATGTGTAAACATTTCCCTTGTGTAAACTTTTGGCATGTAAAATGGCCTCAATATTCATGGCATTATCTGTAACAACTCGACCCGATGTATTAATCAGGTATAAAGGAAGTAGTTGATCACCACTTTGTTATGCAACTATTTTTATTTCATATTATCATCTGTATCCCCTCCCTACTTTAGATTGCCACATGTGCATTAATCTGGCCTTAACACCGGGGGTTGTATCCGGCCCTGCACATTTCAAGTCCGAACACTTACAGAGCACTCATCGGCGTCCCGAATATTGCATTATATGCCTCGGCTCTGAATCATGTCTTTGGTCAATAGTAGGGTTGCCCGGCTCTTGTGTTTACCACCTTATGTTCCGCCCGTTCGGCTAAGGTAGTAAAGGGAGAACTACCGCAATTGTATTTCTGGTTCGTTCGGCCAAGTACCTCAGTAGAGAAAGCCGAAAATTGACTGTCATGATAGGCGGGAGTTGGTCGGCGATCTGGTGACTTAGTATTATACTACAAATCGTTAGCGATTCACCCCGTGTTATACAAGGGGCTGGTCTTCGTCCAGCCGTGTGGAAAAGGAACCATAGCCTGGATAGCCGCACACGCACAAGGGGCTAGTACATAGCTCCACAGTCGAACTCATATGGCTAAGTGAAAGTAATAAAGCCGCATAGTCCGATTGCCCGGTTCACCTCGCGGACACCTCCTTTACAGACCAAGACATTGGATAAAGTGTGGTCACACGTTATGTCGAACACGCCTGTAGCATCTACATGGGGGCTGAAGCCGACTACTGGCAACTTTAAAAAATATAACAATAAACGGCCGCACGGGAGAAAAACTTGGTTGAAACAAAAGGCACAAACCTAGATATATAACATCATGGGTTCATAGCATAGTTTGTACAACCCGAACACATTCAATCAAATATTACGTCCTTAGAATAATGACCCTCTATCACTCGGGCTCCTTCTAGGATGTCATCGAAGTACCTCTCCGGCTTCCGATGATCTTTGCCTATGGGCGGACCTGCGGTTGCCACTTCGGTGGGCTTCATGTTCGCCCATTGCATCTTGACGCGGGTGAAGGCCATCCAGGCACCCTCTATGCAGGCTGAGCGTTTTACAGCATCAATCCGCGACCGCACATCGAGAAGCCGCTTCACCAAACCTAAGTAGCTGCTAGGAATAGGCTCGGTTGGCCAGAGTTGGATTATTGTATCCTTCATGGCCAAGCCGGCCACCCTATGCAGCTCCGTAGCTACTTCAGCTGGTCGCTCAAAGGCGAGGGGTGCTCCGGCGCATGAAATTGCGACCAGAACAGCTTCTCGGTCGAGTTCCCCTCCTAGGCTCGGAAGAACTGTGCGGCATCGGCGGAACTCCTCGGAAGATCCGCAAACATGCCTAGAGGACTCCACACTCGGGTAAGCAAGGCATACCTCGGACCTCCAAAGATACTCTGCAAAAGAAAGGCCTTAGCAGCCGCTATCTGCCTCGCCTAATGGATCTCTTCGCGAGCACTCCGGGACTCGCTTCGCGCCTCTTTGGCATCATGGAGAGCCTTGGCAAGCTCGAACGATTGGTCCGAAGTCTTCTGCTGCAAGGTTTCGCATTTGCTGATGGCATCCTTTAGCTCCTGCTCAACTTCGACCACCCGAGCTTCGTGTTGGCGGCAGTCAATTTGTTTCGCCTCTAGTTCAGCAGCCGCATTATCAGGGGCTGCCTTGTTCGCCTCTGCTTCTTTCTTGGCCTGGCCGAGGGCGCCCTTGAGGGTCTCGACCTCGGCTGCACCAACTATGATCATAATCAACGCACTCTATGAGTTAAACTCTAAATATGCTCCTGACATGAAAATAAAGTTTACACCATAAGCATGCCTTGCGTTTCATCGAACCGTTTGTTGATGCGGTCGAGCTCCTCATTGGCCACTTGAAGCTTCCGGTTGAGTTTGTCAACTTCTGTGGCCTGGGAGGTTGCCGCCAACATGGAGGCATGTTACAATAAACAACATAGTACGTTACTCTCCTGAATACTAGGTGGATCCTCTGTCCGGTTTTCTTCTATACCGGACAGAGTCTCAGGGGCTACTGTCTGTACACAAGTTTATTCTTATATATGAAAAGTTTTTAGAACATTACGTCGCATACCTCAAAGCTCACAAGAGGGTCAGAAGGTTTCATTCACCGCTTAGCAGACTGAACCTTCTCCATAACTGCACTCATTAGGGTGCGGTGTTCCTCCACAACGAAAGTACTTTACAGTGCTTCTTCCAGAGCATTGGGCGCCTCCGGATTAGTGGAGGCTGCTGTTGGAGCTGATGCTCTTTCCCCCTCCTTCGAAGGGGGCTGCTTATCCGATCCTGGAGCCATGCTGGCCTCCGGAACGGTGTTCGACTGGGCCCCGGATTGTTGGGGCTCCCCACCATCGGTTGTCATAGGGGCCGCCTCCCTAGGTCTTCGGCGACCGAGGTATTGACCTCGGGCACTCTCTCAACGGCTTCACTTGCCCCCTCTTGGACAGCGGATGTCCTTAGGGATGACGCTTCAGTGTCATCCATGGAGATAGGCGAGAGGGCTCGCGGTAGCGTATCACTCTCTGAAATTTCAGGCGGCAGAGAGTTCCCCTCCGATAATGGAGTATGCGGGAGCACGCGGGGAGGGCTGAAAGGCAAATAGTAAAATAACTGAGATAATGGAAACATGTGGACCGAAGATAAACAGTAAGTTTCTAAATACTTACGATTCGGCCAGGGGCTTCACCGTAGGAGGTTTCTTGGGGACTAGTTCGGACTCTGAGTCCGAACTATCCGGGAGGGTCAGTTTCCCTCTCTTGGGAGCCAAACCTTCTGGGTCTTCGGAGGCCGCCCTCTTCTTCTTCCTCCCCTTACGAGGGGAGTCTCTCTCCACCTCCTCCTCTTCTTCCTCGTCTGCCTCGTGGGAAGAGAGGGATTCGGTGTCTCTAGAAACTGTTTCCGAAGGACCTTTGTGGCGGGGGCCACCCTTGGCATCCTTCCTTTCCTTATTCTTGGTTTTCTTCTCCGGCGCTTGATAGGGCGCCGGGACCAGCATCTCCGTTAGCTGGGGTGTGGGTGGGTCCTCGAGCAGCGGTGCCGGACAGTTGATCCGCTCCGCCTTTGTCGTCTAGATAGGTCTTTGGAAAGATTGTGCTTACCGCCGTGGCCGGGTTCTCGATGTCGAGTCCGATGTCCTTGGTCTTCTTCGGCAACTTTTTCTCAGCCTTGAAGAGCTGCTTCCATATGTCTTCATGTGTGGTGCCGAAGAAGCGCTTCAGGGTCCGTGGCTTCTCCGGATCGAACTCCCACATGGGGGAGGCCCGGAGCTGACAGGGAAGGATGCGGCGGAATAGCATCACTTGAATCACATTGGTGAGACTGGTGTTCTCACCCAACATGTCAGAGATGCGCTTTTGGAGTATATTCACCTTCGGTTTGGACCCCCAATCAAGACCCTTGGCGGTCCATGAGGTGAGTCTCATGGGGGGTCCGGATCTGAAGTCAGGTGTGGCCACCTAGTTGGCATCGCAGGGTTCGGTGATGCAGAACAACTCCTACGGCCAAAACTTGATTGTCTCTACAAATGCCCCTTTGGGCCAGACGGCATTGGGGAGCTTGCTTACCATGGCCCCACCACAGTCTGCATGCTGACCGTCGACCACCTTTGGCTTCAGATTGAACACCTTGAGCCACGGGCCGAAGTGTGGGGGGATGCAAAGAAGAGCCTCACACACGACTATGAAAGTTGATATATGGAGGAAGGAATTTGGGGCTAGATCATGGAAATCTTGCCCGTACTAAAATATGAGACCCTGGACAAAGGCGTGGAAGGGAAATCCTAGCCCCAGAAGGAAGTGGGGGATGAACATAACCCTCTCACCAGGCCCTGGAGTAGGAATGACCTGATCTTTGTCTAGAATACTATGCGCGATATCCGCAGACATATAGCCTACACTCCGGAGATCATTGACGTCCTTCTCGGTGACGGAGTAGGCCTCCCACTCGCCCTTGGAGTCGGACCCGGCCATTGCTGGTGAGGGTGGCAGCGCTGGAGGAGATCAGAGCTGTGGGCGCTGGAGCTTGGAGATTGGGAGACAGAAGCTAGAGGAAGGCATGAAGAAAAAGCAGGGGTCTTTACCCTTTTATGGGCGGTGAAAATGCGAAGCGTCCCCCTCTTAAGCCATAAAACTCGCCTGTTCCCAATGAGATCGTGCGTAAGGTGCGGTTGAATTACCCAAATCATATTGATGAGAATCCCGTAATGGGCGGGCATGATCTCTATTTTGACGAGACGTGCCAATGGAGGCTAGACCTCGAAATGCGAAACGGGAGGCATGAAAATGGTTTGAAATGTTAAAGAGTCAAGTTTGATGCTTCGCTGAAAACTTTGTCAGTAAAAGACACTGTTCCCATTTTGACGTTCTGCCTTCGTGGCTAAGGGTTGTATTGATTATGCAGAGCCGAACATAGTTCCTTTATGTAGGAAGCTAACTTAAAGTATTCGGGAGAAGGAACCCGCCTTGCAATGTCGAAGATAATTCGCGTACCGAACACATTATCATCAAAGACTGGTTCAGGGGTTACTGAGGGTGTCCTGGATTAGGGGGTCCTTGGGTGTCCGATCTATTTGATATGGGCCGGACTGATGGGCCATTAAGATAAAGCAGAAGGCTATCCCCCGTGACCGGGTAGGACTCTTGTGTGCGTAGAACGGCAAGTTTGGTGTCCGGGTGTAATGTTTCCTTCCTCTGCAAACTGACTCTGTACAACCCTAGGCCTCTCTAATGTGTATATAAACCTGAGGGTTTAGTTCGTAGAGGCTCTCAGAATATTCATAGGCTAGACTGCTAGGGTTTAGCCATTACGATCTCAAGGTAGATCAACTCTTGTTCAAGAAGGACGTAGGGTTTTACCTCCTTTAAGAGGGCCCGAACCTTGGTAAACATCGTGTCCCTATTGTCCCTTGTTACCATCGATCCTTCGACACACAACTTGGGCCCCCCTAACTGAGATCTGCCGGTTTTGACACCGACAAAGAGCAAATGCAAGAACAGCAACTCCAACATGAAGATGAGCAAGACGCCACCATGCTACGTCAAGAACAACAATGGCATGAAGCTCAAGCACTTGAGGCGCAACGTGCCCTCCGAGACACAAATTGTGTCGTCGCCGCATGCAACCGACATACTCATGAAGAAGAATCACTTCGCAATGAAGTTCAAGAAAGAAGATATCAAGCACGAGTACACCGGCAAGCTCCTCAAGCTCGTCCACAAGCTAGAAAAGAACAAGAAGCTCGACAAGAACCACAAGTTCACCGAGATCAACAAAACAATGATAATCCTCCATGCCAAGAGCAACTTGAGGTTGACAATCAACCACGTCAAGAAAGTCGTCACAATAGGCAAGAGCGCAACGAAGAGCAACGCTTTGGCAAGCTCAAGTTCAACATGCCAAAGTTTTCCGAAAGGAATGATCCCGAAGACTATCTCTCATGGGCATTGAAAGTCGACAAGATCTTTCACTTACATAACTATGAAGAAGAAAAGAAGATCTCCATGGCATCCCTTGATTTTCAAGATTATGTCCTTATTTGGTGGGAGGAGGTCATTGAGCGAAGAGAAGCAAAATGAGAGCCACCCATCACCACTTGTAATCAAATGAAGGATGTCATGAGAGCGCGCTTTGTGCCAACTCAGTATAGCCGTGACTTATTCAAGAAGTTGCAACTCCTCAAGCAAGACACGAAATCGGTCGAAGAGTACTGCAAGGAAATGGAGTTTGCCATGATTCGAGCAAATGTCATGGAATATGAGGAGAAAATCATGGCGCGATTCCTGAATGGACTCAACCATCCTATCAAGAAAATCACCGACTGTCAACCTCCTCCAACCTCATTGAGTTAGTGCACCAAGCTACCAAGGCGGAACGACAAGTACAAGAGGACTACAAGTACTCCAAGTACACGTCCAAGAACTACGGCTCCTATACTCAAGCTCCAACGGCTTCAGCACCTACTACTTTAACCAAACCTTCCACAAGCAACGACAACAAATCGATTTACAATACTTCGACATCATCAAGTCGTCCTCCAACTATGAGCAACTTCTAGATGAGAGCTTCATCATCTACAACTCCTACCGACGATACCTCCGAGACGAGCTCCATAAAATGCTTCAAATGTCAAGAACGAGGCCACAAGTCCTATGAGTGTCAAACAAGACGAACGAATGTAGGGTGGAAACCTATACGGCCGATCATTCATGAAAGGAGCGGATCCCAACTAAGAACACGAAGAACACAAGGGGAAACACGAGGGAAATAACGAGAGGATCACTAAAACCAAAAAGATATAGTCACACATATGCTAGATCCTCGAAACATGAGGGGAGATACAAGATCCACGATCAACAAAGGACGATACAAAGGTAACCAGTTCTTCTCCGAGAGGAGTTCTTGATGGGGCCACCCAAAAGAGGGTCTTGAATCCAAGGGGATCTTCTCCGTAGAGGGGCCGCGGTCTCTCTCGTTGGAGGAGATCCGTAATGGATAAGCAAAGCTCTATCTCACATATGAGCTAAGCCAATGATGACCCTAGAAACAGGGAGCTAGAGGGACGATGGGGTACATGGGCCTCGGCCCTTTACTGTGCGCAGACAGACGGGGCCGGATGTCCCGCCCTTCAAGGGGAGCCGGATGTCCGGGCTGGGGGGGCGGATGTCCGGGCCAGCGTGGTCGGCCTCGGTGCTCCCTGGATAGACGGGGTCCGGATGTCCAGGTGAGGTGCTAGATGTCCGGAGGCTCGGGACGGGCCGGATGTCCGGGCCTTCGGCCGGATGTACGGGCCGAAGTGGCATTCCTTCTGTCCTCAGGATAGGATTGTCCGGATGTCCGGGGAGGAGGCAGGATGTCCGGGCCAGGGCCGGATGTCTGGGTTGACCGCCGGATGTTTGGGCCCTGTAGACTTGGCCACAGGCTCCTTGATGCTGGTGACGCTTCCAAGGGCCGGATGTCCCAGGTCCTGGCCGGATGTTCGGGTCTTGGGAGCTGTACTTGAATCCTTCCGTTGGTTCTTCTCATCCATGAAATTGGCGACTTGTCCGTCTTCACGAGCATCTTCAGAAGGGTCCTCTTGACACCTAATCATGCACAACATCTGGAACTTAGGTAGTAGCCATGTCTCGAGTGGATCATATGTGATATCACTAAGGAAGGAAATCACCTCGTTCTCAAGAGCTCTAGCTCGTGTCATAGGTCCTCTTGGCTCTTGATTAGATGATGGTAGGCCCATGGGGATGATCGTAGGATGCTCCGCATCATCTCCCCTCCCTTGGGAAAGATCCGACCCCGGCTCGAAATCCTCATCACCATGGTACGGGGAGAGATCTTTGACATATATTATGTCGCTCACGGAGTACTTGTCGCCTGGGATATCGATCTTGTAGGCGTTGTTGTTGTAGCATGCAAGCACCTTGAAGGGTCCATCGGCTCGTGGTAGAAGTTTGGACTTGCGTTCGTTGGGGAAGCGGTCCTTGCGAACGTGTAGCCACACAAGATCTCCAATGTTGAATATCATGGGTTGCTTGTTGACGTTGAGATTGGTCGCGAGTCATTGTACTTGGCGCTCGATGGTGTGCCTTGTATCTTCATGCATCTTCTTGAGGTAGTTGACTCGGGCACTCGCGTCCATATTTGTGCGCTCCTGTAGTGGTAGAGGAAGAATGTCCAATGGTGACAATGGGTTGAAGCCATAGACGACCTTGAAGGGGGACTTGCCGGTAGTCTTATGTCTTGCACGGTTGTAGGCGTACTCGGCGATAGGTATGCACTCCTCCCACTCCTTGATGTTCTTTGATGTGGAGTGGAACTCCGTACGGCCGATCTTTCACATTTGGAGAGGATCCCTACGAGGAACACGAAGAACGAGTGGAAGAACACGAGGGAAATCACGGGGGAAAACAAGAATAACACTCAACCAACAAGATTCGATTACACATGCGCTAGATCGATGAACACAAAGAGAGATCCATGATCCAAAGTCAACAAAGGACGATACAAGAGGTAACCGGGTTCTTCTCCGTGAGGAGGTCTTGATGGGGTCTTCTCCGTAAAGGAGGTCTTGAATCCAAGAGGATCGTCTCCGTAGAGGGGCCGCGGTCTCTCTCGTGGAGTAGATCCGATATGGATGAGCAAAGCTCTATCTCTAATGAGCTATCACAATGCTAACCCTAACTAGGAGGAGGTGGGGGAGTATATATAGTGCTAGCCCACGAAGGGGTAAGTGAGGGCGAAGGGGTACATGGGCTCGGCCCAATACCTTTGTCTTGTGAGACAGCCGGAAGTTCGAGGCGGGGCGGAAGTTCAGGCGGGGCGGAAGTTCAGGGCAGGTTCCGGCCGGGTTCCGGGCTATCCAGAGAGTTGGCGCGCTCGGGGCTGGTCTGGACTCCGTGGGACGGAGGTTCCGGGAAGGCCGGAAGGTCCGAGGGCCGGAAGTTCCGGGCAGGCCAGAAGGTCCGGGCTTTCCAGAAGCTTGTCCCTGCTTCTACTTCCTTCTCCTCTTCCATGCTTGGCCTTGGTCCTTGGATCCTTCATGGTCGTCTCGGTTGTACCTGAGTGTATGCAAGGCCCATGCATGAGGTAGTAGCCATGTCTCACATGTGGAAAGTGAAGGTTCGAAGAGGAGTGAGTTCACCTGGTGCCCAATGGCGTATGGTCGAGGTCTCGTCATATGTACTCTTGGGGCTTGGAGAGTAGTCGGAGTGTACATGGGGATGAACGTGGAATGCTCCACATCATTCTTCTTTATCAACACAGATAGTAGAGTGGAGGGCGTATGGTTCGTCACCTCTGTTTGGCCGTCGGTTTGTGGATAGTATGCCGTGGAGAATAGTAGCTTGATTCCGAGCTTGGCGCATAAGGTCTTCCAAAAGTAACTCAAGAACTTGACGTCGCGGTCCGAGACAATCGTCTTTGGCACTCATTGTAGGCGCAAGATTTCCCTAAAAATAAATTTGCAACATGTGAAGCATCGTCTATCTTGTTGCATGGTATGAAATGTGCCATTTTAGAGAACCGGTCCACAACAACAAACACGGAATCCTTGCCATTTCTAGTTCTAGGCAAACCAAGGACAAAATCCATGCCAATATCTTCCCATGGTTGGTACGGAATTGGGAGAGGCATATAGAGTCCATGAGATTGAGCTTTAGACTTAACTTTGCGACATGTAGAGCATCGGTTGGTGAAGCGGTTGATGTCGCGAAACATCTTGGGCCAAAAATAGTTCTTGGAGAGCGTAGCAAATGTCTTGCCGCGTCCAAAGTGTCCCATGAGTCCTCCTCCATGAGATTCTTGCAAAAGTAACAAACGAAGAGAAGACTCGGGGATGCAAAGTTTGTTAGCTCTCATAAGATAATCATCTTTGATGTAATAGCGTTCCCAAGATGTCTGCGTCAAACACTTGGCATAAGGAATAGCAAAAGTAGGATCATTCGCATACAAGTCTTTTATGTGCTCAAAGCCAATAACATTCAATTCAAGTTGAGTAACAAGCATGCATATACGGGAAAGTGCATCCGCGACAACATTTTCCTTTCCTTTGATATACTTGATGACATAAGGAAAGGACTCAATGAACTCACTCCACTTAGCATGACGCTTGCTCAACTTAGTTTGACCCTTAAGATATTTAAGCGTTTCATGATCGATATGGATGATAAATTCATGAGGGCGAAGGTAATGTTCCCATTCATGCAAAACTCGCACTAAAGCATATAGCTCTTTGTCATAGATGGGGTAGTTGAGTTGCACTCCAGAGAGTTTATCACTAAAGTATGATATGGGGTGCTTCTCTTGCGTTAACACACCTCCTATGCCATTACCACTAGCATCGCAATGAATTTCGAAGGGTTTGTCAAAGTTGGGTAATGCAAGCACGGGAGCATGAGTAAGCAAATTCTGAAGCTCATTGAATGCGCTATCTTGCGATGGTCCCCAAACAAAGGGTGCTTTCTTCTTGCTCAAGCATGTAAAGGAGACACAATAGTGCTAAAATCCTTCACAAATCTACGGTAGAAACCGGCTAAACCAAGGAAACTACGCACTTGTTGCAAATTGGTTGGTTGGGGCCAAGTTTTAATAGCATTGATCTTAGATTCATCAACATGAAAACCCTTAGAAGATACTACAAAACCCAAGAAAACAAGCTTATCAACACCAAAAAGGCATTTATCCATATTAGCATAGAGGCGCTCTTTTCGAAGAGTTTGCAACACGGTTCTAAGGTGGGTGACATGCTCTTTGAGAGATTTGCTAAAAACAAGGATATCGTCAAAGTAGACCACAACAAACACACCAATGTAAGGGCGAGACACATAATGCATTAGACGCATGAAAGTACCGGGTGCTTCCGATAAACCCATAGGCATAACTAACCACTCATACAAACCAAACTTTGTTTTGAAAGCGTTTTTCCATTCATCACCCTCTTGTATCCGTATTTGATAATAACCACTTTTGAGATCAATTTTGGAGAAAATAGTGGCACCGCTAAGTTCATCTAGCATATCATCAAGGCGTGGAATGGGGTTCCTATAGTGAACGGTGCTAGCAATGATAGGTCTACAACCGGAACACATGCGAAAGCTACCGTCTCTTTTTGGTACAAGAATGACCGGTACGGCACAAGGACTCAAACTTTCACGCACATGTCCATTGTCTATGAGATGTTTTACTTGCCTTTGTATTTCTTTGGTTTCTTCGGGGTTGAGTCGGTAGGGAGCCTTGTTTGGAAGTGGTGCTCCGGGTATGAGGTCGATGCGGTGCTCGATGCCTCGTAGTGGAGGTAGACCCGGAGGTAGCTCGTCAGGGAAAAAACCTTGAAATTCCTGCAATAGAGAAGATAACACCAAAGTTAGATTGTGAAAGGTGTTAAGTTTTGGTGCCTCGTCCTTGCACAAAAGGACATAGTGCATAACACTTGATGGGTTCTCACACACTTCTCTCATCTCACGTTGGGTGCAAATAGGAAGAAGTTCTTCTTGTCGCTCATTGTGGAGGCACTCAATTTGGGCTTGTGGCGCTCTGATGCGGAGCATCCCACGTTCATCCCCATGTACACTCGGACTACTCTCCAAGCCCCAAGAGGACATATGACGAGACCTCGACCATACGCCATAGGGCACAAGGTGAACTCACTCTTCGAACCGTCACTTTCCACATGTGAGACATGGCTACTACCTCATGCATGGACCTTGCATACACTCAGGTACAACCGAGACGACCATGGAGGATCCAAGGACCAAGGCCAAGCATGGAAGAGGAGAAGGAAGAAGAAGCAGGGACAAGCTTCTGGAAAGCCCGGAACTTCCGGCCTCAGCCCGGAACTTCCGGCCCCCGGACCTTCCGGCCTGCCCGGAACCTCCGGCGCCCAGAGTCCAGACCAGCCCCGAGCGCGCCAACTCTGTATAGCCGGAACCCGGTGAACCTGCGGAACTTCGAACTTCCGCCTGTCAAGACACACAGTGTATTGGGCCGAGCCCATGTACCCCTTCGCCCTCACTTACCCCTTCGTGGGCTAGCACTATATATACTCCCCCACCTCCTCCTAGTTAGGGTTAGCGTTGTGATAGCTCATTTCGAGATAGAGCATAGCTCATCCCTACCGGATCTACTCCACGTGAGGGATTGTGCCTCTTCGGAGAAGATCCATTCAGATTCAAGGCCTCCATCCGGAGAAGACAATCAAGACCTCCTCACGGAGAAGAACAGTTACTCTTGTATCTTCCTTTTGTTGATTTTGGATCATGTGTTACCTTGTGGTTTCGGTGATCTAGCCCTTGTGTGATCAATCACTCGTCAGTTGAGTGTTTCTCTCGTTCCTCCCCGTGATTTCCCTTGTGTTCTTCCACGCGTTCTTCGTGTTTCCCCGTAGGATCCACTCCAAACGTGAAAGATCGGCCCCATAGGGTTCCGCCCTACATCATCTTGGTATCATGAGCCACGTTGATCACGTTTTTGGAACCCCTACCCTTTGTTTTCTAGATTTATTTTGTTGATTTCCTCCTAAATCCGAAAATTCCCACCAAAAATAGCCCCAATTTTTTTTGTGATTTGTTTGTTTTGATGATGTTTTGTTGATTTTGATCCTTGGATTCACTGTGTTATGAGTGGATCTAGCATTCCCCATCTTTTTCCCCATTGTCATCCACGAAATCTCTCCAATTTTGACCTTGGAAATCGAGTTTTTCCGCCCCCGTTCTCAGATCTAGAATTTAGGGTTCGTTCCGGACGAAATTTCACGACCCCCGGAACTTCCGGCCTCCCCCGGAACTTCCGTCCCCCGGAACTTCCGGGCTAAACAGAGAGTTTACCCAAAGTCCCCAGACTTTTTCCGCGACCCCCGGAACTTCCGAAGCCCGGAACTTCCGGCCCTAACCCCGGAACTTCCGGCCTAACCCGAAACATTGCACGAAATTTCAGCATCAACCTTCTTCACCGTTTTCATCACAACTTTTCGCTCTGAACTCCGATTTGAGTGTTCTTTGGCTCGTTTTGAAGCTATCGATGTGCCCGAGGTCCTCACCTTGGTTTCATAACCTTTTGAGACCATCAAATTTTTGGTACTTTGGCATCTTTGCCTAGGGCTCCCACCACATCATCCGCAATACCACCATAGCCTTCCACAACCTAACCCATTTTGATCCCCATAGAATTTGAGGTTGTTTGAGTAGTGACTTAGGTCTCCTAAGGTGTTTAGGATACTTAGGGACGGTTGCTTTTTCATCAACTACCACCACCACCATAACTTCCGCATAGGCTTACCCACCATACACTTCCTCAACACCAACTTAACCCAATTTTGTTTGTGTTGTGAGTTGTGTCTCCTAAGGTGTTTCGGCTACTTAGGGACCGTGCTTCCAACTCTGACACCGTGTATAGCCCATCATACGTTTCCACCACCATAATCCAGTCAACTTCGGCTACTCGGGTTTCCACCAATACTTCCGCAACCACCACCGTATTCCCGCTACCACCATTTGAGTTTTGTCCTTGAGATTTTGAGTTGTGGATTTTTCCGTTTCCTAAGGTGTTTCGGCTACTTAGGGACGAGTCTCTATCATCTTGGTATCTACATCAAGAACACCGCCACTCATCATCGTCATTGACGGTAACCTCTATATCATCTTGTTATAGTGGTATCCCTCCATTGTATATTCCCTTGCAATTGCATTATTAACACCTAGCCCATTTTGGTTTACTTGCCTACCGAGACTAGCCATTTGAGTATTGCCGGCAACGTTACTTGTGCACATTAGCGATCCACCTTTCCATTGCATACATACCATATCATATTGGTATCATCATATCATCCCTTGTGTCACAAGATTGTTCCCGCATATACACAATTGCTATCTTGGTTTGTGCATTTCGCATAGTGAAAAAAAAGAGAATAAGCTTTTCAGCAAAGAAAAAGAGAGAGCAAATGATGCGGAGCATCCCTCGCTCATCCCCATGGACGTGCCTACATCTCCCTCAACGCCACTAGGACCCATGACAAGAGCCCGAGCTAAGGCTATCTGATAGAGGCTAAGGTGTCCCGATGTTTCGATGAGATGGTGGCTATCGTTTCTGTGGGAGTCGACCTTGACGATCCGACTACGAACGTGCGAGACGTCGCGCCTTAGCAATCGCTAAACCAACTTCCGAGGGTTATTGACCACGCCGAGCACGATCAACCTGACCACGAGGGCCTGTTTCCTGCGAGCAAGCGAAGAACAAGCAAGAAACTGAGATTGCAATCTGAATATTGCGAATATAAGATGAAAGCTTTATTGATCAAGGTGGGGTTCTGTGGCGCCTTTATGCAGTCGTTGAACACAAGCGAAATGCACGCGAAGTTGCAGCTATGGCGAACTTTTAATCTAAACAAAACCCAAGGTCTAAACGGTGCCCTAAGGGCTGTATATATGGAGGAAGAGGGGGGGAATTTCGTGGCCCTTGGTGGAGGGGTCCGAAATCAACCCTAACTCTTGTTTTCCCACACATACGGACTCTAAAAACAGCCTATACTTAAGTATTTCGAAATTACATGGGCCTGGCCCAATAATAAGGTGACGCAGCACCTAGAATAGCCTATGGACGCATATTATGAAGTGGCATCTTGTATATTTCGTCCAAGGCCTCATGCACTCATTAGGGTGGCTTCAAAGTCCTGGAATCATCACTTGTAACTCCGTTCTTGTTCGCCTTGCGCATGCCAACATCTCCATGCTTGAACTTGCTCCAAGGTTCATCTTTCTTGTCCATGGTAGGCCCTTCATTTGTAAGCAAAACAAATGTATCCAATTTAGGCAGCATCATATTCTCATGAACATCGGAATCGTTACCAAGAAACGAAAGTACCTGATAATTCAATTGGCGTGCGCGAGCTCTAGTAATTGGTCCAGTATGTATAGCCGCAGGGGCTGTGGGTGTAACAATGGTATTGATGTCCTCATCACTATCGAAGATAAGGTGAATTCGCTCCTCTCCGAACTCCCTCTTCCTACTCACGAGACATGGCTACTACCTCATTCGGAGACTCTATGTGTAATCAGGTACATGAAGGTGAGCCAAGAATCAACTACTTGCGAGAGCCAAGACGGCGAGGACTCCAAGCATATTGAAGAAGAAGAAGAGATCTTTGCTGAAGGCACGAGGCACGGACGACCGGCGCCTTCCGGACGTCCGACGAGTCCCAGGACCAGACGGCCGGACTCCCGGACGTCCGGCACTTTGCCACCGAACCAGAACTACAGACGGCCAAGCCTCCGGATGTCCGATCGACGCACGCCCGAATCGAATCTACGGACGGCCGACAACTTCCGGACATCCGGACCGTCACGAAGCTCCGGACGACCGACCGTCTCCGGACGTCCAGCGCGCCCACGACAGAGCTGATTCTACGGACGCACGAGCCCGTCCGGACGTCCGGACCGTCCCGAGCCTCCGGACGTCCGACGCCTTCCGGACGTCCTACGCCTGTTTTTTGAATTCTTTTGGGGCGCAGCCCTTGTACCCCTTCGCCCCCTAGACTATATATACTCCTTCTTCCCCAACTTTCTAGGGTTAGCATTGGATTAGCTCATATTCTTGTGTGAGAGCCTTTGCTCATCCACTTGGCTACTTCTCCTCAGAGATCAGGACCTCTACGGAGAAGATCCCCCAAGCGGATTCAAGACCCCCATCTAGGGTGGACCCCATCAAGTCCTCCTCTCGGAGAAGAACGGCTACTCGTGTATCCTTATCTTTGTTGATTGTGGATCATATGTCCCTCTTTGCGTTCGATAATCTAGCACTTGTGTGATTGATTTCTTGTCGGTTTCGTGATTTCTCTCTCGTTTCTCTCGTGTTCTTCCGCGTGTTCTTCGTGATTCCCCGTAGGATCCGCTCCAACGTGAAAGATCGCCCACGTAGGGTTCCGCCCTACATCATCTATGGTATCATGAGCCACGTTGATCACATTATTGGAGCCCCTACCCCTCTTTTTCTAGCTTGATTTTGTTGTTTTTGTCCTAATTCCGAAAATTCCCCACAAAAATAGCCCCAAATTTTTTTGTGATTTGTTCGTGTGATGAAGTTTTGTTGGATTTGATCCATGGATTTGCTTGGTTTCGAGTGGATCTAGCATTTCCCCAAGTTTCTCCACTTTCCATCCAAAAAATCCATGAATTTTGACCCCAAAATCCCACAATTCCGCTCAAAATCGCGTCCGGGATCTCAATTTTCGCGTTGACCCGACCCACGGACGACCAGGAGATTCTGGACGTCCGGAGCCCTGAAACGACCGGACGTCCGACCTTTCCGGACGGCGGAACCCCTAACGAACTGAATTTACGGATTTCCGACTTTTCCGGACGTCAAGCGCCGGACATCCGACCTTTTCCGGACGTCCGTAACCTGTAGATTCCCACTTCGGCTGATTTTTGTTTTGTCCATAACTAATTCATCCGAACTCCGATTTTGACGTTCTTTAGCTCGTTTTGAAGCTATTGACATCCCCCTTTCAACAAAAATACCACCAACATCATTTGACTACATCAAATTTTGTGAACTTTGGCATCTTTGCCTAGGGCTTCCACCACATCCTCCGCTACTCCACCACCGACTTCTGAAGCCTAACTTTCGCCAAATTTTGTCCCGTGCCCACATACACTCCCACTTACCTCCACCACTTCCGCATAACACCACCTTAGCCTTTCCCACTTCCAATTCCGACAACGTTGCCAAATTATGCCTTGAGAATTTGAGTTGAGGTTTTCCGTATCCTTTTGTGTTTCGGCTATCTAGGTACGGTTCAACATCAACATCACCACCGCTCATCTTCGTCAAGGACGGTAACATCGTCGACACCTTTGACATTACTTGCAATTGCATTGATAACCATCATAGCCCATCTTTCGCGTTGCTTACCCATCGAGACTAGACATTGAGTATTGCCGGCAACGTGACTTGTGCACATTAGTGATCATACTCCATAGCATACATACCATACCAAAGTGGTGCATATCTTACCATCAACTTGTGTGTCACAAAGTTGTCATCGCATACACAATTGCTATCTTGGTTCGTGAAGTTTTGCATGAGAAAAGAGCTCAAAAGAGAAAGAGCCATTCAAGCTTTTAAGCAAAGAAAGGAAGATAAGCAAAGAGCTTATTAGCAAGAACCATAGCATCATACAACATTAAGATTGTCATACTTGATCATTTTGGATCAACACATCGAAACACCATACATATAGCATACTAGGGTAGAAGTCGTTGCAGTTTGCTTAGTAGGTTGTGCACAAGTTCGTATCCGCCTATTGTGCAATCGTGCTAGCGTCTCTCTAGTGTTGTGCCACAAGAGCATCTTGGTGAATTCCACATTTTGGCTCATCCTTGGTTGCATAACCCCATATTATCTTTTAGTGTGTGTTTCCGTGTACCTTATCTTGCTATTGGTCTACTTGTTGCATTTGCAAATTTGTGAATCATTTCCAACTTTATTGAGTCTCACTTACAATTGCATCAAATTTTGTGCGACCATCCTAACCGAGCTCCACCATAAGCTTTTACTTGTGTAGGTGTGAGAACCGACAAGAATCGGTACCAAGAGTGCTATTTCATTGTCCGCATTTGAGTGAACTTGATTCATTTTCAACATCGATCAAAGGTACATTGGTATAAGTTCTTTTCCGTTCTACCACTCACATTTTGCTTGGAATGATGGATAGGCCAAGTTCTTCTACCAACCCACTCTTCAACGAGCAAGACGACGACATGTCTTCATATGTCACCAAGAACCACCTCTTTGGTGCACAACGAAGCGTTGCACCAAGAACAACAAGCAATGAGCGACCGCATCGACAACCTCGCCACCGACTTGCGACTCTCCGAGCAACGTACAAGAGACTACTTCGACAACAAGTTCGAGGCTCACAAGCAAGAGAATGATGAAAGAATGGACGAGATCCGCGCGTTGATGAGAAACCGGCATCATTCAACTTCTTCATCATCAAGACGGAGCCGCTCGAGTCGACATTTCGACGACACCTTCTACGACTCAAGTACACCGTCATCGAACACTCTTGACGAGCCGCGCGCCAAGACCGTCATGCATCTCGCAACCCGCTACATGACAAGCATTCACAAGAGCAAGTTGATGATCAAGTTCCTCGTCCTCAATCTGATCAAGAGGCTTTTGCTCAAGCTCAAGAACGACAACGTCTTCGTCGCCAACAAGAGGAAGAACGAGCACGTCTTCACCAAGACGAACAAGATGCCAAGGCTCAACGTCTTCAACAACGACAACGTGAGGCGCAAGCTCTTGAGGCGCAACGTGCCCTTCAAGAATCAAGTAGAGCCTTCGCCAACCGCAATCATGAGCAGGCGCAATCAAGAGGAAGCCCTTCGAGAAGAAATCCAAGAGAGGAACTACCAACCTCATGCACAACGACAAGTTCCTCAAGCTCCTCCACAAGCTCGTCAAGCTGCACCTCAACCTCAAGTTCAACAAGGGCAAGTTGATCATGGTCTTCCTCCGCGCCAAGAGCAACATGAAGGCGAATACAATCCACGCCAAGGACGTCATCATCAACACCGTCAACAACACAATGAAGAGCAACGCTTCTGACAAGCTAAAATTCACCATGCCCAAGTTCAATGGAAGCAATGACCTCAAGACTACCTCTCATGGGCATTGAAGGTTGACAAAATCTTCCGCTTGCACAACTACGATGAAGCGAAGAAAATCGCTATGGCATCACTTGAGTTCCAAGACTATGTGCTCATATGGTGGGAACAAATCATTGAGCGACGACAAGCAAGAAGTGAACCTCCAATCACCACTTGGGCTCAAATGAAGGATGTCATGCGAGCACGTTTCGTGCCAACCTACTACAACCGCGACCTCTTCAAGAAACTCCAACTACTCAAGCAAGTAACAAAGAGCGTTGAAGAATATTATAAGGAAATGGAGATAGCCATGATTCGAGCCAATGTCAAGGAAGATGACGAGCAAACTATGGCACGTTTCTTGAATGGACTCAATCATCCCATCAAGAAGATCGCCGACTTCCAACCATACTCATCCCTCATTGAGCTCGTGCATCAAGCTACAAAGGCGGAACGCCAAGTACAAGATGACTTCAAGGCACGCCAAGTACTCATCCAAGAACTACGGCTCCTCCAACAACCAAGCTACAACGACTCCTCCATCATCTACATCAACCAAACTTTCTTAAAGAAACGACGACAAGTCAAGTTACAAGAAGACTTCGACAAGCTCAAGTCGTCCTCCTCCTACTACAAGCAACATCAAGCCAGGTGCTTCATCCTCTACTCCGACCGATGAGACCATCAAGACAAGCTCCTTCAAGTGTTTCACTTGCGGCGACCGAGGCCACAAGTCATACGAATGCACCAACAAGCGCACCATGATCCTCAACGACGATGGCACATATGAGTCCATGAGTGAAGAGGAGATGGAAGCTCTTGAGCAAGTGGCCATGCACCGGCAAGTGAACGAAGAAGAAGATGATCAAGTCTTTTGTGATGAGGATTCGAGCCCCGCCTCGTTGTCTCCAAGGTCTTGACTCTTCAACATCAACAAGAAGAAGACCAACGATGCCACATCTTCCACACAAAAGCGGCATCAATGGACGGTCCATCAAGGTCATCATCGATGGAGGTAGTTGCCACAACTTGGCAAGTGAAGAACTATGCTCCAAGCTCCAATTGGCAAAAGGAAGCACCGCATCCTTACAAGGTGCAATGGCTAAGTGATTCCGCACTATACGAGTTGAGCATACGGTCCTAGTCTCTTTCAAAATTGGTGCATACGAAGACACTTTGGAGTGTGATGTGGTCCCAATGACCGTTTGTCACCTACTTCTTGGTCGACCATGGCAATTCGACCGTGGTGTCATACACAATGGGCGTACCAATCACTATAGCTTCAAGATGAAAGGGAAAGAATATGTGCTACGACCTATGTCTCCTAGTCAAGTGATAGCCGACAAACAAGCCACTCCTCATAGAGACAAGAGTGAGAAAGTGAGCCACCCAAAAGTGAGTGAGAGCCACAAGCCAAATTTGAGCGACTCTTCGCCTAGAGAGAAAAAACCTCATTCTATTTGCCACCAAAAGTGAGATGAGAGAAGTGTGTGAGAACCCATCGAGTGTGATGCACTTTGTCCTTGTGTGCAAGGATGGAGAACCAAAACTAACACCATTCACGAACTACCTTTGGTGTTTCAATCTCTTTTGCAGGAATTTCAAGATGTTTTTCCCGATGAGCTACCTCCGGGTCTACCTCCTCTTCGAGGGATTGAGCATCGAATTGACCTCATCCCCGGAGCACCTCTACCAAACAAAGCTCCATACCGAGTCAATCCGGAAGAAACCAAGGAAATTCAACGGCAAGTACAACAACTCATCGATAACGGTCATGTACGTGAAAGCTTAAGCCCTTGTGCCGTTCCCGTTATCCTTGTGCCTAAGCCCGATGGAAGTTTCCGCTTGTGTTCCGATTGTAGACCTATCAATGCTATCACCGTTCGATATCGGCATCCCATTCCTCGCTTAGATGATATGCTTGATGAACTTAGTGGAGCCAACTTTTTCTCAAAATTGATCTTAAAAGTGGCTATTATCAAATACGCATACAAGAGGGTGATGAATGGAAAACTGCTTTCAAAACCAAATTTGGATTATATGAATGGTTAGTGATGCCTATGGGTCTTCGGAAGCTCCGGTACTTTTGTGCGTCTTATGCATCATGTGCTTCGTCCTTATATTGGAGTCTTTGTTGTGGTTTACTTTGATGATATTCTTGTGTTTAGCAAAACCATGAAAGAGCACATCAATCATGTAAAATCTGTGTTGCAAACTCTTCGCAAGGAAAGCCTTTATGCAAACTTGAAAAAATGCACTTTTGGAGTTGACAAAGTGGTTTTCTTGGGTTTTGTAGTTTCCTCAAATGGTGTCCATGTTGATGAATCTAAAATTGAAGCAATTAAAACTTGGCCCCAACCCACAAATTTGCAACAAGTGCGACGTTTTCTTGGTCTTGCGGGTTTCTATCGTCGCTTTGTGAAAGATTTTAGCACAATTGCCGCTCCTTTGCATGCTTTGAGCAAGAAGAATACCCCCTTTGTTTGGGGAACTTTGCAATCAACCGCTTTTGATGAGCTCAAGTCTTTACTTACTCATGCTCCGATTCTTGCTTTGCCCAACTTTGACAAAACTTTTGAGGTTCATTGTGATGCAAGTGGTACCGAATTGGCGGAGTTTTGATGCAAGAAAACGAGCCATTGCTTATTTTAGTGAAAAACTCTCCGGTGCTCAACTTAATTATCCCATCTATGACAAAGAATTGTATGCTTTAGTGCGTGTGCTACATGTTTGGGAACATTACCTTAGACCTCATGAGTTTGTCATCCATACCGATCATGAAACGCTTAAGTACCTCAAAGGTCAAACTAAATTGAACAAGCGTCATGCCAAATGGAGTGAATTCATTGAATCTTTTCCTTATGTGATCAAGTACATTAAGGGTAAAGAAAATGTAGTTGCCGACGCGCTTTCACGCATATGCATGCTTGTCACTCAACTTGAGTTGAATGTTATTGGTTTTGAGCATATAAAAGACTTGTATGAGCATGATCCATCTTTTGCTTCTCCTTATGCTAAGTGTTTGACGATACGTCTTGGGAACAATATTACATCAAGGATGGTTATCTTATGAGAGCTAACAAACTTTGCATTCCCGAGTCTTCTCTTCGTTTGCTCCTTTTGCAAGAGGCTCATGGAGGCGGACTCATGGGACACTTTGGACGCGACAAGACATTCGCCACGCTCTCCAACAACTACTTTTGGCCCAAGATGTTCCACGACGTCTCACGCTTCACCAACCGATGCTATACATGTCGCAAAGCTAAGTCTAAAGCTCAATCTCATGGTCTTTACATGCCCTTCCAATTCCATATCAACCATGGGAAGACATTAGTATGGATTTTGTACTCGGTTTGCCTAGGACTCAAAATGGCAAGGATTCCGTCTTTGTTGTTGTGGATAGATTTTCTAAGATGGCACATTTCATACCTTGCAACAAGATAGACGATGCTTCACATGTTGCCGATCTCTTTTGTAGGGAAATCTTGCGACTCCATGGCGTACCAAAGACAATCGTCTCCGATCGTGACGTCAAGTTCTTGAGTTACTTTTGGAAGACCCTATGCGCCAAGCTTGGAATCAAGCTCTAGTTCTCCTCGGCATTCCATCCTCAAACCGATGGCCAAACGGAGGTGACGAACCGCACACTATCCACTCTACTTCGTGTCTTGATAAAGAAGAACATTAAGGAATGGGAAGCATGTCTACCCATCGCCGAGTACGCCTACAATCGTGCAAGACATTCAAATACCGGCAAGTCCCCCTTCGAGGTCGTCTACGGTTTCAACCCCTTGTCCCCATTGGACATTCTACCTCTTCCTCTACAAGAGGGCACCAACATGGATGCGAGTGCACGGGCAAGCTACATCAAGAAGATGCATGATGATACAAGACAAACCATCGAGCGCCAAGTACAACGACTAGCGTCCAAGCTCAACGTCAACAAGCAACCCATGGTCTTCAACATTGGTGATCTAGTGTGGCTACACCTTCGCAAGGAACGCTTCCCCAAAGAACGCAAGTCCAAGCTTCTTCCTAGAGCCGATGGACCTTTCAAGGTGCTAGCACGCTACAACGACAACGCCTACAAGATTGACCTACCTCGAGACAAGTACAATGTGAGCGACATCTTCAACGTCAAGGACCTCGCACCTTACCATGGAGATGAAGCTTTTGATCCGAGGTCGGATCTCTCCCAAGGGGGAGATGATGCAGAGCATCCCTCGCTCATCCCCGTGGACGTGCCTACATCTCCCTCAACGCCGCTAGGACCCATGACAAGAGCCCGAGCTAAGGCTATCGAAGATAAGGTGAATTCGCTCCTCTCCGAACTCCCTCTTCCTACTCACGAGACATGGCTACTACCTCATTCGGAGACTCTATGTGTAATCAGGTACATGAAGGTGAGCCAAGAATCAACTACTTGCGAGAGCCAAGACGGCGAGGACTCCAAGCATATTGAAGAAGAAGAAGAGATGTCTTGAAGGCACGAGCACGGACGACCGACGCCTTGGACGTCCGACGAGTCCCAGGACCAGACGACCGGACTCCCCGGACGTCCGACACTTTGCCACCCGAACCAGAACTACGGACGACCGAAGCCTCCGGATGTCCGACCGACGCACGCCCGAATCGAATCTACGGACGGCCGACAACTTCCGGACATCCGGACCGTCACGAAGCTCCGGACGACCAACCGTCTCCGGACATCCGGCGCGCCCACGACAGAGCTGATTCTACGGACGCACGAGCCCGTCCGGACGTCCGGACCGTCCCGAGCCTCCGGACGTCCGACGCCTTCCGGACGTCCGACGCCTGTGTGTTGACTTCGTTTGGGCCGCAGCCCTTGTACCCCTTCGCCCCCTAGACTATATATACTCCTTCTTCCCCAACTTTCTAGGGTTAGCATTGGATTAGCTCATATTCTTGTGTGAGAGCCTTTGCTCATCCACTTGGCTACTTCTCCTCGGAGATCAGGACCTCTACGGAGAAGATCCCCCAAGCGGATTCAAGACCCCCTTCTAGGGTGGACCCCATCAAGACCTCCTCTCGGAGAAGAACGGCTACCCGTGTATCCTTATCTTTGTTGATTGTGGATCATATGTCCCTCTTTGCGTTCGATAATCTAGCACTTGTGTGATTGATTTCTTGTCGGTTTCGTGATTTCTCTCTCGTTTCTCTCGTGTTCTTCCGCGTGTTCTTCGTGATTCCCCGTAGGATCCGCTCCAACGTGAAAGATCGCCCACGTAGGGTTCCGCCCTATATCAGTAAAGAGCTTGTAAGCAAGTGCCATAGCATCATACCACATTGCATATAAGATTGTCATATCCGATCATCTTGGATCATCTTGTGAGAAACATCGGGAACCATACATACATAGCATACTTGGGATAAAAGTCCATTTATTTTGCATCTTATAAGTTGTGCACAAGTGTCGTATCCGCCTATAGAGCAATCGTGCTAGCGTCTCTCTTGAGTTTTGCAACACGAGCGTTTTCCGCAGATTCCACATTTTGTGCTCATTCCTTGGTTGCACGACCCCATTTATCTATCCGTGTGTGTGTTTCCGTGTGCCATTCATTGCTATTGGTCTACTTGTTTCACTTGCGAATTTGTGAATCTCTTTCAACATTATTGACTCTTGCTAACATTTTGCATCAAATTTTTGTGCCACTATCCTCACCGAGCTCCACCATAAGCTTTTACTTGTGAAGGTGTGAGAACCGACAAGGATTGGTACCAATAGTGCTATTTCATTGTCCGCATTTGAGTGAACTTGATTCATCGTCAACATCGGTCAAGGTACGTTGGTATAAGTTATTCTCTTTCTCCCACTCATATTTGCTCGAGTCTTGTGATGGATAGGCAAGGAAAAGACGGCGTGAACAACTACATCTCCAAAGCGTCCATCTTCGATCTACAATGACAAATGCAAGGCGCACAATAAAGATTGCGAGAGCGAATCGAGAACATCTCCATCGAATTCGTCACTCTGAAGCAAGGAAAAGAGACTACATCGACAAGAAGCTTTTCGCACATAAAGAGGAGCAAGATGCATGGATGGAGGAGATTAGAGCCTTGATCAAGTCTTCTTTCCCTTTGTCATCTTCAAGGCGGCGACATTCAAGCCACAAGTCTTCGGAGCGTGAAAAGGATGCAAGCGGAACTCGTCCACGTCCACATCTTCGTGATTACCACCGTCACAATCATGATCACCATCATCATGAAGGGCAAGTCACTTCCAAGCAACATGTGCACGACGACGATGAACGACATCTACTACGAGCTCAGGAACGACAACGACATCATCATCATGAAGATGCTCCACAAGCGCAAACGTACAAGTCCCAACAAGCACTACTTCGTGCCAAGTCCAAGCTTCATGAGCACAAAAGAAGACCGCGAGACGACCACCACAAAGACGGCGCTACGGCTACAACAACCACTTAGGCATCTTCACCAAGTGCTATCAAGGCATGTTCGCCTTTGGACGTACGATATCTTCGCCTACTTCCCACGTGTACGCCTACATCGACTTCATCAAGTCCAAGGCGAATACCTACGAGCAAGGGTGACACTTCCATCTTCGGAAGCCCCCCAAGGAAGATGGCCGAGCATGGGAAACTCCCTTCGGTCATGGAGACGAGCTACGAGGTGCCACATCATATGGGCCTCCCACACCAAGACGGTGACAAGAAGGTCGAGCAAGGGCCATCCCCTTCGACCACGGCGATAGGAATTGAGCATGGAGACATTTGCACCAACATCTCTCCGACACACACATATATCGAGATGCCCCATTTGTCATGTGAGGAGAGCCACCACCCCATGAGAGAGATGAGTGACTCCACCATATGTGACATTGAGAGCATTTCCTTTGAGAGGATGAGTGTGACCACCACTAGCCCCACACATGAGAGCATGCCACACATCCTATGTGAGGTTGAGCGCCATTTGAGTGACTCCACCAACCATATGAGTGAGAGCATCCTTGAGGGAGTGAGTGAGCCACAACACTTAGCGAGTGAGATAGTTGACACGCCATGTGAGGCCACTTTGATTTCTAACGATTTAACCTCTACTCCTATTGTGTTTTCTTCTGTGGTGCTAGGTCTCCTACATGACGACACGCCTATCCTCGACGAGTCCATCCCTCCAATGGAGACGTCGATGGCCATGGTGGACAATGATGCACCCCCCCACATGGTTCCATCAAAACGAAGATGACAACGAGTGGATCTTCGACACCTCACCTACAACACATGAGCGACGCTCCAAAGGTAACATAGGTGACGGTGCTTCTCTTGTCCCACTAGTGGATGCTCTTGACATTGATTTCTCCCATGATGTTGACCCACCTATTCCCATGCTTCATGCTAGTGAGACTTCTTCATGCCTTGACTTACCTATTTATGATGAATATGATGATGAGCATGTTGAATTGCCTAGTTGTGATGCTATGCTCCATAGGATGTCATGTTAAAACTCTATTGGTCACATCATGTTTGACAATCCATTGAACTTGTCATATGCTATGAGTGAGATCGCCCATATTGCATCATTTCAATCTCAACATAGTAACTATGCATGCCCCATTAAAATAAATCTCATTTGCACTTATGGCATAGATGACGAGATGATGGTCATTGGCTTTTGTTTTTCATTTGATGATATTGCAATGCTTCCTTTACATGATTTGCGCATTTCATCTACTATACCATGCCATGATCACATTGTTCCAACTATACATTGTTTTGGATGTTGATAGAGGCAAAGGTGTCCCGATGTTTCGATGAGATGGTGGCTATCGTTTCTGTGGGAGTCGACCTTGACGATCCGACTATGAACGTGCGAGACGTCGCGCCTTAGCAATCGCTAAACCAACTTCCGAGGGTTATTGACCACGCCGGAGCACGATCAACCTGACCACGAGGGCCTGTTTCCTGCGAGCAAACGAAGAACAAGCAAGAAACTGAGATTGCAATCTGAATATTGCGAATATAAGATGATAGAGGCAAAGGTGTCCCGTCTTTCGATGAGATGTTGGTTTTCGCTTTGGAGGAAGTCGACTTTGACGATCCGACTACGAACGTGCGAGGACGTCGCGCCTTAGCAATCGCTAAACCAACTCCGAAAGGTTATTGACCACGCCGGAGCACGATCAACCTGACCACGAGGGTCTGTTTCCTGCGAGCAAACGAAGAACAAGCAAGAAACTGAGATTGCAATCTGGATATTGCGAATATAAGATGAAAGCTTTATTGATCAAGGTGGGGTTCTGTGGACGCCTTTATGCAGTCGTTGAACACAAACGAAATGCACGCGAAGTTGCAGCTATGGCGAACTTTTAATCTAAACAAAACCCAAAGTCTAAACGACGCCCTAAGGGCTGTATATATGGAGGAAGAGGAGGAATTTCGTGGCCCTTGAGGGAGGGTCCAAACCATCCCTAACTCTTGTTTCCCCACACATACGGACTCTAAAAACAGCCTATACTTAAGTATTTCGAAATTACATGGGCCTGGCCCAATAATAAGGTGACGCAGCACCTAGAATAGCCTATGGACGAATATTATGAAGTGGCATCTTGTATATTTCGTCCAAGGCTTCATGCACCCATTATGGTGGCTTCAAAGTCCTGAAATCATCACTTGTAACTCCGTTCTTGTTCCCCTTGCGCATGGCATTATCTCCATGCTTGTTCTTGCTCCAATGTCCATCCTTCTCCAAGCTAGGGCCTTCATTTGTAAGCAAAACAAATGTATCCAATTTAGGCAGCATCATATTCTCATGAACATTAGAATCATTACCAAGAAACGAAAGTACCTGATAATTTAATTGGCGTGCGCGAGCTCTAGTAATTGGTCCAGTATATGTAGCAGTAGGGGCTGTGGGTGTAACAATGGTATTGATGTCCTCATCATAAGATGAAAGCTTTATTGATCAAGGTGGGGTTCTGTGACGCCTTTATGCAGTCGTTGAACACAAGCGAAATGCTGTGAAGTTGCAGCTATGGCGAACTTTTAATCTAAACAAAACCCAAGGTCTAAACGGTGCCCTAAGGGCTGTATATATGGAGGAAGAGGAGGGAATTTCGTGGCCCTTGGTGGAGGGGTCCGAAATCAACCCTAACTCTTGTTTCCCCACACATACGGACTCTAAAAACAGCCTATACTTAAGTATTTCGAAATTATATGGGCCTGGCCCAATAATAACGTGACGCAGCACCTAGAATAGCCTATGGACGCATATTATGAAGTGGCATCTTGTATATTTCGTCCAAGGCCTCATGCACTCATTAGGGTGGCTTCAAAGTCTGGAATCATCACTTGTAACTCCGTTCTTGTTCTCCTTGCGCATGCCAACATCTCCATGCTTGAACTTGCTCCAAGGTTCATCTTTCTTGTCCATGGTAGGCCCTTCATTTGTAAGCAAAACAAATGTATGCAATTTAGGCAGCATCATATTCTCATGAACATTAGAATCATTACCAAGAAACGAAAGTACCTGATAATTTAATTGGCGTGCGCGAGCTCTAGTAATTGGTCCGATATGTAGCGATGAGGGGCTGTGGGTGTAACAATGGTATTGATGTCCTCATCATCCTCCCTTCTTGAAATGAAGTCGTCCTCGACGGAAGCTCATATTCCTCACCCAAATAAGGCTTCAAATCTGCAATGTTAAAAGTGGGACTAACCCCAAAATCTGCAGGCAGCTCAAGTTTATATGCATTATCATTTATTTTCTCTAACACCTTAAATGGACCATCAGACGCGTGGCATTAGCTTTGATTTGCGCAAATTAGGAAACCTATCCTTACGCAAATGTAACCAAACAAGATCTCCAGTGCAAAGACAACATGTTTTCTACCCTTATCTCCAAAGCAAGTTTATATTTAGCATTCATACGCTCAATGTTTTCCTTAGTTAACTCATGCATTTTTAAAATCAATTCAGCACGTTCTTTAGCATCAACATTAACCTTCTCCGAAGATGGAAGAGGCAACAAATCAATAGGTGCACGAGGTAGGAAGCCATACACAATTTCAAAAGGGCACATCTTAGTAGTAGAATGCAATGAGCGATTATAAGCAAATTCAATATGAGGCAAGCATTCTTCCCACATTTTCTTATTATTCTTCAAAACAGCCCTAAGCATAGTAGACAATGTTCTATTGACTACTTCAGTTTGTCCATCAGTTTGGGGGTGACAAGTAGTACTAAAAAGCAGTTTAGTCCCCAACTTAGCCCATAAACATCTCCAAAAGTGGCTAAGAAATTTAGTATCACGATCTGAAACAATAGTATTTGGCACACCATGCAAGCGAATAATTTCACGAAAGAACAAATCAGCAACATTAACAGCATCATCGCTTTTATGACATGGTATAAAGTGTGCCATTTTCGAGAATCTATCCACGACAACAAATATGTTATCCCTCCCCTTCTTTGTTCGAGGTAAACCTAAAACAAAGTCCATAGATATATCCTCCCAAGGAACACTAGGCAATCGGCAAAGGCATATATAAACCATGAGGATTGAGTCGTGACTTAGCTTTTTGACATGTAGTGCAAATGAGCAACAAAACGCTCAACATCCCGTCTCATCTTTGGCCAAAAGAAATGTGTAGCAAGTATATCCTCCGTCTTCTTCACGCCAAAGTGTCCCATTAATCCTCCTCCATGCGCCTCCTGCAACAACAAAGACGAACAGAGCTAGCAGGAATGCATAGCTTGTTAGCACGGAACACAAAACCATCATTAATAACGAACTTGTTCCATGTTCTTCCTTCTTTACAATTCTGCATTACATCTTTAAAATCAGCATCATGCACATATTGATCTTTGATGGTCTCCAAACCAAATATTTTGAAGTCAAGTTGTGAAAGCATAGTATATCGACGAGACAAAGCATCAGCAATAACATTTTATTTACCCTTCTTGTGTTTAATGACATAAGGGAAAGTCTCAATGAATTCAACCCATTTAGCATGTCTACGATTCAGTTTAGCTTGACTTTTAATATGTTTCAAAGATTCATGATCAGAATGTATAACAAATTCTTTGGGCCATAAATAATGTTGCCATGTCTCTAAAGTCCGAACAAGAGCATATAATTCTTTGTCATAAGTAGAATAGTTCAGACTAGGCCCACTCAATTTTTCGTAAAAGTATGCAACAGGTTTGCCATCTTGTAATAACACACCTCCTAATCCAATTCCACTAGCATCACATTCAAGCTCAAAAGTCTTATTAAAGTCGGGAAGTTGGAGTAAAGGAGCATGTGTCAACTTATCTTTCAATACCGTGAAGGCTTCTTCACATGCGGTACCCCAAACAAAAGGCACATCCTTCTTTGTAAGCTCATTGAGAGGTGCAGCAATGGTGCTAAAGTCTCTCACAAAACGCTCAGTAGAAACCAGCGAGTCCAAGAAAACTCCTCACTTGTGTGACCGTTTTGGGCTGCGGCCAACTCTCAATAGCTTCAATCTTGGCTTTATCAACTTCAATTCCACTGTGGAGTAACAACATAGCCAAGAAAAGATACTCGGTCGGTGCAAAAGGTGCACTTCCCAAGGTTACCAAACAAGCGTGCATCACGTAGAGCATTAAAAACAGCACGTAAATGTTCCAAATGTTCTTCCAAAGATTTGCTATAAATCAGTATATCATCAAAGTAAACGACCACAAATCGTCCAATGAAAGCACGTAAAACTTCGTTCATTAATCTCATGAAAGTACTAGGTGCATTAGTTAACCCAAAAGGCATGACTAACCACTCATATAATCCAAACTTAGTTTTAAATGCTGTTTTCCATTCATCTCCCAATTTCATACGAATTTGATGGTATCCACTACATAAATCAACTTTGGAGAATATTGTAGAGCCACTCAATTCATCAAGCATATCATCTAGCCTAGGAATAGGATGGCGATAACGAATAGTAATATTATTAATGCCTCTACAATCAACACACATACGCCGACGTACCATCCTTTTTAGGCACTAGTATAATAGGAACAGCACAAGGACTAAGAGATTCGGCGTATATAACCTTTGTCGAGCAGCTCCTGTACTTGACGCATAATCTCCTTCGTCTCCTCCGGATTGGTGCGGTATGGTGCGCGGTTGGGTAGCGATGCACCGGGAATTAAGTCAATTTGATGCTCAATCCCTCGAATAGGTGGTAATCCGGTGGCACGTCTTGTGGGAAGACGTCGTGAACTCTGCAAAATGTTAGTGATGGCAGGGGCAAAGAGGAAGGCACGTCCTCGAATGAAAATAATGCCTCTTTGCACACAAAACCATAGCAAACAGATTTGCTAGAATCTAGCTCATCAATATCAGATTTGGTGGCAAATAAACATGCACTTTTCGGTTTAATTTGAAGCAACATTAGATGGTTTATTATTAGGCTTCATTTGTTGCTCAAATTCTTTTGCCACAATCTGATTTTCACTCTTATTTTTCTCCTGTTTTGCTTTATTAGCTCTATTAATATCATCTTTCAAAATGGAATCAGGAGTCATAGGAAGCAAAGTAATATTTTTATCCTTGTGAACAAGAGTATCTTGATTGTTTCTACCATGGTGTACAGAATTTTTATCAAATTGCCATGGTCTACCAAGTAATAAGGAACATGCTTGCATAGGTACCACATCACAATCAACATAATCAGCATATGTAGAGATACTAAAATACACACGAACAAAGACGTGTTACCTTAACCTTGCCGCTGTTGTTGAACCATTGGATGTAGTAAGGATGTGGATGTGGTCTTGTGGTGAGAGAAAGCTTCTCCACCATATCCATGCTAGCCAAGTTGTTGCAGCTCCCTCCATCTATGATGACGCGAATAGAACGCGTTCCTTCACAACTCCCTTTGTATGGAACAAGTTATGTCTCCGATTTTGCTCAGCTTGTGTAACCTGCACACTCAAAACACGTTGAGCAACTAAACATTCATACCTGTCGGCATCTTGAGCAGCCATGTATTGCGTGTCATGATCAGAATCATCTCCACCGTGTTCTTCATGTGTAATAAGAGCCAAAGTCTCTTCATCATAGTCACTAGCGGACTCATACCCACCATCCTCGAGCAATCATCACACGCTGAGATTGGCATTCTCTCAAAATGTCCTCTTCCCTTACAACGACGACAAATAATATCACTTGTGTGCCTGTTGACGCCATGGAAGAAGAAGAGCTCTGTGTAGGCCAGCGGGTGTGCTCTTGGCGAGATAGTGGTGGTTGTGCACGCTTTCTTGTATCACGGTTGGAGGTGGCAGCCGACGGAGGTGCCGGTGTAGTAGAACGTGTGGAAGTAGATGATGCACGTGGTGTCCATGATGAAGGTCGACCTGCAGAAAAGTTAGTTCGCGCCAACACTTTCTATAATGGCGACTGTCTCAATACGCTTAGAAACACTTAAAAACAGGATAGCCAGAAAAATTTTCGACAAGTGCGTTTTCGGAAAATTTTGGGCCTAAACGGAGGGTGGTTTCCGGACTCTTTTTTTTTTTCCGAAACCTACTCCGGCAAGGAAACACGAATCGGAAACTAGATGGATCTCGAAAACAAACCTAATATGAGAAGAACTCGGATTGGTGGTGGATATATGGTGGTGGTATATGGCAGCGGTGGTGGTAGCGGTGGTAGTATATGGATATGGATCGGTAGTGGTATATGGACACGGATTGGTGGTGGTATATGGATATGGATTCGGAGCGGTGATGGTAGGTGGCAGGGGCGATGATGATGGTGCGGTGGCGGCGTGACAACTTATGACCAGAACTCGAAACTCTAAAAGACTAGACGCTAAGACCAACAACTAGACACGACGATGCAACCGCAAATTCAACAAAGCAAAACCCTAAAAAGATTATGCAAAGGCTCGATTGGTTCGGATATGATGAACTTACCCTATTTTTTTTTGTGGCTTTTTCGTGGACTATAGGTATGAAGAACAGACTCGATCTATACTACGGAAAACTGTAAATTCTCACCGAGCATCCCGGAATTCTGATACCACTTGATTGAGGCAAAGGTGTCCCGTCTTTCGATGAGATGTTGGTTTTCGCTTTGGAGGAAGTCGACTTTGACGATCCGACTACGAACGTCTTGAGGACGTCGCGCCTTAGCAATCGCTAAACCAACTCCGAGAAGTTATTGACCACGCCGGAGCACGATCAACGACCACGAGGGTCTGCATTTCCTGCGAGCAAGCGAAGAACAAGCAAGAAACTGAGATTGCAATCTGGATATTGCGAATATAAGATGAAAGCTTTATTGATCAAGGTGGGGTTACGTGGACGCCTTTATGCAGTCGTTGAACACAAGCGAAATGCACGCGAAGTTGCAGCTATGGCGAACTTTTAATCTAAACAAAACCCAAAGTCTAAACGACGCCCTAAGGGCTGTATATATGGAGGAAGAGGAGGGAATTTCGTGGCCCTTGAGGGAGGGTCGAAACCATCCCTAACTCTTGTTTCCCCACACATACGGACTCTAAAACAGCCTATACTTAAGTATTTCGAAATTACATGGGCCTGGCCCAATAATAAGGTGACGAGCACCTAGAATAGCCTATGGACGAATATTATGAAGTGGCATCTTGTATATTTCGTCCAAGGCTTCATGCACCCATTATGGTGGCTTCAAAGTCCTGAAATCATCACTTGTAACTCCGTTCTTGTTCCCCTTAGCATGGCATTATCTCCATGCTTGTTCTTGCTCCAATGTCCATCCTTCTCCAAGCTAGGGCCTTCATTTGTAAGCAAAACAAATGTATCCAATTTAGGCAGCATCATATTCTCATGAACATTAGAATCATTACCAAGAAACGAAAGTACACGATAATTTAATTGGCGTCTTGCGAGCTCTAGTAATTGGTCCAGTATATGTAGCAGTAGGGGCTGTGGGTGTAACAATGGTATTGATGTCCTCATCATAAGATGAAAGCTTTATTGATCAAGGTGGGGTTCTGTGACGCCTTTGTCTGGTCGTTGAACACAAACGAAGTACGCGAAGTTGCAGCTATGGCGAACTTTTAATCTAAACAAAACCCAAGGTCTAAACGGTGCCTTAAGGGCTGTATATATGGAGGAAGAGGAGGGAATTTCGTGGCCCTTGGTGGAGGGGTCCGAAATCAACCCTAACTCTTGTTTCCCCACACATACGGACTCTAAAAACAGCCTATACTTAAGTATTTCGAAATTACATGGGCCTGGCCCAATAATAACGTGACGCAGCACCTAGAATAGCCTATGGACGCATATTATGAAGTGGCATCTTGTATATTTCGTCCAAGGCCTCATGCACTCATTAGGGTGGCTTCAAAGTCCTGGAATCATCACTTGTAACTCCGTTCTTGTTCTCCTTGCGCATGCCAACATCTCCATGCTTGAACTTGCTCCAAGGTTCATCTTTCTTGTCCATGGTAGGCCCTTCATTTGTAAGCAAAACAAATGTATGCAATTTAGGCAGCATCATATTCTCATTAACATTGGAATCGTTACCAAGAAACGAAAGTACCTGATAATTCAATTGGCGTGCGCGAGCTCTAGTAATTGGTCCAGTATGTATAGCCGCAGGGGCTGTGGGTGTAACAATGGTATTGATGTCCTCATCAACTCTCAATGACCAGACAAAGGCGTCACAGAACCCCACCTTGATCAATAAAGCTTTCATCTTATATTCGCAATATTCAGATTGCAATCTCAGTTTCTTGCTTGTTCTTCGTTTGCTCGCAGGAAACAGACCCTCGTGGTCAGGTTGATCGTGCTCCGGCGTGGTCAATAACCCTCGGAAGTTGGTTTAGCGATTGCTAAGGCGCGACGTCTCGCACGTTCGTAGTCGGATCGTCAAGGTCGACTCCCACAGAAACGATAGCCACCATCTCATCGAAACATCGGGACACCTTTGCCTCTATCAAGTGGTGAGATTGCGTATATAACCTTTGTCGAGCAGCTCCTGTACTTGACGCATAATCTCCTTCGTCTCCTCTGGATTGGTACGGTATGGTGCGCGGTTGGGTAGCGATGCACCGGGAATTAAGTCAATTTGATGCTCAATCCCTCGAATAGGTGGTAATCCCGGTGGCACGTCTTGTGGGAAGACGTCGGCGAACTCTGCAAAATGTTAGTGACAGCAGGGGCAAAGAGGAAGGCACGTCCTCGAATGAAAATAATGCCTCTTTGCACACAAAAGCATAGCAAACAGATTTGCTAGAATCTAGCTCATCAATATCAGATTTGGTGGCAAATAAACATGCACTTTTCAGTTTAATTTCGAAGCAACATTAGATGGTTTATTATTAGGCTTCATTTGTTGCTCAAATTCTTTTGCCACAATCTGATTTTCACTCTTATTTTTCTCCTGTTTTGTTTTATTAGCTCTATTAATATCATCTTTCAAAATGGAATCAGGAGTCATAGGAAGCAAAGTAATATTTTTATCCTTGTGAACAAGAGTATCTTGATTGTTTCTACCATGGTGTACAGAATTTTTATCAAATTGCCATGGTCTACCAAGTAATAAGGAACATGCTTGCATAGGTACCACATCACAATCAACATAATCAGCATATGTAGAGATACTAAAATACACACGAACAGTACGTGTTACCTTAACCTTGCCGCTGTTGTTGAACCATTGGATATAGTAAGGATGTGGATGTGGTCTTGTGGTGAGAGAAAGCTTCTCCACCATATCCATGCTAGCCAAGTTGTTGCAGCTCCCTCCATCTATGATGACGCGAATAGAACGTTCCTTCACAACTCCCTTTGTATGGAACAAGTTATGTCTCGATTTTGCTCAGCTTGTGTAACCTGCACACTCAAAACACGTTGAGCAACTAAACATTCATACTGTCAAAGATCTTCAAAGAGCCATGTATTGCGTGTCATGATCGTAATCATCTCCACCGTGTTCTTCATGTGTAATAAGAGCCAAAGTCTCTTCATCATAGTCACTAGCGGACTCATACCCACCATCCTCGGTAGCAATCATCACACGCTGAGATTGGCATTCTCTCATAAAATGTCCTCTTCCCTTACAACGACGACAAATGATATCACTTGTGTGCCTGTTGACGCCATGGAAGAAGAAGAGCTCTGTGTAGGCCCAAAGGTGTGCTCTTGGCGAGATAGTGGTGGTTGTGCTCGCTTTCTTGTATCACGGTTGGAGGTGGCAGCCACGGAGGTGCCGGTGTAGTAGAACGTGTGGAAGTAGATGATGCACGTGGTGTCCATGATGAAGGTCGACTGCAGAAAAGTTAGTTCGCGCCAACGCTCATCGATCCTGCACTTCACGTTCAACTTTACAAGCAAGATGGAATAATCGAGTGATATTATTATAATCCTTGTAGTCTAGAATGGTCTGAATCTCTCTATTTAATCCACCCGAAAACGTGCAAGCATAGCTTCATTCTCCTCAACAATACCACATCTAATCAAGCCAGTTTGTAATTCACGATAATATTCTTCTACCGAATTTTTTCCTTGTCTTAAGCGCTGCAATTTTTGAAGTAATTCACGTTGATAATATGGTGGAACCCAACGAGCACGCATAGCAGTTTTCAAAGCAGCCCAAGTAGCTGGAACAGGATATAATCTACAATGTTCAGACCACCAAACACATGCAAAGCTAGTGAAAGCACAAACAGCAGCAGGAACACGTCTCTCCTCAGGATATTGTAAACATGTAAATCGTTGTTCAGTTTCTAACTCCCAAGTAAGATATATATCAGGAACATATCTACCCTCAAATGGTGGAATATTCAATTTCAGTTTAGGGAGATGGTCATGATCTCGTACCTGAAGGGGAGCCCGAACATTGCCATTATTTGCATGTGGACGACACGGTGGTTGTGGTGCTGGTGGTTGCACGTAGTTCGATGTTGATCAACCTCATCCTCGTAATCTCTCACATAATCATCCTCCCCACCGCAGCAGCATGAGCTCTGAAGTATCAACAGAAGCACCAGCAGCTTGGCGGTGAAGAGGGACACGGGAAGCTTCGGCGGAGGGCTGTTTCGCGATGTGGAGGTAGTCCTTGTTGTTGTAGTAGAGGTGCGTTAGGTGCCGCCGGTGGTGGTGGTGGTAGACGCAGCGAGCAATTCATTAAACTTGTTATCGAGCTTTGTTTGAACGCCTTCTCAATGCCATCTATCTTCTCCATGGCCTCTTCAAATCTATTTAGCACATCGTCCACCTGCCCACTCATCATTTGTTGAAACTTATCATGTAGCGCTTTGTTTGTCATGTTCTCCCGGTCGGTCTAAATCGGCTTGTGATCCTGCCATGGTTAGCAGCAATAGAAACACACAAGAATATGATTGACGGACTACTAGGAAGTGGTGGTGGTTGTGTGGTGGACAGTCACAAATCCGTCAAGCAAATCTCAAATTCTTACCAGTTCTTACCCAGCAGCAGGCGGTGACCGGCAACCGATGTAGTCAAAACTCTCAAAGCTTGGATAGAGCGATTACCAGGGAGAGTCAAGCATACGATGTAGATGTATGTGGAGCTGGGAAGGCTTATAATATGGTAGCAAAAAGGGTGACAATAATCAATTCAGAGATGCAAAGTTGAATAAACGCTCAACGACGGTGATCTTGTCTTGGTCCTAGGCTAGACCGTGCTAGAGACGCGAGCCTAGAACACTAACAAAATCACGGGCTGCTGCGTAAACAAGGGAAAAGCACACTCTGGATTTTCTTTTTCGCTCTTTTTTTTTTGCGCTGCTTTTTTTTTGCGCTGCTCTTTTTTTTTTGCGAAAAATCACTATAATGGCGAGTGTCTCAAAACTCTTCCGAGGTCAAACTGACAGGATGGGCACGAAATTTTTTTCGACCAATATTTTTTTTTGACTGCCCGGACCCAAAAACTGGAAACGGGTCAAAAAAAACTTTCTATAACGGCGACTGTCTCAATACACTTAGAAACACTTAAAAACAGGATAGCCAGAAAATTTTTCGACAAGTGCGTTTTCGGAAAATTTTGGGCCTAAACGGAGGGTGGTTTCGGAAATTTTTTTTTCCGAAACCTACTCCGGCAAGGAAACACGAATCGGAAACTAGATGGATCTCGAAAACAAACCTAATATGAGAAGAACTCGGATTGGTGGTGGATATATGGTGGTGGTATATGGCAGCGGTGGTGGTAGCGGTGGTAGTATATGGATATGGATCGGTGGTGGTATATGGACACGGATTGGTGGTGGTATATGGATACGGATTCGAGCGGTGATTGTAGGTGGCTGGCGATGATGATGGTGCGGTGGCGGCGTGACAACTTATGACCAGTAACTTCGAAACTCTAAAAGACTAGACGCTAAGACCGGCAACTAGACACGACGATGCAACCGCAAATTCAACAAAGCAAAACCCTAAAAAGATTATGCAAAGGCTCAGATTGGTTCGGATATGATGAACTAACCCTAATTTTTTTGTGGCTTTTTCGTGGACTATAGGTATGAAGAACAGACTCGATCTAAACTACGGAAAACTGTAAAATCTCACCGAGCAACATGAAAATCTGATACCAATAGATAGCGGCAAAGGTGTCCGATGTTTCGATGAGATGGTGGCTATTGTTTCGTGGGAGTCGACCTTGACGATCCGACTATTTAACGTGCGAGACGTCGCGCCTTTAGCAATCGCTAAACCAACTTCCGAGGGTTATTGACCACGCCGAGCACGATCAACTCCGACCACGAGGGCTGTATCCTGCGAGCAAACGAAGAACAAGCAAGAAACTGAGATTGCAATCTGAATATTGCGAATATAAGATGAAAGCTTTATTGATCAAGGTGGGGTTACGTGGACGCCTTTGTCTGGTCGTTGAAGACAAACGAAGTACGCGAAGTTGCAGCTATGGCGAACTTTTAATCTAAACAAAACCCAAGGTCTAAACGGTGCCCTAAGGGATGTATATATGGAGGAAGAGGAGGGAATTTCGTGGCCCTTGGTGGAGGGGTCCGAAATCAACCCTAACTCTTGTTTCCCCACACATACGGACTCTAAAAACAGCCTATACTTAAGTATTTCGAAATTACATGGGCCTGGCCCAATAATAAGGTGACGCAGCACCTAGAATAGCCTATGGACGCATATTATGAAGTGGCATCTTGTATATTTCGTCCAAGGTCTCATGCACTCATTAGGGTGGCTTCAAAGTCCTGGAATCATCACTTGTAACTCCGTTCTTGTTCTCCTTGCATGCCAACATCTCCATGCTTGAACTTGCTCCAAGGTTCTTCTTTCTTGTCCATGGTTGGCCCTTCATTTGTAAGCAAAAAAATTGTATCAAATTTAGGCAGCATCATATTCTCATTAACATTGTAATCGTGACCAAGAAACGAAAGTACCTGATAATTCAATTGGCGTGCGCGAGCTCTAGTAATTGGTCCAGTATGTATAGCCGCAGGGGCTGTGGGTGTAACAATGGTATTGATGTCCTCATCAGATGTTGTCAATATTCTCCATGTGATGTTTCCATTAATGCTCATGAGGAGACCCCCATAATTTCCTCATACATATTAGGAGATTTTGGTGCACTCCATACTTTGCATGATTTTCATAATTGCTTGCACCATATGCATCCCACGCATAACAATTCTCTACATATTTCCCATGATGCATTACATAATTTGAGTCTCCATTATGTTATATTTAATAACAAACCTCTCATGATGGATGACATGTTTCTGTATCACGCATCTCATTTATTTGAGCATTGGCTATTTTGTGCTAACCAACACATGCATGTGCGCATCATGAGGGATGATGTGTACATCTACCACGTACACCCAATTTTTCCTTTGTCTTTGTCTTGTGTAGGTACTCATGTATACTCATCAACCTCTCAATCCCAAGAGTTGATGAAACGAGCTCTTGAGAGCAATGACGATTTGGGATCCCGTAGACTATCCTTACCACCATTCTCTCCGCGCAAGGACTACGCGCATCTCTTCTACTTGGCTCCCACACGGCTATGGGCTATATATCACTTGTCGCTTCATGCTCATTTTACCGTGTTCACTTTGCATGCTATGCTTGCTTCTATACCTTTACCATGCAATTGTGACCCTTGCTTGCATCTAACCATGATTCACCATTATGCTACTCCTATGTGTATTTGCATGCTCGGTGGAGATCCTTGTTGCTATTGCCATGTTTACCATGTGCTCCATGCTATTGATGCTATTTTGCTCATATCTTGCCTTTATGATTGTGAAATGTCATGTGCATTATATACGCCCACCATTTGCACACATGACATGTTTGCCATGATTCCTTCTAGTACGTTGCATCTTTGCACTAGTAGCTTGCTTGACTTGATCACTATGATTGCTTGCTATGTTGTATCACCCATGTTCCACTATTACTCGTTTTCTTGGGTTGATGACATATATGTTCATGCCTCTCACATGATATATCTTGTTCATTATCGATTGCCTCCAATTGTTGCATCTATGCTTATTGCTCTTGGAGACTTTGACACTTTACTTGTGATGCATGCTTGTTTGATTGAGCCTATTGTATTTGGTTGTTCTCGCATCATATGCCTCCGTACTATGAGATGCTCCCTTGTTCTTTCTAATGATGAGCATGATGCATACACTTGTTGGGTATCTTACGAATGTTAGGTTTTGCATTTACGCTAACCTCATTTGTTTTTCCGAGTTTTTGTCATGTTCGTTCATTTTGAAGGAATTACAAGGCGATACCGTCATGAGACATATTGGTTATGTGAAGGCATACAAGATGCGCAACTCCATCATCCTTGAGAAACTCCTAAACGTGACCTCCTTCCCTTTGAGCCATCCTCAAGTAAACATATTGGATGGGCCATTCTTTCATTGTTGTTTCCTTCTTCTTGTCTACATGATACATCTATTGGATGGAGGACCGGCATTGGAGATGGACCCTATGGACCTTCAAGTTGAGGAGTGCTCGGACTTAGTGGAATCACCAACGGACCACCATTTCTACCACGACATTGAGCCATGGTACAACAACTCACATAACAAGTTTGCACTTTATACATGAATTGACTTGCATTATGATTGCCTTGGTGCATCTTGTATTTCTATGTCATCCATGATATATGAGCTTGTGCATTTCCTTAGCAAATTTGTTGTGATCTTTCTTGATGGCATATTCATACATAATGATCACATTGCCTACCATCAATTGCATGATAACATAATCATATTGAGCATCCATTGCCATATTCATGCTATTGATAAACCGTCTCACTATGACATCATTTTGCACCGTGGTTTCCTTGATCATATTCACAACACATTTGTGTGCACAATGAATGCTTTTGCTCCCATGAATGCTCTGCATATCATTCTATATCATCTTGTTAAGCTTCATGCGCTTTGTCATGAACAATCTTGCCTCACAGACTCATACTTCCTTGATGGACACTTTGTGTGCGCTAACCATTGTATTTTCGAGTGTCGCTTGTGTTTGCTCTTTTTGCATGTCTACCACTCCGGCGACACCTTGGAGTATGATGTAGGGTGGAACCCTAGATGGCCGATCTTTCACGAAAGGAGCGAGATTCCTCGAAGAACACGACGAACACGGGGAAGAACGGAGAGAAATCACAAGGGGAAACACTCAAGAACAAGTCCGATCACACATCCACTAGACAATCAAACACACAAGATCCACAAGGTACATGAACAACAAAGGGAAAGATACAAGGTAGAGTTCATCTCCGTGAGGAGGTCTTGAAGGGGGCCGCCCAAGAGGGGGTTTTGATGATATATCCCGCAGGATCTTCTCCTAGATGGAGGTCTTGGCCTCCAATGGAGTAGTGGTCTCTGTCGGTGTCAAAACCGGCGGATCTCGGGTAGGGGGTCCCGAACTGTGCGTCTAGGCGGATGGTAACAGGAGACAAGGGACATGATGTTTTTACCCAGGTTCGGGCCCTCTCGATGGAGGTAAAACACTACTCCTGCTTGATTAATATTGATGATATGGGTAGTACAAGAGTAGATCTACCACGAGATCAAGGAGGCTAAACCCTAGAAGCTAGCGTATGGTATGATTGTTGTTCGTCCTACGGACTAAAACCAACCGTTTATATAGACACCGGATAGGGTTAGGGTTACACAGAGTCGGTTACAATGGTAGGAGATCTACATATCCGTGTCGCCAAGCTTGCCTTCCACGCCAAAGAAAGTCCCATCCGGACACGGGACGAAGTCTTCAATCTTGTATCTTCATAGTCCAGGAGTCCGGCCAATGGTGATAGTTCGGCTATCCGGACACCCCTAATCCGGACTCCCTCGGTAGCCCACGAACCAGGCTTCAATGACGACGAGTCCGGTAGCATATTGTCTTCGGCATTGCAAGGCGGGTTCCTCTTCCGAATACTTCATAGAAGATTTTCAACACAAGGATAGTGTCCGGCTCTGCAAAACAAGTTCCACATACTACCGTAGAGAGAATAACTTTTGCACAGATCTGCTGACGTATTCCACGGCGTGACATCACACCACTGCCAGGACTTTATACGAATCGTTTTTACTGTTCCACCTCAGCGCGTTTAGCGAGCCGGTTTCCTTGGCACATCTTATCAGAGCGGAGATCGTGCCCCCTTATTCCGGGATTCCCATCAATACGGACGTGGGTAACCCAATCGCGCCATTGATTACGGCGCTTGGGAGATAAGCGAGTTTTACCAGGCTGGCGGGGGACGCATAGCTTCGTCTGTCCATATAAGGGGATAAGGATCCACCTTTTCACCTACGCCTTCTTCTTCCTTTGCTCATCCATTTCCGCGCACTCGAGCTCCTGCGCCCAAGTCCGCACATCCCACCTCAACCTTCTCCAACTATGTCCGGAGCGGGAGGCAAGTGGATGGCCTCCTCCATCGCGGAGGGGCACATCAAAAAGCTGCGGAAGGCCGGATACTTGTCCAGCGACATCGTGCACTGGCTACCCGACGAGGGGCTGCTCATTCCCACCCCGGGCCCCATGAGAGGGTGGTGTTCCTCACCCACTTCCTCCATGGACTAGGTTTTCCACTTCACCCATTTGTCCGGGGCTCATGTTCTACTACGGTCTGGATTTCCACTATCTGGCCCCGAACTTCATCCTCAACATATTGGCGTTAATCGTCGTGTGCGAGGCCTTCCTCTGCATCCAGCCCCACTTCGGCTTATGGCTGAAGACCTTCAATGTCAAGCCAAAGGTAGTGGGCGGCCGCCAAGCGGAGTGCGGAGGCGCCATGGTTGGCAAGATGGCCAAAGTCCTATGGCTCGTGGGCTCCTTTGTGGAGACCATAAAGGGGTGGCAATCGGGGTGGTTCTACATCACCGAGCCGCGACTCTCAATGGGCGGCGGCCCCGAATTCGATCTGGCTCCCCACACGGCTCACGTCATGGAAAGAGACGGGCCCGGCGTGGGGTGATTCGACAGAGCTGTCCGGACTCCAAACCTGCGTCCGGAACCTGGTGGACAAGAATCTCAAGCTTGTCAATGTAATCCAGGTGATGCTCATCCGCCGGATTCTCCCATGCCAGCAACGGGCCTTCAAATTGTGGGAGTTCGATCCGGCACAGCACCAAACTCTAAAAAGGCTCTTCGACACTATGTACGAAGATGCCTGGAAGGTGTTGTTCAAGGGCGCCGAGGCTCCCATATCCGCTACCGAACATCGCAGATTCAGCTCGCAGCGTCAAGCCAGCGAGGTAAGTTATTTTACCCTTTATGGGACTCTTTTTTCATAGTTTGACTCTATGCGGGATCTAAAACTCCCTAACCTTTGACAGGACTGGCTGAAGACGTCCGGACAGATTAACTGTCCGGCCCCCTTACCAGAAAACCCAGGGACGCCCGATTAACGGGGCTGCTGGCTCCAGCACCTCACGTGGTGCCGGAGAAGAAGGCTAAGAATGAGGCCACGGGAACTCGAAGGAGCTCCCGGCGCTAGGTGCTGTCGGACTCATCGTCCGACGACTCTGAGGCGGAATCCTCCTCTGAGGACGAGGGGGAGGAAAAAGAAGCCTCTCCCCCAACGGGGGGAGAGAAGAAAAGGAAGGTCGCCCCGACTAGGGAGGCCGAAGGGTTCAAGAAAGGAAGGACCCTTCCTCCGGACTTCTCCACCAACACCGACAACGACGAGGAGGAGTGGCCAACAAGGGCCAAGCCCCTGGCGAGATCGTAAGTGTCCGGACTCCGGAATAGTTCATGACTTTTTATTTGTCGCATAGTGTCTTCTAACGCCGAATATGACCATGTAGCCCGCCCAAGGGACGAGCTCGCCGCTTGCCGAGCGGCTCCCTGGGTTCGTCGGATGTGAATAGCACTTCACTTCCGACCGCCTCCTCTCCTCGTGTCACCGACGACACCGGGGTGGAGTCCCAAAAGGGGCCCAGCCAGGAGGAGGTGGTCCCGGAGGCGCCGCAAGGCGACCTCCTGGACTCTAGGCGCAAAGGGGGCGAAACCCCAGAGGTCTCTAAGTCCGGCCCTGTGCCGGACTCCGTACCGGAACCTTCAGTGGTTCCGAAGTCCGGCAAGCGGCTCCTTCGTAAGAAGGGCAAGACTGCGACGCCGGTGACCTCCGTCCATCCGGAGGCACCGGATAGCTTGCTGGAGGCGCTTAACGGCGCCTCCATCGACGAGCACCGCACTGTTATGAGTGTGGTGATCCAGAAGTTCGATCCGCCAGAGCGGGCTGGTGAAGCCTGTACCAGCCTTCTAATGTGCTTTGAGGTAAGTTTAGAATATGTAAAAATATTACCGCATAGACAGTAGCCCAGATGTTTAGTTCGGTGTTCGGAAAGAAAAGCGGACAGAGGATCTAAAAGATATACACAGGAGTCTAACATAAGTATGTCAATATGGGAATGCAGGGGCGCCGACCTCTGCCAGACCGATCATGGAGGTCAATGCATTGAAGCAGAGCCTCGAGCGGTCCGAGAACGAGCTCGGCCTTGCCAAGAAGCAGCTCGAGGACAAGGAAGGTAAGTAATACCTAATTAAAGTAATTCCTTATGGAAAGGAATTGGTTGCAAAAATGACAGGATTAACGTGGGTATTGTAGGGGCCACTAACGACGTGGCGACCCTGAGGGAAGCGGTGTCCATGGCCGAAAGCAAAGCGGCCGCGGAACGCGCCGAGCGAGAGAAGCAGGAGGCGTGGGTGGCGGAGGTGCGGCAAGAGCTCCAGGATCTCGTGGAAAAACACGAGAATTTGGAGCGTGACTCGAAGACTCGAGAGTCCGAGCTCGCCTCGGCTCTTGAGAGTGCCAAAGCCGCTAAGGCCGAAGCCCAAAAAGCCCTCCAAGAAATTGAATCATTAAAGAAGATAGCGGCAGGTAAGGCATTCTTTATGCAAAGCAAGCATGTGAAAGTGAATTACCTATTACTTACCCGAATCCGGAGCTCTCCAGGAGCATTCACAGATCTGCCCGTGGTGTAATACGATCTGCCGCGTTCTCTGGCGCCAAGGAGAGGAGCTCGACGGAGAAGGTGTTCTGGTCTCAGTATGGTGAGGCCGAACATCCGGTGCCCCTCTGCGACCAACTAAAGCAGCTGGTCGAGGTTCACAAGGTCGCCGAACAGGCCATGAAGGGCCTCATAGTTCGGCTATGGCCATTGGAAGCCATGCCTGGGAGCTACTTCGGGCTAGTGCGGGCGGGTGGTGGGCCTTTGTCCATGGATCGAAGTCATCAAGCGCTCCGTCTGTATTGAAGGTGCCTGTAGGGCCCTTGCCCGTGCCAAAGTACACTGGGGCAAGCTGGATGCGGAGAAGCTTGTGACGGACGGGCCACCGAAGGGCAAGGAGCATCGCAAGCCCGAAATGTACTATGAGGGCATCCTGAAGGGTGCCCGCCGTATAGCGGGTGAATGCTCCAAAGATGAAATTTTTTAATAGACTCGCATTTGTTATCCTGTACGCTAAAAAATTGTTCATATGCGCTAAGCAACGCTTGTGAATTTAAAATATTACCTTCTGTGCGGCCGTTTATCAAATTTGAGAGATGGCAAGTCGTTGGCTTCAGCCCCCATGCCACGAGTCTTTGGGGTGTTCGGGATAAACTTGAGCGCTCTTGTTCCCATTCTTGGGTCCTTCGAGGGAGGCGCTCAACGCAACGAACAAGGCAACCGGACTTATAGTGCTTGAACACTCTCACTTAGCCATAGAATTCTATAATTCTAAATTTAGTGAAGCCCCTAGTATTCGGAAGACCGAGTTCGAGGCGCTATCCACGCCTTGGCCGGACAATGCCGACTCCTCGCTCTAAGCGGCATAAGTCTTTAGGGACCCGAAAAGACCTCACGAACAGCGACCGGCTCTCGCCCTATCATGACGGTCAGTTTTAGCTTTCTCCACTGAGGTGCTCAAGCCAGCTCAACCGGGGCACAATCGCAGTGGTTCTCCCAGCGCTACCTTAGCCGATAAAACGGAACGCAAGGTACCAAAACATGGGAGCCGGGCAAACTCAACTATTGACCCGAGACATGATTCGGAGCCGATGCATATAATGCTATAAGTTCAGGGTGCTGCACTTGTGAAAGTGTTCGGACTTATCACACCATATTTTTGCGGGTACTTAAGCCCCTGGTGTATTGGCCGTACCAAAGTGTACGGGTGCGACATGTCATAAATGAACATATATATAGATAAAGAAAGGAGTGCAATAATAGGCGAAAGCTATGTATTGTTTATTCAAAAAAGGTACTGCAATGAAAGCAGAACGATACAAATAGTGCGATAAGCAAGGGATGGGACTATTTAACATGTCCCCCTCCAGGGGTAAGCTGCGGGATGGTATGTAAAACAGGTACAATGCTCGTAGTAGAGACCACTGGACACTCGGCGTAACTACGCTTCCTGGCTGTTGCATCGTGAGTTCGGCAATTCTAGTGCCGGACGGGACTTCCGGAAAACGGAGTCTGAAAGTAAGAAAAAGAAGAAAAAGAATGACACAATCGGAGCCCACAGTGCGGTTGAGCCGCGTGCAGGCGTCTTGAGTGGTCGTGCCCCTCCCCTTATGCCCATGGTATCTCCAGAGCGTAGTTATGTACGCGTAGTACTGATTGGCAGTTTCGCGAGGGCTAGGATTGGGGCCGGATTGCTACGCGTGCTCGGATCGTGCCAGGCGGTCTACTCCGGGCGCGCTTGACGGTGGCCGGACTTGAGAATTGCTGTGAGAGGCTGCTTTGCACCTCCGCCGCGAGGGCCGCCGTGTGCTCCTCCGTTCGGAGAGAGCGTTCGGTGTTTCCATTGACCGTGATTACTCCTCGAGGGCCTGGCATCTTGAGCTTGAGGTATGCGTAGTGCGGCACCGCATTGAACTTTGCAAATGCGGTTCATCCAAGCAGTGCGTGATAGCTGCTGCGGAACGGGACTATGTCAAAGATTAACTCTTCGCTTCAGAAGTTATCCGAGGATCCAGAGACCACTACGAGTGTAACTGAGCCTGTACAATTGGCCTCTACACCTGGTATGACGCCTTTAAAGGTCGTCTTTGTGGGTTTAATCCTTGAGGGGTCTATGCCCATTTTGCGCCCGTATCACGATAAAGGTGTTCAGGTTGCTACCGCCGTCCATCGGGACTCTAGTGAGGTGAAATCCGTCGATGATTGGGTCAAGAACCAATGCGGCGAATCCGCCGTGACGGATGCTAGTGGGGTGGTCCCTTCGATCAAAGGTGATCGGGCAGGAGGACCATGGGTTGAACTTCGGGGCGACTGGCTCCATTGCATATATGTCCCTTAGTGCACGCTTCCACTCCCTTTTGGGTATGTGGGTTGCGTATATCATGTTCACCGTCCGCACTTGTGGGGGAAGCCCTTCCGTCCTCTATTGTTCGGCGGCCGGGGCTCCTCCTCGTCATCACTATGCAGCCCCTTGTCATTGAGTTCGGCATTGATGAGGACATCAATACCATTGTTACACCCACAGCCCCTACTGCTATACATACTGGACCAATTACTAGAGCTCGCGCACGCCAATTGAATTATCAGGTACTTTCGTTTCTTGGTAACGATTCCAATGTTCATGAGAATATGATGCTGCCTAAATTGGATACATTTGTTTTGCTTACAAATGAAGGGCCTACCATGGACAAGAAAGATGAACCTTGGAGCAAGTTCAAGCATGGAGATGTTGGCATGCTAAGAGAAACAAGAACGGAGTTACAAGTGATGATTCCAGGACTTTGAAGCCACCCTAATGAGAGCATGAGGCCTTGGACGAAATATACAAGATGCCACTTCATAATATTCATCCATAGGCTATTTTAGGTGCTGCGTCACCTTATTATTGGGCCAGGCCCATGTAATTTCGAAATACTTAAGTGTAGGCTGTTTTTAGAGTCCGTATGTGTGGGGAAACAAGAGTTAGGGTTGGTTTCGGACCCCTCCCTCAAGGGCCACGAAATTCCCTCCTCTTTCTCCATATATACAGCCCTTAGGGCGTCGTTTAGACATTTGGTTTTTTTTAGATCAAAAGTTCGCCAAAGCTGCAACTTCGCGTACTTCGTTTGTGTTCAACGACCGGACCAAGGCGTCTCAGAACCCCACCTTCATTAATAAAGCTTTCCTCTTATATTCGCAATATCCAGATTGCAATCTTAGTTTCTTGCTTGTTCTTCGTTTGCTCGCAGGAAACAGGCCCTCGTGGTCAGGTTGATCGTGCTCGGCGTGGTCAATAACCCTCGGAAGTTGGTTTAGCGATTGCTAAGGCGCTGACGTCTCATACGTCACGTAGTCGGATCGTCAAGGTCGACTCCTACTGAAACGATAGCCACCATCTCATCGAAACATCGGGACACCTTTGCCTCTATCAAGTGGTATCAGATTTTCAGGTTGCTCGGTGAGATTTTACTGATTTTCAGTAGATTAGATCGAGTCTGTTCTTCATACCTAAAGTCCACAAAAGCCACAAAAAACTACGGTTAGTTCATCATATCCGAACCAATCTGAGCCTTACATAATCTTTTTAGGGTTTTTGCTTTGTTGAATTTGCGGTTGCATCGTCGTGTCAAGTTGCTTGGTCTTAGAGTCTAGTCTTTTAGAGTTTGAGTTACGGTCATAAGTTGTCACGCAGCGCCCGCACCATCATCATCGCCTTGCCATCTACCACAAATCCATATCCATATACCACCACCAATCCGTATCCATATACCACCACCGCTACCATATACCACCACCGCTGCCATATACCACCACCATATATCCACCACCAATCCGAAGTTCTTCTCATATTAGGTTTGTTTTCGAGATCCATCTAGTTTCCGATTCGTGTTTCCTAGCCGAGTAGGTTTCGAAAAAAATAGTCTGAAACCACCCTCCGTTTAGGCCCAAAATTTTTCGAAACGCACTTGTCGAAAAATTTTACGGCTATCCTATTTTTAGGTGTTTCTAAGCGTATTGAGGCGATCGCCATTATAGAAAGTTTTTTTGACCCGTTTCAGCTTTTTGGGTCCGGGCAAAAAAAAAAAATTGGTCGACAAAATTTCGTGCCCATCTGTCGGTTTGACCTGGAAGAGTTTTGAGACACTCGCCATTATAGTGATTTTTCGCAAAAAAAAGAGCAGCAAAAAAAAAAGAGCGAAAAAAATTCCAGAGTGTGCTTTTCCGTTGTTTCCGCAGCGCCGTGATTTTGTTAGTGTTCTAGGCTCGCGTCTCTAGCACGGTCTAGCCTAGGACCAAGACAAGATACCGTCGTTGAGCGTTTATTCAACTTTGCATCTCTGAATTGATTATTCTTGACCCTTTTGCCACCATATTATAAGCCTTCCCAGCTCCACATACATCTACATCGTGCGTTTGACTCTCCCCGGTAATCGCTCTATCCAAGCTTTGAGAGTTTTGACTACATCGGTTGCCGATCACCGCTTTCTTCTTTGGGTAAGAACTGGTAAGAATTTGAGATTTGCTTCGACGGATTTGTGGTCATCCACCACACCACCACCACCACTTCCTAGTAGTCTGTCGAATCATATTCTTGTGTGTTTCTATTGCTGCTAACCATGGCAGGATCACAAGCGATTTAGACCGACCGGGAGAACATGACAAACAAAGCGCTACATGATAAGTTTCAACAAATGATGAGTGGGCAGGTGGAAGATGTTCTAAATAGATTTGAAGAGGCCATGGAGAAGATAGATGGCATTGAGAAGGCGTCAAACAAAGCTCGATAACAGGTTTAATGAATTGCTCGCGCGTCTACCACCACCACCACCGGCTGCACCTAATGCACCTCTACAACAACAACAACGACTACCTCCACATCGCGAAACAGCCCTCCGCCGAGCGAGCCTTGTCCCTCTTCAGCTGGCCAAGCTGCAGGTGCTTCTTGTTGATACTTCGTGGCTCCTGCTGCTGATGTGGGGGAGGATGATTATGTGAGAGAGTACGAGGATAAGGTTGATCAACTTCAGAACTACGTGCAAGTGCAACCACCAGCACCACAACCACCAGCACCACAACCACCCGGTCGTCCACATGCAAATAATGGCAATGTTAGGGCTCCCCTCAGTGCGAGATCATGACCATCTCCTAAACTGAAGTTGAATATTCCACCATTTGAGGGTAGATATGTTCACGATATATATCTTACTTGGGAGTTAGAAAGCTGAACAACGATTTACATGTTTACAATATCCGGAGGAGAGGCGTGTTCCCGCTGCTGTTTGTGCTTTCACTAGCTTTGCATGTGTTTGGTGGTGCGAACATTGTAGATTATATCTGTTCCAGCTACTTGGACTGCTTTGAAAACTGCTATGCGTACTCGTTGGGTTCCACCATATTATCAACGTGAATTACTTCAAAAATTGCAGCGCTTAAGACAAGGAAAAATTCGGTAGAAGAATATTATCAGGAATTACAAACCGGCTTGATTAGATGTGGTATTGTTGAGGAGAATGAAGCTATGCTTGCACGTTTTCTGGGTGGATTAAATAGAGATATTCAGACCATTCTAGACTACCAGGATTATACTAATATCACTCGATTATTCCATCTTGCTTGTAAAGCTGAACGTGAAGTGAGGATCGGCAGGCGTTGGCGGCGGATTAACTTTTCTGCAGGTCGACCTTCATCATGGACACCACGTGCATGATCTACTTCCACACGTTCTGCTACACCGGCACCTCCGCCGGCTGCCACCTCCTACCGTGATACAATAAAGGAGGCACAATCACCACTATCCGCCAAGAGCACACTGCCGGGCCTACAGAGCTCTTCTTCTTCCATGGCGTCAACAGGGCACACAAGTGATATTATTTGTCGTCGTTGTAAGGGAAGAGGACATTTTATGAGAGAATGCCAATCTCAGCGTGTGATGATTGCTAACGAGGATGGTGGGTATGAGTCCGCTAGTGACTATGATGAAGAGACTTTGGCTCTTATTACACATGAAGAACACGGTGGAGATGATTACGATCATGAGACGCAATACATGGCTGCTTTGAAGATCTTGTGGTATGAATGTTTAGTTGCTTAACGTGTTTTGAGTGTGCAGGTTACACAAGCTGAGCAAAATTAGAGGCATAACTTGTTCCATACAAAGGGAGTTGTGAAGGAACGTTCTATTCGCGTCATCATAGATGGAGGGAGCTGCAACAACTTGGCTAGCATGGATATGGTGGAGAAGCTTTCTCTCACCACAAGACCACATCCACATCCTTACTACATCCAATGGTTCAACAACAGCGGCAAGGTTAAGGTAACACGTCTTTGCTCGTGTGTATTTTAGTATCTCTACATATGCTGATTATGTTGATTGTGATGTGGTACCTATGCAAGCATGTTCCTTATTACTTGGTAGACCATGGCAATTTGATAAAAATTCTGTACACCATGGTAGAAACAATCAGTATACTCTTGTTCACAAGGATAAAAATATTACTTTGCTTCTTATGACTCCTGATTCAATTTTGAAAGATGATATTAATAGAGTAATAAAGCAAAACAGGAGAAAAATAAGAGTGAAAATCAGATTGTGGCAAAAGAATTTGAGCAACAAATGAAGCCTAATAATAAACCATCTAATGTTGCTTCTGAAATTAAACTGAAAAGTGCATGTTTACTTGCCACCAAATCTGATCTTGAGGAGCTAGATTCTAGCAAATCTGTTTGCTATGCTTTTGTGTGCAAAGAGGCATTATTTTCATTCGAGGACGTGCCTTCCTCTTTGCCCCTATTTGTCACTAACATTTTGCAGGAGTTCACGGCGTCTTCCCACAAGGCGTGCACCGGGATTACCACCTATTCGAGGGATTGAGCATCAAATTGACTTAATTCCGGTGCATCGCTACCCAACCGTGCACCATACCGTACCAATCCGGAGGAGACGAAGGAGATTATCGTCAAGTATAGGAGCTGCTCGACAAAGGTTATATACGCGAATCTCTTAGTCCTTGTGCTGTTCCTATTATACTAGTGCCTAAAAAGGATGGTACGTCTCGTATGTGTGTTGATTGTAGAGGCATTAATAATATTACTATTCGTTATCGTCATCCTATTCCTAGGCTAGATGATATGCTTGATGAATTGAGTGGCTCTACAATATTCTCCAAAGTTGATTTGCGTAGTGGATACCATCAAATTCGTATGAAATTGGGAGATGAATGGAAAACAGCATTTAAAACTAAGTTTGGTTTATATGAGTGGTTAGTCATGCCTTTTGGGTTAACTAATGCACCTAGTACTTTCATGAGACTAATGAGCGAAGTTTTACGTGCTTTCATTGGACGATTTGTGGTAGTCTATTTTGATGATATGCTGATTTATAGCAAATCTTTGGAAGAACATTTGGAACATTTACGTGCTGTTTTTAATGCTCTACGTGATGCACGTTTGTTTGGTAACCTTGGGAAGTGCACCTTTTGCACCGACCGAGTATCTTTTCTTGGCTATGTTGTTACACCACGAGGAATTGAAGTTGATAAAGCCAAGATTGAAGCTATTGAGAGTTGGCCGCAGCCCAAAACGGTCACACAAGTGAGGAGTTTTCTTGGACTCGCTGGTTTCTATAGGCGCTTTGTGAGAGACTTTAGCACCATTGCTGCACCTCTCAATGAACTTACAAAGAAGGATGTGCCTTTTGTTTGGGGTACCGCACAGGAAGAAGCCTTCACGGTCTTGAAAGATAAGTTGACACATGCTCCTTTACTCCAACTTCCTGACTTTAATAAGACTTTTGAGCTTGAATGTGATGCTAGTGGAATTGGATTAGGAGGTGTGTTATTACAAGATGGCAAACCTGTTGCATACTTTTATGAAAAATTGAGTGGGCCTAGTCTGAACTATTCTACTTATGACAAAGAATTATATGCTCTTGTTCGGACTTTAGAGACATGGCAACATTATTTATGGCCCAAAGAATTTGTTATACATTCTGATCATGAATCTTTGAAACATATTAAAAGTCAAGCTAAACTGAATCGTAGACATGCTAAATGGGTTGAATTCATTGAGACTTTCCCTTATGTCATTAAACACAAGAAGGGTAAAGAAAATGTTATTCTGATGCTTTGTCTCGTCGCTATACTATGCTTTCACAACTTGACTTCAAAATATTTGGTTTGGAGACCATCAAAGATCAATATGTGCATGATGCTGATTTTAAAGATGTAATGCAGAATTGTAAAGAAGGAAGAACATGGAACAAGTTCGTTATTAAGGATGGTTTTGTGTTCCGTGCTAACAAGCTATGCATTCCTGCTAGCTCTGTCGTCTTTTGTTGTTGCAGGAGGCGCATGGAGGAGGATGAATGGGACACTTTGGCGTGAAGAAGACGGAGGATATACTTGCTACACATTTCTTTTGGCCAAAGATGAGACGGGATGTTGAGCGTTTTGTTGCTCATTGCACTACATGTCAAAAAGCTAAGTCACGACTCAATCCTCATGGTTTATATATGCCTTTGCACTGTACCTAGTGTTCCTTGGGAGGATATATCTATGGACTTTGTTTTAGGTTTACCTCGAACAAAGAAGGGAGGGATAGCATATTTGTTGTCGTGGATAGATTCTCGAAAATGGCACACTTTATACCATGTCATAAAAGCGATGATCTTTGTTAATGTTGCTGATTTGTTCTTTCGTGAAATTATTCGCTTGCATGGTGTGCCAAATACTATTGTTTCAGATCGTGATACTAAATTTCTTAGCCACTTTTGGAGATGTTTATGGGCTAAGTTGGGGACTAAACTGCTTTTTAGTACTACTTGTCACCCCAAACCGATGGACAAACTGAAGTAGTCAATAGAACATTGTCTACTATGCTTAGGGCTGTTTTGAAGAATAATAAGAAAATGTGGGAAGAATGCTTGCCTCATATTGAATTTGCTTATAATCGTTCATTGCATTCTACTACTAAGATGTGCCCTTTTGAAATTGTGTATGGCTTCCTACCTCGTGCACCTATTGATTTGTTGCCTCTTCCATCTTCGGAGAAGGTTAATTTTGATGCTAAAGAACGTGCTGAATTGATTTTAAAAATGCATGAGTTAAATAAGGAAACATTGAGCGTATGAATGCTAAATATAAACTTGCTGGAGATAAGGGTAGAAAACATGTTGTCTTTGCACCTGGAGATCTTGTTTGGTTACATTTGCGTAAGGATAGGTTTCCTAATTTGCGCAAATCAAAGCTAATGCCACGTCTTGATGGTCCATTTAAGGTGTTAGAGAAAATAAATGATAATGCATATAAACTTGAGCTGCCTGCAGATTTTGGGGTTAGTCCCACTTTTAACATTGCAGATTTGAAGCCTTATTTGGGTGAGGAAGATGAGTTTCCGTCGAGGGCGACTTCATTTCAAGAAGGGGAGGATGATGAGGACATCAATACCATTGTTACACCCACAGCCCCCGCTGCTATACATCTTGGACCAATTACTAGAGCTCGCGACGCCAATTGAATTATCGGTACTTTCGTTTCTTGGTAACGATTCCAATGTTCATGAGAATATGATGCTGCCTAAATTGGATACATTTGTTTTGCTTACAAATGAAGGGCCTACCATGGACAAGAAAGATGAACCTTGGAGCAAGTTCAAGCATGGAGATGTTGGCATGCTAAGGGAAACAAGAACGGAGTTACAAGTGATGATTCCAGGACTTTGAAGCCACCCTAATGAGAGCATGAGGCCTTGGACGAAATATACAAGATGCCACTTCATAATATTCGTCCATAGGCTATTTTAGGTGCTGCGTCACCTTATTATTGGGCCAGGCCCATGTAATTTCGAAATACTTAAGTGTAGGCTGTTTTTAGAGTCCGTATGTGTGGGGAAACAAGAGTTAGGGTTGGTTTCGGACCCCTCCCTCAAGGGCCACGAAATTCCCTCCTCTTTCTCCATATATACAGCCCTTAGGGCGTCGTTTAGACTTTGGGTTTTGTTTAGATCAAAAGTTTGCCATAGCTGCAACTTCGCGTACTTCGTTTGTGTTCAACGACCAGACCAAGGCGTCTCGTAACCCCACCTTCATTAATAAAGCTTTCCTCTTATATTCGCAATATCCAGATTGCAATCTTAGTTTCTTGCTTGTTCTTCGTTTGCTCGCAGGAAAGCAGGCCCTCATGGTCGAGGTTGATTGTGCTCCGGCGTGGTCAATAACCCTCGGAAGTTGGTTTAGCGATTGCTAAGGCGGCGTCTCGCCGCGCGTCACGTAGTCGGATCGTCAAGGTCGACTCCCACAGAAACGATAGCCACCATCTCATCGAAACATGAGGACACCTTTGCCTCTATCAGGCATTTAACTTACCTCCTTGTTTAAAGACCCAACAATCCCTGTTGGTGTGGTTGGCTGGTTTTTCGGGGGTGCCATGTATTTGGCACGAGCGATCGAGCATTCGGTCCAGATCGGACGGGCCTTGAATATTTCTTTTGAACGGCTTTTTCCGCTGACCGGGTTTAGAGCCTCTGAATCCGGCATTGATTGTCGTATCTTCAGAATTATCGCCGTTAATGTGGCGCTTGTGCTTGTTGCGACGCAACCTGCCATTGCTGTCCTTGGTATCCGAACTACCAGGGTTTTTGGTCAAGTTGTTGCTACGAGCTAGCCAGCTGTCCTCTCCCGCGCAAAAGCGGGTCATGAGCGTTGCGAGGGCTGCCATGGATTTCGGCTTTTCCTGTCCTAGGTGCCGGACAGTCAACGATTCGATTTTTCTTGGTTAGGAACCGTGTCCAGAATTGTCTGGCCGATTCTTCTGGCTGCTGAATTATGTGGCTGAGGTCATCGGCGTCTGGTGGTCGCACGCATGTGCACTGGAAGTTATCAAGGAATGCGGCTTCGTGTCCTCCCAACAACCAATTGATTCTCTTGGCAATTTGTTAAGCCAATGCCGAGCTGGTCCTTTGAGCTTGAGTGGGAGGTATTTGATGGCGTGTAGATCATCGCCATGGGCCATGTGGATATGGAGGAGGTAGTCCTCGATCCAAACCGCAGGATCTGTTGTGCCATCGTATGATTCGATGTTTACGGGTTTGAAACCCTCGGGGATTTGATGATCCATTACTTCGTCTGTGAAGCATAGTGGGTGTGCGGCACCTCTGTATTGAGCTATATCACGACGCAGCTCAAATGAGCTTTGTCTACTGTGTTCGGCCCGGCCGGAATTGTTGTATCCGGCGTGATGGTTGTCATCACATGTCGTGGGGCGCCCACGCGATCCGTAGATCGATCTTTTTTGCCTTGCCTTGTCCTCCAATATGTCTAGTAGGTCTGGCGCGTTTCCCCATGCCTTGGTACTTTTCGAGCGACTCCAGAGTGCGGCTTTAATGGAGGGTCTAGAGGCCTCTCTGTCGCGACCACGGGGTGGCCGGTCGGCCGCATCATGCGCTGGTGATGTAGGTTTGGGTCTTTGCTTCCTCTAATTGGGGTAGCGACACGTGTTTCAGGTATCTCTTGGAGGCGTTCGAGTTCGTACTCTTGGCTGCAAGGACTTGATCCATCTGTCGACTAGCAAGTCTTGAGTCGACTCTAAGCTGCTGCTGCTTTTTCTTGAGGCTGCTTGCCGTGGCCATAAGCCTGCGTTTGAAACGCTCCTATTCGGCGGGATCCTCAGGCACGACAAATTCGTCATCGTCGAGGCTTGCCTCATCTTCTGAGGGAGGCATATAATTATCGTCCTCCACCTCCTTGTCTGCCGCTCTATCATGAGGGCTGGCTTCTCCCTACTCCTGTGCTGAATCCTGCTGGAGGGGTTGTCTTGACCTTGTCAAGGGGTGTTATTATCTCCGTGCGGAATCACCGTTTTCTTTGTGGCGGGATTTAGAGCGGCGCCCGGCCGGCGCTTGGGCTGTTTTCTTGGAGGGTGATCCTCCGCATTTCCATCACCGTTCCCATCTTTTGGGATGTCCACCATGTATATGTCGTATGACGAGGTGGCCTTCCGGTGCCTGTAGGCGCTGGTTCTTGGTAAATCGTCTCGGCATAAATGCGTCCATACCGTCGATGTCTTGGTCGAAGTCGAGCATGTCGGTTAAATCATCGGCGGTGGCTACAAAGTGGGTGGTGGGTGGGCGTTGAATTTCTTCATCGTCCGCATTCCAACCTTCCCGACCGTAGTCCGCCAGGGCTCTCGAGATAAAGAGAGAGACTTTAGTGAATTTAGGATGTCGCCAAAGGGCGAGTCTTGAAAGATGTCTGCGGGCGGTGAACTCCATGACCGGCGCCCAATCGGATTCGATTAGCGGGGCGCTGGAGGGTTCGAGTCCGGAGAGGAGTCCGGCACCTTGGAGTCACGGTCTTCGCAAAGCGAGGGATGGAGTTCGCTTAATCGCCGTAGAGATCGTAGCCCCGAGGCGGTGTCCAACCACTCATCCTCGATCGGGAGTCGGCTCCGAGCTAAGGGTCGGAGCGGACTCAGTGCGACCTCGAGGCACTGCTCGGCAGAGCTAGATCGTGCCCATCGAGACAAGGCGCGGCGCTTGGCTGTGGCTCGAATCTGTCGAAGATCAAGTCTCCGCGGATGTCGGCCGTGTAGTTCAAACTCCCAAATCTGACACGATGGCGGGGCGTAGCTTCGATCTGCTCCGGATGGAGAAAAGTCTCACCTGGACGCGTCGTTGTTGATGATCGAAGGAGCCATCGGGCCTAAGGATGGCGACACGGAGGAACTCTCGATGAAAGCACCAATGTCGGTGTCAAAACCGGCGGATCTCGGGTAGGGGGTCCCGAGCTGCGTCTAGGCGGATGGTAATAGGAGACAAGGGACACGATGTTTTACCCAGGTTTGGCCCTCTCGATGGAGGTAAAACCCTACTCCTGCTTGATTAATATTGATGATATGGGTAGTACAAGAGTAGATCTACCACGAGATCAAGGAGGCTAAACCCTAGAAGCTAGCCTATGGTATGATTGTTGTTCGTCCTACGGACTAAAACCCTCCGGTTTATATAGACATCGGATAGGGCTAGGGTCACACAGAGTCGGTTACAATGGTAGGAGATCTACATATCCGTATCGCCAAGCTTGCCTTCCACGCCAAGGGAAGTCCCATCCTGACACGGGACGAAGTCTTCAATCTTGTATCTTCATAGTCCAGGAGTCCGGCCAATGGTGATAGTTCGGCTATCCGGACACCCCCTAATCCAGGACTCCCTCAGTCTCTCTCTCTCTCTCTCTCTCTCTCTCAAGAGTAGAGGTAGGAGCAAAGCTCACCTAAGAATGATCTATCATATTTGCTTCCCCTAGAAAGGAGGTGGAGGAGGTCTATTTATAGTCTAGTAGGCGAAGGCGTAAGTGAGGGGCCGAAAGGGTACACGGGCCTCGGCCCAAGTCATGCACGCAGGCAAGGGCCGGATGATCCGGATGGGGGTCCGGATGATCCGGGCATCGTCCGGATGATCCGGGACCTCGTCCGGATGATTCAAGGCCACGGCAGATTCTGCAAAGTTCGACCGTCGCGGTGTATGGATTACCCGGATGATCCGGGGGTCGGCCCGGATGATCCAGCTGAGCCCGGATGATCCGGATGGTGGTCCGGATGTCCAGCCTGGCTCCAACAGCCGCTCCGTCTTCTTCTTCTCCTTTCTTCCGTCTTCTCTTCCACGCTTCCCTCGGATGGTGTAGACGTACACTTGCGCTCGCACTCCTCCTCGACATCCGTGATGTTCTGACAATACCTATGCATGCACACAGAAGGAGTGTCAAGTAGTATACCATCCTCGAGAGGGTCAAGTGAGCACGTGTAAAGGAGATGATTCACCTTTGTGTATGTGAAGTAGATGTCACACGTGTCACTTGCCAAATGGACTCTTGACATGGTGATGTCCGTAGGTTGCTCCGCATCATCCCCTCCCCCTTGGGAAATATCCGACCTCGGATCGAAATCCAAATCACCATGGGAAAGAGATGGCGTCGCCGTGTAGGAGTGGTCGATCACCAAGTTCTTGTCATCTTGAAGCTCGAAATGGGCACTCTCCAATGTCGCACCGTCTTGGGATTCCTTCAAAAGTAGCAAAGACAACAAACACTTGGAAAAAAAAATGTGGTTAGCGTTAGTGCAAAACCAAGCATTCAAGAGGTGATTCACCCAACAAGTGTCGTCATCAAGCATAGCATATGGTGTGAGAAAGGATTGTGACATGGCATATAAGCACATAAATTGAGCACAAAGAAGGACATCTTGGAAACAAGCATGTAAATGTGAGGTTGTAGCGACTAGACCTCAAACAGTCTGATCTCTGTGCTCAGTGTCATCCCTGGATCAGTAATGCTGACACCACACAGTACTCGGAGGATTTATAACAGAGTAGCAATCACACATTTATTACATCGAGTGTCTCAAAAGAGAACTTAATAAAATAAATATGGCTTAAGGCCATCTAATAACAATAACAGCGGAAGGCTTGGAAGAATAAGCGAGTCCATCAACTCCAACGGCACCACTGAGTATAGAACCACGACTTAAACACCACACTCATCGTCTGAAAAGTCTGCAACATGAAACGTTGCAGCCCGAAAATGGGTCAGCACATGGAATATGCTGGCAAAGTAACACATAGAGTATAATGGAAGAATAAGCCTATACTACATGCATATATGGCTGGTGGAAAGCTCTATGGTTACAGTTTTATTTGTAAAGCCAATTTTTCCCTATCGCAAAGGAATAAATTTATTTAACTATCATGGTGGTTGTGAAACATTGAGAATAGTTGACAGCATTCTCAATCCCAATTAAAAGTACTCATTAACAACCCAACAATATTATTTAAAGTAACATGATGAGATTCACATGATAATCCAAGTACTAGATACTCAAGATGTCCATAATCGGGGACACGGCTAACCATGATTAGTTTATACACTCTGCAGAGGTTTGTGCACTTTTCCCCACAAGACGCGATCTCCTCCGTTTGATTTCTCGCACTACATGGTGTTTGAGAAATGGATGACCGAGACATAGTCTTTCAGAAGCGCTAGCACCTTACATGTGGGTGGACCGTACCAACCTACAACCCCTACATCAGCTAGTCCACCCGTAAGAGTTCGCATAACTTAGTCAACTATGCTAGAGCCCATAGTAGCATGTGGCTGCACACGGAAGTTTCTAGCATGAATAATCTCATGATCCCTTTGAGCCTGGGTGGCGGTCCAAGAAATCTGAGGCAAGTCTGATAGAAACCAGGTGCCTCAATCCACCCAGATGTGTGTTTAAGTTGCCACCTTAAATAAACCATTAATTTAACAATCTCACATCTGTCATGGATACACTCACCCAATCCACGTCTACTAGCATAGCATGGCATAATAAGCAAACGTAGAAGTAACTCCCAAGGGTTTGATAATAAAACAGGTAATAGGTACTACCTCAATCTACTTCCCATCCCACAATTTAATTAGATCCTAATCATGCAATGTTTGAGGATAGATCTAATGCATAAAAACTGGGTAGTAGAAAAGGTACGATCAAATTTTTACTTGCCTTGCTGATGATCCGCGAAACCTAGAGACTCGAAGTAACAGGCGGCGCACTCCGGCTATTCTATCGCAGATAAACAAGCATACAATAAGTACTCATCTAATGCACAGGTAAAACTCAAATAGACCTAACCAGATAGTTCAACTTAAGAACTCCGGTTTGCAAAAAGAATCAAATCAAACGAAGCAACGAAAGAAAACAGCTTCGTTTTACTAATCTGGATCTAGGTCAAATTTTACAGTAGCAAAAACTTTTTTAACTTGGTTATTCGGAAAGAGGGTTTCGAGACGAAACTCTAGGCGCTTGAATCGTCTGATTCCGATAAACGAGCGAAAAGTTATACTAAAATGAAAATCGGATCAGGAATCGCGATCAGAAAAATCACGAATTAAATCCGAGAAAAAAGAAAAACGACGAACAGGTTAACGAACGGACGTTCGTTAACTAAACTAATCTGACGAACGCGTTCGTTAAAAAACGAACGAACGTTCGCTATTTAACCGAACCAGGAAAAAAAACCGATCTAATAAAAAAACGAAAACTAAAAAAACCGAAAATAAACCGAAGAAAAACCGCCCGGTTTTTAGAAAAACCGATGGCACGATTTACGAGGCGGCGATGAACCTCGGCGGCGGCGGCGGCAGGGTCCGGTCGGCGGTGGGGTCCAGCGAGTCGGGCGGGTCGGCGGCAGCGGCGGCCAGGCGGCAAGCTTATTGTCGAAGCCAGGCGGGGCTAGGGTTTGGCCCCGGATGGGCCGGCTTATAAAGCCCATGGTAGGTGTCCTAGGCGGACACGGCCCGTAGGTCGGTTGCGCGTTTTATTTTAAATAATTCTGCGCAGAAGAAAAATAAAAAGAAATACTAAAAGGACTCCAAAAATCTCGAAATAAATTTTCCCCGGCTTCGAAAATCAAGCCGGACTAGATGAACATTTATTTGGGGCCTAAATGCAATTTTGAAAAACTCGCATTTTTCCTAAATTCAAATAAAAAGGCGAAAAACTCCAAAATAAAATCTTATTTGATTTTATTATTAAATCTTCATTATTTCTTTATTTTGGGAAAGTCATTTTATTCCCTCTCTCATATTTTGATAGTAGAAATAATTGAAGATAAAATAATTAAAATCAAATGATCCTATTTTCAAATTGTGGGAAAACTCAAATATGAAAATAATGAAATCCCCAACTCTCTCCGTGGGTCCTTGAGTTGTGTAGAATTTCTAGGATCGAGCAAAACTGCAACGAAAAAATATGATATGCAATGATGCTCTATATATAACATTCCAAATTGAAAATTTGGGATGTTACAAACCTACCCCCTTAAGATGAATCTCGCCCTCGAGATTCGGGTTGGCTAGAAAATAGGTGAGGGTGATCCTTAAGCAGATCTTCCTCTCGCTCCCAGGTGGCTTCATCCTCTGTGTGGTGGCTCCACTGAACTTTGCAAAACTTAATGACCTTGTTGCGGGTGACTCGGCTGGCATACTCCAAAATCTTAACTGGTTTCTCCTCGTAGGTCAAATCGTTATTCAACTGAATCGCCTCTAGTGGCACAGTATCTCTCAGTGGTATATCCGCCATCTCTGCGTGACACTTCTTCAACTGAGAAACATGAAACACATCATGAACACTTGACAAACCTTCGGGTAATTCCAACTTGTACGCAACTTCTCCCACGCGCTCCAAAACTTTGTATGGTCCCACAAAACATGGCGCTAATTTTCCTTTAACACCAAAATGCTTAACTCCTCGAAGCGGAGATACACGAAGATAAACTCTGTCTCCGACTTTGTATTCTGTCTCCTTGCGTTTTGAATCCGCATAGCTTTTCTGTTTGGACTGGGCTACCTTGAGCCTATCGCGAACTAACTTTACTTTCCGTTCAGACCCCTTAATCAAATCTGGTCCAAACAACTGGCGGTCTCCAACTTCATCCCACAATAGCGGGGTTCTGCACCTCCTTCCATACAAGGCTTCGAAAGGTGCCATCTTCAAACTGGTTTGGTAGCTATTGTTATAAGAAAACTCTGCATAGGGCAAATTACCATCCCAACTTGATCCATAATCCAAAGCACATGCTCTCAGCATATCCTCTAAAATCTGGTTGACTCTCTCTGTTTGTCCATACATGCGTGGATGAAAAGCTGTACTAAACTCCAGTCGGGTTCCCAAAGTTTCGTGCAATTGCTTCCAGAACTTTGAGGTGAATTGGGTTCCTCTATCTGATACGATACTCCTCGGAACTCCATGCAAGCATACAATCCTGATCATGTATATCTTAGCCAATTTGGCACTGCTGTAGGTAGTCTTTACTGGAATGAAATGAGCTACCTTCGTCAAACGATCGACTACAACCCAAATCGAGTCATAGCCTGAACGAGTCACGGGCAATCAGCGTGATGAAATCCATACCTAGTTTATCCCACTTCCATTCGGGTATAGGCAATGGTCGTAACAATCCTGCGGCTTCGATGTTACGCCTTTACCCTCGACATACATCATGATCGCTACATACTGCGCAATATCCTTCTTCATTCCGGTCCACCGAAAGTATCCTTCAAATCCAAATACATCTAGGTATTTTCGGGAATGGATCGAATCTGACGAATCATGTGCCTCTTGCAAAATCAACTTCCGAATCTCCGGATCACTTGGTACGTAAACGCGGTCCTCAAACCATAAGGTATCGTGCTCATCCTCATGAAATCCCTTTGCTCATCTTCTCCTTAATAGAAGCGTCTTCCTTGTCTGTCCTTTGAGCTTCCCTGATTTTATCCATCAAAGTATATTGAATCTCCAACGCTGATACATAGCCTCGCGGAACTATTTCCAAACATAGCTCCCGAAATTCCTCGTCTAATTCCTTTGGTAAACCTCCGGTCATTAGGATGTTAACATGACTCTTACGGCTCAACGCGTCTGCTACCACGTTAGCCTTTCCGGGGTGGTAATGCAATCTCATGTCATAGTCCTTAATGAGTTCCAACCATCTTCTCTGCCTGAGATTTAACTCATACTGCGTGAAGATGTACTTCAAACTCTTGTGATCCGTATACACCTCACAATGATTTCCAATGAGGAAATGTCTCCATGTTTTCAACGCATGCACTACGGCTGCTAACTCCAAATCATGCGTGGCATAGTTTAATTCGTGAGGTTTCAACTGCCGTGGAAGCATACAAAACAACTCTTCCCTCCCCGCATAAGCCTTTGCTCCAAGTCCTCGACGTGAAGCGTCGCAATAAACTTCGTAATCCTTGCTTTGGTCTGGCAGGATTAATACAGGTGAGGTAATTAAACGCTTCTTCAACTCTTGGAAACTAGCCTCACACTCCTAAGTCCAAATAAACTTGGTATCCTTCTTCAACAATTCTGTCATAGGCTTCGCAATCCTCGAGAAATTCTCAATGAATCTCCGGTAGTATCCTGTGAGTCCAAGGAAACTCCGGATCTCCCCAACTGTTGTTGGCGCTTCCCAGTTTGTCACCGTGGCAACTTTAGTGGGGTCTACTTCAATACCTTCTCCGGATATAACATGTCCGAGAAAACCAACTTCCTTCAACCAAAACTCACACTTCTTTGAACTTGGCATAGAACCGATGTTCCACTGAGCTTCTCAGTACCAAACGCAAATGCTCCTTATGTTCTTCTTCATTCTTCGAGTAAACCAAAATATCATCAATGAACACCACTGACGAACTTATCCAAAAACTCCATAAACACTTTGTTCATCATGTTCATAAAATAGGCAGGTCGTTAGTCGGACCAAATGACATAACGGTATACTCATACAGCCCGTGCACAGTGGTAAAAGCCGTCTTAGGTATATCCTGCTCTCGAATCTTCAATCGATGGTACCACGATCGCAAATCGATCTTGGAAAACACCTTAGCTCCTTGCAATTGATCAAACAAGTCATTGATCATCGGTAGTGGGTACTTGTTCTTAATGGTCACTTCATTCAATCCTCGATAATCAACAACCATTCTTAGTGATCCATCCTTCTTCTCCACTAGAAGTACTGGTGATCCCCAAGGCGAAGAACTTGGGCAAATAAAAACTTTATCCAGTAACTCCTTAATCTGCTTCTTAATTTCCTCCAAATCTTGGGTTGGCATCCTATACGGTCTCTTAGATATCAGCCCAGTGCCCGGCAGTAGTTCAATCAGAAATTCAATGTCTTGGTCCGGCGGCATGCCTGGCAACTCTTCCGGAAACACGTCCGGGTAATCCCTTACCACTGGTACTTCCTCCTGCACAACTCCTGTTAAGGAATTTACATGTGCTCTCCTCGGCTCATGCCGGGATACAAACTTGATTATCCTCCCTACGGGGTGGTAAGAAAAATCGACTTCTTTGGCGCAATCTATGTTCCCTCCATACTTCGATAACCAATCCATGCCTAATATCACATCCAATCCTTGCGATTCCGTAACTATTAGGTCCGAGGAAATACATAGTGTCCAATCCTTAATGGCGCCGATCACACCATATACTAGCCATGTATTACGCTCGGGTGAGGTTACTAGCATGGGTGACCTAAGGGCTTGGGTTGGTAGGTTATACTTATCCACAAATCCCTTGATATGTATGAATGCGATGCACGTATCAAAAGAACAATTGCGGTAAATGTCTTAACCAAAAACTTACCTATTCTGCGTCTGGCTGAGCATCAACCTCCTCCACGGTAACGTGGTTCACTTGTCCCCTGTTGAAAGGGTTCGGCTTCTTTCCTGAGCTTCCATTGCCATTACCATTTTGGCCTTCTGGACAATCATTTGCATAATGCCCACTCTTACGGCACTTAAAGCAAGTGATATGGCTCAGGTCTACCTTGGATGGTGTTGACGGGTTGGTGCGGTTTTGTCCGTTGCTTCCTCCATTCCCGTTCCCATTCTTGGTGCCATTATGGTTGTGCGAGCTACCTCCTCCATGGGTATGCTGAAACTGTCCTCCTGGCTTCGGGTAAAGCGAAGTTTACTTGAGCTCGAGTTATTCTTCCCACGTCCATAATTTCTCTTGCGATTGTCAATCTGCTGCTGCTTCCCTTCAATCATAAGAGCACGATCTACTAACTCCTGGTAGTTATTGAAGGTGGCTACCATCAATCGCATGCTCGACTCATCATTCAGTCCTTCTAGAAACTTCTCCTACTTAGCTGCGTCCGTAGCAACGTCATCTGGGGCATAACGTGCTAGTTTACTAAAGTCATCCACATACTGGCCAACTGTCCGTCCTCCTTGGCGCAAGTTGCGAAACTCACGCTTCTTCATGGCCATAGCTCCTGCTGAAACATGTGCAGTATGGAAAGCTTGCTGAAACTGATCCCATGTGACAGTGTCTACAGGGTAAGTGGCTGTAAAGTTCTCCCACCATGCTGATGTGGGTCCTTCAAGCTGATGTGCAGCAAATTTAACCCTTTCTCCATCTGTACATCCTGCAGTGTCAACTCCCTCCCTATCTTACGAAGCCAATCATCTGCAACAATCGGCTCGGTGCTCTTTGGAAAACACCGCGGAGTTCAGCCTTAAGAAACGGGTCAAATGGTCAACAGGTAGTGGTGGCGGTGGGTTGTTGTTGCTGTTGTTGTTGTTGCCTTGGTTCTGTACCAATGTTTGAATCAAGGCATTCTGCTGCTGAATCAACTGAGTGATCTTCGGCGGGAAAAAAAATCCGGGGTCGCGTCTCGGAGGCATCTGAGGGTTTATAGAAAAGACGAGAGTATAGAATAGAATGAGGTCTAGAGAGAAACACTACCCATATGCACATGAGACAAATCACACAATAACACTCCAATCAATTCAAACAAGGGCATACAACGGTCTATCTATCGTTACAAAGTCTTTGGAACTAAAACTAATCTTTAATGGGGAATCTACTACTGTTATGATGGTCAACTAGAAAAACTGCTCCGATGAAGACTCCATGATATCTGCTCCTGCTTCACCTTCGAAATCATCATCACTAGGATCGGAATCGGTATCGTCGATGCTGATGTAGTTCCTCTGGACATGTGCAATCTTCATCTTATCCTCCGGGTGCTGAATTTCCCATGAGTTCTTCAATCTTCTCCTTAAGATCGCCGTTTTGTCCCACTAGAGCTACAATCTCCTCCGTGTAGTCCTTGCGAGTGGCCTTCAGTTCTCCTTCTAGTTCGATAATCTTGGCTTTTGCTGTCTTCAACTCCATCATGTTTGCGCACATCTGGTTCTCCTGGCGTCGAATGTGCTGATTTAACTCCTGGATGAAAGCTGCAATGGATCGATCCTTCTTAGTGCCAACTATCTCCCATTGTTCATCTTGGCGCCCGCAAATCTGGTAGATAGTATCCTTGAGGTCTTCTTTGTAAACTTATCCAATGCGTCCCATGGTTATGTGAGCTGCCATGCTCTTTCCCAGACTCCGGGTTGGTGCATTGAAAACAATCTCAATGGGCTCCGTGATTGGCGCAAACATCCTTCCGGGGACTTGAGCTTGAATCTTCCAGCGCTCTTCTTTGGGTAAAGTAGAATTGTAGGTCCCGGTGAAGCTTGGTATTCTGATGTTCAGGTACTTAGTGACTTCCTTCAGGTGTCGTCCAAAGGGTGTATCTTCATCAAATTTGGGTGAACTTGATCCTCGCTTAGTCATCCTAAAAGAGTAGAAAAGATGAGGAGTCGAAATGAGAAGAGAGTAGTGATCTAGGGCTTTAGCTTAATGGTCGTGTCCTACGATCGGCGTGTGCTCGATACCATCTTTGTAGCGACCGGACCTCAAGCGATCGATCTCTCGTGCTCGGTGTCATCCTGGATCAAGAATGTCGACACCACACAAGACTTTCGGAGGATTTATAACAGAGTAGCAATCACACACTTATTACATCGAGTGTCTCAAAAGAGAACTTAATAAAATAAATATAGCTTAAGGCCATCTAATAACGATAACAGCGGAAGGCTTGGAAGAATAAGCGAGTCCATCAACTCCAACGGCATCTCTGAGTATAGAACCACGACTTAAACACCACACTAAATGCGTGCGAAAATGCGCAACATGAAACGTTGCAGCCGAAAATGGGTCGACACATGGAATATCTTTGGCAAAGTAACACATAGAGTATAATGGAAGAATAAGCCTATACTACATGCATATATGGCTGGTGGAAAGCTCTATGGTTACAGTTTTTAACGTAAAAGCCAATTTTTAAGCTCTTGCAAAGGAATAAATTTATTTAACTATCATGGTGGTTGTGAAACATTGAGAATGGTTGACACATTCTCAATCCCAACTAAAAGTACTCATTAACAACCCAACAATATTATTTAAAGTAACATGATGAGATTCACATGATAATCCAAGTACTAGATACTCAAGATGTCCATAACCGGGGACACGGCTAACCATGATTAGTTTATACACTCTGCAGAGGTTTGTGCACTTTTCCCCACAAGACGCGATCTCCTCCGTTTGATTTCTTGCACTACATGGTGTTTGAGAAATGGATGACCGAGACATAGTCTTTCAGAAGCGCTAGCACCTTACATGTGGGTAGACCGTACCAACCTACAACCCCTACATCAGCTAGTCCACCCGTAAGAGTTCGCACAACTTAGTCAACTATGCTAGAGCCCATAGTAGCATGTGGCTGCACACGGAAGTTTCTAGCATGAATAATCTCATGATCCCTTTGAGCCTGGGTGGCGGTCCGAAGAAATACAGGCAAGTCCTGATAGAAATCAGGTGCCTCAATCCACCCAGATGTGTGTTTAAGTTGCCACCTTAAATAAACCATTAATTTAACAATCTCACATCTGTCATGGATACACTCACACAATACACGTCTACTAGCATATCATGGCATAATAAGCAAACGTAGAAGTAACTCCCAAGGGTTTGATAATAAAACAGGTAATAGGTACTACCTCAATCTACTTCCCATCCCACAATTTAATTAGATCCTAATCATGCAATGTTTGAGGATAGATCTAATGCATAAAAGCGGGTAATAGAAAAGGTATGATCAAAGTGTTACTTGCCTTGCGATGATCCGCGACACCTAGAGACTCAAGTAACAAAGGCGCACTCTATCGCATGAACAAACAAGCATACAATAAGTACTCATCTAATGCACATGTAAAACTCAAATAGATCTAACCAGATAGTTCAACTTAAGAACTCCGGTTTGCAAAAAGAATCAAATCAAACGAAGCAACGAAAGAAAACAGCTTCGTTTTACTAATCTGGATCTAAGTCAAATTTTACAGTAGCAAAAACTTGTTTAAGTTGGTTAATCGGAAAGAGGGTTTCGAGACGAAACTCTAGGCGCTTGAATCGTCTGATTTCGATAAACGAGCGAAAAGTTATACTAAAATGAAAATCGGATCAGGAATCGCGATCAGAAAAATCACGAATTAAATCCAAGAAAAAAGAAAAACGACGAACAGGTTAACGAACGGACGTTCGTTAACTAAACTAATCTGACGAACGCGTTCGTTAAAAACGAACGAACGTTTGCTATTTAACAGAACCGAAAAAAAACCGATCTAATAAAAAAACGAAAACTAAAAAAACTGAAAATAAACCGAAGAAAAACCGCCCAGTTTTTAGAAAAACTGGTGGCACGGTTTACGAGGCGGCGGCGAACCTCGGCGGCGGGGTCGGGCGGGGTCGGCGGTGGGGTCCGGCGAGGTCGGGCGGCGGCGGTGGTCGGCGGGCGGCGGGGTCCTGAGGGGTCAAGCAAGGATCCGTGGGTTTGGCGCGGCATGGCCAAGCGGTCGGGCGGCTGGGTTAGGGTTTGCCTCGGGTGGGCGATAAACCTCAAGGCCGGGGTGTCCTAGGCGGAGACGGCCCAGAGGTTTGCAGCTGCTTTTTTTTAATAATTCATGAGAAGAAAAAGAAAAGAAATACTAAGCGGACTCCAAAAATCCCGAAATAAATATTCCCGGCTTCTAAAATCAAGCCGGACTAGATGAACATTTATTTGGGGCCTAAATGCAATTTCGTAAAACGCGCATTTTCCTAAATTGAAATAAAAAGGCGAAAAACTCCAAAATAAAATCTTATTTGATTTTATTATTAAATCTTCATTATTTCTTTATTTTGGGAAATTCATTTTATTCCCTCTCTCATATTTTGATAGTAGAAATAATTGAAGATAAAATAATTAAAATCAAATGATCCTATTTTCAAAATTTGAGAAAACTCAAATATGAAAATAACGAAATCCCCAACTCTCTCCGTGGGTCCTTTAGTTGTGTAGAATTTCTAGGATCGAGCAAAAATGCAATGAAAAAATATGATATGCAATGATGCTCTATGTATAACATTCCAAATTGAAAATTTGGGATGTTACAGAGGTAGTGATGCCAATATGTGTAACAAGAGAAGAAACATCACTCTCACGGTCATAGCGATCATGCATAAAGCGCTCGGCAAATGGTCGATGGTAGGCATAGGAATCATTCACAACACCAAATAAAATGAAGTGTCTAAACACATGAGTCAAGTGCAAGACAATCCAAGCATAATGTGCATAAGGTGTAGTGAAGATAGTATGGCACTCAACACAATAGAAAGAGCAATTGTTCAACATGTGTGAGGCAATCAAGTCAATCATGTGACAAACATGTAGATGGTTGTCATCAACCGCATGAAATAAGCAAGTATGAATCATTGGTGATGCAACAAAGCAAGCAATCATAGGAATCAAGTCGTGCAAGCTAGTAGTGCGAAGATGCAACATACTAGAGGAAATCATGGCAATCATGTCATGTGAGAAAATAAGAGGCATAGACAATGCATATGACATGTCGCAAGCACGAACACATAGCAAGATCATAGTATCATCATAGGTATGGGTCACAAATAGAACATGGCAATAACAAGCAATGTCTCCACCAAGCTTGCAAATACACATATAAGTAGTAGAAACAATCATCATGTGTAATGCAAAGCATGGGTCACAAATGCATGGCAAAGGCATAGGAATGATAATATCATGCAAAGTGAACATGGCAAGATGGGCATATAATATGCAATGGACAATAACCCATAACCATGTGAGAGCCATGTAGAAGAAATGCACGGAGACTTCGCGTGAAGAGAGCGGTGGGAAAGGCAATCCATGGGATCCCAAGTCATCATTGCTCTCTAGAGCTCGTTTTGTCAACTCGTGCGATTGCGAGGTTGACAAGTATTCATGGGTACCTACACAAAAGAGACACAATCCAAAGAACTTGTGCGCGTGGTAAATGTACACATCATCCATCATGATGTGCATGTGCATGTGTGAGTTAGCAAAAGATAAGCATCGCTCAAAGAAATTTGATGCATGGTATAAGAACATGTCATCCATCATGAAAGAATAGTTATTGTGTATGACACGATGGGGATGCAAATTTAGCATAGAAGTATATGGCACATCAATAGAATGTTTATTCATGGGGAGCATATGGTGCACACAAGTATTGGGATCATGCAATGGATAGGATGAATCAAAATCTCCTAACATGTATGAGGAAACTATGGGGGTCTCCTCATGAGCAATATTTGAAACATCATATGGAGAAAATGGACAACATCCAAAACAATGCATATCCGAAGCTAGGTGGGCATGGCATGGCATATGAGATAAATGATGCAAAGGGAGCATATTAATATCATCACAAGAAAAACAAATGACAATAACCATGGGCTTGTCATCTATGCCATTTGTGCAAATTGGGTTCATTTTAATGGCATATGCATAGTCACTACGATGAGATTGTAAATATGACATGTGATTGATCTCATGCATAGCATATGACAAGTCAAGCGGATTGTCAAACATAATGTGACCTAAAGAATTCTCACAAGAAATCCTATGTAACATGGCACCACAACTAGGCAACTCAATATGCGCATCATCATATTCATCATAAATTGGTAAGTCAAGACATGAGGAAGTCCCACAAGCATGAAGCATGGAAATAGGTTGATGAACATCATGCAAGAAATCAATGTCAAGAATGTCCACTAGCGGGACTAGAGCATCACCTTCACCTATGTTACCTTTGTCATTCCACTCAAGTGGTGTAGGTGAGGTGGGAAAGACCAAATGGTGGTCATCTTCATCTTGATGGAACCATGTGGGGGGTGCATTATATTCCACCATGGCCATCGTCTTGTCCAAAGGTAGGACGAAGTTGTTGCGAATCGGCGCGTCATCATATATGGAACCTAGCACCAAATGAGAAGACACAATAGAGGTAGAGGTCAAGTTGTTAGAAATGCAAATGGCCTCACTCTCTCTATGTGGTGGCTCACTCACTCCCTCAATGTAGGTGCACTCAATCTCACATGGTGGAGTCACTCATCTCACTCAAGCGGTGGGGGTTGTGGCTCTCCTCACATGGGAATTGGGGCAACACATCATATATGTGGCTAGTGGTGAAGTCACTCTCACTCTCAATATGGTGGCTAAAGTCACTCAAGTCATCATACTCGATCATCTCGTCATCGTCGCCGTGGATGAAGGCCGAAGATGGCACAACATCACTCTCGCCTCCTACGATTGAAGCATCATCCTTGCTTGCCACCTTGTCGCTCGCCTCCAAAGCTTGGTCCTTGAGGGTCTCCGTAGTCGTACTCGTCGCAGCACCATCTTGAAAAAGAGTCGAAGGAGACTCGGCATCATCAATGCCACAAAGAGGGATGGCGGTGAAGTCGAACTTGGGAGAATCGTCTTGGATCTCGTCGGGCTTGGACATCTTGGTGGCACTAGCCTCATGCTCGTCGTCTATGAGCTTACTCTTCGAGAAGTGTAGTTGAGGTGGAGAAGCCTTGGCCTTCATGAGTTCTTGTTCCGCCTTGAGAGCACCAATGTAGTTGTCGTCGAGGGACTTGTAGTTCTCGAGGAAGATAGTCTTGGAGATGTCGGTGTTCAATCCCATCATGAAGTGGAACTTCATTGACATGGAATTAAATCACGCCGGCTCATCATGAGGCATGCTTCATCTCCTTGAAGTACTCGTCGATGGACTTGGATCCTTGTATGGTATTCTCCAATTGGCGTAGAAGTTGTTCCGTGTAGGTTGGAGGCACAAACTCTCGCCGCAAAGCTTTCTTCGTCTTGGGCCAACTCATGTCGTAGGTCTCCGAAGGTGTGTGAAGCCACCATGTCGATGCGTAGTCGTGGAAGTTTCTTGTGTCGCACTTCACTTGATCTTCGGGAGGAACTTGATGTAGCTTGAGGTAGCCATCCATCAAACGCTCCCACTCGAGATACTCCTCGGGTTCTAGAGTCCCATAGAAAGGAATCTCATGGTCAGTCGAGGTCGTAGTAGCTCGTGGAAGTCGCGGACTTGAGCTTGGGGAGCTTCTCTTGAGCGTAGTCTTTAGGTGCTTGTTGGTGAAGATGTCGTATGTCCATAGGCGAAGATGCCTTGAAGTCGGTTGGCGAAGATGCCAAGGGTGATGGTGAAGTCGTTGAGCGGTTGTTGGTGTTGAGCTCTTGACCATCACGTTCTTGGTGGTGATGGTGTCGATGCCGATGTGATCTTGCCGGAGATGGTAGCTCGGAAGGATATGCTCTTGAGCGTCTTCTCGAAGATGAGGAAGATCTCTTGTAGGACTTGATGAAGGCTTTGATGTCCTCCATTTGAGCTTGCATCTTGGCGTCGAAGTTGTTGTTCATGGCATCGAACTCGTCGTTGTTTTTGTAGACCGAAGGTGAAATGCCTTGCCTATCCATCACAAGACTCGAGTAGAGGTGAGTAGGAAATGAGATAAACAATACCAAGTTACCTTTTCCCAAAGTTGAGGATGTATGCCGTTTCACTCAATGTGAGATGAAAGAATAGTGGAAATTGTACCGGACTTGTTCACTCACACCTATCAAGTAAAGCTTATGGAGTGGCTCGGTGAGGATAGTGGCACCAAAATTTAATGCAAAATGTTAGCAAGAGTCAATAATGTTGAAAGAGATTCACAAATTCTCAAGTGAAACAAGTAGAACAATAGCAATGAATGGCACACGAAAACGCACACACGGATAGATAAATGGGGCCGTGCAACCAAGGAATGAGCTCAAAATGTGGAATCCACCAAAACGCTCGTGTTGCACAACTCAAGAGAGACGCTAGCACGTTTGCTCAATAGGCGGATACGACACTTGTGCACAACCTATAAGATGCAAAATGGATAAACGTTCTATCCCAAGTATGTTATATATGTATGGTTCCCGGTGTTCGATCCAAGATGATCGGATATGACAATCTTATGCAATGTGGTATGATGCTATGGCTCTTGCTTACAAGCTTCTTTGCTTTCTTTCTCTTTTTGCTTAAAAGCTTATTCTTTTTTTTGATATGGCCACAATGCACAAACCAAGATAGCAATTGTGTATATGCGGGAACAAACTTGTGACACAAGGGATGATATGATGATACCAATATGATATGGTATGTATGCAATGAAAGGGTGGATCACTAATGTGCACAAGTAATGTTGCCGGGCAATACTCAAATGGCTAGTCTCGATAGGCAAGTGACGCAAAATAGGCTAGGGGTTAACAATGCAATTGCAAGGGGAATATACAAAGGTGTCGTCGAGGTTATCGTCCTTTGCGATGATGAGTGGCGGTATTCTTGATGTAGATACCAAGATGATGGAGACTCGTCCCTAAGTAGCCGAAACACCTTAGGAAACGGAAAAACCGCGAACTCAAAATCTCAAATGACAAATGTCAAGTGGTGGTAGCGGAAAGCGGTGGTGGTGCACTAGGCAATGCGGAAGTGGAGGTTATGGTGGTGGACTATACACGGTGTCGTAGTTGAAAGCACGGTCCCTAAGTAGCCTAAACACCTTAGGAGACACAACTCACAACACAAACAAAAATGGGTTAAGTTGGGGTGGAAGTGTATGGTGGGCAAGCCTATGCGGAAGTTGTGGTGGTGGTTGATGAAGAAGCAACCGTCCCTAAGTAGCTGAAACACCTTAGGAGACTCAAGTCACCACCCAAACAATCTCAAATGCTATATGGAGCAAAATGGGTTAGGTTGCGGAAGTCGGTGGTGGTAATGCGGATGATATGGTGGTGGCCCTAGGCAAAGATGCCAAAATTCAGAAACTTTGATGGAGTAAAATGATGTTGGTGGTATTTTTGTGGGATGGGGGATGTCAATAACTTCAAAACGAGCTAAAGAACGTCAAAAACGGACTCCGTATGAATTAGTTATGGCCGAAACAAGAATTCAGCTGAGTCAGTGTCACGGTTAGCCGGATATCCGGGAGTAGGTCCGGATGATCCGGGTTCGTCAACCGGATTTCTATCGTGTGGGGCGTCCGGACATCCGGGAGATGGTCCAGCTGATCCGGGTGGATCCGGATGATCCGGGAGCACTTCCGGATGATCCGGGCAGGTTAAACTGATCGGGATTTCCTCTCGGAGACGAATTTTTGAGCGGAAATAGGGGATTTTCGGGGCAAATTTGAGGAGATTTCGTGGATGGAAGGTGGGGAAACTTGGGGAGATGCTAGATCCACTCAAAACCAAGCAAATCCATGGATCAAAATCAACAAAACACCATCAAAAGTCACAAATCACAAAAAAATTGGGGCTATTTTTGGTGGGGATTTTCGAATTTAGGACGAAATCAAGCAAAAGAAGGCTAGAAAAAGAGGGGTGGGGCTCCAAATTCATGATCAACCTTGCTCTGATCCAAGATGATGTGGGGTGGAACCCTAGATGGCCGATCTTTCACGAAAGGAGCGAGATCCCTCGAAGAACACGACGAACACGGGGAAGAACGGAGAAAAATCACAAGGGGAAACACTCGAGAACAAGTCCGATCACACATCCACTAGACAATCAAACACACAAGATCCACAAGGTACATGAACAACAAAGAAAAAGATACAAGGTAGAGTTCATCTCCATGAGGAGATCTTGAAGGGGGCCGCCCAAGAGGGGTCTTGAAGAGGGCCTCCAATGGAGTAGTGGTCTCTGTCTCTCTCAAGAGTAGAGGTAGGAGCAAAGCTCGCCTAAGAATGAGCTATCATATTTACTTCCCCTAGAAAGGAGGTGGAGGAGGTCTATTTATAGTCTAGTGGGCGAAGGGGTAAGTGAGGGGGCGAAAGGGTACACGGGCCTCTGCCCAAGTCATGCACGCAGGCAAGGGCCGGATGATCCGGATGGGGGTCCGGATGATCCGGGCATCGTCCGGATGATCCGGGACCTTGTCCGGATGATCCGGCTTCGCCGAGCAGATTCTGCAAGGTTCAGCCGTCGCGGTGTATGGATTACCCGGATGATCCGGGGGTCGGCCCCGATGATCCGGACGGTGGTCCGGATGTCCGGCCTGGTTCCAGCAGCCGCTCCGTCTTCTTCTTCTCCTTTCTTCCGTCTTCTCTTCCACGCTTCCCTCGCGGATGGTGTAGACGTACACTTGCGCTCGTACTCGTCCTCGACATCCGTGATGTTCTGACAATACCTATGCATGCACACGGAAGGAGTGTTAAGTAGTATACCATCCTCGAGAGGGTCAAGTGAGCACGTGTAAAGGAGATGATTCACCTTTGTGTATGTGAAGTAGATGTCGCACGTGTCACTTGCCAAATGGACTCTTGACATGGTGATGTCCGTAGGATGCTCCACATCGGAGTACTTGGATTGCGCCATGTCTTCAACTCCGTCCAACTCCCACTCCGTCCACGACAACTGTTTCCATGGTGATGAGGATCACGATCCGAGGTCGGATCTTTCCCAAGGGAGGGGAGATGATGCGGAGCATCCCACGTTCACCCCATGTACACTTCGACTACTCTCCAAGCCCCAAGAGGACATATGACGAGACCTCGGCCATACGCCATAGGGCACAAGGTGAACTCACTCCTCTTCGAACTGTCACTTTCCACATGTGAGACATGGCTACTACCAAATGCATGGACCTTGCATACACTCTGGTACAACCGAGACGACCATGGAGGATCCAAGGACCAAGGCCGAGCATGGAAGAGGAGAAAGAAGAAGAAGCAGGGACAAGCTTCTGGAAAGCCCGAAACTTCCAGCCTCAGCCCGGAACTTCCGGCCCTCGGAACCTCCGGCCCCCGGAGTCCAGACCAGCCCCGAGCGCGCCAACTCTCTAGATAGCCCGGAACCCGGCCGGAACCTGCCCGGAACTTCCGGAGCCTGAACTTCCTACTGTCTCACAAGACAAAGGTATTGGGCCGAGCCCATGTACCCCTTCGCCCTCACTTACCCCTTCGTGGGCTAGCACTATATATACTCCCTCACCTCCTCCTAGTTAGGGTTAGCGTTGTGATAGCTCATTTCGAGATAGAGCATAGCTCCTCCGCACCGGATGTACTCCACGTGAGGGACCGTGCCTCTTCGGAGAAGATCCATTCGGATTCAAGGCCTCCATCCGGAGAAGACAATCAAGACCTCCTCACAGAGAAGAACGGTTACGCTTGTATCTTCCCTTTGTTGATTTTGGATCATGTGTTACCTTGTGCTTTCGGTGATCTAGCCCTTGTGTGATCAAGCACTTGTCGGTTGAGTGTTTCTCTCGTTCCTCCCCGTGATTTCCCTTGTGTTCTTCCACGCGTTCTTCGTGTTTCCCCGTAAGATCCACTCCAAACGTGAAAGATCGGCCCCATAGGGTTCCGCCTTACATCAGCTCACTCTCTTTTGGGTGGTTCGCTCTCTCACTGTTCTCTCCATGATGGGTGGCTTGCTTGTCAGCGATCACTTGGCTTGGAGACATAGGTCGTAGCACATACTCCTTTCCTTTCATCTTGAAGCTATAGTGATTTTGTATGCACATTGTGAATGACACCTCGGTCAAATGGCCATGGTCGTCCAAGAAGTAGGTGGCAAACGGTCATCGGAATGACATCACACTCCAAAGTGTCTTCGTAAGCTCTGATCTTGAAAGAAACTTGTACCCTATGCTCGACTTGCATAGTGTTGGAGTCGCATAGCCATTGAACCTTGTAGGGGTGCGGGTGGTTTATCTTGACCAATTGAAGCTTGGAGCATAGTTCTTCACTTGCTAAGTTATGGCAACTCCCTCCATCGATGATGACCTTGACGTACCTTCTATTGATGCAGGCCTTGGTGTGGAAGATATGACATCTTTGGTCTTCATCTTGTTGATATTGAAGAGTCAAGACCTTGGAGACAACGAGAGAGGGGCTCGGATCTTCGTCACAAAAGACTTGATCATCTTCATCTTCGTTCACGCGCCGGTGCATGGCCGCTTGCTCAAGGGCTTCCATCTCCTTTTCAATCATGGAGTCATAGACGCCCGGATAATCAAGCTACAGTAATCCCCTACTAATGATGACACATCACCTCTGTCACTGTAATTAATCTCGGGTTAATTCGAAACCGTTTCATTCAAATTTAAATCCTAAATCAATCAAACGACAAAAGTTTTCAAAATATTAAACTAAAATGTTAAAATTGTGCCAAAAATGGCATAGGTAATTATAGTACTGAAAACACATTTTTATAAAATGCCTAAATACTTTTAAATGAAATAAAACAGAAAAGGAAATAAACAAAAAGAAAAGGTGAAAAAAGGAGCTACCCCCCACTAGGCCTCGCCCAAAGAGCCATCGGGCCCCAGCCGCCCACTCGCCCAGATAACCCCCCACTCCCCCACTCGGCGAACCCTAGCGCCCCACTTCCCCCACGCCGCTCGATCCCCACCCTCTCCCTCCAGTGCGCCAGGAGAGCCCCACGCACGACCTCCCACTCCCTCGATTCTCCCTCGATCTAGATCGGGCAACGACGCCTTGACCCGTCGCCTCGCTTCTACCTCACCGGCGCCGCCTCCTCATCCTCCTCCCATGGAACGCCTTGAGCCCGGAGCCGCTCGACCCGAGCAGCCCCCGAGCAGCCTTGCGCCCGTCTTTGGGCTTCCCTCGGCCCGCCGTCGCGGCCATCGTCGACGCCGAGCCCCACACCACGCCGGGACCTCACCGCCGGCCTGCATCCTCCACGCCGCCGTCGTCCTCGTCATCCACCGCGAGCCCGCTGCCACGACCCTACATCCTCCGTGGCGCCACCCCATCTCCCTCTCGACCTCGCCGAGTCGTCCTCAACGGGACTTCGCTTCGCCCGCGTGCTCCCGCAGCTCCCCTCTCCTCGTTCGGTCATTGCTGCGCCCGTGCCGCCCGTGCAGCACGCACTGCGTGGCCGCGCCCTGCTCCCTACGCACGGGCGTGCCAGCTGCGAGGCCGAGCAGCCGCTTGCTCAACGCCGGCGCCCCTGCAGCCCACCTCCAGCAGCCCCACGGCCACCATCCGGTGCCCCTCGTCGCGATGCGCCTGCCGAGCCACCCACAGCTCCAGCCGTCGCCGGAGATGGCCGGCCGACGAGCTCTGCCGCCCCTGTTTAGCGTCGGCGGTTAGCCGCCGTGAAGTGCTGACGTGGCCATGTGGTTAAGCCACTAATGGCCCTAATTAATCTAACTCTAGCCCTATGACAAACGGGGCCCGTGTCCCCGAACGTTAAAAAAAAGAGAATTAAAAAAATAATAATAATAATAAATAAAAATAACAATGATTTAATAAAATTAATTATTAATTAATTAATTATCTAATGAATTAATTAAGTTAATTAATCCGGGTTAATTAATATAATTAACTAGTTAGGTTAATTAATTAGTAATTAAATTAACTAATCTGTAATTAAACTAAATAGTGTATGATGTGTAGGTCCCACCGACCCACTGTCTGTTGACCAAGTCAACTCTGTTGACTGCTCATGTCGACATGACATCATGCCGATGTCATTAATCTTTTTTCCGAATTAATTAAATAATTAATTAAATTCCAAAAATTAATAAAATCTTTAGAAAATCATATCTTTTAATCCGTAACTCGGATTAAAATATTTTCAACATGAAAGTTGCTCAGAACGACGAGACGAATCCGGATGCGCAGTCCGTTCGTCCGCCACACACCCCTAACCTATCGAACTCGCAACTTTCTCCCTCCGGCTCCTCTGCACGAAAACGCGAAACACTAGGGATACTTTCCCGGTTGTTTCCCCCCTTCACCGGTATCACCTCATACCGCGTTAGGGCACACCTAGCATCGCGCTTTTTCTTGTCATGCACCTTCATGCTTATGTTTGCATTATATTTATTGTTTCTTCCCCCTCTTCTCTCCGGTAGACTACGAGACCGACACTGCTGCTGCCCAGTTCGACTACGGAGTTGACGACCCCTCTCTCTTGCCAGAGCAACCAGGCAAGGCCCCTTGATCACCAGATATCGCCTATTCTAGTCTATACCGCTTACATTAGAGTAGTGTAGCATGTTCTTGCTTTCTGTTATACCTATCACGATGCATAGCTTTGTCCTTGTTACTCTTGTTGTTACCTTTACGCAATCCTATATGCTTAGTATAGGATGCTAGTATTTTCATGTGTGGCCCTACATTCTTGTCCGTCTGATGTGCTATACTATCGGGCCGTGATCACTCGGGAGGTGATCACGGGTATATACTATATACTTTATACATGATACATGTGGAGACTAAAGTAGGGTCGGCTGGTGGAGCACCCGCAGTGGATCTTTGTGGCGGAGGCGGCAGGCGAGTTGAGACCGCCTAGGAGAGAGGTGGGCACAGCCTGTTCGGCGCTCATGATACTTAACACGCTTAACGAGATCTTGGTATTTGATCCGAGTTGGCTACGGGCCTATACGCACTAACCAACTACGTGGGAGAGATATGGGCACTCGGCGTCGTGGTATCACCGGCACTTCGTGACGCCACGATCGGGCGGCGCGGCCGGATTGGACCGAACGCCACTAGGCTAGAGTGCGCTTCCGGCCGCCCACGCAACGGTGTGTGCTCGAGGCGATGGGCCCAGACCCCTGCGCGCTTAGGTTTAGACCGGCGTGCTGACCTCTCTATTGAGCGTAGGTGGGGCTGCGACGTGTTGATCTTCCGCGGCCGGGCATGACCCAGGAAAGTGTGTCCGGCCAAATGGGATCAAGCGTGTTGGGTTATGTGGTGCACCCCTGCAGGGAAGTTAATCTATTCGAATAGTCGTGATCTTGATAATGTGACGACTTGGAGTTGTACCTTGACCTTATGACAACTAGAACCAGATACTTAATAAAACACACCCTTCCAAGTGCCAGATACAACCGGTGGTCGCTCTCTCTCAGGGATACGAGGAGGGGATCGCCGGGTAGGATTATTGCTATGTGATGCTACTTGGAGGACTTCAACCTACCCTCTTCTACATGCTGCAAGGCGAAGGTGACCAGAAGCGTAGTCTTCGATAAGACTAGCTATCCCCCTCTTATTCTGGCATTCTGCAGTTCAGTCCACTGATATGGCCCTTTACACATATATCCATGCATATGTAGTGTAGCTCCTTGCTTGCGAGTACTTGGATGAGTACTCACGTTTGCCTTGTTACCCCTTTCCCCTTTCTTTACCCGGTTGCTGCGACTGCACGATGGAGCCTGTGAGCGACGCCACCGTCGATGGCGACTACTACTGGAGGTGCCTACTACTACGTGCAGCCAGCGACGACGACCAGGAGTAGTTGGGAGGATCCCAGGCAGGAGGCCTGTGCCTCTTTCGATCTGTATCCCAGTTTGTGCTAGCCTTCTTAAGGCAAACTTGTTTAACTTACTTCTGTACTCAGATATTGTTGCTTCCGCTGACTCGTATATGATCGATCACTTGTATAAGAGCCCTCGAGGCCCCTGGCTTGTATTATGATGCTTGTATGACTTATTTTATTTTAGAGTTGTGTTGTGATATCTTCCCGTGAGTCCCTTATCTTGATCGTACACGTTTGCGTGTATGATTAGTGTACGATTGAATCGGGCGTCACAAGTTGGTATCGAGCCATTGCTGTAGGGAATCCCCTTCCAACTCCTTGGCGAAGTTGAGTCTAGACATTGGAAAACTTTTACTAACATGGTCATGCGGCCCATGGGCCCACGTCGCCATTGGGTGGTAGTAGGATCTTTTATTCCTCGACCCTTACTCTGGGATTCTGAACTCTCTTCTATTTTGGTTAAACGATTTTTACTAAAATCTAACCTTAGGTTCTCGAAAATACTTTCTCCCGGAGAGCCCCTTCAGTCCAGGTGATCGCCGGTTGCACCAGAAGATTTCGAAGATACTCTCCGATTTTCTCTCGAGACCTTGTGCCCGTTGCTTTTGCAATTCCCGACCACCGATAAACCCTTATGGATAACTACTTACACTTGCCATTCATACAATCATCCCCATTGATCTTGTTATTACAAGATACCTCAAGTTTTCTCTATTGTTCCGAGAATACTTTGTGCCCATCGCCTTGCTGTTCTTTGCCACATGAATACCCCTTCAAATAAATCCTCGCACTTGTCGCCAGATCCGCTCATCCCAGATTGTTCATGTGTTTCACAAAAGTCTTCAAAATACTATTCGATCTGCCGAAAATCCTCTGGAGCCTTTGGCCCTTGAAATGCTTGTCTGCCTGCATTTTGGTTAATTCCAAATGACTAGCAATATTCATGGGTGTCCTTTGCCCTTATCATCTTGGGTCCCTTGATTCTATATGTTGCGAATATTGCAATCCCTAATCAGATCCTAGAATTCATCCTTTCGGCTCAGACGTCATTTTAAACATGAGCTGGATCTCGATCAATCAAATTGCCATCGATTGTACCCCTAAGCCTACTCAACTTATCCATCCTTGATCGAGCATTGCTTCTGATCCCCTGATTTGGAAATCATAATTCTTTTGCCTTTGAACTTTGAATTGGTCAGATGTTTCTATAATCAGATCTCCTTGCATTCTCCTTCCTCTGGTTGAGTACCGATGCTCACCTCAGATCCCTTGTGGACCATCGGTTCCTTTGTTGGATTTTATCCGACAATGTCCTTCATATTGAATAACCTTGAGAGCCTTTCCATGAGTATATAATGCCATTGGTAAATTGTATCATCTGCTTTTGAACAATGCTCTACTTTTGAGCTTGTATTAATTACCCCGAAGTTTGTGGTATATGTTCGTAAGATGCCCTGATGGGTTGAACCTATGCCTTCCTTAATATGTGTGAACTCGGAAGTTTCCACGAGTCATACTCATCTGGTATTTCACCGTGTAAAACTTTCAACACTAATGCCTTTATCAAAGCGAGAAGTGAATGGAAGGTTATACATTGAAGAAGTGAGTCGACCTTGAACTTTGTGTTCATGCCCATGGACACGATGTAGATCCTATCATGGAAGCTTCTTGTAATAATAACTTTTTCCTTGTTATAGTATCATCTAGTATCGTGAATTGATCTTTTGCAATCGTGGCTCCGGCCATGTTCTCCTTTTAAATACCATTTCTTGGACAAGTTGAGGTACTTGTCTTACGCAGATCATTGCACCTGTCCAACCTTTACTTGCTCTACCGTTGAGTATTAAACTCTGGTATCTCAAGAATATCATGGGACTGCATAACTTATTATGGGTTCTTCATCAACTATTATTTCTCACTGATTCCAAATTTCGGGTTCTGGGTTGTCGTCAATCGAGTACAACGATTCCACATTTTGGTTCGATAACCCTAAGTAATTTTCGTTGCTTACGAGTTTATTAATCCTTTAAGTCTTTCCTAGCCTGATCGGCTAAATTTTAACCGTGCTACCTGGTCCTCCTTTTGGAGCACAATTTTCGATGATGAGCTAAACTTACGTCGATCTTCCTCGTCATATCAGTTCGCCTTGAACAACAAGCTTGATTTCAAGTTTGTGTCCTACCCGTGGTTCCAATAACCTTCCGCTTCATTATTCCTTTGACTTGATGTCGTCACTGATTGATTACATCTTCATGAAATCTCTCGACTAATGTGTCATGATCATCATCAACCTTATGAGCTCTTCCAGGATATCAATTGAGTTCATGATGAGAAATACCATCCTTGCCCCTGATGATTTGTGTTACCTTTGACCACTTATTTGCCTTTCGGTCAACACAAACTTGTTCGTGTTTTGAGTTATACCTTGAGATCCCTACTATCCAGCATTTGTTCTTCCTTACCTTGGAGTATTACCATCTTTTAATATCAAGGATGTGGTGAGGATTGCTCCACCTCTTAAGAAATTCTTGGTATAGTGATACTTCTCACCATCACCATTCTTTCTTGGTCCTCGGTTGATTCCAACCGGGGTACCAACAAGTGAACTATGTTGTTTGGATTCTGCCCTTCTAGCAACCCTATTGCTTTGAAGTAAATGGTCGGCCGTTCATTCTTAGACTATTGATTATTGAATCACCATTCGACATTGGTCGTGCAGCCCAACCCATATTTGGGCGCACCTTTCACCCACTGTTTACTCGTGTATGATTTCCTCGAGCACACAACATTATATCATTTCAATCAACAAGTGTCATCTTCTTGTTCACATTATTGTGGAAATCCATCCGTTTGGAATTCTCGATGAATTGTCGCCGAGCCCATCACCACCTCCTCATTCTCACCTTGGTTTAATGATGAACTGTTGCTTCAAGAACCCGCTCCCATAGTTCATTTCACGAGAATCTTGAAATGTCATTCGTCTATTTGTGTTGCACCTTTTCTTCTCGGACATCCCGAGTCCGAGGTATCATGACACCAATCGGTTACGAATCTCGGTTAGATATGATGGTTGGGACAACTTTCCAAGAGTTATGATGTTGGTCCTTTGATGACCCGGTAACATGATGTCATGCCTAGCACCCCCCCCCCCCTGGGCGGAGGCCCTATTGTTATAGCTTCCTTTTAGCAAGGTTATCTATTCTTCCATGAGGAAGTGGTAAGACTTATTCTATAAGTGTTCCTGATGAATCCTTCGTGTATCCAGAGTCTGACCTTTTGCTTGAAGACCATGTCAATGCTATCTCGAAGCATGTCTATGGTACTCCAATTTTCAACAAGAACATTTGAAGCCCAATGTTAAATGTTTCCTGCTCAATTATCCAAACACCGCTGTATGGGTAATGTCATGAAATTTCTCTCCCCTACCTAAGGAGTTTTCTACATAATATCCTGTCATGGATATCATGCTCTGCTTGTCCTTGGGAAGGATATACCCCTGATATACGTGTTTAAGCACATTTTCCTTCCCGTTGTTTTGTTCAAACTTTCTTGTAAACTACTTAACGAACAGTGGTAATCCCACCTTAGGTAAACACCTCGGTATACCTTCACATGCGGGTGTAACCCTGTTTCTACTGTTGATGACTTAGGTAGCCCGATGGGCGAGAACTTTGCCTATTGGTCCGCCTCGTTCAACGAAAGGTGAAGGTGGTTCTCTTCGTCCCTCGCCCTTGGTACCAACGTTGTTGCCGACATAACTGACATGGTACTCTCCGACATGCCTTGCTATCATGACCGTGAAAGATGTCACTACTCCTATTAAAAAAAACCACATGGTGGGCCCATAACTCACCGTTCCACAGGATCGAAACCTGATTGTCCTGTACACCCCCTGTTCCCAAAGTTATTCCTCGCGCGTGGACTCGTATGTAATTCACGGGCCCTTTGTCCTAGTGATCTATTACGGTATCGTGACGCAATACTTACTCTCGCTACTCTGAACCCCTTTCTCACTCTGGTTCAAAGCTTGAGCAACTATCTATCCGCTTGGAGCCTCTTATGGTACCTTCGTACCTTACTCTCGAGGTATTCCATATGTTCAACTCGAGAGATAATCTTATACTAATTCATGGGTTAACCCGATTGTTTCCCTCAAAAGCATTATGTCGTAGTGAGCTGCCCTTATCCTTTCGTGAAATACGATGGAGTTCCCGAAGAAATGATGACGAGTTTATCATGATGCATCGGAATAAAGAATTGAAGACATCAACGAAAGGGATTAACTTCTTCGAGAAGATCCGTTAGAATATCGTAACCTAGTCTTTCTCCTTACTCCCCTCTTAAATCTCGGGACGAGATTTCTTGTAGTGGAGGAGAATTGTGGCCTTGGGATAATCAAGCTACAAAGAATCCCCTACTAATGATGACACATCACCACATCACTTGTAATTAATCTCGGGTTAATTGAAACCGTTTCATACAAATTTAAATCCTAAATCAATCAAAAGACAAAAGATTTAAAAATAATAAACTAAAATGTTAATTTGTGCCAAAAATGGCATAGGTAATTATAGTACAGAAAACACATTTTTATAAAATGCCTAAATACTTTTAAATGAAATAAAACAGAAAAGGAAATAAACAAAAAAGAAAAGATGAAAAAAAAGGAGCAAACCCCGCCCCCCCCCACTGGGCCTCGGCCCAGCAGGCCATCGGGCCCCAGGCCGGCCCACTCGCCCCCCCGCATAACCCCCCACTCCCCACTCGGCCGAACCCTAGCGCCCCACTCCCCCACGCGTCGCTCGATCCCCACCTCTCCCTCCAGCGCCCGCCAGGAGAGCCCCACGACGACCTCCCCACTCCCTATGATTCCCCCCTCGATCTAGATCGGGCAACAGCGCCCGACCCGTCGCCCGCTTCTACCTCACCGGCGCCGCCTCCTCGTCCTCCTCCCATGGAACGCCCCGAGCCCGAGCCGCTCGACGCCAAGACTTCGAACGAGCAGCGCCGCCCGTCTGGGCTTCCCTCAGCCCCGCCGTCGCCGGCCATCGTCGATGCCCGGAGCCCCACAGCTCGCCGGGACCTCACCGCCGGCCTGCCTCCTCCACGCCGCCGTCGTCCTCGTCATCCACCCCGAGCCCCGCTGCCCTGACCCTACATCCCTCCGTGAGCGCCATCCCATCTCCATCTCGACCTCACGGAGTCGTCCTCGACGGACTTCGCTCGCCCGCGTGCTCCGCAGCTCCCCTCTCCTCGTTCGGTCCTTTGCCGCGTGCCGCCCGTTCCGATGCACGCACCGTGGCAGCGCTACCGCTCCTTTACGCACGGCGTGCTCAGCTGAGGCCGAGCCTTGCTCCGCTCAGCATGGCGCCCTAGCCCACCTCCAAGACCCCACGGCCACCATCCGGTGCCCTCGTCGCGATCGCCGAGCCACCCACAGCTCCGGCCGTGGGAGATGGCGACGAAAGCTCTGCCGCCATGTTTAGGCGTCGTGGTTAGCCGTGAAGTGCTGACGTGGCCATGTGGTTAAGCCACTAATGGCCCTAATTAATCTAACTCTAGCCCTATGACAAACGGGGCCCGTGTCCGAGAACGTTAAAAAAAAGAGAATTAAAAAAATAATAATAATAAATAAAATAAAATAATAAATAAAAATAACAATGATTTAATAAAATTAATTATTAATTAATTAATTATCTAATGAATTAATTAAGTTAATTAATTCAGTTTAATTAATATAATTAACTAGTTAGGTTAATTAATTAGTAATTAAATTAACTAATCTGTAATTAACCTAAACAGTGTATGACAGGTAGGTCCCACTGGACCCACCTGTCAGGTTGACCAAGTCAACTCTGTTGACTGCTCATGTCAGCATGACATCATGCTGATGTCATTAATCTGTTTTTCGAATTAATTAAATAATTAATTAAATTCCAGAAATTAATAAAATCTTTAGAAAATCATATCTTTTAATCTGTAACTCGGATTAAAATATTTTCAACATGAAAGTTGCTCAGAACGACGAGACGAATCCGGATACGCAGTCCGTTCGTCCGCCACACACCCCTAACCTATTGAACTCGCAACTTTCCCCCTCCGGCTCCTCTGCACGAAAACGCAAAACACCGGGGATACTTTCCCGGTTGTTTCCCCCCTTCACCGGTATCACCTCATACCGCGTTAGGGCACACCTAGCACCGCGCTTTTTCTTGTCATGCACCGTCATGCTTATGTTTGCATTATATTTATTGTTTCTTCCCCCTCTTCTCTTCGGTAGACTACGAGACCAAACCTGCTGCTTTGCCAGTTCGACTATGGAGTTGTGACCCTCTCTCTTGCCAGTGCAACCCGGCAAGCCCCCCCCCCCCCTTGATCACTAGATATCGCCTATTCTAGTCTATACTGCTTGCATTAGAGTAGTGTAGCATGTTCTTGCTTCGTTATACCTATCACGATGCATAGCTTTGTCCTTGTTACTCATTGTTACCTTTACCGCAATCCTATATGCTTAGTATAGGATGCTAGTATTTTCATCTGTGGCCCTACATTCTTGTCCGTCATGTGCTATACTATCGGGCCGTGATCACTCGGGAGGTGATCACGGGTATATACTATATACTTTATACATGATACATGCGGAGACTAAAGTCGGGTCAATTTGGTGGAGCACCATGAGTGGATCTTTGTGGCGGAGGCGGCAGGCAGAGTTGAGACCGCCTAGGAGAGAGGTGGGCCTGGCCCTGTTCGGTGTTCGCGGATACTTAACACGCTTTAACGAGATCTTGGTATTTGATCTGAGTTGGCTACGGGCCTATACGCACTAACCAACTACGTGGGAGAGATATGGGCACTCGGCGTCGTGGTATCAGCCGATGCACTTCGTGACGTCACCGACTGGGCGGCGCGCGCCGGAGTGGACTGGAACGCCACTAGGCTAGGTCTGCTTCCGGCCGCCCACGCACCGTCGAGTGTGCTCGTAGGCGATGGGCCTGGACCCTGGCGCTTAGGTTTGAACCGGCGTCGACCTCTGTTGAGCCTAGGTGGGGCTGCGGCGTGTTGATCTTCCGTGGCCGGGCATGAACCAGGAAAGTGTGTCCGGCCAAATGGGATCAAGCGTGTTGGGTTATGTGGTGCACCCCTCCAGGGAAGTTAATCTATTCGAATAGCCGTGATCTTCGATATGTGACGACTTGGAGTTGTACCTTGACCTTATGACAACTAGAACCAGATACTTAATAAAACACACCCTTCCAAGTGCGGATACAACCGGTGGTCGCTCTCTCAGGGGATACGAGGAGGGATCGCCGGGTAGGATTATTGCTATGTGATGCTACTTGGAGGACTTCAACCTACCCTCTTCTACATGCCGCAAAGGCGAAGGTGAGAAGCGTAGTCTTCGATAAGACTAGCTATCCCCTCTTATTACGGCATTCTGCATTCGGTCCACCGATATGGCCCTTTACACATATATCCATGCATATGTAGTGTAGCTCCTTGCTGCAGTACTTCGGATGAGTACTCACGGTTGCCTTGTTCCCCTTTCCCCTTTCTTTACCGGTTGCTGCGACTGCACGATGGAGCCCAGGAGCCAGACGCCACCGTCGATGTCGACTACTACACTGGAGGTGCCTACTACTACGTGCAGCCCGCTGACGACGACCAGGAGTAGTTGGGAGGATCCCAGGAAGGAGGTCTGCGCCTCTTTCGATCTGTATCCCAGTTTGTGCTAGCCTTCTTAAGGCAAACTTGTTTAACTTATGTCTGTACTCAGATATTGTTGCTTCCGCTGACTCGTCTATGATCGAGCACTTGTATTCGAGCCCTCGGGGCCCCTGGCTTGTATTATGATGCTTGTATGACTTATTTTATTTTAGAGTTGTGTTGTGATATCTTCCCGTGAGTCCCTGATCTTGATCGTACACGTTTGCGTGTATGATTAGTGTATGATTGAATCGGGGGCGTCACACATAGGTTCCGTCGTCGTTGAGGATCATGGTGCGCTTGTTTGTACACTCAAAGGACTTGTGGCCTCGGCCGCCGCATGTGAAGCATTTGAAGGAACTTGTCTTGATGGTCTCATCAGTTAGGGTAGATGATGATGAAGCTCTCGGCTTGAAGTTGCTTGTAGTAGGAAGACGACTTCAGGTTGTCGAAGATTTCTTGTTACTTGACATGTCGCCGTTGCTTGTAGATGGCTTGGTTGAAGTAGAAGGTCTTGGAGTCGTTGAAGCTTGGGTGTTGGAGAAGCCATAGGACTTGGATGAGAACTTGGCATACTTGAAGTCATCTTGCACTTGGCATTCCGCTTTGGTAGCTTGATGCACTAGCTCGATGAGGTTCGAGTATGGTTAGAAGTCGGCGATCTTCTTGATAGGATGATTGAGTCCATTAAAGAAATGTGCCATAGTTTGCTCATCATCTTCCGTGACATTGGCTCGTATCATGGCAATCTCCATTTCCTTGTAGTACTCTTCAACGCTCTTGGTTCCTTGCTTGAGGAGTTGGAGTTTCTTGAAGAGGTCGCGGTTGTAGTAGTTAGGCACGAAATGTGCTCTCATGACATCCTTCATTTGATCCCAAGTAGCGATGGGTGGTTCACCTCTTGCGGCGCTCAATGACTTGTTCCCACCAATGAGGACGTAGTCTTCGAACTCAAGGGGTGCCATCGCTATCTTCTTCTCTTCTTCATAGTTGTGCAAGCGGAAGATTTTGTCAACCTTCAATGCCCATGATATGTACTCTTCGGGGTAATTGCTTCTGGTGAACTTGGGCATGGCGAACTTTAGCTTGCCGTATCGTTGCTCCTCATTGTGTTGGGGTCGAGGATGATGACGTCCATGTCGTTGAGGATTGACAATCTCATGTTGCTCTTGGCGAGGAGGGTTGTCGACCTCATCATGCTCTTGTCTTGGAGGATTTCCATTGTCTTCATGCTCTGGATGAACTTGATGTTCTTGTCTAGCTTGAGGAGGCGCTTGTTGATCTTGACGAGAAACTTGACGATGCACATGTGATTGATAAATCCGCTCTTGAACTTCATCACGAAGCGCTTCTTGATGCTCACGAGCTTGTCAGCCTCGGTTGGCTACGGCTCGACTTGAATCACGAAGGGCATGTTGCGCCTCAAGTGCTTGAGCTTCACGTAGTTGTTGGTCTAGTCGTTGTGCCTCGGCATCTTCTGCATCTTGGTGTTGTCGCGCTCGCTCCTCTTGTTCTTGTTGTCATTGGCGTTTCCGTACTTGTGCTTGCGTGAATGTAGCTTGGTTTTGACGATGTTGATACTCTTGAGAGTCGGTGTCCTGTAGAGGATTGTGGTTGGCTTGACGATCTTGACGCGCGGCACGACGAAGAGTGTTCGATGTCGGGGTACTTGAGCCTGGGATAGTGTCGTCGGAGTGTCGACTCGAGCGGCTCTGTATTGAGTAGAATGAAGTGGTAGAAGAGCGGTTGACCAACAAGGCAGTAATCTCGTCCATTCTTGCATCATTCTCGTGCTTGTGTTCGTTGAGCTTGTTGTCGAAGTAGTCTCTTGTACTTTGCTCGGAGAGTCGCAAGTCGGTGGCAAGGTTGTCGATGCGGTAGCTCATTGCTAGTTGCTCTTCATGCAAAGCTCGTTGTGTACCAAATAGGTGTAGCTTGGTGACGTAGTTTTTCGGGTCGTCGTCTTGCTCAAGGAAGAGTAGTTTGGTAGAAGTGCTTGGCCTATCCATCATTTCATACAAAAATATGTGAGTGGGAGAAAGAGAAGAATCTATACCAAATGTACCTTGACCGATGTTGAAGATGGATAATTGATCACTCCAATGTGTAACAAGGAAATAGCACAATTTGTACTAATTCTTGTCGGTTTCTCACACCTACACAAGTAAAAGCTTATGGTGGAGCTTGGTTAGGATGGTGGCACAAATTTGATGCAATTGTAAGTGAGACTCAATAATGTTGGAAAAGATTCGCAAATTTGCAAATGCAACAAGTAGACCAATAGCAAGATATGGTACACGGAAACGCACACGCAAATAGATAAGTGGGGTCACGCAACCAAGGGATGAGCCAAAATGTGGAATCCACGAAAATGCTCTTGTTGCACAACACTAGAGAGACACTAGCACGATTGCACAATAGGCGGATACGAACTTGTGCACAACCTACTAAGCAAAAATGCAATGACTTCTATCCCAAATATGCTATATGTATGGTATTCCGATGATATGATCAAAGATGATCGAGTATAACAATCTTAATGTTGGATGATGCTATGGTTCTTCCTTATAAGCTCTTTGCTTATCTTTCCCTTTTGCTTAAAAGCTTGTTTGGCTCTTTGTATTTGAGCTCTTTTCTCATGCAATTCTTCATGAACCAAGATAGCAATTGTGTATGCGATGACAACTTTGTGACACAAGAGATGATACCAAGATATGCAACACGATGATATGATATGTATGATATGGGAAATATGATCACTAATGTGCACAAGTCATGTTGCCGGCAATACTGAAAGGCTAGTCTCGATGGGTAGGCTACGCAAAATGGTCTATGGTGGTTATCAATGCAACTGCAAGAAAGTATGATGATATCACGATACCAAGATGAGGTTACCGTTGTTTGTCACGGTATGGTGTCAAAATGGTGGAGTTGTCATTGTTGATGATGAGTCCGTGGCGAAGATGAGCGGCGGTGATGTCGATGTCGAACCGTACCTAAATAGCCGAAACACAATAGGACATGGGAACCGCAACTCAAATTCTCAAAACAAAAACGTGACAAAATTGTCGGAGGTGGTAGCGGGAAGGCTATGGTGGTGCTATGCGAAAGTGGTGGTGGTATGCGGAAGTGGAAGTGGGCACTGGATCAAAATTTGACGAAAGTTAGGCAGAAAAGAAGCGGTGGATGGAATTGCTGCTGTCTGGGGCTGGATGTCCGGGCTGGATGGCCGGATGTCCGGGGTGACCGGACGTTTGGGTTGTCGGGCCGGATGTCCGGGCTCTGGATCCGTGGACGAACTCGATGAACTTCGCGTGGAGAGGTCAAATCCGGGGCAAAATTCGGGAGATTTTGTGGATGGAAATTGGGGAAAAGATGGTGGAAAGCTAGATCTACCTGCAACACACAGAATCCGCGGATCAAATCCAACAAAACTTCAACACACCAACAAATCACAAAAAAACTTTGGGGCTATTTTCGAATTAGGGACAAAATCGACAAAACTAGGCTAGAAAACAAAGAGAGGGGGCTCCGAAATCATGATCATCGTGGCTCATGATACCAAGATGATGTAGGGTGGAACCCTATACGGCCGATCTTTCACCAAAGGAGCGGATCCCAACTAAGAACATGAAGAACACAAGGGGAAACACGAGGGAAATAACGAGAGGATCACTAAAACCAACAAGATATAGTCATAGATATGCTAGATCCTCGAAACTTGAGGGGAGATACAAGATCCACGATCAACAAAGGAAGATACAAAGGTAACCGATTCTTCTCCGAGAGGAGGTCTTGATGGGGCCACCCAAGAGGGGGTCTTGAATCCAAGGGGATCTTCTCCATAGAGGGGATGCAGTCTCTCTCATGGAGTAGATCCGTAATGGATGAGCAAAGCTCTATATCACATATAAGCTAAACCAATGCTGACCCTAGAAAGAGGGAGGAGGAAGAGTATATATAGTCTAGGGAGGCGAAGGGGTACATGGCCCTCGGCCTTTTACTGATCTTGTGACAGACGGGCGGGGCGGATGTCCGCGTCGGGCAGATATGCAGGCCTTGAGGGAGCCGGATGTTCGGGCTGGGGGCCAGATGTTCGGGCTAGCGTGGTCGGCCTCGGTGCTCTCTGGATAGATGGGGTCCGGATGTTCGGAGGCTTGGGACGGGCCAGATGTCCGGGCTGAAGTGGTATTCCTTCTGTCCTCTGGATAGGCTTGTCCTGATGTCCGGGGAGGAGGCCGGATTTCCGAGCCGGGGGCCGGATGTCTGGTCTGATCGCCGGATGTCCGGGCCCTATAGACTTGGCCGCAGGCTCCTTGATGCTGGTGATGCTTCCAGGGGCCGGATGTTCGGGGTCCTCGCCGGATGTCCGGGTCCTGGGAGCTGTACTTGACTCCTTCCGTTGGTTCTTCTCATCCATGAACTTGGCGGCTTTTCCGTCTTCACGAGCATGTTCGGAAGGGTCCTCTTGACACCTAATCATGCACAACATCTCGGACTTAGGTAGTAGCCATGTCTCGAGTGGATCATATGTGATATCACTAAGGAAGGAAGTCACCTTGTTCTCGAGAGCTCTAGCTCGTGCTAGTGTCATTGGTCCTCTTGGCTCTTGATGAGACGATGGTAGGTCCATGGGGATGACCGTAGGATGCTCCGCATCACGAACCATGATCATCAACGATGATGGCACCTATGACTCTATGAGTGATGAAGAAATGGAAGCCCTTGAGCACGTGTACATGCATCGTCAAGTGAATGAGGATGAAGATAATCAAGTCTTTTGTGACAATGATCCTAGCCCCGCTCTCATTGTCTCCAAGGTCTTGACGCTTCAACACCAAAAAGATGAGGACCAATGGTGCCACATGTTCCACACAAAAGCCGGCATCAATCTGCATTTCGTGAAGGTCATCATTGATGGAGCAAGTTGCCACAATTTGGCAACCGAAGAGCTATGTGGCAATCTAAAATTGGTCAAAATGAAACACCCTCTGGCCCATACAAGGTACAATGGCTTAGCGACTCGGCACCATTCGCATTGAGCACACCGTGCAAGTATCATTCAAGATTGGCGCCTACGAGGATACATTGGAATGTGATGTGGTCCCTATGTCCGTTTGCCACCTCCTTCTTGGACGGCCATGATAGAGGCAAAGGCGTCCCGTCTTTCGTTGAGATGGTGGCTATCGTTTAGGATGAAGTCGACTTTGACGATCCGACTACGAGCGTGCGAGGACGTCGCGCCTTAGCAATCGCTAAACCAACTCCGAGAGGTTATTGACCACGCCGGAGCATGATCAACCTGACCACAAAGGTCGATTTCCTACAGGCAAACGAAGAACAAGCAAGAAACTAAGATTGCAATATGGATATTGCGAATGTAAGAGGAAAGCTTTGTTGATCAAGGTGGGGTTCTGTGACGCCTTTGTCTGGTCGTTGAACACAAACGAAGTACGCGAAGTTGCAGCTATGGAGAACTTTTAATCTAAACAAAACCCAAAGTCTAAACGACGCCCTAAGGGCTGTATATATGGAGAAAGAGGGGGGAATTTCGTGGCCCTTGGAGGAGGGGTCCGAAACCAACCCAAACTCTTGTTTCCCCGCACATACGGACTCTAAAAACAGCCTATACTTAAGTATTACGAAAATACATGGGCCTGGCCCAATAATAAGGTGACGCAACACCTAGAGTAGCCTCTAGACGAAATTTATGAAGTGACATCTTGTATATTTCGTCCAAGGCTTCATGCACTCCTTATCGTGGCTTCAAAGTCCTGAAATCATCACTTGTAACTCCGTTCTTTATCCCCTTGCGCATGCCATCAACTCCGTGCGTGTTCTTGCTCCAATGTTCATCCTTCTCCAAGCTAGTCACTTCATTTGTAAGCAAAACAAATGTATCCAATTGAGGCAGCATCATATTCTCATGAACATTAGAATCATTACCACGAAACGAAAGTACCTGGTAATTTAATTGGCGTGCGCGAGCTCTAGTAGTTGGTCCAGTATATGTAACGGTAGGGGCTGTGGGTGTAACAATGGTATTGATGTCCTAATCAGGCCATGTCAATTCGACCGCGGAATCATCCACAATGGCTGTACCAATCACTATAGCTTCAAGATGAAGGGCAAAGAGTTCGTGCTACAACATATGTCTCCTAGTCAAGTGATAGCGGACAAGCAAGCATCCACCCATCATGGAGAGAATAGTGCGAGAGTGACTCACCAAAAGGAGAGTGAGAGCCACAAGCCTAAATTGAGTGCCTCCATGATGAATGAGAAGAAGCATCTAGTGCTATTTGCCACCAAAAGTGAGATGAGAGAAGTCGATGCAGAGCATCCCTTGCTCATCCCCATGGACATACCTACATCTCCCTCAACACCACTTGGACCCATGACAAGAGCTAGAGCAAAGGATATTGAAGATAAGGTGAACTCGCTCCTCTCCGAACTTCCTCTCTCTACTCACGAGACTTGGCTACTACCTCATATGGACACTCTGTGTGTGATCAGGTACCTGGAGGAGAGCCACGGGACAGCTACACCCAATGACCAAGGTGGCAAGGACGCCAAGCATGGACATCAAGAAGAAAGGCCTTTTGTGAAGCTACAGGCACCGGACGGCCGGCCGGTCCCGGACGTCCGAGCCCTGGGAGATGCTACAGCGAGGGAAGGAAGACAGGACAGAGCTACAGGCCACGGACGACCGGCCCAACCCGGACTTCCGATAATTCCCAGGTCCCGGACGACCGACGCCCTCCGGACGTCCGGAACGGGGCACCCGAATGGAAATTCACGGAAGACTGAAGCCACCGGACGATCGGACGACCCGCACCCGAGCCGAATTTACGGAAGTCCGACATCCCCGGACGTCCGGACCGTCCCGAAGCCCCGGACGTCCGACACCTGAGTGACCGCCGCCTCGGGCAAGAGCCCTTGTACCCCTTCACTTTGACTCCCATTTGCACTATGACTATAAGTAGGTCTCTCCCACCTCCTAGCTAGGGTAGCGATGGTTTAGCTCATATTTTGTGTGAGAGCCTTGCTCATCCACTTGATTACTTCTCCTCGGAGCTCACGACCTCTTCGGAGAAGATCCCCCAAGCGGATTCAAGACCCCTTCATGGGAAGACAATCAAGACCTCCGCACGGAGAAGAACGGCTACCTTTGTATCTTTCCTTTGTTGATGAATCTTGTGCTACCTCATGTGTTTGGTGATCTAGCCCTTGTGTGATCGATACTTGTCGGTTGAGCGATTCTCTCGTTTCTCCCCGTGTTTTCCCTCGTGTTTTCCGCGTGTTCTTCGTGTTTCCCCGTAGGTTCCACTCCAAACGTGAAAGATCGTCCACATAGGGTTCCGCCGTATATCATCTTGGTATCATGAGCCACGTTGATCACGTTTTTGGGGCCCCTACCCCGTGTTTTCCAGCTTGATTTTGTTGTTTTCTTCCTAAATCCGAAAATTCCCCACCAAAAATAGCCCCAATTTTTTTTTTGTGATTAGTTGGTGAGTTGAGAATTTGTTGGATTTGGTCCATGGATTTGAGTTGCTACGTGTGGATCTAGCTTTCCCCACCCTCCCCACCCTTTTCCATCCACCAATCCGCTCGATTTCGACCTCACCATCTCCCCCACCCCGAAATCATGATGTTCATCTTGCGTTCACCCCAACCACCGGACGTCCGGCCTTTCCCAGATGACTGGAACCCCTGACCCGATTCGAAATTAGGATTTCAGAGCCACGTCGGACGTCCGATGACCGGACGACCGCAATTTCCGGACGTCCGTAAAACCCAGACGAAACTGAAATTTTCAGTTCGGCCACCACCACATCCCCACCTTCAACCACATCTTCCAAACCCACATACACCACCATCCTCCCCAATACCTCCTATGACGATTTTGATACATTTTGGTCCTTGAGATTTTTAGTTGTGGTTCCCATGTTCTATTGTGTCTCGGCAATCTAGGTACGGTTCGACTTCATCATCACCTTGTCTCATCTTCGCAAGGGTCTCATCATCGCCAAGGACGGTAACGTCGTCGACATCTTTGTCATACCTTGCAATTGCATTGATAACCACATGGCCTTACTTTTGCATAGCTTACCCATCGAGACTAGCCATTGAGTATTGCCGGCAACATGACTTGTGCACATTAGGGATCATACTACATAGCATACATACCATACCACCATGGTGCATATCTTGGGATCCATTTGTGTGTCACAAAGTTTTCATAGCATACACAATTGCTATCTTGGTTCATGAAGTTTTGCATGAGAAGCTCAAAAGTGAAAGAGCCACTCAAGCTTTTAGGCTAAGAGGAAAGATAAGCAAAGAGCTTATGAGCAAGAACCATAGCATCATACTACATTAAGATTGTCATATTGGAATATATTGGATCATAGCACCGAAATACCATACATATAGCATGCGTGGGATAGAGATAGTTGCATTTTTGCCTAGTAGGTTGTGCACAAGTTCCATATCCGCCTATTGTGCAATCGTGCTAGCGTCTCTCTAGTATTGTGCAACAAGAGCATTTTCGTGGATTCCACATTTGGCTCACTTTTGGTTTGCACAATCCCACTTATCTATTTGCGTGTGTGTTTCCATGTACCATTATTTGCTTGGTCTACTTGTTGCATTTGCAAATTTGTGAACCTTTTCCATCATTATTGAAGCTCACTTACAATTGCATTAAATTTTGTGACACCATCCTCACCAAGCTCCACCATAAGCTTTTACTTGTGTAGGTGTGAGAACCGACAACGATTGGTACCAATAGTGCTATTTCATTGTCCGCATTTGAGTGAACTTGATTCATCATCAACATCGGTCAAGGTACATTGGTATAAGTTCTTCTCCTTCTACCACTCACATTTTGCTTGGAATGATGGATAGGCCGAGTACTTCTACCAACCCACTCTTCCTCGAGCAAGACGACGACATGTCATCATACGTCACAAAGAGCCACCTCTTTGGTGCTCAACGAGCGTTGCACCAAGAGCAACAAGCAATGAGCGACCGCATCGAAAACCTCACCACCGACTTGCGACACTCCGAGCAACGTAAAAGAGACTACTTCGATAACAAGTTCGACGCTCACAAGCAAGAGAATGATGCAAGAATGGACGAGATCCGTGCCTTGAAGAGGAACCCGCATCATTCCACTTCTTCATCCTCAAGACGGAGCCGCTCGAGTCGACATTCCGGCGACACCTTCTACGACTCAAGTACACCGTCATCGAACACTCTTCGACGAGCCGCGCATCAAGACCGTCATGCATCTCGCAACCCGCTACATGACAAGCATTCACAAGAGCAAGTCAATGAACAAGTCCCTCGTCCTCAATCAAACCAAGTCGCTTTTGCCCAAGCTCAAGAACGACAACAACTACGGCGCCAAGAGGAAGAACAAGCACGTCTACACCAAGAAGAACAAGACGGCAAGGCACAACGTCTTCAACAACAACAACGTGAAGCGCAAGCTCTTGAGGCGCAACGTGCCCTTCAAGAATCAAGTCGAGACATCGCCAACCACAATCGCGAACGGCGCAATCAAGAGGAAGCCCTTCGAGAAGAAATCCATGAGAGGAACTACCAAACCGGGGTGCAACGTCAAGCTCCTCCTCAACCTCAAGTTCAACAAGAGCAAGTTGATCATGGTCTTCCGCCAAGCCAAGAGCAACATGAAGATGATTGCCATCCACGTCAAGGGCGTCACCATCACCATCACCAACAACACAATGAAGAGCAACGCTATGGAAAGCTAAAATTCACCATGCCCAAGTTCAATGGAAGCAATGACCCCGAAGAGTACCTTTCATGGGCATTGAAGGTCGACAAAATCTTTCATTTGCACAACTATGAGGAAGCAAAGAAGATCGCTGTGGCATCACTTGAGTTCCAAGACTATGTGCTCATATGGTGGGAACAAATCCTTGAGCGGCGACAAGCAAGAGGTGAACCTCCAATCACCACTTGGGCTCAAATGAAAGATGTCATGCGAGCACGTTTTGTGCCCACTTACTACAACCGTGATCTCTTCAAGAAACTCCAACTCCTCAAGAAAGGAACAAAGAGTGTTGAAGAATACTACAAGGTAATGGAGATAGCCATGATTCGAGCCAATGTAAAGAAAGATCATGAGAAAACAATGGCACGTTTCTTGCATGGACTCAATCATCCCATCAAGAAGATCGCCGACTTCCAACCCTACTCCAACCTCATTGAGCTCGTGCATCAAGCTACAAAGGCGGAATGTCAAGTGCAAGATGACTTCAAGTACGCCAAGTACTCATCCAAGACCTACGGCTTCTCCAGCAACCAACCTTCAACAACTCCTCCAACATCTACATCAACCAAACCTTCTACAAGCAACGACGACAAGTTAAGTTACAAGAAAACTTCGACAAGTTCAAGTCGTCTTCCCCCTACTACAAGCAACTTCAAGCCGCGTGCTTCGGCATCTACTCCGACCGATGAGACCGTCAAGACAAGCTCCTTCAAGTGTTTCACTTGCAGCGGCCGAGGCCACAAGTCCTATGAATGCACCAACAAGCGCACCATGATCCTCAACGACGATGGCATCTATGACTCAATGAGTGATGAGGAGATGGAAGCTCTAGAGCAAGTGGTCATGCACCGGCGAGTGAACGAGGATGAAGATGATCAAGTCTTTTGTGATGAGGATTCGAGCCCCGCTCTCGTTTTCTCCAAGGTCTTGACTCTTCAACATCAACAAGAAGAAGACCAAAGATGCCACATCTTCCACACAAAGGCCGACATCAATGGAAGGTCCGTCAAGGTCATCATCGATGGAGGTAGTTGCCACAACTTGGCAAGTGAAGAACTATGCTCCAAGCTTCAATTGGTCAAGAGGAAGCACCCGCACCCTACAAGGTTCAATGGCTAAGTGACTCCGGCACTATACGAGTTGAGCATACGGTCCAAGTCTCCTTCAAAATTGGTGCATATGAGGACACTTTGGAGTGTGATGTGGTTCCAATGACCGTTTGCCACCTCCTTCTTGGTCAACCATGGCAATTCGACCGTGGTGTCTTCCACAACGGGCGTACCAATCACTATAGTTTCAAGATGAAAGGGAAGGAATATGTGCTACGACCTATGTCTCCTAGTCAAGTGATAGCCGACAAGTAAGCCACCCATCATGGAGAGAAGAGTGAGAAAGTGATCCACCAAAAGGTGAGTGAGAGGCACAAGCCAAACTTGAGCGCCTCTTCGCCTAGAGAGAAAAAACTCATACTATTTGCCACAAAAAGTGAGATGAGAGAAGTGTGTGAGAACCCATCGAGTGTGATGCACTTTGTACTTGTGTGCAAGGATGGAGAGCCAACAACTAACACCTCTCATGAGCTACCTTTAGTGTCTCAATCTCTTTTGCAGGAATTCATAGATGTTTTCCCCGATGAGCTACCTCCGGGCCTACCTCCTCTTCGAGGCATTGAGCATCGAATCGACCTCATCCCCGGAGCGCCTCTCCCAAACAAAGCTCCATACCGAGTCAATCCCAAAGAAACCAAGGAGATTCAATGGCAAGTACAACAACTCATCGACAACGGTCATGTACGTGAAAGCCTAATCCCTTGTGTCGTTTCCGTTATACTTGTGCCTTAGCCCGATGGAAGTTTCCGCTTATGTTCCGATTGTAGACCTATAAATGCTATTACCGTTCGCTATAGGCATCCCATTCCTCGCTTAGATGATATGCTTGATGAACTTAGTGGAGCCAACTTTTTCTCAAAAATTGATCTTAAAAGTGGCTATTATCAAATTCGCATACAAGAAGGTGATGAATGGAAAATTGCTTTCAAAACCAAATTTGGCTTATATGAGTGGTTAGTGATGCCTATGGGTCTATCGGAGGCTCCCGGTACTTTCGTGCGCCTTATGCATTATGTGCTTCACCCTTATATTGGAGTCTTTGTTGTGGTTTACTTCGATGATATCCTTGTGTTTAGCAAAACCATGAAAGATCATCTTAATCATGTTAGGGCTGTTTTGCAAACCCTTTGCAAGGAACGTCTTTATGCAAACATGAAAAAATGCACGTTTGGTGTTGACAAAGTGGTTTTCTTGGGTTTTGTTGTATCCTCAAAGGGTGTCCATGTTGATGAATCTAAAATTCAAGCAATTAAAACTTGGCCCCAACCAACCAATTTGCAACAAGTGCGTAGTTTTCTTGGTCTTGCGAGTTTCTATTTTCGCTTTGTGAAAGATTTTAGCACTATTGCCGCTCCTTTGCATAAATTGAGTAAGAAGAATGCTCCTTTCGTTTGGGGATCTTTGCAATCCACCGCTTTTGATGAGCTCAAGTCTTTGCTTACTCATGCTCCGATTCTTGCTTTGCCCAATTTTGACAAGACTTTTGAGGTTCATTGTGATGCAAGTGGTACCGGAATTGGCGGAGTTTCGATGCAAGAAAAATGAGCCATTGCTTATTTTAGTGAAAAACTCTCCGGTGCTCAACTTAACTATCCCATCTATGACAAAGAAGTATATGCTTTAGTACGTGTGCTACATGTTTGGGAACATTATCTTAGACCTCACGAGTTTTTCATACATACCGATCATGAAGCGCTTAAGTACTTAAAAGGTCAAACTAAGTTGAACAAGCGTCATGCCAAATGGAGTGAATTTATTGAATCTTTCCCCTATGTAATCAAGTACATTCAGGGTAAGGAAAATGTAGTTGTGGATGCACTTTCACGCATATGCACGCTTGCCACTAAACTTGAGCTGAATGTTATTGGTTTTGAGCACATCAAAGAATTGTATGCTAATGATCCATATTTTGCTATTCCTTATGCTAAGTGTTTGACACATACTTCTTGGGAACAATATTATATCAAGGATGCTTATCTTATGAAAGCTAACAAACTATGCATTCCCGAGTCTTCTCTTCGTTTGCTACTTTTGCAAGAGGCTCATGGAGCGACTCATGGGACATTTTGGACGAGATAAGACATTCGCCACGCTCTCCAAGAACTACTTTCGGCCCAAGATGTTTCGAGACGTCTCACGCTTCACCACCCGATGCTCTACATGCCGCAAAGCTAAGTCTAAAGCTCAATCTCATGGTCTTTACATGCCTCTTCCTATTCCTTATCAACCTTGGGAAGACATTAGCATGGATTTTGTACTTGGTTTGCCTAGAACTCAAAATGGAAAGGATTCCGTGTTTGTTGTTGTGGATAGATTTTCTAAGATGGCACATTTCATTCCTTGCAACAAGATAGACGATGCTTCACACATTGCAAATCTCTTTTGTAGGGAAATCTTGCGACTCCATGGAGTACCAAAGACAATCATCTCCGATTGTGACATCAAGTTCTTGAGTTACTTTTGGAAGACCCTATGCGCCAAGCTCGGAATCAAGCTCTTGTTCTCATCCGCATACCATCCTCAAACCGACGGCCAAACGGAGGTGACGAACCGGACACTCTCCACTCTACTTTGCGTGTTGATCAAGAAGAACATCAAGGAGTGGGAAGCATTTCTACCCATCGCCGAGTACGCCTACAACCGTGCAAGACATTCGACTACCGGCAAGTCCCCCTTCAAGGTCATCTACGGCTTCAACCCGTTGTCCCCAATGGACATTCTACCTCTTCCTCTACAAGAGCGCACCAACATGGATGCGAGTGCTCGGGCAAGCTACATCAAGAAGATGCATGAGGATACAAGGCACACCATCGAGCGCCAAGTACAACGACTAGCGACCAAGCTCAACGTCAACAAACAACCCATGGTCTTCAACATTGGTGATCTAGTGTGGCTACACCTTCGCAAGGACCGCTTCCCCAACGAACGCAAGTCCAAGCTTCTCCCTCGAGTTGATGGACCTTTCAAGGTGCTAGCACGCTACAACGACAACGCCTACAAGATTGACCTACCATGAGACAAGTACAATGTGAGCGACATCTTCAACGTCAAGGACCTCGCGCCATACCATGGAGATGAAGCTTTTGATCCGAGGTCGGATCTCTCCCAAGGGGGGGGGGGAGATGATGCGGAGCATCCCTCGCTCATCCCCATGGACATACCTACATCTCCCTCAACACCACTTGGACCCATGACAAGAGCTAGAGCAAAGGCTATTGAAGATAAGGTGAACTCTCTCCTCTCCGAACTTCCTCTCTCTACTCACGAGACTTGGCTACTACCTCATATGGACACTCTGTGTGTGATCAGGTACCTGGAGGAGAGCCACGGGACAGCTACACCCAATGACCAAGGTGGCAATGACGCCAGACATCAAGAAGAAAGGCCTTTTGTGAAGCTACAAGCACCGGACGACCGGCCGATCCCGGACGTCCGAGCCCTGGGAGATGCTACAGCGAGGGAAGGAAGACATGACAAAGCTACAGGCCACAGACGACCGGCCCAACCCGGACGTCCGATGATTCCCAGGTCCCGGATGACCGACGCCCTCCGGACATCCGGCAACGGGGCACCCGAATGGAAATTCACGGAAGACTGAAGCCACCGGACGACCGGACGACCCGCACCCGAGCCGAATTTACGGAAGTCCGACAGCCCCCGGGAGTCCGGACCGTCCCGAAGCCCCGGACGTCCGACGCCTTCCGGACGTCGGACACCTAAGTGACCGCCACCTCGGGCAAGAGCCCTTGTACCCCTTCACTTTGACTCCCATTTGCACCTCCCACCTCCTAGCTAGGGTAGCGATGGTTTAGCTCATATTTTGTGTGAGAACCTTGCTCATCCACTTGGTTAATTCTCCTCGGAGCTCACGACCTCTTCGGAGAAGATCCCCCAAGCGGATTCAAGACCCCTTCAAGGGAAGACAATCAAGACCTCCGCACGGAGAAGAACGGCTACCTTTGTATCTTTCCTTTGTTGATTTTGAATCTTGTGCTACCTCTTGTGTTCGGTGATCTAGCCCTTGTGTGATCGATACTTGTCGGTTGAGCGATTCTCTCATTTCTCCTCGTGTTTTCCGCGTGTTCTTCGTGTTTCCCCGTAGGTTCCACTCCAAACGTGAAAGATCGTCCACATAGGGTTCCGCCCTATATCAGAAGTGTGTGAGAACCCATGAAGTGTTATGCACTATGTCCTATTATGCAAGGACAACGCATCTACTACTAACACTTCTCACCATCTACCCTTAGTGTTTTCTTCTCTATTACAGGAATTCCAAGATGTATTTCCCGACGAGCTACCTCAGGGTATACCTCCCGTTCGAGGAATCGGAAACCGAATTGATCTTATCCCCGGTGCCCCTCTTCCTAACAAGGCACCCTACCGTGCAATCCTGAAGAAACGAAGGTTATCCAGCGGCAAGTACAACAACTCATGGACAATGGCCATGTACGAGAAAGCTTGAGTCCGTGCATAGTCCCGGTAATCCTTGTTCCCAATAAAGATGGTTCATATCGCATGTGTTCCGATTGTCGTCCTATCAATGTTATCACCATTCGTTATAGATATCCCATCCCTCGCCTTGATGATATGCTAGATGAGCTTAGCGGAGCCACCATATTCTCTAAGATTGATCTTAAGAGTGGCTATTACCAAATTCGCATCCAAGAGGGTTATGAATGGAAAACCGCATTTAAGACCAAATTTGGCTTATACGAATGGCTTGTTATGCCTATGGGCTTATCCGAAGCACCCGACAATGTTATGCGTGTGATGCATTATGTTCTTCGACCATACATTGACGTATTCCTTGTGGTCTACTTTGATGATATTCTTGTTTTTAGCATGTCTCTAGATCATGTCACCCATCTTAGAACCGTTTTGCAAACTCTAAGAAAAGAGTGCCTTTATGCTAATACGGACAAATGCCTTTTTGGTGTTGACAAGCTTGTTTTCTTGGGTTTTGTTGTATCATCTAAGGGGGTTCATGTTGTTGAAGCTAAAATTGAAGCTATTAAAACTTGGACTCAACCCACAAACTTGCAACAAGTGCATAGTTTTCTTGGCTTAGCCTGATTTTATCATTGCTTTTTGAAGGATTTCAGCACCATAGCTTTACCTTTACATGCATTGAGTAAGAAAAACACACCTTTTGTTTGGGGACCATCATAAGATACCACATTCAACGAGCTTAAGAATTTGCTTATGCATGCCCCTTTGCTTGCATTACCCAACTTTGACAAACCATTTGAGATACATTGTGATGCTAGCGGTTATGGCATAGGAGGTGTGTTAACACAAGAGAAGCACACCATAGCATACTTTAGTGAGAAACTCTACGGAGCGCAACTCAATTACCCCATCTATGACAAAGAGCTATATGCTTTGGTGCGAGTTTTGCATGAATGGGAACATTACCTTCGCCCTCATGAATTTATCATCCATACCGATCATGAAATGCTTAAATATCTTAAGGGTCAAACTAAGTTGCGCAAGCATCATGCTAAGTGGAGTGAGTTCATTGAGTCATTGTGTTGATGCAGGAGAAGCGCCCGTAGCATACTTTATTGAAAAACTTTCCGAAGTGCAACTTAACTACCCCATCTATGACAAAGAGCTATATGCTTTAGTGAGAGTCTTGCATTTTTGGGAGCATTACCTCCGCCCTCATGAGTCCATTCTTCACATGGATCATGAAACACTTAAGTACCTCAAGGGTCAAACTAAGTTGAACAAGCGTCATGCTAAGTGGAGTGAATTCATTAAGTCATTCCCTAATGTCACCAAGTATATTAAAGGCAAAGAGAATGTTATGGCGGATGCACTTTCCCGTAAGTGCATGCTAGTTACTCAACTTGAATTGAATGTCATTGGTTTTGAGCACATAAAAGACTTGTATGTGCATGATCCTAATTTTGCTATTCCTTATGCCAAATGTTTGACACATACATCTTGGGAATGCTATTACATAAAAGATAATTATCTTATGGGAGATAACAAACTATGTATCCTCTAGTCGTCTCTTTGTTTGTTACTTTTGCGAGAAGGTCATGGAGGACTTATGGACACTTTGGACGCGATAAGACATTACCTACGTGCTCCAAGAACTACTTTTGGCCCAAGATGTTTCGCGACATCGCTCGCTACACCAACTGATGCTCTATCTTTCGCAAAGCTAAGTCTAAAGCTCAATCCCATGGTCTCTATATGCCACTTCCTATTCTGTATCACCCATCGGAAGATACTAGTATGGACTTTGTGCTTGGTTTGACTAGAACTCGAAATGGAAAGGATTATGTGTTTGTTGTTGTGGACCGATTCTCTAAGATGGCACATTTTATCCCATGCAACAAGATAGACGATGCTTCACATGTTGCAAATCTCTTTTATAGGGAAATTTTGCATCTACATGGAGTGCCCAAGACTATTGTATTGGACCGCGATGTCAAATTCCTTAGCTACTTTTGGGAGACGCTATGCGCCAAGCTCAGAATCAAACTCTTGTTCTCTTCGGCATACCATCCACAAACCAAAGGCCAAACGAAGGTCATGAACCGGACACTTCTTACTCTCCTACGCGTGTTGATCAAGAAGGCCATCAAGGAGTGGGAAGAGTGCTTACCCATCACCAAGTACGCCTACAATCACGCAAGACATTCGACTATAGGTAAGTCCCCCTTTGAGGTCGTCCACGGTTTCAACATGTTGTCCCCATTGGACATCCTACCATTACCACTACAAGAGCGCATAAACATGGATGCGAGTGCACGAGCGAGCTATCTCAAGAAGGTGCATGAAGATACAAGGAAAACCATCGAGAGCCAAGTACAACGCCTCGCGACCAAGATCAACACCAACAAGAACCCCATGATATTCAACAACGGAGATCTTGTGTGGCTACACCTTCGCAAGGACCGCTTCCCCAATGAACGCAAGTCCAAGCTTCTACCTCCCGCCGACGGACCCTTCATGGTGCTAGCAAGCTACAACAACAACGCCTACAAGATCGACATCCCACGTAACAAGTACTCTATGAGCGGCATCTTCAACATCAAAGATCTCTCTCCCTACCATGGTGCTAAGGATTTCGGTCCGTGGTCAGATCTTTCCCAAGGGGGGGAGATGATGCAGAGTGTCGGTGCAACAAACCCTGGGTCCGTTTCCCAGACTGTGCACAGGAACAAGAACAAGATTGAGACACCAGCTTAAGTCAGAGATTGAGGGACCAAGAGATTTGAAGAACCAACATGCAGTTCAGAGGGACCGAGATCAAGCTAGAGGAGAAAGATATCGGCAAGAGAAGAGCCTCCCTTGCCGGGCAGGCGAGCCCGGCAAGGGGTGAGGCCACCGCCAGAAGCAGGCAACCAAGGCACCCCGGCAAGGTCTGCCGGGGCTCGCGAGGGCGGAACCACCCCACCAACCACTCAAGGACGACCCACGTCATCAATCAATGCGGTGTCAAGCCGCAAGGTGATTAAGTGGCAGCCGCTCACCACATGGCAGCCATTTCCTACAGAAGAAACCCATAGATGACACCCGTCCTGCGACGTCAAGAGAACAAGCGCGGAGTTGGCAAGATAGCCCGGCAAGCCTTGCTGGGCAACCAGTGATGTGACACTAAGCGGTGCATTTAATGCACCCTATTAGCCCGCAGAGTTAGGTATGATAGCACTGTTTGCTATCATATCAGTGGATAAAGACTACTTTGCCATTGTGGTGACCCCTTAATCTAGAAAAGGAGGCCCATGGCACCCGTAGGAAGGCTTGGAAAGTTGACAAACCCACACCACCATACGCGCGTAGTCACTGCGGCCCTACCGCAACCCCTACCGAGCAAGTGTACTACGTTTCACCATCCCCATTCCACCATCAATCCACTAAAGCAGGAGTATGGTCTTACAGCTCGCGGTGGCCCGAACCTGGGTAAATTGCTTGTGTGCTCTCTGTCGTGCTGATGTGCGCTAGTCTGCTCTTTGTGCAACACGACGTCCCCTTGCCGAACCAGAAAGGGGCCTCCTGGTCCCATAGGTGGCCGTGGATATCCCGCGGCACGGAGCATCCTATGGTCATCACCATGGAGCTATCTTCATCTCCTACGACACCACAAGGAAAAGTGACAAGAGCTCGAGCAAGGCCTATTGAATCCAAGGTGAACTCGCTCCTCTCCGAACTACCACTTTCTACATGAGACATGGCTACTACCTCAAGCGAAGACCCTATGTGTGATCAGGTACTTAGAGGAAAGTCACGAAGCTAGGACATCCAACGGATAAGACGGCAAGGACACCAAGTACAAGAACCAAGAAGAAGAGCTGCCAAAAGCCTACTGCCACTGAACGACCGATCCGGACCGGTCGTCTGACGCCTGGAGTCTCCACCAGCCCAAAGAGCCAGCTATGGAATGCTACAGCGACCGTAAATACGACACAGACCAGACGACTGACACCTCCCAGCGCCTGGATGACCGAGCTCCTCCGAATGACCATTGCCACACCATAGAACATAAATTATTGGAAGTCCGAAGTCTCTGGACGACCAAGACTGGACGGCCGACCGCCTACGGAAATCCGACGCGGCCTGATCGAGCTAAAATGTTGGACGTCCGACCGGTACTGGACGTCAGGACCCTCACGAGCCACCGGACGTCTGGTAGCTGCCGGAGGACTGATGCCTGTCTACGCATAGTATGTTTCGGGCGGAGGCCCACGTAACCTTTTCCCCACCTAAACTATATATACTCCTCCTCCTCCCTCTTATTAGGGTTAGGATTGCTTTAGCTCATTATAGAGATAGAGATTTGCTCATCCATTTGGTTCTACTCCATCGAGAGGCCACGTCCTCTTCGGAGAAGATCCACTCTTGGATTCGAGACCCCTGACGGGAAGACCCCCTCAAGAACTCCTCACAGAGATGAACTAGTTACCATTTGTATCGTCCTTTGTTGACTTTGGATCATGTGATCTCTATGTGTACTTGGATCTAGCACATGTGTGATTGTTTCTTGTTGATTTGAGTGTATCCTCTCGTTCCCCTCATGTTTGCCCCCTCGTGTTCTTCATGTTCTTCTTGGGAATCCCCTCCATTCGTGAAAGATCGGCCTAGATTGGGTTAGCCCTGCATCATCATTGGTGGACAAGGCTTTTCATCATGGTTTTTAATGGTTGACGGCTCACACTGATGTAGAGGATATTGTTTGCAAGTGTGATGGCTGCCATAAATTTGCAAGGCAAGTGCATGTGTGCCGTCTCAAGAGTTGCGCATGATCCCAATCACTTGGACATTTGCTGTCTGGGGCCTTGATATGGTCGGGCCGTTCAAGAGGTCTAAAGACAAGAAGACTCACCTTTTGGTTGCAGTTGATAAGTTTACGAAGTGGATTGAAGCAGACCTAGACAGCAACTACAGTTCAGTTTGTGAAAAAGCTGAACTTCCACATTGGTTATCCTCATAGTATCATTGCTGATAACGGGACAAATCTGTCTAAAGGTGCTATGAAGGAGTTCGGTTAAAGGGAACACATCTGTCTTGATGTATCCTTAGTGGCTCATCTACAGTCCAATGGTCGGGCAGAGCCTGCTAACTAGGAGATATTATGAGGGATCAAGCCCTGGCTCATTGTTCCTTTGGAACGCATGCCGGGTTGTTGGGTCGAAGAGTTGCCTTCCGTTCTTTGCAGCACAAGGACTACCCCCAACAGATCAACTTGCTACATGTTGTTCTTCATGGTTTATGGTGTAGAGGCGGTTCTCCCAAGTGATGTTCTTCATGACTTGCCCAGGGTGGCGGCTTACGTCAAAACGGACAACGAGATGGCAGGTCAAAATGCTCTGGATGCCTTGGAAGAAGAACCCGATCTCGCGCCAGCTCGATCGGCGATTTACCAACAAGACTTGTGTCGCTATCAGAACCGCAGGGTTCGAAGCCACACTTTATAGGAGGGCGACTTAGTGCCCCGTTTGATGCAAGATCAAATAGGCATGCATAAGCTATCACCTCCTTGGGAAGGGCCCTTTGTGGTTAGCAAAAACCTCAACAATGGGTCATATCATCTCATCGACATTCGTGAACACAGTAAGTCATGTACCGCTGAGGAGGATACCAACAGGCCCTGGAATATTGCTCATCTTCGGCCTTAACACACTTGAGCCATCGTCTCCAGTCATTGTACATACGTATCATGTATATATATATTATGATCGAATATAATAATTCCGGCATCCCCGAAACTCGGGGCCTCTGTCGTTTCATCTCAATATATTGTGTATGAGTCTTTTATTTGTTGATCATAGGTCACTTGGGGGCTTCCAATTCATCGAGTTTAGCTTTCTCACCCTCTTGACCTGGCAAAAATGCCACATTATTGGTTAAACCTGCCTGTATGCTTGATGCCACTCTGAAAAGATAACACGTCATATTCTTGACAAGTCAATCTTTATGAGCATGAACTTGTCAAACTTAAAACGGCGGCTTAAGTCATGTGAGAGCCGGCTTACGAAAAGCGAGTATAAACCAAGGCTATCATGCCAAGCTTCATTGAAGCAAGACTCGAGCCTTGAAAACGGGTCTTTTTTGTCGAGCCTCGAAAGCTAACTTATAATTACTTTGATAGAAATATTTGTGCTCTTTATTTGTGTATTTGTAGGAATTTTTTGCTCTTGATCATATTATTGCAAAGACTTTATATCGCCGGGTCAAACGAACTCCGGGTTAGTATTGATCAATTTTGAATTTCTTTTGGCCATGAGCTGCCGGGTTATCAACCCACAGTGACTTATCTGAAGCAAAATACCATGACTATAAGTCGCCAATTGGTGAATGGCCGGGTTATTTTTGCCCCCAAGAGCCTATTGCTTATTCAAAGGATAGTACTGGAAAAAGCTGCCTATCAGAGATGACAAAAAATCCAAGGCGGGTTGTTAATACAGCTGTTGGATCATACGTCAAATAAACATGCACGAAGGCATGATAGAGCAACCAAGTGTTTCTTAAGCCTATTACAAGGCTTCCGTTGAGCCCAAAATTTCAACAAAGTTTTTTAGGAGATCCACTACTCTTGTAAGCCAGCCCCTGTGTCGTCGGAGTTATGCCCCTGCGGGTTAGTCTCATGCTAACTCCCTGCAGTTGAAGTCCCTGGGTCATCTTGTGCCAGTTCTTCTGCACTTCCGATCTGAAGATTGTCCATATCCCAGTTGACACCAGTTAAGGCATCAAATATGGCTTCATCATTGATGATAGGAGAAGGTTCAATATCAGGGGAAAACATTTGCTTACGCCATTGCGGAGTCAAGTCCAACACGTCAAAAGTAGGTCCCTTGATTCGAGCGTTATTGTTGTCGTAAGCCGGCTGGTATTTCTTCAGGTCAATGTTTTGCACATGCTGACACACCAGTAATCGCATTTCTTTGATACACTGAGTATAATTCGCCGGGGTAAATTCAGACCTGTCATCTTTCAATTGAGGGAACCCGCCAGCCATCTCTTCAGGGTCCAACTCTGTGGAGTAAGCTTTCGCTCGACTTGGCGAGGTTATCGATCCTGCTCGGGCGGCTCACATCTTAAGTTCTTCAGTCGGTTTGGGCATGGTTAACAATTGATCCATCACATCTTTTATTAACTGGGGCAGCTTTTTACCACCTGATATAGTCACAATAGTGCGTAGACTTCCAGCATATAATTGTTCCACTAAGGAATAGACAACCTTCAGCTTCATAAACTTGTTTTTCCCAAGGCCGGCACTTCTGTCACCTACAACATGTTCAAAACAAGAGGCGCTCATGTGAGTTATATTTCAATACACAAGTTGTCAGGCGGGTCATTTTTGTTTGGTTCAAAGTTTCACTTACCAAAGATAGCCTCGTTCATGTGAGAGATATGGCATTTTAAACCTGCCAATTCTTCAGCCGTCGGCTTAAGTTTGCTTTTGACGTCTTCTACACACTTTCAAAGAGCGGCTTTTTTAGTTTCAAAGGTGGATCTTTCTGCTTTAAAGTACGCCTTGATCTTCTCCAGTTCTTTCAAAGAAGACTACAGGCTTGATTCAGCCTTGGTTCGCCTGACTTGTTCAGATTCAAAATCTATCTTCAAGCCGGCAAAGTTTGATTCGGACAAGGATAATTCTTCCTGCAAGATAAACAAGGATTTCAACCATCGGCTTATCTGGTTAAGCCGGCAACAACAGTTCAACCGCCAATTGGGCGCTATTTCATGCAAGATAAATTTATTCAAGTCCCAAGCAATTGCAAGCAATCTACTTCGCACTTGGGGGCTAATGTATGTTATTTTTCCTTATCAACATAATGCAGAAGACCCGGCCCATCTCATGGAGATGAGCCGGCCCTTGGGGGCTACAGACAGTTTCTTTAAACCTTAATACTATGGAAGACCCAGCCCATCTCACAAAGATGAGCCCACCCTTGGGGGATACATGTCAAGATTTTCAGACTGTAAGTCTTAAACATATTCAAGAATTCCTATGGTTAAGACATGGGGGCTACTTGATTATTCTTTCAAGTCTATTTAATTGGAAGACCCGGTTCATCTCATGGAGATGAGCCGGCCCTTGGGGGCTACCTCAAGGCTTTCTATCTTAAAGGTTCTCATTGAAGACCTAGCTTATCATTGGTCTGATAACCTGGCCCTTGGGGGCTACATATGTTCTCTATATAATATATAGGAGTGGGAAATCTGTTCATACCTCATATTTGCGTTTCATCATGCGCACCAAGCCAGCTACCATCTCACGGCTGGTGGAAAGGCAGCTTAAATATTTCGCGTGCAGCTTTTCTGCACTGAACTCCTCATAATTGGGCAGCTAAAGTTTTGGTTTGCCCTTTTCAAATAAGGGTGTCTCGTCTTTAGTTGTGTGCTTGGTCAACACATTCGAGGTGTCGGGGTCTTATGACCCGCCCCAGTGATAGCAATTTCTTCATTGTTCCTTTCTTGTGAGGGAACATCTTCAGTTGCCTTAGGAGGGCTGGAAACACGAGTAGGACTTGGCGGATTAAGCCCATCCATTGGGTTAGCATTGGCATTCATAGCTTCAGTAGCTGTCAGGTCAGACTGCGGGAGCGGGTCACCCTCGTTATCATGCTAGTCTTTGAGTTTCTCAATGTCCACCTCAGGGCTTACCAAGATTTGCTCATCTGACTCAGGAATGTCAGGAGTTGTTGATGAGTCGCCCACTTTCCTTTTCTTAGCTTTGGCTTTGTCTCTATAAAGAAGATAGCACGTTAAAATTATATGCCCCAATGATTATAAAGTTCAGTCGGTAAGAGAATTACCCTGGATTTATAACCAAAGTCGGCAACTGAGTAGAGGACGAGTCTCTTGAAGATGGTGGCGACTCCTAGTAATTGGAAGCACAAGGATTAAGAGGTTGCCTGATAGAGACAAAGGTGTCCCGATGTTTCGATGAGATGGTGGCTATCATTTTCTGTGGGAGTCGACCATGACGATCCGACTACGAACGTGCGAGACGTCGTGCCTTAGCAATGGCTAAACCAACTTCCGAGGGTTATTGACCATGCCGGAGCACGATCAACCTGACCACGAGGGCCTGTTTCATGTGAGCAAACGAAGAACAAGCAAGAAACTAAGATTGCAATCTGGATATTGCGAATATAAGATGAAAGCTTTATTGATCAAGGTGGGGTTCTGTGACGCCTTTGTCTGGTCGTTAAACACAAACGAAGTACGCGAAGTTGCAGCTATGGCGAACTTTTGATCTAAACAAAACCCAAAGTCTAAACGGTGCCCTAAGGGCTGTATATATGGAGGAAGAGGGGGGAATTTCGTGGCCCTTGGTGGAGGGGTCCGAAATCAACCCTAACTCTTGTTTCCCCACACATACGGACTCTAAAAACAGCCTATACTTAAGTATTTCGAAATTATATGGGCCTGGCCCAATAATAAGGTGACGCAGCACCTAGAATAGCCTATGGACGCATATTATGAAGTGGCATCTTGTATATTTCGTCCAAGGCCTCATGCACTCATTAGGGTGGCTTCAAAGTCCTGGAATCATCACTTGTAACTCCGTTCTTGTTCTCCTTGCATGCCAACATCTCCATGCTTGAACTTGCTCCAAGGTTCATCTTTCTTGTCCATGGTAGGCCCTTCATTTGTAAGCAAAACAAATGTATCCACTTTAGGCAGCATCATATTCTCATGAACATTGGAATCGTTACCAAGAAACGAAAGTACACGATAATTCAATTGGCGATGTGAGCTCTAGTAATTGGTCCAAGATGTATAGCCGCGAGGGCTGTGGGTGTAACAATGGTATTGATGTCCTCATCATCCTCCCCTTCTTGAAATGAAGTCGCCCTCGACGGAAGCTCATCTTCCTCACCCAAATAAGGCTTCAAATCTGCAATGTTAAAAGTGGGACTAACCCCAAAATCTGCAGCAGCTCAAGTTTATATGCATTATCATTTATTTTCTCTAACACCTTAAATGGACCATCAAAGACGTGGCATTAGCTTTGATTTGCGCAATTTAGGAAACCTATCCTTACGCAAAATGTAACCAAACAAGATCTCCGGTGCAAAGACAACATGTTTTCTACCCTTATCTCCAAAGAAGTTTATATTTAGCATTCATACGCTCAATGTTTTCCTTAGTTAACTCATGCATTTTTAAAATCAATTCAGCACGTTCTTTAGCATCAAAATTAACCTTCTCCGAAGATGGAAGAGGCAACAAATCAATAGGTGCACGAGGTAGGAAGCCATACACAATTTCAAAAGGGCACATCTTAGTAGTAGAATGCAATGAATGATTATAAGCAAATTCAATATGAGGCAAGCATTCTTCCCACATTTTCTTATTATTCTTCAAAACAGCCCTAAGCATAGTAGACAATGTTCTATTGACTACTTCAGTTTGTCCATCCGCTTTGGGGGTGACAAGTAGTACTAAAAAGCAGTTTAGTCCCCAACTTAGCCCATAAACATCTCCAAAAGTGGCTAAGAAATTTAGTATCACGATCTGAAACAATAGTATTTGGCACACCATGCAAGCGAATAATTTCACGAAAGAACAAATCAGCAACATTAACAAAGATCATCGCTTTTATGACATGGTATAAAGTGTGCCATTTTCGAGAATCTATCCACGACAACAAATATGCTATCCCTCCCTTCTTTGTTCGAGGTAAACCTAAAACAAAGTCCATAGATATATCCTCCCAAGGAATACTAGGCACAGTGCAAAGGCATATATAAACCATGAGGATTGAGTCGTGACTTAGCTTTTTGACAGTAGTGCAGCGAGCAACAAAACGCTCAACATCCCGTCTCATCTTTGGCCAAAAGAAATGTGTAGCAAGTATATCCTCCGTCTTTTTGGACGCCAAAGTGTCCCATTAAGCCTCCTCCATGCGCCTCCTGCAACAACAAAAGACGAACAGAGCTAGCAGGAATGCATAGCTTGTTAGCACGGAACACAAAACCATCATTAATAACGAACTTGTTCCATGTTCTTCCTTCTTTACAATTCTGCATTACATCTTTAAAATCAGCATCATGCACATATTGATCTTTGATGGTCTCCAAACCAAATATTTTGAAGTCAAGTTGTGAAAGCATAGTATATCGACGAGACAAAGCATCAACAATAACATTTTCTTTACCCTTCTTGTGTTTAATGACATAAGGGAAAGTCTCAATGAATTCAACCCATTTAGCATGTCTACGATTCAGTTTAGCTTGACTTTTAATATGTTTCAAAGATTCATGATCGTAATGTATAACAAATTCTTTGGGCCATAAATAATGCTGCCATGTCTCTAAAGTCCTAACAAGAGCATATAATTCTTTGTCATAAGTAGAATAGTTCAGACTAGGCCCACTCAATTTTTCAGAAAAGTATGCAACAGGTTTGCCATCTTGTAATAACACACCTCCTAATCCAATTCCACTAGCATCACATTCAAGCTCAAAAGTCTTATTAAAGTCAGGAAGTTGGAGTAAAGGAGCATGTGTCAACTTATCTTTCAATACCGTGAAGGCTTCTTCCTGTGCGGTACCCCAAACAAAAGGCACATCCTTCTTTGTAAGCTCATTGAGAGGTGCAGCAATGGTGCTAAAGTCTCTCACAAAACGCCTATAGAAACCAGCGAGTCCAAGAAAACTCCTCACTTGTGTGACCGCTTTGGGCTGCGGCCAACTCTCAATAGCTTCAATCTTGGCTTTATCAACTTCAATTCCTCGTGGAGTAACAACATAGCCAAGAAAAGATACTCGGTCGGTGCAAAAGGTGCACTTCCCAAGGTTACCAAACAAACGTGCATCACGTAGAGCATTAAAAACAGCACGTAAATGTTCCAAATGTTCTTCCAAAGATTTGCTATAAATCAGTATATCATCAAAGTAAACTACCACAAATCGTCCAATGAAAGCACGTAAAACTTCGTTCATTAATCTCATGAAAGTACTAGGTGCATTAGTTAACCCAAAAGGCATGACTAACCACTCATATAATCCAAACTTAGTTTTAAATGCTGTTTTCCATTCATCTCCCAATTTCATACGAATTTGATGGTATCCACTACGCATAAATCAACTTTCGAGAATATTGTAGAGCCACTCAATTCATCAAGCATATCATCTAGCCTAGGAATAGGATGACGATAACGAATAGTAATATTATTAATGCCTCTACAATCAACACACATACGCCGACGTACCATCCTTTTTAGGCACTAGTATAATAGGAACAGCACAAGGACTAAGAGATTCGCGTATATAACCTTTGTCGAGCAGCTCACGTACTTGACGCATAATCTCCTTCGTCTCCTCCGGATTGGTACGGTATGGTGCGCGGTTGGGTAGCGATGCACCGGGAATTAAGTCAATTTGATGCTCAATCCCTCGAATAGGTGGTAATCCCGGTGGCACTTCTTGTGGAAAGACGTCAGTGAACTCCTGCAAAATGTTATTGACAGCAGGGGCAAAGAGGAAGGCACGTCCTCGAATGAAAATAATGCCTCTTTGCACACAAAAGCATAGCAAACAGATTTGCTAGAATCTAGCTCATCAATATCAGATTTGGTGGCAAATAAACATGCAATTTTCAGTTTAATTTCAGAAGCAACATTAGATGGTTTATTATTAGGCTTCATTTGTTGCTCAAATTCTTTTGCCACAATCTGATTTTCACTCTTATTTTCTCCTGTTTTGCTTTATTAGCTCTATTAATATCATCTTTCAAAATGGAATCAGGAGTCATAGGAAGCAAAGTAATATTTTTATCCTTGTGAACAAGAGTATACTGATTGTTTCTACCATGGTGTACATAATTTTATCAAATTGCCATGGTCTACCAAGTAATAAGGAACATGCTTGCATAGGTACCACATCACAATCAACATAATCAGCATATGTAGAGATACTAAAATACACACGAACAAAGACGTGTTACCTTAACCTTGCCGCTGTTGTTGAACCATTGGATGTAGTAAGGATGTGGATGTGGTCTTGTGGTGAGAGAAAGCTTCTCCACCATATCCATGCTAGCCAAGTTGTTGCAGCTCCCTCCATCTATGATGACGCGAATAGAACGTTCCTTCACAACTCCCTTTGTATGGAACAAGTTATGTCTCCGATTTTGCTCAGCTTGTGTAACCTGCACACTCAAAACACGTTGAGCAACTAAACATTCATACTGTCGGCATCTTCACAGCCATGTATTGCGTGTCATGATAAGAATCATCTCCACCGTGTTCTTCATGTGTAATAAGAGCCAAAGTCTCTTCATCATAGTCACTAGCGGACTCATACCCACCATCCTCAGTAGCAATCATCACACGCTGAGATTGGCATTCTCTCGCAAAATGTCCTCTTCCCTTACAACGCATTTACAAATGATATCACTTGTGTGCCCTGTTGACGCCATGGAAGAAGAAGAGCCTGTGTAGGCCCAGCAGGTGTGCTCTTGGCGGATAGTGGTGGTTGTGCACGCTTTCTTGTATCACGGTTGGAGGTGGCAGCCGGCGGAGGTGCCGTGTAGTAGAACGTGTGGAAGTAGATGATGCACATGGTGTCCATGATGAAGGTCGACCTGCAGAAAAGTTAGTTCGCGCCAACGCGCTGTCGATCCTGCACTTCACGCTCAGCTTTACAAGCAAGATGGAATAATCGAGTGATATTATTATAATCCTTGTAGTCTAGAATGGTGCGAATCCCTCTATTTAATCCACCCGTAAAACGTGCAAGCATAGCTTCATTCTCCTCAACAATACCACATCTAATCAAGCCAGTTTGTAATTCGATAATATTCTTCTACCGAATTTTTCCTTGTCTTAAGCGCTGCAATTTTTGAAGTAATTCACGTTGATAATATGGTGGAACCCAACGAGTACGCATAGCAGTTTTCAAAGCAGCCCAAGTAGGCTGGAACAGGATATAATCTACAATGTTCAGACCACCAAACACATGCAAAGCTAGTGAAAGCACAAACAGCGGGAACACGTCTCTCCTCGGGATATTGTAAACATGTAAATCGTTGTTCAGTTTCTAACTCCCAAGTAAGATATATATCAGAACATATCTACCCTCAAATGGTGGAATATTCAATTTCAGTTTAGGGAGATGGTCATGATCTCGTACTGAAGGGGAGCCGAACATTGCCATTATTTGCATGTGGACAACCCGGTGGTTGTGGTGCTGGTGGTTGCACGTAGTTCGATGTTGATCAACCTCATCCTCGTAATCTCTCACATAATCATCCTCCCCACCGCAGCCAGCAGGAGCCACGAAGTATCAACAAGAAGACCAGCAGCTTGGCCAGTCAAGAGGGACACGGAAGCTCGGCGGAGGGCTGTTTAGCGATGTGTAGGTAGTCCTTGTTGTTGTAGTAGAGGTGCGTTAGGTGCCGCCGATGGTGGTGGTGGTAGACGCCTTGAGCAATTCATTAAACTTGTTATCGAGCTTTGTTTCAACGCCTTCTCAATGCCATCTATCTTCTCCATGGCCTCTTCAAATCTATTTAGCACATCGTCCACCTGCCCACTCATCATTTGTTGAAACTTATCATGTAGCGCTTTGTTTGTCATGTTCTCCCGGTCGGTCTAAATCGGCTTGTGATCCTGCCATGGTTAGCGACAATAGAAACACACAAGAATATGATTGACAGACTACTAGGAAGTGGTGGTGGTTGTGTGGTGGGCGATCAAATCCGTCAAGCAAATCTCAAATTCTTACCAGTTCTTACCCAAAGACGGCGGTGATCGGCAACCGTGTAGTCAAAACTCTCAAAGCTTGGATAGAGCGATTACGAGGGAGAGTCAAACGCATACGATGTAGATGTATGTGGAGCTGGGAAGGCTTATAATATGGTAGCAAAAAGGGTCAAGAATAATCAATTCGGAGATGCAAAGTTGAATAAACGCTCAACGACGATCTTGTCTTTGGTCCTAGGCTAGACCGTGCTAGAGACGCGAGCCTAGAACACTAACAAAATCACGGCGCTGCACGTAAACAAGGGAAAAGCACACTGGATTTTCCTTTTCGCTCTTTTTTTTGTCTTGCTCTTTTTTTTTGCGAAAAATCACTATAATGGCGAGTGTCTCAAAACTCTTCCGAGGTCAAACCAGCGGGATGGACACGAAATTTTTTTCGACCAATATTTTTTTTGACCGGGACCCAAAAAGCTGAAACGGGTCAAAAAACTTTCTATAACTTATTGTTGTCTCAATACACTTAGAAACACTTAAAAACAGGAGAGCCAGAAAATTTTTCGACAAGTGCGTTTTCGGAAAATTTTGGGCCTAAACGGAGGGTGGTTTCCAAAATTTTTTTCGACCAATATTTTTTTTTCCCGAAACCTACTCCGGCAAGGAAACACGAATCGGAAACTAGATGGATCTCGAAAACAAACCTAATATGAGAAGAACTCGGATTGGTGGTGGATATATGGTGGTGGTACATGGCAGCGGTGGTGGTAGCGGTGGTAGTATATGGATATGGATCGGTGGTGGTATATGGACACGGATTGGTGGTGGTATATGGATACGGATTCGAGCGGTGATGGTAGGTGGCGAGGCGATGATGATGGTGCGGTGGCGGCGTGACAACTTATGACCGTAACTTCGAAACTCTAAAAGACTAGACGCTAAGACGAGCAACTAGACACGACGATGCAACCGCAAATTCAACAAAGCAAAACCCTAAAAAGATTATGCAAAGGCTCACATTGGTTCGGATATGATGAACTAACCCTAATTTTTTTTGTGGCTTTTTCGTGGACTATAGGTATGAAGAACAGACTCGATCTAACTACGGAAAACTGTAAAATCTCACCGAGCCACCTGAAAATCTGATACCACTTGATAGAGGCAAAGGTGTCCCGATGTTTCGATGAGATGGTGGCTATCGTTTACGTGGAGTCGACCTTGACGATCCGACTACGAACGTGCGAGACGTCGCGCCTTTAGCAATCGCTAAACCAACTTCCGAGGGTTATTGACCACGCCGGAGCACGATCAACTCGACCACGAGGGCCTGTTTCCTGCGAGCAAACGAAGAACAAGCAAGAAACTGAGATTGCAATCTGAATATTGCGAATATAAGATGAAAGCTTTATTGATCAAGGTGGGGTTCTGTGGACGCCTTTGTGCAGTCGTTAAACACAAACGGCACGCGAAGTTGCAGCTATGGCGAACTTTTAATCTAAACAAAACCCAAGGTCTAAACGGTGCCCTAAGGGCTGTATATATGGAGGAAGAGGGGAATTTCGTGGCCCTTGGTGGAGGGGTCCGAAATCAACCCTAACTCTTGTTTCCCCACACATACGGACTATAAAAACAGCCTATACTTAAGTATTTCGAAATTACATGGGCTGGCCCAATAATAAGGTGACGCACACCTAGAATAGCCTATGGACGCATATTATGAAGTGGCATCTTGTATATTTCGTCCAAGGCCTCATGCACTCATTAGGGTGGCTTCAAAGTCCTGGAATCATCACTTGTAACTCCGTTCTTGTTCTCCTTGGCATGCCAACATCTCCATGCTTGAACTTGCTCCAAGGTTCATCTTTCTTGTCCATGGTAGGCCCTTCATTTGTAAGCAAAACAAATGTATCCAATTTAGGCAGCATCATATTCTCATGAACATTGGAATCGTTACCAAGAAACGAAAGTACCTGATAATTCAATTGGCGTGCGCGAGCTCTAGTAATTGGTCCAGTATGTATAGCCGCAGGGGCTGTGGGTGTAACAATGGTATTGATGTCCTCATCAAAAGGTCAAGGCAGTTTAGGACATGAGCCCACCAAAGACCCTCAGGGAAATGCAGAAGCTCACGGGGCACGTAACGGCGCTGGGCCGTTTCATCTCCCGATTGGGGGAGCGGGCGCTGCCTTTCTTCGGTGATGAAGAAAAAGGGCCCTTCGAGTGGGTGAAGAGGCCGACAAAGCGTTCCAAGACCTCAAGAGGTACTGACCAGCCCTCCAGTGATGGTGGCCCTGCGCCCTCAGGAGCCCTTGGTACTCTACTCGCCGCCACTCCCTACTCCACTAGCGCAGCCTGGTGGCGATTAGGGAGGCGTCGAGCCAAGACCACGGCGGCCACCCGAGCTAAAGCAAGGCCGAATCGAAGGAACTTCATGAGCCGGCAAGACATAGCGAAAGAAGATCGGCCGTCAGTGAGAGCACACCAAGGGCGGAGAGGCCCTCCATCCAAGCACCCAGCCTGGAGGCGCCGTCACCTCGGGAGGCACCACAGCTTCGGAAGACGCCACCGCACCGACGCCCCTAGCCTCGCCGAGCACCGGTGTACTTTCACAAGACACTGTTATGGGATGCGAGGGCATGATACCCCATGCCGCAGAAGCTCCTCCTAGCGCTGTTGGTGGCTTCCCGCAAGCTGCGGCACTACTTCCAGGGTCATCCAATCAAGGTTGTCTCGGCAGACCCCCTGGAGAGGGTGCTCAGGAGCCCCAGCCTGTGGCCCGGCCTCAGGAGCACGCCTGCTCCTAACGATGGAACCTCAAGAGGGGTGCTGGATCACGGAGCTCAAGAGTTACTTAACGCATGGAACTTTGCTGGAGAAGGAGGAGGAGGCAGAGCGTTTGGTGCGGCAAGCCACGGCATACAGCATCATGGATGGAGAGCAATACCGGAAACGACTGAACGACGTATCGCTACGCTGCGTCACCAGGGAACAGGGGAAGGAACTGCTGGCACATATACATGGTGGAGATTGTGGGCACCATTCGTCGTCATGGGCCCTCGTCGGCAAGGCGTTCCGCAGCGGTTTCTATTGGCCCACTGCGCTCAGTGACGCTGTTGAACTCGTGAAGGCTTGTGAGGCTTGCTAATTCCACGCCAAGCAGATCCACCAGCCAGCAGGAGGTTTGCAAACCATCCCCCTCACTTGGCCATTCGCGGTCCGGGGAAATTTGGACATCTGGGCCCTTTCCTCGGGCGCCAGGGGCTATCGCTACCTCTACGCCGCCGTGGACAAATTCACCAAGTGGGCCGAAGTCGAGGCCGTCCGTACCATCCCCGCTGGTTCTGCGGTCAAGTTCGTCAAGGGCATCGTGAGCCGGTTCGGAGTGCCAAACCGCATCATCACCGACAACGGTTCACAGTTCACCAGTAACCTTTTCAAAACGTACTGTGCTAACCTTGGGATGCAGATATGCTACGCTTCGGTGGCGCACCCCCGCAGCAATGGACAGGCCGAGCGGGCCAACGCGGAGGTCCTGAGAGGCCTCAAGACCAGGACGTTCAAGAAGAAACTGGAGGCCTGCAGCATAGGCTGGTATGACGAAGCTTCCGTCCGTGTTGTGGTCCATCCGCACAACCGCAACCAAGCCAACCGGAGAGACCCCTTCTTCCTGGTCCACGGAGCCGGCAGTCCTCCCTCACGAGGTCAACGTCGACCAGCTGGGTCCCGGCGCTCAATGAAACGCTGCAGACGCCATGCGGGGACGGCCCTCGCCGGGGAGGAGCGCCGTCGAGAAGTCTTGCCATGAAGCGGGCGAGGTACCAGCGAGCACTCCGAGATACCACCGCCGCAACATCCGCCCCCTGTAACTCTCGATGTAGGGGACCTCGTGCTCAAGCGGGTCCTCTCCGGGGAGGGAGTGCATAAGCTCTCTCCCATGTGGGAGGGCCCGTTCAAGGTTGTTCATGTTTCTGTGCCCGGCTCCATGCGCTTGGAGACTCAAGAGGGAGTACCTACTCTGAACGCGTGGAACATCCAGCACCTCCGGAGGTTTTACCCCTAAAAAGGCCCAGTGCTTGTGAAGAAGGAGAATGCCTGTGAAGCTCATCCTTTTTGGAAAAGGCCCAGTGCCTGTGAAGAAGGCGAATGCCTGTGAAGCTCATCCTTTTGGGAAAAGGCCCAAATACCGTGAAGAAGGCGAATGCCTGTGAAGCTCATCCTTTTTGGAAAAGGCCCAGTGCCTGTGAAGAAGGCGAATGCCTGTGAAGCTCATCCTTTTGGGAAAAGGCCCAGTGCCTGTGAAGAAGGCGAATGCCTGTGAAGCTCATCCTTTTTGGAAAAGGCCCAGTGCCTGTGAAGAAGGCGAAATGCCTGTGAAGCTCATCTTTTTCGAGAAAGGCCCAGAGCCTGTGAAGCTGTCGCGTTCTGGAAAGGGCCCGGAGCCCATGAAGAGGGCCAACGCCCGTGAAGCTTGCTTCCCAGAAGAAAGGCCCGGAGCCTGTGAAGAGAACCAACGCCTGTGAAGCTCGCCGCCCGTGACACTCTCACGTAATAATGAGTTGGGGCTGTAGACGCCCCGGAGTCTCGTGGAGTGCGGCCTCAGCCCCGGGCTCCCTCCCACGCCCGAGTGGCAGACTTAGCTCGCTTTGGTGAGAAGACGTCGAAGACTAGACTAGGTGCCTGGACGCGCTTTTTTCATTTGCTTTCTGCAGTTGACTAGTTATTCCCATTTGGAGTTTTTATCGAAACTATCGCCATCTTTTGGTCCGTGGTTCTTCGATCTTTTTCGCTCTCCTGCCTCGATTTCTCTTGCGTGGGGACTCGCGAGGCAGAAGCCTCGGGAGCCCTCGCGAGCGTTCCTACCCCTATCGCTCAAGTTTTCACGGCCCAGGTCCACAGTTGGAGCACCCCTCCTGACCATGCCTCACGGGAAGCACAACGCGAACACGGGGCCTGGATCGGTCGCCCATGCCACGGGCTGGAGTTCACTTGCGAATGGGCGTACAACAAAAGGAACGATGTCGGGATAACAAAAGCGGTACAATAATTAGCGTTAACCAAACGCGCCCCACGGGCCACACATTATTGTCTTTTACGCAGGAGAAAAGAAAGGAAAAGGACAAAAGCGGTGAAGCACGCCCGTGCGGCCCCTCTTGGAAGGCTCAAGCCGTCTCGGAGCTCAAAGTGACTCCTCTCAAGGCTTCACCGGGGCGCGGCAGCGAGCGGACCCGTTGCCACCCCCAAGCAGGCGCGGCTGTGTGGGGGCTGGCCGCATCCGCTGCTAGAAGAACCACCACCCGAAGAAGAGCTAGTGAAGCTTGAGGAGTCACGGGCATCGCCAGCCGCCCGCGCGCTGCCCTCTCCATCCACGCCGGGGCTGAGTCCTCGGTCGTGGTCGTCGTCTTCAGGGCAGCACCCCATGCGGCGACCACCTTCCCCGAACACACTCACGTAGAGGGTGGCGTCGCCGTCGTACTTGAAGTGCAGGGAGCACCGGCGGCGAAGACCACGTGCGCGAGCGAACGCCCGCCACCGCTGGTCGAGCAGGTTCCTCAGGCGAGACCTCGGAGAAGCCCACGAAGCCCGGCACAGCAGCCATCCACTGGAGCCGAGGCCGCCCAGGCGCCACCTGGGAGCTCACCCAGGAGGAAGCGCGGAGGCTGAAGCCGACGCCGGACGGCTCCTCCGCCCACCATGAACTCCGGCAGCCAAGGCATGGAGGCGCGGCCTCGGGGGACGCGCGGCCAGGCTACGCCCTCCGATCATGGCTGACCGCTCGTCGCCACGCTGAGAGCCTCCTCCACGACAGCGGGGGACCGCCATGGAGGCCACGGGATGCTTGCGAGGGCGACCTCGACCACGCTTAGGCGGAGGAGGGGAAGACTCGACCTGACGGCCCTTCCCCTTCTCTGTGGCCGAGAACTTCCTTGGTGGAGCCATGGAGAAGGAGAGACAAGAAAGGATAGACTGGAAGGGCGCGCGCTGTTCCGTACTTATATCCGGCGAAGGCCAACCGTCGGCCTCCATGATCACCGGTAATCATGACCGGCTCTACATGCAGGGACTTGTCGCATCCAGGTGGTTACCGAGGCATCGTGGGGAAGCAGTGCGCACGCGTCCAATCAACCGCCAAGCGGCGCCCAAGGCCGCAGGCTGTTAGGGCTCATGACGCTCGCAGACTTGCCCTTTCGCCTCTCGCTCGGCCAAGTTCGGGCGCCGTGGGCCGGGCCTACTTTCGGCGTTCTGGGAACAGGGTCCCCAGACTTGCTCGCTGCGGCCTCTGGCGTGGCTCGAAGGGGCCCAAAGACGTCCCATCTTCATCAACGCAAGCTCAAGACCTCGCGAGGGGCCAAGCCTCATGGGCGGGCGACAAGGAGCTTCCTCAGCACGGCCTCATCAGGCTGGCTCATGAGGAGGCGGAGAGTTCAAGGCAGGTACCTCGCGAGGTGCCCATGACGCAAGCCATGACGACCAAGGGCGCCCGGGCGCCAGCCCAGCAAAGGTCCTCCTTTCCTCTTTGGTGCAAAGGGAGCAAGCGCAGTAGAGCATCAAGCAAAGGCATCCGCTTCGATTGCAACAAGACCAAGACCGCCCAACGGTGGAAGGGAGTCATCGTGGAGCCCAAGCAGGCATCATCACCAGAGCCTTTGGCAGGCGAGGACCAACTTTAGTCAGGGTAAGTGTACCCGCTGTTCCCCTTCAAAATGGCCAATTGTTGGCGCCCTTCCCGCTCAATATTTGGGAAGAGGCCCAGGGCCTTTGCCTATAAATAGGAGTAGCCACCCCCAGGGCGGAGAGATGGAAATCCTCATCAAGAAACCAGCAGCTAGGGCGACTGAACACCACCTAGCAGTTCATCGCACCCGCCAAGAATAGACCCTCACGAGGCTGTTCTTCCTTGTATTGTTCCTCATCAGCCTAAGAGGCAATCTACCACACCACACACTGGAGTAGGGTATTACACCACAATGGTGGCCCGAACCAGTATAAATCTCGTGTCTCTTGTGCTATTCCGTCTAGTAGTTTAGGTCCCAACGATTCGGCGAGGTGCGAGAATGTGGAGGGTTGGATCCCCGCGTGCACCCCAGTGTTCAAACCTCAAGGGTCTGCCGGAACCCGAAATCCGACACATCGAGACTAGCCATTGAGTATTGTCGGCAACGTGACTTGTGCACATTAGTGATCATACTCCATAGCATACATACCATACCACCGTGGCACATATCTTGGGATCCATTTGTGTGTCACAAAGTTGTCATAGCATACACAATTGTTATCTTGGTTCCTGAAGTTTTGCATGAGAAAAGAGCTCAAAAGTGAAAGAGCCACCCAAGATTTTAAGCAAAGAGGAAAGATAAGCAAAGAGCTTATGAGCAAGAACCATAGTATCATACCACATTAAGATTGTCATATTGGATCATCTTGGATCATAGCACCGAAATACCATACATATAGCATACGTGGGATAGAGATAGTTGCATTTTTCCTAGTAGGTTGTGCACAAGCTCCGTATCCGCCTATTGTGCAATCGTGCTAGCGTCTCTCTAGTATTGTGCAACAAGAGCATTTTCCTGGATTCACATTCTGGCTCACTTTTGGTTTGCACAATCCCACTTATCTATTTGCGTATGTGTTTCCGTGTACCATTATTTGCTTGGTCTTCTTGTTGCATTTGCAAATTTGTGAACCTTTTCCAACATTATTGAAGCTCACTTACAATTGCATCAAATTTTGTGCCACCATCCTTACCACGCTCCACCATAAGCTTTTATTTGTGTAGGTGTGAGAACGACAAGGATTGGTACCAATAGTGCTATTTCATTGTCCGCATTTGAGTGAACTTGATTCATCATCAACATCGGTCAAAGGTACATTGGTATAAGTTCTTCTCCTTCTACCACTCACATTTTTTCTTGGAATGATGGATAGGCCAAGTACTTCTACCAACCCACTCTTCCTCGAGCAAGACGACGACATGTCATCATACATCACCAAGAGCCACCTCTTTGGTGCACAAAAGGCGTTGCACCAAGAGCAATAAGCAATGAGCGACCGCATCGACAACCTCGCCACCGACTTGCGACTATCCGAGCAACGTACAAGAGACTACTTCGATAACAAGTTCGACGCTCACAAGCAAGGGAATGATGCAAGAATGGACGAGATCCGCGCCTTGATGAGGAACCGGCATCATTCCACTTCTTCATCCTCAAGACGGAGCCGCTCGAGTCGACACTCCGACGACACCTTCTACGTCTCAAGTACACCGTCATCAAACACTCTTCAACGAGCCGCGCGTCAAGACCGTCATGCATCTCGCAACCCGCTACATGACAAGCATTCACAAGAGCAAGTTGATGAGAAAGTCCCTCGTCCTCAATCAAATCAAACCGCTTTTGCCCAAGCTCAAGAACGACAACAACTACGGCGCCAAGAGGAAGAATGAGCGCGTCTACACCAAGAAGAACAAGACGCCGAGGCGCAACGTCTTCAACAACAACAACGAGAAGCGCAAGCTCTTCAGGCGCAACGTGCCCGTCAAGAATCAAGTCGAGTTATCGCCAACCGCAACCGCGAACGGCGCAATCAAGAGAAAGCCCTTCGAGAAGAAATTCAAGAGAGGAACTACCAACCCCATGTGCAACGTCAAGTTCCTCAAGCTCCCCCGCAAGCTCATTAAGCACCACCTCAACCTCAAGTTCAACAAGAGCAAGTTGATCATGGTCTTCCTCCACGCCAAGAGCAACATGAAGACGATTGCAATCCACGTCAAGGGCGTCATCATCACCATCGCCAACAACACAATGAAGAGCAACGCTATGGAAAGCTCAAATTCACCATGCCCAAGTTCAACGGAAGCAATGACCCCAAAGAGTACCTTTCATGGGCATTGAAGGTCGACAAAATATTTCGTTTGCACAACTATGAGGAAGAGAAGAAGATCGCTATGGCATCACTTGAATTCCAAGACTATGTGCTCATATGGTGCGAACAAATCCTGGAGCGACGACAAGCAAGAGGTGAACCTCCAATCACCACTTGGCCTCAAATGAAAGATGTTATGCGAGCACGTTTTGTGCCCACCTACTACAACCGCGACCTCTTCAAGAAACTCCAACTCCTCAAGCAAGGAACAAAGAGTGTTGAAGAATACTACAAGGAAATGGAGATAGCCATGATTCGAACCAATGTAAAGGAAGATGATGAGCAAACAATGGCACGTTTCTTGAATGGACTCAATCATCCCATCAAGAAGATCGCCGACTTCGAACCCTACTCCAACCTCATTGAGCTCGTGCATCAAGCTACAAAGGCGGAACGTCAAGATCAAGATGACTTCAAGTACGCCAAGTACTCGTCCAAGACCTACGGCTTCTCCAACAACCAATCTTCAACGACTCCTCCAACATCTACATCAACCAAACCTTCTACAAGCAACGAAGACAAGTCAAGTTACAAGAAAACTTCGACAAGTTCAAGTCGTCCTCCTCCTACTACAAGCAACTTCAAGCCGCGTGCTTCGTCAACTAATCCGACCGATGAGACCGTCAAGACAAGCTCCTTAAAGTGTTTCACTTGCGGCGGCCGAGGCCACAAGTCCTACGAATGCACCAACAAGCGCACCATGATCCTCAACCCATTTATGGCACCTATGACTCAATGTGTGATGAGGAGATGGAAGCTCTTGAGCAAGTGGCCATGCACCGGCGATCGAACAAGGATGAAGATGATCAAGTCTTTTGTGATGAGGATTCGAGCCCGCTCTCGTTGTCTCCAAGGTCTTGACTCTTCAACATCAACAAGAAGAAGACCAAAGATGCCACATCTTCCACACAAAGGCCGGCATCAATGGAAGGTCCGTCAAGGTCATCATCGATGGAGGTAGTTGCCACAACTTGGCAAGTGAAGAACTATGCTCCAAGCTTCAATTGGTCAAGAGGAAGCACCTGCACCCCTACAAAGTTCAATGGCTAAGTCACTCCGGCACTATACGAGTCGAGCATACGGTCCAAGTCTCCTTCAAAATTGGTGCATATGAGGACACTTTGGAGTGTGATGTGGTCCCAATGACCGTTTGCCACCTCCTTCTTGGTCGACCATGGCAATTCGACCGTGGTGTCTTCCACAACCATGCATAAATCACTATAGCTTCAAGATGAAAGGGAAGGAATATGTGCTACGACCTATGTCTCCTAGTCAAGTGATAGCCGACAAGCAAGCCACCCATAATGGAGAGAAGAGTGAGAAAGTGATCCACCAAAAAGTGAGTGAGAGCCACAAGCCAAACTTGAGCGCCTCTTCGCCTAGAGAGAAGAACCCATCTAGTGTGATGCACTTTGTCCTTGTGCGCAAGGATGGAGAGCCAACAACTAACACCTCTCACGAGCTACCTTTAGTATTTCAATCTCTTTTGCAGGAATTCCAAGATGTTTTCCCCGATGAGCTACCTCCGGGTCTACCTCCTCTTCGAGGCATTGAGCATCGAATCGACCTCATCCCCGGAGCGCCTCTCCCAAACAAAGCTCCATACCGAGTCAATCCCGAAGAAACCAAGGAGATTCAACGGCAAGTACAACAACTCGTCGACAACGGTCATGTACGTGAAAGCCTAAGCCCTTGTGCCATTCCCGTTATAGTTGTGCCTAAGCCCGATGGGAGTTTCCGGTTGTGTTCCGATTGTAGACCTATAAATGCTATTACCGTTTTCTATAGGCATCCCATTCCTCGCTTAGATGATATGCTTGATGAACTTAGTGGAGCCAACTTTTTCTCAAAAATTGATCTTAAAAGTGGCTATTATCAAATCCGCATTCAAGAGGGTGATGAATGGAAAACTGCTTTCAAAACCAAATTTGGCTTATATGAGTGGTTAGTGATGCCTATGGGTCTATTGGAGGCTCCCGGTACTTTCATGCGCCTTATGCATTATGTGCTTCACCCTTATATTGGAGTCTTTGTTGTGGTTTACTTTGATGATATCCTTGTGTTTAGCAAAACCATGAAAGAGCATCTTCATCATGTTAGGGCTGTTTTGCAAACCCTTCGCAAGGAACATCTTTATGCAAACATGAAAAATGCACATTTGGTGTTGACAAAGTGGTTTTCTTGGGTTTTGTTGTATCCTCAAAGGGTGTCCATGTTGATGAATCTAAGATTGAAGCAATTAAAACTTGGCCCCAACCCACCAATTTGCAACAAGTGCGTAGCTTTCTTGGTCTTCCAGGTTTTTACCGCCGCTTTGTGAAAGATTTTAGCACTATTGCAGCTCCTTTGCATGCCTTGAGTAAGAAGAAAACTCCTTTTGTTTGGGGATCTTTGCAATCCACTGCTTTTGATGAACTCAAGTCTTTGCTTACTCATGCTCCGCCCAATTTTGACAAAACTTTTGAGGTTCATTGTGATGCAAGTGGTACCGGAATTGGCGGAGTTTTGATGCAAGAAAAACGAGCCATTGCATATTTTGGTGAAAAACTATCCGGTGCTCAACTTAACTATCACATCTGTGACAAAGAATTGTATGCTTTAGTACGTGTGCTACATGTTTGGGAACATTATCTTAGACCTCATGAGTTTGTCATACATACCGATCATGAAAGACTTAAGTACTTAAAAGGTCAAACTAAGTTGAACAAGCGTCATGCCAAATGGAGTGAATTTATTGAATCTTTCCCCTATGTGATCAAGTACATTAAGGGTAAGGAAAATGTAGTTGCGGATGAACTTTCACGCATATGCATGCTTGTCACTAAACTTGAGTTGAACGTTATTGGGTTTGAGCACATCAAAGACTTGTATGCTAATGTTCCATCTTTTGCTATTCCTTATGCTAAGTGTTTGGCGCATACTTCTTGGGAACAATATTATATCAAGGATGCTTATCTTATGAAAGCTAACAAACTATGCATTCCCGAGTATTCTCTTCGTTTGCTACTTTTGCAAGAGGCTCATGGAGGCGGACTCATGGGACATTTTGGTCGAGATAAGAGATTCGCCATGCTCTCCAAGAACTACTTTTGGCCCAAGATGTTTCGAGATGTCTCACGCTTCACCAACCGATGCTCTACATGTCGCAAAGCTAAGTCTAAAGCTCAATCTCATCGCCTTTACATGCCTCTTCCTATTCCTTATCAACCTTGGGAAGACATTAGCATGGATTTTGTACTTGGTTTGCCTAGAACTCAAAATGGAAAGGATTCCGTGTTTGTTGTTGTCGATAGATTTTCCAAGATGGCACATTTCATTCATTGCAACAAGTTAGACGATGCTTCACACATTGCAAATCTCTTTTGTAGGGAAATCTTGCGACTCCATGGAGTACCAAAGACAATCGTCTCCGATCGTGACGTCTAGTTCTTGTGTTACTTTTGGAAGACCCTATGCGCCAAGCTCGGAATCAAGCTCTTGTTCTCATCCGCATACCATCCTCAAACCGACGGCCAAACGGAGGTGACGAACCGGACTCTCTCCACTCTACGTCGCGTATTCATCAAGAAGAACATCAAGGAGTGGAGGCATGTCTACCCATCGCTGAGTACGCCTACAATCGCGCAAGACACTCGACTACCGGCAAGTCCCTATTCGAGGTCATCTATGGCTTCAACCCGTTGTCACCATTGGACATTCTACCTCTTCCTCTACAAGAGCGCACCAACATGGATGCGAGTGCATGGGCAAGCTACATCAAGAAGATGCATGAGGATACAAGGCAAACCATCGAGTGCCAAGTACAACGTCTAGCGACCAAGCTCAACGTCAACAAGCAACCCCTGGTCTTCAACATTGGTGATCTAGTGTGGCTACACCTTCGCAAGGACCGCTTCCCAACGAACGCAAGTCCAAGCTTCTCCCTCGAGCCGATGGACCATTCAAGGTGCTAGCACGTTACAACGACAACGCCTACACGATCAACCTACCACGAGACAAGTACAATGTGAGCGACATCTTCAACGTCAAGGACCTAGCGCCATATCATGGAGATGAAGCTTTTGATCCGAGGTCGGATCTCTCCCAAGGGGGGGGGGGAGACGATGCGGAGCATCCCTCGCTCATCCCCATGGACGCACCTACATCTTCCTCAACACCACTTCGACCCATGACTCGAGCTCGAGCTAAGGCTATTGTAGATAAGGTGAACTCGCTCCTCTCCGAACTCCCTCTTCCTACTCACGAGACATGGCTACTACCTCATTCGGACACTCTGTGTGTGATCAGGTACCTGGAGGAGAGCCACGGGACAGCTACACCCAATGACCAAGGTGGCAAGGATGCCAAGCATGGACATCAAGAAGAAAGGCCTTTTGTGAAGCTACAGGCACCGGACGACCGACCGGTCCCGGACGTCCGAGCCCTGTGAGATGCTACAGCGAGGGAAGGAAGACAGGACAGAGCTACAGGCCACGGACGACCGACCTGGCCCGGACGTCCGATGATTCCCAGGTCCCGAACGACCGACGCCCTCCGGACGTCCGACAACGGGGCACCCGAAAGGAAATTCACGGAAGACTGAAGCCACTGGACGACCGGACGACCCGCACCCGAGCCGAATTTACGGAAGTCCGACAGCCGCCGGACGTCCGGACCATCCCGAAGCCCCGAACGTCCGACGCCTTCCGGACATCCGACACATGAGTGACCGCCGCCTCGGGCAAGAGCCCTTGTACCCCTTCACTTAGACTCCCATTTGCACTACGACTATAAATAGGTCTCTCCCACCTCCTAGCTAGGGTTAGCAAAGGATTAGCTCATGTTTGTGTGAGAGCTTTGCTCATCCACTTGGTTACCTTCTCCTCGGAGCTCAAGACCACTTCGGAGAAGATCCCCCAAGCGGATTCAAGACCCCCTCTAGGGTGGCCCCCATCAAGAACTCCTCACGGAGAAGAACGGCTACTCGTGTATCTTTCCTTTGTTGATTTTGAATCTTGTGCTACCTTATGTGTTCGGTGATCTAGCCCTTGTGTGATCGATACTTGTCGGTTTAGTGATTCGCCGTGTGTTTTCCCTTGTGTTCTTCCTCGTTATGCTCGTGTGTGTTCCCTGTGAGGATCCCCTCCAAGCGTGAAAGATCTCCGATTAGGGTTCCGCCCTACATCACTTAGCTTTGCGACATGTAGAGCATCGGGTCTTTGAAGCGTGAGACGTCTCGAAACTTCTTGGGCCAAAAGTAGTTCTTGGAGAGCGTGGAGAATGTCTTGTCACGTCCAAAATGTCCCATGAGTCCGCCTCCATGAGCCTCTTGCAAAAGGAGCAAACGAAGAGAAGACTCGGGAATGCATAGTTTGTTAGCTTTCATAAGATAAGCATCCTTGATATAATATTGTTCCCAAGAAGTATGAGTCAAACACTTAGCATAAGGAATAGCAAAAGATGGATCGTTAGCATACAAGTCTTTTATGTGCTCAAAGCCAATAACATTCAATTCAAGTTTAGTGACAAGCGTGCATATGCGTTAAAGTGAATCCACAACTACATTTTCCTTACCCTTAATGTACTTGATCACATAGGGGAAAGATTCAATAAATTCACTCCATTTGGCATGACGCTTGTTCAACTTAGTTTGACCTTTTAAGTACTTAAGCGTTTCATGATCGGTATGGATGACAAAGTCATGATGTCTAAGATAATGTTCCCAAACATGTATTACGCGCACTAAACCATACAATTCTTTGTCATATATGGGATAATTAAGTTGAGCACCAGAGAATTTTTCGCTAAAATATGCAATGGCTCGTTTTTCTTGCCCCAAAACTCCGCCAATTACGGTACCACTTGTATCACAATGAACCTCAAAAGTTTTGTCAAAATTGGGCAAAGCAAGAATCGGAGCATGAGTAAAGACGTTCCTTGCGAAGGGTTTGCAAAACAGCCCTAACATGATGAAGATGCTCTTTCATGGTTTTGCTAAACACAACGATATCATCAAAGTAAACCACAACAAATACTCCAATATAAGGGCGAAGCACATAATGCATAAGACGCACGAAAGTACCGGGAGCTTCCAATAAACCCATAGGCATGACTAACCACTCGTATAAGCCAAATTTGGTTTTGAAAGCAGTTTTCCATTCATCACCCTCTTGAATGCGGATTTGGTAATAGCTACTTTTAAGATCAATTTTTGAGAAAAGTTGGCTCCACTAAGTTCATCAAGCATATCATCTAAGCGAGGAATGGGATGCCTATAGCTTAACGGTAATAGCATTTATAGGTCTACAATCGAACGAGCGTTTAAAACTTCCATCGGGCTTAGGCACAAGTATAACGGGAATGACACAAGGGCTTAGGCTTTCACGTACATGACCGTTGTCGATGAGTTGTTGTACTTGCCGTTGAATCTCCTTGGTTTCTTCGGGATTGACACGGTATGGAGAGGCGCTCCGAGGATGAGGTTGATGCGATGCTCAATGACTCGAAGAGGAGGTAGACCCGGAGGTAGCTCATCGGGGAAAATATCTTGGAATTCTTGCAAAAGAGATTGAAACACTAAAGGTAGCTCATGAGAGGTGTTAGTTGTTGGCTCTCCATCCTTGCACACAAGGACAAAGTGCATCACGCTCGATGGGTTCTCACACACTTCTCTCATCTCACTTTTTGTGGCAAATAGTATGAGGTTTTTCTCTCTAGGCGAAGAGGCTCTCAAGTTTGGCTTGTGGCTCTCACTCACTTTTTGGTGGATCACTTTCTCACTCTTCTCTCCATGATAGGTGGCTTGCTTGTCGGCTATCACTTGACTAGGAGACATAGGTCGTAGCACATATTCCTTCCCTTTCATCTTGAAGCTATAGTGATTGGTACGCCCGTTGTGGAAGACACCACGGTCGAATTGCCATGGTTGACCAAGAAGGAGGTGACAAACGGTCATTGGGACCACATCACACTCCAAAGTGTCCTCATATGCACCAATTTTGAAGGAGACTTGGACCGTATGCTCGATTCGTATAGTGCCGGAGTCACTTAGCCATTGAACTTTGTAGGGGTGTGGGTGCTTCCTCTTGACCAATTGAAGCTTGGAGCATAGTTCTTCACTTGCCAAGTTGTGGCAACTACCTCCGTCGATGATGACCTTGATGGACCTTCCATTGATGCCGGCCTTTGTGTGAAAGATGTTGCATCTTTGGTCTTCGTCTTGTTGATGTTGAAGAGTCAAGACCTTGGAGACAACGAGAGCGGGGCTCGAATCTTCATCAGAAAAGACTTGGTCATCTTCATCCTCGTTCACTCGCCGATGCATGGCCACTTGCTCAAGAGCTTCCCTCTCCTCATCATTCATTGAGTCATAGGTGCCATCATCGTTGAGGATCATGGTGCGCTTGTTGGTGCTTTCATAGGACTTGTGGCCTCGGCACCGCAAGTGAAACACTTGAAGGAGCTTGTCTTGACGGTCTCATCGGTCAGAGTAGATGACGAAGCACGCGGCTTGAAGTTGCTTGTAGTAGGTGGAGGACGACTTGAACTTGTCGAAGTTTTCTTGTAACTTGACTTGTCGTCGTTGCTTGTAGAAGGTTTGGTTGATGTAGATGTTGGAGGAGTTGTTGAAGGTTGGTTATTGGAGAAGCCGTAGGTCTTGGACGAGTACTTGGCGTACTAAAAGTCATCTTGCACTTGACGTTCTGCCTTTGTAGCTTGATGCACGAGCTCAGTGAGGTTGGAGTAGGGTTGGAAGTCGGCGATCTTCTTGATGGGGTGATTGAGTCCATTCAAGAAACGTGCCATTGTTTGCTCATCATCTTCCTTCACATAGGCTCGAATCATGGCTATCTCCATTTACTTGTTGTATTCTTCAACAGTCTTTGTTCTTGCTTGAGGAGTTGGATTTTCTTGAAGAGGTCGCGGTTGTAGTAAGTGGGCACAAAACGTGCCCGCATTACATCCTTCATTTGAGCCTAAGTGGTGATTGGAGGTTCACCTCTTGCTTGTCGGCGCTCAAGGATTTGTTCCCACCATATGAGCACATAGTCTTGGAACTCAAGTGATGCCATAACGTTCTTCTTCTCTTCCTCATAGTTGTGAAAACGAAAGATTTTGTCGACCTTCAATGCCTATGAAATGTACTCTTCGGGGTCATTGCTTCCATTGAACTTGGGCATGGTGAATTTTAGCTTTCCATATCGTTGTTCTTCATTTTGTTGTGGTCGGGGATGATGACGCCCATGTTGTTGAGGATTAACAATCTCATGTTGCTCTTGGTGAGGAGGGTCGTTTTCCTCATGTTGCTCTTGTCTTGGTGGATTTCCATTGTCTCCATGCTTTTGATGAACTTGAGGTTCTTGGTGAGCTTGTGGTGGAGCTTGTCGAGCTTGTGGGGGAGCTTGTCGAGCTTGTAGAGGTGCTTGTCGAACTTGTGGTGTGGCTTGTCGCTGCACACGTGCTTGATAGAGCCTTTCTTGGACTTCATCGCGGAGCGCTTCTTGATATTCACGATCTTGGCGTCCTCGGTTGGCAACGGCTCGACTTGAACCGTGAAGTGCGCATTGCGCCTCAAATGCTTGAGCTTCACGAAGTTGTTGTTCTTGATTTTGCGCCTCGGCATCTTATGCATCTTGATGTTGACGCGCTCGTTCTTCCTCTTGGCGCCATAGTCGTTGTCGTTCTTGAGCTTGGGCAAAAGCGGCTTGGTTTGATTGAGGACGAGGGACTTTCTCATTGACTTGCTCTTGTGAATGCTTGTCATGTAGCGGGTTGCGAGATGCATGACGGTCTTGACGTGCGGCTCATCGAAGAGTGTTCGATGATGGTGTACTTGAGTCATAGAAGGTGTCATCGGAGTGTTGACTCGAGCGGCTCCGTCTTGAGGATGACGAAGTGGAATGATGTCGGTTCCTCATCAAGGCGCGGGTCTCGTCCATTCATGCATCATTCTCTTGCTTGTGAGCGTCGAACTTGTTATCAAAGTAGTCTCTTGTACGTTGCTCGAGAGTCGCAAGTCGATGGCGAGGTTGTCGGCGCGGTCGCTCATTGCTTGTTGCTCTTGGTGTAACGCTTCGTTGTGCACCAAAGAGGTGGCTCTTGGTGACGTATGATGACATGTCGTTGTCTTGCTCGATGAAGCGTGGGTTGGTAGAAGTACTTGGCCTATCCATCATTCCAAGCAAAAATGTGAGTGGTAGAAGGAGAAGAACTTATACCAATGTACCTTTGACCGATGTTGATGATGAATCAAGTTCACTCAAATGCGGACAATGAAATAACACTATTGGTACCAATCCTTGTCGGTTCTCACACCTACACAAGTAAAAGCTTATGGTGGAGCTTGGTTAGGATGGTGGTATAAAATTCGATGCAATTGAAAGTGGGATTCAATAATGTTGGAAAAGATTCACAAATTTGCAAATGCAACAAGTAGACCAAGCAAATAATGGTACACGGAAACACACACGCATATAGATAAGTCGGATTGTGCAAACCAAAAGTGAGCCAAAATGTGGAATCCACGAAAATGCTCTTGTTGCACAATACTAGAGAGACGCTAGCACGATTGCACAATAGGCAGATACGGAACTTGTGCACAACCTACTAGGCAAAAATGCAACAATCTCTATCCCAAGTATGTTATAAGTATGGTATTTCGGCGCTATGATCCAAGATGATCTTATATGACAATCTTAATGTAGTATGATGCTATGGTTCTTGCTCATAAGCTCTTTGCTTATCTTTCCTCTTTGCTTAAAAGCTTGGGTGGCTCTTTCACTTTTGAGCTCTTTTCTCATGCAAAACTTCAGGAACCAAGATAGCAATTGTGTATGCTATGATGTTTATCAATGCAATGGCAAGGTTTGGACAAATGTCGTCGAGATTACCGTCCTTGCTTACGGTTGAAGGTTCCAAACGGAGGCGAATGTGGATGATGATGTGATGCACGGTCTTCAGTACGTTGGCGAAGAAGCCACTGCACCATGGTCGGAGTTGCCGAAGTAGCGGGAGCTGTCGAAGATGCGCAACCATTCTGTCTAGGCTGGAAGTTCCCAGCAAGACGGAAGGTCCAGGGTCCGGAATTTCCGGGCTAGGCCGAAAGTTCCGCTTGTCGCGATTCTGCCAAGAACAGAGACTTCGAGATCGTGGATTTGGGCGGAAAAACTTGGGGAAAAACCCTAATCTGAAGGGGAAAAAGAAGAAATTAGAGGGGAAGAAGGGTAGGGAAGCTAGATCCACTCAAGCAAAGCAGATCCATGGATCAAATCCAACAAAACTTCATCACACCAACAAATAACAAAAAATTTGGGGGCTATTTTTGGTGGGGATTTTCGGGATTTAGGACGAAAACAACAAAATCAAGTTAGAAAACACGGGGTAGGGGCTCCAAAAACGTGATCAACGTGGCTCATGATACCAAGATGATGTAGGGCGGAACCCTAATCGGAGATCTTTCACGTCCAACAGGGAAAACACGACGAGCGAGCGGAAGAACACAAGGAAAAACACACGAGGGAATCACTAAACCAACAAGTATCAATCGCACAAGGGCTAGATCACCGAACACATAAGATAGCACAAGATTCAAAACCAACAAAGGAAAGATACACGATGTCGGTGTCAAAACCGGCGGATCTCGGGTAGGGGGTCCCGAACTATGCGTCTAGGCGGATGGTAACATGAGACAAGGGACACGATATTTTACCCAGGTTCGGGCCCTCTTGATGGAGGTAAAACCCTACGTCCTGCTAGATTAACATTGATGATGTGTGTTACAAGAGTGGATCTACCACTAGATCAAAGAGGGTAAACCCTAGAAGCTAGCCTATGGTATGATTGTTGTTCGTCCTACGGACTAAAACCCTCCGGTTTATATAGACACCGGATAGGGTTAGGGTTACACAGAGTCGGTTACAATGTTAGGAGATCTACATATCTCAGACGCCAAGCTTGCCTTCCACGCCAAGGAAAGTCCCATCCGGACACGGGACGAAGTCTTCAATCTTGTATCTTCATAGTCTTGGAGTCCGGCCAATGATGATAGTTCGGCTATCCGGACACCCCTAGTCCGGAACTCCCTCAGTAGCCCCTGAACCAGGCTTCAATGACGACGGGTTCGGCGCGCATATTGTCTTCGGCATTGCAAGGCGGGTTCTTCCTCCGAATAATTTATAGAAGATTGTGAACACCAGGATAGTGTCCGGCTCTGCAAAAATAAATTCCACATACCACCGTAGCGAGAATAATATTACACAAGATCAATCAGCTGACATATATGGTGGCGTGACGTCGCACCACTACCAAGCTTTTATTCAAATTGTTTTTACTGTTCCACCTCCGCGCGTTTAGCGAAGTGGTTTCCTTGGCACGTCTTGTCGAGGCAGAGATCGGTGTTCCCCTTATTCCGGGATTCCCATCAATACGGACGTGGGTAACCCAACCGCGCCATTGATTCTGGCGCTTGGGAGATAAGCGAGTTTTACCAGGCCGGCGGGGACTCATGTTTTTGTCCGCCCATATAAGGGGATAAGGATCCACCCTTTTACATGCGCCTTCTTCCTCCTTGGCTTATCCATCTCCGTGAACTCGAGCTCCAGCGCCCAAGTCCGCACTCCTCACCTCAACCTTCTCCAACTATGTCCGGAGCGGGAGGCAAGTGGATGGCCTCCTCCGTCACGGAGGGGCAGATCCAAGCTGCGCGACTCGGATATCTGTCCAAAGAACATCGCGCATCGGCTCCCCGACGAGGGAGAGCTCGGTCCCAACCTCAGTGCCCCATGAGAGGGTAGTATTTCTTCCCCATTTCCTCGGACTGGGCTTCCCGCTTCATCCCTTTGTCCGGGGCTCATGTTCTACTACGGCCTAGATTTCCATGATCGGCCCCAATTTCATCCTCAACATCTCGGCGTTTATCGTCGTGTGCGAGGCATTCCTCTGCATCCAGCCCCACTTCGGCTTGTGGCTCAAGACCTTCAGTGTTAAGCCCAAGGTTGTGAAGGGCAGCCAAGCGGAGTGCGGAGGCGCCATGGTGGGCAGGATTTCCCACGTTACGTGGCTGGAGGGTACTTTCGTGGAAACCATCAAGGGGTGGCAATCGGGTTGGATCTACATCACCGAGCCGCGTGACCCTGATTGGGCAGCGGCCCCCGAATTTAGATCTGGTATTCCCACACGGCTCTCCTCCTGGAAAGAGAGTGGCCGAATTTGGGGGATTCGGAGGAGCCGACCGACTCCAAGCCTGTATCCGTAAGCCGGTGGACAAGAAGCTCAAGCTTGTCAACGTAGTCTGTGTCATGCTCATCCGCCGGATTCTCCCGTACAAGAACGGGCTTTAATATGTGGGAGTTTGATCCGGCGCACAGACCGCACTGGCGGGCTCTTCGACACTACGCACGAAGATGTCCGGAAGGTGCTTCATTCAAGGCGCTGAAGCTCCGCATCCGCCATCAAGATCGCGGATTCGATCGCAGTGTCCACCGACGAGGTAAGTGATTTCACCACTTGTTTTCCATAGTTTGGCTCTATGCGGGATCTAAACTCCCTTGCCTTTGATAGGAATGGCTGGCGAAGGCGAACGGATTACCCGTCGGCCCCATTGCCAGAGGACCCAGCCGGACGCCCGCCTAATCTGGGAGCTGGCTCGGCACCCCACGTGGTGCCGGAGAAGAAGGCCAAGAAGACGGCCACGGGACTCGGAAGAGTTCCCGTTTCAGGTGCTATCGGATGATGAATCCGAGGCCGACTCCTCCCACCAAGGTGAGGGGAGAAGAAGAAAGCCTCTCCCGGGGGAGGAAAGAAAGGAAGGCCTCCCCAACAAGGGAGGCCAAGGGTCCAGAAGGAAAAACTCTTCCTCCCGGACTGCTCACGGCGCCAAAGGACGACGACGAAGATCGGCATCCAAGGGCCAAGCCTCGGCGAGATCATAAGTATCCGGACTCCCGAATAACCTCAAGGTTTTTGTTTTCGCCACATAACGCCTTTTCTAATGCCGCATACAACCCCGCAGTCCGCCCAAGGATGATCTTCCTGCTTGCCGAGCGGGTCCTTGGGTGCGTCGGATATGGATTCCCTTCCGACCACCTCCATCCCCCGTGCCGCGGACGACGCCGAGGTGGGATCCCAGAAGAGGACCCACCAGAGGGGGAGGCCCCGAGGTGTCGCAGGACACCCTCCTGACTGTGCACCGAACTCAGCCCGGAGGCCGCAGTGGCTCCGTAGTCCGGCGGGCGACCCTTCAGAAGAAGGGAAAGAACGAGACGCCGGCTGCCTCCGCCCAACCGGAGGTGCCGGATAATTTGGCCGGAGGCGCTCAATGGCGCCTCCATCAAAGAGGAACACCGCCTGCTATGAGTGCGGTGATTCGAAGGTTCACTCGCCAAGAGCGGGCCGACTGAAGCTCGCAATAGCCTTCTAACAGGCTTTGAGGTAAGAATTTCAATATATGTAAAATGGTACCGCATAGACAAGAGCCCTCGATGCTCGGTTCGGTGTTCGGAAAGAAAAGCCGGATGAGGATCTTTAGAAAGATAAACGCAGGAGTCATAAAAATATGTCAATATGGGATTGCAGGTTGTCTTTGCTGACCTCCATCGTCTTGTTGTGGAGGTCAATACTTTGAAGAAAAACCTCGAGCGGTCCGAGAACGAGCTCGGCCATGCCAAGAAGCAGCTCGGGGAAAAAAGAAGGTGAGTAATACCTTATGAAAATTGTACCTTCTGTAAAAGGATTTGGTTGCAAGAAAAATGACAAGGATAACGTGGGTATTGTAGGGGCCACTAACGAGGTGGCGACCACGAAGGAGGCGAGGCGGCCGCGGGCCGAACGTAATGGGGCGTGAACGCACCGAGCGAGAGAAGCAGGAGGCGCGGGTGGCGGAGGTACAACAAGAGCTCCAAGATCTCGTGAAAAAACATGAGAACTTGGAGCGTGACTCAAAGACTCGAGAGTCTGAGCTTGCAACGGCTCTTGAGAGTGCCAAAGCCGCTAAGGTCAAGCCTACAAGGCCCTCCAGTGAGATTGAGGCGGTGAAGAAAATAGCAGCGGGTAAGGCATTTTTCATGCAGTAAGCATGTGAGTGTTAATTACCTATTGCTTACCCGAATTCGAGCTCTGTATGCGTTCGCAGATCTTCCTCAGAAGCGTGTCCGATCGCCGCATTCTACCGGGCCGAGGAGGGAGCTCGACGGAGAAGGTCTTCGTCTCGATCTTGAGGCCGGACATCCGTGCCCCTTAGCGATCAGTGAAGCAGCTGGTTGAGCTCCACAAAGGCGGCCGAACAGGCCATGAAGGGCCTCATAGTTCGGCTGTGGGTTTAAGGAGTCCATGCCTCGGAGCTACTTGACTGGTGCGCGGCGGCTGGTGGATGCGTGCCCGTGGGTTGAAGTTATCAAGCAGTCCGCTTGTATCGAGGGTGCCTGTCGGGCCCTTGCCCGCATAAAGGTGCACTGGGCAAGATGGATGCCCGAAGCTTGTGACGGACCCGCCACCAGAGGGCAAGGAGCATCGCACGCCCGAGATGTATTATAAGAGTGTGTCAAGGGCGCCCAGACTATTGCGGGTGAGTGCTCCAAAGATGTAATATTTGAGTAGACTCGCATTTTGTTATCCTGTGCGCTGAAAACTTAGTTCATGTGCGCTAAGCAACGCTTATTAATTTAAAATATTACCTTCTGTGTGGCTGTTTATCAAATATGAGAGATGGCAAGTCGTCGGCTTCAAATTTCCCATGCCACGAGTGCTGGGGTGTTCGGGATAAACTTGAGCGCTCTTGTTCCCATTTTTGGGTCCATCTAGGGAGGCGCTCAACACAGCGAAGCAAGCAATCGAACTTATAATGCTTGAACACTCTCACTTAGCCATAGAATTCTATAATTTTAAATTTTGGCGAAGCCCCTAGTCTTCGGAAGGCCGAATTTGGGGCGCTATCCACGCCTTGGCCGGACAAGATCCGCCTCGCTCTAAGCGGCATAAGTCTTTAAGGACTCGCAAAACCTCTCGAACAGCGATCGGTCTCTCGCCTCATCATGACGGCCAGTTTTAGCTTTCTCCATCGAGGCGTTAACCCAAATTAACCGGGGCGGAATCGCAGTGGTTCTCGGTGCTACCTTAGCCGATATAACGGAACGTAAGGTACCAAAACACGGAGCCGGGCAAGCCCAACTATTGACCCAAGACATGATTCGGAGCCGATGCATATAGTGCTATAAGTTCGGGGTGCCGCACTTGTGAAAGTGTTCGGACTCATCACACCATAACGCGGGAAACATAAGCCCCTGGTGTATATTAGCCGTACCAAAGTGTACGGATGCAACATGTCGTAAATGAACATATGTATGAAAAAGAAATGCAATTATAAACAAAAAGATGCTGCATTGTTTTATTCAACAAGTGCTGCTACAAATGCAGAACGACACAAATAGTGCGATAAGCAAGGTATGAGACTGTTAAACATGTCCCCTCCGTGGGTAGGCTGCAGATTGGTGTATGAAAATGCTCGTAATGGAGACCACCTGTATATTCGTTGTAGCCTTTATCCTTCCCTGGCTGTTGCATCATGAGTTCGGCAGGTCTGCTGCCGGACAGGGCTTCTGACAAATGGAGTCCTGTGTTTAAAAAGTAAAAGGTAAAAAGAAAAGAACAAGGAACGACACACTTGAGAGCCCCTTGTGTGGTTGAGCCGCAGACTGGGTGGATTGTGGTCGTGCCCCCCTCCCCATGCCCATGGTATCTTCAGAGCGTAATGGTGTATGCGAAGGACCTGCTGGACGTTTCGCAGGAGCTGGGGTTGGGGCCGCATCGCTACGCTGGCGTGCTCGGAACGTGCTGTGGTCTTGTTGTAAGTTACTCGGGCGCTTGGCTGTATCCGCCGCTTAACGGCGGATTCGATAATTGCCTTAAGAGGCTTCATTGCACTTCGCCGCGAGAGTCATTGTATGTTCCTCCGCGGCGGAGAGAACGTTCGATGTTTCCGTTGACCGTAATGACTCCTCGAGGGCCTGGCATCTTGAGCTTGAGGTATGCGAGTGCGGCACCGCGTTGAACTTTGCAAACGCGATACGTCCGAGCAAGGCATGATAGCTTGCGAACGGGACTATGTCGAAGATTAACTCCTCGCCGGAAGTTATCCGGGATTCGAAGACCACTTCCAGTGTAATTGAGCTCGTACAATTGGCTTCTACACCTGGTATGACGCCTTTAAAGGTCGCTTTTGGTAGGTTTAATCCTTGAGGGGTCTATGCCCATTTTGGCGACCGTATCCCGGTAAAGCGTGTTCAGGCTGCCGTCGTCCCATCGGGACTCGGTTAGGTGAAATCCATCGACGATTGGGTCTAGGACCGGTCTGGCGAATCCGCCGTGGCGGATGTCGGTGGGGTGGTCCTTCGGTCAAAAGTGATCAGCAGGAGGACCATGGATTGAACTTCGGGCAACTGGCTCCATCGCGTAGACATCCACGAGTGCACGCTTCCGCTCCCTTTTGGGTATGTGGGTTGCGTATATCATGTTCACCGTCCGCACTGGGGGAAACCTTCGTCCTTTATTGTTCGGGCGTTGGGTCTCGTCCTCGCTATCGCTATGCAGCCCTTGTCATTGTTTTCGCAATTAACTTGTTCGCTGCTTGAATACCCAACAGTCCTGTTGGTGTGGTTATTGGCTTTTTCAGGTGCCGTGTATCGACACAAGCGGTCGAGTATTCGGTCCAAATTGACGGACCCGGAGTAGTTCGTTTGAATGGCTTTTTCCGCCGACCGGTTTAGAGCCTTTGAATCCGCATTTACCGCCAGATCCTCAATATTGTCACCGTTAGTGCGGCGTTTGTTTTGTTACGACGCTGCCTGCCGCTTTTGGTCCTTGAAGTTCGGATCGCCGAATTTTGCTTTGAGGTTGTTGCTGCGTGGTAGCCAGCTGTCCTCACCCGTGCAGAAGCGGGTCATGAGTGACGTGAGGGCTGCCATGGATTTCGGCTTTTCCTGTCCTAGGTGCCGGGCAAGCCACTCGTCGCGGATGTTATGTTTGAAGGCCGCGAGGGCCTCCGCATCCGGACAGTCGATGATTTGGTTTTTCTTGGTTAAGAACCGTGTCCATAATTGTTCCGCCGATTCGTCAGCTGCTGAATTATGTGGCTTAGGTCATCAGCGTCGGGTGGTCGCACATAAGTGCCCGGAAGTTATCGAGGAATGCGGCTGTGTCCTCCCAGCTCCCAATTGACTCTGGCGGCATTTGTTGAGCCAATGCCGGGCTGGTCCTTTAAGCTTGAGGGGGGGGGGTATTTGATGGCGTGAAGATCGTCACCGCGGGCCATGTGGATGTGAAGGAGATAGTCTTCGATCCAAACCGCGGGGTCTGTTGTGCCATCATAGGATTCAATATTGACGGGTTTAAACCCTTCGGGGATTTGATGATCCATTACTTTGTCTGTGAAGCATAGTGGGTGTCGGCGCCTCATCGGGTGATATCACGACGGAGCTCGGAAGAGCTTGGTCTGTTTTGTTCGGCCCGGCGGACTTCATCGTGTCCGGGCGCGACGGTTGTCATCACGCATCTGGGGCGCCCACGCGATCCATAGATCGATCTTGATTGTCTTGCCTTGTCCTCCAATATATCTCGCAGGTCCGAGCGTTCCCCTTTGGCCGTGTGCTTTTTGAGCGATGCCGGGGTACGGTTCTAGTGAAGGGCCTAGAGGCCTCTCTGTCGCGGCCACGGGATGGTCGGTCAGCCGTATTGTCTCCTGGTGATGCGGGTTCGCAAGCCTCCTCCTCTAATCGGGGGAGAAGCTTGCGTTTAGGGTAGCTTTTGGAGGGGCGTTCGAGCTCATGCTCTTCGCCGCAAGGACTTCGGTCCATCTGTCGGCCGCCAGATCTGATCAGCTCTAAGTTGTTGCTGCTTTTTCTTTAGGCTGTTCACCGTGGCTATAAGCCTGCGTCTAAAACGCTCTTGTTCGACGGGATTCTCGTGCACGCATTTAATTCATTGTCGTCGAGGCTTGCTTCGTCTTGAGGGAGGCATATAATCCTCTACTCGTTCTTCCGCCGCTCTCTCTTGAGGGTCGGCGTCTTCATCCTCCCGCGATGGATCTTGGCCGAGTGGATTGTCTTCGGCGTTGTCCGGTGTATTGTTATCTCCGGTGCCGGAATCTTCATACTTGCTGTGGCGGGATTTAGAGCGGCGCCGCTGACGCCGGCGCTTGGGCCGCTTCTTGGAGGGGTCATCCTCCGTTGTTCCATCGTCGTTCTCATCTTTTGGGATGTCCACCATATATATTTCATATGACGGGGTGGCCTTCTAGTGCCCTGTAGGCGCTGGGTCTTGTTCATCTTCGGCATCGTCGTCCATACCGTCGATGTCGTCGGAGTCGTAGTCTAGCATGTCGGTTAGATCGTCGAGAGTGGCTACCAAGTGGGTGGTGGGTGGGCGTTGAATTTCTTCGTCTTCCGCATCCCAACCTTCCTGACCGTAATCCGGCCAGGGCTCTCCGGATAAAGAGAGAGACTTTAGTGAATTCAGGATGTCGCCAAAGGGCGAGTAGTGCCGAAAGATGTCCGCGCCGTGAACTCCATAACGGGCGCCCAATCGGATTCGATCGGCAAGGGCGCGGAGGGCTCGGAGTCCGGAAAGGAGTCCGGCTTCCTGAGTCAAGGTCTTTGCAAAGGACAGGATGGAGTTCGCTCGATCGCCAGAGATTGAAGCCCCGAGGCGGTGTCCAACCACTGCCCTCGATCGGGGAATCCGCCCGGATTAAGGGTCGGAGCGGATTCTCGTGCGGCCTGTGGCAATCGCTCGCCGCAGAGCTAGATCATGCCCATCGAGACAAGGTCTGGCGTGCTTGGTTGTGGCTCGAATCCGTCAAGATCAAGTCTCCGCGGATATCGGCCGTATAGTTTAAACTTCCGACCGACACGATGGTCGTGGGCGAAGCTTCGATCCGCTCTAGATGGCTGCTTAATTGGCCCGCAGCAAAGCCGCCAACACGAAGATCTGTCCGGGAGAAAAGTCTCACCTGGACCGCGTCGTTGTCGATGATCAAAGGAGCCATCGAGCCTATCGGTGGCGACGCAGGAACTCTCAATGAAAGCACCAATGTCGGTCTCAAAACCGCGGATCTCGTGTAGGGGGTCCCGAATCGTATGCGTCTAGGCGGATGGTAACAGGAGACAAGGGACACGATATTTTACCTGTGTTCGGGCCCTCTTGATGGAGGTAAAACCCTACGTCCTGCTAGATTAATATTGATGATGTGTGTTACAAGAGTGGATCTACCACGAGATCAAAGAGGCTAAGCCCTAGAAGCTAGCCTATGGTATGATTGTTGTTCGTCCTACGGACTAAAACCCTCTGGTTTATATCGACACCGGATAGGGTTAGGGTTACACAGAGTCGGTTACAATTGTAGGAGATCTACATATCCGTATCGCCAAGCTTGCCTTCCACGCCAAGGAAAGTCCCATCCGGACACGGGACGAAGTCTTCAATCTTGTATCTTCATAGTCTTGGAGTCCGGCCGATGATGATAGTTCGGCTATCCGGACACCCCCTAGTCCGGAACTCCCTCACACGAGTAGCCGTTTTTCTCCGCGGGGAGGTCTTGATGGGGCCACCCTAGAGGGGGTCTTGAATCCGCTTGGAAGGATCTTCTCCGAGGAGGCGTGATCTCCGAGGAGAAGGTAACCAAGTGGATGAGCAATGCTCTCACACAAACATGAGCTAATCCTTTGCTAACCCTAACTTGGAGGAGGTGGTGGAGTATATATAGTTTACGGGGCGAAAGGGTACACGGGCCTCGGCCCAAGTGGCTGCGCACAGGCAGGGACGGAAGTTCCGGGCTGGGCCGGAAGTTCCGGGCGCCGGAGTGTCCGGGCAGGGTCCGGCCTAACAAGAAAGTCCGGGGGCCGGAAGGTCCGAGCGGGCCGGGGGTTCCGGGGCCGGAAGTCTGGGCGGGCCGGAGGTTCCGGGGCCGGAAGTCTGGGCGGGCCGGAGGTTCCGGGCTAACCAGAGAGTTGGCACTCCCAGGCTGGTCGATGTCGTCGGAGGCCGGTGGCTCCGGGTAGGCCGGACGTTCCGTGGGCTGGAAGTTCCGGGCTGTGGCCGGAGGTTCCGGGCTGTCCAGAGAGTTGACGCCTGTCGTTTCTTCTTCAGCCCCTGGCTCCTTGACTTCAACGTTGTACCTGATCACGCATAGCGTCTCGGACTTAGGTAGTAGCCATGTCTCATTGGAAGAAAAGGGGAACTCAACTAGGAGCGATGTCACCTCGGATTGAATAGCATGAGCTCTTGCTCTTGTCATGGGTCCACTTGGAGCTTGGATAGTCGATGGGGGGTCCATAGGGATGACCGACGGATTCTCCGCATCTGGAGCGCTCGTACTTCTTGGATGCACCTTCGAACCTCCACTCATGCCATGACATCGAGCATTGGTACATCAACACTCCTTTGACACATTGCACCAACACATACATATTTGTTGATTGTGCTTCCTCATGTCACGCTCGATGGACATATCATACTCACCACAAGTTTGCACCCTATGCATGGATTGACATCGATTATGCTTGTCTTGTTACACCTATTTCCATGTCATCCATGATATATGAGCTTGTGCATTTCCTTAGCAAATTTGTTGTGATCTTTCTTGATGGCATACTCATACATCATGGACATATAGCCTACCATCAATTGCATGATAACATAATCATATTGAGCATCCATTGTCATATTCATGCTATCGACAAACCATCTCACTATGACATCATTTTGCACCGTGGTTGCATTGACCATATTCATAACACATTTGCGTGCACAATGAATGATTTTGCTCCCATGAATGCTTTGCTTATCATTCTATATCATCTTGATAAGCTTCATGTGCTTTGTCACGAACAATCTTGTTGCACGGACTCATTCTTACATGATGGACACTTTGTGTGTGCTAACCATTTTATTTCCAAGTGTACTTTGTGTTTGCTCATTTTGCATGTACCACATACCGGAGACACCTTGGAGTACTAGGATTGCGCAATGTCTTCAACTTCGTCCAACTACAAGTCCGTCCACGACAACCGTTTCCATGGTGATGAGGATCACGATCGGAGGTTGGATCTTTCCCGAGGGAGGGGAGATGATGCGGAGCATCCCACGTTCATCCCCATGTACACTCCGACTACTCTCCAAGCCCCAAGAGGACATATGACGAGACCTCGACCATACGCCATTGGACACAAGGTGAACCCACTCCTCTTCGAACCGTCACTTTCCACATGTGAGACATGGCTACTACCTCATGCATGGACCTTGCATATACTCGTGTACAACCGAGACGACCATGGAGGATCCAAGGACCAAGGCCAAGCATGGAAGAGGAGAAGGAAGAAGAAGCAGGAACAAGCTCGAAAGCCGGAACTTCCGGCCTGCCTGAACCTCCGCCCCGAGTCGAGCCAGCCCCGAGCACGCCAACTCTCTGGATAGCCCGAACCTGCCTGAACTTCCGAGCCGGAACTTCCGGCCCTTCCCGGAACTTCCGGCCTGCCTGCGTGCAAAGACTCGGGCCGAAGCCCATGTAACCCTTTCCCACTTACCCCTTCGTGGCTTAGACTATAAATAGACCACCCCCTCCTCCTAGTTAGAGTTAGCATTGTGATAGCTCATTAGAGATAGAGCTTTGCTCATCCAGATCGGATCTACTCCACGAGAGAGACAGCGGCCCCTCTACGGAGACGATCCTCTTGGATTCAAGACCTCCTTTACGGAGAAGACCCCAATCAAGACCTCCTCACGGAGAAGAACCCGGTTACCTCTTGTATCGTCCTTTGTTGACTTTGGATCATGGATCTCTCTTTGTGTTCATCGATCTAGCGCATGTGTAATGGAATCTTGTTGGTTTGAGTGTTTCTCTTGTTTTCCCTCGTGTTCTTCCGCTCGCTCTTCGTGTTCCTCGTAGGGATCCTCTCCAAACGTGAAAGAACGGCCATACGGAGTTCCACACCACATCAGATGGTGGCTATCGTTTTCTGTGGGAGTCGACCTTGATGATCCGACTACGAACGTGCGAGACGTCGCGCCTTAGCAATCGCTAAACCAACTTCCGAGGGTTATTGACCATGCCGGAGCACGATCAACCTGACCACGAGGACCTGTATCTTGCGAGCAAACGAAGAACAAGCAAGAAACTAAGATTGCAATCTGGATATTGCGAATATAAGAGGAAAACTTTATTAATGAAGGTGGGGTTCTGTGACGCCTTGGTCTGGTCATTGAATACAAACGAAGTACGCAAAGTTGCAACTATGGCGAAATTTTGATCTAAACAAAACCCAAAGTCTAAATGGTGCCCTAGGGGCTGTATATATGGAGGAAGAGGGGGAATTTCGTGGCCCTTGGGGAAGGGGTCCGAAACCAGCCCTATCTCTTGTTTCCCCACACATACGGACTCTAAAAACAGCCTATACTTATGTATTTCGAAATTACATGGGCCTGGCCCAATAATAAGGTGACGCGGCACCTAGAATAGCCTCTGGACGAAATTTATGAAGTGGCATCTTGTATATTTCGTCCAAGGCTTCATGCACTTCTTATGGTGGCTTCAAAGTCCTGAAATCATCACTTGTAACTCCGTTCTTGTCCCCCTTGCGCATGCCATCAACTCTATGCTTGTTCTTGCTCCAATGTTCATCCTTCTCCAAGCTAGGCCCCTCATTTGTAAGCAAAACAAATGTATCCAATTTAGGTAGCATCATATTCTCATGAACACTACCAATAAACGAAAGTACCTGGTAATTTAATTGGCGTGAGCGAGCTCTAGTAATTGGTCTAGTATATGTAATACTAGGGGATGTGGGTGTAACAATGGTATTGATGTCCTCATCATATATCCTCCCAAGGAACACTAGGTAGAGGCGAAGGCGTATATAAACCATGAGGATTGAGTCGTGACTTAGATTTTTGACAAGTAGTGCAGTGAGCAACAAAACGCTCAACATCCCGTCTCATCTTTGGCCAAAAGAAATGTGTAGCAAGTATATCCTCCGTCTTCTTCACGCCAACGTGTCCCATTAATCCTCCACCATTCGCCGCCTGCAACAACAAAAGACGAACGGAGCTAGCTGGGATGCATAGCTTGTTAGCACGAAACACAAATCCATCATTAACAATGAACTTGTTCCAAGTTCTCCCTTCCTTACAATTATGCAAGACATCTTTAAATTCAACATCATGCACATATTGATCTTTGATGGTCTCCAAACCAAATATTTTAAAGTCAAGTTGTGAAAGCATAGTATAATGACGAGACAATGCATCAGCAATAACATTTTCTTTACCCTTCTTGTGTTTCATAACATAAGGGAAAGTCTCAATGAATTCAACCCATTTAGCATGTCTAGGGTTCAGTTTTGCTTGACTTTTAGTGTGTTTCAAAGATTCATGATCAGAATGTATAACAAATTCCTTGGGCCATAAATAATGTTGCCATATTTCTAAGGTCCGAACAATAGCATATAATTCTTTATCATAAGTAGAATAATTCAGACTAGGCCCACTCAATTTTTTAGTAAAGTATGCAACAGGTTTGCCATCTTGTAATAACACACCTCCTAATTCAATTCCACTAGCAACACAGTCAAGCTCAAAAGTCTTATTAAAATCAGGAAGTTGGAGTAAAGGAGCAAGTGCCAACTTATCTTTCAATACCGTGAAGGCTTCTTCCTGTGCGGTAACCCAAACAAAAGGCGCATCCTTCTTTGTAAGCTCGTTGAGAGGTGCAGCAATGGTGCTAAAATCTCTCACAAAACGCCTATAGAAACCAGCGAGTCCAAGAAAACTCCTCACTTGTGTGACCGTTTTGGGCTGCGGCCAACTCTCAATGGCTTCGATCTTGGCTTCATCGACTTCAATTCCCTATGGAGTAACAACATAGCCAAGAAAAGATACCCGGTCGATGCAAAAGGTGCATTTCCCAAGGTTACCAAACAAACGTGCATCACGTAGAGCAATAAAAACAGCACGTAAATGTTCCAAATGTTCTTCCAAAGATTTGCTATAAATCAGTATATCATCAAAATAGACTACCAAAAACGTCCAATGAAAGCACATAAAACTTCTGATGCGGAGCATCCCTCACTCATCCCCATGGACGTGCCTACATCTCCCTCAACACCACTCGGACCCATGACATGAGCCCGAGCTAAGGCTATCGAAGATAAGGTGAATTCGCTCCTCTCCGAACTCCCTCTTCCTACTCACGAGACATGGCTACTACCTCATTCGGAGACCCTATGTGTAATCAGGTACATGGAGGTGAGCCAAGGATCAACTACTTGCGAGAGCCAAGACGGCGAGGACTCCAAGCATATTGAAGAAGAAGAAGAGATGCTGCTGAAGGCACAGGCACCGGACGACCGACGCCTTCCGGACGTCCGGCGAGTCCCAGGACCCGGACGACCGGACTCCCCGGACGTCCGGCACTTTGCCACCCGAACCAAAACTACGGACGACCGAAGCCTCCGGACGTCCGACCGACGCACGCCCGAACCGAATCTACGGACGACCGACAACTTCCGGACGTCCGGACCGTCACGAAGCTCCGGACGACCGACCCTCTCCGGACGTCCGACGCGCCATCGACAGAATTGATTCTACGGACGCTCGAGCCCGTCCGGACGTCCGGACCGTCCCCGAGCCTCCGGACGTCCGACGCCTGTGTGTTGACTTCTGTTTGGGCGCAGCCCTTGTACCCTTCGCCCCTAGACTATTTATACCTTCTTCCCCAACTTTCTAGGGTTAGCTTTGGTTTAGCTCATGTTTGTGTGAGCCTTGCTCATCCACTTGGTTACTTCTCCTCGAGCTCAGGACCTCTACGGAGAAGATCCCCCAAGCGGATTCAAGACCCCTTCTAGGGTGGACCCCATCAAGACCTCCTCTCGGAGAAGAACGGCTACTCGTGTATCCTTACCTTTGTTGATCGTGGATCATATGTATCTCTTTGTGTTCGGTGATCTAGCACTTGTGTGATTGATTCCGGGTTGGTTGAGTGATCTCTCTCGCTTTCCTCCGTGTTTCCCTTTGTTCTTCCGCGTGTTCTTCGTGGATTCCCCGTAGGATCCACTCCAAACGTGAAAGATCGTCCACATAGGGTTCCGCCTACATCATCTTGGTATCATGAGCCACGTTGATCACGTTTTGGATCCCCTACCCCTTTTTCTAGCTTGATTTTGTTGTTTTGTCCTAATTCCGAAAATTCCCCACGAAAAATAGCCCCAAATTTTTTTTGTGATTTGTTTGTGAGTTGAGATTTTGTTGGATTTGGTCCATGGATTTGAGTTGCTACGTGTGGATCTAGCTTTTCCTCCTTCCCCACCCTTTTCCATCCACCAAATCACTCGATTTCGACCTCACAATTTCCTTCTTCCCCGAAATCTCGCAGTTCCTCCCGAGCCCAATTTTTGCCCAGTCTCCGAACGACCGGAAACGGTCGGACATCCGACGAGGTCCGGACGACCGTAAATGCCCGGACGTCCGTAAAACCCTGACGAACTTGAACTTTGTTAGTTCGCCACCACCTCAGCCCCACCTTCCACCACATCTTCCAAAACCACATACACCACCGTCCTCCCCAATACATCCTATGACAATTTTACCACATTTTGGTCCTTGAGATTTTGAGTTGTGGCTTCCGTATCCTCTTGTGTTTCGGCTATCTAGGTGCGGTTCGATTTCATCATCACCACGGCTCAACTTCGCAAGGGTCTCATCATCGCCAAGGACGGTAACTTCGACGACATCTTTGTCAAACATTGCATTTGCATTGATACCCACATTGTCCCTACTTTTGCGTAGCTTACCCATCGAGACTAGCCGTTGAGTATTGCAGGCAACGTGACTTGTGCACATTAGTGATCATACTCCATAGCATACATACCATACCACCGGGGTGCATATCTTGGGATCCATTTGTGTGTCACAAAGTTGTCATAGCATGCACAATTGCTATCTTGGTTAGTGAAGTTTTGCATGAGAAAAGAGCTCAAAAGTGAAAGAGCCACACAAGCTTTTAAGCAAAAAGGAAAGATAAGCAAAGAGCTTATGAGCAAGAACCATAGCATCATACTACATTAAGATTGTCATATTGGATCATCTTGGATCATAGCACCGAAATACCATACTTATAGCATGCGTGTGATAGAGATAATTGCAATTTTGCCTAGTAGGTTGTGCACAAGTTCAGATCCGTCTATTGTGCAATCGTGCTAGCGTCTCTCTAGTATTGTGCAACAAGAGCATTTTCGTGGATTCCACATTTTGGCTCAATTTTGGTTTGCACAATCCCACTTATCTATTTGCGTGTGTGTTTCCGTGTACCATTATTTGCTTGGTCTACTTGTTGCATTTGCAAATTTGTGTACCTTCTCCAACATTATTGACGCTCACTTACAATTGCATCAAATTTTGTGCCACCATCCTCACCAAGATCCACCATAAGCTTTTATTTGTGTAGGTGTGAGAACCGACAAGGATTGGTACCAATAGTGCGATTTCATTGTCCGCATTTGAGTGAACTTGATTCATCATCAACATCGGTCAAAGGTACATTGGTATAAGTTCTTATCCTTCTACCACTCACATCTTTGCTTGGAATGATGGATAGGCCAAGTACTTCTACCAACCCACTCTTCATCGAACAAGGCGGCGACATGTCATCATCGTCACCAAGAACCACCTCCTTGGTGCACAACGAAGCGTTGCACCAAGAACAACAAGCAATGAGCGACCGCATCGACAACCTCGCCACCGACTTGCGACTCTCCGAGCAACGTACAAGAGACTACTTCGACAACAAGTTCGACGCTCACAAGCAAGAGAATAATGCAAGAATGCACGAGATCCGCGCCTTGATGAGAAACCGACATCATTCCACTTCTTCATCCTCAAGATGGAGCCGCTCGAGTAGACACTCCGACGACACCTTCTACGACTCAAGTACACCTACTTCGAACACTCTTCGCCGTGTCAAGACGTCAAGACCGTCATGCATCTCGCAACCCGCTACATGACAAGCATTCACAAGAGCAAGTCGATGAGCAATTCCCTCGTCCTCAACCAAACCAAGACACTTTTTCCCAAGCTCAAGAATGACAACGACTACGGCGCCACGAGGAAGAACGAGCGTGTCTACACCAAGACGAACAAGACGCCAAGGCTCAACGTCTTCAACAACAACAACGTGAAGCGCAAGCTCTTGAGGCGCAACGTGCCCTTCAAGAATCAAGTCGAGCCTTCGCCAACCGCAATCGCGAACGGCGCAATCAAGAGGAAGCCCTTCGAGAAGAAATCCAAGAGAGGAACTACCAACCTCATGGACAATGTCAAGTTCCTCAAGCTCCTCCACAAGCTCGTCAAGCTCCACATCAACCTCAAGTTCAACAAGAGCAAGTTGATCATGGTCTTCCTCCACGCCAAGAGCAACATGAAGATGATTGCAATCCACGTCAAGGGCGTCGTCATCAACATCGCCAACAACACAATGAAGAGCAACGCTACGGAAAGCTAAAATTCACCATGCCCAAGTTCAATGGAAGCAATGACCTCAAGACTACCTCTCATGGGCATTGAAGGTTGACAAAATCTTCCGGTTGCACAACTACGATGAAGCGAAGAAAATCGCTATGGCATCACTTGAGTTCCAAGACTATGTGCTCATATGGTGGGAACAAATCATTGAGCAACGACAAGCAAGAGGTGAACCTCCAATCACAACTTGGACTCAAATGAAGGATGTCATGCGAGCACGTTTTGTGCCAACCTTCTACAACCGCGACCTCTTCAAGAAACTCCAACTTCTCAAGCAAGGAACAAAGAGTGTTGAAGAATACTACAAGGAAATGGAGATAGCCATGATTCGAGCCAATGTCAAGGAAGATGATGAGCAAACTATGGCACGCTTTCTTGAATGGACTCAATCAACCCATCAAGAAGATCGCCGACTTCCAACCATACTCCACCCTCATTGAGCTCGTGACATCAAGCTACAAAGGCGGAACGTCAAGTGCAAGATGACTTCAAGGCACGCCAAGTACTCATCCAAGACCTACGGCTTCTCCAACAACCAAGCTTCAACACCTCCTCCAACATCTACATCAAGCAAACCTTCTACAAACAACGACGACAAGTCGAGTTACAAGAGAAATTCGACAAGTTCAAGTCGTCCTCCTCCTACTACAAGCAACCTCAAGCCGCGTGCTTCATCATCTACTCCGACCGATGAGACCATCAAAACAAGCTCCTTCAAGTGTTTCACTTGCGGCGGCCGAGGCCACAAGTCCTACGAATGCACCAACAAGCGCACCATGATCCTCAACGACGACGGCACATATGACTCAATGAGTCATGAGGAGATGGAAGCCCTTGAGCAAGTGGCCATGCACCGGCGAGTGAATGAAGATGAAGATGATCAAGTCTTTTGCGATGAGGATTCGAGCCCCGCTCTTGTTGTCTCCAAGGTCTTGACCCTTCAGCATCAACAAGAAGACGACCAAAGATGCCACATCTTCCACACAAAGGCCAGCATCAACGGAAGGTCCGTCAAGGTCATCATCGATGGAGGTAGTTGCCACAACTTGGCAAGTGAAAAACTATGTTCCAAACTTCATTTGGTCAAGAGGAAGCACCCGCACCCCTACAAGGTTCAATGGCTAAGTGACTCCTAAGACCTGCATTTAGTCGAGCATACGGTCCAAGTCTCCTTCAAAATTGGTACTTATGAAGACACGTTGGAGTGTGATGTGGTCCCAATGACCGCTTGCCACCTGCTTCTAGGCTTCCACCATGGCAATTCGACCGTGGTGTCATCCACAATGGGCGCACCAATCACTATAGCTTCAAGATGAAAGGGAAGGAATATGTGCTACGACCTATGTCTCCTAGTCAAGTGATAGCCGACAAGCAAGCCACCCATCATAGAGACAAGAGTGAGAAAGTGATCCACCAAAAGTGAGTGCGAGCCACAAGCCAAACTTGAGCGCCTCTTAGCCTAGAGAGAAAAACCTCATCCTATTTGCCACCAAAAGTGAGATGAGAGAAGTGTGTGAGAACCCATCTAGTGTGATGCACTTTGTCCTTGTGTGCAAGGATGGAGACCCAACGACTAACACCTCTTATGAGCTACCTTTAGTGTTTAAATTTCTTTTGCAGGAATTCCAAGATATTTTCCCGATGAGCTACCTCCGGGTCTACCTCCTCTTAGAGGCATTGAGCATCGAATTGACCTCATCCCCGGAGCGCCTCTACCAAACAAAGCTCCATACCGAGTCAATCCCGAAGAAACCAAGGAGATTCAACGGCAAATACAACAACTCATCGACAACGGTCATGTGCGTGAAAGCCTAAGCCCTTGCGCCGTTCCCGTTATACTTGTGCCTAAGCCCGATGGAAGTTTCCGCTTGTGTTCCGATTGTAGACCTATAAATGCTATTACCGTTCGCTATAGGCATCCCATTCCTGGCTTAGATGATATGCTTGATGAACTTAGTGGAGCCAACTTTTTCTCAAAAATTGATCTAAAAAGTGGCTATTATCAAATCCGCATACACGAGGGTGATGAATGGAAAACTGCTTTCAAAACCAAATTTGGTTTATATGAGTGGTTAGTGATGCCTATGGGTCTTTCGGAGGCTCCCGGTACTTTCGTACGTCTTATGCATCATGTGCTTCGTCCTTACATTGGAGTCTATGTTGTGGTTTACTTCGACGATATTCTTGTGTTTAGCAAAACCATGAAAGAACATCTTAATCATGTTAGGCCTGTTTTGCAAAACCTTCGCAAGGAAAGTCTTTACGCAAACATGAAAAAATGCACATTTGGTGTTGACAAAGTGGTTTTCTTGGGTTTTGTAGTATCCTCAAAGGGTGTCCATGTTGATGAATCTAAAATTGAAGCAATTAAAACTTGGCCCCAACCCACCAATTTGCAACAAGTGCATAGCTTTCTTGGTCCTGTGGGTTTTTATCGTTGCTTTGTGAAAGATTTTAGCACAATTGCCGCTCCTTTGCATGCCTTGAGTAAGAAGAATACTCCATTTGTTTGGGGAACTTTGCAATCAACCGCTTTTTATGAGCTCAAGTCTTTGCTTACTCATGCTCCGATTCTTGCTTTGCCCAATTTTGACAAAACTTTTGAGGTTCATTGTAATGCAAGTGGTACCGGAATTGGCGGAGTTTCGATGCAAGAAAAACGAGCCATTGCTTATTTTAGTGAAAAACTCTCCGGTGCTCAACTTAATTATCCCATCTATGACAAAGAATTGTTTGCTTTAGTGCGTGTGCTACATGTTTGGGAACATTACCTTAGAACACATGAATTTGTCATCCATACCGATCATGAAACGCTTAAGTACCTCAAATGTCAAACTAAGTTGAACAAGCGTCATGCCAAATGGAGTGAATTTATTGAATCTTTCCCGTATGTCATCAAGTACATTAAGGGTAAGGAAAATGTAGTTGCCGATGCACTTTCACGCATATGCATGCTTGTCACTCAACTTGAGTTGAATGTTATTGGGTTTGAGCACATCAAAGACTTGTATGCTAAAGATCCATCTTTTGCTATTCCTTATGATAAGTGTTTGACGCATACTTCTTGGGGACAATATTACATCAAAGATGATTATCTTATGAGAGCTAACAAGCTATGCATTCCTGAGTCTTCTCTTCATTTGCTCCTTTTGCAAGAGGCTCACTCAAGGGACACTTTGGACGTGACAAGACATTCGCCACGCTCTCCAACAACTACTTTTGGCCCAAGATGTTCCGCGACGTCTCACGCTTCACCAACCATTGCTCTACATGCCGCAAAGCTAAGTCTAAAGCTCAATCCCACGGTCTTTACATGCCCTTCCTATTCCTTATCAACCTTGGGAAGACATTAGCATGGACTTTGTACTTGGTTTGCCTAGAACTCAAAATGGAAAGGATTACGTGTTTGTTGTTGTGGATAGATTTTCTAAGATGGCACATTTCATTCCTTGCAACAAGATAGACGATGCTTCACATGTTGCAAATCTCTTTTGTAGGGAAATCTTGCGACTCCATGGAGTACCAAAGACAATCGTCTCCGATCGTGACGGCAAGTTCTTGAGTTACTTTTGGAAGACCCTATGCGCCAAGCTCGGAATCAAGCTCTTGTTCTCATCGGCATACCATCCTCAAACCGACGGCCAAACGGAGGTGACGAACCGCACACTATCCACTCTACTTCGTGTCTTGATCAAGAAGAACATCAAGGTGTGGGAAGCATGTGTACCCATCACCGAGTACGCCTACAACCGTGCAAGACATTCGACTACCGGCAAGTCCCCCTTCGAGGTCGTCTACGGCTTCAACCCGTTGTCCCCATCGGACATTCTACCTCTTCCTCTACAAGAGCGCACCAACATGGATGCGAGTGCGGGCAAGCTACATCAAGAAGATGCATGAGGATACAAGAAAACCATCGGCGCCAAGTACAACGACTAGCGACCAAGCTCAACGTCAACAAGCAACCCATGGTCTTCAACATTGGTGATCTAGTGTGGCTACACCTTCGCAAGGACCGCTTCCCCAAAGAACGCAAGTCCAAGCTTCTTCCTAGAGCCGATGGACCTTTCAAGGTGCTAGCACGCTATAACGACAACGCCTACAAGATCGACCTACCTCGAGACAAGTACAATGTGAGCGACATCTTTAACGTCAAGGACCTCGCACCTTACCATGGAGATGAAGCTTTTGATCCGAGGTCGGATCTCTCCCAAGGAAGGGGAAATGATGCGGAGCATCCCTCACTCATCCCCATGGACGTGCCTACATCTCCCTCAACACCACTCGGACCCATGACACGAGCCCGAGCTAAGGCTATCGAAGATAAGGTGAATTCGCTCCTCTCAACTCCCTCTTCCTACTCACGAGACATGGCTACTACCTCATTCGGAGACCCTATGTGTAATCAGGTACATGGAGGTGAGCCAAGGATCAACTACTTGCGAGAGCCAAGATGGCGAGGACTCCAAGCATATTGAAGAAGAAGAAGAGATCTACTTGAAGGCACAGTGCACCGGACGATCGACGCCTTCCGGACGTCCGTGAAGTCCCACGACCGGACGGCCGGATTCCCGGACGTCCGGCACTTTGCCACCCGAACCAAAACTACGGACGACCGAAGCCTCCGGACGTCCGGCCGACGCACGCCCGAACCGAATCTACGGACGACCGACAACTTCCGGACGTCCGGATCGTCACGAAGCTCCGGACGACCGACCCTCTCCGGGCGTCCGACGCGGCCACGACAGAACTGATTCTACGGACGCCCGAGCCTATCCGGACGTCCGGACCGTCCCGAGCCTCCGGACGTCCGACGCCTTCCGGACGTCCGACGCCTGTGTGTTGACTTCGTTTGGGCCGCAGCCCTTGTACCCCTTCGCCCCCTAGACTATTTATACTCCTTCTTTCCCAACTTTCTAGGGTTAGCTTTGGTTTACCTCATGTTTGTGTGAGAGCCTTGCTCATCCACTTGGTTACTTCTCCTCGGAGCTCAGGACCTCTACGGAGAAGATCCCCCAAGCGGATTCAAGACCCCCTTCTAGGGTGGACCCCATCAAGACCTCCTCTCGGAGAAGAACGGCTACTCGTGTATCCTTACCTTTGTTGATTGTGGATCATATGTATCTCTTTGTGTTCGGTGATCTAGCACTTGTGTGATTGATTCCTTGTTGGTTGAGTGATCTCTCTCGCTTTCCCGTGTTTCCCTTTGTTCTTCCGCGTGTTCTTCGTGATTCCCCGTAGGATCCACTCCAAACGTGAAAGATCGTCCACATAGGGTTCCGCCGTACATCAACTTTGTTCATTAGTCTCATGAAAGTACTAGGTGCATTAGTTAACCCAAAAGGCATGACTAACCACTCATATAAACCAAACTTAGTTTTAAATGTTGTATTCCATTCATCTCCCAATTTCATATGAATTTGATGGTATCCTCTACGCAAATCAACTTTGGAGAATATTGTAGAGCCACTCAATTCATCAAGCATATCATCTATCCTAGGAATAGGATGACGATAACGAATAGTAATATTATTAATGCCTCTACAATCAACACACATACGCGACGTACCATCCTTTTTAGGCACTAGTATAATAGGAACATCACAAGGACTAAGAGATTTGCGTATATAACCTTTGTCGAGCAGCTCCTGTACTTGACGCATTGATGAGGACATCCCAGTTTCACCTCGTTTATCATCTTCTCCTGATGATAAATCTCAGCCATCAAGTGAAGTTTCTACAAAGAAGATCTATTTGGGTCCCATGACAAGGAGCCGTGCAAAAAAATAGCACAAGAGGTGAACGCGCTCCTAGCTTATCATAATTCAAATGACCATGAGAACTTTATACTGCCTAAATCTCGTGTGCTGATTTTACTAGGTACAATGTTGAGGACAACCAACAACATTCAGCACATGAAGAAACAAGGTTTGGAGTCCATACAACAAGTTTGAAGAGAACAAGTTTCAACTCTGATGAAAGCCTTGTTTTGGTGACAAGGACAATTAGTTACACCGCAAGGAAGAATAGCAAGCCATCTCAAGACTGTATTGTTGCATGTGCAGTTCCAGAATTCGTCCCAGAACTTGCTGAATCATGCAACGCAAATATATGAGCATCCAGCATGTGTGGGAGTACAAAATGGAGAGCATATGAAGTTTACTTTCAGGAAAATCAAACGGTGCATCATTTGGAGTCCTGAGTCAAAGGATATGAGAGTTCCAATGCAAGCTGTCCAGGGCATTAATTGCTGCGCGAGGCTCCATGAGTTTGCTCCCTTGACCAGCTGGTGAGCACGAAATTGAGCCCCTCTTTTGGCCTGGTTTCACACCTAAACTAGGAGGGTTGTTCCTAGTATAAATACCCCTTCCCCCACTTCAGCCACAACTCTTTGGTAATTTGATTTCAGCATAGGTTAGCTAAGTGCAACCAGAATATTATTTGAGAGTTCACTTACTCCTTAGCTCTTGTAATCTTGCCTTATGAGAGGGTAAACTCACTCTGATTTTACAACAGCAGCCATTGAGGCGGCGACCAGTTCGTGCTTCTAACCCGTGCGTGGTTGCGTGGATTGGTACTAAGAGTGTGGTTGGGCGAATACTTGTCGCTGGTTGTTGCATTTGCAATAGTTAACTTCGGTCTCGCCAGGTTGCACTAGTTATCCTTTACCCGGCGTTGTTGTTGGTTGGAATCGAGGGTTTCCTTCGTACCCTTCAGGTGGCGTTGATTCGCAACATAGAGCAGATCCTCCGTGAAGATTGGGCAACCCCGTATCATCTTGGTATCAGAGCTTTGGTTGACACGGTATGATGTAGGGCGGAACCCTATGTGGACAATCTTTCACGTTTGGAGTGGATCCTACGGGGGAACACGAGGAACGCGCGGAAAACACAAAGGGGAAACACGGGGAAAACGAGAGAATCACTAAACCGACAAGTAATTGATCACACAAGGGCTAGATCACCGAACACATGAGGTAGCACAAGATTCAAAATCAACAAAGGAAAGATACAAAGGTAGCCGTTCTTCTCCGTGAGGAGGTCTTGATTGTCTTCCCTTGAAGGGGTCTTGAATCCGCTTGGGGGATCTTCTCCAAAGAGGTCCTGAGCTCCGAGGAGAAGTAACCAAGTGGATGAGCAAGGCTCTCACACAAAATATGAGCTAAACCATCGCTAACCCTAACTAGGAGGATGAGGAGGTCTATTTATAGTCTTAGTGCAAATGGGGGCGAAGTGAAGGGGTACAAGGGCTCCAGCCCGCGGGCGCGGGCACTCAGGTGCCGGACGTCCGGAAGACGTGGACGTCCGGAGGCTCGGGACGGCCCGGACATCCGGCAGGGCTCGGACGTCCGAAGATTTGGCTCTGTCGTGGACGTGTCGGACATCCGGAGAGGGCCGGTCGTCCATAGATTCGGCTCGGATGCTTGTCGCTCGGTCGTCCGGTCCGCCTCGGACGTCCGTAGATTTGGATCGGGTGGTCAGGTACCGGACGTCCGGAGAGCTCGGTCGTCCCTGTCCTGGGACTCGTCGGACGTCCGGATGGGGTCGGTCGTCCGACGCCCGTAGCTTCCAAAGCAGCTCTTCTTATTCTCCATCACGCTTGGGGTCCTCGCCGTCTTGGATCTTGTATGTAGCTGCACCGTGGCTCTCCTCCATGCACCTGATCACACACAGAGTTTCCGAATGAGGTAGTAGCCATGTCTCGTGAGTAGGAAGAGGGAGTTCGGAGAGGAGCGAGTTCACCTTATCTTCAATAGCCTTAGCTCGAGCTCGAGTCATGGGTCCATGTGGTGTTGAGGAAGATGTAGGTACGTCCATGGGGATGAGTGAGGGATGCTCCGCATCATCTCCCCCCTTGAGAGAGATCTGACCTCGGATCAAAAGCTACATCTCCATTGTATGGCGCGAGGTCCTAGACGTTGAATATGTCGCTCACATTGTACTTTTCTCGTGGCAGGTCGATCTTGTAGGCGTTGTCGTTGTAGCGTGCTAGCAGCTTGAAAGGTCCATCGGCTCGAGGGAGAAGCTTGGACTTGCATTCGTTGGGGAAGCGGTCCTTGCGAAGGTGTAGCCACACTAGATCACCAACGTTGAAGACCATGGGTTGTTTGTCAACGTTGAGCTTGGTCGCTAGTCGTTTTACTTGGGGCTCGATGGTGTGCCTTGTATCCTCATGCATCTTCATGATGTAGCTTGCCCGTGCACTCGCATCCATGTTGGTGCTCTCTTGTAGAGGAAGAGGTAGAATGTCCAATGGTGACAACGGGTTGAAGCCGTAGACAACCTCGAAGGGGGACTTGTGATGTAGGGCGGAACCCCAATCGGAGATCTTTCACGTTTGGAGGGGATCCTATGGGGAAAACACGATGAACGAGCGAAGGAACACAAGGAAAAACACACGAGAGAATCACTAAATCGACAAGTATCGATTACAGAAGGGCTAGATCACCGAACACATAAGGTAGCACAAGATTCAAAATCAACAAAGGAAAGATAAACGAGTAGCCGTTCTTCTCCGTGAGGAGGTGTTGATTGTCTTCACTTCAAGGGGTCTTGAATCCGCTTGGGGGATTTTCTCCGAAGAGGTCGTGAGCTCCGAGGAGAAGTAACCAAGTGGATGAGCAAGGCTCTCACACGAAATATGAGCTAAACCAATGCTAACCTCAACTATGAGGAGAGGAAGTCTATTTATAGTCTTAGTGCAAATGGGGGCGATGTGAAGGGGTACAAGGGATCCAGCCCGCGGGCGTGGTCACTCAGGAGCCGGACGTCCGGAAGACGTCGGACGTCCGGAGGCTTGGGAAGGTCCGAACATCCGGCAGGGCTCGGACGTCCATAGATTTGGCTCTGTCGTGGACGTGTCGGACGTCCGGAGAGGGCCGGTCGTCCGTAGATTCGGCTCGAATGCTTGTCGTCCGGTCGTCCGGTCCGCCTCAGACGTCCGTAGATTTGGATCGGGTGGTCAGGTACCGGACGTCCGGAGAGCTCGGTCGTCCGTGTCCTGGGACTCGTCGGACGTCCGGACGGGGTCGGTCGTCCGACGCCTGTAGCTTCGAAAGCAGCTCTTCTTCTTCTCCATCACGCTTGGGGTCCTCGCCGTCTTGGCTCTTGTATGTAGCTGTACCGTGGCTCTCCTCCATGCACCTGATCACACAGAGAGTTTCGAATGAGGTAGTAGCCATGTCACGTGAGTAGGAAGAGGGAGTTCGGAGAGGAGCGAGTTCACCTTATCTTGAATAGCCTTAGCTCGAGCTCGAGTCATGGGTCCACATAGTGTTGAGGAAGATGTAGGTATGTCCATGGGGATGAGTGAGGGATGCTCGCATCATCTCCCCTTTGAGAGAGATCCGACGTTGGATCAAAAGCTTCATATCCATGGTATGGCGCGAGGTCATTGACGTTGAAGATGTCGCTCACATTGTACTCGTCTCGTGGTAGGTTGATCTTGTAGGCGTTGTGTCGTAGCGTGCTAGCACCTTGAAAGGTCCATCGGCTCGAGGAAGAAGCTTAGACTTGCGTTCATTGGTGAAGCGGTCCTTGTGAAGGTGTAGCCACACTAGATCACCAATGCTGAAGACCATGGGTTGCTTGTTGACGTTGAGCTTGGTCGCTAGTCGTTGTACTTCGCGCTCGATGGTGTGCCTTGTATCCTCATGCATCTTCTTGATGTAGCTTGCCCGTGCACTCGCATCCATGTTGGTGCGCTCTTATAGAGGAAGAGGTAGAATGTCCAATGGTGACAACGGGTTGAAGCCGTAGACTACCTCGAAGGGGGATTTGCCGGTAGTCGAATGTCTTGCACGATTGTAGGCGTACTCGGCGATGGGCAGACATGCCTCCCACTCCTTGATGTTCTTCTTGATCAACACACGAAGTAGAGTGGAGAGCGTCCGGTTCGTCACCTTCGTTTGGCCGTCGGTTTGAGGATGGTATGCGGATGAGAACAAGAGCTTGATTCCGAGCTTGGCGCATAGGGTCTTCCAAAAGTAACTCAAGAACTTGACGTCACGATCGGAGACGATTGTCTTTGGTACTCCATGGAGTCGCAAGATTTCCCTACAAAAGAGATTTGCAATGTGTGAAGCATCGTCTATCTTGTTGCAAGGAATGAAATGTGCCATCTTAGAAAATCTATCCACAACAACAAACACGAAATCCTTTCCATTTTGAGTTCGAGGCAAACCAAGTACAATATCCATGCTAATGTCTTCCCAAGGTTGATAAGGAATAGGAAGAGGCATGTAAAAGACCATGAGATTGAGCTTTAGACTTAGCTTTGCGACATGTAGAGCATTGGGTGGTGAAGCGTGAGACGTCTCGAAACATCCTGGGCCAAAAGTTGTTCTTGGAGAGCGTGGCGAATGTTTTATCTCGTCCAAAATGTCCCATGAGTCCGCTTCCATGAGCCTCTTGCAAAAGGAGCAAACGAAGAGAAGACTCGGGAATGCATAGATTGTTAGCTTTCATAAGATAAGCATCCTTGATATAATATTGTTCCCAAGAAGTATGCGTCAAACACTTAGCATAAGGAATAGAAAAAGATGGATCATTAGCATACAAGTCTTTGATGTGCTCAAAACCAATAACATTCAACTCAAGTTTAGTGACAAGCGTGCATATGCGTGAAAGTGCATCCGCAACTACATTTTCCTTACCCTTAATGTACTTGATCACATAGGGGAAAGATTCAATAAATTCACTCCATTTGGCATGACGCTTGTTCAACTTAGTTTGACATTTGAAGTACTTAAGCGTTTCATGATCGGTATGTATGACAAACTCATGAGGTCTAAGATAATGTTCCCAAACATGTAGCACACGTACTAAATCATACAATTCTTTGTCATATATGGGATAGTTAAGTTGATCACCAGAGAGTTTTTCACTAAAATATGCAATGGCTCGTTTTTCTTGCATCAAAACTCCGCCAATTCCGGTACCACTTGCATCACAATTAACCTCAAAAGTTTTGTGAAAATTGGGCAAAGCAAGAATCAAAGCATGAGTAAGCAAAGACTTGAGCTCATCAAAAGCGGTGGATTCCAAAGATCCCCAAATGAAAGGAGTATTCTTCTTACTCAAGGCATGCAAAGGAGCGGCAATAGTGCTAAAATCTTTCACAAATCGACGATAAAAACCCGCAAGACCAAGAAAGCTACGCACTTGTTGCAAGTTGGTGGGTTGGGGCCAAGTTTTAATTGCTTCAATCTTAGATTCATCAACATGGACACCCTTTGAGGATACAACAAAACCCAAGAAAACCACTTTGTCAACACCAAACGTGTATTTTTTTTCATGTTTACATAAAGACGTTCCTTGCGAAGGGTTTGCAAAACAGCCCTAACATGATGAAGAGGCTCTTTCATGGTTTTGCTAAACACAAGGATATCATCGAAGTAAACCACAACAAAGACTCCAATATAAGGGCGAAGCACATAATGCATAAGGCGTACGAAAGTACCGGGAGCCTCCGATAGACCCATAGGCATCACTAACCACTCATATAAGCCAAATTTGGTTTTGAAAGCAGTTTTCCATTCATCACCCTTATGCGGAGCATCCCCACGTCCATCCCCATGTACACTCCGACTACTCTCCAAAACCCAAGTGGACATATGACGAGACCTCGACCAAACGCCATTGGACACAAGGTGAACTCGCTCCTCTCCGAAGCTTCACTTTCTACATGTGAGACATGGCTTCTACCTCCAACGTGTGTCCTATGCATGATCAGGTACTTGGAGGAAAGCCACGAAGCCCTCACACCCAACGGACGAGCTAGCGAGGACGCCAAGTACAAGGACCAAGAGACGAAGCTATCCGAAGCTACACCCACCGGACGACCGGTCCAGCCCAGACGTCCGGCCCCTGAAGACCCGAGTCGGATCACCGGACGACCGGAATCCATCGGACGTCCGGCCCCTGAAGGTCACACCAGCCCAAGGAATCCAGGCCAACGCATGCTACAGCAGCCGGACATCCGACCAGGACCGGACGTCCGACGACTCCAGGCACCGGACGACCGGCCCCCTCCGGACGTCCGACACTACCACACCCGAGCTGAATCTACGGAAGTCCGAAGAGCACCGGACGTCCGGACCCCGTCGAGCCTCCGGACGACCGGTAACCTCCGGACGTCCGACGCCTGTATGTTGATCTCGTGTTGGGCCGAAGCCCATGTAACCCTTCGCCCCCCTAGACTATAAATAGACCTCTCCCACCTCCTACCTAGGGTTAGCAAAGGATTAGCTCATGTTTGTGTGAGAGCTTTGCTCATCCAGTTGGTTACTTCTCCTCGGAGCTCAGGACCTCTTCGAAGAAGATCCCCCAAGCGGATTCAAGACCCCTTCAAGGCAAGACAATCAAGACCTCCTCACGGAGAAGAACCCAGTTACCTCTTGTATCGTCCTTTGTTGATCGTGGATCGTGTATCTCCCTTTGTGTTCATCGATCTAGCGCATGTGTAACCTAATCTTGTTGGTTTGAGTGATTCTCTTGTGTTTTCCCCCGTGATTTCCCTCGTGCTCTTCCGCTCGTTATTCGTGTTTCTCATTAATCCTCCTCCATGCGCCTCCTGCAACAACAAAAGACGAACAGAGCTAGCAGGAATGCATAGCTTGTTAGCACGGAACACAAAACCATCCTTAATAACGAACTTGTTCCATGTTCTTCCTTCTTTACAATTCTGCATTACATCTTTAAAATCAGCATCATGCACATATTGATCTTTGATGGTCTCCAAACCAAATATTTTGAAGTCAAGTTGTGAAAGCATAGTATAGCGACGAGACAAAGCATCAACAATAACATTTTCTTTACCCTTCTTGTGTTTAATGACATAAGGGAAAGTCTCAATGAATTCAACCCATTTAGCATGTCTACGATTCAGTTTAGCTTGACTTTTAATATGTTTCAAAGATTCATGATTAGAATGTATAACAAATTCTTTGGGCCATAAATAATGTTGCCATGTCTCTAAAGTCCGAACAAGAGCATATAATTCTTTGTCATAAGTAGAATAGTTCAGACTAGGCCCACTCAATTTTTCGTAAAAGTATGCAACAGGTTTGCCATCTTGTAATAACACACCTCCTAATCCAATTCCACTAGCATCACATTCAAGCTCAAAAGTCTTATTAAAGTCGGGAAGTTGGAGTAAAGGAGCATGTGTCAACTTATCTTTCAATACCGTGAAGGCTTCTTCAATGCGGTACCCCAAACAAAAGGCACATCCTTCTTTGTAAGTTCATTGAGAGGTGCAGCAATGGTGCTAAAGTCTCTCACAAAACGCCTATAGAAACCAGCGAGTCCAAGAAAACTCCTCACTTGTGTGACCGTTTTGGGCTGCGGCCAACTCTCAATAGCTTCAATCTTGGCTTTATCAACTTCAATTCCTGTGGTGTAACAACATAGCCAAGAAAAGATACTCGGTCGGTGCAAAAGGTGCACTTCCCAAGGTTACCAAACAAGCGTGCATCACGTGAGAGCATTAAAAACAGCACGTAAATGTTCCAAATGTTCTTCCAAAGATTTGCTATAAATTAGTATATCATCAAAATAGACTACCACAAATCGTCCAATGAAAGCACGTAAAACTTCGTTCATTAGTCTCATGAAAGTACTAGGTGCATTAGTTAACCCAAAAGGCATGACTAACCACTCATATAAACCAAACTTAGTTTTAAATGCTGTTTTCCATTCATCTCCCAATTTCATACGAATTTGATGGTATCCGCTCATAAATCAATTTTGGAGAATATTGTAGAGCCACTCAATTCATCAAGCATATCATCTAGCCTAGGAATAGGATGACGATAACGAATAGTAATATTATTAATGCCTCTACAATCAACACACATACGTGACGTACCATCCTTTTTAGGCACTAGTATAATAGGAACAACACAAGGACTAAGAGATTCGCGTATATAACCTTTGTCGAGCAGCTCTGTACTTTGACGCATAATCTCCTTCGTCTCCTCTGGATTGGTACGGTATGGTGCACGGTTGGTAGCGATGCACGGGAATTAAGTCAATTTGATGCTCAATCCCTCGAATAGGTGGTAATCCCGGTGGTACGTCTTGTGGGAAGACGTCGGTGAACTCCTGCAAAATGTTAGTGACAATGAGGGGGCAAAGAGGAAGGCACGTCCTCGAATGAAAATAATGCCTCTTTGCACACAAAAGCATAGCAAACAGATTTGCTAGAATCTAGCTCCTCAATATCAGATTTGGTGGCAAGTAAACATGCACTTTTCAGTTTAATTTGAAGCAACATTAGATGGTTTATTATTAGGCTTCATTTGTTGCTCAAATTCTTTTGCCACAATCTGATTTTCACTCTTATTTTTCTCCTGTTTTGCTTTATTAGCTCTATTAATATCATCTTTCAAAATTGAATCAGAGTCATAGGAAGCAAAGTAATATTTTTATCCTTGTGAACAAGAGTATCTTGATTGTTTCTACCATGGTGTACTGAAATTTTTATCAAATTGCCATGGTCTACCAAGTAATAAGGAACATGCTTGCATAGGTACCACATCACAATCAACATAATCAGCATATGTAGAGATACTAAAATACACACGAACAAAGACGTGTTACCTTAACCTTGCCGCTGTTGTTGAACCATTGGATGTAGTAAGGATGTGGATGTGGTCTTATGGTGAGAGAAAGCTTCTCCACCATATCCATGCTAGCCAAGTTGTTGCAGCTCCCTCCATCTATGATGACGCGAATAGAACGTTCCTTCACAACTCCCTTTGTATGGAACAAGTTATGCCTCCGATTTTGCTCGACTTGTGTAACCTGCACACTCAAAACACGTTGAGCAACTAAACATTCATACCTGTCGGCATCTTCGGCAGCCATGTATTGCGTCTCATGATCGTAATCATCTCCACCATGTTCTTCATGTGTAATAAGAGCCAAAGTCTCTTCATCATAGTCACTAAGCGGACTCATACCCACCATCCTCGTGAGCAATCATCACACGCTGAGATTGGCATTCTCTGCCAAAATGTCCTCTTCCCCTTACAACGACGACAAATAATATCACTTGTGTGCCCTGTTGACGCCATGGAAGAAGAAGAGCTCTGTGTAGGCCCAAAGAGTGCGCTCTTGGCGGAATAGTGGTGGTTGTGCACGCTTTCTTGTATCACGGTTGGAGGTGGCAGCCGGCGGAGGTGCCGGTGTAGTAGAACGTGTGGAAGTAGATGATGCACGTGGTGTCCATGATGAAGGTCGACCTGCAGAAAAGTTAGTCCGCGCCAACGGCTGTCGATCCTGCACTTCACGTTCAGCTTTACAAGCAAGATGGAATAATCGAGTGATATTAGTATAATCCTTGTAGTCTAGAATGGTCTGAATATCTCTATTTAATCCACCCGAGAAACGTGCAAGCATAGCTTCATTCTCCTCAACAATACCACATCTAATCAAGCCTGTTTGTAATTCCTGATAATATTCTTCTACCGAATTTTTTCCTTGTCTTAAGCGCTGCAATTTTTGAAGTAATTCACGTTGATAATATGGTAAAACCCAACGAGTACGCATAGCAGTTTTCAAAGCAGCCCAAGTAGCTGGAACAGGATATAATCTACAATGTTCAGACCACCAAACACATGCAAAGCTAGTGAAAGCACAAACAATGGCAGGAACACGTCTCTCCTCAGGATATTGTAAACATGTAAATCGTTGTTCAGTTTATAACTCCCAAGTAAGAAATATATCAGGAACATATCTACCCTCAAATGGTGGAATATTCAACTTCAAATTAGGGAGATGGTCATGATCTCGTACCTGAGGGGGAGCCCTAACATTGCCATTATTTGCATGTGGACGACCGGGTGGTTGTGGTGCTGGTGGTTGCACGTAGTTCTGAAGTTGATCAACCTCATCCTCGTACTCTCACATAATCATCCTCCCCCACATCGCCAGCAGGAGCCACGTAGTATCAACAAAGCAGCACCAAAGCAGCTTGGCCAGTGAAGAGGGACACAGCTCGCTCGGCGGAGGGCTGCCCAGCGATGTGGAGGTAGTCGTCGTTGTTGTTGTAGAGGTGCATTAGGTGCAGCCGGTGGTGGTGGTGGTAGACGCGAGCAATTCATTAAACTTGTTGTCGAGCTTTGTTTCAACGCCTTCTCAATGCCATCTATCTTCTCCATGGCCTCTTCAAATCTATTTAGAACATCTTCCACCTGCCCACTCATCATTTGTTGAAACTTATCATGTAGCGCTTTGTTTGTCATGTTCTCCCGGTCGGTCTAAATGGCTTGTGATCCTGCCATGGTTAGCGACAATAGAAACACACAAGAATATGATTGACGGACTACTAGGAAGTGGTGGTGGTGGTGTGGTGGACAGTCACAAATCCGTCAAGCAAATCCCAAATTCTTACCATTCTTACCGTGAGCGGTGATCGGCAACCGATGTAGTCAAAACTCTCAAAGCTTGGATAGAGCGATTACCAGGGAGAGTCAAACGCACGATGTAGATGTATGTGGAGCTGGGAAGGCTTATAATATGGTAGCAAAAAGGGTCAGCAATAATCAATTCAGAGATGCAAAGTTGAATAAACGCTCAACGGCGGTACTGTGCTGGTCCTAGGCTAGACCGTGCTAGAGACGCGAGCCTAGAACACTAACAAAATCACGGCGCTGCACGGAAACAACGGAAAAACACACTCTGGAAATTTTTTTTTTCGCTCTTTTTTTTGTTGCGCTGCTCTTTTTTTTTTTTTTTGCGAAAAATCACTATAATGGCGAGTGTCTCAAAACTCTTCCCAGGTCAAACTGACAGGATGGGCACGAAATTTTTTAGACCAAAAATTTTTTTTTATTTGCCGGACCCAATAACTGAAACGGGTCAAAAAACTTTATATAATGGCGACTGTCTCAATACGCTTAGAAACACCTAAAAATAGGATAGCCAGAAAATTTTTCGACAAGTGCGTTTTAGGAAAATTTTGGGCCTAAACGGAGGGTGGTTTCGACAAGTGTTTTTTTTTCCGAAACCTACTCCGGCTAGGAAACACGAATCGGAAACTAGATGGATCTCGAAAACAAACCTAATATGAGAAGAACTCGGATTGGTGGTGGATATATGGTTGTGGTATATGGCACCTGTGGTGGTATATGGTAGCGGTGGTGGTATATGGCTACGGATTGGTGGTGGATAAGAAGGGTGGTAGATGGCAAGGCGATGAAGATGGTGCGGCGGCGGCGTGACAACTTATGACCAGAACTCGAAACTCTCAAAGACTAGACTCTAAGACCAGCAACTTGACACGACGATGCAACCGCAAATTCAACAAAGCAAAAACCCTAAAAAGATTGTCACGAAGGCTCAGATTGGTTCGGATATGATGAACTAACCCTAATTTATTTTGTGGCTTTTTCGTGGACTTTAGGTATGAAGAACAGACTCGATCTAATCTACGAAAAACTGTAAAATCTCACCGAGCAACCTGAAAATCTGATACCACTAGATAGAGGCAAAGGTGTCCCGATGTTTCGATGAGATGGTGGCTATCGTTTCTGTTGGAGTCGACCTTGACGATCCGACTACGTACGTGCGAGACGTCGCGCCTTAGCAATCGCTAAACCAACTTCCGAGGGTTATTGACCACGCCGGAGCACGATCAACCTGACCTCGAGGGACTGTTTCCTGCGAGCAAACGAAGAACAAGCAAGAAACTAAGATTGCAATCTGGATATTGCGAATATAAGAGGAAAGCTTTATTAATGAAGGTGGGGTTATGAGGCGCCTTAGTGCAGTCGTTGAACACAAACGAAGTACACGAAGTTGCAGCTATGGCGAACTTTTGATCTAAACAAAACCCAAAGTCTAAACGACGCCCTAAGGGCTGTATATATGGAGAAAGAGGAGGAATTTCGTGGCCCTTGAGGGAGGGGTCCAAACCAACCCTAACTCTTGTTTCCCCACATACGGACTCTAAAAACAGCCTACACTTAAGTATTTCGAAATTACATGGGCCTGGCCCAATATTAAGGTGACGCAGCACCTAGAATAGCCTATGGACGAATATTATGAAGTGGCATCTTGTATATTTCGTCCAAGGCCTCATGCTCTCATTAGGGTGGCTTCAAAATCCTGGAAATCATCACTTGTAACTCCGTTCTTGTTCCCCTTGCGCATGCCAACATCTCCATGCTTGAACTTGCTCCAAGGTTCATCTTTCTTGTCCATGGTAGGCCCTTCATTTGTAAGCAAAACAAATGTATCCAATTTAGGCAGCATCATATTCTCATGAACATTGGAATCGTTACCAAGAAACGAAAGTACCTGATAATTCAATTGGCGTGCGCGAGCTCTAGTAATTGGTCCAGTATGTATAGTAGCAGGGGCTGTGGGTGTAACAATGGTATTGATGTCCTCATCAATGGATTTGCTTGGTTTCGAGTGGATCTAGCATTTCCCCGAGTTTCCCCACTTTCCATCCACAAAATCTCCTCAATTTTGACCCCAAAATCCCAAAATTCCGCCCAAAATCGCGTCCTGGAGCTCAAATCCCGCGTTGACAACCGACCCCCGGACGTCCGACCTTTCCCGGACGACCGGAACCCCTAACCCGAACCGAAATCACGGATTTCCGACCTTCCCGGACGTCCGACGATCGGACATCCGACCTTTCCCGGACGTCCGTAACCTGTAGTTTCAGACTTCGGCTGATTTTTATTTTGTCCATAACTAATTCATCTGAACTCCAATTTTCGCAATCTTTAGCTTGTTGAAAAGCTCTTGACATCCCCCTTCAAAAAAAAATACCACCAGAACCATTTGAATCCATAAAATGTTTGGGACTTTGGCATCTTTGCCTAGGGCTTCCACCACATCCTCCGTTACTCCACCACCGACTTCCGCAATATAACCAACTTTGTTCCTCATGGTTGTTTGAGTTGTGATTCGAGTCTCCTAAGGTGTTTCGGCTACTTAGGGACGGTTGGTTCTTCATCAACCACCACCGCCACTTCCGCATAGGCTTACCCACCATACACTTCAACCAACCCAACTTAACGAAATATTGTTTGTGTTGTGAGTTGTGTCTCCTAAGGTGTTTAGGCTACTTAGGGACCGTGCTTCCAACTTTGACACCGTGTATAGTCCACCACCTTACACCCCACTTCCGCATTGCGTACTCCAAAACCACCATTGCATTTCCGCAATCCCATTGAGCTTCCGCAACCACCACCGCATTACGCTACCACCATTTGACAATTGTCATTTGAGATTTCGAGTTGTGGTTTTTCCGTTTCCTAAGGTGTTTCGGCTACTTAGGGACGAGTCTCCATCATCTTGGTATCTACATCAAGAACACCGCCACTCATCGCCATAAAGCGACGGTAACCTCGACGACACCATTGTATATTCCCTTGCAATTGCATTGTTAACCCCTAGCCCATTTTAAGTCACTTGCCTATCGAGACTAGCCATTTGAGTATTGTTTAAACAGCGTTACTTGTGCACATTAGTGATCATACTTCCCATACCATTGTGGTGCATATATTGGTATCATCTCTTGTGTCACAAGATTCTTCCCGCATATACACAATTGCTATCTTGGTTTGTGCATTGTGCAAAAGTGGCCATAGAAAAAAAAGAACGAGCTTTTAAGCAAAAGAGAGAGAGAGAGCAAAGAAGCTTGTAATCAATAGCCATAGCATCATACCACATTGCATATAAGATTGTCATATCCGATCATCTTGAGAAACACCGGGAACCATACATACATAGCATACTTGGGATAGAAAGTTTATCCATTTTGCATCTTATAGGTTGTGCACAAGTGTCGTATCCGCCTATTGAGCAATCGTGCTAGCGTCTCTCTTGATTTGTGCAACACGAGCGTTTTGGTGGATTCCACATTTTGAGCTCATTCCTTGGTTGCACGACCCCATTTATCTATCCGTCTGTGTGTTTCCGTGTGCCATACTTTGCTATTGGTCTACTTGTTTCTCCTGCGAATTTGTGAATCTCTTTCAACATTATTGACTCTTGCTAACATTTTGCATCAAATTTTTGTGCCACTATCCTCATCGAGCTCCACCATAAGCTTTACTTGCGTAGGTGTGAGAAACCGACAAGAATTGGTACCAATTGTGCTATTTCCTTGTTACACATTGAGTTTCATTGATCCATTTTCAACATCGGTCAAGGTACATTTGGTCAAGTTCTTCTCTTTCTCCCACTCATATTTGCTCGAGTTTGTCATGGATAGGCAAGGCATTTCATCTCCGGTCTTCGACAACGATGACGGCGTGAACAAATACATCACCAAAGCGCCAATCTTCGATCTACAACGACAAATGCAAAGGCGCACAATCAAGATTGCAAGAGCGCGCCGAGGACCTCTCCATCGACATTCATCTCTCCGAAGCAAGGAAAAGGGACTACATTGACACGAAGCTTTCCGCACATAAAGAGGAGCAAGATGCAAGGATGGAGGAGATTAGAGCCTTGATCAAGTCTTCTTCCCTTCATCATCTTCAAGGCAGCGATGTTCAAGTCACAAGTCTTCGGAGCGCCCAAGCGATGCAAGCACAAGTCGTCCACATCTCCATGGCGACCACCATCACGTTCGTGATCCACATCGTCATGAAGGGCAAGTCACCTCCAAGCATCATGTGCACGGCATTTACTGACGAACGACATCTACTACGAGCTCAAGCACGACAACGACATCATCATCATGAAGATGCTCCACAAGCGCAAATGCACAAGTCCCAACAAGCCCTACTTCATGCCAAGGCCAAGCTTCAAGAGCAAAAGAGAAGACCGCGAGACAAGCACCACCAAGACGGAGCTACGGCTACAACAACCACTTCGGCATCTTCGCCAAGTGCTATCAAGGCATCTTTGCCTTTGGACGTACGACATCTTCGCCTACTTCCCGTGAGTTCGCCTACATCGACATCTTCAACAACAAGGCGACCACCTACGAGCGAGGGCGACACTTCCATCTTCGGAAGCCCCTCAAGGAAGATGGCCGAGCATGGGAAATTCCATTCGGTCATGGAGACGAGCTACGAGGTGCCACATCATATGGGCCTCCAACACCAAGACGGTGACAAAAATGTCGAGCAAGGGCCATCCCCTTCGACCACGGCGACGAGCGCGAATCTCTTCTACAACATGAAGACGGCGCCCATATTGGACGACCGCACATGGAGACATTTGCACCAACATCTCTCCGACACCCACATATCACGAGATGACCCAATTGCCATGTGAGGAGAGCCACCAACCCATGAGTGTGATGAGTGACTCCACCCTATATGACATTGAGTGCATTTCCTATGAGAGGATGAGTGTGACCACCACTAGTCCCACACATGAGAGCATGCCACACATCCTATGTGAGGTTGAGCGCCATTTGAGTGACTCCACCAACCATATGAGTGAGAGCATCCAAGAGGGAGTGAGTGAGCCACAACACTTAGTGAGTGAGGTAGTTGACACGGCATGTGAAGCCACCATGATTTCTCACGACTTAACCTCTACTCCTAGTGTGTTTTCTTCTTTGGTGCTAGGTCTCCTACATGAAGACATGCCTATCCTCGGCAGAGTCCATCCCTCCAATGGGAAAACTGATGGCCATGGTGGACGATGATGCACCCCCCACATGGTTCCATCAAGATGAAGATGACAACGAGACGATCTTCAACACCTCACCTACAACACATGAACGACGCTCCAGAGGTAACTTAGGTGATGGTGCTTCTCTTGTCCCACTAGTGGACTCTCTTGACAATGCTTGCTTGCATGATGTTGATCCTTCTATTCCCATGCTTCAAGCTAGTGCGACTTCTTCATGTCTTGACTTACCTATTTATGATGAATATGATGATGAGCATGTTGAGTTGCCTAGTTGTGATGCTATGCTTCATAGGATATCTTGTGAAAATTCTATTGGTCACTTCATGTTTGACAATCCATTGAACTTGTCATATGCTATCAGTGAGATCTCCCATATAGCCTCATTTCAATCTCAACATAGTAACTATGCATGCCCCATTAACATAAATCTCATTTGCATTTATGGCATAGATGACGAGATGATGGTCATTAGCTTTTGTTTCTCTTGTGATGATATTGCCTTGCTTCCTTTACATGATTTGCGCAATTCATCTACTATGTCATGCCATGATCACATTGTTCCGAATATGCATTGTTTTGGATGTTGTCAGTATTCTCCACGTGATGTTTCTACTCTTGCTCATGAGGAGACCCCCATAGTTTCCTCATACATATTAGGAGATTTTGATGCATCTCATACTTTGCATGATTCCCATAGTTGCGTGCACCATATGCATTCCATGAATAACAGTGCTCTAGATATTTCCCATGATGCATTACAAAATTTGAGTCTCCATTATGCCATGCATAACCTCAAACCTATCATGATGGATGACATGTTTCTATATCACGCATCTCATTTATTTGAGCATTGGCTATTTTGTGCTAACCGACACATGCATGTGCGCATCATGATGGATGATGTGTACATATATCACGCACACACAATTTTTCCTTTGTCTTTGTTTTGTCTAGGTACGCACGTATACTCGTCACCATCTCAATCCCATGAGTTGATTTAAACGAGCTCTTGAGAGCAATGATGACTTGGGATCCCGTGGACTTTCATTCCCACCATTCCTTTGCGCAAGGACTACACGCATCTCTTCTACTTGTCTCTCCTGCGGCTATGGGCTATTTACCACTTGACGATTCATGCTCATTTTACCGTGTTCACTTTGCATGCTATGCTTGCTTCTATACATTTGCCATGCAATTGTGACCCTTGCTTGCATCTACCCATGATTCACCATTATGCTACTCCTATGTGTATTTGCATGCTTGGTGGAGATCCTTGTTGCTATAGCCATGTTTATCATGTGCCCCATGCTATTGATGCTATTTTGCTCATATCTTGCTTTCATACTTGTGATATTACATGTGAATTATTCATGCCCACTATTTGCACCAATGACATGCTTACCATGATTCCTTCTAGTACGTTGCATCTTCGCACTACTAGCTTGCTTGACTTGATCGCTATGATTGCTTGCTATGTTGCATCACCAATGTTCCACTATCACTTGCTTTCTTGGGTTGATGACATATATGTTCATGCCTCTCACTTGATTTGCCATGATCATTGTCTCTTGTCTCCATTAGTTTCATCTCTCATATCACCTTGTATTGAGTGCAACCATACTATGCTTATTGCTCCTGGAGACTTTGACAAATTACTTGTGATGCATGCTTGTTTACTTGAGCCTATTGTATTTGGTTGTTCTCGCATCATATGCCTCCATACTATGAAATGCTCCCTTGTACTTTCTTATGATGAGCATGATGCATACACTTGTTGGGTATCTTACCACACGAATGATAGGTTTTGCACTTCCGCTAACCTCATTTGTTTTTCCATTGTTTGTCATGTTCTTTCATTTTGAAGGATTCACAAGGTGGTAACATCACGAGACAACTTGGTTATGTGAAGGCATACAAGATGCATAACTCCATCATCCTTGAGAACCTCCTAAAGGTGACCTCCTTCCCTTTGAGCCATCTTCAAATATGCATATTGGATGGGCCATACTTTCATTGTTGTTTCCTTCTTCTTGTCTACATGATACATATATTGGATGGAGGACCGACATTGGAGATGGACCCTATGGACCTTCAAGTTGAGGAGTGCCATGACATCGAGCTATGGTACAGCACCACCCATGACAAATTTTCACCCTATCCAGGGATTGACACATATTATGATTGTCTTGTTGCACATATTCCCATGTCATCCATGATATATGAGCTTGTGCATTTTCTTAGCAAATTTGTTGTGATCTTTCTTGATGGCATCTTCATACATAATGATCACATTGCCTATCATCAATTGCATGATAACATAATCATATTGAGCATCCATTACCATATTCATGCTATTGATGAACCGTCTCTCTATGACATCATTTTGCACAATGGTAGAATTTGTCGCTTTGTGCACCATGCTTTTGTTCCCATGAATGCTTTGCATCTCATTCTAGATCATCTTGATAAGCTTCATGCGCTTTGTCACGACCAATCTTGCCGCACATACTCATTATTACATGATGGACACTTTGTGTGCGCTAACCATTGTATTCCCGAGTGTTGCTTGTGTTTGCTCTTTTTGCATGTCTATCTCTCCGGCGACACCTTGGACTACTTGGATTGCGCCATGTCTTCAACTCCATCCAACTACAAGTTCGTCCAGGACAACCGTTTCCATGGTGATGAGGATCACGATCCGAGGTCGGATCTTTCCCAAGGGAGGGCACGTTCATCCCCATGTACACTCCGACTACTCTCCAAACCCCAAGTGGACATATGACGAGACCTCGACCAAACGCAACTGGACACAAGGTGAACTCGCTCCTCTCCGAACCTTCACTTTCTACATGTGAGACATGGCTTCTACCTCCAACGTGTGTCCTATGCATGATCAGGTACTTGGAGGAAAGCCACGGAGCCACCACACCCAACGGACGAGCTAGCGAGGACGCCAAGTACAAGGACCAAGACACGAAGCTATCCGAAGCTACAGCCACCGGACGACCGGTCCAGCCTGGAGGTCCGGCCCCTGAAGACCCGAGCCGAATCACCGGACGACCGGAATCCATCGGACGTCCGGCCCCTGAAGGTCACGCCAGCCCAAGGAATCTGTGCCAACGACGCTCTGCGGCGGACGTCCGACCAGGACCGGACGTCAAGCGACTCGAACCGGACGACCGGCCGCCTCCGAACGTCCGACACTACCACACCCGAGCCGAATCTACGGAAGTCCGAAGAGCACCGGACATCCGGACCCTGTCGAGCCTCCGGACGACCGATAACCTCCGGACGTCCTACGCCTGTATGTTGATCTCGTGTTGGGCCGAAGCCCATGTAACCCTTCGCCCCCCTAGACTATAAATAGACCTCTCCCACCTCCTAGCTAGGGTTAGCAAAGGATTATCTCATGTTTGTGTGAGAGCTTTGCTCATCCACTTGGTTACTTCTCCTCGGAGCTCAGAACCTCTTCGGAGAAGATCCCCCAAGCGGATTCAAGACCCCTTCAAGGGAAGCAATCAAGACCTCCTCACGGAGAAGAACCCGGTTACCTCTTGTATCGTCCTTTGTTGATCGTGGATCGTGTATCTCCCTTTGTGTTCATCGATCTAGCGCATGTGTAATCGAATCTTGTTGGTTTGGGTTATTCTCTTGTGTTTTCCTCCGTGATTTCCCTCGTGCTCTTCCGCTCATTGTTCGTGTTCCTCGGAGGGATCCTCTCCAAACGTGAAAGTTCGTCCACATAGGGTTCCGCCCTACATCACACCCTATTGAATGCGGATTTGATAATAGCCACTTTTAAGATCTATTTTTGAGAAAAAGTTGGCTCCACTAAGTTCATCAAGCATATCGTCTAAGCGAGGAATGGGATGCCTATAGCGAACGGTAATAGCATTTATAGGTCTACAATCGGAACACAAGCGGAAATTTCCATCGGGCTTAGGCACAAGTATAACGGGAACGTCACAAGGGCTTAAGCTTTCACGTACATGACCGTTGTCGATGAGTTGTTGTACTTGCCGTTGAATCTCCTTGGTTTCTTATGGATTGACTCGGTATGGAGCTTTGTTTGGGAGAGGCGCTCCGGGGATGAGGTCGATTCAATGCTCAATGCCTCGAAGAGGAGGTAGACCAGAGGTAGCTCATCGGGAAAACATCTTGGAATTCCTGCAAAAGAGATTGAAACACTAAAGGTAGCTCCTGAGAGGTGTTAGTTGTTGGCTCTCCATCCTTGCACACAAGGACAAAGTGCATCACACTCGATGGGTTCTCATACACTTCTCTCATCTCACTTTTGGTGGCAAATAGGATGAGGTTTTTCTCTCTAGGCGAAGAGGCGCTCAAGTTTGGCTTGTGGCTCTCACTCACTTTTTGGTGGATCACTTTCTCACTCTTCTCTCCATGATGGGTGGCTTGCTTGTCAGCTATCACTTGACTAGGAGACACAGGTCGTAGCACATATTCCTTCCCTTTCATCTTGAAGCTATAGTGATTGGTACGCCCGTTGTGGAAGACACCACGGTCGAATTGCCATGGTCGACCAAGAAGGAGGTGGCAAACGGTCATTGGGACCACATCACATTCCAAAGTGTCCTCATATGCACCAATTTTGAAGGAGACTTGGACCGTATGCTCGACTCGTATAGTCTTGGAGTCACTTAGCCATTGAACCTTGTAGGGGTGCGGGTGCTTCCTCTTGACCAATTGAAGCTTGGAGCATAGTTCTTCTCTTGCCATGTTGTGGCAACTACCTCCATCGATGATGACCTTGACGGACCTTCCATTGATGCCGGCCTTTGTGTGGAAGATGTGGCATCTTTGGTCTTCTTCTTGTTGATGTCGAAGAGTCAAGACCTTGGAGACAACGAGAGCGGGGCTCGAATCCTCATCACAAAAGACTTGATCATCTTCATCCTCGTTCACTCACCGGTGCATGGCCACTTGCTCAAGAGCTTCCATCTCCTCATCACTCATTGAGTCATAGGTGCCATCGTCGTTGAGGATCATGGTGCGCTTGTTGGTGCATTCGTAGGACTTGTGTCCTCGGCCGCCGCAAGTGAAACACTTGAAAGAGCTTGTCTTAACGGTCTCATCGGTCGGAGTAGATGACGAAGTGCGCGGCTTGAAGTTGCTTGTAGTAAGAGGAGGACGACTTGAAATTGTCGAAGTTTTCTTGTAACTTGACTTGTCGTCGTTGCTTGCAGAAGGTTTGGTTGATGTAGATGTTGGAGGAGTTGTTGAAGGTTGGTTGTTGGAGAAGCCGTAGATCTTGGACGAGTACTTGGCGTACTTGAAGTCATCTTGCACTTGACGTTTCGCCTTTGTAGCTTGATGCACGAGGTCAATGAGGTTGGAGTAGGGTTGGAAGTCGGCGATCTTCTTGATGGGATGATTGAGTCCATTTAAGAAATGTGCCATTGTTTGCTCATCATCTTCCTTTACATTGGCTCGAATCATGGCTATCTCCATTTCCTTGTAGTATTCTTCAACACTCTTTGTTCCTTGCTTGAGGAGTTGGAGTTTCTTGAAGAGTTCGCGGTTGTAGTAAGTGGGCACAAAACGTGCTCGCATGACATCTTTCATTTGAGCCCAAGTGGTGATTGGAGGTTCACCTCTTGCTTGTCGCCGCTCAAGGATTTGTTCCCACCATATGAGCACATAGTATTGGAACTCAAGTGATGCCATAGCGATCTTCTTCTCTTCCTCATAGTTGTGCAAACGAAAGATTTTGTCGACCTTCAATGCCCGTGAAAGGTACTCTTGAGGTCATTGCTTCCATTGAACTTGGGCATGGTGAATTTGAGCTTTCCATAGCGTTGCTCCTCATTGTGTTGTTGGCGATGGTGATGATGACGCCCTTGGCGTGGGTGGCAATCATCTTCATTTTGCTCTTGGCGTGGAGTAAGTCCATGATCAACTTGCTCTTATTGAACTTGAGGTTGAGGTGGAGCTTGAAGAGCTTGTGGAGGAGCTTGATGAACTTGACGTTGCACATGGGATTGGTAGTTCCTCTCGTGGAATTCTTCTCGAAGGGCTTCCTCTTGATTGCGCCGTTCGCGATTGCGGTTAGCGATGGCTCGACTTGATTCTTGAAGGGCACGTTGCGCCTCAAGAGCTTGCGCTTCTCGTTGTTGTTGTTGAAGACGTTGCGCCTCGGCGTCTTGTTCTTCTTGGTATAGCCGCGTTCGTTCTTCCTCTTGGCGCCGTAGTCGTTGTCGTTCTTGAGCTTGGGCAAAGACGGGTTGGTTTGATTGATGACGAGGGACTTGCTCATCGACTTGCTCTTGTGAATGCTTGTCATGTAGTGGGCTGCGCGATGCATGATGGTCTTGACGCGCGGCTCGTCGAAGAGTGTTCAATGACGGTGTACTTGAGTCGTAGAAGGTGTCGTCGGAGTGTCGACTCGATCGGCTCCCTCTTTAGGACGAATAAGTGGAATGATGCCGGTTCCTCATCAAGGCGCGGATCTTGTCCATTCTTGCATCATTCTCTTGCTTGTGAGCGTCGAACTTTTTATCGAAGTAGTCTCGTGTACGTTGCTCGGAGAGTCACAAGTCGGTGGCGAGGTTGTCGCTGCGGTCGCTCATTGCTTGTTGCTATTGGTGCAATGCCCTTTGAGCACAAAAGAGGTGGCTCTTTGTGACGTATGATGACATGTCGTCGTCTTGCTCGAGGAAGAGTGGGTTGGTAGAAGTACTCGGCCTATCCATCATTCCAAGCAAAAATGTGAGTGGTAGAAGGAGAAGAACTTATACCAATGTAACTTCGACCGATGGTGATGATGAATCAAGTTCACACAAATGCGGACAATGAAATAGCACTATTGGTACCAATTCTTGTCGGTTCTCACACCTACACAAGTAAAAGCTTATGGTGGATCTTGGTGAGGATGGTGGCACAAAATTTGATGCAATTGTAAGTGAGCTTCAATAATGTTGGAAAAGGTTCACAAATTTGCAAATGCAACAAGTAGACCAAGCAGATAATGGTACACGGAAACACACACGCAAATAGATAGGTGGGATTGTGCAAACCAAAAGTGAGCCAAAATGTGGAATCTACGAAAATGCTCTTGTTGCACAATACTAGAGAGACGCTAGCACGATTGCACAATAGGCGGATACGGAACTTTTGCACAACCTACTAGGCAAAAATGCAACTATCTCTATCCCATGTATGCTATATGTATGGTATTTCGGTGTTATGATCCAAGATGATCCAATATGACAATCTTAATGTAGTATGATGCTATGGTTCTTGCTCATAAGCTCTTTGCTTATCTTTCCTCTTTGCTTAAAAGCTTGGGTGGCTCTTTCACTTGTGAGCTCTTTTCTCATGCAAAACTTCACGAACCAAGCTAGCAATTGTGTATGCTATGACAACTTTGTGACACACAAGTGGATCCCAAGATATGCACCACGGTGGTATGGTATGTATGCTATGGAGTATGATCACTAATGTGCACAAGTCACGTTGTCGGCAATACTCAATGGCTAGTCTCGATGGGTAAGGTACGCATAAAAAGTAAGGCCATGTGGTTATCAATGCAATTTCAAGGTATGAGAAAGATGTCGACGATGTTACCGTCCTTGGCGATGATGAGACCCTTGCGAAGATGAGCGGTGATGATGATGTCGAACCGTACCTAGATAGCGAAACACAAAAGGATACGGCAACCACAACTCAAAATCTCAAGGACCAAAATGTGTCAAAATCGTCATAGGAGGTATCATGGAAGATGGTGGAGTATGTGGGTTTGGAAGATGTGGTGGAAGGTGGGGTTGTGGTGGTGGCCGAACTGAAAAATTCAGTTTCGTCAGAGTTTCACGGACGTCCGGGTGGTCACGGTCGTCCGGCCGTCGGACGTCCGGCAGGGTCCGGTCGTCCATAATTTCGAATCGGGTCAGGGGTTCCGGTCGTCCGGGAAAGGCCGGACATCCCGTGGTCGGGGTCAACAGGATGAACAGCAAGATTTCGGGAGGAAGAAGATGGTGAGGTCGAAAGCGGCGGATTGATGGATGGAAAAGTGTGAGGAGGGTGGGGAAAGCTAGATCCACGCGTAGCAACTCAAATCCATGGACCAAATCCAACAAAATCTCAACTCACCAACAAATCACAAAAAAAATTGGGGGCTATTTTTGGTGGGGAATTTTCGGATTTAGGACGAAAACAACAAAATCAAGCTAGAAAACAGGGGGTAGGGGATCCAAAAATGCGATCAACGTGGCTCATGATACCAAGATGATGTAGGGCGGAAACCTAATCAGAGATCTTTCACGTTTTGAGGGGATCCTATGGGGAAAACACGACGAACGAGCGGAAGAACACAAGGAAAAACACACGAGAGAATCACTAAACCGACAAGTAATTGATCACACAAGGGCTAGATCACCGAACACATGAGGTAGCACAAGATTCAAAATCAACAAAGGAAAGATACAAAGGTAGTCGTTCTTCTCCGTGAGGAGGTCTTGATTGTCTTCCCTTGAAGGGGTCTTGAATCCGCTTGGGGGATCTTCTCCGAAGAGGTCCTGAGCTCCGAGGAGAAGTAACCAAGTGGATGAGCAAGGCTCTCACACAAAATATGAGCTAAACCATTGCTATCCCTAACTAGGAGGAGGAGGAGTAGGTCTATTTATAGTATTAGTGCAAAAGGGGGCAAAGTGAAGGGGTACAAGGGCTCCAGCCCGTGGGCGCGTGCACTCAGGTGCCGGAAGTCCGGAAGACGTCGGACGTCCGGAGGCTCGGGACGGCCCGGACATCCGTCAGGGCTCGGACGTCCGAAGATTTGGCTCTGTCATGGACGTGTCGGACGTCCGGAGAGGGCCGGTCGTCCATAGATTCGGCTCGGATGCTTGTCGCCCGGTCGTCCGGTCTGCCTCGGATGTCCGTAGATTTGGATCGGGTGGTCAGGTACCGGACGTCCGGAGAGCTCGGTCGTCCGTGTCCTGGGACTCGTCGGACGTCCGGACGGGGTCGGTCATCCGACGCCTGTAGCTTCCGAAGCAGCTCTTCTTCTTCTCCATCATGCTTGGGGTCCTCGCCATCTTGGCTCTTGTATGTAGCTGCACCGTGGCTCTCCTCCATGCACCTGATCACACACAGAGTTTCTGAATGAGGTAGTAGCCATGTCTCGTGAGTAGGAAGAGGGAGTTCGGAGAGGAGCGAGTTCACCTTATCTTCAATAGCCTTAGCTCGGGCTCGAGTCATGGGTCCACGTGGTGTTGAGGAATATGTAGGTACGTCCATGGGGATGAGTGAGGGATGCTCCGCATCACGGTAGGATCTTATATCCCTAGTTTAGTTCGTGTTCTTGTTCATCCTAAAAGTCCAGAAAATAGCCCCACAAAAAAATCCCTTTACCTAGCCCTTTGCAGCCTTTAATCTGTTATTTGGTGAGTTTTATCAAGTTCTTGTCCACTAGATCTTTTTTAGTTGCTGAGTTTCCCCATCCAATCTTGTGTGTTTGTGTTCATTTTCGTGCACAAATTTCAGATCTGCATCCTCCACCAAATCATACATATCTTTGTCATCCGGAGTCCATTTTGAGTGTTTTGTGCATTCTGAAAAGCCCACACTGTGTGCTCTCCATTCATCCTTGTTAGATCTGATTTCCATCGTGTTTTCCACCCAGTAAAATCAGATCAGTTCGTGTGTGTTTGCTGCCAAAGTTTCAGCTGCATGTTCTTGTTGGTTGATGATGCGGAGCATCCTTCGGTCATCCCCATGGACCTTCCATCGACTATCCAAGCTCCAAGTGGACCCATGACAAGATCAAGAGCTCGTGCTACTCAATCCGAGGTGACATCGCTCCTATTTGAGTTCCCCTTTTCATCCAGTGAGACATGGCTACTACCTAAGTCCGAGACGCTATGCGTGATCAGGTACAACGTTCAAATCAAGGAGCCAGGAGCTGAAGAAGAAACGACAGGCGTCAACTCTCTGGACAACCCGGAACCTCCGGCCCCCGGAACGTCCGGCCTACCCAGTGCCTCCGGCCTCCGACGACATCGACCAGCCTGGGCGTGCCAACTCTCTGGTTAGCCCGGAACCTCCGGCCCGCCCGGACCTTCCGGCCCCCGGAACCTCCGGCCCACCCGGACCTTCCGGCCCCCGGACGCCAACCCTGCTCCACCTCCGACGACATCGACCAGCCTGGGCGTGCCAACTTTCTGGTTAGGCCGGACCCTGCCCGGACCCTCCGGCGCCCGGAACTTCCAGCCCTGCCTGTGCACAGCCACTTGGACCGAGGCCCGTGTACCCTTTCGCCTCGTAAACTATATATACTCCCCCACCTCCTCCTAGTTAGGGTTAGCAAAGGATTAGCTCATGTTTGTGTGAGAGCTTTGCTCATCCACTTGGTTACCTTCTCCTCGGAGATCGCACCTCCTCGGAGAAGATCCTTCCAAGCGGATTCAAGACCCCCTCTAGGGTGGCCCCATCAAGACCTCCTCGCGGAGAAGAACGGCTACTTGTGTATCTTTCCTTTGTTGGTTTTGAATCTTGTGCTATCTTATGTGTTCGGTGATCTAGCCCTTGTGTGATCGATACTTGTCGGTTTAGTGATTCTCTCGTGTGGTTTCCTTGTGTTCTTCCGATTGTTCGTCGTGTTTACCCCGTAGGATCCCCTCCAAACATGAAAGATCTCCGTTTAGGGTTCCGCCCCACATCATCTTGGTATCATGAGCCACGTTGATCACGTTTTTGGAGCCCCTACCCTTTGTTTTCTAGCTTGATTTTGTTGATTTCGTCCTAAATCCGAAAATCCCCACCAAAAATAGCCCTAATTTTTTTTGTGATTTGTTGGTGTGATGAAGTTTTGTTGGATTTGATCCATGGATCTGCTTTGCTTTGAGTGGATCTAGCTTCCCTACCCTTCTTCCCCTCTAATTTCTTCTTTTTCCCCGTCGGATTTGGGTTTTTCCCCAAGTTTTTCCGCTCAAATCCTCAATCCCGAAGTCTTTGTTCTTGGCAGAATCGCGACCACCGGAACTTCCGGCCCCCGGACCTTCCGGCCTTCACCGGAACCTCCGGACCCCGGACCTTCCGTCTTGCCCGGAACTTCCGGCATAGACAGAAAGGTTGCGCATCTTCGACGACTCCCGCTACTTCGGCAACTCCGACCACGGTGTAGCGGCATCTTCGCCAACGTACTGAAGACCGTGCATCACATCATCTTCCACATTCGCATCCATTTGGAACCTTCAACCGTAAGCAATGACGGTAATCTCGACGACATTTGTCCAAACCTTTCCATTGCATTGATAAACATCATAGCCATCTTTTGCATTGCTTACCCATCGAGACTAGCCATTGAGTATTGCGGCAACATGACTTGTGCACATTAGACTCATACTCCATACCATACATACCATACCACCGGTGCATATCTTGGGATCCACTTGTGTGTCATGAAGTTTTCATCACATACACAATTGCTATCTTGGTTCGTGAAGTTTTGCATGAGAAAAGAGCTCAAAAGTGAAAGAGCCACCCAAGCTTTTAAGCAAAGAGGAAAGATAAGCAAAGAGCTTATCAACAAGAACCATAGCATCATACTACATTAAGATTGTCATATTGGATCATCTTGGATCATAGCACCGAAATACCATACTTATAGCATGCGTGTGATAGAGATAATTGCAATTTTTCCTAGTAGGTTGTGCACAAGTTCCGTATCCGTCTATTGTGCAATCGTGCTAGCGTCTCTCTAGTATTGTGCAACAAGAGCATTTTCGTGGATTCCACATTTTGGCTCAATTTTGGTTTGCACAATACCACTTATCTATTTGCGTGTGTGTTTCCGTGTACCATTATTTGCTTGGTCTACTTGTTGCATTTGCAAATTTGTGAATCTTTTCCAACATTATTGAATCCCACTTTCAATTGCATCAAATTTTATACCACCATCCTAACCAAGCTCCACCATAAGCTTTTACTTGTGTAGGTGTGAGAACCGACAAGGATTGGTACCAATAGTGCTATTTCATTGTCCGCATTTGAGTGAACTTGATTCATCATCAACATCGGTCAAAGGTGCATTGGTATAAGTTCTTCTCCTTCTACCACTCACATTTTTGCTTGGAATGATGGATAGGACAAGTACTTCTACCAACCCACTCTTCATCGAGCAAGATGACGACATGTCATCATACGTCACCAAGAGCCACCTCTTTGGTGCACAACGAGCGTTACACCAAGAGCAACAACCAATGAGCGACCGCATCGACAACCTCGCCACCGACTTGCGACTCTCCGAGCAACGTACAAGAGACTACTTCGATAACAAGTTCGATGCTCACAAACAAGAGAATGATGCAAGAATGGACGAGATCCGCACCTTGATGAGGAACCGGCATCATTCCACTTCTTCATCCTCAAGGCGGAGCCGCTCGAGTCGACACTCCGACTTTTCCGACACCTTCTATGACTCAAGTACACCGTCATCGAACACTCTTCGACGAGCCGGGCGTCAAGACCGTCATGCATCTCGCAACCCGCTACATGACAAGAATTCACAAGAGCAAGTCGATGAGGAAGTCCCTCGTCATCAATCAAACCAAGCCGCTTTTTCCCAAGCTCAAGAATGACAACGACTACGGCGCCAAGAGGAAGAACGCGCGCGTCAACATCAAGATGCACAAGATGCCGAGGCGCAACATCGAGAACAACAAATTCGTGAAGCTCAAGCACTTGAAGCGCAACGTGCACTTCGCGATTCAAGTCGAGCCGTTGCCGACCGAGGAGCTCTATCAAGCACGTGTGCATCGACAAGCCCCACCACAAGTTCGACAAGCACCTCTACAAGCTCGTCAAGCTCCCCCAAAGCTCTACAAGCTCCACCACAAGCTCACCAAGAACCTCAAGTTAATCAAGAGCATGGAGACAATGGAAATCCACCAAGACAAGAGCAACATGAGGAAAACGACCCTCCTCGCCAAGAGCAACATGAGATTGTTAATCCTCAACGACATGGGCGTCATCATCCCCGACCACAACAAAATGAAGAACAACGATATGGAAAGCTAAAATTCACCATGCCCAAGTTCAATGGAAGCAATGACCCCGAAGAGTACCTTTCATGGGCATTGAAGGTCAACAAAATCTTTCGTTTGCACAACTATGAGGAAGAGAAGAAGATCGCTATGGCATCACTTGAGTTCCAAGACTATGTGCTCATATGGTGGGAACAAATCCTTGAGCGCCGACAAGCAAGAGGTGAACCTCCAATCACCACTTGGGCTCAAATAAAGATGTCATGCGAAACACGTTTGTGCCCACTTACTACAACCGCGACCTCTTCAAGAAACTCCAACTCCTCAAGCAAGGAGCAAAGAGTGTTGAAGAATACTACAAGGAAATGGAGATAGCCATGATTCGAGCCAATGTGAAGGAAGATGATGAGCAAACAATGGCACGTTTCTTGAATGGACACAATCATCCCGTCAAGAAGATCACCGACTTCCAAATCTACTCCAACCTCATTGAGCTCGTGCATCAAGCTACAAAGGCGGAACGTCAAGGGCAAGATGACTTCAAGTATGCCAAGTACTCGTCCAAGACCTGTAACATCCCAAATTTCAATTTGGAATGTTATACATTAAGTCATCATGCATTACATATTTTCTTGCATTTTGCCGATCCTAGAAATTTCACGCAACTCAAGGACCCTCGGAGAGAGTTGGAGATTTCGTTATTTTCATATTTGAGTTTTCTCAAATTTTGAAAATGGGATCATTTGATTTTATTTATTTTATCTTCAATTATTTCTACTATCAAAATATGAGAGAGGGAATAAAACGACTTTCCCAAAATAAAGAAATAATGAAGATTTAATATAAAAAATCAAATAAGACTTTTATTTCGGAGTTTTTCGCTTTTTATTTTCCTTAGGAAAAAAATGCGTGTTTTCAAAAACTGCATTTTTGGCCCCGAGTAAAAGTTCATTTTGTTCGACTCGTTTTTAGGAGTCGGGGAAAATTTACTTTGTAAATTTTGGAGTTCGTTTAGATTTTTTTTATTCGTTTTTCTGCCCGCTATATTTAAAAAAAAAGAGAGAGAGATCCGCAGCACCATGGGCCAAAGGCCCAAGCCGCCAAGCCAGCCGGCCGGCCAGGAGGCCAAGGCCATCGCTAGCGCTACCGCACCGAGGAGCCAGGAGCCGCCCGGTTTCCTTTTCTTTTACAAATCCTAGTAGGATTTGGACCCGTTCGTTATTCCGTTTTATTCCTAGGATTCCTAATCCTACTCTAATTCTTGTCCCTACTCCAAGAAAAACCCTCCCTCCCCAATATAAATACCCAAGCACCCCCCTCTAACACATCAAACCAACACCTCTCCTCTCCTCACTTTGGCCAAAGAGCGCCGCCCTACACCGCCGCCGCCGCCAAGTGCCGCCGCCGCCACCCAACGCCGCTGCCGCCGGAGCCCCTCGCTTCTTCGAGGTACTAGCCCCGCGCCGCGTCACCTTTTCTTTTTCTCGGTTCGGTTTTTCGTAAATCGTTCCGGTTTCCGATCCGGTTTTCTAGATCGGTTTTTCGTTTCGGTTTTCTTTCCGAAACCCTAGATCGGTTTTTCTCGCCGGTTTTACTTTCCGGTTTTGTTTAGCAAGCGTCACGGACCGTTCGTCCTAACGAATGAGATCACCGGTTTGCTTCGGTTAATGAACGTCTGTTCGTTCAACCGTTCGTCGTTTTCTTTCTCATCGGATTTATTCCGCTATTTTTCTGATAGCGATTTCAGATCCGATTTTCTTTCTAGTCTATTTTCTCGCTCGTTTATCGGAATCGGTGATTCAAACGCTCGAGTTTCATCTCGAAACCGCCGTTCCGATTAATCAACTTAAACAAAGTTTTGCTACTGTAAAATTTGACTTAGTTTCAACTTGCTAGAACCGAGTTGTTTTCTTTCGTCGTTTGACTTTCGTTGCTTTATTTGATTCGATTCTTTTTGCAACCAGGGTTCTTAAGTTGAACTTTCTGGTTAGATGTTTTATTCGAAATTTACCTGTGCATTAGATGAGTACTTATTGTATGCTTGTTGTTTGTCTGCGATAGATTACCCGGAGTGCGCCGCTTGTTATTTCGAATCTCTAGGTTTAGCGGATCATCAGCAAGGCAAGTAACACTTTGATCATACTCTTCTCATACCCAGTTTTATGCATTAGATCTATTCCTCAAACACTTGCATGATTAGGATCTAATTAAATTGTGGGTTTGGGGAAGTAGTTGAGGTAGTACCTATTACCTGTTTCATTACCAAACCTTTGGGAGTTACTTCTACGTTTGCTTATTTGTCATGCTATGCTAGTAGACGTGGATTGGGTGAGTGTATCCATGACAGATGTGAGATTGTTAAATTAATGGTTTATTTAAGGTGGCAACTTGAACACACATCTGGGTGGATTGAGGCACTGGGGTATCGATGATTACTGTTTTTTATGGGACCGCCACCCAGGCTCAAAGAGATCATGAGATTATTCAAACTAGTAACTTCCGTGTGCAGCCACAAGCCATTATGGGCTCTGGCATAGTTAAGTAAGTCGTGCGAACTCTTATAGTGGTGGACTAGCAGATGTAGGGGATGTAGGTTTACCGGTCTACCCGTCGTAAGGTGCTAGCGTTTCTGAAAGACTATGTCTCGGTCATCCGTTTCTCAAACACCTGCAAAGACGAGAAATCAAGCGGAGGCGATCGAGTCTTGTGGGGAAAAGTGCGCAAACCTCTGCAGAGTGTATAAACTAATCATGATTAGCCGTGTCCCCGGTTATGGACATCTTGAGTATCTAGTACTTGAATATCATGTGAATCTCAACATGTTACTCTAATTAATATTGTTGGGTTTTAATGAATACTCTTAATTGGGATTGAGGATCTTTGTCATTACCATTCTCAATGTTTAACAACCACCATGATAGTTAAACAAATTTATTCCTTTGCGAGGGAAAAAGCGGCTTTATGCAAAATCAGAATCAGAGAGCTTTTCCACCAGCCACATATGCATGTAGTACAGGCTTATCATTCATTATTCTCTATGTGTTACATTGCAGCATATTCCATGTCTGACCCGTTTCAGCTGCAACTTTCATGTTGCGAGACTTTTAGAACTGACAGTAAGGTGCTTTAGGTCGTGGTTCTATACTCATTGATGTTTGGAGTTGATGGACTCACTTATCTTCCAAGTCTTCCGCTGTTATCGTTATTAGAAGGCCTTAAGCCATATTTATTGTAATAAGTCCTCTTTTGAGCAACGATGTAATAAGTGTGTGATTGCTACTCTGTTATAAATCCTTCAATCTTGTGTGGTGTCGGCATTCTTGATCCAGGATGACACACGAGCACGAGACTTGATCCATTCGGTCGGGTCGCTCTGAGAGATGGTATCGAGCACACTGTTGTTGTAGGACACGACCACTAAGTTAAAAGCCATAGATCACTACTCTCTTCACATTTTCTAATTCCTCATCTTTTCTACACTTTAGGATGAAGGACGCCAAGATCAAGTACGCCCAACGGATGAAGGCACACCTTTTGGATTTCACTTGAAGGAAGTCACCAAGTACTGAACATTGGACTACCAAGCTTCACGGGACTTTCAACGCCACTCTACCGAAGAAGAGTTGGAAGATTCAAGCTCGCGTTCGGAAGGACATTCGCCCCAATCACCAAGCCTATAGATAGTGTTTTCGATTGCACCAACCTGGAGTGGGAAAAAGCATGGCAGCTCATATCACCATGGGACGCATTGGAGAAGTTTACCAAGAAGACCTCAAGGACACCATCTATCGATTTGTGGACGCGAGATGAACAATGGGAGATAGTCGGCACCAAGAAGGATAGATCCATTGCAGCTTTCATCCAGAGTTAAACCAGCACATTCGACGCCAGGAGAACCAGATGTGCAATGATATGATCGAATTGAAGGATGCGAAGGGAAGGATCATCGAACTTGAAGAAGAACTAAAGTCTATACGTAAGGACTACATGGACGAGATCGTAGCTGTAGCAAACACAATAACGATCTTAAGTATGAGATCGGAGAACTCAAGAAGAAATTGGCGCTCAAGAATGAAGACAAGTACGCCGTCATTGTCAAAGCAACTACATCATCATCGACGACACCGATTCGGATCCAAGTGAACCCGACTTTGAAGACGAAGTGGAGCAGACATCATGGAGTCTTCCACCGGTTCAAATTAATAGATGACCCCACATATTAGTAGTATTCCCTCCATGTAACATTTTAGTTCACGCACTTTTGCGATAGTTAGACCGTTGTAAGCCCTTTGTTTGAATTGAATGAAGTGATTTTGTGTGCATTTGCTCATATACATTTGGGTAGTGTTTCTCCTTAGACCTCACTCTATTCTTAATTTCTCGTCTTTTCTAAACCCATCGAGATGCCTCCGAGACGCGACCCGGGTTTGTTTTTTCCACGGAGATCACCCAGTTGATTCAGCAGCAGAACACTTTGATCCAAACACTGCATGTAACCAAGGCAACAACAACAACCCACCGCCACCACCCCAGTTGACCATCGGCTCGTTTCTTAAAATTTGAACCCGCGGTGTTTTCCGGTAGCACCGAGCCGATAGTAGCAGATGATTGGCTCCGTAAGGTAGGGAGGAGTTGACCACTGCAGGATGTCTGAGATGGAGAGAAGGTGAAGTTTGCTGCACACCAGCTTGAAGGACCCTTGACATGGTGGGAGAATTTTCTGACCACTTACCTGTAGATACCGTCACATGGGATCGGTTTCAGCAAGCTTTCCGACCGCCCATGTCTCGGCAGGAGATATGGCCATGAAGAAGCGTGAGTTTCGCAATTTACGCCAAGGAGGAAGGATTGTTGGCACAAGATGTGGATGATTTTAGTGAGTTAGCACGTTATGCCCCAGATAGCGTTACTACGGATGCAGCTAAGCGGGAGAAGTTTGGAAGGATTGAATGATGAGTTAAGCATGCAGTTGATGGTAGCAAGTTTCAATAACTACCAGGAGTTGGTAGACCGTGCCCTCATGATTGAAGGAAAGCAACAAAGAAATTGAGAATCGCAAGAGGAAGTATGGGCGGGGAAGTATAACTCTGGAGCCCATGAAGCCCGTTATACCCTTAAACAGGGAGTTCGGTTTCAAGATACCCATGGAGGAGGTAATTCGCACAACCATAATGGCCACAAAAATGGGAATGGGAATGGAGGAAGCAACGGCCAGAACCGGACCACACCATCAACCCCAACCAAGAAAGACCTGAGCCATGTCACCTGTTACAAGTGTTCCAAGACCGGACATTATGCAAATGACACTCCCGAAGGCCAAGGTGGAAATGGAAGCTCTGGAAAGAAGCCAAACCCTTTCAACAAGGGACATGTGAACCACATTGATGTGGAGGAGGTTGAAGATCAGCCCGATGCAGTAATCGGTAAGTTTTTGGTTAAGTCATTTACTGCACTAGTTCTTTTCGATACCGGTGCAACGCATTCATACATATCAAGGGGATTTGTAGAAAAGTATAGCCTGCCTACTCAGATTCTTAAAACCCCTATGCTAGTAAGCTCACCAGGAGCGGAATATATGGCCAGACAAGGATGTTTTCAAGTACCATTAAGTATAGGAAGACATGTGTTCCCGACAGATTTGATCATTTTGGAATCCCAAGGATTGGAGGTGATTCTCGGTATGGATTGGCTGTCGATGTACGGGGGAAACATCGATTGCGCAAGTAAGGCGATTTTGCTCACCACACCAGAAGGAAGAAGGATTAAGTATGTATCGCGACATGGACCAAATAGGAATCAAGTAAATTCCTTATCAGGAGTTGTGCAGGAAGAGGTGCCATGGTGAAGGATTTCCACGATGTATTTCACGAGGAATTGCCAGAATGCCACCGGATAGAGACATTGAGTTTTTGATTGAACTTTTGCTGTGCAGGCCCAATATCGAAGCGACCATACGGGATGCCCGCATACGGATCTGGCGGAAATCAAGAAGCAGATTAAGGAGCTATTGGATAAAGGTTATATACGCCCAAGTTCTTCGCCATGGGGATCACCCGTACTTTTAGTAGAGAAGAAGGACGGATCGTTAAGGATGGTTGTTGACTATCGTGGTTTAAATGAAGTAACAATCAAGAACAAGTACCCACTACCAATGATAAATGATCTGTTTGATCGTTTGCAAGGAGCTAAAGTGTTTTCCAAGATCGATTTACGATCAGGGTACCATCAGTTGAAGATTCGAAAGCAGGACATACCTAAGACAACATTTACCACGAGATATGGACTGTATAAATATACCGTTATGTCATTTGAATGGCCTTTGCCTATTTCATGAACACGATGAACAAAGTGTTTATGGAGTTTTTGGATAAGTTCGTCGTGGTGTTCATAGATGATATTTTGGTTTTCTCGAAGAATGAAGAGGAACATAAGGAACATTCTTGAGTGGTTTTGGAGAAACTAAGGGAACATCAGTTATATGCCAAGTTCAAAGAAATGTGAGTTTTGGCTAAAGGAAGTTGGATTTCTTGGACATGTTATATCCGGAGAAGGGATAGCAGTTGACCCCACAAAGGTTGAGACCGTAACCAAATGGGAAGCACCAACGACAGTTGGAGAGATCCGGAGTTTCCTTGGACTCGCAGGATACTACCGAAGATTCATTGAGAATTTCTCAAGGATTGCAAAGCCTATGACGGAATTGCTGAAAAAGGATACCAAGTTCATATGGACTGAGGATTGTGAGGCAAGTTTTCAGGAGTTGAAGAAAAGATTGGTTACTTCACCAGTGCTAATTTTGCCCGATCAGACCAAGGATTATGAGGTGTATTGCGACGCTTCACGCCGAGGACTTGGAGCAGTGCTTATGCAGGAAGGAAGAGTTGTTTCGTATGCTTCACGATAGCTAAAGCCTCATGAGTTGAATTATGCCACACATGACTTGGAGTTAGCAGCCTTAGTGCATGCATTGAAGACCTGGAGACATTTTCTCATTGGAAATCATTGTGAGGTGTACACGGATCACAAGAGTTTGAAGTACATCTTCACGCAGAAGGAATTAAATCTCAGACAGAGGAGATGGTTGGTGCTTTTTAAGGATTTTGATATGAGATTGCATTATCACCCCTGGATGGATAACGTTGTAGGAGACGCATTGAGCCGTAAGAGCCACGTCATTACACTAATGTTGGGAGGAATACCCAAGGAGTTAGCCGAGGACCTTCGAGAGCTATGTTTGGAAATAGTTCCGAGAGGCTATGTAGCAGCATTGGAGATTCAGTCTCGTTGATGGACAAAATCGGAGAAGCTCAAAAGGCAGATAAGGAAGTTGCCTCTATAAAGGAGAAAATGAGCGAAGGAAAAGCTAAGGGATTTCGTGAGGATGAGCACGATACCCTATGGTTTGAGGACCGTGTTTATGTGCCAAATGACCCGGAGATCAGGAAGTTGATTCTGCAAGAAGCACATGATTCGCCCTACTCGATTCACCCAGGTAATACCAAGATGTATTTGGATTTGAAGAATACTTTCTGGTGGACCGGAATGAAGAAAGATATTGCGAGTATGTAGCGATTTGTGATGTATGTCAAAGGGTGAAGGCGAGAACATCGAAGCCAGCAGGATTGTTGCAACCATTGCCGATACCGAATGGAAGTGGGATAAACTAGGCATGGATTTCATCACAGGTTTGCCAAAGACTCGCTCGCCATGACTCGATTTGGGTTATAGTCGACCGCTTGTGAAGGTAGCTCATTTCATTCCAGTTAAGACTACCTATAGCGGTGCTAAGTTGGCAAAGATATACATGACCAGAATTGTGTGTTTACACGGAGTTCCGAGGAGTATCGTATCAGATAGAGGAACCCAATTTACCTCAAAGTTTTGGAATCAGTTGCACGAAACATTGGGAACCAGGCTGGAATTCAGTACAGCTTTCCACCCACAGGCCGATGGACAGACTGAGAGAGTCAATCAGATTTTGGAGGATATGCTGAGAGCTTGTGCACTAGATTATGCATCTAGCTGGGACGATAACTTGCCATATGCGGAGTTCTCTTACAACAACAGTTACCAAACCAGCTTGAAGATGGCACCTTTCGAGGCTTTGTACGGAAGGAGGTGCAGGACACCGTTATCATGGGACGAAGCCGAGACCGTCGATTGTTTGGACAAGATTTGATTAAGGAGTGCGAGCAGAAGGTTAAGTTGATTCGGGATAGGCTCAAGGTAGCCCAGTCCAGCATGAAAAGCTATGCGGATTCAAAACGCAAGGCGATAGAATATGAAGTTGGAGATGAGTTTATCTTAGAGTATCCCCACTACGAGGAGTTAAGCGATTTGGAGTTAAAGGAAAGTTAGCACCACGTTTCGTTGGACCGTATAGGATCTTGCAACGCATGGGAGAAGTTACTAGTAATTTCACGCAACTCAAGGACCCTCGGAGAGAGTTGGAGATTTCGTTATTTTCATATTTGAGTTTTCTCAAATTTTGAAAATGGGATCATTTGATTTTATTTATTTTATCTTCAATTATTTCTACTATCAAAATATGAGAGAGGGAATAAAATGACTTTCCCAAAATAAAGAAATAATGAAGATTTAATACAAAAATCAAATAAGACTTTTATTTCGGAGTTTTTCGCTTTTTATTTGCCTTCGGAAAAAAATGCGTGTTTTCAAAAACTGCATTTTTGGCCCCGAGTAAAAGTTCATTTTGTTCGGCTCGTTTTTAGGAGTCGGGGAAAATTTACTTTGTAAATTTTGGAGTTCGTTTAGATTATTTTTTTCGTTTTTCTGCCCGCTATATTTAAAAAAAAAGAGAGAGCCGCAGCGCCTTGGGCCAAAGGCCCAAGCCACCAAGCCAGCCGGCCGGCCAGGAGGCCAAGGCCATCGCTAGCGCGCGCCGCACCAGGGAGCCAGGGAGCCGCCCGGTTTCCTTTTCTTTTACAAATCCTAGTAGGATTTGGACCCGTTTCGTTATTCCGTTTTTATTCCTAGGATTCCTAATCCTACTCTAATTCTTGTCCCCTACTCCAAGCAAAAACCCTCCCTCCCCAATATAAATACCCAAGCACCCCCCTCTAACACATCAAACCAACACCTCTCCTCTCCTCCAAGAAGAGCCGCCGCTTCTAGCCCTACACCGCCGCCGCTTCCTACACCGCCGCCGCCCTACAACACCGCCGCCGCCCAACACCGCCACCGCCAAGTGCCGCCGGCCGCCAACGCCGCTGGCCACGAGCCCCTCGCTTCTTCGAGGTACTAGCCCAGCGCCGCGTCACCTTTTCTTTTCCTCGGTTCGGTTTTTCAGAATCGTTCCGGTTTCCGTTCAGTTTTCTAGATCGGTTTTTCGTTTGGTTTTCTTTCCGAAACCCTAGATCGGTTTTTCTCGCCGGTTTTACTTTCCGGTTTTGTTTATAGCGTTCGCGGACCGTTCGTCCTAACGAACGAGATCACCGGTTTGCCCGGTTAATGAACGCGTCCGCTCGTTGAACCGTTCGTCGCTTTTCTTTCTCATCGGATTTATTCCTCTATTTTTACGATAGCGATTTCAGATCCGATTTTCTTTCTAGTCTATTTTCTCGCTCGTTTATCGGAATCAGGTGATTCAAACGCCTGGAGTTTCATCTCGAAACCGCCTTTCCGATTAATCAACTTATACAAAGTTTTGCTACTGTAAAATTTGACTTAGTTTCAACTTGCTAGAACCGAGTTGTTTTCTTTCGTCGTTTGACTTTCGTTGCTTTATTTGATTCGATTCTTTTTGCAACCAGGGTTCTTAAGTTGAACTTTCTGGTTAGATATTTTATTAGAAAATTAACCAAGCATTAGATTAGTACATATTGTATTCTTGTTGTTTGTCTGCGATAGATTACCCGGAGTGCGCCGCTTGTTATTTGAATCTCTAGGTTTCGCGGATCATCGCTAAAGGCAAGTAACACTTTGATCATACTCTTCTCATACCCAGTTTTATGCATTAGATCTATTCCTCAAACACTTGCATGATTAGGATCTAATTAAATTGTGGGTTTTGGGAAGTAGTTGAGGTAGTACCTATTACCTGTTTCATTACCAAACCTTTGGGAGTTACTTATACGTTTGCTTATTTGTCATGCTATGCTAGTAGACGTGGATTGGGTGAGTGTATCCATGACAGATGTGAGATTGTTAAATTAATGGTTTATTTAAGGTGGCAACTTGAACACACATCTGGGTGGATTGAGGCACCTGGGGTATCCAGTGATTGCCTGTTTTTTTATGGGACCGCCACCCAGGCTCAAAGGGATCATGAGATTATTCAAACTAGTAACTTCCGTGTGCAGCCACAAGCCATTATGGGCTCTGGCATAGTTGAGTAAGTCGTGCGAACTCTTATAGTGGTGGACTAGCAGATGTAGGGGATGTAGGTGTACCGGTCTACCCGTCGTAGAAGGTGCTAAGCGCACGAAAGACTATGTCTCGGTCATCCGCTTCTCAAAACCCAGTGAAGACGAGAAATCAAGCGGAGGCGATCGAGTCTTGTGGGGAAAAGTCATAAACCTCTGCAGAGTCTATAAACTAATCATGATTAGCCGTGTCCCCGGTTATGGACATCTTGAGTATCTAGTACTTGAATATCACGTGAATCTCAACATGTTACTCTAATTAATATTGTTGGGTTTTTAATGAATACTCTTAATTGGGATTGAGGATGCTGTCAACCATTCTCAATGTTTAACAACCACCATGATAGTTAAACAAATTTATTCCTTTGCGATGAGGGAAAAAGCGGCTTTATGCAAAGCTGTAATCAGAGAGCTTTTCCACCAGCCACATATGCATGTAGTACAGGCTTATCATTCATTATTCTCTATGTGTTACATTGCCGCATATGCCATGTGTTGACCCGTTTTGGCTGCAACTTTCATGTTGCAGACTTTTCGAACGACAGTAAGGTGCTTTAGGTCGTGGTTCTATACTCGATGATGTCACTGGAGTTGATGGACTCACTTATCTTCCAAGTCTTCCGCTGTTATCGTTATTAACAGGCCTTAAGCCATATTTATTGTAATAAGTCCTCTTTTGGGCAACGATGTAATAAGTGTGTGATTGCTACTCTGTTATAAATCCTTCGAAGTACTGTGTGGTGTCAGCATTACTGATCCAGGGATGACACCTGAGCACAGAGACTTGATCCATTCGGGTCGGGTCGCTACAAGACCTACGGCTTCTCCAACAATCAATCTTCAACAACTCCTCCAACATCTACATCAACCAAACCCTCTACAAGCAACGACGACAAGTCAAGTTACAAGAAAACTTCGACAAGTTCAAGTCGTCCTCCTCCTACTACAAGCAACTTCAAGCCGCGCGCTTCATCATCTACTCCGACCGATGGGACCGTCAAGACAAGCTCCTTCAAGTGTTTCACTTGTGGCAGCCGAGGCCACAAGTCCTATGAATGCACCAACAAGCGCACCATGATCCTCAACGATGATGGCACCTATGACTCAATGAGTGATGAGGAGATGGAAGCTCTTGAGCAAGTGGCCATGCACCGGGGAATGAACGAGGATGAAGATGACCAAGTCTTTTGTGATAGGGATTCGAGCCCCGCTCTCGTCGTCTAAAAGGTCTTGACTCTTCAACATCAACAAGAAGAAGACCAAAGATGCAACATCTTTCACACAAAGGCTGGCATCAATGGAAAGTCTGTCAAGGTCATCATCGACGGAGGTAGTTGCCACAACTTGGAAAGTGAAGAACTATGCTCCAAGCTTCAATTGGTCAAGAGGAAGCACCCGCACCCCTACAAGGTTCAATGGCTAAGTGACTCCGGCACTATACGAGTTGAGCATACGGTCCAAGTCTCCTTCAAAATTGGTGCATACGAGGACACTTTTGAGTGTGATGTGGTCCCAATGACCGTTTGCCACCTCCTTCTTGGTCGACCATGGCAATTCAACCGTGGTGTCTTCCACAACGGGCGTATCAATCACTATAGCTTCAAGATGAAAGGGAAAGAATATGTGCTACGACCAATGTCTCCTAGTCAAGTGATAGCCGACAAGCAAGCCACCCATCATGGAGAGACGAGTGAGAAAGTGATCCACCAAAAAGTGAGTGAGAGCCACAAGCCAAACTTGAGCGCCTCTTCGCCTAGAGAGAAAAACCTCATACTATTTTCCACAAAAAGTGAGATGAGAGAAGTGTGTGAGAACCCATCGAGTGTGATGCACTTTGTGCACATTTGGTGTTGACAAAGTGGTTTTCTTGGGTTTTGTTGTATCCTCAAAGGGTGTCCATATTGATGAATCTAAGATTGAAGCAATTAAAACTTGGCCCCAACCCACCAAATTGCAACAAGTGCGTAGCTTTCTTGGTCTTCCGGGTTTTTACCGCCGCTTTGTGAAAGATTTTAGCACTATTGCCGCTCCTTTGCATGCCTTGAGTAAGAAGAATACTCCTTTTGTTTAGGGATCTTTGCAATCCACCGCTTTTGATGAACTCAAGTCTTTGCTTACTCATGCTCCGCCCAATTTTGACAAAACTTTTGAGGTTCATTGTGATGCAAGTGGTACCGGAATTGGCGGAGTTTTGATGCAAGAAAAACGAGCCATTGCATATTTTGGTGAAAAACTATCCGGTGCTCAACTTAACTATCACATCTATGACAAAGAATTGTATGCTTTAGTACGTGTGCTACATGTTTGGGAACATTATCTTAGACCTCATGAGTTTGTCATACATACCGATCATGAAAGACTTAAGTACTTAAAAGGTCAAACTAAGTTGAACAAGCGTCATGCCAAATGGAGTGAATTTATTGAATCTTTCCCTATGTGATCAAGTACATTAAGGGTAAGGAAAATGTAGTTATTGGATGAACTTTCACGCATATGCATGCTTGTCACTAAACTTGAGTTGAACGTTATTGGGTTTGAGCACATCAAAGACTTGTATGCTAATGATCCATCTTTTGCTATTCCTTATGCTAAGTGTTTGGCGCATACTTCTTGGGAACAATATTATATCAAGGATGCTTATCTTATGAAAGCTAACAAACTATGCATTCCCGAGTATTCTCTTCGTTTGCTACTTTTGCAAGAGGCTCATGGAGGCGGATTCATGGGACATTTTGGTCGAGATAAGAGATTCGCCATGCTCTCCAAGAACTACTTTTGGCCCAAGATGTTTCGAGATGTCTCACGCTTCACCAACCGATGCTCTACATGTCGCAAAGCTAAGTCTAAAGCTCAATCTCATCGTCTTTACATGCCTCTTCCTATTCCTTATCAACCTTGGGAAGACATTAGCATGGATTTTGTACTTGGTTTGCCTAGAACTCAAAATGGAAAGGATTCCGTGTTTGTTGTTGTCGATAGATTTTCCAAGATGGCACATTTCATTCATTGCAACAAGTTAGACGATGCTTCACACATTGCAAATCTCTTTTGTAGGGAAATCTTGCGACTCCATGGAGTACCAAAGACAATCGTCTCCGATCGTGACGTCAAGTTCTTGAGTTACCTTTGGAAGACCCTATGCGCCAAGCTCGGAATCAAGCTCTTGTTCTCATCCGCATACCATCCTCAAACCGACGGCCAAACGGAGGTGACGAACCGGACTCTCTCCACTCTACGTCGCGTATTCATCAAGAAGAACATCAAGGAGTGGAGGCATGTCTACCCATCGCCGAAATGCGCCTACAATCGCGCAAGACACTCGACTACCTAAGCAAGTCCCTATTCGAGGTCATCTATGGCTTCAACCCGTTGTCACCATTGGACATTCTACCTCTTCCTCTACAAGAGCGCACCAACATGGATGCGAGTGCATGGGCAAGCTACATCAAGAAGATGCATGAGGATACAAGGCAAACCATCGAGTGCCAAGTACAACGTCTAGCGACCAAGCTCAACGTCAACAAGCAACCCCTGGTCTTCAACATTGGTGATCTAGTGTGGCTACACCTTCGCAAGGACCGCTTCCCCAACGAACGCAAGTCCAAGCTTCTCCCTCGAGCCGATGGACCATTCAAGGTGCTAGCACGTTACAACGACAACGCCTACACGATCAACCTACCACGAGACAAGTACAATGTGAGCGACATCTTCAACGTCAAGGACCTAGCGCCATATCATGGAGATGAAGCTTTTGATCCGAGGTCGGATCTCTCCCAAGGGGGGAGGCGATGCGGAGCATCCTCGCTCATCCCCATGGACGCACCTACATCTTCCTCAACACCACTTCGACCCATGACTCGAGCTCGAGCTAAGGCTATTGTAGATAAGGTGAACTCGCTCCTCTCCGAACTCCCTCTTCCTACTCACGAGACATGGCTACTACCTCATTCGGACACTCTGTGTGTGATCAGGTACCTGGAGGAGAGCCACGGGACAGCTACACCCAATGACCAAGGTGGCAAGGACGCCAAGCATGGACATCAAGAAGAAAGGCCTTTTGTGAAGCTACAGGCACCGGACGGCCGACCGGTCCCGGACGTCCGAGCCCTGGGAGATGCTACAGCGAGGGAAGGAAGACAGGACAGAGCTACAGGCCACGGACGACCGACCTGGCCCGGACGTCCGATGATTCCCAGGTCCCGAGCAAGCGCCCTCCGGACGTCCGACAACGGGCACCCGAAAAGGAAATTCACGGAAGGCTGAAGCGGTGGGCGACGGACGACCCGCACCCGAGCGAATTCTACGGAAGTCCGACAGCCCACGGACGTCCGGACCATCCCGAAGCCCCGAACGTCCGACGCCTTCCGGACATCCGACACATGAGTGACCGCCGCCTCGGGCAAGAGCCCTTGTACCCCTTCACTTTGACTCCCATTTGCACTACGACTATAAATAGGTCTCTCCCACCTCCTAGCTAGGGTTAGCAAAGGATTAGCTCATGTTTGTGTGAGAGCTTTGCTCATCCACTTGGTTACCTTCTCCTCGGAGCTCAAGACCACTTCGGAGAAGATCCCCCAAGCGGATTCAAGACCCCCTCTAGGGTGGCCCCCATCAAGAACTCCTCACGGAGAAGAACGGCTACTCGTGTATCTTTCCTTTGTTGATATTTAATCTTGTGCTACCTTATCTGTTCGGTGATCTAGCCCTTGTGTGATCGATACTTGTCGGTTTAGTGATTCACTCGTGTGTTTTCCCTTGTGTTCTTTCGCTCGTTCGTCGTGTGTTCCCCGTAGGATCCCCTCCAAACGTGAAAGATCTCCGATTAGGGTTCCGCCCTACATCACTTAGCTTTGCGACATGTAGAGCATCGGGTGCTGAAGCGTGAGACGTCTCGAAACTTCTTGGGCCAAAAGTAGTTCTTGGAGAGCGTGGAGAATGTCTTGTCACGTCCAAAATGTCCCATGAGTCCGCCTCCATGAGCCTCTTGCAAAAGGAGCAAACGAAGAGAAGACTCGGGAATGCATAGTTTGTTAGCTTTCATAAGATAAGCATCCTTGATATAATATTGTTCCCAAGAAGTATGAGTCAAACACTTAGCATAAGGAATAGCAAAAGATGGATCGTTAGCATACAAGTCTTTTATGTGCTCAAAGCCAATAACATTCAACTCAAGTTTAGTGACAAGCGTGCATATGCGTTAAAGTGAATCCGCAACTACATTTTCCTTACCCTTAATGTACTTGATCACATAGGGAAAGATTCAATAAATTCACTCCATTTGGCATGATGCTTGTTCAACTTAGTTTGACCTTTTAAGTACTTAAGCGTTTCATGATCGGTATGGATGACAAACTCATGAGGTCTAAGATAATGTTCCCAAACATGTATTACGCGCACTAAACCATACAATTCTTTGTCATATATGGGATAATTAAGTTGAGCACCAGAGAATTTTTCACTAAAATATGCAATGGCTCGTTTTTCTTGCATCAAAACTCCGCCAATTACGGTACCACTTGCATCACAATGAACCTCAAAAGTTTTGTCAAAATTGGGCAAAGTAAGAATCGGAGCATGAGTAAAGACGTTCCTTGCGAAGGGTTTGCAAAACAGCCCTAACATGATGAAGATGCTCTTTCATGGTTTTGCTAAACACAAGGATATCATCAAAGTAAACCACAACAAATACTCCAATATAAGGGCGAAGCACATAATGCATAAGGCGTACAAAAGTACCGGGAGCTTCCAATAAACCCATAGGCATGACTAACCACTCGTATAAGCCAAATTTGGTTTTGAAAGCAGTTTTCAATTCATCACCCTCTTGAATGCGGATTTGGTAATAGCTACTTTTAAGATCAATTTTTGAGAAAAAGTTGGCTCCACTAAGTTCATCAAGCATATCATCTAAGCGAGGAATGGGATGCCTATAGCGAACGGTAATAGCATTTATAGGTCTACAATCGGAACAGAAGCGAAAACTTCCATCGGGCTTAGGCACAAGTATAACGGGAACGACACAAGGGCTTAGGCTTTCACGTACATGACCGTTGTCGATGAGTTGTTGTATTTGCCGTTGAATCTCCTTGGTTTCTTCGGGATTGACTCGGTATGGAGAGGCGCTCCGAGGATGAGGTTGATGCGATGCTCAATGACTCGAAGAGGAGGTAGACCCGGAGGTAGCTCATCGGGGAAAACATCTTGGAATTCTTGCAAAAGAGATTGAAACACTAAAGGTAGCTCATGAGAGGTGTTAGTTGTTGGCTCTGCATTCTTGCACACAAGGACAAAGTGCATCACGCTCGATGGGTTCTCACACACTTCTCTCATCTCACTTTTTGTGGCAAATAGTATGAGGTTTTTCTCTCTAGGCGAAGAGGCTCTCAAGTTTGGCTTGTGGATCTCACTCACTTTTTGGTGGATCACTTTCTCACTCTTCTCTCCATGATAGGTGGCTTGCTTGTCGGCTATCACTTGACTAGGAGACATAGGTCGTAGCACATATTCCTTCCCTTTCATCTTGAAGCTATAGTGATTGGTACGCCCGTTGTGGAAGACACCACGGTCGAATTGCCATGGTTGACCAAGAAGGAGGTGACAAACGGTCATTGGGACCACATCACACTCCAAATTGTCCTCATATGCACCAATTTTGAAGGAGACTTGGACCGTATGCTCGATTCGTATAGTGCCGGAGTCACTTAGCCATTGAACTTTGTAGGGGTGTGGGTGCTTCCTCTTGACCAATTGAAGCTTGGAGCATAGTTCTTCACTTGCCAAGTTGTGGCAACTACCTCCGTCGATGATGACCTTGATGGACCTTCCATTGATGCCGGCCTTTGTGTGAAAGATGTTGCATCTTTGGTCTTCGTCTTGTTGATGTTGAAGAGTCAAGACCTTGGAGACAACGAGAGCGGGGCTCGAATCTTCATCAGGAAAGACTTGGTCATCTTCATCCTCGTTCACTCGCCGATGCATGGCCACTTGCTCAAGAGCTTCGCTCTCCTCATCATTCATTGAGTCATAGGTGCCATCATCGTTGAGGATCATGGTGCGCTTGTTGGTGCTTTCATAGGACTTGTGGCCTCGGCCGCCGCAAGTGAAACACTTGAAGGAGCTTGTCTTGACGGTCTCATCGGTCAGAGTAGATGACGAAGCACGCGGCTTGAAGTTGCTTGTAGTAGGTGGAGGACGACTTGAACTTGTCGAAGTTTTCTTGTAACTTGACTTGTCGTCGTTGCTTGTAGAAGGTTTGGTTGATGTAGATGTTGGAGGAGTTGTTGAAGGTTGGTTGTTGGAGAAGCCGTAGGTCTTGGACGAGTACTTGGCGTACTAAAAGTCATCTTGCACTTGACGTTCTGCCTTTGTAGCTTGATGCACGAGCTCAGTGAGGTTGGAGTAGGGTTGGAAGTCGGCGATCTTCTTGATGGGGTGATTGAGTCCATTCAAGAAACGTGCCATTGTTTGCTCATCATCTTCCTTCACATAGGCTCGAATCATGGCTATCTCCATTTCCTTGTTGTATTCTTCAACAGTCTTTGTTCTTGCTTGAGGAGTTGGAGTTTCTTGAAGAGGTCACGGTTGTAGTAAGTGGGCACAAAACGTGCCCGCATTACATCCTTCATTTGAGCCCAAGTGGTGATTGGAGGTTCACCTCTTGCTTGTCGGCGCTCAAGGATTTGTTCCCACCATATGAGCACATAGTCTTGGAACTCAAGTGATGCCATAGCGTTCTTCTTCTCTTCCTCATAGTTGTGAAAATGAAAGATTTTGTCGACCTTCAATGCCTATGAAATGTACTCTTCGGGGTCATTGCTTCCATTGAACTTGGGCATGGTGAATTTTAGCTTTCCATATCGTTGTTCTTCATTTTGTTGTGGTCGGGGATGATGACGCCCATGTTGTTGATGATTAACAATCTCATGTTGCTCTTGGTGAGGAGGGTCGTTTTCCTCAAGTTGCTCTTGTCTTGGTGGATTTCCATTGTCTCCATGCTTTTCATGAACTTGAGGTTCTTGGTGAGCTTGTGGTGGAGCTTGTCGAGCTTGTGGGGGAGCTTGTCGAGCTTGTAGAGGTGCTTGTCGAACTTGTGGTGTGGCTTGTCGCCGCACACGTGCTTGATAGAGCCTTTCTTGGACTTCATCGCGGAGCGCTTCTTGATATTCACGAGCTTGGCGTCCTCGGTTGGCAACGGCTCGACTTGAACCGTGAAGTGCGCATTGCGCCTCAAATGCTTGAGCTTCACGAAGTTGTTGTTCTTGATTTTGCGCCTCGGCATCTTATGCATCTTGATGTTGACGCGCTCGTTCTTCCTCTTGGCGCCATAGTCGTTGTCGTTCTTGAGCTTGGGCAAAAGCGGCTTGGTTTGATTGAGGACGAGGGACTTTCTCATTGACTTGCTCTTGTGAATGCTTGTCATGTAGCGGGTTGCGAGATGCATGACGGTCTTGACGTGCGGCTCATCGAAGAGTGTTCGATGACGGTGTACTTGAGTCGTAGAAGGTGTCGTCGGAGTGTCGACTCGAGCGGCTCCGTCTTGAGGATGACGAAGTGGAATGATGTCGGTTCCTCATCAAGGCGCGGGTCTCGTCCATTCATGCATCATTCTCTTGCTTGTGAGCGTCGAACTTGTTATCAAAGTAGTCTCTTGTACGTTGCTCGGAGAGTCGCAAGTCAGTGGCGAGGTTGTCGATGCGGTCGCTCATTGCTTGTTGCTCTTGGTGTAACGCTCGTTGTGCACCAAAGAGGTGGCTCTTGGTGACATATGATGACATGTCGTTGTCTTGCTCGATGAAGAGTGGGTTGGTAGAAGTACTTGTCCTATCCATCATTCCAAGCAAAAATGTGAGTGGTAGAAGGAGAAGAACTTATACCAATGTACCTTTGACCGATGTTGATGATGAATCAAGTTCACTCAAATGCGGACAATGAAATAACACTATTGGTACCAATCCTTGTCGGTTCTCACACCTACACAAGTAAAAGCTTATGGTGGAGCTTGGTTAGGATGCAATTGAAAGTGGGATTCAATAATGTTGGAAAAGATTCACAAATTTGCAAATGCAACAAGTAGACCAAGCAAATAATGGTACACGGAAACACACACGCATATAGACAAGTCGGATTGTGCAAACCAAAAGTGAGCCAAAATGTGGAATCCACGAAAATGCTCTTGTTGCACAATACTAGAGAGACGCTAGCACGATTGCAATAATAGGCGAATCACGGAACTTGTGCACAACCTACTAGGCAAAAATGCAACGATCTCTATCCCAAGTATGCTATAAGTATGGTATTTCGGCGCTATGATCCAAGATGATCTTATATGACAATCTTAATGTAGTATGATGCTATGGTTCTTGCTCATAAGCTCTTTGTTTATCTTTCCTCTTTGCTTAAAAGCTTGGGTGGCTCTTTCACTTTTGAGCTCTTTTCTCATGCAAAACTTCAGGAACGAAGATAGCAATTGTGTATGCTATGATGTTTATCAATGCAATGGCAAGGTTTGGACAAATGTCGTCGAGATTACCGTCCTTGCTTATGGTTGAAGGTTCCAAACGGAGGCGAATGTGGATGATGATGTGATGCACGGTCTTCAGTACGTTGGCGAAGATGCCGCTGCACCGTGGTCGGAGTTGCCGAAGTAGCGGGAGCTGTCGAAGATGCGCAACCATTCTGTCTAGGCCGGAAGTTCCCAGCAAGACGGAAGGTCCAGGGTCCGGAATTTCCGGGCTAGGCCGGAAGTTCCGCTTGTCGCGATTCTGCCAAGAACAGAGACTTCGGGATCGTGGATTTGGGCGGAAAAACTTGGGGAAAAACCCTAATCTGAAGGGGAAAAAGAAGAAATTAGAGGGGAAGAAGGGTAGGGAAGCTAGATCCACTCGAAGCAAAGCAGATCCATGGATCAAATCCAACAAAACTTCATCACACCAACAAATAACAAAAAATTTGGGGGCTATTTTTGGTGGGGATTTTCGGGATTTAGGACGAAAACAACAAAATCAAGTTAGAAAACACGGGGTAGGGGCTCCAAAAACGTGATCAACGTGGCTCATGATAACAAGATGATGTAGGGCGGAACCCTAATCGGAGATCTTTCACGTCCTACAGGGAAAACACGACGAATGAGCGGAAGAACACAAGGAAAAACACACGAGGGAATCACTAAACCAACAAGTATCAATCGCACAAGGGCTAGATCACCGAACACATAAGATAGCACAAGATTCAAAACCAACAAAGGAAAGATACACGATGTCGGTGTCAAAACCGGCGGATCTCGGGTAGGGGGTCCCGAACTATGCGTCTAGGCGGATGGTAACAGGAGACAAGGGACACGATATTTTACCCAGGTTCGGGCCCTCTTGATGGAGGTAAAACCCTACGTCCTGCTAGATTAATATTGATGATGTGTGTTACAAGAGTGGATCTACCACGCGATCAAAGAGGCTAAACCCTAGAAGCTAGCCTATGGTATGATTGTTGTTCGTCCTACGGACTAAAACCCTCCGGTTTATATAGACACCGGATAGGGTTAGGGTTACACAGAGTCGGTTACAATGGTAGGAGATCTACATATCCGTATCGCCAAGCTTGCCTTCCACGCCAAGGAAAGTCCCATCCGGACACGGGACGAAGTCTTCAATCTTGTATCTTCATAGTCTTGGAGTCCGACCAATGATGATAGTTCGCTATCCGGACACCCCTAGTCCGGAACTCCCTCAAGAGCCCTGAACCAGGCTTCAATGACGACGGTTCGTGGCGCATATTGTCTTCGCATTGCAAGGCGGGTTCTTCCTCCGAATAATTTATAGAAGATTGTGAACACCAGGATAGTGTCCGGCTCTGCAAAAATAAATTCCACATACCACCGTAGCGAGAATAATATTACACAAGATCAATCTGCTGACATATTTGGTGGCGTGACGTCGCACCACTACCAAGCTTTTATTCAAATTGTTTTCTTGTTCCACCTCGGTAGCGTTTAGCGAAGTGGTTTCCTTGGCACGTCTTGTCGAGGCAGAGATCGTGTTCCCCTTATTCCGGGATTCCCATCAATACGGACGTGGGTAGCCCAACCGCGCCATTGATTGTGGCGCTTGGGAGATAAGCGAGTTTTACCGGGCGGTGGGGACACATGTTTTGTCCGCCCATGTAAGGGGATAAGGATCCACCCTTTACCTGCGCCTTCTTCCTCCTTGGCTTATCCATCTCCGTGAACTCGAGCTCCAGGCGCCCAAGTCCGCACTCCTCACCTCAACCTTCTCCAACTATGTCCGAGGCGGGAGGCAAGTGGATGGCCTCCTCCGTCACGGAGGGGCAGATCCAGAAGCTGACGCCGGATATCTGTCCGGCAAAGAACATCGCGCATCGGCTCCCCGACGAGGGAGAGCTCGGTCCCAACCCCAGGCCCCATGAGAGGGTAGTATTTCTTCCCCATTTCCTCAGCGGACTGGGCTTCCCGCTTCATCCCTTTGTCCGGGGGCTCATGTTCTACTACGGCCTAGATTTCCATGATCGGCCCCAATTTCATCCTCAACATCTCGGCGTTTATCGTGTGCGAAACATTCCTCTGCATCCAGCCCCACTTGACTTGTGGCTCAAGACCTTGATGTTAAGCCCAAGGTTGTGAAGGGCAGCCAAGCGGAGTGCGGAGGCGCCATGGTGGGCAGGATTTCCCACGTTACGTGGCTGGAGGGTACTTTCGTGGAAACCATCAAGGGGTGGCAATCGGGGTGGATCTACATCACCGAGCCGCGTGACCACTGATTGGGCGGCCCACAATTTAGGTCTGGTATTCCCACGGCTCTCCTCACGGAAAGAGAGTGGCGAATTTGGGGGATTCAGAGGAGCTGACCGGACTCCAAGCTCAGATCCGTAAGCTGGTGGACAAGAAGCTCAAGCTTGTCAACGTAGTCCAGTCATGCTCATCCGCGGATTCTCCCGTGCAAAGAACGGGGTTTTAATATGTGGGAGTTTGATCCGGTGTGACACCGGACCTGGCGGGCTCTTCGACACTCACGTATGAAGATGTCTAGAAGGTGCTTTGTTCAAAGGCGCTGAAGCTCCCGCATCCGCCATCCGAAGATCGCGGATTCTGATCGCGATGTCCGGTGACGAGGTAAGTGATTTCACCACTTGTTTTCCATAGTTTGGCTCTATGCGGGATCTAAACTCCCTTGCCTTTGATAGGAATGGTGGCGAAGGCCAAACGGATTACCCGTCTGCCCCATTGCCGGAGGACCTGGACGCCCGCCTAACGGGCTCTTGGCTCCGGCACCCCATGTGGTGCCGGAGAAGAAGGCCAAGAAGACGGCCACGGGGACTCGGAAGAGTTCCCGTTTTCAGGTGCTATCAGATGATGAATCCGAGGCCGACTCCTCCCACCAAGGTGAGGGGGAGAAGAAGAAAGCCTCTCCCCCAGCGGGGGGAGGAAAGAAAAGGAAGGCATCCCCAACAAGGGAGGCCGAAGGGTCCAGGAAGGGAATAACTCTTCCTCCGGACTGCTCCACCGGCGCCAGTGACGACGACGAAGACTGGCATCCAAGGGCCAAGCCCCTGGCGAGATCATAAGTATCCGGACTCTCGAATAACCTCAAGGTTTTTGTTTTCGCCACATAACGTCTTTCTAATGCCGCATACAACCCTGCAGTCCGCCCAAGGATGATCTTCCCGTTCGTCGGCGGGTCCTTGGGTGCGTCGGATATGGATTCCTTCCGATTGCCTCCACCCCGTGCATGCGGACGACGCCAAGGTGGGATCCCGAAAAGGACCCACCGGGAGGAGGCCTGGAGGTGTCGCAGGACACCCTCCGGACTGTGCACGGACTCAGCCCGGAGGCCGCGGTGGCTCCGTAGTCCGTGGGCGACCCCTTCGTAAGAAGGGAAAGAACGAGACGCCGGCTGCCTCCGTCCCAACCGGAGGTGCCGGATAATTCCGGAGGCGCCAATGGCGCCTCCATCAAAGAGGAACACCGCCTTTATTATGAGTGCGGTGATTCGAAGGTTCATTCGCCAAGAGCGGGCCGACTGCTTCGCAATAGCCTTCTAACGGGCTTTGAGGTAAGAATTTCAATATATGTAAAATGGTACCGCATAGGCGGTAGCCCCTGATGCTCGGTTCGGTGTTCGGAAAGAAAAGCCGGACTGAGGATCTTTAGAAAGATAAACGCAGGAGTCATAAAAATATGTCAATATGGGATTGCAGGCTGTGCTGCTGACCTCCGCCGTACTGACTGTGGAGGTCAATACTTTGAAGAAAAACCTCGAGCGGTCCGAGAACGAGCTCGGCCATGCCAAGAAGCAGCTCGAGGAAAAATAAGGTGAGTAATACCTTATGAAAATTGTACCTTACAGAAAAGGATTTGGTTGCAAGAAAAATGACAAGGATAACGTGGGTATTGTAGGGGCCACTAACGAGGTGGCGACCACAGAAGGAGGCGGCGCGCCGAACGTAATGCGGCCGACATGAACGCACCGAGCGAGAGAAGCGAGGCGCGGGTGGCGGAGGTACAAAGAAGAGCTCCAGGATCTCGTGAAAAAACATGAGAACTTGGGCGTGACTCAAAGACTCGAGAGTCCGAGCTTGCAACGGCTCTTGAGAGTGCCAAAGCCGCTAAGGCGAAGCCTACAAGGCCCTCCGGAGATTGAGGCGGTGAAGAAAATAGCAGCGGGTAAGGCATTTTTCATGCGAGTAAGCATGTGAGTGTTAATTACCTATTGCTTACCCGAATTCGGAGCTCTCGAGGCGTTCGCAGATCTTCCTCAGAAGCGTGTCCGATCTTTGCCGCATTCTACCGGGCCGAGGAGGGAGCTCGACGAAGAAGGTCTTCCGGTCTCGATATCGAGGCCGGACATCCGGTGCCCTTAGCGATCGGTGAAGCGGCTGGTCGAGCTCCACAAGGCGGCCGAACAGGCCATGAAGGGCCTCATAGTTCGGCTATGGCCTAAGGAGGCCATGCCTCGAGCTACTTCGACTGGTGCGGCGGTGGTGGATGCGTGCCCGTGGGTTGAAGTTATCAAGCGATCCGCTTGTATCGAGGGTGCCTGGGCCCTTGCCCGCGCATAAAGGTGCACTTTGGGCAAGATGGATGCCCGAAGCTTGTGACGGACCCGCCACGGAGGGCAAGGAGCATCGCACGCCCGAGATGTATTATAAGAGTGTCTTTGAAGGCGCCCGCACTATTGCGGGTGAGTGCTCCAAAGATGTAATATTTGAGTAGACTCGCATTTTGTTATCCTGTGCGCTGAAAACTTAGTTCATGTGCGCTAAGCAACGCTTATTAATTTAAAATATTACCTTCTGTGTGGCTGTTTATCAAATATGAGAGATGGCAAGTCGTCGGCTAATTTCCCCCATGCCACAGTCTTTGGGGTGTTCGGGATAAACTTGAGCGCTCTTGTTCCCATTTTTGGGTCCATCTAGGAGGCGCTCAACACAATGAACCAAGCAACCGGACTTATAATGCTTGAACACTCTCACTTAGCCATAGAATTCTATAATTTTAAATTTTGGCGAAGCCCCTAGTCTTCGGAAGGCGAATTTGGGGCGCTATCACGCCTTGGCCGGACAAGATCCGGCTCCTCGCTCTAAGCGGCATAAGTCTTTAAGGACTGCATAAAAACCTCTCGAGCAGTGACCGGTCTCTCGCCTCATCATGACGTTCAGTTTTAGCTTTCTCCATCGAGGCGTTAACCCAACCGAATCGGGGCGGAATCGCAGTGGTTCTCCGGTGCTACCTTAGCCGATATAACGGAACGTAAGGTACCAAAACACGGGAGCCGCAAACCCAACTATTGACCCAAGACACGATTCGGAGCCGATACATATAGTGCTATAAGTTCGGGGTGCCGCACTTGTGAAAGTGTTCGGACTCATCACACCATAACGCGGGAAACATAAGCCCCTGGTGTATATTAGCCGTACCAAAGTGTACGGATGCAACATGTCGTAAATGAACATATGTATGAAAAAGAAATGCAATTATAAACAAAAAGGTGCTGCATTGTTTTATTCAACAAGTGTTGCTACAAATGCGAAACGACACAAATAGTGCGATAAGCAAGGTATGAGGCTATTAAACATGTCCCCTCCGAGGGTAGGCTGCAGATTGGTGTATGAAAATGCTCGTAATGGAGACCACCTGTATATTCGTTGTAGCCTTTATCCTTCCCTGGCTGTTGCATCATGAGTTCAGCAGGTCTACTGCCGGACAGGGCTTCTGACAAATGGAGTCATGTGTTTAAAAAGTAAAAGGTAAAAAGAAAATAAAAAGGAACGACACACTTGAGAGCCCCTTGTGTGGTTGAGCCGCAGACTGGGTGTATTGTGGTCGTGCCCCCCTCCCCATGCCCATGGTATCTTCAGAGCGTAATGGTGTCTGTGAAGGACCTGCTGACGTGTCGCGGGACACAGGGTTGGGGCCGCCTTTCTGGCGTGCTCGGGCGTGCCAGTGGTCTTGTTGTAAGTTACTCCGGCGGCGCTTGTGTTCGGCCGCTTAACGGCGGATTCGATAATTGCCTTAAGAGGCTGCATTGCACTTACGCGAGCGAGCATTGTATGTTCCTCCGTGCGGAGAGAATGTTCGATGTTTCCGTTGACCGTAATGACTCCTCGAGGGCTGGCATCTTGAGCTTGAGGTATCGTGGTGCGGCACCGCGTTGAACTTTGCAAGCGCGATGCGTCCGAGCAAGGCATGATAGCCGCTGCGGAACGGGACTATGTCGAAGATTAACTCCTCGCCGGAAGTTATCCGGGATCCGAAGACCACTTCGGTGTAATTGAGCTGTACAATTGGCTTCTACACAGTATGACGCCTTTAAAGGTCATTTTGGTAGGTTTAATCCTCGAGGGGTCTATGCCCATTTTGCGACCGTATCCCGGTAAAGCGAGTTCAGTTCGCCGTCGTCCATCCATCGGGACTACGGTTAGGTGAAATCCATCGACGATTGGGTCTAGGACGGTCTGCGGCGAATCCGCCGTGGCGGATCTTTGGTGGGGTGGTCCCTTCGGTCAAAAGTGATCAGGCAGGAGGACCATGGATTGAACTTCGAGGCAACTGGCTCCATCGCGTAGACATCCCTGAGTGCACGCTTCCGCTCCCTTTTGGGTATGTGGGTTGCGTATATCATGTTCACCGTCCGCACCAGTGGGGGGAAACCCTTCTATCCTCTATTGTTCGGCGGTTGGGTCTCGTCCTCGTCATCGCTATGCAGCCCCTTGTCATTGTTTTCGGCAATTAACTTGCCTGCGTTGAATACCCAACAGTCCTGTTGGTGTGGTTAAGCAGCTTTTCAGGTCTTGTATCGCTGGCACAAGCGGTCGAGTATTCGATCCAAATTGGACGGACCCGGAGTAGTTCGTTTGAATGGCTTTTTCCGCTGACCGGGTTTCGAGCCTTTGAATCCGGCATTTACTACCGTATCCTCAATATTGTCGCCGTTAGTGCGGCGTTTGTTTTTGTTACGACGCGGCCTGCCGTTTTGGTCCTTGAAGTTCGGACTGCCAGAATTTTTGCTGAGGTTGTTGCTGCGTGGTAGCCAGCTGTCCTCACCGTCTTGAAGCGGGTCATGAGTGATGTGAGGGCTGCCATGGATTTCGGCTTTTCCTGTCCTAGGTGCCGGGCAAGCCACTCGTCGCGGATGTTATGCTTGAAGGCCGCGAGGGCCTCACTTGCATCCGGACGGTCGGCGATTTGGTTTTTCTTGGTTAAGAACCATGCCTGTAATTGTTCGGCCGATTCGTCAGGCTGCTGAATTATGTGGCTTAGGTCATCGGCGTCGGTGGTCGAACATAAGTGCCACGGAAGTTATCGAGAATGCGGCTTCCAGTGTCCTCCCAGCTCCCAATTGACTCTCTGGCAAGCTGTTGAGCCAATCTTGGGCTGGTCCTTTAAGCTTGAGGGGAGGTATTTGATGGCGTGAAGATCGTCACATGGGCCATGTGGATGTGAAGGAGATAGTCTTGATCCAAACCGCGGGCTCTGTTGTGCCATCATAGGATTCAATATTGACGGGTTTAAACCCTTGAGGATTTGATGATCCATTACTTCGTCTGTGAAGCATAGTGGGTGTCTGGCGCCTCAGATCGGGCGATATCACGACGGAGCTCAGAAGAGCTTGGTCTGTTTTGTTCGGCCCGGCCGGACTTACTGTGTCCGGCGCGACGGTTATCATCATGTACCGTGGGGCGCCCACGCGATCCATAGATCGATCTTGATTGTCTTGCCTTGTCCTCCAATATATCTCGCAGGTCCGGAGCATTCCCCTTTGGCCGTGTGCTTTTTGAGCGATGCCGGGGTACGGTTCTAGTGAAGGGCCTAGAGGCCTCTCTGTCACGACCACGGGGTGGTCGGTCAGCCGTATTGTCTCCTGGTGATGCGGGTTCGTAAGCCTCCTCCTCTAATCGGGGGAGCAGCTTGCGTTTAGGGTAGCTTTGGAGGGCGTTCGAGCTCATGCTCTTCGGCCGCGAGGACTTCGGTCCATCTGTCGGCTAGCAGATCCAGATCAGCTCTAAGCTGTTGCTGCTTTTTCTTTAGGCTGTTCACCGTGGCCATAAGCCTGCGTCTGAAACGCTCTTGTTCGATGGGATTCTCGGGCACGACGAATTCATTGTCGTCGAGGCTTGCTTCGTCTTCGGAGGGAGGCATATAATCCTCTACCTCTTCTGCTGCCGCTCTCTCTTGAGGGCTGGCGTCTCCATCCTACTTCGATGTATCATGCAGGAGTGGATTGTCTTCGGCGATGTCCAGTGTATTGTTATCTCCGTGCCGGAATCTTCATACTTGCTTTGTGGCGGGATTTAAATGGCGTTGGCCGACGGCGCTTGGGCCGCTTCTTGGAGGGCTCATCCTCCGTTGTTCCATCGTCGTTCCCATCTTTTCGGATGTCCACCATATATATTTCATATGACGGGGTGGCCTTCCAGTGCCCTGTAGGCGCTGGGTCTTGTTAAATCTTGACATCGTCGTCCATACCGTCGATGTCGTCGGAGTCGTAGTCTAGCATGTCGGTTAGATCGTCGAGAGTGGCTACCAAGTGGGTGGTGGGTGGGTGTTGAATTTCTTCGTCTTCCGCATCCCAACCTTCCTGACCGTAATCCGCCAGGCTCTCCGGATAAAGAGAGAGACTTTAGTGAATTCAGGATGTCGCCAAAGGGCGAAAGTCCGAAAGATGTCCGCGTAGTGAACTCCATAACGGGCGCCCAATCGAATTCGATCGGCAAGGGCGCGGAGGGCTCGGAGTCCGGAAAGGAGTCCGGCTTCCTGGAGTCAAGGTCTTTGCAAAGGACAGGGATGGAGTTCGGCTCGATCGCCGTAGAGATTGAAGCCCCCGAGGCGGTGTCCAACCACTCGTCCTCGATCGGGGAATCCGGCTCCGGATTAAGGGTCGGAGCGGATTCTGGTGCGGCCTCCAGGGCACTGTTCGGCTGCAGAGCTAGATCATGCCCAACGAGACAGTGCGGCGCGCTTGGCTGTGGATTGAATCCGTCGAAGATCAAGTCTCCGCGGATATCGGCCCTATAGTTTAAACTTCCGAATCTGACCTGATGGTCAGGGGCGTAGCTTTCGATCTGCTCTAGATGGCCAAGCGAATTGGCCCGCAGTGCAAAGCCGCCGAACACGAAGATCTGTCCAGGGAGAAAAGTCTCACCCTGGACCGCGTCGTTGTCGATGATCAAAGGAGCCATCGAGCCTATCGGTGGCGACAGGAGGAACTCTCAATGAAAGCACCAATGTCGGTGTCAAAACCGGCGGATCTCGGGTAGGGGGTCCCGAACTGTGCGTCTAGGCGGATGGTAACAGGAGACAAGGGACACGATATTTTACCCAGGTTCGGGCCCTCTTGATGGAGGTAAAACCCTACGTCCTGCTAGATTAATATTGATGATGTGTGTTACAAGAGTGGATCTACCACGAGATCAAAGAGGCTAAACCCTAGAAGCTAGCCTATGGTATGATTGTTGTTCGTCCTACGGACTAAAACCCTTCGGTTTATATCGACACCGGATAGGGTTAGGGTTACATGTAGTCGGTTACAATTGTAGGAGATCTACATATCCGTATCGCCAAGCTTGCCTTCCACGCCAAGGAAAGTCCCATCCGGACACGGGACGAAGTCTTCAATCTTGTATCTTCATAGTCTTGGAGTCCGGCCGATGATGATAGTTCGGCTATCCGGACACCCCCTAGTCCGGAACTCCCTCACACGAGTAGTCGTTTTCTTCGCGGGGAGGTCTTGATGGGGCCACCCTAGAGGGGGTCTTGAATCCGCTTGGAAGGATCTTCTCCGAGGAGGCGCGATCTCCGAGGAGAAGGTAACCAAGTGGATGAGCAATGCTCTCACACAAACATGAGCTAATCCTTTGCTAACCCTAACTAGGAGGAGGTGGTGGAGTATATATAGTTTACGGGGCGAAAGGGTACACGGGCCTCGGCCCAAGTGGCTGCGCACAGGCAGGGCCGGAAGTTCCGGGCTGGGCCGGAAGTTCCGGGCGCCGGAGGGTCCGGGCAGGGTCCGGCCTAACCAGAAAGTCCGGGGGCCGGAAGGTCTGAGCGGGCCGGGGGTTCCGGGGCCGGAAGTCTGGGCGGGCCGGAGGTTCCGGGCTAACCAGAGAGTTGGCACTCCCAGGCTGGTCGATGTCGTCGGAGGCCGGAGGCTCCGGGTAGGCCGGACGTTCCGGGGGCCGGAAGTTCCGGGCTGTGGCCGGAGGTTCCGGGCTGTCCAGAGAGTTGACGCCTGTCGTTTCTTCTTCAGCTCCTGGCTCCTTGACTTGAACGTTGTACCTGATCACGCATAGCGTCTCGGACTTAGGTAGTAGCCATGTCTCATTGGAAGAAAAGGGGAACTCAATTAGGAGCGATGTCACCTCGGATTGAATAGCATGAGCTCTTGCTCTTGTCATGGGTCCACTTGGAGCTTGGATAGTCGATGGGGGGTCCATAGGGATGACCGACGGATTCTCCGCATCTGGATCGCTCGGACTTCTTGGATGCACCTTCGAACCTCCACTCATGCCATGACATCGAGCATTGGTACATCAACACTCCTTTGACACATTGCACCAACACATACATATTTGTTGATTGTGCTTCCTCATGTCACGCTCGATGGACATATCATACTCACCACAAGTTTGCACCCTATGCATGGATTGACATCGATTATGCTTGTCTTGTTACACCTATTTCCATGTCATCCATGATATATGAGCTTGTGCATTTCCTTAGCAAATTTGTTGTGATCTTTCTTGATGGCATACTCATACATCATGGACATATAGCCTACCATCAATTGCATGATAACATAATCATATTGAGCATCCATTGTCATATTCATGCTATCGACAAACCATCTCACTATGACATCATTTTGCACCGTGGTTGCATTGACCATATTCATAACACATTTGCGTGCACAATGAATGATTTTGCTCCCATGAATGCTTTGCATATCATTCTATATCATATTGATAAGCTTCACGTGCTTTGTCACGAACAATCTTGTTGCACGGACTCATTCTTACATGATGGACACTTTGTGTGTGCTAACCATTTTATTTCCAAGTGTACTTTGTGTCTGCTCATCTTGCATGTACCACATACCGGAGACACCTTGGAGTACTAGGATTGCGCAATGTCTTCAACTTCGTCCAACTACAAGTCCATCCACGACAACCGTTTCCATGATGATGAGGATCATGATCGGAGGTTGGATCTTTCCTGAGGGAGGGGAGATGATGCGGAGCATCCCACGTTCATCCCCATGTACACTCCGACTACTCTCCAAGCCCCAAGAGGACATATGACGAGACCTCGACCATACGCCATTGGACACAAGGTGAACCCACTCCTCTTCGAACCGTCACTTTCCACATGTGAGACATGGTTACTACCTCATGCATGGACCTTGCATATACTCAGGTACAACCGAGACGACCATGGAGGATCCAAGGACCAAGGCCAATCATGGAAGAGGAGAAGGAAGAAGAAGCAGGAACAAGCTTCTGGAAAGCCCGGAACTTCCGGCCTGCCCGGAACCTCCGGCCCCCGGAGTCCAGGCCAGCCCCGAGCACGCTAACTCTCTGGATAGCCCGGAACCTGCCCGGAACTTCCGGAGCCCGGAACTTCCGGCCCTTCCCGGAACTTCCGGCCTGCCTGCGTGCAAAGACTCGGGCCGAAGCCCATGTAACCCTTTCCCACTTTTCCCTTTGTGGCTTAGACTATAAATAGACCACCCCCTCCTCCTAGTTAGAGTTAGCATTGTGATAGCTCATTAGAGATAGAGCTTTGCTCATCCATATCGGATCTACTCCACGAGAGAGACAGCGGCCCCTCTACGGAGACGATCCTCTTGGATTCAAGACCTCCTTTACGGAGAAGACCCCAATCAAGATTCATGATCAGAATGTATAACAAATTCCTTGGGCCATAAATAATGTTGCCATATTTCTAAGGTCCGAACAAGAGCATATAATTCTTTATCATAAGTAGAATAATTCAGACTAGGCCCAATTTTTTAGAAAAGTATGCAACAGGTTTGCCATCTTGTAATAACACACCTCCTAATCCAATTCCACTAGCAACACAGTCAAGCTCAAAAGTCTTATTAAAATCAGGAAGTTGGAGTAAAGGAGCAAGTGCCAACTTATCTTTCAATACCGTGAAGGCTTCTTCCTGTGCGGTAACCCAAACAAAAGGCGCATTCTTCTTTGTAAGCTCGTTGAGAGGTGCAGCAATGGTGCTAAAATCTCTCACAAAACGCCTATAGAAACCAGCGAGTCCAAGAAAACTCCTCACTTGTGTGACCGTTTTGGGCTGCGGCCAACTCTCAATGGCTTCGATCTTTGCTTCATCGACTTCAATTCCCTATGGAGTAACAACATAGCCAAGAAAAGATACCCGGTCGATGCAAAAGGTGCATTTCCCAAGGTTACCAAACAAACGTGCATCACGTAGAGCAATAAAAACAGCACGTAAATGTTCCAAATGTTCCTCCAAAGATAAGGTGAATTCGCTCCTCTCCGAACTCCCTCTTCCTACTCACGAGACATGGCTACTACCTCATTCAGAGACCCTATGTGTTATCAGGTACATGGAGGTGAGCCAAGGATCAACTACTTGCGAGAGCCAAGACGGCGAGGACTCCAAGCATATTGAAGAAGAAGAAGAGATGCTGCTGGAGGCACAGGCACCAGACGACCAACGCCTTAGGACGTCCGTGAGTCTCAGACCCGGACGATCGGACTCCGGACGTCCGGCACTTTGCCACCCGAACCAAAACTAGGGACGACCGAAGCCTCCGGACGTCCGACCGACGCACGTCCGAACCGAATCTACAGACGACCGACAACTTCCGGACGTCCGGACCGTCACGAAGCTCCGGACGACCGACCCTCTCCGTACGTCCGATGCGGCCATGACAGAACTGATTCTACGGACGCCCGAGCCCGTCCGGACGTCCGGACCGTCCCGAGCCTCCGGACGTCCGACGCCTTCCGGACGTCCGACGCCTGTGTGTTGACTTCGTTTGGGCCGCAGCCCTTGTACCCCTTCGCCCCCTAGACTATTTATACCCCTTCTTCCCCAACTTTCTAGGGTTAGCTTTGGTTTAGCTCATGTTTGTGTGAGAGCCTTGCTCATCCACTTGGTTACTTCTCCTCGGAGTTCAGGTCCTCTACGGAGAAGATCCCCCAAGCGGATTCAAGACCCCCTTCTAGGGTGGACCCCATCAAGACCTCCTCTCGGAGAAGAACGGCTACTCGTGTATCCTTACCTTTGTTGATTGTGGATCATATGTATCTCTTTGTGTGATAGAGGCGGAGTGTCCCGATCTTTCGATGAGATGATAACTATTTATTCGGTGGAGCCGACTTTGACGATCCGACTACAAACGTGCACGACGTTGTGCCTTAGCAATCGCTAAACCAATCTCCCGAGGTTCTTGGCGATCTTTGGAAGCACAATCACCGACCACGAAGGTCTATTCCTGCACGCAATCGAAGAACGAGCAAGAATATGATAAAGCAATCTGAATATTGTGAATATATATGAAGTATTGATAAGGGTGGGGATCCGTAAGCGGGCTTGGTCTGGTCGTTGGACACAAACGAAGTACACGAAGTTGCAATGGCTAACTTTTAACTAAACAAATCCCAAGGAAAAAGCTACTAGATGGATCTACTTATATAGGAGCAAGGGGTGGCGGCCAAGGAGGTGGGAGTACGTCCCAAGGCAGCCTAACACTAACCCTAGGTCGTACAAGGCCAATGGGCCCAAGTGGAGGTGACGTAACACCTTTGGACTTGTAGTTTGATTCGGATTCTGCTGCAGCATCAGATTGTTTCGTCCATAACTCAACGCTCCAGACGAATTTGAAGGTGAATCCAATTGGGTTGGAAGGTGCACGAAATCTATTTTCCAACAAAAAAAGAATCACCCAATTTGGAGTCCGGATGAAAAAGTTATTGATGTTTTGAGTCAGGTATGTACATGCAGTCCGAATCTGAGTCCAGAACGTGAGAGACTTGGACTCTATCTTCTCTTATGCCAAAAGTGACGCGAGAGAACTTTTTGAACAGCAGGTAAACATCTCTTTCCCCCTTATCTTCATATGTGGATTGTACAAATGTCCCATACACCTGCAATTAGACATGGCACAAAAGTTTGTGAAGTATTTTTGTCCTAGATGACATAAATAAATTATTGCATAGTTTGCATTAGAAATCACCTCACAAATATACATGTATGCAATATTTTTGGTCGTATCCAAGGTAGTCATGTCCTCATCATCCTCCCTTCTTGAAAACAAAGCCGTCCTCGGCGTTGCTTAGTCTGAAATGTGGCTAACAAAAGAGACAAGGTGTACATGTTCTATATGTATATGTCATCCATTTTACTTCCCTTGATTTTTGCACATATGATGATTAATAGATGAGTAACTTGTATAGTTCATAAAATCTAAAGCCAAAACATTATCACAAGAAGTAGAAGGCGTGAAAATATTGTAACTCAGTTTGCAGATATAAGTGAAGCTCTTATTCATTTCAAAAGATTGACAATGTTCATCATTAAACCATCCCAACATTGGTGAATAAACCTTACTTGCATCAAGGTTACATGCTACAACATGCTTAAATAAGCAAACATGCAATAAGTTATTGACACAGAATCATCACCAAGATTAGAGGTCATATCAAAATGATTAAACTTTGATTCTTTTGCATCAACAGTTAATTCAATGGGTGCACTCAAAATTGTTGGTATTTCAGTTGTTTGATCACATGACGCATTCATGATAGTATCAAGATTCTCTAAAATAGGTGATGTGCTCAAATCACGGTGTAACTCAACACATGATGCATTCAAGTTAACTAGGGATGCATCATTCTCATGTGAAGTTATATCATTAATACCTTCTTTGTTACCTTGTCGCAAAGACGTAGCTGATGTAGGTACGGGCGTTGACAATGCACCATACACTTGAGATGATGTCGCTCACAACTGGGTGGGGCTGCTCTAGTAGGTGCAACGGTGGAGGAACCAACCGGCGGTGGTGAGAATGAACTGGAATAGTAGTTGTTGTAGTCACCCAATGCATCCTCCTGTATCTGTCTCTCAAAGGTACAAGCTGAACATACATACCAAAGAATGCAACGAGGAATATAGTGAAATCTTGCACGGATATCATGGTTCAAACCACCAAAAATCTATTCATTTTATCATCCTCAGATTCTTCTATGTCACAATGATGCATATAAGATTTGAACTCTTGGTAGTAAGCATGAACGATTATTCTTGCCTTGTTTTAATTGTTCCAATTTGCGAAGCAATTCACGCATTTATAGTAAGGAGGGAAAAATTGTTGTCTCATTACATCTTTCAAATCTTTCCAAGTTGTGAGTTGGTTATCATTGTTTTTCTTACAATGCACACTCCACCAAATGAAGCAAAACCAGTAAATGCTCTAGTAATGACTCGTACTCGCTCAAGTTCGGAAAAAGTCATGGTGACTAAAAACTTGTTCAACTTCAAGCTCCCAAGCAAGATAAATATCAGGATTAAGTCTACCCTCAAATGACGGTAAAGAGTTAACCTGACCATGTGCTTGTGTATGTTGTCCCAACTCTCGTGATGGTGGAGATGTGTCCGTCATCCAAGAACTTCTATCTCCGGAACCTGTCATGATTAGTAGAAACAAGAAACAAAATTCGAGAATAATGTTCCTATGAACTACTAGGATGTGGTGGTAAAACGCTCACAGTATAGCAAATATCAATATCTTACAAGTTCTTACCATGCGTGAGATGGTGACAGGCAAACAGCGGTGTCAAGTAACTCAAGATTGTGTAAAGCGATTGTCGGGAAGCGACGTATACGGTGTAGAAATATGTGGAGCTGGGTTGGCTATATATGGTAGCAAAATGTTTTTAGCAATAATCAATTCAGAGATGCAAATTGAATAAACGCTCAACGACGGTAATGTGCTGGTCCTAGGCTAGATCGGACTAGAGACGCGAGCCTACAACACTAATGAGGTCATGGCGTAGCACAACTAGCATCAATGAAGGATAATAAGTAGCTCGGACAGCAAGATATAAGTGAAGATCACAACGGCAAAGAAAGATAATGATGAAAAACAAGCGCCAAGCAGGATATACAACAACTCTCTCTCCAATTTTCCTCTTGAAAAGTTTGAGCCAATTGTCTAATAACTTTTTTCAAAGAATGCTACTGACTCAAGATTTCCAATGCAAAAAGAATCACTCAACTCCGAGTTGATATGAGGAGTCAAAAAATTCTAAAACTGGTTTGAAAAACTAGAATAAGCTGTGTTCACGAACTTCGGAGGGCAAAAAGACCTATTTAGAAACCGATTTTGAGGTGCCAAATATTGAACTAGCTTCTGCAACTATTTAGATGCGGCTCGTATCTAGCTTTAATTTGAGTACTTGCGGAGCCAAAACGGACTTCGTATGAGGAAGTTATGCCTGTTTTACTGAACAGTGCACAAAACAGATTCCAATCTGAATTCAGTTACGAGATTGAGTCTAGATAGATCCGAACTTTGTTTTTTTTTCTTCTCTTTTTTTTTCTCACACTTTTTTTTCCTTTTTCTTTCTTTCTTTTTTTCTCTGACTTTTTTTTTACTTTTTTTCTCTCTTTTTTTCTCTCTCCCTCTTTCCAGACAAACTAGATAAGATGCAGATTGGATCAAGTGAAGATGTGAACGATCTCAACTATGATTATGATAATGAACGGTGGGTAGCACGTGGTGGAAATTGATGGATGGATGGTGGTCAACGGAAAGGATAACGATGCAACAAGCGTGGCGTGACTAATGTGAACAGAACTCGAAACTCTAAACGAACTAGACACTAAGACCAGCAACTCGACACGACGATGCAACCGATAATTCAATAATACAAACAATGAAAACAAAACTGCAAAGGCTCAGACTGGCTTGGACAAAGGATGAATAGATCTAACTTTTTTTCTGGCTTTTTCTTGGACAATAGGTAAGAAAATAAATCTAATCTAGGGACAATTGGAAATTCTCACCGAGCAACCTGAAAACTGATACCACTTGATAGAGGCGGGGTGTCCCGATCTTTCGATGAGATGATAACTATCGATTCGGTGGAGCCGACTTTGACGATCCGACTACAAACGTGCACGATGTTGTGCCTTAGCAATCGCTAAACCAATCTCCCGAGGTTCTTGGCGATCTTTGGAAACACAATCAGCCTGACCACGAAGGTCTATTCCTGCACGCAATCGAAGAACGAGCAAGAATATGATAAAGCAATCTGAATATTGTGAATATATATGAAGTATTGATAAGGGTGGGGATCCGTAAGCGGCCTTGGTCTGGTCGTTGGACACAAACGAAGTACACGAAGTTGCAATGGCTAACTTTAACTAAACAAATCCCAAGGAAAAAGCTACTAGATGGATCTACTTATATAGGAGCAAGGGGTGGCGGCCAAGGAGGTGGGAGGACGTCCCAAGGCAGCCTAACACTAACCCTAGGTCGTACAAGGCCAATGGGCCCAAGTGGAGGTGACGTAACACCTTTGGACTTGTAGTTTGACTCGGATTCTGCTGCAGCATCAGATTGTTTCGTCCATAACTCAACGCTCCGGACGAATTTGAAGGTGAATCCGATTGGGTTGGAAGGTGCACGAAATCTATTTTCCAACAAAAAAAGAATCACCCAATTTGGAGTCCGGATGAAAAAGTTATTGATGTTTTGAGTCAGGTATGTCTGTGAAGTCCGAATCTGAGTCCGTAACGTGAGAGACTTGGACTCTATCTTCTCTTAGGCCAAAAGTGACGTGAGAGAACTTTTTGAACAGCAGGTAAACATCTCTTTCCCCCTTATCTTCATATGTGGATTGTTCAAATGTCCCATACACCTGCAATTAGACATGGCACAAAAGTTTGTGAAGTATTTTTGTCCTAGATGACATAAATAAATTATTGCATAGTTTGCATTAGAAATCACCTCACAAATATACATGTATGCAATATTTCTGGTCGTATCCAAGGTAGTCATGTCCTCATCATTGTGTTCGGTGATCTAGCACTTGTGTGATTGATTCCTTGTTGGTTGAGTGATCTCTCTCTCGTTTCCTCCGTGTTTCCCTTTGTTCTTCCGCGTGTTCTTCGTGATTCCCCGTAGGATCCACTCCAAACGTGAAAGATCGTGCACATAGGGTTCCGCCCTACATCGTCTTGGTATCATGAGCCACGTTGATCACGTTTTGGATCCCCTACCCCTCTTTTTCTAGCTTGATTTTGTTGTTTTTGTCCTAATTCCGAAAATTCCCCACGAAAAATAGCCCCAAATTTTTTTGTGATTTGTTTGTGAGTTGAGATTTTGTTGGATTTGGTCCATGGATTTGAGTTGCTACGTGTGGATCTAGCTTTTCCCTCCTTCCCCACCCTTTTCCATCCACCAAATCACTCGATTTCGACCTCACAATTTCCTTCTTCCCCGAAATCTCGCAGTTCCTCCCGAGCCCAATTTTTGCCCAGTGTCCGGACGACCGGAAACGGTCGGACGTCCGACGAGGTCCGGACGACCGTAAATGCCCGGACGTCCGTAAAACCCTGACGAACCTGAACTTTGTTAGTTCGCCACCACCTCAGCCCCACCTTCCACCACATCTTCCAAAACGACATACACCACCATCCTCCCCAATACATCCTATGATGATTTTACCACATTTTGGTCCTTGAGATTTTGAGTTGTGGCTTAGTATCCTCTTGTGTTTCGCTATCTAGGTGCGATTCGATTTCATCATCACCACGGCTCAACTTCGCAAGGGTCTCATCATCGCCAAGGGCCGGTAACTTCGACATCTTTGTCAAACATTGCATTTGCATTGATACCCACATTGTCCCTACTTTTGCGTAGCTTACCCATCGAGACTAGCCGTTGAGTATTGCAGCAACGTGACTTGTGCACATTAGTGATCATACTCCATAGCATACATACCATACCACCGTGGTGCATATCTTGGGATCCATTTGTGTGTCACAAAGTTGTCATAGCATGCACAATTGCTATCTTGGTTAGTGAAGTTTTGCATGAGAAAAGAGCTCAAAAGTGAAAGAGCCACACAAGCTTTTAAGCAAAAAGGAAAGATAAGCAAAGAGCTTATGAGCAAGAACCATAGCATCATACTACATTAAGATTGTCATATTGGATCATCTTGGATCATAGCACCGAAATACCATACATATAGCATACGTGGGATAGAGATAGTTGCATTTTTGCATAGTAGGTTTTGCACAAGTTCCTATCCGCCTATTGTGCAATCGTGCTAGCGTCTCTCTAGTATTGTGCAACAAGAGCATTTTCGTGGATTCCACATTTTGGCTCACTTTTGGTTTGCACAATCCCACTTATCTATTTGCGTGTGTTTTTCCGTGTACCACTAGTTGCTTGGTCTACTTGTTGCATTTGCAAATTTGTGTACCTTCTCCAACATTATTGACGCTCACGTACAATTGCATCAAATTTTGTGCCACCATCCTCACCAAGATCCACCATAAGCTTTTATTTCTGTAGGTGTGAGAACCGACAAGGATTGGTACCAATAGTGCGATTTCATTGTCCGCATTTGAGTGAACTTGATTCATCATCAACATCGGTCAAAGGTACATTGGTATAAGTTCTTCTCCTTCTACCACTCACATCTTTGCTTGGAATGATGGATAGGCCAAGTACTTCTACCAACCCACTCTTCATCGAACAAGACGGCGACATGTCATCATACGTCACCAAGAACCACCTCTTTGGTGCACTGAGCGTTGCACCAAGAACAACAAGCAATGAGCGACCGCATCGACAACCTCGCCAATCGACTTGCGACTCTCCGAGCAACGTACAAGAGACTACTTTGACAACAAGTTCGACGCTCACAAGCAAGAGAATAATGCAAGAATGCACGAGATCCGCGCCTTGATGAGAAACCGGCATCATTCCACTTCTTCATCCTCAAGACGGAGCCGCTCGAGTAGACACTCCGACGACACCTTCTACGACTCAAGTACACCTACTTCGAACACTCTTCGTCGTAAGACGTCAAGACCGTCATGCATCTCGCAACCCGCTACATGACAAGCATTCACAAGAGCAAGTCGATGAGCAATTCCCTCGTCCTCAACCAAACCAAGACGCTTTTGCCCAAGCTCAAGAACGACAACGACTACGGCGCCACGAGGAAGAACGAGCGTGTCTACACCAAGACGAACAAGACGCCAAGGCTCAACGTCTTCAACAACAACAACGTGAAGCGCAAGCTCCTGAGGCGCAACGTGCCCTTCAAGAATCAAGTCGAGACTTCGCCAACCGCAATCGTGAACGGCGCAATCAAGAGGAAGCCGTTCGAGAAGAAATCCAAGAGAGGAACTACCAACCTCATGGACAACGTCAAGTTCCTCAAGCTCCTCCACAAGCTCGTCAAGCTCCACATCAACCTCAAGTTCAACAAGAGCAAGTTGATCATGGTCTTCCTCCACGCCAAGAGCAACATGAAGATGATTGGAATCCACGTCAAGGGCGTCGTCATCAACATCGCCAACAACACAATGAAGAGCAACGCTACGGAAAGCTAAAATTCACCATGCCCAAGTTCAATGGAAGCAATGACCCCGAAGACTACCTCTCATGGGCATTGAAGGTTGACAAAATCTTCCGGTTGCACAACTACGATGAAGCGAAGAAAATCGCTATGGCATCACTTGAGTTCCAAGACTATGTGCTCATATGGTGGGAACAAATCATTGAGCGACGACAAGCAAGAGGTGAACCTCCAATCACCACTTGGACTCAAATGAAGGATGTCATGCGAGCACATTTTGTGCCAACCTTCTACAACCGCGACCTCTTCAAGAAACTCCAACTTCTCAAGCAAGGAACAAAGAGTGTTGAAGAATACTACAAGGAAATGGAGATAGCCATGATTCGAGCCAATGTCAAGGAAGATGATGAGCAAACTATGGCACGTTTCTTGAATGGACTCAATCATCCCATCAAGAAGATCGCCGACTTCCAACCATACTCCACCCTCATTGAGCTCGTATATCAAGCTACAAAGGCGAACGTCAAGTGCAAGATGACTTCAAATGCACGCCAAGTACTCATCCAAGACCTCTGACTTCTCCAACAACCAAGCTTCAACACCTCCTCCAACATCTACATCAACCAAACCTTCTACAAACAACGACGACAAGTCGAGTTACAAGAGAAATTCGACAAGTTCAAGTCGTCCTCCTCCTACTACAAGCAACCTCAAGCCGCGTGCTTCATCATCTACTCCGACCGATGAGACCATCAAAACAAGCTCCTTCAAGTGTTTCACTTGCGGCAGCCGAGGACACAAGTCCCTCTGAATGCACCAACAAGCGCACCATGATCCTCAACGACGGCGGCACATATGACTCAATGAGTGATGAGGAGATGGAAGCCCTTGAGCAAGTGGCCATGCAAGGCGAGTGAATGAAGATGAAGATGATCAAGTCTTTTGCGATGAGGATTCGAGCCCCGCTCTCGTTGTCTCCAAGGTCTTGACCCTTCAAAGATCAACAAGAAGGCGACCAAAGATGCCACATCTTCCACACAAAGGCCGGCATCAACGGAAGGTCCGTCAAGGTCATCATCGATGGAGGTAGTTGCCACAACTTGGCAAGTGAAGAACTATGTTCCAAACTTCATTTGGTCAAGAGGAAGCACCCGCACCCCTACAAGGTTCAATGGCTAAGTGACTCCGGCACTATACGAGTCGAGCATACGGTCCAAGTCTCCTTCAAAATTGGTGCTTATTGATAGAGGCAAAGGTGTCCCGATGTTTCGATGAGATGGTGGCTATCGTTTCTGTGGGAGTCGTCAGCGAACTCCTGCAAAATGTTAGTGACAGCAGGGGGCAAAGAGGAAGGCACGTCCTCGAATGAAAATAATGCCTCTTTGCACACAAAAGCATAGCAAACAGATTTGCTAGAATCTAGCTCATCAATATCAGATTTGGTGGCAAGTAAACATGCACTTTTCAGTTTAATTTCAGAAGCAACATTAGATGGTTTATTATTAGGCTTCATTTGTTGCTCAAATTCATTTGCCACAATCTGATTTTCACTCTTATTTTTCTCCTGTTTTGCTTTATTAGCTCTATTAATATCATCTTTCGAAATTGAATCAGGAGTCATAGGAAGCAAAGTAATATTTTTATCCTTGTGAACAAGAGTATACTGATTGTTTCTACCATGGTGTACAGAATTTTTATCAAATTGCCATGGTCTACCAAGTAATAAGGAACATGCTTGCATAGGTACCACATCACAATCAACATAATCGATATGTAGAGATACTAAAATACACACGAGCGATGACGTGTTACCTTAACCTTGCCGCTGTTGTTGAACCATTGGATGTAGTAAGGATGTGGATGTGGTCTTGTGGTGAGAGAAAGCTTCTCCACCATATCCATGCTAGCCAAGTTGTTGCAGCTCCCTCCATCTATGATGGCGCGAATAGAACGTTCCTTCACAACTCCCTTTGTATAGAACAAGTTATGCATCTCATTTTGCTCGACTTGTGTAACCTGCACACTCAAAACACGTTGAGCAACTAAACATTCATACTGTCGGCATCTTGACAGCCATGTATTGCGTGTCATGATCGTAATCATCTCCACCATGTTCTTCATGTGTAATAAGAGCCAAAGTCTCTTCATCATAGTCACTAGCGGACTCATACCCACCATCCTCGGTAGCAATCATCACCTGGCGAGATTGGCATTCTCTGGCAAAATGTCCTCTTCCCTTACAACGACGACAAATAATATCACTTGTGTGCCTGTTGACGCGATGGAAGAAGAAGAGCCTGTAGGCCCAAGAGTGCGCTCTTGGCGAGATAGTGGTGGTTGTGCCTACTTTCTTGTATCATGGTTGGAGGTGGCAGCCGACGGAGGTGCCGGTGTAGTAGAACGTGTGGAAGTAGATGATGCACGTGGTGTCCATGATGAAGGTCGACCTAAAGAAAAGTTAGTCCGCCAGCGCACGCCGATCCTGCACTTCACGTTCAGCTTTACAAGCAAGATGGAATAATCGAGTGATATTAGTATAATCCTTGTAGTCTAGAATGGTACGAATATCTCTATTTAATCCACCCGTAAAGCGTGCAAGCATAGCTTCATTCTCCTCAACAATACCACATCTAATCAAGCCAGTTTGTAATTCACGATAATATTCTTCTACGAATTTTTCCTTGTCTTAAGCGCTGCAATTTTTGAAGTAATTCACGCTGATAATATGGTGGAACCCAACGAGAACGCATAGCAGTTTTCAAAGCAGCCCAAGTAGCTGGAACAGGATATTATCTACAATGTTCAGACCACCAAACACATGCAAAGCTAGTGAAAGCACAAACAAGCGGGAACACGTCTCTCCTCGGTATTTTGTAAACATGTAAATCTTTGTTCTGTTTCTAACTCCAATGTATAATATATATCTGGAACATATCTACCCTCAAATGGTGGAATATTCAACTTCAATTTAGGGAGATGGTCATGATCTCGTACCTGAGGGGAGCCCTAACATTGCCATTATTTGCATGTGGACGACCAGGTGGTTGTGGTCTTTGGTGGTTGTGGTCTGGTGGTTGCACGTAGTTACGAAGTTGATCAACCTCATCCTCGTACTCTCTCACATAATCATCCTCCCCACATCGCCAGCAGAGGAGCCACGAAGTATCAACAAGCACCAGCAGCTTGGCGGTGAAGAGGGACACGGCTCGCTTCGGCGGAGGGCTGTTTCGCGATGTGGAGGTAGTCGTTGTTGTTGTTGTAGAGGTGCATTAGGTGCAGCCGGTGGTGGTGGTGGTAGACGCATAAACAATTCATTAAACTTGTTATCGAGCTTTGTTTGAACGCCTTCTCAATGCCATCTATCTTCTCCATGGCCTCTTCAAATCTATTTAGAACATCTTCCACCTGCCCACTCATCATTTGTTGAAACTTATCATGTAGCGCTTTGTTTGTCATGTTCTCCCGGTCGGGCCTCGTCGGCTTGTGATCCTGCCATGGTTAGCAGCAATAGAAACACACAAGAATATGATTCGACAGACTACTAGGAAGTGGTGGTGGTGGTGTGGTGGACGTCACAAATCCGTCAAGCAAATCTCAAATTCTTACCAGTTCTTACCCAAAGAAGGCGGTGATCGGCAACCGATGTAGTCAAAACTCTCAAAGCTTGGATAGAGCGATTACGGGGAGAGTCAAGCATACGATGTAGATGTATGTGGAGCTGGGAAGGCTTATAATATGGTAGCAAAAGGGTCAGCAATAATCAATTCAGAGATGCAAAGTTGAATAAACGCTCAACGACGGTCTTTGTCTTTGGTCCTAGGCTAGACCGTGCTAGAGACGCGAGCCTAGAACACTAACAAAATCACGGTACCGCACGGAAACAACGGAAAAGCACACTGGAAATTTTTTTCGCTGTTTTTTTTGAGCTGCTCTTTTTTTTGCGAAAAAATCACTATAATGGCGTGTGTCTCAAAACTCTTCCCAGGTCAAACTGACAGGATGGGCACGAAATTTTTCGACCAAAAAAATTTTTTATTTGCCGGACCCAAAAAGCTGAAGCGGATCAAAAAACTTTCTATAATGGCGACTGTCTCAATACGCTTAGAAACACCTAAAAATAGGATAGCCAGAATATTTTTCGACAAGTGCGTTTTCGGAAAATTTTGGGCCTAAACGGAGGGTGGTTTCCGGACTCTTTTTTTTTCCGTAACCTACTCAGGCAAGGAAACACGAATCGGAATTTAGATGGATCTCGAAAACAAACCTAATATGAGAAGAACTCGGATTGGTGGTGGATATATGGTGGTGGTATATGGCAGCGGTGGTGGTATATGGTAGCGGTGGTGGTGTATGGCTACGGATTGGTGGTGGTATATGGATACGGATTGGTGGTGGTATATGGATACGGATTGGTGGTGGTATATGGATACGGATTCAGGCGGTGGCGGATAAGCAATGGTGGTAGATGGCAAGGCGATGATGATGGTGCGGCGGCGTGAAAACTTATGACCGTAACTCGAAACTCTAAAAGACTAGACGCTAAGACCAAAGCAACTAGACACGACGATGCAACCGCAAATTCAACAAAGCAAAACCCTAAAAAGATTATGCAAAGGCTCGATTGGTTCGGATATGATGAACTAACCCTAATTTTTGTGTGGCTTTTTCGTGGACTTTAGGTGCGAAGAAACAGACTCGATCTAATCTATGAAAAAGCTGTAAAATCTCACCGAGCAACCCGAAAATCTGATACCACTTGATAGAGGCAAAGGTGTCCGATGTTTCGATGAGATGGTGACTATCGTTTACGTGGGAGTCGACCTTGACGATCCGACTACGACGCTTGAAGACGTCGCGCCTTAGCAATCGCTAAACCAACTTCCGAGGGTTATTGACCACGCCGAGCACGATCAACTCGACCACGAGGGTCTGCATTTCCGCGAGCAAACTAAGAACAAGCAAGAAACTAAGATTGCAATCTGGATATTGCGAATATAAGAGGAAAGCTTTATTAATGAAGGTGGGGTTACGAGGCGCCTTGGTGCAGTCGTTGAACACAAACGGCATCTGTGAAGTTGCAGCTATGGCGAACTTTTGATCTAAACAAAACCCAAAGTCTAAACGACGCCCTAAGGGTTGTATATATGGAGAAAGAGGAGGAATTTCGTGGCCCTTGAGGGAGGGGTCCGAAACCAACCCTAACTCTTGTTTCCCCACACATACGGACTCTAAAAACAGCCTACACTTAAGTATTTCGAAATTACATGGGCTGGCCCAATATTAAGGTGACGCAGCACCTAGAATAGCCTATGGACGAATATTATGAAGTGGCATCTTGTATATTTCGTCCAAGGCCTCATGCTCTCATTAGGGTGGCTTCAAAGTCCTGGAATCATCACTTGTAACTCCGTTCTTGTTTCCCTTGCGCATGCCAACATCTCCATGCTTGAACTTGCTCCAAGGTTCATCTTTCTTGTCCATGGTAGGCCCTGATAATTCAATTGGCGTGCGCGAGCTCTAGTAATTGGTCCAGTATGTATAGCAGCAGGGGCTGTGGGTGTAACAATGGTATTGATGTCCTCATCACTTATGAAGACACGTTGGAGTGTGATGTGGTCCCAATGACCGTTTGCCACCTACTTCTAGGTCGACCATGGCAATTCGACCGTGGTGTCATCCACAATGGGCGCACCAATCACTATAGCTTCAAGATGAAAGGGAAGGAATATGTGCTACGACCTATGTCTCCTAGTCAAGTGATAGCCGACAAGCAAGCCACCCATCATAGAGACAAGAGTGAGAAAGTGATCGACCAAAAAGTGAGTGCGAGCCACAAGCCAAACTTGAGCGCCTCTTCGCCTAGAGAGAAAAACCTCATCCTATTTGCCACCAAAAGTGAGATGAGAGAAGTGTGTGAGAACCCATCTAGTGTGATGCACTTTGTCCTTGTGTGCAAGGATGGAGACCCAACGACTAACACCTCTCATGAGCTACCTTTAGTGTTTAAATCTCTTTTGCAGGAATTCCAAGATATTTTTCCCGATGAGCTACCTCCGGGTCTACCTCCTCTTAGAGGCATTGAGCATCGAATTGCCCTCATCCCCGGAGCGCTTCTACCAAACAAAGCTCCATACCGAGTCAATCCCGAAGAAACCAAGGAGATTCAACGGCAAGTACAACAACTCATCGACAACGGTCATGTACGTGAAAGCCTAAGCCCTTGCGCCGTTCCCGTTATACTTGTGCCTAAGCCCGATGGAAGTTTCCGCTTGTGTTCCGATTGTAGACCTATAAATGCTATTACCGTTCGCTATAGGCATCCCATTCCTCGCTTAGATGATATGCTAGATGAACTTAGTGGAGCCAACATTTCTCAAAAATTGATCTAAAAAGTGGCTATTATCAAATCCGCATACGAGGGTGATGAATGGAAAACTGCTTTCAAAACCAAATTTGGTTTATATGAGTGGTTAGTGATGCCTATGGGTCTTTCGGAGGCTCCGGTACTTTTCGTCGTCTTATGCATCATGTGCTTCGTCCTTACATTGGAGTCTATGTTGTGGTTTACTTGACGATATTCTTGTGTTTAGCAAAACCATGAAAGAACATCTTAATCATGTTAGGCCTGTTTTGCAAAACCTTCGCAAGGAAAGTCTTTACGCAAACATGAAAAATGCACATTTGGTGTTGACAAAGTGGTTTTCTTGGGTTTTGTAGTATCCTCAAAGGGTGTCCATGTTGATGAATCTAAAATTGAAGCAATTAAAACTTGGCCCCAACCCACCAATTTGCAACAAGTGAATAGCTTTCTTGGTCATGTGGGTTTTTATCGTTGCTTTGTGAAAGATTTTAGCACAATTGCCGCTCCTTTGCATGCCTTGAGTAAGAAGAATACTCCATTTGTTTGGGGAACTTTGCAATCAACCGCTTTTTATGAGCTCAAGTCTTTGCTTACTCATGCTCCGATTCTTGCTTTGCCCAATTTTGACAAAACTTTTGAGGTTCATTGTGATGCAAGTGGTACCGGAATTGGCGGAGTTTTGATGCAAGAAAAACGAGCCATTGCTTATTTTAGTGAAAAACTCTCCGGTGCTCAACTTAATTATCCCATCTATGACAAAGAATTGTTTGCTTTAGTGCGTGTGCTACATGTTTGGGAACATTACCTTAGAATACATGAATTTGTCATCCATACCGATCATGAAACGCTCAAGTACCTCAAATGTCAAACTAAGTTGAACAAGCGTCATGCCAAATGGAGTGAATTTATTGAATCTTTCCCGTATGTCATCAAGTACATTAAGGGTAAGGAAAATGTAGTTGCCGATGCACTTTCACGCATATGCATGCTTGTCACTCAACTTGAGTTGAATGTTATTGGGTTTGAGCACATCAAAGACTTGTATGCTAAAGATCCATCTTTTGCTATTCCTTATGATAAGTGTTTGACGCATACTTCTTGGGAACAATATTACATCAAGGATGATTATCTTATGAGAGCTAACAAGCTATGCATTCCTGAGTCTTCTCTTCGTTTGCTCCTTTTGCAAGAGGCTCATGGAGGCGGACTCATGGGACACTTTGGACGTGACAAGACATTCGCCACGCTCTCCAACAACTACTTTTGGCCCAAGATGTTCATGACGTCTCACGCTTCACCAACCATTGCTCTACATGCCGCAAAGCTAAGTCTAAAGCTCAATCCCACGGTCTTTACATGCCCCTTCCTATTCCTTATCAACCTTGGGAAGACATTAGCATGGACTTTGTACTTGGTTTGCCTAGAACTCAAAATGGAAAGGATTCTGTGTTTGTTGTTGTGGATAGATTTTATAAGATGGCACATTTCATTCCTTGCAACAAGATATGATGAGGACATCAATACCATTGTTACACCCACAGCCCCTGCTGCTATACATACTGGACCAATTACTAGAGCTCGCGCACGCCAATTGAATTATCAGGTACTTTCGTTTCTTGGTGACGATTCCAATGTTCATGAGAATATGATGCTGCCTAAATTGGATACATTTGTTTTGCTTACAAATGAAGGGCCTACCATGGACAAGAAAGATGAACCTTGGAGCAAGTTCAAGCATGGAGATGTTAGCATGCTAAGGGGAACAAGAACAGAGTTACAAGTGATGATTCCAGGACTTTGAAGCCACCCTAATGAGAGCATGAGGCCTTGGACGAAATATACAAGATGCCACTTCATAATATTCGTCCATAGGCTATTCTAGGTGTTGCGTCACCTTAATATTGGGCCAGGCCCATGTAATTTCGAAATACTTAAGTGTAGGCTGTTTTTAGAGTCCGTATGTGTGGGGAAACAAGAGTTAGGGTTGGTTTCGGACCCCTCCCTCAAGGGCCACGAAATTCCCTCCTCTTTCTCCATATATACAGCCCTTAGGGCGTCGTTTAGACTTTGGGTTTTGTTTAGATCAAAAGTTCGCCATAGCTGCAACTTCGCGTCTTCGTTTGTGTTCAACGACCAGACCAAGGCGTCTCAGAACCCCACCTTGATCAATAAAGCTTTCATCTTATATTCGCAATATCCAGATTGCAATCTCAGTTTCTTGCTTGTTCTTCGTTTGCTCGCAGGAAACAGACCCTCGTGGTCGAGTTGATCGTGCTCGGCGTGGTCAATAACCCTCGGAAGTTGGTTTAGCGATTGCTAAGGCGCCGACGTCTCGACGTGACGTAGTCGGATCGTCAAGGTCGACTCCCACGTAAACGATAGCCACCATCTCATCGAAACATCGGGACACCTTTGCCTCTATCAAGTGGTATCAGATTTTTAGGTTGCTCGGTGAGATTTTACAGTTTTCGTAGATTAGATCGAGTCTGTTCTTCATACCTAAAGTCCACGAAAAAGCCAAAAAAATTAGGGTTAGTTCATCATATCCGAACCAATCTGAGCCTTCGCATAATCTTTTTAGGGTTTTTGCTTTGTTGAATTTGCGGTTGCATCGTCGTGTCTAGTTCTTTGGTCTTAGAGTCTAGTCTTTTAGAGTTTCGAGTTACGGTCATAAGTTGTCACGCCGGCCGCATTCATCATCATCGCCTTGCCATCTACCACCCTTCTTATCCGCCACCGCTCTGAATCCGTATCCATATACCACCACCAATCCGTATCCATATACCACCACCAATCCGTATCCATATACCACCACCGCTACCATATACCACCACCGCTGCCATATACCACCACCATATATCCACCACCAATCCGAGTCTTCTCATATTAGGCTTGTTTTCGAGATCCATGTAAATTCCGATTCGTGTTTCCTTGCCTGCGTAGGTTTCGGGAAAAAAAATTCCGAAAACGCACTTGTCGAAAAAATTTCTGGCTATCCTATTTTTAGGTGTTTCTAAGCGTATTGAGACAGTCGCCATTATAGAAAGTTTTTTTTTTGACCCGGTTTCAGTTTTTGGGTCCGGGCAGTCGAAAAAAAAAATTTTGGTCGAAAAAATTTCGTGCCCATCCTGTCAGTTTGACCTGGGAAGAGTTTTGAGACACTCGCCATTATAGTGATTTTTCGCAAAAAAAGGAGCGAAAAAATTTCCAGAGTGTGCTTTTCCGTTGTTTCCGTGCGGTACCGTGATTTTGTTAGTGTTCTAGGCTCGCGTCTCTAGCACGGTCTAGCCTAGGACCAGACAAGATCTGCGTCGTTGAGCGTTTATTCAACTTTGCATCTCTGAATTGATTATTCTTGACCCTTTTTGCTACCATATTATAAGCCTTCCCAGCTCCACATACATCTACATCGTATGCGTTTGACTCTCCCCGGTAATCGCTCTATCCAAGCTTTGAGAGTTTTGACTACATCGGTTGCCGATCAGCGCTTCTTTGGGTAAGAACCGGTAAGAATTTGAGATTTGCTTGACGGATTTGTGATTGTCCACCACACCACCACCACCACTTCCTAGTAGTCCGTCGAATCATATTCTTGTGTGTTTCTATTGCTGCTAACCATGGCAGGATCACAAGCCGATTTAGACCGACCGGGAGAACATGACAAACAAAGCGCTACATGATAAGTTTCAACAAATGATGAGTGGGCAGGTGGAAGATGTTCTAAATAGATTTGAAGAGGCCATGGAGAAGATAGATGGCATTGAGAAGGCGCTCAAACAAAGCTCGATAACAAGTTTAATGAATTGCTCGCGTCTACCACCACCACCACCGGCTGCACCTAATGCACCTCTACAACAACAACAACGACTACCTCCACATCGCTGAAGCAGCCCTCCGCCGAGCGAGCCGTGTCCCTCTTCACTGGCCGGGCTCAGTCTTCTTGTTGATACTACGTGGCTCCTGCTTCTTTGTTGTGGGGAGGATGATTATGTGAGAGAGTACGAGGATGAGGTTGATCAACTCGAACTACGTGCAACCACCAAAGACCACAACCACCAAAGCACCACAACCACCCGGTCGTCCACATGCAAATAATGGCAATGTTAGGGCTCCCTCAGTGCGAGATCATGACCATCTCCCTAAATTGAAGTTGAATATTCCACCATTTGAGGGTAGATATGTTCACGATATATATCTTACTTGGGAGTTAGAAACTGAACAACGATTTACATGTTTACAATATCATGAGGAGAGACGTGTTCCCGCTGCTGTTTGTGCTTTCACTAGCTTTGCATGTGTTTGGTGGTCTGAACATTGTAGATTATATCCTGTTCCAGCTACTTGGGCTGCTTTGAAAACTGCTATGCGTACTCGTTGGGTTCCACCATATTATCAACGTGAATTACTTCAAAAATTGCAGCGCTTAAGACAAGGAAAAATTCGGTAGAAGAATATTATCAGAATTACAAACTGGCTTGATTAGATGTGGTATTGTTGAGGAGAATGAAGCTATGCTTGCACGTTTACGGGTGGATTAAATAGAGATATTCAGACCATTCTAGACTACAAGGATTATACTAATATCACTCGATTATTCCATCTTGCTTGTAAAGTCGAACGTGAAGTTGGCGCGGACTAACTTTTTCGCAGTCGACCTTCATCATGGACACCACGTGCATCATCTACTTCCACACGTTCTACTACACCGGCACCTCCGCCGGCTGCCACCTCCAACCGTGATACAAGAAAGCAGGCACAACCACCACTATTCCGCCAAGAGCGCACTCGCCGGGCCTACACAGTAGATCTTCTTCTTCCATGGCGTCACCAGGGCACACAAGTGATATTATTTGTCGTCGTTGTAAGGGAAGAGGACATTTTGCCGGAGAATGCCAATCTCAGCGTGTGATGATTGCTACGAGGATGGTGGGTATGAGTCCGCTTAGTGACTATGATGAAGAGACTTTGGCTCTTATTACACATGAAGAACATGGTGGAGATGATTCTGATCATGAGACGCAATACATGGCTGCTGAAGATGCTGAGAAGTATGAATGTTTAGTTGCTCAACGTGTTTTGAGTGTGCAAGTTACACAAGCTGAGCAAAATCAGAGGCATAACTTGTTCCATACAAAGGGAGTTGTGAAGGAACGTTCTATTCGCGTCCTCATAGATGGAGGGAGCTGCAACAACTTGGCTAGCATGGATAGGGTGGAGAAGCTTTCACTCACAACCAGACCACATCCACATCCTTACTCCATCCAACGGTTCCACAACAGCGGCAAGGTTAAGGTAACACGCATCGCTCGTGTGTATTTTAGTATCTCTACATATGCTGATTATGTTGATTGTGATGTGGTACCTATGCAAGCATGTTCCTTATTACTTGGTAGACCATGGCAATTTGATAAAAATTCTGTACACCATGGTAGAAACAATCAGTATACTCTTGCTCACAAGGATAAAAATATTACTTTGCTTCCTATGACTCCTGATTCAATTTTCATAGATAATATTAATAGAGCTAATAAAGCAAAACAGGAGAAAAATAAGAGTGAAAATCAGATTGTGGCAAAAGAATTTGAGCAACAAATGAAGCCTAATAATAAACCATCTAATGTTGCTTCGAAATTAAACTGAAAAGTGCATGTTTACTTGCCACCAAATCTGATATTGAGGAGCTAGATTCTAGCAAATCTGTTTGCTATGCTTTTGTGTGCAAAGAGGCATTATTTTCATTCGAGGACGTGCCTTCCTCTTTGCCCCTGCTGTCACTAACATTTTGCAGAGTTCGCCGACGCCTTCCCACAAGACGCACTCACCGGATTACCACCTATTCGAGGGATTGAGCATCAAATTGACTTAATTTCCGGTGCATCGCTACCCAACCGTGCACCATACCGTACCAATCCAGAGGAGACGAAGGAGATTATGCGTCAAGTACAGGAGCTGCTCGACAAAGGTTATATACGCGAATCTCTTAGTCCTTGTGCTGTTCCTATTATACTAGTGCCTAAAAAGGATGGTACGTCGCGTATGTGTGTTGATTGTAGAGGCATTAATAATATTACTATTCGTTATCGTCATCCTATTCCTAGGCTAGATGATATGCTTGATGAATTGAGTGGCTCTACAATATTCTCCAAAGTTGGTTTGCGTAGTGGATACCATCAAATTCGTATGAAATTGGGAGATGAATGGAAAACAGCATTTAAAACTAAGTTTGGTTTATATGAGTGGTTAGTCATGCCTTTTGGGTTAACTAATGCACCTAGTACTTTCATGAGACTAATGAACGAAGTTTTACGTGCTTTCATTGGACGATTTGTGGTAGTCTATTTTGATGATATACTGATTTATAGCAAATCTTTGGAAGAACATTTGGAACATTTACGTGCTGTTTTTAATGCTCTACGTAATGCACGTTTGCTTGGTAACCTTGGGAAGTGCACCTTTTGCACCGACCGAGTATCTTTTCTTGGCTATGTTGTTACACCACAGGAATTGAAGTTGATAAAGCCAAGATTGAAGCTATTGAGAGTTGGCCGCAGCCCAAAACGGTCACACAAGTGAGGAGTTTTCTTGGACTCGCTGGTTTCTATAGGCGTTTGTGAGAGACTTTAGCACCATTGCTGCACCTCTCAATGAACTTACAAAGAAGGATGTGCCTTTTGTTTGGGGTACCGCATGGAAGAAGCCTTCACGGTATTGAAAGATAAGTTGACACATGCTCCTTTACTCCAACTTCGACTTTAATAAGACTTTTGAGCTTGAATGTGATGCTAGTGGAATTGGATTAGGAGGTGTGTTATTACAAGATGGCAAACCTGTTGCATACTTTTACGAAAAATTGAGTGGGCCTAGTCTGAACTATTCTACTTATGACAAAGAATTATATGCTCTTGTTCGGACTTTAGAGACATGGCAACATTATTTATGGCCCAAAGAATTTGTTATACATTCTGATCATGAATCTTTGAAACATATTAAAAGTCAAGCTAAACTGAATCGTAGACATGCTAAATGGGTTGAATTCATTGAGACTTTCCCTTATGTCATTAAACACAAGAAGGGTAAAGAAAATGTTATTGATGATGCTTTGTCTCGTCGCTATACTATGCTTTCACAACTTGACTTCAAAATATTTGGTTTGGAGACCATCAAAGATCAATATGTGCATGATGCTGATTTTAAAGATGTAATGCAGAATTGTAAAGAAGGAAGAACATGGAACACGTTCGTTATTAAGGATGGTTTTGTGTTCCGTGCTAACAAGCTATGCATTCCTGCTAGCTCTGTTCGTCTTTTGTTGTTGCAGGAGGCGCATGGAGGAGGATTAATGGGACACTTTGGTGTGAAGAAGACGGAGGATATACTTGCTACACATTTCTTTTTGCCAAAGATGAGACGGGATGTTGAGCGTTTTGTTGCTCGCTGCACTACATGTCAAAAAGCTAAGTCACGACTCAATCCTCATGGTTTATATATGCCTTTGACTGTACCTAGTGTTCCTTGGGAGGATATATCTATGGACTTTGTTTTAGGTTTACCTCGAACAAAGAAGGGGAGGGATAGCATATTTGTTGTCGTGGATAGATTCTCGAAAATGGCACAATTTATACCATGTCATAAAAGCGATGATGCTGTTAATGTTGCTGATTTGTTCTTTCGTGAAATTATTCGCTTGCATGGTGTGCCAAATACTATTGTTTCAGATCGTGATACTAAATTTCGTAGCCACTTTTGGAGATGTTTATGGGCTAAGTTGGGGACTAAACTGCTTTTTAGTACTACTTGTCACCCCCAAACTGATGGACAAACTGAAGTAGTCAATAGAACATTGTCTACTATGCTTAGGGCTGTTTTGAAGAATAATAAGAAAATGTGGGAAGAATGCTTGCCTCATATTGAATTTGCTTATAATCGTTCATTGCATTCTACTACTAAGATGTGCCCTTTTGAAATTGTGTATGGCTTCCTACCTCGTGCACCTATTGATTTGTTGCCTCTTCCATCTTCGGAGAAGGTTAATTTTGATGCTAAAGAACGTGCTGAATTGATTTTAAAAATGCATGAGTTAACTAAGGAAAACATTGAGCGTATGAATGCTAAATATAAACTTGTTGGAGATAAGGGTAGAAAACATGTTTTCTTTTCAACTGGATATCTTGATTGTTTACATTTGCGTAAGGATAGGTTTCCTAATTTGTGCAAATCAAAGCTAATGCCACGTGTTGATGGTCCATTTAAGGTGTTAGAGAAAATAAATGATAATGCATATAAACTTGAGCTGCCTGCAGATTTTGGGGTTAGTCCCACTTTTAACATTGCAGATTTGAAGCCTTATTTGGGTGAGGAAGATGAGTTTCCGTCGAGGACGACTTCATTTCAAGAAGGGAGGATGATGAGGACATCAATACCATTGTTACACCCACAGCCCCTGCTGCTATACATCTTGGACCAATTACTAGAGCTCGCAAGACGCCAATTGAATTATCGGTACTTTCGTTTCTTGGTAACAATTCCAATGTTCATGAGAATATGATGCTGCCTAAATTGGATACATTTGTTTTGCTTACAAATGAAGGGCCTACCATGGACAAGAAAGATGAACCTTGGACCAAGTTCAAGCATGGAGATGTTGGCATGCGCAAGGGAACAAGAACGGAGTTACAAGTGATGATTCCAGGACTTTGAAGCCACCCTAATGAGAGCATGAGGCCTTGGACGAAATATACAAGATGCCACTTCATAATATTCGTCCATAGGCTATTCTAGGTGCTGCGTCACCTTAATATTGGGCCAGGCCCATGTAATTTCGAAATACTTAAGTGTAGGCTGTTTTTAGAGTCCGTATGTGTGGGGAAACAAGAGTTAGGGTTGGTTTGGACCCCTCCCTCAAGGGCCACGAAATTCCCTCCTCTTTCTCCATATATACAGCCCTTAGGGCGTCGTTTAGACTTTGGGTTTTGTTTAGATCAAAAGTTCGCCATAGCTGCAACTTCGCGTGCCGTTTGTGTTCAACGACCGGACCAAGGCGTCTCGTAACCCCACCTTGATCAATAAAGCTTTCATCTTATATTCGCAATATCCAGATTGCAATCTCAGTTTCTTGCTTGTTCTTCGTTTGCTCGCAGGAAGCAGACCCTCGTGGTCAGTTGATCGTGCTCGGCGTGGTCAATAACCCTCGGAAGTTGGTTTAGCGATTGCTAAGGCGCGACGTCTCGCACGTACGTAGTCGGATCGTCAAGGTCGACTCCCACAGAAACGATAGCCACCATCTCATCGAAACATCGGGACACCTTTGCCTCTATCAAGATAGACGATGCTTCACATGTTGCAAATCTCTTTTGTAGGGAAATCTTGCGACTCCATGGAGTACCAAAGACAATCGTCTCCGATCGTGACGACAAGTTCTTGAGTTACTTTTGGAAGACCCTATGCGCCAAGCTCGGAATCAAGCTCTTGTTCTCATCGGCATACCATCCTCAAACCGACGGCCAAACGGAGGTGACGAACCGCACACTATCCACTCTACTTCGTGTCTTGATCAAGAAGAACATCAAGGTGTGGGAAGCATGTGTACCCATCGCCGAGTACGCCTACAACCGTGCAAGACATTCGACTACCGGCAAGTCCCCCTTCGAGGTCGTCTACGGCTTCAACCCGTTGTCCCCATCGGACATTCTACCTCTTCCTCTACAAGAGCGCACCAACATGGATGCGAGTGCACTGGCAAGCTACATCAAGAAGATGCATGAGGATACAAGAAAAACCATCGAGCGCCAAGTACAACGACTAGCGACCAAGCTCAACGTCAACAAGCAACCCATGGTCTTCAACATTGGTGATCTAGTGTGGCTACACCTTCGCAAGGACCGCTTCCCCAAAGAACGCAAGTCCAAGCTTCTTCCTAGAGCCGATGGACCTTTCAAGGTGCTAGCACGCTATAACGACAACGCCTACAAGATCGACCTACCTCGAGACAAGTAATCGTGAGCGACATCTTTAACGTCAAGGACCTCGCACCTTACCATGGAGATGAAGCTTTTGATCCGAGGTCGGATCTCTCCCAAGGAAGGGGAAATGATGCGGAGCATCCCTCACTCATCCCCATGGACGTGCCTACATCTCCCTCAACACCACTCGGACCCATGACACGAGCCCGAGCTAAGGCTATCGAAGATAAGGTGAATTCGCTCCTCTCCGAACTCCCTCTTCCTACTCACGAGACATGGCTACTACCTCATTCGGAGACCCTATATGTAATCAGGTACATGGAGGTGAGCGAAGGATCAACTACTTGTGAGAGCCAAGACGGCGAGGACTCCAAGCATATTGAAGAAGAAGAAGAGATGATGCTGAAGGCACAGGCACCGGACGACCGACGCCTTCCGGACGTCCGGCGAGTCCCAGGACCCGGACGACCGGATTCCCCGGACGTCCGGCACTTTGCCACCCGAACCAAAACTACGGACGACCGAAGCCTCCGGACGTCCGACCGACGCACGCCCGAACCGAATCTACGGACGATCGACAAATTCCGGACGTCCGGACCGTCACGAAGCTCCGGACGACCGACCCTCTCCGGGCGTCCGACGCGGTCACGACAGAACTGATTCTATGGACGCCCGAGCCTATCCGGACATCCGGACCGTCCCGAGCCTCCGGACGTCCGACGCCTGTGTGTTGAATTCGTTTGGGCCGCAGCCCTTGTACCCCTTCGCCCCCTAGACAATTTATACTCCTTCTTTCCCAACTTTCTAGGGTTAGCTTTGGTTTAGCTCATGTTTGTGTGAGAGCCTTGCTCATCCACTTGGTTACTCCGCATGGACTTACAACAGTCTCATCAAGAGCCAAGAGGACCCATGACACGAGCTAGAGCTAGAGCTCTCGAGAACGAGGTGACCTCTTTCCTTATTGATATCACATATGATCCACTCGAGACATGGCTACTACCTAAGTCCGATATGCTATGCATGATTAGGTGTCAAGGGAACCTCCCGAGGATGCACGTGAAGATGGACAAGCCACCAAGTCCATGGATGAAGAGAACCAACGGAGAAGGCCGAGAACACCTTCCGTGCTCCGGACATCCGGCCATGGCCCCGGACATCCGCCCCGGAGCTTCTACCTCAACAGGATCCAATCGGCCAAGTCTCTGTGGCTCGGACATCCGGCGTCCAAGCCGGACATCCGGCCTGACCCGGAATTCGGCGCCCTTTCCGATTCGGTGAAGCAGTCGCCCAGCCGGACATCCGGCCGAGAGCCCGGACATCCGGCGCTTATAAGGTCCGGACATCCGCCCGACGCCCGGACGTCCGCCTCCTCGTCAAGGCAAAGTGCCTCAGGGCCTTGTCCCTTGTACCCGTTTGCCCGAGACTATATATACTTGTTCCCTTTCCTCTTTCTAGGGTTAGCATTGGATTAGCTCATATTCTTGTGTGAGAGCCTTTGCTCATCCACTTGGCTACTTCTCCACCGAGATCAGGACCTCTCCGGAGAAGATCCCCCAAGCGGATTCAAGACCCCCTTCTAGGGTGGACCCCTCAAGGCCTCCTCACGGAGAAGAACGGTTACCGTTTGTATCTTACCTTTGTTGATCTTGAATCTTGTGCCACTCTATGTGATCGATAATCTAGCACTTGTGTGATTGATCTCTTGTCGGTTTCGTGATTTCTCTCTCTCGTTTCTCTCGTGTTCTTCCCCGTGTTCATCGTGATTCCCCGTAGGATCCGCTCCAAACGTGAAAGATCATACACGTAGGGTTCCGCCCTACATCATCTATGGTATCATGATCCACGTTGATCACGTTATTGGAGCCCCTACCCCTCTTTTCTAGCTTGATTTTGTTGTTTTTGTCCTAATTCCAAAAATTCCCCACAAAAATAGCCCCAAATTTTTTTGTGATTTGTTCGTGTGATGAAGTTTTGTTGGATTTGATCCGTGGATTTCGTGTGTTGCCGGTAGATCTAGCTTTCTCCCACCATTTCCACAATTTCCATCCACAAAATCCCCCGAATTTTGCCCCGGCAGCCCGGACATCCGGCCCGATCAGCCCGGACATCCGGCCCGATCAGCCCGGACATCCGGCGCCCCGGACATCCGGCTTCCAGCCCGGATTTCCGGCCCCTGGTAACAACAATCCCTTCCACCACCCCGATCACCGCTTAACTTTCGCCAAATTTTGTCCCGTGCCCACATACACTTCCACTTACCTCCACCACTTCCGCATAACACCACCTTAGCCTTTCCCACTTCCAATTCCGACATCGTTGCCAAATTTTTCCTTGAGAATTTGAGTTGGGGTTTTCCGTATCCTTTTGTGTTTCGCTATCTAGATGCGGTTCAACATCAAGATCACCACCGCTCATCTTCGTCAAGGACGGTAACATCATCGACACCTTTGTCATTACTTGCAATTGCATTGATAACCATCATAACCCATCTTTTGCGTTGCTTACCCATCGAGACTAGCCATTGAGTATTGCCGGCAACGTGACTTGTGCACATTAGTGATCATACTCCATAGCATACATAACATACCAAAGTGGTGCATATCTTACCATCAACTTGTGTGTCACAAAGTTGTCATCGCATACACAATTGCTATCTTGGTTTGTGAAGTTTTGCATGAGAAAAGAGCTCAAAAGAGAAAGAGCCATTCAAGCTTTGAAGCAAAGAGAGAAAGATAAGCAAAGAGCTTATGAGCAAGAACCATAGCATCATACAACATTAAGATTGTCATACTTGATCATCTTGGATCAACACATCGAAACACCATACATATAGCATACTTGGGTAGAAGTCGTTGCATTTTGCTTAGTAGGTTGTGCACAAGTTCGTATCCGCCTATTGTGCAATCGTGCTAGCGTCTCTCTAGTGTTGTGCAACAAGAGCATCTTGGTGAATTCCACATTTTGGCTCATCCTTGGTTGCATAACCCCATATTATCTTTTTGCGTGTGTTTTTACGCGTACCTTATATTGCTTGGTCTACTTGTTGCATTTGCAAATTTGTGAATCATTTCCAACTTTATTGAGTCTCACTTACAATTGCATCAAATTTTGTGCCACCATCCTAACCGAGCTCCACCATAAAGCTTTTACTTGTGTAGGTGCGAGAACCGACAAGAATCGGTACCAAGAGTGCTATTTCATTGTCCGCATTTGAGTGAACTTGATTCATCTTCAACATCGGTCAAAGGTACATTGATATAAGTTCTTTTCCGTTCTACCACTCACATTTTGCTTGGAATGATGGATAGGCCAAGTTCTTCTACCAACCCACTCTTCAACGAGCAAGACGACGACATGCCTTCATATGTCACCAAGAACCACCTATTTGGTGCACAACGAGCGTTGCACCAAGAACAACAAGCAATGAGCGACCGCATCGACAACCTCGCCACCGACTTGCGACTCTCCGAGCAACGTACAAGAGACTACTTCGACAACAAGTTCGAGGCTCAGAAGCAAGAGAATGATGCAAGAATGGACGAGATCCGCGCGTTGATGACAAACCGGCATCATTCCACTTCTTCATCATCAAGACGGAGCCGCTCGAGTCGACATTCCGACGACACATTCTACGACTCAAGTACACCGTCATCGAACACTCTTCGACGAGCCGCGCGCCAAGACCGTCATGCATCTCGCAACCCGTTACATGTCAAGCATTCACAAGAGCAAGTTGATGATCAAGTTCCTCGTCCTCAATCTAATCAAGAGGCTTTTGCTCAAGCTCAAGAACGACAACGTCTTCGTCGCCAACAAGAGGAAGAACGAGCACGTCTTCACCAAGACGAACAAGACGCCAAGGCTCTACGTCTTCAACAACAACAACGTGAAGCGCAAGCTCTTGAGGCGCAACGTTCCCTTCAAGAATCAAGTAGAGCCTTCGCCAACCGCAATCGCGAACGACGCAATCAAGAGGAAGCCCTTCGAGAAGAAATACAAGAGAGGAACTACCAACCTCATGCACAACGACAAGTTCCTCAAGCTCCTCCACAAGCTCGTCAAGCTCCACCTCAACCTCAAGTTCAACAAGGGCAAGTTGATCATGGTCTTCCTCCGCGCCAAGAGCAACATGAAGACGAATACAATCCACGCCAAGGACGTCATCATCAACATCGCTAACAACACAATGAAGAGCACCGCTACGGCAAGCTAAAATTCACCATGCCAAAGTTCAATGGAAGCAATGACCCTGAAGACTACCTCTCATGGGCATTGAAGGTTGACAAAACCTTCCGCTTGCACAACTACGATGAAGCGAAGAAAATCGTTATGGCATCACTTGAGTTCCAAGACTATGTGCTCATATGGTGGGAACAAATCATTGAGCGACGACAAGCAAGAGGTGAACCTCCAATCACCACTTGGGCTCAAATGAAGGATGTCATGCGAGCACGAATTGTGCCAACCTACTACAACCGTGACCTCATCAAGAAACTCCAACTACTCAAGCAAGGAACAAAGAGCGTTGAAGAATATTACAAGGAAATGGAGATAGCCATGATTCGAGCCAATGTCAAGGAAGATGATGAGCAAACTATGGCACATTTCTTGAATGGACTCAATCATCCCATCAAGAAAATCGCCGACTTCCAACCATACTCATCCCTCATTGACCTCGTGCATCAAGCTAGAAAGGCGGAACGCCAAGTGCAAGATGACTTCAAGTACGCCAAGTACTCATCCAAGACCTACGGCTCCTCCAACAACCAAGCTTCAACGAATCCTCCAACATCTACATCAAACAAACTTTCTTCAAGAAACGACGACAAGTCAAGTTACAAGAAGACTTCGACAAGTTCAGTCGTCCTCCTCCTACTACAAGCAACATCAAGCCGCGTGCTTCATCCTCTACTCCGACCGATGAGACCATCCAGACAAGCTCCTTCAAGTGTTTCACTTGCGGCGGCCGAGGCCACAAGTCATACGAATGCACCAAAGAAGCGCACCATGATCCTCAACGACGATGGCACATATGACTCCATGAGTGAAGAGGAGAGGGAAGCTCTTGAGCAAGTGGCCATGCACCGGCAAGTGAACGAAGAAGAAGATGATCAAGTCTTTTTTGATGAGGATTCGAGCCCCGCTCTCGTTGTCTCCAAGGTCTTGATTCTTCAACATCAACAAGAAGAAGACCAACGATGCCACATCTTCCACACAAAAGCCGGCATCAATGGACGGTCCATCAAGGTCATCATCGATGGAGGTAGTTGCCACAACTTGGCAAGTGAAGAACTATGCTCCAAGCTCCAATTGGCAAAAAGGAAGCACCGCATCCTTACAATGTGCAATGGCTAAGTGATTAGGCACTATACGAGTTGAGCATACGGTCCTAGTCTCTTTCAAAATTGGTGCATACGAAGACACTTTGGAGTGTGATGTGGTCCCAATGACCGTTTGTCACCTACTTCTTGGTCGACCATGGCAATTCGACCGTGGTGTCATACACAATGGGCGTACCAATCACTATAGCTTCAAGATGAAAGGGAAAGAATATGTGCTACGACCTATGTCTCCTAGTCAAGTGATAGCCGACAAACAATCCACTCCTCATAGAGACAAGAGAGAGAAAGTGATCCACCCAAAAGTGAGTGAGAGCCACAAGCCAAATTTGAGCGACTCTTCACCTAGAGGGAAAAACCTCATTCTATTTGCCACCAAAAGTGAGATGAGAGAAGTGTGTGAGAACCCATCGAGTGTGATACACTTTGTCCTTGTGTGCAAGGATGGAGAACCAAAACTAACACCATTCACGAGCTACCTTTGGTGTTTCAATCTCTTTGCAGGAATTTCAAGATGTTTTCCCCAATGAGCTACCTCCGGTCTACCTCCTCTTCGAGGGATAGAGCATCGAATTGACCTCATCCCCGGAGCGCCTCTACCAAACAAAGCTCCATACCGAGTCAATCCGGAAGAAACCAAGGAGATTCAACGGCAAGTACAACAACTCATCGACAACGGTCATGTACGTGAAAGCTTAAGCCCTTGTGCCGTTCCGGTTGTTCTTGTGCCTAAGCCCGATGGAAGTTTCCGCTTGTGCTCCGATTGTCGACCTATCAATGCTATTACCGTCCGATATAGGCATCCCATTCCTCGCTTAGATGATATGCTTGATGAACTTAGTGGAGCCAACTTTTTCTCAAAAATTGATCTTAAAAGTGGCTATTATCAAATCCGCATACAAGAGGGTGATGAATGGAAAAATGCTTTCAAAACCAAATTTGGTTTATATGAATGGTTAGTGATGCCTATGGGTCTTTCGGAAGCTCCCCGAACTTTTTTGCGACTTATGCATCATGTGCTTCGTCCTTATATTGGAGTCTTTGTTGTCGTTTACTTTGATGATATTCTTGTGTTTAGCAAAACCATGAAAGAGCACATCAATCATGTAAAATCTGTGTTGCAAACTCTTCGCAAGGAAAGCCTTTATGCAATCTTGTCTAAAATGCACTTTTGGATTTGACACAGTGGTTTTCTTGGGTTTTGTAGTTTCCTCAACGGGTGTCCATGTTGATGAATCTAAAATTGAAGCAATTAAAACTTGGCCCCAACCCACCAATTTGCAACAAGTGCTAAGTTTTCTTGGTCTTGCGGGTTTCTATCGTCGCTTTGTGAAAGATTTTAGCACAATTGCCGCTCCTTTGCATGCTTTGAGCAAGAAGAATACTCCCTTTGTTTGGGGAACTTTGCAATCAACCGCTTTTGATGAGCTTAAATCTTTGCTTACTCATGCTCCGATTCTTGCTTTGCCCAATTTTGACAAAACTTTTGAGGTTCATTGTGATGCAAGTGGTACGGGAATTGGCGGAGTTTTGATGCAAGAAAAACGAGCCATTGCTTATTTTAGTGAAAAACTCTCCGGTGCTCAACTTAATTATCCCATCTATGACAAAGAATTGTATGCTTTAGTGCGTGTGCTACATGTTTGGGAACATTACCTTAGACCTCATGAGTTTGTCATCCATACCGATCATGAAACGCTTAAGTACCTCAAAGGTCAAACTAAATTAAACAAGCGTCATGCAAAATGGAGTGAATTCATTGAATCTTTTCCTTATGTGATCAAGTACATTAAGGGTAAAGAAAATGTAATTGCCGACGCGCTTTCACGCATATGCATGCTTATCACTCAACTTGAGTTGAATGTTATTGGTTTTGAGCATATAAAAGACTTGTATGAGCATGATCCATCTTTTGCTTCTCCTTATGCTAAGTGTTTGACGACACGTCTTGGGAACAATATTACATCAAGGATGGTCACCTTATGAGAGCTAACAAACTTTGCATTCCCGAGTCTTCTCTTCGTTTGCTCCTTTTGCAAGAGGCCCATGGAGGCGGACTCATGGGACACTTTGGACGCGACAAGACATTCGCCACGCTCTCCACCAACTACTTTTGGCCCAAGATGTTCCGCGACGTCTCACGCTTCACCAACCGATGCTATACATGTTGCAAAGCTAAGTCTAAAGCTCAATCTCAAGGTCTTTACATGCCTCTTCCTATTCCATATCAACCATGGGAAGACATTAGTATGGATTTTGTACTTGGGTTGCCTAGGACTCAAAATGGCAAGGATTCCGTCTTTGTTGTTGTGGATAGATTTTCTAAGATGGCACATTTCATACCTTGCAACAAGATAGACGATGCTTCACATGTTGCCAATCTCTTTTGTAGGGAAATCTTGCGACTCCATGGCGTACCAAAGACAATCGTCTCCGATCGTGACGTCAAGTTCTTGAGTTACTTTTGGAAGACCCTATGCGCCAAGCTCGGAATCAAGCTCTTGTTCTCCTCGGCATACCATCCTCAAACCGATGGCCAAACGGAGGTGACGAACCGCACACTATCCACTCTACTTCGTGTCTTGATAAAGAAGAACATCAAGGAATGGGAAGCATGCCTACCCATCGCCGAAGCACGCCTACAATCGTGCAAGACATTCAACTACCGGCAAGTCCCCTTCGAGGTCGTCTTCACGGTTTCAACCCCTTGTCCCCATTGGACATTCTACCACTTCCTCTCCAAGAGCGCACCAACATGGGCCCTTGGCCAACGAGCAAGCTACATCAAGAAGATGCACGAAGACACAAGGCACACCATTGAGCGCCAAGTACAACGTCAATCAAACAAGCTCAACGCCAACAAGCAACCCATCGTCTTCAACATCGGTGATCTCGTGTGGCTACACCTTCGCAAGGACCGCTTCCCCAAAGAACGCAAGTCCAAGCTTCTTCCTAGAGCCGATGGACCTTTCAAGGTGCTAGCACGCTACAACGACAACGCCTACAAGATTGACCTACCTCGAGACAAGTACAATGTGAGCGACATCTTCAACGTCAAGGACCTCGCACCTTACCATGGAGATGAAGCTTTTGATCCGAGGTCGGATCTCTCCCAAGGGGGGGGGGGGAGATGATGCGGAGCATCCCACGATCATCCCCATGGACTTACAACAGTCTCATCAAGAGCCAAGAGGACCCATGACACGAGCTAGAGCTAGAGCTCTCGAGAACGAGGTGACCTCTTTCCTTATTGATATCACATATGATCCACTCGAGACATGGCTACTACCTAAGTCCGATATGCTATGCATGATTAGGTGTCAAGGGGAACCTCCCGAGGATGCACGTGAAGATGGACAAGCCACCAAGTCCGCGGATGAAGAGAACCAACGGAGAAGGCCGAGAACACCTTCCAGGCCCCGGACATCCGGCCATGGCCCCGGACATCCGCCCTGAGCTTCTACCTCAACAGGATCCAATCTGGCCAAGTCTCCAGGGCGGACATCCGGCGTCAAGCCGGACATCCGCCCCCAGCCGGATATCCGGGCTGACTGAATTCCGGCGCCCCTTTCCGATTCGGCTGAAGCAGTCGCCCCAGCCGGACATCCGGGCTGAGAGCCCGACATCCGGCGCCTCATGAAGGCCGGACATCCGCCCGACGCCCGGACGTCCGGCCTCCCCTACTGTCAGCCTTGATGCCTCAGGGCCTTGTCCCTTGTACCCCTTCGCCCGAGACTATATATACTTGTTCCCTTTCCTCTTTCTAGGGTTAGCATTGGATTAGCTCATATTCTTGTGTGAGAGCCTTTGCTCATCCACTTGGCTACTTCTCCACCGAGATCAGGACCTCTCCGGAGAAGATCCCCCAAGCGGATTCAAGACCCCCCTTCTAGGGTGGACCCCCTCAAGGCCTCCTCACGGAGAAGAACGATTACCGTTTGTATCTTACCTTTGTTGATCTTGAATCTTGTGCCACTCTATGTGATCGATAATCTAGCACTTGTGTGATTGATCTCTTGTCGGTTTCGTGATTTCTCTCTCTCGTTTCTCTCGTGTTCTTCCCCGTGTTCATCGTGATTCCCCGTAGGATCCGCTCCAAACGTGAAAGATCATACACGTAGGGTTCCGCCCTACATCATTACTTCTCCTCGGAGCTCAGGACCTCTACGAAGAAGATCCCCCAAGCGGATTCAAGACCCCCTTCTAGGGTGGACCCCATCAAGACCTCCTCTCGGAGAAGAACGGCTACTCGTGTAACCTTACCTTTGTTGATTGTGGATCATATGTATCTCTTTGTGTTCGGTGATCTAGCACTTGTGTGATTGATTCCTTGTTGGTTGAGTGATCTCTCTCTCGTTTCCCCCGTGTTTCCCTTTGTTCTTCCGCGTGTTCTTCGTGATTTCCCGTAGGATCCACTCCAAATGTGAAAGATCGTCCACATAGGGTTCCGCCCTACATCAACTTTGTTCATTAGTCTCATGAAAGTACTAGGTGCATTAGTTAACCCAAAAGGCATGACTAACCACTCATATAAACCAAACTTAGTTTTAAATGTTGTATTCAATTCATCTCCCAATTTCATATGAATTTGATGGTATCCACTACGCAAATCAACTTTGGAGAATATTGTAGAGCCACTCAATTCATCAAGCATATCATCTATCCTAGGAATAGGATGACGATAACGAATAGTAATATTATTAATGCCTCTACAATCAACAAACATACTGTGACGTACCATCCTTTTTAGGCACTAGTATAATAGGAACATCACAAGGACTAAGAGATTTATGATATAACCTTTGTCGAGCAGCTCACATGCTTGACGCATTGATGAGGACATCCCAGTTTCACCTCGTTTATCATCTTCTCCTGATGATAAATCTCAGCCATCAAGTGAAGCTTCTACAAAGAAGATCTATTTGGGTCCCATGACAAGGAGCCGTGCAAAAAAATAGCACAAGAGGTGAACACGCTCCTAGCTTATCATAATCCAAATGACCATGAGAACTTTATACTGCCTAAATCTCGTGTGCTGATTTTACTTAGGTACAATGTTGAGGACAACCAACAACATTCAGCACATGAAGAAACAAGGTTTGGAGTCCATACAACAAGTTTGAAGAGAATAAGTTTCAACTCTGATGAAAGCCTTGTTTTGGTGACAAGGACAATTAGTTACACCGCAAGGAAGAATAGCAAGCCATCTCAAGACTCTATTGTTGCATGTGCAGTTCCAGAATTCGTCCCAGAACTTGCTGAATCATGCAATGCAAATATATGAGCATCCAACATGTGTGGGAGTACAAAATGGAGAGCATATGAAGTTTACTTTCAGGAAAATCAAACGGTGCATCATTTGGAGTCCTGAGTCAAAGGATATGAGAGTTCCAATGCAAGCTGTCCAGGGCATTAATTGCTGCGCGAGGCTCCATGAGTTTGCTCCCTTGACCAGCTGGTGAGCACGAAATTGAGCCCCTCTTTTGGCCTGGTTTCACACCTAAACTAGGAGGGTTGTTCCTAGTATAAATACCCCTTCCCCCACTTCAGCCACAACTCTTTTGGTAATTTGATTTCAGCATAGGTTAGCTAAGTGCAACCAGAATATTGTTTGAGAGTTCACTTACTCCTTAGCTCTTGTAATCTTGCCTTATGAGAGGGTAAACTCACTCTGTGATTTTACAACAGCAGCCATTGAGGCGGCGACCAGTTCGTGCTTCTAACTTCGTGCGTGGTTGCGTGGATTGGTACTAAGAGTGTGGTTGGGCGAATACTTGTCGTTGGTTGTTGCATTTGCAATAGTTAGCTTCAGTCTCGTCAGGTTGCACTAGTTATCCTTTACCTGACAGCGTTGTTGGTTGGAATCGAGGGTTTCCTTCGTACCCTTCAGGTGGCGTTGATTCGCAACATAGAGCAGATCCTCCGTGAAGATTGGGCAACCCCGTATCATCTTGGTATCAGAGCTTTGGTTGACACGGTATGATGTAGGGCGGAACCCTATGTGGACGATCTTTCACGTTTGGAGTGGATCCTAAGGGGGAACACGAGGAACGCGCGGAAAACACAAAGGGGAAACACGGGGAAAACGAGAGAATCACTAAACCGACAAGTAACTGATCACACAAGGGCTAGATCACCGAACACATGAGGTAGCACAAGATTCAAAATCAACAAATGAAAGATACAAAGGTAGCCGTTCTTCTCCGTGAGGAGGTCTTGATTGTCTTCCCTTGAAGGGGTCTTGAATCCGCTTGGGGGATCTTCTCCAAAGAGGTCCTGAGCTCCGAGGAGAAGTAACCAAGTGGATGAGCAAGGCTCTCACACAAAATATGAGCTAAACCATCGCTAACCCTAACTAGGAGGATGAGGAGGTCTATTTATAGTCTTAGTGCAAATGGGGGCGAAGTGAAGGGGTACAAGGGCTCCGGCCAGCGGCCTTGGCACTCAGGTGTCGGACGTCCGGAAGACGTCTGACGTCCGGAGGCTCGGGACGGCCCGGACATCCGGCAGGGCTCGGACGTCCGAAGATTTGGCTCTGTCGTGGACGTGTCGGACATCCGGAGAGGGCCGGTCGTCCATAGATTCGGCTCAGATGCTTGTCGCCCGGTCGTCCGGTCCGCCTCGGACGTCCGTAGATTTGGATCGGGTGGTCAGGTACCGGACGTCCGGAGAGCTCGGTCGTCCCTGTCCTGGGACTCGTCGGACGTCCGGACGGGGTCGGTCGTCCGACGCCCGTAGCTTCCAAGCAGCTCTTCTTATTCTCCATCACGCTTGGGGTCCTCGCCGTCTTGGATCTTGTATGTAGCTGCACCGTGGCTCTCCTCCATGCACCTGATCACACACAGAGTTTCCGAATGAGGTAGTAGCCATGTCTCGTGAGTAGGAAGAGGGAGTTCGGAGAGGAGCGAGTTCACCTTATCTTCAATAGCCTTAGCTCGAGCTCGAGTCATGGGTCCACGTGGTGTTGAGGAAGATGTAGGTACGTCCCATGGGGATGAGTGAGGGATGCTCCGCATCATCTCCCCCCTTGAGAGAGATCTGACCTCGGATCAAAAGCTACATCTCCATTGTATGGCGCGAGGTCCTAGACGTTGAATATGTCGCTCACATTGTACTTTTCTCCTGGCAGGTCGATCTTGTAGGCGTTGTCGTTGTAGAGTGATAGCACCTTGATAGTTCAATCGGCTCGAGGGAGAAGCTTGTACTTGCATTCGTTGGGGAAGCGGTCCTTGCGAAGGTGTAGCCACACTAGATCACCAATGTTGAAGACCATGGGTTGTTTGTTGACGTTGAGCTTGGTCGCTAGTCGTTGTACTTGGGGCTCGATGGTGTGCCTTGTATCCTCATGCATCTTCATGATGTAGCTTGCCCGCGCACTCGCATCCATGTTGGTGCTCTCTTGTAGAGGAAGAGGTAGAATGTCCAATGGTGACAACGGGTTGAAGCCGTAGACAACCTCGAAGGGGGACTTGTGATGTAGGGCGGAACCCTAATCGGAGATCTTTCACGTTTGGAGGGGATCCTATGGGGAAAGCACGACGAACGAGCGGAGGAACACAAGGAAAAACACACGAGAGAATCACTAAATCGACAAGTATCGATTACACAAGGGCTAGATCACCGAACACATAAGGTAGCACAAGATTCAAAATCAACAAAGGAAAGATACACGAATAGCCGTTCTTCTCCGTGAGGAGGTGTTGATTGTCTTCACTTCAAGGGGTCTTGAATCCGCTTGGGGGATTTTCTTCGAAGAGGTCGTGAGCTCCGAGGAGAAGTAACCAAGTGGATGAGCAAGGCTCTCACACGAAATATGAGCTAAACCAATGCTAACCTCAACTATGAGGAGAGGAGGTCTATTTATAGTCTTAGTGCAAATGGGGGCGATGTGAAGGGGTACAAGGGATCCAGCCCGCGGGCGTGGTCACTCAGGAGCCGGACGTCCGGAAGACGTCGGACGTCCGGAGGCTCGGGAAGGTCCGAACATCCGGCAGGGCTCGGACGTCCATAGATTTGGCTCTGTCGTGGACGTGTCGGACGTCCGGAGAGGGCCGGTCGTCCATAGATTCGGCTCGAATGCTTGTCGTCCGGTCGTCCGGTCCGCCTCGGACGTCCGTAGATTTGGATCGGGTGGTCAGGTACCGGACGTCCGGAGAGCTCGGTCGTCCGTGTCACGGGACTTCGTCGGACGTCCGGACGGGGTCGGTCGTCAGACGCCTGTAGCTTCGAAAGCATCTCTTCTTCTTCTCCATCACGCTTGGGGTCCTCGCCGTCTTGGCTCTTGTATGTAGCTGTACCGTGGCTCTCCTCCATGCACCTGATCACACAGAGAGTTTCCGAATGAGGTAGTAGCCATGTCACGTGAGTAGGAAGAGGGAGTTCGGAGAGGAGCGAGTTCACCTTATCTTGAATAGCCTTAGCTCGAGCTCGAGTCATGGGTCCACATAGTGTTGAGGAAGATGTAGGTATGTCCATGGGGATGAGTGAGGGATGCTCCGCATCATCTCCCCCCTTGAGAGAGATCCGACGTTGGATCAAAAGCTTCATATCCATGGTATGGCGCGAGGTCATTGACGTTGAAGATGTCGCTCACATTGTACTTGTCTCGTGGTAGGTCGATCTTGTAGGCGTTGTGTCGTAGAGTGCTAGCACCTTGAAAGGTCCATCGGCTCGAGGAAGAAGCTTAGACTTGCGTTCATTGGTGAAGCGGTCCTTGCGAAGGTGTAGCCACACTAGATCACCAATGCTGAAGACCATGGGTTGCTTGTTGACGTTGAGCTTGGTCGCTAGTCGTTGTACTTCGCGCTCGATGGTGTGCCTTGTATCCTCATGCATCTTCTTGATGTAGCTTGCCCGTGCACTCGCATCCATGTTGGTGCGCTCTTGTAGAGGAAGAGGTAGAATGTCCAATGGTGACAACGGGTTGAAGCCGTAGACTACCTCGAAGGGGGATTTGCCGGTAGTCGAATGTCTTGCATGATTGTAGGCGTACTCGGCGATGGGTAGACATGCCTCCCACTCCTTGATGTTCTTCTTGATCAACACACGAAGTAGAGTGGAGAGCGTCCGGTTCGTCACCTTCGTTTGGCCGTCGGTTTGAGGATGGTATGCGGATGAGAACAAGAGCTTGATTCGAGCTTGGCGCATAGGGTCTTCCAAAATTAACTCAAGAACTTGACGTCACGATCGGAGACGATTGTCTTTGGTACTCCATGGAGTCGCAAGATTTCCCTACAAAAGAGATTTGCAATGTGTGAAGCATCGTCTATCTTGTTGCAAGGAATGAAATGTGCCATCTTAGAAAATCTATCCACAACAACAAACATTAAATCCTTTCCATTTTGAGTTCGAGGCAAACCAAGTACAATATCCATGCTAATGTCTTCCCAAGGTTGATAAGGAATAGGAAGAGGCATGTAAAGACCATGAGATTGAGCTTTAGACTTAGCTTTGCGACATGTAGAGCATTGGGTGGTGAAGCGTGAGACGTTTCGAAACATCTTGGGCCAAAAGTTGTTCTTGGAGAGCGTGGCGAATGTTTTATCTCGTCCAAAATGTCCCATGAGTCCGCTTCCATGAGCCTCTTGCAAAAGGAGCAAACGAAGAGAAGACTCGGGAATGCATAGATTGTTAGCTTTCATAAGATAAGCATCCTTGATATAATATTGTTCCCAAGAAGTATGCGTCAAACACTGATGAGGACATCAATACCATTGTTACACCCACAGCCCCTGCTGCTATACATACTGGACCAATTACTAGAGCTCGCGCACGCCAATTGAATTATCAGGTACTTTCGTTTCTTGGTAACGATTCCAATGTTCATGAGAATATGATGCTGCCTAAATTGGATACATTTGTTTTGCTTACAAATGAAGGGCCTACCATGGACAAGAAAGATGAACCTTGGAGCAAGTTCAAGCATGGAGATGTTGGCATGCGCAAAGGGAACAAGAACGGAGTTACAAGTGATGATTCCAGGACTTTGAAGCCACCCTAATGAGAGCATGAGGCCTTGGACGAAATATACAAGATGCCACTTCATAATATTCGTCCATAGGCTATTCTAGGTGCCGCGTCACCTTATTATTGGGCCAGGCCCATGTAATTTCGAAATACTTAAGTATAGGCTGTTTTTAGAGTCCGTATGTGTGGGGAAACAAGAGTTAGGGCTGGTTTCGGACCCCTCCCTCAAGGGCCACGAAATTCCCTCCTCTTCCTCCATATATACAGCCCTTAGGGCGTCGTTTAGACTTTGGGTTTTGTTTAGATTAAAAGTTCGCCATAGCTGCAACTTCGCGTACTTCGTTTGTGTTCAACGACCAGACAAAGGCGTCACAGAACCCCACCTTGATCAATAAAGCTTTCATATTATATTCGCAATATCCAGATTGCAATCTCAGTTTCTTGCTTGTTCTTCGTTTGCTCGCAGGAAACAGACCCTCGTGGTCAGGTTGATCGTGCTCCGGCGTGGTCAATAACCTCTCGGAGTTGGTTTAGCGATTGCTAAGGCGCGACGTACTTACTGCGTTCGTAGTCGGATCGTCAAAGTCGACTTCCTCCAAAGCGAAAACCAACATCTCATCGAAAGACGGGACACCTTTGCCTCTATCAAGTGGTATCAGATTTTCAGGTTGCTCGGTGAGATTTTACAGTTTTTCGTAGATTAGATCGAGTCTGTTCTTCATACCTAAAGTCCACGAAAAAGCCACACAAAAAAATTAGGGTTAGTTCATCATATCCGAACCAATCTGAGCCTTCGCATAATCTTTTTAGGGTTTTTGCTTTGTTGAATTTGCGGTTGCATCGTCGTGTCAAGTTGCTGGTCTTAGAGTCTAGTCTTTTAGAGTTTCGAGTTCTGGTCATAAGTTGTCACGCCGCCGCACCATCATCATCGCCTTGCCATCTACCACCAATCCATATCCATATACCACCACCAATCCGTATCCATATACCACCACCGCTGCCATATACCACCACCGCTGCCATATACCACCACCATATATCCACCACCAATCCGAGTTCTTCTCATATTAGGTTTGTTTTCGAGATCCATCTAAATTCCGATTCGTGTTTCCTTGCCTGAGTAGGTTTCGGAAAAAAAAAGTCCGGAAACCACCCTCCGTTTAGGCCCAAAATTTTCCGAAAACGCACTTGTCGAAAAAATTTCTGGCTATCCTAATTTTAGGTGTTTCTAAGCGTATTGAGACGATCGCCATTATAGAAAGTTTTTTTGACCCGTTTCCAGTTTTTGGGTCCGGCGGTCGAAAAAAAAAATTTGAAAAAATTTCGTGCCCATCCTGTCGGTTTGACACGGGAAGAGTTTTGAGACACTCGCCATTATAGTGATTTTTCGAAAAAAAAGAGCAGCGCAAAAAAAAAAAAGCGATTTTTTTTTCCGAGTGTGCTTTTCCGTTGTTTCCGTGCAGCCGTGATTTTGTTAGTGTTCTAGGCTCGCGTCTCTAGCACGGTCTAGCCTAGGACCAAAGACAAGACTCGTTGAGCGCTTTATTCAACTTTGCATCTCTCGAATTGATTATTCGACCCTTTTTGCTACCATATTATAAGCCTTCCCAGCTCCACATACATCTACATCGTATGCTTGACTCTCCCCGTAATCGCTCTATCCAAGCTTTGAGAGTTTTGACTACATCGGTTGCCGATCACCGCTTCTTCTTTGGGTAAGAACTGGTATGAATTTGAGATTTGCTTGACGGATTTGTGACTGTCCACCACACCACCACCACCACTTCCTAGTAGTCCGTCGAATCATATTCTTGTGTGTTTCTATTGCTGCTAACCATGGCAGGATCACAAGCCGATTTAGACCGACCGGGAGAACATGACAAACAAAGCGCTACATGATACGTTTCAACAAATGATGAGCGGGCAGGTGGAAGATGTGCTTAATAGATTTGAATAGGCCATGGAGAAGATAGATGGCATTGAGAAGGCGTTCAAAACAAAGCTCGATAACAGGTTTAATGAATTGCTCGCGCGTCTACCACCACCACCACCGGCTGCACCTGAAGCACCTCTACAACAACAACAACGACTACCTCCACGTCGCGAAGCAGCCCTTCGTCGAGCGAGCCGTGTCCCTCTTCAGCCTGGCCAAGCTGCTGGTGCTGCTGTTGATACTTATGTGGCTCCTGCTGCTGATGTGGAGGAGGATGATTATGTGAGAGAGTACGAGGATGAGGTTGATCAACTTCAGAACTACGTGCAACCACCGCACCACAACCACCGACACCACAACCACCCGGTCGTCCACATGCAAATAATGGCAATGTTAGGGCTCCCCTCAGTGCGAGATCATGACCATCTCCCTAAATTGAAGTTGAATATTCCACCATTTGAGGGTAGATATGTTCACGATATATATCTTACTTGGGAGTTAGAAACTGAACAACGATTTACATGTTTACAATATCCCGAGGAGAGACGTGTTCCGCTGCTGTTTGTGCTTTCACTAGCTTTGCATGTGTTTGGTGGTCCGAACATTGTAGATTATATCCTGTTCCAGCCTACTTGGGCTGCTTTGAAAACTGCTATGCGTATCGTTGGGTTCCACCATATTATCAGCGTGAATTACTTCAAAATTGCAGCGCTTAAGACAAGGAAAAATTCGGTAGAAGAATATTATCAGGAATTACAAACTGGCTTGATTAGATGTGGTATTGTTGAGGAGAATGAAGCTATGCTTGCACGTTTTACGATGCGGAGCAGCCCTCACTCATCCCCACGGACGTGCCTACATCTCCTCAACACCACCGGGACCCATGACAAGAGCCCGAGCTAAGGCTATTGAAGATAAGGTGAACTCGCTCCTCTCCGAACTTCTTATTTCTACCCATGAGACATGGCTACTACCTCATTCGGAAACTCTATGTGTAATCAGGGAACACGAGGCGAACCAAGGATCTACTACTTGCAAGAGCCAAGACGGCGAGAACTCCAAGTATGTCGAAGAGGAAGAAGGGATGCACCGGTTGGGGACCCGGACGTCCGACCACCTCCGGACGTCCGACGATCCCCAGGCCACGGACGTCCGACGCCCTCCGGACATCCGGAACATCATCACCCGAATCAAACCTACGGACGACCGGAGCTGACCGGACATCCGGGACTTCATCACCCGAATCAAATCTACGGACGACCGGAGCTGACCGGACGTCCGGGCGACCATCACCCGAACCGGAACTGCGGACGTCCGAACGAGTCCGGACGACCGGACCCTCCCGAGCCTCCGGACGTCCGACACCTTCCGGACGTCCGACACCTGATGCGTGCTGAAGCCCATGTACCCCTCCGTTTTGACTTCCATTTGCACTAAGACTATAAATAGGACCTTTCCGTCTCCTAGTTAGGGCTAGCTTTGGATTCGCTCATGTTTAGGTGAGAGAGCCTTTGCTCATCCACTTGGTTACTTCTCCCTCGAGATCAGGACCTCTTTGGAGAAGATCCCCCAAGCGGATTCAAGACCCCCTCCTAGGGTGGACCCCATCAAGACCTCCTCTCGGAGAAGATCGGTTACTCTTGTATCTTTACCGTTATTGTTCTTGAACCTTGTGCTACTCCATGTGTTCATCGATCTAGCGCTTGTGTGATTGTTTTCTTGTCGGTTGAGTGAATTTCCTCTCGTTCCCCCGTGTTTCCCTCTTGTTCTTCCGCTCGTTCTTCGTGCTCCTCGTAGGGATTTTCTCCAAACGTGAAAGATCGCTCCCGTAGGGTCTCACCCTATATCATCATGGTATCACGAGCCACGTTGATCACGTTATTGGAGCCCCTACCCTCATTTTCTAGCTTGATTTTGTTGTTTTTGTCCTAATTCCGAAAATTCCCCACAAAAATAGCCCCCAAATTTTTTTGTGATTTGTTTGTGAGTTGAGATTTTGTTGGATTTGGTCCATGGATTCGTGTTGCTACGTGTGGATCTAGCTTTCCCCACCCTCCCCTCCCTTTTCCATCCACCAAACCCCTCGATTTCAACCTCTCAAGCATCTTCTTCCCGGAAATTTTGCAGCTCCTCTCCCGAGCCCGATTTTAGCCAGTTCGGACATCCGGACAAGGCCGGACGTCCGGCCTTGATCCGGACGACCGTAAGGTCACGGACGTCCGTAAAACCTGACCAAACTGAATCTCTTGATTCAGACACCTAACCACCCCATAATTCTCCACATCTCCCAAACCCATATACACCAAATTCTTCCACGATTCCTCCGATGTGATTTTTGACACATTTTGGTCTTTGAGATTTTGAGTTGTGGCTTCCGTATCCTTTTGTGTTTCGGCTATCTAGGTGCGGTGCAAAGTCATCATCACCACTGCTCATCTACATCGACCGATCATAATCGCAAGGGGCGGTAACTTCGCGACATCTTTGTCTTACCTTGCTATTGCATTGATAACCCATTGCCTCATTTTGCGTAGCTTACCCATCGAGACTAGCCTTTGAGTATTGCCGGCAACGTGACTTGTGCACATTTAGTGATCATACTCCATAGCATATATACCATACCAAAGTAGTGCATATCTTACCATCATCTTGTGTGTCACAAAGTTGTCATCGCATACACAATTGCTATCTTGGTTCGTGAAGTTTTGCATGAGAAAAGAGCTCATAAAAAAGAGCCAATCAAGCTTTTAAGCAAAGAGAGAAAGATAAGCAAAGAGCTTATGAGCAAGAACCATAGCATCATCAAACATTAAGATAGTCATACTTGATCATCTTGGATCAACACATCGACACACCATACATATAGCATATTTGGGATAGAAGTCGTTGCATTTTTGCTTAGTAGGTTGTGCACAAGTTCGTATCCGCCTATTGTGCAATCGTGCTAGCGTCTCTCTAGTGTTGTGCAACAAGAGCATCTTGGTGTATTCCACATTTTGGCTCATCCTTGGTTGCATAACCCCATATTATCTATTTGGCGTGTGTTTCCGTGTACCATATCTTGCTATTGGTCTACTTGTTGCATTTGCAAATTTGTGAATCATTTCCAACTTTATTGAGTCTCACTTACAATTGCATTTAATTTCGTGCCACCATCCTAACCGAGCTCCACCATAAGCTTTTATTTGTGTAGGTGTGAGAACCGACAAGAATCGGTACCAAGAGTGCTATTTCCTTGTCCGCATTTGAGTGAACTTGATTCATTTTCAATATCGGTCAAAGGTACATTGGTATAAGTTCTTTTCCGTTCTACCACTCACATCTCGCTTGGAATGATGGATAGGCCAAGTTCTTCTACCAACCCACTCTTCATCGAGCAAGACGACGACATGTCCTCATCGTCACCAAAGGCCACCTCTTGATTGCACAGCGTTGCACCAAGAACAACAAGCAATGAGCGACCGCGATCGACAACCTTGCAACCGACTTGCGACTCTCCGCGCATAGCGTACAAGAGACTACTTCGACAACAAGTTCGAGGCGCACAAGCAAGAGAATGATGCAAGAATGGACGAGATCCGCAAGTTGATGAGAAACCGGCATCATTCCACTTCTTCATCATCAAGACGGAGCCACTCGAGTCGACACTCCGACGACACCTTCTACGACTCAAGTACACCGTCATCGAACACTCTTCGACGAGCCGCGCGTCAAGATAGTCATGCATCTCGCAACCCGCTACATGACAAGCACTCACAAGAGCAAGTTGATGATCAAGTTCCTCGTCCTCATTCAAACCAAGAGGCCTTTGCTCAAGCTCAAGAAAGGCAACGTCTTCGTCGCCAACAAGAGGAAGAAAGAGCACGTCGTCACCAAGGCGAACAAGACGCCAATGCTCAACGTCGTCAACAACAACAACGTGAAGCGCAAGCTCTTGAGGCGCATAACGTGCCCTTCAAGAATCAAGTAGAGCCGTCGCCAACCGCAATCGCGAACGGCACAATCAAGAGGAAGCCCTTCGAGAAGAAATACAAGAGCGGAACTACCAACCTAATGTACAACGTCAAGTTCCTCAAGCTCCTCCACAAGCTCGTCAAGCTCCACCTCAACCTCAAATTCCACACGAGCAAGTTGATCATGGTCTTCCTCCGCGCCAAGAGCAACATGAAGACGAGTACATCCCTCGTCAAGGGCGTCATCATCAACAACGCCAACAACACAATGACGAGCAACGCGCTTCGGCAAGCTAAAATTCACCATGCCCAAGTTCAATGGAAGCAATGACCCGAAGACTACCTCTCATGGGCATTGAAGGTTGACAAAATCTTCCGTTTGCACAACTACGATGAAGCGAAGAAAATCGCTATGGCATCACTTGAGTTCCAAGATTACGTGCTCATATGGTGGGAACAAATCATTGAGCGACGACAAGCAAGAGGTGAACCTCCAATCACCACTTGGGCTCAAATGAAGGATGTCATGCGAGCACGTTTTGTGCCAACATACTACAACCGCGATCTCTTCAAGAAACTCCAACTACTCAAGCAAGGAACAAAGAGCGTTGAAGAATACTACAAGGAGATGGAGATAGCCATGATTCGCGCCAATGTCAAGGAAGATGATGAGCAAACTATGGCACGTTTCTTGAATGGACTCAATCATCCCATCAAGAAGATCGCCGACTTCCAACCATACTCATCCCTCATTGAGCTCGTGCATCAAGCTACAAAGGCGGGCATGAAGTGCAAGATGACTTCAAACGCCAAGTACTCATCCAAGACCTATGGCTTCTCCAACAACCAAGCTTCAACAACTACTCCAACATCTACTTCGACCAAGCTTTCTCCAAGAAACGACGACAAGTCAAGTTACAAGAAGACTTCGACAAATTCAAGTCGTCCGCCTCCTACTACAAGCAACCTCAAGCCGCGTGCTTCATCCTCTACTCCGACCGATGAGACCATCAAGCAAGCTCCTTCAAGTGTTTCACTTGCGGCGGCCGAGGCCACAAGTCATATGAATGCACCAACAAGCGCACCATGATCCTCAACGACGATGGCACATACGACTCCATGAGTGAAGAGGAGATGGAAGCCCTTGAGCAAGTGGCCATGCACCGGCAAGTGAATGAAGATGAAGATGATCAAGTCTTTTGTGATGAGGATTCGAGCCACGCTCTCGTTGTCTCCAAAGTCTTGACACTTCAACATCAACAAGAAGAAGACCAACGATGCCACATCTTCCACACAAAAGCCGGCATCAATGGACGGTCCATCAAGGTCATCATCGATGGAGGTAGTTGCCACAACTTGGCAAGTGAAGAACTATGCTCCAAGCTCCAACTAATCAAGAAGAAGCACCGCACCCTACAAGGTTCAATGGCTAAGTGACTCGGCACTATCTGAGTCGGAAAGCATACGGTCCAAGTCTCCTTCAAAATCGGTGCTTATGAAGACACTTTGGAGTGTGATGTGGTCCCAATGACCGTTTGTCACCTACTTCTCGATCGACCATGGCAATTCGACCGTGGTGTCATCCACAATGGGCGCACCAATCACTATAGTTTCAAAATGAAGGGGAGAGAATATGTACTACGACCTATGTCTCCTAGTCAAGTGATAGCCGACAAGCAAGCCACCCATCATAGAGAAAAGAGTGAGAAAGTGACCCACCAAAAAGTGAGTGAAAGCCACAAGCCAAATTTGAGCGACTCTTCGCCTAGAGAGAATAACCTCATTCTATTGGCCACCAAAAGTGAGATGAGAGAAGTGTGTGAGAACCCATCTACTGTGATGCACTTCGTCCTTGTGTGCAAGGATGGAGAACCAAAAACTAACACCATTCACGAGCTACCTTCGGTGTTTCAATCTCTTTTGCAGGAATTCCAAGATGTTTTTCCCGATGAGCTACCTCCGGGTCTACCTCCTCTTCGAGGCATTGAGCATCGAATCGACCTCATCCCCGGAGCGCCTCTACCAAACAAAGCTCCATACCGAGTTAATCCGGAAGAAACCAAGGAGATTCAACGGCAAGTACAACAACTCATTGACAACGGTCATGTACGTGAAACCCTAAGCCCTTGTGCCGTTCCGGTTATTCTTGTGCCTAAGCCCGATGGAAGTTTCCGTCTGTGTTCCGATTGTAGACCTATCAATGCTATTACCGTTCGATATAGGCATCCCATTCCTCGCTTAGATGACATGCTTGATGAACTTAGTGGAGCCAACTTTTTCTCAAAAATTGATCTTAAAAGTGGCTATTATCAAATCCGCATACAAGAGGGTGATGAATGGAAAAGCGCTTTCAAAACCAAATTTGGTTTATATGAGTGGTTAGTGATGCCTATGGGTCTTTCGGAAGCTCCGGTACTTTAAATGCGTCTTATGCATCATGTGCTTCGCCCTTACATTGGAGTTTTGTTGTGGTCTACTTTGACGATATTCTTGTGTTTAGCAAAACCATGAAAGAACACATCAATCATGTAAAATCTGTGTTGCAAACTCTTCGCAAAAGAAAGCCTTTATGCAAACTTGAAAAATGCACATTTGGAGTTGACAAAGTGGTTTTCTTGGGTTTTGTTGTTTCCTCAAAGGGTGTCCATGTTGATGAATCTAAAATTCAAGCAATTCAAACTTGGCCCCAACCCACCAATTTGCAACAAGTGCGAAGTTTTCTTGGTCTTGCGGGTTTCTATCGTCGCTTTGTGAAAGATTTCAGCACAATTGCCGCTCCTTTGCATGTTTTGAGCAAGAAGAATACTCCCTTTGTTTGGGGAACTTTGCAATCAGCCGCTTTTGATAAGCTCAAGACTTTGCTTACTCATGCTCCGATTCTTGCTTTGCCCAATTTTGACAAAACTTTTGAGGTTCATTGTGATGCAAGTGGTACCGAATTGGCGGAGTTTTGATGCAAGAAAAACGAGCCATTGCTTATTTTAGTGAAAAACTCTCCGTGCTCAACTTAATTATCCCATCTATGATAAAGAATTGTATGCTTTAGTGCGTGTGCTCCATGTTTGGGAACATTACCTTAGACCTCACAAGTTTGTCATCCATACCGATCATGAAACGCTTAAGTACCTCAAAGGTCAAACTAAATTGAACAAGCGCCACGCAAAATGGAGTGAATTCATTGAATCTTTTCCTTATGTGATCAAGTACATTAATGTTAAAGAATATGTAGTTGCCGACGCGCTTTCAAGCATTTGCTTGCTTGTCACTCATCTTGAGTTGAATGTCATTGGTTTTGACCATATAAATGACTTGTATGAGCATGATCCATCTTTTGCTTCTACTTATTCTAAGTGCTTGACGACATCGTCTTGGGACAAATATTACATCAAGGATGGTTATCTTATGAGAGCTAACAAACTTTGCATTCCCGAGTCTTCTCTTCGTTTGCTCCTTTTGCAAGAGGCTCATGGAGGCGGACTCATGGGACACTTTGGACGCGACAAGACATTCGCCACGCTCTCCAACAACTACTTTTGGCCCAAGATGTTCCGCAACGTTCAACGCTTCACCAACCGATGCTATACATGTCGCAAAGCTAAGTCTAAAGCTCAATCTCATGGTCTTTACATGCCTCTCCCTATTCCATACCAACCATGGGAAGACATTAGTATGGATTTTGTACTTGGTTTGCCTAGGACACAAAATGGCAAGGATTCCGTGTTTGTTGTTGTGGATAGATTTTCTAAGATGGCACATTTCATTCCTTGCAACAAGATAGACGATGCTTCACATGTTGCAAATCTCTTTTGTAGGGAAATCTTGCGACTCCATGGAGTACCAAAGACAATCGTCTCCGATCGTGACGTCAAGTTCTTGAGTTACTTTTGGAAGACCCTATGCGCCAAGCTTCGGAATCAAGCTATTGTTCTCCTCGGCATACCATCCTCAAACCGACGGCCAACCGGAGGTGACGAACCGCACACTATCCACTCTACTTCGTGTCTTGATCAAGAAGAACATCAAGGAGTGGGAAGCATGTCTACCTATCGCCGAGTACGCCTACAATCGTGCAAGACATTCAACTACCGGCAAGTCCCCCTTCGAAGTCGTCTACGGTTTCAACCCGTTGTCCCCATTGGACATTCTACCACTCCCTCTCCAAGAGCGCACCAACATGGATGCAAGTGAACGAGCAAGCTACATCAAGAAGATGCACGAAGATACAAGGCACGCAATTGAGCGCCAAGTACAACGCCAAGCAAACAAGCTCAACGCCAACAAGCAACCCATCGTCTTCAACATTGGCGATCAAGTGTGGCTACACCTTCGAAAGGACCGCTTCCCTAAAGAACGCAAGTCCAAACTTCTCCCTCGAGCCGATGGCCCTTTCAAAGTGCTCTTGACGCTACAACGAGAACGCTTACAAAATCGACATACCTCGCGACAAGTACAACGTGAGCGACATCTTCAACGTCAAGGACCTTGCACCTGTCCATGGAGATGAAGTTTTGATCCGAGGTCGGATCTCTCCCAAGGGGAGATGATGCGGGCAGCCCTCACTCATCCCCACGGACGTGCCTACATCTCCCTCAACACCACCGGGACCCATGACAAGAGCCCGAGCTAAGGCTATTGAAGATAAGGTGAACTCGCTCCTCTCCGAACTTCTTATTTCTACCCATGAGACATGGCTACTACCTCATTCAGAAACTCTATGTGTAATCAGGAACCTGGAGGCGAACCAAGGATCTACTACTTGCAAGAGCCAAGACGGCGAGAACTCCAAGTATGTCCAAGAGGAAGAAGGGATGCAGCTGAAGCTACAGGACCCGGACGTCCGACCACCTCCGGACGTCAAGCGATCCCGAACCCACGGACGTCCGACGCCCTCGGACGTCCGGAACATCATCACCCGAATCAAACCTACGGACGGCCGGAGCTGGCCGGACGTCCGGACTTCATCACCGAATCAAATCTCCGGACGACCGGAGCTGACCGGACGTCCGGGCGACCATCACCCGAACCGGAACTGCGGACGTCCAACCGCGTCCGGACGACCGGACCCTCCCGAGCCTCCGGACGTCCGACACCTTCCGGACGTCCGACACCTGATGCGTCTTTGAAGCCCATGTACCCCTCCGCTTTTGACTTCCATTTGCACTAAGACTATAAATAGGACCTTTCCGTCTCCTAGTTAGGGCTAGCTTTGGATTCGCTCATGTTTAGGTGAGAGAGCCTTTGCTCATCCACTTGGTTACTTCTCCCTCGAGATCAGGACCTCTTCGGAGAAAGATCCCCAAGCGGATTCAAGACCCTCCTAGGGTGGACCCCATCAAGACCTCCTCTCGGAGAAGATCGGTTACTCTTGTATCTTTACCGTTATTGTTCTTGAACCTTGTGCTACTCCATGTGTTCATCGATCTAGCGCTTGTGTGATTGTTTTCTTGTCGGTTGAGTGAATTTCCTCTCGTTCCCCCGTGTTTCCCTCTTGTTCTTCCGCTCGTTCTTCGTGCTCCTCGTAGGGATTTTCTCCAAACATGAAAGATCGCTCCCGTAGGGTCTCACCCTATATCATTTTCTGGGTGGATTATATAGAGAGATTCAGACCATTCTAGACTACAAGGATTATAATAATATCACTCAATTATTCCATCTTGCTTGTAAAGCTGAACATGAAGTGCAGGATCGACAGGCGTTGGCGAGGACTAACTTTTCTGAAGGTCGACCTTAATCATGGACACCACGTGCATCATCTACTTCCACACGTTCTACTACACCGGCACCTCGGTCGGCTGCCACCTCCAACCGTGATACAAGAAAGCAGGCACAACCACCACTATCTCGCCAAGAGCGCACTGCCGGGCCTACGTAGCTCTTCTTCTTCCATGGCGTCAACAGGGCACACAAGTGATATTATTTTTCGTCGTTGTAAGGGAAGAGGACATTTTGCGAGAGAATGCCAATCTCAGCGTGTGATGATTGCTACTGAGGATGGTGGGTATGAGTCCGCTAGTGACTATGATGAAGAGACTTTGGCTCTTATTACACATGAAGAACATGGTGGAGATGATTACGATCATGAGGCGCAATACATGGCTGCTTGAAGATGCCGACAGGTATGAATGTTTAGTTGCTCAACGTGTTTTGAGTGTGCAGGTTACACAAGCTGAGCAAAATCAGAGGCATAACTTGTTCCATACAAAGGGAGTTGTGAAGGAACGTTCTATTCAAGCGTCATCATAGATGGAGGGAGCTGCAACAACTTGGCTAGCATGGATATGGTGGAGAAGCTTTCTCTCACCACAAGACCACATCCACATCCTTACTACATCCAATGGTTTAACAACAGCGGCAAGGTTAAGGTAACACGTCTCGCTCGTGTGTATTTTAGTATCTCTACATATGCTGATTATGTTGATTGTGATGTGGTACCTATGCAAGCATGTTCCTTATTACTTGGTAGACCATGGCAATTTGATAAAATTCTGTACACCATGGTAGAAACAATCAGTATACTCTTGTTCACAAGGATAAAAATATTACTTTGCTTCCTATGACTCCTGATTCAATTTTGAAAGATGATATTAATAGAGCTAATAAAGCAAAACAGGAGAAAAATAAGAGTGAAAATCAGATTGTGGCAAAAGAATTTGAGCAACAAATGAAGCCTAATAATAAACCATCTAATGTTGCTACGAAATTAAACTGAAAAGTGCATGTTTACTTGCCACCAAATCTGATATTGAGGAGCTAGATTCTAGCAAATCTGTTTGCTATGCTTTTGTGTGCAAAGAGGCATTATTTTCATTCGAGGATGTGCCTTCCTCTTTGCCCCCTGCTGTCACTATTTTGCAGGAGTTCGCTGACGTCTTCCCACAAGACGTGCCACCGGGATTACCACCTATTCGAGGGATTGAGCATCAAATTGACTTAATTCCCGGTGCATCGCTACCCAACCGTGCTCCATACCGTACCAATCCAGAGGAGACGAAGGAGATTATGCGTCAAGTATAGGAGCTGCTCGACAAAAGGTTATATCTGTGAATCTCTTAGTCCTTGTGCTGTTCCTATTATACTAGTGCCTAAAAAGGATGGTACGTCGCGTATGTGTGTTGATTGTAGAGGCATTAATAATATTACTATTCGTTATCGTCATCCTATTCCTAGGCTAGATGATATGCTTGATGAATTGAGTGGCTGTACAATATTCTCCAAAGTTGATTTGCGTAGTGGATACCATCAAATTCGTATGAAATTGGGAGATGAATGGAAAACAGCATTTAAAACTAAGTTTGGTTTATATGAGTGGTTAGTCATGCCTTTTGGGTTAACTAATGCACCTAGTACTTTCATGAGACTAATGAACGAAGTTTTACGTGCTTTCATTGTACGATTTGTGGTAGTATATTTTGATGATATACTGATTTATATCAAATCTTCGGAAGAACATTTGGAACATTTACGTGCTGTTTTTCTTGCTCTACGTGATGCACGTTTGTTTGGTAACCTTGGGAAGTGCACCTTTTGCACAGACCGAGTATCTTTTCTTGGCTATGTTGTTACACCACGAGGAATTGAAGTTGATAAAGCCAAGATTGAAGCTATTGAGAGTTGGCCGCAGCCCAAAACGGTCACACAAGTGAGGAGTTTTCTTGGACTCGCTGGTTTCTATAGGCGTTTTGTGAGAGACTTTAGCACCATTGCTGCACCTCTCAATGAACTTACAAAGAAGGATGTGCCTTTTGTTTGGGGTATCGCATACGGAAGAAGCCTTCACGGTATTGAAAGATAAGTTGACACATGCTCCTTTACTCCAACTTCACGACTTTAATAAGACTTTTGAGCTTGAATGTGATGCTAGTGGAATTGGATTAGGAGGTGTGTTATTACAAGATGGCAAACCTGTTGCATACTTTTACGAGAAAAATTGAGTGGGCCTAGTCTGAACTATTCTACTTATGACAAAGAATTATATGCTCTTGTTCGGACTTTAGAGACATGGCAACATTATTTATGGCCCAAAGAATTTGTTATACATTACGATCATGAATCTTTGAAACATATTAAAAGTCAAGCTAAACTGAATCGTAGACATGCTAAATGGGTTGAATTCATTGAGACTTTCCCTTATGTCACTAAACACAAGAAGGGTAAAGAAAATGTTATTCTTTGATGCTTTGTCTCGTCGCTATACTATGCTTTCACAACTTGACTTCAAAATATTTGGTTTGGAGACCATCAAAGATCAATATGTGCATGATGCTGATTTTAAAGATGTAATGCAAAATTGTAAAGAAGGAAGAACATGGAACAAGTTCGTTATTAATGATGGTTTTGTGTTCCGTGCTAACAAGCTATGCATTCCTCGCTAGCTCTGTTCGTCTTTTGTTGTTGCAGGAGGCGCATGGAGGAGGATTAATGGGACACTTTGGCGTGAAGAAGACGGAGGATATACTTGCTACACATTTCTTTTGGCCAAAGATGAGGCCAGGATGTTGAGCGTTTTGTTGCTCATTGCACTACATGTCAAAAAGCTAAGTCACGACTCAATCCTCATGGTTTATATATGCCTTTGCCTGTACCTAGTGTTCCTTGGGAGGATATATCTATGGACTTTGTTTTAGGTTTACCTCGAACAAAGAAGGGAGGGATAGCATATTTGTTGTCGTGGATAGATTCTCGAAAATGGCACACTTTATACCATGTCATAAAAGCGATGATCTTGTTAATGTTGCTGATTTGTTCTTTCATTGAAATTATTCGCTTGCATGGTGTGCCAAATACTATTGTTTCAGATCGTGATACTAAATTTCTTAGCCACTTTTGGAGATGTTTATGGGCTAAGTTGGGGACTAAACTGCTTTTTAGTACTACTTGTCACCCCCAAACTGATGGACAAACTGAAGTAGTCAATAGAACATTGTCTACTATGCTTAGGGCTGTTTTGAAGAATAATAAGAAAATGTGGGAAGAATGCTTGCCTCATATTGAATTTGCTTATAATCGTTCATTGCATTCTACTACTAAGATGTGCCCTTTTGAAATTGTGTATGGCTTCCTACCTCGTGCACCTATTGATTTGTTGCCTCTTCCATCTTGGAGAAGGTTAATTTTGATGCTAAAGAACGTGCTGAATTGATTTTAAAAATGCATGAGTTAACTAAGGAAAACATTGAGCGTATGAATGCTAAATATAAACTTCTGGAGATAAGGGTAGAAAACATGTTGTCTTTGCACTGGAGATCTTGTTTGGTTACATTTGCGTAAGGATAGGTTTCCTAATTTCATAAATCAAAGCTAATGCCACGTGCTAATGGTCCATTTAAGGTGTTAGAGAAAATAAATGATAATGCATATAAACTTGAGCTGCTGCAGATTTTGGGGTTAGTCCCACTTTTAACATTGCAGATTTGAAGCCTTATTTGGGTGAGGAAGATGAGCTTCCGTCGAGGACGACTTCATTTCAAGAAGGGGAGGATGATGAGGACATCAATACCATTGTTACACCCACAGCCCTTGCTGCTATACATACTGGACCAATTACTAGAGCTCGCGCGCGCCAATTGAATTACTAGGTACTTCCGTTTCTTGGTAACGATTCTAATGTTCATGAGAATATGATGCTGCCTAAATTGGATACATTTGTTTTGCTTACAAATGAAGGGCCTACCATGGACAAGAAAGATGAACCTTGGACCAAGTTCAAGCATGGAGATGTTGGCATGCGCAAGGGGAACAAGAATGGAGTTACAAGTGATGATTCCAGGACTTTGAAGCCACCCTAATGAGAGCATGAGGCCTTGGACGAAATATACAAGACGCCACTTCATAATATTCGTCCATAGGCTATTCTAGGTGCTGCGTCACCTTATTATTGGGCCAGGCCCATGTAATTTCGAAATACTTAAGTATAGGCTGTTTTAGAGTCCGTATGTGTGGGGAAACAAGAGTTAGGGTTGGTTTCGGACCCTCCCTCAAGGGCCACGAAATTCCCTCCTCTTCCTCCATATATACAGCCCTTAGGGCGTCGTTTAGACTTTGGGTTTTGTTTAGATTAAAAGTTCGCCATAGCTGCAACTTCGCGTGCCGTTTGTGTTCAACGACCGGACAAAGGCGTCACAGAACCCCACCTTGATCAATAAGGCTTTCATCTTATATTCGCAATATCCAGATTGCAATCTCAGTTTCTTGCTTGTTCTTCGTTTGCTCGCGAGAAGCAGACCCTCGTGGTCGGAGTTGATCGTGCTCGGCGTGGTCAATAACCTCTCGGAGTTGGTTTAGCGATTGCTAAGGCTCGACGTCCTCGCACGTTCGTAGTCGGATCGTCAAAGTCGACTTCCTCCAAAGCGAAAACCAACATCTCATCGAAAGACGGGACACCTTTGCCTCTATCAAACACTTAGCATAAGGAATAGAAAAAGATGGATCATTAGCATACAAGTCTTTGATGTGCTCAAAACCAATAACATTCAACTCAAGTTTAGTGACAAGCGTGCATATGCGTGAAAGTGCATCATAACTACATTTTCCTTACCCTTAATGTACTTGATCACATAGGGGAAAGATTCAATAAATTCACTCCATTTGGCATGACGCTTGTTCAACTTAGTTTGACATTTTAAGTACTTAAGCGTTTCATGATCGGTATGTATGACAAACTCATGAGGTCTAAGATAATGTTCCCAAACATGTAGCACACGTACTAAATCATACAATTCTTTGTCATATATGGGATAGTTAAGTTGATCACCAGAGAGTTTTTCACTAAAATATGCAATGGCTCGTTTTTCTTGCATCAAAACTCCGCCAATTCCGGTACCACTTGCATCACAATGAACCTCAAAAGTTTTGTCAAAATTGGGCAAAGCAAGAATCAAAGCATGAGTAAGCAAAGACTTGAGCTCATCAAAAGCGGTGGATTGCAAAGATCCCCAAATGAAAGGAGTATTCTTCTTACTCAAGGCATGCAAAGGAGCGGCAATAGTGCTAAAATCTTTCACAAGTCGACGATAAAAACCCGCAAGACCAAGAAAGCTACGCACTTGTTGCAAGTTGGTGAGTTGGGGCCAAGTTTTAATTGCTTCAATCTTAGATTCATCAACATGGACACCCTTTGAGGATACAACAAAACCCAAGAAAACCATTTTGTCAACACCAAACGTGTATTTTTTTCATGTTTGCATAAAGATGTTCCTTGCGAAGGGTTTGCAAAACAGCCCTAACATGATGAAGATGCCCTTTCATGGTTTTGCTAAACACAAGGATATCATCGAAGTAAACCACAACAAAGACTCCAATATAAGGGCGAAGCACATAATGCATAAGGCGTACGAAAGTACCGGGAGCCTCCGATAGACCCATAGGCATCACTAACCACTCATATAAGCCAAATTTGGTTTTGAAAGCAGTTTTCCATTCATCACCCTTATGCGGAGCATCCCACGTTCATCCCCATGTACACTCCGACTACTCTCCAAACCCCAAGTGGACATATGACGAGACCTCGACCAAACGCCATTGGACACAAGGTGAACTCGCTCCTCTCCGAAGCTTCACTTTCTTCATGTGAGACATGGCTTCTACCTCCAACGTGTGTCCTATGCATGATCAGGTACTTGGAGGAAAGCCACGGAGCCCTCACACCCAACGGACGAGCTAGCGAGGACGCCAAGTACAAGGACCAAGAGACGAAGCTATCCGAAGCTACACCCACCGGACGACCGGAATCCATCGGACGTCCGGCCCCTGAAGGTCACGCCAGCCCAAGGAATCCAGGCCAACGCATACTCTGAAATGGACATCCGACCAGGGCCGGACGTCAAGCGACTCCGAACTGCCGGACGACCGGCCCCCTCCGGACGTCCGACACTGCCACACCCGAGCCGAATCTACGGAAGTCCGAAGAGCACCGGACGTCCGGACCCTGTCGAGCCTCCGGACGACCGGTAACCTCCGGACGTCCGACGCCTGTATGTTGATCTCGTGTTGGGCCGAAGCCCATGTAACCCTTCGCCCCCCTAGACTATAAATAGACCTCTCCCACCTCCTACCTAGGGTTAGCAAAGGATTAGCTCATGTTTGTGTGAGAGCTTTGCTCATCCGATTGGTTACTTCTCCTCGGAGCTCGGGACCTCTTGAAGAAAGATCCCCAAGCGGATTCAAGACCCCTTCAAGGCAAGACAATCAAGACCTCCTCACGGAGAAGAACCTGGTTACCTCTTGTATCGTCCTTTGTTGATCGTGGATCGTGTATCTCCCTTTGTGTTCATCGATCTAGCGCATGTGTAATCGAATCTTGTTGGTTTGAGTGATTCTCTTGTGTTTTCCCCCGTGATTTCCCTCGTGCTCTTCCGCTCGTTATTCGTGTTTCTCGTAGGGATCCTCTCCAAACATGAAAGATCGTCCACATAGGGTTCCGCCCTACATCATCTTGGTATCATGAGCCACGTTGATCATGTTTTTGGAGCCCCTGCCCCTCTTTTTCTAGCTTGATTTTGTTGATTTCGTCCTAAATCCGAAAATCACCACCAAAAATAGCCCCAATTTTTTTTGTGTGATTTGTTTGTTTTGATGATGTTTTGTTGATTTTGATCCATGGATTTGCTTGGTTTCGAGTGGATCTAGCATTTCCCCGAGTTTCCCCACTTTCCATCCACAAAATCTCCTCAATTTTGACCCCAAAATCCCAAAATTCCGCCCAAAATCGCGTCCCGGAGCTCAAATCCCGCGTTGACCCCCGACCCCCGGACGTCCGACCTTTCCCGGACGACCGGAACCCCTAACCCGAACCGAAATCACGGATTTCCGACCTTCCCGGACGTCCGACGACCGGACATCCGACCTTTCCCGGACGTCCGTAACCTGTAGTTTCAGACTTCGGCTGATTTTTATTTTGTCCATAACTAATTCATCTGAACTCCAATTTTCGCGATCTTTAGCTTGTTGAAAAGCTCTTGACATCCCCCTTCCAAAAAAAATACCACCAAAACCATTTGAATCCATAAAATGTTTGGAACTTTGGCATCTTTGCCTAGGGCTTCCACCACATCCTCCGCTACTCCACCACCGACTTCCGCAATATAACCAATTTTGTTCCTCATGGTTGTTTGAGTTGTGATTCGAGTCTCCTAAGGTGTTTCGGCTACTTAGGGATGGTTGGTTCTTCATCAACCACCACCGCCACTTCCGCATAGGCTTACCCACCATACACTTCCACCAACCCAACTTAACGAAATATTGTTTGTGTTGTGAGTTGTGTCTCCTAAGGTGTTTAGGCTACTTAGGGACCGTGCTTCCAACTCTGACACCGTGTATAGTCCACCACCTTACACCCCACTTCCGCATTGCGTACTCCAAAACCACCATTGCATTTCCGCAATCCCATTGAGCTTCCGCAACCACCACCGCATTACGCTACCACCATTTGACAGTTGTCATTTGAGATTTTGAGTTGTGGTTTTTCCGTTTTCTAAGGTGTTTCGGCTACTTAGGGACGAGTCTCCATCATCTTGGTATCTACATCAAGAACACCGCCACTCATCATCGCAAAGGACGGTAACCTCGACGACACCATTGTATATTCCCTTGCAATTGCATTGTTAACCCCTAGCCCATTTTGCGTCACTTGCCTATCGAGACTAGCCATTTGAGTATTGCCGGCAACGTTACTTGTGCACATTAGTGATCATACATCCCATACCATTGTGGTGCATATATTGGTATCATCTCTTGTGTCACAAGATTCTTCCCGCATATACACAATTGCTATCTTGGTTTGTGCATTGTGCAAAAGTGGCCATAGAAAAAAAAGAACGAGCTTTTAAGCAAAAGAGAGAGAGAGCAAAGAAGCTTGTAATCATTAGCCATAGCATCATACCACATTGCATATAAGATTGTCATATCCGATCATCTTGGATCATCTTGAGAAACACCGGGAACCATACATACATAGCATACTTGGGATAGAAAGTTTATCCATTTTGCATCTTATAGGTTGTGCACAAGTGTCGTATCCGCCTATTGAGCAATCGTGCTAGCGTCTCTCTTGATTTGTGCAACACGAGCGTTTTGGTGGATTCCACATTTTGAGCTCATTCCTTGGTTGCACGACCCCATTTATCTATCCGTGTGTGTGTTTCCGTGTGCCATACTTTGCTATTGGTCTACTTGTTTCTCCTACGAATTTGTGAATCTCTTTCAACATTATTGACTCTTGCTAACATTTTGCATCAAACTTTTGTGCCACTATCCTCATCGAGCTCCACCATAAGCTTTACTTGCGTAGGTGTGAGAAACCGACAAGAATTGGTACCAATTGTGCTATTTCCTTGTTACACATTGAGTGATCATTGCTCCATTTTCAACATCGGTCAAGGTACATTTGGTCAAGTTCTTCTCTTTCTCCCACTCATATTTGCTCGAGTTTGTCATGGATAGGCAAGGCATTTCATCTCCGGTCTTCGACAACGATGACGGCGTGAACAAATACATCACCAAAGCGTCAATCTTCGATCTACAACGACAAATGCAAGGCGCACAATCAAGATTGCAAGAGCGCATCGAGGACCTCTCCATCGACATTCATCTCTCCGAAGCAAGGAAAAGGGACTACATTGACACGAAGCTTTCCGCACATAAAGAGGAGCAAGATGCAAGGATGGAGGAGATTAGAGCATTGATCAAGTCTTCTTCCCCTTCATCATCTTCAAGGCAGCGATGTTCAAGTCACAAGTCTTCGGAGCGCCCAAGCGATGCAAGCACAAGTCGTCCACATCTCCATGGCGACCACCATCACGTTCGTGATCCACATCGTCATGAAGGGCAAGTCACCTCCAAGCATCATGTGCACGCATTGACGATTTAACGACATCTACTACAAGCTCAAGCACGACAACGACATCATCATCACGAAGATGCTCCACAAGCGCAAATTCACAAGTCCCAACAAGCCCTACTTCATGCCAAGGCCAAGCTTCAAGAGCAAAAGAGAAGACCGCGAGACAAGCACCACCAAGACGGAGCTACGGCTACAACAACCACTTGACATCTTCGCCAAGTGCTATCAAGGCATCTTTGCCTTTGGACGTCTGACATCTTCGCCTACTTCCCGTGAGTTCGCCTACATCGACATCTTCAACAACAAGGCGACCACCCTCTGACGAGGCGACACTTCCATCTTGAAGCCCTCAAGGAAGATGGCCGAGCATGGGAAATTCCATTCGGTCATGGAGACGAGCTACGAGGTGCCACATCATATAGGCCTCCAACACCAAGACGGTGACAAAAATGTCGAGCAAGGGCCATCCCCTTCGACCACGGCGACGAGCGCGAATCTCTTCTACAACATGAAGACGGCGCCCATATTGGACTCATACTCCGAGTCAAGCTACGCGACCGCACATGGAGACATTTGCACCAACATCTCTCCGACACCCACATATCATGAGATGACCCAATTGCCATGTGAGGAGAGCCACCAACCCATGAGTGAGATGAGTGACTCCACCCTATATGACATTGAGTGCATTTCCTATGAGAGGATGAGTGTGACCACCACTAGTCCCACACATGAGAGCATGCCACACATCCTATGTGAGGTTGGCGCCATTTGAGTGACTCCACCAACCATATGGTGAGAGCATCCAAGAGGGAGTGAGTGAGCCACAACACTTAGTGAGTGAGGTAGTTGACACGGCATGTGAAGCCACCATGATTTCTCACGACTTAACCTCTACTCCTAGTGTGTTTTCTTCTTTGGTGCTAGGTCTCCTACATGAAGACATGCCTATCCTCACGAGTCCATCCCTCCAATGGGAAAACTGATGGCCATGGTGGACGATGATGCACCCCCCACATGGTTCCATCAAGATGAAGATGACAACGAGACGATCTTCAACACCTCATCTACAACACATGAACGATGCTCCAAAGGTAACTTAGGTGATGGTGCTTCTCTTATCCCACTAGTGGACTCTCTTGACAATGCTTGCTTGCATGATGTTGATCCTTCTATTCCCATGCTTCATGCTAGTGCGACTTCTTCATGTCTTGACTTACCTATTTATGATGAATATGATGATGAGCATGTTGAGTTGCCTAGTTGTGATGCTATGCTTCATAGGATATCTTGTGAAAATTCTATTGGTCACTTCATGTTTGACAATCCATTGAACTTGTCATATGCTATCAGTGAGATCTCCCATATAGCCTCATTTCAATCTCAACATAGTAACTATGCATGCCCCATTAACATAAATCCCATTTGCATTTATGGCATAGATGACGAGATGATGGTCATTGGCTTTTGTTTCTCTTGTGATGATATTGCCTTGCTTCCTTTACATGATTTGCGCAATTCATCTACTATGTCATGCCATGATCACATTGTTAGAATATGCATTGTTTTGGATGTTGTCGATTATTCTCCACGTGATGTTTCTACTCTTGCTCATGAGGAGACCCCATAGTTTCCTCATACATATTAGGAGATTTTGATGCATCTCATACTTTGCATGATTCCCATAATTGTGTGCACCATATGCATTCCATGAATAACAATGCTCTAGATATTTCCCATGATGCATTACAAAATTTGAGTCTCCATTATGCCATGCATAACAACAAACCTATCATGATGGATGACATGTTTCTATATCACGCATCTCATTTATTTGAGCATTGGCTATTTTGTGCTAACAGACACATGCATGTGCGCATCATGACGGATGATGTGTACATATATCACGCACACACAATTTTTCCTTTGTCTTTGTTTTGTCTAGGTACGCACGTATACTCGTCACCATCTCAATCCCATGAGTTGACGAAACGAGCTCTTGAGAGCAATGATGACTTGGGATCCCGTGGACTTTCATTCCCACCATTCCTTTTGCGCAAGGACTACACGCATCTCTTCTACTTGTCTCTCACACGGCTATGGGCTATTTACCACTTGTCGATTCATGCTCATTTTACCGTGTTCACTTTGCATGCTATGCTTGCTTCTATACATTTGCCATGCAATTGTGACCCTTGCTTGCATCTACCCATGATTCACCATTATGCTACTCCTATGTGTATTTGCATGCTTGGTGGAGATCCTTGTTGCTATAGCCATGTTTATCATGTGCCCCATGCTATTGATGCTATTTTGCTCATATCTTGCTTTCATACTTGTGATATTACATGTGAATTATTCATGCCCACTATTTGCACCAATGACATGCTTACCATGATTCCTTCTAGTACGTTGCATCTTCGCACTACTAGCTTGCTTGACTTGATCGCTATGATTGCTTGCTATGTTGCATCACCAATGTTCCACTATCACTTGCTTTCTTGGGTTGATGACATATATGTTCATGCCTCTCACTTGATTTGCCATGATCATTGTCTCTTGTCTCCATTAGTTTCATCTCTCATATCACCTTGTATTGAGTGCAACCATACTATGCTTATTGCTCCTGGAGACTTTGACAAATTACTTGTGATGCATGCTTGTTTACTTGAGCCTATTGTATTTGGTTGTTCTCGCATCATATGCCTCCATACTATGAAATGCTCCCTTGTACTTTCTTATGATGAGCATGATGCATACACTTGTTGGGTATCTTACCACACGAATGATAGGTTTTGCACTTCCGCTAACCTCATTTGTTTTTCCGACTGTTTGTCATGTTCTTTCATTTTGAAGGATTCACAAGGTGGTAACATCACGAGACAACTTGGTTATGTGAAGGCATACAAGATGCGCAACTCCATCATCCTTGAGAACCTCCTAAAGGTGACCTCCTTCCCTTTGAGCCATCTTCAAATATGCATATTGGATGGGCCATACTTTCATTGTTGTTTCCTTCTTCTTGTCTACATGATACATATATTGGATGGAGGACCGACATTGGAGATGGACCCTATGGACCTTCAAGTTGAGGAGTGCCACGACATCGAGCTATGGTACAACACCACCCATGACAAATTTGCACCCTATCCATGGATTGACACATATTATGATTGTCTTGTTGCACATATTCCCATGTCATCCATGATATATGAGCTTGTGCATTTTCTTAGCAAATTTGTTGTGATCTTTCTTGATGGCATCTTCATACATAATGATCACATTGCCTATCATCAATTGCATGATAACATAATCATATTGAGCATCCATTACCATATTCATGCTATTGATGAACCGTCTCTCTATGACATCATTTTGCACAATGGTAGAATTTGTCGCTTTGTGCACCATGCTTTTGTTCCCATGAATGCTTTGCATCTCATTCTAGATCATCTTGATAAGCTTCATGCGCTTTGTCACGACCAATCTTGCCGCACATACTCATTATTACATGATGGACACTTTGTGTGCGCTAACCATTGTATTCAGTGTTGCTTGTGTTTGCTCTTTTTGCATGTCTATCTCTCCGGCGACACCTTGGACTACTTGGATTGCGCCATGTCTTCAACTCCATCCAACTACAAGTTTGTCCAGGACAACCGTTTCCATGGTGATGAGGATCACGATCCGAGGTCGGATCTTTCCCAAGGGAGGGCACGTTCATCCCCATGTACACTCCGACTACTCTCCAAACCCCAAGTGGACATATGACGAGACCTCGACCAAACGCAATTGGACACAAGGTGAACTCGCTCCTCTCCGAACCTTCACTTTCTACATGTGAGACATGGCTTCTACCTCCAACGTGTGTCCTATGCATGATCAGGTACTTGGAGGAAAGCCACGGAGCCACCACACCCAGCAGACGAGCTAGCGAGGGCGCCAAGTACAAGGACCAAGACACGAAGCTATCCGGTTACAGCCACCGGACGACCGGGTCCAGCTGGAGGTCCGGCCCCAAGAACCAGGCGAATCACCGGACGACCGGAATCCATCGGACGTCCGGCCCCTGATGGTCACGCCAGCCCAAGGAATCTGTGCCAACGACGCTTAATGGCCGGACGTCCGACCAGACCGGACGTCCGAGCGACTCGTGCACCGGACGACCGGCCGCCTCCGGACGTTCGACACTACCACACCCGAGCCGAATCTACAGAAGTCCGAAGAGCACCGGACATCCGGACCCTGTCGAGCCTCCGGACGACTGATAACCTCCGGACGTCCTACGCCTGTATGTTGATCTCGTGTTGGGACGAAGCCCATGTAACCCTTCGCCCCCCTAGACTATAAATAGACCTCTCCCACCTCCTAGCTATGGTTAGCAAAGGATTATCTCATGTTTGTGTGAGAGCTTTGCTCATCCACTTGGTTACTTCTCCTCGGAGCTCAGAACCTCTTCGGAGAAGATCCCCCAAGCGGATTCAAGACCCCTTCAAGGGAAGCAATCAAGACCTCCTCACGGAGAAGAACCCGGTTACCTCTTGTATCGTCCTTTGTTGATCGTGGATCGTGTATCTCCCTTTGTGTTCATCGATCTAGCGCATGTGTAATCGAATCTTGTTGGTTTGGGTTATTCTCTTGTGTTTTCCTCCGCTCATTGTTCGTGTTCCTCGGAGGGATCCTCTCCAAACGTGAAAGTTCGTCCACATAGGGTTCCGCCCTACATCACACCCTATTGAATGCGGATTTGATAATAGCCACTTTTAAGATCTATTTTTGAGAAAAAGTTGGCTCCACTAAGTTCATCAAGCATATCGTCTAAGCGAGGAATGGGATGCCTATAGCGAACTGTAATAGCATTTATAGGTCTACAATCAGAACACAAGCGGAAATTTCCATCGGGCTTAGGCACAAGTATAACGGGAATGTCACAAGGGCTTAAGCTTTCACGTACATGACCGTTGTCGATGAGTTGTTGTACTTGCCGTTGAATCTCCTTGGTTTCTTCGGGATTGACTCGGTATGGAGCTTTGTTTGGGAGAGGCGCTCCGGGGATGAGGTCGATTCAATGCTCAATGCCTCGAAGAGGAGGTAGACCCAGAGGTAGCTCATCGGGGAAAACATCTTGGAATTCCTGCAAAAGAGATTGAAACACTAAAGGTAGCTCCTGAGAGGTGTTAGTTGTTGGCTCTCCATCCTTGCACACAAGGACAAAGTGCATCACACTCGATGGGTTCTCATACACTTCTCTCATCTCACTTTTGGTGGCAAATAGGATGAGGTTTTCTCTCTAGGCTAAGAGGCGCTCAAGTTTGGCTTGTGGCTCTCACTCACTTTTGGTGGATCACTTTCTCACTCTTCTCTCCATGATGGGTGGCTTGCTTGTCGGCTATCACTTGACTAGGAGACATAGGTCGTAGCACATATTCCTTCCCTTTCATCTTGAAGCTATAGTGATTGGTACGCCTGGTTGTGGAAGACACCACGGTCCGAATTGCCATGGTCGACCAAGAAGGAGGTGGCAAGCGGTCATTGGGACCACATCACATTCCAAAGTGTCCTCATATGCACCAATTTTGAAGGAGACTTGGACCGTATGTTCGACTCGTATAGTGCCGGAGTCACTTAGCCATTGAACCTTGTAGGGGTGCGGGTGCTTCCTCTTGACCAATTGAAGCTTGGAGCATAGTTCTTCTCTTGCCATGTTGTGGCAACTACCTCCATCGATGATGACCTTGACGGACCTTCCATTCATGCCGGCCTTTGTGTGGAAGATGTGGCATCTTTGGTCTTCTTCTTGTTGATGTCGAAGAGTCAAGACCTTGGAGACAACGAGAGCGGGGCTCGAATCCTCATCACAAAAGACTTGATCATCTTCATCCTCGTTCACTCACCGGTGCATGGCCACTTGCTCAAGAGCTTCCATCTCCTCATCACTCATTGAGTCATAGGTGCCATCGTCGTTGAGGATCATGGTGCGCTTGTTGGTGCATTCATAGGACTTGTGTCCTCGGCCGCCGCAAGTGAAACACTTGAAGGAGCTTGTCTTAACGGTCTCATCGGTCGGAGTAGATGACGAAGTCTTGTGACTTGAAGTTGCTTGTAGTAGGAGGAGGACGACTTGAAATTGTCAAAGTTTTCTTGTAACTTGACTTGTAAATCGTTGCTTGCGAGAAGGTTTGGTTGATGTAGATGTTGGAGGAGTTGTTGAAGGTTGGTTGTTGGAGAAGCCGTAGGTCTTGGACGAGTACTTGGCGTACTTGAAGTCATCTTGCACTTGACGTTTTGCCTTTGTAGCTTGATGCACGAGGTCAATGAGGTTGGAGTAGGGTTGGAAGTCGGCGATCTTCTTGATGGGATGATTGAGTCCATTTAAGAAATGTGCCATTGTTTGCTCATCATCTTCCTTTACATTGGCTCGAATCATGGCTATCTCCATTTCCTTGTAGTATTCTTCAACACTCTTTTTTCCTTGCTTGAGGAGTTGGAGTTTCTTGAAGAGTTCGCGGTTGTAGTAAGTGGGCACAAAACATGCTCGCATGACATCTTTCATTTGAGCCCAAGTGGTGATTGGAGGTTCACCTCTTGCTTGTCGCCGCTCAAGGATTTGTTCCCACCATATGAGCACATAGTATTGGAACTCAAGTGATGCCATAGCGATCTTCTTCTCTTCCTCATAGTTGTGCAAGCGAAAGATTTTGTCGACCTTCAATGCCCATGAAAGGTACTCTTCGGGGTCATTGCTTCCATTGAACTTGGGCATGGTGAATTTGAGCTTTCCATAGCGTTGCTCCTCATTGTGTTGTTGGTGATGGTGATGATGACGCCCTTGGCGTGGGTGGCAATCATCTTCATTTTGCTCTTGGCGTGGAGTAAGTCCATGATCAACTTGCTCTTATTGAACTTGAGGCTGAGGTGGAGCTTGACGAGCTTGTGGAGGAGCTTGATGAACTTGACGTTGCACATGGGATTGGTAGTTCCTCTCGTGGAATTCTTCTCGAAGGGCTTCCTCTTGATTGCGCCGTTCGTGATTGCGGTTAGCGATGGCTCGACTTGATTCTTGAAGGGCACGTTGCGCCTCAAGAGCTTGCGCTTCTCGTTATTGTTGTTGAAGACGTTGCGCCTCGGCGTCTTGTTCTTCTTGGTATAGCCGCGTTCGTTCTTCCTCTTGGCGCCGTAGTCGTTGTCGTTCTTGAGCTTGGGCAAAGACGGGTTGGTTTGATTGATGACGAGGGACTTGCTCATCGACTTGCTCTTGTGAATGCTTGTCATGTAGTGGGTTGCGCGATGCATGACGGTCTTGACGCGCGGCTCGTCGAAGAGTGTTCAATGACGGTGTACTTGAGTCGTAGAAGGTGTCGTCGGAGTGTCGACTCGAACGGCTCCGTCTTTAGGACGAATAAGTGGAATGATGCCGGTTCCTCATCAAGGCGCGGATCTTGTCCATTCTTGCATCATTCTCTTGCTTGTGAGCGTCGAACTTGTTATCGAAGTAGTCTCGTGTACGTTGCTCGGAGAGTCGCAAGTCGGTGGCGAGGTTGTCGCTGCGGTCGCTCATTGCTTGTTGCTATTGGTGCAATGCCCTTTGAGCACAAAAGAGGTGGCTCTTTGTGATGTATGATGACATGTCGTCGTCTTGCTCGAGGAAGAGTGGGTTGGTAGAAGTAATCGGCCTATCCATCATTCCAAGCAAAAATGTGAGTGGTAGAAGGAGAAGAACATATACCAATGTAACTTCGACCGATGTTGATGATGAATCAAGTTCACTCAAATGCGGACAATGAAATAGCACTATTGGTACCAATTCTTGTCGGTTCTCACACCTACACAAGTAAAAGCTTATGGTGGATCTTGGTGAGGATGGTGGCACAAAATTTGATGCAATTGTAAGTGAGCTTCAATAATGTTGGAAAAGGTTCACAAATTTGCAAATGCAACAAGTAGACCAAGTAGATAATGGTACACGGAAACACACACGCAAATAGATAGGTGGGATTGTGCAAACCAAAAGTGAGCCAAAATGTGGAATCTACGAAAATGCTCTTGTTGCACAATACTAGAGAGACGCTATACGATTGCACAATAGGCGGATACGGAACTTTTGCACAACCTACTAGGCAAAAATGCAACTATCTCTATCCCATGTATGCTATATGTATGGTATTTCGGTGCTATGATCCAAGATGATCCAATATGACAATCTTAATGTAGTATGATGCTATGGTTCTTGCTCATAAGCTCTTTGCTTATCTTTCCTCTTTGCTTAAAAGCTTGGGTGGCTCTTTCACTTGTGAGCTCTTTTCTCATGCAAAACTTCACGAACCAAGCTAGCAATTGTGTATGCTATGACAACTTTGTGACACACAAGTGGATCCCAAGATATGCACCACGGTGGTATCGTATGTATGCTATGGAGTATGATCACTAATGTGCACAAGTCACGTTGTCGGCAATACTCAATGGCTAGTCTCGATGGGTAAGGTACGCAAAAGTAAGGCCATGTGGTTATCAATGCAATTTCAAGGTATGAGAAAGATGTCGACGATGTTACCGTCCTTGGCGATGATGAGACCCTTGCGAAGATGAGCGCGGTGATGATGATGTCGAACCGTACCTAGATAGCCGAAACACAAAAGGATACGGCAACCACAACTCAAAATCTCAAGGACCAAAATGTGTCAAAATCGTCATAGGAGGTATCATGGAAGATGGTGGAGTATGTGGGTTTGGAAGATGTGGTGGAAGGTGGGGTTGTGGTGGTGGCCGAACTGAAAAATTCAGTTTAAATCGAGTTTCCGCAGACGTCCGGGTGGTCACGGTCGTCCGGCCGTCGGACGTCCGGCAGGGTCCGGTCGTCCATAATTTCGAATCGGGTCAGGGGTTCCGGTCGTCCGGGAAAGGCCGGACATCCGGTGGTCGGGGTCAACGCGGGATGAACAGCAAGATTTCGGGGAGGAAGAAGATGGTGAGGTCGAAAGCGAGCGGATTGATGGATGGAAAAGTGTGAGGAGGGTGGGGAAAGCTAGATCCACGCGTAGCAACTCAAATCCATGGACCAAATCCAACAAAATCTCAACTCACCAACAAATCACAAAAAAAAATTGGGGGCTATTTTTGGTGGGGAATTTTCGGATTTAGGACGAAAACAACAAAATCAAGCTAGAAAACATGGGGTAGGGGATCCAAAAACGTGATCAACGTGGCTCATGATACCAAGATGATGTAGGGCGGAAACCTAATCAGAGATCTTTCACGTTTTGAGGGGATCCTATGGGGAAAACACGACGAACGAGCGAAAGAACACAAGGAAAAACACACGAGAGAATCACTAAACCGACAAGTAATTGATCACACAAGGGCTAGATCACCGAACACAAGATTCAAAATCAACAAAGGAAAGATACAAAGGTAGCCGTTCTTCTCCGTGAGGAGGTCTTGATAGTCTTCCCTTGAAGGGGTCTTGAATCCGCTTAGGGGATCTTCTCCGAAGAGGTCCAGAGCTCCGAGGAGAAGTAACCAAGTGGATGAGCAAGGCTCTCACACAAAATATGAGCTAAACCATTGCTATCCCTAACTAGGAGGAGGAGGAGTAGGTCTATTTATAGTATTAGTGCAAAAGGGGGCAAAGTGAAGGGGTACAAGGGCTCCGGCCCGTGGTATGAGCACTTTCAGGTGCCGGAAGTCCGGAAGACGTCGGACGTCCGGAGGCTCGGGACGGCCCGGACATCCGTCAGGGCTCGGACGTCCGAAGATTTGGCTCTGTCATGGACGTGTCGGACGTCCGGAGAGGGCCGGTCGTCCATAGATTCGGCTCGGATGCTTGTCGCCCGGTCGTCCGGTCTGCCTCGGATGTCCGTAGATTTGGATCGGGTGGTCAGGTACCGGACGTCCGGAGAGCTCGGTCGTCCGTGTCCTGGTGATAGAGGCAAAGGTGTCCCGATGTTTCGATGAGATGGTGACTATCGTTTCTGTGGGAGTCGACCTTGACGATCCGACTACGTACGTGCGAGACGTCGCGCCTTAGCAATCGCTAAACCAACTTCCGAGGGTTATTGACCACGCCGGTGCACGATCAACGACCACGAGGGCCTGTTTCCTGCGAGCAAGCGAAGAACAAGCAAGAAACTAAGATTGCAATCTGGATATTGCGAATATAAGAGGAAAGCTTTATTAATGAAGGTGGGGTTACGAGGCGCCTTGGTGCGGTCGTTGAACACAAACGAAATATGAAGTTGCAGCTATGGCGAACTTTTGATCTAAACAAAACCCAAAGTCTAAACGACGCCCTAAGGGCTGTATATATGGAGAAAGAGGAGGAATTTCGTGGCCCTTGAGGGAGGGGTCCGAAACCAACCCTAACTCTTGTTTCCCCACACATACGGACTCCAAAAACAGCCTACACTTAAGTATTTCGAAATTACATGGGCCTGGCCCAATAATAAGGTGACGCAGCACCTAGAATAGCCTATGGACGAATATTATGAAGTGGCATCTTGTATATTTCGTCCAAGGCCTCATGCTCTCATTAGGGTGGCTTCAAAGTCCTGGAATCATCACTTGTAACTCCGTTCTTGTTTCCCTTGCATGCCAACATCTCCATGCTTGAACTTGCTCCAAGGTTCATCTTTCTTGTCCATGGTAGGCCCTTCATTTGTAAGCAAAACAAATGTATCCAATTTAGGCAGCATCATATTCTCATGAACATTGGAATCGTTACCAAGAAACGAAAGTACACGATAATTCAATTGGCGTCTTGTGAGCTCTAGTAATTGGTCCGGTATGTATAGCAGCAAGGGCTGTGGGTGTAACAATGGTATTGATGTCCTCATCATCCTCCCCTTCTTGAAATGAAGTCGTCCTCGTGAAACTCATCTTCCTCACCCAAATAAGGCTTCAAATCTGCAATGTTAAAAGTGGGACTAACCCCAAAATCTGCAGGCAGCTCAAGTTTATATGCATTATCATTTATTTTCTCTAACACCTTAAATGGACCATCGACACGTGGCATTAGCTTTGATTTGCGCAAATTAGGAAACCTATCCTTACATAAATGTAACCAAACAAGATCTCCGGTGCAAAGACAACATGTTTTCTACCCTTATCTCCAGCAAGTTTATATTTAGCCTTCATACGCTCAATGTTTTCCTTAGTTAACTCATGCATTTTAAAATCAATTCAGCACGTTCTTTAGCATCAAAATTAACCTTCTCCGAAGATGGAAGAGGCAACAAATCAATAGGTGCACGAGGTAGGAAGCCATACACAATTTCAAAAGGGCACATCTTAGTAGTAGAATGCAATGAACGATTATAAGCAAATTCAATATGAGGCAAGCATTCTTCCCACATTTTCTTTTTATTCTTCAAAACAGCCCTAAGCATAGTAGACAATGTTCTATTGACTACTTCAGTTTGTCCATCAGTTTGGGGGTGACAAGTAGTACTAAAAAGCAGTTTAGTCCCCAACTTAGCCCATAAACATCTCCAAAAGTGGCTAAGAAATTTAGTATCACGATCTGAAACAATAGTATTTGGCACACCATGCAAGCGAATAATTTCACGAAAGAACAAATCAGCAACATTAACGACATCATCGCTTTTATGACAAGGTATAAAGTGTGCCATTTTAGAGAATCTATCCACGACAACAAATATGCTATCCCTCCCTTCTTTGTTCGAGGTAAACCTAAAACAAAGTCCATAGATATATCCTCCCAAGGAACACTAGGTACAGTGCAAAGGCATATATAAACCATGAGGATTGAGTCGTGACTTAGCTTTTTGACATGTAGTGCAGCGAGCAACAAAACGCTCAACATCCCGTCTCATCTTTGGCCAAAAGAAATGTGTAGCAAGTATATCCTCCGTCTTCTTCACGCCAAAGTGTCCCATTAATCCTCCTCCATGCGCCTCCTGCAACAACAAAAGACGAACAGAGCTAGCAGGAATGCATAGCTTGTTAGCACGGAACACAAAACCATCCTTAATAACGAACTTGTTCCATGTTCTTCCTTCTTTACAATTCTGCATTACATCTTTAAAATCAGCATCATGCACATATTGATCTTTGATGGTCTCCAAACCAAATATTTTGAAGTCAAGTTGTGAAAGCATAGTATAGCGACGAGACAAAGCATCGACAATAACATTTTCTTTACCCTTCTTGTGTTTAATGACATAAGGGAAAGTCTCAATGAATTCAACCCATTTAGCATGTCTACGATTCAGTTTAGCTTGACTTTTAATATGTTTCAAAGATTCATGATCAGAATGTATAACAAATTCTTTGGGCCATAAATAATGTTGCCATGTCTCTAAAGTCCGAACAAGAGCATATAATTCTTTGTCATAAGTAGAATAGTTCAGACTAGGCCCACTCAATTTTTGAGAAAAGTATGCAACAGGTTTGCCATCTTGTAATAACACACCTCCTAATCCAATTCCACTAGCATCACATTCAAGCTCAAAAGTCTTATTAAAGTCGGGAAGTTGGAGTAAAGGAGCATGTGTCAACTTATCTTTCAATACCGTGAAGGCTTCTTCACATGCGGTACCCCAAACAGAAGGCACATCCTTCTTTGTAAGTTCATTGAGAGGTGCAGCAATGGTGCTAAAGTCTCTCACAAAGCGCCTATAGAAACCAGCGAGTCCAAGAAAACTCCTCACTTGTGTGACCGTTTTGGGCTGCGGCCAACTCTCAATAGCTTCAATCTTGGCTTTATCAACTTCAATTCCTGTGGTGTAACAACATAGCCAAGAAAAGATACTCGGTCGATTGCAAAAGGTGCACTTCCCAAGGTTACCAAACAAGCGTGCATCACGTAGAGCATTAAAAACAGCACGTAAATGTTCCAAATGTTCTTCCAAAGATTTGCTATAAATCAGTATATCATCAAAATAGACTACCACAAATCGTCCAATGAAAGCACGTAAAACTTCGTTCATTAGTCTCATGAAAGTACTAGGTGCATTAGTTAACCCAAAAGGCATGACTAACCACTCATATAAACCAAACTTAGTTTTAAATGCTGTTTTCCATTCATCTCCCAATTTCATACGAATTTGATGGTATCCACTACGCAAATCAACTTTGGAGAATATTGTAGAGCCATTCAATTCATCAAGCATATCATCTAGCCTAGGAATAGGATGGCGATAACGAATAGTAATATTATTAATGCCTCTACAATCAACACACATACGCCGACGTACCATCCTTTTTAGGCACTAGTATAATAGGAACAGCACAAGGACTAAGAGATTGGCGTATATAACCTTTGTCGGGCAGCTCTGTACTTGACGCATAATCTCCTTCGTCTCCTCTGGATTGATGCGGTATGGTGCACGGTTGGGTAGCGATGCGCAGGGAATTAAGTCAATTTGATGCTCAATCCCTCGAATAGGTGGTAATCCGGTGGCACGTCTTGTGGGAAGGCGTCGTGAACTCCTGCAAAATGTTAGTGATGCGAGGGGCAAAGAGGAAGGCACGTCCTCGAATGAAAATAATGCCTCTTTGCACACAAAAGCATAGCAAACAGATTTGCTAGAATCTAGCTCCTCAATATCAGATTCGGTGGCAATTAAACATGCACTTTTTAGTTTAATTTCAGAAGCAACATTAGATGGTTTATTATTAGGCTTCATTTGTTGCTCAAATTCTTTTGCCACAATCTGATTTTCACTCTTATTTTTCTCATGTTTTGCTTTATTAGCTCTATTAATATCATCTTTCGAAATGGAATCAGAGTCATAGGAAGCAAAGTAATATTTTTATCCTTGTGAACAAGAGTATCTTGATTGTTTCTACCATGGTGTACAGAATTTTTATCAAATTGCCATGGTCTACCAAGTAATAAGGAACATGCTTGCATAGGTACCACATCACAATCAACATAATCAGCATATGTAGAGATACTAAAATACACACGAACAAAGACGTGTTACCTTAACCTTGCATTTGTTGTTGAACCATTGGATGTAGTAAGGATGTGGATGTGGTCTTGTGGTGAGAGAAAGCTTCTCCACCATATCCATGCTAGCCAAGTTGTTGCAGCTCCCTCCATCTATGATGACGCTTGAATAGAACGTTCCTTCACAACTCCCTTTGTATGGAACAAGTTATGCCTCTGATTTTGCTCGACTTGTGTAACCTGCACACTCAAAACACGTTGAGCAACTAAACATTCATACTGTCGGCATCTTCACCAGCCATGTATTGCGTCTCATGATCAGAATCCTCTCCACCGTGTTCTTCATGCGTAATAAGAGCCAAAGTCTCTTCATCATAGTCACTAAGCGGACTCATACCCACCATCCTCAGTAGCAATCATCACACGCTGAGATTGGCATTCTCTCGCAAAGTGTCCTCTTCCCTTACAACGACGACAAATAATATCACTTGTGTGTCCTGTTGACGCCATGGAAGAAGAGCTCTGTGTAGGCCCAGCAGGTGTGCTCTTGGCAGATAGTGGTGGTTGTGCCTGCTTTCTTGTATCACGGTTGGAGGTGGCAGCCGACGGAGGTGCCGGTGCAGTAGAACGTGTGGAAGTAGATGATGCACGTGGTGTCCATGATGAAGGTCGACCTGCAGAAAAGTTAGTCCGCGCCAACGCCTGTCGATTTTTGAAGTAATTCACGTTGATAATAAGGTGGAACCCTACGAGTACGCATAGCAGTTTTCAAAGCAGCCCAAGTAGCTGGAATGGGCTATTATCTACAATGTTCAGACCACCAAACACATGCAAAACTAGTGAAAGCACAAATAGCAGCAGGAACGCGTCTCTCCTCAGGATATTGTATACATGTAAAACGTTGTTCAGTTTTAACTCCCAAGTAAGATATATATCAGGAACATATCTACCCTCAAATGGTGGAATATTCAACTTCAGTTTAGGGAGATGGTCATGATCTCGTACCTGAGGGGGAGCCCTAACATTGCCATTATTTGCATGTGGACGACCGGGTGGTTGTGGTCTGGTGGTTGCACTTGCACGTAGTTACGAAGTTGATCAACCTCATCCTCGTACTCTCTCACATAATCATCCTCCCCACATCGCCAGCAGGAGCCACGAAGTATCAGCAATGACACCGGCAGCTTGGCGGTGAAGAGGGACACGGCTCGCTTCGGCGGAGGGCTGCTTCGATGTGGAGGTAGTCGTTGTTGTTGTTGTAGAGGTGCATTAGGTGCAGCCGGTGGTGGTGGTGGTAGACGCAGCGAGCAATTCATTAAACTTGTTATCGAGCTTTGTTTGAACGCCTTCTCAATGCCATCTATCTTCTCCATGGCCTCTTCAAATCTATTTAGAACATCTTCCACCTGCCCACTCATCATTTGTCGAAACTTATCATGTAGCGCTTTGTTTGTCATGTTTTCCCGGTCGGTCTAAATGGCTTGTGATCCTGCCATGGTTAGCGACAATAGAAACACACAAGAATATGATTCGGCAGACTACTAGGAAGTGGTGGTGGTGGTGTGGTGGGCGATCACAAATCCGTCAAGCAAATCTCAAATTCTTACCAGTTCTTACCCAAGAAGAAAGCGGTGATCGGCAACCGATGTAGTCAAAACTCTCAAAGCTTGGATAGAGCGATTACGGGGAGAGTCAAGCATACGATGTACATGTATGTGGAGCTGGGAAGGCTTATAATATGGTGGCAAAAGGGGTCAGCAATAATCAAATCGAGAGATGCAAAGTTGAATAAACGCTCAACGACAAGATCTTGTCTTGGTCCTAGGCTAGACCGTGCTAGAGACGCGAGCCTAGAACACTAACAAAATCACGGCGCTGCACGGAAACAACGGAAAAGCACACTCTGGAAAAAAAAATTCGCTCTTTTTTCCGAAACCTAACAAATTTTTTTTTTTTCCGAAACCTACTCCGGCTAGGAAACACGAATCGGAAACTAGATGGATCTCGAAAACAAACCTAATATGAGAAGAACTCGGATTGGTGGTGGATATATGGTTGTGGTATATGGCCGCGGGTGTGGGATATGGCTGCGGTGGTGGTATATGGCTACGGTTTGGTGGTGTATTTGAAGGGTGGTAGATGGCAAGGCGATGATGATGGTGCGGCGTCGGCGTGACAAATTTTGTCCAGTACTGGAAACTCTAAATGACTAGACTCTAAGACCAGCAACTTGACACGACGATGCAACAAGAATTCAACAAAGCAAAAACCCCAAAAAGATTATGCGAAGGCTCAGATTGGTTTGGATATGATGACCTAACCCTAATTTTTTTTTGTGGCTTTTTCGTGGACTTTAGGTATGAAGAACAGACTCGATCTAATCTACAAAAAACTGTAAAATCTCACCGAGCAACCTGAAAATCTGATACCACTTGATAGAGGCAAAGGTGTCCCGATGTTTCGATGAGATGGTGGCTATCGTTTACGTGGGAGTCGACCTTGACGATCCGACTACGACGCGGCGAGACGTCGCGCCTTAGCAATCGCTAAACCAACTTCCGAGGGTTATTGACCACGCCGAGCACGATCAACGACCACGAGGGCCTGTTTCCTGCGAGCAAGCGAAGAACAAGCAAGAAACTAAGATTGCAATCTGGATATTGCGAATATAAGAGGAAAGCTTTATTAATGAAGGTGGGGTTACGAGACGCCTTGGTGCAGTCGTTGAACACAAACGAAAATCTGTGAAGTTGCAGCTATGGAGAACTTTTAATCTAAACAAAACCCAAAGTCTAAACGACGCCCTAAGGGCTGTATATATGGAGAAAGAGGGGGGAATTTCGTGGCCCTTGGAGGAGGGGTCCGAAACCAACCCAAACTCTTGTTTCCCCGCACATACGGACTCTAAAAACAGCCTATACTTAAGTATTACGAAAATACATGGGCCTGGCCCAATAATAAGGTGACGCAAAGACCTAGAATAGCCTATGGATGAATATTATGAAGTGGCATCTTGTATATTTCGTCCAAGGCCTCATGCTCTCATTAGGGTGGCTTCAAAGTCTGGAATCATCACTTGTAACTCCGTTCTTGTTTCCCTTGCGCATGCCAACATCTCCATGCTTGAACTTGCTCCAAGGTTCATCTTTCTTGTCCATGGTAGGCCCTTCATTTGTAAGCAAAACAAATGTATCCAATTTAGGCAGCATCATATTCTCATGAACATTGGAATCGTTACCAAGAAACGAAAGTACCTGATAATTCAATTGGCGTGCGCGAGCTCTAGTAATTGGTCCAGTATGTATAGCAGCAGGGGCTGTGGGTGTAACAATGGTATTGATGTCCTCATCACCTGGGACTCGTCGGACGTCCGGACGGGGTCGGTCATCCGACGCCTGTAGCTTCCGAAGCAGCTCTTCTTCTTCTCCATCATGCTTGGGGTCCTCGCCATCTTGGCTCTTGTATGTAGCTGCACCGTGGCTCTCCTCCATGCACTGATCACACCTGAGTTTACGAATGAGGTAGTAGCCATGTCTCGTGAGTAGGAAGAGGGAGTTCGGAGAGGAGCGAGTTCACCTTATCTTCAATAGCCTTAGCTCGGGCTCGAGTCATGGGTCCACGTGGTGTTGAGGAATATGTAGGTACGTCCATGGGGATGAGTGAGGGATGCTCCGCATCACGGTAGGATCTTATATCCCTAGTTTAGTTCGTGTTCTTGTTCATCCTAAAAGTCGAGAAAATAGCCCCACAAAAAATCCCTTTACCTAGCCCTTTGCAGCCTTTAATCTGTTATTTGGTGAGTTTTATCAAGTTCTTGTCCACTAGATCTTTTTTTTAGTTGCTGAGTTTCCCCCCATCCAATCTTGTGTGTTTGTGTTCATTTTCGTGCACAAATTTCAGATCTGCATCCTCCACCAAATCATACATATCTTTGTCATCCGGAGTCCATTTTGAGTGTTTTTGTGCATTCTGAAAAGCCCACACTGTGTGCTCTCCATTCATCCTTGTTAGATCTGATTTCCATCGTGTTTTCCACCCAGTAAAATCAGATCAGTTCGTGTGTGTTTGCTGCCAAAGTTTCATTGCATGTTCTTGTTGGTTGATGATGCGGAGCATCCTTGGTCATCCCATGGACCTTCCATCGACTATCCAAGCTCCAAGTGGACCCATGACAAGATCAAGAGCTCGTGCTACTCAATCCGAGGTGACATCGCTCCTATTTGAGTTCCCCTTTTCTTCCAGTGAGACATGGCTACTACCTAAGTCCGGGACGCTATGCGTGATCAGGTACAACGTTCAAATCAAGGAGCCAGGAGCTGAAGAAGAAACGACAGCCGTCAACTCTCTGGACAGCCCGGAACCTCCGGCCCCCGGAACGTCCGGCCTACCCAGAGCCTCCGGCCTCCGACGACATCGACCAGCCTGGGCGTGCCAACTCTCTGGTTAGCCCGGAACCTCCGGCCCGCCCGAACCTTCCGGCCCCCGGAACCTCCGGCCCACCCGGACCTTCCGGCCCCCGGACGCCAACCCTGCTCCACCCGCGCCAACTTTCTGGTTAGGCCGGACCCTGCCCGGACTCTCCGGCGCCCGGAACTTCCAGCCCTGCCTGTGCACAGCCACTTGGGCCGAGGCCCGTGTACCCTTTCGCCTCGTAAACTATATATACTCCCCCACCTCCTCCTAGTTAGGGTTAGCAAAGGATTAGCTCATGTTTGTGTGAGAGCTTTGCTCATCCACTTGGTTACCTTCTCCTCGGAGATCGCACCTCCTCGGAGAAGATCCTTCCAAGCGGATTCAAGACCCCCTCTAGGGTGGCCCCATCAAGACCTCCTCGCGGAGAAGAACGGCTACTCGTGTATCTTTCCTTTGTTGGTTTTGAATCTTGTGCTATCTTATGTGTTCGGTGATCTAGCCCTTGTGTGATCGATACTTGTCGGCTTAGTGATTCTCTCGTGTGTTTTCCTTATGTTCTTCCGATCGTTCGTCGTGTTTTCCCCGTAGGGTCCCCTCCAAACATGAAAGATCTCCGTTTAGGGTTCCGGCCCACATCATCTTGGTATCATGAGCCACGTTGATCACGTTTTTGGAGCCCCTACCCTTTGTTTTCTAGCTTGATTTTGTTGATTTCGTCCTAAATCCGAAAATCCCCACCAAAAATAGCCCCAATTTTTTTTGTGATTTGTTGGTGTGATGAAGTTTTGTTGGATTTGATCCATGGATCTGCTTTGCTTTGAGTGGATCTAGCTTCCCTACCCTTCTTCCCCTCTAATTTCTTCTTTTTCCCCATCGGATTTGGGTTTTTCCCCAAGTTTTTCCGCCCAAATCCTCGATCCCGAAGTCTTTGTTCTTGGCAGAATCGCGACCACCGGAACTTCCGGCCCCCGGACCTTCCGGCCTTCACCGGAACCTCCGGACCCTGGACCTTCCGTCTTGCCCGGAACTTCCGGCCTAGACAGAAAGGTTGCGCATCTTCGACGACTCCCGCTACTTCGGGAACTCCGACCACGGTGTAGCGGCATCTTCGCCAACGTACTGAAGACCATGCATCACATCATCTTCCACATTCGCATCCATTTGGAACCTTCAACCGTAAGCAAGGACGGTAATCTCGACGACATTTGTCCAAACCTTTCCATTGCATTGATAAACATCATAGCCATCTTTTGCATTGCTTACCCATCGAGACTAGCCATTGAGTATTGCCGGCAACATGACTTGTGCACATTAGATTCATACTCCATACCATACATACCATACCACCGGGTGCATATCTTGGGATCCACTTGTGTGTCATGAAGTTTTCATCACATACACAATTGCTATCTTGGTTCGTGAAGTTTTGCATGAGAAAAGAGCTCAAAAGTGAAACAGCCACCCAAGCTTTTAAGCAAAGAGGAAAGATAAGCAAAGAGCTTATCAGCAAGAACCATAGCATCATACTACATTAAGATTGTCATATTGGATCATCTTGGACCATAGCACCGAAATACCATACTTATAGCATGCGTGTGATAGAGATAATTGCAATTTTTCCTAGTAGGTTGTGCACAACTTCCGTATCCGTCTATTGTGCAATCGTGCTAGCGTCTCTCTAGTATTGTGCAACAAGAGCATTTTCGTGGATTCCACATTTTGGCTCAATTTTGGTTTGCACAATCCCACTTATCTATTTGCGTGTGTGTTTCCGTGTACCATTATTTTCTTGGTCTACTTGTTGCATTTGCAAATTTGTGAATCTTTTCCAACATTATTGAATCCCACTTTCAATTGCATCAAATTTTATACCACCATCCTAACCAAGCTCCACCATAAGCTTTTACTTGTGTAGGTGTGAGAACCGACAAGGATTGGTACCAATAGTGCTATTTCATTGTCCGCATTTGAGTGAACTTGATTCATCATCAACATCGGTCAAAGGTGCATTGGTATAAGTTCTTCTCCTTCTACCACTCACATTTTTGCTTGGAATGATGGATAGGCCAAGTACTTCTACCAACCCACTCTTCATCGAGCAAGATGACGACATGTCATCATACGTCACCAAGAGCCACCTCTTTGGTGCACAACGAGCGTTACACCAAGAGCAACAACCAATGAGCGACCGCATCGACAACCTCGCCACCGACTTGCGACTCTCCGAGCAACGTAAAAGAGACTACTTCGGTAACAAGTTCGATGCTCACAAACAAGAAAATGATGCAAGAATGGTCGAGATCCGCACCTTGATGAGGAACCGGCATCATTCCACTTCTACATCCTCAAGGCGGAGCCGCTCGAGTCGACACTCCGATGACACCTTCTACGACTCAAGTACACCGTCATCGAACACTCTTCGACGAGCCGCGCGTCAAGACCGTCATGCATCTCGCAACCCGCTACATGACAAGAATTCACAAGAGCAAGTCGATGAGCAAGTCCCTCGTCATCAATCAAACCAAGCCGCTTTTTCCCAAGCTCAAGAATGACAACGACTACGGCGCCAAGAGGAAGAACGCGCGCGTCAACATCAAGATGCACAAGATGCCGAGGCGCAACATCGAGAACAACAAATTCATGAAGCTCAAGCACTTGAAGCGCAACGTGCACTTCGCGATTCAAGTCGAGCCGTTGCCGACCGAGGATCTCTATCAAGCACGTGTGCATCGACAAGCCCCACCACAAGTTCGACAAGCACCTCTACAAGCTCGTCAAGCTCCCCCAAAAGCTCTACAAGCTCCACCACAAGCTCACCAAGAACCTCAAGTTAATCAAGAGCATGGAGACAATGGAAATCCACCAAGACAAGAGCAACATGAGGAAAACGACCCTCCTCGCCAAGAGCAACATGAGATTGTTAATCCTCAACGACATGGGCGTCATCATCCCCGACCACAACAAAATGAAGAACAACGATATGGAAAGCTAAAATTTACCATGCCCAAGTTCAATGGAAGCAATGACCCCGAAGAGTACCTTTCATGGGCATTGAAGGTCAACAAAATCTTTCGTTTGCACAACTATGAGGAAGAGAAGAAGATCGCTATGGCATCACTTGAGTTCCAAGACTATGTGCTCATATGGTGGGAACAAATCCTTGAGCGCCGACAAGCAAGAGGTGAACCTCCAATCACCACTTGGGCTCAAATGAAAGATGTCATGCGAGCACGTTTTGTGCCCACTTACTACAACCGCGACCTCTTCAAGAAACTCCAACTCCTCAAGCAAGGAGCAAAGAGTGTTGAAGAATACTACAAGGAAATGGAGATAGCCATGATTCGAGCCAATGTGAAGGAAGATGATGAGCAAACAATGGCACGTTTCTTGAATGGACACAATCATCCCATCAAGAAGATCACCGACTTCCAAATCTACTCCAACCTCATTGAGCTCGTGCGTCAAGCTACAAAGGCGGAGCGTCAAGTGCAAGATGACTTCAAGTATGCCAAGTACTCGTCCAAGACCTGTAACATCCCAAATTTCAATTTGGAATGTTATACATTAAGTCATCATGCATTACATATTTTCTTGCATTTTGCCGATCCTAGAAATTTCACGCAACTCAAGGACCCTCGGAGAAAGTTGGAGATTTCGTTATTTTCATATTTGAGTTTTCTCAAATTTTGAAAATGGGATCATTTGATTTTATTTATTTTATCTTCAATTATTTCTACTATCAAAATATGAGAGAGGGAATAAAACGACTTTCCCAAAATAAAGAAATAATGAAGATTTAATAAAAAAATCAAATAAGACTTTTATTTCGGAGTTTTTTGCTTTTTATTTGCCTTAGGAAAAAATGCGTGTTTTCAAAAACTGCATTTTTGGCCCCGAGTAAAAGTTCATTTTGTTCGACTCGTTTTTAGGAGTCGGGGAAAATTTACTTTGTAAATTTTGGAGTTCGTTTAGATTTTTTTTTCGTTTTTCTGCCCGCTATATTTAAAAAAAAGAGAGAGAGCCGCAGCGCCTTGGGCCAAAGGCCCAAGCCGCCAAGCCAGCCGGCCGGCCAGGAGGCCAAGGCCATCGCTAGTCTTGCGCCGCACCCGAGGAGCCAGGAGCCGCCCGGTTTCCTTTTCTTTTACAAATCCTAGTAGGATTTGGACCCGTTCATTATTCCGTTTTATTCCTAGGATTCCTAATCCTACTCTAATTCTTGTCCCCTACTCCAAGCAAAAACCCTCCCTCCCCAATATAAATACCCAAGCACCCCTCTAACACATCAAACCAACACCTCTCCTCTCCTCCAGCAGCGTAGCCGCCAAGTGCCGCCGCCGCCACCCAACGCCGCCGGTCGAGCCCCTCGCTTCTTCGAGGTACTAGCCTCAGCGCCGCGTCACCTTTTCTTTTCCTCGGTTCGGTTTTTCGTAAATCGTTCCGGTTTCCGTTCCGGTTTTCTAGATCGGTTTTTTGTTTCGGTTTTCTTTCCGAAACCCTAGATAGGTTTTTCTCGCCGGTTTTACTTTCCGGTTTTGTTTAGCAAGCGTTCGCCGGACCGTTCGTCCTAACGAACGAGATCACCGGTTTGCTTCGGTTAATGAACGTCCGTTCGTTCAACCGTTCGTCGTTTTCTTTCTCATCGGATTTATTCCGCTATTTTTCTGATAGCGATTTCAGATCCGATTTTCTTTCTAGTCTATTTTCTCGCTCGTTTATCGGAATCAGGTGATTCAAACGCCTGGAGTTTCATCTCGAAACCGCCGTTCCGATTAATCAACTTAAACAAAGTTTTGCTACTGTAAAATTTCACTTAGTTTCAACTTGCTAGAACCGAGTTGTTTTCTTTCGTCGTTTGACTTTCGTTGCTTTATTTGATTCGAATCTTTTTGCAACCAGGGTTCTTAAGTTGAACTTTCTGGTTAGATGTTTTATTCGAAATTTACCTGTGCATTAGATGAGTACTTATTGTATGCTTGTTGTTTGTCTGCGATAGATTACCCGGAGTGCGCCGCTTGTTATTTCGAATCTCTAGGTTTAGCGGATCATCAACAAGGCAAGTAACACTTTGATCATACTCTTCTCATACCCAGTTTTATGCATTAGATCTATTACTCAAACACTTGCATGATTAGGATCTAATTAAATTGTGGGTTTTGGGAAGTAGTTGAGGTAGTACCTATTACCTGTTTCATTACCAAACCTTTGGGAGTTACTTCTACGTTTGCTTATTTGTCATGCTATGCTAGTAGACGTGGGTTGGGTGAGTGTATCCATGATGATGTGAGATTGTTAAATTAATGGTTTATTTAAGGTGGCAACTTGAACACACATCTGGGTGGATTGAGGCACTGGGGTATCGATGATTACTGTTTTTTATGGGACCGCCACCCGTGCTCAAAGGGATCATGAGATTATCCAAACTAGTAACTTCCGTGTGCAGCCACAAGCCATTATGGGCTCTGGCATAGTTGAGTAAGTCGATGCGAACTCTTATAGTGGTGGACTAGCAGATGTAGGGGATGTAGGTTTACCGGTCTACCCGTCGTAAGGTGCTAAGCGCCACGAAAGACTATGTCTCGGTCATCCGTTTCTCAAACACCCTGCAGAACGAGAAATCAAACCGAGGCGATCGAGTCTTGTGGGGAAAAGTGCGCAAACCTCTGCAGAGTGTATAAACTAATCATGATTAGCCGTGTCCCCGGTTATGGACATCTTGAGTATCTAGTACTTGAATATCATGTGAATCTCAACATGTTACTCTAATTAATATTGTTGGGTTTTTAATGAATACTCTTAATTGGGATTGAGGATGCTGTCAACCATTCTCAATGTTTAACAACCACCATGATAGTTAAACAAATTTATTCCTTTGGAGTAGGTAAAACTGGCTTTATGCAAAGCTGTAATCAGAGAGCTTTTCCACCAGCCACATATGCATGTAGTATGTGCTTATCATTCATTATTCTCTATGTGTTACATTGCCAGCATATTCCATGTCTTTGACCCGTTTTGGGCTACAACTTTCATGTTGCAGACTTTTCGCATTTACCAGTAAGGTGCTTTAGGTGGTGGTTCTATACTCGGTGATGCCGCTGGAGTTGATGGACTCACTTATCTTCCAAGTCTTCATTTGTTATCGTTATTAGAAGGCCTTAAGCCATATTTATTGTAATAAGTCCTCTTTGGGCAACGATGTAATAAGTGTGTGATTGCTACTCTGTTATAAATCCTTGAAATCTTGTGTGGTGTCGGCATTCTTGATCCAGGGATGACACTGAGCACGAGACTTGATCCATTCGGTCCGGGTCGCTCTGAGAGATGGTATCGAGCACACGCTGTTGTGAGACACGAACACTAAGTTAAAAGCCATAGATCACTACTCTCTTCACATTTTCTAACTCCTCATCTTTTTCTACACTTTAGGATGAAGGACGCGAAGATCAAGTACGCCCACCCAGATGAAGGCACACCTTTTGGATTTCACTTGAAGGAAGTCACCAAGTACCTGAACATTGGACTACCAAGCTTCACCGGGACTTTCAACGCCACTCTACCTGAAGAAGAGCGCTGGAAGATTCAAGCTCACGTTCCGGGAAGGACATTCGCCCCAATCACCAAGCCTATAGATAGTGTTTTCAGTGCACCAACCTGGAGTCTGGGAAAGAGCATGGCAGCTCATATCACCATGGGACGCATTGGAGAAGTTTACCAAGAAGACCTCAAGGACACCATCTATCGATTTGTGGACGCCGAGATGAACAATGGGAGATAGTCGGCACCAAGAAGGATAGATCCATTGCAGCTTTCATCCAGAGTTAAACCAGCACATTCGACGCCAGGAGAACCAGATGTGCAATGATATGATCGAATTGAAGGATGCGAAGGGAAGGATCATCGAACTTGAAGAAGAACTAAAGTCTATACGTAAGGACTACATGGACGAGATCGTAGCTGTAGCAAGACACAATAACGATCTTAAGTATGAGATCGGAGAACTCAAGAAGAAATTGGCGCTCAAGAATGAAGACAAGTACGTCATCGTCCGAGCAACTACATCATCATCGACGACACCGATTCGGATCCAAGTGAACCCGACTTTGAAGACGAAGCTGGAGCAGACGTCATGGAGTCTTCCACCGGTTCAAATTAATAGATGACCCCCCACATATTAGTAGTATTCCCTCCATGTAACATTTTTAGTTCACGCACTTTTGCGATAGTTAGACCGTTGTAAGCCCTTTGTTTGAATTGAATGAAGTGATTTTGTGTGCATTTGATCATGTACATTTGGGTAGTGATTCTCCTTAGACCTCACTCTATTCTTAATTTCGCCTTTTCTAAACCCATCAGATGCCTCCGAGACGCGACCCGGTTTGTTTTTCCACGGAGATCACCCAGTTGATTCAAAGAAGCAGAACACTTTGATCCAAACACTGCATGTAACCAAGGCAACAACAACAACCCACCGCCACCACCCCAGTTGACCATCGGCTCGTTTCTTAAGGCTGAACCCGCCGGTGTTTTCCAGTAGCACCGAGCCGATAGTAGCAGATGATTGGCTCCGTAAGGTAGGGAGGGAGTTGACCCCTGCTGGATGTACAAATGGAGAGAAGGTGAAGTTTGCTGCACTCCAGCTTGAAGGACCCGCAGCAGCATGGTGGGAGAATTTTACTGACCACTTACCACAGAGATACCGTCACATGGGATCGGTTTAAGAACTTTCCGCACTTGCCCATGTCTCGGCAGGAGATATGGCCATGAAGAAGCGTGAGTTTCGCAATTTACGCCAAGGAGGAAGGACTGTTGGCGGATGTGGATGATTTTAGTGAGTTAGCACGTTATGCCCCGGATGACGTTACTACAGATGCGACTAAGGTGAGAAGTTTACGGAAGGATTGAATGATGAGTTAAGCATGCAGTTGATGGTAGCAAGTTTCAATAACTACCAGGAGTTGGTAGACCGTGCCCTCATGATTGAAGGAAAGCAGCGACAAATTGAGAATCACAAGAGGAAGTATGGGCAGGGGAAGTATAACTCTGGAGCCCAATGAAGCCCGTTATACCCCTAAACAGGGAGTTCGGTTTCAAAGATACCCATGGAGGAGGTAATTAGCACAACCATAATGGCCACAAAAATGGGAATGGGAATGGAGGAAGCAACGGCCGAACCGGACCACACCATCAACCCCAACCAAGAAAGACTGAGCCATGTCACCTGTTGCAAGTGTTCCAAGACCGGACATTATGCAAATGACACTCCCGAAGGCCAAGGTGGAAATGGAAGCTCGGAAAGAAGCCAAACCCTTTCAACAGGGGATGTGAACCACATTGATGTGGAGGAGGTTGAAGATCAGCCCGATGCGAAGAATCGGTAAGTTTTTGGTTAAGTCATTTACTGCACTAGTTCTTTTCGATACCGTGCAACGCATTCATACATATCAAGGGATTTGTAGAAAAGTATAGCCTGCCTACTCAGATTCTTAAAACCCCTATGCTAGTAAGCTCACCAGAGCGGAATATATGGCAGCACAAGGATGTTTTCAAGTACCATTAAGTATAGGAAGACATGTGTTCGACAGATTTGATCATTTTGGAATCCCAAGGATTGGAGGTGATTCTCGGTATGGATTGGCTGTCGATGTACGGGGGAAACATCGATTGCGCAAGTAAGGCGATTTTGCTCACCACACCAGAAGGAAGAAGGATTAAGTATGTATCGCGACATGGACCAAATAGGAATCAAGTAAATTCCTTATCGAGTTGTGCAGGAAGAGGTGCGGTGGTGAAGGATTTCGATGTATTTCACGAGGAATTGCCGGGAATGCCACGGATAGAGACATTGAGTTTTTGATTGAACTTTTGCGGTGCATGGCCCAATATCGAAGCGACCATACAGGATGCCCGCACAGGATTTGGCGGAAATCAAGAAGCAGATTAAGGAGCTATTGGATAAAGGTTATATATGCCCAAGTTCTTCGCCATGGGGATCACCCGTACTTTTAGTAGAGAAGAAGGACGGATCGTTAAGGATGGTTGTTGACTATCGTGGTTTAAATGAAGTAACAATCAAGAACAAGTACCCACTACCAATGATAAATGATATGTTTGATCGTTTGCAAGGAGCTAAAGTGTTTTCCAAGATCGATTTACGATTAGGGTACCAATAGTTGAAGATTCGAAAGCAGGACATACCTAAGACAGCATTTACCACGAGATATGGACTGTATGAATATACCGTTATGTCATTTGGACTGACTAACGCGCCTGCCTATTTCATGAACCTGATGAACAAAGTGTTTATGGAGTTTTTGGATAAGTTCGTCGTGGTGTTCATAGATGATATTTTGGTTTTCTCGAAGAATGAAGAGGAACATAAGGAACATTTGCGAGTGGTTTTGGAGAAACTAAGGGAACATCGGTTATATGCCAAGTTCAGCAAATGTGAGTTTTCGCTAAAGGAAGTTGGATTTCTTGGACATGTTATATCCGGAGAAGGGATAACAGTTGACCCCACAAAGGTTGAGACCATAACCAAATGGGAAGCACCAACGACAGTTGGAGAGATCCGGAGTTTCCTTGGACTCGCAGGATACTACCGAAGATTCATTGAGAATTTCTCAAGGATTGCAAAGCCTATGACGGAATTGCTGAAAAAGGATACCAAGTTCATATGGACTGAGGATTGTGAGGCAAGTTTTCAGGAGTTGAAGAAAAGATTCGTTACCTCACCAGTGTTAATTTTGCCCGATCAGACCAAGGATTATGAGGTGTATTGCGACGCTTCACGCCGAGGACTTGGAGCAGTGCTTATGCAGGAAGGAAGAGTTGTTTCGTATGCTTCACGATAGCTAAAGCCTCATGAGTTGAATTATGCCACACATGACTTGGGCCTTAGTGCATGCATTGAAGACCTGGAGACATTTTCTCATTGGAAATCATTGTGAGGTGTACACGGATCACAAGAGTTTGAAGTACATCTTCACGCAGAAGGAATTAAATCTCAGACAGAGGAGATGGTTGGAGCTTATTAAGGATTATGATATGAGATTGCATTATCACCGGGAAGGCTAACATTGTAGCAGACGCATTGAGCCGTAAGAGCAACGTCAATAAACAAATGGTGGGAGGAAAACCCAAGGAGATAGACGAGGACCTTCGAGAGCTATGTTTGGAAATAGTTACGAGAGGCTATGTAGCAGCATTGGAGATTAGTTCTACGTTGATGGACAAAATCAGATAAGCCCAAAAGGCATATATGGAAGTTGCCTCTATAAAGGAGAAAATGAGCGAAGGAAAAGCTAAGGGATTTCGTGAGGATGAGCACGATACCCTATGGTTTGAGGACCGTGTTTATGTGCCAAATGACCCGGAGATCAGGAAGTTGATTCTGCAAGAAGCACATGATTCGCCCTACTCGATTCACCCAGGAAATACCAAGATGTATTTGGATTTGAAGAATACTTTCTGGTGGACCGGAATGAAGAAAGATATTGCAGAGTATGTAGCAGTTTGTGATGTATGTCAAAGGGTGAAGGCAGAACATCAGAAGCCAGCAGGATTGTTGCAACCATTGCCGATACCCGAATGGAAGTGGGATAAACTAGGCATGGATTTCATCACAGGTTTGCCAAAGACCTGCTTACGGCCATGACTCGATTTGGGTTATAGTCGACCGCTTGACGAAGGTAGCTCATTTCATTCCGATTAAGACTACCTATAGCGAGTGCTAAGTTGGCAAAGATATACATGACCAGAATTGTGTGTTTACACGGAGTTCCGAGGAGTATCGTATCGGATAGAGGAACCCAATTTACCTCAAAGTTTTGGAATCGGTTGCACGAAACATTGGGAACCAGGCTGGAATTCGACGACTTTCCACCCATAGGCCGATGGATGACCGAGAGAGTCAATCAGATTTTGGAGGATATCTTTGAGAGCTTGTGCACTAGATTATGGATCTAGCTGGGACGATAACTTGCCATATGCGGAGTTCTCTTACAACAACAGTTACCAAACCAGCTTGAAGATGGCACCTTCGAGGCTTTGTACGGAAGGAGGTGCAGGACACCGTTATCATGGGACGAAGTCGAGACCGTCGATTGTTTGGACCAGATTTGATTAAGGAGTCTCAATGAAGGTTAAGTTGATTCGCGATAGGCTCAAGGTAGCCCGATCCGCATGTAAAAGCTATGCGGATTCAAAACGCAAGGCGATAGAATATGAAGTTGGAGACAGAATTTATTTTAGAGTATCCCCACTACGAGGAGTTAAGCGATTTGGAGTTAAAGGAAAGTTAGCATCACGTTTCGTTGGACCGTATAGGATCTTGCAACGCATGGGAGAAGTTGCTTATAAGCTGGAATTACCAGAAGGACTGTCGAGGAGTTCATAACGTGTTCCATGTTTCTCGGTGAAGAAATGTCATGCCGAGATGGCGGAGGTACCGTTAAGAGATACAAAGTGCCACTTGAAGCAATTCAGTTGAAGGATGATTTGACATATGAGGAGAGACGGTCAAGATTCTCGATTATGCCAAAGCAGAGTTACTCGCAACAAGGTTATCAAGTTTTGCAAGGTTCATTGGAGCCACCACACCGAGGATGAAGCCACAGGGAAAGAGAAGAAGAATTGCTCAAGGACCACCCTCACCTATTTTCTAGCCAACCCGAATCTCGAGGGCGAGATTCATCTTAAGGGGGGTAGGTTTGTAACATCCCAAATTTCAATTTGGAATGTTATACATTAAGTCATCATGCATTACATTTTTCTCGCATTTTGCCGATCCTAGAAATTTCACGCAACTCAAGGACCCTCGGAGAGAGTTGGAGATTTCGTTATTTTCATATTTGATTTTTCTCAAATTTTGAAAATGGGATCATTTGATTTTATTTATTTTATCTTCAATTATTTCTACTATCAAAATATGAGAGAGGGAATAAAATGACTTTCCCAAAATAAAGAAATAATGAAGATTTAATAAAAAAATCAAATAAGACTTTTATTTCGGAGTTTTTCGCTTTTTATTTGCCTTAGGAAAAAAATGCGTGTTTTCAAAAACTGCATTTTTGGCCCCGAGTAAAAGTTCATTTTGTTCGACTCGTTTTTAGGAGTCGGGGAAAATTTACTTTGTAAATTTTGGAGTTCGTTTAGATTTTTTTTTCGTTTTTCTGCCCGCTATATTTAAAAAAAAGAGAGTCAGCCTTTGGGCCAAAGGCCCAAGCCGTAAGCCAACCCGGCCGGCCAGGAGGCCAAGGCCATCGCTAAGCGCCGCACCAGGAGCCAGGAGCCGCCCGGTTTCCTTTTCTTTTACAAATCCTAGTAGGATTTGGACCCGTTCGTTATTCCGTTTTTATTCCTAGGATTCCTAATCCTACTCTAATTCTTGTCCCTACTCCAAGCAAAAACCCTCCCTCCCCAATATAAATACCCAAGCACCCCCTCTAACACATCAAACCAACACCTCTCCTCTCCTCACTTGTGAAGCCGCCGCCCTACACCGCCTCCGCCAAGTGCCGCCGCCACCCAACGCCGCGCCACGGAGCCCCTCGCTTCTTCGAGGTACTAGCCCAGCCGCGTCACCTTTTCTTTTCCTCGGTTCGGTTTTTCAGAATCGTTCGGTTTCCGTTCAGTTTTCTAGATCGGTTTTTGTTTCGGTTTTCTTTCCGAAACCCTAGATAGGTTTTTCTCGCGGTTTTACTTTCCGGTTTTGTTTAGGCGTTCGGCGGACCGTTCGTCCTAACGAACGAGATAGATCACCGGTTTGTTTCGGTTAATGAACGTCCGTTCGTTCAACCGTTCGTCGTTTTCTTTCTCATCGGATTTATTCCGCTATTTTTCTGATAGCGATTTCAGATCCGATTTTCTTTCTAGTCTATTTTCTCGCTCGTTTATCGGAATCAGGTGATTCAAACGCCTGGAGTTTCATCTCGAAACCACCTTTCCGATTAATCAACTTAAACAGAGTTTTGCTACTGTAAAATTTGACTTAGTTTCAACTTGCTAGAACCGAGTTGTTTTCTTTCGTCGTTTGACTTTCGTTGCTTTATTTGATTCGATTCTTTTGCAACGGTGTTCTTAAGTTGAACTTTACGGTTAGATCTTTTATTCGAAATTTACCTGTGCATTAGATGAGTACTTATTGTATGCTTGTTGTTTGTTTGCGATAGATTACCCGGAGTGCGCCGCTTGTTATTTCGAATCTCTAGGTTTCGCGGATCATACTCTTCTCATACCCAATTTTATGCATTAGATCTATTCCTCAAACACTTGCATGATTAGGATCTAATTAAATTGTGGGTTTTGGGAAGTAGTTGAGGTAGTACCTATTACCTGTTTCATTACCAAACCTTTGGGAGTTACTTCTACGTTTGCTTATTTGTCATGCTATGCTAGTAGACGTGGGTTGGGTGAGTGTATCCATGACAGATGTGAGATTGTTAAATTAATGGTTTATTTAAGGTGGCAACTTGAACACACATCTGGGTGGATTGAGGCACCTGGGGTATCCAGTGATTACTGTTTTTATGGGACCGCCACCTGTGCTCAAAGGGATCATGAGATTATTCAAACTAGTAACTTCCGTGGTGCAGCCACAAGCCATTATGGGCTCGCATAGTTGAGTAAGTCGTGCGAACTTTTATAGTGGTGGACTAGCAGATGTAGGGGATGTAGGTGTACCGGTCTACCCGTCGTAAGGTGCTAAGCGCTTACGAAAGACTATGTCTCGGTCATCCGCTTCTCAAACACCCAATGAAGACGAGAAATCAAGCGGAGGCGATCGAGTCTTGTGGGGAAAAGTGCGCAAACCTCTCAGAGAGTCTATAAACTAATCATGATTAGCCGTGTCCCCGGTTATGGACATCTTGAGTATCTCGTACTCGAATATCATGTGAATCTCAACATGTTACTCTAATTAATATTGTTGGGTTTTTAATGAATACTCTTAATTGGGATTGAGGATCTTTGTCAACCATTCTCAATGTTTAACAACCACCATGATAGTTAAACAAATTTATTCCTTTGCGATGAGGGAAAACTGGCTTTATGCAAAATCAGAATCAGAGAGCTTTTCCACCAGCCACATATGCATGTAGTACAGGCTTATCATTCATTATTCTCTATGTGTTACATTGCCAGCATATTCCATGTGTTGACCCGTTTTCGGGCTGCAACTTTCATGTTGCAAACTTTTCAGACGACGAGTAAGGTGCTTTAGGTCGTGGTTCTATACTCAGTGATGCCGCTGGAGTTGATGGACTGACTTATCCTCCAAGTCTTCCGATGTTATCGTTATTAGATGGCCTTAAGCCATATTTATTGTAATAAGTCCTCTTTTGGGCAACGATGTAGTAAGTGTGTGATTGCTACTCTGTTATAAATCCTTCGGCATCTTGTGTGGTGTCGGCATTCTTGATCCGTGGATGACACCTGAGCACAGAGACTTGATCCATTCGGGTCGGGTCGCTACAAGACCTACGGCTTCTCCAACAATCAATCTTCAACAATTCCTCCAACATCTACATCAACCAAACCCTCTACAAGCAACGACGACAAGTCAAGTTACAAGAAAACTTCGACAAGTTCAAGTCGTCCTCCTCCTCCTACAAGCAACTTCAAGCAGCGCGCTTCATCATCTACTCCGACCGATGAGACCGTCAAGACAAGCTCCTTCAAGTGTTTCACTTGTGGCAGCCGAGGCCACAAGTCCTATGAATGCACCAACAAGCGCACCATGATCCTCAATGACGATGGCACCTATGACTCAATGAGTGATGAGGAGATGGAAGCTCTTGAGCAAGTGGCCATGCACCGGCGAATGAACGAGGATGAAGATGACCAAGTCTTTTGTGATAAGGATCCGAGCCCCGCTCTCGTCGTCTCCAAGGTCTTGACTCTTCAACATCAACAAGAAGAAGACCAAAGATGCAACATCTTTCACACAAAGGCTGGCATCAATGGAAAGTCTGTCAAGGTCATCATCGACGGAGGTAGTTGCCACAACTTGGAAAGTGAAGAACTATGCTCCAAGCTTCAATTGGTCAAGAGGAAGCATCCGCACCCCTAGAAGGTTCAATGGCTAAGTGACTCCGGCACTATACGAGTTGAGCATACGGTCCAAGTCTCCTTCAAAATTGGTGCATACAAGGACACTTTTGAGTGTGATGTGGTCCCAATGACCGTTTGCCACCTCCTTCTTGGTCGACCATGGCAATTCAACCGTGGTGTCTTCCACAACGGGCGTACCAATCACTATAGCTTCAAGATGAAAGGGAAAGAATATGTGCTACGACCAATGTCTCCTAGTCAAGTGATAGCCGACAAGCAAGCCACCCATCATGGAGAGACGAATGAGAAAGTGATCCACCAAAAAGTGAGTGAGAGCCACAAGCCAAACTTGAGCGCCTCTTCGCCTAGAGAGAAAAACCTCGTACTATTTGCCACAAAAAGTGAGATGAGAGAAGTTTGTGAGAACCCATCGAGTGTGATGCGCTTTGTCCTTGTGTGCAAGGGTGGAGAGCCAACAACTAACACCTCTCATGAGCTACCTTTAGTGTTTCAATCTCTTTTACAGGAATTCCAAGATGTTTTCCCCGATGAGCTACCTCCGGGTCTACGTCCTCTTCGAGGCATTGAGCATCGAATCGACCTCATCCCCGGAGCGCCTCTCCCAAACAAAGCTCCATACCGAGTCAATCCCGAAGAAACCAAGGAGATTCAACGGCAAGTACAACAACTCATCGACAACAGTCATGTACGTGAAAGCCTAAGCCCTTGTGCCGTTCCCGTTATACTTGTGCCTAAGCCCGATGGAAGTTTCCGCTTGTGTTCCAATTGTTTTCCTATAAATGCTATTACCGTTCGCTATAGGCATCCCATTCCTCACTTAGATGATATGCTTGATGAACTTAGTGGAGCCAACTTTTTCTCAAAAATTGATCTTAAAAGTGGCTATTACCAAATCTGCATTCAAGAGGGTGATGAATGGGAAACTGCTTTCAAAACCAAATTTGGCTTATACGAGTGGTTAGTCATGCCTATGGGTTTATCGGAAGCTACCGGTACTTTCCTGCGCCTTATGCATTATGTGCTTCGCCCTTATATTGGAGTCCATGAAAGAGCATCTTCATCATGTTAGGGCTGTTTTGCAAACCCTTCGCAAGGAACGTCTTTATGCAAACTTGAAAAAATGCATGTTTGGTGTTGACAAAGTGGTTTTCTTGGGTTTTGTTATCTCTTCCAAGGGTGTCCATGTTGATGAATCTAAAATTGAAGCAATTAAAACTTGGCCCCAACCCACCAATTTGCACCAAGTGCGTAGCTTTCTTGGTCCTGAGGGTTTTTATCGTCGCTTTGTGAAAGACTTTAGCACAATTGCCGCTCCTTTGCATGCTTTGAGTAAGAAGAATACTCCTTTTGTTTGGGGATCTTTGCAATCCACCGCTTTTGATGAACTCAAGTCTTTGCTTACTCATGCTCCTATTCTTGCTTTGCCCAATTTTGACAAAACTTTTGAGGTTCATTGTGATGCAAGTGGTACCGGAATTGGCGGAGTTTTGATGCAAGAAAAACGAGCAATTGCATATTTTAGTGAAAATTTCTCCGGTGCTCAACTTAATTATCCCATATATGACAAAGAATTGTATGCTTTAGTGCGCGTACTACATGTTTGGGAACATTATCTTAGACCTCATGAGTTTGTCATCCATACCGATCATGAAACGCTTAAGTACTTAAAAGGTCAAACTAAGTTGAACAAGCGTCATGCCAAATGGAGTAAATTTATTGAATCTTTCCCCTATGTGATCAAGTACATTAAGGGTAAGGAAAATGTAGTTGCAGATGCACTTTCACGCATATGCACGCTTGTCACTAAACTTGAGTTGAATGATATTGGCTTTGAGCACATAAAAGACTTGTATGCTAACGATCCATCTTTTGCTATTCCTTATGCTAAGTGTTTGACTCATACTTCTTGGGAACAATATTATATCAAGGATGCTTATCTTATGAAAGCTAACAAACTATGCATTCCCGAGTCTTCTCTTCGTTTGCTCCTTTTGCAAGAGGCTCATGGAGGCGGACCTCATGGGACATTTTGGACGTGACAAGACATTCGCCACGCTCTCCAAGAACTACTTTTGGCCCAAGATGTTTCGAGACGTCTCACGCTTCACCACCCGTTGCTCTACATGTCGCAAAGGGAAATCTTGCGACTCAATGGAGTACCAAAGACAATCGTCTCCGATCGTGACGTCAAGTTCTTGAGTTACATTTGGAAGACCCTATGCGCCAAGCTCGGAATCAAGCTCTTGCTCTCATCCGCATACCATCCTCAAACCGATGGCCAAACGGAGGTGACAAACCGGACTCTCTCCACTCTACTTCGTGTGTTGATCAAGAAGAACATCAAGGAGTGGGAAGCATGTCTACCCATCGCCGAGTACGCCTACAATCGTGCAAGACACTCGACTACCGGCAAGTCCCCCTTTGAGGTCGTCTACGGCTTCAACCCGTTGTCACCATTGGACATTCAACCTCTTCCTCTAGAAGAGCGCACCAACATGGATGCGAGTGCACGGGCAAGCTACATCAAGAAGATGCATGAGGATACAAGGCACACCATCAAGCGCCAAGTACAACGACTAGCGAGCAAGCTCTACGTCAACAAGCAACCCATGGTCTTCAACATTGGTGATCTAGTATGGCTACACCTTCGCGAGGACCGTTTCCCCAACGAACGCAACTCCAAGCTTCTCCCTCGAGCCGACAGACCTTTCAAGGTGCTAGCACGCTACAACGACAACGCCTACAAGATCGACCTACCATGAGACAAGTACAATGTGAGCGACATCTTCAACGTCAAGGACCTCGCGCCGTACCATGGTGATGAGGATTTCGATCCGAGGTCGGATCTTTCAAAAGGGGGGGGGGGGAGATGATGCGGAGCATCCTTCGGTCATCCCCATGGACCTTCCATCGACTATCCAAGCTCCAAGTGGACCCATGATAAGAGCAAGAGCTCGTGCTACTCAATCCGAGGTGACATCGCTCCTATTTGAGTTCCCCTTTTCTTCCAGTGAGACATGGCTACTACCTAAGTCCGAGACGCTAGGCATGATCAGGTACAACGTTCAAGTCAAGGAGCCAGGAGCTGAAGAAGAAACGACAGGCGTCAACTCTCTGGACAGCCCGGAACCGCCGGCCACAGCCCGGAACTTCCGCCTCGAACGTCTGCCTACCCGAGCCTCCGCCTCGACGACATCGACCGACTGGGCGTGCCAACTCTGGTTAGCCGGAACCTCCGCCCGCCGGGACCTTCCGGCTCCCGGACGCCAACCCTGCTCCACCCGCCAACTTTACGGTTAGGCGGACCTGCCCGGACCCTCCGGGCGCCTGAACTTCCGCCTGCTTGCAAGAGCCACTTGGGCCGAGGCCCGTGTACCCTTTCGCCCCGTAAACTATATACTCCCCCACCTCCTCCTAGTTAGGGTTAGCAAAGGATTAGCTCATGTTTGTGTGAGAGCTTTGCTCATCCACTTGGTTACCTTCTCTTCGGAGATCGCGCCTCCTCGAAGAAGATCCTTCCAAGCGGATTCAAGACCCCCTCTAGGGGCCCCATCAAGACCTCCTCACGGAGAAGAACGGCTACTCGTGTATCTTCCCTTTGTTGATTTTGAATCTTGTGCTACCTTATGTGTTCGGTGATCTGGACCTTGTGTGATCGATACTGGTTGGTTTAGTGATTCTCTCGCTTCTCCCAATGTTTTCCCTTGTGTTTTCCGCGCGTCCTTCGTGTTTCCCCCGTAGGATCCACTCCAAACGTGAAAGATCGGCCCCTAGGGTTCCGCCCTACATCAGTTGACTTCATCTATTGTGATTTTCGTGATTCCCCCAAAGTGTGTGTTCAGATCCAAGTCCCTTGTTGAAAGTTTGTCAAAAAAAGAGCAAAAAAAAAAAAGAAAAGAGGCAAAAAAAAAGAGATCTGCCCAAAGAAAGAAAGTGTGTGCAAGAAGCAAAAGAGAGAAAACTTGGGATTGTTCTTCACTTATATCTTGAGAAATCCATGTTTGTGTTGTGAGCTGAAACGTGTCAAGTGTGCAAAGTCTTCAATCCTTGCTTGCAGCAAATCTGATTCCTTAGTGAGAGTTGCATGTACCTCACGTATATCTCTTTCAACAACTAAATGCATTAGAATCTTGTGTGGATGATTACTTGGTTCAACAATATCTAGATTGCAGATTAGTGCATCTTTTGCTACATATATATACCCCACCCAAACTCCACCAAACAGCCCTGCATGTGCAACCCTAGACATGTATTCGCTTGATTATCACTCTTTGTATACCAACCACCGACACCATGGTTGAGCATGATTCTGCTCTCACTTGGAAGTTACATGATCTTCGGTTGGTAAGTGAGGTGAGCTTGAGTTGTTATCCACATATATGCTTCTAGTACTATAGGGCTTTTGGAGAACTAACCATGGCAGGTGAAGAAAACGAGTATGATGTTGAAGGAAATGGGCATCTCAATCAGCCCGTCACACGGTTTCACTTCAACGCATTACATGATCATCTACGCCTTGACCCAATTGAAGAGAAGCAAGACAAGTTGTCGAGATATTTGCAGCAACTTATGGGTAATGTTGATGAGCAACTCACTCAGAACATGGCAGCCATGAGGACTGGTATTGTTGCTGATATTGTGCGAGAGCTTCGTCAGAACCGACAAGATGCAAGAGTCCATGGTGAAGAACAAAATGTAACTGATGGGCATGGTGCTGCCTGCAATGCACAAGCTAGAAGAAATCATGCTCCTGCTCCCCATGCCATGAGACCTCCCGGTCCCGGACGTGGAAATGATCATGGTAATGGACGTGGTCATCATGAAGTGATGAGGACATCAATACCATTGTTACACCCACAGCCCCTGCTGCTATACATACTGGACCAATTACTAGAGCTCGCGCACGCCAATTGAATTATCAGGTACTTTCGTCTCTTGGTAACGATTCTAATGTTCATGAGAATATGATGCTGCCTAAATTGGATACATTTGTTTTGCTTACAAATGAAGGGCCTACCATGGACAAGAAAGATGAACCTTGGAGCAAGTTCAAGCATGGAGATGTTGGCATGCGCAAGGGGAACAAGAACGGAGTTACAAGTGATGATTCCAGGACTTTGAAGCCACCCTAATGAGAGCATGAGGCCTTGGACGAAATATACAAGATGCCACTTCATAATATTCGTCCATAGGCTATACTAGGTGCTGCGTCACCTTATTATTGGGCCAGGCCCATGTAATTTCGAAATACTTAAGTATAGGCTGTTTTTAGAGTCCGTATGTGTGGGGAAACAAGAGTTAGGGTTGGTTTCGGACCCCTCCCTCAAGGGCCACGAAATTCCCCATATTCCTCCATATATACAGCCCTTAGGGCGTCGTTTAGACTTTGGGATTTGTTTAGTTAAAAGTTAGCCATTGCAACTTCGTGTACTTCGTTTGTGTCCAACGACCAGACCAAGACCGCTTACGGATCCCCACCATTATAAATACTTCATATATATTCGCAATATTCAGATTGCTTTATCATATTTTTGCTCGTTCTTCGATTGCTTGCAGGAATAGACCTTCGTGGTCGGTGATCGTGCTTTCGCATCGCCAAGAACCTCAGAGATTGGTTTAGCGATTGCTAAGGCGCAACGTCGTGCACGTTTGTAGTCGGATCGTCAAAGTCGACTCCACCAAATCGATAGTTATCATCTCATCGAAAGATCGGGACACCCCCGCCTCTATCATGAAGCTGCTGCTGGTCGTGGTCTTAGAGGAGGCCACCGAAGAGCAAATCTGCACCATGAAGGTAGTGGATATGAGTTTGATGAAGATGAAGAAGGCATGCACCAGAATGACAGATTTCATCATCGTAGAAACTATGGTCGTGACGGCAGGAGGAGGAGAGGTTTGGAAAGCTGAAATTTACCATGTCCAAGTTTGATGGTTGATCTGATCAGAAAGTTATCTCACATGGGAATTGAAGGTTGACAAGATTTTCCGCATGCACAACTACTCTGAAGAGAAGAAATTAGCAATGGCCTCACTTGAGTTTGAAGACTATGCTCTAATTTGGTGGGAGCAAGTTCAGATTCAGCGAGAAGAAGAAGGAGAGCCAGCTGTTGCTACATGGACAGAAATGAAAAGAGTGATGAGGGAAAGATTTGTCCCAAGGCATTATAGACGTGACATCTTTGATAAGCTCCAGAATCTGAGGTAAGGAAAGTTATCAGGTGAGGAGTATCATAAGGAGATGGAGAAGGCAATGATAAGAGCCAACATACATGAAGATGAGGAGCAGTCCATGGCAAGGTTCCTCTATGGGCTGAATCCTAATGTTAAATGAGTGGTTTATTTGCAGCCATATCGTAATGTAGTAGAGCTGGTACATCTTGCTTCTAAGGCTGAACGTCAATTGCAAGAAGACTCGAAGCAAAACAGAACTACGTCCTTCACAGCTCGAGCTACATCAAGTGGGAGTAAGTTTATACCTCAATTCAACGTTGGTCGAGGTATTATGACTAGTTCTGGTGGTGGAAATCAGCCCCATGCACGTGCAGCCACGAGCAGAAATGATGCATCAAATTCAAGGAGAAGAGCAAATTTGCAGCTCCTAGTTCATCCTCCATTGGCTCCACGGGGAAAACTAGTGAGATAGAGTGCTTTACATGTAAGGGACGTGGCCACATGAAGAAGGATTGTCCCAACAAGCGTACCATGCTGATCACCGAGAATGGAGAATATGAGTCTTGTAGTGAACCTGAAGAAGAAACTGAAGATGGTGATGAGCAAACCTATTGTGATTATAAGCAAGGTGCCTCTCTTGTTATCACTAAAGTTTTGAGTGTGCAGATCAAAGAAGCTGAGAATGGACAACGACACAATCTGTTTCAAACAAGAGCCAAAGTGCAAGACAAGGTATGCAAGGTAATTATTGATGGTGGGAGTTGTCACAATCTTGCAAGCAAAGAAATGTGTGATAAGCTTGGGCTGAAGCTGCTACAACACCCTCATCCATATCATATACAATGGTTGAGTGAATGTGGAGAGATTAAGATCACACACATGGTACAGGTGCAATTCAAGATTGGAGATTATAATGACACCGTTGAGTGTGATGTGGTGCCAATGAAGGTGTGTCACTTGCTGTTGGGCAAACCATGGCAATATGATCATTCAGCTCAACATTGTGGCAGAACCAATCAATACACCATCAAGTGGAGAGGAAAATACTTGGTGCTTAGACCCATGACACCCCAACAAATCATGGCTGAGCACTTGCAGAAAGTTTCTGAAGTAAAAATAGTGAGTAAGAAAGAGGAGAGAAAAGAGCGAGAGAGATCCACAAATCGGTGAGTGAGCGCCACAAGCCAAATCTGAGAGAGAGAAGAATAAAAGAGAGGGAGAGAACTTAGTAATGTTAGCCACCAAATCAGAACTGAGAGATGTGAGGCTCAACCCAAATCAAGTGGTTGTTGTACTTGTGTACAAAGATGCTTTGCTTTCAGCTAACGACTTAACATGTCTCCCTAGTGCTGTTTGTGATGTCTTGCAGGAATTCGGGGATGTTTTTCCAGAGGAAGTACCCGCTGGTCTACCTCCCTTGCGTGGCATAGAACATCAGATTGACCTCACCCCAGGAGCATCACTTCCGAATCGACCTCCCTACCGCACCAATCCTAAAGAAACAAAGGAGATACAAAGGCAGGTACAAGAACTTTTAGATAAAGGTTATGTGCGTGAAAGCTTAAGTCCTTGTGCTGTACCTGCGATTTTGGTGCCCAAGAAAGATGACACATGGCGATTGGTAATGGATTGTAGGCCTATTAATATTATAACTATTAGGTATCATCATCCTATTCCTAGGTTAGATGATATGCTTGATGAATTGAGTGGCTCTACTGTTTTCTCTAAAATTGATTTGGGGAGTGGATACCATCAGATTAGGATGAAAGAAGGAGATGAATGGAAAACTGCTTTCAAAACAAAATTTGGGTTGTATGAGTGGTTAGTCATGCCTTTTGGATTAACTAATGCACCAAGTACATTCATGAGATTGATGAACCATGTTTTGAGAGCTTACATTGGAAAATTTGTTGTTGTGTACTTTGATGACATCTTAATCTATAGCAGATCCATTGAGGAACATATTGAACATCTAAAACAAGTGTTGAATGTGCTAAGGACAGAAAAACTATATGCTAACGTTGAGAAGTGCTCCTTTTGCACAAACAAGGTTGTTTTTCTTGGCTATGTCGTTTCAGGACAGGGAATTAAAGTGGATGAATCTAAGGTGGAAGCAATCAAGAATTGGCCAACTCCAATGATGTAGGACCTTGAAGTATGTCTAGAGGGGGGGTGATTAGACTACTTGACCAATTAAAAACTTAACCTTTTCCCAATTTTAGAGTTTGACAGATTTTAGCTATCTTAGGACAAGTCAAGCAATCATCACACAAATCAAGCAAGCATGCAAAGAGTATATAGGCAGCGAAAATAAAGCATGCAACTTGCAAGAAAGTAAAGGGAAGGGTTTGGAGGATTCAAACGCATTTGGAGACACGGATGTTTTTGGCGTGGTTCCGATAGGTGGTGCTATCGTACCTCCACGTTGATGGAGACTTCAACCCACGAAGGTAGCAGTTGCTGAGTCCACGGAGGGCTCCACCCACAAATGGTCCACGAAGAAGCAACCTTGTCTATCCCACCATGGCCGTCGCCTCAAGGACTTGCCTCACTAGCGGCAGATCTTCACGAAGTAGGCGATCTCCTTGCCCTTACAAACTCCTTGGTTCAACTCCACAATCTTGTCGGAGGCTCCCAAGTGACACCTAGCGAATCTAGGAGACACCACTCTCCAAGAAGTAACAAATGGTGTGTTTATGATGAACTCCTTGCTCTTGTGCTTCAAATGATAGTCACCCCAACACTCAACTCTCTCTCACAGGATTTGGATCTGGTGGAAAGAGGGTTTGAGTGGAAAGCAACTTGGGATGGCTAGATATCAAGATTCATATGATATGAATGGAATATCTTGGCCTCAACACATGAGTAGGTAGTTCTTTCTCAGAAATGGTAAGTTGGAAGTGTAGGTTCAGTATGATGGCTCTCTCCACGAATGAAGAGGAGGTGGAGGGGTATATATAGCCTCCACACAAAATCTAACCGTTAGACACAATTTACCAAACTCGGTGGGACCGATTCAATAGACTCGGTCGGACCGATTTAGTAAACCTAGTGACCGTTAGTGATTTTCGGTGGGACTGACATGCAACTCGGTGAGACCGATTCGGTTAGGGTTAGGGCATAACGTAATCTTGGTAAGACCGATTACACAAACTCGGTGAGACCGATTTTGGTAATAAGCTTTCCAGAGAGTTGGTCAGGTAAACTCGTGATGAGGACATGACTACCTTGGATAAGACCAAAAATATTGCATACATGCATATTTGTCAGGTGATTTCTAGTGCAAACTATTCAATAATATATTTATGTTATCCAGAACAAAAATACATCACATACTTTTGTGTTTTGTCTAATTGTAGGTGTATGGGACATTTGTACAATACACATATGAAGATAAGGGAAAAGGAGAAGTTTATGTGCTGTTCAAAAAGTACTCTCACTTCACATTTGGACCAAGAGAAGATAGAGTCCAAGTCTCTCACGTTCGGACTCAGATTCGGACTGCAGACATACCTGACTCAAAACGTCAATAACTTTTTCATCCGGACTCCAAATTGGGTGATTCTTTTTTTGTTGAAAAATAGATTTCGTGCACCTTCCAACCCAATTGGATTCACCTTCAAATACGTCCGGAGCGTTGAGTTATGGACGAAACAATCTGATGCTGCAGCAGAATCCAAGTCAAACTACAAGTCCAAAGGTGTTACGTCACCTCCGCTTGGGCCCATTGGCCTTGTACGACCTAGGGTTAGTTTTAGGCTGCCTTGGGACATCCTACCACCTCCTTGGCCGCCACCCCTTGATCCTATATAAGTAGATCCATCTAGTAGCTTTTTCCTTGGGATTTGTTTAGTTAAAAGTTAGCCATTGCAACTTCGTGTACCTCGTTTGTGTCCAACGACCAGACCAAGACCGCTTACGGATCCCCACCATTATCAATACTTCATATATATTCGCAATATTCAGATTGCTTTATCATATTCTTGCTCGTTCTTCGATTGCTTGCAGGAATAGACCTTCGTGGTCGCTGATCGTGCTTCCGGCATCGCCAAGAACCTCGTGGAGATTGGTTTAGCGATTGCTAAGGCGCAACGTCGTGCACGTTTGTAGTCGGATCGTCAAAGTCGACTCCACCAAATCGATAGTTATCATCTCATCGAAAGATCGGGACACCCTCGCCTCTATCAAGTGGTATCAGAGCTCAGGTTGCTCGGTGAGAATTTCCAATTATCCCTAGATTAGATTTTATTTTCTTACCTATTGTCCAAGAAAAAGCCACAAAAAAAAGTTAGATCTATTCATCCTTTGTCCAAGCCACTCTGAGCCTTTGCAGTTTTCTTTTCATTGTTTGCATTATTGAATTATCGGTTGCATCATCGTGTCGAGTTGCTGGTCTTAGTGTCTAGTTCGTTTAGAGTGTCGAGTTCTGTTCACATTAGTCACGCCGCCGCTGCATCGTTATCCCTTCCGTTGACCACCATCCATCCATCAATTTCCACCATGTGCTACCCACCGTTCATTGTCATAATCATAGTTGAGATCGTTCACATCTTCACTTGATCCAATCTGCATCTTATCTAGTTTGTTTGGAAAGAGGGAGAGAGAAAAAAAAGAGAGAAAAAAAGTAAAAAAAAGTCAGAGAAAAAAAAAGAAAGAAAAAGGAAAAAAAGTGTGAGAAAAAAAAGAGAGAAGAAAAAAAACAAAGTTCGGATCTATCTAGACTCAATCTCGTAGCTGAATTCGGATTGAAATCTGTTTTGTGCACTGTTCAGTAAAACAGGCATAACTTCCTCATACGAAGTCCATTTTGGCTCTGCGAGTACTCAAATTAAAGCTAGAGACGAGCCGCATCTAAATAGTTGCAGAAGCTAGTTCAATATTTGGCACCTCAAAATCGGCTCCTAAATAGGTCTTTTTGCCCTCCGAAGTTCGTGAACACAGCTTATTCCAGTTTTTCAAATCAGTTTTAGAAGACTCCTCATATCAACTCGGAATTGAGTGATTCTTTTTGCATTGGAAAGCTTGAGTTAGTAGCATTCCTTGAAAAAGTTATCAGAAAATTGGCTCAAACTTTTCAACAGGAAAACTGGAGAGAGAGTTGTTGTATATCCTGCTTGGCAGTTGTTTTTCATCATTATCTTTATTGCCGTTGTGCTCTTCACTTATATCTTGCTGTCTAGAGCTACTCATTATCCTTCATTGATGCTAGTTGTGCTACGCCGTGACCTCATTAGTGTTCTAGGCTCGCGTCTCTAGTCCGGTCTAGCCTAGGACCCGGCCTGATACCGTCGTTGAGCGTTTATTCAACATTGCATCTTTGAATTGATTATTGCTAATCTTTTGCTACCATATATAGCCAACCCAGCTCCACATATTTCTACACCGTGTATACGTGACGCTCCCGCAATCTCTTTACACAATCTTGAGTTACTTGACACCGCTGGTTGCCCGTCACCGTTTCTTGCATGATAAGAACTTGTAAGACATTGATATTTGCTTTATCGTGAGCGCTTTTACCACCACATCCTAGTAGTTATAGAAACATTATTTTTGGATCTTGTTTCTTGTTCTACTAATCATGACAGGATCCAGAGTCAATTCATGGGCTTTGTCGATCACGGGAGACATGCCACCACCTATGCAAATACCACAACCGTCACGAGAGGTGCACAAACATCCAAATGCACATGATCATGTTCATGTTTCTATACCACCATTTAATGGCCGTTTTAGACCTCCTTTATATATTGAATGGGAGTTAGACATAAATAATATATTTGCTTCCCATAATTTTGTTGAACGTAAAAAAGTTATGGTTGCGGTTGGTTCTTTCACTGGTTATGCTCTAGTTTGGTGGAGTGAATATTGTCGGTTACACCCTGATTATGTACCTAATACTTGGGATGATTTAAAACATGTCATGAGAGATAGATTAGTCGATGTTTATTATACTCGTGGCATGATTAAAAAACTGGAACATTTAAAACAAGGTAGTGACACCGTAACAAAATATTATGATGATTTACAAACTACCTTATTGCACTCATTTTTAGAAGAAAGTGAAGAAGATTTTATGGATAGATTTTGGGGAGGATTAAACCATAATATTCAGGAGATACTAATTCATGAAGAGTGTTATCCTATGGACCATTTGTTTCGTCTTGTTTGCAAAGCTGAACAGGAAATAAAACGACGTGTTGCCCACAAGGAGAACAAGCGCACGGTGCACATTCCAACTGTTGATACAGATGTTTATTCAACTACTAGGCGTACTATGACAACCACATCCGTTGTTGCGAGGACTACATCATCTCCACCATGTGACACATCATCATCGAGAGTGCTGCATCATCTGAGTTGACTATAAGAGGTAATGACAAAGGCACAGATTTTCCACTTTTACATGAGAATGATGCATGCCTAGTTAACTTGAATACATCATGTGTTGAGCTACCCACTACTTTGATCACACCACCTATTTTAGAGGATTATATTGATAATTTGACTTTGCCATGTGATCAAACAACTGAAACACCAACAATTTTGAGTGCACCCATTGAATTAATTGTTGATGCAAAAGAATCAATATTTAATCATTTTGATATGACCTCTAATCTTGGTGATGATTCTGTGTCGAATGACTTATTGCATGTTTACTTACTTAAGCATGTTGTAGCATGTAAACTTGATGCAAGTAAGGTTTATTCACCAATGTTGGGATGGTTTAATGATGAACATTGTCAATCTTTTGAAATGAATAAGAGCTTCACTTATATGTGCAAACTGAGTTGCAATATTTTCATGCCTTCTACTTCTTGTGATAATGTTTTGGCTTTAGATTTTATGAACTATGCAAGTTACTCATCTATTTATGTGTCATATGTGCAAAAATCAAGGGAAATAAAAATGGATGACATATACATATACAACATGTACACCTTGTCTCTTTTGTTAGCCACATTTCAGACTAAGAACCGCCGAGGACGGCTTTGTTTTCAAGAAGTGGAGGATGATGAGGACATGACTCCCTTGGAAAAGACCAAAAATATTGCATACATGCATATTTGTCAGGTGATTTCTAGTGCAAACTATTCAATAATCTATTTATGTTATCGAACAAAAATACATCACATACTTTTTGTTTTGTCTAATTGTAGGTGTATGGGACATTTGTACAATACACATATGAAGATAAGGGAAAAGGAGAAGTTTAGGTGCTGTTCAAAAAGTCCTCTCACGTCACTTTTGGAACAAGAGAAGATAGAGTCCAAGTCTCTCACGTTATTGACTCAGATTCGGACTTCTGCAGACATACCTGACTCAAAACGTCAATAACTTTTTCATCCGGACTCCAAATTGGGTGATTCTTTTTTTGTTGAAAAATAGATTTCGTGCACCTTCCAACCCAATTGGATTCACCTTCAAATTCGTCCGGAGCGTTGAGTTATGGACGAAACAATCTAATGCTGCAGCAGAATCCGAGTCAAACTACAAGTCCAAAGGTGTTACGTCACCTCCGCTTGGGCCCATTGGCCTTGTACGACCTAGGGTTAGTTTTAGGCTGCCTTGGGACATCCTACCACCTCCTTGGCCGCCACCCCTTGATCCTATATAAGTAGATCCATCTAGTAGCTTTTTCCTTGGGATTTGTTTAGTTAAAAGTTAGCCATTGCAACTTCGTGTACTTCATTTGTGTCCAACGACCAGACCAAGACCGCTTACGGATCCCCACCATTATCAATACTTCATATATTCAGATTGCTTTATCATATTCTTGCTCGTTCTTCGATTGCTTGCAGGAATAGACCTTCGTGGTCGGTGATCGTGCTTCCGCATCGTCGGTAACCTCAGGAGATTGGTTTAGCGATTGCTAACGCGCAACGTCGTGCACGTTTGTAGTCGGATCGTCAAAGTCGACTCCACCAAATCGATAGTTATCATCTCATCGAAAGATCGGGACACCCTCGCCTCTATCAACTCGGTGGGACTAATTTGCTCTTTTCGGTGAGACCGAAATGTTACAAAAGGGAAACAGAGAGTTTACATTGCAATCTCGGTGGGACCGATCGCTCACTTCAGTTAGACCGAAACGTTACAAAGGGAAACAGAGAGATTACAATCCCATCTCGGTGAGACCGAGATGCCTATCGGTACGACCTTTTTGCCTAGGGTTTGTGGCAGTGGCTATGACATTTGAAATCGGTGGCGCCGGGTAGGAAGATTCGGTGTGACCGATTTTGGCTTTAGGTTTAGGTCATTTGTGGATTGTGAGAAAGTAGCTGAGGGTTTTGGAGCATATCACTAAGGACATGAAGCAAGAGGCTCATTAAGCAACACCTCATCCCTCCTTGATAGTATTGGCTTTTCCTATAGACTCAATGTGATCTTGGACCACTAAAATGTAAAATGAAGAGTCTTGAGCTGTTGAGCTTGAGCCAATCCTTTGTCCTTAGTATTTTGAGGGATCCACTTTCATCATCCATGCCATGCCATTCATTGAGCTTTCCTGAAATAATAGTCTTGGAATAGCATTAGCTCAATGAGCTATATGTTGTTATGAATTACCAAAACCACCTAGGGATAGTTGCACTTTCAGTCTCCCCCTTTTTAGTAATTGATGACAACATATAGATCAAAGCTTCGACAAATGATAATAAGATTTAAAAACATCGTCGCTTTGAGAAGTATGTGATAAGCAAGAGCTCCCCCTAAATTTGTGCATAGTTTAAGATTTGCTTTGGACTGCAAATGCACAAGGAATTAGGCTCATGGGTTACTCTTCCATGTCACATACATCTTGGTGGAGCGCTCAAAATGATAAAGATTGAATACATGCACTCATCACCAAGCAAAGTGAATGATCACATAGGATAGATAAGATAATATCATCAAACATGCAGAAGTATAGCTTATGATCAAACACATGATCATCAATGTCTCACAGGAATAGCATAGTATCTCAAGCAATCAAAAGAAAACAAGTTTGAACCACCAAATCAAGAGAGAACAAAAGCAACACTCTCTCTCGAAGCCTATGATCTATACATTTTCTCCCCTTTGGCAACCAGTTACCAAAAAGTTCATAGAAAATGCATAGTGCTAGATCGACTCTCAGGGCTTGATCTTGGTGGTGGTGTAGAGATGGCTCCTTGGACGAAGACTTCAGTTGATGTAGAGGGAGCTGGAGGAGTTGATCTTTGGAGCTGGTTGCACTTTGGTGTTGTAGGAGCTGTAGCTGGTGCAGATGATGTTGCTCTGGTGTCTGGCACTGGCACTGCATCTGATCTCTGAGCTCTAGGCACTCTGGCAAATACATTAGTGGTATTCTTGCCCTTCCTCTCCTGCATGTCATCCTGCAGCTGCTCCACAACTGACTGAATCTCAGTTACTTTGACATCTAGATCATAGAATTTTTGTTCCATGATTCTTTCCAAGCTCTCTTGATTTTGAGTGAGGGTGGCCAATCCCTTCTCAATCCTCAGAGATGATGCTATCAAGTAACCAAGCTGCTCCTGCTTGTTCTTCAAGAAATACTCAGATGCCTCCTCTTGAGTTGGCATCTTGGCAGCCTTCTCCTTCCTTGCCTTCTCCTTCTTCTCTTGAGCTTGAACTGATGATGGATCATTCTCATTCATGACAAGCTGATTGTCCTCAAAGTCTGGATAGAGTGGAAAATGTTCCTTATCCAATAGATATTTGCATGTGCCCATCTTTGAGTTAATCAACTCCTGAATCTGAGGGGCATATCCACAACTCCTCTTATGATCTGCTGCTGTCCTCTTAATGGTTTCAACTATAAGGCTCATGACCTTGAATTTCTGAGGCACATCAAATAAATGCAACATATTGATTGCATGCCCTCTGATCATGTTGTGGTCACCCGACTTAGGCAATAGAGTGTGCCTTAGGATCCAATTGATTGTAGGCAGCTCTGACAGAAGAAAGTGGACTGATCCAAAAGAGAAAGTCTCTAGGGCTTTGTCTGGGATCTCCTTGCACATATGTGCCATGGTATTGTGTCCCATTTTGTTCTTTGCATATACATCCAGGTCATCATCATTTTCCTTTGGGGCATTTATCAGTTTTGCCCACTCCTCAACAGTTGACTGGTACCTTGTACCTTCTGACATCCAAACTATCCTCCCATCTGGATAGAAGTGTGCTATGGAGTAGAATTGAATGATAAGTTCATCATTCCAGTTGGTGTGCTTTTGCCCAACAAAATCTGCAACTCCACAAGAAACAAAACTGTCTTGCACTCCAGGATAGTGCTCTTCATTTTCCTTCATGTAGGTCCAGTCGACCCACCTCATATCACACACAATGGGCTTCTTGTCCAACAAGATTGTCTCATAGAAGTCCTGCTGTTCCTTTGTATGGAACCTGTAATCAACATCAGTCCTTCTCCTTGTAGCATATGGATCTGCCAACCTCCATAGCCTCAACCCATTATCTCTCCCGATCTTCATGTTTTCAGCCACAGGATGAGTATCATTGTGGTCTGGGATCTTGGGTTTGAGCTTCCTCAGAACTTGTCCTTCCTCATCTTCCTCCTCATCAACCTCAGGCACTGGGGCCTTGTTCTTCTCAAATTTGGAATACTCTGGTATTCCTCTTTGGTGCAGACTTGACCTTGGGGGCAGCTTTGGGTGCTTCCTTGGGCTTAGATGTTGCAGCCCCTGATCTAATAGCATCACCCATAAGCTTTGGTGCCTTTGGTGCTGGTGCAGCAAGCTCTTCTTCCTCTTCCATCATGGAAGGTTGACCAACCACTCTGGCCATGGTCTTCTTGACCCTTTCCTTCCTTTTCTTTCCTTCAAGTGGCTCTTTGGGATCAGGCTTCTCAGGCAGTTTAGTTGAGTCTCTGGCTTGGGACATTGGTTGTCTTCCTGCAGGCCTTTAATCTTCATGCCTGGCTTTGTATGCTTTGCTAAGCCATACTCCTTTTTGAGTACTACTTTCTTGGAGGTAGCCTCATCTTCTTCTGCTCTATAATCCTCATCTTCAGAGTCTGAAGTTCTCTTCTTCATTTGCCTGGTAGAAGCCTTAGGCAGGTTGCTAGGAGTGCTCCTGCTGCCTTCATCTGAAGAGCTGGAGGGACTAGTGCCCTCACTCATGTCAATTTGCCCTGCTGACCTGTTCTGACTATCACTCACAGTGCGACATGCAAACACCATTGCTGACCTGTGAAGAGTTATAGATGAGATAGAGTGGATGAGCATCACAAAATGCAGAGATTTTTTCAAAAGAATGATTCGAAAATTTAGTTTTAGTTTTCCACGTAAAGCATTTGGATGAACCGATTTTCAAACTTCGGTGATACCAAGCACTTTTGGAACCTAAATCGATGAACTCGGTTGGACCGAGTCACAGTTTGGTGGCACCGAGACTGCTAGGGTTTCACAAAGTCCTAAAATCGGTCGCACCGATTAGCAATTCTCGGTCAGACCGAGAGTTACAAGTGCAATGGCATAAGCCAAATCGATGGGACCGAGTTTTTCAACTCGGTGGGTCCGAGATGGTTTCGGCGGAAACCTAACCCTAAATTTTCAAATCTCATCTAATCTGATTGCATTGATCGGATAGGAGTGTTTCAATCGTGGCAAGAATCAATAAGAACACAGTGAGCTAGGAATCGGACGAGGATAGCACTGTGATCGAGTCCATACCCTAGCTCGGCGATGAACTCGCTACGGCGGCAACGACGGGGTTGAATTCCGTTGACGGCGGCGGAGACCAGCGACAGGAGGCGACTGGCGACGAGGAGATGATCCGGAGACCTTGGAGGCAGAGCGAGCTATTGCGCGTGCGAAGGGGTTCGGAGAAATTTCCAAATTTTTGCCCATGACTATATATAGCCCGACCCTGTCGGTGTGACCGAGTGGAACAACTCGGTGGCACCGAGATGCATAATCGTGTTCGATTCTGACAACATGGTGTGACCGAAAGTTCAAATCGGTTGCACCGAGATTGAAAACCTAGATCGACTTAGTGATCTCGGTAGGACCGAAATGGAGGAATCGGTCGACCGAGAATCATGAATAAGTTTTGGAAGTTTAAGTCTATGATTAATCGGGGACTCAGTGCTCCTCACAGAGTGGTTCGAATCTGACTTGATCAAATTTTGTGATGTAGCATGAATAGAGTTTGAGACGAGAAAAGCATAGATAGCTAGAGAAAGTTCTTAGGCATTCTTGTCCATCCACTTGTCCAAAAGAAGAAAGAACCAAACAATCAAAACAACAAGTGGATGTCCTCGAATGAGTAAATATGCAACCAACATGCTCACACAATAAGATGACAAATAAAATATGTGACAAAGCATGCACAACCAATTCTAGCATCTATCAAACAATCGGCGATGACTAGGTCATCTATATATGAGTATATTGACTTAGGAGTCAAATGAGAAACATTTGATCATAGGTCATACTCATCGTTTAAGCTTAAGTGGGGTTACCACTTTTACATAATGCATTGATGTGTTCACACCATTAGAGTTGCTTTGACTCAGTTCTTAGACTTAAGCTCCCCCTAGATGTGAGATCCCCCCTTAGAGGGATGAACTAACCTTGGGTTTTGTCGATGATGACTTCATGTAGGTGTTGAAGATGTGGATGCTCAATGTTGATGTAGATAAATTGGAGCAATCCTTTGGAGTGAGTTGCACTTTCAACTTGCCTACATGGGTTAGTCCCACAAGGAACAAACAAGAATATCCATAGACATAGAGTGATGCACACACAAGATGATGTCCATGAAATCATTAGGTTACCTTGTCCCTTGCCTTACCAACATGAGGGTTTGTGACTCCTTGAACTAGTGCAAGATGTTGAAGTTGATTGCACTTGTCCTTGCCATAATGATATGTGTGAAGAATGTTGGCGGAGTCACCCTCAAGAACTCTGTAGTTCTTCTTCTTCGGGATCCACATCAACTTGATGGGAATCCTTGGAGTTGTAGTTGTACTTGATGAAGTAGAACTTGACGTAGTCTTGTGAATCCACTTGACCGAGACCTTAGGTGCTTCTTCAAGTGCATCAATCTCTTTTTGAAGCTTGTCCTTGCCTTTGTTCTTGTGGTCTTGTGGTGGAAGATCATCTTGTGCTTGTGTTCCCTTGAAGGAAGTAGGATCATACTTCACTTGTTGAGGAACAAACTTCGTCTTGGGGTATTGATCTTCTTCCCACTCAACTCCATTGGCATTGAACTTTCGTTCAAAACCAACACCTTGATTCTTCGGTGTCTTCCTTGCTTGAGTACAATTTCCTCGAATTGCTTACTCCCGCAAGGCTCTTGTAAACACCTTTCTCTATAATTCCCTTCAATAAGCTATTTTCTTGCTCAAGTGTAACTTGGCTAAGAGAATCATTAGTGGAATCAAGAGAACTACTAGAAGCAACAATATTGGATTTGACATTATTATTCTTACTACTAGAGGAAGTATCTTTCTTGTACTTGTTACTAGACTTGACTTGAGGCATGTAAGTAGATAGGAGTAAATGCTTGGCAATGTAAGAAGAACTTTTCTTACGGAGATCATCATTGATTGCTTTTAAGAACTCATGCTCTTGCTCAAGATTGAGCTTTTCAAAGCATAACTTCTCATGAGCCCTTAAAAGTTCTCGATGATCTTGAAGATAGTTTCATGAGCCAACTTAAGAGTGTTTAGTTCTTTAGTTAGAAGCTCAATCTTCTCCTTATCATTGTCATTCATTTTATCTTGATTAGCATGATTAATTGACGTTTCATCATAGTATTCATCACTAGAGTTGTCAACAAGTAAATCATCATCCACAAGCAAGTCATCTTCATCACTATTGAAATCAACATACTCAGGATGTGTTACCTTTGGACCTTTGGCCATGAAGCATCTTCCAATTCCTTCATCCGGTGAATCAAATATGTCGCAGGAGTTGGTTGACACAAGTGCTAGACCGGCAACACCTTCATCTTGAGTATATTCGGAGTCGGAGTGATAGCTTCTCTCGGAGTGTTTGTCGGAGTCGGAGCCGGATACCCATTCACCAACATGAGCTTGATGTCTTCGTTTTGTGTAGCTCCTTGATGACTTGTCCTTCCTTTCCGAATCCTTGCTTCTCCGTGAGGATCTTCGTTCATAGCGATCATATCTACTCCTTCTCTCTTCTGGTGGTGATTCTTCTCTTTTTCTTCTTCTTGGAGAATCTTCTCTTCTTTTGTAGGGTGCAGTACACTCACTGGAATAGTGTCCAGGCCTCCCACAATTGTAGCAATTGCGCTCTCGACTAGAAGATCTTTTGTCATGGTAAGTCCTTGACTTGGAGCTTCTTTCTTTGCTTCTACTCTTGTAGAATTTGTTGAAGTTCTTCACCATTAAGCTCAATTCTTTATTGAAGGTTTATTTCTCACTTGATGATGTGGGGGCTTCACTTGAGGCTTTGTAAGCACCACTTGACTTGTTGTGAAGTTCCTCCTTATCCTTGAGTGACATCTCATGAGCAACAATTCTTCCAATGACTTCCGTTGGCTTGAGATCTTTGTAGTTTGGCATCATTTGGATCAATGTGCACACAGTATCATACTTTCCATCAAATGCTCTTAGGATCTTCTTGATGATGAATCTTTCAGTCATCTCTTCACTCCCTAAGCCGGCAATCTCATTTGTAATAAGAGCAAGCCTAGAGTACATTTCAGCGACACCTTCACCATGCTTCATTTTGAACTTGTCAAGCTGACTTTGGAGCACATCCAACTTGGATTCCTTGACGGATTCGGTACCTTCATGCATATCAATCAAAGTATCCCACATTTCTTTTGCATTCTCAAGACGGCTGATTTTTTTGAATTCTTCGGGGCACAATCCGTTGAAGATGATATCACAAGCTTGAGCATTGTATTGCAACATCTTCAATTCTTCCGCATTAGCTTCACGGTTCGGCTCTCTCCCATCAAAGAATTCACCTTGCAAGCCAATACAAATAATTGCCCAAACGGCGGGGTTATGTCCGAGACTATGCATTTTCATCTTATGCTTCCAACTAGCAAAATTAGTACCATCAAAGTAAGGGCCTCTACGGTGATAATTTCCCTCGCTAGATGCCGTACTCTCCGTGGTTGTGAAACCAAGGCTATGACCACCAAAAGCTATGGAAATCAAAGCAAATGGAGACAAAAGCTCTGATACCACTTGTAGGACCTTGCAGTATGTCTAGAGGGGGGGAGTGATTAGACTACTTGACCAATTAAAAACTTAACCTTTTCCCAATTTTAGAGTTTGACAGATTTTTGCTATCTTAGGACAAGTCAAGCAATCATCACACAAATCAAGCAAGCATGCAAAGAGTATATAGGCAGCGAAAATAAAGCATGCAACTTGCAAGAAAGTAAAGGGAAGGGTTTGGAGGATTCAAACGCAATTGGAGACACGGATTTTTTTGGCTTGGTTCCGATAGGTGGTGCTATCGTACCTCCACGTTGATCGAGACTTCAATCCACGAAGGGTAACGGTTGCGCGAGTCCACGAAGGGCTCCACCCACGAAGGGTCCACGAAGAAGCAACCTTGTCTATCCCACCATGGCCGTCGCCCACGAAGGACTTGCCTCACTAGCGGTAGATCTTCACGAAGTAGGCGATCTCCTTGCCCTTACAAACTCCTTGGTTCAACTCCACAATCTTGTCGGAAGCTCCCAAGTGACACCTAGCCAATCTAGGAGACACCACTCTCCAAGAAGTAACAAATGGTGTGTTGATGATGAACTCCTTGCTCTTGTGCTTCAAATGATAGTCTCCCAAACAATCAACTCTCTCTCATAGGATTTGGATCTGCTGGAAAGAGGGTTTGAGTGGAAAGCAACTTGGGAAGGCTAGAGATCAAGATTCATATGATAGGAATGGAATATCTTGGCCTCAACACATGAGTAGGTAGTTCTTTCTCAGAAATGGTAAGTTGGAAGTGTAGGTTCGGTCGATGGCTCTCTCCACGAATGAAGAGGAGGTGGAGGGGTATATATAGCCTCCACACAAAATCTAACCGTTACACACAATTTACCAAACTCGGTGGGACCGATTCAATGACTTCGGTAGGACCGATCTAGTAAACCTAGTAACCGTTAGTGATTTTCGGTGGGACTGACATGCAACTCGGTGAGACCGATTCGGTTAGGGTTAGGGCATAACATAATCTCGGTAAGACCGATTACACAAACTCGGTGAGACCTATTTTGGTAATAAGCTTTCCAGAGAGTTGGTCAGGTAAACTCGGTGGGACCGATTTGCTCTTTTTTGTGAGACCGAAATGTTACAAAAGGGAAACAAAGAGTTTACATTGCAATCTCGGTGGGACCGATCGCTCACTTCGGTTAGACCGAGACGTTATGAAGGGAAACAGAGAGATTACAATCCCATCTTGGTGAGACCGAGATCCCTATCGGTAGGACCGATTTGCCTAGGGTTTGTGGCAGTGGCTATGACATTTGAAATCGGTGGCGCCGGGTAGGAAGATTCGGTGTGACCGATTTTGGCTTTAGGTTTAGGTCATTTGTGGATTGTGAGAAAGTAGCTGAGGGTTTTCGAGCATATCACTAAGCACATGAAGCAAGAGGCTCATTAAGCAACACCTCATCCCTCCTTGATAGTATTGGCTTTTCCTATAGACTCAATGTGATCTTGGACCACTAAAATGTAAAATGAAGAGTCTTGAGCTTTTGAGCTTGAGCCAATCCTTTGTCCTTAGTATTTTGAGGGATCCACTTTCATCATCCATGCCATGCCATTCATTGAACTTTCCTGAAATAATAGTCTGGGAATAGCATTAGCTCAATGAGCTATATGGTGTTATGAATTACCAAAACCACCTAGGGATAGTTGCACTTTCAAATGAATGTAAGCCAGGAATCACATGCAGGAGGATTAATGGGACACTTTGGTCGTGAGAAGACTTGTGAGCTGTTGGCCGATCACTTTTATTGGCCAAAGATGTGGAAGGACGTTGAGAGATTTGTGCAGCGATGCATCATATGCCACAAAGCTAAGTCTAAACTGAACCCCCATGGTTTATATACTCCCCTACCTGTTCCAAATGCTCCTTGGGAAGATATTAGCATGGATTTTGTTTTAGGACTGCTTAGGACTAAGAGGGGGAGGGATTCAGTTTTTGTTGTGGTTGATAGGTTCTCAAAAATGGCACACTTCATTCCGTGCAACAAGAACGACGATGCTTCACATGTTGCTGATTTGTTTTTCAGGGAAGTTGTTCGCTTGCATGGAATGCCAAGGACTATTGTTCCAGATCGAGATGTGAAGTTCATGACCTACTTTTGGAAAACATTGTGGGCAAAATTAGGAACCAAGTTGCTGTTTTCAACAACGTGTCACCCCCAAACTGATGCGCAAACAGAGGTAGTGAACCAAGACACTCTCAAATTTTGATGCGTACAACGATCAAGAAGAATTTGAAGGAGTGGGAAGAGTGTTTGCCGCACGTGGAGTTTGCTTACAATCGGGCATTTCACTCTACCAAAAACATGTGCCCGCTTGAGGTGCTATATGGATTCAAACCACTTGCACCCATTGACTTGCTGCCACTTCCATTGCAAGAGAGATGTAACATGGAGGCTTCAAAGCGTGCTGCATATGTGAAGAAGATTCATGAGAAGACCAGAGAAGAGATAGAAAGGAAGTCCAAGTACTATGCTGCTAAGGCAAACAAAAATCGCAAGAAGGTGACTTTTGAGCCGGAGATCTGGTTTGGATACACTTGCTAAAGATCGGTTCCCACGTAAGCGCATAAATCCAAGCTAATGCCTCGTGGAGATGGACCATTCAAAGTCTTGGCCAAGATCAATGACAATGCTTACAAAATCGAGCTTCCTGAAGACTATGCTGTGAGTCCAACTTTCAACGTTGCTGATTTGTTTCCATGCTTCGATCAAGAGGATCAAGAGTCGAGGACGACTCCTTTTGAAGAGGGGGAGGATGATGAGGACATCCCAGGTTCACCTCGTTTATCATCTTCTCCTGATGATAAATCTCAGCCATCAAGTGAAGCTTCTGCAAAGAAGATCTATTTGGGTCCCATGACAAGGAGCCATGCCAAACAAATAGCACAAGAGGTGAACGCGCTCCTAGCTTATCATAATTCGAATGACCATGAGAACTTTATACTGCCTAAATCTCGTGTGCTGATTTTACTTAGGTACAATGTTGAGGACAACCAACAACATTCAGCACATGAAGAAACAAGTTTTGGAGTCCATACAACAAGTTTGAAGAGAACAAATTTCAACTCTGATGAAATCCTTGTTTTGGTGACAAGGACAACTAGTTACATCGTAAGGAAGAATAGCAAGCCACCTCAACACTCTATTGTTGCATGTGCAGTTCCAGAATTCGTCCCAGAACTTGCTGAATCATGCAACGCAAATATATGAGCATCCAGCATGTGTGGGAGTACAAAATGGACAGCATATGAAGTTTACTTTCGGGAAGATCAAACGGTGCATCATTTGGAGTCCTGAGTCAAAGGATATGTGAGTTCCAATGCAAGCTGTCCAGGGCATAATTGCTGCGCGAGGCTCCATGAGTTTGCTCCCTTGACCAGCTGGTTAGCACGAATTTGAGCCCCTCTTTTGGCCTGGTTTCACACCTAAACTAGGAGGGCTGTTCCTAGTACAAATACCCCTTCCCACACTTCAGCCACAACTCTTTGGCAATTTGATTTCAGCATAGGTTAGCTAAGTGCAACCAGAATATTGTTTGAGAGTTCACTTCCTCCTTAGCTCTTGTAATCTTGCCTTGTGAGAGGGTAAACTCACTCTGTGATTTTACAACAGTAGCCGTTGAGGCGGCGACTAGTTCGTGCTTCTAACTTCGTGCGTGGTTGCGTGGATTGGAACTAAGAGTGTGGTTGGGCGAATACTTGTCGCTGGTTGTTGCATTTGCAATAGTTACCTTCGGTCTCGCCAAAGTTGCACTAGTTATCCTTTACCAGACAGCGTTGTTGGTTGGGATCGAGGTTTCCTTCGTACCCTTCAGGTGGCGTTGATTCGCAACATAGAGCAGATCCTCCGTGAAGATTGGGCAACCCCGTATCACGCATAATCTCCTTCGTCTCCTCTGGATTGGTACGATATGGTGCACGGTTGGGTAGCGATGCACCGGGAATTAAGTCAATTTGATTCTCAATCCCTCGAATAGGTGGTAATCCCGGTGGCACGTCTTGTGGAAAGACATCAGCGAACTCCTGCAAAATGTTAGTGACAGCAGGGGCAAAGAGGAAGGCACGTCCTCGAATGAAAATAATGCCTCTTTGCATACAAAAGCATAGCAAACAGATTTGCTGAAACCTAGCTCATCAATATCTGATTTTGTGGCAAGTAAACATGCGCTTTTCAATTTAATTTCAGAAGCAACACTACATGGTTTATTATGAGGTTTCATTTGTTGCTCAAATTCTTTTGCCGCAATCTGATTTTCACTCTTATTTTTCCCCTATTTATCATCTTTCAAAATGGAATCAGGAGTCATAGGAAGCAAAGTAATATTTTTATCCTTATGAACAAGAGTATACTGATTGTTTCTACCATATGCATAAATTTTTTATCAAATTGCCATGGTCTACCAAGTAATAAGGAACATGCTTGCATGGGTACCACATCACAATCAACATAATAAGCATATGTAGAGATACTAAAATGCACACGAACAGTACGTGTTACCTTAACCTTGTTGCTGTTGTTGAACCATTGGATGTAGTAAGGATGTGGATGTGGTCTTGTGGTGAGAGATAGCTTCTCCACCATCTCCATGCTAGCCAAGTTGTTACAGCTCCCTCCATCTATGATGACGCGAACAGAACGTTCCTTCACAACTCCTTTTGTATGGAACAAATTATGCCTCTGATTTTGCTCAGCCTGTGTGACCTGCACACTCAAAACACGTTGATCAACTAAACATTCATACCTGTCAGCGTCTTCAGGAGCCATGTATTGCGTCTCATGATCAGAATCATCTCCAACATATTCTTCGCGTGTAATAAGAGCCAAATTCTCCCCATCATAGTCACTAGCGGACTCATACCCACCATCCTCAGTAGCAATCATCACACGCTGAGATTTGCATTCTCTCGCATAATGTCCTCTTCCCTTACAACGACGACAAATAATATCACTTGTGTGCCCTGTTGATGCCATGGAAGAAGAAGAGCTCTGTGTAGGCCCGGTAGGTGTGCTCTTGGAAGATAGTGGTGGTTGTGCCTGCTTTATTGTATCACGGTTGGAGTTGGCACCTGATGGAGGTGCTGGTGCAGTGGAAGCAGAGGATGCACGTGGTGTCCATGATGAAAGTCGACCTGCAGAAAAGTTAGTTCGCGCCAATGCCTGTCGATCCTGCACTTCAAGTTCAGCTTTACAAGCAAGATGGAATAAACGAGTGATATTATTATACTCCATATACTCTAGAATGGTCTGAATGTCTCAATTTAACCCACCCATAAAACATGCAAGCATAGCTTCATTCTCCTCAACAATACCACATCTAATCATGCCAGTTTTGTAATTCCTGATAGTATTCTTCTACATAATTTTTTCCTTGTCTTAAGCGCTGCAATTTTTAAAGTAATTCACGTTGATAATAAGGTGGAACCCAACGAGTACGCATAGCAGTTTTCAAAGCAGCCCAAGTAGCTGGAATGGGATATTATCTACAATGTTCAGACCACCAAACACATGCAAAACTAGTGAAAGCACAAATAGCAGCAGGAACGCGTCTCTCCTCAGGATATTGTATACATGTAAAACGTTGTTCAGTTTTAACTCCCAAGTAAGATATATATCAGGAACATATCTACCCTGAAACGATAGAATATTCAACTTTAGTTTAGGAAGATGGTGATGATGATCTCGTACCTCGGGTGGTGGTGCAGCCCTACCGTTGTGATGATATGCATGAGGACGACCTGGTGGTGGTGGTGCGGGTTGTTGCACGTAGTTCTGATTTTTATCAACCTCATCCTCGTAATGGTCCTCCACCTCTGCAGTAACAGCAGGAGCTACAGAAGCATCAACAATAGGTACAACGACAACAGAAGTTTGACCAGGCTCAAGGGGAACGCGCTGTGCTCGTCCCACTTGATTTGGAAGGCGATGTTGTTGTTGCTGTTGTAGATGTGCGACAGGTGCAGCGGGCGATGGTTGTGGAAGACGTGCGAGCAATTCATTAAACTTGCTATCGAGCTTTGTTTCGAACGCCTTCTCAATGCCATCTATCTTCTCCATGGCCTCTTCAAATCTGTTTAGCACATCTTCCACCTATCCACTCATCATTTGCTGAAACTTATCATGAAGCTCCTTGTTCGTCAAGTCCTCCCAGTCAGTCCCGTCGGCTTGTGATCCTGGCATGGTTAGCAGCAATAGAAACACACAAGAATATGATCCTACAGACTACTAGGAAGTGGTGGTGGTGGTGTGGTCGACAGTCACAAATCCGTCAAGCAAATCTCAAATTCTTACCAGTTCTTACCCAGCAGCAGGCGGTGTTCGGCAACCGTTGTAGTCAAAACTGCCGAAGCTTGGATAGAGCGATTACCAGGGAGAGTCAAACGCGTGACGTAGATGTATGTGGAGCTAGGAAGGCTTATAATATGGTAGCAAAAAGGGTCAACAATAATCAATTCAGAGATGCAAAGCTGAATAAAACGCTCAATGACGGTACTTTGCTGGTCCTAGGCTAGACCGTGCTAGAGACGCGAGCCTAGAACACTAACAAAATCACGACGCTGCACGTCAACAATGGAGGAGCACACTCTGAATTTTTCTCTCTCTTTTTTTGCACTTTTTTTCCTCTTTTTTTTATGGTCCGCAACAATTTTTTTTCGAAAAAGTCTACAAATGGTCTAAAAACTGCCTAGCCAGATTTTTCAAGACTTAGTTTTCTTTTTGAGTTTCGAACTATTTTTCTACTGCAGGTAGCACGGAAGTTGTGGAGTCCTTCTCTGTCACGACTCTGAGTATGGCGTGATCTGGAAATCCAAAACAGAGTAACAAAATACTGGACTTGGAATAGGACTGGTGGCGAAGATGAATCTGGTGGAACTCGGACTGGTGGAACTCGGACTAGTGGCGGATATATGTTGCAGGTGGACTCGGATTGGCGTGATGGCGGCGGTTATGTGGTGGCGTATATGGACTCGGATTGGCGGTGAATATGTGGTGATATATGGCAGCAGCGATGATGATGATGCGGTGGTGATATATGGCAGCAACGATGATGATGATGCGGTGGTGATATATGGCTGTGGCGACGTGACAACCTGTGAACAGAACTCGAAAATCTAAAGGACTAGATGCTAAGACCAGCAACTTGACACGACGATGCAACTGCAAATTCAACAAAGCAAATACGGAAAAGATTATGCAAAGGCTCGGATTGGTTCGGATAGGATGAACTAACCGAATTTTTTTGGCTTTTTCGTGGACTATAGGTATGAAGAACAGACTCGATCTAAATTACGAAAAATTGTAAAATCTCAACGAGCAACCTGGAAATCTGATACCACTTGATAGAGGCAAAGGTATCCCGATGTTTCGATGAGATGCTGGTTATCGTTTTCTGTGGGAGTTTAACCTTGACGATCCGATCATTTAACGCGGCGAGACGTCGCGCCTTAGCAATCGCTAAACCAACTTCCGAGGGTTATTGACCACGCTGGAGCACGATCAACCTGACCACGAGGGCCAGTTTCCTACGAGCAAACGAAGAACAAGCAAGAAACTAAGATTGCAATCTGGATATCGCGAATATAAGAGGAAAGCTTTTTAATGAAGGTGGGGTTCTGTGACGCCTTGGTCTGGTCGTTGAACACAAACAAAGTACGCGAAGTTGCAACTATGGCGAACTTTTGATCTAAACAAAACACAAAGTCTAAACGGTGCCCTAAGGGCTGTATATAAAGAGGAAGAGGGGGGAATTTCGTGGCCCTTGGGGAAGGGGTCCGAAACCAGCCCTATCTTTTGTTTCCCCACACATACGGACTCTAAAAACAGCCTATACTTATGTATTTCAAAATTACATGGGCCTGACCCAATAATAAGGTGACGCAACACCTAGAATAGCCTCTGGACGAAATTTATGAAGTGGCATCTTGTATATTTTGTCCAAGGCTTCATGCACTCCTTATGGTGGCTTCAAAGTCCTAAAATCATCACTTGTAACTCCGTTCTTGTCCCCCTTGCGCATGCCATCAACTCCATGCTTGTTCTTGCTCCAATGTTCATCCTTCTCCAAGCTAGGCCCTTCATTTGTAAGCAAAACAAATGTATCCAATTTAGGCAGCATCATATTCTCATGAACATTAAAATCATTACCAAAAAACGAAAGTACCTGGTAATTTAATTGGCGTGTGCGAGCTCTAGTAATTGGTCCAGTATATAACAGTAGGGGCTGTGGGTGTAACAATGGTATTGATGTACTCATCATATATCCTCCCAAGGAACACTAGGTACATGCAAAGGCATATATAAACCATGAGGATTGAGTCGTGACTTAGCTTTTTGACATGTAGTGCAGCGAGCAACAAAACGCTCAACATCTCGTCTCATCTTTGGCCAAAAGAAATGTGTAGCAAGTATATCCTCCGTCTTCTTCACGCTGAAGTGTCCCATTAATCCTCCTCCATGCGCCTCCTGCAACAACAAAAGACGAACGGAGCTAGCTAGAATGCATAGCTTGTTAGCACAAAACACAAATCCATCGTTAACAACGAACTTGTTCCAAGTTCTCCCTTCCTTACAATTCTGTAAGACATCTTTAAATTCAGCATCATGCACATATTGATCTTTGATGGTCTCCCAACCAAATATTTTAAAGTCAAGTTGTGAAAGCATAGTATAACGACGAGACAATGCATCGGCAATAACATTTTCTTTACCCTTCTTGTGTTTAATAACATAAGGGAAAGTCTCAATGAATTCAACCCATTTAGCATGTCTACGGTTCAGTTTTGCTTGACTTTTAATGTGTATCAAAGATTCATGATTAGAATGTATAAAAAATTCTTTGGGCCATAAATAATGTTGCCATGTTTCTAAGGTCCGAACAAGAGCATATAATTCTTTACCATAAGTAGAATAGTTTAGACTAGGCCCACTCAATTTTTCAGAAAAGTATGCAACAGGTTTGCCATCTTGTAATAACACACCTCCTGATGCGGAGCATCCCAAGGTCATCCCCATTGACCTACCATTGTCTCATCAAGTGCCTAATGGACCCATGACTCGATCACGTGCAAGAGCTCTCGAGACCGAGGTGACATGTCTCCTCTCACAATTTCACTTCGATGACCATGAGACATGGCTACTACCTCAAACGAAGACATTGTGTATACTCAGGAATCATGGAGTTAACCATGGAGATGCCAAGGAGCAAGGAGAATCCAAAGAGGAAGATGGACGTGAAGACGGAGAAGGAAAAGGGCTAAGTCAGCAGAAGCCCGGACGATCCGGACCGCCGTCCGGACGATCCGGCCACGGCCCGTATGATCCGGACCCTGGCCCGGACGATCCGGATAATGCGCCTGCAGCCACCCGATTCGACAAGTTTTGATGCCCCGAAGCCGGATCATCCGGACCCAGGAACGGATCATCAGGCCACACCCGGACGTCCGGCCCTCCCGCAGCTGTTCCACCACTACCGGACCATCCGGACACCGACCCGGATCATCCGGACCCCGAAGCCCGGATCATCCGGACCAGCTCCCGGATCATCCGGCCACCGCCTGCGTTCGTGACTTTGGGCCGAGGCCCGTGAACCCGTTTCGTCTCCTCACTTACCCCTTTGCCCCTTGGGCTATAAATAGACCTCCTCCTCCCCATTTTTAGGGTTAGCAAAGTAGTAGCTCATTTGTGAGGATAGCTTTAGCTCATCCATACCGGATCGTCTCTTCGAGAGTGACCGCGGCCCCTCTACGGAGAAGATCCTCGTGGATTCAAGACCCCCTCTTGGGTGGCCCCATCAAGACCTCCTATACGAAGAAGAATCGGTTACCGTTTGTATCGTCCGTTGTTGACCTTGGATCTTGTATCTTGCCTTTTTATTCATCGATCTAGCGCATGTGTGATCTATTCTTGTTGGTTGAGTGATTTCTCCCATGTTCCCCTCGCGTTTTCCTCGTGTTCTCCCTCCTGTTCATCGCGTTCCTCGTAGGGATCCGCTCCTTTCGTGAAAGATCAGGCCACTAGGGTTCCACCCTACATCATCTTGGTATCATGAGCCACGTTGATCACGATTTCGGAGCCTCCCCGTTGTGTTTTCTAGCTTGATTTTGTTGTTTTTCGTCCTAATCCGAAAATCCCCACAAAAAATAGCCCAATTTTTTTTGTGATTTGTGAGTTTTGATGATGTTTTGTTGGTTTTGATCCGTGAGTTTGTTGTGTTGCAAGTGGATCTAGCCTTCCCCCACCATCTCCACCTCGAAATCCCTCCAAAATCCGTGAAATCCCCGAATTTGTGGCCGTTTTCGAGTTCATCCTGAGCCATCCCCGAGTGAGATTGACCCACCCAGATCATCCGGCTGATCACCCGGATCATCCGGATCCATCCGGATCATCCGGCTCCTGGCCCGAATCATCCGGCTTCCTCTGCCAAAACTGCAATTCCTGCAGTTTTTGACCACCGCCGCCTACGCCTCCGCATACCCACTTCGACCACCACAACCTAAGTTCCACAAACCCCTCCTAAAACCTTTCCCATACCCCAACCATACCACCATTTGACCGCTACCTACTCCGACACTTTTTGTCGCACTTGATTTTGAGAATTTGAGTCGTAGATCACCGTTTCCTTTCGTGTTTCGGCTACCTAGGGACGGTTCGACATCAACATCACCACCGCTCATCTTCGCCAAGGACTACTACGAACGACTACACCCTTGTGGTATCAACTTTGCATTGGTATCATCTTGGTATTTTGATATCATCATACTCTCTTGCATTTGATATGATAACCCATAGCCTTACTTTTGCGTAGCTTTCCCATCGAGACTAGCCTTTGAGTATTGCCGGCAACGTGACTTGTGCACATTAGTGATCATACATCCCATAGCATACATACTATAATCTTGTTGCATATCTTGGAATCATCTCTTGCGTCACAAAGTTGTCATTGCATACACAATTGCTATCTTGGTTCATGAAACATAGCATGAGAAAAGAGCTCAAACAACAAAGAGCCAAACAAGCTTTTAAGCAAAATAGAAGAATAAGCAAACAGCTTATAAGCAAGAACCATAGCATCATACAACATTAAGATTGTCATACTCGATCATCTTGGATCATATCTCCGGAACATCATACATAGAGCATACTGGGGATAGAAGTCGTCGCATTTTTGCTTCGTAGGTTTTGCACAAGTTCGTATCCGCCTATTGTGCAATCGTGCTAGCGTCTCTCTAGTGTTGTGCAACAAGAGCATTTTCGTGGATTCCACATTTTGGCTCACCCTTGGTTGCACGGCCCCATTTATCTTTCCGTGTGTTGTGTTTCCGTGTACCATATCTTGCTATTGGTCTACTTGTTACATTTACAAGTCACGAATCTTCCCCAATATTATTGAATCTTGCTTACATTCACATCAAAAATTGTACCACTCTCCTAACCAAGCTCTACCATAAGCTTTTACTTGTGTAGGTGTGAGGACCAACAAGAATTGGTACCAATTGTGCTATTTCCTTGCTACACATTGAAGCGATCTTTGATCCATTTTCAACTTCGGTCAAGGTACATTTGGTATTGGTTCTTCTTTGTCTCCCACTCACATATCTTTGTTTGAAATGATGGATAGGCCAAGTACTTCTACCAACCCACTCTTCTTGGAGCAAGACGAAGACATGTCATCCTACGTCACCAAGACTCAACTATTTGGTGCATATCGAGCTTTGCATCAAGAACAACTTGCTTTGGGCGACCGCATCGACAACCTCGCCACCGACTTGCGTCTCTTCGACAACAAACTCGACGAGCACAAGCACGAGAATGACGCAAGATGGATGAGCTTCGTGCCTTGTTGATCAACCGCTCTTCTACCACTTCGTCCTACTCAAGAAGGAGCCGCTCAAGTCGACACTCTGACGACACCATCTCCGGTTCAAGTACACCGACATCAAATACTCTTCGTCGTGCCGTGCGCCAAGACCGTCAAGCTAACCGCAATCCTCTACACGACACCGACTCTCAAGAGCATCGACATCGTCAAAACCAAGCTGCATTCGTGCAAGCACAAGAACGGCAACGCCAACGACAACAAGAACAAGAGGAGCGAGCGCGACAACATCAAGATGCACAAGACGCCGAGGCGGAACGCCAACAACAACAACTACGTGAAGCTCAAGCACTTGAGGCGCAACGTGCCCTTCATGACTCAAGTCGTGCCGTAGCCAATCGAGGCCGACAAGCTCGACAACATCAAGAAGCACTTCGCGATGAAGCTCAAGAAAGGATTTACCAAGCACGTGTGCATCGACAAGCTCCTCGCCAAGATCGACAAGCTCCTCCTCAAGCGAGACAAGAACGTCAAGTCCATCGAGAGCAACATGAGGATGACAACCGTCCTCGCCAAGAGCAACATGAGGATGACAACCTCGCCGCCAACAGCAACATGAGATCGTCAATCCTCAACGACATGGGCGCCATCATCCCGACCCCAACACAATGAAGAGCAACGACACGGCAAGCTAAAGTTCACCATGCCCAAGTTCACCGGTAGCAACGACTCAAGAGTAAATCTCATGGGCATTGAAGGTTGACAAAATCTTCCGCTTGCACAACTACGAAGAAGAGAAGAAGATCGCAATGGCATCACTCGAATTCCAAGACTACGTCCTCATTTGGTGGGAACAAATCATTGAGCGCCAAGCGACAAGAGGTGAACCACCCATCGCCACTTGGACACAAATGAAGGATGTCATGAGACTACTACAACCGCGACCTCTTCAAGAAACTTCAACAACTCAAGCAAGGAACAAAGAGTGTTGAAGAATACTACAAGGAAATGGAGATAGCCATGATTCGGGCCAATGTGAAGGAAGATGATGAGCAAACAATGGCACGTTTCTTGAATGGACTCAATCATGCCATCAAGAAGATCACCAACTTCCAACCCTACTCCAACCTCATTGAGCTCGTGCATCAAGCTACAAAGGCGGAACGTCAAGTGCAAGATGACTTCAAGTACGCCAAGTACACGTCCAAGACCTACGACTTCCCCAACACCCAAGTTTCAACGACTCCAACACCTTCTACCTCAAGCCATCTACAAGCAACGGCGACAAGTCAACTTCCAAGAAAGCTTCGACAAGCTCAAGTCGTCCTCCTACTACAAGCAACTTCAAGGCGCGTGCTTCGTCCTCGACTCCGACCGATGAGACCGTCAAGACAAGCTGATGCGGAGCATCCCTCGCTCATCCCCATGGACGTGCCTACATCTCCCTCAACGCCACTAGGACCCATGACAAGAGCCCGAGCTAAGGCTATCGAAGATAAGGTGAATTCGCCCCTCTCCGAACTCCCTCTTCCTACTCACGAGACATGGCTACTACCTCAGTCGGAGACTCTATGTGTAATCAAGTACATGGAGGTGAGCCAAGGATCAACTACTTGCGAGAGCCAAGACGGCGAGGACTCCAAGCATATTGAAGAAGAAGAAGAGATGCTGCTGAAGGCACAGGCACCGGACGAAGCGCCTTCCGGACGTCCGACGAAGTCCCAGGACCCGGACGACCGGACTCCCTGGACGTCCGGCACTTTGCCACCCGAACCAGAACTACGGACGACCGAAGCCTCCGGATGTCCGACCGACGCACGCCCGAATCGAATCTACGGACGACCGTCACGAAGCTCCGGACGACCGACCGTCTCCGGACGTCCGGCGCGCCCACGACAGAGCTGATTCTACGGACGCCCGAGCCCGTCCGGACGTCCGGACCGTCCCGAGCCTCCGGACGTCCGACGCCTTCCGGACGTCCGACGCCTGTGTTGACTTCGTTTGGGCCGCAGCCCTTGTACCCTTCTCGCCCCTAGACTATATATACTCCTTCTTCCCCAACTTTCTAGGGTTAGCATTGGATTAGCTCATATTCTTGTGTGAGAGCCTTTGCTCATCCACTTGGCTACTTCTCCACCGAGATCAGGACCTCTCCGGAGAAGATCCCCCAAGCGGATTCAAGACCCCTTCTAGGGTGGACCCCTCAAGGCCTCCTCACGGAGAAGAACGGTTACCGGTTGTATCTTACCTTTGTTGATCTTGAATCTTGTGCCACTCTATGCGATCGGTAATCTAGCACTTGTGTGATTGATCTCTTGTCGGTTTCGTGATTTCTCTCTCTTTCTCTCGTGTTCTTCCGCATGCTCTCGTGATTCCTCAGAGGATCCGCTCCAACGTGAAAGATCGCCACGTAGGGTTCCACCTACATCATCTAAATGGATCAGAGCTTAGGTTGATCACGTTTTGGAGCCCTACCCTCTTTTTCTAGCTTGATTTTGTTGTTTTTGTCCTAATTCAAAATTCCCCACAAAATAGCCCCAAATTTTTTTTGTGATTTGTTCGTGTGATGAAGTTTTGTTGGATTTGATCCGTGGATTTCGTGTGTTGCAGGTAGATCTAGCTTTCTCCCACCATTTCCACAATTTCCATCCACGAAATCCCGCTAATTTTGACCCCGAAATCTATATTTTCCGCTCAAAATCGCGCCCCGAACTCGGATCTCGCGTTGACCCCGACACACCGGACGACCGACGTTTTACGGACGTCCGGAGCCCCAGGAACGACCGGACGCCCGACCTTTCCCGGACGACCGGAACCCCTAACCCGAACTGAATTTACGGATTTCCGACTTTTCCGGACGTCCGACGCCCCGGACATCCGACCTTTTCCGGACGTCCGTAACCTGTAGATTCCCACTTCGGCTGATTTTTGTTTTGTCCATAACTAATTCATCCGGAGTCCGATTTTGACGTTCTTTAGCTCGCTTTTGAAGCTATTGACATCCCCCTTCCAACAAAAATACCACCAACATCATTTGACTACATCAAATTTTGTGATCTTTGGCATCTTTGCCTAGGGCTTCCACCACATCCTCCGCTACTCCACCATCGACTTCCGAAGCCTATCTTTCGCCAAATTTTGTCCCGTGCCCACATACACTCCCACTTACCTCCACCACTTCCGCATAACACCACCTTAGCCTTCCCCACTTCCAATTCCGACAACGTTGCCAAATTATGCCTTGAGAATTTGAGTTGGGGTTTTCCGTATCCTTTTGTGTTTCGGCTATCTAGGTACGGTTCAACATCAACATCACCACCGCTCATCTTCGTCAAGGACGGTAACATCGTCGACACCTTTGACATTACTTGCAATTGCATTGATAACCATCATAGCCCATCTTTCGCGTTGCTTACCCATCGAGACTAGACATTGAGTATTGCCGCAACGTGACTTGTGCACATTAGTGATCATACTCCATAGCATACATACCATACCAAAGTGGTGCATATCTTACCATCAACTTGTGTGTCACAAAGTTGTCATCGCATACACAATTGCTATCTTGGTTCGTGAAGTTTTGCATGAGAAAAGAGCCATTCAAGCTTTTAAGCAACGAGAAAGATAAACAAAGAGCTTATGAGCAAGAACCATAGCATCATACAACATTAAGATTGTCATACTTGATCATCTTGGATCAACACATCGAAACACCATACATATAGCATACTTGGGTAGAAGTCGTTGCATTTTGCTTAGTAGGTTGTGCACAAGTTCAGATCCGCCTTATTGTGCAATCGCATTAGCTGCGTCTCTCTAGTGTTGTGCAACAAGAGCATCTTGGTGAATTCCACATTTTGGCTCATCCTTGGTTGCATAACCCCATATTATCTTTTATGTGTGTGTTTCCGTGTACCTTATCTTGCTAGTGGTCTACTTGTTGCATTTGCAAATTTGTGAATCATTTCCAACTTTATTGAGTCTCACTTACAATTGCATCAAATTTTGCGCCACCATCCTAACCGAGCTCCACCATAAAGCTTTTACTTGTGTAGGTGTGAGAACCGACAAGAATCGGTACCAAGAGTGCTATTTCATTGTCCGCATTTGAGTGACCTTGATTCATCTTCAACATCGGTCAAAGGTACATTGGTATAAGTTCTTTTCCGTTCTACCACTCACATTTTGCTTGGAATGATGGATAGGCCAAGTTCTTCTACCAACCCACTCTTCAACGAGCAAGACGACGACATGTCTTCATACGTCACCAAGAACCACCTATTTGGTGCACAACAGCGTTACACCAAGAACAACAAGCAATGAGCGATCAAGCATCGACAACTTCGCCACCGACTTGCGACTCTCCGAGCAACGTACAAGAGACTACTTCGACAACAAGTTCGAGGCTCACAAGCAAGAGAATGATGCAAGAATGGACGAGATCCGGCGTTGATGAGAAACCGCATCATTCAACTTCTTCATCATCAAACGGAGCCGCCGAGTCGACATTCCGACGACACCTTCTACGACTCAAGTACACCGTCATCGAACACTCTTCGACGAGCCAAGGCCAAGACCATCATGCATCTCGCAACCCGCTACATGACAAGCATTCACAAGAGCAAGTTGATGATCAAGTTCCTCGTCCTCAATCTAATCAAGAGGCTTTGCTCAAGCTCAAGAACGACAACGTCTTCGTCGCCAACAAGAGGAAGAACGAGCACGTCTTCACCAAGACGAACAAGACGCCAAGGCTCAACGTCTTCAACAACGACAACGTGAGGCGCAAGCTCTTGAGGCGCAACGTGCCCTTCAAGAATCAAGTGGAGCCTTCGCCAACCGCAATCGCGAACGGTGCAATCAAGAGGAAGCCCTTCGAGAAGAAATCCAAGAGAGGAACTACCAACCTCATGCACAACGACAAGTTCCTCAAGCTCCTCCACAAGCTCGTCAAGCTCCACCTCAACCTCAAGTTCAACAAGGGCAAGTTGATCATGGTCTTCCTCCGCGCCAAGAGCAACATGAAGACGAATACAATCCACGCCAAGGACGTCATCATCAACACCGTCAACAACACAATGAAGAGCAACGCCACGGCAAGCTAAAATTCACCATGCCCAAGTTCAATGGAAGCAATGACCTCAAGACTACCTCTCATGGGCATTGAAGGTTGACAAAATCTTCCGCTTGCACAACTATGATGAAGCGAAGAAAATCGCTATGGCATCACTTGAGTTCCAAGACTATGTGCTCATATGGTGGGAACAAATCATTGAGCGACGACAAGCAAGAGGTGAACCTCCAATCACCACTTGGGCTCAAATGAAGGATGTCATGCGAGCACGCTTTTGTGCCAAACTACTACAACCGCGACCTCTTCAAGAAACTCCAACTACTCAAGCAAGGAACAAAGAGCGTTGAAGAATATTACAAGGAAATGGAGATAGCCATGATTCGAGCCAATGTCAAGGAAGATGATGAGCAAACTATGGCACGTTTCTTGAATGGACACAATCATCCCATCAAGAAGATCGCCGACTTCCAACCATACTCATCCCTCATTCAGCTCGTGCATCAAGCTACAAAGGCGGAACGCCAAGTACAAGATGACTTCAAGTACGCCAAGTACTCATCCAAGACCTACGGCTTCTCCAACACCCAAGCGTCAACGACTCCTTCAACATCTACATCAACAAAACTTTCTTCAAGAAACGACGACAAGTCAAGTTACAAGAAGACTTCGACAAGCTCAAGTCGTCCTCCTCCTACTACAAGCAACCTCAAGCCGCGTGCTTCATCCTCTACTCCGACCGATGAGACCATCAAGACAAGCTCCTTCAAGTGTTTCACTTGCGCGCCGAGGCCACAAGTCATACGAATGCACCAACAAGCGCACCATGATCCTCAACGACGATGGCACATATGACTCCATGAGTGAAGAGGAGATGGAAGCTCTTGAGCAAGTGGCCATGCACCGGCAAGTGAACGAAGAAGAAGATGATCAAGTCTTTTGTGATGAGGATTCGAGCCCCGCCCTCGTTGTCTCCAAGGTCTTGACTCTTCAACAACAAGAAGAAGACCAACGATGCCACATCTTCCACACAAAAGCCGGCATCAATGGACGGTCCATCAAGGTCATCATCGATGGAGGTAGTTGCCACAACTTGGCAAGTGAAGAACTATGCTCCAAGCTCCAATTGGTCAAGAGGAAGCACCCGCACCCCTACAAGGTTCAATGGCTAAGTGACTCCGGCACTATACGAGTCGAGCATACGGTCCAAGTCTCCTTCAAAATTGGTGCTTATGAAGACACATTGGAATGTGATGTGGTCCCAATGACCGTTTGCCAGCTACTTCTCGGTCAACCATGGCAATTCGACCGTGGTGTCATCCACAATGGGCGTACCAATCACTATAGCTTCAAGATGAAAGGGAAGGAATATGTGCTACGACCTATGTCTCCTACTCAAGTGATAGCCGATAAGCAAGCCACACATCATAGAGAAAAGAGTGAGAAAGTGATCCACCCAAAAGTGAGTGAGAGCCACAAGCCAAATTTGAGCGACTCTTCGCCTAGAGAGAAAAACCTCATTCTATTTGCCACCAAAAGTGAGATGAGAGAAGTGTGTGAGAACCCATCGAGTGTGATGCACTTTGTCCTTGTGTGCAAGGATGGAGAACCAAAAACTAACACCATTCACGAGCTACCTTTGGTGTTTCAATCTCTTTGCAGGAATTTCAAGATGTTTTCCCGATGAGCTACCTCCGGGTCTACCTCCTCTTCGAGGGATTGAGCATCGAATTGACCTCATCCCGGAGCACCTCTACCAAACAAAGCTCCATACCGAGTCAATCCGAAGAAACCAAGGAAATTCAACGGCAAGTACAACAACTCATCGACAACGGTCATGTAGGTGAAAGCTTAAGCCCTTGTGCCGTTCCCGTTATTCTTGTGCCTAAGCCCGATGGAAGTTTCCGCCAGTGCTCGATTGTCGACCTATCAATGCTATTACCGTCCGATATAGGCATCCCATTCCTCGCTTAATGACATGCTTGATGAACTTAGTGGAGCCAACTTTTCTCAAAAATTGATCTTAAAAGTGGCTATTATCAAATCCGCATACAAGAGGGTGATGAATGGAAAACTGCTTTCAAAATCAAATTTGGATTATATGAATGGTTAGTGATGCCTATGGGTCTTTCGGAAGCTCCCGGTACTTTTGTGCGTCTCATGCATCATGTGCTTCGTCCTTATATTGGAGTCTTTGTTGTGGTTTACTTTGATGATATTTTGTGTTTAGCAAAACCATGAAAGAGCACATCAATCATGTAAAATCTGTGTTGCAAACTCTTCGCAAGGAAAGCCTTTATGCAAACTTGAAAAATGCACTTTTGGAGTTGACAAAGTGGTTTTCTTGGGTTTTGTAGTTTCCTCAAAGGGTGTCCATGTTGATGAATCTAAAATTGAAGCAATTAAAACTTGGCCCCAACCCACAAATTTGCAACAAGTGCGAAGTTTTCTTGGTCTTGCGGGTTTCTATCGTCGCTTTGTGAAAGATTTTAGCACAATTGCCGCTCCTTTGCATGCTTTGAGCAAGAAGAATACCCCCCTTTGTTTGGGGAACTTTACAATCAACCGCTTTTGATGAGCTCAAGTCTTTACTTACTCATGCTCCGATTCTTGCTTTGCCCAACTTTGACAAAACTTTTGAGGTTCATTGTGATGCAAGTGGTACCGGAATTGGCGGAGTTTTGATGCAAGAAAACGAGCCATTGCTTATTTTAGTGAAAAACTCTCCGGTGCTCAACTTAATTATCCCATCTATGACAAAGAATTGTATGCTTTAGTGCGTGTGCTACATGTTTGGGAACATTACCTTAGACCTCATGAGTTTGTCATCCATACCGATCATGAAACGCTTAAGTACCTCAAAGGTCAAACTAAATTGAACAAGCGTCATGCAAAATGGAGTGAATTCATTGAATCTTTTCCTTATGTGATCAAGTACATTAAGGGTAAAGAAAATGTAGTTGCTGACGCGCTTTCACGCATATGCATGCTTGTCACTCAGCTTGAGTTGAATGTTATTGGTTTTGAGCATATAAAAGACTTGTATGAGCATGATCCATCTTTTGCTTCTCCTTATGCTAAGTGTTTGACGACACGTCTTGGGAACAATATTACATCAAGGATGGTTATCTTATGAGAGCTAACAAACTTTGCATTCCTAGTCTTCTCTTCGCTTGCTCCTTTTGCAAGAGGCTCATGGAGGCGGACTCATGGGACACTTCGACGCGACAAGACATTCGCCACGCTCTCCAACAACTACTTTTGGCCCAAGATGTTCCATGACGTCTCACGCTTCACCAACCCATGCTATACATGTCGCAAAGCTAAGTCTAAAGCTCAATCTCATGGTCTTTACATGCCTTCCAATTCCATATCAACCATGGGAAGACATTAGTATGGATTTTGTACTCGGTTTGCCTAGGACTCAAAATGGCAAGGATTCCGTCTTTGTTGTTGTGGATAGATTTTCTAAGATGGCACATTTCATACCTTGCAACAAGATAGAGCGATGCTTCACATGTTGCCAATCTCTTTTGTAGGGAAATCTTGCGACTCCATGGCGTACCAAAGACAATCGTCTCCGATCGTGACGTCAAGTTCTTGAGTTACTTTTGGAAGACCCTATGCGCCAAACTCGGAATCAAGCTCTTGTTCTCCTCGGCATTCCATCCTCAAACCGATGGCCAAACGGAGGTGACGAACCGCACACTATCCACTCTACTTCGTGTCTTGATAAAGAAGAACATCAAGGAATGGGAAGCATGTCTACCCATCGCCGAGTACGCCTACAATCGTGCAAGACATTCAACTACCGCAAGTTCCCCTTCGAGGTCGTCTACGGTTTCAACCCCATGTCCCCATTGGACATTCTACCTCTTCCTCTACAAGAACGCACCAACATGGATGCGAGTGCGGGCAAGCTACATCAAGAAGATGCATGATGATACAAGACAAACCATCGGCGCCAAGTACAACGACTAGCGCCCAAGCTCAACGTCAACAAGCAACCCATGGTCTTCAACATTGGTGATCTAGTGTGGCTACACCTTCGCAAGGAACGCTTCCCCAAAGAACGCAAGTCCAAGATTCTTCCTAGAGCCGATGGACCTTTCAAGGTGCTAGCACGCCACAACGACAACGCCTACAAGATTGACCTACCTCGAGACAAGTACAATGTGAGCGACATCTTCAACGTCAAGGACCTCGCACCTTACCATGGAGATGAAGCTTTTGATCCGTGGTCGGATCTCTCCCAAGGGGGGGGGGGAGATGATGCGGAGCATCCTCGCTCATCCCCATGGACGTGCCTACATCTCCCTCAACGCCACTAGGACCCATGACAAGAGCCCGAGCTAAGGCTATCAAAGATAAGGTGAATTCGCTCCTCTCCAAACTCCCTCTTCCTACTCACGAGACATGGCTACTACCTCATTCGGAGACTCTATGTGTAATCAGGTACATGGAGGTGAGCCAAGGATCAACTACTTGCGAGAGCCAAGACGGCGAGGACTCCAAGCATATTGAAGAAGAAGAAGAGATGTCTTTGAAGGCACAGCACCGGACGACCGACGCCTTCCGGACGTCCGACGACTCCCAGTACACCGACGACCGGACTCTTGACGTCCGGCACTTTGCCACCCGAACCAGAACTACGGACGACCGAAGCCTCCGGATGTCCGACCGACGCAGGCCCGAATCGAATCTATGGACGACCGTCACGAAGCTCCGGACGACCGTCACGAAGCTCCGGACGACCGACCGTCTCCGGACGTCCGGCGCGCCCACGACAGAGCTGATTCTACGGACGCCCGAGCCCGTCCGGACGTCCGGACCGTCCCGAGCCTCCGGACGTCCGACGCCTTCCGGACGTCCGACGCCTGTGTGTTGACTTCGTTTGGGCCGCAGCCCTTGTACCCCTTCGCCCCCTAGACTATATATACTCCTTCTTCCCCAACTTCCTAGGGTTAGCATTGGATTAGCTCATATTCTTGTGTGAGAGCCTTTGCTCATCCACTTGGCTACTTCTCCACCGAGATCCGGACCTCTCCGGAGAAGATCCCCAAGCGGATTCAAGACCCCCTTCTAGGGTGGACCCCCTCAAGGCCTCCTCACGGAGAAGAACGGTTACCTTTTGTATCTTACCTTTGTTGATCTTGAATCTTGTGCCACTCTATGCGATCGGTAATCTAGCACTTGTGTGATTGATCTCTTGTCGGTTTCGTGATTTCTCTCTCTTTTCTCTCGTGTTCTTCCGTGTGTTCCTCGTGATTCCCCGTAGGATCCGCTCCAACGTGAAAGATCGCCCACGTAGGGTTCCACCCTACATCACAAGCTCCTTCAAGTGTTTCACTTGCGGCGGCCGAGGCCACAAGTCCTTTGAATGCACAAACAAGCGCACAATGATCCTCAACGACGACGGCACCTACGACTCCATGAGTGAAGGAGAAATGGAAGCCATTGAGCAAGTGGCCATGCAATCGACAAGTGAACAACGAAGACGAAGATGATCAAGTCTTTTGTGATGAAGATTCAAGTCCCGCTCTTGTTGTCTCCAAGGTCTTGACTCTTCAACATCAACAAGAAGAAGACCAACGATGCCATATCTTCCACACAAAGGCCGGCATCAATGGAAGGTCCGTCAAGGTTATCATCGATGGAGGTAGTTGCCACAACTTGGCAAGTGAAGAACTATGCTCCAAGCTTCAATTGGTCAAGAGGAAGCACCCGCGCCCCTACAAGGTTCAATGGCTAAGTGACTCCGGCACTATACGAGTTGAGCATACGGTCCAAGTCTCCTTCAAGATTGGTGCATACGAGGACACTTTGGAGTGTGATGTGGTCCCAATGACCGTTTGCCACCTCCTTCTTGGTCGTCCATGGCAATTCGACCGTGGTGTCATCCACAATGGGCGTACCAATCACTATAGCTTCAAGATGAAAGGGAAGGAGTATGTGCTACGACCTATGTCTCCTAGTCAAGTGATAGCCGACAAGCAAGCCGCCCATCATGGAGAGAAGAGTGAGAAAGTGATCCACCAAAAAGTGAGTGAGAGCCACAAGCCAAACTTGAGCGCCTCTTCGCCTAGAGAGAAAAACCTCATACTATTTGCCCCAAAAAGTGAGATGAGAGAAGTGTGTGAGAACCCATCAAGTGTGATGCACTTTGTCCTTGTGTGCAAGGATGGAGAGCCAACAACTAACAACTTTCATGAGCTACCTTTAGTCTTTCAATCTCTTTTGCAGGAATACCAAGATGTTTTCCCCGATGAGCTACCTCCGGGTCTACCTCCTCTTCGAGGCATTGAACATCGAATCAACCTCATCCCCGGAGCGCCTCTCCCAAACAAAGCTCCATACCGAGTCAATCCTGAAGAAACCAAGGAGATTCAACGGCAAGTACAACAACTCATCGACAACAGTCATGAATCTCATGGAGGTGGCCTCATGGGACACTTTGGATCATTTGCTACTCTCTCAAAGAACTACGTTTGGCCCAAGATGCATCACGACGTCAATCGCTTCACCAATCGATGTTCTACATGTCGCAAAGCTAAGTCTAAAGCCCAATCTCATGGCCTCTATATGCCACTTCCAATTCCATATCAACCATGGGAAGATATTAGCATGGACTTTGTGCTTGGTTTGCCTAGAACTCGAAATGGCAAGGATTCTGTTTTTGTTGTTGTGGACCGTTTCTCCAAAATGGCTCATTTCATTCCTTGCAACAAGATAGACGAAGCTTCACATGTTGCCAATCTTTTTTGTAGGGAAATCTTGCGACTTCATGGAGTGCCAAAGACGATTGTCTTGGACCGCGACATCAAGTTCTTGAGTTAGTTTTGGAAGACCTTATGCGCCAAGCTCGGAATCAAGCTACTATTCTCCACGACATATCATCCACAAACCGACGGCCAAACGGAGGTGACAAACCGTACGCTCTCCACCCTTCTCCGCGTGCTAATCAAGAGGAACATCAAGGAGTGGGAGGAGTGCCTACCGATCGCCAAGTACGCCTACAACCGAGCAAGACACAAGACTACCGGCAAGTCCCCCTTCGAGGTCATCTATGGTTTCAACCCATTGTCCCCATTGGACATCCTACCCCTACCACTCCAAGAGCGCACAAACATGGATGCGAGTGCCCGAGTCAACCACCTCAAGAAAATGCATAAAGATACAAGGCACACCATTGAGCGCCAAGTACAACGACTCGCGACCAAGCTCAACGTCAACAAGCAACCCATGATATTCAACATTGGAGATCTTGTGTGGCTACACCTTCGCAAGGAACGCTTCCCCAACGAATGCAAGTCCAAGCTTCTACCACGAGCCGATGGACCATTCAAGGTGCTTGCATGCTACAACAACAACGCATACAAGATCGACATCCCACGTGACAAGTACTCCGTGAGCGACATCTTCAACATCAAAGATCTCTCCCCGTACCATGGTGATGAGGAGTTCGATCCGAGCTCGGATCTTTCCCAAGGGAGGGGAGATGATGCGGAGCATCCCAAGGTCATCCCCATGGACCTACCATCATCTCATCAAGTGCCTAATGGACCCATGACTCGATCACGTGCAAGAGCTCTCGAGACCGAGGTGACATATCTCCTCTCACAATTCCACTTCGATGACCATGAGACATGGCTACTACCTCAAACAGAGACATTGTGTATACTCAGGTATCAAGGAGTTAAGCATGGAGACGCCAAGGAGCAAGGAGAATCCGAAGAGGAAGATGGACGTGAAGACGGAGAAGGAAAAGGGCTAAGTCAGCAGAAGCCCGGACGATCCGGACCACCGTCCGGATGATCCGGCCACAGCCCGGATGATCCGGACCCCGGCCCGGACGATCCGGATAATGCGCCCGCAGCCACCCGATTCGACAAGTTTCGACGCCCCGAAGCCGGATCATCCGGACCCAGCCCCGGATCATCCGGCGACACCCGGACGTTCGGACCAGGACCCGGACATCCGGCCCTCCCGCAGCTTTTCCACCACTACCGGACCATCCGGACACCGACCCGGATCATCCGGACCCCGAAGCCCGGATCATCCGGACCAGCTCCCGGATCATCCGGCCACCGCCTGCCTTCGTGACTTTGGGCCGAGGCCCGTGAATCCGTTTCGTCTCCTCACTTACCCCTTCGCCCCTTGGGCTATAAATAGACCTCCTCCTCCCCATTTTTAGGGTCAGCAAAGTAGTAGCTCATTTGTGAGGATAGCTTTAGCTTATCCATACCGGATCGTCTCTTCGAGAGTGACCGCGGCCCCTCTACGGAGAAGATCCTCGTGGATTCAAGGCCCCCTCTTGGGTGGCCCCATCAAGACCTCCTAAATGGAGAAGAACCGGTATCGTCCGTTGTTGACTTTGGAACTTGTATCTTGCCTTTGTATTCATCGATCTAGCGCATGTGTGATCTATTCTTGTTGGTTGAGTGATTTCTCCCGTGTTCCCCTCGCGTTTTCCTCGTGTTCCCCCTCGTGTTCATCGCGTTCCTCGTAGGGATCCGCTCCTTTCGTGAAAGATCAGGCCACTAGGTTCCACCCTACATCACCTCCTAATCCAATTCTACTAGCATCACATTCAAGCTCAAAAGTCTTATTAAAATCAGGAAGTTGGAGTAAAGGAGCATGTGTCAACTTATCTTTCAATACCGTGAAGGCTTCTTCCTGTGCGGTACCCCAAACAAAAGGCACATCCTTCTTTGTAAGCTCGTGGAGACGTGCAGCAATGGTGCTAAAATCTCTCACAAAACGCCTATAGAAACCAGAGAGTCCAAGAAAACTCCTCACTTGTGTGACCGTTTTGGGCTGCGGCTAACTCTGAATAGCTTCAATCTTGGCTTTATCAACTTCAATTCCCTGTGGAGTAACAACATAGCGAAGAAAAGATACTCGGTCAGTGCAAAAGGTGCACTTCCCAAGGTTACCAAACAAACATGCATCATGTAGAGCAATAAAAACAGCACGTAAATGTTCCAAATGTTCTTCCATAGATTTGCTGTAAATCAGTATATCATCAAAATAGACTACCACAAATCGTCGAATGAAAGCACGTAAAACTTTGTTCATTAGTCTCATGAAAGTACCAGGTGCATTAGTTAACCCAAAAGGCATGACTAACCACTCATGTAAACCAAACATAGTTCTAAATGTTGTTTTCCATTCATCTCCCAATTTCATACGAATTTGATGGTATCCACTACGCAAATCAACTTTGGAGAATATTGTAGAGCCACTCAATTCATCAAGCATATCATCCAGCCTACGAATAGGATGACGATAACGAATAATAGTATTATTAATGCCTCTACAATCAACACACATACGCGACGTACCATCCTTTTTAGGCACTAGTATAATAGGAACATCACAAGGACTAAGAGATTTGCGTATATAACCTTTGTCGAGCAGCTCCTGTACTTGACGCATAATCTCCTTTGTCTCCTCTGGATTGGTACGATATGGTGCACGGTTGGGTAGCGATGCACCGGGAATTAAGTCAAGTTGATGCCCAATCCCTCGAATAGGTGGTAATCCCAGTGGCACGTCTTGTAGAAAGACGTCAGCGAACTCCTGCAAAATGTTAGTGACAGTAGGGGGCAAAGAGGAAGGCACGTCCTCAAATGAAAATAATGCCTCTTTGCATACAAAAGCATAGCAAACAGATTTGCTGAAATCTAGCTCATCAATATCAGATTGTGTGGCAAGTAAACATGCGTTTTTCAATTTAATTTCAGAAGCAACACTACATGGTTTATTATGAGGTTTCATTTGTTGCTCAAATTCTTTTGCCACAATCTGATTTTCACTCTTATTTTTCTCCTGTTTTGCTTTATTAGCTCTATTAATATCATCTTTCAAAATGGAATCAGGAGTCATAGGAAGCAAAGTAATATTTTTATCCTTATGAACAAGAGTATACTGATTGTTTCTACCATGGTGTACATAATTTTTATCAAATTGCCATGGTCTACCAAGTAATAAGGAACATGCTTGCATGGGTACCACATCACAACCAACATAATCAGCATATGTAGAGATACTAAAATGCACACGAACGGTACGTGTTACCTTAACCTTGCCGCTATTGTTGAACCATTGGATGTAGTAAGGATATGGATGTGGTCTTGTGGTGAGAGATAGCTTCTCCACCATATCCGTGCTAGCCAAGTTGTTACAGCTCCCTCCATCTATGATGACGCTAATGTAATCGCGTTCCTTCACAACTCCCTTTGTATGGAACAAATTATGCCTCTGATTTTTCTCAGCTTGTGTGACCTGCACACTCAAAACACGTTGAGCAACTAAACATTCATACCTGCCAGCGTCTTCAGGGGCCATGTATTGCGTCTCATGATCAGAATCATCTCCAACGTGTTCTTCATGTGTAATAAGAGCCAAAGTCTCCTCATCATAGTCACTAGCGGAATCATACCCACCATCCTCAGTAGCAATCATCACACGCTGAGATTTGCATTCTCTCGCATAATGTCCTCTTCCCTTACAACGACGACAAATAATATCACTTGTGTGCCCTGTTGATGCCATGGAAGAGCTCTATGCAGGCCCGACAGGTGTGCTCTTGGAAGATAGTGGTGGTTGTGCCTGCTTTCTTGTATCACGGTAGCAGGTGTGATGTATGGTGGAACCCTACATGGCCGATCTTTCACGAAAGGAGCGGATCCCAATGAGGAACACGAAGAACACGAGGGGAAACACGAGGGAAACACGAGGGGAACACGAGAGAAATCACTCAACCAATAGGAATAGATCACACATGCGCTAGATCGATGAACACAAAGGTGAGATACAAGATCCAAAGTCAACAGCGGATGATACAAAGGTAACCGGTTCTTCTCCGTGAGGAGGTCTTGATGGGGGTCTTCTCCATGAGGAGGTCTTGAATCCAGGTGGATCTTCTCCGTAGAGGGGCCGCGGTCTCTCTCGTGGAGTAGATCTGATATGGATGAGCAAAGCTCTATCTCTAAATGAGCTAATCCTTTGCTAACCCTAACTAGGAGGAGGTGGAGGAGTATATATAGTCGTAGTACAAGTTGGGGATGAAGTGAAGGGGTACATGGGCCGATGGCCCGTTACCTTCTTGAGGGTGGCGGATTTCAGGCGTCGGCGGATGTCTGGGGCTTCGGACGTCTTGGGATGTCCGGGCTGGCCTGGGTCTTCCAGATGCGTTCGGTGATGGAGGGGACGAATTTCCGGGCGAAGGGGGCCGGATGTCCTGGGCTTCAGGAAGAGCCGGATGTTCGGGCAAGGGGCCGGATGTCCGGGCCGTCGGGGTCGCTTCTGGAGCTCTCTGGATACGAAGGGAACCGGATTTCCGGGCGTTGGGCCGGATGTCCGGGCCTGGCCGGATGTCCGGGACATGGCCGGATGTCCGGCTGCTGTAGCAGCTGACTCTTCCTCCTTCTCCTTCCTTCGCCTCCGCGCACGCTTGGCCTTGGTCCTTGGGTTCTCCATGGTCTCCTTGGGTGTACCTGAGTATGCACAAGATCCGCGCTTGAAGTAGCATCCATGTCTTACATGCGGAAAGGGAAGATTCGGAAAGGAGCGAGTTCACCTTAGGTCCAATGGTGTATGCTTGAGTGTACATGGGGATGATCGTAGGATGCTCCGCATCATCTCCCCTCCCTTGGGAAAGATCCGACCTTGGATCGAAAACCTCATCACCATGGAAACGGTTGTCGTGGATGGACTTGTAGTTGGACGAAGTGGAAGACATGGCGCAATCCAAGTACTCCAAGATGTCTCCGAAGTGGTATACATGCAAAAATAGCAAACACAAGCGACACTTGGAAATACAATGGTTAGCGCACACAAGGTGTCCATCAAATAAGCATGAGTTTGTCCAATAAGATTGATCATGACAAGGTGCAAGAAGCTTACCCGAATGATATCGAATGATATGCAAAGAGTTCATGGGAGCAAAAGCATTCATTGTTCACACAAATGTATTGTGAATGTGATCAATGCAACCATGGTGCAAAATGATGTCATAATGGGACGGTGTATCAAAAGCATGAACATGGTAATTGGTGCTCAATGTGACTATGTGATCATGCAATTGAGGGTGGCCAATATGATCATGATGTATGAATATGCCATCAAGAAAGATCACAACAAATTTGCTAAGGAAATGCACAAGCTCATATATCATGGATGACATCAAAATACAAGATGCAACAAGGCAATCATAATGTGTGTCAATCCATGCATAGGGTGCAATGGCTCAAAGGGAAGGAGGTCACCTTTAGGAGTTTCTCAAGGATGATGGATTTGCACATCTTGTATGCCTTCACATAACCAATATGTCTCGTGATGGTACCTCCTTTTGAATCCTTCAAAATGAAAGAACATGACAAACACTCGGAAAAACAAATGAGGTTAGCGTAAATGCAAAACCTATCATTCGAGTGGTGAGATACCCAACAAGTGTTCTCATCATTCTTATCATAAGAAAGGACAAGGAAGAATTTCATAGTATGGAGGCATAAGATGCGATAACAACCAAAGGCATTAGGCTCAAACAAACAAGCATGCTTCACAAGTAATATGGCCAAGTCTCCAAGATAGATAAGCTTAGCATGGGTGCACTCACTATAATGGCATATGAAAGGTGCAACTAATAGAGACAAGAGACAATGATCAAGACAAATCAAGTGAGAGGCATGAGCATATATGTCATCAACCCAAGAAAGCGAGTAATAATGGAACATGGGTGATGCGACAAAGCAATCAATCATAGTGATCAAGTCAAGCAAGCTAGTAGTGCGAAGATGCAACGTACTAGGAGGAATCATGGCAAGCATGTCATGTGTGCAAATAGTGGGCATATATAATGCACATGACATTTCACAAGCATAAAGGCAAGATATGAGCAAAATAGCATCAATAGCATGGGGCACATGATAAACATGGAAATAGTAACAAGGATCTCCACCAAGCATGCAAATACACATAGGAGTATCATAATGGTGAATCATGGGTAAGAGCAAACAAGGGTCACAATTGCATGGCAAAATCATAAAAAGAGGCATAGCATGCAAAGTGAACACGGGAAAATGGGCATAACTTAACAAGTGTGATACGGGGCTAACCTAGTGTAGGCCGATCTTTCACGTTTGGAGTGGGATCCCTCGAAGAGCACGAAGAACACGGGGAAGAACGGGGAGAAATCACAAGGGGAAACACTCAAGAACAAGTCCAATCACACATCCTCTAGACAATCAAACACACAAGATCCACAAGGTACATGAACAACAAAGGGAAAGATACAAGGTAGCGTTCATCTCAAATCCAAGAGGAGATGAGGTCTTGACGATATCCTAGGCGGATCTTCCCACGATGGGGTCTTGATGATATCCCGCAGGATCTTCTCCTAGATGGAGGTCTTGGCCTCCAATGGAGTAGTGGTCTCTCTCTCTCTCAAGAGTAGAGATAGGTAGGAGCAAAGCTCACATACAAATGAACTATCATATTTGCTAACCCTAGAAAGGAGGTGGAGGTGGTCTATTTATAGTCTCAGCCACGAAGGGGTAAGTGGGAGAGGGATACAAGGCCAAAGGCCCGCGGCTGCGCACAGGCAGGGCGGTAGTACCGGACACATGAGCGGTAGTACCGCTTGGAGGGTCTGAGCGGTAGTACCGCCCTTTCTGGACTGGGCAGGTCCTTCTTCTTCCGTCTTCGCTTCCAGGCTTCCCTCGCGGATGGTGTAGTGGCTCCTTGGCACTTGCACTCCTCCTCGATATCCGTGAAGCTCCAACAATACCTATGCATGCACACGGGAGAAGTGTCAAGTAGTATACCATCCTCGAATGGGTCAAGTGAACACGTGTAAATGAGAAGATTCACCTTTATGTATGAGAAGTAGAGGTCGCACATGTCACTTGCCAAACGGACTCTTGACATGGTGATGACCGTAGGATGCTCTGCATCATCCCCTCCCCCTTGGAAAAGATCCGACCTCGGATCGAAAACCAAATCACCATGGGAAAGAGATGGCGTCGCCATGTAGGAGTGGTCAATCACCAAGTTCTTGTCATCTTGAAGCTCGAAATGGGCACTCTCCAATGTCGCACCATCTTGTGATTCCTTCAAAAGGAGCAAATAGAACAAAAACTTGGGAAAAAATGTGGTTAGCGTTAGTGCAAAACCAAGCATTTAGGTGGTGATTCACCAAACAAGTGTCGTCATCAAGCATAGCATATGGTGTGACAAAGGATTGTGACAAGGCATGTAAGCATATCAATCGAGCACAAGCAAAGATATCATGGGGACAAGTATGCAAATGTGAGGTAGAGATGCAAATATGTGTGAGAAGAGAATAAGCATCTACCTCGAGGTCATAGCAAGCATTCACAAATTGCTCAATGAAAGGTCTATGGTAGGCATAGGAAAGATTCACAACACCAAATAAAATGAAGTGTCTAAACACATGAGTCAAGTGCAAGACAATCCAAGCATAACGTGCATAGGGTGTAGTGAATATAGTGTGGCACTCAACACAACAGAAAGAGCAAATGTTCATCATGTGTGAGGCAGTCAAGTCAAGCATGAGACAAGCAATGTGACATGGCATATGTGAAGAAATGACATTGGTGCAACCATGCATATCATAGGGGCAAGTAATCCAAGAATTGGATGCAACACACAAGGCATATATATCATGATGCATGGGAATGTGATAATGGCAAGTCAAAGCAAGATCTCTAGCAAGTGCGCAATCAAGTGGTCCAAGATGACCAATAAGTCTCACGGTGCAAGCAACACAAGTAGTATGATCCACAATATTCATGCTCATGGTTTGGGAGTTCTCAAAAGAGAAGGATATCACCTTGAAAGCATGTCCTTGTGCATTCTTCACAATGTCGAGACACAAGCAAGTGCGATGTAGAATCATTGTGGTAGAAGGTGGCTCGCTCTCAAGAGCTCGAATGGTCAACTCACGTGAAGTGGAAGTCGACACGAAGTCCAAGTATCCTACACATGCACAAAACAAAACAAAGAAAGTATGCTCATGGTAGACAAACACATCATCCATCATGATGGTTCTCATCTTTTGCACATAACCATTAGAAGCACAAGTGCATGAATAATATGATGCAACAATAGGGATATTCATGGCACTAGGTATATGGTGCAAACAAGTAAGGCAAGCATGCTTCACGAGAATTATATCAAAATCTCCTAATATATGCGATAATGCTATGGGGGCAATCTCATGAGCAAGATTTGGAGCATTGTTGCACTCCATACATGGAAAGTCATTTAGCATGGGAGAGGAAACACATGGAGATATATGACAAGAAGCAATATCAATCATGTGCAAAGCATATAGATGGTTATCATCAACCGCATGAGATGAGCAAGTATGAATCATGGGTGATGCAACATGAGCAAGCATAGAGATCAAGTCGTGCAAACTAGTGGAGCGAAGATGCAACACACTAGAGTAAATCATGGCAATCATGTCATGTGAGCAAATAGTAGATATAGGCAATGCACATGACATATCGCAAGTACGAACACAAAGCAAGATGAAAGTTTCATCATAGGAATGGGTCATGAATAGAACATGGCAATAACAAGTGATATCTCGACCAAGCTTGCAAATACACATACAAGTACTAGAGTAAATCATCATGTGTAAAGCAAAGCATGTGTCACAAATGCATGGCAAAGGCATAGTAATGAGCATATCATGCAAAGTGAACATTGCAAGATGAGCAAAGGATATGCAATGGACAACAACCCATAGCCAAGTGAGGGCCATGTAGAAGAAATGCGCTAAGTCTTTGCGCGAAGAGAGCGGTGGGAAAGACAATCCATGGGATCCCAAGTCCTCATTGCTCTCTAGAGCTCGTTTTGTCAACTCGTGGGATTGCGAGGTTGACAAGTATTCATGGGTACCTACACAAAAGAGACACAAACCAAAAAATTGTGCGCGTGGTAAATGTACACATCATCCATCATGATGTGTATGTGCACAATTGAGTTAGAACAAGATAAGCTTCGCTCAAAGAAATTTGATGCATGGTATAAGAACATGTCATCCGTCATGAAAGAATAGTTATTGTGTATGACACGATGGGGACACAAATTGAGAATGCAAGTATACGTCACATCAATAGCATGTTTCTTCATGGTGAGCATATGGTGCACACAAGTATGGGGATCATGCAATGAATGGGATGGATCAAAATCTCCTAAAATGTACGAGGAAACTATGTGGGCCTCCTCATGAGCAATAGCGGAAACATCACATGGAGAAAATGGACAACATCCAAAACAATGCATATCCGAAGCTAGGTGGGCATGGCATGGCATATGAGATAAATGATGCAAAGGGAGCATATCAATATCATCACAAGAAAAACAAATGCCAATAACCATGGGCTTGTCATCTATGCCATATGTGCAAATTGGGTTTATTTTAAAGGCATATGCATAGTCACTATGAAGAGATTGCAAATAAGACATATGATGTATGTCATGCATAGCATATGACAAGTCAAGCGGATTAGCAAACATGATGTGACCTAAAGAATTGTCACAAGAAATCCTATGTAACATGGCATCACAACTAATAGACTCCACATGAGAATCATCGTACTCATCATAAATGGGCAAATCATCACATGGGGAAATCATACTAGAATGAAGCAAGGTACTAGGTGGATCAACATCATGCAAGCAAGCAATGTCAAGAATGTCCACTAGTGGGACTAGAGCATCACCTTCACCTATGTTACCTTTTTCATTCCACTCAAGTGGTGTAGGTGAGGTGGGAGAGACCAAATGGTGGTCATCATCATCTTGATGGAACCATGTGGGGGTGCATCATATTCCACCATGGCCATCATCTTGTCCAAAGGGAGGACAGAGTCGTCGAGGATCAGCACGTCATCATAAATGTGACCTAGCACCAAATGAGAAGACACAATAGAGGTAGAGGTCAAGTTGTTAGAAATGCAAATGGCCGCACGAGACCTATCAACTATCTCACTCTCTCTATGTGGTGGTTCACTCACTCCCTCAATGTAGGTGCACTCAATCTCACATATGGTGGAGTCACTCATCTCACTCAAGTGGTGGGGGTTGTGGCTCTCCTCACATGGAAAGTGGGGCAACTCGTCATATATGGGGCTAGTGGTGAAGTCACTCTCACTCTCAATATGGTGGAAAAAGTCACTCAAGTCATCATAAGCCGCCGTGGTCGAAGGGAAAATCCCATGCTCAACCATCTCGTCGTTGTCACCGTGGATGAAGGCCGAAGATGGCACATCATCACTCTCCTCCATGACCGAAGGGAAAATCCAATGCTCATTCATCTCGTCACCGTCGTGGATGAAGGCCGAAGATGGCACATCATCACTCTCGCCTCCTAAGATGGAAGCATCATCCTTGCTCGCCACCTTGTCGCTCGTCTCCAAAGCTGGTCCTTGAAGGTCTCCGTAGTCGTACTCGTCGCCGCACCATCTTGAAAAAGAGTCAAGGTAGACTCGGCATCAACAATGCCACAAAGAGGGATGGCGGTGAAGTCGCCCTTGGGAGCATCATCTTGGAGCTTGTCGGGCTTGGACATCGTGGTGGTACTAGCCTCATGCTTGTCGTAGAGCTTGGTCGCCGCGAAGTTTGCTTGGGGTGGAGAAGCCTTGGCCTTCATGAGTTCTTGTTCCGCCTTGAGAGCACCAATGTAGTAGTCGTCGATGGACTTGTAGTTCTCGAGGAAGATTGTTTTGGATATGTCGTTGTTCAAACCCATCATGAAGTGGAACTTCATCGAAATGGGGTCGTCCACGCCGGCTCATCGCAAGGCAATCTTCATCTCCTTGAAGTACTCGTCGATGGACTTGGATCCTTGGATGGTGTTCTCCAATTGGCGTCGAAGTTGTTCCATGTAGGTTGGAGGCATGAACTCTCGCCTCAAAGCTCTCTTCGTCTTGGGCCAACTCATGTTGTAGCCCTCCAAAGGTGTGTGAAACCACCATGTCGAAGCGTAGTCGTGGAAGTTTCTTGTAGCGCACTTCACTTGATCTTCGGGAGGAACTTGATGTAGCATGAGGTAGTCGTCCATTAGGCGCTCCCATTCGAGATACTCCTCGGGTTCTAGAGTTCCATAGAAAGGAATCTCATGGTCGATGTCGAGGTCGTAGTAGCTCGTGGAAGTCGCGGACTTGAGCTCGGAGAGCTTCTCTTGAGTGTAGTCTTGAGGTGCTTGTTGGCGAAGATGTCGTATGGCCGTAGGCGAAGATGCCTTGAAGTCGCTTGGCGAAGATGCCAAGGGAAATGGTGAAGTCGTTGAGCGGTTGTTGGTGTTGAGCTCTTGACCTTCACGTTCTTGTTGGTGATGGTGTCGATGCCGATGTGATCTTCTTAGGAGATGGTAGCTCGGAAGCATGTGCTCTTGAGCGTCTTCTCGAAGATGAGGAAGATCGCTTGTAGGACTTGATGAGGGCTTTGATCTCGTCCATTTGAGCTTGCATCTTGGCATCGGAGTTGTTGGTCGTGGCATCGAACTCGTCATTGTTGTTGTAGACCGAAGGTGAAATTCCTTGCCTATCCATCACGAGACTTGAGTAGAGGTGAGTAGGAAATGAGATAAACAATACCAAGTTACCTTTTCCCAAAGGTGAGGATGTATCCCGTTTCACTCAATGTGAGATGAAAGAATAGTGGAATTGGTACCAGACTTGTTCACTCACACCTATCAAGTAAAGCTTATGGTAGAGCTCGGTGAGGATAGTGGCACAAAAATTTAATGTAAAATGTTAGCAAGAGTCAATAGTGTTGAAAGAGATTCACAAATTCGCAAGCATACACAAGTAGACCAATAGCAATATGTGGCACACGAAAACGCACACACGGATAGATAAATGGGGTCGTGCAACCAAAGAATGAGCACAAAATGTGGAATCCACGGAAAACGCTCGTGTTGCACAACTCAAGAGAGACGCTAGCACGATTGCTCACTAGGCGGATACGACACTTGTGCACAACCTATAAGATGCAAAATGGATAAAATTTCTATCCCAAGTATGTTATATATGTATGGTTCCCGGTGTTTCTCACACAATGATCCAAAATGATCAAGTATGATACCATATGATATATTTTGATGCTATGGCCATTGCTTACAAGCTCATTGCCATTTCTCTTTTGCTTAAAAGCTTTATTCTCTTTTTTTGGCCACTTTGCACAATGCACAAACCAAGATAGCAATTGTGTATATGCGGGAACAAACTTGTGACACAAGATATGATAGCAATATATGCACCACGATGATATGGTATGTATGCTATGGGAAGTATGATCACTAATGTGCACAAGTCACGTTGCCGGCTATACTCAAAAGGCCAGTCTTGATAGGCAAGTTAAGCAAAATGGGCTAGGGGTTATCAATGCAATTTGCAAGGGGAATGTACAATGGTGTCGTCGAGGTTACAGTCCTTGGCGATGATGAGAGGCGGTGTTGCCGAAGTCGACCCGTTCCTAGTTAGCCAAAACACCCTAGGAAACGGAAAAAACTGCAAACTCAAAATCTCCAAAGGCAAATGTCAAATGGTGGTATCAGAAAGTGGTGGTGGTTTGCACTCGGCAATGCGGAAGTGGAATGATGGGCTATACACGGTGTCAGAGTTGAAGCAATGGTCCCTAAGTAGCCGAAACACCTTAGGAGACACAAGCCACAATTCAAACAAGCTCAAACAAAATTGGGTTAAGTTTGGGTGGCGGAAGTTTATGGTGGGCACGTCTATGTGGAAGTGGTGGTGGTGGTTGAAGAAGAAGCAACCATCCCTAAGTAGCCGAAACACCTTAGAAGACTCGAATCACTACTCAAGTAACCACTAATGCTAAGGGGAACAAAATGGGTTAGGTTGTGGAAGTCGATAGTGGCTATGCGGATGATATGGTGGAGGGCCTAGGCAAACTTGCCAAATTTTCAAAAATTTCATGGAGTCAAATGGTGTTGTTGGTATTTTTGTGGGAAGGGGAATGTCAAGAGCTTCAAAACGAGCTAAAGAACGTCAAAATCGGAGTTTGATTGAATTAGTTATGGCTGAAACGGTGAAACTCGGAACGCTGAAACCGGGAGGGGCGGTAGTACCGCTTGTGATGGGCGGTAGTACCGCTTGTGATGGGCGGTAGTACCGTTCGTGTCGGTATTTTTTGACTGTTTCAGGCTGAAACTTGGCTGGGGGTAGTACAGCTTGGGGGGGCGGTAGTACCGCTTGTGGTGCTCAGCGGTAGTACCGCTTGGAAGGGCGGTAGTACCGCTCGTGTCGGGATTCTTCGCAAATCGAATCGAGGCACGATTTTAGGGCGGAAAAGGACGATTTCGGGGGCAAAATTGGATGGATTTCGTGGATGGAAGGTGGGGGAAACTTGGGGAGATGCTAGATCCACTCGAAACCAAGCAAATCCATGGATCAAAATCAACAAAACATCATCAAACCAGCAAATCACAAAAAAAAATTGGGGCTATTTTTTGTGGGGATTTTCGGATTTTAAGACGAAATCAAGCCAAAGAAGGCTAGAAAAAGAGGGGCAGGGGCTCCAAATTCGTGATCAAAGTGGCTCGTGATACCATATTATACGGGGCTAACCCGGTGTAGGCCGATCTTTCACGTTTGGAGTGGGATCCCTCGAAGAGCACGAAGAACACGGGGAAGAACGGGGAGAAGTCACAAGGGGAAACACTCAAGAACTAGTCCAATCACACATCCTCTAGACAATCAAACACACAAGATCCACAAGGTACATGAACAACAAAGGTAAAGATACAAGGTAGCATTCATCTCAAATCCAAGAGGAGATGAGGTCTTGACGATATCCTAGACGGATCTTCCCACAAGGGGGTCTTGATGATATCCCGCAGGATCTTCTCCTAGATGGAGCTCTTGGCCTCCAATGGAGTAGTGGTATCTCTCTCTCTCTCAAGAGTAGAGATAGTGATGAGGACATCAATACCATTGTTACACCCACAGCCCCTGCTGCTATACATACTGGACCAATTACTAGAGCTCGCGCACGCCAATTGAATTATCAGGTACTTTCGTTTCTTAGTAACGATTCCAATGTTCATGAGAATATGATGCTGCCTAAATTGGATACATTTGTTTTGCTTACAAATGAAGGGCCTACCATGGACAAGAAAGATGAACCTTGGAGCAAGTTCAAGCATGGAGATGTTGGCATGTAAGGGGAACAAGAACGGAGTTACAAGTGATGATTTCGAGGATTTTGAAGCCACCCTAATGAGAGCATGAGGCCTTGGACGAAATATACAAGATGCCACTTCATAATATTCGTCCATAGGCTATTCTAGGTGCTTGCGTCACCTTAATATTGGGCCAGGCCCATGTAATTTCGAAATACTTAAGTGTAGGCTGTTTTTAGAGTCCGTATGTGAGGGAAACAAGAGTTAGGGTTGGTTTGGACCCCTCCCTCAAGGGCCACGAAATTCCTCCTCTTTCTCCATATATACAGCCCTTAGGGCGTCGTTTAGACTTTGGGTTTTGTTTAGATCAAAAGTTCGCCATAGTTGCAACTTGGCGTGCCGTTTGTGTTCAACGACCAGACCAAGGCGTCTCGTAACCCCACCTTCATTAATAAAGCTTTCCTCTTATATTCGCAATATCCAGATTGCAATCTTAGTTTCTTGCTTGTTCTTCGTTTGCTCGCAGGAAACAGGCCCTCGTGGTCGTTGATCGTGCTCGGCGTGGTCAATAACCCTCGGAAGTTGGTTTAGCGATTGCTAAAGTATGACGTCTACTTTATACGTAGTCGGATCGTCAAGGTCGACTCCCACGAAACGATAGCCACCATCTCATCGAAACATCGGGACACCTTTGCCTCTATCAAGTGGTATCAGATTTTCAGGTTGCTCGGTGAGATTTTACAGTTTTTCGTAGATTAGATCGAGTCTGTTCTTCATACCTAAAGTCCACGAAAAAGCCACACAAAAAACAAAATTAGGGTTAGTTCATCATATCCGAACCAATCTGAGCCTTCGCATAATCTTTTTAGGTTTTTGCTTTGTTGAATTTGCGGTTGCATCGTCGTGTCAAGTTGCTGGTCTTAGAGTCTAGTCTTTTAGAGTTTCGAAGTTACGGTCATAAGTTGTCACGCCGCCGCGCACCATCATCATCGCCTTGCCATCTACCACCCTTCTTATCCGCCACCGCTCACGAATCCGTATCCATATACCACCACCAATCCGTATCCATATACCACCACCAATCTGTATCCATATACCACCACCAATCCGTAGCCATATACCACCACCGCTGCCATATACCATCACCGCTGCCATATACCACCACCATATATCCACCACCAATCCGAGTTCTTCTCATATTAGGTTTGTTTTCGAGATCCATCTAAATTCCGATTCGTGTTTCCTTGCCTGAGTAGGTTTGGAAAAAAAATTCGAAACCACCCTCCGTTTAGGCCCAAAATTTTCCGAAACGCACTTGTCGAAAAATTTTACGGCTATCCTATTTTTAGGTGTTTCTAAGCGTATTGAGACGATCGCCATTATAGAAAGTTTTTTGACCCGTTTCCAGTTTTTGGGTCCGGGCGATCGAAAAAAAAAATTTGGTCGAAAAATTTCGTGCCCATCTGTCAGTTTGACACAGGAAGAGTTTTGAGACACTCGCCATTATAGTGATTTTTTCGCCAAAAAAAAGCGGCGCAAAAAAAAAAAAGCAGCGCAAAAAAAAAAGCGTAATTTTTTTCCAGTGTGCTTTTCCGTTGTTTCCGTGCGGTAGCGCCGTGATTTTGTTAGTGTTCTAGGCTCGCGTCTCTAGCACGGTCTAGCCTAGGACCAACCGCAAGACCGTCGTTGAGCGTTTATTCAACTTTGCATCTCTGAATTGATTATTCTTGACCCTTTTGCTACCATATTATAAGCCTTCCCAGCTCCACATACATCTACATCGTGCGTTTGACTCTCCACAGTAATCGCTCTATCCAAGCTTTGAGAGTTTTGACTACATCGGTTGCCGATCACCTTTCTTCTTTGGGTAAGAACTGGTAAGAATTTGAGATTTGCTTGACGGATTTGTGACCGCCCACCACACCACCACCACCACTTCCTAGTAGTCTGTCGAATCATATTCTTGTGTGTTTCTATTGCTGCTAACCATGGCAGGATCACAAGCCGAGGCCGGACCGGGAGAACATTACAAACAAAGCGCTACATGATAAGTTTCAACAAATGATGAGTGGGCAGGTGGAAGATGTTTTAAATAGATTTGAAGAGGCCATGGAGAAGATAGATGGCATTGAGAAGGCGTTCGAAACAAAGCTCGATAACAAGTTTAATGAATTGCTCGTGCGTCTACCACCACCACCACCGGCTGCACCTAATGCACCTCTACAACAACAACAACGACTACCTCCACATCGCGAAGCAGCCCTCCGCCGAAGCGAGCCGTGTCCCTCTTGACTGGCCAAGCTGCGGTGCTGCTGTTGATACTTCCGTGGCTCCTGCTGGCGATGTGGGGGAGGATGATTATGTGAGAGAGTACGAGGATGAGGTTGATCAACTTCAGAACTACGTGCAACCACCAGCACCACAACCACTAGCACCACAACCACCCGGTCGTCCACATGCAAATAATGGCAATGTTAGGGCTCCCCCTCAGGTACGAGATCATGACCATCTCCCTAAATTGAAGTTGAATATTCCACCATTTGAGGGTAGATATGTTCCTGATATATATCTTACTTGGGAGTTAGAAACTGAACAACGATTTACATGTTTACAATATCACGAGGAGAGGCGTGTTCGGCTTTGTTTGTGCTTTCACTAGCTTTGCATGTGTTTGGTGGTGCGAACATTGTAGATTATATCCTGTTCCAGCTACTTGGGCTGCTTTGAAAACTGCTATGCGTGCTCGTTGGGTTCCACCATATTATCAATGTGAATTACTTCAAAAATTGCAGCGCTTAAGACAAGGAAAAAATTCGGTAGAAGAATATTATCGGGAATTACAAACTGGCTTGATTAGATGTGGTATTGTTGAGGAGAATGAAGCTATGCTTGCACGTTTTACGGGTGGATTAAATAGAGATATTCAGACCATACTAGACTACAATGATTATAATAAAATCACTCAATTATTACAACTTGCTTATAAAGCTTTGAGCGTGAAGTCTTGAGGATCGGAGGCGTTGGCGCGGACTAACTTTTCTGCAGGTCGACCTTCATCATGGACACCACGTGCATCATCTACTTCCACACGTTCTACTACACCGGCACCTCCGGGCTGCCACCTCCAACCGTGATACAAGAAAGCAGGCACAACCACCACTATACGCCAAGAGCGCTTTTCTTTGGGCCTACATGAGCTCTTCTTCTTCCATGGCGTCAGCAGGGCACACAAGCGATATTATTTGTCGTCGTTGTAAGGGAAGAGGACATTTCTTGAGAGAATGCCAATCTCAGCGTGTGATGATTGCTCACGAGGATGGTGGGTATGAGTCCGCTAGTGACTATGATGAAGAGACTTTGGCTCTTATTACACATGAAGAACATGGTGGAGATGATTACGATCATGAGATGCAATACATGGCTGCTGAAGATGTTGACATGTATGAATGTTTAGTTGCTCAACGTGTTTTGAGTGTGCAGGTTACACAAGCTGAGCAAAATCAGAGGCATAATTTGTTCCATACAAAGGGAGTTGTGAAGGAACGTTCTATTCGCGTCATCATAGATGGAGGGAGCTGCAACAACTTGGCTAGCATGGATATGGTGGAGAAGCTTTCTCTCACCACAAGACCACATCCACATCCTTACTACATCCAATGGCTCAACAACAGCGGCAAGGTTAAGGTAACACGTCTTTGTTCGTGTGTATTTTAGTGTCTCTACATATCTTGATTATGTTGATTGTGATGTGGTACCTATGCAAGCATGTTCCTTATTACTTGGTAGACCATGGCAATTTGATAAAAATTCTGTACACCATGGTAGAAACAATCAGTATACTCTTGTTCACAAGGATAAAAATATTACTTTGCTTCCTATGACTCTGATTCAATTTTGAAAGATGATATTAATAGAGCTAATAAAGCAAAACAGGAGAAAAATAAGAGTGAAAGTCAGATTGTGGCAAAAGAATTTGAGCAACAAATGAAGCCTAATAATAAACCATCTAATGTTGCTTACGAAATTAAGCGAAAGTGCATGTTTACTTGCCACCAAATCTGATATTGAGGAGCTAGATTCTAGCAAATCTGTTTGCTATGCTTTTGTGTGCAAAGAGGCATTATTTTCATTCGAGGACGTGCCTTCCTCTTTGCCCCTCTTGTCACTAACATTTTGCGGGAGTTCGCCGACGTCTTCCCACACGACGTACCACCGGGATTACCACCAATTCGAGGGATTGAGCATCAAATTGACTTAATTCGGTGCATCGCTACCCAACCGTGCACCATACCGTACCAATCCGGAGGAGACGAAGGAGATTATGCGTCAAATGTGAGAGCTGCTCGACAAAGGTTATATCCGCGTATCTCTTAGTCCTTGTGTTGTTCCTATTATACTAGTGCCTAAAAAGGATGGTATGTCGCGTATGTGTGTTGATTGTAGAGGCATTAATAATATTACTATTCGTTATCGTCATCCTATTCCTAGGCTAGATGATATGCTTGATGAATTGAGTGGCTCTACAATATTCTCCAAAGCTGATTTGCGTAGTGGATACCATCAAATTCGTATGAAATTGGGAGATGAATGGAAAACAGCATTTAAAACTAAGTTTGGTTTATATGAGTGGTTAGTCATGCCTTTTGGGTTAACTAATGCACCTAGTACTTTCATGAGACTAATGAACGAAGTTTTACATGCTTTCTTGGACGATTTGTGGTAGTCTATTTTGATGATATCTTGATTTATAGCAAATCTTTGGAAGAACATTTGGAACATTTACGTGCTGTTTTTAATGCTCTACATGATGCACGTTTGTTTGGTAACCTTGGGAAGTGCACCTTTTGCACCGACCGAGTATCTTTTCTTGGCTATGTTGTTACACCACGGGGAATTGAAGTTGATAAAGCCAAGATTGAAGCTATTGAGAGTTGGCCGCAGCCCAAAACGATCACACAAGTGTTGGACTCGCTGGTTTCTATAGGCGTTTTGTGAGAGACTTTAGCACCATTGCTGCACCTCTCAATGAGCTTACAAAGAAGGATGTGCCTTTTGTTTGGGGTACATACGGGAAGAAGCCTTCACGGTATTGAAAGATAAGTTGACACATGCTCCTTTACTCCAACTTCCTAACTTTAATAAGACTTTTGAGCTTGAATGTGATGCTAGTGGAATTGGATTAGGAGGTGTGTTATTACAAGATGGCAAACCTGTTGCATACTTTTATGAAAAATTGAGTGGGCCTAGTCTGAACTATTCTACTTATGACAAAGAATTATATGCTCTTGTTAGGACTTTAGAGACATGGCAACATTATTTATGGCCCAAAGAATTTGTTATACATTCCGATCATGAATCTTTGAAACATATTAAAAGTCAAGCTAAACTGAATCATAGACATGCTAAATGGGTTGAATTCATTAAGACTTTCCCTTATGTCATTAAACACAAGAAGGGTAAAGAAAATGTTATTCTTGATGCTTTGTCTCGTCGCTATACTATGCTTTCACAACTTGACTTCAAAATATTTGGTTTGGAGACCATCAAAGATCAATATGTGCATGATGCTGATTTTAAAGATGTAATGCAGAATTGTAAAGAAGGAAGAACATGGAACAAGTTCGTTATTAATGATGGTTTTGTGTTCCGTGCTAACAAGCTATGCATTCCTGCTAGCTCTGTTCGTCTTTTGTTGTTGCAGGAGGCGCATGGAGGAGGATTAATGGGACACTTTGGCGTGAAGAAGGCGGAGGATATACTTGCTACACATTTCTTTTGGCCAAAGATGAGGCGGGATGTTGAGCGTTTTGTTGCTCATTGCACTACATGTCAAAAGCTAAGTCACGACTCAATCCTCATGGTTTATATATGCCTTTGCACTGTACCTAGTGTTCCTTGGGAGGATATATCTATGGACTTTGTTTTAGGTTTACCTCGAACAAAGAAGGGAGGGATAGCATATTTTTGTCGTGGATAGATTCTCGAAAATGGCACACTTTATACCATGTCATAAAAGCGATGATCTTTGTTAATGTTGCTGATTTGTTCTTTCGTGAAATTATTCGCTTGCATGGTGTGCCAAATACTATTGTTTCAGATCGTGATACTAAATTTCTTAGCCACTTTTGGAGATGTTTATGGGCTAAGTTGGGGACTAAACTGCTTTTTAGTACTACTTGTCACCCCAAACTGATGGACAAACTGAAGTAGTCAATAGAACATTGTCTACTATGCTTAGGGCTGTTTTGAAGAATAATAAGAAAATGTGGGAAGAATGCTTGCCTCATATTGAATTTGCTTATAATCGTTCATTGCATTCTACTACTAAGATGTGCCCTTTTGAAATTGTGTATGGCTTCCTACCTCGTGCACCTATTGATTTGTTGCCTCTTCCATCTTGAATGAGTTAATTTTGATGCTAAAGAACGTGCTGAATTGATTTTAAAAATGCATGAGTTAACTAAGGAAAACATTGAGCGTATGAATGCTAAATATAAACGTCTTTGGAGATAAGGGTAGAAAACATGTTGTCTTTGCACTGGAGATCTTGTTTGGTTACATTTGCGTAAGGATAGGTTTCCTAATTTAGCAAATCAAAGCTAATGCCACGTCTTGATGGTCCATTTAAGGTGTTAGAGAAAATAAATGATAATGCATATAAACTTGAGCTGCCTGCAGATTTTGGGGTTAGTCCCACTTTTAACATTGCAGATTTGAAGCCTTATTTGGGTGAGGAAGATGAGCTTTAAATCGAGGCGACTTCATTTCAAGAAGGGAGGATGATGAGGACATCAATACCATTGTTACACCCACAGGCCCTGCTGCTACATATCTTGGACCAATTACTAGAGCTCGCAAGACGCCAATTAAATTATCGGTACTTTCGTTTCTTGGTAATGATTCCAATGTTCATGAGAATATGATGCTTTGCCTAAATTGGATACATTTGTTTTGCTTACAAATGAAGGCCCTAGCTTGGAGAAGGATGGACATTGGAACAAGAACAAGCATGGAGATGTTGGCATGCGCAAGGAGAACAAGAACGGAGTTACAAGTGATGATTTCAGGACTTTGAAGCCACCATAATGGGTGCATGAAGCCTTGGACGAAATATACAAGATGCTACTTCATAAATGTCGTCCCGAGGCTATTCTAGGTGCTGCGTCACCTTATTGGTGGGCCAGGCCCTTGTAATTTCGAAATACACAAGTATAGGCTATTTTTAGAGTCCGTATGTGTGGGGAAACAAGAGATAGGGTTGATTTCGGACCCCTCCACCAAGGGCCACGAACTTCCCCTCTTCCTCCATATATACAGCCCTTAGGGCACCGTTTAGACCTTGGGTTTTGTTTAGATTAAAAGTTCGCCATAGCTGCAACTTCGCGTGCCGTTTGTGTTCAACGACCGGACAAAGGCGTCCACAGAACCCCACCTTGATCAATAAAGCTTTCATCTTATATTCGCAATATTCAGATTGCAATCTCAGTTTCTTGCTTGTTCTTCGTTTGCTCGCGAGAAACAGGCCCTCGTGGTCGAGTTGATCGTGCTCGGCGTGGTCAATAACCCTCGGAAGTTGGTTTGGCGATTGCTAAGGCGCGACGTCTCGCACGTTCGTAGTCGGATCGTCAAGGTCGACTCCCACAGAAACGATAGCCACCATCTCATCGAAACATCGGGACACCTTTGCCTCTATCATTTTTAGAGTCCGTATGTGTGAGGAAACAAGAGTTAGGGTTGGTTTCGGACCCCTCCCTCAAGGGCCACGAAATTCCCTCCTCTTTCTCCATATATACAGCCCTTAGGGCGTCGTTTAGACTTTGGGTTTTGTTTAGATCAAAAGTTCGCCATAGCTGCAACTGGCGTGCCGTTTGTGTTCAACGACCAGACCAAGGCGTCCTGAACCCCACCTTCATTAATAAAGCTTTCCTCTTATATTCGCAATATCCAGATTGCAATCTTAGTTTCTTGCTTGTTCTTCGTTTGCTCGCAGGAAACAGGCCCTCGTGGTCGAGTTGATCGTGCTCGGCGTGGTCAATAACCCTCGGAAGTTGGTTTAGCGATTGCTAAGGCGCGACGTCTCGCCGCGTCGTGGTCGGATCGTCAAGGTCGACTCCCACAGAAACGATAGCCACCATCTCATCGAAACATCGGGACACCTTTGCCTCTATCAGATAGGTAGGAGCAAAGCTCACATACAAATGAGCTATCATATTTGCTAACACTAGAAAGGAGGTGGAGGTGGTCTATTTATAGTCTAAGCCACGAAGGCGTAAGTGGGAGAGGGATACAAGGCCAAAGGCCCGCGGCTGCGCACAGACAGGGCGGTAGTACCGGACACATGAGCTGTAGTACCGCTTGGAGGGTCTGAGTGGTAGTACCGCCCTTTCTGAACCGGGCAGGTCCTTCTTCTTCCGTCTTCGCTTCCAGGCTTCCCTCACGGATGGTGTAGTGGTTCCTTGGCGCTTGCACTCCTCCTCGACATCCGTGAAGATCCAACAATACCTATGCATGCACACGGGAGAAGTGTCAAGTAGTATACCATCCTCGAAGGGGTCAAGTGAACACGTGTAAAGGAGAAGATTCACCTTTATGTATGAGAAGTATAGGTCGCACGTGTCACTTGCCAAACGGACTCTTGACATGGTGATGACCATAGGATGCTCCGCATCAAAGTGATATATAGACAAAAGCCATGTGAGAGCCAAGTAAAAGGAATGCGCGAAGTCGTTGCGTGAAGGGAATGGTGGGAAGGACAATCCACGGGATCCCAAATCGTCGTTGCTCTCAAGAGCTCGTTTGGTCAACTCTTGGGATTGAGAGGTTGATGAGTATACATGAGTACCTACACAAAACAAAGACAAAGGGAAAATTGTGTGTGCGTGGTAGATGTACACATCATCCATCATGATGCGCACGTGCAAGTGTTGGTTAGCTCAAAATAGCCAATTCTCAAATAAATGAGATGCGTGATATAGAAACATGTCATCCATCATGAGAGGTTTGTCATTATGTATAGCATAATGGAGACTCAAATTGTGTAATGCATCACCAGAAATATGTATAGCATTATGATTCATGGAATGCATAAGGTGCAAGCAATCATGGGAATCATGCAAAGTATGGAATGCATCAAAATCTCCTAATATGTATGAGGAAACTATGGGGGTCTCCTCATAAACATTTGTAGAAACATCACATGGAGAATAGTGGCAACATCCAAAACAATGCATATTTGGAACAATGTGATCACGGCATGGCATAGTAGATGAATTGCGCAAATCATGTAAAGGAAGCATGGCTATATCATCATATGAAAAACAAAAGCCAATGACCATCATCTTGTCATCTATGCCATAAGTGCAAATGGGATTAATTTTAATGGGGCATGCATAGTTACTATGTTGAGATTGAAATGATGTAATATGGGATATCTCACTCATAGCATATGACAAGTTCAACGGATTGTCGAACATGAAGTGACCAATAGAATTTTCACATGAAATCCTATGGAGCATAGCATCACAACTAGGCAAATCAACATGCTCATCATCATATTCATAATAAATTGGTAAGTCATGACATGAAGAAGTCGCACTAGCATGAAGCATTGGAATTGGTGGATCAACATCATGCAAGCAATCATTGGTAAGATAGTCCACTAGTGGGACAAGAGAAGCACCATCACCTATGTTACCATTGGAGCGTAGCTCATGTGTTGTAGGTGAGGTTGCAACTTGATGGTACCATGTGGGGGTTCATAATCGTCCACCATGGCCATCGGTTTTCCCATTGGAGGTATGGACTCGTCGAGGATAGGCATGTCGTCATGTAGGAGACCTAGCACAAAAGAAGAAAACACACAAGGAGTAGAGGTTAAGTCATGAGAAATCATGGTGGCTTCACATGCCGTGTCAACTACCCACTCACTAAGTGTTGTGGCTCACTCACTCCCTCTTGGATGCTCTCACTCATATGGTTGGTGGCGTCACTCAAATGGCCCTCAACCTCACATAGGATGTGTGGCATGCTCTCATGTGTGGGACTAGTGGTGGTCACACTCATCCTCTCATAGGAAATGCACTCAATGTCATATAGGGTGGAGTCACTCATCTCACTCATGGGTTGGTGGCTCTCCTCACATGGCAATTGGGTCATCTCATGATATGTGGGTGTCGGAGAGATGTTGGTGCAAATGTCTCCATGCGCGGTTGCGTAGCTTGACTCGGAGTACGAGTCCAATATGGGCGTCGTCTTCATGTTGTAGAAGAGATTCACGCTCGTGGCCGTGGTCGAAGGGGATGGCCCTTGCTCGACATTTTTGTCACCGTCTTGGTGTTGGAGGCCCATATGATGTGGCACCTCGTAGCTCGTCTCCATGACCGAAGGAAATTTCCCATGCTCGGCCATCTTCCTTGAGGGGCTTAGAAGATGGAAGTGTCGCCCTCGCTCGTGGGTGGTCGCCTTGTTGTTGAAGATGTCGATGTAGGCGAACTCACGGGAAGTAGGCTAAGATTTACGTCGTCCAAAGGCAAAGATGCCTTGATAGCACTTGGCGAAGATGTCAAGTGGTTGTTGTAGCCGTAGCTCCGTCTTGGTGGTGCTTGTCTCGCGGTCTTCTCTTTTGCTCTTGAAGCTTGGCCTTGGCGTGAAGTAGGGCTTGTTGGGACTTGTGCATTTGCGCTTGTGGAGCATCTTCATGATGATGATGTCGTTGTCGTGCTTGAGCTCATAGTAGATGTCGTTCGTCGTCGTGCACATGATGCTTGGAGGTGACTTGCCCTTCATGACGATGTGGATCACGAACGTGATGGTGGTCGCCATGGAGATGTGGACGACTTGCGCTTGCATCGCTTGGGCGCTCCGAAGACTTGTGACTTGAACGTCGCCGCCTTGAAGATGACGAAGGGGAAGAAGACTTGATCAAGGCTCTAATCTCCTCCATCCTTGCATCTTGCTCCTCTTTATGTGCGGAAAGCTTCGTGTCAATGTAGTTCCTTTTCCTTGCTTGGGAGAGATGAATTTCGATGGAGAGGTCCTCGATGCGCTCTTGCAATCTTGATTGTGCGCCTTGCATTTGACGTTTTAGATCAAAGATTGACGCTTTGGTGATGTAGTTGTTCACGCCGTCGTCGTTGTCGAAGACCGGAGATGAAATGCCTTGCCTATCCATCACAAACTCGAGCAAATATGAGTGGGAGAAAGAGAAGAACTTGACCAAATCCTATGGAGCATAGCATCACAACTAGGCAAATCAACATGCTCATCATCATATTCATAATAAATTGGTAAGTCATGACATTAAGAAGTCGCACTAGCATGAAGCATTGGAATTGGTGGATCAACATCATGCAAGCAATCATTGGTAAGATAGTCCACTAGTGGGACAAGAGAAGCACCATCACCTATGTTACCTTTGGAGGCGTAGCTCATGTGTTGTAGGTGAGGTTGCAACTTGATGGTACCATGTGGGGGGTTCATAATCGTCCACCATGGCCATCGGTTTTCCCATTGAAGGTATGGACTCGACGAGGATAGGCATGTCGTCATGTAGGAGACCTAGCACCAAAGAAGAAAACACACAAGGAGTAGAGGTTAAGTCATGAGAAATCATGGTGGCTTCACATGCCGTGTCAACTACCCACTCACTAAGTGTTGTGGCTCACTCACTCCCTCTTGGATGCTCTCACTCATATGGTTGGTGGCGTCACTCAAATGGCCCTCAACCTCACATAGGATGTGTGGCATGCTCTCATGTGTGGGACTAGTGGTGGTCACACTCATCCTCTCATAGGAAATGCACTCAATGTCATATAGGGTGGAGTCACTCATCTCACTCATGGGTTGGTGGCTCTCCTCACATGGCAATTGGGTCATCTCATGATATGTGGGTGTCGGAGAGATGTTGGTGCAAATGTCTCCATGCTTGGCAGTTGCGTAGCTTGACTCGGAGTACGAGTCCAATATGGGCGTCGTCTTCATGTTGTAGAAGAGATTCACGCTCGTTGCCGTGGTCGAAGGGGATGGCCCTTGCTCGACATTTTTGTCACCGTCTTGGTGTTGGAGGCCCATATGATGTGGCACCTCGTAGCTCGTCTCCATGACCGAAGGGAATTTCCCATGCTCGGCCATCTTCCTTGAGGGGCTTCCGAAGATGGAAGTGTCGCCCTCGCTCGTAGGTGGTCGCCTTGTTGTTGAAGATGTCGATGTAGGCGAACTCACGGGAAGTAGGCTAAGATTTCGTACGTCCAAAGGCAAAGATGCCTTGATAGCACTTGGCGAAGATGCCGAAGTGGTTGTTGTAGCCGTAGCTCCGTCTTGGTGGTGCTTGTCTCGCGGTCTTCTCTTTTGCTCTTGAAGCTTGGCCTTGGCGTGAAGTAGGGCTTGTTGGGACTTGTGCATTTGCGCCTGTGGAGCATCTTCATGATGATGATGTCGTTGTCGTGCTTGAGCTCGTAGTAGATGTCGTTAAATCGTAAATCGTGCACATGATGCTTGGAGGTGACTTGCCCTTCATGACGATGTGGATCACGAACGTGATGGTGGTCGCCATGGAGATGTGGACGACTTGCGCTTGCATCGCTTAGGCGCTCAAGACTTGTGACTTGAACGTCGCCGCCTTGAAGATCACGAAGGGGAAGAAGACTTGATCAAGGCTCTAATCTCCTCCATCCTTGCATCTTGCTCCTCTTTATGTGCGGAAAGCTTCGTGTCAATGTAGTTCCTTTTCCTTGCTTCGGAGAGATGAATGTCGATGGAGAGGTCCTCGATGCGCTCTTGCAATCTTTATTGTGCGCCTTGCATTTGACGTTTTAGATCGAAGATTGACGCTTTGGTGATGTAGTTGTTCACGCCGTCGTCGTTGTCGAAGACCGGAGATGAAATGCCTTGCCTATCCATCACAAACTCGAGCAAATATGAGTGGGAGAAAGAGAAGAACTTGACCAAATCCTATGGAGCATAGCATCACAACTAGGCAAATCAACATGCTCATCATCATATTCATAATAAATTGGTAAGTCATGACATTAAGAAGTCGCACTAGCATGAAGCATTGGAATTGGTGGATCAACATCATGCAAGCAATCATTGGTAAGATAGTCCACTAGTGGGACAAGAGAAGCACCATCACCTATGTTACCTTTGGAGCGTAGCTCATGTGTTGTAGGTGAGGTTGCAACTTGATGGTACCATGTGGGGGGTTCATAATCGTCCACCATGGCCATCGGTTTTCCCATTGGAGGTATGGACTCGACGAGGATAGGCATGTCGTCATGTAGGAGACCTAGCACCAAAGAAGAAAACACACAAGGAGTAGAGGTTAAGTCATGAGAAATCATGGTGGCTTCACATGCCGTGTCAACTACCTCACTCACTAAGTGTTGTGGCTCACTCACTCCCTCTTGGATGCTCTCACTCATATGGTTGGTGGCGTCACTCAAATGGCCCTCAACCTCACATAGGATGTGTGGCATGCTCTCATGTGTGGGACTAGTGGTGGTCACACTCATCCTCTCATAGGAAATGCACTCAATGTCATATAGGGTGGAGTCACTCATCTCACTCATGGGTTGGTGGCTCTCCTCACATGGCAATTGGGTCATCTCATGATATGTGGGTGTCGGAGAGATGTTGGTGCAAATGTCTCTCATGGGAAATGTTCTCAATGTCACATATGGTGGAGTCACTAATATTACTCATGGTGGGGTGGTTCTCCTCACATGGGAATTGGGGCATCTCGACATATGTGGGTGTCGGAGAGATGTGGGTGCAAATGTCTCCATGCTCAACCATCGTGTCGTCGTCGCCGTGGATGAAGGCCGAAGATGGCACATCATCACTCTCCTCCATGACCGAAGGGAAAATCCCATGCTCGGCCATCTTCCTTGAGGGGCTTCCGAAGATGGAATGTCACCCTCGCTCTTAGGTGGTCGCCTTGGACTTGATGAAGTCATTGTAGGCGTACTCGTGGGAAGTAGGCGAAGATGCCGTACGTCCAAAGGCGAAGATGCCTTGATAGCACTTGGGGAAGATGCCAAAGTGGTTGCTGTAGCCGTAGCTTTCTCTTCGTGGTGCTCGTCTCGCGGTCTTCTCTTTTGCTCTTGAAGCTTGGCCTTGGCATGAAGTAGGGCTTGTTTGGACTTATGCATTTGTGCTTGTGGAGCATCTTCATGTTGATGTTGTCGTTGTCGCACTTGAGCTCGTAGTAGATGTCGCTTAAATGGTAAATGCGTGCACATGATGCTTGGAGGTGACTTGCCCTTCACGACGATGTGGATCACGAACGTGATGGTGGTCACCATGGAGATGTGGACGTGGATGACTTGCGCTTGTATCGCATGGGCGCTCCAAAGATGATCGACTTGCTCGCCGCCGACTTGAGGATGATGAAGGGGAAGAAGACTTGTACTCGGCCACCATGTCGCATAGTTGATCCTTTAGCTCGCCTAACTTGGTGTCGATGTAGTCCCTTTCCCTTGCTTCAGAGTGTCATATGTCGATGGCGAGGTTGTCGAGGCGCTCTCGCAAGGTAGATTGTGCGCCTTGCATTTGTCGTTGTAGATCGAAGATGGACATTTTGGTGATGTAGTTGTTCGCGCCATCGTTGTTGTCAAAGACCGGAGATGAAATGCCTTGCCTATCCATCACAAGACTCGAGCAAATATGAGTGGAGAAAAAGAGAAGAACTTATACCAAATGTACCTTGACCGATGTTGAAAATGGATCAATGATCACTCAATGTGTAACAAGGAAATAGCACAATTGGTACCAATTCTTGTCGGTCTCTCACACCTACACAAGTAAGGCTTATGGTGGAGCTCGGTGAGGATAGTGGCACAAAAATTTGATGCAAAATGTTAGAAAGAGTCAATAATGTTGAAAGAGATTCACAAATTCGCAAGCGAAACAAGTAGACCAATAGCAATATGTGGCACACGGAAATACACACACGGATAGATAAATGGGGCCGTGATACCAAGAAATGAGCACAAAATGTGGAGTCCACGGAAAACGCTCGTGTTGCACAACTCAAGAGAGACGCTAGCACGATTGCTCTATAGGCGGATACGACACTTGTGCACAATCTATGATATGCAAAATGGATAAATTTCTATCCCAAGTATGCTATGTATGTATGGTTCCCGATGTTTCTATCAAGATGATCCAAGATGATCTTATATGCAATGTGGTATGATGCTATGGCACTTGCTTACAAGCTCTTTGCTCTTTCTCTTTTTCTTTGCTTCAAAGCTTTATTCTCTCTTATTTTTTTGTATGGCCACTTTGCGAAATGCACAAACCAAGATAGCAATTGTGTATATGCGGGAACAATCTTTGTGACACAATGGGTGATATGAATACCAAGATGATATGGTATGTATGCAATGGGACGTATGATCACTGTTGTGCACAAGTAACGTTGCCGGCAATACTCAAATGGCTAGTCTCGATAGGCAAGTAACGCAAAATAGGCTAGGGGTTATCAATGCAATTGCAACGTAATATACAATGGAGGGATACCACGATACCGAGATGATATGGAGGTTACCGTCGAGGGTTTCTCGTGTGTACGCCAAGGACGGATGATGATGATGAAGTGATTAATGTCGATGATGACCTCGTGGCGATGATGAGTGGCGGTGTTCTTGATAGAGATACCAAGATGATGGAGACTCGTCCCTAAGTAGCCGAAACACCTTAGGAAACGGAAAAACCGCGAACTCAAAATCTCAAAGGCAAATGTCAAATGGTGGTAGCGGGAATGCGGTGGTGGTTGCGGAAGCTCAATGGGATTGCGTAAATGCAATGATGGGTTATGGAGTACGCAATGTGGAAGTCGAGGGTAAGGTGGTGAACTATACACGGTGTCGGAGTTGGAAGCGCGGTCCCTAAGTAGCCGAAACACCTTAGGAGACACAACTCACAACACAAACAAAATTGGGTTAAGTTGGGATGGTGGAAGTGTATGGTGGGTAAGCCTATACGGAAGTTATGGTCGCGGTTGATTAAGAAGCAATTGTCCCTAAGTAGCCGAAACACCTTAGGAGACTTGAATCACAACTCAAACAACCACTAACGCTATGAGGAACAAATTGTGTTAGGTTGCGGAAGTCGGTGGTGGTTATGCGGAGGATGTGGTGGAAGCCCTAGGCAAAGATGCCAAAGTTCCAAAATTTTGATGGATTCAAATGGTGGTTGTAGTATTTTTATGTGATGGTGGATGTCAAGAGCTACTCAACGAGCTAAAGAACGTCAAAAACGGACTCCGAATGAACTAGTTATGGACAAAACGGTGAAACGGGAAAAGCTGAAATCCCAGGGGCCGGACATCCGGGGGTTTGGCCGGATTTCTGGGACCTGATGTCCAGAATCGCACGCGAATTGCGCTCCAGGAGCCAGATGTCCGGGCTAATGGCCGGATGTCCGGGGCTTGGGCCGGATGTCCGGGCTCCAAATCTGAGGATGAACTCGAGGAACTCGATTTTCGGGGCGGAAATTGATGATTTCGGGGGCAAAATTGCGGAGATTTCGTGGATGGGAAGTGGGGAAAATTGGGGGAAAGCTAGATCCACAAGTAACAAAGCAAATCCACGGATCAAATTCAACAAAATATCATCACACCAACAAATCACAAAAAAAATTGGGGCTATTTTTGTGGGGCAATTTTCGGATTAGGACGAAAAACAACAAAATAAGGCTAGAAATCAAAGAGAGGGGGCTCTGAAATCGTGATCAACGTGGCTCTGATACCAAGATGATATAGGGTGGAACCCTAGATAGCCGATCTTTCACGAAAGGAGCGGATCCCAACGAGGAACACGAAGAACACGAGGGGAAACACGAGGGAAACACAAGGGGAACACGAGAGAAATCACTCAACCAACAAGAATAGATCACACATGCGCTAGATCGATGAACACAAAGGTGAGATACAAGATCCAAAGTCAACAACGGACGATACAAAGGTAACCGGTTCTTCTCCGTGAGGAGGTCTTGATGGGGGTCTTCTCCGTGAGGAGGTCTTGAATCCAAGGTGGATCTTCTCCGTAGAGGGGCCGCGGTCTCTCTCGTTGATGAGGACATCAATACCATTGTTACACCCACAGCCCCTACTGCTACATATACTGGACCAATTACTAGAGCTCGCGCACGCCAATTAAATTATCAGGTACTTTCGTTTCTTGGTAATGATTCTAATGTTCATGAGAATATGATGCTTGCCTAAATTGGATACATTTGTTTTGCTTACAAATGAAGGCCCTAGCTTGGAGAAGGATGGACATTGGAGCAAGAACAAGCATGGAGATAATGCCATGCAAGGGGAACAAGAACGGAGTTACAAGTGATGATTTCAGGACTTTGAAGCCACCATAATGGGTGCATGAAGCCTTGGACGAAATATACAAGATGCCACTTCATAATATTCGTCCATAGGCTATTCTAGGTCTTCGTCACCTTATTATTGTGCCAGCCCATGTAATTTCGAAATACTTAAGTATAGGCTGTTTTAGAGTCCGTATGTGTGGGGAAACAAGAGTTAGGGATGGTTTCGGACCCCTCCCTCAAGGGCCACGAAATTCCCTCCTCTTCCTCCATATATACAGCCCTTAGGGCGTCGTTTAGACTTTGGGTTTTGTTTAGATTAAAAGTTCGCCATAGCTGCAACTTCGCGTACTTCGTTTGTGTTCAACGACTGAACAAAGGCGTCCACAGAACCCCACCTTGATCAATAAAGCTTTCATCTTATATTCGCAATATCCAGATTGCAATCTCAGTTTCTTGCTTGTTCTTCGTTTGCTCGCGAGAAGCAGACCCTCGTGGTCGGAGTTGATCGTGCTCGGCGTGGTCAATAACCTCTCGGAGTTGGTTTAGCGATTGCTAAAGGCGCGGCGTCCTCGACGCGTTCGTAGTCGGATCGTCAAAGTCGACTTCCTCCAAAGCGAAAACCAACATCTCATCGAAAGACGGGACACCTTTGCCTCTATCACGTGGTATCAGATTTTCAGGTTGCTCGGTGAGATTTTATAGTTTTTCGTAGTTTAGATCGGGTCTGTTCTTCATACCTACACTCCACGAAAAAGCCACACAAAAAATTAGGGTTAGTTCATCATAGCCGAACCAATCTGAGCCTTTGCATAATCTTTTTAGGGTTTTTGCTTTGTTGAATTTGCGGTTGCATCGTCGTGTCAAGTTGCTGGTCTTAGAGTCTAGTCTTTTAGAGTTTCGAAGTTACGGTCATAAGTTGTCACGCCGCCGCCGCACCATCATCATCGCCTTGCCATCTACCACCAATCCATATCCATATACCACCACCAATCCGTATCCATATACCACCACCAATCCGTAACCATATACCACCACCGCTGCCATATACCACCACCATATATCCACCACCAACCGAGTTCTTCTCATATTAGGTTTGTTTTCGAGATCCATCTAAATTCCGATTCGTGTTTCCTTGCCTGAGTAGGTTTGAAAAAAAAGAGTCTGGAAACCACCCTCGTTTAGGCCCAAAATTTTCAAAAACGCACTTGTCGAAAAATTTTACGGCTATCCTATTTTTAGGTGTTTCTAAGCGTATTGAGACGATCGCCATTATAGAAAGTTTTTTGACCCGTTTCGGTTTTGGGTCGGGCGGTCAAAAAAAATTGGTCGAAAAAATTCCGTGCCCATCTGTCGGTTTGACACAGGAAGAGTTTTGAGACACTCGCCATTATAGTGATTTTTCACAAAAAAAAAGAGCAGCGCAAAAAAAAAAAAAGAGCAGCGAAAAAAAAAAAAAAATAGCGAAAATAGAAAATTTCCAGAGTGTGATTTTACGTTGATTAATTGGAGCGCCGTGATTTTGTTAGTGTTCTAGGCTCGCGTCTCTAGCACGATCTAGCCTAGGACCAACCTGATCTGCGTCGTTGAGCGTTCATTCAACTTTGCATCTCTGAATTGATTATTCTTGACCTTTTTGCTACCATATTATAAGCCTTCCCAGCTCCACATACATCTACATCGTATGCGTTTGACTCTCACAGTAATCGCTCTATCCAAGCTTTGAGAGTTTTGACTACATCGGTTGCCGATCACCGCTTTCTTCTTTGGGTAAGAACTGGTAAGAACTTGAGATTTGCTTGACGGATTTGTGGTATCACCACACCACCACCACCACTTCCTAGTAGTCTGTCGAATCATATTCTTGTGTGTTTCTATTGCTGCTAACCATGGCAGGATCACAAGCCATTTAGACCGACCGGGAGAACATGACAAACAAAGCGCTACATGATAAGTTTCAACAAATGATGAGTGGGCGGTGGAAGATGTTCTAAATAGATTTGAAGAGGCCATGGAGAAGATAGATGGCATTGAGAAGGCGTTGAAACAAAGCTCGATAACAAGTTTAATGAATTGCTCATGCGTCTACCACCACCACCACCACCGGCTGCACCTAATGCACCTCTACAACAACAACAACGACTACCTCCACATCATGAAGCAGCCCTCCGCCGAGCGAGCCGTGTCCCTCTTCAGCCTGGCCAAGCTGCTGGTGCTGCTGTTGATACTTTTGTGGCTCCTGCGGCTGATGTGGGGGAGGATGATTATGTGAGAGAGTACGAGGATGAGGTTAATCAACTTCAGAACTACGTGCAACCACCAGCACCACAACCACCAGCACCACAACCACCCGGTCGTCCACATGCCAATAATGGCAATGTTAGGGCTCCCCTCAGTGCGAGATCATGACCATCTCCCTAAATTGAAGTTGAATATTCCACCATTTGAGGGTAGATATGTTCACGATATATATCTTACTTGGGAGTTAGAAACTGAACAACGATTTACATGTTTACAATATCACGAGGAGAGGCGTGTTCCTTTCTTTGTTTGTGCTTTCACTAGCTTTGCATGTGTTTGGTGGTCTCAACATTGTAGATTATATCCTGTTCGACTACTTGGGCTGCTTTGAAAACTGCTATGCGTACTCGTTGGGTTCCACCATATTATCAACGTGAATTACTTCAAAATTGCAGCGCTTAAGACAAGGAAAAATTCGGTGAAGAATATTATCGGGAATTACAAACTGGCTTGATTAGATGTGGTATTGTTGAGGAGAATGAAGCTATGCTTGCACGTTTTACGGGTGGATTAAATAGAGATATTCAGACCATTCTAGACTACAAGGATTATACTAATATCACTCGATTATTCCATCTTGCTTGTAAAGCTGAGCGTGAAGTGCGAGGATCGGCAGCGTTGGCGGCGGACTAACTTTTCTGCAGGTCGACCTTCATCATGGACACCACGTGCATCATCTACTTCCACACGTTCTACTACACCGGCACCTCCGTCGGCTGCCACCTCCAACCGTGATACAAGAAAGCGGGCACAACCACCACTATACGCCAAGAGCGCACTCTTTGGGCCTACGAGCTCTTCTTCTTCCATGGCGTCAACAGGGCACACAAGTGATATTATTTGTCGTCGTTGTAAGGGAAGAGGACATTTTGCGAGAGAATGCCAATCTCAGCGTGTGATGATTGCTCACGAGGATGGTGGGTATGAGTCCGCTAGTGACTATGATGAAGAGACTTTGGCTCTTATTACACATGAAGAACACGGTGGAGATGATTACGATCATGACACGCAATACATGGCTGTCAAGATCTTGTGGTATGAATGTTTAGTTGCTCAACGTGTTTTGAGTGTGCAGGTTACACAAGCTGAGCAAAATCAGAGACATAACTTGTTCCATACAAAGGGAGTTGTGAAGGAGCGTTCTATTCAAGCGTCATCATAGATGGAGGGAGCTGCAACAACTTGGCTAGCATGGATATGGTGGAGAAGCTTTCTCTCACCACAAGACCACATCCACATCCTTACTACATCCAATGGTTCAACAACAATGGCAAGGTTAAGGTAACACGTCTTTGTTCGTGTGTATTTTAGTATCTCTACATATGCTGATTATGTTGATTGTGATGTGGTACCTATGCAAGCATGTTCCTTATTACTTGGTAGACCATGGCAATTTGATAAAAATTCTGTACACCATGGTAGAAACAATCAGTATACTCTTGTTCACAAGGATAAAAATATTTCTTTGCTTCCTATGACTCCTGATTAAATTTTGAAAGATGATATTAATAGATCTAATAAAGCAAAACAGGAGAAAAATAAGAGTGAAAATCAGATTGTGTCAAAATAATTTGAGCAACAAATGAAGCCTAATAATAAACCATCTAATTTTGCTTCTGAAATTAAACTGAAAAGTGCATTTTTATTTGCCACCAAATCTGATATTGATGAGCTAGATTCTATCAAATCTGTTTGCTATGCTTTTGTGTGCAAAGAGGCAATATTTTCATTCGAGGGCGTGCCTTCCTCTTTGCTCCCTGTCACTAACATTTTGCAGGGAGTTCGGCGTCTTCCCACAAGGCGTGCCACCGGATTACCACCTATTCGAGGGATTGAGCATCAAATTGACTTAATTCCCGGTGCATCGCTACCCAACCGCGCACCATACCGTACCAATCCGGAGGAGACGAAGGAGATTATGCGTCAAGTACAGGAGCTGCTCGACAAAGGTTATATTTGCGAATCTCTTAGTCCTTGTGCTGTTCCTATTATACTAGTGCCTAAAAAGGATGGTACGTCGGCGTATGTGTGTTGATTGTAGAGGCATTAATAATATTACTATTCGTTATCGTCATCCTATTCCTAGGCTAGATGATATGCTTGATGAATTGAGTGGCTCTACAATATTCTCCAAAGTTGATTTGCGTAGTGGATACCATCAAATTCGTATGAAATTGGGAGATGAATGGAAAACAGCATTTAAAACTAAGTTTGGATTATATGAGTGGTTAGTCATGCCTTTTGGGTTAACTAATGCACCTAGTACTTTCATGAGATTAATGAACGTATTTTTACGTGCTTTCATTGGACGATTTGTGGTAGTTTACTTTGATGATATACTGATTTATAGCAAATCTTTGGAAGAACATTTGGAACATTTACGTGCTGTTTTTAATGCTCTACGTGATGCACGTTTGTTTGGTAACCTTGGGAAGTGCACCTTTTGCACCGACCGAGTATCTTTTCTTGGCTATGTTGTTACTCCACGAGGAATTGAAGTTGATAAAGCCAAGATTGAAGCTATTGAGAGTTGGCCGCAGCCAAAACGGTCACACAAGTGAGGAGTTTTCTTGGACTCGCTGGTTTCTATAGGCGTTTGTGAGAGACTTTAGCACCATTGCTGCACCTCTCAAAGAACTTACAAAGAAGTATGTGCCTTTTGTTTGGGGTACCGAAAAGGAAGAAGCCATCACGGTATAGAAAGAAAAGTTGACACAAGCTCCTATACTCCAACTTCACGACTTTAATAAGACTTTTGAGCTTGAATGTGATGCTAGTGGAATTGGATTAGGAGGTGTGTTATTACAAGATGGCAAACCTGTTGTATACTTTTACGAAAAATTGAGTGGGCCTAGTCGGAACTATTCTACTTATGACAAAGAATTATATGCTCTTGTTAGGACTTTAGAGACATGGCAACATTATTTATGGCCCAAAGAATTTGTTATACATTCTGATCATGAATCTTTGAAACATATTAAAAGTCAAGCTAAACTGAATCGTAGACATGCTAAATGGGTTGAATTCATTGAGACTTTCCCTTATGTCATTAAACACAAGAAGGGTAAAGAAAATGTTATTCTTGATGCTTTGTCTCGTCGATATACTATGCTTTCACAACTTGACTTCAAAATATTTGGTTTGGAGACCATCAAAGATCAATATGTGCATGATGCTGATTTTAAAGATGTAATGCAGAATTGTAAAGAAGGAAGAACATGGAACAAGTTCGTTATTAATGATGGTTTTGTGTTCCGTGCTAACAAGCTATGCATTCCTGCTAGCTCTGTTCGTCTTTTGTTGTTGCAGAGGCGCATGGAGGAGGATTAATGGGACACTTTGGCGTGAAGAAGGCGGAGGATATACTTGCTACACATTTCTTTTGGCCAAAGATGAGACGGGATGTTGAGCGTTTTGTTGCTCATTGCACTACATGTCAAAAAGCTAAGTCACGACTCAATCCTCATGGTTTATATATGCCTTTGCCGGTGCCTAGTGTTCCTTGGGAGGATATATCTATGGACTTTGTTTTAGGTTTACCTCGAACAAAGAAGGGAGGGATAGCATATTTGTTGTCGTGGATAGATTCTCGAAAATGGCACACTTTATACCATGTCATAAAAGCGATGATGTTAATGTTGCTGATTTGTTCTTTCGTGAAATTATTCGCTTGCATGGTGTGCCAAATACTATTGTTTCAGATCGTGATACTAAATTTCTTAGCCACTTTTGGAGATGTTTATGGGCTAAGTTGGGGACTAAACTGCTTTTTAGTACTACTTGTCACCCCCAAACCGATGGACAAACTGAAGTAGTCAATAGAACATTGTCTACTATGCTTAGGGCTGTTTTGAAGAATAATAAGAAAATGTGGGAAGAATGCTTGCCTCATATTGAATTTGCTTATAATCGTTCATTGCATTCTACTACTAAGATGTGCCCTTTTGAAATTGTGTATGGCTTCCTACCTCGTGCACCTATTGATTTGTTGCCTCTTCCATCTTGAGGAGAAGGTTAATTTTGATGCTAAAGAACGTGCTGAATTGATTTTAAAAATGCATGAGATAACTAAGGAAAACATTGAGCGTATGAATGCTAAATATAAGCGTCTTTGGAGATAAGGGTAGAAAACATGTTGTCTTTGCACCGGAGATCTTGTTTGGTTACATTTGCGTAAGGATAGGTTTCCTAGTTTGCGCAAATCAAAGCTAATGCCACGTGCTTGATGGTCCATTTAAGGTGTTAGAGAAAATAAATGATAATGCATATAAACTTGAGCTACCTGCAGATTTTGGGGTTAGTCCCACTTTTAACATTGCAGATTTGAAGCCTTATTTGGGTGAGGAAGATGAGTTTCCGTCGAGGGCGACTTCATTTCAAGAAGGGAGGATGATGAGGACATCAATACCATTGTTACACCCACAGCCCCTCTTGCTACATATCTTGGACCAATTACTAGAGCTCGCATGACGCCAATTAAATTATCAGGTACTTTCGCTTCTTGGAAATGATACTAATGTTCATGAGAATATGATGCTGCCTAACTTGGATACATTTGTTTTGCTTACAAATGAAGGCCCTAGCTTGGAGAAGGATGGACATTGGAGCAAGAACAAGCATGGAGATAATGCCATTCGCAATGGGTACAAGAACGGAGTTACAAGTGATGATTTCAGGACTTTGAAGCCACCATAATGGGGTGCATGAAGCCTTGGACGAAATATACAAGATGCCACTTCATAATATTCGTCCATAGGCTATTCTAGGTGTCACGTCACCTTATTATTGGGCCAGGCCCATGTAATTTCGAAATACTTAAGTATAGGCTGTTTTTAGAGTCCGTATGTGGGGAAACAAGAGTTAGGGATGGTTTGGACCCCTCCCTCAAGGGCCCCGAAATTCCCTCCTCTTCCTCCATATATACAGCCCTTAGGGCGTCGTTTAGACTTTGGGGTTTTGTTTAGATTAAAAGTTCGCCATAGCGCAACTTCGCGTGCATTTCGTGTGTGTTCAACGACCAGACAAAGGCGTCACAGAACCCCACCTTGATCAATAAAGCTTTCATCTTATATTCGCAATATTCAGATTGCAATCTCAGTTTCTTGCTTGTTCTTCGTTTGCTCGCAGGAAACAGGCCCTCGTGGTCAGGTTGATCGTGCTCCGGCGTGGTCAATAACCCTCGGAAGTTGGTTTAGCGATTGCTAAGGCGCGACGTCTCGCACGTTCGTAGTCGGATCGTCAAGGTCGACTCCCACAGAAACGATAGCCACCATCTCATCGAAACATCGGGACACCTTTGCCTCTATCATCTTCCCACAAGACGTGCCACCGGGATTACCACCTATTCGAGGGATTGAGCATCAAATTGATTTAATTCCCGGTGCATCGCTACCCAACCGTGCACCATACCGTACCAATCCAGAGGAGACGAAGGAGATTATCGTCAAGTACAGGAGCTGCTCGACAAAGGTTATATACGCGAATCTCTTAGTCCTTGTGCTGTTCCTATTATACTAGTGCCTAAAAAGGATGGTACGTCGGCGTATGTGTGTTGATTGTAGAGGCATTAATAATATTACTATTCGTTATCGTCATCCTATTCCTAGGCTAGATGATATGCTTGATGAATTGAGTGGCTCTACAATATTCTCCAAAGTTGATTTGCGTAGTGGATACCATCAAATTCGTATGAAATTGGGAGATGAATGGAAAACAGCATTTAAAACTAAGTTTGGATTATATGAGTGGTTAGTCATGCCTTTTGGGTTAACTAATGCACCTAGTACTTTCATGAGATTAATGAACGAAGTTTTACGTGCTTTCATTGGACGATTTGTGGTAGTTTACTTTGATGATATACTGATTTATAGCAAATCTTTGGAAGAACATTTGGAACATTTACGTGCTGTTTTTAATGCTCTACGTGATGCACGTTTGTTTGGTAACCTTGGGAAGTGCACCTTTTGCACCGACCGAGTATCTTTTCTTGGCTATGTTGTTACTCCACGAGGAATTGAAGTTGATACGGCCAAGATTGAAGCTATTGAGAGTTGGCCGCAGCCCAAAACGGTCACACAAGTGAGGAGTTTTCTTGGACTCGCTGGTTTCTATAGGCGTTTTGTGAGAGACTTTAGCACCATTGCTGCACCTCTCAATGAGCTTACAAAGAAGGATGTGCCTTTTGTTTGGGGTACCGCACAGGAAGAAGCCTTCACGGTATTGAAAGATAAGTTGACACATGCTCCTTTACTCCAACTTCCTGACTTTAATAAGACTTTTGAGCTTGAATGTGATGTGATAGAGGCGAGGGTGTCCCGATCTTTCGATGAGATGATAACTATCGATTTGGTGGAGACGACTTTGACGATCCGACTACAAACGTGCACGACATTGCGCCTTAGCAATCGCTAAACCAACTTAGAGAGGTTATTGACCACGCAGGATCACACTAAAGCTGACCACGATGGTCTATTCCTTCAAGCAATCGACAAAAAAGCAAGAATATGATAAAGCACTCTGAATATTGCGGTATATATGAAGTATTGATAAAGGTGGGGATCCGTAAGCGGTCTTGGTGCAGTCGTTGGACACAAACGAAGTACACGAAGTTGCAATGGCTAACTTTAACTAAACAAATCCCAAGGAAAAAGCTACTAGATGGATCTACTTATATAGGAGCAAGGGTGGCGGCCAAGGAGGTGGGAGGACGTCCCAAGGCAGCCTAACACTAACCCTAGGTCGTACAAGGCCAATGGGCCCAAGTGGAGGTGATGTAACACCTTTGGACTTGTAGTTTGACTCGGATTCTGTTGCAGCATCAGATTGTTTCGTCCATAACTCAATGCTCCGGACGAATTTGAAGGTGAATCCAATTGGGTTGGAAGGTGCACGAAATCTATTTTCCAACAAAAAAAGAATCACCCAATTTGGAGTCCGGATGAAAAGTTATTGACGTTTTGAGTCAGGTATGTGTGTGCGGTCCGAATCTGAGTCCGTAACGTGAGAGACTTGGACTCTATCTTCTCTTGGTCCAAAAGTGACGTGAGAGGACTTTTGAACAGCACCTAAACTTCTCCTTTTCCCTTATCTTCATATGTGTATTGTACAAATGTCCCATACACCTACAATTAGACAAAACACAAAAGTGTGTGATGTATTTTGTTCGGATAACATAAATAGATTATTGAATAGTTTGCACTAGAAATCACCGACAAATATGCATGTATGCAATATTTTTGGTCTTATCCAAGGTAGTCATGTCCTCATCATCCTCCACTTCTTGAAAACAAAGCCGTCCTCGGCGGTTCTTAGTCTGAAATGTGGCTAACAAAAGAGACAAGGTGTACATGTTGTATATGTATATGTCATCCATTTTATTTCCCTTGATTTTTGCACATATGACACATAAATAGATGAGTAACTTGCATAGTTCATAAAATCTAAAGCCAAAACATTATCACAAGAAGTAGAAGGCATGAAAATATTGCAACTCAGTTTGCACATATAAGTGAAGCTCTTATTCATTTCAAAAGATTGACAATGTTCATCATTAAACCATCCCAACATTGGTGAATAAACCTTACTTGCATCAAGTTTACATGCTACAACATGCTTAAATAAGTAAACATGCAATAAGTCATTCGACACAGAATCATCACCAAGATTAGAGGTCATATCAAAATGATTAAATATTGATTCTTTTGCATCAACAATTAATTCAATGGGTGCACTCAAAATTGTTGGTATTTCAGTTGTTTGATCACATGGCAAAGTCAAATTATCAATATAATCCTCTAAAATAGGTGGTGTGATCAAAGTAGTGGGTAGCTCAACACATGATGTATTCAAGTTAACTAGGCATGCATCATTCTCATGTAAAAGTGGAAAATCTGTACCTTTGTCATTACCTCTTATAGTCAACTCGGATGATGCAGGCACTCTCGATGATGATGTGTCACATGGTGGAGATGATGTAGTCCTCGCAACAACGGATGTGGTTGTCATAGTACGCCTAGTAGTTGAATAAACATCTGTATCAACAGTTGGAATGTGCACCGTGCGCTTGTTCTCCTTGTGGGCAACACGTCGTTTTATTTCTGTTCAGCTTTGCAAGCAAGACGAAACAAATGGTCCATAGGATAACACTCTTCATGAATTAGTATCTCCTGAATATTATGGTTTAATCCTCCCCAAAATCTATCCATAAAATCTTCTTCACTTTCTTCTAAAAATGAGTGCAACAAGGTAGTTTGTAAATCATCATAATATTTTGTTACGGTGTCACTACCTTGTTTTAAATGTTCCAGCTTTTTAATCATGCCACGAGTATAATAAACATCGACGAATCTATCTCTCATGGCATGTTTTAAATCATCCCAAGTATTAGGTACATAATCAGGGTGTAACCGACAATATTCACTCCACCAAACTAGAGCATAACCAGTGAAAGAACCAACCGCAACCATAACTTTTTTACGTTCATCAAAATTATGGGAAGCAAATATATTATTGATGTCTAACTCCCATTCAATATATAAAGGAGGTCTAAAACGGCCATTAAATGGTGGTATAGAAACATGAACCTGATCATGTGCATTTGGATGTTTGTGCACCTCTCGTGACGGTTGTGGTATTTGCATAGGTGGTGGCATGTCTCCGCGATTGACAAAGCCCATGAATTGACTCTGGATCTGTCATGATTAGTAGAACAAGAAACAAAATCCAAAAATAATGTTCCTATAACTACTAGGATGTGGTGGTAAAACGCTCACAAGAAAGCAAATATCAATGTCTTACAAGTTCTTACCATGCAAAGAAGCGGTGACAGCAACCAGCGGTGTCAAGTAACTCTGAAGATTGTGTAAAGAGATTGCCGGGGAGCGACGTATACACGGTGTAGAAATATGTGGAGCTGGGTTGGCTATATATGGTAGCAAAAGATTAGCAATAATCAATTCAAAGATGCAATGTTGAATAAACGCTCAACGACAGATCTTGTCTGGTCCTAGGCTAGACCGGACTAGAGACGCGAGCCTAGAACACTAATGAGGTCACGGCGTAGCACAACTAGCATCAATGAAGGATAATGAGTAGCTCTAGACAGCAAGATATAAGTGAAGAGCACAACAGCAGTAAAGATAATGATGAAAAACAACTGCCAAGCAGGATATACAACAACTCTCTCTCCAGTTTTCCTCTTGAAAAGTTTGAGCCAATTTTCTGATAACTTTTTTCAAAGAATGCTACTAACTCAAGCTTTCCAACGCAAAAAGAATCACTCAATTCCGAGTTGATATGAGGAGTCAAAAAATTCTAAAACTGGTTTGAAAAACTGGAATAAGCTGTGTTCACGAACTTTTGAGGGCAAAAATACCTATTTAGGAGCCGATTTTGGGGTGCCAAATATTGAACTAGCTTCTGCAACTATTTAGATGCGGCTCGTCTCTAGCTTTAATTTGAGTACTCGCGGAGCCAAAACGGACTTCGTATGAGGAAGTTATGCCTGTTTTACTGAACAGTGCACAAAACAGATTCCAATCCGAATTCAGCTACGAGATTGAGTCTAGATAGATCCAAACTTTGTTTTTTTTTCTTCTCTCTTTTTTTTTCTCACACTTTTTTTCCTTTTTCTTTCTCTTTTTTCTGACTTTTTTTACTTTTTTTCTCTTTTTCCAAAACAAACTAGATAAGATGCAGATTGGATCAAGCGAAGATCTGAATGACCTCAACTATGATTATGACAATGAATAGTGCATAGCACGTGGTGGAAATTGATGGATGGTATGGTGGACAGTGGAAGGGATAATGATGCAGCGGCGTGACTAATGTGAACAGAACTCAAAACTCTAAAGGAACTAGACACTAAGACCGACAACTCGACACGACGATGCAACCGATAATTCAATAATGCAAACAATGAAAAGAAAATTGCAAAGGCTTGGACTGGCTAGGACAAATGATGAATAGATCTAACTTTTACGGTGGCCTTTTCTTGGACAATAGGTAAGAAAATAAATCGAATCTAGGGACAATTGGAAATTCTCACCGAGCAACACGAAAACTGATACCACTTGATAGAGGCGAGGGTGTCCCGATCTTTCGATGAGATGATAACTATCGATTTGGTGGAGACGACTTTGACGATCCGACTACAAACGTGCACGACGTTGCGCCTTAGCAATCGCTAAACCAACTCCGAGAGGTTATTGACCACGCCAGAGCACAATCAACCTGACCACGAAGGTCTATTCCTGCAAGCAATCGAAAAACAAGCAAGAATATGATAAAGCAATCTGAATATTGCGAGTATATATGAAGTATTGATAAAGGTGGGGATCCGTAAGCGGTCTTGGTCTGGTCGTTGGACACAATCGAAGTACACGAAGTTGCAATGGCTAACTTTTAACTAAACAAATCCCAAGGAAAAAGCTACTAGATGGATCTACTTATATAGGAGCAAGGGGTGGCGGCCAAGGAGGTGGGAGGACGTCCCAAGGCAGCCTAACACTAACCCTAGGTCGTACAAGGCCAATGGGCCCAAGTGGAGGTGATGTAACACCTTTGGACTTGTAGTTTGACTCGGATTCTGTTGCGACATCAGATTGTTTCGTCCATAACTCAATGCTCCGGACGAATTTGAAGGTGAATCCAATTGGGTTGGAAGGTGCACGAAATCTATTTTCCAACAAAAAAAGAATCACCCAATTTGGAGTCCGGATGAAAAAGTTATTGATGTTTTGAGTCAGGTATGTCTGCGGTCCAAATCTGAGTCCGTAACGTGAGAGACTTGGACTCTATCTTCTCTTGGTCCAAAAGTGACGTGAGAGGACTTTTGAACAGCACCTAAACTTCTCCTTTTCCCTTATCTTCATATGTGTATTGTACAAATGTCCCATACACCTACAATTAGACAAAACACAAAAGTGTGTGATGTATTTTTGTTCTGGATAACATAAATAGATTATTGAATAGTTTGCACTAGAAATCACCTGACAAATATGCATGTATGCAATATTTTTGGTCTTATCCAAGGTAGTCATGTCCTCATCATGATGCTAGTGGAATTGGATTAGGAGGTGTGTTATTACAACATGGCAAACCTGTTGCATACTTTTCTGAAAAATTGAGTGGGCCTAGTCTGAACTATTCTACTTATGACAAAGAATTATACGCTCTTGTTCGGACTTTAGAGACATGGCAACATTATTTATGGCCCAAAGAATTTGTTATACATTCTGATCATGAATCTTTGAAACATATTAAAAGTCAAGCTAAACTGAATCGTAGACATGCTAAATGGGTTGAATTCATTGAGACTTTCCCTTATGTCATTAAACACAAGAAGGGTAAAGAAAATGTTATTCTTGATGCTTTGTCTCGTCGATATACTATGCTTTCACAACTTGACTTCAAAATATTTGGTTTGGAGACCATCAAAGATCAATATGTGCATGATGCTGATTTTAAAGATGTAATGCAGAATTGTAAAGAAGGAAGAACATGGAACAAGTTCGTTATTAATGATGGTTTTGTGTTCCGTGCTAACAAGCTATGCATTCCTCGCTAGCTCTGTTCGTCTTTTGTTGTTGCAGGAGGCGCATGGAGGAGGATTAATGGGACACTTTGGCGTGAAGAAGACGGAGGATATACTTGCTACACATTTCTTTTGGCCAAAGATGAGACGGGATGTTGAGCGTTTTGTTGCTCGCTGCACTACATGTCAAAAAGCTAAGTCACGACTCAATCCTCATGGTTTATATATGCCTTTGCCGATTGCCTAGTGTTCCTTGGGAGGATATATCTATGGACTTTGTTTTAGGTTTACCTCGAACAAAGAAGGGAGGGATAGCATATTTGTTGTCGTGGATAGATTCTCGAAAATGGCACACTTTATACCATGTCATAAAAGCGATGATCTTTGTTAATGTTGCTGATTTGTTCTTTCGTGAAATTATTCGCTTGCATGGTGTGCCAAATACTATTGTTTCAGATCGTGATACTAAATTTCTTAGCCACTTTTGGAGATGTTTATGGGCTAAGTTGGGGACTAAACTGCTTTTAGTACTACTTGTCACCCCAAACCGATGGACAAACTGAAGTAGTCAATAGAACATTGTCTACTATGCTTAGGGCTGTTTTGAAGAATAATAAGAAAATGTGGGAAGAATGCTTGCCTCATATTGAATTTGCTTATAATCGTTCATTGCATTCTACTACTAAGATGTGCCCTTTTGAAATTGTGTATGGCTTCCTACCTCGTGCACCTATTGATTTGTTGCCTCTTCCATCTTCGGAGAAGGTTAATTTTGATGCTAAAGAACGTGCTGAATTGATTTTAAAAATGCATGAGATAACTAAGGAAAACATTGAGCGTATGAATGCTAAATATAAACGTCTTTGGAGATAAGGGTAGAAAACATGTTGTCTTTGCACCGGAGATCTTGTTTGGTTACATTTGCGTAAGGATAGGTTTCCTAGTTTGCGCAAATCAAAGCTAATGCCACGTGCTTGATGGTCCATTTAAGGTGTTAGAGAAAATAAATGATAATGCATATAAACTTGAGCTACCCGCAGATTTTGGGGTTAGTCCCACTTTTAACATTGCAGATTTGAAGCCTTATTTGGGTGAGGAATATGAGCTTCCGTCGAGGACGACTTCATTTCAAGAAGGGGAGGATGATGAGGACATCAATACCATTGTTACACCCACAGCCCCTCTTGCTACATATACCGGACCAATTACTAGAGCTCGCGACGCCAATTAAATTATCAGTACTTTCGTTTCTTGGTAATGATTCTAATGTTCATGAGAATATGATGCTGCCTAAATTGGATACATTTGTTTTGCTTACAAATGAAGGCCCTAGCTTGGAGAAGAATGGACATTGAGCAAGAACAAGCATGGAGATAATGCCATGCGCAAAGGGAACAAGAACGGAGTTACAAGTGATGATTTCAGGACTTTGAAGCCACCATAATGGGTGCATGAAGCCTTGGACGAAATATACAAGATGCCACTTCATAATATTCGTCCATAGGCTATTCTAGGTGCTGCGTCACCTTATTATTGGGCCAGGCCCATGTAATTTCGAAATACTTAAGTATAGGCTGTTTTAAAGTCCGTATGTGTGGGGAAACAAGAGTTAGGGATGGTTTGGACCCCTCCCTCAAGGGCCACGAAATTCCTCCTCTTCCTCCATATATACAGCCCTAAGGGCGTCGTTTAGACTTTGGGTTTTGTTTAGATTAAAAGTTCGCCATAGCTGCAACTTCGGCGTGACTTCGTTTGTGTTCAATGACCGGACAAAGGCGCCACGTAACCCCACCTTGATCAATAAAGCTTTCATCTTATATTCGCAATATCCAGATTGCAATCTCGGTTTCTTGCTTGTTCTTCGTTTGCTCGCAGGAAATGCAGACCCTCGTGGTCGTTGATCGTGCTCGGCGTGGTCAATAACCTCTCGGAGTTGGTTTAGCGATTGCTAAGGCGCGACGTCCTCGCACGTTCGTAGTCGGATCGTCAAAGTCGACTTCCTCCAAAGCGAAAACCAACATCTCATCGAAAGACGGGACACCTTTGCCTCTATCACTCGTGGAGTAGATCCGATATGGATGAGCAAAGCTCTATCTCTAAATGAGCTAATACTTTGCTAACCCTAACTAGGAGGAGGTGGTGGAGTATATATAGTCGTAGTACAAGTTGGGGATGAAGTGAAGGGGTACATGGGCCGGTGGCCCGTTACACTACGCAGGGGTGGCCGGATGTCCGGGAGTCGGGCCAGATGTCCGGGGCTTCGGGACGGGCCGGATGTCTGGGCTGGCCTGGGTCTTCCAGATGCGTTCGGTGATGGTGGGGCCGGATTTCCAGGCGAAGGGGGCCGGATGTCCGGGGCTTCAGGAAGAGCCGGATGTCCGGGCAAGGAGCCGGATGTCCGGGCTGTCGGGGTCGCTTCCGGAGCTCTCTGGATAGGAAGGGAGCAGGATTTCCGGGCGTTGGGCCGGATGTCCGGGCCTGGCAGGATGTCCGGGCCTGGCCGGATGTCCGGGCCTGGCCGGATGTCCGGGCCTGGTCGGATGTCCGGCTGCTGTAGCAGCTGACTCTTCCTCCTTCTCCTTCCTTCGCCTCCGCGCACGCTTGGCCTTGGTCCTTGGGTTCTCCATGGTCTCCTTGGGTGTACCTGAGTAAGCACAAGGTCCGCGCTTGAAGTAGCATCCATGTCTTACATGCGGAAAGGGAAGATTCGGAAAGGAGCGAGTTCATCTTAGGTCCAATGGTGTATGCTTGAGTGTACATGGGGATGATCGTAGGATGCTCCGCATCAAGGTGGCACCTGATGGAGGTGATGGTGCAGTGGAAGTAGAGGATGCACATGGTGTCCATGATGAAGGTCAACCTGCAGAAAAGTTAGTTCGCGCCAATGCCTATCGATCCTGCACTTCACGTTTAGCTTTACAAGCAAGATGGAATAAATGAGTGATATTATTATACTCCTTATACTCTAGAATGGTCTGAATGTCTCTATTTAATCCACCCATAAAACGTGCAAGCATACCTTCATTCTCTTCAACAATACCACATCTAATCATGCCAGTTTGTAATTCCTGATAATATTCCTGTACAGAATTTTTCCTTGTCTTAAACGCTGCAATTATTGAATTAATTCACGTTGATAATATGGTGGAACCCAACGAGTATGCATAGCAGTTTTCAAAGCAGCCCAAGTAGCTGGAAGAGGATATAATCTACAATGTTTAGACCACCAAACACATGCAAAGCTAGTGAAAGCACAAACAGCAGCGGGAACATGTCTCTCCTCAGGATATAGTAAACATGTAAATCGTTGTTCAGTTTCTAACTCCCAAGTAAGATATATATCAGGAACATATCTACCCTCAAATGGAGGAATATTCAATTTCAGTTTAGGGAGATGGTCATGATGATCTCGTACCTCGGGTGGTGGTGCAGCCCTACCGTTGCGATGATATGCATGAGGACGACCTGGTGGTGGTGGTGCGGGTGGTTGCACGTAGTTCTGATTTTTATCAACCTCATCCTCGTAATGGTCCTCCAGCTCTGCAGTAACAGCAGGAGCTACAGAAGCATCAACAATAGGTACAGCGGCACCAGAAGTTTGATTTGGGAGGCGATGTTGTTGTTGCTGTTGTAGATGTGCGATAGGTGCAGCGGGCGGTGGTTGTGGAAGACGCGCGAGCAATTCATTAAACTTGCTATCGAGCTTAGTTTCGAACGCCTTCTCAATGCCATCTATCTTCTCCATGGCCTCTTCAAATCTGTTTAGTTAATCTTCCACCTGTCCACTCATCATTTGCTGAAACTTATCATGAAGCTCCTTGCTCATCAAGTTCTCCCAGTCAGTCTTGTCGGCTTGTGATCCTGGCATCGTTAGCAGCAATAGAAACACACAAGAATATGATCCTACAGACTACTAGGTAGTAGTGGTGGTGGTGTGGTGGACAGTCACAAATCCGTCAAGCAAATCTCAAATTCTTACCAGTTCTTACCCAGCAGTAGGCGGTGATCGGCAACCGTTGTAGTCAAAACTCTCAAAGCTTGGATAGAGCGATTACTGGGGAGAGTCAAACGCATACGACGTAGATGTATGTGGAGCTAGGAAGGCTTATAATATGGTAGCAAAAGGGTCAGCAATAATCAATTCGGAGATGCAAAGCTGAATAAACGCTCAACGACGCAGATCTTGTCGGTCCTAGACTAGACCGTGCTAGAGACGCGAGCCTAGAACACTAACAAAATCACGGCGCTGCATGTAAACAAGGGAGGAGCACACTCTGAATTTTTTTCTATTTTTTTCTTTTTTTTGCACTTTTTTTCCTCTTTTTTTTTTCTCCGCAACAATTTTTTTTCGAAAATGTCTACAAATGATCTAAAAACTGCCAAGCCAGATTTTTCCAGACTTAGTTTTTTTTGGGTTTGGAACTATTTTTCTACTGCGGGTAGCACGGAAGTTGTGGAGTCCTTCTCTGTCACGACTCGGAGTATGGCGTGATCTGGAAATCCAAAACAAAGTAACAAATTACTGGACTCAGAATAGGACTGGTGGCGGAGATGAATCGGGTGGAACTCGGACTGGTGGCGGAGATGAATCTGGTGGAACTCGGACTAGTGGCGGATATATGTTGCAGGTGGACTCGGATTGGCGTGATGGCGGCGGATATGTGGGGCGTATATGGACTCAGATTGGCGGTGAATATATGGTGATATATGGCAGCACCGATGATGATGATGCAGTGGTGATATATGGCAGCAGCGATGATGATGATGCGGTGGTGATATATGGCAGCGGCGACGTGACAACCTGTGAACAGAACTCGAAACTCTAAAGGACTAGACGCTAAGACCAGCAACTTGACACGACGATGCAACCACAAATTCAACAAAGCAAATACAGAAAAGATTATGCAAAGGCTCAGATTGGTTCGGATAGGATGAACTAACACTATTTTTTTTGGCTTTTTCATGGAGTATAGGTATGAAGAACAGAGTCGATCTAAACTATGAAAAACTATAAAATATCAACGAGCAACCTGGAAATCTGATACCACTTGATAGAGGCAAAGGGGTCCCGATGTTTCGATGAGATGGTGGCTATCGTTTTCTGTGGGAGTCGACCTTGACGATCCGACTACGAACGTGCGAGACGTCGCGCCTTAGCAATCGCTAAACCAACTTCCGAGGGTTATTGATCACACCGGAGCATGATCAACCTGGCCACAAGGGCCTGTTTCCTGCGAGAAAACAAAGAACAAGCAAGAAATTAAGATTGCAATCTGGATATTGCGAATGTAAGAGGAAAGCTTTATTAATGAAGGTGGGGTTCTGTGACGCCTTGGTCTGGTCGTTGAACACAAACGAAGTACACGAAGTTGCAACTATGGCGAACTTTTGACCTAAACAAAACCCAAAGTCTAAACGGTGCCCTAAGGGTTGTATATATGGAAGAAGAGGGGGGAATTTCGTGGCCCTTGGGGAAGGGGTCAGAATCCAGCCTTATCTCTTGTTTCCCCACACATACGGACTCTAAAAACAGCCTATACTTATGTATTTCGAAATTACATGGGCCTGGCCCAATAATAAGGTGACGCAGCACCTAGAATAGCCTCTCGATGAAATTTATGAAGTGGCATCTTGTATATTTCGTCCAAGGCTTCATGCACTCCTCATGGTGGCTTCAAAGTCCTGAAATCATCACTTGTAACTCCGTTCTTGCCCCCCTTGCGCATGCCATCAACTCCATGCTTGTTCTTGCTCCAATGTTCATCCTTCTCCAAGCTAGGCCCTTCATTTGTAAGCAAAACAAATGTATCCAATTTAGGCAGCATCATATTCTCATGAACATTAGAATCATTACCAAGAAACAAAAGTACCTGGTAACTTAATTGGCGTGTGCGAGCTCTAGTAATTGGTCCAGTATATGTAATAGTAGGGGTTGTGGGTGTAACAATGGTATTGATGTCTTCATCATTGCCTAATAAGTCTGGCTCGTGGAAGCGAAGAATTTGGACTACAGGGCACCTCATTGCGTCGTTTGTGGGTAGATGGTTCATGAGATAAGCCGACAAGCAACTCGCCAGAGCCGCTCCGGGTTTGGCGCCTTGACTCATGCTGGCTTTTCTTCAAAAGAAGGTTTGGGTCTAAGTGAGCATCTGGATGAGAAAATTTTACTTTTCGGACAACCCACCTTGTTTTCTTTGGGGACAAGTGCTCTGAACTGGAAGAAATGGAAATTACCTCAGTATCTTCAGCCCGGCTTGTGGCAGCGTCGCCTTGAGAGTAGGAAGTGTCAGTGAGTTCAATAAAGAGACGACCAAGTGAGTCAAGGTCTACCTCTGTTTGTCAGCCTCGAGAGACTCACCCGCTTTTGTCGGCTCATTCACAACAGCGTGTTTGTTCTTCTTCCAAGCCGGTGTAGTCTTTGTTTTGGCCATCTGATTTTTGCCGTTGTTATTCCAGAAGGGCGAGCCAGCCTACATAATTGAGAAAGGTTAGAAAGTGAGAACGGTAGCAACCTTGTCTATTGCAATTCTCCTAAGGCTCTCCAAGCAGGCTCTTTAGAATTTTGTTAATGTCTTGAGTGGTCAAATCGTGACAACTATACCATTGAGGATCGTTTGAGTCGTCCGAATATTCACACATTAAGCTGGGTCGGCAGCTCAAAGGAAGGACTCTCCATGTGACCCAGCATCGGGTTAAATCAACCCCTATTAAACCATTGGCCAGCTTCGGATAGATAGGGGTGGTTTCTGCATGCTCCTCCAGAATAATCTGGCTTGGGAGATCCAAGTCCATGGGAAGGAGGTCCACTGTGTAACCCGGTAAGGGGTTCTCATTAGCTGTGATGGTGTTCTTGCAATAAAACCAAGTCTTGATCCATCCATTAGGATGACTTGGTAAGGTAGCTGAAGGAAAGCAGCCGTCTCTACTTCTCTGGATTGAGACCTCGCTGAGTTCTAGGCTTGGGCCATCTGCGCATTCTGTTTGGCGGTTCATATAGAAAAATTCCTTGAAGAGGGAAACAGTGGGCTCTATCTGCAAATATAGCATTGGTTCTGAAAGTTACAGATATTGGGTATGGAGTTTGGGCCCAAGTCTTGAGGATGAAGGTTAAAATAGCTTAAGACGTCCCAAAAGAATTTTGACCCGGGTGGAGAGAAGCCTCTAAGAAGAAGGTCTACAAAAACTACGACTTCTCCTTCGCCGGGTCGAGGAACATTATCTCCTTGGCCAGCTCGCCAACCAATTTCTTCCTAAGTTGGTAGAAAACCTTGATCTTTATTAACTTTAGGAATGAGCTCGGAAACCTGGGAAGGCGCTCAATTGCAAATGGTAGTTTTTGACATGTTGAACCGCCTATGTGAAATGGAGGACTGCAGAAATATAAGTGGCGAGTTACTTAAGATATAATGACTCACTACCTCAGTTATGACAAGGAACAATATTGCCTATTATGAACAAGACGGCATAATGGATAAGTAGCCCTAAACGGTGAGTCGGCTTAGCAACAGATGCAATTTCTGACTATCTGGCAAGTTACAATCTCGCTGATGAGCCACTAGATATACGAAGGCGAGTTGACTAAGTTGAACGTTACTAAGTTTTCTGCAAAGTGTGGGATAACAAGTTTCGACCAAAGCACTCACAATTGCGTATCTAAAGATGGTTCGGAAAAGGAAAATAATTGCTAAACCTAAAGGTAGCAGCGGATGCAGTTGATAAACTGTTCGTCGGTTCTAGTGAGGGTATAGTACATTTAGATGCAAAGTCAATCTTGAATCTGCTGTCGCAATGTTTCTATGGGTATCTCCGAGAAAATAAAAGATCTAACTCAATATATGACAGAGAAGTGCGGATGAACACCGACGAACTTTGTGAACTCAGACTAGCTAATATGAATCCGAGAAGGGGAGATTTGAGTAGTTGTGGTAGCAGAGGGCGGAGATGCACCGCTGAACTCCAGCGAAGGTGGGGCGACGCTGTGTTCCCGGGCGAGGCGGCCGATAAAGGTCCACGGGCGCGACCTAGCTCTGGTCATTGGAGGCTTCGAGAGGAAGAAGAAGAAGAAGAAGAAGCGGAGGGGACGAAGTAGAAGTGAAAAGGAGGACCTCCCCCCGTGCGTATTTATAAGGAAAAAAGCAATAGTAAATGGCAGGCGCGAAAATCGAGGGGGCGTAGTAACTTTTTGATGCGGAGCATCCCACGTTCATCCCCACATACACTCCGGCTACTCTCCAAGACCCAAGAGGACATACGACGAGACCTCGACCATACACCTTTGGACACAAGGTGAACTCACTCCTCGTCGAACCGTCACTTTCCTCATGTGAGACATGCCTACTACCTCATGCATGGACCTTGCATATACTCAAGTACAACCGAGACGACCATGGAGGATCCAAGGACCAAGGCCAAGCATGGAAGAGGAGAAGGAAGAAGAAGCAGGAACAAGCTTCTGGAAAGCCCGGAACTTCCGGCCTCTGCCCGAAACTTCCGGCCCCCGGACCTTCCGGCCTGCCCGGAACCTCCGGCCCCTTGAGTCTAGACCAGCCCCGAGCGCGCCAACACTCTGGATAGCCCGGAACCCGGCCGGAACCTACCCGGAACTTCCGGAGCCCGGAACTTCCGGCCCTGCCCCGGAACTTCCGGCCTGCCTGCGTTCAAAGACTCGGGCCGAAGCCCATGTATCCCTTTCCCACTTACCCCTTCGTGGCTTAGACTATAAATAGACCACCCCTCCTCCTAGTTAGGGTTAGCATTGTGATAGCTCATTAGAGATAGAGCTTTGCTCATCCATATCGGATCTACTCCACCAGAGAGACCGCGGCCCCTCTACGGAGACAGTCCTCTTGGATTCAAGACCTCCTTTACGGAGAAGACCCCCATCAAGACCTCCTCACGGAGAAGAACCCGGTTACCTCTTGTATCGTCCTTTGTTGACTTTGGATCTTGTATCTCTCTTTGTGTTCATCGATCTAGCGCATGTGTGATCTATTCTTGTTGGTTGAGTGTTCTTGTTGTCCCCCCCCCCCTCCGTGATTTCCCTCGTGTTCTTCCGCTCGTTCTTCGTGTTCCTCGTAGGGATCCTCTCCAAACGTGAAAGATCGGCCGTACGGAGATCCACTCCAGATCATCTTGGTATCATGAGCCACGTTGATCACGTTTTTGGAGCCCCTGCCCTTTGTTTTCTAGCTTGATTTTGTTCATTTCGTCCTAAATCCGAAAATCCCCACCAAAAATAGCCCCCAATTTTTTTTGTGATTTGTTGGTTTTGATGATGTTTTGTTGATTTTGATCCATGGATTCGTTGTGTTTCAAGTGGATCTAGCTTTCCCCCATCATTTTCCCCCTTTCCATCCAAGAAATCTCCCCAATTTTGAACTTGGAAATCGAGTTTTTCCACCCCCGTTCTCATATCTGGAATTTAGGGTTCGTCCCGGAAGAAACTCCACGACCCCCGGAACTTCCGGACTCCCAGGGAACTTGCGTCCCCCAGAACTTCTGTCCTAGCCCCGGAACTTCCGGGCTAAACAGAAAGTTTACCCAAAAAATCCCCCTAACCCCCGCACTTTTTCCGCGACCCACGAACTTCCGGCCACCCCCCGGAACTTCCGGAGCACGGAACTTCCGGCCTAACCCGTAACATTGCACAGATTTTCAGCATCAGCCTTGTTCACCGTTTTCATCACAACGTTTCGCTCCGAACTGTGATTTGGGTGTTCTTTGGCTCGTTTTGAAGCTATCGACGTGCCCGAGGTGCTCAAGTTTGTTTTACCACCTTTTGACACCATCAAATTTTTGGTACTTTGTCATCTTTGCCTAGGGCTTCCACCATATCATCCGCATAACCACCACAGCCTTCCGCAACTTAACCCATTTTGATCCCCATAGCATTTGAGGTTGTTTGAGTAGTGACTTGAGTCTCCTAAGGTGTTTAGGCGACTTAGGGACGGTTGCTTCTTCATCAACCACCACCACCACTTCAGCATAGGCTTGCCCACCATACACTTCCGCCACACCAACTTAACCCAATTTTGTCGTGTTGAGAGTTGTGTCTCCTAAGGTGTTTCGGCTACTTAGGGACGTGCTTTCAACTTTGACTCCGTGTATAGCCCATCATACGCTTCCACCACCATAACCCGGTCAACTTCGGCTACTCGGGTTTCCACCAATACTTCCGCAACCACCACCGCATTCCTGCTACCACCATTTTGACATTTGACGTTTGAGATTTTGAGTTCGCGGTTTTTCCGTTTCCTAAGGTGTTTCGGCTACTTAGGGACGAGACTCCATCATCTTGGTTTCTACATCAAGAACACCGCCACTCATCATCGCCGGACGGTAACCTCCATATCATCTTGGTATCGTGGTATCCCTCCTTTGTATATTCCCCTTGCCATTGCATTGTTAACCCCTAGCCCATTTTGCGTTACTTGCCTATCGAGACTAGCCATTTGAGTATTGCCGCCAACATTACGTGTGCACATTAGAGATCATACTTTCCATAGCATACATACCATATCATCGTGGTGCATATATTGCTATCATATCTTGTGTCACAAGTTTTTTCCCGCATATACACAATTGCTATCTTGGTTTGTGCATTGTGCAAAAGTGGCCATACAAAAAAAAGAGAATAAGCTTTTAAGCAAAAGAAAAAGTGAGAGCAAAGAGCTTGTAAGCAAGTGACATAGCATCATACCACATTGCATATAAGATTGTCATATCCGATCATCTTGGATCATCTTGAGAGAAACACCGGGAACCATACATACATAGCATACTTGGGATAAAAGTCCATATATTTTGCATCTTATAGGTTGTGCACAAGTGTCGTATCCGCCTATAGAGCAATCGTGCTAGCGTCTCTCTTGAGTTGTGCAACAGGAGCGTTTCTCGTGGATTCCACATTTTGTGCTGATTCCTTGGTTGCACGACCCCATTTATCTATCCGTGTGTGTGTTTCCGTGTGCCACATATTGCTATTGGTCTACTTGTTTCACTTGCGAATTTGTGAATCTCTTTCAACATTATTGACTCTTGCTAACATTTTGCATCAAATTTTTGTGCCACTATCCTCACCGAGCTCCACCATAAGCTTTTACTTTTGTAGGTGTGAGAACCGACAAGGATTGATACCAATAGTGCTATTTCATTGTCCGCATTTGAGTGAACTTGATTCATCGTCAACATTGGTCAAGGTACATTGGTATAAGTTCTTCTCCTTCTCGCACTCATATTTGCTCGAGTCTTGTGATGGATAGGCAAGGCATTTCCTCTTCGGTCTCACGACAACAACGACGGCGTGAACAACTACATCTCCAAAGCGTCCATCTTTGATTTACAACGACAAATGCAAGGCACACAATTAAGATTGCGAGAGTGCACCGAGGACATCTCCATCGAAATTCGTCACTCCGAAGCAAGGAAAAGGGACTACACCGACAAGAAGCTTTCCGCACATAATGAGGAGCAAGATGCAAGGATGGAGGAGATTAGAGCCTTGATCAAGTCTTCTTCCCCTTTGTCATCTTCAAGACGGCGACGTTCAAGACACAAGTCTTCGGAGTGCGGCAACGATGAACGTGCAAGTCGTCCTCGTCCTCATCAACATGGCGACTACCATCACGTTCGTGATCAACATCGTCATGAAGGGCAAGTCACCTCCAAGCATCATGTGCACGACGACGACGAACGACATCTACTACGAGCTCAAGCACGGCAACGACATCATCATCATGAAGATGCTCCACAAGCGCAAATGCACATGTCCCAACAAGCCTACTTCACGCCAAGTCCAAGCTTCAAGAGCAAAAGAGAAGACCGCGAGATAAGCACCACCAAGACGGAGACTACGGCTACAACAACCACTTCGCATCTTCGCCAAGTGCTATCAAGGCATCTTCGCCATTGACGACGTCGGCATCTTCGCCTACTTCCCACGCAGGTACGCCTACATCGACTTCATCAAGTCCAAGGTGACTAATTACGAGCGAGGGTGACACTTCCATCTTGAAGCCCCCAAAGAAGATGATCGAGCATGGGAAACTCCTTCGGTCATGAAGACGAGCTACAAGGTGCCACATCATATGGGCCTCCAACACCAAGACGGCGATAAGAAGGTCGAGCAAGGGCCATCCCCTTCGACCACGGCGATAGGAGTTGAGCATGGAGACATTTGCACCTACATCTCTCCGACACCCACATATGATGAGATGCCCCAAGTGCCATGTGAGGAGAGCCACTACCACATGAGTGACATGAGTGACTCCACCATACGTGACACATCATGTGAGGCCACTATGATCTCTAATACTTCCACAACCACCACCGCATTCCTGCTACCACCATTTTGACATTTGACGTTTGAGATTTTGAGTTCGCGGTTTTTCTGTTTCCTAAGGTGTTTCGGCTACTTAGGGACGAGACTCCATCATCTTGGTTTCTACATCAAGAACACCGCCACTCATCATCGCCGGACGGTAACCTCCATATCATCTTGGTATCGTGGTATCCCTCCTTTGTATATTCCCTTGCCATTGCATTGTTAACCCCTAGCCCATTTTATGCGTTACTTGCCTATCGAGACTAGCCATTTGAGTATTGCCGCCAACATTACGTGTGCACATTAGAGATCATACTTTCCATAGCATACATACCATATCATCGTGGTGCATATATTGCTATCATATCTTGTGTCACAAGTTTTTTCCCGCATATACACAATTGCTATCTTGGTTTGTGCATTGTGCAAAAGTGGCCATACAAAAAAAAGAGAATAAGCTTTTAAGCAAAAGAAAAAGTGAGAGCAAAGAGCTTGTAAGCAAGTGCCATAGCATCATACCACATTGCATATAAGATTGTCATATCCGATCATCTTGGATCATCTTGAGAGAAACATCGGGAACCATACATACATAGCATACTTGGGATAAAAGTCCATATATTTTGCATCTTATAGGTTGTGCACAAGTGTCGTATCCGCCTATAGAGCAATCGTGCTAGCGTCTCTCTTGAGTTGTGCAACAGGAGCGTTTCTCGTGGATTCCACATTTTGTGCTGATTCCTTGGTTGCACGACCCCATTTATCTATCCGTGTGTGTGTTTCCGTGTGCCACATATTGCTATTGGTCTACTTGTTTCACTTGCGAATTTGTGAATCTCTTTCAACATTATTGACTCTTGCTAACATTTTGCATCAAATTTTTGTGCCACTATCCTCACCGAGCTCCACCATAAGCTTTTACTTTTGTAGGTGTGAGAACCGACAAGGATTGATACCAATAGTGCTATTTCGTTGTCCGCATTTGAGTGAACTTGATTCATCGTCAACATTGGTCAAGGTACATTGGTATAAGTTCTTCTCCTTCTCGCACTCATATTTGCTCGAGTCTTGTGATGGATAGGCAAGGCATTTCCTCTTCGGTCTCACGACAACAACGACGGCGTGAACAACTACATCTCCAAAGCGTCCATCTTTGATTTACAACGACAAATGCAAGGCACACAATTAAGATTGCGAGAGTGCACCGAGGACATCTCCATCGAAATTCGTCACTCCGAAGCAAGGAAAAGGGACTACACCGACAAGAAGCTTTCCGCACATAATGAGGAGCAAGATGCAAGGATGGAGGAGATTAGAGCCTTGATCAAGTCTTCTTCCCCTTTGTCATCTTCAAGACGGCGACGTTCAAGACACAAGTCTTCGGAGTGCGGCAACGATGAACGTGCAAGTCGTCCTCGTCCTCATCAACATGGCGACTACCATCACGTTCGTGATCAACATCGTCATGAAGGGCAAGTCACCTCCAAGCATCATGTGCACGCATTTACCCATTTAACGACATCTACTACGAGCTCAAGCACGGCAACGACATCATCATCATGAAGATGCTCCACAAGCGCAAATGCACATGTCCCAACAAGCCTACTTCACGCCAAGTCCAAGCTTCAAGAGCAAAAGAGAAGACCGCGAGACAAGCACCACCAAGACGGAGCTACGGCTACAACAACCACTTCGGCATCTTCGCCAAGTGCTATCAAGGCATCTTCGCCATTGGACGTACGGCATCTTCGCCTACTTCCCACGTGTACGCCTACATCGACTTCATCAAGTCCAAGGTGACTAATTACGAGCGAGGGTGACACTTCCATCTTCGGAAGCCCCCCAAAGAAGATGACTGAGCATGGGAAACTCCCTTCGGTCATGAAGACGAGCTACGAGGTGCCACATCATATGGGCCTCCAACACCAAGACGGCGATAAGAAGGTCGAGCAAGGGCCATCCCCTTCGACCACGGCGATAGGAGTTGAGCATGGAGACATTTGCACCTACATCTCTCCGACACCCACATATGATGAGATGCCCCAAGTGCCATGTGAGGAGAGCCACTACCACATGAGTGACATGAGTGACTCCACCATACGTGACACATCATGTGAGGCCACTATGATCTCTAATACTTCCACAACCACCACCGCATTCCTGCTACCACCATTTTGACATTTGACGTTTGAGATTTTGAGTTCATGGTTTTTACATTTCCTAAGGTGTTTCGCTACTTAGGGACGAGACTCCATCATCTTGGTTTCTACATCAAGAACACCGCCACTCATCATCGCCGGACGGTAACCTGCATATCATCTTGGTATCGTGGTATCCCTCCTTTGTATATTCCCTTGCCATTGCATTGTTAACCCCTAGCCCATTTTGCGTTACTTGCCTATCGAGACTAGCCATTTGAGTATTGCCGCCAACATTACGTGTGCACATTAGAGATCATACTTTCCATAGCATACATACCATATCATCGTGGTGCATATATTGCTATCATATCTTGTGTCACAAGTTTTTTCCCGCATATACACAATTGCTATCTTGGTTTGTGCATTGTGCAAAAGTGGCCATACAAAAAAAAGAGAATAAGCTTTTAAGCAAAAGAAAGAGAGCAAAGAGCTTGTAAGCAAGTATCATAGCATTATACCACATTGCATATAAGATTGTCATATCCGATCATCTTGGATCATCTTGAGAAACACTGGGAACCATACATACATAGCATACTTGGGATAGAAAGTCCATATATTTTGCATCTTATAGGTTGTGCACAAGTGTCGATCCGCCTATAGAGCAATCGTGCTAGCGTCTCTCTTGAGTTGTGCAACAGAGCGCTTCTCGTGGATTCCACATTTTGTGCCCACTCCTTGGTTGCACGACCCCATTTATCTATCCGTGTGTGTGTTTCCGTGTGCCACATATTGCTATTGGTCTACTTGTTTCACTTGCGAATTTGTGAATCTCTTTCAACATTATTGACTCTTGCTAACATTTTGCATCAAATTTTTGTGCCACTATCCTCACCGAGCTCCACCATAAGCTTTTTACTTTTGTAGGTGTGAGAACCGACAAGGATTGATACCAATAGTGCTATTTCATTGTCCGCATTTGAGTGAACTTGATTCATCGTCAACATTGGTCAAGGTACATTGGTATAAGTTCTTCTCCTTCTCGCACTCATATTTGCTCGAGTCTTGTGATGGATAGGCAAGGCATTTCCTCTTCGGTCTACGACAACAACGACGGCGTGAACAACTACATCTCCAAAGCGTCCATCTTTGATTTACAACGACAAATGCAAGGCACACAATTAAGATTGCGAGAGTGCACCGAGGACATCTCCATCGAAATTCGTCACTCCGAAGCAAGGAAAAGGGACTACACCGACAAGAAGCTTTCCGCACATAATGAGGAGCAAGATGCAAGGATGGAGGAGATTAGAGCCTTGATCAAGTCTTCTTCCACTTTGTCAACTTCAAGACGGCGACGCTCAAGACACAAGTCTTGGAGGCGGCAACGATGAACGTGCAAGTCGTCCTCGTCCTCATCAACATGGCGACTACCATCACGCTCGTGATCAACATCGTCATGAAGGGCAAGTCACCTCCAAGCATCATGTGCACGACGATTTACGCATTTAACGACATCTACTACGAGCTCAAGCACGGCAACGACATCATCATCATGAAGATGCTCCTGGCGCAAATGCACATGTCCCAACAAGCCTACTTCACGCCAAGTCCAAGCTTCAAGAGCAAAAGAGAAGACCGCGAGACAAGCACCACCAAGACGGAGCTACGGCTACAACAACCACTTCGCATCTTCGCCAAGTGCTATCAAGGCATCTTCGCCATTGGACGACGGCATCTTCGCCTACTTCCCACGTGTACGCCTACATCGACTTCATCAAGTCCAAGGTGACTAATTACGAGCGAGGGTGACACTTCCATCTTGAAGCCCCCAAAGAAGATGACTGAGCATGGGAAACTCCCTTCGGTCATGAAGACGAGCTACGAGGTGCCACATCATATGGGCCTCCAACACCAAGACGGCGATAAGAAGGTCGAGCAAGGGCCATCCCCTTCGACCACGGCGATAGGAGTTGAGCATGGAGACATTTGCACCTACATCTCTCCGACACCCACATATGATGAGATGCCCCAAGTGCCATGTGAGGAGAGCCACTACCACATGAGTGACATGAGTGACTCCACCATACGTGACACATCATGTGAGGCCACAACACTTAGTGAGTGAGGTAGCTGACACATCATGTGAGGCCACTATGATCTCTAATGACTTAACCTCTACTCCTAGTGTGTTTTCTTCTCTGGTGCCAGGTCTCCTACATGACGACATGCCTACCCTCGACGAGTCCATACCTCCAAAGGAGAAACCGATGGCCATGGTGGACGATGATGCACCCCCCACATGGTTCCATCAAGATGAAGTTGACCACGACTTGGTCTTCAACACCTCACCTACAACACATGAGCGACCTTCCAAAGGTAACATAGGTGATGGTACTTCTCTTGTCCCACTAGTGGACTGTCTTGACATCGATTGCTTGCATGATGTTGATCCACCTATTCCCATCCTTCATGCTAGCGAGACTTCTTCATGCCTTGACTTACCTATTTATGATGAATATGATGATGAGCATGTTGAATTGCCTAGTTCTGATGTTATGCTCCATAGGATATCATGTGAAAATTCTTTTGGTCATATCATGTTTGATAATCCTTTGAACTTGTCATGTTTTATGAGTGAGATCTCCCATATTGTTTCATCACAATCTCAACATAGTAACTATGCATGCCCCATTAAAATCAATCCCATTTGCACTTATGGCATAGATGACGAGATGATGGTCATTGGCTTTTGTTTTTCATGTGATGATATTGCCATGCTTCCTTTACATGATTTGCACAATTCATCTACTATGTCATGCCATGATCACATTGTTCAAAATATGTTTTGTTTTGGATGTTGTCAATATTCTCCATGTGATGTTGCTACTCATGCTCATGAGGAGACCCCCATCGTTTCCTCATACATATTCGGAGATCTTGATGCATTTCATACTTCGCATGATTCCCATGATAGTGTACACCATATACATTCCATGAATAACAATGCTCTACATATTTCTCATGATGCATTACACAATTTGAGTCTCCATTATGTTATACATAACAACAAACCTATCATGATGGATGACATGTTTCTGTATCACGCATCTCATTTATTTGAGCATCGGATAGTGCTAACCAACACACGCACGTGCGCATCATGATGGATGATGTGTACATATACCATGCACACACAATTTTCCCTTTGTCTTTGTTTTGTGTAGGTACTCACGTATACTCGTCAACCTCTCAATCCCAAGAGTTGATGAAACAAGCTCTTGAGAGCAACGATGACTTGGGATCCCGTGGACTATCATTCCCACCATTCCTTTTGCGCAAGGACTACGCGCATCTCTTTTACTTGTATCTCACACGGCTATGGGCTATTTACCACTTGTCACCTTATGCTCATTTTCCCGTGTTCACTTTGCATGTTATTTTTACTCCTATGCCTTTGCCATCCAATTGTGACCCTTGCTTGCATCTACCCATGATTCACCATTATGATAATTCTATGTGTATTTGCATGCTTGGTGGAGATACTAGTAGCTATTGCCATGATTTCTTTGTGCCCCATTCTATTAATGCTTGTTGTGTTGGGAGAGTCATGATGCCCCGTTGCTACCTACATATGGCTTCTCACCAATACATTCATGCTATTGTCCTCATATCTTGCTTTCATGTTTTTGCTATGTCATGTGAATTATTCATGCCCACTATTTGCACACATGACATGATTGCCATGATTCCCTCTAGTATGTTGCATCTTCGCACTACTAGCTTGCTTGACTTGATCTCTATGATTGCTTGCTATTTTGCATCACCCATGTTCCACTATTACTCGCTTTCTTGGGTTGATGACATATATGTTCACGCCTCTCACATGATATATCTTGATCATTGTCTCTTGTGTCCATTAGTTGCCTCTCTCATATCCACTTATATTGAGTGCAACCATACTATGCTTATTGATCTTGGAGACTTTGACACTTTACTTGTGATGCATGCTTGTTTACTCGAGCCTCTTGTATTTGGTTGTTCTTGCATTGTATGCCTCCATACTATGAAATGCTCCCTTGTCCTTTCTTATGATGAGCATGATGCATACACTTGTTGGGTATTTTACCACACGATTGATAGGTGTTGCATTTGCACTAACCTCATTTGTTTTTCCGAGTGGTTGTCATGTTCTTTCATTTTGAAGGATTCACAAGGCGGTACCTTCATGAGACATATTGGTTATGTGAAGGCATACACGATATGCAACTCCAACACTCTTGAGAAACTCCTAAAGGTGAATTCCTTCCTTTTGATCCATCCTCAATTATGCATATTGGATGGGTCACTCTTCCATTGTAGTTTCCTTCCTGTTGTCTACATGATAGATCTCGCGAACGGAGGAGCGACATTGAAGATTGGCTCTATGGACCTTCAAATTGAGGAGCGCTCGGACTTCCTGGATGCACCTTCGAACCTCCACTCATGCCACGACATCAAGCATTGGTACATCAACACTCCTTTGACACATTGCACCAACACATACATATTTGTTGGATGTGCTTCCTCATGTCATGCTCGATGGACATATCATACTCACCACAAGTTTGCACCCTATGCATGGATTGACTCACATTATGATTGCCTTGTTGCATCTTATATTCCCATGTCATCCATGATATATGAGCTTGTACACTTCCTTAGCACATTTGTTGTGATCTTTCTTGATGGCATATTCATACATCATGAACATATTGCCTACCATCAATTGCATGATAACATAATCATATTGAGCATCCATTGTCATATTCATGCTATCGACAAACCGTCTCACTATGACATCATTTTGCACTGTGGTTGCATTGACCATATTCACAACACATTTGCATGCACAATGAATGATTTTGCTCCCATGAATGCTTTGCATATCATTCTATATCATCTTGATAAGCTTCATGTGCTTTGTCACGAACAATCTTGTTGCACGGACTCATTCTTACATGATGGACACTTTGTGTGCGCTAACCACTGTATTTCCAAGTGTACTTTGTGTTTGCTCATTTTGCATGTACCACATACCGGAGACACCTTGGAGTACTTGGATTGCGCAATGTCTTCAACTTCGTCCAACTACAAGTCCGTCCACGACAACTGTTTCCATGGTGATGAGGATCACGATCCGAGGTCGGATCTTTCCCAAGGGAGGGGAGATGATGTGGAGCATCCCACGTTCATCCCCCATGTACACTCCGGCTACTCTCCAAGCCCCAAGAGGACATACGATGAGACCTCGACCATACGCCTTTCGACACAAGGTGAACTCACTCCTTTTCGAACCGTCACTTTCCTCATGTGAGACATGGCTACTACCTCATGCATGGACCTTGCATATACTCAAGTACAACCGAGACGACCATGGAGGATCCAAGGACCAAGGACAAGCATGGAAGAGGAGAAGGAAGAAGAAGCAGGAACAAGCTTCTGGAAAGCCCGGAACTTCCGGTCTCTGCCCGGAACTTCCAGCCCCCGGACCTTCCGGCCTGCCCGGAACCTCCGGCCCCCGGAGTCCAGACCAGCCCCGAGCGCGCCAACACTCTGGATAGCCCGGAACCAGGCCGGAACCTGCCCGGAACTTCCGGCCCTGCCCGGAACTTCCGGCCTGCCTGCGTGCAAAGACTCGGGCCAAAGTCCATGTATCCCTTTCCCACTTACCCCTTCGTGGCTTAGACTATAAATAGACCACCCCCTCCTCCTAGTTAGGGTTAGCATTGTGGTAGCTCATAAGAGATAGAGCTTTGCTCATCCATATCGGATCTACTCCACGAGAGAGACCGCGGCCCCTCCAAGGAGATGATCCTCTTGGATTCAAGACCTCCTTTACGGAGAAGACCCCCATCAAGACCTCCTCACGGAGAAGAACCCAGTTACCTCTTGTATCGTCCTTTGTTAACTTTGGATCTTGTATCTCTCTTTGTGTTCATCCATCTAGCACATGTGTGATCTATTCTTCTTGGTTGAGTGTTCTTGTTGTTCCCCCCCCCCCCCTCGTGATTTCCCTCGTGTTCTTCCGCTCGTTCTTCGTGTTCCTCGTAGGGATCCTCTCCAAACGTGAAAGATCGGCCGTACGGAGATCCACTCCACATCACTTTTGGTACAAAATACGCCTCGATTTTGGGGGTAAATGGGTATACACAAGATTCGTTGTGACGTCATGAGGGACTCCCTAAAATTGTGAAGGTGACGTCATCATTTAATATGGCGGGTCGTGAAGTTTTTCAAGCTGAGATTTTGAGAACCAGGGATAATACACGTTAGAATGATGGATTGAAGATTGACATGAATGAATTCAAATCAATCTCGGGCCTAATGTTGTGGATATGACCCCACGATATAACCCGCCGAATAAAGGCCGGGTCATATTACTAGCGATTCTTGGAGTCAGGCTTCAGATGGGCCAGAGAGATCAAGACGCAAGACTGGAAGGGCGGCTCATAAGATGGGCCGGCTTAGGGCCCGGAACCAGAAGGCGGCGGTGATGGCCCAGAAGCATAAGCCGCCGCATGATGACTTGCTAGAGGAGCTAGGCGACTTAGAGTTGGCCTCACTCACGGGTCATAACATGACCCGGACTCTTGTAAACCCAGGGGCCTCGACCTATGTATAAAGGCGAGTCTCCGGGACAGATAGATTAGGTTACAATCAATAGATAGCTTGGTCAAGCGAATCCGCTCCCTTGTAATCGATAGTCAAGCAATATGCAGAAAAGCAGGAGTCGGCTTTTACCTCCATCATGAGGGGCTGAACCTAGGTAAATCCGTGTCTTTCGATTTCGTTCAACCTCGATAAGCTAATCATCCGGTTGTGATGGCGTCACATCTAAGTCCTCATAGAAGGACATCTGTCGTGGCAAAACCATGACACTTCCTACCTATTAACTTCTAATTACCAACACACTTTTCTTATGCCATGTTTTAACTAAATATTCCCTATTGATGTAGGGTGGAACCCTAAGTGGACGATCTTTCATGTTTGGAGTGGATCCTACGGGGGAACACGAAGAACGCGCGGAAAACACAAGGGGAAAACATGGGGAGAAACGAGAGAATCACTCAACTGACAAGTAATCGATCACACAAGGGCTAGATCACCGAACACATAAGGTAGCACAAGATTCAAAATCAACAAAGGAAAGATACAAGAGTAGCCGTTCTTCTCCGTGATGAGGTCTTGATTGTCTTCAATTGAAGGGGGCTTGAATTCGCTTGGGGGATCTTCTCCGAAGAGGTCGTGAGCTCTGAGGAGAAGTAACCAAGTGGATGAGCAAGGCTCTCACACAAAATATGAGCTAAACCATCGCTGACCCTAGCTAGGAGGTGGGAGAGACCTATTTATAGTCGTAGTGAAAATGGAAGTCAAAGTGATGGGGTACAAGGGCTCCAGCCCGCGGGCGCGGTCACTCAGGTGCTGGATGTCCGGAAGACGTCGGACGTCCGGAGGCTCGGGACGGTCCGAATATCCGGCAGGGCTCGGACGTCCGTAGATTCGGCTCTGTCGTGGATGTGTCGAACGTCCGGAGAGGGCCAGTCGTCCGTAGATTCGGCTCGGTTGGTCAGGTACCGGACGTTCGGAGAGCTCGGCGTCCGTGTCCTGGGACTCATCGGAGGTCCGGACGTGGTCGGTCGTCCGTGTCCTGGGACTCGTCGGACGTCCGGACGTGGTCGGTCGTCCGACGCCTGTAGCTTCCAAAGCAGCTCTTCTTCTTCTCCATCATGCTTGGGGTCCTCGCCATCTTGGCTCTTGTATGTAGCTGAACCGTGGCTCTTCTCCATGCACCTGATCTCACACAGAGTGTCTGAATGAGGTAGTAGCCATGTCTCGTGAGTAGGAAGAGAGAGTTCGGAGAGGAGCGAGTTCACCTTATCTTCAATAGCCTTAGCTCGAGCTCGAGTCATGGGTCCAAGTGGTGTTGAGGAAGATGTAGGTGCGTTCATGGGGATGAGCGAGGGATGCTCCGCATCATCTCGCCCCCCTTGGGAGAGATCCGACCTTGGATCAAAAGCTTCATCTCCATGGTATGGCGCGAGGTCCTTGACGTTGAAGATGTCACTCACATTGTACTTGTCTCGTGGTAGGTCGATCTTGTAGGCGTTGTCATTGTAGCGTGCTAGCACCTTGAAAGGTCCATCGGCTCGAGGTAGAAGCTTGGACTTGCGTTCGTTGGGGAAGCGGTCCTTGCGGAGGTGTAGCCACACTAGATCACCAATGTTGAAGACCATGGGTTGCTTTTGACGTTGAGCTTGGTCGCTAGTCGTTGTACTTGGCGCTCGATGGTGTGCCTTGTATCCTCATGCATCTTCTTGATGTAGCTTGCCCGAGCACTCGCATCCATGTTGGTGCGCTCTTGTAGGGGAAGAGGTAGAATGTCCAATGGGGACAACGGGTTGAAGCCGTAGACGACCTCGAAGGGGGACTTGCCGGTAGTCGAATGTCTTGCAAGCTTGTAGGCGTACTCGGAGATAGGTAGACATGCTTCCCACTCCTTGATGTTCTTCTTGATCAACACGCGAAGTAGAGTGGAGACTGTCCGGTTCGTCACCTCCGTTTGGCCGTTGGTTTGAGGATGGTATGCCGATGAGAACAAGAGCTTGATTTCGAGCTTGGCGCATAGGGTCTTCCAAAAGTAACTCAAGAACTTGACGTCACGATCGGAGACGATTGTCTTTGGTACTCCATGGAGTCACGAGATTTCCTTACAAAAGAGATTTGCAATGTGTGAAGCATCGTCTATCTTGTTGCAAGGAATGAAATGTGCCATCTTAGAAAATTAATCCACAACAACAAACACGGAATCCTTTCCATTTTGAGTTCTAGGCAAACCAAGTACATAATCCATGCTAATGTTTTCCCAAGGTTGATAAGGAATACGAAGAGGCATGTAAAGACCATGAGATTGAGCTTTGGACTTAGCTTTGCGACATGTAAAGCATCGGGTGGTGAAGCGTGAGACGTCTCGAAACATCTTGGGCCAAAAGTAGTTCTTGGAGAGCGTGGCGAATGTCTTATCTTGTCCAAAATGTCCCATGAGTCTGCCTCCATGAGCCACTTGCAAAAGGAGCAAACGAAGAGAAGACTCGGGAATGCATAGTTTGTTAGCTTTCATAAGATAAGCATCCTTGATATAATATTGTTCCCAAGAAGTATGCGTCAAACACTTAGCATAAGGAATAGCAAAAGATGGATCATTAGCATACAAGTCTTTCATGTGCTCAAAACCAATAACATTCAACTCAAGTTTAGTGACAAGCGTGCATATGCGTGAAAGTGCATCCGCAACTACATTTTCCTTACCCTTAATGTATTTGATCACATAGGGGAAAGATTCAATAAATTCACTCCATTTGGCATGCCGCTTGTTCAACTTAGTTTGACCTTCTAAGTACTTAAGCGTTTCATGATCGGTATGTATGACAAACTCATGAGGTCTAAGATAATGTTCCCAAACATGTAGCACACGTACTAAAGCATATAATTCTTTGTAATAGATGGGATAGTTAAGTTGAGCACCGGAGTGTTTTTCACTAAAATAAGCAATGGCTCGTTTTTCTTGCATCAAAACTCCGCCAATTCCGGTACCACTTGCATCACAATGAACCTCAAAAGTTTTGTCAAAATTGGGCAAAGCAAGAATCGGAGCATGAGTAAGCAAACACTTGAGCTCATCAAAAGCGGTGGATTGCAGAGATCCCCAAACGAAAGGAGCATTCTTCTTACTCAATGCATGCAAAGGAGCGGCAATAGTGCTAAAATCTTTCACAAAGCAACGATAAAAACCCACAAGACCAAGAAAACTACGCACTTGTTGCAAATTGGTGGGTTGGGGCCAAGTTTTAATTGCTTCAATTTTAGATTCATCAACATGGACACCCTTGGATGATACAACAAAACCCAAGAAAACCACTTTGTCAACACCAAACGTGCAATTTTTCATGTTTGCATAAAGACGTTCCTTGCGAAGGGTTTGCAAAACAGCCCTAACATGATAAAGATGCTCTTTCATGGTTTTGCTAAACACAAGAATATCATCGAAGTAAACCACAACAAGGACTCCAATATAAGGGCGAAGCACATAATGCATAAGGCGCCCGAAAGTACCAGGAGCCTCCGATAGACCCATAGGCATCACTAACCACTCATATAAGCCAAATTCGGTTTTGAAAGCAGTTTTCCATTCATCACCCTCTTGAATGCGGATTTGATAATAGCCACTTTTAAGATCAATTTTCGAGAAAACGTTGGCTCCACTAAGTTCATCAAGCATATCATCTAAGCGAGGAATGGGATGCCTATATTGAACGGTAATAGCATTTATAGGTCTACAATCGAAACACAAGCGGAAACTTCCATCGGGCTTAGGCACAAGTATAACTGGAACGGCACAAGGGCTTAAGCTTTCACGTACATGACCGTTGTCGATGAGTTGTTGTACTTGTTGTTGAATCTTCTTAGTTTCTTCGGGATTGACTCGGTATGGAGCTTTGTTTGGGAGAGGCGCTCCGGGGATGAGGTCGATTCGATGCTCAATGCCTCGAAGAGGAGCTAGACCCGGAGGTAGCTCATCGGGGAAACCATCTTGGAATTCCTGCAAAAGAGATTGAAACACTAAAGGTAGCTCATGAGAGGTGTTAGTTGTTGGCTCTCCATCCTTGCACACAAGGACAAAGTGCATCACACTCGATGGGTTCTCACACACTTCTCTCATATCACTTTTGGTGGCAAATAGGATGAGGTTTTTCTCTCTAGGCGAAGAGGCGCTCAAGTTTGGCTTGTGGCTCTCACTCACTTTTTGGTGGATCACTTTCTCACTGTTCTCTCCATGATGGGTGGCTTGCTTGTCGTCTAATACTTGACTAGGAGACATAGGTCGTAGCACATATTCCTTCCCTTTCCTCTTGAAGCTATAGTGATTGGTGCGCCCATTGTGGATGACACCACGGTCGAATTGCCATGGTCGACCAAGAAGGAGGTGGCAAACGGTCATTGGGACCACATCACACTCCAAAGTGTCTTCGTACGCACCAATTTTGAAGGAGACGTGGACCGTATGCTCGACTCGTATAGTGCCGGAGTCACTTAGCCATTGAACCTTGTAGGGGTGCGGGTGCTTCGTCTTGACCAATTGAAGCTTGGAGCATAGTTCTGCACTTGCCAAGTTGTGGCAACTACCTCCGTCGATGATGACCTTGATGAACCTTCCCTTGATGCCGGCCTTTGTGTGGAAGATGTGGCATCGTTGGACTTCTTCTTGTTGATGTTGAAGAGTCAAGACCTTGGAGACCACGAGAGCGGGGCTCGAATCCTCATCACAAAAGACTTGATCATCTTCATCCTCGTTCACTCGCCGATGCATGGCCACTTGCTCAAGAGCTTCCATCTCCTCATCACTCATTGAGTCATAGGTGCCATCGTCGTTGAGGATCATGGTGCGCTTGTTTGTGCATTCATAGGACTTGTGGCCTCGGCACCGCAAGTGAAACACTTGAAGGAGCTTGTCTTGATCGTCTCATCGGTCGGAGTACATGATGAAGCACGCGGCTTGAAGTTGCTTGTAGTAGGAGGAGGACGACTTGAACTTGTCGAAGTTTTCTTGCAACTTGACCTGTCGTCGTTGTTTGTAGAAGGTTTGGTTGATGTAGATGTTGGAGGAGTCGTTGAAGATTGGTTGTTGGAGAAGCCGTAGGTCTTGGACGAGTACTTGGCGTACTTGAAGTCATCTTGCACTTGACGTTCCGCCTTTGTAGCTTGATGCACGATCTCAATGAGGTTGGAGTAGGGTTGGAAGTCGGCGATCTTCTTGATGGGATGATTGAGTCCATTCAAGAAACGTGCCATTGTTTGCTCATCATCTTCCTTTACATTGGCTCGAATCATGGCTATCTCCATTTCCTTGTAGTATTCTTCAACACTCTTTGTTCCTTGCTTGAGGAGTTGGAGTTTCTTGAAGAGGTCGCGGTTGTAGTAAGTGGGCACAAAACATGCTCGCATGACATCCTTCATTTGAGCCCAAGTGGTGATTGGAGGTTCACCTCTTGCTTGTCGGCGCTCAAGGATTTGAGCACATAGTCTTGGAACTCAAGTGGTGCCATAGTGATCTTCTTCTCTTCCTCATAGTTGTGCAAACGAAAGATTTTGTCGACCTTCAATGCCCATGAAAGGTACTCTTCGGGGTCATTGCTTCCATTGAACTTGGGCATGGTGAATTTGAGCTTTCCATAGCGTTGCTCTTCATTGTGTTGTTGGCGATGGTGATGATGACACCCTTGACTTGGATGGCAATCATCTTCATGTTGCTCTTGGCGTGGAGGAAGTCCATGATCAACTTGCTCTTGTTGAACTTGAGGTTGAGGTGGAGCTTGACGAGCTTGTGGAGGAACTTGTGGAGCTTGACGTTGCACACGCGGTTGGTAGTTCCTCTCTTGGATTTCTTCTCGAAGGGCTTCCCCTTGATTGCGCTGTTCGCGATTGCGGTTGGCGATAGCTCGACTTGATTCTTGGAGGGCACGTCGCGCCTCAAGATCTTGCGCTTCTCGTTGTTGTTGTTGAAGACGTTGCGCCTCGGCGTCTTGTTCTTCTTGTTGTAGACGCGCTCGTTCTTCCTCTTGGCGCCGTAGTCGTTGTCGTTCTTGAGCTTGGGCAAAAGCGACTTGGTTTGATTGAGGACGAGGGACTTGTTCATCGACTTGCTCTTGTGAATGCTTGTCATGTAGCGGGTTGCGAGATGCATGACGGTCTTGATGCGTGGCTCGTCGAAGAGTGTTCGATGACGGTGTACTTGATTCGGAGAAGGTGTCAACGGAGTGTCGACTCGAGCGGCTCCGTCTTGAGGATGAAGAAGTGGAAGGATGCCGGTTCCTCATCAAGGTGCGGATCTCGTCCATTCTAGCCTCATTCTCTTGCTTGTGAGCGCCGAACTTGTTATCGAAGTAGTCTCTTGTATGTTGCTCGAAGAGTCGCAAGTCAGTGGCGAGGTTGTAGATGCGGTCGCTCATTGCTTGTTGCTCTTGGTGCAACGCCCTTTGAGCACCAAAGAGGTGGCTCTTTGTGACGAATGAGGACATGTCGTCGCCGTTCTCGATGAGGGTGGATTGGTAGAAGAACTTGGCCTATCCATCATTCCAAGCAAAATGTAAGTGGTAGAAGGAGAAGAACTTATACCAATGTACCTTGACCGATTTTGATGATGAATCAAGTTCACTCAAATGCGGGCAATGAAATAGCACTATTGGGACCAATCCTTGTTGGTTCTCACACCTACACAAGTAAAAGCTTATGGTGGAGCTTGGTGAGGATGGTGGCACAAAATTTGATGCAATTGTAAGTGAGCTTCAATAATGTTGGAAAAGGTTCACAAATTTGCAAATGCAACAAGTAGACCAAGCAAATACGGTTACACAAAAACACACACGCAAATAGATAAATGGGATTGTGCAAACCAAAAGTGAGCCAAAATGTGGAGTCCACAAAAAATGCTCTTGTTGCACAATACTAGAGAGACGCTAGCATGATTGCACAAAAGGCGGATACGGAACTTGTGCACAACCTACGAGACAAAAATGCAACTATCTCTATCCCACATATGCTGTATGTATGGTATTTCGGTGCTATGATCCAAGATGATCCAATATGACAATCTTAATGTAGTATGATGTTATGGTTCTTGCTCATAAGCTCTTTGCTTATCTTTCCTCTTTGCTTAAAGGCTTGTGTGGCTCTTTCACTTTTGAGCTATTTTCTCATGCAAAACTTCACGAACCAAGATAGCAATTGTGTATGCTACGACAACTTTGTGACACACAAGTGGATCCCAAGATATGCACCACGGTGGTATGGTATGTATGCTATGGAGTATGATGACTAATGTGCACGAGTCACGTTGCTAGCAATACTCAATGGCTAATCTCGATGGGTAAGCTACGCAAAAGTAAGGCCATGTGGGTATCAATGCAATTGCAAGGTATGACAAAGATGTCGACGATGTTACCGTCCTTGGCGATGATGAGACCCTTCCGAAGATGAGCCGTGGTGATGATGATGTCGAACCGTACCAATATAGCCGAAACATAATAGACACGGGAGCCACAACTCAAAATCTCAAAGAACAAAACGTGTCAAAATCGTCATAGGTGGTATTGGGGATGATGGTGGTGTATGTGGGTTTGGAAGATGTGGTGGAAGGTGGGGTCGTGGTGGTGGCCAAACTGAACAAGATTCAGTTTCGTCAGAGTTACACGGACGTCCGGGTGGTCACGGTCGTCCGGTCGTCGGACGTCCGGTAGGGTCCGGTCGTCCGTAATTTCAGTTTGGGTTCAGTGTTCCGGTCGTCCGGGAGAGGTCGGACGTCCGGAGCTCGGGGGTCAACGCGGGATGAACAACACGATTTCGGGGAGGAAGAAGATGGTGAGGTCGAAATCGAGTGGATTGGTGGATGGAAAAGGGTGGGGAGGGAGGGGAAAGCTAGATCCACACGTAGCAACACAAATCCAACAAAATTTCAACTCACCAACAAATCACAAAAAAAATTGGGGCTATTTTTGGTGGGGAATTTTCGGATTTAGGACAAAAAACAACAAAATCAAGCTAGAAAACACGGGGTAGGGGCTCCAAAAACGTGATCAACGTGGCTCATGATTCCAAGATGATGTAGGGCGGAACCCTAAGTGGACGATCTTTCACGTTTGGAGTGGATCCTACGGGGGAACACGAAGAACGCGCGGAAAACACAAGGGGAAAACACAGGGAGAAACGAGGGAATCACTCAACCGACAAGTAATCGATCACACAAGGGCTAGATCACCGCACACATAAGGTAGCACGAGATTCAAAAATCAACAAAGGAAAGATACAAGAGTAGCCGTTCTTCTCCGTGAGGAGGTCTTGATTGTCTTCCCTTGAAGGGGGATTGAATCCGCTTGGGGGATCTTCTCCGAAGAGGTCGTGAGCTCCGAGGAGAAGTAACCAAGTGGATGAGCAATGCTCTCACACAAAATATGAGCTAAACCATTGCTGACCCTAGCTAGGAGGTGGGAGAGACCTATTTATAGTCGTAGTGCAAATGGAAGTCAAAGTGAAGGGGTACAAGGGGTCCAGCCATGGTGTGATCACTCAGTGCAGAAGTCCGGGAAGGCGTCAGACCTTGGGAGGCTCGGGACGGTCCGGACATCCGGCAGGGCTCGGACGTCCGTAGATTCGGCTCTGTCGTGGATGTGTCGGACGTCCGGAGAGGGCCGGTCGTCCTTAGATTTGGCTTGGTTGGTCAGGTACCGGACGTCCGGAGAGCTCGGTCGTCCGCGTCCTTGGACTCGTCGGACGTCCGGACATGGTCGGTCGTCCGACGCCTGTAGCTTCCAAAGAAGCTCTTCTTCTTCTCCATCATGCTTGGGGTCCTCGCCGTCTTGGCTCTTGTATGTAGCTGTACCATGGCTCTTCTCCATGCACCTGATCACACACAGAGTTTCCGAATGAGGTAGTAGCCATGTCTCGTGAGTAGGAAGAGGGAATTCGCAGAGGAGCGAGTTCACCTTATCTTCAATAGCCTTAGCTCGAGCTCGAGTCATGGGTCCAAGTGGTGTTGAGGAAGATGTAGGTGCGTCCATGGGGATGAGGGAGGGATGCTCCACATCACCTATACTTCTATTAGAAAGCACCGCTGAAAGTGCAACTATCCCTAGGTGGTTTTGGTAATTCATAATAACATATAGCTCATTGAGCTAATGCTATTCCAAGACAAATATTTCAGGAAAGCTCGATGAATGGCATGGCATGGATGATGAAAGTGGATCCCTAAAAATATGAAGGACACCGGATTGGCTCAAGCTCAAAAGCTCAAGACTCTACATTTTACATTTTAGTGATCCAAGATCACATTGAGTCTATAGGAAAAGCCAATACTATCAAGGAGGGATGAGGTGTTGCTTAATGAGCCTCTTGCTTAATGTGCTTAGTGATATGCTCCAAAACCCTCCACTACTTTCTCACATCCACATATGACCTAAACCTAAAGTCTAAATCGGTCCTATCGATTCTTTCTATCCGGCGCCACCAAGTTCAAATGTCATAGCCACTGCCACAAACCCTAGGCAAATCGGTTTCACCGATAGGGATCTCGGTCTCACCGAGATGGGATTGTAATCTCTCTGTTTCCCTTCATAACGTTTCGGTCTAACCGAAGTGAGCGATCGGTCCCACCGAGATTGCAATGTAAACTCTCTGTTTCCCTTTCGTAACATTTCAGTCTCACCGAAAGAGCGAATCGGTCCCACTGAGTTTACCTGACCAACTCTCTGGTTAGCTAATTACCAAAATCGGTCTCCCCGAGTTTGTGTAATCGGTCTCACCGAGATTACGTTATGCCCTAACCTAACCATATCGGTCCTACCGAGTTGCATATCGGTCCCACCGAAAACCCTAACGGTTACTAGGTTTACTGAATCGGTTCGACCGAGTTTGTTGATTCGGTCCTACCGAGTTTGGTAAATTGTGTGTAACGGTTAGATTTTGTGTGGAGGCTATATATACCCCTCCACCCCCTCTTCATTCGTGGAGAGAGCCATCAGAACAAACCTACACTTCCAACTTACCTGTTCTGAGAGAGAACCACCTACTCATGTGTTGAGGCCAAGATATTCCATTCCAACCACATGAATCTTGATCTCTAGCCTTCCCCAAGTTGCTTTCCACTCAAATCTTCTTTCCACCAAATCCAAATCCTGTGAGAGAGAGTTGAGTGTTGGGGAGACTATCATTTGAAGCACAAGAGCAAGGAGTTCATCATCAACACACCATTTGTTACTTCTTGGAGAGTGGTGTCTCCTAGATTGGCTAGGTGTCACTTGGGAGCCTCCGACAAGATTGTGGAGTTGAACCAAGGAGTTTGTAAGGGCAAGGAGATCGCCTACTGTGAAGATCTACCGCTAGTGAGGCAAGTCCTTCGTGGGCGACGGCCATGGTGGGATAGACAAGGTTGCTTCTTCGTGGACCCTTCGTGGGTGGAGCCCTCCGTGGACTCATGCAACCGTTACCCTTCGTGGGTTGAAGTCTCCATCAACGTGGATGTACGATAGCACCACCTATCGAAACCACGACAAAAACATCCGTGTCTCCAATTGCATTTGAATCCTCCAAACCCTTCCCTTTACATTCTTGCAAGTTGCATGCTTTAATTTCCGCTGCCTATATACTCTTTGCATGCTTGCTTGAATTGTGTGAAGATTGCTTGACTTGTGCAAAGATAGCTAAAATCTGCCAAAGCCTAAAATTGGGAAAAGGTTAAGTTTTTAATTGGTCAAGTAGTCTAATCACCCCCCCCCTCTAGACATACTTCAAGGTCCTACAACCGCCATCGAGGAGACTCCAAAGGTGGAGGACGAGGCTGCCAACAACCAGAGGCGGGTCGAGCAAGAACCGCAAGCGACTTTGGCAGGCCTAGACTTCATCAGCAGCCTCTACGATGATATGTTGATGGTCATCATCTCCCTCCTCCCAATCAAATATGGGGCACGGACAACCATACTTTCCTGGCGGTGGCGCCCCATATGGCACTCCACCCCTCTCGACCTCATCGACGCCCACAACCTCTACCATGGCTATCACAAAAGCTTGGACGCACTGTCCCAGATCCTCAGTAGGCACCATGGCCCTATCAGAGGCCTTATCACAGGCAAGTTCCATTCCAACGGCAAGGACCGATCCAAGCTCGAGGAGTGGCTCTGATCCCCCGCCCTAGATTAGCTCGAGGAGATCAGTTTTAATGATGGGCATATGCGCTTGCTGCCACCATCCACACTCGGCCTCACGCCCACGTTGTGCTTCGCCAGGTTCATGAACTGACATTTCCCCCACGATTAATGACGCGCCCGCTCTTTTTCTACCATGACTGAAGCACCTCGAACTCGTCGCCGTCTGCATCCCAAATAATGACATGAAGCGCCTGCTCCGTGGTTGTACTGCACTCGAGTACCTTTGTCTTCAGGCGATCAATGGGTTGAGTACACTACTGGAATCAGGATCTTTGCCGTCAGCTAGCTCTTTGTCGTTTGCTAGCTGATGGCAAAGAAAGAGCTCACAGCAAAAGATCATGTTTGCCGTCAGCTAACTCTTTGTCGTCTGCTAGCAGACGGCATAGAATCTTTGCAGTCTACTAGCGGACAACAAAGAGGGAGGGTGGCCCACTAACTAGAAAACCTAAGGCCACTTTCTTTGTCGTCTGCAAGCAGACAGCAAAGAAAGTGGCCAACCTAACGGCCGTTCCCCCCGGCCCCATCCCACTTGCTATGCTCTTTGCCGTCTGCTAGCAGATGACAATGAAATTCTCAATATGCCACCTCAGACCCGCGCCCCACCCCTCTCTCTCCCCTCACCTCACCCGCGCCGCCCCTGTGCCCGAGCCGCCGCCGCCCCGTGCCACCCATGTCGTTGGTCGCCACCCACCCGGTCCGCCTGACCCGCCTCGCGTCGAGTCGTCGCCACCGCCACCCTGCCGTCGTCGACCGCCCTGGCCGCCCGTCCGCCTGCGTTCGAAGTCGTCGCCACCCGGCGCCACCTGTCGTCGCCGATCGCCTCGCCTGGCCCGCCTCGGCCGCCTCGCCCAGCATGAACCGCACCTCTGGCGGCCTTCCTCGGCCTCCTCAACCGGCGCCCCTCCCCATGGTCTGCCTCCTCAACCCGCGCCCTCCCTGTGGTGAGTTATTTTGTTTTTTCTGTTTTTTAGATTTAGTTTATGTTAGTTTAGTTTAGGTTAGTTTAGTTTAGGTTAGGATAGTTTAGTTTCGTTTAGGTTAGTTTATGTTAATTAAGTTTAGTTCAGGTTAAATGTAGTTTATAGTTTATTTTAGGTTTTTTATCTGTTTATTGAGAATAAACAAGAAAGATGAAAAAAAGAAGTAAAAGAAGAAAAGGAAGAAGAAGAGGAAGAAGAAGAAGAAGAAGAAGAAGAAGAAGAGGAAGAAGAAGATGATGAAAAAAAGAACAATACGTAGAAGAAGATGATGATGAAAAAAAGAAGTAGAAGTAGAAGATCAAAAAAAAGAAGTAGGAAAAGTAGAAAAAGAGGGTCGCCGAGGGGTGTGGGTCGTGGAGTGGTCGAGGATTGAGAAGAAAAGGAGTCGAGGGTCTAGGGGTCAAGGATCAAGGTGTCGAGGGTCATTGATGTAGGGCGGAACCCTATGTGGACGATCTTTCACGTTTGGAGAGGATCCCTACGAGGAACACGAAGAACAAGCGGAAGAGCATGAGGGAAATCACGGGGGAAAACACAAGAGAATCACTCAAACCAACAAGATGCAATTACACATGCGCTAGATCAATGAACACGAAGAGAGATACACGATCCACGATCAACAAAGGACGTGATGAGGACATCAATACCGTTGTTACACCCACAGCCCCTGCTGCTATACATACTGGACCAATTACTAGAGCTCGCGCACGCCAATTGAATTATCAGGTACTTTCGTTTCTTGGTAACGATTCCAATGTTCATGAGAATATGATGCTGCCTAAATTGGATACATTTGTTTTGCTTACAAATGAAGGGCCTACCATGGACAAGAAAGATGAACCTTGGAGCAAGTTCAAGCATGGAGATGTTGGCATGCTAAGGGGAACAAGAACGGAGTTACAAGTGATGATTCCAGGACTTTGAAGCCACCCTAATGAGAGCATGAGGCCTTGGACGAAATATACAAGATGCCACTTCATAATATTCGTCCATAGGCTATTCTAGGTGCTGCGTCACCTTAATATTGGGCCAGGCCCATGTAATTTCGAAATACTTAAGTGTAGGCTGTTTTTAGAGTCCGTATGTGTGGGGAAACAAGAGTTAGGGTTGGTTTCGGACCCCTCCCTCAAGGGCCACGAAATTCCCTCCTCTTTCTCCATATATACAGCCCTTAGGGCGTCGTTTAGACTTCGGGTTTTGTTTAGATCAAAAGTTCGCCATAGCTGCAACTTCGCGTACTTCGTTTGTGTTCAACGAGCAGACCAAGGCGTCTCAGAACCCCACCTTCATTAATAAAGCTTTCCTTTTATATTCGCAATATCCAGATTGCAATCTTAGTTTCTTGCTTGTTCTTCGTTTGCTCGCAGGAAACAGGCCCTCGTGGTCAGGTTGATCGTGCTCCGGCGTGGTCAATAACCCTCGGAAGTTGGTTTAGCGATTGCTAAGGCGCGACGTCTCGCACGTACGTAGTCGGATCGTCAAGGTCGACTCCCACATAAACGATAGCCACCATCTCATCGAAACATCGGGACACCTTTGCCTCTATCAAGTGGTATCAGATTTTCAGGTTGCTCGGTGAGATTTTACAGTTTTTCGTAGATTAGATCGAGTCTGTTCTTCATACCTAAAGTCCACGAAAAAGCCACAAAAATTTAGGGTTAGTTCATCATATCCGAACCAATCTGAGCCTTCGCATAATCTTTTTAGGGTTTTTGCTTTGTTGAATTTGCGGTTGCATCGCCGTGTCAAGTTCTTTGGTCTTAGAGTCTAGTCTTTTAGAGTTTCGAGTTACGGTCATAAGTTGTCACGCCGCCGCAGACCATCATCATCGCCTTGCCATCTACCACCCTTCTTATCCGCCACCGCTCTGAATCCGTATCCATATACCACCACCAATCCGTATCCATATACCACCACCAATCCGCATCCATATACCACCACCAATCCGTAGCCATATACCACCACCGCTGCCATATACCACCACCAAATATCCACCACCAATCCGAAGTTCTTCTCATATTAGGTTTGTTTTCGAGATCCATCTAAATTCCGATTCGTGTTTCCTTGCTGCGTGGGTTTGGAAAAAAATTCGAAACCACCCTCCGTTTAGGCCCAAAATTTTCCGGAAGCGCACTTGTCGAAAAATTTTACGGCTATCCTATTTTTAGGTGTTTCTAAGCGTATTGAGGCGATCGCCATTATAGAAAAATTTTTTGACCCGTTTCCAGTTTTGGGTCCGGGCGTTCGAAAAAAAAAATTGGTCGAAAAATTTTGTGCCCATCTGTCGGTTTGACACAGGAAGAGTTTTGAGACACTACGCCATTATAGTGATTTTTGCAAAAAAAAAGAGCAGCGCAAAAAAAAACAGCGCAAAAAAAAGAGCGAAAAAAAAATTCCAGAGTGTGCTTTTCCGTTGTTTCCGTGCGGTGCCGTGATTTTGTTAGTGTTCTAGGCTCGCGTCTCTAGCACGGTCTAGCCTAGGACCAAAGACAAGATCTGTCGTTGAGCGTTTATTCAACTTTGCATCTCTGAATTGATTATTCTTGACCCTTTTGCTACCATATTATAAGCCTTCTCAGCTCCACATACATCTACATCGTATGCGTTTGACTCTCCCCGGTAATCGCTCTATCCAAGCTTTGAGAGTTTTGACTACATCGGTTGCCGATCACCTTTCTTCTTTGGTAAGAACTGGTAAGAATTTGAGATTTGCTTGACGGATTTGTGATCATCCACCACACCACCATCACCACTTCCTAGTAGTCTGTCAATCATATTCTTGTGTGTTTCTATTGTCGCTAACCTTGGCAGGATCACAAGCCGACGAAATTTAGACCGGGAGAACATGACAAACAAAGCGCTACATGATAAGTTTCAACAAATGATGAGTGGGCAGGTGGAAGATGTGCTTAATAGATTTGAAGAGGCCATGGAGAAGATAGATGGCATTGAGAAGGCGTCAAACAAAGCTCGATAACAAGTTTAATGAATTGCTCGGCGTCTACCACCACCACCACCGGCTGCACCTAATGCACCTCTACAACAACAACAACGACTACCTCCACATCGTGAAGCAGCCTCCGCCGAAGCGAGCCGTGTCCCTCTTCACTGGCCAAGCTGCTGGTGCTTGTTGATACTTACGTGGCTCCTGCTGGCGATGTGGGGAGGATGATTATGTGAGAGTACGAGGATGAGGTTGATCAACTTGAACTACGTGCAACCACCAGCACCACAACCACCCGGGTCGTCCACATGCAAATAATGGCAATGTTAGGGCTCCCCTCAGTGCGAGATCATGACCATCTCCCTAAATTGAAGTTGAATATTCCACCATTTGAGGGTAGATATGTTCTGATATATATCTTACTTGGGAGTTAGAAACTGAACAACGATTTACATGTTTACAATATCACGAGGAGAGACGTGTTCCGGCTGCTGTTTGTGCTTTCACTAGCTTTGCATGTGTTTGGTGGTGCGAACATTGTAGATTATATCCTGTTCCAGCTACTTGGGCTGCTTTGAAAACTGCTATGCGTACTCGTTGCGTTCCACCATATTATCAACGTGAATTACTTCAAAATTGCAGCGCTTAAGACAAGGAAAAAATTCGGTAGAAGAATATTATCAGGAATTACAAACTGGCTTGATTAGATGTGGTATTGTTGAGGAGAATGAAGCTATGCTTGCACGTTTTCTGGGTGGATTAAATAGAGATATTTAGACCATTCTAGACTACAAGGATTATACTAATATCACTCGATTATTCCATCTTGCTTGTAAAGCTGAACGTGAAGTGCAGGATCGACAGGCGTTGGCGCGGACTAACTTTTCTGCAGTCGACCTTCATCATGGACACCACGTGCATCATCTACTTCCACACGTTCTACTACACCGGCACCTCCGCCGGCTGCCACCTCCAACCGTGATACAAGAAAGGGCACAACCACCACTATCTCGCCAAGAGCGCACTTTTCTTTGGGCCTACAGAGCTCTTCTTCTTCCATGGCGTCAACAGGGCACACAAGTGATATTATTTGTCGTCGTTGTAAGGGAAGAGGACATTTGCCGAGAATGCCAATCTCAGCGTGTGATGATTGCTACCGAGGATGGTGGGTATGAGTCCGCTTAGTGACTATGATGAAGAGACTTTGGCTCTTATTACACATGAAGAACATGGTGGAGATGATTACGATCATGAGACGCAATACATGGCTGCTTGAAGATCTTTGACAGGTATGAATGTTTAGTTGCTCAACGTGTTTTGAGTGTGCAGGTTACACAAGCTGAGCAAAATCAGAGGCATAACTTGTTCCATACAAAGGGAGTTGTGAAGGAACGTTCTATTCAAGCGTCATCATAGATGGAGGGAGCTGCAATAACTTGGCTAGCATGGATATGGTGGAGAAGCTTTCTCTCACCACAAGACCACATCCACATCCTTACTACATCCAATGGTTCAACAACAACGGCAAGGTTAAGGTAACACGTACTGTTCGTGTGTATTTTAGTATCTCTACATATGCTGATTATGTTGATTGTGATGTGGTACCTATGCAAGCATGTTCCTTATTACTTGGTAGACCATGGCAATTTGATAAAAATTCTGTACACCATGGTAGAAACAATCAGTATACTCTTGTTCACAAGGATAAAAATATTACTTTGCTTCCTATGACTCTGATTCAATTTTGAAAGATGATATTAATAGAGCTAATAAAGCAAAACAGGAGAAAAATAAGAGTGAAAATCAGATTGTGGCAAAAGAATGTGAGCAACAAATGAAGCCTAATAATAAACCATCTAATGTTGCTTCTGAAATTAAACTGAAAAGTGCATGTTTACTTGCCACCAAATCTGATATTGAGGAGCTAGATTCTAGCAAATCTGTTTGCTATGCTTTTGTGTGCAAAGAGGCATTATTTTCATTCGAGGACGTGCCTTCCTCTTTGCCCCTGCTGTCACTAACATTTTGCAGGAGTTCACCGACGTCTTCCCACAAGGCGTGCCACCGGGATTATCACCTATTCGAGGGATTGAGCATCAAATTGACTTAATTCTCGGTGCATCGCTACCCAACCGTGCACCATACCGTACCAATCCAGAGGAGACGAAGGAGATTATGCGTCAAGTACAGGAGCTGCTCGACAAAGGTTATATACGCGAATCTCTTAGTCCTTGTGCTGTTCCTATTATACTAGTGCCTAAAAAGGATGGTACGTCGGCGTATGTGTGTTGATTGTAGAGGCATTAATAATATTACTATTCGTTATCGTCATCCTATTCCTAGGCTAGATGATATGCTTGATGAATTGAGTGGCTCTACAATATTCTCCAAAGTTGATTTGCGTAGTGGATACCATCAAATTCGTATGAAATTGGGAGATGAATGGAAAACAGCATTTAAAACTAAGTTTGGGTTATATGAGTGGTTAGTCATGCCTTTTGGGTTAACTAATGCACCTAGTACTTTCATGAGACTAATGAACGAAGTTTTACGTGCTTTCATTGGACGATTTGTGGTAGTCTATTTTGATGATATACTGATTTATAGCAAATCTTTGGAAGAACATTTGGAACATTTACGTGCTGTTTTTAATGCTCTACGTGATGCACGTTTGTTTGGTAACCTTGGGAAGTGCACCTTTTGCACCGAACGAGTATCTTTTCTTGGCTATGTTGTTACACCACAGGGAATTGAAGTTGATAAAGCCAAGATTGAAGCTATTGAGAGTTGGCCGCAGCCCAAAGCGGTCACACAAGTGAGGAGTTTTCTTGGACTCGCTGGTTTCTATAGGCGTTTTGTGAGAGACTTTAGCACCATTGCTGCACCTCTCAATGAACTTACAAAGAAGGATGTGCCTTTTGTTTGGGGTACCGCACAGGAAGAAGCCTTCACGGTATTGAAAGATAAGTTGACACATGCTCCTTTACTCCAACTTCCCGACTTTAATAAGACTTTTGAGCTTGAATGTGATGCTAGTGGAATTGGATTAGGAGGTGTGTTATTACAAGATGGCAAACCTGTTGCATACTTTTACGAAAAATTGAGTGGGCCTAGTCTGAACTATTCTACTTATGACAAAGAATTATATGCTCTTGTTCGGACTTTAGAGACATGGCAACATTATTTATGGCCCAAAGAATTTGTTATACATTCTGATCATGAATCTTTGAAACATATTAAAAGTCAAGCTAAACTGAATCGTAGACATGCTAAATGGGTTGAATTCATTGAGACTTTCCCTTATGTCATTAAACACAAGAAGGGTAAAGAAAATGTTATTGCTTGATGCTTTGTCTCGTCGCTATACTATGCTTTCACAACTTGACTTCAAAATATTTGGTTTGGAGACCATCAAAGATCAATATGTGCATGATGCTGATTTTAAAGATGTAATGCAGAATTGTAAAGAAGGAAGAACATGGAACAAGTTCGTTATTAAGGATGGTTTTGTGTTCCGTGCTAACAAGCTATGCATTCCTGCTAGCTCTGTTAGTCTTTTGTTGTTGCAGAGGCGCATGGAGGAGGATTAATGGGACACTTTGGCGTGAAGAAGACGGAGGATATACTTGCTACACATTTCTTTTGGCCAAAGATGAGACGGGATGTTGAGCGTTTTGTTGCTCGCTGCACTACATGTCAAAAAGCTAAGTCACGACTCAATCCTCATGGTTTATACATGCCTTTGCCTATACCTAGTGTTCCTTCGGAGGATATATCTATGGACTCTGTTTTAGGTTTACCTCGAACAAAGAAGGGGAGGGATAGCATATTTGTTGTCGTGGATAGATTCTTGAAAATGGCACACTTTATACCATGTCATAAAAGCGATGATGCTGTTAATGTTGCTGATTTGTTCTTTCGTGAAATTATTCGCTTGCATGTTGTGCCAAATACTATTGTTTCAGATCGTGATACTAAATTTCTTAGCCACTTTTGGAGATGTTTATGGGCTAAGTTGGGGACTAAACTGCTTTTAGTACTACTTGTCACCCCCAAACCGATGGACAAACTGAAGTAGTCAATAGAACATTGTCTACTATGCTTAGGGCTGTTTTGAAGAATAATAAGAAAATGTGGGAAGAATGCTTGCCTCATATTGAATTTGCTTATAATCGTTCATTGCATTCTACTACTAAGATGTGCCCTTTTGAAATTGTGTATGGCTTCCTACCTCGTGCACCTATTGATTTGTTGCCTCTTCCATCTTCGGAGAAGGTTAATTTTGATGCTAAAGAACGTTCTGAATAGATTTTAAAAATGCATGAGTTAACTAAGGAAAACAATGAGCGTATGAATGCTAAATATAAACTTGATGGAGATAAGGGTAGACAACATGTTGTCTTTGCACCGAGATCTTGTTTGGTTACATTTGCGTAAGGATAGGTTTCCTAATTTGCGCAAATCAAAGCTAATGCCACGTCTTGATGGTCCATTTAAGGTGTTAGAGAAAATAAATGATAATGCATATAAACTTGAGCTGCTCGCAGATTTTGGGGTTAGTCCCACTTTTAACATTGCAGATTTGAAGCCTTATTTGGGTGAGGAAGATGAGTTTCTCACGAGGACGACTTCATTTCAAGAAGGGAGGATGATGAGGACATCAATACCGTTGTTACACCCACAGCCCCTGCTGCTATACATACTGGACCAATTACTAGAGCTCACAAGACGCCAATTGAATTATCGGTACTTTCGTTTCTTGGTAACGATTCCAATGTTCATGAGAATATGATGCTGCCTAAATTGGATACATTTGTTTTGCTTACAAATGAAGGGCCTACCATGGACAAGAAAGATGAACCTTGGAGCAAGTTCAAGCATGGAGATGTTGGCATGCAAGGGGAACAAGAACGGAGTTACAAGTGATGATTCCAGGACTTTGAAGCCACCCTAATGAGAGCATGAGGCCTTGGACGAAATATACAAGATGCCACTTCATAATATTCGTCCATAGGCTATTCTAGGTGCTGCGTCTCCTTAATATTGGGCCAGGCCCATGTAATTTCGAAATACTTAAGTGTAGGCAGTTTTTAGTGTCCGTATGTGGGCAAACAAGAGTTAGGGTTGGTTTGGACCCCTCCCTCAAGGGCCACGAAATTCCCTCCTCTTTCTCCATATATACAGCCCTTAGGGCGTCGTTTAGACTTTGGGTTTTGTTTAGATCAAAAGTTCGCCATAGCTGCAACTTCGCGTACTTCGTTTGTGTTCAACGACCAGACCAAGGCGTCTCAGAACCCCACCTTCATTAATAAAGCTTTCCTTTTATATTCGCAATATCCAAATTGCGATCTTAGTTTCTTGCTTGTTCTTCGTTTGCTCGCAGGAAACAGGCCCTCGTGGTCAGGTTGATCGTGCTCCGGCGTGGTCAATAACCCTCGGAAGTTGGTTTAGCGATTGCTAAGGCGCGACGTCTCGCACGTACGTAGTCGGATCGTCAAGGTCGACTCCCACAGAAACGATAGCCACCATCTCATCGAAACATCGGGACACCTTTGCCTCTATCAGGACGATACAAGAGGTAACCGGGTTCTTCTCCGTGAGGAGGTCTTGATGGGGGCCACCCAAGAGGGGGTCTTGAATCTGCTTGGAGGGATCTTCTCCGATGGAGGCACGTCTCCAAGGAGAAGGTAACCAAGTGGATGAGCAAAGCTCTCACACAAACATGAGCTAATACTTTGCTCAACCTAACTAGGAGGAGGTGGAGGAGTATATATAGTCTAGGGCCACTAAGGGGTAAGTGGGGGATACATGGGCCTCGGCCCAATACTCTGCGCACAGACAGGCGTCGGTCGTCCGACAGGTACCGGACGTCCGGTGGCACACGAGGGTCCGGTCGTCCGGTATTTGTCGGACGTCCGGCGTTTTGGCTCGGGTGTGGATGTCCGGTGGCTTGCGAGGGTCCGGTCGTCCGGGCACTGGAGGATGTCGGACGTCCGGTCAGCGTCGGTCGTCCGACCGCTGTAGGTCTCGTTGGCTGGGACTTGGGCTGGCTGGTGAAGACTCCAGGCGTCGGACGTCCGGTGATGACCGCTCGTCCGGTGACTTCCAGGCGTCGGACGTCCGGTCCAGACCGGTCGTCCGGTGGTTGTAGCTTCGGGCAACTTCTTCTCTTGGTCCTTGTACTTGGCGTCCTCGCTAGCTGGTCCGTTGGATGTGGTGGCTCCGTGGCTTTCCTCTAAGTACCTGATCATGCATAGCACACGTGTTGGAGGTAGTAGCCATATCTCACATGTAGAAAGTGATGGTTCGGAGAGGAGCGAGTTCAACTTGTGTCCAATGGCGTATGTTCGAGGTCTCGTCGTATGTATCCTTGGGGCTTGGAGAGTAGTCGGAGTGTACATGGGGATGAACGTGGGATGCTCCGCATCATCTCCCCCCCCCCCTTGGAAAAGATCCGGCCTCGGATCGTGATCCTCATCACCATGGAAACGATTTTCGTAGACGGACTTGTAGTTGGGCGAAGTTGAAGACATGGCGCAGTCCAAGTAGTCCAAGGTGTTGCCGGAGTGATAGACATGCAAAAAGAGCAAACACAAGCAACACTCGGAAATACAATGGTTAACGCACACAGAGTGTCCATCATGTAAGAATGAGTCCGTGCGGCAAGATTGGTCGTGACAAAGCGCATGAAGCTTATCAATATGATCAAGAATGAGATGCAAAGCATTCAAGGGAACAAAAGCATTCATTGTGCACACAAATGTGTTGTGAATATGATGAATGCAACCACGGTGCAAAATGATGTCGTAGTGCAACGGTTTATCAATTGCATGAATATGGCAATGGATGCTCAATATGATTATGTTATCATGCAATTGATGGTAAGCAATATGATCACGATGTATGAATATGCCATCAAGAAAGATCACAACAAATTTGCTAAGAAAATGCACAAGCTCATATATCATGGATGACATGGGAATACAAGAAGCAACAAGGCAATCATAATGTGAGTCAATCCATGCATAGGGTGCAAACTTGTGGTGAGTATGATATGTCCATCGAGCATGACATGTGTGAGCACAATCAAAAAATATGGAGTTGTTGTTGTACCAAAGCTCGATGTCGAGGCATGAGTGGAGTTTCGAAGGTGCATCCAATAAGTGCGAGCGCTCCTCAATGTGAAGGTCCATGTACCCAATCTCCAATGTCATTCCTCCGTTCATGAGATGTATCATGTACACAACAAGAAGGAAACAACAATGAAAGATTGACCCATCCAATATGCATATTTGAAGATGGCTCAAAGGGAAGGAGGTCACCTTTAGGAGTTTCTCAAGGATGATGGAATTGCACATCTTGTATGCCTTCACATAACCAATATGTCTCATGAGTGTATCGCCTTGTGAATCCTTCAAAATGAACGAAAATGACAAACACTTGGAAAAACAAATGAGGTTAGCGTAAATGCAAAACCTAACATTCGTGTGGTAAGATACCCAACAAGTGTATGCATCATGTTCATCATAAGAAAGTACAAGGGAGCATTTCATAGTATGGAGGCATATGATGCGAGAACAACCAAATACAATAGGCTCAATCAAACAAGCATGCATCATAAGTAAAGTGTCAAAGTCTCCAAGATCAATAAGCATAGATGCAACAATTGGAGGCAATCGACAATGAACAAGATATATCATGTGAGAGGCATGAACATATATGTCATCAACCCAAGAAAGCGAGTAATAGTGGAACATGGGTGATGCAACATAGCAAGCAATCATAGCTATCAAGTCAAGCAAGCTAGTGGTGCGAAGATGCAACATACTAGAGGGAATCATGGCAATCATGTCTTGTGTGCAAATAGTGGGCATGAATAATTCACATGTCATAGCACAAGCATAAAGGCAATATATGAGCAAAATAACATCAATAGCATGGGGCACATGATAAACATGGCAATAGCAACAAGGATCTCCACCAAGCATGCAAATACACATAGGAGTAGCATAATGGTGAATCATGGGTAGATGCAAGAAAGGGTCACTGAGGGAGTCCTGGATTAGGGGGTGTCCGGATAGCCGAACTATCACCGTTGGCCGGACTCCTGGACTATGAAGATACAAGATTGAAGACTTCGTCCCGTGTACGGATGGGAGTTTCCTTGGTGTGGAAGGCAAGCTTGGCGATACGGATATGTAGATCTCCTACCATTGTAACCGACTCTGTGTAACCCTAACCCTATCCGGAGTCTATATAAACCGGAGGGTTTTAGTCCGTAGGACGAACAACAATCATACCATAGGCTAGCTTCTAGGGTTTAGCCTCCTTGATCTCGTGGTAGATCTACTCTTGTACTACCCATATCATCAATATTAATCAAGCGGGAGTAGGGTTTTACCTCCATCGAGAGGGCCCGAACCTGGGTAAAAACATCGTGTCCCTTGTCTCCTGTTACCATCCGCCTAGACGCACAGTTCGGGACCCCCTACCCGAGATCCGCCGGTTTTGACACCGACAGTCACAATTGCATGGCAAAGGCATCCTCCCCCACATCAGCAGCAGGAGCCACAGAAGTATCAACAGCAGCACCAGCAGCTTGGCCAGGCTGAAGAGGGACACGGCTCGCTCGGCGGAGGGCTGCCCGCGATGTGGAGGTAGTCGTTGTTGTTGTTGTAGAGGTGCATTAGGTGCAGCCGGTGGTGGTGGTGGTAGACGGCGAGCAATTCATTAAACTTGTTATCGAGCTTTGTTTGAACGCCTTCTCAATGCCATCTATCTTCTCCATGGCCTCTTCAAATCTATTTAGAACATCTTCCACCTGCCCACTCATCATTTGTTGAAACTTATCATGTAGCGCTTTGTTTGTCATGTTCTCCCGGTCGGTCTAAATCGGCTTGTGATCCTGCCATGGTTAGCAGCAATAGAAACACACAAGAATATGATTCGACAGACTACTAGGAAGTGGTGGTGGTGGTGTGGTGGGCGATCACAAATCCGTCAAGCAAATCTCAAATTCTTACCAGTTCTTACCCAGAAGAAAGCGGTGATCGGCAACCGATGTAGTCAAAACTCTCAAAGCTTGGATAGAGCGATTACCGGGGAGAGTCAAACGCATACGATGTAGATGTATGTGGAGCTGGGAAGGCTTATAATATGGTAGCAAAAAGGTCAGCAATAATCAATTCAGAGATGCAAAGTTGAATGAACAGCTCAGCAGCCAGTCTTGTCTTGGTCCTAGGCTAGACCGTGCTAGAGACGCGAGCCTAGGACACTAACAAAATCACTGACGCTGCGGAAACAACGGAAAAGCACACTCTGGAATTTTTTTTCGCTCTTTTTTGCGCTTTTTTTTTGCTGCTTTTTTTTTTTTTTGCGAAAAATCACTATAATGGCGAGTGTCTCAAAACTCTTCCAGTGTCAAACCAGCAGGATGGGCACGGAATTTTTCGACCAATTTTTTTTGACTGCGGACCCAAAAAGCTGAAACGGGTCAAAAAACTTTCTATAATGGCATTGTCTCAATACGCTTAGAAACACCTAAAAATAGGATAGCAGAAATTTTTTTCGACAAGTGCGTTTTCGGAAAATTTTGGGCCTAAGCGGAGGGTGGTTTCAGACTCTTTTTTTTCGAAACCTACTCCGGCTAGGAAACACGAATCGGAAACTAGATGGATCTCAAACAAACCTAATATGAGAAGAACTCGGATTGGTGGTGGATATATGGTGGTGGTATATGGCAGCGGTGGTGGTATATGGTAGCGGTGGTGGTATATGGCTACGGATTGGTGGTGGTATATGGATACGGATTGGTGGTAGATGGCAAGGCGATGATGATGGTGCGGCGGCGGCGTGACAACTTATGACCAGAACTCGAAACTCTAAAAGACTAGACTCTAAGACCAGCAACTTGACACGACGATGCAACCGCAAATTCAACAAAGCAAAAACCCTAAAAAGATTATGCGAAGGCTCAGATTGGTTCGGATATGATGAACTAACCCTAATTTTTTTGTGTGCCTTTTTCGTGGACTTTAGGTATGAAAAACAGACTCGATCTAATCTGAAAAGCGTAAAATCTCACCGAGCAACCTGAAAATCTGATACCACTTGATAGAGGCAAAGGTGTCCGTCTTTCGATGAGATGTTGATTTTCGCTTTGGAGGAAGTCGACTTTGACGATCCGACTCTGACGGCGAGGACGTCGCGCCTTAGCAATCGCTAAACCAACTCCGAGAGGTTATTGACCACGCCGGAGCACGATCAACGACCACGAGGGTCTGCATTTCCTGCGAGCAAACGAAGAACAAGCAAGAAACTGAGATTGCAATCTGGATATTGCGAATATAAGATGAAAGCTTTATTGATCAAGGTGGGGTTACTGTGGACGCCTTTGTCCGGTCGTTGAACACAAACGGCACGCGAAGTTGCAGCTATGGCGAACTTTTAATCTAAACAAAACCCAAAGTCTAAACGACGCCCTAAGGGTTGTATATATGGAGGAAGAGGAGGAATTTCGTGGCCCTTGAGGGAGGGGTCCGAAACCATCCCTAACTCTTGTTTCCCCACACATACGGACTCTAAAAACAGCCTATACTTAAGTATTTCGAAATTACATGGGCCTGGCCCAATAATAAGGTGACGTGAAGCACCTAGAATAGCCTATGGACGAATATTATGAAGTGGCATCTTGTATATTTCGTCCAAGGCTTCATGCACCCATTATGGTGGCTTCAAAGTCCTGAAATCATCACTTGTAACTCCGTTCTTGTTCCCCTTAGCATGGCATTATCTCCATGCTTGTTCTTGCTCCAATGTCCATCCTTCTCCAAGCTAGGGCCTTCATTTGTAAGCAAAACAAATGTATCCAATTTAGGCAGCATCATATTCTCATGAACATTAGAATCATTACCAAGAAACGAAAGTACCTGATAATTTAATTGGCGTGCGCGAGCTCTAGTAATTGGTCCAGTATATGTAGCAGTAGGGGCTGTGGGTGTAACAATGGTATTGATGTCCTCATCACCTTGACCGATGTTGACAATGAATCAAGTTCACTCAAATGCGGACAATGAAATAGCACTATTGGTACCAATCCTTGTCGGTTCTCACACCTACACAAGTAGAGCTTATGGAGGAGCTCGGTGAGGATAGTGGCACAAAAATTTAATGCAAAATGTTAGCAAGAGTCAATAATGTTGAAAGAGATTCACAAATTCGCAAGTGGAACAAATGGACCAATAGCAAAGAATGGCACACGGAAACACACACACGGATAGATAAATGGGGTCGTGCAACCAAGGAATGAGCACAAAATGTGGAATCCACAGAAAACGCTCGTGTTGCACAACTCAAGAGAGACGCTAGCACGATTGCTCAATAGGCGGATACGACACTTGTGCACAACCTATAAGATGCAAAATGGATAAACTTCTATCCCAAGTATGCTATGTATGTATGGTTCGGTGTTTCTCTCAAGATGATCCAAGATGATCGGATATGACAATCTTATATGCAATGTGGTATGATGCTATGGCACTTGCTTACAAGCTTCTTTGCTCTCTTTCTTTTGCTTAAAAGCTTTATTCTCTTTTTTTTCTATGGCCACTTTGCACAATGCACAAACCAAGATAGCAATTGTGTGTATGCGGGAAAAAACTTGTGACACAATGATATGGTATATATGCTATGGGAAGTATGATCACTAATGTGCACAAGTAACGTTGCCGGCAATACTCAAATGGCTAGTCTCGATAGGCAAGTAACGCAAAAGTAAGGCTAGGGGTTAACAATGCAATGGCAAGGGGAATATACAATGGAGGGATACCACGATACCAAGATGATATGGAGGTTACCATCCGGTGATGATGAGTAGCGGTGTTCTTGATGTAGATACCAAGATGATGGAGACTCGTCCCTAAGTAGCGAAACACCTTAGGAAGCGGAAAACCGCGAACTCAAAATCTCAAACGTCAAATGTCAAAATGGTGGTAGCGGGAATGCGGTGGTGGTTTGCACTTGGCAATGCAGAAGTGGAATGACGGGCTATACACGTGTCGGAGTTGAAGTTGCCGTCCCTAAGTGGCGAAACACCTTAGGAGACACAAGCCACAACTCGAAAAAGCTCAATCGACAATTGGGTTAAGTTGGGGGTGGTTGAAGTGTATGGTGGGCAAGGTTATGTGGAAGTGGTGGTGGTGGTTGATGAAGAAGCAATCGTCCCTAAGTAGCCGTAACACCTTAGGAGACATGAATCACTACTCAAGCAACCACTAATGCTATGGGGAACAAAATTGGTTAGGTTGCGGAAATCGGTGGTGGTTATGCGGAGGATGTGGCGGAAGCCCTACGCAAAGATGCCAAAGTTCACAAACTTTGATGGAGTCAAATGATTTTGGTGGTATTTTTGTTGGAAGGGGGATGTCAAGAGCTTTTCAACGAGCTAAAGAACGTCAAAATCGGAGTTCGGATGAATTAGTTATGGACAAAACAAAAATCAGCGAAGTCTGAAACTACAGTTACGGACGTCCGGAAAGGTCGGATGTCCGGGGCGTCGGACGTCCGGAAAGGTCGGAAATCCGTAAATTCGGTGCGGGTTAGGGGTTCCGGTCGTCCGGAAAAGGTCGGACGTCCGGTCGTTCCTGGGGCTCCGGACTTCCGTAAAAACGTCGGTCGTCCGGTGGGTCGGGGTCAACGCAAGATGCGAGTTTCGGGACGCGATTTTGGCGGAATTTTGGGATTTTGGGGTCAAAATTAGCGGGATTTCATGGATGAAAGACGGGGAAAATTGGGGAAATGCTAGATCCACTCGAAACCAAGCAAATCCATGGATCAAAATCAACAAAACATCATCACACTAACAAATCACAAAAAAAATTGGGGCTATTTTTGGTGGGGATTTTCGAAATTGAGGAAGAACGCAACAAAATCAAGCTAGAAAACACGGGGTAGGGGCTCCAAAAACGTGATCAACGTGGCTCATGATACCATAGATGATGTAGGGCGGAACCCTACGTGGGCGATCTTTCACGTTGGAGCGGATCCTACGGGGAATCACGAAGAACACGCGGAAGAACAAGAGGGAAACACGGAGGAAACGAGAGAGAGATCGCTCAACCAACAAGGAATCAATCACACAAGTGCTAGATCATCGAACACAAAGAGGTACATATGATCCACAATCAACAAAGGTAAGGATACACGAGTAGCCGTTCTTCTCCGAGAGGAGGTCTTGATGGGGTCCACCCTAGAAGGGGGTCTTGAATCCGCTTGGGGGATCTTCTCCGAAGAGGTCCTGGGCTCCGAGGAGAAGTAACCAAGTGGATGAGCAAGGCTCTCACACAAACATGAGCTAAACCTAAGCTAACCATCGAAAGTTGGGGAAGAAGGAGTATACATAGTCTAGGGGGCGAAGGGGTACAAGGGCTGCGGCCCAAACAGAAGTCAACACACGAGCGTCGGACGTCCGGAAGGCGTCGGACGTCCGGAGGCTTCAGGACGGTCCGGACGTCCGGACGGGTTCGGACATCCGTAGAATCGCTTCTGTCGTGTAGCGTCGGACGTCCGGAGAGGGTCGGTCGTCCGAGCCAGGACGGTCCGGACGTCCGGAAGTTGTCGGTCGTCCGTAGATTCGGTTCGTGCGTGCGTCGGTCGGATGTCCGGAGGCTTCGGTCGTCCGTAGTTTTGGTTCGGGTGGCAAAGTGTCGGACGTCCGGAGAGTCCGGTCGTCCGGTCACAGGACTCGTCGGACGTCCGGAAGGCGTCGGACGTCCGGTTACTCGTACCTTCAATGACATCTCTTCTTCTTCTTCAATATGCATCGAGTTCTCGCCGTCTTGGCTCGCAAGTGGTTGATCCTTGGCTCACCTCCATGTACCTGATTACACATAGAGTCTCCGAATGAGGTAGTAGCCATGTCTCGTGAGTAGGAAGAGGGAGTTCGGAGAGGAGCGAATTCACCTTATCTTCGATAGCCTTAGCTCGGGCTCTTGTCATGGGTCCTAGTGGCGTTGAGGGAGATTTAGGCACGTCCATGGGGGTGAGCGTGGGATGCTCCGCATCAGATATGCACCACTTTGGTATGGTATGTATGCTATGGAGTATGATCACTAATGTGCACAAGTCACGTTGCCGGCAATACTCAATGTCTAGTCTCGATGGGTAAGCAACGCGAAAGATGGGCTATGATGGTTATCAATGCAATTGCAAGTAATGTCAAAGGTGTCGACGATGTTACCGTCCTTGACGAAGATGAGCGGTGGTGATGTTGATGTTGAACCGTACCTAGATAGCCGAAACACAAAAGGATACGGAAAACCCCAACTCAAATTCTCAAGGCATAATTTGGCAACGTTGTCGGAATTGGAAGTGGGAAAGGCTAAGGTGGTGTTATGCGGAAGTGGTGGAGGTAAGTGGGAGTGTATGTGGGCACGGGACAAAATTTGGCGAAAGTTAGGCTTGAAGTCGGTGGTGGAGTAGCGGAGGGTGTGGTGGAAGCCCTAGGCAAAGATGCCAAAGATCACAAAATTTGATGTAGTCAAATGATGTTGGTGGTATTTTTGTTGGAAGGGATGTCAATAGCTTCAAAAGCGAGCTAAAGAACGTCAAAATCGGAGTTCGGATGAACTAGTTATGGACAAAACAAAAATCAGCGAAGTGGGAATCTACAGTGTTACGGACGTCCGGAAAAGGTCGGATGTCCGGGCGTCGGGCGTCCGGAAAAGTCGAATCCGTAAATTCAGTTCGGGTTAGGGGTTCCGGTCGTCAAGGAAAGGTCGGACGTCCGGTCGTTCGAGGGCTCCGGACGTCAAGTAAAACTCCGGTCGTCCGGTGGGTCGGGGTCAACGCGAAAATTGAGATCCGGACGCGATTTTGAGCGGAATTTTGGGATTTTGGGGTCAAAATTCATGGATTTTGTGGATGAAAGATAGGGAAACTTGGGGAAATGCTAGATCCACTCGAAACCAAGCAAATCCATGAATCAAAATCAACAAAACTTCATCTAACCAACAAATCACAAAAAAAAATTGGGGCTATTTTTGGTGGGGATTTTCGAATTTAGGACGAAATCAACAAAATCAAGCTAGAAAAAGAGGGTAGGGGCTCCAAAACGTGATCAACCTAAGCTCGATCCATAGATGATGTAGGGCGGAACCCTCGTGGGCGATCTTTCACGTTGGAGCGGATCCTACGGGAATCACGAAGAACACGCGGAAGAACAAGAGGGAAACACGGAGGAAACGAGAGAGAAATCACTAAACCGACAAGGGATCAATCACACAAATGCTAGATCATCGATCACCTAGAGTGGCACAAGATTCAAGATCAACAAAGGTAAGATACAAACGATAACCGTTCTTCTCCGTGAGGAGGCCTTGAGGGGGGTCCACCCTAGAAGGGGGTCTTGAAGTCGCTTGGGGGATCTTCTCCGGAGAGGTCCTGATCTCGGTGGAGAAGTAGCCAAGTGGATGAGCAAAGGCTCTCACACAAGAATATGAGCTAATCCAATGCTAACCCCAGAAAGTTGGGGAAGAAGGAATATATATAGTCTAGGGGCGAAGGGGTACAAGGGCTGCGGCCCAAACGAGGTCAACACAGGCGTCGGACGTCCGGAAGGCGTCGGACGTCCGGAGGCTTCGGACGGTCCGGACGTCCGGACGGGCTCAGGCGTCCGTAGAATCAACTCTGTCATGTGGCCGGACGTCCGGAGACGGTCGGTCGTCCGGAGCTTCGTGACGGTCCGGATGTCCGGAAGTTGTCGGTCGTCCGTAGATTCGATTCGGGCGTGCGTCGGTCGGACATCCGGAGGCTTCGGTCGTCCGTAGTTCTGGTTCGGGTGGCAAAGTGTCGGACGTCCGGGGAGTCCGGTCCTCCGGATCTCGGGACTTCGTCGGACGTCCGGAAGGCGTCGGTCGTCCGGTGCTGTGCCTTCAGCTGACATCTCTTCTTCTTCTTCAATATGCTTGGAGTCCTCGCCGTCTTGGCTCTCGCAAGTAGTTGATCCTTGGCTCACCTCCATGTACCTGATTACACATAGAGTCTCCGAATGAGGTAGTAGCCATGTCTCGTGAGTAGGAAGAGGGAGTTCGGAGAGGAGCGAATTCACCTTATCTTCGATAGCCTTAGCTCGGGCTCTTGTCATGGGTCCTAGTGGCGTTGAGGGAGATGTAGGCACGTCCATGGGGATGAGCGAGGGATGCTCCGCATCACTATTGCTTTGAGTAAGATGAATTCCAATGATCCTAAGTTCGGTGATTGTCTTTTTGAGCTTAGTAACCTCATGTGTGCCAAAGGAGATGTTGGAATCATTAGCAATATCGTCTCCGAAGCCATTAGGATTCATAAAGATGAACATTGTGATGATCACTTATCTAATGAATCACTCTCTCTCTCTAGAAATTGATCCATCACAAGACGATGTTGAACATGGATACTATGATGAGGATTATGATAGTGAATTTGATCTCGATGAGTCTATGAGACACTGATACGGCTAACCCGGTGTAGGCCGATCTTTCACGATTGGAGTGGGATCCCTCGAAGAACACGAAGAACACGGGGAAGAACGGAGAGAAATCACAAGGGGAAACACTCAAGAACAAGTCCAATCACACATCCACTAGACAATCAAACACACAAGATCCACAAGGTACATGAACAACAAAGGGAAAGATACAAGGTAAGGTTCATCTCCATGAGGAGGTCACGAAGGGGGCCACCCAAGAGGGGGTCTTGATGATATATCCCGCAGGATCTTCTCCAAGATGGAGGTCTTGGCCTCCAAAGGAGTAGTAGTCTATCTCTCCCTCTCAAGAGTAGAGAAAGTGATGCGGAGCATCCCAAGGTCATCCCCATGGACCTACCTACGTCTCCCACGACACCACCTGGACCAATGACAAGAGCCCGAGCTAAGGCTATCGAAGATAAGGTGAGCTCGCTCCTTTCCGAACTACCACTTCGACACATGAGACATGGCTACTACCTCAAACGGAAATACTATGTGTGACCAGGTACTTGGAGGAGAACCATGGACCTCCTACATCCAACGGACAAGACGGCAAGGACACCAAGCGCGAAGATCAAGAGGAAGAGCTGCCATGGAAGCTACAGGCTCCGGACGACCGGCCCAGCCCGGACGTCCGACCCCTAGAGGTCGCTACAGCCCATGGAAACCAGGCTCGCTTAACGCCATACCGCCGGACGATCGACCTGCATCGGACGTCCGACGACTCCCAGGCTCCGGACGTCCGAGCACTTCCGGACGACTGACACTACGCAAACAGAACCAAATCTACGGAAATCCGTGGAAGACCGGATGACCGACGACCGGACGACCGGATGCCCACGGACGTCTGACACCGTGGCAACAGAAGCTAAATTGCGGACATCCGAGGAACTGCGGACGTTCGGACCCCATGAAACCTCCGGACGACCGGGCGCCTCCGGACGTCCCCGCCTGGCTGTGTCGATTACATGTGCCGAGGCCCATGTACCCCTTCACTTCGCCCCCTTTTGCACCTAGACTATAGATAGACCTCTCCTTCCTCCTAGTTAGGGTTAGCAAAGGATTAGCTCATGTTTGTGTGAGAGCTTTGCTCATCCACTTGGTTTCCTTCTCCTCGGAGACGTGCCTCCACCGGAGAAGATCCTTCCAAGCGGATTCAAGACCCCCTCTTGGGTGGCCCCATCAAGACCTCCTCACAGAGAAGAATTGGTTACCTCTTGTATCGTCCTTTGTTGATCGTGGATCGTGTATCTCTTCTTGTGTTCTTGGATCTAGCGCATGTGTAACCGAATCTTGTTGGTTTGAGTGATTCTTTTGTGTTTTCCCTTGTGTTTCCCCTCGTGTTCTTCGTGTTCTTAGTTGGGATCCGCTCCTCTCGTGAAAGATCGGGCCGTTAGGGTTCTACCCTACATCATCTTGGTATCATGAGCCACGTTGATCACGATTTTGGAGCCTCCCTCTTCGTTTTCTAGCTTGATTTTGTTGTGTTCTTTCCTAATTCGTAAATTCCCCACCAAAAATAGCCCCAAATTTTTTTGTGATTTGTTGGTGTGATGAAGTTTTGTTGGATTTTATCCATGGATTTGCTTTGCCTCGAGTGGATCTAGCTTTTCCCCGTCATCTCCTCCTTCTTCTTCTTATTCGAAACCCCCTCATTTTTGCCCCCAAAATCCCACAATTCCGCCCAAAATCACATCTCGTGTTGACCCCGACCTCCGGACGTCCGACCTTTCCCGGACGACTGGAACGCCTAACCCGAACTGAAATTACGGATTTTCGAGCCCCGCTGGACGTCCGACGACCGGACGACCGCAACTTCCCGGACGTCCGTAAAACCCTGACGAAACTGAATTTTTCTTCCCCGAAAATTTCCAACCACTTCCACCACTTCCGCATACACATTCCCATACCATCACCACTTCTGCATACCACCACCATAGCTTGTCCGCTACCCAACTTCGACGATTTCGACACATTTTGGTCTTGGAGAATTTGAGTTGTGGTAACCGTGTCCTTTTGTGTTTCGGCTATCTAGGTACGGTTCGACTTCGACATCACTACCGCTCATCTTCGCCACGGACTACTACGATCGACTACACCATTGTGGTATCAACCTCACCTTGGTATCCTCTTGGTATCGTGATATCATCATACATTCTCGCAATTGCATTGTTTACCCCATACCTTACTTTCGTGTAGCTTACCCATCGAGACTAGCCTTTGAGTATTGCCGGCAACGTGACTTGTGCACAGTAGTGATCATACTTCCCATGGCATACATACCATATCATAGTGGTGCATATCTTGGTATCATCTCTTGTGTCACATAGTAGCCATCGCATATACTCAATTGCTATCTTGGTTCGTGAAGCATTGCATGAGAAAAGAGCTCAAACACCAAAGAGCCAAATAAGCTTTTAAGCAAAAAGGAAAGATAAGCAAAGAGCTTATAAGCAAGAACCATAGCATCATACAACATTAAGATTGTCATACTCGATCATCTTGGATCAAAGCATAGAAACATCATACACATAGCATACTTGGGATAGAAGCCATTGCATTTTTGCTTAGTAGGTTGTGCACAAGTTCGCATCCGCCTATTGTGCAATCGTGCTAGCGTCTCTCTAGTGTTGTGCAAAACGAGCATTTTCGTGGATTCCACATTTTGGCTCACCCTTGGTTGCACAATACCACTTATCTATTTGCGTGTGTGTTTCCGTGTACCTTATCTTGCTATTGGTCTACTTGTTGCATTTGCAAATTTGTGAATCTTTTCCAACATTATTGAGTCTCACTTACGATTGCAGCAAATTTTGTGCCACCATCCTAACCAAGCTCCACCATAAGCTTTTACTTGTGTAGGTGTGATAAACCGACAAGAATTGGTACCAATTGTGCTATTTCCTTGTTCCACATTGAGTGATCATTGATCCATCTTCAACATCGGTCAAGGTACATTTGGTATTGGTTCTTCTCTTTCTCCCACTCACATATCTTTGTTTGGAATGATGGATGGGCCTAGCACTTCTACCAACCCACTCTTCTTGGAGCAAGACGATGATATGTCATCCTACGTCACCAAGACTCAACTATTTGGTGCACACCGAGCTTTGCATCAAGAACAACTTGCTTTGGGCGACCGCATCGACAATCTCGCCACCGACCTACGACAATCCGAGCAACGTACAAGAGACTACTTCGACACATCCATGAGTTCCCTCAAAGAAGATATCCGAACCTGATAGAGGCAAAGGTGTCCCGATGTTTCGATGAGATGGTGGCTATCGTTTCTGTGGGAGTCGACCTTGACGATCCGACTACGTACGTGCGAGACGTCGCGCCTTAGCAATCGCTAAACCAACTTCCGAGGGTTATTGACCACGCCGAGCACGATCAACCCGACCACAAGGGCCTGCTTCCTGCGAGCAAACGAAGAACAAGCAAGAAACTAAGATTGCAATCTGGATATTGCGAATATAAGAGGAAAGCTTTATTAATGAAGGTGGGGTTACGAGACGCCTTTGGTGCGGTCGTTGAACACAAACGGCACGCCGAAGTTTCAGCTATGGCGAACTTTTGATCTAAACAAAACCCAAAGTCTAAATGACGCCCTAAGGGCTGTATATATGGAGAAAGAGGAGGGAATTTCGTGGCCCTTGAGGGAGGGGTCCGAAACCAACCCTAACTCTTGTTTCTCCACACATACGGACTCTAACAACAGCCTACACTTAAGTATTTCGAAATTACATGGGCCTGGCCCAATATTAAGGTGACGCAGCACCTAGAATAGCCTATGGACGAATATTATGAAGTGGCATCTTGTATATTTCGTCCAAGGCCTCATGCTCTCATTAGGGTGGCTTCAAGTCCTGGAATCATCACTTGTAACTCCGTTCTTGTTCCCCTTGCGCATGCCAACATCTCCATGCTTGAACTTGCTCCAAGGTTCATCTTTCTTGTCCATGGTAGGCCCTTCATTTGTAAGCAAAACAAATGTATCCAATTTAGGCAGCATCATATTCTCATGAACATTGGAATCGTTACCAAGAAACGAAAGTACACGATAATTCAATTGGCGTCTTGTGAGCTCTAGTAATTGGTCCAAGATGTATAGCAGCAGGGCTGTGGGTGTAACAATGGTATTGATGTCCTCATCATCCTCCCTTTCTTGAAATGAAGTCGTCCTCGACGAAACTCATCTTCCTCACCCAAATAAGGCTTCAAATCTGCAATGTTAAAAGTGGGACTAACCCCAAAATCTGCAGGCAGCTCAAGTTTATATGCGGTATCATTTATTTTCTCTAACACCTTAAATGGACCATCAAGACGTGGCATTAGCTTTGATTTGCGCAAATTAGGAAACCAATCCTTACGCAAATGTAACCAAACAAGATCTCCAGTGCAAAGACAACATGTTTTCTACCCTTATCTCCAAAGAAGTTTATATTTAGCATTCATACGCTCAATGTTTTCCTTAGTTAACTCATGCATTTTAAATCAATTCAGCACGTTCTTTAGCATCAAAATTAACCTTCTCGGAAGATGGAAGAGGCAACAAATCAATAGGTGCACGAGGTAGGAAGCCATACACAATTTCAAAAGGGCACATCTTAGTAGTAGAATGCAATGAACGATTATAAGCAAATTCAATATGAGGCAAGCATTCTTCCCACATTTTCTTATTATTCTTCAAAACAGCCCTAAGCATAGTAGACAATGTTCTATTGACTACTTCAGTTTGTCCATCGGTTTGGGGGTGACAAGTAGTACTAAAAGCAGTTTAGTCCCCAACTTAGCCCATAAACATCTCCAAAAGTGGCTAAGAAATTTAGTATCACGATCTGAAACAATAGTATTTGGCACACCATGCAAGCGAATAATTTCACGAAAGAACAAATCAGCAACATTAACAAAGATCATCGCTTTTATGACATGGTATAAAGTGTGCCATTTTCGAGAATCTATCCACGACAACAAATATGCTATCCCTCCCTTCTTTGTTCGAGGTAAACCTAAAACAAAGTCCATAGATATATCCTCCCAAGGAACACTAGGTACAGGCAAAGGCATATATAAACCATGAGGATTGAGTCGTGACTTAGCTTTTTGACATGTAGTGCAGCGAGCAACAAAACTCTCAACATCCCGCCTCATCTTTGGCCAAAAGAAATGTGTAGCAAGTATATCCTCCGTCTTCTTCACGCCAAAGTGTCCCATTAATCCTCCTCCATGCGCCTCCTGCAACAACAAAAGGCAAACGAGCTAGCAGGAATGCATAGCTTGTTAGCACGGAACACAAAACCATCCTTAATAACGAACTTGTTCCATGTTCTTCCTTCTTTACAATTCTGCATTACATCTTTAAAATCAGCATCATGCACATATTGATCTTTGATGGTCTCCAAACCAAATATTTTGAAGTCAAGTTGTGAAAGCATAGTATAGCGACGAGACAAAGCATCAGCAATAACATTTTCTTTACCCTTCTTGTGTTTAATGACATAAGGGAAAGTCTCAATTAATTCAACCCATTTAGCATGTGTACGATTCAGTTTAGCTTGACTTTTAATATGTTTCAAAGATTCATGATCAGAATGTATAACAAATTCTTTGGGCCATAAATAATGTTGCCATGTCTCTAAAGTCCGAACAAGAGCATATAATTCTTTGTCATAAGTAGAATAGTTCAGACTAGGCCCACTCAATTTTTCGTAAAAGTATGCAACAGGTTTGCCATCTTGTAATAACACACCTCCTAATCCAATTCCACTAGCATCACATTCAAGCTCAAAAGTCTTATTAAAGTCAGGAAGTTGGAGTAAAGGAGCATGTGTCAACTTATCTTTCAATACCGTGAAGGCTTCTTCACATGCGGTACCCCAAACAAAAGGCACATCCTTCTTTGTAAGTTCATTGAGAGGTGCAGCAATGGTGCTAAAGTCTCTCACAAAACGCCTATAGAAACCAGCGAGTCCAAGAAAACTCCTCACTTGTGTGACCGTTTTGGGCTGCGGCCAACTCTCAATAGCTTCAATCTTGGCTTTATCAACTTCAATTCTCGTGGTGTAACAACATAGCCAAGAAAAGATACTCGGTCGGTGCAAAAGGTGCACTTCCCAAGGTTACCAAACAAACGTGCATCACGTAGAGCATTAAAAACAGCACGTAAATGTTCCAAATGTTCTTACAAAGATTTGCTATAAATCAGTATATCATCAAAATAGACTACCACAAATCGTCCAATGAAAGCACGTAAAACTTCGTTCATTAGTCTCATGAAAGTACTAGGTGCATTAGTTAACCCAAAAGGCATGACTAACCACTCATATAAACCAAACTTAGTTTTAAATGCTGTTTTCCATTCATCTCCCAATTTCATACGAATTTGATGGTATCCACTACGCAAATCAACTTTGGAGAATATTGTAGAGCCACTCAATTCATCAAGCATATCATCTAGCCTAGGAATAGGATGACGATAACGAATAGTAATATTATTAATGCCTCTACAATCAACACACATACGCCGACGTACCATCCTTTTTAGGCACTAGTATAATAGGAACAGCACAAGGACTAAGAGATTCGCGTATATAACCTTTGTCGAGCAGCTCTCGTACTTGACGCATAATCTCCTTCGTCTCCTCCGGATTGGTATGGTATGGTGCACGGTTGGGTAGCGATGCACCGGAATTAAGTCAATTTGATGCTCAATCCCTCGAATAGGTGGTAATCCGGTGGCACGCCTTGTGGGAAGACGCCGAACTCCTGCAAAATGTTAGTGACAGCAGGGGCAAAGAGGAAGGCACGTCCTCGAATGAAAATAATGCCTCTTTGCACACAAAAGCATAGCAAACCGATTTGCTAGAATCTAGCTCCTCAATATCAGATTTGGTGGCAAGTAAACATGCACTTTTCAGTTTAATTTCAGAAGCAACATTAGATGGTTTATTATTAGGCTTCATTTGTTGCTCAAATTCTTTTGCCACAATCTGATTTTCACTCTTATTTTTCTCCTGTTTTGCTTTATTAGCTCTATTAATATCATCTTTCAAAATTGAATCAGAGTCATAGGAAGCAAAGTAATATTTTTATCCTTGTGAACAAGAGTATCTTGATTGTTTCTACCATGGTGTACATAATTTTTATCAAATTGCCATGGTCTACCAAGTAATAAGGAACATGCTTGCATAGGTACCACATCACAATCAACATAATCAGCATATGTAGAGATACTAAAATACACACCTAACAAAGACGTGTTACCTTAACCTTGCCGCTGTTGTTGAACCATTGGATGTAGTAAGGATGTGGATGTGGTCTTGTGGTGAGAGAAAGCTTCTCCACCATATCCATGCTAGCCAAGTTGTTGCAGCTCCCTCCATCTATGATGACGCTGAATAGAACGTTCCTTCACAACTCCCTTTGTATGGAACAAGTTATGCCTCTGATTTTGCTCAGCTTGTGTAACCTGCACACTCAAAACACGTTGAGCAACTAAACATTCATACCACAAAGATCTTCACCAGCCATGTATTGCGTCTCATGATCGTAATCATCTCCACCATGTTCTTCATGTGTAATAAGAGCCAAAGTCTCTTCATCATAGTCACTAGCGGACTCATACCCACCATCCTCGTGAGCAATCATCACACGGTGAGATTGGCATTCTTCCGGCAAAATGTCCTCTTCCCTTACAACGATGACAAATAATATCACTTGTGTGCCCTGTTGACGCCATGGAAGAAGAAGAGCTTGTAGGCCCAAAGGTGCGCTCTTGGCGATAGTGGTGGTTGTGCCTGCTTTCTTGTATCACGCAGTTGGAGGTGGCAGCCACGGAGGTGCCGTGTAGTAGAACGTGTGGAAGTAGATGATGCACGTGGTGTCCATGATGAAGGTCGACCTACGTAAAAGTTAGTCCGCGCCAACGCGCTGTCGATCCTGCACTTCACGCTCAGCTTTACAAGCAAGATGGAATAATCGAGTGATATTAGTATAATCCTTGTAGTCTAGAATGGTCTGAATATCTCTATTTAATCCACCCGTAAAACGTGCAAGCATAGCTTCATTCTCCTCAACAATACCACATCTAATCAAGCCGGTTTGTAATTCACGATAATATTCTTCTACCGAATTTTTTCCTTGTCTTAAGCGCTGCAATTTTTGAAGTAATTCACGTTGATAATATGGTGGAACCCAACGAGTACGCATAGCAGTTTTCAAAGCAGCCCAAGTAGCTGGAACAGGATATAATCTACAATGTTTAGACCACCAAACACATGCAAAGCTAGTGAAAGCACAAACAGCAGCGGGAACACGTCTCTCCTCAGGATATTGTAAACATGTAAATCGTTGTTCAGTTTCTAACTCCCAAGTAAGATATATATCAGGAACATATCTACCCTCAAATGGTGGAATATTCAACTTCAATTTAGGGAGATGGTCATGATCTCGCACTGAGGGAGCCCTAACATTGCCATTATTTGCATGTGGACGACGGGTGGTTGTGGTGCTGGTGGTTGTGGTGCTGGTGGTTGCACGTAGTTCGAAGTTGATCAACCTCATCCTCGTACTCTCTCACATAATCATCCTCCCCACATCGCCAGCAGGAGCCACGAAGTATCAACAAAGACACCATCAGCTTGGCGGTGAAGAGGGACACGGCTCGCTTCGGCGGAGGGTTGCCAGCGATGTGGAGGTAGTCGTTGTTGTTGTTGTAGAGGTGCATTAGGTGCAGCCGGTGGTGGTGGTGGTAGGCAGCGAGCAATTCATTAAACTTGTTATCGAGCTTTGTTTTGAACGCCTTCTCAATGCCATCTATCTTCTCCATGGCCTCTTCAAATCTATTTAGAACATCTTCCACCTGCCCACTCATCATTTGTTGAAACTTATCATGTAGTGCTTTGTTTGTCATGTTCTCCCAGTCAGTCTAAATCGGCTTGTGATCCTGCGGTTAGCGACAATAGAAACACACAAGAATATGATTGACAGACTACTAGGAAGTGGTGGTGGTGGTGTGGTGGACGATCACAAATCCACAAGCAAATCTCACATTCTTACCAGTTCTTACCCAAAGAAGAAAGCGGTGATCGGCAACCGATGTAGTCAAAACTCTCAAAGCTTGGACAGAGCGATTACCAGGGAGAGTCAAACGCACGATGTAGATGTATGTGGAGCTGGGAAGGCTTATAATATGGTGGCAAAAAGGGTCAGCAATAATCAATTCAGAGATGCAATATTGAATAAACGCTCAACGACGGTACTGTGCTGGTCCTAGGCTAGACCGTGCTAGAGACGCGAGCCTAGAACACTAACAAAATCACGGCGCTGCACGGAAACAACGGAAAAGCACACTCTGGAATTTTTTTTTCGCTCTTTTTTTTTGCGCTGCTCTTTTTTTTTTGCGAAAAATCACTATAATGGCGAGTGTCTCAAAACTCTTCCCAGGTCAAACTGACAGGATGGGCACGAAATTTTTTCGACCAATTTTTTTTTTCAACTGCCCGGACCCAAAAACTGGAAACGGGTCAAAAAAAACTTTCTATAACGGCGACTGTCTCAATACGCTTAGAAACACCTAAAAATAGGATAGCCAGAAATTTTTTCGACAAGTGCGTTTTCGGAAAATTTTGGGCCTAAACGGAGGGTGGTTTCCAGACTTGTTTTTTTCCGAGACCTACGCAGGCAAGGAAACACGAATCGGAATTTAGATGGATCTCGAAAACAAACCTAATATGAGAAGAACTCGGATTGGTGGTGGATATATGGTGGTGGTATATGGCAGCGGTGGTGGTATATGGCTACGGATTGGTGGTGGTATATGGATACGGATTGGTGGTGGATAAGAAGGGTGGTAGATGGCAAGGCGATGATGATGGTGCGGCGGCGTGACAACTTATGACCAGAACTCGAAACTCTAAAAGACTAGACTCTAAGACCAGCAACTAGACACGACGATGCAACCGCAAATTCAACAAAGCAAAAACCCTAAAAAGATTATGCGAAGGCTTAGATTGGTTCGGATATGATGAACTAACCCTAATTTTTTTTGTGGCTTTTTCGTGGACTTTAGGTATGAAGAATAGACTCGATCTAATCTACGAAAAACTGTAAAATCTCACCGAGCAACCTGAAAATCTGATACCACTTGATAGAGGCAAAGGTGTCCCGATGTTTCGATGAGATGGTGGCTATCGTTTACGTGGAGTCGACCTTGACGATCCGACCACGTCACGCGGTAGACGTCGCGCCTTAGCAATCGCTAAACCAACTTCCGAGGGTTATTGACCACGCCGAGCACGATCGACCGACCACGAGGGCCTGTTTCCTGCGAGCAAACGAAGAACAAGCAAGAAACTAAGATTGCAATCTGGATATTGCGAATATAAGAGGAAAGCTTTATTAATGAAGGTGGGGTTCTGAGACGCCTTGGTCTGGTCGTTGAACACAAACGAAGTACGCGAAGTTGTGGCGAACTTTTGATCTAAACAAAACCCAAAGTCTAAACGACGCCCTAAGAGCTGTATATATGGAGAAAGAGGAGGGAATTTCGTGGCCCTTGAGGGAGGGGTCCGAAACCAACCCTAACTCTTGTTTCCCCACACATACGGACTCTAAAAACAGCCTACACTTAAGTATTTCGAAATTACATGGGCCTGGCCCAATATTAAGGTGACGCAGCACCTAGAATAGCCTATGGACGAATATTATGAAGTGGCATCTTGTATATTTCGTCCAAGGCCTCATGCTCTCATTAGGGTGGCTTCTAAGTCCTGGAATCATCACTTGTAACTCCGTTCTTGTTCCCCTTGCGCATGCCAACATCTCCATGCTTGAACTTGCTCCAAGGTTCATCTTTCTTGTCCATGGTAGGCCCTTCATTTGTAAGCAAAACAAATGTATCCAATTTAGGCAGCATCATATTCTCATGAACATTGGAATCGTTACCAAGAAACGGAAGTACCTGATAATTCAATTGGCGTGCGCGAGCTCTAGTAATTGGTCCAGTATGTATAGTAGCAGGGGCTGTGGGTGTAACAATGGTATTGATGTCCTCATCAATCGCTAAACCAACTTCCGAGGGTTATTGACCACGCCGGAGCACGATCAACTTGACCACGAGGGCCTGTTTCCTGCGAGCAAACGAAGAACAAGCAAGAAACTAAGATTGCAATCTGGATATTGCGAATATAAGAGGAAAGCTTTATTAATGAAGGTGGGGTTACGAGACGCCTTGGTCCGGTCGTTGAACACAAGCGAAATCTGTGAAGTTGCAGCTATGGCGAACTTTTGATCTAAACAAAACCCAAAGTCTAAACGACGCCCTAAGGGCTGTATATATGGAGAAAGAGGAGGGAATTTCGTGGCCCTTGAGGGAGGGGTCCCAAACCAACCCTAACTCTTGTTTCCCCACACATACGGACTCTAAAAACAGCCTACACTTAAGTATTTCGAAATTACATGGGCCTGGCCCAATAATAAGGTGACGCAGCACCTAGAATAGCCTATGGACGAATATTATGAAGTGGCATCTTGTATATTTCGTCCAAGGCCTCATGCTCTCATTAGGGTGGCTTCAAAGTCCTGGAATCATCACTTGTAACTTCGTTCTTGTTTCCCTTGCGCATGCCAACATCTCCATGCTTGAACTTGCTCCAAGGTTCATCTTTCTTGTCCATGGTAGGCCCTTCATTTGTAAGCAAAACAAATGTATCCAATTTAGGCAGCATCATATTCTCATGAACATTGGAATCGTTACCAAGAAACGAAAGTACCTGATAATTCAATTGGCGTGCGCGAGCTCTAGTAATTGGTCCAGTATGTATAGCAGCAGGGGCTGTGGGTGTAACAATGGTATTGATGTCCTCATCAGAACCATGATGGTCCGCTCTTCTACAACTTCGTCCTCTTCAAGACGGAGCCGCTCAAGTCGTCACTTTGACGACACCTTGTCCGCTTCAAGTACACCGACATCGAATACTCTTCGTCGTGCTGCGCGTCAAGACCGTCAAACAAACCGCAATCCTCTACACGACACCGATTCTCAAGAGCATCGACATCGTCAAAACCAAGTTGCATTCGCTCAAGCACAAGAACGGCACCGCCAACGACAACAAGAACAAGAGGAGCGAGCACGAAAACATCAAGATGCACAAGACGCTAAGGCACAATGTCAAGAACAACAACTACGTGAAGCTCAAGCACTTGAGGCGCAACGTGCCCTTCAAGATTCAAGTCGTGCCGTAGCTAATCGAGGCCGACAAGCTCGTTTACATCAAGAAGTACTTCGCGACGAAGCTCAAGAAAGAATTTACCAAGCACGTGTGCATCAACAACCTCCTCGTCAAGATAGACAAGCTCCTCCTCAAGCAAGACAAGAACGTCAAGTTCATCAAGAGCAACATGAGGTCGACAACCTTCCTCGCCAAGAGCAACATGAGGAAGACAACCCTCCTCACCAAGAGCAACATGAGGAAGACAACCCTCCTCGCCAAGAGCAACATGAGATTGCCAATCCTCACCGACATGGGCGTCATCATCCCCGACCCCAACACAATAAAGAGCAACGATATGGCAAGCTAAAGTTCACCATGCCCAAGTTTACCGGAAGCAATGAACCCGAAGAGTACATATCATGGGCATTGAAGGTTGACAAAATCTTCCGCTTGCACAACTACGAAGAAGAGAAGAAGATCGCAGGCATCCCTTGAATTCCAAGACTATGTCCTCATTTGGTGGGAACAAGTCATTGAGCGCCGAGCGGCAAGAGGTGAACCACCCATCACCACTTGGGCACAAATGAAGAACGTCATGAGAGCACGATTCGTGCCAAACTACTACAACCGCGACCTCTTCAAGAAACTCCAACAACTCAAGCAAGGAACCAAGAGCGTTGAAGAGTACTATAAAGAAATGGAGATTGCCATGATACGAGCCAATGTCAAAGAAGATGATGAGCAAACTATGGCATGTTTCTTAAATGGACTCAATCACCCTATCAAGAAGATTGCCGACTTCCAACCATACTCGAACCTCATCGAGCAAGTACATCAAGCTACCAAAACGGAACGGCAAGTACAAGACGACTTCAAGTATGCCAAGTTCTCATCCAAGTCCTATGGCCTCTCCAATAATCAAGCTTCGGCGACTCCAACACCTTCTACCTCAACCAAGCCATCTACAAGCAACGGCGACAAGTCAAGTTACAAGAAAACTTCGACAAGCTCAAGTCGTCCTCCTACTACAAGCAACTTCAAGCCAAAAGCTTCATCATCATCTACTCCATCCGATGAGACCATCAAGACAAGTTCCATCAAATGTTTCATATGCGGAGGCCGAGGCCACAAGTCCTTCGAGTGCACAAACAAGCGCACCATGATCCTCAACGACAATGGAACCTACGACTCAATGAGTGAAGAGGAGATGGAAGCCCTTGAGCAAGTGGCCATGCACCGGCAAGTGAACGAGGATGAAGATCAAGTCTTTTGTGATGAAGATTCAAGCCCCGCTCTTGTTGTCTCCAAAGTCTTGACTCTTCAACATCAACAAGATGAAGATCAAAGATGCCATATCTTCCACACCAAGGCCGTAATCAATGGAAGATCCGTCAAGGTCATCATCGACGGAGGGAGTTACCATAACTTAGCAAGTGAAGAACTATGCTCCAAACTCCAATTGGTCAAGATGAAGCACCCGCACCCCTACAAGGTTCAATGGCTAAGCGACACCGGCACCATCCAAGTCGAGCATAGGGTACAAGTCTCTTTCAAGATCGGAGCTTATGAAGACACTTTGGAGTGTGATGTCCTTCCGATGACCGTGTGCCACCTCCTTCTTGGTCGACCATGGCAATTTGACCGAGGTGTCATTCACAATGGTCGTACAAATCACTATAGCTTCAAGATGAAAGGGAAGGAGTTTGTGCTACGACCTATGTCTCCAAGCCAAGTGCTCGCCGACAGACAAGCCACCCATCATGGAGAGAATAGTGAGAGAGCGAACCACCAAAAAGAGAGTGAGCGCCACAAGCCCAAATTGAGTGCCTCCACGATGAGCGACAAGAAAAACTTACTTCTATTTGCCACCAAACGTGAGATGAGAGAAGTGTGTGAGAACCCATCAAGTGTCCTACACTATGTCCTATTGTGCAAGGATGAGGCACAAAAAACTAACAACTCTCACAATCTACCTTTGGTGTTATCTTCATTATTGCAGGAATTCCAAGATGTTTTCCCCGACGAGCTACCTCCGGGTCTACCTCCACTACGAGGCATCGAGCACCGCATCGACCTCATCCCCGGAGCACCACTTCCAAACAAAGCTCCCTACCGCGTCAACCCTGAAGAAACCAAAGAAATACAAAGGCAAGTAAAGCACCTCATAGATCATGGACATGTGCGTGAAAGTTTGAGTCCTTGTGCCGTATCGGTCATTCTTGTGCCCAAAAGGGACGGTAGCTTTCGCATGTGTTCCGATTGTAGACCTATCAATGCTATCACCGTTCGCTATAGGTACCCCATTCCACGCCTTGATGATATGCTTGATGAGCTTAGCGGTGCCACTATTTTCTCTAAAATTGATCTTAAAAGTGGTTACTATCAAATCCGCATACAAGAGGGTGATGAGTGGAAAACCGCTTTCAAAACAAAGTTTGGTCTCTATGAGTGGTTAGTCATACCTATGGGTTTATCGGAAGCACATGGTATTTTCATGTGTCTTATGCATTATGTGTTTCGCCCTTACATTGGTGAATTTGTTGTTGTCTACTTTGATGATATCCTTGTGTTTAGCAAATCTCTCAAAGAGCATGTCACCCACCTTCGAACCGTGCTACAAACTCTTCGAAAAGAACAACTTTATGCTAATATTGAAAAATGCCTCTTTGGTGTTGATAAGCTTGTTTTCTTGGGTTTTGTAGTATCTTCTAAGGGTGTTCATGTTGATAAATCTAAGATCAATGCTATTAAAACTTGGCCCCAACCAACCAATTTGCAACAAGTGCGTAGTTTTCTTGGTTTAGCCGGTTCCTACCGTCGATTTGTGAAGGATTTTAGCACCATTGCTTCACCTTTGCATACCTTGAGTAAGAAAAATGCACCCTTTGTTTGGGGAACATCCCAAGATATCGCTTTCAATGAGCTTAAGAATTTGCTTACTCATGCCCCCGTGCTTGCATTACCCAACTTTGACAAACCTTTTGAAATACATTGTGATGCTAGCGGTAATGGCATAGGCGGAGTGCTAATGCAAGAGAAGAGCCCCATAGCTGATGACGACATCAATACCATTGTTACACCCACAGCCCCTGCTGCTATACATACTGGACCAATTACTAGAGCTCGCGCACGCCAATTGAATTATCAGGTACTTTCGTTTCTTGGTAACGATTCCAATGTTCATGAGAATATGATGCTGCCTAAATTGGATATATTTGTTTTGCTTACAAATGAAGGGCCTACCATGGACAAGAAAGATGAACCTTGGAGCAAGTTCAAGCATGGAGATGTTGGCATGCGCAAGGGAAACAAGAACGGAGTTACAAGTGATGATTCCAGGACTTTGAAGCCACCCTAATGAGAGCATGAGGCCTTGGACGAAATATACAAGATGCCACTTCATAATATTCGTCCATAGGCTATTCTAGGTGCTGCGTCACCTTATTATTGGGCCAGGCCCATGTAATTTCGAAATACTTAAGTGTAGGCTGGTTTTAGAGTCCGTATGTGTGGGGAAACAAGAGTTAGGGTTGGTTTCGGACCCCTCCCTCAAGGGCCACGAAATTCCCTCCTCTTTCTCCATATATACAGCCCTTAGGGCGTCGTTTAGACTTTGGGTTTTTTTAGATCAAAGGATCGCCATAGCTGCAACTTCACAGCGTGCCGTTTGTGTTCAACGACCGGACCAAGGCGTCTCGTAACCCCACCTTCATTAATAAAGCTTTCCTCTTATATTCGCAATATCCAGATTGCAATCTTAGTTTCTTGCTTGTTCTTCGTTTGCTCGCAGGAAACAGGCCCTCGTGGTCGGAGTTGATCGTGCTCCGGCGTGGTCAATAACCCTCGGAAGTTGGTTTAGCGATTGCTAAGGCGCGACGTCTCGACGTCACGTAGTCGGATCGTCAAGGTCGACTCCCACGTAAACGATAGCCACCATCTCATCGAAACATCGGGACACCTTTGCCTCTATCAAGTGGTATCAGATTTTCAGGTTGCTCGGTGAGATTTTACAGTTTTTCATAGATTAGATCGAGTCTGTTCTTCATACCTAAAGTCCACGAAAAAGCCACAAAAAAAATTAGGGTTAGGTCATCATATCCGAACCAATCTGAGCCTTCGCATAATCTTTTTAGGGTTTTTGCTTTGTTGAATTTGCGGTTGCATCATCGTGTCAAGTTGCTGGTCTTAGAGTCTAGTCTTTTAGAGTTTCGAGTTCTGGTCATAAGTTGTCACGCCGCCGCCGCACCATCATCATCGCCTTGCCATCTACCACCCTTCTTATCCACCACCAATCCGTATCCATATACCACCACCAATCCGTAGCCATATACCACCACCGCTACCATATACCACCACCGCTGCCATATACCACCACCATATATCCACCACCAATCCAAGTTCTTCTCATATTAGGTTTGTTTTCGAGATCCATCTAAATTCCGATTCGTGTTTCCTTGCTGCGAGGGTCTCGGAAAAAAAAGTCTGAAACCACCCTCCGTTTAGGCCCAAAATTTTCCGAAAACGCACTTGTCGAAAATTTTTCCGCTATCCTATTTTAGGTGTTTCTAAGCGTATTGAGACGATCGCCATTATAGAAAGATTTTTTGACCCGTTTCCTGCTTTTTGGGTCCGGCAATGAAAAAAAAAATTTGGTCGAAAAAATTTCGTGCCCATCCTGTCAGTTTGACCTGGGAAGAGTTTTGAGACACTCGCCATTATAGTGATTTTTTGCAAAAAAAAAGAGAGCAGCGCAAAAAAAAAGAGCGAAAAAAAAATTCCCAGAGTGTGCTTTTCCGTTGTTTCCGTGCAGCGTCGTGATTTGTTAGTGTTCTAGGCTCGCGTCTCTAGCACGGTCTAGCCTAGGACCAGCACAGTACTGTCGTTGAGCGTTTATTCAACTTTGCATCTCTGAATTGATTATTGTTGACCCTTTTTGCTACCATATTAAAAGCCTTCCCAGCTCCACATACATCTACATCGTGCGTTTGACTCTCCTTGGTAATCGCTCTATCCAAGCTTTGAGAGTTTTGACTACATCGGTTCTTAGATCACCGCTTTCTTGGGTAAGAACTGGTAAGAATTTGAGATTTGCTTGACGGATTTGTGACTGTCCACCACACCACCACCACCACTTCCTAGTAGTCTGTCAAATCATATTCTTGTGTGTTTCTACCGCCGCTAACCATGGCAGGATCACAAGCCGACGAGATCGACCGGGAGAACATGACAAACAAAGCGCTACATGTTAAGTTTCAACAAATGATGAGTGGGCAGGTGGAAGATGTTCTAAATAGATTTGAAGAGGCCATGGAGAAGATAGATGGCATTGAGAAGGCGTCAAACAAAGCTCGATAACAAGTTTAATGAATTGCTCGCGCGTCTACCACCACCACCACCGGCTGCACCTAATGCACCTCTACAACAACAACAACGACTACCTCCACATCGCTGAAGCAGCCCTCCGCCGAAGCGAGCCGTGTCCCTCTTCACCTTGCCAAGCTGCTTGGTGCCGCTGTTGATATACGTGGCTCCTGCTGGCGATGTGGGGAGGATGATTATGTGAGAGAGTACGAGGATGAGGTTGATCAACTTGAACTACGTGCAACCACCCGCACCACAACCACCAAAGCATCACAACCACCGGTCGTCCACATGCAAATAATGGCAATGTTAGGGCTCCCCTCAGTGCGAGATCATGACCATCTCCCTAAACTGAAGTTGAATATTCCACCATTTGAGGGTAGATATGTTCCTGATATATATCTTACTTGGGAGTTAGAAACTGAACAACGATTTACATGTTTACAATATCCCGAGGAGAGACGATGTTCTCGCTGCTGTTTGTGCTTTCACTAGCTTTGCATGTGTTTGGTGGTACGAACATTGTAGATTATATCCTGTTCCAGCTACTTGGACTGCTTTGAAAACTGCTATGCGTACTCGTTGGGTTCCACCATATTATCAACGTGAATTACTTCAAAAATTGCAGCGCTTAAGACAAGGAAAAATTCGGTAGAAGAATATTATCGGGAATTACAAACTGGCTTGATTAGATGTGGTATTGTTGAGGAGAATGAAGCTATGCTTGCACGTTTTACGGGTGGATTAAATAGAGATATTCAGACCTTCTAGACTACAAGGATTATACTAATATCACTCGATTATTCCATCTTGCTTGTAAAGCTGAACGTGAAGTGCAGGATCGTGCGTTGGCGCGGACTAACTTTTCTCGCAGGTCGACCTTCATCATGGACACCACGTGCATCATCTACTTCCACACGTTCTACTACACCGGCACCTCCGCCGGCTGCCACCTCCAACCGTGATACAAGAAAGCGTGCACAACCACCACTATCTCGCCAAGAGCACACTGCTGGGCCTACATGAGCTCTTCTTCTTCCATGGCGTCCAACAGGGCACACAAGTGATATTATTTGTCGTTGTTGTAAGGGAAGAGGACATTTTATGAGAGAATGCCAATCTCGGCGTGTGATGATTGCTCACGAGGATGGTGGGTATGAGTCCGCTAGTGACTATGATGAAGAGACTTTGGCTCTTATTACGCATGAAGAACACGGTGGAGAGGATTACGATCATGAGACGCAATACATGGCTGCTTTGAAGATCTTGTGGTATGAATGTTTAGTTGCTCAACGTCTTTTGAGTGTGCAGGTTACACAAGCTGAGCAAAATCAGAGGCATAACTTGTGACATACAAAGGGAGTTGTGAAGGAACGTTCTATTCGCGTCATCATAGATGGAGGGAGCTGCAACAACTTGGCTAGCATGGATATGGTGGAGAAGCTTTCTCTCACCACAAGACCACATCCACATCCTTACTACATCCAATGGTTCAACAACTTGCAAGGTTAAGGTAACACGCATCGCTCGTGTGTGTATTTTAGTATCTCTACATATGCTGATTATGTTGATTGTGATGTGGTACCTATGCAAGCATGTTCCTTATTACTTGGTAGACCATGGCAATTTGATAAAAATTCTGTACACCATGGTAGAAACAATCAAGATACTCTTGTTCACAAGGATAAAAATATTACTTTGCTTCCTATGACTCCTGATTCAATTTTGAAAGATGATATTAATAGAGCTAATAAATCAAAACAGGAGAAAAATAAGAGTGAAAATCAGATTGTGGCAAAAGAATTTGAGCAACAAATGAAGCCTAATAATAAACCATCTAATGTTGCTTACGAAATTAAACTGAAAAGTGCATGTTTACTTGCCACCAAATCTGATATTGAGGAGCTAGATTCTAGCAAATCTGTTTGCTATGCTTTTGTGTGCAAAGAGGCATTATTTTCATTCGAGGACGTGCCTTCCTCTTTGCCCCCTCTTGTCACTAACATTTTGCAGAGTTCCTGACGTCTTCCCACAAGACATGCCACCGGATTACCACCTATTCGAGGGATTGAGCATCAAATTGACTTAATTCCCGGTGCATCGCTGCCCAACCGTGCACCATACCGTACCAATCTAGAGGAGACGAAGGAGATTATGCGTCAAGCATGTGAGCTGCTCGACAAAGGTTATATACGCGAATCTCTTAGTCCTTGTGCTGTTCCTATTATACTAGTGCCTAAAAAGGATGGTACGTCGCGTATGTGTGTTGATTGTAGAGGCATTAATAATATTATTATTCGTTATCGTCATCCTATTCCTAGGCTAGATGATATGCTTGATGAATTGAGTGGCTCTAAAATATTCTCCAAAGTTGATTTGCGTAGTGGAAACCATCAAATTCGTATGAAATTGGGAGATGAATGGAAAACAGCATTTAAAACTAAGTTTGGTTTATATGAGTGGTTAGTCATGCCTTTTGGGTTAACTAATGCACCTAGTACTTTCACGAGACTAATGAACGAAGTTTTACGTGCTTTCATTGGACGATTTGTGGTAGTCTATTTTGATGATATACTGATTTATAGCAAATCTTTGGAAGAACATTTGGAACATTTACGTGCTGTTTTTAATGCTCTACGTGATGCACGCTTGTTTGGTAACCTTGGGAAGTGCACCTTTTGCACCGACCGAGTATCTTTTCTTGGCTATGTTGTTACACCACAGGAATTGAAGTTGATAAAGCCAAGATTGAAGCTATTGAGAGTTGGCCGAGCCCAAAACGGTCACACAAGTGAGGAGTTTTCTTGGACTCGTTGGTTTCTATAGGCGTTTTGTGAGAGACTTTAGCACCATTGCTGCACCTCTCAATGAACTTACAAAGAAGGATGTGCCTTTTGTTTGGGGTACCGCACAGGAAGAAGCCTTCACGGTATTGAAAGATAAGTTGACACATGCTCCTTTACTCCAACTTCCCGACTTTAATAAGACTTTTGAGCTTGAATGTGATGCTAGTGGAATTGGATTAGGAGGTGTGTTATTACAAGATGGCAAACCTGTTGCATACTTTTACGAAAAACTGAGTGGGCCTAGTCTGAACTATTCTACTTATGACAAAGAATTATATGCTCTTGTTCGGACTTTAGAGACATGGCAACATTATTTATGGCCCAAAGAATTTGTTATACATTACGATCATGAATCTTTGAAACATATTAAAAGTCAAGCTAAACTGAATCGTAGACATGCTAAATGGATTGAATTCATTGAGACTTTCCCTTATGTCATTAAACACAAGAAGGGTAAAGAAAATGTTATTCTTGATGCTTTGTCTCGTCAGCTATACTATGCTTTCACAACTTGACTTCAAAATATTTGGTTTGGAGACCATCAAAGATCAATATGTGCATGATGCTGATTTTAAAGATGTAATGCAGAATTGTAAAGAAGGAAGAACATGGAACAAGTTCGTTATTAAGGATGGTTTTGTGTTCGTGCTAACAAGCTATGCATTCCTGCTAGCTCTGTTCGTCTTTTGTTGTTGCAGGAGGCGCATGGAGGAGGATTAATGGGACACTTTGGCGTGAAGAAGACGGAGGATATACTTGCTACACATTTCTTTTGGCCAAAGATGAGACGGGATGTTGAGCGTTTTGTTGCTCGCTGCACTACATGTCAAAAAGCTAAGTCACGACTCAATCCTCATGGTTTATATATGCCTTTGCCTGTACCTAGTGTTCCTCGGGAGGATATATCTATGGACTTTGTTGTAGGTTTACCTCGAACAAAGAAGGGGAGGGATAGCATATTTGTTGTCGTGGATAGATTCTCGAAAATGGCACACTTTATACCATGTCATAAAAGCGATGATCCTGTTAATGTTGCTGATTTGTTCTTTCGTGAAATTATTCGCTTGCATGGTCTGCCAAATACTATTGTTTCAGATCGTGATACTAAATTTCTAAGCCAATTTTGGAGATGTTTATGGGCTAAGTTGGGGACTAAACTGCTTTTAGTACTACTTGTCACCCCCAAACTGATGGACAAACTGAAGTAGTCAATAGAACATTGTCTACTATGCTTAGGGTTGTTTTGAAGAATAATAAGAAAATGTGGGAAGAATGCTTGCCTCATATTGAATTTGCTTATAATCGTTCATTGCATTCTACTACTAAGATGTGCCCTTTTGAAATTGTGTATGGCTTCCTACCTCGTGCACCTATTCATTTGTTGCCTCTTCCATCTTCGGAGAAGGTTAATTTTGATGCTAAAGAACGTGCTGAATTGATTTTAAAAATGCATGAGTTAACTAAGGAAAACATTGAGCGTATGAATGCTAAATATAAACTTGCTGGAGATAAGGGTAGAAAACATGTTGTCTTTGCACTGGAGATCTTGTTTGGTTACATTTGCGTAAGGATAGGTTTCCTAATTTGCGCAAATCAAAGCTAATGCCACGTGCTGATGGTCCATTTAAGGTGTTAGAGAAAATAAATGATAATGCATATAAACTTGAGCTGCCTGCAGATTTTGGGTTTAGTCCCACTTTTAACATTGCAGATTTGAAGCCTTATTTGGGTGAGGAAGATGAGTTTCCGTCGAGGACGACTTCATTTCAAGAAGGGGAGGATGATGAGGACATCAATACCATTGTTACACCCACAGCCCCTGCTGCTATACATCTTGGACCAATTACTAGAGCTCGCAGACGCCCAATTGAATTATCGGTACTTTCGTTTCTTGGTAACGATTCCAATGTTCATGAGAATATGATGCTGCCTAAATTGGATACATTTGTTTTGCTTACAAATGAAGGGCCTACCATGGACAAGAAAGATGAACCTTGGAGCAAGTTCAAGCATGGAGATGTTGGCATGCGCAAGGGAAACAAGAACGGAGTTACAAGTGATGATTCCAGGACTTTGAAGCCACCCTAATGAGAGCATGAGGCCTTGGACGAAATATACAAGATGCCACTTCATAATATTCGTCCATAGGCTATTCTAGGTGCTGCGTCACCTTATTATTGGGCCAGGCCCATGTAATTTCGAAATACTTAAGTGTAGGCTGTTTTTAGAGTCCGTATGTGTGGGGAAACAAGAGTTAGGGTTGGTTTGGACCCCTCCCTCAAGGGCCACGAAATTCCCTCCTCTTTCTCCATAAACCCTTAGGGCGTCTTTTAGACTTTTGGTTTTGTTTATATCAAAAGTTCGCCATAGCTGCAACTTCACGCATTTCGCTTTGTGTTCAACGACCGGACCAAGGCGTCTCGTAACCCCACCTTCATTAATAAAGCTGGCCTCTTATATTCGCAATATCCAGATTGCAATCTTATTTTCTTGCTTGTTCTTCGTTTGCTCGCAGGAAACAGGCCCTCGTGGTCAGGTTGATCGTGCTCCGGCGTGGTCAATAACCCTCGGAAGTTGGTTCAGCGATTGCTAAGGCGCGACGTCTCGCACGTACGTAGTCAGATGTCAAGGTCGACTCCCACAGAAACGATAGCCACCATCTCATCGAAACATCGGGACACCTTTGCCTCTATCAATAGCATACTTTAGTGAGAAACTTTCCGGCGCGCAACTTAATTATCCCATCTATGACAAAGAGCTATATGCTTTAGTGCGCGTTTTGCGTGAATGGGAACATTACCTCCGCCCTCATGAATATATCATCCATACCGATCATGAAACGCTTAAGTATATTAAGGGTCAAACTAAGTTGAACAAGCGTCATGGTAAATGGAGTGAGTTTATAGAGTATTTCCCCTATGTCATCAAATACATAAAGGGCAAGGAAAATATTGTGGCGGATGCGCTTTCCCGTATATGCATGCTTGTTACTCAACTTGAATTGAAAGTCATTGGGTTTGAGCATATAAAAGACTTGTATGATCCTAGTTTTTCTATGCCTTATGCAAAGTGTTTGACGCATCCATCTTGGGAACGCTATTACATCAAAGATGGTTATATTATGAGAGCTGACAAACTTTGCATCCCCGAATCTTCTCTTCGTTTGTTACTTTTACAAGAATCTCATGGAGGAGGACTAATGGGACATTTTGGACGTGACAAGACACTTGCTACGCTCTCAAAGAACTATTTTTGGCCAAAGATGTTTCACGACGTCAACCGCTTCACCAACCGATGCTCTACATGTCTCAAAGCTAAGTCTAAAGCTCAAATTCATGGCCTTTACATGCCACTTCCAATTCCATATCAACCATGGGAAGATATTAGCATGGATTTTGTGCTTGGTTTGCCTAGAACTAGAAATGGCAAGGATTCCGTGTTTGTTGTTGTGGACCGATTCTCCAAAATGGCACATTTCATTCCTTGCAACAAGATAGACGATGCTTCACATGTTGCCAATCTCTTTTGTAGGGAAATCTAGCGACTTCATGGAGTGCCAAAGACGATTGTCTCGGACCGCGACGTCAAGTTCTTGAGTTACTTTTGGAAGACCTTATGCGCAAAGCTCGGAATCAAGCTCCTATTCTCCACGGCATACCATCCTCAAATGGCTAGTCTCGATAGGCAAGTGACGCAAAATGGGCTAGGGGTTATCAATGCAATTGCAAGGGGAATATACAATGGTGTCGTCGAGGTTACCGTCCTTTGAGATGATGAGTGGCGGTGTTCTTGATGTAGATACCAAGATGATGGAGACTCGTCCCTAAGTAGCCGAAACACCTTAGGAAACGGAAAAACCGTGAACTCAAAATCTCAAATGACAAATGTCAAATGGTGGTAGCGGAATGCGGTGGTGGTTGCGGAAGCTCAATGGGATTGCGGAAATGCAATGGTGGTTTTGGAGTACGCAATGCGGAAGTGGGTGGTAAGGTGGTGAACTATACACGGTGTCGGAGTTGCAAGCACGGTCCCTAAGTAGCCTAAACACCTTAGGACACACAACTCACAACACAAACAAAATTGGGTTAAGTTGGGGGTGGTGGAAGTGTATGGTGAGTAAAGCCTATGCGGAAGTGGCGGTGGTGGTTGATGAAGAAGCAACCGTCCCTAAGTAGCCGAAACCCCTTAGGAGACTCGAATCACAACTTAAACAACCATGGGGAACAAAATTGGCTAGGTTGCGGAAGTTGGTGGTGGCTATGCGGATGATGTGGTGGAAGCCCTAGGAGAAGATGCCAAAGTTCCAAAACATTTATGGAGTCAAATGGTTTTGGTGGTATTTTTGTTGGAAGGGGGATGTCAAGAGCTTTTCAACGAGCTAAAGAACGCGAAAATCGGAGTCCGGGTGAATTAGTTATGGACAAAACAAAAATCAGCCGATGTCTGAAACTACAGGTTACGGACGTCCGTAAAGGTCGGATGTCCGGGGCGTCGGACATCCGGGAAAGTCGGAAATCCGCAAATTTGGTTCGGGTTAGGGGTTCCGGTCGTCCGGAAAGGTCGGACGTCCGGTCGTTCCTGGGGCTCCGGACGTCCGTAAAACGCCGGTCGTCCGGGGGTCGGGGTCAACGCGAGATGCGAGTTCCGGGGCGCGATTTTTAGCGGAAAATGGAGATTTTGGGGTCAAAATTGACGAGATTTCGTGGATGAAAGATGGGGACACTTGGGGAGATGCTAGATCCACTTGAAACCAAGCAAATCCATGGATCAAAATCAACAAAACATCATCAAACCAACAAATCACAAAAAAATTGGGGCTATTTTTGGTGGGGATTTTCGAATTTAGGACGAAATCAACAAAATCAAGCTAGAAAAAGAGGGGTAGGGGCTCCAAAAACGTGATCAACGTGGCTCATGATATCAAGATGATGTAGGGCGGAACCCTATGTGGACGATCTTTCACGTTTGGAGAGGATTCCTACGAGGAACAAGAAGAACGAGCGGAAGAACACGAGGGAAATCACGGGGAAAACACAAGAGAATCACTCAAACCAACAAGATCAATCACACATGTGCTAGATCGATGAACACAAAGGGAGATACATGATCCAAAGTCAACAACGGACGATACAAGTGGCGGTAGCTCATCTCCGAGAGGAGGTCTTGAATCCACATGGGATCTTCCCGTAAAGGGGTCTTGAATCCATGGTGGATCTTCTCCTAAGAGGCCGCGGTCTCTCACGAGGAGGAGATCCGATATGGATGAGCGAACCTCTCACACAAACATGAGCTAAATCAACGCTAACCCTAACTAGGAGGAGGTGGAGGAGTATATATAGTCTAGGCGAATAAAGGGTAAGTGGCTTCGGCCCAACACACGGGCGGGCGCACAGGCGTCGGACGTCCGACAAGTACCGGACGTCCGGTGGCTCGCGAGGGTCCGGTCGTCCGGTGCATGTCGGACGTCCAGCGTTTTGGCTCTGGACAGGTGGTGTCGGACGTCCGGTCGGCATCGGTCGTCCGGGCGCTGGAGAGCGTCAGACGTCTGGTGTCTGGCGGTCATCCGGGCGCTGGGAGTCGTCAGACGTCCGGTGGCTCCGGTCGTCCGTAGATTCGGCTCGGGTCCTCAGGGGCCGGACGTCCGGGCTGGGCCAGTCGTCCGGTGGCTGTAGCTTCGCGCAGATTCTTCTCTGGTCCTTGTACTTGGCGTCCTCGCTAGCTGTTTCGTTGGATGTGGTGGCTTCGTGTCTTTCCTCCAAGTACCTGATCATGCATAGAACACACGTTGGAGTTAGTAGCCATATCTCACATGTAGAAAGTGATGGTTCGGAGAGGAGCGAGTTCACCTTGTGTCCAATGGCGTATGTTCGAGGTCTCGTCATATGTCCACTTGGGGTTTGGAGAGTAGTCGGAGTGTACATGGGGATGAACGTGGGATGCTCCGCATCACCGAGCTTCTGGTGCGTTCTGTCGTCGATGCCGGATTTCCGGGGGAGAGGCCGGATGTCCGGGCTATCGGGAGGCGCCGGATGTCCGGTCGCTGGAGCTTGGTCGGCAGACTATTGGGGTAGCTCCTGCGCGGCTGCCCATACGCCGGATGTCCGGCCTCTGGCCCGGATGTCCGGCCGCTATAGCTTCAGCTGCTACGTTTTCTTCCGTAGTCGCTTCCAGGCTTCCCTCGCGGATGGTGTAGTTGTTCCTTGGCGCTCGCACTCCTCCTCGTCGTCCGTAGTGTTCCGGCAATACCTATGCATTCACACGAGTGGAGTGTCAAGTAGTATACCATCCTTGAAGGGGTCAAGTGAGCACGTGTAAAGGAGATGATTCACCTTTGCGTATGTGAAGTAGATGTCGCACATGTCACTTGCCAAACAGATTCTTGACATGGTGATGTCCATAGGATGCTCCGCATCATCTCCCCTCCCTTGGGAAAGATCCGACCTCGGATCGGAAACCAAATCACCATGGGAAAGAGAAGGCTTCGCCATGTAGAAGTGGACGTTCACCAAGTACTTGTAATCTTGAAGCTCGAAATGGGCACTCTCCAATGTCGCACCGTCTTGTGATTCCTTCAAAAGGAGTAAGGACAACAAACACTCGGAAAAACAAATGTGGTTAGTGTTAGTGCAAAACCAAGCATTCAAGAGGTGATTCACCAAACAAGTGTCGTCATCATGCAAAGCATATGGTTTGACAAAGGATTGTGACATGGCATGTAAGCATATCAATTGATCACAAGCAAAGATATCATGGGGACAAGCATGTAAATGGGAGGTAGAGATGCAAATATGTGTGTCGAGAGAATAAGCATCTACCTCAAGTTCATAGCAAGCATTCACAAATTGCTCAATGAAAGGTCTATGGTATGCATATGAATCATTCACAACACCAAATAAGATGAGATGTCTAAACACATGGGTCAAGTGCAAGGCAATCCCAGCGTAACGTGCATGGAGTGTGGTGAATATTGTGTGGCACTCAACACAATAGAAAGAGCAATTGTGGATGTGCGAGGCAATCAAGTCAAGCATGTAGCAATCAATGAGACATGGCATATGTGAAGGAATGATATTATTGCAACCAAACTAGGAGCAAGTAATCCAAGATTTGGATGCAACCCACAAGGTATATATGTCATGAGGCATGGAAAGGCGAAAATGACAACTCGAAGCAAGATCTCTAACATGTGCGCAATCAAATGGTCCAAGATGACCAATAAGTCTCATGGTACAAGCAAGACAAGTAGTATGATCCACAATATCCATGCTCATGGTTCGGAGGTTCTCAAAAGAGAAGGATATCAACTTGAAAGCATGTCCTTGTGTGTCCTTCACAATGTCGAAGCACAAGCAGGTGCGATGTAGAAGCGTCGTGGTAGGAGGTGGTTCTCTCTCAAAAGCTTGAATGGTCAACTCACGTGAAGTGGAAGTCGACACGAAGTTCAAGTATCCTACACATGCACACAACAAAACAAAGAACGTATGCGCATGGTAGATAAACACATCATCCATCATGATGGTTCTCTTATCTTGCACTTAACCATTAGAAGCACAAGTGTATGAATAATATGATGCAATAATGGCAATATTCATGGCACTAGGTATATGGTGCAAAGAGGTAAGACAAGCATGCTTCACAAGAAATATGTCAAAATCTCCAATCATATGTGAGAATGCTATGGGGGCAATCTCATTAGCAAGACTAAAAGCATTGTTGCACTCAATACATGTCAAATCATCTATCATGATAGAGGCAACATATGGAGATATATGACAAGAAGCAATAACAATCATGTGCAAAGCATGTAGATGGTTGCCATCAACCGAAAGAAATGAGCAAGTATGAATCATTGGTGATGCAACAAGGCAAGCAATTGTAATCAAGTCGTGCAAACTAGTGGAGCGAAGATGCAACACACTAGAGGAAATCATGGCAATCATGTCATGTGAGCAAAGAATAGGCATAGGCAATGTACATGACATATCGCAAGCACGAACACAAATCAAGATCATAGTATCATCATAGGCATGTGGCACAAAGCAATCATGGCAATAACAAACAATATCTCCACCACGCTTGCAAATACACAAACAAGTACTAGAATCAATCATCATGTGTAATGCAAAGCATGGGTCACAAATGCATGGCAAATGATGTAGGGCGGAGCCCTAGTCGGAGATCTTTCACGTTTGGAGGGGATCCTACGGGAAAAACACGACGAACGAGCGGAAGAACACAAGGGAAAACACACGAGCGAATCACTAAACCGACAAGTATCGATCTCACAAAGGGCTAGATCACCGAACACATAAGGTAGCACAAGATTCAAAATCAACAAAGGAAAGATACACGAGTAGCCGTTCTTCTCCGTGAGGAGGTCTTGATGGGGTCCACCCTAGAGGGGGTCTTGAATCCCTTGGAAGGATCTTCTCCGAGGAGGCGCGATCTCTGAGGAGAAGGTAACCAAGTGGATGAGCAAAGCTCTCACACAAACATGAGCTAATCCTTTGCTAACCCTAACTAGGAGGAGGATGTCTATTTATAGTCTTAGTGCAAATGGGGGTGAAGTGAAGGGGTACAAGGGCTTCAGCCCGCGGGCGCGGTCACTCAGGGGTCGGACGTTCGGAAGTCGTCGGACGTCCAGAGGCTCGGGACGGTCCGGATGTCCGGGCGGGCTCGGACGTCCATAGATTCAGCTTCGTCGTGGGCACGTCGGACGTCCGGAGTGGTCCGGTCGTCCGTAGATTCGGCTCGGTTGCTTGTCGCCCGGTCGTCCGGTCCGCCTCGGACGTCCGTAGATTTGGCTCTGATCTGGGTGCGTCGGACGTCCGGAGGGGGCCGGTCGTCCGTGTCCTGGGACTCGTCGGACGTCCAGGCGCAGTCGGTCGTCCAACGCCTGTAGCTTCCGCAGTAGCTCTTCTTCTTCTTCATCACGCCTGGGGTCCTCGCCATCTTGGCTCTTCTATGTAGCTGTATCATGGCTCTCCTCCATGCACCCGATCACACATAGAGTTTCTGAATGAGGTAGTAGCCATGTCTCTTGAGTAGGACGAGGGAGTTCGGAGAGGAGCGAGTTCACCTTATCTTCAATAGCCTTAGCTTGAGCTCGAGTCATGGGTCCACGTGGTGTTGAGGAAGATGTAGGTACGTCCATGGGGATGAGTGAGGGATGCTCCGCATCATCTCCCCCCCCCCCCCCTTGGGAGAGATCCGACCTCGGATCAAAAGCTTCATCTCCATGGTATGGCGCAAGGTCCTTGACGTTGAAGATGTCACTCACATTGTACTTCTCTCGTGGTAGGTCGATCTTGTAGGCGTTGTCGTTGTAGCGTGCTAGCACCTTGAAAGGTCCGTCGGCTCGAGGGAGAAGCTTGGACTTGCGTTCGTTGGGGAAGCGGTCCTTGCGAAGGTGTATCCACACTAGATCACCAATGTTGAAGACCATGGGTTGCTTGTTGACGTTGAGCTTGGTCGCTAGTCGTTGTACTTGGCGCTCGATTGTGTGCCTTGTATCCTCATGCATCTTCTTGATGTAGCTTGCCCGTGCACTCGCATCCATGTTGTTGCGCTCTTGTAGAGGAAGTGGTAGAATGTCCATTGGTGACAACGGGTTGAAGCCGTAGACGACCTCGAAGGGGGACTTGCCGGTAGTCGAGTGTCTTGCGCGATTGTAGGCGTACTCGGCGATGGGTAGACATGCCTCCCACTCCTTGATGTTCTTCTTGATCAACACGCGAAGTAGAGTGGAGAGAGTCCGGTTCGTCACCTCCGTTTGGCCGTCGGTTTGAGGATGGTATGCGGATGAGAACAAGAGCTTGATTCCGAGCTTGCCGCATAGGGTCTTCCAAAAGTAACTCAAGAACTTGACGTCACGATCGGAGACGATTGTCTTTGGTACTCCATGGAGTCTCAAGATTTCCCTACAAAAGAGATTGCAATGTGTGAAGCATCGTCTATCTTGTTGCAAGGAATGAAATGTGCCATCTTAGAAAATCTATCCACAACAACAAACACGGAATCCTTTCGATTTTGAGTTCTAGGAAAACCTAGTACAAAATCCATGCTAATGTCTTCCCAAGGTTGATAAGGAATAGGAAGAGGCATGTAATTAGACTTAGCTTTGCGACATGTAGAGCATCGGTTGGTGAAGCGTGAGACGTCTCGAAACATCTTGGGCCAAAAGTAGTTCTTGGAGAGCATGGCGAATGTCCTATCTCGACCAAAATGTCTGATACGGGGCTAACCCGGTGTAGGCCGATCTTTCACGTTTGGAGTGGGATCCTCGAAGAACACGAAGAACACGAGGAAGAACAGGGAGAAATCACAAGGGGAAACACTCAAGAACAAGTCCAATCACACATCCACTAGACGATCAAACACACAAGATCACAAGGTACATGAACAACAAAGGGAAAGATACAAGGTAAGGTTCATCTCCAAGAGGAGGTCTTGATGATATCCTAGACGGATCTTCTCACATGGAGGTCTTGAACTCCAGGGGAGTGGTAGTCTCTATCTCTATCAAGAGTAGAGGTAGGAGCAAAGCTCACCTAAGAATGAGCTATCATATTTGCTAACCCGAGAAAGGAGGTGGAGGTGGTCTATTTGTAGTCTAAGCCACGAAGGGGTAAGTGGGAGAGGGATACAAGGCCAAAGGCCCACGGCAACGCATTACAGCGCCGGACGTCCGGAAGGGTCGGACGTCCGGAAGCTTCAGGACGGTTCGGACGTCAGGAAGTCTTCGGACATCCGTAGAATTCTGTTACATTGCCATAGCACCGGTCGTCCGGTCGGTGTCGGTCGTCCATGTGGCTGGGACTTGTCGGACGTCCGGCGTTCGTCGTCGTCCGTCATTGGAGAGTGTCGGACGTCCGGTGGCCTCCGGTCGTCCGACCGGGGACTCCGCAGCTCCGTCTTTTTCCGTCTTCTCTTCGGGCTTCCCTCGCGGATGGTGTAGGTGTTCCTTGGCGCTTGCACTCCTCCTCGTCGTCCGTGAAGCTCCGGCAATACCTATGCATGCACACGAGTGGAGTGTCAAGTAGTATACCATCCTCGAAGGGGTCAAGTGAACACGTGTAAAGGAGAAGATTCACCTTTATGTATGAGAAGTAGAGGTCGCATGTGTCACTTGCCAAACGGACTCTTGACATGGTGATGACCATAGGATGCTCCGCATCATCCCCTCCCCCTTGGAAAAGATCCGACCTCGGATCAAAAACCAAATCACCATGGGAAAGAGATGGCGGTGCCGTGTCGAAGCGGACGATCACCAAGCACTCATCATCTTGAAGCTCGAAATAAGCACTCTCCAATGTCGCACCATCTTGTGATTCCTTCAAAAGGAGCAAATAGAACAAACACTTGGAAAAACAAATGTGGTTAGCGTTAGTGCAAAACCAAGCATTCAAGAGGTGATTCACCAAACAAGTGTTGTCATCAAGCATAGCATAGGGTGTGAAAAGGATTGTGACATGGCATGTAAGCATATGAATTGAGCAAAATCAAGGTCATCATGGAAACAAGCATGTAAATGTGAGGTAGTGATGCAAATATGTGTGACAAGAGAATAAGCATCTACCTCAAGATCATAGCAAACATGCATAAAGTGCTCGACAAATGGTCGATGGTAGGCATTGGAATCATTCACAACACCAAATAAGATGAGATGTCTAAACACATGGGTCAAGTGCAAGACAATCCAAGCATAATGTGCATAGGGTGTAGTGAAGATGGAGTGGCACTCAACACAATAGAAAGAGCAATTGTTCATCATGTGTGAGGCAATCAAGTGAATCATGTGACAAGCAAAGGGACATGGCATATGTGAAGAAATGATATTGGTGCAACCAATCATATGATAGTAGCAAGTAGACCAAGAATTGGATGCAACACACAAGGTATATATATCATGAAGCATGGAAATGTGGCAATCATGGGTGAAAGCAATATCTCGAACATGCGTGCAAATGGTGCAAGCAACACATGAAGTATGATCCACAATATCCAAGCTCAAGAAGGATGTCACCTTGAAGGCGTGTCCTTGTGCATTCTTCACAATGCCGAAGTGGAAGCAAATGCGGTGTAGAAGCGAGTCGTGGTAGAATGTATGAGGCTGCTCTCAAGGGCTCGAATGGTCAACTCACGTGAAGTGGAAGTCGACACAAAGTCCAAGTATCCTACACATGCACAAAACAAAACAAAGAAAGTATGCGCATGGTAGACAAACACATCATCCATCATGATGGTTCTCATCTTTATGCATAACCATTAGAAGCACAAGTGCATGAATAACATGATGCAACAATGGCAATATTCATGGCACTAGGTATATGGTGCAAAGAAGTAAGACAAGCATGCTTCACAAGTAATATGTCAAAATCTCCAAACATATGTGACAATGCTATGGGGGCAAACTCATGACCAAGACTAATAACATGGTTGCACTCAATACATGGCAAATCTAGCATGAGAGAGGCAACATATGGAAATATGTGACAAGAAGCAATAACAATCATGTGCAAAGCATGTAGATGGTTGTCATCAACCGCATGAAATGAGCAAGTATGAATCATTGGTGATGCAACATAAGCAAGCATTGTAATCAAGTCGTGCAAACTAGTGGAGCGAAGATGCAACACACTAGAGTAAATCATGGCAATCATGTCATGTGAGCAAATAATAGGCATAGGGAATGCACATGACATATCGCAAGCACGAACACAAAGCAAGATGAAAGTATCATCATAGGAATGGTGCACAAAAGAAACATGGCAATAACAAGCAATATCTCCACCAAGCTTGCAAATACACATACAAGTACGAGAATCAATCATCATGTGTAATGCAAAGCATGGGTCACAAATGCATGTCAAAGGTATAGGAATGAGCATATCATGCAAAGTGAACATGGCAAGATGGCATATGATATGTAATGAACAACAACCCATAACCATGTGAGGGCCATGTAAAAGAGATGCGCGAAGTGAGCGGTGGGAAAGGCAATCCATGGGATCCCAAGTCATCATTGCTCTCTAGAGCTCGTTTTGTCAACTCGTGGGATTGCGAAGTTGACAAGTATTCATGGGTACCTACACAAAAGAGACACAAACGAAAGAAATTGTGTGTGTGGTAAATGTACACATCATCCATCATGATGTGTATGTGCAAGTGAGTGTTAGCACAAGATAAGCATCGCTCAAAGAAATTTGATGCATGGTATAAGAACATGTCATCCATCATGAAAGAATAGTTATTGTATATGACACGATGGGGACACAAATTGAGAATGCAAGTATATGGCACATCAAAAGCATGTTTCTTCATGGGGAGCATATGGTGCACACAAGTATGGGAATCATGCAATGAATAGGATGGATCAAATTCTCCTAACATGTGTGAGGAAACTATGGGGGTCTCCTCATGAGCAATATTGGAAACATCATTTGGAGAAAATGGACAACATCCAAAACAATGCATATCCGAAGCTAGGTGGGCATGGCATGGCATATGAGATAAATGATGCAAAGGGAGCATATCAATATCATCACAAGAAAAACAAATGCCAATAACCATGGGCTTGTCATCTATGCCATATGTGCAAATTGGGTTTATTTTAATGGCATATGCATAGTCACTATGGAGAGATTGCAAATAAGACATATGGTTGATCTCATGCATAGCATATGACAAGTCAAGCGGATTAGCAAACATGATGTGACCTAAAGAATTGTCACAAGAAATCCTATGTAACATAGCATCACAACTAATAGACTCCACATGAGAATCATCATATTCATCATAAATGGGCAAATCATCACATGGGTAAATCATACTAGAATGAAGCATGTCAATAGGGTGATCAACATCATGCAAGCAATCAATGTCAAGTCCACTAGTGGGACGAGAGCATCACCGTCACCTTTGTTACCTTTGTCATTCCACTCAAGTGGTGTAGGTGAGGTGGGAAAGACCAAATGGTGGTCATGTTCATCTTGATGGAACCATGTGGGGGGTGCATCATATTCCACCATGGCCATCGTCTTGTCCAATGGGAGGACGAAGTCGTCGATGATTGGCGCGTCATCATAAATGGGACCTAGCACCAAATGAGAAGACACAATAGAGGTAGAGGTAAAGTTGTTAGAAATGCAAATGGCCTCACTAGACCTATCAACTATCTCACTCTCTCTATGTGGTGGTTCACTCACTCCCTCAAAATAGGTGCACTCAAACTCACGTATGGTGGAGTCACTCATCTCACTCGGGTGGTGGTTGTGGCTCTCCTCACATGAGAATTGGGGCAACTCATCATGTATGTGGCTAGTGGTGAAGTCACTCTCGTTCTCAATATGGTGGCAAAAGTCACTCAAGTCATCTGGACGTCGCTTGGTGGTCGAAGGGAAAATCCCATGCTCAACCGTCTCGTAGTCGCTGCCGTGGATGAAGGTCAAGATGGCACATCATCGCTCTCGTCGTGGATGAAGGTCAAGATGGCACAACATCACTCTTGCCTCCTAAGATGGAAGCATCATCCTTGCTTGCCACCTTGTCGCTTGCCTCCAAAGATTGGTCCTTGAAGGTCTCCGTAGTCGTACTTGTCGCCGCACCATCTTGAAAAAGAGTCAAGGTAGACTCGCATCATCAATGCCACAAAGAGGGATGGCGGTGAAGTTGCACTTGGGAGCATCGCCTTGGAGCTTGTCGGGCTTGGACATCGTGGTGGTACTAGCCTCATGCTTGTCGAGAGCTTGGTCACCGTGAAGTATGCTTGGGGTGGAGAAGCCTTGGCCTTCATGAGTTCTTGTTCCGCCTTGAGAGCACCAATGTAGTAGTCGCCAATGGACTTGTAGTTCTCGAGGAAGATGGTCTTGGAGATGTCGCTAGAAATCCCATCATGAAGTGGAACTTCATCGAAATGGGGTCGCCCACGCCACTCGTCGCAAGGCAATCTTCATCTCCTTGAAGTACTTGTCGATGGACTTGGATCCTTGGGTGGTGTTCTCCAATTGGCGCCGAAGTTGTTCCGTGTAGGTTGGAGGCACGAACTCTCGCCGCAAAGCTCTCTTCATCTTGGACCAACTCATCTCGTAGCACTCCGAAGGTGTGTGAAGCCACCATGTCGAGGCGTAGTCGTGGAAGTTTCTTGTGGCGCACTTCACTTGATCTTCGGGAGGAAAAGCTTGAGGTAGTCGTCCATCAAACGCTCCCACTCGAGGTACTCCTCGGGTTCTTGAGTCCCATAAAAAGGAATCTCGTGGTCGATGTCGAGGTCGTAGTAGCTCGTGGAAGTCGCGGACTTGAGCTTGGGGAGCTTCTCCTGAGCGTAGTTTTGGGGTGCTTGTTGGCGAAGATGACGAATATCCGAAGGAGAAGATGACTTGAAATCGCTTGGCGAAGATGCCAAGGGAGATGGCGAAGTCGTTGAGCGTTTGTTGGTGTTGAGCTCTTGACCTTCACGTTCTTGGTGGTGATGGTGTCGATGCCGATGTGATCTTGCCGAGATGGTCGCTCGGAAGGATGTGCTCTTGAGCGTCTTCTCGAAGATGAGGAAGATCGCTTGTAGGACTTGATGAGGGATTTGATCTCCTCCATTTTAGCTTGCATCTTGGCGTCAGTAGTTGTTTTCCATGGCATCGAACTCGTCGTTGTTGTTGTAGACCGAAGATGAAATGCCTTGCCTATCCATCACAAGACTCGAGTAGAGGTGAGTAGGAAATGAGATAAACAATACCAAGTTACCTTTTCCCAAAGTTGAGGATGTATCCTGCTTTCACTCAATGTGAGATGAAAGAATAGTGGAATTGGTACCGGACTTGTTCACTCACACCCATCAAGTAAAGCTTATGGTAGAGCTCGGTGAGGATAGTGGCACCAAAATTTGATGCAAAATGTTAGCAAGAGTCAATAATGTTGAAAGAGATTCACAAATTCGCAAGAGAAACAAGTAGACCAATAGCAATATGTGGCACACGGAAACACACACACGGATAGATAAATGGGGTCGTGCAACCAAGGAATGAGCACAAAATGTGGAATCCACGGAAAACGCTCGTGTTGCACAACTCAAGAGAGACGCTAGCATGATTGCTCAATAGGCGGATACGACACTTGTGCACAACCTATAAGATGCAAAATGGATAAACTCTCTATCCCAAGTATGCTATGTATGTATGGTTCCCGGTGTTTCTCTCAAGATGATCCAAGATGATCGGATATGATACCATATGATATATTTTGATGCTATGGCTATTGCTTACAAGCTCTTTGCTCTCTTTCTTTTGCTTAAAAGCTTATTCTCTTTTTTTTTGTTCTATGGCCACTTTTGCACAATGCACAAACCAAGATAGCTATTGTGTATATGCGGGAACGATATTGTGACACAATGGATGATATGATGATACCAAGATGATATGGTATGTATGTTATGGGAAGTATGATCACTAATGTGCACAAGTAACGTTGCCGGCAATACTCAAATGGCTAGTCTCGATAGGCAAGTGGCGCAAAATAGGCTAGGGGTTAACAATACAATTGCAAGGGAATATACAATGGTGTCGTTGAGGTTACCGTCCTTTGCGATGATGAGTGGCGGTGTTCTTGATGTAGATACCAAGATGATGGAGACTCGTCCCTAAGTAGTCGAAACACCTTAGGAAACGGAAAAACCGCGAACTCAAAATCTCAAATGACAAATGTCAAATGGTGGTAGCGGAAAAGTGGTGGTGGTTTGCACTTGGCAATGCGGAAGTGGAATGATTGGCTATACACGTGTCGGAGTTGAAGTTGCCGTCCCTAAGTAGCCGAAACACCTTAGGAGACACAAGCCACAACTCAAAAAAAACTCAAACAAAATTGGGTTAAGTTGGGGTGGAAGTGTATGGTGGGTAAGCCTACGCGGAAGTGACGGTGGTGGTTGATGAAGAAGCAACTGTCCCTAAGTAGCCGAAACACCTTAGGAGACTCGAATCACTACTCAAGCAACCACATATACAATGGGGAACAAAATTGGTTAGGTTGCGGAAGTCGGTGGTGGAGTAGCGGAGGATGTGGTGGAAGCCCTAGGCAAAGGTGCCAAAAATCACAAGATTTGATGGAGTCAAATGATGTTGGTGGTATTTTTGTGGGATAGGGGATGTCAATAGCTTCAAAACGAGCTAAAGAACGTCAAAATCGGAGTTCGGATGAATTAGTTATGGACAAAACAAAAATCAGCCGAAGTGTGAAACTATAGGTTACGGACGTCCGGAAAGGTCGGATGTCCGGGGCGTCGGACATCCGGAAAGGTCGGAAATCCGTAAATTCGGTTCAGATTAGGGGTTCCGGTCGTCCGGAAAAGGTCGGACGTCCGGTGCTTCGTGCGGGTCCGGACGTCCGTAAATCGTCGGTCGTCCGGTGGGTGGGAGTCAACTCGAAATTTCAGATCCGGGACGCGATTTTGGGCGGAAATAGGGGATTTCGGGGTCAAAATTCGTGGGATTTTGTGGATGAAAGATGGGGAAACTTGGGGAAATGCTAAATCCACTTGAAACCAAGCAAATCCATTGATCAAAATCAACAAAACATCATCGAACCAACAAATCAGAAAAAAAATTTGGGGCTATTTTTGGTGGGGATTTTCGGATTTTGGGGAAGGACGCAACAAAACAAGGCTAGAAAACGGTGGGAGGGACTCCAAATACGTGATAAACGTGGCTCATGATACCATATGATACGGGGCTAACCCGGTGTAGGCCGATCTTTCACGTTGGAGTGGGATCCCTCGAAGAACACGAAGAACACGGGGAAGAACGGGGAGAAATCACAAGGGGAAACACTCAAGAACAAGTCCAATCACACATCCACTAGACGATCAAACACACAAGATCACAAGGTACATGAACAACAAAGGGAAAGATACAAGGTAAGTTTCATCTCCAAGAGGAGGTCTTGATGATATCCTAGACGGATCTTCTCACATGGAGGTCTTGAACTCCATGGGAGTGGTAGTCTCTCTCTCTCTCAAGAGTAGAGGCAGGAGCAAAGCTCACCTAAGAATGAGCTATCATATTTGCTAACCCGAGAAAGGAGGTGGAGGTGGTCTATTTATAGTCTAAGCCACGAAGGGGTAAGTGGGAGAGGGATACAAGGCCAAAGGCCCGCAAGGCAACGCACACAGCGCGTCGGACGTCCGGAAGGGTCGGACGTCCGGAAGCTTCGGACGGTTCGGACGTCCGGAAGTCTTCGGACATCCAGAATTCTGTTCTGTCGCCATAGCACCGGTCGTCTCGTGTGGGTCGTCATGACGCTGGCACTTGTCGGACGTCCGGCGTTCGTCGGTCGTCCGATCACTGGAGAGTGTCGGACGTCCGGTGGCCTCCGGCCGTCCGGCCATGGGACTCCAGACTCCGTCTTTTTCCGTCTTCTCTTCCAGGCTTCCCTCGCGGATGGTGTAGGTGTTCCTTGGCGCTTGCACTCCTCCTCGTCGTCCGTGAAGCTCCGGCAATACCTATGCATGCACACGAGTGGAGTGTCAAGTAGTATACCATCCTCGAAGGGGTCAAGTGAACACGTGTAAAGGAGAAGATTCACCTTTATGTATGAGAAGTAGAGGTCGCACGTGTCACTTGCCAAACGGACTCTTGACATGGTGATGACCATAGGATGCTCCGCATCAATGTCCCATGAGTCCGCCTCCACGAGCCTCTTGCAAAAGGAGCAAACGAAGATAAGACTCGGGTATGCATAGTTTGTTAGCTTTCATAAGATAAGCATCCTTAGTATAATATTGTTCCCAAGAAGTATGCGTCAAACACTTAGCATAAGGAATAGCAAAAGATGGATCATTAGCATACAAGTCTTTTATGTGCTCAAAGCCAATAACATTCAACTCAAGTTTAGTGACAAGCGTGCATATGCGTGAAAGTGCATCCGCAACTGCATTTTCCTTGCCCTTAATGTACTTGATCACATAAATTCACTCCATTTGGCATGACGCTTGTTCAACTTAGTCATGATCGGTATGTATGACAAACTCATGAGGTCTAAGGTAATGTTCCCAAACATGTAGCACACGCACTAAAGCATACAATTCTTTGTCATAGATGGGATAGTTAAGTTGAGCACCGGATAGTTTTTCACTAAAATAAGCAATGGCTCATTTTTCTTGCATCAAAACTCCGCCAATTCCGGTACCACTTGCATCACAATGAACCTCAAAAGTTTTGTCAAAATTGGGCAAAGAAAGAACCGGAGCATGAGTAAGCAAAGACTTGAGCTCATCAAAAGCGGTGGATTACAAAGATCCCCAAACAAAAGGAGTATTCTTCTTACTCAAGGCATGCAAAGGAGCGGCAATGGTGCTAAAATCTTTCACAAAGCGACGGTAAAAACCTGCAAGACCAAGAAAGCTACGCACTTGTTGCAAATTGGTGGGTTGGGGCCAAGTTTTAATTGCTTCAATCTTAGATTCATCAACATGGACACCCGTTGAGGATACAACAAAACCCAAGAAAACCACTGTCAACACCAAATGTGCATTTTTTCATGTTTGCATAAAGACTTTCCTTGCGAAAGGTTTGCAAAACAGCCCTAACATGATTAAGATGCTCTTTCATGGTTTTGCTAAACACGAGGATATCGTTGAAGTAAACCACAACAAAGACTCCAATATAAGGGCGAAGCACATAATGCATAAGGCGCACAAAAGTACCAGGAGCCTCCGATAGACCGATAGGCATCACTAACCACTCGTATAAGCCAAATTTGGTTTTGAAACAAGTTTTCCATTCATCACCCTGTTGAATGCGAATTTGATAATAGCCACTTTTAAGATCAATTTTTGAGAAAAAGTTGGCTCCACTAAGTTCATCAAGCATAGCATCTAAGCGAGGAATGGGATGCTTATAGCGAACGGTAATAGCATTTATAGGTCTACAATCGGAACACAAGCGGAAACTTCCATCGGGCTTAGGCACAAGTATAACGTGAACGGCACAAGGGCTTAGGCTTTCACGTACATGACCGTTGTCGATGAGTTGTTGTACTTGCCGTTGAATCTCCTTGGTTTCTTCGGGATTGACTCGATATGGAGCTTTGTTTGGGAGAGGCGCTCCGGGGATGAGGTCGATTCGATGCTCAATGCCTCGAAGGGGAGATCGACCCGGAGGTAGCTCATCGTGGAAAACGTCTTGGAATTCCTGCAAAAGAGATTGAAACACTAAAGGTAGCTCATATGAGGTGTTAGTTGTTGGCTCTCCATCCTTGCACACAAGGACAAAGTGCATCACACTTGATGGGTTCTCACACACTTCTCTCATCTCACTTTTGGTGGAAAATAGGATGAGGTTTTTCTCTCTAGGCGAAGAGGAGCTCAAGTTTGGCTTGAGGCTCTCACTCACTTTTTGGTGGATCACTTTCTCACTCTTTTCTCCATGATGGGTGGCTTGCTTGTCGGCTATCACTTGACTAGGAGACATAGGTCGTAGGACATATTCCTTCCCTTCCATCTTGAAGCTATAGTGATTGGTACGCCCGTTGTGGAAGACACCACGGTCGAATTGCCATGGTCGACCAAGAAGGAGGTGGCAAACGGTCATTGGGACCACATCACACTCCAAAGTGTCCTCATATGCACCAATTTTGAAGGAGACTTGGACCGTATGCTCGACTTCGTATAGTGCCGGAGTCACTTAGCCATTGAACCTTGTAGGGTGCGGGTGCTTCCTCTTGACCAATTGAAGCTTGGAGCATAGTTCTTCACTTGCCAAGTTGTGGCAACTACCTCCGTCGATGATGACCTTGACGGACCTTCCATTGATGCCGGCCTTTGTGTGGACGATGTGGCATCGTTGGTCTTCTTCTTGTTGATGTTGAAGAGTCAAGACCTTGGAAACCACGAGAGCAGGGCTTGAATCCTCATCACAAAAGACTTGATCATCTTCATCCTCGTTCACTCACGGTGCATGGCCACTTGCTCAAGAGCTTCCATCTCCTCATCACTCATTGAGTCATAGGTGCCATCGTCGTTGAGGATCGTGGTGCGCTTGTTGGTGCTTTCGTAGGACTTGTGGCCTCGGCCGCCGCAAGTGAAACACTTGAAGGAGCTTGTCTTGACGGTCTCATCGGTCGGAGTAGATGACGAAGCACGCGGCTTGAAGTTGTGATGTAGGGCGGAACCCTACGTGGATGATCTTTCACGTTGGAGCGGATCCTACGGGGAATCACGAAGAACACGCGGACGAACAAGAGGGAAACACGGGGGAAACGAGAGAGAAATCACTAAACCAACAAGAGATCAATCACACAAGTGCTAGATCACCGATCACATAAGGTGCCACAAGATTCAAGATCAACAAAGGAAAGATACAAACGGTAGCCGTTCTTCTCCGTGAGGAGGCCTTGATGGGGTCCACCCTAGAAGGGGGTCTTGAATCCGCTTGGGGGGATCTTCTCCGTAGAGGTCCTGATCTCCGAGGAGAAGTAGCCAAGTGGATGAGCAAAGGCTCTCACACAAGAATATGAGCTAATTCAATGCTACCCTAGAAAGAGGAAGGAGATGAAGTATAAATAGTCTCGGGGGCGAAGGGGTACATGGGACACGTCCCGGATACACTGCACGCAGGCAGGGGAGGCCGGATGTCTGGGCGTCGGGCCGGATGTCCGGGCCTTCGCGAGGTGCCGGATGTCCGGGCTATCCGCCGGATGTCCGGGCTGGGAGGACCAGTTCTTCTGAATCGGGAGAGGGGTGCCGGATTTCCGGGCGTCAGGCCGGATATCCGGGCTGGGGGCCGGATGTCCGGGCTTGGACGCCGGATGTCCGGGCCCTGTAGACTTGGGCAGCTTGGCTGATGCCGAGGTAGAAGCTCCAGGGGCCGGATGTCCGGGGCCTGGAAGGTGATTTTGCCCGTTTCCGTTGGTTCTCTTCATCCATGGACTTGGCGGCTTGTCCATCTTCACGTGCATCCTCGGGAGGTTCCCCTTGACACCTAATCATGCATAGCATATCGGACTTAGGTAGTAGCCATGTCTCGAGTGGATCATATGTGATATCAATAAGGAAGGAGGTCACCTCGTTCTCGAGAGCTCTAGTTCTAGCTCGTGTCATGGGTCCTCTTGGCTCTTGATGAGACGGTTGTGGATGCATGGGGATGATCGTGGGATGCTCCACATCAAGTTGCTTGTAGTAGGAGGAGGACGACTTGAATTTGTCGAAGTTTTCTTGTAACTTGACTTGTCGTCGTTGCTTGTAGAAGGTTTGGTTGATGTCGATGTTGGAGGGGTTGTTGAAGGTTGCTGTTTGAGAAGCCGTAGGTCTTGGACGAGTACTTGGCGTACTTGAAGTCATCTTGCACTTGACGTTCCGCCTTTATAGCTTGATGCATGAGCTCAATGAGGTTGGAGTAGTGATGAGGACATGACTACCTTGGATAAGACCAAAAATATTGCATACATACATATTTGTCAGGTGATTTCTAGTGCAAACTATTCAATAATCTATTTATATTATCCAGAACAAAAATACTTCACATACTTTTGTGTTTTGTCTAATTGCAGGTGTATGGGAATTTGTACAATACACATATGAAGATAAGGGAAAAGGAGAAGTTTAGGTGCTGTTCAAAAAGTCCTCTCACTTCACTTTTGGACCAAGAGAAGATAGAGTCCAAGTCTCTCATGTTCTGGATTCCATTCGGACTGCACAGACATACGTGACTCAAAACGCCAACAACTTTTTCATACGGACTCCGAATTGGGTGATTCTTTTTTTGTTGGAAAGTAGATTTCATACTTTTTCCAACCAAATTTGAATCACCTTAAAATCCGTCCGGAGCGTTGAGTTATGGACGAAACAATCTGACGCTGCAACAGAATCCGAGTCAAACTACAAGTCCAAAGGTGTTACGTCACCTCCACTTGGGCCCATTTGCCTTGTACGACCTAGGGTTAGTTTTAGGCTGCCTTGGTACGTTCTCCCACCTCCTTGGCCGCCACCCCTTGCTTCTATATAAGTAAATCCATCTAGTAGCTTTTCCCTTGGGATTTGTTTAGTTAAAAGTTAGCCATTGCAACTTCGTGTACTTCGTTTGTGTCCAACGACCAGACCAAGGCCGCTTACGGATCCCCACCATTATCAATACTTTATATATATTCGCAATATTCAGATTGCTTTATCATATTTTTGCTCGTTCTTTGATTGCGTGCAGGAATAGACCTTCGTGGTCAGGCTAATCGTGCTTCCAGCATCGTCAGTAACCTCTCGGAGTTGGTTTAGCGATTGCTAAGGCGCAACGTCGTACACGTTTGTAGTCGGATCGTCAAAGTCTACCCCACCAAATCGATAGTTATCATCTCATCGAAACATCGGGACCCTCGCCTCTATCAAGTAGGGTTGGAAATCGGCGATCTTCTTGATGGGATGATTGAGTCCATTCAAGAAAGGTGCCATTGTTTGCTCATCATATTCCTTCACATTGGCTCTGATGAGGACATGACTACCATGGATAAGACAAAAAATATTGCATACATACATATTTGTCGTGTGATTTCTAGTGCAAACTATTCAATAATCTATTTATGTTATCGAACAAAAATATTTCACATACTTTTGTGTTTTGTCTAATTGCAGGTGTATGGGAATTTGTACAATACACATATGAAGATAAGGGAAAAGGAGAAGTTTAGGTGCTGTTCAAAAAGTCCTCTCACGTCACTTTTGGGCCAAGAGAAGATAGAGTTCAAGTCTCTCACGTTCTGGATTCAGATTCGAAGTGCATGTACATACCTGACTCAAAACGCCAACAACTTTTTCATACGGACTCGAATTGGGTGATTCTTTTTTTGTCGGGAAGTAGATTTCATGCTCTTTCCAACCAAATTGGAATCACCTTAAAATCCATCCGGAGCATTGAGTTATGGACGAAACAATCTGACGTTGCACCAGAATCCGAGTCAAACTACAAGTCCAAAGGTGTTACGTCCACCTCCACTTGGGCCCATATGCCTTGTCCGACCTAGGGTTAGTTTTAGGCTGCCTTGGTACGTCCTCCCACCTCCTTGGCCGCCACCCTTTGCTTCTATATAAGTAGATCCATCTAGTAGCTTTTCCCTTGGGATTTGTTTAGTTAAAAGTTAGCCATTGCAACTTCGTGTACTTCGTTTGTGTCCAACGACCAGACCAAGGCCGCTTACGGATCCCCACCATTATCAATACTTCATATATATATTCGCAATATTCAGATTGCTTTATCACATTCTTGCTCGTTCTTCGATTGCGTGCAGGAATAGACCTTCGTGGTCAGGCTGATCGTGCTTCCAAAGATCGCCAAGAACCTCCTGAGTTGGTTTAGCGATTGCTAAGGCGCAACGTCAGACACGCTTGTAGTCGGATCACAAAGTCTACTCCACCAAATCGATAGGTATCATCTCATCGAAACATCGGGACCCTCGCCTCTGTCACAAGTAGGGTTGGAAGTCGGCGATCTTCTTGATGGGATGATTGAGTCCATTCAAGAAAGGTGCCATTGTTTGCTCATCATATTCCTTCACATTGGCTCTGATGAGGACATGACTACCTTGGATAAGACAAAAAATATTGCATACATACATATTTGTCAGGTGATTTCTAGTGCAAACTATTCAATAATCTATTTATGTTATCCGTAACAAAAATATTTCACATACTTTTGTGTTTTGTCTAATTGCAGGTGTATGGGAATTTGTACAATACACATATGAAGATAAGGGAAAAGGAGAAGTTTAGGTGCTGTTCAAAAAGTCCTCTCACGTCACTTTTGGGCCAAGAGAAGATAGAGTTCAAGTCTCTCACGTTCTGGATTCAGATTCGAAGTGCACAGACATACCTGACTCAAAACGCCAACAACTTTTTCATACGGACTCCGAATTGGGTGATTCTTTTTTTGTCGGGAAGTAGATTTCATGCTCTTTCCAACCAAATTGGAATCACCTTAAAATCCATCCGGAGCATTGAGTTATGGACGAAACAATCTGACGTTGCACCAGAATCCGAGTCAAACTACAAGTCCAAAGGTGTTACGTCACCTCCACTTGGGCCCATATGCCTTGTACGACCTAGGGTTAGTTTTAGGCTGCCTTGGTACGCCCTCCCACCTCCTTGGCCGCCACCCTTTGCTTCTATATAAGTAGATCCATCTAGTAGCTTTTCCCTTGGGATTTGTTTAGTTAAAAGTTAGCCATTGCAACTTCGTGTACTTCGCTTTGTGTCCAACGACCAGACCAAGGCCGCCACGGATCCCCACCATTATCAATACTTCATATATATATTCGCAATATTCAGATTGCTTTATCACATTCTTGCTCGTTCTTCGATTGCGTGCAGGAATAGACCTTCGTGGTCAGGCTGATCGTGCTTCCAGCATCGTCAGTAACCTCTCGGAGTTGGTTTAGCGATTGCTAAGGCGCAACGTCGTACACGTTTGTAGTCGGATCGTCAAAGTCTACTCCACCAAATCGATAGGTATCATCTCATCGAAACATCGGGACCCTCGCCTCTATCAAGTAGGGTTGGAAGTCGGCGATCTTCTTGATGGGATGATTGAGTCCATTCAAGAAAGGTGCCATTGTTTGCTCATCATATTCCTTCACATTGGCTCTGATGAGGACATGACTACCTTGGATAAGACAAAAAATATTGCATACATACATATTTGTCAGGTGATTTCTAGTGCAAACTATTCAATAATCTATTTATGTTATCCGAACAAAAATATTTCACATACTTTTGTGTTTTGTCTAATTGCAGGTGTATGGGAATTTGTACAATACACATATGAAGATAAGGGAAAAGGAGAAGTTTAGGTGCTGTTCAAGAAGTCCTCTCACGTCACTTTTGGGCCAAGAGAAGATAGAGTTCAAGTCTCTCACGTTCGGATTCAGATTCGAAGTGCACAGACATACCTGACTCAAAACGCCAACAACTTTTTCATACGGACTCGAATTGGGTGATTCTTTTTTTGTCGGGAAGTAGATTTCATGCTCTTTCCAACCAAATTGGAATCACCTTAAAATCCATCCGGAGCATTGAGTTATGGACGAAACAATCTGACGTTGCACCAGAATCCGAGTCAAACTACAAGTCCAAAGGTGTTACGTCACCTCCACTTGGGCCCATATGCCTTGTACGACCTAGGGTTAGTTTTAGGCTGCCTTGGTACGTCCTCCCACCTCCTTGGCCGCCACCCTTTGCTTCTATATAAGTAGATCCATCTAGTAGCTTTTCCCTTGGGATTTGTTTAGTTAAAAGTTAGCCATTGCAACTTCGTGTACTTCGTTTGTGTCCAACGACCAGACCAAGGCCGCCACGGATCCCCACCATTATCAATACTTCATATATATATTCGCAATATTCAGATTGCTTTATCACATTCTTGCTCGTTCTTCGATTGCGTGCAGGAATAGACCTTCGTGGTCGGTGATCGTGCTTCCAAAGATCGCCGTGAACCTCTCGGAGTTGGTTTAGCGATTGCTAAGGCGCAACGTCGTACACGTTTGTAGTCGGATCGTCAAAGTCTACTCCACCAAATCGATAGGTATCATCTCATCGAAACATCGGGACCCTCGCCTCTATCAAGTAGGGTTGGAAGTCGGCGATCTTCTTGATGGGATGATTGAGTCCATTCAAGAAAGGTGCCATTGTTTGCTCATCATATTCCTTCACATTGGCTCTGATGAGGACATGACTACCTTGGATAAGACAAAAAATATTGCATACATACATATTTGTCAGGTGATTTCTAGTGCAAACTATTCAATAATCTATTTATGTTATCCAGAACAAAAATATTTCACATACTTTTGTGTTTTGTCTAATTGCAGGTGTATGGGAATTTGTACAATACACATATGAAGATAAGGGAAAAGGAGAAGTTTAGGTGCTGTTCAAAAAGTCCTCTCACGTCACTTTTGGGCCAAGAGAAGATAGAGTTCAAGTCTCTCACGTTACGGATTCAGATTCGAAGTGCAGACATACCTGACTCAAAACGCCAACAACTTTTTCATACGGACTCGAATTGGGTGATTCTTTTTGTCGGAAGTAGATTTCATGCTCTTTCCAACCAAATTGGAATCACCTTAAAATCCATCCGGAGCATTGAGTTATGGACGAAACAATCTGACGTTGCACCAGAATCCGAGTCAAACTACAAGTCCAAAGGTGTTACGTCACCTCCACTTGGGCCCATATGCCTTGTACGACCTAGGGTTAGTTTTAGGCTGCCTTGGTACGTCCTCCCACCTCCTTGGCCGCCACCCTTTGCTTCTATATAAGAAGATCCATCTAGTAGTTTTTCCTTGGGATTTGTTTAGTTAAAAGTTAGCCATTGCAACCGTGTACTTCGTTTGTGTCCAACGACGGACCAAGGCCGCTTACGGATCCCCACCATTATCAATACTTCATATATATATTCGCAATATTCAGATTGCTTTATCACATTCTTGCTCGTTCTTCGATTGCGTGCAGGAATAGACCTTCGTGGTCAGGCTGATCGTGCTTCCAGCATCGTCAGTAACCTCTCGGAGTTGGTTTAGCGATTGCTAAGGCGTTAACGTCAGACACGTTTGTAGTCGGATCGTCAAAGTCTACTCCACCAAATCGATAGGTATCATCTCATCGAAACATCGGGACCCTCGCCTCTATCAAGTAGGGTTGGAAGTCGGCGATCTTCTTGATGGGATGATTGAGTCCATTCAAGAAAGGTGCCATTGTTTTGATAGAGGCAAAGGTGTCCCGTCTTTCGATGAGATGTTGGTTTTCGCTTTGGAGGAAGTCGACTTTGACGATCCGACCATTTAACGTCCGAGGACGCCGCTACTTTAGCAATCGCTAAACCAACTCCGAGAGGTTATTGACCACGCCAGAGCACGATCAACTCGACCACGAGGGTCTGCTTTCCTGCGAGCAAACGAAGAACAAGCAAGAAACTGAGATTGCAATCTGGATATTGCGAATATAAGATGAAAGCTTTATTGATCAAGGTGGGGTTCTGTGACGCCTTTGTCCGGTCGTTGAACACAAACGGCACGCGAATCTGCAGCTATGGCGAACTTTTAATCTAAACAAAACCCAAAGTCTATCTGACGCCCTAACGGGTGTATATATGGAGGAAGAGGAGGAATTTCGTGGCCCTTGAAGGAGGGGTCCAAACCAACCCTAACTCTTGTTTCCCCACACATACGGACTCTAAAAACAGCCTATACTTAAGTATTTCGAAATTACATGGGCCTGGCCCAATAATAAGGTGACGCAGCACCTAGAATAGCCTATGGACGAATATTATGAAGTGGCATCTTGTATATTTCGTCCAAGGCCTCATGCACTCATTAAGGTGGCTTCAAAGACCTGGAATCATCACTTGTAACTCCGTTCTTGTTCTCCTTGCGCATGCCAACATCTCCATGCTTGAACTTGCTCCAAGGTTCATCTTTCTTGTCCATGGTAGGCCCTTCATTTGTAAGCAAAACAAATGTATCCAATTTAGGCAGCATCATATTCTCATGAACATTGCAATCGTTACCAAGAAACGAAAGTACCGATAATTCAATTGGCATGCGAGCTCTAGTAATTGGTCCAAGATGTATAGCAGCAGGGGCTGTGGGTGTAACAATGGTATTGATGTCCTCATCATCCTCCCTTCTTGAAATGAAGTCGCCCCCTCGAAGCTCATCTTCCTCACCCAACTAAGGCTTCAAATCTGCAATTTTAAAAGTGGGACTAACCCCAAAATCTGCAGGCAGCTCAAGTTCATATGCATTATCATTTATTTTCTCTAACACCTTAAATGGACCATCAGCACGTGGCATTAGCTTTGATTTGCCCAAATTAGGAAACCTATCCTTACGCAAATGTAACCAAACAAGATCTCCAGGTGCAAAGACAACATGTTTTCTACCCTTATCTCCAAAGAAGTTTATATTTAGCATTCATACGCTCAATGTTTTCCTTAGTTAACTCATGCATTTTTAAAATCAATTCAGCACGTTCTTTGGCATCAAAATTAACCTTCTCCGAAGATGGAAGAGGCAACAAATCAATAGGTTCACAAGGTAGGAAGCCATACACAATTTCAAAAGGGCACATCTTAGTAGTAGAATGCAATGAACGATTATAAGCAAATTCAATATGAGGCAAGCATGCTTCCCACATTTTCTTATTATTCTTCAAAACAGCCCTAAGCATAGTAGACAATGTTCTATTGACTACTTCAGTTTGTCCATCAGTTTGGGGGTGACAAGTAGTACTAAAAAGTAGTTTAGTCCCCAACTTAGCCCATAAACATCTCCAAAAGTGGCTAAGAAATTTAGTATCACGATCTGAAACAATAGTATTTGGCATACCATGCAAGTGAATAATTTCACGAAAGAACAAATCAGCAACATTAACAGCATCATCGCTTTTATGACATGGTATAAAGTGTGCCATTTTCGAGAATCTATCCACGACAACAAATATGCTATCCCTCCCCTTCTTTGTTCGAGGTAAACCTAAAACAAAGTCCATAGATATATCCTCCCAAGGAACACTAGGTACAGGCAAAGGCATATATAAACCATGAGGATTGAGTCGTGACTTAGCTTTTTGACATGTAGTGCAGCGAGCAACAAAACGCTCAACATCCCGTCTCATCTTTGGCCAAAAGAAATGTGTAGTAAGTATATCCTCCGTCTTCTTCACGCCAAAGTGTCCCATTAATCCTCCTCCATGCGCCTCCTGCAACAACAAAAGACAAACAGAGCTAGCAGGAATGCATAGCTTGTTAGCACGGAACACAAAACCATCATTAATAACGAACTTGTTCCATGTTCTTCCTTCTTTACAATTCTGCATTACATCTTTAAAATCAGCATCATGCACATATTGATCTTTGATGGTCTCCAAACCAAATATTTTGAAGTCAAGTTGTGAACGCATAGTATAGCGATGAGACAAAGCATCAGCAATAACAATTTCTTTACCCTTCTTGTGTTTAATGACATAAGGGAAAGTCTCAATGAATTCAACCCATTTAGCATGTCTACGATTCAGTTTAGCTTGACTTTTAATATGTTTCAAAGATTCATGATCAGAATGTATAACAAATTCTTTGGGCCATAAATAATGTTGCCATGTCTCTAAAGTCCTAACAAGAGCATATAATTCTTTGTCATAAGTAGAATAGTTCAGACTAGGCCCACTCAATTTTTCAGAAAAGTATGCAACAGGTTTGCCATCTTGTAATAACACACCTCCTAATCCAATTCCACTAGCATCACATTCAAGCTCAAAAGTCTTATTAAAGTCAGGAAGTTGGAGTAAAGGAGCATGTGTCAACTTATCTTTCAATATCGTGAAGGCTTCTTCCTGTGCGGTACCCCAAACAAAAGGCACATCCTTCTTTGTAAGCTCATTGAGTGATGAGGACATGACTACCTTGGATGAGACCAAAAATATTGCATACATGCATATTTCTCAAGTGATTTCTAGTGCAAACTATTCAATAATATATTTATGTTATCCAGGACAAAAATACTTCACAAACTTTTGTGCCATGTCTAATTGCAGGTGTATGGGACATTTGTACAATCCACATATGAAGATAAGGGAGAAAGAGATGTTAACCTGCTGTTCAAAAAGTTCTCTCACGTCACTTTTGGCCCAAGAGAAGATAGAGTCCAAGTCTCTCACGTTACGGACTCAGATTCGGACCGCAGACATACCTGACTCAAAACGTCTATAACTTTTTCATACGGACTCCAAATTGGTTGATTCTTTTTTTGTTGGAAAATAGATTTCGAGCATTTTCCAACCCAATTGGAATCACCTTAAAATCCGTCCGGAGCGTTGAGTTATAGACGAAACAATCTGATGCTGCAGCAGAATCCGAGTCAAACTACAAGTCCAAAGGTGTTACGTCACCTCCGCTTGGGCCCATTGGCCTTGTACGACCTAGGGTTAGTTTTAGGCTGCCTTGGGACGTCCTCCCACCTCCTTGGCCGCCACCCCTTGCTCCTATATAAGTAGATCCATCTAGTAGCTTTTTCCTTGGGTTTTGTTTAGATTAAAAGTTCGCCATAGCTGCAACTTCGCTGCATTTCGCTTGTGTTCAACGACCGGACAAAGGCGCCACGTAACCCCACCTTGATCAATAAAGCTTTCATCTTATATTCGCAATATTCAGATTGCAATCTCAGTTTCTTGCTTGTTCTTCGTTTGCTCGCAGGAAACAGGCCCTCGTGGTCAGGTTGATCGTGCTCCGGCGTGGTCAATAACCTAAGGAGATTGGTTTAGCGCTTGATAGAGGCAAAGGTGTCCCGTCTTTCGATGAGATGTTGGTTTAGCGCTTGATAGAGGCGCAACGTCGTGCACGTTTGTAGTCGGATCGTCAAAGTCGTCTCCACCAAATCGATAGTTATCATCTCATCGAAAGATCGGGACCCTCGCCTCTATCAAGTGGTATCAGTTTTCAGGTTGCTCGGTGAGAATTTCCAATTATCCCTAGATTAGATTTATTTTCTTACCTATTGTCCAAGAAAAAGCCACAAAAAAAAAAGTTAGATCTATTCATCCTTTGTCCAAGCCAGTCTGAGCCTTTGCAGTTTTCTTTTCATTGTTTGCATTATTGAATTATCGGTTGCATCGTCGTGTCGAGTTGCTGGTCTTAGTGTCTTGTTCCTTTAGAGTTTCGAGTTCTGTTCACATTAGTCACGCCGCCGCTGCATCATTATCCCTTCCGCTGTCCACCATCCCATCCATTAATTTCCACCACGCATACGACTGCTCATTGTCATAATCATAGTTGAGGTCATTCACATCTTCGCCTGATCCAATCTGCATCTTATCCAGTTTGTCTTGGAAAGAGGGAGAAAAAAAAGATAGAGAAAAAAAAAGAGAGAAAAAAGGAAAGAAAAAAAAAAGAAAAAGAGAGAGAAGAAAAAGAAAAAAAAGCGTGAGAAAAAAAAGAGAGAAAAAAAAAACCGGATTTATCTAGAATCAATCTCGTACCTGAATTCGGATTGGAATCTGTTTTGTGCACTGTTCAGTAAAACAGGCATAACTTCCTCATACGAAGTCCTTTTTGGCTCATGAGTACTCAAATTAAAGCTAGAGACGAGGCACATCTAAATAGTTGCAGAAGCTAGTTCAATATTTGACACCTCAAAATCGGCTTCTAAATAGGTGTTTTTGCCCTGAAGTTCGTGAACACAGCTTGTTCCAATTTTTCGTGCCGCTTTTAGAATTCTTTGACTCCTCATATCAACTCGGAATTGAGTGATTCTTTTTGCATTGGAAAGCTTGAGTTAGTAGCATTCTTTGAAAGAATTTATCAGAAAATTGGCTCAAACTTTTCAAGAGGAAAGTTGGAGAGAGAGTTGTTGTATGTCCTGCTTGGTAGTTGTTTTTCATCATTATCTTCACCGCCGTTGTGATCTTCACTTATATCTTGCTGTCAAGAGCTACTTAGTATCCTTCATTGATGCTAGTTGTGCTATGCCGTGACCTCATTAGTGTTCTAGGCTCGCGTCTCTAGTCCGGTCTAGCCTAGGACCAAAGACAAAGATCGTCGTTGAGCGTTTATTCAACATTGCATCTTTGAATTGATTATTGCTAATCTTTTGCTACCATATATAGCCAACCCAGCTCCACATATTTCTACACCGTGTATACGACGCTCCCCGGCAATCGCTTTACTCAATATTCGGAGTTACTTGACACCATTGGTTGCCGATCACCGCTTTCTTTGCATGGTAAGAACTTGTAAGACATTGATATTTGCTTTATCGTGAGCGTTTTACCACCACATCCTAGTAGTTATAGGAACATTATTTTTGGATTTTGTTTCTTGTTCTACTAATCATGACAGGATCCAGAGTCAATTCATGGGCTTTGTCGATCGCGGAGACATGCCACCACCTATGCAAATACCACAACCGTCACGAGAGGTGCACAAACATCCAAATGCACATGATCAGGTTCATGTTTCTATACCACCATTTAATGGCCGTTTTAGACCTCCTTTATATATTGAATGGGAGTTAGACATAAATAATATATTTGCTTCCCATAATTTTGATGAACGTAAAAAGTTATGGTTGCGGTTGGTTCTTTCACTGGTTATGCTCTAGTTTGGTGGAGTGAATATTGTCGGTTACACCCTGATTATGTACCTAATACTTGGGATGATTTAAAACATGTCATGAGAGATAGATTCGCCGATGTTTATTATACTCGTGGCATGATTAAAAAGCTGGAACATTTAAAACAAGGTAGTGACACCGTAACAAAATATTATGATGATTTACAAACTACCTTGTTGCACTCATTTTTAGAAGAAAGTGAAGAAGATTTTATGGATAGATTTTGGGGAGGATTAAACCATAATATTCAGGAGATACTAATTCATGAAGAGTGTTATCCTATGGACCATTTGTTTCGTCTTGCTTGCAAAGCTGAACAGGAAATAAAACGACGTGTTGCCCACAAGGAGAACAAGCGCATGGTGCACATTCCAACTGTTGATACAGATGTTTATTCAACTACTAGGCGTACTATGACAACCACATCCGTTGTTGCGAGGACTACATCATCTCCACCATGTGACACATCACCATCGAGAGTGCCTGCATCATCCGAGTTGACTATAAGAGGTAATGACAAAGGTACAGATTTTCCACTTTTACATGAGAATGATGCATGCCTAGTTAACTTGAATACATCATGTGTTGAGCTACCCACTACTTTGATCACACCACCTATTTTAGAGGATTATATTGATAATTTGACTTTGCCATGTGATCAAACAACTGAAATACCAACAATTTTGAGAGCACCCATTGAATTAACTATTGATGCAAAAGAATCAATGTTTAATCATTTTGATCGACCTCTAATCTTGGTGATGATTCTGTGTCGAATGACTCATTGCATGTTTGCTTATCTAAGCATGTTGTAGCATGTAAATTTGATTCAAATAAGGTTTATTCACCAATGTTGGGATGGTTTAATGATGAACATTGTCAATCTCTTGAAATAAATAAGAGCTTCACTTATATGTGCAAACTGAGTTGCAGTATTTTCAAGCCTTCTAGTTCTTGTGCTAATTTGTTGGCTTTAGATTTTATGAACTATGCAAGTTACTCATCTATTCATGTGTCATATATGCAAAAATCAAGGGAAGTAAAATGGATGACGATACATATACAACATGTACACCTTGTCTCTTTTGTTAGCCACATTTCAGATTAAGCAACGCCGAGGACGGCTTTGTTTTCAAAAAGGGAGGATGATGAGGACATGACTACCTTGGATGAGACCAAAAATATTGCATACATGCATATTTCTCAAGTGATTTCTAGTGCAAACTATTCAATAATATATTTATGTTATCCAGGACAAAAATACTTCACAAACTTTTGTGCCATGTCTAATTGCAGGTGTATGGGACATTTGTACAATCCACATATGAAGATAAGGGAGAAAGAGATGTTTACCTGCTGTTCAAAAAGTTCTCTCACGTCACTTTTGGCCCAAGAGAAGATAGAGTCCAAGTCTCTCACGTTCTGGACTCAGATTCGGACCGCACAGACATACCTGACTCAAAACGTCTATAACTTTTTCATACGGACTCCAAATTGGTTGATTCTTTTTTTGTTGGAAAATAGATTTCGAGCATTTTCCAACCCAATTGGAATCACCTTAAAATCCGTCCGGAGCGTTGAGTTATAGACGAAACAATCTGATGCTGCAGCAGAATCCGAGTCAAACTACAAGTCCAAAGGTGTTACGTCACCTCCGCTTGGGCCCATTGGCCTTGTACGACCTAGGGTTAGTTTTAGGCTGCCTTGGGACGTCCTCCCACCTCCTTGGCCGCCACCCCTTGCTCCTATATAAGTAGATCCATCTAGTAGCTTTTTCCTTGGGTTTTGTTTAGATTAAAAGTTCGCCATAGCTGCAACTTCGCGTATTTCGTTTGTGTTCAACTTTGACTGCAGACAAAGGCGCCACAGTAACCCCACCTTGATCAATAAAGCTTTCATCTTATATTCGCAATATTCAGATTGCAATCTCAGTTTCTTGCTTGTTCTTCGTTTGCTCGCAGGAAACAGGCCCTCGTGGTCGAGTTGATCGTGCTCCGGCGTGGTCAATAACCTCTCGGAGTTGGTTTAGCGATTGCTAAGGCGCGACGTCTCGCACGTTCGTAGTCGGATCGTCAAAGTCGACTTCCTCCAAAGCGAAAACCAACATCTCATCGAAAGACGGGACACCTTTGCCTCTATCATTGAGAGGTGAAGCAATGGTGCTAAAGTCTCTCACAAAACGCCTATAGAAACCAGCGAGTCCAAGAAAACTCCTCACTTGTGTGATCGTTTTGGGCTGCGGCCAACTCTCAATAGCTTCAATCTTGGCTTTATCAACTTCAATTCCTGTGGAGTAACAACATAGCCAAGAAAAGATACTCGGTCGGTGCAAAAGGTGCACTTCCCAAGGTTACCAAACAAACGTGCATCACGTAGAGCATTAAAAACAGCACGTAAATGTTCCAAATGTTCTTCCAAAGATTTGCTATAAATCAGTATATCATCAAAATAGACTACCACAAATCGTCCAATGAAAGCACGTAAAACTTCGCTCATTAGTCTCATGAAAGTACTAGGTGCATTAGTTAACCCAAAAGGCATGACTAACCACTCATATAAACCAAACTTAGTTTTAAATGTTGTTTTCCATTCATCTCCCAATTTCATACGAATTTGATGGTATCCACTACGCAAATCAACTTTGGAGAATATTGTAGAGCCACTCAATTCATCAAGCATATCATCTAGCCTAGGAATAGGATGACGATAACAAATAGTAATATTATTAATGCCTCTACAATCAACACACATACGCCGACGTACCATCCTTTTTAGGCACTAGTATAATAGGAACAACACAAGGACTAAGAGATTCGCGTATATAACCTTTGTCGAGCAGCTCCTGTACTTGACGCATAATCTCCTTCGTCTCCTCTGGATTGGTACAGTATGGTGCACGTGATGTAGGGCGGAACCCTACGTGGACGATCTTTCACGTTGGAGCGGATCCTACGGGGAATCACGAAGAACACGCGGAAGAACAAGAGGGAAACACGGAGGAAACGAGAGAGGGAAATCACTAAACCAACAAGAGATCAATCACACAAGTGCTAGATCACCGATCACATAGAGTGGCACAAGATTCAAGATCAACAAAGGAAAGATACAAACGGTAGCCATTCTTCTCCGTGAGGAGGCCTTGATGGGGTCCACCCTAGAAGGGGGTCTTGAATCCTCTTGGGGGATCTTCTCCGTAGAGGTCTTGATCTCTGAGGAGAAGTTGCCAAGTGGATGAGCAAAGGCTCTCACACAAGAATATGAGCTAAACCTAAGCTAACCCTAGAAAGAGGAAGGGGATGGAGTATATATAGTCTACGGGGGCCAAAGGGTACATGGGTGTCGGCCCTTTACTGTTCACGCACAGGCGAGGCCGGATGTCCGGGGCTTCAGGGGAGGCCGGATGTCCGGGCTGGGGGCCGGATGTCCGGGCTGGCGGGGCAGACTTCTGTCGGTTCGGGATAGGTGAGGCCGGATTTTCGGGGCTTCGTGGGAGGCCGGATGTCCGGGGCCTGGGAGCCGGATGTCCGGGCCCTGTAGCTTTCGTGGCTGAGCTTCGGCTGTGATGTTGGCGTCTCCAGGGGCCGGATGTCCGGGACCTGGCCGGATGTCCGGGGCCTGGAAGGTGAACTTGCCCGCTCCCGTGGTCCTCTTCAGCCGTGGACTTGGCGGCTCGTCCGTCTTCACGTGTGTCTTCGGAAGGCTCCTCTTGACACCTAATGATGCATATCATATCGGACTCGTGTAGTAGCCATGTCTCACATGCGGAAAGGGAAGATTCGGAAAGGAGCGAGTTCACCTTAGGTCCAATGGCGAGGGCTCGAGTGTACATGGGGATGATCGTCGGATGCTCCGCATCATCTCCCCTCCCTTGGGAAAGATCCGACCTCGGATCGAAATCCTCATCACCATGGAAACGGTTGTCGTGGATGGACTTGTAGTAGGACGAAGTGGAAGACATTGCGCAATCCAAGTACTCCAAGGTGTCGTCGGGATGGTAGACATGCAAAGAGAGCAAACACAAACGACACTCGGAAATACAATGGTTAGCGCACACAAAGTGTCCATCATGTAAGAATGAGTCCGTGCGGCAAGATTGGTCATGACAAAGCGCATGAAGCTTATCAAAATGATCTAGAATGAGATGCAAAGCATTCATGGGAGGAAATGCAATCATTGTGCACACAAATGTGTTGGGAATATGATGAATGCAACCAAGGTGCAAAATGATGTCATAGTGAGACGGTTTATCAATAGCATGAATATGGTAATGGATGCTCAACATGATTATGTTATCATGCAATTGATGATGGGCAATATGATCATGATGTATGAATATGCCATCAAGAAAGATCACAACAAATTTGCTAAGAAAATGCACAAGCTCATATATCATGGATGACATGGGAATAGGTGCAACAAGACAATCATAATGTGTGTCAATCCATGCATAGGGTGCAAACTTGTGGTGAGTATGATATGTCCATCGAGCATGACATGTATGAGCACAATCAACAAATATGGAGTTGGTGGTGTACCAATGCTCGATGTCGTGGCATGAGAGGAATTCCAAAGATGCATCCAATAAGTGCGAGCGCTCCTCAATTCGAAGGTCCAAAGAGCCAATCTCTAATGTTGCTCCTCCGTTCGCGAGATGTATCATGTAGACAATAAGAAGGAAACAACAATGAAAGAATGACCCATCCAATATGCGTATTTGAGGATGGCTCAAAGGGAAGGAGTTCACCTCAAGAAAGTTCCCAAAGATGTTGGAGACGTACATCATGTATGTCTTCACATATCCAATATGTCGCATAACGGCACCGCCTTGTGAATCCTTCAAAATGAAAGAACATGACAAATGAAAGGACATGCGGTGCCCCGATGTGTGGTTTTGGTAATTGATGACATTCTCTATGGACTAATGGTTGCCTTGAGTTTATTTGAAGGTTTTGTCCATAGGCTTTTCTTGGAGTACATGTGTTGGTTTCAAGGAGAGTTTTGTGTCGACTCAAGGTTCTATTCAAGGAATTATCCAAAGATTGGTCATGTGAGTGTTGAGCTTATTGCAAGCATGTCTTGAAGAATAAGATTGTGTGATCATTCATGTCCACCTTCAAGACATCATCCAAATGAAGAGAGTTGGAAAGATTCAAGGTTGATCAAGACTAAGTCAAGAGTGAATCAAGTTGATCAACTCACAAAGCGTAGAAGATGTACCGAGAGGGATCAAGTGATCCCATGGTATGGTAAGCATTGTTCATTACGCTTTGTGTGCTAACCCATGTCTTCGTGAGAGTTCTTTGTGGGGTTAGGTTGCGGTGTGCAAGTTCAAGTGATGCATCACGAAGAGATCAAGTGCTTGAAGCTTGCCGTCCATTGTGGTGACAATGGACTTGTGAAGATGAGCTAAGAGAGGCTCACCCACGGAGAGTATGGGGAGCAATCAACTAGTCTTCATCCCGCCATTGCAATCAAGAAAGGTGGTCCAACTTGAGGGAGTCAAGATCGTCATCATCTAGCTCAAGTGGACCATGTGCAAGGCAAAGGTTTGCCCTTGATAGGTTTTTCTATTTTACCGGTCTCATGTGGAAGACCGGGCTATAGGATCGCTTGTCGTACTATCAAGGGGCTCTCGATGAGTTGCTTGATCGTATCGCTCAGAGAGAGCTTAAACCATTGCATCCTTGCATCATCTTTATTGGTTCTTGTTTGGTTCTTCTCCTTGTGAGATTTGGAGCTTATGGTCATTTTTATGACAAGCTCGAGTTCATCGAAAACGGAGTTCTCATGCATCTTCTATGATGTTTTCGATGTTGGAGGGTATGCCGGTTCTTCTCGGTTGGAGGTTTCACTCCTTTGTTTGCTAAGAATACCTCCTGCCTCTTCTTACTATAACCAGTCGCTGTTTTGATGCTACTCGTTGTCTTGTTTCAAACAAGCTTGAGTTTGCTCAATTCGAGCTCATATGAAGAAGTTATGGCGATTCTGGTTTTCTTGGAGTATTCTTTGCTTTCGTGGTTGTGGCTTAAGGCTGGTGCAGTACTGCGTGACCCTCGGTGTAGTACCGCCAAAGCTCGCAATGGTAGTACCGCTCTCGAGCGGTAGTACCACTCAAGCGGTAGTACCGCTCTCCGAGCAGTAGTACCGCTTGGGAGTTTCGGCCAGTACCGGCGTCTGGGCTACTTCCGCCTCGATTCTCGAACGAAGTTTTTCGTGTCGGGTTTTGCGGCACTAGTAGCGGCAGAGAAGCGGTAGTACCGCTCGAGCGGTAGTACCGCTCTTCCCTAGCGGTAGTACCGCCTGGGGCTGTGGCCTTGACCTTCTCTTGACCGCAGAGTAATCTTTGGATAGGGAGCGGTAGTACCGCCCTCGGTGATACCGCCCTTCCCTAGCGGAAGTACCGCCTGTCGGGATTTTCGGTGGGTAACGGTTGGATTTTCCCTCCTATAAAAGGGGTCTTCTTCCCCATTGAACCTTATCTTTTGAGCTCGTGTTCTTCCGCCATTGTTGACCTTCTCCGAGCTTGCTATCTCTCAATCCCTCCATGGTTTCTTGCTAGTTTTTGGGGGAAAAGAGAAAGGAGATCTAGATCCACATTTCCACCAATCACTTTCTCCTCTATGTGAGGGGAACCCCTTGGATCTAGTTCTTGGAGTTCTTGGTGTTCTCCTTCTTGTTCTTCCTCTCATTTTCCTCCCTAGCATTAGTTGCTTTGGTGGGATTTGAGAGAGAAGGACTTGGGCACTCCGTGTGCCCTTGCCATTGCATTTGGTGCATCGGTTTGAGTTCTCCACGGTGATACGTGGAAGTTACAAGTTGAGAAGCTTATTACTCTTGGGTGCTTGGTGCCCTTGAGCTTGTTCCTCTTGGGTGCTTGGGCGCCCTAGACGGTCGGTGGTGTTCGAGCTCAATCATTGTGGTGTATAGCTCGGCAAGCGCCGGGGTCTCCAATTAGGTTGTGGAGATCGCCTGAGCAACTTGACGGGTTCCGTGACCGCCCCAAGGGTTGCCAAAGTGTACGGGTTCGGTGACCGCCCCAAGGGTTGCCATTTGTACGGGTTCGGTGACCGCCCTCAAGGGTCCCTTAGTGGAATCACGGCATCTTGCATTGTGCGAGGGCGTGAGGAGATTACAGTGGCCCTAGTGGCTTCTTGGGGAGCATTGTGCCTCCACACCGCTCCAAACGGAGATTAGCATCCGCAAGGGTGTGAACTTCGGGATACATCGTCGCCTCCGCGTGCCTCGGTTATCTCTTACCCGAGCCCCTTTACTTATGCACTTTACTTTGTGATAGCCATATTGTTCTTTGTCATATATCTTGCTATCACATAGTTGCTTATCTTGCTTAGCATAAGTTGTTGGTGCACATAGGTGAGCCTAGTTGTTGTAGGTTTTGTGCTTGACAAATTAACCGCTAGGTTTATTCCGCATTTGTTCAAGCCTAAACCGTAATTAAATTAAAGCGCCTATTCACCCCCCCCCCTCTAGGCAACATCCTCGATCTTTCAACAAACACTCGGAAAAACAAATGAGGTTAGCGGAAGTGCAAAACCTATCATTCGTGTGGTAAGATACCCAACAAGTGTATGCATCCTGCTCATCATAAGAAAGTACAAGGGAGTATTTCATAGTATGGAGGCATATGATGCAAGGACAACCAAATGCAATAGGCTCCATCAAACAAGCATGCATCACAAGTAATATGTCAAAGTCTCCAAGATCAATAAGCATAGTATGGTTGCACTCAATACAAGTGGATATGAAAGAGGCAACTAATGGACACAAGAGACAATGATCAAGATATATCATGTGAGAGGCATGAGCATATATGTCATCAACCCAAGAAAGCAAGTGATAGTGGAACATGGGTGATGCAACATAGCAAGCAATCATAGCGATCAAGTCAAGCAAGCTAGTAGTGCGAAGATGCAACATACTAGAAGGAATCATGGCAAGCATGTCATGTGTGCAAATGGTGGGCATGAATAATTCACATGGCATAGCACAAGCATGAAAGCAAGATATGAGAAAATTATCATCAATGTATTGGCGAGAGGCCATATGTAAATAGCAATGGGGCATCATGACTCCCAACACAACAATCAACAATAGCATGGGGCACATGATAAACATGGCAAAAGCAACAAGGATCTCCACCAAGCATGCAAATACACATAGGAGTATCATAATGGTGAATCATGGGTATATGCAAGCAAGGGTCACAATTGCATGGCAAAGGCATAGAAGGAAGCATAACATGCAAAGTGAACACGGGAAAATGAGCATAAGGTGACAAGTGGTAAATGGCCCATAGCCATGTGAGAGCCAAGTAGAAGAGATGCGCGTAGTCCTTGCGCACAGGGAGCAGTGGTAAGGATAGTCCACGGGATCCCAAAGCATCGTTGCTCTCAAGAGCTCGTTTCGTCAACTCATGGGATTGAGATGTTGACGAGTATACGTGCGTACCTACACAAAACAAAGACAAAGGAAAAATTGTGTGTGCGTGGTAGATGTACGCATCATCCATCATGATGCGACGCGTGCATGTGTCGGTGAGCACAAAATAGCCAATGCTCAAATAAATGAGATGCGTGATATAGAAACATGTCATCCATCATGATAGGTTTGTTGTTATGCATGGCATAATGGGGACTCAAATTGTGTAATGCATCTTGTGAAATATCGAGAGCATTGTTATTCATGGAATGCATATGGTTCACGCAATTATGGGAATCATGCAAAGTATGAGATGCATCAAAATCTCCTAATATGTATGAGGAAACTATGGGGGTCTCCTCATGAGCAAGAGTAGAAACATCACGTGGAGAATATTGAGAACATCCAAAACAATGCATATTCGGAACAATGTAATCATGGCATGACATAGTAGACGAATTGCGCAAATCATGTAAAGGAAGCATGGCAATATCATCACAAGAGAAGCAAAAGCCAATGACCATCATCTCGTCATCTATGCCATAAGTGCAAATGGGATTTATTTTAATGGGGCATGCATAGTTACTATGTTGAGATTGAAATGAGGCAATATGGGAGATCTGACTCATAGCATATGACAAGTTCAATGGATTGTCAAACATGAAGTGACCAATAGAATTTTCACAAGATGTCCTATGGATCATAGCATCACAACTAGGCAACTCAACATGCTCATCATCATATTCATCATAAATAGGTAAGTCAAGGCATGAAGAAGTTTCACTAGCATGAAGCATGGTAATAGGTGGGTCAACATCATGGGAGCAATCAATGTCAAGATGGTCCACTAGTGGGACAAGAGAAGTACCATCACCTATGTTACCTTTGGAGCATCGCTCATGTGTTGTAGGTGAGGTGTCAACGATCCATTCGTTGTCATCTTCATCTTGATGGAACCATGTGGGGGTTGTATCATCGTCCTCCATGGCCATCATCGTCTCCAATGTAGGGATGGACTCGTCGAGGATAGGCATGTCGTCATGTAGGAGACCTAGCACCAAAGAAGAAAACACACTAGGAGTAGAGGTTAAGTCGTTAGAAATCATAGTGGCCTCATGTGTCGTGTCAACTACCTCACTCACTAAGTGTTGTGGCTCACTCACTCCCTCAAGGATGCTCTCACTCGTATGGTGGATGGAGTCACTCAAATGGCGCTCAACCTCACATAGGATGTGTGGCATGCTCTCATGTGTGGGGCTAGTGGTGGTCACACTCATCCTCTCATAGGAAATGCTCTCAATGTCACGTATGGTGGAGTCACTCATGTCACTCATGGGGTGGTGGCTCTCCTCACATGGCAATTGGGGCATCTCGACATATGTGGGTGCCGGGGAGATGTACGTGCAAATGTCTCCATGCGCGGTCGCGTAGCTTAAATCGGAGTATGAGTCCAATGTGGGCGTCGTCTTCATGTTGTTGAAGAGGTTCGCGCTCGTCGCCGTGGTCGAAGGGGATGGCCCTTGCTCGACCGTCTTGTCACCGTCTTGGTGTTGGAGGCCCATATGATGTGGCACCTCATAGCTCCTATCCATGACCGAAGGGAGTTTCCCATGCTCGGCCATCTTCCTTGAGGGGCTTCCGAAGATGGAAGTGTCGCCCTCGCTCGTGGGTGGTCGCCTTGGACTTGATGAAGTCGCTGTAGGCGTACACGTGGGAAGTAGGCGAACGTACGTCCAAAGGCGAAGATGTCTTGATTGCACTTGGCGAAGATGCCGAAGTGGTTGTTGTAGCCGTAGCGCCGTCTTGGTGGTGCTCGTCTCGCGGTCTTCTCTTGTGCTTATGAAGCTTCAACTTGGCGTGAAGTAGGGCTTGTTGGGACCTGTGCATTTGCGCTTGTGGAGCATCTTCATGATGATGATGTCGTTGTCGTGCTTGAGCTCCTTGGCGTTAAATGCCGTCGTGCACATGATGCTTGGAGGTGACTTGCCCTTCATGACGATGTTGATCACGAACGTGATGGTGGTCGCCATGTAGATGTGGATGAGGACGATTTGCACTTGCATCGCTTCCGCTCAAGACTTGTGGCTTGAATGTCGCCGCCTTTGAAGATGACGAAGGGAAGTAGACTTGATCAAGGCTCTAATCTCCTCCATCCTTGCATCTTGCTCCTCTTTATGTGCGGCAAGCTTCTTGTCGATGTAGTCCCTTCTCCTTGCTTCAGAGTGATGAATGTCGATGGAGATGTTCTCGATGCGCTCTAGCAATCTTGATTGTGTGCCTTGCACTTGTCGTTGTAGATCGAAGATAGACGCTTTGGTGATGTAGTTGTTCACGCCGTCGTTGTTGTCGAGGACCGAAGAGGAAATGCCTTGCCTATCCATCACAAGACTCGAGCAAATATGAGTGAGAGAAAGAGAAGAACTTATACCAATGTACCTTGACCGACGTTGACAATGAATCAAGTTCACTCAAATGCGGACAATGAAATAGCACTATTGGTACCAATCCTTGTCGGTTCTCACACCTACACAAGTAAAGCTTATGGAGGAGCTCGGTGAGGATAGTGGCACAAAAATTTAATGCAAAATGTTAGCAAGAGTCAATAATGTTGAAAGAGATTCACAAATTCGCAAGTGAAACAAATGGACCAATAGCAAAGAATGGCACACGGAAACACACACACGGATAGATAAATGGGGTCGTGCAACCAAGGAATGAGCACAAAATGTGGAATCCAGGGAAAACGCTCGTGTTGCACAACTCAAGAGAGACGCTAGCACGATTGCTCAATAGGCGGATACGAGACTTGTGCACAACCTATAAGATGCAAAATGGATAAACTTCTATCCCAAGTATGCTATGTATGTATAGTTCCTGGTGTTTCTCTCAAGATGGTCCAAGATGATCGGATATGACAATCTTATGTGCAATGTGGTATGATGCTATGGCACTTGCTTACAAGCTTCTTTGCTCTCTTTCTTTTGCTTAAAAGCTTTATTTCTTCTTCTTTTTTTGTACGGCCACTTTGCACAATGCACAAACCAAGATAGCAATTGTGTATATGCGGAACAAACTTGTGACACAAGATATGATACCAATATATGCACCACAATGATATGGTATATATGCTATGGGAAGTATGATCACTAATGTGCACAAGTAACGTTGCCGGCAATACTCAAAAGGCTAGTCTCGATAGGCAAGTAACGCAAAAGTAAGGCTAGGGGTTAACAATGCAATGGCAAGGGGAATATACAACGGAGGAATACCACGATACCAAGATGATATGGAGGTTACCGTCCGGCGATGATGAGTAGCGGTGTTCTTGATGTAGAAACCAAGATGATGGAAACACCTTAGGAAACGGAAAAACCGCGAACTCAAAATCTCAAACGTCAAATGTCAAAATGGTGGTAGCGGGAATGCGGTGGTGGTTTGCACTTGGCAATGCGGAAGTGGAATGATGGGCTATACACGTGTCGGAGTTGAAGTTGCCATCCCTGAATAGCTTAAACACCTTAGGAGACTCGAATCACAACTCAAACAACCTCAAATGCAAAGGGGAACAAAATTGGTTAGGTTGCGGAAGTCGGTGGTGGTTATGCGGAGGATGTGGTGGAAGCCCTAGGCAAAGATGCCAAAGTTCCGAAAATTTGATGGAGTCAAATGGTGGTGGTAGTATTTTTATGGGATGGGGGATGTCAATAGCTTCAAAACGAGCTAAAGAACGTCAAAACGGACTCGGATGAATTAGTTATGGAAAACGGTGAAAGCGGGAGGCTGAAATCTACAGGGCCGGATATCCGGGGTAGGGCCGGATTTCCGGGGTGTATGTCCAGAACCAAGCGGATTTGGTGCTCCAGGGCGGATGTCCGGCTTGGGGCCGGATGTCGGCCGGATGGCGGATGTCCGCCCGAGGTTCGGATGTCCGCCCGATTTAATCCAGATCTCGTTTGGGGCGGAAATTTTCGAATTGGGGGCGGAAATTGATGATTTCAAGGTCAAAATTGGAGAGATTTCGTTGATGGGAAGTGGGGAAACTTGGGGAAATGCTAGATCCTTTCGAAACCAAGCAAATCCATGGATCAAAATCAACAAAACATCATCAAAACTAACAAATCACAAAAAAAATTGGGGCTATTTTTGGTGGGGATTTTCGGATTTAGGACAAAATCAACAAAATCAAGCTAGAAAACACGGGGTAGGGGCTCCAAAAACGTGATCAACGTGGCTCATGATACCAAGATGATGTAGGGCGGAACCCTACCTGGATGATCTTTCACGTTGGAGCGGATCCTACGGGGAATCACGAAGAACACGCGGAAGAACAAGAGGGAAACACGGAGGAAACGAGAGAGAAATCACTAAACCAACAAGAGATCAATCACACAAGTGCTAGATCACCGATCGCATAAAGTGGCACAAGATTCAAAATCAACAAAGGTAAGGATACACGAGTAGCCGTTCTTCTCCGAGAGGAGGTCTTGATGGGGTCCACCCTAGAAGGGGTCTTGAATCCGCTTGGGGATCTTCTCCAAGAGGTCCCGAGCTCCGAGGAGAAGTAACCAAGTGGATGAGCAAGGCTCTCACACAAACATGAGCTAAACCTAAGCTAACCCTAGAAAGAGGAAGGGGATGGAGTATATATAGTCTACGGGGGCCAAAGGGTACATGGGCTTCGACCCTTTACTGTTCACGCACAGCGAGGCGGATATCCGGCGTCGGGCGGATGTCCGGCTTGTGGAGGCCGGATGTCCGGGCTGGGGCCGGATGTCCCGGGCTCATGGCAGAACTTCTATCGGTTCGGGATAGGTGAGGCCAGATTTCGGCTGGGGGCCGGATCGGCTTCGTGGGAGGCCGGATGTCAGACCTGTAGCCCTTCGATGGGCTGAGGCTGCTGCTGCTGTTGACATCATCAGGGGCCGGATGTCCGGGCCGGGGCCGGATGTCCGGGTCCTGTAGCCTTTCTCCGGTTCCTCTCGTCGTGCTCCTTCATCCTTGTACTTGGGGATTTGTCCATCATTCCGAGCATCTCCGAGAGGGTCTCCTTGGTACCTAGGCATGCATAGTGTCCTTGCATTAGGTAGCAACCATGTCTCACACGAATGGAAAGGGGAAGCATTTAGGAACGGGTTCACCTTGTGTCCAATGGCGAATAGTCGAGGTCTCATCTTATGTATCCTTGGGGCTTGGAGGGTAGTCGGAGTGTACATGAGGATGAACGTGGTATGCTCCGCATCAAATAATCAATTCAGAGATGCAAAGTTGAATAAACGCTCAACGACGGTACTGTGCTGGTCCTAGGCTAGACCGTGCTAGAGACGCGAGCCCAGAACACTAACAAAATCACGGCGCTGCACGTAAACAAGGGCAAAGCACACTCTGGAATTTTTTTTCGATCTTTTTTTTTTTGCGCTACTTTTTTTTTGCGCTGCTCTTTTTTTTGCAAAAATCACTATAATGGCGAGTGTCTCAAAACTCTTCCCAGGTCAAACTGACAGGATGGGCACGAAATTTTTTCGACCAAATTTTTTTTTTCGACCGTCCGGACCCAAAAACTGGAAACGGGTCAAAAAAAACTTTCTATAACGGCGACTGTCTCAATACGCTTAGAAACACCTAAAAATAGGATAGCCAGAATTTTTTTTGACAAGTGCGTTTTCGGAAAATTTTGGGCCTAAACGGAGGGTGGTTTCCGGACTAAACGGAATTTTTTTTCCGAAACCTACTCCGGCAAGGAAACACGAATCGGAAACTAGATGGATCTCGAAAACAAACCTAATATGCAAGGAACTCGGATTGGTGGTGGATATATGGTGGTGGTATATGGCAGCGGTGGTGGTAGCGGTGGTAGTATATGGATACGGATCGGTGGTGGTATATGGACACGGATTGGTGGTGGTCTATGGATACAGATTCGGAGCGGTGGTGGTAGGTGGCAGGGGCGATGATGATGGTGCGGTGGCGGCGTGACCACTTATGACCAGAACTCGAAACTCTAAAAGACTAGACGCTAAGACCAGCAACTAGACACGACGATGCAACCGCAAATTCAACAAAGCAAAACCCTAAAAGATTATGCAAAGGCTCAGATTGGTTCGGATATGATGAACTAACCCTAAATTTTTTGTGGCTTTTTCATAGACAGTAGGTATGAAGAACAGACTCGATCTAATCTACAAAAAACTGTAAAATCTCACCGAGCAACCTGAAAATCTGATACCACTTGATCGAGGCAAAGGTGTCCCGTCTTTCGATGAGATGTTGGTTTTCGCTTTGAAGGAAGTCGACTTTGACGATCCGACTACGAACGTGCGAGGACGTCGCGCCTTAGCAATCGCTAAACCAACTCCGAGAGGTTATTGACCACGCCAGCACGGCCAACCTCGACCACGAGGGTATGTTTCGCGAGCAAACGAAGAACAAGCAAGAAACTGAGATTGCAATCTGGATATTGCGTAATATAAGATGAAAGCTTTATTGATCAAGGTGGGGTTCGTGGACGCCTTTGTGCGGTCGTTGAACACAAACGAAATGCTGTGAAGCTGCAGCTATGGCGAACTTTTAATCTAAACAAAACCCAAAGTCTAAACGACGCCCTAAGGGCTGTATGTATGGAGGAAGAGGAGGGAATTTCGTGGCCCTTGAGGGAGGGGTCTGAAACCAACCCTAACTCTTGTTTCCCCACACATACGGACTCTAAAAACAGCCTATACTTAAGTATTTCAAAATTACATGGGCCTGGCCCAATAATAAGTTGACGCAACACCTAGAATAGCCTATGGACGAATATTATGAAGTGGCATCTTGTATATTTCGTCCAAGGCCTCATGCACTCATTAAGGTGGCTTCAAAGTCCTGGAATCATCACTTGTAACTCCGTTCTTGTTCCCCTTATGCATGCCAACATCTCCATGCTTGAACTTGCTCCAAGGTTCATCTTTCTTGTCCATGGTAGGCCCTTCATTTGTAAGCAAAACAAATGTATCCAATTTAGGCAGCATCATATTCTCATGAAAATTGGAATCGTACCAAGAAACGAAAGTACCTGATAATTCAATTGGCGTGCGCGAGCTCTAGTAATTGGTCCAGTATGTATAGCAGCAGGGGCTGTGGGTGTAACAATGGTATTGATGTCCTCATCATGTTTGCTCATCATGTTCCTTCAGATTGGCTCTGATGAGGACATGACTACCTTGGATAAGACCAAAATATTGCATACATACATATTTGTCAGGTGATTTCTAGTGCAAACTATTCAATAATCTATTTATGTTATCCAGAACAAAAATACTTCACATACTTTTGTGTTTTGTCTAATTGCAGGTGTATGGGAATTTGTACAATACACATAAGAAGATAAGGGAAAAGGAGAAGTTTAGGTGCTATTCAAAAAGTCCTCTCACGTCACTTTTGGGCCAAGAGAAGATAGAGTCCAAGTCTCTCACGTTCTGGATTCAGATTCGGACCGCACTGACATACCTGACTCAAAACGCCAACAACTTTTTCATACGGACTCCGAATTGGGTGATTCTTTTTTGTTGGAAAGTAGATTTCATGCTCTTTCCTACCAAATTGGAATAACCTTAAAATCCGTCCGGAGCGTCGAGTTATGGACGAAACAATCTGACGCTGCACCAGAATCCGAGTCAAACTACAAGTCCAAAGGTGTTACGTCACCTCCACTTGGGCAATTGGCCTTGTACGACCCAGGGTTAGTTTTAGGCTGCCTTGGTACGTCCTCCCACCTTCTTGGCCGCCACCCCTTGCTTCTATATAAGTAGATCCATCTAGTAGCTTCTCCCTTGGGATTTGTTTAGTTAAAATTTAGCCATTGCAACTTCGTGTACTTCGTTTGTGTCCAACGACCAGACCAAGGCCGCTTACGGATCCCCACCATTATCAATACTTCATATATATTCGCAATATTCAGATTGCTTTATCATATTTTTGCTCGTTCTTCGATTGCGTGCAGGAATAGACCTTCGTGGTCAGGCTGATCGTGCTTCCAAAGATCGCCAAGAACCTCTCGGAGTTGGTTTAGCGATTGCTAAGGCGCAACGTCGTACACGTTTGTAGTCGGATCGTCGAAGTCTACTCCACCAAATCGATAGTTATCATCTCATCGAAACATCGGGACCCTCGCCTCTATCAAGTGGTAACAAAAATAGATTATTGAATAGTTTGCACTAGAAATCACCTGACAAATATGTATGTATGCAATATTTTTGGTCTTATCCAAGGTAGTCATGTCCTCATCAGGCTCGAATCATGGCTATCTCCATTTCCTTGTAGTATTCTTCAACACTCTTTGTTCCTTGCTTGAGTAGTTGGAGTTTCTTGAAGAGGTCGCGGTTGTAGTAGGTGGGCACAAAACATGCGCGCATGACATCTTTCATTTGAGCCCAAGTGGTGATTGGAGGTTCATCTCTTGCTTGTCGGCGCTCAAGGATTTGTTCCCACCATATGAGCACATAGTCTTGGAACTCAAGTGATGCCATAGCAATCTTCTTCTCTTCCTCATAGTTGTGCAAACGAAAGATTTTGTCGACCTTCAATGCCCATGAGAGGTACTCTTCGGGGTCATTGCTTCCATTGAACTTGGGCATGGTGAATTTGAGCTTTCCATAGCGTTGCTCTTCATTTTGTTGTGGTCGGGGATGATGACGCCCATGTCGTTGAGGATTAACAATCTCATGTTGCTCTTGTCTTGGTGGATTTCCATTGTCTCCATGCTCTTGATGAACTTGAGGTTCTTGGTGAGCTTGTGGTGGAGCTTGTCGAGCCTGGAGAGGTGCTTGTCGAACTTGTGGTGGGGCTTGTCGATGCACACGTGCTTGATAAAGCCTTTCTTGGACTTCCTCGCGGAGCGCTTCTTGATATTCACGAGCTTGGCGTCCTCGGTCGGCAACGGCTCGACTTGAGTTGCGAAGTGCACGTTGCGCCTCAAGTGCTTAAGCTTCCCGAAGTTGTTGTTCTTGATGTTGCGCCTCGGCATCTTGTGCATCTTGATGTTGTCGCGCTCGCTCTTCTTGTTCTTGTTGTCGTTGGCGTTGCCGTGCTTGTGCTTGCGCAAATGTAGCTTGGTTTTGACGATGTCGGTGCTCTTGAGAGTCGGTGTCGTGTAGAGGATTGCGGTTTGCTTGACGGTCTTGACGTGCGGCACGACGAAGAGTGTTCGAAGTAGGAGTACTTGAGTCGTAGAAGGTGTCGTCGGAGTGTCGACTCGAGCGGCTCCGTCTTGAGGATGAAGAAGTGGAATGATGTCGGTTCCTCATCAAGGCGCGGATCTCATCCATTCTTGCATCATTCTCTTGCTTGTGAGCGTCGAACTTGTTATCGAAGTAGTCTCTTGTACGTTGCTCGGAGAGTCGCAAGTCGGTGGCGAGGTTGTCGGCGGTCGCTCATTGCTTGTTGCTCTTGGTGCAATGCTCGTTGTGCACCAAAGAGGTGGCTCTTGGTGACGATATGAAGACATGTCGTCGTCTTGCTCGAGGAAGAGTGGGTTGGTAGAAGTACTCGCCTATCCATCATTCCAAGCAAAAATGTGAGTGGTAGAAGGAGAAGAACTTATACCAATGTACCTTTGACCGATGTTGATGATGAATCAAGTTCACTCAAATGCGGACAATGAAATAGCACTATTGGTACCAATCCTTGTCGGTTCTCACACCTACACAAGTAAAAGCTTATGGTGGAGATTGGTAAGGACGGTGGCACAAAATATGATGCAATTGTAAGTGAGCATCAATAATGTTGGAAAAGGTTCACAAATTTGCAAATGCAACAAGTAGACCAAGCAAATAATGGTACACGGAAACACACACGCAAATAGATAAGTGGGATTGTGCAAACCAAAAATGAGCCAAAATGTGGAATCCACGAAAATGCTCTTGTTGCACAATACTAGAGAGACGCTAGCACGATTGCACAATAGGCGGATACGGAACTTGTGCACAACTAGGAAAAAATGCAACTATCTCTATCCCACGTATGCTATATGTATGGTATTTCGGTGCTATGATCCAAGATGATCCAATATGACAATCTTAATGTAGTATGATGCTATGGTTCTTGCTCATAAGCTCTTTGCTTATCTTTCCTCTTTGCTTAAAAGCTTGGGTGGCTCTTTCACTTTTGAGCTCTTTTCTCATGCAAAACTTCACGAACCAAGATAGCAATTGTGTATTCTATGACAACTTTGTGACACACAAATGGATCCCAAGATATGCACCACGATGGTATGGTATATATGCTATGGAGTATGATCATTAATGTGCACAAGTCACGTTGCCGGCAATACTCAATGGCTAGTCTCGATGGGTAAGCTACTCAAAAGTAAGGCCATGTGGGGTATCAATGCAATTGCAAGGTATGACAAAGATGTCGACGATGTTACCGTCCTTGGAGATGACGAGACCCTTACGAAGATGAGCGCGGTGATGATGATGTCGAACCGTACCTAGATAGCCGAAACACAATAGGACATGGGAACCACAACTCAAAATCTCAAGGACCAAAATGTGTCAAAATCGTCATAGGAGGTGTTGGGGAGGATGGTGGTGTGTGTGGGTTTGGAAGATGTGGTGGAAGGTGGGGTTGTGGTGGTGGCTGAACTGAAAAAATTCAGTTTCGTCAGAGTTACACGGACGTCCGGGAGGTCACGGTCGTCCGGCCGTCGGACGTCCGGCAGGGTCCGGACGTCCGTAATTTCGATTCGGGACTGGGGTTCCAGTCGTCCGGGAAAGGCCGGACGTCCGGTGGTTGGGGTCAACGCGGGATGAATAGCAAGATTGCGGGGAGGAAGAAGATGGTCAGGTCGAAATCGAGCGGATTGATGGATGGAAAATGATGAGGACATCAATACCATTGTTACACCCACAACCCCTGCTGCTATACATACTGGACCAATTACTAGAGCTCGCGCACGCCAATTGAATTATCAGGTACTTTCGTTTCTTGGTAACGATTCCAATGTTCATGAGAATATGATGCTGCCTAAATTGGATACATTTGTTTTGCTTACAAATGAAGGGCCTACCATGGACAAGAAAGATGAACCTTGGAGCAAGTTCAAGCATGGAGATGTTGGCATGCGCGAGGGGAACAAGAATGGAGTTACAAGTGATGATTCAAGGACTTTGAAGCCACCCTAATGAGTGCATGCTTGGACGAAATATACAAGATGCCACTTCATAATATTCGTCCATAGGCTATTCTAGGTGCTGCGTCACCTTATTATTGGGCCAGGCCCATGTAATTTCGAAATACTTAAGTATAGGTTGTTTTTAGAGTCCGTATGTGTGGGGAAACAAGAGTTAGGGTTGGTTTCGGACCCCTCCCTCAAGGGCCACGAAATTCCCTCCTCTTCCTCCATATATACAGCCCTTAGGGCGTCGTTTAGACTTTGGGTTTTGTTTAGATCAAAAGTTCGCCATAGCAGCAACTTTATGCATTTCGCTTGTGTTCAACGACTGCACCAAGGCGCCACAGGACCCCACCTTCATTAATAAAGCTTTCCTCTTATATTCGCAATATCCAGATTGCAATCTTAGTTTCTTGCTTGTTCTTAGTTTGCTCGCAGGAAACAGGCCCTCGTGGTCGGAGTTGATCGTGCTCGGCGTGGTCAATAACCCTCGGAAGTTGGTTTAGCGATTGCTAAGGCGCCGACGTCTACGACGTGACGTAGTCGGATCGTCAAGGTCGACTCCTACGTAAACGATAGCCACCATCTCATCAAAACATCGGGATACCTTTGACTCTATAAAGTGGTTTCAGTTTTTCAGGTTGCTCGTTGAGATTTTACTTTTTTCCGTTGTTTAGATCGATTCTGTTCTTCATACCTAAAGTCCACGAAAAGCCACAAAAAAATTAGGGTTAGTTCATCATATCCGAACCAATCGAGCCTTTGCATAATCTTTTTAGGGTTTTTGCTTTGTTGAATTTGCGTTTGCATCGTCCGTGTCAAGTTGCTGGTCTTAGAGTCTAGTCTTTTAGAGTTTCGAGTTCTGGTCATAAGTTGTCACGCCGCCGCCGCACCATCATCATCGCCTTGCCATCTACCACCATTGCTTATCCGCCACCGCTCTAAATCTGTATTCATATAACACCACCAATCCGTATCCATATACCACCACCAATATGTATCCATATACCACCACCGCTACCATATATTCTTCTCATTTTAGGTTTGTTTTCGAGATCCATCTAAATTCCGATTCGTGTTTCCTTGCCTGCGTAGGTCTCGGAAAAAAAAAATTCTGTGACCGAAAATATTTTTTCCCTATCCTATTTTTAGGCTGTTCTGAGTCTTTTGAGACACTCGCCATCATAGTGATTTTTGGTCGCACTTTTTCATCGTCACGCCTGATTTCCGAAAAAAAAATTGTCAAAAAAATTTCGTACCCATCCTGTCAGTTTGACCTGGGAAGTGTTTTGAGACACTCGCCATTATAGTGATTTTTCGCAAAAAAAAGGAGCGCAAAAAAAAGAGCGCAAAAAAAAACAGGGCAAAAAAAAATTCCAGAGTGTGCTTTTCCCTTGTTTACGTGCAGCGCCGTGATTTTGTTAGTGTTCTAGGCTCGCGTCTCTAGCACGGTCTAGCCTAGGACCTGCACAGTACCGTCGTTGAGCGTTTATTCAACTTTGCATCTCTGAATTGATTATTGCTGACCCTTTTTGCTACCATATTATAAGCCTTCCCAGCTCCACATACATCTACATCATGTGTTTGACTCTCCCTGGTAATCGCTCTATCCAAGCTTTGAGAGTTTTGACTACATAGGTTGCCGATCACCGCTTCTTTGGGTAAGAACTGGTAAGAATTTGTGATTTGCTTGACGATTTGTGATCGTCCACCACACCTCCACCACCACTTCCTAGTAGTCAGCCGAATCATATTCTTGTGTGTTTCTATTGTCGCTAACCATGGCAGGTGATCACAAGCCGATGAGACCGACCGGGAGAACATGACAAACAAAGCGCTACATGATAAGTTTCAACAAATGATGAGTGGGCAGGTGGAAGATGTGCTAAATAGATTTGAAGAGGCCATGGAGAAGATAGATGGCATTGAGAAGGCGTTCAAACAAAGCTCGATAACAAGTTTAATGAATTGCTCGCGTCTACCACCACCACCACCGGCTGCACCTAACGCACCTCTACAACAACAACAACGACTACCTCCACATCGCGAAACAGCCCTCCGCCGAGCGACCTGTGTCCCTCTTTAGCCTTGCCAAGCTGCTGGTGCTGCGGTTGATACTTCTGTGGCTCCTGCTGCTGATGTGGGGGAGGATGATTATGTGGGAGATTACGAGGATGAGGTTGATCAACATCAGAACTACGTGCAACCACCAGCACCACAACCACCAGTTCGTCCACATACAAATAATGGCAATGTTAGGGCTCCCCCTCAGGTGCGAGATCATGACCATCTCCCTAAACTAAAATTGAATATTCCACCATTTGAGGGTAGATATGTTCCTGATATATATCTTACTTGGGAGTTAGAAACTGAACAACGATTTACATGTTTACAATATCCTGAGGAGAGACGTGTCCCTGCATTGCTTTGTGCTTTCACTAGCTTTGCATGTGTTTGGTGGTCTGAACATTGTAGATTATATCCTGTTCCAGCTACTTGGGCTGCTTTGAAAACTGCTATGCGTACTCGTTGGGTTCCACCATATTATCAACATGAATTACTTCAAAAATTGCAGCGCTTAAGACAAGGAAAAAATTCGGTAGAAGAATATTATCAGGAATTACAAACTGGCTTGATTAGATGTGGTATTGTTGAGGAGAATGAAGCTATGCTTGCACGTTTCCTGGGTGGATTAAATAGAGAGATTCAGACCATTCTAGACTACAAGGATTATAATAATATCACTCGATTATTCCATCTTGCTTGTAAAGCTGAACATGAAGTGCAGGATCGACAGTGCGTTGGCGCGGACTAACTTTTCTCGCAGGTCGACCTTCATCATGAACACCACGTGCATCATCTACTTCCACACGTTCTACTACACGGCACCTCCGTCGGCTGCCACCTCCAACCATGATACAAGAAAGGTGCACAACCACCACTATCTCGCCAAGAGCACACTGCTTGGGCCTACACGAGCTCTTTGTCTTCCATGGCGTCAACAGGGCACACAAGTGATATTATGTGTCGTCGTTGTAAGGGAAGAGGAAATTTAGAGAGAGAATGCCAATCTCAGTGTCTGATGATAGCTACTGAGGATGGTGGGTATGAGTCTGCTAGTGACTATGATGAAGAGACTTTGGCTCTTATTACACATGAAGAACACGGTGGAGATGATTACGATCATGAGACGCAATACATGGCTGCGTAAGATGCCGACAGGTATGAATGTTTAGTTGCTCAACGTGTTTTGAGTGTGCAGGTTACACAAGCTCAAAGAAAATCAGAGGCATAACTTGTTCCATTCAAAGGGAGTTGTGAAGGAACGTTCTATTCGCGTCATCATAGATGGAGGGAGCTGCAACAACTTGGCTAGCATGGATATGGTGGAGAAGCTTTCTCACCACAAGACCACATCCACATCCTTACTACATCCAATGGTTCAACAACAGCGGCAAGGTTAAGGTAACACGCATCTGTTCGTGTGTATTTTAGTATCTCTACATATGCTGATTATGTTGATTGTGATGTGGTACCTATGCAAGCATGTTCCTTATTACTTGGTAGACCATGGCAATTTGATAAAAATTCTGTACACCATAGTAGAAACAATCAGTATACTCTTGTTCACAAGGATAAAAATATTACTTTGCTTCCTATGACTCCTGATTCCATTTTGAAAGATGATATTAATAGAGCTAATAAAGCAAAACAGGAGAAAAATAAGAGTGAAAATCAGATTGTGGCAAAAGAATTTGAGCAACAAATGAAGCCTAATAAAAAACCATCTAATGTTGCTTCTGAAATTAAACTAAAAAGTGCATGTTTACTTGCCACCAAATCTGATATTGATGAGCTAGATTCTAGCAAATTTGTTTGCTATGCTCTTGTGTGCAAAGAGGCATTATTTTCATTCGAGGACGTGCCTTCCTCTTTGCCCCCTGCTGTCACTAACATTTTGCAGGAGTTCGCTGACGTCTTCCCACTAGACGTGCCACCGGGATTACCACCTATTCGAGGGATTGAACATCAAATTGACTTAATTCCCAGTGCATCGATACCCAACCGTGCACCATACCGTACCAATCCAGAGGAGACAAAGGAGATTATGCGTCAAGCATGTGAGCTGCTCGACAAAGGTTATATACGCGAATTTCTTAGTCCTTGTGCTGTTCCTATTATACTAGTGCCTAAAAAGGATGGTACGTCGCCTATGTGTGTTGATTGTAGAGGCATTAATAATATTACTATTCGTTATCGTCATCCTATTCCTAGGCTAGATGATATGCTTGATGAATTGAGTGGCTCTACAATATTCTCCAAAGTTGATTTATGTAGTGGATACCATCAAATTCATATGAAATTGGGAGATGAATGGAAAACAACATTTAAAACTAAGTTTGGTTTATATGAGTGGTTAGTCATGCCTTTTGGGTTAACTAATGCACCTAGTACTTTCATGAGACTAATGAACGAAGTTTTACGTGCTTTCATTGGACGATTTGTGGTAGTCTATTTTGATGATATACTGATTTATAGCAAATCTTTGGAAGAACATTTGGAACATTTACGTGCTGTTTTTAATGCTCTCACGTGATGCACGCTTGTTTGGTAACCTTGGGAAGTGCACCTTTTGCACCGACCGAGTATCTTTTCTTGGCTATGTTGTTACTCCACAGGAATTGAAGTCGATAAAGCCAAGATTGAAGCTATTGAGAGTTGGCCGCAGCCCAAAACGGTCACACAAGTGAGGAGTTTTCTTGGACTCGCTGGTTTCTATAGGCGTTTTGTGAGAGACTTTAGCACCATTGCTGCACCTCTCAATGAGCTTACAAAGAAGGATGTGCCTTTTGTTTGGGGTACCGACAGGAAGAAGCCTTCACGGTATTGAAAGATAAGTTGACACATGCTCCTTTACTCCAACTTCCCGACTTTAATAAGACTTTTGAGCTTGAATGTGATGCTAGTGGAATTGGATTAGGAGGTGTGTTATTACAAGATGGCAAACCTATTGCATACTTTTACGAAAAATTGAGTGGGCCTAGTCTGAACTATTCTACTTATGACAAAGAATTATATGCTCTTGTTCAGACTTTAGAGACATGGCAACATTATTTATGGCCCAAAGAATTTGTTATACATTCTGATCATGAATCTTTGAAACATATTAAAAGTCAAGCTAAACTGAATCGTAGACATGCTAAATGGGTTGAATTCATTGAGACTTTCCCTTATGTCATTAAACACAAGAAGGGTAAAGAAAATGTTATTGCTGATGCTTTGTCTCGTCGCTATACTATGCTTTCACAACTTGACTTCAAAATATTTGGTTTGGAGACCATCAAAGATCAATATGTGCATGATGCTGATTTTAAAGATGTAATGCAGAATTGTAAAGAAGGAAGAACATGGAACAAGTTCGTTATTAATGATGGTTTTGTGTTCCGTGCTACAAGCTATGCATTCCTGCTGGCTCTGTTCGTCTTTTGTTGTTGCAGGAGGCGCATGGAGGAGGATTAATGGGACACTTTGGCGTGAAGAAGACGGAGGATATACTTGCTACACATTTCTTTTCGCCAAAGATGAGACGGGATGTTGAGCGCTTTTGTTGCTCGCTGCACTACATGTCAAAAAGCTAAGTCACGACTCAATCCTCATGGTTTATATATGCCTTTGCCTGTACCTAGTGTTCCTTGGGAGGATATATCTATGGACTTTGTTTTAGGTTTACCTCGAACAAAGGGGAGGGATAGCATATTTGTTGTCGTGGATAGATTCTCGAAAATGGCACACTTTATACCATGTCATAAAAGCGATGATGCTGTTAATGTTGCTGATTTGTTCTTTCGTGAAATTATTCGCTTGCATGGTGTGCCAAATAATATTGTTTCAGATCGTGATACTAAATTTCTTAGCCACTTTTGGAGATGTTTATGGGCTAAGTTGGGGATTAAACTGCTTTTCAGTACTACTTGTCACCCCCAAACTGATGGACAAACTGAAGTAGTCAATAGAACATTGTCTACTATGCTTAGGGTTGTTTTGAAGAATAATAAGAAAATGTGGGAAGAATGCTTGCCTCATATTGAATTTGCTTATAATCGTTCATTGCATTCTACTACTAAGATGTGCCCTTTTGAAATTGTGTATGGCTTCCTACCTCGTGCACCTATTGATTTGTTGCCTCTTCCATCTTCGGAGAAGGTTAATTTTGATGCTAAAGAACGTGCTGAATTGATTTTAAAAATGCATGAGTTAACTAAGGAAAACATTGAGCGTATGAATGCTAAATTTAAACTTGCTGGAGATAAGGGTAGAAAACATGTTGCCTTTGCACCTGGAGATCTTGTTTGGTTACATTTATGTAAGGATAGGTTTCCTAATTTGCACAAATCAAAGCTAATGCCACGCGTCTGATGGTCCATTTAAGGTGTTAGAGAAAATAAATGATAATGCATATAAACTTGAGCTGCCTGCAGATTTTGGGGTTAGTCCCACTTTTAACATTGCAGATTTGAAGCCTTATTTGGGTGAGGAAGATGAGCTTCCGTCGAGGACGACTTCATTTCAAGAAGGGGAGGATGATGAGGACATCAACACCATTGTTACACCCACAGCTCCTGCTGCTATATATACTGGACCAATTACTAGAGCTCGCGCACGCCAATTGAATTATCAGGTACTTCCGTTTCTTGTTAACGATTCTGATGCAGAGCATACCACGTTCATCCCCATGTACACTCCCACTACCCTCCAAGCCCCAAGGATACACAAGATGAGACCTCGACTATTCGCCATTGGACACAAGGTGAACCTGCTCCTAAATGCTTCCCCTTTCCATTCGTGTGAGACATGGTTGCTACCTAATGCAAGGACACTATGCATGCCTAGGTACCAAGGAGACCCTCTCGGGGATGCTAGGAATGATGGACAAGTCCCCAAGTACAAGGATGAAGGAGCACGACGAGAGGAACCGGAGAAAGGCTACAGGACCCGGACATCCGCCCCGGCCTGTACATCCGCCCTCGATGATGTCAACAGCAGCAGCAGCCTCAGCCATCGAATACATAGGTCTGGCCATCCGGCTCCAGCCCGGACATCCGGCCTCCCACGAAGCCCCGGAAATCCGGGCCCCCAGCCCGGAAATCCGGCCTCACCTATCCCGAACCGACAGAAGTCTGCCCCGCCAGCCCGGACATCCGGCCTCCCCTGAAGCCCCGGACATCTGGCCCGACGCCCGGACATCCGGCCTCGCCTGTGCGTGAACAGTAAAGGGCCGACGCCCATGTACCCTTTCGCCCCCGTAGACTATATATACTCCATTCCCTTCCTCTTTCTAGGGTTAGCTTAGGTTTAGCTCATGTTTGTGTGAGAGCCTTGCTCATCCACTTGGTTACTTCTCCTCGGAGCTCAGGACCTCTTCGGAGAAGATCCCCAAGCGGTTTCAAGACCCCTTCTAGGGTGGACCCCATCAAGACCTCCTCTCGGAGAAGAACGGCTACTCGTGTATCCTTTCCTTTGTTGATCTTGAATCTTGTGCCACCTTATGTGATCGGTGATCTAGCACTTGTGTGATTGATCTCTTGTTGGTTTAGTGATTTCTCTCTCATTTCCTCCGTGTTTCCCTCTTGTTCTTCCGCGTGTTCTTCGTGATTCACCGTAGGATCCGCTCCAACGTGAAAGATCATCCACGTAGGGTTCCGCCCTACATCATCTTGGTATCATGAGCCACGTTGATCACATTTTTGGAGCCCCTACCCCGTGTTTTCTAGCTTGATTTTGTTGATTTCGTCCTAAATCCGAAAATCCCCACCAAAAATAGCCCCAAATTTTTTTGTGATTTGTTAGTTTTGATGATGTTTTGTTGATTTTGATCCATGGATTTGCTTGGTTTCGAGTGGATCTAGCATTTCCCTAAGTTTCCCCACTTTCCATCCACGAAATCTCTCCAATTTTGACCTTGAAATCATCAATTTCCGCCCCTAATTCAAAAATTTCCGCCCCAAACGAGATCTGGAATCGTCGGGCCGGACATCCGGGCCTCACGCCGGACATCCGGGCCATCCGGGACCCAAGCCGGACATCCGGGCCCTGGAGCACCAAATCCGCATGGTTCTGGACATACACCCCCGGAAATCCGGCCGAGCCCCGGATATCCGGCCCCTGGGATTTCAGCTTTTTCCGTTTCACCGTTTTGACCATAACTAATTCATCCAGAGTCCGATTTTGACGTTCTTTAGCTCGTTTTGAAGCTATTGACATCCCCCATCCCACAAAAATACCACCAACACAATTTGACTCGATTAAATTTTCCAAAATTTGGCAAGTTTGCCTAGGCCCTCCACCATATCATCCGCATGTCCACCACCGACTTCCGCAACCTAACCCATTTTGTTCCCCTTTGCATTTGAGGTTGTTTGAGTTGTGATTCGAGTCTCCTAAGGTGTTTCGGCTATTAGGGACGGTTGCATCTTCATCAACCACCACCACTACCATAACTTCCGCATAGGCTTGCCCACCATACACTTCAACCACCTCAACTTAACCCAATAGTTGTTTGAGCTTGTTTGAGTTGTGGCTTGTGTCTCCTAAGGTGTTTCTGCTACTTAGGGACGGCAACTTCAACTCCGACACGTGTATAGCCCATCATTCCACTTCCGCATTGCCAAGTGCAAACCACCACCGCATTCATGCGACCACCATTTTGACATTTGACGCTTTGAGATTTTGAGTTCGCGGTTTTTCCGCTTCCTAAGGTGTTTCGGCTACTTAGGACGAGTCTCCATCATCTTGGTATCTACATCAAGAACACCGCTACTCATCATCGCCAACGGTAACCTCCATATCATCTTGGTATCGTGGTATCCCTCCATTGTATATTCCCTTGCTATTGCATTGTTAACCCCTAGCCTTACTTTTATGCGTTACTTGCCTATCGAGACTAGCCATTTGAGTATTGCCGGCAACGTTACTTGTGCACATTAGTGATCATACCTTCCATTACATACCATACCATATCATATTGGTATCATATCATCCATTGTGTCTCAAGTTTCTTCCCGCATACACACAATTGCTATCTTGGTTTGTGCATTGTGCAAAGTGGCCATAGAAAAAAAAAGAGATTTTAAGCAAAAGAAAGAGAGCAAAAGAGCTTGTAAGCAAGTGCCATAGCATCATACCACATTGCATATAAGATTGTCATATCCGATCATCTTGGATCATCTTGAGAAACACCGGGAACCATACATACATAGCATACTTGGGATAGAAGTTTATCCATTTTGCATCTTATAGGTTGTGCACAAGTGTCGTATCCGCCTATTGAGCAATCATGCTAGTGCCTCTCTTGAGTTGTGCAACACGAGCGTTTTCCGTGTATTCCACATTTTGTGCTCATTCCTTGGTTGCACGACCCCATGTATCTATCCGTGTGTGCATTTCCGTGTGCCACATATTTCTATTGGTCTACTTGTTTCACCTTCAAATTTGTGAATCTCTTTCAACATTATTGACTCTTGCTAACATTTTGCATTAAATTTTTGTGCCACTATCCTCACCGAGCTCCTCCATAAGCTTTACTTGTGTAGGTGTGAGAACCGACAAGGATTGGTACCAATAGTGCTATTTCATTGTCCGCATTTGAGTGAACTTGATTCATTGTCAACATCGGTCAAGGTACATTGGTATAAGTTCTTCTCTTTCTCCCACTCATATTTGCTCGAGTCTTGTGATGGATAGGCAAGGCATTTCATCTCCGGTCTTCGACAACAACGACGGCGTGAACAACTACATCACCAAAGCGTCTATCTTCGATCTACAACGACAAGTGCAAGCCACACAATCAAGATTGCGAGAGCGCATCGAGAACATCTCCACCGACATTTGTCACTCCGAAGCAAGGAGAAGGGACTACTTCGACAAGAAACTTGCCGCACATAAAGAGGAGCAAGATGCAAGGATGGAGGAGATTAGAGCCTTGATCAAGTCTACTTCCCCTTCATCATCTTCAAGACGGCGACGTTCAAGCCACAAGTCTTGAGCGCGAAAAGATGCGAGTGCAAATCGTCCTCGTCCACATCTACATGGCGACCACCATCACGCTCGTGATCCACATCGTCATGAAGGGCAAGTCACCTCCAAGCATCATGTGCACGCATTTACCATTTAATGACATCTACTACGAGCTCAAGTGCGACAACGACACCATCAACATGAAGATGCTCCATAAGCACAAATGCACAAGTCCCAACAAGCTCTACTTCACGCCAAGTCCAAGCTTCAAGAGCACAAAAGGAGACCGCGAGACGACCACCACCAAGACGGTGCTACGACTACAACAACCACTTCGCATCTTCGCCAAGTGTTCTCAAGGCATCTTCGCTTTTGGACGACGGCATCTTTGCCTACTTCCCACGAGTACGCCTACAACGACTTCTTCAAGTCCAAGGCGCCCACCTACGAGCGAGGGCAACACTTCCATCTTCGGAAGCCCCTCAAGGAAGATGGCCGAGCATGGGAAACTCCCTTCGGTCATGGAGACGAGCTACGAGGTGCCACATCAAATGGGCCTCCAACACCAAGACGGTGATAAGACGGTTGAGCAAGGGCCATCCCCTTCGACCACGGCGACGAGCGCGAACCTCTTCAACAACATGAAGACGACGCGCACATTGGACTCATACTCCGAGTCAAGCTACGCGACCGCGCATGGAGACATTTGCACCTACATCTCTCCGGCACCCACATATCATGAGATGACCCAATTTCCATGTGAGGAGAGCCACCACCACATGAGTGACATGAGTGACTCCACCCTATATGACATTGAGTGCATTTCCTATGAGAGGATGAGTGTGACCACCCACTAGTCCCACACTTGAGAGCATGCCACACATCCTATGTGAGGTTGAGAGCCATTTGAGTGACTCCACCAACCATACGAGTGAGAGCATCATATTGAGAGTGAGTGAGCCACAACACTTAGTGAGTGAGGTAGTTGACACGGCACATGAGGCCACTATGATTTCTAACGACTTAACCTCTACTCCTAGTGTGTTTTCTTCTTTGGTGCTAGGTCTCCTACATGACGACATGCCTATCCTCGATTTAGTCCATCCCTACATTGGAGATTTATGATGGCCATGGTGGACGATGATACACCCCCCACATGGTTCCATCAAGATGAAGATGACAACGAATGGATCGTTGACACCTCACCTACAACACATGAGCGATGCTCCAAAGGTAACATAGGTGATGGTACTTCTCTTGTCCCACTAGTGGACCATCTTGACATTGATTGCTCCCATGATGTCGACTCCACCTATTACCATGCTTCATGCTAGTGGAACTTCTTCATGCCTTGACTTACCTATTTATGATGAATATGATGATGAGCATGTTGAGTTGCCTAGTTGTGATGTTATGCTCCATAGGATATCATGTGAAAATTCTTTTGGTCACATCATATTTGACAACCCATTGAACTTGTCATATGCTATGAGTGAGATCTCCCATATTGCATCATTTCAATCTCAACATAGTAACTATGCATGCCCCATTAAAATAAATCCCATTTGCACTTATGGCATAGATGACGAGATGATGGTCATTGGCTTTTGTTTTTCATGTGATGATATTGCAATGCTTCCTTTACATGATTTTATGCAATTGCCTACTATTCCATGCCATGATCACATTGTTCCAAATATGCATTGTTTTGGATGTTGTCAAATTCTCCATGTGATGTTTCCATTAATGCTCATGAGGAGACCCCCATAGTTTCCTCATACATACTAGGAGATTTCGATTCATCCTATGATTTGCATGATTTCCATGATTGCTTGCACAATATGCATTCCATGAATAGCAATGCTCTAGATATTTCTCATGATGCATTACATCCTTTAAGTCTCCATTATGCTATACATAACAACAAACCTATCATGATGGATGACATGTTTCTATATCACGCATCTCATTTATTTGAGCATTGGATATTTTGTGCTAACCGACACATGCATGTGGGCATCATGATGGATGATGTGTACATATACCATGCACACACAAATTTTCCTTTGTCTTTGTTTTGTGTAGGTACTCATGTATACTCGCCAACTTCTCAATCCCATGAGTTGATTTAAACGAGCTCTTGAGAGCAACGATGCTTTGGGATCCCGTGGACTATCCTTACCACTGCTCCCTTTGTGCAAGGGCTACGCTGCATCTCTTTTACTTGGCTCTCACACGGCTATGGGCTATTTACCACTTGTCACCTTATGCCCATACTATTGTGTTCACTTTGCATGTTATGCTTGCTTCTATGCCTTTGCCATGCAATTGTGACCCTTGCTTGCATATACCCATGATTCACCATTATGATACTCCTATGTGTATTTGCATGCTTGGTGGAGATCCTTGTAATGTTATGCTTGCTTCTATGCCTTTGCCATGCAATTGTGACCCTTGCTTGCATATACCCATGATTCACCATTATGATACTCCTATGTGTATTTGCATGCTTGGTGGAGATCCTTGTTGCTTTTGCCATGTTTATCATGTGCCCCATGCTATTGTTGATTGTTGTGTTGGGAGAGTCATGATGTCACATTGCTATTTACATATGGCCTCTCGCCAATACATTGATGATAATTTTCTCATATCTTGCTTTCATGCTTGTGCTATGCCATGTGAATTATCCATGCCCACTATTTGCACACATGACATGCTTGCCATGATTCCTTCTAGTACGCTGCATCTTCGCACTACTAGCTTGCTTGACTTGATCTCTATGATTGCTAGCTATGTTGCATCACCCATGTTCCACTATCACTTGCTTTCTCGGGTTGATGACATATATGTTCATGCCTCTCACATGATGTATCTTGTGTATTGTCGCTTGCCTCCTATAGTTGCCTCTATGCTTAATGACCTTGGAGACTTGGACACTTCACTTGTGATGCATGCTTGTTTGATTGAGCCTATTGCATTTGGTTGTTCTTGCATCATATGCCTCCATACTATGACACGCTCCCTTGTACTTTCTTATGATGAGCATGATGCATACACTTGTTGGGTATCTTACCACTCGAATGATAGGTTTTGCATTTCCGCTTAACCTCATTTGTTTTTCCGAGTGTTTGTCATGTTCTTTCATTTTGGAGGTTTCACAAGGCGATGCCGTTATGCGACAACTTGGTCATGCGAAGGCATACACGATGTGCAACACCAACATTTGTGAGAATCTACTAAAGGTGAACTCCTTCCCTTTGAGCCATCCTCAAGTTTGCATATTGGATGGGTCACTCTTTCATTGTTGTTTCCTTCTTCTTGTCTACATGATGCATATATTCGATGGAGGACCGACATTGGAGATGGACCCTATGGACCTTCAAGTTGAGGAGCACTCGGACTTATTGGATGCACCTTCGGTTTTCCACTCTTGCCACAACATCGAGCATTGGTATACCAACACCTCCATATTTGTTGATTGTGCTCATACTCATGCTCGATGGACATATCATACCCATAGCAAATTTGCGTCTTATGCATGGATTGACTCACATTATGATTGCCTTTGTTGCATCTTGTATTCCCATGTCATCCATGATATATGAGCTTGTTCACTTCCTTAGCAAATTTGTTGTGATCTTTCTTGATGGCATATTCATACATAATGATCACATTGCCTACCATCAATTGGATGATAACATAATCATATTGTGCATCCATTGCCATATTCATGCTCTTGATAAACCGTCTCACTATGACATCATTTTGCACCGTGGTTGCATTACTCCCATGAATGCTTTTGCTCCCATGAATGCTTTACATGTCATTTTACATCATTTGGATAAGCATCTCATGCCTTGTCATGAACAATTCCTTTGGACGGACTCATTCTTACATGATGGACACTTTGTGTGCGCTAACCATTGTATTTCCAAGTGTCCTTTGTGTTTGCTCTTTTGCATGTGTACCACTCAGGAGACACCTTGGAGTACTTGGATTGCACCATGCCTTCCACTTTGTCCGACTACAAGTCCGTCCCACGACAACCGCTTTCCATGGTGATGAGGATTTCGATCCGAGGTCGGATCTTTCCCAAGGGAGGGAGATGATGCGAGCATACCATGTTCATCCCCATGTACACTCCGACTACCCTCCAAGCCCCAAGGATACACAAGATGAGACCTCGACTATTCGACATTGGACACAAGGTGAACCTGCTCCTAAATGCTTCCCCATTCCATTCGTAGGAGACATGGTTGCTACCTAATGCAAGAACACTATGCATGCCTAGGTACCAAGGAGACCCTCTGGAGATGCTCGGAATGATGGACAAGTCCCCAAGTACAAGGATGAAGGAGCACGACGAGAGGAACCGGAGAAAGGCTACAGGACCCGGACATCGGCCCCGCCCGACATCCGGCCCCTGATGATGTCAACAGTAGCAGCAGCCCAGCCATCGAAGGGCTACAGGGCCCGGACATCCGGCTCCCAGGCCCCGGACATCCGGCCTCCCACGAAGCCCCGAAAATCCGGCCCCCCAGCCTGAAAATCCGGCCTCACCTATCCCGAACCGACGAGTTCGCCTCGCCACTTGACATCCGCCCCCAGCCGGACATACGGCCTCCCTCAAGCCCGGACATCCGGCCTCGCCAGGCGTGAACAGTAAAGGGCCGACGCCCATGTACCCTTTTTCGCCTCAGAGACTATATATACTCCATCCCCTTCCTCTTTCTAGGGTTAGCTTAGGTTTAGCTCATGTTTGTGTGAGAGCCTTGCTCATCCACTTGGTTACTTCTCCTGAGCTCAGACCTCTTCGGAGAAGATCCCCAAGCGGATTCAAGACCCTTCTAGGGTGGACCCCATCAAGACCTCCTCTCGGAGAAGAACGGCTACTCGTGTATCCTTTCCTTTGTTGATCTTGAATCTTGTGCCACCTTATGTGATCGGTGATCTAGCACTTGTGTGATTGATCTCTTGTTGGTTTAGTGATTTCTCTCTCATTTCCTCCGTGTTTCCCTCTTGTTCTTCCGCGTGTTCTTCGTGATTCACCGTAGGATCCGCTCCAACGTGAAAGATCATCCACGTAGGGTTCCGCCCTACATCAGATTCCAATGTTCATGAGAATATGATGCTGCCTAAATTGGATACATTTGTTTTGCAAGAAAGATGAACCTTGGAGCAAGTTCAAGCATGGAGATGTTGGCATGCGCAAGGGGAACAAGAACGGAGTTACAAGTGATGATTACAGGACTTTGAAGCCACCCTAATGAGTGCATGAGGCCTTGGACGAAATATACAAGATGCCACTTCATAATATTCGTCCATAGGCTATTCTAGGTGCTGCGTCACCTTATTATTGGGCCAGGCCCATGTAATTTCGAAATACTTAAGTATAGGCTGTTTTTAGAGTCCGTATGTGTGGGGAAACAAGAGTTAGGGTTGGTTTGGACCTCCCTCAAGGGTCACGAAATTCCTCCTCTTCCTCCATATATACAGCCCTTAGGGCGTCGCTTAGACTTTGGGTTTTGTTTAGATCAAAAGTTCGCCATAGTCAGAACTTCAAGATACTTCGCTTGTGTTCAACGACGAGACCAAGGCGCCACGTAACCCCACCTTCATTAATAAAGCTTTCCTCTTATATTCGCAATATCCAGATTGCAATCTTAGTTTCTTGCTTGTTCTTCGCTTGCTCGCAGGAAACAGGCCCTCGTGGTCGAGTTGATCGTGTTCTGCGTGGTCAATAACCCTCGGAAGTTGGTTTAGCGATTGCTAAGGCACGACGCCTCGCGACGACGTAGTCGGGTCGTCAAGGTCGACTCTACGTAAACGATAGCCACCATCTCATCGAAACATCGGGACACCTTTGCCTCTATCGTAAAAGGGTGGGAGGGTGGGGAAAGCTAGATCCACACGTAGCAACTCAAATCCAGGGACAAAATCCAACAAAATCTCAACTCACCAACAAATCACAAAAAAAATTGGGGCTGTTTTTGGTGGGATTTTGATTTAGGACGAAAACAACAAAATCAAGCTAGAAAACACGGGTAGGGGCTCCAAAAACTTGATCAACGTGGCTCATGATACCAAGATGATGTAGGACGGATGATGCGGAGCATACCACGTTCATCCCCATGTACACTACGACTACTCTCCAAGCCCCAAGGATACATAAGATGAGACCTCGACTATTCGCCATTGGACACAAGGTGAACCCGTTCCTAAATGCTTCCCTTTCCATTCGTAGGAGACACGTGATGCGGAGCATCCGACGATCATCCCCATGTACACTCGAGCCCACGCCATTGGACCTAAGGTGAATTCGCTCCTTTCCGAATCTTCCCTTTCCGCATGTAAGACATGGATGCTACTTCAAGCGCGGACCTTGTGCATACTCAGTACACCCGAGGAGACCATGGAGAGCCCAAGGACCAAGTCCAAACGTGCTGGAAGCGAAGGAAGGAGAAGGAAGAAGAGCTACCACATACAGCCGGACATCCGACCTCAGCCCGGGACATCCGGCCCCTCCACACCGAACGATCTGAAGACCAGTGCCAGCCGGACATCCGCCTCCCAGCCCGGACATCCGCCCGTCTCAAGCCGGACATCCGCCCGCCGCCTGACATCCGACCACCCTCACAGAGGTGTAACGGGCCACCGCCCATTTACCCCTTCACTTCATCCCCAACTTGTACTACGACTATATATACTCCTCCACCTCCTCCTAGTTAGGGTTGGCGTTGATTTAGCCTGCTAGAGATAGAGTCATTCATCCATCGAATCTCCTCCTCGTGAGAGACCGCGGCCTCTTCGGAGAAGATCCTATCAGATTCAAGACCCGCCATGGGAAGATCCCTTGTGGATTCAAGCCTCCTCGCGGAGAAGAACGGTTCCTTTGTATCCTCTACCTTTGTTGACTTTGGATGTCGTGGTATCTCTTTGTGTTCTTTGATCTAGCATTTAAGTGACCGATTCCTTGTAGGTCGAGTGTTTTCCCTCGCTCCTCCCCGTGATTTCCTCGTGTTCTTCCGCTGCTCTTCGTGTCTCCCTCAGGATCCACTCCAAACGTGAAAGATCGACGCCATAGGGTTCCACCCTACATCATCTTGGTATCATGAGCCACGTTGATCACGCTTTTGGAGCCCCTACCGTGATTTCTAGCTTGATTTTGTTGATTTCGTCCTAAATCCGAAAATCCCCACCAAAAATAGCCCCAAATTTTTTTGTGATTCGTTAGTTTTGATGATGTTTTGTTGATTTTGATCCATGGATTTGCTTGGTTTCGAGTGGATCTAGCATTTCCCCAAGTTTCCTCACTTTCCATCGATTTAAATCTCTCCAATTTTGACCTTGAAATCATCAATTTCCGCCCCAATTAAAAAATCTCCGCCCCAAACGAGATCTCGATTCGCCGGGCCGACATCCGGACCTCGGGCCGGACATCCGACCATCCGCCGGACATCCGCCCCAAGCCGGACATCCGGCCCTGGAGCACCAAATCCGCTCGGTTCGGACATACACCCCGAAAATCCGGCCCTAACCTTCGGATATCCGGCCCTCAGAGATTTCAGCCTCCTGCTTTCACCGCTTTCGCCATAGCTAATTCATCCGAGTCCGATTTTCGCGTTCTTTAGCTCGCTTTTGAAGCTATTGACCTCCCCCATCCCATCAAAATACTACCACCACCATTTGACTCCATCAAGTTTTTGGAACTTTGGCATCTTTGCCTAGGGCTTCCACCACATCATCAGCATGTCCACCACCGACTTCCGCAACCTAACCCATTTTGTTCCCCTTTGCATTTGAGGTTGTTTGAGTTGTGATTCGAGTCTCCTAAGGTGTTTCGGCTACTTAGGGACGGTTGCATCTTCATCAACCACCACCACCACCATAACTTCCAGATAGGCGTGCCCACCATACACTTGGCCACCCCCAACTTAACCCAATAGTTGTTTGAGCTTGTTTGAGTTGTGGCTTGTGTCTCCTAAGGTGTTTCGCCACTTAGGGACGACAACTTCAACCCCGACACGTGTATAGCCCATCATTCCACTTCCGCACCGCCAAGTGCAAACCACCACCGCATTCCCGCTACCACCATTTTGACATTTGACGCTTGAGATTTTGAGTTCGCGGTTTTTCCGCTTTCCTAAGGTGTTTCGCTACTTAGGACGAGTCTCCATCATCTTGGTATCTACATCAAGAACACCGCTACTCATCATCGCCGGACGGTAACCTCCATATCATCTTGGTATCGTGGGTATCCCTCCATTGTATATTCCTTGCCATTGCATTGTTAACCCCTAGCCTTACTTTTTACAAGCATTTGCCTATCGAGACTAGCCATTTGAGTATTGCCGCAACGTTACTTGTGCACATTAGTGATCATACTTCCCATAGCATATATACCATATCATTGTGGTGCATATATTGGTATCATATCTTGTGTCACAAGTTTGTTCCGCATACACACAATTGCTATCTTGGTTTGTGCATTGTGCAAAGTGGCCATAGAAAAAAAAAGAAAAAAGCTTTTCAAAGAAAAGAAAGAGAGCAAAGAAGCTTGTAAGCAAGTGCCATAGCATCATACCACATTGCATATAAGATTGTCATATCCGATCATCTTGGATCATCTTGAGAGAAACACCGGAACTATACATACATAGCATACTTGGGATAGAAGTTTATCCATTTTGCATCTTATAGGTTGTGCACAAGTGTCGATCCGCCTATTGAGCAATCGTGCTAGCGTCTCCCTTGAGTTGTGCAACACGAAGCGTTTTCCGTGGATTCCACATTTTGTGCTCATTCCTTGGTTGCACGACCCCATTTATCTATCCGTGTGTGTTTCCGTGTGCCATTCTTTTGCTATTGGTCCATTTGTTTCACTTGCTAATTTGTGAATCTCTTTCAACATTATTGACTCTTGCTAACATTTTGCATTAAATTTTTGTGCCACTATCCTCACCGAGCTCCTCCATAAGCTTTACTTGTGTAGGTGTGAGAACCGACAAGGATTGGTACCAATAGTGCTATTTCATTGTCCGCATTTGAGTGAACTTGATTCTTTGTCAACATCGGTCAAGGTACATTGGTATAAGTTCTTCTCTTTTCCCACTCATATTTGCTCGAGTCTTGTGATGGATAGGCAAGGCATTTCCTCTTCGGTCTTCGACAACAACGACGGGCGTGAACAACTACGCCACCAAAGCTGCCTATCTTTGATCTACAACGACAAGTGCAAGGCACACAATCAAGATTGTGAGAGCAAGATCGAGAACATCTCCATCGACATTCGTCACTCCAAGCAAGGAGAAGGGACTACTTCGACAAGAAGCTTGCCGCATAAAAGAGGAGCAAGATGCAAGGATGGAGGAGATCGAGCCTTGATCAAGTCTACTTCCCCTTCGTCATCTTCAAGGCGGCGACATTCAAGCCACAAGTCTTCGAGCGCCGGAAACGACGCTTAGTGCAAATCGCCTTCGTCCACATCTACATGGCGACCACCATCACGCTCGTGATCAGCATTGTCATGAAGGGCAAGTCACCTCGAAGCATCATGTGCACGACGACGATGAACGCCAAGGAGCTCAAGCACGACAACAACATCATCATCATGAAGATGCTCCACAAGCGCAAATGCACAAGTCCCAACAAGCCCTACTTCACGCCAAGTCGAAGCTTCATAAGCACAAGAGAAGACCGCGAGACGAGCACCACCAAGACGGCGCTACGGCTACAACAACCACTTCGGCATCTTCGCCAAGTGCAATCAAGACATCTTCGCCTTTGGACGTACGGCATCTTCGCCTACTTCCCACGTGTACGCCTACATCGACTTCGTCAAGTCCAAGGCGACCACCTACGAGCGAGGGCGACACTTCCATCTTTGGAAGCCCCTCAAGGAAGATGGCCGAGCATGGGAAACTCCCTTCGGACATGGAGACGAGCTATGAGGTGCCACATCATATGGGCCTCCAACACAAAGACGGTGACAAGACGGGCCGAGCAAGGGCCATCCCTTCGACCACGGGCGACGAGCGCGAACCTCTTCAACAACATGAAGATGACGCCCACATTGGACTCATACTCCGAGTCAAGCTACCCGACCAGCATGGAGACATTTGCACCTATATCTCTCCCAAGACCCACATATGTCGAGATGCCCCAATTGCAATGTGAGGAGAGCCACCACCCCATGAGTGACATGAGTCACTCCACCATACGTGACATTGAGAGCATTTCCTATGAGAGGATGAGTGTGACCACCACTAGCCCCACACATGAGAGCATGCCACACATCCTATGTGAGGTTGAGCGCCATTTGAGTGACTCCACCCACCATACGAGTGAGAGCATCCTTGAGGGAGTGAGTGAGCCACAACACTTAGTGAGTGAGGTAGTTGAGACGGCATGTGAGGCCACTAGGATTTCTAACGACTTAACCTCTACTCCTAGTGTGTTTTCTTCTTTGGTGCTAGGTCTCCTACATGACGACATGCCTATCCTCGACGAGTCAATTCCTCCAATGGAGACGCATTTATGGCCATGGTGGACGATGATGCACCCCCCACATGGTTCCATCAACATGAAGATGACAACGAGACGATCTTCAACACCTCACCTACAACACATGAGCGACGCTCCGAAGGAAACATAGGTGATGGTACTTCTCTTGTCCCACTAGTGGACCATCTTGACATTGATTGCTCCCATGATGTCGACCCACCTATTACCATGCTTCATGCTAGTGAAACTTCTTCATGCCTTAACTTACCTATTTATGATGAATATGATGATGAGCATGTTGAGTTGCCTAGTTGTGATGTTATGCTCCATAGGATATCATGTGAAAATTCTTTTGGTCACATCATATTTGACAATCCATTGAACTTGTCATATGCTATGAGTGAGATCTTCCATATTGCATCTTCACAATCTCAACATAGTAACTATGCATGCCCCATTAAAATAAATCCCATTTTGATGAGGACATGACTACCTTGGATAAGACCAAAAATATTGCATACATGCATATTTGTCAGGTGATTTCTAGTGCAAACTATTCAATAATCTATTTATGTTATCCAGAACAAAAATACATCACATACTTTTTTGTTTTGTCTAATTGTAGGTGTATGGGACATTTGTACAATACACATATGAAGATAAGGGAAAAGGAGAAGTTTAGGTGCTGTTCAAAAAGTCCTCTCACGTCACTTTTGGACCAAGAGAAGATAGAGTCCAAGTCTCTCACGTTCGGACTCAGATTCGGACCGCAGACATACCTGACTCAAAACGTCAATAACTTTTTCATCCGGACTCCAAATTGGGTGATTCTTTTTGTTGGAAAATAGATTTCGTGCACCTTCCAACCCAATTGGATTCACCTTCAAATTCGTCCGGAGCGTTGAGTTATGGACGAAACAATCTGATGTCAGCAGAATCCGAGTCAAACTACAAGTCCAAAGGTGTTACGTCACCTCCGCTTGGGCCCATTGGCCTTGTACGACCTAGGGTTAGTTTTAGGCTGCCTTGGGACGTCCTACCACCTCCTTGGTCGCCACCCCTTGATCCTATATAAGTAGATCCATCTAGTAGCTTTTTCCTTGGGATTTGTTTAGTTAAAGTTAGCCATTGCAACTTCGGTACTTCGCTTGTGTCCAACGACTGCAGACCAAGACCGCTTACGGATCCCCACCATTACCAATACTTCATATATATTCGCAATATTCAGATTGCTTTATCATATTCTTGCTTGTTCTTCGATTGCTTGCAGGAATAGACCTTCGTGGTCGTTGATCGTGCACCAGCGTGGTCAATAACCTCCTGAGTTGGTTTAGCGATTGCTAAGGCGCAACATCGCGCACGCTTGTAGTCGGATCGCCAAAGTCGCCTCCGCCAAATCGATAGTTATCATCTCATCGAAAGATCGACACCCCGCCTCTATCAAGTGGTATCAGTTTTCCAAGTTGCTCGGTGAGAATTTCCAATTGTCCCTAGATTCGATTTATTTTCTTACCTATTGTCCAAGAAAAGGCCACCGTAAAAGTTAGATCTATTCATCATTTGGCCTAGCCAGTCCAAGCCTTTGCAATTTTCTTTTCATTGTTTGCATTATTGAATTATCGGTTGCATCGTCGTGTCGAGTTGTCGGTCTTAGTGTCTAGTTCCTTTAGAGTTTCGAGTTCATTCACATTAGTCACGCCCGCCACGCATCATTATCCCTTCCACTGTCCACCATACCATCCATCAATTTCCACCACGTGCTATGCACTATTCATTGTCATAATCATAGTTGAGGTCATTCACATCTTCGTTTGATCTAATCTGCATCTTATCTAGTTTGTTTTGGAAAAAAAGAAAAAAAAGAGAGAAAAAAAAAGAGAGAGAAAAAAGAGAAAAAAAGTAAAAAAAAAGTCAGAGAAAAAAAAAGAGAAAGAAAAAGGAAAAAAAGTGTGAGAAAAAAAAAGAGAGAAGAAAAAAAAACAAAGTTTGGATCTATCTAGACTCAATCTCGTAGCTGAATTCGGATTGGAATCTGTTTTGTGCAATCGCTCAAGAAAACAGGCATAACTTCCTCATACGAAGTCCGTTTTGGCTTCATGAGTACTCAAATTAAAGCTAGAGACGAGCCGCCTCTAAATAGATGCAGAAGTTAGTTCAATATTTGGCACCTCAAAATCGGCTCCTAAATAGGTCTTTTGCCCTCCAAGTTCGTGAACACAGCTTATTCCAGCTTTTTCAAATCAGTTTTAGAATTTTTTGACTCCTCATATCAACTCGAATTGAGTGATTCTTTTGCATTGGAAAGCTTGAGTTAGTAGCATTCTTTGAAAAAATTATCAGAAAATTGGCTCAAACTTTTCAAGAGGAAAACTGAGAGAGAGTTGTTGTATATCCTACTTGGCGCTTGTTTTTCATCATTATCTTTACCGCTGCTTGTGCTCTTCACTTATATCTTGCTGTCTAGAGCTACTCATTATCCTTCATTGATGCTAGTTGTGCTACGCCGTGACCTCATTAGTGTTCTAGGCTCGCGTCTCTAGTCCTGGTCTAGCCTAGGACCAAAGACAAGACTGTCGTTGAGCGCTTATTCAACATTGCATCTTTGAATTGATTATTGCTAATCTTTTGCTACCATATATAGCCAACCCAGCTCCACATATTTCTACACCGTGTATACGTGACGCTCCCCGGCAATCTCTTTACACAATCTTCAGAGTTACTTGACACCGCTTGGTTGCCTGTCACCGCCGCTGCATGGTAAGAACTTGTAAGACATTGATATTTGCTTTATCGTGAGCTGCTTTTACCACCACATCCTAGTAGTTATAGAAACATTATTTTTGGATTTTGTTTCTTGTTCTACTAATCATGACAGGATCCAGAGTCAATTCATGGGCTTTGTTGATCATGGGAGACATGCCACCACCTATGCAAATACCACAACCGGCCACTTAGAGGTGCACAAACAACCAAATGCACATGATCAGGTTCATGTTTCTATACCACCATTTAATGGCCGTTTTAGACCTCCTCTATATATTGAATGGGAGTTAGACATAAATAATATATTTGCTTCCCATAATTTTGATGAACGTAAAAAGTTATGGTTGCGGTTGGTTCTTTCACTGGTTATGCTCTAGTTTGGTGGAGTGAATATTGTCGTTACACCCTGATTATGTACCTAATACTTGGGATGATTTAAAACATGTCATGAGAGATAGATTCGTCGATGTTTATTATACTCGTGGCATGATTAAAAACTGGAACATTTAAAACAAGGTAGTGACACCGTGAACAAAATATTATGATGATTTACAAACTACCTTATTGCACTCATTTTTAGAAGAAAGTGAAGAAGATTTTATGGATAGATTTTGGGGAGGATTAAACCATAATATTCAGGAGATACTAATTCATGAAGAGTGTTATCCTATGGACCATTTGTTTCTGCCTTGCTTGCAAAGCTGAACAGAAATAAAACGACGTGGTTGCCCACAAGGAGAACAAGCGCACGGTGCACATTCCAACTGTTGATACAGATGTTTATTCAACTACTAGGCGCATTATGACAACCACATCCGTTGTTGCGAGGACTACATCATCTCCACCATGTGACACATCATCATCGAGAGTGCCTGCATCATCTGAGTTGACTATAAGAGGTAATGACAAAGGTACAGATTTTCCACTTTTACATGAGAATGATGCATGCCTAGTGAACTTGAATACATCATGTGTTGAGCTACCCACTACTTTGATCACACCACCTATTTTAGAGGATTATATTGATAATTTGACTTTGCCATGTGATCAAACAACTGAAATACCAACAATTTTGAGTGCACCCATTGAATTAATTGTTGATGCAAAAGAATCAATATTTAATCATTTTGATATGACCTCTAATCTTGGTGATGATTCTGTGTCGAATGACTTATTGCATGTTTACTTATTTAAGCATGTTGTAGCATGTAAACTTGATGCAAGTAAGGTTTATTCACCAATGTTGGGATGGTTTAATGATGAACATTGTCAATCTTTTGAAATGAATAAGAGCTTCACTTATATGTGCAAACTGAGTTGCAATATTTTCATGCCTTCTACTTCTTGTGATAATGTTTTGGCTCTAGATTTTATGAACTATGCAAGTTACTCATCTATTTATGTGTCATATGGGCAAAATCAAGGGAAATAAAATGGATGACATATACATATACAACATGTACACCTTTGTCTCTTTTGTTAGCCACATTTCAGACTAAGAACCGCCGAGGACGGCTTTGTTTTCAAGAAGTGGAGGATGATGAGGACATGACTACCTTGGATAAGACCAAAAATATTGCATACATGCATATTTGTCGTGTGATTTCTAGTGCAAACTATTCAATAATCTATTTATGTTATCCGTAACAAAATACATCACATACTTTTTGTTTTGTCTAATTGTAGGTGTATGGGACATTTGTACAATACACATATGAAGATAAGGGAAAAGGAGAAGTTTAGGTGCTGTTCAAAAAGTCCTCTCACGTCACTTTTGGACCAAGAGAAGATAGAGTCCAAGTCTCTCACGTTCGGATCGAGATTCGGACTGCATGTACATACCTGACTCAAAACGCCAATAACTTTTTTTTCATCAGGACTCCAAATTGGGTGATTCTTTTTTGTTGGAAAATAGATTTCGTGCACCTTCCAACCCAATTGGATTCACCTTCAAATTCGTCCGGAGCGTTGAGTTATGGACGAAACAATCTGATGTCGCAGCAGAATCCGAGTCAAACTACAAGTCCAAAGGTGTTACGTCACCTCCGCTTGGGCCCATTGGCCTTGTACGACCTAGGGTTAGTTTTAGGCTGCCTTGGGACGTCCTACCACCTCCTTGGCCGCCACCCCTTGATCCTATATAAGTAGATCCATCTAGTAGCTTTTTCCTTGGGATTTGTTTAGTTAAAGTTAGCCATTGCAACTTCGCAGTACTTCGCTTGTGTCCAACGACTGCACCAAGACCGCTTACGGATCCCCACCATTATCAATACTTCATATATATTCGCAATATTCAGATTGCTTTATCATATTCTTGCTTGTTCTTCGATTGCTTGCAGGAATAGACCTTCGTGGTCGGTTGATCGTGCTCAAATAAGGGTCAATAACCTCTCGGAGTTGGTTTAGCGATTGCTAAGGCGCAACGTCAGGCACGCTTGTAGCTCGGATCGCCAAAGTCGCTCTCGCCAAATCGATAGTTATCATCTCATCGAAAGATCGGGACACCCCGCCTCTATCAAGTGGTATCAGTTTTGTGTTGCTCGGTGAGAATTTCCAATTGTCCCTAGATTCGATTTATTTTCTTACCTATTGTCCAAGAAAAGGCCACCGTAAAAGTTAGATCTATTCATCATTTGTCCTAGCCAGTCCAAGCCTTTGCAATTTTCTTTTTCATTGTTTGCATTATTGAATTATCGGTTGCATCGTCGTGGTCGAGTTGCTAGTCTTAGTGTCTAGTTCCTTTAGAGTTTCGAAGTTCTCGTTCACATTAGTCACGCCGCCGCTGCATCATTATCCCTTCCACCGCCCACCATACCATCCATCAATTTCCACCACGTGCATATGCACTATTCATTGTCATAATCATAGTTGAGGTCATTCACATCTTCGCTTGATCCAATCTGCATCTTATCTAGTTTGTTTTGGAAAAGAGAAAAAAGAGAGAAAAAAGAGAGAAAAAAGAGAAAAAAGTAAAAAAAGTCAGAGAAAAAAGAGAAAGAAAAGGAAAAAAGTGTGAGAAAAAAGAGAGAAGAAAAAACAAAGTTTGGATCTATCTAGACTCAATCTCGTAGCTGAATTCGGATTGAATCATTTTTGTGCAATCGCTCAGTAAAACAGGCATAACTTCCTCATACGAAGTCCGTTTTGGCTCCATGAGTACTAAATTAAAGCTAGAGACGAGCCGCCTCTAAATAGTTGCAGAAGCTAGTTCAATATTTGGCACCTCAAAATCGGCTCCTAAATAGGTCTTTTTGCCCTCCAAGTTCGTGAACACAGCTTATTCTAGTTTTTCAAATCAGTTTTAGAATTTTTGACTCCTCATATCAACTCGGAATTGAGTGATTCTTTTTGCATTGGAAAGCTTGAGTTAGTAGCATTCTTTGAAAAAATTATCAGAAAATTGGCTCAAACTTTTCAAGAGGAAAACTGAGAGAGAGTTGTTGTATATCCCGCTTGGCGCTTGTTTTTCATCATTATCTTTACCGCCACAGTGCTCTTCACTTATATCTTGCTGTCTAGAGCTACTCATTATCCTTCATTGATGCTAGTTGTGCTACGCTGCGGACCTCATTAGTGTTCTAAGCTCGCTGCCTCTAGTCCGGGTCTAGCCTAGGACCAAAGACAAGATCAGTAGTTGAGCCGCTTATTCAACATTGCATCTTTGAATTGATTATTGCTAATCTTTGCTACCATATATAGCCAACCCAGCTCCACATATTTCTACACCGTATACGTGACGCCTCCCCGCAATCTCTTTACACAATCTTCAGAGTTACTTGACACCGCTTGGTTGCCTCGTCACCGTCAATGCATGGTAAGAACTTGTAAGACATTGATATTTGCTTTATCGTGAGCTGCTTTTACCACCACATCCTAGTAGTTATAGAAACATTATTTTTGATTTTGTTTCTTGTTCTACTAATCATGACAGGATCCAGAGTCAATTCATGGGCTTTGTTGATCATGGGAGACATGCCACCACCTATGCAAATACCACAACCGCCACGAGAGGTGCACAAACATCCAAATGCACATGATCGGGTTCATGTTTCTATACCACCATTTAATGGCCGTTTTAGACCTCCTCTATATATTGAATGGGAGTTAGACATAAATAATATATTTGCTTCCCATAATTTTGATGAACGTAAAAAGTTATGGTTGCGGTTGGTTCTTTCACCGGTTATGCTCTAGTTTGGTGGAGTGAATATTGTCTGTTACACCCTGATTATGTACCTAATACTTGGGATGATTTAAAACATGTCATGAGAGATAGATTCGCCGATGTTTATTATACTGTGGCATGATTAAAAATCGAACATTTAAAACAAGGTAGTGACAATCAGAACAAAATATTATGATGATATACAAACTACCTTGTTTCACTCATTTTTAGAAGAAAGTGAAGAAGATTTTAAGGATAGATTTTGGGGAGGATTAAACCATAATATTCAGGAGATACAAATTCATGAAGAGTGTTATACTATTGACCATTTGTTTCGCCTTGCTTGCAAAGCTGAACAGGAAATAAAACGACGTGTTGCCTACAAGGAGAACAAGCGACGGTGCACATTCCAACTGTTGATACAGTATGTTTATTCAACTACTAGGCGCATTTATGACAACCACATCCGTTGTTGCGAGGACTACATCATCTCCACCATGTGACACATCATCATCGAGAGTGCCCGCATCATCCGAAAGGACTATAAGAGGTAATGACAAAGGCATGATTTTCCACTTTTACATGAGAATGATGCATGCCTAGTGAACTTGAATACATCATGTGTTGAGCTACCCACTACTTTGATCACACCACCTATTTTAGAGGATTATATTGATAATTTGACTTTGCCATGTGATCAAACAACTGAAATACCAACAATTTTGAGTGCACCCATTGAATTAATTGTTGATGCAAAAGAATCAATATTTAATCATTTTGATATGACCTCTAATCTTGGTGATGATTCTGTGTCGAATGACTTATTGCATGTTTACTTATTTAAGCATGTTGTAGCATGTAAACTTGATGCAAGTAAGGTTTATTCACCAATGTTGGGATGGTTTAATGATGAACATTGTCAATCTTTTGAAATGAATAAGAGCTTCACTTATATGTGCAAACTGAGTTGCAATATTTTCATGCCTTCTACTTCTTGTGATAATGTTTTGGCTTTAGATTTTATGAACTATGCAAGTTACTCATCTATTTATGTGTCATATGTGCAAAAATCAAGGGAAATAAAATGGATGACATATACATATACAACATGTACACCTTGTCTCTTTTGTTAGCCACATTTCAGATTAAGAACCGCCGAGGACGGCTTTGTTTTCAAGAAGTGGAGGATGATGAGGACATGACTACCTTTGGATAAGACCAAAAATATTGCATACATGCATATTTGTCGTGTGATTTCTAGTGCAAACTATTCAATAATCTATTTATGTTATCCAAAACAAAAATACATCACATACTTTTTTGTTTTGTCTAATTGTAGGTGTATGGGACATTTGTACAATACACATATGAAGATAAGGGAAAAGGAGAAGTTTAGGTGCTGTTCAAAAAGTCCTCTCACGTCACTTTTGGACCAAGAGAAGATAGAGTCCAAGTCTCTCACGTTCTTGACTCAGATTCGGACCGCACAGACATACCTGACTCAAAACGTCAATAACATTTTCATCCGACTCCAAATTGGGTGATTCTTTTTTGTTGGAAAATAGATTTCGTGCACCTTCCAACCCAATTGATTCACCTTCAAATTCGTCCGGAGCGTTGAGTTATGGACGAAACAATCTGATGTCGCAGCAGAATCCGAGTCAAACTACAAGTCCAAAGGTGTTACGTCACCTCCGCTTGGGCCCATTGGCCTTGTACGACCTAGGGTTAGTTTTAGGCTGCCTTGGGACGTCCTACCACCTCCTTGGCCGCCACCCCTTGATCCTATATAAGTAGATCCATCTAGTAGCTTTTTCCTTGGGATTTGTTTAGTTAAAAGTTAGCCATTGCAACTTCGGTACTTCGCTTTGTGTCCAACGACTGCATCAAGACCGCCACTTGATCCCCACAATTATCAATACTTCATATATATTCGCAATATTCAGATTGCTTTATCATATTCTTGCTTGTTCTTCGATTGCTTGCGTGAATAGACCTTCGTGGTCGTTGATCGTGCTCCATTGCGGGTCAATAACCTCTCGGAGTTGGTTTAGCGATTGCTAAGGCGCAACGTCAGGCACGCTTGTAGTCGGATCGTCAAAGTCGCCTCCGCCTAAATCGATAGTTATCATCTCATCGAAAGATCGGACACCCCCGCCTATCACATTTGCACTTATGGCATAGATGACGAGGTGATGGTCATAGGCTTTTAGCTTCTCTTGTGATGATATTGCCATGCTTCCTTTACATGATTTGCACAATTCGTCTACTATTCCATGTCATGATCACATTGTTCCAAATATGCATTGTTTTGTATGTTGTCAATATTCTCCATGTGATGTTTCCATTAATGCTCATGAGGAGACCCCATAGTTTCTCATACATATTAGGAGATCTTGATGCATTTCATACTTTGCATGATTCTCATGATTGTGTACACCATATGCATTCCATGAACAACAATGCTCTAGACATTTCTCATGATGCATTACACAATTTGAGTCTCCATTATGCGTATACATCATAACAAACCTCTCATGATGGATGACATGTTTCTATATCACGCATCTCATTTATTTGAGCATTGGATATTTTGTGCGTAACAAACACACGCACGTATGCATCATGATGGATGATGCGCATATCTACCACGCACACAATTTTTCCTTTGTCTTTGTTTTGTGTAGGTATCAAGACGATACTCGCCAACATCTCAATCCCATGAGTTGACGAAACGCAGCTCTTGAGAGCAACGATGACTTGGGATCCCGTGGACTATCCTTACCACTGCTCCCTTCGCCAAGAAGGACTACGCCAAGATCTCTTCTACTTGGCTCTCACACTTGCTATGGGCTATTTACCACTTGTCACCTTATGCTCATTTTACCGTGTTCACATTGCATGCTATTCTTGCTTCTATGCCTTTGCCATGCAACTGTGACCCTTGCTTGCATATACCCATGATTCACCATGATGCTACTTCTATGTGTATTTGCATGCTTGGTGGAGATCCTTGTTGCTATTGCCATGTTTATCATGTGTCCCATGCTATTATTGCTTGTTGTGTTGGAAGAGTCATGATGTCCCATTACTATTTACATATGGTCTCTCGCCAATACATTGATGATATTTTTCTCATATCTGGCTTCCATGCTTGTGCTATGTCATGTGAATTATTCTTGCACACTATTGGCACCAATGACATGCTTGCCATGATTCCTTCTAGTATGTTGCATCTTCGCACTACTAGCTTGCTTGACTTGATTGCTATGATTGCTTGCTTGGTTGCATCACCCATGTTCCACTCTTTACCGCTTTCTTGGGTTGATGACATATATGCTCATGCCTCTCACATGATATATCTTGATCATTGTCTCTTGTGTCCATTAGTTGCCTCTTTCACATCCACTTGTATTGAGTGCAACTATACTATGCTTATTGATCTTGGAGACTTTGACACCTTACTTGTGATGCATGCTTGTTTGATTGAGCCTCTTTTATTTGGATGTTCTTGCATCATATGCCTCCATACTATGACACGCCTCCCTTGTACTTTCTTTTTATGATGAGCATGATGCATACACTTGTTGGGTACCTTACCACTAATGATAGGTTTCGTGATTTCCGCTAACCTCATTTGTTTTTCCGAGTGTTTGTCATGTTCTTTCATTTTGAAGAACTCACAAGGCGGTAACATCACGAGACAACTTGGTTATGTGAACGCATACAAGATGCACAACTCCATCATCCTTGAGAACCTCCTAAAGGTGACCTCCTTCCCTTTGAGCCATCCTCAAATACACATATTGATGGGTCACTCTTTCATTGTTGTTTCCTTCTTGTTGTGTACATGTTACATCTATTGGATGGAGGAGCGACATTAGAGATTGGCTCTATGGACCTTCACATTGAGGAGCGCTCGCACTTATTGGATGCACCTTCGGAAATCCACTCATGGCACTCAAGATCGAGCATGGGTATACCACCACCTCCATATTTGTTGTTTGTTCTCATACATGTCATGCTCGATGGACATATCACACTCACCACAAGTTTGCACCCTATGCATGGATTGAACACATCATGATTGTCTTGTTGCACCTATTCCCATGTCATCCATGATATATGAGCTTGTGCATTTTCTTAGCAAATTTGTTGTGATCTTTCTTCATGGCATATTCATACATCGTGATCATATTGCCTACCATCAATTGCATGATAACTTAATCATATTGAGCATCCATTGCCATATTCATGCTATTGATAAACCGTCTCACTATGACATCATTTTGCACCGTGGGTTGCATTGATCATATTTACAACACATTTGTGTGCACAATGAATGCTTTACATCTCATTCCATATTATCTTGCTAAGCTTCATGTGCTTTGTCATAAACAATCTTGCCTCACGGACTCATTCTTACATGATGGACACTTTGTGTGCGCTAACCATTGTATTTCCAAGTGTCGCTTTGTGTTTGCTCTCTTTGCATGTCTACCATCCCGACGACATCTTCAAGTACTTGGATTGCGCCATGACTTCCACTCCGCCCAATTACAAGTTCGCCCCACGACAACCGCTTTCCATGGTGATGAGGATTTCGATCCGAGGCCTGATCTTTCCCAAGGGAGGGGAGATGATGCGAGCATCCCACGATCATCCCCATGTACACTGAGCCCACGCCATTGGACCCAAGGTGAATTCGCCCTTTCCGAATCTTCCTTTCCGCATGTAAGACATGGATGTTACTTCAGCTGACCTTGTGCATACTCAGTACACCCGAGGAGACCATGGAGAGCCCAAGGACCAAGGCCAAACGTAAGCCGGAAGCGAAGGAAGGAGAAGGAAGAAGAGCTACCAGCATAAATGGCCGGACATCCGACCTCAGTTTGACATCCGCCCAGCCTGACATCCGACCTTGCCCGAAATCCGCCCTCCGGCCACCGAACGCATCTGGAAGACCCAGTGCCAGCCCGACATTCGGCCTCCCAGCCCGACATCCGCCCGTCCCCAAGCTCCCGACATCCGCCCGGCCTGGCTCCCCTGACATCCGCCTGCCGCCCGGACATCCGCCACCCTCACAGAGGTGTAACGGGCCACCGCCCATTTACCCCTTCACTTCATCCCCAACTTGTACCACACCTATATATACCTCCACCTCCTCCTAGTTAGGCTTGGCGCTGATTTAGCCTGTTAGAGATAGAGTCATTATCCATCGGATCTCCTCCTCGTGAGAGACCGCGGCCTCTTTCGGAGAAGATCCTATCGGATTCAAGACCCCTCATGGGAAGATCCCCTTATGGATTCAAGCCTCCTCGGAGAAGAACGGTTCCTTTGTATCCTCTACCTTTGTTGACTTTGGATCTCGTGGTATCTCTTTGTGTTCTTTGATCTAGCATTTGTGTGGACTGATTCCTTGTTGGCGAAAGTGTTTTCCCTCGCTCCTCCCCATGATTTCCTCAGCTTCCGGCTGCTCTTCGTGTCTCCCGTAGGATCCACTCCAAACGTGAAAGATCGACGCTATAGGGTTCCACCACATCAACACGGTTGCTACCTAATGCAAGGACACTATGCATGCCTAGGTACCAAGGAGACCCTCTCGGAGATGCTCGGAATGATGGACAAGTCCCCAAGTACAAGGATGAAGGAGCACGACGAGGAACCGGAGAAAGGCCAAGGACCTGAGATATCCTGCCCGGACATCCGCCCCGAAGATCTCAACAACAGCAAAGCAGCCCAATGCCATCAAGTGCTACAGGCCCGACATCCGGCCCGCCCCTGACATCCGCCTAAAGCCCGAAATCCGCGCCATTTCTCCCGATTCGGCCGAATCGTTATCCCAGTCTTGACATCCTACCGGTTAGCCCGACATCCGGCGCGCCAGGAAGGCCCCGACATCCGCCCGATGCCCGGACGTCCGACCTCCCCGCCTCAAGGCAGCAGGTATCCGGACGTGTCCCATGTACCCTTCGCTTCGAGACTATATATACTTGATCCCCTTCCTCTTCTAGGTAGCTTAGGTTTAGCTCTATGTTTGTGTGAGAGTTTGCTCATCCACTCTGGTTACTTCTCCTGAGCTCAGACCTCTTCTGAGAAGATCCCCAAGCCGGATTCAAGACCCCTTCTAGGGTGGACTCCCATCAAGACCTCTCCTTCTCGAGAAGAACGGCCACTGTGTATCCTTACCTTTGTTGATTTTGGATCATATGTACCTCTTTGTGTTCGGTGATCTAGCACTTGTGTGATTGATCTCTTGTTGGTCAAGTGATTTCTCTCTCGCTTCCTCCGTGGTTTCCCTCTTGTTCTTCCTCTGTTTCAGGATTCTCAGATTCGGCTCCAACGTGAAAGATCATCCACGCAGGTTCCGCCTTACATCAACGGAGCCTCTCGCCGAGATCATTCACGCTTGAGGATCCTACGGGAAAACACGATTTAACGAGGGGAAGAAACACAAGGGAAAACACACTTGCCAATCACTAAACCGACAAGTATCGATCACACAAGGGCTAGATCACCGAACACGAAGGTAGCACAAGATTCAAAATCAACAAAGGAAAGATACACGAGTAGCCGCTTCTTCCCCGTGGAGGAGGTCTTGATGGGGTCCACCCTAGTGGGGGTCTTGAATCCCTTTGGAAGGATCTTTCTCCGAGGAGGCGCGATCTCCGAGGAGAAGGTAACCAAGTGGATGAGCAAAGCTCTCACACAAACATGAGCTAATCTTTGCTAACCCTAACTAGGAGGAGGAGGTCTATTTATAGTCTTAGTGCAAATGGGTAAGAGAAGGGTACAGGGTCAGCTCACGGGCGCGGCCACTCAGGTCGGGACGTCCCGGAGGTTTCGGACGGTCCGGATGTCCCAAGGGCTCGGACGTCTGTAGATTCAGCTCATTGGCGCATCGGACGTCCCGGAGTGGTCCGGCCGTCTGTAGATTCGGCTCGGTTGCTTGTCGCCTGGCCGTCCGCCTCTGGACGTCCGTAGATTTGGCTCGATCCGGGTGTGTTTGACGTCTGAGGGGGCCGGCCGTCTGTCCGGCACAGCCGGCCGTCCGACGCCTCAGAAGCTTCCAAAGCATTTCTTCTTCTTCATCATCACGCTTGGGGTCCTCGCCATCTTGGCTATTGTATGTAGCTGTATCGTGGCTCTCCTCCATGCACCTGATCACACACAGAGTTTCCGAATGAGGTAGTAGCCATGTCTCGTGAGTAGGAAGAGGGAGTTCAGAGAGGAGCGGGTTCACCTTATGATGCGGAGCATCCTACAGTCATCACCATGTCAAGAGTCCGTTTGGCAAGTGACACGTGCGACCTCTTCTTCACATACACAAAGGTGAATCTTCTCCTTTACACGTGCTCACTTGACCCCTTCGAGGATGGTATACTACTTGACACTTCCCCTATGCATGCCTAGGTACCAAGGAGACCCTCTCGGAGATGCTCTAAGGATGGACAAGACACCAAGTACAAGGACCAAGAGAAGAATCTGCCTGGTTATAAAGATCCTGGACGTCCGATCAGACCGGACGTCTGACGACTCCTGTGCTCGGACGACCGGCACCTCCGGACGACTGTGCGGCCGACCACCGAATCTGTAATCTCCGGACATCCGAAGAACTCGGACGCCCGGGACCCCGAGCCTCCGGACGACCGCCCTCCGGACGTCCGAACGGCATGCCCGAGCCGAATCTATGGACGTTCAAGAGCGCCGGACGTCCGGACCTTCGAAGCCTCCGGACGACCGGAACCTCTCCTGGACGTCTGACGCCTGCTCACAAGACAGCAGTGTTACCGCAGCCCATGTACCCCTTCACTTACCCCTTCGTGGCCCATGACTATATATACTCCTCCACCTCCTCCTAGTTAGGGTTAGCTTAGGTTTAGTCATGTTTGTGTGAGAGCCTTTGCTCATCCACTTGGTTACTTCTCCTGAGCTCGTGACCTCTATGTAGAAGATCCTCAAGCGGATTCAAGACCCCTTCTAGGGTGGACCCCATCAAGACCTCCTCTCGGAGAAGAACGGCTACTGTGTATCCTTACCTTTGTTGATTGTGGATCATATGTACCTCTTTGTGTCTGGCGATCTAGCATTTCGTGATTGATCCCTTGTCGGTTTAGTGATTTCTCTCTCGCTTCTCCGTGTTTCCTCTTGTTCTTCCGCTGCGTTCTTCGTGGATTCCCCGTGAGGATCCGCTTCCAACGTGAAAGATCGCCCACGTAGGGTTGCGCCTACATCATCTATGGTATCATGAGCCACGCTGATCATGTTATTGGAGCCCCTACCCTCTTTTTTCTAGCTTGATTTTGTTGATTTCATTCCTAAATTGAAAAATCCCCACCAAAATAGCCCCAAATTTTTTGTGATTTGTTGGTTAGATGAAGTTTTGTTGATTTTGATCCATGGATTTGCTTTGATTTCGAGTGGATCTAGCATTTCCCAATTTTCCCTGCCTTTCATCCACAAAATCCGTGGAATTTTGACCTCGAAATCCCTAATTTTCGCCTCAAAATCGCTGGCCCGGATCTCGAAATTTCGAGTTGACTTGACCCAATCGGGACGATCGACGATTTACTTGACGTCCGGACCCCCACGAAGCAATCGGACGTCTGACCTTTTCCGGACGCATCGAACCCCTAACCCGCACCGGAATTTACGGATTTTTCGACCTTTCCGGACGTTCGACGCCCGGACATCCGACCTTTCCTGGACGCCCTAACTCAGTAGTTTCGCACCGCTGATTTTGTTTTTTGTCCATAACTAATTCATCCGAACTCCGATTTTGACGTTCTTTGGCCTGCTGAAAAGCTCTGACATCCCCTTCCAACAAAAATACCACCAAAATCATTTGACTCCATCAAATTTTGTGAACTTTGGCATCTTTTGCCTAGGGGCTTCCGCCACATCCTCCGTGATAACCACCACCGACTTCCGCAACTCTAACCAATTTTGTTCCCCATAGCATTAGTGGTTGCTTGAGTAGTGATTCGTGTCTCCTAAGGTGTTTCTTGCTACTTAGGGACGCATTGCTTCTTCATCAACCACCACCACCACTTCCACATAACCTTGCTCCACCATACACTTCCCACCACCTCAACTTAACCCAATAGTTGTTTGAGCTTGTTTGAGTTGTGGCTTGTGTCTCCCAAGGTGTTTCTGCCACTTAGGGACGGCAACTTCAACTCCCACACGTGTATAGCCCATCATTCCACTTCCGCATTGCCAAGTGCAAACCACCACCGCATTCCCGCTACCACCATTTTGACATTTGACGTTTGAGATTTTGAGTTCAAGGTTTTTCCGCTTCCTAAGGTGTTTCTGCCACTTAGGGACGAGTCTCCATCATCTTGGTATCTACATCAAGAACACCGCCACTCATCATCATTTGACGGTAACCTCCATATCATCTTGGTATCGGGTATCCTCCATTGTATATTCCTTGTTATTGCATTGTTAACCCTTAGCCTTACTTTTATGCTATTTGCCTATCGAGACTAGCTTATTTGAGTATTGCTTCAACGCTACTTGTGCACATTAGTAATTATACCTTCCATTACATACCATACCATATCATATTGGTATCATATCATCCATTGTGTCTCAAGTTTGTTCCGCATACACACAATTGCTATCTTGGTTTGTGCATTGTGCAAAGTGGCCATAGAAAAAAAAGAGAATAAGCTTTTAAGCCAAAGAAAAGAGAGAGCAAAGAAGTTTGTAAGCAAGTGCCATAGCATCATACAACATTGCATATAAGATTGTCATATCCCATCATCTTGGATCATCTTGTGAAAACACCGGAACTATACATACATAGTATACTTGGGACAGAAATTTATCCATTTTGCATCTTATAGGTTGTGCACAAGTGTCGATCCTACCATTGAGCAATCGTATAGCTGCCTCTCTTGAGTTGTGCAACACTTGTGCTTTGGTGGATTCCACATTTTGAGCTCATTCCTTGGTTGCACGGCCCCCATTTATCTATCCGTGTGTGTTTCCGTGTGCAGCTCTATATTGCTATTGGTCTACTTGTTTCACTTTGGTAATTTGTGAATCTCTTCAACATTATTGACTCTTGCTAACATTTTGCATTAAATTTTTGTGCCACTATCCTCACCGAGCTCCTCCATAAGCTTTACTTGTGTAGGTGTGAGAACCACAAGCGATTGGTACCAATAGTGCTATTTCATTGTCTGCATTTGGGTGAACTCGATTCATTTTCAACATCGGTCAAGGTACATTGGTATAAGTTCTTCTCTTTCTCCCACCTATATTTGCGTGAGTCTTGTGATGGATAGGCAAGGCATTTCATCTTCTGGTCTACAACAACAACGACGCAGTTCGATGCCATGGAAAACAACTCACGACGCCAAGATGCAAGCTAAAATGGAGGAGATCAACTCCCTCATCAAGTCCTACAAGCGATCTTCCTCATCTTTCTAGAAGACGCTCAAGAGCACATGCTTCCGAGCTACCGCCTCCGCAAGATCACACTCGGCATCGACACCATCATCAACAAGAACGTGAAGGTCAAGAGCTCAACATCAACAACCGCCCACGACTTCACCATCTCCCTTGGCATCTTCACAGCGACTTCAAGGCATCTTCGCCGGATATTCGCATCTTCGCCAACAAGCACCCCAAGACTACGCCAAGAGAAGCTCCCTAAGCTCAAGTCCATGACTTCCACGAGCCACTACGCACTTCTACATCGACCACGAGATTCCTTTCTATGGGACTCCAAGAACCCGAGGAGTACCTCGAGTGGGAGCGCTTGATGGATCTACTACCTCAAGCTACATCAAGTTCCTCCCAAGATCAAGTGAAGTGCGCCACAAGAAACTTCCACGACCACGCCGACATGGTGGCTTCACACACCGCTGAGTGCCACGAGATGAGTTGGTCCAAGATGAAGAGAGCTTTATGGCAGAGTTCGTGCCTCCAACATACACGAACAACTTCGACGCCCAATTGAGAACACCACCCAAGGATCCAAGTCCATCGACAAGTACTTCAAGGAGATGAAGATTGCCTTGACGAGTCGGCTGCGGACGACTCCCATGTCAATGAAGTTCCACTTGCGATGATGGATTGCACAACGACATCTCCAAGACCATCTTCCTCGAGAACTACAAGTCCATCGACGACTACTAAGCATCTAAGGTTTCCCAAGGCATGAACAAGAACTCATGAAGGCCAACGCTTCTCCACCCCAAGCAAACTTCATGGAGACCAAGCTTCACGACAAGCATGAGGCTAGTACCACCATGATGTCCAAGTTCGATTAAAGCTCCAAGACGATGCTCCCAAGTGCTTACTTCACCGCCATCCCTCTTGTGGCATCATTGTTGATGCCATGAGTCTATCTTGACTCTTTTTTTCAAGATGGTACAAGCACAAGTATGGTTGGCACGAGCTCACGGAGACCTTCAAGGACCAAGCTTTGGGAGTGCAAGCGACAAGGTGGCGAATAAGGATGATGCTTCCATCTTAGGAGGCGTAGAGGACAAGTTGTGCCATCTTCTGGCCTTCATCCACGACGAGAGTGATGTTGAGCCATCTTCGCCTTCATCCACGCACTTAAGAGCTGGATGATGCCATCTTCGGCCCCATCCACTTCACTTCCACGACTCACGCAGACGGGGTTGAGCATGGATTTTCCTAATCGACCTCACGGCGACGTCTCGCCATGACTTGAGTGACTTGAGCCACCCATATTGTGAGTGGAGAGTGACTTCACCACTAGCTCCCATATATGTGTTGCTGCCCTAATTCCCATGTGAGGACAGCCACAAACCCCCACCACTTGAGTGAGATGAGTGACCCACCATACGTGAGTTTGAGTGCCCCTTTTTGAGGGGAGTGAGGAACCACTCACATAGAGAGAAGTGAGATAGTTGATAGGTCTATAGTGAGGCCATTTAGCATTTCTAATAACTTGACCTCTCTACCTCATTGTGTCTTCCTCATTTGGTGCTAGGTCCCATTTATGATGATTAGCGCTACTGGATCCTCGACGCTACCTCGTGCCTCCCCTTTGGACAAGACGTATGGCCATGGTGGAATATGATGCACCCCCCACATGGTTCCATCAAGATGAAGCATGACCACCATTTGGTCTTTTCCCACCTCACCTACACCACTTGGAGTGGAAAAATGACAAGGGTAATAGGCAAAGGTGACGGTGATGCGCTTCATTCTCTTAATTAGTGGACTATTTTGACATTACTGATTGCTTGTATGATGTTGATCACCCTCATTGACATGATTCATTCTAGTATGATTTCCCCATGTGATGATTCATTTGCCCATTTATGAATAAGGATGATTCTCATGTGGAGTCTTATTAGTAGTGATGCTATATGTTACATAGGATTTCCTCTTGTCAGACAATTCTTTTAGGGTCAACATCATGTTTGCTAACTCCGGCTTGACTTGTCAAGTATGCTATGCATGAGATCCACTACATATGTCTTTATTTTGCAATCTCTCTTCATAGTGACGGTTATGCATATGCCATTAAAATAAAACCCAATTTGTACATATGGCATAGATGATGTGCCCATGGTATATGCTGGCATTTGTTTTTCTTGTGATGATATTGATATGCTCCCTTTGCATCCTTTTTATCTCATATGCCATGCCATGCCCTCCTAGCTTCGTGGATACATGCATTGTTTTGGATGTTGTCCATTTTCTCTCCAAATGATGTTTCCACATATTGCTCATGAGGAGACCCCTATAGTTTCCTCATACATGTTAGGAGAATTTGATCCATCCCATTCATTGCATGATCCCCTATATACTTGTGTGCAAATTCATACATGCTCCCCTATGAACGGTAAAAAACCCATGCTATCGATGGCGCCTATATACTTGCATCTCTCAATTTAGTCCCCTATCGTAGTCAATACATAATAACTATTCTTTTTCATGATGGATGACATGTTCTTATACCATGCACTTCAAATTTCTTTGAGCAATGCTTATCTTGTGCTAACTCACATGTGCACATACACATCAAGGATGGATGATGATGTACATTAACCACGCACACAATTTCCTTTTTGGTTTGTGTCTCTTTTGTGTAGGTACCCATGAATATTTATTTCATTTGCCTAATTCTCCGCAATCCCACTTCTAGTTGACAAAACGAGTTTCTAGAGAGCAACGATGATTTGGGGATCCCATGGATTGCTTTTCCCACGCTCACTTCAAGGCAGAAACACTTCACAAGATTTTCTTTTTACATGGCCTCACATGGTTAAGTGGGGTAGTTGTCCATTATATACCTTCATTTCGGCTCATCTTGCCATGTTCACTTTGCATGATATGCCCATTCCTATGCCTTTGCCATGCATTTAGGGACCCATATCAGCTTTGCATTACACATGATGATTGGATTCTAGTACTTGTATGTGTATTTGCAAGCGTGGTGGAGATATTGTTTGGTATTGCCATGATTGCTTTTGTGCCCCATGCCTATGATGACACTATGATCTTGCTTTGTGTTTGTAGCTTATGGAGCATGTCATGTGCATTCCTTATGCATATTATTAGTTTTACATGACATGATTGCCATGATTTACTCTTTAGTGTGTTGTATCTTCGGCTCCACTAGTTTGCAGACGCACTCTGATTACAATGCTTGCTTATGTTGCATCACCAATGATTCATATACGTGCTTATTTCATGCTGGGTTGATGACAACCATCTATATGCTTTGCACATGATTCATATTGCTTCTTGTCATATATCTCTATGTGTTGCCTCCCTCATGCTAGATGATTTGCCATGTATTGAGTGCAACAACGATTCTCTTCTTGCTCATGAGATTGCCCCCATAGCATTCCTCGCATATATTTGGAGATTTTGACATAATTCTTGTAGAAGCTATGCTTGTCTTTTAACTCTTTTGCACCATATACCTAGTGTGCCATGAATATTGCCATTGTTGGCATCATATTATTCATGCACTTGTCCTTCTAATGGCTTTTGTGCAAACAATGAGAACCATCATGATGGATGATGTGTTTATCTACCATGCGCATAATGCCTTTTTTGTTTTGTTTTGTGCATGCGAGGATACTTGGATTCTCAGGGTCGACTGCCCACGGCCACGTGAGTCGTATTCATCTTCGAGCTCTTGAGAGCGTAATCCACCTTCACTACCTACTTATTTATTCTACATCGCACTTGCTTTAAAGTAAGTTCGGCATTGCACACAGGAAGGACGCCCATTAAGCGACACACTTTCATGAATCACAAGATGGTGCTACATTGGAGAGTGCCCATTTTAGCTCATTCACGATGGACGAGTTAGCCAGTGAACCACTTGACATCTGCATCGCCATCTCTTTCCCATGCAGTGATTTGGTTTTCGATCCCGAGGCCTGGATCCTTTCCAAGGGGGAGGGGATGATGCGGAGCATCCCACAGTCATCACCATGTCAAGAGTCCCGCTTTTGGCAAGTGACACGTATGAATTCTTCTTCACATACACAAAGGTGAATCTTTCTCCTTACATCGTGCTCACTTGACCCCTTCTCGAGGATGGTATACTACTTCGACACTTCCCCTATGCATGCTTCTAGGTACCAAGGAGACTCCTCTCTAAGGATGGACAAGACACTAAGTAATAAGTACCAAGAGAAGAATTCGCCTGTTACAGGGGTGATCCGGACGTCCGACTCTCAGGGATCGGACAGTCCGACGATCTTCAGTTCTGGACGACCGCAGACCTCTTCCGGACGACTGCAAGCATAAATACCACCGTCAATCGAATCATGCGGACATCCAAGAACTCCGGACGTCCTCGGGACCCTGAGCTCCTGGACGAATCGCCCTCCGGACGTCCCCACTGGCGATGCCCGAAGCCGACTCCACGGACGTCTCAAGCAGCGCCGGACGTCTGGACGCTTCTCGAGCCTTCGGACGATCGTGGAATCCTCTCCGGACGTCCACGCCTGTCTGCTAAGACAGCAGGTTAGCTGCAGCCCATGTACCCCTTCACTTACTCCTTCGGTGGCCTATGACTATATATACTCCTCTGACTCCTCCTAGTTAGCTAGCTTAGGTTTAGCTCATGTTTCAGTGTGAGAGCCTTTGCTCATCCACTTGGTTACTTCTCCCTGAGCTCGGGACCTCTACTTGAGAAGATCCTGCTGATCTAAGACCCCCTTCTAGGGTGGACTCTATCAAGACCTCCTCTCGAGAAGAACGGCTACTCGTGTATCCTTAATACTATGATTGTGGATCATATGTACCTCTTTGTGTTCGAAGATCTAGCATTTGTGTGATTGATCCCTTGTCGGTTTGTTGATTTCTCTCTCAGCTTTCCTCCGTGTTTCTCTCTTGTTCTTCCGCTGCGTTCTTCGCGGATTCCTCAGGGATCCGCCTCCAACGTGAAAGATCGCCCACGAGGGTTCCTCGCCTTTACATCACCTTTTTATCTTTAATAGCCTTTAGCTCGGTTTCTAGTCAAGGGTCCAATGCGGTGTTGAGGAAGACAGGTACGCCCATGGGGATGAGTGTGGGATGCTCCGTGACCAAGAAGGTATAGGAATAAGCATGCTCATGCAAAGTGAACATGGTGATGGGCATAGAATATGTAATGGACAATAACCCATAGCCAAGTGAGGACTATGTAAAAGAAATGTGCTAAGACTTCATGGAAGAGAGCGGTGGGAAAGACAATCCTTGGGATCCCAAGTCATCATCGCTTCTCTAGAGCCTCGCTTTATCAACCCATGGGATTGTGAGGTTTGACAAGTAAGTTTGGGTACCTAAACAACAAATACACAAGCCGAAAAGTTGAAATTAGGTGGTAGAATGTACACATCATCCATCATGATGTGTATGTGCATGTGAAAGTTAACACAAGATAAGCATCGCTCAAAGAAATTTGATGCATGGTATAAGAACATGTCATCCATCATGAAAGAATAGTTATTGTGTATGACCTTTATTAGGATGCAAATTTAGTATAGCATATGGTACATCAATAGTATGTCTATTCATGGGAAATATACAGTGCACATAAGGCATTGGGACTATGCAATGGATAGGATGACCTCAAAATCTCCTAAAATGTATGAGGAAACTATGAGGGTCTCTCCTCATGAGCAATATTGTAATCATATGGAGAAAATGGACAACATCCACAATAATGCATATCCGAAGTTAGGTGGTCATGGCATGGCATATGAGATAAATGATGCAAAGGGAGCATATCAATATCATCACAAGAAAAAACAAAATGCCAATAACCATATTTGTCATCTATGCCATAAGTGCAAATTGCTAATGTTAATGGCATATGCATAGTCACTACAAAGAGATCGCAAATATGACATATGATTTCATCTTATCTATAAGATATGATAAGTCGTTTATTGTCAAACATGATGTG